>CM046069.1:6365184-9170184 GCA_025215515.1 Schistosoma japonicum | reverse complement strand
TTATTTACATTTCAATGACAACTGATGACGCCACGTAGTATATCACTTACTCGTTTCAACCGACATAGACTTCACGCGCTAATGTTTCGAGTAAATCAATCAATGACTGGATGAGACTATTAAAATAAACTAAATAGGCATCGATACAACAATGTACAATGCTACACTGTGACTGAATAATAAGTGACCACATGATCAAACAACTAACGTGAACTTGGAGTTGAACTGATTTCAAAGGATAAAAGAGTTTAGAAATATGTTGTTATTTATTAAAATGTTGTGTACAAGATGTTGTCAACGTTTGAAGACTATCCAAGAATCGATCAATCACTCAACAATGTAATTGTGACCTAACTCTCAGGTTTATATCTTGAGTAACTTACTGAATAGATCATAAGGCATACTGAGATAGTTTTGTGGAGATTGGTAATTAATTAACTTGTCTGAATTTGACACAATTTGATTTTTGTTAAGTTTCACTGAAAATTAGGAATCACTAGACAGCCGTTTAGTTCTGGTATGGAAGTTTCTAAAATGCTTGTCCTTTATTTCGCCGAGAAAACGGCCTTCATTTTGGTAAACGTCTGAGGCTGTGGACCTCTGAGGTAGTTACCAGTGACAGAATCACCATTGTCATCAGTTTGTGATGTACCCATATCATCATGTACTAAAGGTATTATACTCTGTGATTGAATGTTAGTAATGTAAAATGAAGACATACAGCCGACTATTTAAAATTTTAATTGACTCAAATATTTTATACTGTAACTGAACACATAACTTACTTACCTGGTAACGCAATATAAATGTTCACGTTAAGCCCAATGTAAGTCTTGGATTACCATCAACATTGTCTCCTGCACCAACATTTTCAAGATGTGCACCTTCTTCACAACGAAATTCTAGTGCTCTGTTAATATTTGCCACTTGATGAAATCTCATTTGACTATGATTTATTCTAGTCTAGAATCGAGTAAATACAGATTATGGTAAATCTGCTAAACGTTAATCGATAGATAAGTAATACCTGTTGACAACAGATGCTGTTCTTAATGGTTACTATACATGAGTTTCAAGCATATAAGACACTAAACTCTATATTATTATCATCCAACTATCAGTTACAACATATTCACTACATAAATAAAAGTATATGCACACCATCCTTCATCCACGACATTCCGACATAATGTGGTTCACTTATATTGACTCATGTAGTATGTTGATGCACTCCGAGCAATCCTCTTGACATTTTATCACTTATTTGCATTTCTATTTGATAATTTTGATTTCCGATTACTTTCTTGATGGAGCCTTGACTAGACTGTCATGAGAAATGTTGGAGTTTTTCTATTTGTTTCATAATGGATAAGATTGTGCAACTCATTCATGTAACTATCATATCAATTTGTCGTGAGAAAGGAAAACACAACGAATCAAATGAATATTTCCCGTCTGTTGTGAACTGATGAATGAACTGATACATGAAAGTCAATGGAACGTCTATTTCATCATATTTTCAGGACTTCTTAGAACTTTAAATCTTTATTTAGACGTACAAAATGATTCGGCATATGAATAGAATATATTTGTAAATAATCTCAGCAGGTGAAATTAAAGAAAACCCCAAAAGTTTTGCTCGGCAAGCTGGTACGAGCTCCTTTAGAAAGATAACCAAGATCGAAAACTATCGAATATAAATGTAAATAAGAGGTCAAATTGGTTACGAATATCCAATTGCATTCAGGATATGAAATTATTATATGAGTCATTGTAAGTGAACTAATATTGGAATTGTTGTGGATGAAGTAAAGTGTGCACTTTGTATGCAGTTTCATGTTACAATAATTTGTACGCATATACTGTTCACAGTAAGGGATTCGATATCAAATCATAGTTGGAGTAAATTAAGGTAATAATGATTATGGGTCAAATGATGGGTGAATATTTGTAAATAGCCACACGTTGAATTGTGTAATTAGAATAGAGAATTCTAAGCAGAATCACTCAATCAATCAATCGAAAAATGAAATGCATTGGAAATTGGAGTAGTTCTGAGTTCATTTCTGTAATCATTAATTGCCATGGTGCAGCTAACAGTACTCCATCTTGTCGGTTTATATTTTTTGAATTAGCCCATATGTGTAGGGCTTCTGTTTTGAATATTGTTCTTGGTTCGTTGTGAGTATTAACTGGATTTTGAAGTCTGTTAGGGCTTCACAATTTCATGATTGTGATGATTCATGTTTAATATCCTGCTGTAAATATATTTATAGGTAAGTAGTGACTTGAATGCAGTGTTAAGATGAATCCATTAGGTTACTTATTCATCTTTTTATAAATGACGTTTCCGAAGGTAAATATAGTGAAAGTTAGCACTTGAAATTGAAGCTATTCTTTAATAGGAAACCAATTCATATAAGGCTTATGCAATCTGCATTGATTAGTTACTGCGTAGTCACCAATGTGATGTTCGACTGTTGTTATTTGAAATCTATCGATGTAGCTGTAATTTAGTCTAGGTGGTTCATTACATACAGTCAGCTTCAGGTTTGCAGGTACGCCTCGCTGACGATTATTGATGAGTACAAAACATAGATATAGGCTTCCTATTGACAATTCCCTAAACAACCTTGTGCAAGCTGTCATTCGCATTATCTTGACGACATTGTTTTTAACGCGTTTCACTCATGATAATTAGTTACTATAACTATGTCATCACATTACGGTGGCTACAACACAACTAATCGTAACAAAACCGATTGTAGTTAACAATATACAATTATTTGGAAAACTTATTTAGCTCAATGTCCAGGTTAAGCTCTTATTCAATTCAGACCCCTCTTTAGAAATAAACTTCATTATTTTAATAGAATATATAATTGTGTAGTCCTTCACTTTAGAAATCTACTAGAGGTCAATTCGAAATATCAATGAGTAGTCGGCTGGAAATGCTTGACCTAGATTACGTGCTGTTCATCACTTGTTAGCAAGCCTAACCTACAATCTTTAAGGAAACTCATGCTTTGAACTGATTCTATCCGGCCACCCAGCTACCCAGTTTTAAATAATCATCAGTAACTTAACTTCAGTAGGACTGACGTGTACATTGGCTGATCACTGTGTAATTGCCAATTTAACGTTTGTCAAGTCTTCTATAGTTTTCATTGAATTTCAGCGACATTCTTGGAATGTAGCTACTAGTGTAGGTAGCTCAACATCACTTATGATCGAATCCACTTGGGATCATTAGTTCCATCAATGATTGCAGTTACGCTTTAATGATGAGCGTCAAATCGCACAAAACCGAGGTTTCTCGCAAACTACCTTACCCATAATTTCTTTCGTATTTGTTAATTGAGGCATGGCAACTTGAACCAAAGTACACAGGTACCAAGCTCTACGTTGTAACTGACTAACTTTATATTGACGCTCTCCATTACATCGCACTACCTCAACATAGTGCTAGTGATGTCGAGTCACTTTTACTAGTAGCCACATTTCAACAAAATCGATGGAATTCGATCAGCATTGTAATGAACTTGACAAACATCTAACTGGTCACTAAACAGTGATCAAACAACGCATATTCAACTAAGCTTAGTTCACATACAATTTGATTTCTTCCTTTTGTCTCACAGATATGACTTACAGTTTACAAAAGTAGCATTTTGAGCATCTTCTACGTTAATGTGAAGAATTTTGTATCTTTATAGTTGATCCAGCCTCATTTGTTGACAAATAGTTAGTCGAAAAATCTTAGTGAATTATGTTGGGTTGTGGTTCTCAAGTGAAATTGACGATGCATGTTTTACTTTATTCTTGTCAAATAACGCTTCGTTCGCTAGTAGGCTACTGAACTAAACAATTCCGTGTTGATTATACTACTGCCTTTTGTGAGTAGATAATGATTTATATTGTTGAAGTTTGCTCACTCTTTCTAAATAGTTGTCTACTTGTGTTGATTTAGTAAAGAAACATCTCATGGAGTTACATAACTGATTCGTATTCACGTAGATGTAGTTTAATAGAGTGATCGTTTTATTTTATGTAATACTTAAAGCAGATGATATTCAGATTCCACACATTCAATACTAAACTATGTTGGTTTGCATAACACTGAATGTAGTGATTTAACTTGTTTATGAACAACCCTAATTATTAGTGAACTCTATAGACTGGTTATAGAATTTCTGACAAATTCTTCATGTATCATCAATTAACTCGTTTTCTTTTCATAAGTAAATGAATCACATTGGATAGTTGTTCTTCTGCAGAATCTTGATTTCACATTCTTCTTTGTTTTCTTGTGTAAGAGATGAGCTACTATTTGTATTTACACATCTGATAAGGGTTAGTATAATGTTGATGCTTTGAATAGTAAGTTGTTCGCCTTTCATTCATGTGTATTAATTATCCATACACTGGTGGTTTCAATTGCTCTGTGTTGCTTCTACTGATCATGGTAGATTGTTGTTTAGATCATTATCAAAATATAAACATGCTTTGTTATTAAAGTTGGTGTTTATAGTTGATGATGATGAATTCACTGACCACATAAGTAGATTATACTCAATGCACTAATTATATCCACGGAAAACGTCAACAAGGAAAAGTGATTGTTTAGTCAAGTTGTCAAAATGTGCATTAGTTACACTTGCTAAATTTATTAACTACTATAAATATATAAACAATAATTCATTTGAATAATTCAATGTTAACTATTGTTTATCTAAATGACAATTTATGGTGATTAATCACTCCATTTAAACAATCTGCAATGTATTAAGATGAACTTGATCCTTCCTGTTGATTTCTTATGGACTAAAGCTGGTCAGCCTCTGTTGCCAATATGTGCATCCTGAGCAGATTGCCTCGATTTAGCGATTATTCACAAGTATTATTTAAGTTGGATTGTAACTGGCAAGTAAAATCCAAGACGCACATTTCCTTTTATTACGAATCCTATTGTAAACAACCACATGTGGCTTATCAATGATAATTTGCAGTAGTTATAATCTGTCAATCCAAATTAAAAAAGATAGAAAAGAAATTATCAAGAGGATACATTTACGTCATGGTTATATTCATGATTGACACATACACTTGACTATAATATTCATTAGCTTGTAATAAAAATGTTTTGGCATATCCAGCAACATACAACTCCCTGAGCTCACATAGACTACTGATCATATAATAATAACATAAACCGACGAGATGGAGTACTGTTAGCTGCACCATGGCAATTAATGATCATAGAAATGAATTCAAACATCTACTACTCCATCTTCCAACGCATTTCATTTACTTATTGATTGATTGATTCTGTTTAGAATTATTTGTTCTAATTACACAATTCAACGTGTTACCATTTACAAATATCCACCCATCATTTGACCCATAATTATCATTACCTTGATTTACTCCAGCTATGATTTGATAGCAGGCCAATCTTTAGATTGTCTATCCCTCACCATGTTCACAGCTCAGAACAGTCTAGGTGTATAAATGATTGTAACATTCAACTATACACGCAATGCACACCTTCCTTCATCCACAACAATTCAAATATTAGTTCACTCACCATGACTCATATAATAATTTCATATCCTGAATGCGATTGGATATTCGTGGTCAAATTTGACCTCTTGTTCACACTAATATTCCATTACTTCTGATTTTGGTTGTCTTCCTGAAGAAGCTTGGACCAGCTTACCGAACGAAAAGTTGGAATTTTTCTTGAATTTCACCTGCTGAGATTATGCACAATACATCGTATTTATATGGTATACTACAACTTGACTGATAGGATTCAATCAAGATAATGCAGTTCTAGAAAAACAATCACATCAGTTACTGTTCACTGAAAATTTGCCAACCAGTCAATGCTAACGCTTCAGTTATACGGTAGGCCAATGATGGTCGGAATAGCTTAGTGGTAACAATTTCAAAGTATAAAACTGAACAAACTGATTATTAGGATAAGTTTGTATTTACCTGTTGATACGTAATAGACTGAAACTGATCAGCATCTGTTACTATGTGTGCATCCTGAGTGGATTGCTATCAATCACAAGTAATATTAAAGTTGAATTGTGACTGGCAAGTAGAATCGAAGATGTGCGTAAATACAGCCTACGCACGTCCTGGATTTTGCTTGCCAGTCACAATTTAACTTAAACATCAATAAACTGAGTCTGAATTAATCAGCGAACATAAGTTCTAGTAAAACTGCAGGTAAGCCCTCTTAATGACTGTCGAATTAAATGAAAGTCAAGTCATGTAGTGTTCATTGTCGATAATCTTAAACGAGCCTAGCATCTAAATGAATTCAGAAATAACTTACTGGTAAGTTACTGCACACATTTGTTTGACATTATACCCAACAAATTGGAAATTATGCTTGATGAGATTGAAATTTTTGTAAAAATGCATGGTTTACTATTCGTTTCATCATGAAAAGTATTTGCTTCTTTAGCCGTGGAACAGCCATTCACATGGTAAGAAGACATTGACGTAACTCATCTCTCGTAGAAGTTGAGGTCACTTTATAGAAAACTTATTTCTATGTATGTTCTAAAAAGCATAAACAGATGCAGTTAACAAAATATCAACTGGCCAAAGGATAACAAAAGGTATGCACCTAGTAATATTGTGTCAGAAATTGATCGTTTTAGTCAGTTATTCAGTGTTAATTTTTTAACCGTGCAAGGTAGATTAATCAGTCCTACAAATTCCACGTGTATGTACAGGTCAGTTTAGTTGTTTGGTGATATTCCGTTGCTAAACAACTTACCTAGAAAGTCTACGAAAAGTTAGGTTCATGTCTTGAAAATGATTTCCTTCAGTCATTGTATAGTAGGATTGTCTAAAATTTTGTTTATGCTAAATACATTACGAACTAAACTGATTGATATTATTTATATCATCCTGTTAGAGCATTCAACTCTGTTTGTCATGACATCCAAAAAAAGCTTTATGAGTCAAATGATCCTTCACAGTCAGTTAAGACAAAGATGTAACTATTGCCTAGATACAACTCAGCAGCATTATAATCTTCTGACCAAGTGATCATGTATTTGAGATGTAGATTTCTTTTTTTATTTATATCTAGAAGATATGTATTATTGAATGCTTGCTCATTGGGACTCCCAGAACTACGTTTCAAAGTCGACATCTATAAATTTCAATGATAGCTGGCATGAAACAATTAATTAAGTCAAATAATCATCATGAAGTTATCAGCTCAAAATGACTAAAGTTGAAAGTGTAAAGTACCAAACGTCAATTCAGTGACCTCGTAGTAAATCCTTAAGTTTCTGTATTCGATTTCTAGTAAGGTAATACACGCAACAATTCCGAAGCAATTCGTATGCATCGACAGAATAGGCGACTGATGTTTCTGACTTTCAACCAGCTTTTTCAATAGTTCCATTTGTAAACTAATAAATTCTCACTTACTATTTTACATCACTATGAGATCTGATCTGAGAATGGTGTATATGTCTAATACTCAGTGATTTCCATGTTAATATTTAACATTGAATTATTCTAATCGAATTGGAATGGTTCGTAAAGATTATTATTTTTAGTACATTTTTCAGCTACAAATGCCAATTCCCACAAAACATCTCAATTATATCATAATAATCAGCTTACTAGTGACTAACTTCAGAATGTTCCTGAACTTCTAGTAAGAAGTCATGACTGGTCAAGTTCAGACGTGTCGGAAGTGAGACGGTTATCATGAATGACAATGGATGATCGTCGCGTTATATATCACAAACAGATGGAAGTGGGAGTTCTACCATTGTATGGCGGCCTACTAGTGCAGAATTAGTGTTCGTCAACCTAACGCCCTTGGGATGAAATTCAGAGCTACTAGCTGTCTAGTGTTCTTCACTTTTCAATAGTATCCTGCTAACATCAATATGTGACGAATCCATTCAGTTAAATCATTCATCTAAATAAATTAATTGTCTGTATACTCTTGAATTAAGTAAACATAGTGTTATTGTTAAGACATCATCTTCGATGTATTCCTTCGAAACTACAATAAAATGTTCAATTATGAGCATCTGTTCATTATGTGACAATCAAACATTCATCTAGTGAATGTAGGCAGTTTTATACAGTCAGACACACACACACACACATAGACGTTCATCTACATAATAGATAATCATCAGTTACATTGAAATTCTTTGTCTATTCAGTGTAGTCAATTCAAGAAACAGAAAAACAAACAAAAAAGCAAAATTAAACAAACAGTTTTCGATGTTTCAATGATGATTAATTTTTATTAACAGTTGAATTTTTATTCATTGAAACCTTAGAAAATTGAAAGTTTCTTCTTCATTCATTTTATCGTTTTATTGGTTCGATTGTTTATCGACTTCTTCTTCTTCTTCGTCTTCTTCACTTCCTCAAGGTGGTCATAATAATAAATGATGAAAGTGATTTGAAAATCGATAACATCATTACACTGTTAAGCATAATTCGTGTATTTTATTGACAAATTACGTGATAAATAAACACAAAACTAATGCCAAAAGTTTCTTTGTTACTTTTTATTCGAAGAAGATTTATCTTTGATAGATCAATGAAAATGATGGAAAGTAATCGATTAAAACTACAACTATTACTACTATAACCGTTATTACTTTAACTATGACTACTGCAAACACTACTACTAATAATAATACTACTATTTAAACTCTTACGCTGAATCGATCAGTTTAATAAGATAACATTTACAACGAAGAAAGATGCATTTTGTTGTTGTTCCTACATCATGTGTATTTGTTTGGAATATTCAACATTAACAGATTAATTTCAACTATGATCAATCAAAAGGCATCCTAAAGTTAAAAGTTTCTAAATCTTACAGAGGAATAATGTTTCAATGATTTTCAGAATACTGTTATTTAACTGTCTCACGGTCAAAAACAACCTGAAGTATTGACTCTTTTACCCGATCACTTTCATGTAAGACTTTGAATTCATTTGCTATTATGAAGCGAGTTATATTTTTTGACAAGGTTTCAATATTAAAATGCGTAAAGAATACCATTCAGTTTGATCGAAAAGTGGCAGTGGATCAACAGAAAGCTCAACTACTCAGTACCTTGTAAACACAATATTCCTAATCAAAACAGACTTTTGTTTCAAGTCATTAATGAAATCAGCAAAAGTCTACCATAGACATTAATATTTCGCCTGCTTTCAATTAATGAAGCCAGAATTGTTCATCAAAATTAAACATGTTCAATCTTCACCTTTACCCTGGTTCAAAACTTAAAACAAGCAAACAATTATTTGTCATACAATATTACTACTTTCCTCTACTTTTTAATTAACTCTTCACTCTTGACAAACATATTTTCACCTTTGAACACATTTCGCCTCATCTCAGCATATTGCGTAACTTCTATTCACTTTTGTTCACGTTTAATAATTTTTATCTAACTTCTGTGACATTTCTATGAATGCCCAACTACATTTTCAGACTCCCCATTGACATAACGTTTCTTTAATCGTTGATATGCTCACTTATTTCTTCTGAGGTATAAACACTATTGATTATTGTTATGGAAGATGCATATATTACCGATTGCACAGTATTGAGGGTATCGATTCATTCAAAGGCGAACTCTTCATTGAGAAACATATTCTTGTTATTTCCATGATATAACGGGTATATTTCAGTCATATAAATATACATTCCAGGTCCTTAGAAAGTGAATTAATGAATTTACTACCATTGGATTAATTACATAGTTTAACGAAAATTTATTTAGAATAGATGATAAAAGAGCTAATGAGGTGGGGGAAGGGTCAAAGATGAACACAATAAACTATGATCACAACAATGAATGTCAAGTAAACGAGGGTTAGAATACACTCAGTTATTTTTACCAAGACTAATGAAAGTTGAACACTCATTCCTACTAAACACAAATGTCTAGTTACTAGAGCCATTCATAGTACACCAGTATGACTACATGATGTCATTTTACTGTTGATTTGAATGTAATCATTTCATTAATTTCATATCTTGAAACTGTTTAATTGAACTAATAAAAATTCTTAAGCCTTTAAAATGTAGTTTCCAATATGCATTCAAAACAACATGCTGGTGCCCGTCATTCTTTTAAAATGTATCATTTATATCTGACATTTTGAATTTGTTGCATTCTTAATAAGCCTGTATTCGGCTACGTAATCAACTTATCAGTAGTATATTCTAACATTATCACTTAATGTATCTATAAATTCTTGGTTTAAAATTACTGAATTTTAACTTAATCACAATGTAAATTTCTAATCCCTGATGAAATATTCATTCTGAATTAAAAGTGAATTCATACATTGAACTATCTACGTTTAATAACACACAGTAACTGGATGTTGTGAAGATTGTCAAATGTTTAATTGATATCAAAAATTGATCTGAATCAGGTAGAGGTAGTAAACTTGTAACTAACAGTTATTCAATCAGTCATGACTAGTGTTGAACCTGGCACATATACGTATATGTTCACGTTGCCATACCACATTGACACGATGAGATCGAATCTAGGCGATTAACATTAGAATTCAAGCACGTAAGGAAACGTATAAATGCTCTAATATCCCATATTTGTCACATGTTCAATGTGATGAAAAATTTGTTAGAGCCAATCTAATTAGAAATCTGTGCAAAGACCACTGTCCCTTATGTTATCGCAAACTGAATTTTCATTACACACACAAACACATTTCGCCTTTATTATACGTATGTTGTTGTTATTGATGTTGTTATTGTTGACATGATATATGTATGTATCATGCTTACAGACATGCACACGGTAAAACAGTAACTTGTTGGAACCTTCACATGCCAAATTTCATACAACACTCGTATCAGTAGGAAAATGTAAAACACAGAAACGTTAACCACATTAAAAGAGATTCGCTGATCATTATACACGTTGAATAACTTAAAATAGCTAAATAGCATCTAAGAGTATCATTGATGTACATTTCTCGACTATTGTCAACTGTTCAGAATAAATTATCGACAAATGCTTCAACTATCAACATCGATTTTATTCTCTCCTATTGAATAGCGTCATCAAGTGTTTCTAATTTTCCTGTCATTTGACTATCATGGATCTCAGAAGAAGATACTGGATTCACTAGTCTCTTAAAATGTTCGTGTTTTTTCTATAGTTATAACATTCATCAAGCCTGCATTATGGCCTAGTAAGCTGGTGGGTTGAAGGCATATTAAGGTTGCATATTAGTTGTTAGCTCACAAAGTAATCGGTCAACTATACAAAATCATACAATCCGATATGTCAGGGCCACGGTCAAAAAACATAGTCATACTATTATTCTGTTCGAAAATCTTGAAGAGGATTCTTGTTATGTCGCGAGAAACTGGTTGATTAGTCGAATGCCAATCAGGTGTGTGCCTAGTCGGTAAATGCGCGTCTGCCCTATGCCCACTAAGTCCCAAATCGGAGATATGAGAACATAAGTTGATAGACCAGCTACACAGATTCTTATTATATTTCATACACTTCTATACATATACATCAAACCTGATCAAACAGAAAACCAATCTAACAATAATACAGAACAAAGGAGATAGTGGTGGTAAATAGGGACAACTTGTACACAACTAATTAACTGTAGTTCATAGTGAGAAACAATATACTGAGAATAAACAAGCTAAACGGGAGGACAGACTAGCACGAACGTAACAATTATACAAACGAAATGTCTACATTACTTACAACCAAAATAAATGAAATAGCCCTCCAAAATACGGATCTGAAAGTTTGTAACCTTTGAAAAGGGTTACATTCATCCAAGCATCTACTATTCATCACCTATTGGTTCGTTAAAACAAGAATCCGAATGTATCATCTACTATTTGGATACTTCGTGCATGTTACCATCTTTTTCCCGAAAGGATATATGAACATCGATTGTGCGGTAACTTATAAACTCTTTGTTTGAACTATGCATTGTAGTTTTCACGTTAATGATTTGCTCTCGCATGTAAATTTGTATATGCCTTAATAATTTTGTGAAATCTTCCGGGAACATTAATCTATATAGAATGTTATTTTACATTATGTACCATATTTTGACAACGATACTGACTAATGCATCCTTTTAGCAACATTCAATGAAACGTAAATATGATAAGTCTGTAGTCTTACATCTTTTCTATCGGGTTGTATTTCTCCCTTCTAGATATATCTGCTACTAACAACAGCTGAACAAAGATACCTATAGTGAGACATCTCTAAAATAAGTTCAACATTTTATGTGGTACGTCTTCTGTAGTATATATGCTCAACGTGTAATAACTTTAGGCAGATGTCTGTAATGATTGTCTGTCAAAATTAAATTCTATTCGACCATGTTGTTGGTTTTAATGTCCGAAATGCATCGAAGTATGAGACATAGAAAATAAGCCTACGTTTATTGTTACACGTAGTGTCACGAGGTAGATAATGAATGTTCTAATGAAACAGTAATATTGAATAGATAATCGATAAGATTCGTAAATTGATTAAAAGTTCATTAAACTCAAGTAACTAATTTTACATATAACATTCAGTATTTCAGTAGTATCAATGCTCTTATGAAAGTGACATTCCGGTTCATCTACAAGATTTACATCAAAAAGGAAAATACTTCTCAGTTTGTGGTTGATTTATTATATTTGCAAAAGAAACAGAGTTATCAGTATGACAATTTGTTAATCTAAGTACTACATTATTAGTAAATGAATAAATGTTTCGAAATAAAACACTGCAATAAGAACACACACACTGGATATGACAGAAAAGCAAAATCTAAAACTAAAATGGCTGTTACAAAACAAACGTTGTTTGAAGCGAATTTCAGAAGCAAAGACAGCGTTGTTGAATTTGATTGTTCAACATTGTGAGGTTGTGATGTGGCTTAAAGAGACTGATCATCTTTAGGTGAATCATTGCTGTCATTTGCAACAGTGATTGACTTTGTTATTCAATAAACACCTGTTGACATTGCATTAGCTCCATCATTAGGTTGTGAAGTGGCTGTTTGGTCTTCACTAGCACACGATGATGTACTCTGAAAATGTGATTTAACAATACGATTAGTTGCTTCGAGATGATCTATAAAAAACAGAACTTTTCTGAAACCCATCACAATGATGTCTATCGATTATGTAATTGGAGTGTGTAAAACACATACGTGGAAACTACTCAAATACCTTGAATGGAAACATCAATAGTGTGACTGATATTTTTCAGCTGATTGCTTTCGCCATTATGATTATGATTATTAATATTATTGTGAAATATGTTAGATGAAGAAATTTCGCGTTTTTGATCAGAGTGATTATGTTGTCTACAATCAATGAAATTGATATTGACGTATATGGGTAGGGTTACTTATGTTTGCCTCACTCCAGCTCTGCTTCATGATTTACATTCTAATATTCATAAATAATCAGCTGGCGTTACTTCCCCTACCTGATTAGTTGTGATTAGCTTGTCCATTTCTTTATGTCATTGTTGTCGCGATGTGCATCTCCAGCAAGCAAATTCAAACAAATGTTAGATCGCAACCGCAGTACTTACAAATTACCTACTTTTGTTCTGTCACGTAACTGAATAGAAGTACTTTTGCTGTGTTAGTACTTAAACAGCCTGTATTAATTTCCATCATTGAGTTTTGTTGTAAGGAATACTGACATTTACACTGTGATTTGCAATATCCGAATTTCACGGTGTGTGTACATGGAGAGTTGTGAGAGATAGACATCTCAGTAAATTTGTACAATTTGATGATTATCGCATGAGGAGTAAGTGAATGCATGACAATTTCAACTAGAGATTATCATGGTGTATTTAATTCGATAAGCCTAGTCAACCAGACACATTCACTAACCTACTCGTTAATATCTACACTTTCTTCTTATGTTTCACATTGTAATAATCTAAAAGTGATAGTTAATACGTTTTAAAGGTAAACTTACTGATTATTTCAGAGTTATGCAACTGAGCTTTGTATGTTGCTACACACAAGTAAATCTGAGGTCATTCTAAATTAAACCTTCTGCAAGTGAACTGACTAGATCTAGTTGTAGATTTTCAATGATATAGAATTTATTCAGTTTATTAATATTTCCACCTCAACATGTCAATTGCAACATTCAAATGGTGTCGTCCAGTCATGCTGGTTAAATGAACTGCACGAAATTTGAGGAGCACGTCGAATTATGAGAGACGAGTGTAAATATGAACGGTGACAAATGTGTGTTCAATGTAAACTACAACACACTAGAAACATCAATTACAGTTAAACTAATCTGTTTGTTACTTACTGGAATACATCTTTTGAATTCTGTACACCAAGTACAATTGGCATTGGGTGTTGACTCAGCTATGCATTTAACCTTGGATGTTTGTGCTCGGCATCCTTAAATGTAAATAGAGAAAACGTCATTCAATGTTTGTCTATCATTCATGATGTTGTTGTAGTTAGATTAATATCAATCAGTAATCGATAATGAAAACTTACCGAATTAGAGTGTAGATTACTAATGGCGACTTTAGAATGACCTATTCAATCGAATTTTATTGTTTTATTTTGTTTCTCAACAACAAACAGTATGTGAATGGATTAAATGATTAAGAAGACCATTGTGTATTTGACGTCCATAAGTGAGATCGAGTAATGGAAAACATGCCTTCAGTATCCTGTTATCCCAAGTTTTGGCCGACAGCAAGTGTCGAATCGACAATTACCAAATCTGAACTACATTTGCTACTAAAGAACATTTTCAACAGAAAAGTTTGAAGTGTAAAACAAGTAAGTAACACATTTTATGAATTTGATTTAGACTACAACAATAAGTGACGGATTACAACTCAATCGACAGTGAACTTGAAGATTTGAACATGTGTAGATGATCAGCATGAGATGAACGATGAGGCTGACACTATGTTCATTCGAACACGTGATACTTTTATGATTCATAGATAAACATTATCAGTGTCAAGAAGAAAATTCCCGATTCATTAAAATTCACTAAAACCCTATTGTTGTTAAACACTTTAACTTCATGGATAATTGACAGCACAACTTGATTAAAACTTGTCTTGATTTAGTTGATTCAGAATAACAAAGGGAAGGGGAGGAAAACTCACATTGCAGAGACATACACACACATAAAACTGCATAAAGTTGAGTTTACTCACTTGCATGTGGGAGTAATGTTATAAAGATGCCACGGATGTTCTCACCAGAAGGTGTAAAAACTTCCCTGTGAATAAGTTGTTCCTCTACGATAGTTCCATCTGAATGAAATCAATATAAGAAAATTACCACAAATACGAATGATACGAAAACAATGTTGACATTTTTAGTTATTTCAGATGTCTACTTTGGTGTCATTCCATTCTGAAGAAAATGGTTATTCTGAACATCTTCCTGATTCGTTCACTCGAATTGTATGTTGTACGGCGGGTGAATGGTCAAGCCATTGAATGGTGATTTATTTACCCTCATTAGGTATCTTATGTGTACACAACAGATTACAGCATCTAGTTCATGATGCATCCTACTACAACTAACCAATTTACAATTCATTTTCAACAGTCATCCAGTATGAAATTTTACTTGTTTAGTTGGATACATTTTTCGTCACACTGGTAACTAGTTGACATTTATTTACACTTAATTACAAAGAATGTTACACATCATCTGTGTGAAACATTCGATCGACAGCATTAATAGTTAATACAATTCTGTCAAGTCTACTTGATGCCTGTGCTGGTGCTATAAGTCAAGCAAATTCATTGAACTTGCTGACTCATCAATGTCACTGTGTCAAATTAAAGACATTTCTTCAATTATTTCATATACACACAATGATAGAATAGGTCTTACTTCCATCCGCACTGCCATTATAAATTCCATCGGATACTTCAATTATCACACTACAATTCCCAGGCTGGGAAGTCCACTGCTGAAAGACAGAAACAAATAGAAGGCAAAATCGTATAATATGTGATAAGCATAGTTTTGTATTCGAGATAGAAATTGAATGGTTGTTAGTGGTAAATCAACTTACATTGTGTTTTAGTTCACTGTGTGAAGTAATAACACTTATTTCTCTGTGTTGTTGAGTGCTTTATTAGCGCGTCATTGAAAAGTCATCGAATCCGTCATATGATGAACATTGACGTCGTAATCCATAAACTGATATTGAGGACTGTTCATAGGTCACTGTATTGACTAAGTAACGTGACGCAAGTTGTAGTTGTGTTGAGCACACTTCAAAATATTAGTGGGTTTTGGTGAATTCGTGTATACCTCAAAGTGCGTGTAGTTTGACGATGTCATTACTCTACTAATGCGCATAAATTTGTAGCAAACTTAACCAAATAAATGTTTGTCCACTTCAACTTAAATAAACTTGATCACCAAAGATGATTCTGTAGAGTATTCCACATTTGATTGGTTACTAATGTAAAATGATTTATTTTAATAGAACAGATTCACTCTAATTTGCTGAATATGACGTTAATGAATTGACCGAGTGTGTTTAGTCATCATCATCATCATCATCATCTACAGGTGATTCGTAGACAGTCTACACTTTACTCGATTCTTTTCAAATGAACGTTTAAATTTAACCCATGATTGAATTAGAAAAATAAAAATACTGATTTGATAAGTGAAGTGAAATAGACAACAACATTCACAATCAATGATTGATTAATGCACATCAAGTAGGGAAACCTACCCAGAGAAATTGAATGGTTCCATTTTGATGAAGACGCACAAAAGGAAAGACTAGAATAAATAAACGAAAATGTGACAATTAATCGAATATTGAATGTGAATCATCATCAACAAACCATTTAATTCGTGATCAGTAGCAATTGAACAAGTAGAAAGTGAGGCGAATATGGATTGACTGTATTGAATGATGATCTGCCTAATACATTCAACTAAATGAAGTTGTGCGTGTGAACTAATGAGTCTTTATTAAATGATGTGGATTTGAAACTATCACAGAGTAGAGCAAATATTCTCAGTTCGACAACAGGCAACATTCAGGATGCTTGTGACTGAAAAGTAAAATACAACGACATATCAACTGTTTCCTTCTGACTAATTAAATTGAGAAACTTCATTGTGGATCTGGACCACATTTGTACACAATGATCACTCTAGCTGAATATGAAAATTCTAATGAATCTACACGTACTTAGTTAGTTCATGTTAATGTATATACAACTAAGTGTCAGTTTTAGTCATCAATTCACATGATTATCGATAATTTCAATGGAAACAATGGTAGTTAATCAAAAGTAGATTGTTACAGAATTCAGTGAATGAAATCGTGCCCTAATGACTACTTGATAATAATGAATATCGTAGAGTTAAGCAAACAGAATAGCATGTTAGCACTTACTATATGATTCACTGGGTAAATTGCAGATATCCATTTTTTCCCACTCAACCCAGACCATTGAACCTGCATATTTATGAAAAAGCATATAATCACCTTTTCACTAATAACAATCAAATAACAATTATCATCCTACTAAAAATGAACATGGACAAAAGGTTGTTTTGAAGTGATTCATAATGGAGTATTGTTTAATTTAATTGAATAAACTTCATACACTTCGTGCACTTTATCGCCTGTTAAACAACTTATGAATGATGTGAATCAAAACGATCTTGAATCTGCTTTGTTTATAATGCGTTTGTTATTCTGTTGCTGTTAACAGTGTTGCTGTTGAAGTGTATGAATTGCCACATTCAAAAGTCTACTCATTGTTAAGTCTTTTCAAAAGACTCACTATTATTACTAGTTAACGCTAAGTTGGGTGTCAATCAAATAAAATGTGAAAAACAATAGAAGCAAACTTACTGAAGGTAAGTGTAAACTTATAAATGTTAGTCATATTTGCACCGATGATTCGAATCGACCTGATTCGATTTCCGGATTCAAAGGAACTACCCATAAAGAAAGTCCCTTCAAAGTAAAAACAACAACATCAACATATTGAAATTTTAAAGTGTGATACATTCAATACAAATACGAGTTAACGATCGAATTAAATACGTGGAATATGTTAAAGTTGGGGTAGGCTTGAATGATGTGACTGTGTCATTATTATACAGCATTCACCCAATTCATTTATTCACAGTGATGTTCCATTGCATAATTTAAGATGTTATGCAGTCGAACAGATATTGAATGCATCCACACCGATATGCATACATATATGGGTGGATATGCTAAACACAAAAAGTGTAATCACTTACCAGATTCTAATACTAAAAGTGATCTGTAACTAAACTGATGGACGGCCACCCGAAACCCAATGTCTGGATTCTAAATTCATTTAATATTTTCAGCTTATTAACTTAAATTACACAACCTACCAATAAAAATGGTCTTTCTAGTTCATACATCATTTTCCTTTTACCATATCGTGTATAATAAGAATGACCCTGAACATCTGATTGCGTAGAAGTATACTAGAAGTCAATTAATTATTAGTGCAAACTAATTTCATACAATCACTTACATATGGTTCCACTGCTACACTGTTATCCAGAAACAATATATTCAAGTATATCATCGAAGGTATGAACCAGTATAACAAGGAATTCATTTGTCTCAGATCAATACTCATCGCTGCTCTCATCAAGAGAAGAATGATATTTCTTTCATTTACGTCGCTTTAAATACACAATTCAATGGTCTGTGTAATTCACTGATTGGACAAAAGTTACAAGTAACCACCAACTAATCATTGGTGTCTATTACAGTAGTTGTATTTGATAGGTTAATTAAATGTGTTACTTGTCGCATTGCGCCTAAATTGATTCAATGGTATGTTTCATGAGTACAGCAGTCAACACACATCATTTAGTTATGATGTTCTTCTTATTAACTTACTGGGAACATTCTCACTTTTATTGTCTGAGACTAAAAATAATTTGATTTGACTTATAATCATCGTCTGGCACACTTACGATATACAGGGAGGAAAATCTAAGGCCGACAATCTTTAACGTAAATAAAGAGACATGGACATTAGATTTTGTAACAAATGTTTAGTGAGTTGTGATTCATCTATGACGCTCATATCACAGTATTGAGGAGGTGATGTAATTAACCGATAAGATTTAGAAAAACGGAACACATGTGACGTTAGGTGTTAAATGAAGTTTTTAATGAATTTATCAATATTTGAGGCATGAACCAGCATCACTTATGTTAACTTGTAACAACTTTGAACACAAGATGATCAAGTATTAATCTTCAAGTTGTTACTTGGAACTGGTGTATTTCCCTTTCGTTTGATTGTATTTACTGATGTAATACTTAGTTACAGCTCGTTAGTAACTATTTCACAGAAGAATGAATATCAGTCAGCATTGTGATGATGTAATTTTGAATTGCAGTGACTGAAATGCAATGTGTAATTGTTGAATAGAACCCTTCAAGTGGAATTGTTGGATAGATTAGGAAATCTGAATTGATGATGCTGTTGTTACGGTAATTCTCATCTGCATACACAGTGTTCTCATAATAACAAAACATTTCATTCAATTTAGTCAAACATCAACATATATCTATAATTCATTTCAGTAAAATGAAATTAGTGCTGACAGGTAATCATAGTGTTTTTATTCTTGTTCCCATTAAGTGACTTTCTATAGAGATTGACGGATAGTTATAACGAAAGAGAAATCGGTGACAACATACTAGATGATCAGCACAAATTACACGTCACAATGTGTTTCAAATAATAACTGATACTTCAATAATGCACAACTCATCAAATATTTGATCAGAATTGTGTTAATATTTCAGTGGCATGCAACTTCATCAGATATATGCAGCTAAACTTAATGCAACGATATACACTAAGTTCATCATATTCTTGGAGCAGTATCAGTGTGCTAGTTACGTAATGGCGATTCAGGTATTTATGCACCGATGAAGTAGAAATGGCATTTCGACTGCAAATGTTGTGATGCTTTGACAAATATCGTTGTACACTTGATGTCTATATGTGTGACGAGTGAATCAGGCGCGACTCCTTTAATTAGTATATTCTAATGTAATGTTGCTCAGTGTTGATGGATCCTAATGTTTTACTGTGTTTCAATGAATATTGTATATCTCTGTTAGCGAATTCGAGGATCAAATCCAGTATATTCAGGTTTCACAGTTAATGCTTCGGAAAATTAACATCGCAGAAATTGTCATATAAAGAGGTGAGGATCAAGAAAGACACTGAGTAGGTAACAAGTCATGGGAGATTCTTGTCAATTGTCATCCTAGAAACAAGTTCGTTAACACTGCTCTTCCTACTGACTAGATAAAATTAAGCGAATGACAAATCCGGATCACATAAGTTTGCAGCATAATGGGCTAATAGATCACTTTTACAGATGATTCGCACATTTAAAGCCCAAACATGAAGTTTGTGCTTGACTTTGAATAACCTAAATAAGTATTTGATAAGCACGTAACAATAAAACTTGTACATTATTGAAGAATCAGTTATTATTTGAAAAACAATATGATGATCATATGGTGTGTTGTCATCGATTCCCCTTGCGTCGTTTTCTCCCACACCCAAACATCTACAAGTGAGAGACCGAATTCCACTTACACATATTTACAGCTTATCGAAGAAGAGTTCTGTGAATGTTTACATTGAATCACCGCCACCATAGTACTTCAATAGTTTATATATTTCTATATTCACGTAAATCTGGTTATCGAAGTGGATCATCGAATGTTACATTTGTGCAGATGATAATTTAATGTAAATACATACTCCAATCAACAAGCGACTCGGGCATCAAATATTCAGGTAACTTAAAGTTCACAGAACACGCCTCTTCTATAAGCTCAAAAACTAGAAAATTAACAGGCTTCCTTCTTAAAAACTTCTTTAAATTGGAGGCTAAACTTAATTTGTTTAAGATATGTGTAAGACCTACACTCGAGTACTGCTCATTTATCTTTTCGAACAGGAATAGCATAGATAGGACACGTATGGAAATTGTACAAAGAAGTTTTACACGTCGAATTCTAGGAACTAACAACAACATGAACTACACAACTAGATGTAAAACACTCTCCTTAGAACCCCTCTGTCATCGACGACTACGTCAAAACCTAATATTTTTCTGACAAATTATCAACAGAATATCATTCTCAGCTTTCTCTCTCCCATAGAACCAAACGCCTAGATATGATATTCGGAACTACGAGGCAACATTACTTATCAACAAATACCGAACACAACATCGCAGTAAGTTCTTTATCGTATTCTGCAGCAAACTCTGGAATAAACTACCACAAAATATTCGCACTACCAACTTTATTCTAAGGTTCAAACGACTGGTCACCACATACCTAGAATCTATAGACTTATACAAATTCGTTGACGACTTACCACTTAACGTTGAATCAACCATCAATGGCTTAATAGGGCTCCAAAAATACAAACACTACGTTGTAGTGGCAAAAAAGCGATGAAGAAAAAATTCTGATTTGATATTGACTATTTTGATCCCACTAATTAAAATTCGTTTCTCTCTTTCTATTTCATATATTCCTCTATATCATTGTCTCCCCGAGTTTGTGATCTGCTCTCGTATGCAATCGGTCTTCCTTAAGCAACTTAATACAAACACTGGCTAGGATAGTAATTAACAAATCAATAACCCACCGTTCAAGACCAACACACATAAACTGGCTCTTCTAACCAAATATCAAATACTCAACATTTTCCTGTTTCCGTATTGTCTACATAGTCCATTCTGCTTACTCAGCCATTTTCCGCAATTACAACGCCACAGTCGAAAAACGCGTGGATGCTTGTTGAAAGTGTTCTACAATACATAACATATCTCTAATACCCTAGCACTGCAAACTCTGAACCTTGTGACAGTTGGCTTTATAACTAATGATTATTTTCAAATAGCGTGATTTCCGTAACAATGACTCTCTTTAAAATCCCTATTAAAAACAATCCATATCATTCTAATCATGCCTGTAAACTGGTATGCTCTCATGTACAAAATTCTCCATAAGAATAAACTATTATTATTATTATTTTTATTACTATAAACCGGGATGATGGTAGAGGTGTTGTGACATGTGATTTAAATATTCCTGTCGACCAGGAAATCTCTGAAGTCAATCGTTATCTCTTCTATGTTGATCGTTTGATCCGGCTTCTAAGCTTTGACACGACCCACAGACTAAAACAACACATCTATGTTAACACGAGAGAAAAGGCAGAAAATACCGTAAGTAAAATCCACTTCAATGCAAGGCTCAGTTATGTATTGAAAACTGGGATATGACAAATGTTCTTTGGACTTCTGGAAATATCCGTATCCTACTAAACACATTAGTAGTAAGACAACTGTCCAATCAGAGACATATCACATAACATCTAATTTCCAAATGGGTTTCTGATAAAACGAAATTATCCACGGCTGATTAAACACAGTGTTTCCTATTGATTTCTACTCGTCGGCGAGCTTCTTACAATAGGTTTCTTGGTTCTATTGAAGAAGAGGTTAGTCGTATGACAATGAAAACGCTTACGCCAACATAAATGGACTTTATTCAATTAATCTTCATTAGAATACTAAGTGTGTATCAATGAATGTCAGTTTATATACACCAAAACAAACAGCCGTCCCTCTCATCTCACTAGCTTCTCTCATTCATTCATTCATTCATTCATTCATTCATTCATTCATTCATTCAATCTAGTCAATATAGTCAGTCTTATGAAGAAAATCATTCGAATCTGGCCGACACTGATTCTAGTTATGATAAAAATGGCATGATGTTGTTGGCTGTGATACGTCTGTTGTACATTCACATAAATGATTGTATTGAGAATTGATCATTACCCATCCATTTATTCTGAATGTCGATAAACCAAAGTCACCCACATCTAGAACATCATTGTCAGTTATTCTTCATTGTATACTGCTTCAGTTCGGCAACTACAATGATCACCTCAGTGATTTGTATTATTATTATTTCAATGTAGAGTAGACAATATTTTCACTTTATCTTTTTAATCAGATGAATTAAAACAAAAGAAAGATTTTTTATCTTGTGAAAAGTAGTTCATCAGACAGACAGGCGAAACTGATAAGATTGTTCTAGACGAAAATCTCTCGGTCAACTCTCTTATCATCTGAATGAGTTGAAATGTGTGTTGTGTACACGTTTTTCACATATTCCGATGTCTTCTTATTTTTATCTACAGAAAAATTGAAAGTAGAAAAATAAATTACACTTATAGATTTCTATTGAATATGTTCTCTGTCAATAGCTTATTTCATGCGTTTCTCTACAGTGCAGTGATTCCCTTTCGCGCGCACATCGAACATGATGACACTCATCAGCTTGCTAGATGATACAATAAAACAAACAGAGTGAAGTTCGATGTAGACTTAATACGTTGTGAATAAATAATTTGAATGTCATCTGATTGCACAATAAACAATGAGGATGAATGGAACGAGGCAGGAAATTAAAGAATGACTAGTGTCCACAAAATCAATAAATCAGTGAATAAGAATGATGATGACAATTACTAGTGGTAACATTTACGAAGGTAGTTGACGGTTCATCACTGACTCCTTCCAAGCCAATATGTCTGGGATCTGATTGATGATGAGTATTGGCCTTGATATTTCTAAATTGAATACAAATATATCTACAAAAATTGGTCTTAATTTGCTTCTTATAACCACACTGTCCATTCGACAGTGCACTTATTGTTGAACAGAAATTACATCACTTTTCCTCCGTATAAAATATGGAGATTTTTATTGTATCGACGGTATAAATATGTCACTCGGAATACTGGCTAATTCAATCAGATAAAATTTATTTTACCTAATAAAATCATCATCATCATCATTAAAACTAGCATCACCTTGACCAGATTCACAACTATCATAATCTAGGTCACAATCATCAAAGGCAATACAGTCAGTATCATCATCGCCGAAATCATTGTAGTCGACATCAACAAATACAACAATGATGTCAATCACTGATACAAATCTAACTAGATTATGAATAATGGAGTGCCTAAACACTGTGATTTCGCAACTCAATTCTGATTCACTGAATACACATACATACATACACACATAAATTGGAAGCTGTCATTCATCAAACATAACGCAACTGATAACACCAATTTATTTATTCTCACCTAATATTCAATCCTCGTTATATACATAACAAGAGGAATATGATAATTAGGAGAATCCCAGAAAATATTATCTGAGTGCTTTGCATCTACGTAGATGTGGATGATACATCCAAAGACTGTCCAATTAAGAAACGTTAAGGTTAGACGTGGGTTAGGCAGCAGATTAAATTATGTGACAGTATTCTCTATGCCCTTCCTACATACGAAAATTGTATGTTTTACATGTGGATCATGAATTCAGGGAATCGCCTAATGCAACCCCCTTGTTTATTCCTGAAGTAACAATTCATTCGAACGTCATGACGAAGTGTCAATGCATTCAGCATTAATTAAATGTTTCAGTTAACTGTCTATTAATTTGAGGTGATAGTGATGAGAAATTTATACGATCACTTCAAACAAGACGAATGTTGTACTGTTTTCATTATAATAGACATGAATTAGGAATGATACTTTCTTTAGCTTAAACCTGTGCTCTCTCGGATAACCACATAGTTTGCATTCACTTTATTGACACTCGAACAATTCATTAAATGCAGATACTGTCCAGTACTCTAGCGGTAAGCTTACTACATTGTCCATATGGTTTTTATTGATTCATATCTTGATTTGACCTAATGCTCACGACTATAAATACACTTCACCCAGACGGATTCGAACCACTGCACTGTACCTTACGTTGGTCGATTATTACCGATGCTCATGACTAATAGGACTTACACTCTTATGAAACTGGAATCAACTCATGTCCTAATTGAATTAAGGAGATACAGCTTCACAATGACTTGCACACCTACCACTCATCGATGAGCAATCTGCAATGCGCAGATTATTTCTTCAACCCTAATAAGCCTGAACACATTCATGTTCTTGGTAAATCATTGTTTTTCCTGAGCATTAACTATGATTTCCAGTACTGACAGGTACTGACTATCAGTACCCACCATTACGAACCCAGTCATAAAAGGCGATTGTCACATGTTCACGGTCACCTATTTGATCTGAATTTCGGCGAGTTCAAGCGCTTATATATATTATTTCAAAAACATTGATCATTTTAATGCATGTGCGTGCACAAGGTATCCACACTATGTCTATTCTCATCCAGGTTACCAAGCCGTACTGGAAACCGAACACTTACATGGAACGAAAAGTTCTCAATTATAATTGTACATCTTCGTTTTGTACTTTAACCTTTAATGCAAACAATGGATCAATTCAGTGTTGGGTAGCCTGCTAACGGTATTCTCTCAGAAATTCTAGCTTTGTTCTCTTACCCTCTGTTATTTTTCAAGCTTTGGTCGACGTTGGGATGTTAAGTTCACCAAGAATACAACCATCATTTGTGGAAGAATGTAAACGCTACGACATTGAATAACACGTTCTAAAGTGAAATGTCATCCACGTAGTATCATCGAATACTAACAGGCTGACTGCTATTGATGGAAAGTCAGGTGCTGGACGAACTAGTAATTCTCCATTAAGCTACGGAGGCAGAAGTGGGATAATTACGTTTACTGTGTTGATTGAACCGATGTTCCTACGGAAGTCGATTCTAGGCGGCAGCTAATGTATCAACTTAAGTTGACTTGTTGAGAGTTGACTTCAAACGTTGAGCATACGCCTAAACAATGGAGCTCAAGTATACATTTACTTCTCTATTTTTCAAAGGGATTATATTTCCTATTATCTTATATTGAATGTTGAGAAGCATTGTGTGGTTTGCTTAGGTGTATATAAACTAACATTCATTGATACACACTTAGTATTCTAATGAAGGTTAATTGAAACAAGTCAAGTAAACGTGGCACGATACCTGAAAGTGTCTACAAATATGTTTAATCTGTTCAATCGCTTTCTGTGTAAAAGTGTTGGTGATGAGTATGTTTTATTTGATCGTTTCGATGATATTCAGGAGGAAAATCTTGACGATGCTGCTGCTTCGAATGATGTTGATGATGATGACCTGAGATACACAATTTATTTATCTCACATCTCCACACTACTATCATGATCGTGTTGCACAATACTTGGTTTTTATCAGGATCACATTTTGAAATTCACGCTTCTACTGGCATTTCATGACATTTATTTAAGTCTGAAGGTTATGCTTTCGAAAATACCTGTGTTTCAGGTAGGATCCCCAGATTGCCACTACAACGACTTCTACTAGAGTGAAACAGCTGGCTAGTGTTTTATCCTTGTCAACTGATGTTTAACCTGAAGTCAGTTAACTTGATAACCGGAAATACATGTAACTAATGCTAAACTTAGGCGTAGGATAATAGACGACGATGGTAAATTATGAATAAGCTTGTTAATCTTCATTAAAGACTAGTGGATGTGTTAAGTGTATTCGAATGCAGCCAACATCAACAGGCTATGATGTCTGGGACTAGAGAACATATAAATGAGGTTGACAAACATAATATTCGTCTATAAATGTGACTATCGTTGCATTCAGTCACATTCATAAATGTAGACTAGTTAGTATGAGCCTGTTCAATAATTATAATAATCAGTGGTGAAGGCATCACTTTAATTGTCACAGTTATATTCATTATCAGTAGATCTTGTTTTCCAATGACGTTACATACATTTCGTTTTAGGAATTCATTTATCCTCTTCTAAGGGTAATTTTCTTATTCAGTCTTTCTTGTCATAATCAGTATTTGTAGTTACTGCATATACTATTCATGATATATGCAGCTACTCAAAGGCATATGATTGATATTTCGCTTCAAGTCGTCTTAAAGTATATGCATCGATTCACGGATATTTTGATTTTGGTTTGGATGCTCAACATACTCCCTTTACACCTTCAAACGCATTCAAATATCATGTGTGCTTAATGTTAAACATGGAATTATTTAGATGTTGCTGATTGTGGTAGGATGTAGTTTGTGGCCTTTTGTTTATCGTGGATTTGCATTATGTGCTGTAAGGTGATAGTGTACAATGTGGTAAATGTGAGAGTAATTTGCAATTAACAACAATCATCATGTTTATGTTAAAGTGTATTTAAATAAAAATGTCTAATTTAAGATCAGTAAAATGGTATACTGTCAAACAGACGATGTGGCTATAGGAATGCATTTAGAACTGGTTCTGGCAAATATCGAATTTATGAAATTTAGAAATAATGAAGTTAATGCTCACCATGAATTAGTTCACTGACAAATGGGTCTAAAATGAATCAGCGAGGAAACTTAAACTGCCTTAGTAAATGTTACGACTAGTCAGTATTGCGGTTACAATCTAACATTCACTATCCATAAATATTTTGGCGTAAATCAACGAATAGATCTAGAATGTTTTCCACATCATAGTAGTTGAGTGGTTATTATGAACGTGCATTGAATCCAACAAACGACAGACACAAGCCTAACAGGTTTATTGAAATAATAATGATAAAAATAAGGATTATTACAATAAAAATAACCGATATATGGCTATTCATTTAGCGAAACACCACATCACAAAGAGTCTCTAACAAAATCGATTAGTAAGGGAATATAAACCAAGCAGTAAGCAACAAACTAATATGACATATGTCCCCAACCCCCTCATAAAATTGTTACTGACTATGGATACAAACTTAACTAGATCGGAAAACATAATTCACGTGGAAACTGTAATCAATTTATTACATACAGAAGTAATTTAGCGGGCGATCTTTCGTCACAACGTAATTGTCTACAAAATTCCGGATAAAGCACCAGTGAAATGCGTTAGATACTTCATACTGACACTCGTCGATCTTATACCTACATCTTGTCAGTATCTCCGTTTTAATTTAAACAGGAGAAATTTTTTTGTTCAATTTTTTATTCGATTCTACTCCCATTTGGCTAAAATGCGATTAAAGCGATCCGATCAGTTGATAACTGCATGAACCAAGTATAATCATGCTCCGTATCGGTCCGGATCTCTGTCAATACTTAACGCTAATGATTACTTTCTGGAGGTGTGTAGAAAACTTTTGACACTTCAACGACTAACGTAATACCGTATCTCTCATAAATACTACGGTTATAAATGACGATGCAAAAGTAATCCTAGAAGAATTCAACTTTGGCAAGATAATCACTCATTCACCTTGGACTCTGATGGTATACCAGCTAATGTACTCAAAATCGGTGGCACCGACATCCACCTGGCACTTCTTAAAATATTTATAATATCACTCTCCACTGCATGCTACCCTACCCTATGGAAAACTACATGTGTCATTACTAAGTTTAAATGCGAACCTGTAGGAATCATAGAGAACTATCACCCTATCAACCTAACCTCTGTTGAATCAAGAGTGATGGAAAAATAATCAATGTGGAATTACTTCATTATTTACTTAAGAACGAACTGCTCTCCTCCTCCCAACATGGATTCTCTAAAGCTAGGTCATGTGATACACGCATGCTAGACTATTTAGATGACATAACTACACATCGAGACAAAAGACTCCTGATGTTCGCTCTATTTCTTGGCTTCAGTAAAGCTTTTGACAAAGTCCCGCATAAACGACTGCTCATTAGACTAAAGTCATACGGGGTCAATGACCCACTTCACTCATGCTTTGCATCTTTCCTCGAAGGAAGACAGCAAACAGTAAGGTATAATAATAGTCTATCATTACTTAAACCAATTACTAGCGGCCTAATACACGGAAGTGTCCTGGGTTCTTTATTGTTCATTATTTACATAGATGACATAATTCACGTTATAAAACATGACCGACCATATTTATATGCGGATGATCTGAAGATAGTATATAGCCCTAATCCGAATGCTATATATGACGTATGGCTCTAATTCAAAAGGACCTCAATAGCCTAACTGCGTTGAGCCGAAAATGGCAACTACCACTTAACCATAGTAAATGTGGAATCATGCACATACCCGACCATAACCCCCAGATTACGTTTTATCAAAATGGGTCTAAAGTCCAAATACTCCAATCAACAAGCGACTCGGGCATCAAATATTCAGGTAACTTAAAGTTCACAGAACACGCCTCTTCTATAATCTCGAAAACTAGAAAATTAACAGGCTTCCTTATTCAAAACGTCTTTACATGGGAGGCTAAACTTACTTTGTTCAATATATGTGTAAGACCTACACTCGAGTACTGCTCATTTATCTTTTCGAACAGGAATAGCATAGATAGGACACGTATGGAAATTGTACAAAGAAGTTTTACACGTCGAATTCTAGGAACTAACAACAACATGAACTACACAACTAGATGTAAAACACTCTCCTTAGAACCCCTCTGTCATCGACGACTACGTCATAACTTAATATTTTTCTGACAAATTATCAACAGAATATCATTCTCAGCTTTCTCTCCCCCATAGAACCAAACGCCTAGATATGATATTCGGAACTACGAGGCAACATTACTTATCAATAAATACCGAACACAACATCGCAGTAAGTTCTTTATCGTACCCTGCTGCAAACTCTGGAATAAACTACCACAAAATATTCGCACTACCAACTTTATTCTAAGGTTCAAACGACTGGTCACCACATACCTAGAATCTATAGACTTATACAAATTCGTTGACGACTTACCACTTAACGTTGAATCAACCATCAATGGCTTAATAGGGCTCCCAAACTACAAACACTACGTTGTAGTGGCAAAAAAGCGATGAAGAAAAAATTCTGATTTGATATTGACTATTTTGATCCCACTAATTAAAATTCCTTTCTCTCTTTCTATTTCATATATTCCTCTATATCATTGTCTCCCCGAGTTTGTGATCTGCTCTCGTATGCAATCGGTCTTCCTTAAGCAACTTAATACAAACACTGGCTAGGATAGTAATTAACAAATCAATAACCCACCGTTCAAGACCAACACACATAAACTGGCTCTTCTAACCAAATATCAAATACTCAACATTTTCCTGTTTCCGTATTGTCTACATAGTCCATTCTGCTTACTCAGCCATTTTCCGCAATTACAACGCCACAGTCGAAAAACGCGTGGATGCTTGTTGAAAGTGTTCTACAATACATAACATATCTCTAATACCCTAGCACTGCAAACTCTGAACCTTGTGACAGTTGGCTTTATAACTAATGATTATTTTCAAATAGCGTGATTTCCGTAACAATGACTCTCTTTAAAATCCCTATTAAAAACAATCCATATCATTCTAATCATGCCTGTAAACTGGTATGCTCTCATGTACAAAATTCTCCATAAGAATAAACTATTATTATTATTATTTTTATTACTATAAACCGGGATGATGGTAGAGGTGTTGTGACATGTGATTTAAATATTCCTGTCGACCAGGAAATCTCTGAAGTCAATCGTTATCTCTTCTATGTTGATCGTTTGATCCGGCTTCTAAGCTTTGACACGACCCACAGACTAAAACAACACATCTATGTTAACACGAGAGAAAAGGCAGAAAATACCGTAAGTAAAATCCACTTCAATGCAAGGTTCAATTATGTATTGAAAACTGGGATATGACAAATGTTCTTTGGACTTCTGGAAATATCCGTATCCTACTAAACACATTAGTAGTAAGACAACTGTCCAATCACAGACATATCACATAACATCTAATTTCCAAATGGGTTTCTGATAAAACGAAATTATCCACGGCTGATTAAACACAGTGTTTCCTATTGATTTCTACTCGTCGGCGAGCTTCTTACAATAGGTTTCTTGGTTCTATTGAAGAAGAGGTTAGTCGTATGACAATGAAAACGCTTACGCCAACATAAATGGACTTTATTCAATTAATCTTCATTAGAATACTAAGTGTGTATCAATGAATGTCAGTTTATATACACCAAAACAAACAGCCGTCCCTCTCATCTCACTAGCTTCTATCATTCATTCATTCATTCATTCATTCATTCATTCATTCAATCTAGTCAATATAGTCAGTCTTATGAAGAAAATCATTCGAATCTGGCCGACACTGATTCTAGTTATGATAAAAATGGCATGATGTTGTTGGCTGTGATACGTCTGTTGTACATTCACATAAATGATTGTATTGAGAATTGATCATTACCCATCCATTTATTCTGAATGTCGATAAACCAAAGTCACCCACATCTAGAACATCATTGTCAGTTATTCTTCATTGTATACTGCTTCAGCTCGGCAACTACAATGATCACCTCAGTGATTTGTATTATTATTTCAATGTAGAGTAGACAATATTTTCACTTTATCTTTTTAATCATGTGAATTAAAACAAAAGAAAGATTTTTATCTTGTCAAAAGAAGTTCATCAGACAGACAGGCGAAACTGATAAGATTGTTCTAGACGAAAATCTCTCGGTCAACTCTCTTATCATCTGAATGAGTTGAAATGTGTGTTGTGTACACGTTTTTCACATATTCCGATGTCTTCTTATTTTTATCTACAGAAAAATTGAAAGTAGAAAAATAAATTACACTTATAGATTTCTATTGAATATGTTCTCTGTCAATAGCTTATTTCATGCGTTTCTCTACAGTGCAGTGTTTCCCTATCGCGCGCACATCGAACATGATGACACTCATCAGCTTGCTAGATGATACAATAAGACAAACAGAGTGAAGTTCGATGTAGACTGATTACTTTGTGAATGAATAAATTGAATGTCATCTGATTGCGTAATAAACAATGAGGATGAATGGAATTGATGCAGGGAATTAAAGAATGACTAGTGTCCACAAAATCAATAAATCAGTGAATAAGAATGATGATGACAATTACTAGTGGTAACATTTACGAAGGTAGTTGACGGTTCATCACTGACTCCTTCCAAGCCAATATGTCTGGGATCTGATTGATGATGAGTATTGGCCTTGATATTTCTAAATTGAACACAAATATATCTACGAAAATTGGTCTTAATTTGCTTCTTATAACCACACTGTCCATTCGACAGTGCACTTATTGTTGAACAGAAATTACATCACTTTTCCTCCGTATAAAATATGGAGATTTTTATTGTATCGACGGTATAAATATGTCACTCGAAATACTGGCTAATTCAATCAGACAATATTTATTTTACCTAATAAAATCATCATCATCATCATTAAAACTAGCATCACCTTGTCCAGATTCATAACTATCATAATCTAGGTCACAATCATCAAAGGCAATACAGTCAGTATCATCATCGTCGAAATCATTGTAGTCGACATCAACAAATACAACAATGATGTCAATCACTGATACTAATCTAACTAGATTATGAATAATGGAGTGCCTAAACACTGTGATTTCGCAACTCAATTCTGATTCACTGAATACACATACACAAACATACACACATAAATTGGAAGCTGTCATTCATCAAACATAACGCAACTGATAACACCAATTTGTTTATTCTCACCTAATATTCAATCCTCGTTATATACATAACAAGAGGAATATGATAATTAGGAGAATCCCAGAAAATATTATCTGAGTGCTTTGCATCTACGTAGATGTGGATGATACATCCAAAGACTGTCCAATCAAGAAACGTCAAGGTTAGACGTGGGTTAGGCAGCAGATTAAATTATGTGACAGTATTCTCTATGTCCTTCCTACATACGCAGATTGTATGTTTTACATGTGGATCATGAATTCAGGAAATCGCCTAATGCAACCCTCTTGTTTATTCCTGAAGTAACAATTCATTCAAACGTCATGACGAAGTGTCAGTGCATTCAGCATTAATTAAATGTTTCAGTTAACTGTCTATTAATTTGAGGTGATAGTGATGAGAAATTTATACGATCACTACAAACAAGACGAATGTTGTACTGTTTTCATTATAATAGACATGAATTAAGAATGATACTTTCTTTAGTTTAAACCTGTGCTTCCTCGGATAACCACATATTTTGCATTCACTTTATTGACATTCAAACACTTCATTTACAGCAGATATCGTTCAGTTCTCTAGCGGTAAGCTTGCTACATTGTCCATATGGTTTTTATTGATTCATATCTCGGTTTGACCTAATGCTCACAACTAAAAATACACTTCACCCAGACGGATTCGAACCAAAGCACTGTACCTTACGTTGGTCGATTATTACCGATACTCATGACTAATAGGCCTTACACTCTCTATGATTCATCATGCTACAGTTTCTTTGCAGGTGCAACCTTCAGGACGGTATGCTGTAATGATAGAATGGAGCTCTGGAATTTGTAGCTGTTGCGACGATTGTAAATCATGTAACTTGGTTCGTTCACCCATTGTGCTAAATTGACCTTTTTTTTCTAGAAAAATATCAATTATAGAACTAATTACAAATTTAGAAATTGGATATGTAGTTAACCATGTTATTACTGTTTATTGTATCATCATACTTTACCAATAAGGAAAGTGACTATTCAATTTCTAGTTCGTAACCATCACAGTTTTACGATGTTGAACTTAACTTAGGTGAGTGGGAGCATTCCTTTCAGATTACCGAGTTGGATTTCGACTGTTCATTTTCAAAAATTTAGTTATTTCTACATTTCAGTTGTCATTTTGAAAACAAGGGATGAGGGGAAGGAACATTAGATAATGATACTAATTGACAGGTATTGCGAAAACTACATTCAATTGATAACTAACTTATATGAAAATAATATATTCGGAGCCAAGTTACCATCCAAGATATATTCATTGGTTGACATTGTTAAGGAATCTTATATTCGGAAGAACAGTTTAGACCTGTTTAATCTAAGTGATCATTTACATAAAGTTAGTCGATTATGTCAACGACATAAAAGTAACTTCATTCTTTATTTCCACAGTCTGTAGGTAATTTATGAACAAGAAAGTGAAGTAATATTCTCGAATTGGAATTAAGGTGGTGTGAAGAGTTTACGATCTATTGTGTTGTTTGTATTCGTCCCAGATTGATCCAAACTGCATAGCATTATAAATCATAAAACATTAGAATGCTGTTTCATTTAAGTATGGAATTAATTAGCAGTGCATGCATTCGACTCTACTTGTGAATCGAACCCGAAGCTCGAAGTTCTTGCTGTGAATACTTAGACATAAGTAATAATGGTTTAGAGTTGAATAGTAGTATCTTCACTTTATTCAATTTGTGATTTCAAAAAGTCAGTGATACTGGTAGAGTTCAGACAAGTGGAGAGTAAGACAGTTATCACAAAAGGAAATGATATTCTAGTCTTATGACTTGTTTCAATTATTCGTTGTCAGTTAACTACATCTTTAATCATAAGGACACTGATGTTTACATACGAACATTTCAAGTTACAACACTTGAAGTCAGAATTAAAGATCAATGTCAGTATGATGAGCAGCTTCATATTGATTGATGAACAGTAAGTCCTTCCTTTTCGTCGTTAAGTGCAGTTGGGTTTTACAGTATGTGAAACACTTTATCTATTCGTCTTTCTTTATAATTAGAGAAACCATTTTAGATAATTTAGATATTTTCAATATTGATTTAATGGTTGTAACAGATAGTGTGCATTGTTAATGTTGATTTAATGTGTAATTTGTGAAGTTCAACGGGATTATTATGCAGTTGTTTAGTGTAGCTCTTACGTTCTTTGGCATGAGTGAAGATTTCTCGAGAAAAACCTCGAAGAAAAGAAAGCATCATTCAACATAAACTGTATATCTAAGTGACCACAATTAAGGTACATCAGAAGTCATTCATGTGAACACCTATATAATTTGCTTAGTGCAAGTCACTTCTTCAGAGAAATGAATAACCGAATTGAATTAATACATGATTAAATAATAATACAATGGAACAATTCAGATTCCAAACAAGTTCGTACAATCAAAATGTCAGCTTTTGATCATATCATGTCAATATATATCACTCATTTTATAAACAACCTATCCAATGCTCAATTTATATGAAATTACCAAAGTTAACCTTGGTAATGATATATACAAATTATTTGTGTATTATCGCTACATCGAGGCAACCCGCTCAGGATGCACATATGGCAACAGAGGCTGACCAATGTCAGTCCATTACAAATCAACGATAAGATACAAGCTTATTCTAACATATAACCTATTTATGATTACAAGTTAAACATAAAATTCTCATAGATACTAACAAAATATGCCAAATGTGGTTGGGCTTTAGACATATCATCTGTGCATTTAACAAGAACCTTATGAGAGTCAGTATTGTAAGTAATAAAAGAGAATAAAGGTTAAGGCAAACTAACTTTAAATGAATAAAGCATTGAAACAATTTGCTTTCTATACAATATGCGGTTCTCAAGTCCTATCTGGTTTTCAACAGAACTAAGCAAATATAAATCTACTTTGAATGAAAACAGGTTGAATAAATATCATGAGTTTGATTTTTAATAACTAGTCATTAATCAAAGACATTGTATAATCTAACATGAAAAATTTATTTATAATTCATGAAATGTCCTTCGGGGTGGGGAAGGGAGGAAGGCAGGGGGGCAAACATGGCACAACGAGACCGAAATGAGTGAATAACTAGCCATGAGTCTAAATAAGCCCGATGAACCATATGACTATAATCTGTGACCTGACTACGTGTTCAGTTATATGACTTCGAATTCAAGAGGACATTGTGACCTTAGACGGCTTTCTGATGTCTATTATTTAGTTAAGGTTTTTTGTAAATTCTCACCTTCTAATGAGAACTGGTTGCGTCATAGGCTTCTAAACAATTCAGGGATCGAGGTTTGCAATTATAAACCTAATGATTCCATTTAAATAGATCCTGATCTTATGTAAATTTATCTAGCAGGACTAGATTACACTAATCAGAGGTTATTACTGCCGAAATTATAACAATCACTCAATTGAATATAAAATTGAAAGTTCTATTTATGTATCATAAATGGACATATATGATTACAAACCATAATTATTGAAGTGTCCAAGCGTTTAAAACGCATCTAATGATTAGTTAGTGGAATAGTAATAATCTACTTTGACATACAACAGATAGTGGACAGTGAAGGCTGTATCTGTAACCACAAAGGCAATCAAATTCAATAAAGATCTAGAGAGAGATTAAAATGGGAAAATTGACACATTCAAATAAAGATTCAACAAAACTAAGCAGTTGTCAAGTTCAGACTAATTTCACTGTAATAACTAAGCACGTTAAACATGGAGATTAGTTCAAGTGAAGCTAACTATGTTAATGTATATGCATCATGACCTGAAGGGGAAACTGTTGTACAAAGTAAACTGCTATTTAATAATAAGCAAATCCACATAAAGGGAATGAATCAGAAAGGATTTAGTATCTTGTATACAATGAATCATTCATTTTAATATTGGACTTAATCGTATCAACATTGTGGGGTTTAAATCTGCTAAATTTAATATAAACAATACTATGGAATCAACAATCTAGTACAATGAACATGGGTTTTAGTTTGAATTTTCAAATCATGATTCTAGTTGGGTTAAAAAATAATTGAACACTATGAAGCTAAAGACAACTGTTTCGTTATAGCACAAGACTCCTTTTTAGTTCACATACATGAATACTTCAGTAATAGAATACAGAACTTTCAGTGAGAGAGCATTTGACCGTCAGATAACTGATCTGGTCTCCTATAGTTGACGTTTTCAATTTCACTCGATTGATGACACTTTTAAATCGGTAGATAAATCACATAGACTGATACCATTGAACTCTAATGATCATATGATCTCTGTATAGTTACTGAATCACTTATTAAAATTAACAATTACTGAGAACATGTTGAAGCCTCTCATGTGTCATTCCAACGACGTGAAACTTCAAAATACAACATTTACTAATAATAATTAAATTTAATTTGTATTGTGACTGGCAAGCAGGATCCAGGACGCGCGTTTCGTCCTATTTGGGACTTATCTGCTGGATGTACCTGCATTCCAATGTTGATGTTCACAGTGGGATTCGAACTCAGTCCGTTATATCGAGGCAATCCGCTCAGGATGCACATACAGCAACTGTAACTGACCAGCTTCAGTCTATAAAAAATCAATGGGAATATACGAATTCATCCTAATAATTAAATTTAGGAATATTTTTGTATAATTCTACCAATATAATGATAGTAGTCATAAATATTATTACTAAGGCTATTTCGAACTAAAAAGAGATGTACAACTAACTTTCAGAGATGTTTTACAGAGGATTACATCATTTATCTTGTGTTTGTATGAATCAAACATTTAATCTCTATTATATTTATTACATTTTCATTTCATTAGCTATAGTTTCCAACCTGACACAGTTTGAAATGACTGTCGATGTTTATGTGGATACCTCTCCTCTTGCCCAATGGCAATTCAAAATGAAATGTTTAGGTGAAGAACGATTCAAATATAAAGTAATATATCTAAATGTACTTTATTATTTGAACAAATATCACCACTCAGATATTCAACGAAAACGTTGCTTAGATTTCGAGAGTTTGTGATGACACCTAGATAACAGCTAACAAACGTAACACCAGTGACACAGTAACAGGAAGCTAAGCTATTATGCAGCGCCCCAGCTAACTAGAGTAAGAAGTCCGAAGACAGCAAGAAGCGTTTAATTCCACAGGCAGCCTGTCAGACGACATCATCACACACAACTCATGCGTATATATACAAAAACAGAGAGCGTCCTTGTGATATCATAAATAGCGTACTAAAATAAACAATGAACCAATAAGATTTAGCGTCTTACCAAGTGGGAAACACGAACTGAAGGTGAGAAGGGGACTTTATGGCTCGAAAACAGGAAATTTAAATTTACACAATAAAATCACAAAAATAACAGGTTTGCCAAGTGAGTTTTGAGGATCTAACATCCCCAACAAACGTGTCCCATAAATTAGCATAATCAATTCAATTTCAACAAATAAACAGGAATATTATTCTATCATATGAAGATAGATCACTTACTGTCTATTCAAAATCCAATGTCTAAATCTATAGAAATATCAATAACAAAGTATCAAAAGTTGCTTGTTACAACATAATATTTTAAGTTCTAGAAGTATGCTAAACCTACAATCAAAAGATTCACAAATACAGACAATGTAAGCAACACATTCAAGAAGGGGAACGAATCAATCTAACACCGCCAATACCAAAACATCATTTAAAACAAAATAGATGTGGTTCATGAGAATCATAGAAATTCAATAAATAATTAAGAAAAATACATTTATTGCAATGAAAATAAGTAGTAACAAAATATACAGTCGAAAGGAGTTTTTTTTTTAAAAGAAATCACTTCAGGAAATAAAGGAACAAATTACAATACGAAAGTGTATACTTGAGGGGATTTTCATACACAAAACTTCCATTAAGTGTCTTACACTAACCTCCCATTTAACCCGAAAACTGTTGTTATATCATTTTCCATTCAAGAACTACAGCTAATTAACAATGTACCTGTTTCTACAGTTTCCAGTGATTACTATTCCTCAGTTTACTTATTAGTTCGCTATGTAGTCAGGTTTTGAATTTATTATGCAAACGATTTCATATGATTTAATTTTTCTTCATCTGGTTGTTGACTCCATCATCTAGTATACTTCAGTTCGAATTCGGAAGGAGAGTGGGGCGACTAGCAATTTTATGGCAGACATTTAAGCATAGAACGACTAGTCATTGTTGTAGTAGTTGTACGGTATGGCTCTAATTCGAAAGGATCTCAATCTCCTAACTGCCAGAAGGAAATAAATGGCAACTACCACTTAACCATAGTAAATGTGGAATCATGCACATAGGCAACCGTGACCCGCAGGTTTACGTTTCATTCGAATGGGTCTAAAGTCAAAATACTCCAACCAACAAGCGATTCGGGCATCAAATATTCAGGTAACTTAAAGTTCACAGAACACGCCTCTTCTATAATCCCGACAACTAGAAAATTAACAGGCTTACTTAAAAACTTCTTTAAATTGGGGGCTAAACTTAGTTTGTTTAAGATATGTGTAAGACCTTCACTCGAGTACTGCTCATTTATCTTTTCGAGCAGGAATAGAATAGATAGGACACGTATGGAAATTGTACAAAGAAGTTTTACACGTCGAATTCTAGAAACTAACAACAACATGAACTACACGACTAGATGTAAAACACTCTCCTTAGAACCCCTGTGTCATCGCCGACTACGTCATAACTTAATATTTTTCTGACAAATTATCAACGGAATATCATTCTCAGCTTTCTCTACCCCATAGAACCAAACGCCTAGATATGATATTCGGAACTACGAGGCAACATTACTTATCAATAAATACCGAACACAACATCGCAGTAAGTTCTTTATCGTACCCTGCTGCAAACTCTGGAATAAACTACCACAAAATATTCGCACTACCAACTTTATCCTAAGGTTCAAACGACTGATCACCACATACCTAGAATCTATAGACTTATACAAATTCGTTGACGACTTACCACTTAACGTTGAATCAACCATCAATGGCTTAATAGGGCTCCCAAACTACAAACACTACGTTGTAGCGGCAAAAAAGCGATGAAGAAAAAATTCTGATTTGATATTGACTATTTTGATCCCACTAATTAAAATTCCTTTCTCTCTTTCTATTTCATATATTCCTCTATATCATTGTCTCTCCGAGTTTGTGATCTGCTGTCGTATGCAATCGGTCTTCCTTTAGCAACTTAATACAAACACTGGCTAGGAGAGCAATTAACACATCAATAACTCACCGTTCAAGACCAACACACATAAACTGGCTCTTCTAACCAAATATCAAATACTCAGCATTTTCCTGTTTCCGTATTGTCTACATAGTCCATTCTGCTTACTCAGCCATTTTCCGCAATTACAACGCCACAGTCGAAAAACGCGTGGATGCTTGTTGAAAGTGTTCTACAATACATAACATATCTCTAATACCCTAGCACTGCAAACTCTGAACCTTGTGACAGTTGGCTTTATAACTAATGATTATTTTCAAATAGCGTGATTTCCGTAACAATGACTCTCCATAAAATCCCTATTAAAAACAATCCATATCATACTAATCATGCCTGTTAACTGGTATGCTCTCATGTACAAAATCCTCCCCAAGAATAAGCTCTTATTATTATTATTATTATTATTATTATTATTATAAACCGGGATGTTGGTATAGGTGTTGTGACGTGTGATTTTGATATTCCTGTCGACCACGAAATCTCTGTAGTCAATTGTCATCTCTTCTATGTTGATCGTTTGATCCGGCTTCTAAGCTTTGACACGACCCACAGACTAAAACAATACATCTATGTTAACACGAGAGAAAAGGCAGAAAATACCGTAAGTAAAATCCACTTCAATGCAAGGCTCAATTATATATAGAAAACTGGGATATGACAAATGTTCTTTGGACTTCTGAAAATATCCGTATCCTACTAAACACATTAGTAGTAAGACAACTGTCCAATCACAGACATATCACATAACATCTAATTTCCAAATGGGTTTCTGATAAAACGAAACTATCCACGGCTGATTAAACACAGTGTTTCCTATTGATTTCTACTCGTCGGCGAGCTTCTTACAATAGGTTTCTTGGTTCTATTGAAGAAGAGGTTAGTCGTATGACAATGAAAACGCTTACGCCAACATAAATGAAATTGTTTCAATTAATCTTCATTAGAATACTAAGTGTGTATCAATGAATGTCAGTTAATATACACCAAAACAAACAGCCGTCCCTCTCATCTCACTAGCTTCTCTCATTCATTCATTCAATCTAGTCAATATAGTCAGTCAAATGATGAAAATCATCTGAATCTGGCCGTCACTGGTTCTAGTTATGATCAAAAACGCTGTAATACGTCTGTTGTACATTCACATAAATGATTGTATTGAGAATTGATCATTACCCATCCATTTATTCTGAATGTTGATTAGGCAAAGTCACCCACATCTAGAACATCATTGTCAGTTATTCTTCATTGTATACTGCTTCAGTTCGGCAACTACGATGATCACCTCAGTGATTTGTATTATTAATATTTCAATGTAGAGTAGACAATATTTTCACTTTATCTTTTTAATTAGATAAATGAAAACAAAAGAAAGTTTTTTATCTTGTCAAAAGAAGTTCATCAGACAGACAGGCGAAACTGATAAGATTGTTCTAGACGAAAATCTCTCGGTCAACTCTCTTATCATCTGAATGAGTTGAAATGTGTGTTGTGTACACGTTTTTTTTCACATATTCCGATGTCTTCTTATTTTTATTTACAGAAAAATTGAAAGTAGAAAAATAATTTATGCTTATAGATTTCTATTGAATATGTTCTCTGTCAATAGCTTATTTCATGCGTTTCTCTACAGTGCAGTGTTTCCCTTTCGCGCGCACCTCGTACATGATGACACTCATCAGCTTGCTAGATGATACAGTTAGACAAACAGAGTGAAGTTTGATGTAGACTGATTACTTTGTGAATGAATAAATTGAATGTCATCTGATTGCGTAATAAACAATGAGGATGAATGGAACTGAGGCAGGAAATTAAAGAATGACTAGTGTCCACAAAATCAATAAATCAGTGAATAAGAATGATGATGACAATTACTAGTGGTAACATTTACGAAGGTAGTTGACGGTTCATCACTGACTCCTTCCAAGCCAATATGTCTGGGATCTGATTGATGATGAGTATTGGCCTTGACATTTCTAAATTGAATACAAATATATCTACAAAAATCGGTCTTAATTTGCTTCTTATAACCACACTGTCCATTCGACAGTGCACTTATTGCTGAACAGAAATTACATCACTTTTCCTCCGTATAAAATATGGAGATTTTTATTGTATCGACGGTATAAATATGTCACTCGGAATACTGGCTACTTCAATCAGACAATATTTATTTTACCTAATAAAATCATCATCTTCATCATTAAAACTAGCATCACCTTGACCAGATTCATAACTATCATAATCTAGGTCACAATCATCAAAGGCGATACAGTCAGTATCATCATCGTCGAAATCATTGTAGTCGACATCAACAAATACAACATCATGTCAATCACTGATACTAATCTAACTAGATTATGAATAATGGAGTGCCTAAACACTGTGATTTCGCAACTCAATTCTGATTCACTGAATACACATACATACATACACACATAAATTGGAAGCTGTCATTCATCAAACATAACGCAACTGATAACACCAATTTGTTTATTCTCACCTAATATTCAATCCTCGTTATATACATAACAAGAGGAATATGATAATTAGGAGAATCCCAGAAAATATTATCTGAGTGCTTTGCATCTACGTAGATGTGGATGATACATGCAAAGACTTTCCAATCAAGAAACGTTAAGATAAGACGTGGGTTAGGCAGCAGATTAAATTATGTGACAGTATTCTCTATGCCCTTCCTACATACGAAGATTGTATGTTTTACATGTGGATCATGAATTCAGGGAATCGCCTAATGCAACCCTCTTGTTTATTCCTGAAGTAACAATTCATTCAAACGTCATGACGAAGTGTCAGTGCATTCAGCATTAATTAAATGTCTTAGTTAACTGTCTATTAGTTTGAGGTGATAGTGATGAGAAATTTATACGATCACTACAAACAAGACGAATGTTGTACTGTTTTCATTATAATAGACATGAATTAAGAATGATACTTTCTTTAGCTTAAACCTGTTCTTCCTCGTATAACCACATAGTTTGCATTCACTTTATTGACATTCAAACACTTCATTTACAGCAGATATAGTTCAGTTCTCTAGCGGTAAGCTTGCTACATTGTTTATATGGTTTTTATTGATTTATATCTTGGTTTGACCTAATGCTCACAACTAAAAATACACTTCACCCAGACGGATTCGAACCAATGCACTGTACCTTACGTTGGTCGATTATTTCTGATACTCATGACTAATAGGACTTACACTCTTATAATATTGTGATCAACAATTTCTTAATAGAAATTAGGAGATACAGCTTCACAATGACTTGCAAATCTACCACTCATCGAGTGAGCAATCTGCAATGCGCAGATTATATCATCAACCCTAATAAGCCTGAACACATTCATGTTCTTGGTAAATCATTGTTTTTCCTGAGCATTAAATATGATTCCCAGTACTGACAGGTACTGACTATCAGTACCCACCATTACGAACCCAGTCATAAAAGGCGATCGTCACATGTTCACGGTCACCTATTTGATCTGAATTTCGGCGAGTTCAAGCGCTTTTATATATTATTTCAAAAACATTGATATTTTAATGCATTTGCGTGCACAAGATATCCACATTATGTCTATTCTCATCCAGGTTACCAAGCCGTTCTTGAAACCAAACACTTAGATTGGAACGAATAGTTCTCAATTATAATTGTACATCTTCGTTTTGTACTTTAACCTTTGATGCAAACAATGGAGGAATTCAGTGTTGGGTAGCCTGCTAACGGTATTCTCTCCAAAATTCTAGCTTTCTTCTCTTACTCTGTTATTTTTCAAGCTTTGGTCGACGTTGGGATGTTAAGTTCACCAAGAATACAACCATCATTTGTGGAAGAATGTAAACGCTACCAAATTGAATAACAAGTTCTAAAGTGAAATGTCATCCACGTAGTATCATCGAATACTAACAGACTGACTGCCAATGATTGAATGTCAGGTGCTAGACGAACTAGTATTTCTCCGTCGAGCTACTACTTCTTCTACTTTCACTACAATTACTTCTTTTACAACTTCTACTACTACTACTACTGTGTATTCTGTAATACCCGTTTACCTTCAATCTATCATGAATTCAATTCATATTTATGTAATGACTTTTTTCTTCCGATGAAATTTTCTGCTCCATTTTGAAACATTCATTTCAACTTCATTAGTCAAAATAAAGTAATCCTGGTTGTGGTTATCCTCGCTGTTTTCAATGTTAACGTGAGCTTGATGTACTCGGTGTTGTGAATGATTTTTTCGTTCACTCAATGAATTACTGCTGCATATTGAAGTAGAATTCTAATTTCAACACATAATCTTAACATTTTGTGTTTGCTTCACCAATCGATCAGGATTACATTAAACACACTCGTGAAAAGCAACTATGAATAAACTCACCTGTTTGAAATAATAACTGCAATGTAAGTTACACTGTTAATATAGATCAGCTGGCATTAAATCATTGGAAAAACAATCTATGAAAATGATGAGCAAAACACACGTAGTGAATATTGAAAGTCAGGTAAGCAGCACTGAATAACTATATCTTCCTATTATGACGTTTTTCAGCAGAACTCATCCAGGTCCCTATTTATAGTCAGTCTAAGGATCTCAGGCTCCGTAGAAAATGCAAAGTAAAGCACTCAAATTGAAAATTCAGATCAATAGACACCGACTGAGGAACATGACGGTAATATTCTGTCGTTATATTCTCGGCATCTTTTGTTCAATTTCTGAGGCTGATGTTAACTAGAGCTAATAATGATCCCCATACTAGGATGAAACGATTGATATGTACTTGCTGGTTTACAAAAGTTATATAACTTGAGGTCAATTTGTAACATAAACACTTAAATTAGAGTTACATACTTCGTCCTCTAAATACTATTAAACTCTTTGATTCATCATGCTACAGTTTTATTGTAGGTACAAACTTCAGGACGGTATGCTGTAATGATAGAATGGAGCTCTGGAATTTGTAGCTGTTGCGACGATTGTAAATCATGTAACTTGGTTCGTTTACCCATTGTGCTAAATTGACCTTTATTTTCTAGAAAAATATCAATTATAGAACTAATTACAAATTTAGGAATTGAATATGTAGTTAACCATGTTATTACTGTTTATTGTATCATCATACTTTACCAATAAGGAAAGTGACTATTCAGTTTCTAGTACGTAATCATCACAGTTTTACGATGTTGAACTTAACTTAGGTGAGTGGTAGCATTCCTTTCAGATTACCGAGTTGGATTTCGACTGTTCATTTTCAAAAATTTAGTTAATTCTACATTTCAGTTGTCATTTTGAAAACAAGGGATGAGGGGAAGGAACATTAGATAATGATACTAATTGACAGGTATTGCGAAAACTACATTCAATTGATAACTAACTTATATGAAAATAATATATTCGGAGCCAAGTTACCATCCAAGATATATTCATTGGTTGACATTGTTAAGGAATCTTATATTAAGAAGAACTGTTTAGACCTGTTTGATCTAAGTGATCATTTACATAAAGTTAGTTGATTATGTTAACGACATAAAAGTAACTTCATTCTTTATTTCCACAGTCTGTAGGTAATTTATGAACAAGAAAGTGAAGTAATATTCTCGAATTGGAATTAAGGTGGTGTGAAGAGTTTACGATCTATTGTGTTGTTCGTATTCGTCCCAGATTGATCCAAACTGCATAGCATTATAAATCATAAAACATTAGAATGCTGTTTCATTTAAGTATGGAATTAATTAGCAGTGCATGCATTCGACTCTACTTGTGAATCGAACCCGAAGCTCGAAGTTCTTGCTGTGAATACTTAGACATAAGTAATAATGGTTTAGAGTTGAATAGTAGTATCTTCACTTTATTCAATTTGTGATTTCAAAAAGTCAGTGATACTGGTAGAGTTCAGACAAGTGGAGAGTAAGACAGTAATCACAAATGGAAGTGACTTATTGTAGCAATATATCACAAATTGATTGAAGTGAAAATTATAATTCTCAACAGCAGTTCATTGTTATTGATAGTTAAGTGTTCACTATGAAACATAAAGGTTCTAGGTTCGATTTCCTGGTTGCATTAAGTGTACACAGTGTCCCATAATGAAACACCTATTCAGTACTATCTGACTTTTGCTGTTATCTAACCTAACGTTTATTCTACTTAACGTTTTTCATAAAATAATAATCAAACACTGTGATACTTAAATTAAAAGTTATTGAGTATTGAAAAATAAGTTACTGTTAAAGCGTATTTATAACCTGCAATAAGAATAATTAAGATGTTTATAGGTAAGCAATAAGATATTCTAGTCTTATGACTTGTTTCAATTATTCGTTGTCAGTCAACTACATCTTTAATCATAAGGACACTGATGTTTACATACGAACATTTCAAGTTACAACACTTGAAGTCAGAATTAAAGATCGATGACAGTATGATGAGCAGCTTCATATTGATTGATGAACAGTAAGTCCTTCCTTTTCGTCGTTAAGTGCAGTTGGGTTTTACAGTATGTGAAACACTTTATCTATTCGTCTTTCTTTATAATTAGAGAAACCATTTTAGATAATTTAGATATTTTCAATATTGATTTAATGGTTGTAACAGATAGTGTGCATTGTTAATGTTGATTTAATGTGTAATTTGTGAAGTTCAACGGGATTATTATGCAGTTGTTTAGTGTAGCTTTTACGTTCTTTGGCATGAGTGAAGATTTCTCGAGAAAAACCTCGAAGAAAAGAAAGCATCATTCAACATAAACTGTATATCTAAGTGACCACAATTAAGGTACATCAGAAGTCATTCATGTGAACACATATAATTTGCTTAGTGCAAGTCACTTCTTCAGAGAAATGAATAACCGAATTGAATTAATACATGATTAAATAATAATACAATGGAACAATTCAGAATCAAAACAAGATCGTACAGTCAAAATGAGAGCTTTTGATCATATCATGTCAATATATATCACTCATTTTATAAACAACCTATCCAATGCTCAATTTATATGAAATTACCAAAGTTAACCTTGGTAATGATATATACAAATTATTTGTGTATTATCGCTACATCGAGGTAACCCGCTCAGGATGCACATATGGCAACAGAGGCTGACCAATGTCAGTCCATTACAAATCAACGATAAAATACAAGTTTATTCTAACATATAACCTATTTATGATTACAAGTTAAACATAAAATTCTCATAGATACTAACAAAATATGCCAAATGTGGTTGGGCTTTAGACATATCATCTGTGCATTTAACAAGAACCTTATGAGATTCAGTATTGTAAGTAATAAAAGAGAATAAAGGTTAAGGCAAACTAACTTAAGGAATGAATAAAGCATTGAAACAATTTGCTTTCTATACAATATGCGGTTCTCAAGTCCTATCTGGTTTTCAACGGAACTAAGCAAATATAAATCTATAACGAATAAAAACAGTATGATTAATTATCATCAGCTTGATTTTTAATAACTAGTCATTAATGAAGGATAATGTATAATGTAACATGAAAAATTTATTTATAATTCATGAAATGTCCTTCGGGGTGGGAGAGGGAGAAAGGCTGGTGCGGGGGCAAACATGGCACAAGGAGACCGAAATGAGTGAATAACTAGCCATGAGTCTAAATAAACCCGATGAACCATATCACTATAATCTGTGACCTGACTACATGAATCCCAACTAATCAATACGGAACGAAAGTGATAACACTTCAATTTCTGAGAGAACAATGCAAGCGAATAAAAGTCATTAATTGAGTGAAAACAATGGCTTTACATATCACGTAATCAAAAAATTAGCAACAGTCAATACAAAATGCATGGAAGACTGAACTAGGGGGTAGGTGTGTTACCAAATTAGAATAATGAGTCCACGGTAAAATTACAACAATTCTAGAAGGAAACCAGGTATAACAGTCAATGAGTTTATGAAAAACTTACAATCTAGGCAGTACAAATATCTTGGTTACTAAATGTTCTGATACCACAGAAAACAGACATTTAGGTTAAGAGATTACTGAATTGAAATCGTGTCATTTAAAGTTCCTAAATCGTTATTATTGATGTGAATGTTATGAATGAGTAAATCATGTGGGTTTTTCACTGAAAATGAAAGATAGTTTATGCACTGCTATCCATTATGAGTAACTTTGACACTATTTCATTATGCCAAGTTTACAACAAAGTAACAATAGTGTTGGTGATTTTCGTAACTAATACAACGTTGAACCCTTCTCTACTAATGAAGGTAATCTCTTCCCCATTTAGATGTTTATTTATGATACTTACTAATATTTTATATCTCTAATTGGTCTGAATGAGATAATCATCGATCATCAGGAAGTTCTAGGGAGCCGTTTCGTCTTAGTATGGGACTATTCTGCACCCGTTCTCCACGATCCAATCATGGATCGAACCCAGGGTTGTTTGAATCTTCAGCGAACGCTTTGCCATCAGACCACTGAGTCGGCTGCCGACGGTTGATATTTCGAATTCAGTCGATTCGCGTTATATTTGCGCTACTTCATCCATTGCTATTAGTGGGTAATTACTACACATGTGACACGTTGAACACCACTCGTCAGACCAATTCGTGATCTAGAATCAACATTCAACAATTTCCACGACATCCAATTATAATTAATGTAGGCTCACTAGTGAAAAACTCCTCGACGTAATACCTGAAGTTCGTGGAAGCCCACGGCTGAAAAGTTCGACACTAGGATGAAACAGCTTTCCAGTGCTTCCTGCAAATCGATGGTTCTTTACTTCAAACCAATTCATGATTTCAAATCGACATTTAACAGTCTCCACAACACCCATTTACTTACTAATAAGCACTATTTTATAATGCTAAGTTTATTTCCATACACCGTTGAATCTTCCTCTACTCATGAGGGTAATTCCTTCCGTTTTTGGATATTTATTCATGTAACTTACTATTAAACAGTAGTTACTGTTGTGTAGTACAGTTTTTCATTAGGCTTTTAATCGTGATATGAATAACAACACTTAAACTAATCAGAGGTTTAACTTGGTTTATTATTCACGTGGGACAACCTTTTGATTCTAAATTAAAATTTAGTAATTTCCCAATCACGCGGAACGTCGTTTATTTACATCCTTTTCAATTTATTCGTGTTCAGTTATATTACTTCGAATTCTAGAGGACATTGTGACCTTAGACGGCTTTCTGATGTCTATTAGCTAGTTAATGTTTTTCGTAAATTCGTACCTTTTAACATTTATCTTGGTTTGTATAATCAAACATTTCTTTTATATCATGATTATTACATTTTCATTTCATTAGCTATAGTTTCCAAACTGACACAGTTTGAAATGACTGTCGATGTTCATGTGGATACCTCTCCTCTTGCCCAATGGCAATTCAAAATGAAATGTTTAGGTAAAGAACGATTCAAATATAAAGTAATATATCTAAATGTACATTATTACTTGAACAAATATCACCACTCAGATATTCAACGAAAACGTTGCTAAGATTTCGAGATTTTATGGTGACACTTAGATAACAGCTAACGAACGTAATACCAGTGACACAGTAATAGGAAGCTAAGCTATTCCGCAGCGCCCCAGCTCAGCTAACTGAAGAAAGAAGTCCGAAGACAGCAAAAAGCGTTTAATTCCACAGGCAGCCTGTCAGACGACATCAACACACACAACTTATACGTATATATACAGAAACAGAGAGCGTCCTTGGAATATCATAAATAGCGTACTAAAATAAACAATGAACCAATAAGATTTAGCGTCTTACCAAGTATGCTTAACCTACAATCAAAAGATTTACAAATACAGACAATGTAAGCAACACATTCAAGAAGGGGAACGAACCAATTTAGCACCGCCAATACCAAAACATCATTTGAAACAAAAAAAATGTGGTTCATGAGAATCATAGAAATTCAATTAATATTTAAGAAAAATACATTTATTGCAATGAAAATAAGTAGTAACAGAATATACAGTCGAAAGGATTTTTTTTTGAAAAGAAATCACTTCAGGAAATAAAGGAACAAATTACAATACAGAAGTGTATACTTGAGGTGATTTTCATACACAAAACTACCATTAAGTATCTTACACTAACCTCCCATTTAACCCGAAAACTGTTGTTAAATCATTTTCCATTCAAGAACTACAGCTAATTAACAATGTACCTGTTTCTACAGTTTCCAGTGATTACTATTCCTCAGTTTACTTATTAGTTCGCTATGTAGTCAGGTTTTGAATTTATTATGCAAACGATTTCATATGATGTAATTTTTCTTCCTCTGGTTGTTGACTCCATTATCTAGAATACTTCAGTTCGTATTCGGAAGGAGATTGGAGCGACTAGCAATCTCATGGCAGACATTTAAGCATAGAACGACTAGTCATTGTTGTAGTAGTGAAATTAATATAATCGTTTTATGATTGTTGTTGTTATGTTGAAAATGAATAATTATAATATGAATAAATGATTCTAGTTCTTTTAAAGTTAGACTGTTCGACTCCGTATATGTACAGATGAATTTATGGTGTGTTGATTTTGCTGTGTGTGACAACTATCGATGTTAGATTGTAGTTAAGTTCAGTTAAATGCATATTCTATGTGTATACATAGATGGTCGTGCATCAATTTGACTTCATGTACATACATGAATGATTGAATACAAGTAAATTGAACAGTTAGTGCAACTAGTCTAATAGAAATATTTATTTGAAACAGTATTAATCTAACAAGTGACCTAAGTTCAGTCTACCCGCCAGAAAGTGCGATTTCATATAAAAGTTCAATCACATTTTGAACATGAATACTAACAGAAATATACACAATACAAAGGTTGCTATCCTCAAGCCAGAAGGTAATTATAGTCTCTACATAGTTATGTTATTGATGTAACCGAAAGAAAATGAAGACAATCTGTGATGAGTTATAATAACAATTATAGACAGTCAGATGATACAAATGTTCTTCAGCTTTGCTGCTGTCAGTCATGACTACCGTATACTCTCATTCATGATAATTTTTGTGCTCGTTTGGGTATCTGTTCTTGTTATTACATCAGTTTAGCTTAGTACCATAATAATTTGACCATCAATCTTCTACTTGTGATTGGCTTTTCTATTCAAAATGTTGGCTCATATTATGACATTGATATTTAGACACCAGGCATGTATGTAAGACTGTATGTATTTCTATTGTTAATAATCTCAATGAAATTTCTATACAGCATTGTTCTTATTGTGATACTTCTGTTGTGACTTTTGTTAGCCCTAGTACTATAATTACGAGTAACAACAATGATACATCATCGGGATTACGAGAGGGATCCGAATCACTTGATTTTAAGAAAATACTACAATCAGCTTAATTAATTCTTTAGAATAGTGCAATTCGAATGGCAACCAGTATGAATACATTGATAAAATACTCCTATTTGGATCTATTACCACTAGCATGTATTCAGAACGTAGTTTGTTCTACACTAGGATTACTTTAAAACGTGCGATTACTTTTATAAATTAGGTACGACAAATTTTCTCAAACAAACAGTGTAGTACTTTGAAGAATTGAAAAACTGATTCTCTACTATGAAGTAAGGGACGAGAACAAGGTTTCTTATCCCAGGCTTTTGTTTGTAGAAAGCAGTATCCTATTTAAAAAAAAGTGCATCACTTTCTACACCTTCAATGAATCAGTCTTATTAAGATTACAAAGGCTTATATTGTTGTATACTATGACGAAGAATTCTATAGCGTAAAAGAGAATACTAAATTCTTCTTGAACTTATTCTGATGAATCCTATAATTCTGATGATGAATCTAATCATTCCCATGATCAGAATTATATTTGGGATGTTTCCTCAATAAGGAAGAGGAACATAGTAAATCCCAGATTCTCTGAAGTTCTGAATAGAATTACTAACCGGTCTAGGTTCCAATTAGATCCTAAAACTTCTTCTAATGAGATTTCTAATTTTAATGATAATGAAACATCCTTATTTGAATGGATTTTCGATACTTCATACTAGAAGATAATAAAATCAAATGTTATTCAGTATTCATTGTCTATTGAGAAATATCAAATAACCATTCAAAACACATCGTCATTATAGTTGAGAATTCACTTGAATTTGTTATAAGATCCAGTTCAAACTTGTATTGATTAGTAACTGAAATCTCGATTGCACTACTGAACCACCCTAGTTTGGAAAATTAAACGGATTGCTTCTATTTAAACAATAAATGAAACTAGGAAAATACTGAATAATGGTATGAGAATCCTCAGAGAGGCTCATTCATGATCTCATCAGGAATCGAACAGATGACTTTTATGCTATGCAACGAGTACTATGTATTCAGATCATTAAGTTGTTATCCAGTAACTTATATTTGTAACATTTATCAGTTTACTGTTGCTCAATCTTCTGTAAACAGCATTCAGTATTCCCTAATTCTCCCTCAATTCTTACCACTAAACATTTCTTACGTAAATGGCTGAATAATATTTGACGAATGTTATTTTGTTGCTTATTGTTTAAAGCTATTGAAGTTTAAATGGATTCCATTCCACGTGTTCATCAAAAAAATAAATGCTTGCAATAACCCACCAGTACTACGCTGTATACCAAGATTACATAAAGCAAAACTTGTTGTTATGTTTATGCCCCATTATGAATCTAATATTTGAATGTGTTTTGTTGAGTATGTTCAGTATATAAGAATCGCGTTGATAGTTATTGCAAGGAACAAAGGTATCATTAACGTACCTGACATATTAACTTGTATCATTGATTTCTGGTATCATTATCGTCTGTTCCGAGTTTGCGCAAAGATATCTGCCGTATTTGGACTCAGTGAAGTTTCTATGGCCAATCAATCCAATTTGACCATGTTCGCTAATTAAATGTTTCGTTTCTTGATATCTGTTCATCGAATACACTTGAATCGATCATTCACACTTATAAGTAGTTATAATTTGACCAAAATCTGGTCAAGACATCCTTCATTTGATTCCGAGTCAAGATATTCAATTCAGTCTTTATGTTTTAATAGGATAGAACGCGGGAATGCTTACTGTCTGGAAACTACTTGCGTGATATGGGAATATTTACTGTTTCACTATAATTATCTAACAAGGAGTATATATAGCAGTTGTACTCGGTGAAGGGATTTCTTTTCAACAAAGTGATTATTAGACTGTACAATCCTATATATATATATATAGCTGGGTAACCATACTACTCAATCACAAAACGAATTGCTCATCTACTTGAGCAAACACGAAGAGAAGTTAGTGAGTTCTTCCTTTGTGATATATTTGAGTTAGTTACTATACGATCTAATTTATATCTTTCAAATAGGAAAAATTATGTCACTCCATGTAAACTCACTTTGGCACAGTACCAACCAACCAGCGCCCACGTTGTCAGGTCGTAGTTATAGTTCTCGTAAACACAATGATAGTATTTACCTATCACAGTCCTCTCATGTCTTACCTTCTTCCCAACACACCCAAAGTCATTTCACTTCCTCCCCCCTTCCATTAAATCAGTCTCTAATCATTTTGTTATGACAACGATTTGATTCAACTAGAAGTTTTGTTTATACATTAATAAACTGAGTATATAATCTGTTTCCTTTGTTTCTATTCATTATGCTATTCATTCTCAGGCAATTTAACGAGGTTCACCCGTCTATTAAATTCACATGCGAGAAAGAAAGTGATGGCGAAATAGCATTTCTAGATGTACTGCTCACAAAAAGAACAGATGACTCATTAAGAAGAAACATGAACAAGAAAATCACATGGATAGGACAATATACAAACTTCCTTAGCTTTGTACCTATTCAACATAAAAGTAATCTATTGAAAACCTTGCATTATAGAATAATGACGACATGCTCTCCTGACGCGGTTGACGAAGAGACGGTAGCATTTCATAAAACCCTGAGGGAGAATGGCTACCCTATAAAGTTTATAAATAAACATGCCATCTCGAAAGCAAACAGGAAGATGATTCAGACCGTAGAAAGAAAGCCGCTTTTTCCGAGGCTAGCATACAGAGGGGACGCGCCCAGCGAAATGCTAACGTTGAGGTTTCGCAGTCCCATTCGAAGAACTTTTTAGGCTGGAAAACTCCAACTAGTGTTTTCTACCCGCCCCATGGTGATACCGAGAAAAAAGGATAAATTACCTAAGCTTGCCACTTCATTTTGTATCTATCAGTTCAACTGCTCCTGCGGAGCAAGTTACATTGGCAGATGCTCAAGGAATTTACTCCTGCGTGCTCGGGAGCACCTTACGGTCTGGTTAACCAAGGGAGTTGTCAGAAGTATTAACAATTCAATACTAGCTCACTTAATTCAAACAGGTCATGTGGCGAGCATAAATCAGTCATTCAGAATAATATTTTGTGTAAACAATTATCTGCCAAGATCGGTCAGACTCAAAGTCCTTAAAACGGCTGAGGTGATAGCTATACAAGTGAAGAAGCCAGACCTGTGCATACAGAAGAAGTACGTTCAACCTCTTCTCCTGCCATGGCCGACGCAAGATCCACTAAACCAATCTCCACCTTAATCATGCGACGATTTAATGTGATTAATGCAAATGTATTCTCCCTCTGGATGTGCATTTCCATATTATTATTATTTTATTTATTCATTATTATTATTATTATTAATCAAAGTACACAAAATGAATTTGAATATCATATTTTAAGATCAAACAAATGAGCTCATTGTAATTATGTCTATTATTGTTATTTGTTGCTATGTGACGAATTTTGATTATCGTTCACTCCATTTTACAAACTCTTACCCATTCGGTTTCATTTTAAGTAGGATTTGACCTTTGTCTATAAACACTTGACCTAATCGTGTTTTGCTACCACCCCATCTCCTATGTCATCCATATACACAGAGATACCTATATACGCGTATTTGACTAATAATCTTGTTTATCTCAATTGTCTTTTACGTTACACAAGTTACATGATGATGAGTATTTCAACAATAACATTCGTATTTGATAAATAACTAGATGAGAAAAAACTTCCAATTAACCAATTCTCCTTGATATCTAAATAATGTTTTACTTGCCTCAGAACTGGCTATTTTTGTGATTAATAATTTTGAACTAATAAATGTAGAACCTGATGAGCATTTATCGAAAAGAAGACTATTCTTCGTTCAAACGTCTTTGTATTTGATAAATCAATAAGTTTGGAAACCAAGTGGAAGCAAAGAAAGGCATCAATATTTTCATAGTTTATATTCATCAATAAATCTCTTAACTAATGACAATGACAATAGATAGAAACCAATTACCCTTCAACTGTAATTACGTAATCATTCAAAGTTTTATTTTATTGCATCAATTTTACATGAATATGAATGTATGTTTTTATATAATGTTAGTATCTAGTTAATCTGTTATTGTATGATATGTATTGTCATGCATAAATGATTTGACTTTGTAATTTTAAACATCTCCATCATTCTTAATCACATAATCCATATCCCTTTTCAGTTGACACATAACACATGGTGTACATAGGCATGATAGTAAAAAGTCATTAGTTATTGAACCCTAAACGAAAGTAATTTTGAAAGAAAAAAAGCAATTGGGAAAATTAAATGTACAGAAATGATACTACTAACAATCATATAAACTTGTTGTTTGTATTCATTAGAGGTTGATTTAAATTAGATGTCACTGAAACCTACTGAACTCAGTCGAGATTCTAGTGAGAAATGGTAACTTTTAAAGCTCATACACGTTGGGAGTGAAGCTGTTACCATCAGTAACACACTGGCTAGTCATCGTTTTACATCCTAAGTTGATTAAGGTGTAAATAACACGATATGACTCCGGTTAGATGTTAATGATGGTTAGGTGTTCATTACGAGACATGAAGTTCGTGTGTTCAGTTACGTGATAGGATTGAGAGTATGCATTGTTAACGAATATCATATTATGATGAATTAAATAATCAGCACTTCCTGGTTTACAGCGCTACATAACTTAGTTGATCTGTGACAATCTGTAAACAGGAACTTCAAGTCCATTCCCCTGCCTAGACATATTTATATAGATTGTTTCATATAAAATATTCACATGATACAATTAAACACACTAACCTATATGAACTTAACTTACAGATTTAGTTATAAGCGTGAATCTGAAGTATATATATATGGACACTAATGGCTTAGTCAATAATGAACTGACGTAACTTTAGTTAATTTGGAATGTTGTGCTACAATAATCTAATGCAGTCGGTAGGTAACTGCATCACACCCGACATGGCTGAACTCTACTGGTCACGACAGTTACCCAATAATGGTAATATAGAAAAAAAAATTGACTAAGATTACAAGTATGAACTTTATATGGTGAACAGTGATTCATGAATGATATACAAAATTAATATTTGACGATCAATAGTGATTTTAATAAACTTCAACCCTGTTTATTCAGTCACATATTTTATGTAAAACTGCATTATTTTATTGTGAAAGATGACCCATATTGAGATGGTTTGATTACTTTCTCTAAGCTAGATAGTTTAATTGGGGTGCTATCATATACATTATGGACGACTTAATCGGTGCAAACTCCAAATAGAAGTGAGATTTGTGTCGACAGCAACCGATCGAATTCAAGATATATAAAACAAGCTGATAGTCACTTGTGGAGGAAATTGCATAGCTCACTTCTATCAAAAGGTTGCTGCGATGAAGTCACTAAGAGTGATGATGAGAGCTCCACAATAAAACGATTGAGCTCAAAACACGTAATCAAGCCAAAACGACTCATAATTTCTATCTTTTGGTTTCCGTTCATTGAGGGGGGGGGTGTCGGATCAATCAGCCAGATTTTTGAGTAGTTATCATTTGACCTCGATCAGTTCAGTATCAGTTTATTTCATGCAACAGTTACCTGCTGTATAAGAAAACCATCCAATGCTCACTAAGAGTACTGTAGGTCCTGTGTTCCATTGATGATGGGAGAGGAGGAAAGTTGTGTATACTGAAATTTATTCCCATTCCAGTACAAAAAGATTGTTCAGCACTTCTTAGTTTTTAATATTAATCCAGATGTAATCAGTCTATAATTCTAATTACATCATTCAATTTTATCTATAAAGCCATTTTGCTAGTAATAGAGTAACAAACTGAAGTTGTGATACCATTTCTACGTTAACTAATAGATAAATAATGTGCTTTAGTTCAGAGTGCTAATTTGTAATGAAATACTATTTATAGAAGTACTTTGGTATTTATACGTAGAGAATATGATTTATCACAATGAGAAAATTATCCATCTTCTCTATAATCATGAAGAGAATTGAAGGAATAAACAAATGATAATCATATATCAATAACATTTACTGTAATCTTATGTCTGTAACGTTGACGCATTCTAAGTGCTCCAGTTGAGGCTCCAACTAAAGGCAACCAACATGGTTCACTGGCATATGAGTATAGGTAGCATAGATATGGACATGGGCAACATAACGACAGAAAACCTAAATTTAAGAATAAAAACACATTTCTAAGTGATGAAGAAGATTTGAAGGTTACGCTGACTTCACTGAGTGTTATGGTTACATCAATTCACTAGTAATCAGAGAACACTATGCAACCAAAAACTATTTTCAAGTGTTAAGGTATATGAAATGTAGTAACTAGAAATTTTAGAGAAAAAGAGTAGTTATTTATGATAATTTTACCTTTAAATCCTACAATTATTATAAGGTTGTTAGTCGGCTAACGTGTTAATGTAAAACACGCTTACAACATCAGAACTCAACTTATGATACTTACCTCTGTCAATCACGTGACTCCAGGATACTATAATGGTACCCTCAATGTTCACATTTTACGTGCAACTGTTATCCTCACAATAATCTCAGCGTAAAATTTCGTCGAACTCTTTTTTCACATTTACATGGTTTTGACTCAACACTCTACTACACCTTTCTTATCACCTAACATCACCTTTACATACATGTCATAAGTATTTATTGAAATGAGATTCACTATTTACATTTTATAACATTGACTTCTTCGTTTTAAGTGTTTATCCTTTTGCTTTATACTACTTATTGTAGCATAAGGTTTATGGTATATCCTGAAGATGACTTAATGAAGAATATTTTTCTACCTTATATGTATCGCTCTCTGTTAAACATTTTATGCAAACCTTTAGAGTAACTGAATCGATCTTTGCTAAAAGCTATTCAAGTACTTTGTATAATGTATCGTTCCGTCAATTATTTATGGTTATATAGTATATTCAACCAAGTTATCTATCCTTCTGTGAAGCAACAGATATGATAGACATCTCACCCCAACATATAGATTTATAACGGAACAAGGAATTAGGAATTACAATCTCTGAAGTCTATTCACCATGTTATGTAGACTTTTGCTGCTAAGCTACATCTGTTATCCATTTACTAATTGTGATATTTGTGTTTCGTAAGTTGTAGACTTTTCATAGACTTATTAGTGATTATAATACTTATTTTCCTTTTCGAGTTGTTGTGATTCTACTATGAACCTATTATCCCGTTTTCTGTACACAACTCTCACCCTTCAGTTCAGTCTTCAGCATATTTTGTATTTCTAATTATTAATCGATCCAAAATGCTTTATATAAAAGCTACTGTTCCTACTAAATAAACTACTTGGTACTGCCTCCAAGTTGCTAGTGCATTATCTTCATATTTTCTACCTCTGGGTAAGTTTAGTTACATTAGCTCCTATTCACTCAGTTGGTGTCTACGTAGTCAGATTGTATAAACTATAGGAGCAGACCCCATAAACCTCTTCTAGACTCAAGGTCAGTGTTACATTTATCTCTGCCGTCTCGTATCTTGTCTTCATACCAGTAGCCTCCAAAATCATTTTAATGATAATACAACATCTTGATATTTCAACGGATCTAAACAACATAATCTCAATTCCATTAGGTGGGATACTTGTCTATATACGACCAATCATACTATAAGTTGACTAAGATAAGATTTACATCGTACCGTAAACGTATATGAATGATTACAAAATGATTTATAATGATAGAGAAGTAAACAATAAGTGAATTAGACAAGTGTGCATTTAAGAATGAAATTGATAATGTGAATAAAGTGTGATGATAAGTGAGTGAATGAAATTGGAAGTAGGCTCTTCGGTTAAATTTTACATTATCTAGGATTCATTTACATGGTACGTTTACAATTCTGTGGGAATATTCACATATTCATATTTGTGTCATTTAGTATCATAACCAGTGGAGTTAACTATGAATTACTCATATCACAAGGAGCCTATAAAGAACAGCTATACAACACTGAAGATGTAAATAAACTTTGCACTTGTTAACACTTTTCTTACTATAACTCACTGAAGTAACCCTACGGAGTCATTATAACTGTGATATAATTTGGATTGTGTTTTTTCAACCTACACTAAACGCAATCTTAGAAAAAGATGAACATAAGCAATTATGATTACGTTATAAACAAACTTATTGAAATTATATTGATACTTACAACTTTTCACATCATTTGTACACTCAAATAAGCCTGATTCCCATTCTCTAGTCGCCTCAAGTTGCTGAAATTAAACACATAAGCATGAAATAATTATTAAAATGATATTGAACTATTGAAAGTAAGGAATGTTTAAGGTAACATGATTGTTCTGATTCAACAAGTCACCATGCTCTAATGACCAAACCAATCATTCAATCAATCTCTGTTACACTTTATCGGGTATAGGCCGCCAACCAACAATCTCCAACCAAGTACTTTTCCTTTTCTTCATTACTTACTTACTTACGCCTGTTACCCCTCTCGAAGGAGCATAGGCCGCTCACCAGTATTCTCCACGAAACTCTGTCCTGAGCAATCCTTTCCAGCTGTCTCCAGTTACTGTTCATCCTTTTTATGTCTGCTTCCAGTTCTCGACGCTGTGTGTTCTTTGACCTTACTCTTTTCCGTTTTCCAACATAATTCCAAGTTAGTGCTTGTCGCGTGATACAGTCTGATGATTTCCGCAATGTATGTCCTACCCATTTCCAACGTCGTTTCCTGATTTCCTTTTCAGCTGGGAGTTGGTTTGTTCTCTTCCAAAATAGGCTGTTGCTGATGGTTTCCGGCCAACAGACATTCAGTGTTCTGCGTAGACAGTTGTTGATAAATACCTGTACTCTCCTGAGGATGTTTGCAGTAGTTTTCCACGTTTCAGCTCCATACAACAGAACTGGCTTGACGTTCGAGTTGAAGAGTCTAACTTTGAGGTTGGTAGACAGTTGTTCTTTTCTTCATAACTTCCTTTAATTTCCGACACAATGTGCTATTTGGTCTAACTCTTTTCCTTTAGATTTGAGAATTCCAAGTTGGTGTTTGCTTTATTACGAAGTTTGGAGATTTTTGCAATTGTGTTCTACCCACCTTGAGTTTTTACTAATGTGTCCCTCAGCTGGAAGTTCGTTTGTTCTGTGTCACAGTTCTCTGGCATACGAATACGAAGTATCTTATGAGTACAACTGTCTATCACTACATTGAATGATAGTTTTCGCAGTACTCTAAGTTTCAAATGAATATAGCAGAACTGTTTTGCCGTTTGCATTAAAAATTCTGACTTTGGTGATGGCTGTTGGTTGTTCTGAGTTCCAGATGTTCTTCATTTGTAGAAATGTTGCTATTGCCTCTACATCCGTTTCTACACACCTATATCACATGCTCCTTGTTTATCAATAATACTGTTGCCCAGGTATGCAAAGTTCCCACATCCTCCAGAGCTTCACCGTCGTTCCATGTATGATTTAGCTGGTTATCGCTGTGTTCTATCTAAGGGTCTTGCTTTTCTATTTGTGTATATTGAGATTTACTGCTGGCTAAAAAGGTTGCTGCTACACTGTTCATCTTTGTCTGTATTACATTCTGTATGCGGAATAGAAGAGCTAAGTCACCTACGAGGTCTATATTGTCTAGATGCATCCATGTTACTAACTGTATTTCGTACCTTCTCTGAGGTTATGAGGTTTACTTAATCCAGTCAACCACCAGGAGGAAGAGAAATGGTTAGAGTAATAAGCTCTGTATGGCACCAGTTTTTACTTCGAATGAAACAGTAAGCTGACCCCCATGTACGACTTTGTAGTGTAGTCCAAAGTAAGAATTTCTTATGGTTTTAACTGTCTGCTTGGGTACACCATAGTGTCGAAGAAGACTCCATAATATTCTCCTGTCGACAATGTTAAATGCATTCTCATAGTCAAGGAAATAAATGTAGAGTGATGAGTACCATTCAAATGATTATTAAACAATGATCCACAGTGTCGCGCTTTGACTAGTATATGATCGATCCACTTGGAATCCAGATTAATGGTCACGAACCTGGAGGACTACTGGAATGTTTTCATTCAATTCAATAACACTCTGTTGAAGACTTTTCCTGGTACTAAAAGTAGAGTGATGCCTCTTTAGCTTTCACAGTTGCTAAGATCTCCTTTCTTTGGTATCTTAATGTGGCATCTTCATTTCCATTTTATTGGTACCTATTCTTCCTCTTGAAGCTTTCTGAAGAGATTGTGAAACACCGTTGGTGTTACTATTATATCTGATTTCAGTACTATCGTTTGTATGCTGTCTGGTCCGACTACTTTACCACTCTTGATTTGTCGAATGGCCATGGGTTATGGTTAGGGTAATGAAGGTATCTAAATCTGGCATGTAATATGAAACATACCAAGATAATTATAATTAACAAATATTGAGTCAATAATGAAGTACAAGAAAGATAAACATAGATAAGAATTGGATTGATAGGTTTATGTATAGAGTGACCTGGTCGTGAACTATAGTAAGCAAAAAGAGGTGAATATATTCTGTTTAGATACTTAGATTAGACTCTTTCTGTTTTATCTACGTAGAAGAGGCATCATGTTGTTCCTTTGTTATACCATTCGTTGTTTAACAAAAGAATAAGAAAGTTTCTTCTATTCCGAAAGCAGTGTTTACTATCTACTGGATAATATAAAATATCTGTATTAACTGATTTAGACACTCTAGTAAGTAATCAAGATCGTTCAAGGATGTCAACATATTCATCTATGCTTTACTTTATTCATTCTAATAAAAGAATAATCTACACTTTTTCACAAAACAGCCTTATAATGTTGTTGCGAATAATTGTTCCTCATAAATCTATCTTGTCCTTGATACTGAAGTCCTTTATAATAAATACTTTATCTCAGTGAAAATATAAGAAATATTCAAACTAGCTGATATTATAGTTGTCCAAATTAGATGGTTATTTTTATGAAAATTGGTTATATAATAATTGAATATGTCACAGATTGATGTTGACAGGGTGGGTTAACACTGAAAACACGAGCACTGGAATGTCTGCTTCATTCTAGTATGAAATTCTTCAGCCGGCACACCCAGATTCCCACACCAGAGACTCAGATTGACGGCGAACTCCTACCACTATGCACCAATGTACCGGCAGACATTCAAAAGTACAGTCCCCACGATCATCTCGAAAAATCTGTACTCCATCTGTCACGACATTTTACAAGAGCTTCAGGAAAATCCGCACGTTATATATCACAAATTAATGGAAGTCGAAATACTACCATTGATGTATCCATAACAGTGGTGCAGAGAGTTCGGCATTCGCCGTCAACCTGAAGTCTCTGGTCAGGAATCTGGGATATGCACTCCTGAGGAGTTCCCCAATAAAACGGAACAGCTATCCGGTGCTTCCTGGTTTTCAGTGGTGCTATGTCAACATTAATTTGTGACATACTTAATCAACTAAATTGACATTAGTTAAAAAATAGGAAACTAATCTTCCATGTGTTACAATGATAGTTTTACAACAGATGAAATGTTACAAAACTCACTAACAATCATTTTATTCTATGCTGTAACTATTACATAAGACTTATGATCAGTAACTCTGCTTACTCTTTATGCATTATAATACATTGAAATTATACGTTTCATCATAACTTCTAAAAGTTTCATATAATTTTTACTCTGAATATATAACTACTCATAAGTAGCCATAATGTATATGAACCAAATTGAAACTAACAAACGACCTATAAATGTTGCATCATTAGTAAAAAAACTAACATGCATAAGATATTCTTTTGTTTAATTGAAAGAAAAAATTGATCATATTGACGAAAGTGAAGATTTTTGTTTAAAATTATGTTACAAGTTTCACATTATTATTTAAATTGTAATACTTTTTAGCGGGGAAATCAATGTAAGTACAAGGAAGTTGTAGTAAATTTTCATCTAAAACATGAAGAATTATTCATACTAAGATAAAGTAAAGATTTAGGATAGTTAATAGTTACTTTACAAGAAAGTAGGTGATTGTTTAAATGAATAAAAAAATTCACTGCATTAAAGTTGAAAATGTTAGTGAGAACTTGGACTTCTCAACCTCTCAACGGTGAATAAACATTTAAATGTGTTTGAATCTTCCTGTGATTTAATAGAAACTGAAATTGATTAGTTTTTGTTGCTATACATGCACCGTAGGTGGATTACTCTAATATAGAAACAGTCCCTAAGTATGATTTGAGTAGATGGCAAATGGAATCCAAGACATTGTCAGTCGTAAAATGTAGGATATATAGAAAGAGGAATGAAGGGAGGAAAACTCAAACTTTAAATAACCCATCATAACTTAAATGAATTAGTTGATTGAATATATCACAGATTGATGTTGACAGGGTAACAGTGAAAACCAGCAAGCACTGGATGGCTGTTTCATTCTAGTGTGGAACTCCTCAGCATTGCACAACCCAGATTCCGCACCAGGGGATTCAAGTTGACGGCGAACGCCTAACTGTCTGTACCACTGTACCGGTAGGCATCCAATGGTAGAATCCCCACTAAATAAATTAAAATGCATTAGAATCTAGGACGTTTTCGCATTGGAATTCGCCAGTTATATCCACCTGTATTCCAATGTACATTTGTGTTCATCTTCGAGTATGAATTAAATTATGGTTGTAAGAACCATCAAGGAATTATTCATCAAATGACCTAGTTACTAGAGATACTTATTATTCAACAGCTATTAATTATCATTAGAACTCAATCTTTTCAAACATTTAATTATTTACGGTGATTCTCATATGATTACTGTATATAAGTATCCTTTTTAGATATTCTCCACAGTCAAATGTAACTTTATTAATTGTATTAACCACTATTTACTCTTACATAGGGTACCATTAAAAGTCAAGAAATACTAGGCAGCTGTTTCGTCACAGTATACGATCTCTCGGTAGTGCGTATCTATGACCTTGCCGGAAATTGAACCTAGGACATTCAAGTTTCACGGGTTATGGTGAAATTGTACAATTCAGAATTCAATCAGTCCATGACTTTTCGTGACGATAACTCAATGTAATTAAGTTCGTTAACTGGAAGATTTCAGTGATTTCTAACTAATCAGAAAAATATTGAACCTATGGAAATCATAAAATTAGTTTTATCTGTTTAATGCGTCAACTGGATTTACAAAACTGAACTTAAACTGTATTACTTAATTGTTCATTGATTTCTGTATACACATTTAATAAGACAAATATGTTCATATTAGCTTAAACAGTTACAGTCTTCCAGCATACAACCTTGTCAAAGTGAAGTCACATTCAAAGTCCATTAGATAAAAAGACACTTAAACTACACATTATCCTATTCATCTTACATTTTCACTTCCTTGAATTTTGTGTTGTAATCAATTATAAATTTCATTGTAGGATAATAGCAATTATGAGAAATGTAGATGATAACAATTGAAATCCAGAAAACACGTTTCTTTCTATTTTGAGCTAGTCATTCGGATGCATATGCATCATAGTGTTTATGTTTACAGCCAGACTCGAAAGTAGCCCTTACATATACACATAACCTTAGATCTACTGAGTTAGAATGGCGGTTATGTATGTATAATTTAAAAGTGTTTATATCTTCCTACTGATATTTTAAAGTACAGTAGTACTGAGGCGATCTACTTAAGATATATATATATATATATATATATATATATATATATATATTGCATTGCATATCGGAGTCAACAGAAAGATATACATACCTTTAAATTAGAGATGCAAATATCTCATGGATAAGTTTAGTGTGAATTATGTTATGCAGTAATTATCAGATTGAATACATATATAAAGCAGAAATCGCAATTGATACAGAATCCCATGAAATAATTTTTACTTTGTAGATCCTCATCAGCCATTGATAAATGTTTTCATATTCATATTCATTAATGGAGAACTTTCTGTAAATATCTGTAGCTTACATTGACTGACAATAGAATCTATGTGACTATTCTATTGAGAATGAGATTCAGTCGAAGAAGTTGCCACGTGGATACTAGTTCAAGGTGACTTGACATCACATGCTCTATGTTATTAATGTTAAGATAACGAGTGGGAAATTGTGCTTGACCTAGATTTTGAATTATTTAGCATGCATTGACAATGCATATTTACAATTTTGTAGGAGCCGATGTTTTTCAGTGAACCTACAAGCATGTCACTCAGTTACGTAATCTGCAATTGTTAAAAGTAATTGGTATTTTGATTCTTTAAAAGATCGGTTGAAAAAACAGAATAACTCATATAGTAACAGTTAGAAACTATAAAATTACATGATCTGAATTCAAATCCACAGATAGAGCTACAGTTTCTAACGCTAACAGGTACACTCTTGTGACAATTGTACGATACTTAAATCAACGAGAGTTTCCATATGACAAGTATAAATTACTTAAGTAATCTATAGTTGAAAGTATAGAATTTGTTTAAGTTAGGTTGTGACTGGCAAGTGGAATTCAGAATATGCGTTTCGTCCCATTTCGAACTCATCTACTGCATGTACCTAGCAACAGAGGCTAACCAATTTTAATCCATTAGAAACCAACAGAAAGATATAAACTTATTTAAAATGAAAGTATAGAATGTAATAACTGATGTAAAAAAAGAAATACCCTTAAATCAATAAATTACATAATAGAAAATGTATATATCAATGTAAATAATTAAAAGTGAATTACTAATTCAGAATTTCCTATTTCACTCCATAATCATGTGAACAATTCATTACTTTGTTCAATTATTCTCTACTTTTTACTTCCTTCAATAAATTTGAAACATTCAAAATTAAATTGACAAATTAAACAATGATTATTATTGATTAATGATTTCACATAAAAAGAAGGAAATTAATTTTTTTTGTTTCCAGGGCAAAAAATAAGTTTTATAAAAAAAAAAACCTCATATTACATAATCAGTCAAATGTAATCATAGTTTATGTCAAATGTGATGTAAAACACTTAATAAAATATGCCAATTTTAATTAAATAAATTACACCTTAGTGATTATTTCTTATGCATATTTATAGATTTTTAATAAAAGGAATATGAAAATATATAAATGAATGACAAGGGGGGGTTGGGAAGTAGGGAGGAGGGGGGGGGTAAAGAGAGTGTAAGATTAAAGTAGTATGTGTGCATATTGTTGAAAAAAACTGATAGAAATGAAATTAGCATAAAGTTAAGTGTGAATAGAAAAAGGTGGAAATGAAATGAAATGAATCTCTTAGAATGAACTATTAATTTTAAGTAATGAAATAATGATTAAAATAATTTTTTTTTAATTTTATTGAAACATTTAATGGATAATTAATTATTGATATTTTATTGATTTCGGATAAAAAATTTTGTAAGCTCAATTCAAAATAAAAAGAACCTGTTGAATGTTCCAGTAATTCTTATCAAAGTAAAAAAATTATTTACTATTATGTAATATAAATTATGAGAAAAGATTTTTTTATTTTTTTGTTTTTAAGCAGGATTATCTATAAAGTATTGAATGATTTAGATAAGATTTCATACATTTGATTTATGCTTTTATGTATTTTTTTGCACAAATCACTATGATGTTTGATTATTATTATTATTATTGTAATTATCCATTTACATTTATGGTTGGTAACTGTTGCATGTTCAACATAATTTCATCAATAAGTCAATCAGTCAGTCAGTAATAATGTAGAAGTTAGTAAGTGAGTACATTTGTTCAAGTTGTTATATCTTAATTAGCTGATAGAGATTAATTAGTTGAATCAAATTCTAGATAAGTGAAGGTAGTAATTTAACTAGTTAGGAATGTATTTTATTAGATAACAACTCAACACTATGAAGGTTATAAACTAATCACAAAGCTTGAAGGCATAATGTTAAATTCTTTGTAAGGTTATGAATGAAAACTTATGAGTAACATTCTTAGACGAACTAGATATCCACTGATTTCTAGTTTATAATCTAAACGCTTTTCTTGCCACATCTATACAATCTGAATTCACTTGATATGACTAAACGTTTTATGTTTTGCACACATACATCATGTTTTCTGTGTCGTTATAATTTCGAATGTTACGTAATCTCTGACCGAATATTTGAAACGATGATTAATCACATTGCTATTACCATTAATCTACATTACATCCATTTATGTCTATTATTATTCTTCCTATCTCATTTGACCTACATCAAGTAAACATAATACCAAACCCTATAAATCACTTCAATTCAATTAGATCCATTCGTTTGTTGTTTGTCTGAGGTTGAAAATGTGAAATACTTAGTATTTCTATTGATGGAATTGTGTTCTGTGAACCAGGTGGTTTGATCATGATACTTCAGTTGTCCTACTAGACAAAATCATTTGTACAAATTTTAAAATTCTATCTAAAGTTGGCATTGGTGATATCGTACAGAATGACAAGAAAAATCTCTTGATTAAACTACCGAGTTCAGTAAACAGAACTCCACAAAAATTAGAGATAGGACTGTCTCATTTTCAACTTAGAAAAAGTAAGTAACAAGAAAATTTGGTAAAAGCTGTTAAGTATTACGTAATTTAAATAGTAGTGAAAATAAAGGGTTTATCAATTTTTGGAATAGTCAAAACCAACTCACCTTCATATTTGACAATATCCAAGTGAATGTTTTATATACCCTCAGTAGTGAGTGTTTAAAACAAACAAACATTTTAAACACAAGCGTTTTAATAAACTATTTAATGATTAAAAACTATTAATTTTACATTGTACATTTGATTTTACTAGATTACAGCAACAGTATAGCATAGAGATAAGCCTGAGTGATGTTTAAACCAACCGCAAAGAATAACAATTACAGCCAATTAGTAACGACCTAGAAAATACCAAGGTAGTCAGAAATCACTTTTTGAATTATCTGTGTTTTCCCCCCCCCTCCCCCTCCATAAGAGAACATAAAATTAATGAACAGAACTAAATATCACAGAATATAAATTATGGTGTTAAATATATCAAATATTAACTTTTTACTAAAAACATGGCATATAAGATAGAAACAAAAATCTCTAAACTAAGCTGACCCTAAATATCAACTGGAAGCAATCCAGAGGTGCACTGAAGATTATTTGCACTAATGACATTAGGTTATCGAATACAAGTGTTATGCAACTATATGGATGAGTTAACATATCGTCAAAAAATCTAATTTACTGACGTTATAGCCTATAGAAAGCTGAAATAATTGCACTAATCACGTAAAATTCTAAGGTCATTCATTCTACTGATAAAATACTTATGTACAGTTACTGTCGCTTGATAGAACAAATTTAGCTTTATATTCGTCAGCCACGATTTACAGTCAATAGATCTGTGGATTGATGTCATGAGTTAAATCGTTCTGCTTTGCGATTCTGCTTATCTACTTGCTAAGGTAAATCATAATGAGTGTCGAGAGTAGTGACTGAAACAAGAATAGAAGAAATGGCAGTAATTTTGTCTCTTCTGCTGAACTGGATAAGTTGTTGTTACAAGCGATATTGTCACAATAGGATAAGTAATTAGAAATCAGAGTCTGTGGAGTTCATGGTTCACGTTATGAAGACTTGTATTGTTAAACTATCATTATTGAAAATTTAATAAATACGCTACTTGTACCCTTTACATTGTAAGATTTCGATAGATTCATTAATGATTGTAACACCTTTTCCTGTACCAAAGTTACTGTAATTTTACTGTTAATTTATTACTCTGTTTTTTATACATGAATCCCCTAGTTTAGTCTCTAGTGTTTTGTATTTTTTCCCTATGAAGTGGTTCATCATATGATATATGAAGGTGAATATCTTTACTCACTAAACGGATCTCTACCTATTATATATGTGTTCTGTCTACTCTTACCCAAAGGACTTTGGTTAGTCTTTTACTGTGTTAACTAATTAGTAATGCTTGTATTCAGTTTCACTTCGTTTATATTAGTTTTATTAGTTCCTTAACGATGTAATGATCATATTATTCTGTTATCAGTGACACCCATATTTCTCATTAGCAACAATATTATCTCAACTATCTACAAAATCTAGAATTTTACCAAAATATAAACATATTGCTTAATAATATGAAAATCTTCTAGATTACCTAATCCTATTACTTCCTATGTAGAAATACACAGTTAGAGTTTTATGTGTAGTTTAACTTTAGCATTTAAATGGGGGGGGGGGCGAGTTTTACAGACATTCTAACATATTTACTTTATCATATAAGATACATTTTAACTTACAACTTACTGAAAGTTGCTATATTAATTTGATGCTTCCGGGTTTACCTAATGTTTTCTGAAGTCTTTTCATTATGCACACTTAATCGTTGTCAGAAATCACACAGCTTTTATTATAATGAATTTCTATGGTTAAAATAAACGAATAGGTAAGTTCAATCTAGATGGTTATTTTTGTGGAAATTATTTATTCAGTTGATTGAATGTCACAGATTGATATTGGCAGGGTAACATTGAATGCCGATCCAGTGGTGCAGAGGATTAGGCGTTCGCCGTCAACTTGAAAACTCTGGTATAGAACATGGGGTGCGCACTGCTGAGCAGTTCCACACTAGAACGAAATAGTTATGTAGTGCTCTCTAGTTTCTATGGTACCTTTTCAACATTAATCTGTGATATATCCAATCAACTGAATAAGTAAATGGTAAATTTTAAAACAGATAGGGAATCGAACCCCGGTGGCTTCAAGTCTTAGGTCGCTTAACCATCTGCACCTATTTGCTAAAACCTTGGTTGTACTTCTTAAACATGTAAATTTTTCATCAATTTTATTATAAATTATTAGTAACATAAGAAAAGGTAACAGTACTAATGCAAGTTGTAAAATATTGGTAGAGAATTCTTTGATATACACTATAAACTACTTATTTCAACTACTTAATTAATTAAGAAAATTGTATTTACAATACTAAATATATGTTTACGTAATTGATGAAGTAAAGACTATAAAGTAATTCAGTTGATCAAATGACAGTCAATCGAAAGAAGCTTGATCTTACAACTCAATGATAAGAAGTAAAGCACTAAGTAACTATATTTTATAATAATAATAATCCTCTGTTCGAATCCTGTTAGGCAAGTAAGTTGAACTAAATCTTCGAATCAGTTTATGCCAATTATTATTTATTTTTTAAAGAATAAACAACAGAATATTTAATAATTTAATCAACTTACACTTGGTTTAGGTTGTTGGGTAATAGCCTCTTCTCCCATGATATTCTACTAGTTAGTGAAAAATAAAAGAAATCAAATAGTAAATATGTTCATAATAATAGTAAAACATACAATGAATAGAATACGTAGTTCGTTGTTCAAAGTAATTCAGTCGATTGTATACAGTATGGTTATATAAGTTTTATTTGTACTCATTATCAAACATATTACAATGTTTACAACCACATATTGACCTATGTTGTAAATGACGTAGGATTGGTTGAAGTAAAGAAATCGGAACTTTATATTGATATGTAGATTGAATGAATGAAATCATATTAAGAGAAGACTAACAGGTATGTAGTGTTTTCTTTTTTCTTTTGAAATATTATATTGTCACGAGGACAAAATAAGTAGGGAATAATTTGACAAATAGATTAATATAAACATTCTAGTTAACGTTAATAAAAGCTAATTATTTACTGTTGTATAACCTTCTGTATTTAATACATAAGAAAGTTAGTAATTGAACTAAGACTTGTTAAGTGTTCTGAATAAGAATGTTCTGAAATAGTCACAGGAGTCGCATCAACTCATTTTTATCACTGTCAGCTTTTTATATGGAAGTAAAGCATATGAAATATTGTCTATGTACATTGTTTAAAATTAAACACAAAAAAGTACATTTGATTATCAAATGACAAATAGTGAGATGCCTAGGTGAAGCAGAACTATCTGTTAACTTACTTACTTACTTACGCCTGTTACCCCTCTCGTAAGAGCATAGGCCGCTCACCAGTATTCTCCACGAAACTCTGTCCTCAGCAATCCTTTCCAGCTGTCTCCAGTTACTGTTCATCCTTTTTATGTCTGCTTCCAGTTCTCGACGCAGGGTGTTCTTTGGCCTTCCTCTTTTCCGTTTTCCAACAGGATTCCAAGTTAGTGCTTGTCTCGTGATACAGTCTGATGATTTCCGCAATGTATGTCCTATCCATTTCCAACGTCGTTTCCTGATTTCCTCTTCAGCTCCTTCTGTTAACTACCTTTATGTAAATAACACTAATAACACAATGAATACAACGCCTAGTCATTTCAACTAGTGGCAACATTGTAATTTAGTCAATAGAATGAGACCAGTAATGATGACTAGAAAAAAAAAGCAACCATCAACGATAAGTTTATGATTTACCCAATCAGAATATTATAACGTGGAAAATCGTTTTCAAATAAACAACATGAAAACTTTTACTTGTCTAAAAGAATGTAACGTGAAATTTTATTTTCTTCGTTATATTTTTTATTGAACAGTAGAAAGCAATCTTTCACTTGTAATCTGAACAGGAAGAACTTAATAGTTTTGTCATGCATGCCAATCATTAGCTTTGTATCTATACAATTTAATAGAATCTTAGCAATAGATCAGATGAAGTCACAACAACATCACGTTTTATTTACATTATTTGGGTTAAAATAACTACACTGTGAGCTTTGAAAAGATAATATGTTCACTAAGTAGACAAGAAACTGTTGACAGGATTTGAACTCATCTTCTGTGCTTATACCTATGGAGCATCAAACTAACAACCATTAGTTTTGTATTCGTATATTCTTAATTCCCTTTTTTATGATCACAGATAATTTAATAATTAAGTTAGCTAGACCATGGCGACTTCCAACACATTCCATTTATTTATTTATTTATTGTTTAATTCTGTTTAGAATTACTTGGTTTAATTACACAGTTCAACATGTAGCCATTTGCAAGTTAACACCCTTCTTTTGACCCATAATCATCATTACATTGATTTACTCAAACTGTGATTTGATAACAAGCCCATCTTCAAATTGTCTATCACTCACCGTGACCAGCATGTGTACAAATTGTTGTAACATGAAACTACACACGAAGTGTATACCTTCTTCCATCCACAACAATTTCAATATTAGTTCACTTACAATGACTCATATAACAATTTCATACCCTGTATGCCAGTAGATATTCTTAATCAAATTTGACCTCTTATTTACATTTATGTTCGATAATTTTTGATCATGATTACTTCCCTTGAAGAAGTTCGGACCAGCTTGCTAAGCAAAACGTTGTAATTTTCTTTAATTTCATCCGCTGAGATCATTTACAAATAAATCTTAATCATATGTCTTACATACAATCGGTGCTCAAGTTTTGTAAATATTTCCGTTTCTTTTTTTTTGGACTGAGAATAATTATAAAATAAGTTCATTAATCTTTAATGTTTTCGTTATTTGGCACTTTGCCAAGTACCTTAAAATTCGTTAGAACTTATTATTCAAACATCTTTCTATTGAATACGTTTAATTAACTTAACAATAAGGCTAAATAACTAAAGTTATCTTTATTTAACTTCTCACATATTTCAACTCTGCTATATTAATATCTATTCTTCATATATTCACAAATATCAAGTTAGTAATAAACAAAATTCAATTGCCAAATATACTTATTAGATTATTTTTATATTTACTTTTACTGTTTCCATCATCAACTGTACTGCTATGGGCAATATTAATTTTGTGTTGGGAGACAATTAGTCTAAGAGGTAGAAACTTTAAAAGCTATTTTACGGTGGTTCTATATGTGTACACGCTTTGCATGACTATTTACTTTCCTATTTTTATTAATGTCATTGTATTGCTTTAGTTTCCAACTTTAATTTGAATCATAAATTGTTGTTATAACATTTTTCATGCATAAATTAGGACTGGTTATTTGTGAACCATCTACTCTGTTTTTCTGTTCTAAATGACTTCGTCATGTATTGATATTACTCTAATTTGTTTGTTGTGTGATATGGTTATGGATATAGTGTTTGAAATATACTAAACAAAGTATATGGGCTGGTGAATCAACGTCATGTGATCTTATACTACTCCGTTCGGACTAGCTGGTATCGGGTTGACTGTATTAGGATAGGATAAAAGTTGAGTGCTAGCGTTCGTGTACAGTGGTTTTAGAAAGGTTATTATTTTCTTTTCATGCGTCGTAATTAGTCTTGTTCTAAAGTATAACAACATTCATAATCCTCACTATACATAAACTCGTAGACGAAAAAAAATTATCAAGTTATTTTTGATTGAAAGCGAGAAAACATCTACATACAAGAAGCATAAGATAAAAATTAAAGGTCCATTTGAAAAATACGAAAGTAATGAGACAAGATGTTGATGATAAGAACTAACAATTCATGTAAATAAATAAGGAATATGATGTTGAAGATAACGGAGGACGAGTTGGTTGGAAATGATTTTTTTTCTGATTACAAAGTTAGATATTTAAGTTGGATTGTGACTGGCAAATAGAAGTCCAGGACGCGCGTTTCGTCCTATTTAGGGACTCATCGGCTGGAATGTAGCTGAATCCCAATGGTGATGTTCACACTGGGATTAGAACTCAGTCCGCTTCGTGTCAAACGCCACCGCGTTCACCTACTAGGCTACTGTATCCAGACAGTCATACTTGTGCAACGGGTACATATGCAATATATAAATATAATTTGTGTACTTACCGCTATATAGAGGCAATCCGCTCAGGATGCACATATGGCAACAGAGGCTGATCAGTTTCAGTCCATTACAAATTCAACGGGATGATACAAAGCCTATTCTAAATTAAATTACAAAGTTAGATAGTTTATTCTCATTTTTGTGATTTGCACTCGCTACAAGCCACCATCTTAGGATTTAGATGATTTTGGATGGTCACTCTAAGAGTTATTTAACTAGAAATGACTGGGAAGTTGAAGTAAACTGGTGAATTAGCAAGTGGATTTCCAACCTACAAATCAATTTGTGGGTGACGTTTACTAGCATGACAATTTCGTTTAACCGACAGCGTATTCTGTCACTAGTTATCCGATATGCAACTAACCAACTTAAACATAATAAAAGTACACTAGAACTAAAATTTAATCGCTTGAGACGCAATTAATTTGAGTAACTTATTAACATATTATATAACCAAGGCCCTAAATTTACAAATCTTAAAGTATCTTCTCACAGTACAAGCCTACAATAGTACTTGGTACTAAGGGAAAACACTTGTTTCTAAGTTGGAAGCTAATTGGACCTTTAGTTCGGATTTAAAGTAAAGATTTACTAAGAGGAATATTATTAATTCATGTCTGAATAAAGAGCAGATTACTATTACCAGAAGCTTTCAATTAACCTTGTACACTTCACATTCCCATCAATAAAACAATTTCTGAGAGAAATGATTTAGATGATTGGCTTATCTTTTATTATAAGACGGGAGGCCTTAAATAAATACAGTTTGAAGTACCTGATGAATGTGTAGAATCATTTCGCGAAGGAAATAAAAACAAACTAAAGACAAATCTCAAGGAAAAGGGAGGATAATGACTATTTTTTTCCTCAACATGTCTCGAGGGGATGTGGGAGGTCGTGATAGTGTGGTGCATCAAACTCAGTCTGAGAAAATTAACCAACCAGATTGAAAATCTTTGTCAACTAGGAATTCAGGAACTATACCTACGTAAATACATTTTATAATTCAGCTAATAGACTAGGAGAATATTCAGAATTATCAAGAATCAGTGTAGAATTACTTCAAATCCTTAACAAATTAGGTAATAGTCGGGTCAAGTTAAACATGTGAAAACTAAACTCAAAATTTCATTATTGTTCGTTGAATAAACATGAGTTATTCTGAAGTAGTAGACAATTAACAAGGAACTACCAAGAAGAATAGTGGGAACATTTTATCTAGATGCTACATAATACTATCAATTTTTTAAGAGAACACTGTATTGTAAGAATGGGTGATAAATGGGGTAGGAGCCCCTAATCTTCACAAAATGTCCTAACACAACTGGATACTCTCGACGAGTCCTCATTCGTAAATTTCATGTGTTTCTATAAAGGTGAGATAGCGCAAAAGATATTCAACGCTAAAATTGTGCTGGTGAATAGGAATGGGCCACCTTAAGTTGGGAAACTATTATTTCAAACCAATAGTCTAAATCAAGCCACAGATTAGAAGGTAATGCATCAAGAACTAGCCTGATCTGGATGAAGTTCTTTGCAATGCGGTTAAACTGATATATGAATTCATGTTTTGTATCAAAAGATTGCAGGGTTATCATATAGGAAATCTATCTACAACTGCTTGAGTAGACGTGTAGTGTTCCCGTTTTTAATAAAAGTCAAGACAATCATCGTTAAAATGATTTTTTCCGATTAGCGTTTCTTCAGGAATGTTGTTTTTTACGGGATGGGGTTGCTAACCTCGTACCCAATCCTCCACTTTGGATTGGACTGAAATGCTGGAGTCCTCGTGTGATTTTATTGACTCGAAATAAAGTTTGAATTATTGAGAGAATGCAATATAAACATTTAATGTGAGTGAACTGATGTACATGATGTGCAGGAAATGGTAAAGAATTTTCACACATTGCATAGCAACTATCTCATTTAACAATAATAACAACAAGAAAGTGAATTTGAATACATCAGAATTATACTATTTACATAAAAAGACAACAACATTATTAACATGACAGAACACTGAGAAAAGAAAAGAACTTTAGATAGAAGATAAATAAGCAAAAATAATGGTAAAATAAGCAAGAATATCTCAAAATTCTACAACAGGTATCAAAAAAGAAGAATAAACAATATAAAAAGCATTAAAATTCTTATTCTACATAGAATAGAAAGATAGTGAATTAAAAAAATTAGATAATGCAATAAGACTGAAGCCATTATTTCAATAGCGACCGGATGATAACATGAGGGAGGGGGAAGAAATGCACAAAACGGTGATAAAATCACGAGAAAAACGAACTTGTTTATAACCAAGGTAATAAATTTGGATTCACATGGACTAAATTGGCAGGTTTTGTAGCTTCCTCAATAAGTTTCCATGATTTCGGTTCAGTTCCAGAGTAGTCTGAAGCAACTATTAAATGAATATAATAAATGTTTAGGCGCATGTGAAGATAAGTAACAATCTTAATAATAAAATGAATAACAATAATAAAACCCGAATCCAAGTGTTAGTACACATATTTGAACTCAAACCTAATATTTTCCCATTCAAACATCAGCACATTATCCAGTGATGATGATTATTACGCTCAAACCCTGTCCGCGGTGTATTGTTATAGTTGTTTTGTGCATCATGTTTTCACCTTATTTTTTCTAGTTTTAGATAATTATACGAAACCTATAGCGGGACTGCGATCACTCTGCGAACTATTATTTACTTTTACTTAATGCAAAGATATATCAAACATCTTACTAATGAGATACTAGTTCAGAAATGATGCGTCCTATATAGTATCGACCATTCGAAATGCTCATGGACTTGTAGCTCAGCTAATTTGAATCGAAACATATACTTCCATACACTACTTAAAGACAACCTTATGCTTACAAGATTGATTCTATTAAAAAAAAGCCGGTATGTATCTTGTAATTGTTTGCAGAATATAATCGACTTCTAGGTGAAGGTAAAATTGAGATGGTAGAAAACGATAAAATTCAGTTTTGAGAGATAATTAATGAGAAAATATAAAACTTAGATATAGTTAAAAATAAAAGTGTTTAATAGTGGATATATAGACACATTAGTAAACAGCCTAGAAACGACCGTCAAACACTGTTCAATAATTAATTAAGTGAATTTACTTAAAAAATCATTGACTGTCGGTCTGAAATGCGTTGGCGGGGTCAGAGCTCAGACGTTAAATGACACTGCTCACTATTTGTCCCAATGATACAAATGCATACATTTATTGTGTTCCCTTAAATCCTGAGCTCCTGAATTTTTGTTTTCGTTACCACGAATTAATTCTTTCTTCTCAAATCATTTTCTCTACGTCTAATTTCTTTTAAATACAGTTTATATTAATAAGACTTCGTATACTTTGATATTCATCTTGTGTTAATCGGGTGCGACAACGTGAATAGATGCACGTGTGTCAAGCTCTAAGTTGTTTATGACTGGTGAACTGACTGTCAACAAGGATATGCAGAAATACTACAAGAATAAAAGAAGACTGAGGATTGCTATTTAAGATTGACTATGAGTAATTAAGTATAGGCATTAACTACTCTTTCATTATACTAACAAAAATCTCTTGCCGCTCGTTAGCTTAAACTGGAACAGTTTAAACATACCATTGTTAAAGACTAAATAATCCCTCTTTATATATCGATCGATAGATTACATTTATAAAATATTCACTGTAAGCGAAATGACGGCATAATTGGATTTTAAAAAATTAAACTACCCAGAGACAACAATTTACCTTTCAGTTTACTGTTCATAGAGTCTACTGTACAAGTGATAAGATTAATCAGTTGTTCATTAGTTAAATCAGGTACAAGAATTGGAGATGAACAACAATTGAATGTTGAAGAATCATTCTCATTAGAAGAGCATGGTAAAGTTGGGCAAGTTTCCACTAACGATTGCTGGATCGTTTCATTTTGTTCACTCATAAGTAATTGGTAGGCATAAAAAGAAGACTGTCTTCCACGATGCCATAAAATATAATCACGACGTAAAAATGTTCGATAAAGATTAGCTAAACTATGGTCATATTGTGCATTCTGTAGTGCTTGTGCAGCTGTAGTAAAACTGGCCGAGAATGGACCAACTTTTACTGGAGCTCCAGGCAAACAAACAAGACCAGCTAAATGAGGAGTTAGTCGAAATGGTACTGGACGATTGTGACTTAACCATTCATCGCCAATACTATCAGTGGTACTAGAATCAGCTGGGATTTTAGGAGTCAACTGAGAACTTGAAGATTGTTTCTTACCTAAAAATAAAATGTGAACAATATTTCGATAAAATACTCTCATTACTTACATGTATTCATAGAATTATAAGTACTTTGAAGTACACTAATTGATTGGCTTATTAGTATATCAAGTAAAGAACTATGTATTTAGTTTTGAGTTATACGTTAGTTATGAGAGGGATTGTAATATATATATGGACGACACACCAAATTACATGGAGCATGGATCGAATCTGCGACCTACGAGTTAAAAATAACTGCCTTTACTTCATAATATATTATTCCACTAAACAATGAATCATCAGAGTACAAAGGATGAGATAATTTTATAATTCAATAATTCTGATTGATGAATCACTACTATTAATAGTAATATTAAGATATACTAAAAACTATGTCAAAAACGATTAAAATATAACTATGACACTTTAGTATTGGTATCGTGCAAAGCTTTCATTTCGGTATACCCGCTAATTTAACCTGAACAGATATATGGTCCGTTATTCACAGCCGACAATTATATATATTAGTCTACATGTACGTATCAAAGCACAAATATTTGAGAAACAAAGAGAAAAGTAGATGTTTGCGTTTCCGAGAACGTTTTAGAGAGTTTGACAATAAAAGGTACCACAGCCCTGAACAATGCAATAGCTTTACATCTAATTGATAGCTATCATACTATCAACATTCCACATTTCTTCAAAAATAATCAACTGGCAATCAAACTCAATTTCATTATGATTTATTTAAGTGATTGCAATTAAGAAGACTAAAACTAAATTTATAAATTCGAAAAGATATATGTCAATTTATCACTATCACGATGATTAAATCTTTTTATTATTATTGCTAGATTGATGTGGTTATGTGGAAATATAAAGGTATAAAGCTTATTTGTTAATATACATCACTGATCGATTTCATTTGGGTACCACAGGGAACTATGAAGCGCTGGATAGCTTGTTTAGTCTTTGTATGCAACTTCTCAGGATGTGTACTCAGTTTCTCCAGGGAACCGACGGCCTTCAGGTGTCACAATCGACGCCTAACCATCTGTACAACTGAGTAATAGTATAATTCCCACTTCAATCATTTTGTGATATCATGTGATGATAAGTCTTTTTGCTATTATTATTATTATTATTATTATTATTATTATTAAATCACTACTATCCATTATTACTCATCTTCGTATTTTGTTATGCAATCTACATTTACCATAATGTTTTTCATCCACGTTATGATTATAAACAACTAGTTTCCACAGTTCTAATTTTCTAAGATATAAGTAGACATTTTTAATCTTTTATGGTTATGATACACATTATCTCATTGGTTTTCGAACTCTAATATAAACTAGCGGAGTTTAGACTTGTACGGAGTGAGACAATTATTACCGATGGGAATAGATAATCATCACGCCATATCACAAATTGATGGAAGTAAGAATCTTATTATTGGATGCCGGCATAGTGGTGCAAAAGGTTAGACGTTCGTCAGCCTAGGGCATAAACTCGGGTGCGCACTGCTGGGCAGTCCTACATTGGGACGAAACAACTGTCTAGTGCTCCTTGATTTTCAATCGTACCCTGTCAATATCAATCTGTGACGTATTCAATAGACCGAAAATACCAATCCCCACAAAATTAATCATCTCAATTCAATATATATATATATATATATATATATATATATATACATATATATATATATATAAACGGGTTGTAATGCAGCTGATGAAAACTAACAAAATAAAAATGAATTCCTATTATTCTGTACCGATTGTTATTCTGTCTTTATGAGAATATTTATGTATATCTACTTAACAATTTGTTCTATAGATTAAAACAACTATTTTTCGGAAATTAAAGCGAAGATATTTTACAACAGCTAACAGGAGGACCCTTTAAACCACAGTTGACTGATTAGACAGTTTAAGGGGTTTAGCCATCAAACAGAAGTTCGATCCCCGCCCCCTTACTTCCATTAAGGCAACCGGGTAGTAATACTAATCATTAAAGACAACCAAATGAATCTATACTTGGTAAACAAGTTATTAAAAGAGACTTATTAACGTTACTCAAGGATGAGGATACAATAGGTTAGTTTCACTTCGATGATATCAACTAAGAAAATATATTTAAAGAGAAAAAATTAATAATTATACAATATAAGGTAGTCTAAATTCAGTCACTATAATGAGAATAACAAAAGGAGCATTAAACTAACCATATTTATCCAGTTTTTGTATAAGCATTGACTGATTGAAGCAGGAAACAAAATAAGCCTGATTAAACCCTCTTTCAGTATTAATTGAATGGGACTGTCCAGATAAATAATTATCGCCTGGCAATCCAAAACAAACATGATGGGCTTCAGTATGACCAGAACGTGGATCAATAACTAAACAGCTTGGATGAAGTGGTGTTAAGTGGAATAAACGTTCCATTAACCCGTAAACCCCAAGATTATGTGCTAGACTACGACGTAATAACCAATAACTTTCGGCATCAAGCATCTGGTTTTCAGCCCAGTGTCTAAGAAGTTTACCACGTGGAAATTCTAGTTGATCTTTAAAAGACTTTAAAGCAACATTTTGATCAATGTCATCACCACCCAAAGTCCCCAGGCTAGAATATAGACAGAAAACAAAAAAGAGGGTACACTAAGAGAAGATAATGTTATCTCCGTGTGAGTAATATGTAGATTTCTAGAAAATAAGTTCGTTAATCATTTTCTTAACAGTAATAAAGAACTATTAGCTTACTTTGAAAATAAAGGATCACGAACATATGGAGCCTGTGGAATTCGTGATGAAAGATCAAGAAATAATTTAAATAAATCCTGATTTGTTATTTCCGTCTGATTGGTAATTTGTGAAATATATTCATAAAATAAACACACTAAATTTCGACATCCAGTAGGCGGATTTACAGATAAATTAAGATTGGCTGAGTCTTGAATCCCACTACAAGATGACTTAGTTTTAATTTTAACTTCTTGTTGTTGCAGTCGCTCAGACTTAATCGACTGTATCACATCATCGGATTTATGTTTTTGTTTAGATTTGGCGTTTAAAAATAGTGTACAATTACATTTTTCCAATATACCAAAAAGTGTAGTACAAGTACAACGACAACCAGCATCTAAGCCAGAGGGACGTCCAACAGCTTCCAAAGCCATTGCAGCACTTCCGATAACTGTTGATTGATTCACTAAATTAGTCGATTGAACAGTCATCAGGTTAGGTAACGGTCCAGGCGGAGGTGATGGTATACGAATAAGAGACTTTGAAATTTGGATAAAAAGAAAACATAGATTGTCAAAAAGAATACAAGTTTATTCAATGTGAAAATTCAGACAAATTAAATGAACGTTTGTGGAAATACAACTTACTTAGTGATAATTAAAAATAGAGAAATAAATACGTTAAACACTAGCAAAATAATGAGAAAAATCTTAAAGGATTCAAATTTATCTCTTTCTAAATCGAGTTTAAACGCTACGTAGATGGAGATATAAGTTAGAAATAATATTTAACGCAAGGTAGAGTGTCATTAAATACATCAAAGTAACTAGAATTATAATGATGGGATGGTTTATTTAAATTCCAGAAAAGACTCTAGAAGCCTAGAAGGAGCTAAGAACATTTCATTTGACCATTATTCAGTAGAAATGCTAGAAGATTTAATATTACATCATCCCATTGGTCTAGTTCATAACTACTTTCTCTCAGGTGGGATGAATTATAACGGTAGTTTTTCCAGTCAGCTGGAGTTCGGAAAAAAAGTAATAAGCAAATTTGTATGCGGTGCTAATGGTCTGAGTCAACTATTAACTAGTATCTTTATCTGTAAATATCATACCAACAGTATAGAAGAAAATAAAAATAATACCAATAGTAAAAAACATGTCCACTGGTAGGAATGTAAAGTTCAGACTAATAATTAAAACTTCTCCTTTTCTCAAAACAATGCAAAAATTATTATTATGTAAGCTGAAGCCTGTACTGAAAGAGAATACCAACCCATATCAATTTGAATACAAATGCGACGGGCGCATATTAGATCTAGAAGTTTTCTTACACCATAATATAGTGTTTAGTTTAAAAAGAGCGAGGAGTATGTCGCAAGTATGTTTCTCGACTATGATTCTGCTCCTAGACCCATATATTATCAGACAAATTTAAGAACAGAAAGTTAGATTATTAATTATCTGTTATCTTTTTTCTCTAGAAAAGAACAAGATAGTGTATATAAGAGTAAGGGCCCTATTCATCTATTAACAGAAGTTAGTGTACATCAAGATAGAGTTCATTCCTTCTTTTTTTTTCTCATTTTTGGATGACCTACCCTATTCTACAAAAAATACCTTTGTTACTTATGTAGATAACCTCACAATTTGAATGCCTGTTTCTTTCTTAAATTGTTATGAAATTAGTAGCTTCTTAGCGAATAATGAGTGGCCTTACACTTTCCAAATGTCAAAATGTAGATTTTAGTCCAAGACATGAAAAGGACTTGAACACCCTCTTGAATTTATATGATGTTTGTTTCATTCGAGATACAGTAATTAAGACTACGTCAACTGTCACTCATCTTGGCATCACTTTTAACTCTGATCTATCCTGGTCTTCATATGTTTTATTAATATCAAGCAAAGTTCTTCGTTTAGTTTAATATGTAAAGAGATTACATGGTTTTAGCATTACCAAACACTTATTATTACGATTTGTTATTATTTTATACTCCTCCCCATTATTTTGTTCCAGACATTTGAAAAAAGACTAAATGGTATTGCGCAGAGTGTTGTTAGTAGAATCTGTGGTGTGACTTTCGATGTTATTATGAATGCGCTCGTAGATAGATACTCAAAACCCGGAAAACAACTATCGAGCATTATTCCATCAGATATAAACCACCCACACTATTCACATTATTTTCCTTGTATATCTTCGAATAGAACGAGACGCCGAAAACTAGAATTCATACACGCAAGGAATAGTATGAAAGATCTATTATTCTGTATCTAGCCCACGTACTATGCTAAGAGAAAGTTGTATTGTACTAAGCATAATACTGAATAAAGAACAAATCAATATTATAACTATTACATATTAAAGCAATCGACTTGGAGTTATAACATTTAGGTGAGCGAGAAAGAACCAACAATATTATCTGTTTGTTAAAACGTGTGGTGTGTTCAAGTATACATCAGACTGGTTGGAAATTTTAAGCATTAATCTACTGATTTAATTACTCAGGTGTACAACTAGAGAGATATAAGATAACTTTAATTACATATTACATTGTACAATTCATTTAACAGAGGAAATGATTGCTGTGGATAAGTGACTGTTTACTGAGACACTTGGGTACTTTATAATTTTATTTATTTTTATGTTAAGCATATGTAGTTATTCATTCTTGTTTCTAAACATAAAGTAGAGTGGATCGCGAACACAAAAAATAACTGTAGATAAATTACTTTAAGAGATTTCGAGAATCCCTGAATAGGTAACTGATCTTCATTAGGATTACGTGAAGTTAAATTAGATTCAGCAAAAGATAATGACCAAGAATATTGTTTATATGCTTCTTCACAAACTAATGAAGAATGAATAGACTGATTTTCATCCACATAAGTTGATGAACAATTAGTAGCAATAGAAGGTGGTCTTGCCAAAGCTGTAAGTCTACGATTATTTACTGGATTAGCTGATGGTAGAGGACATGCACTGGCTATGCTAACATTCGCCGCTGATACAGATGACCCAACTTGAGTTAAATAAAGTCCATTAGGACCAACTTCCATTCGTCTAAAGGAAAGAATAGAAAAAAAAACAATAATCAATATAGCGTTAAGTTTTTGAAAAAGTTAATTCTAAATCTTTAATTTTCAACTTTATACGAATAAAATCTACGGGACTGTTAACTAAGCAAAACGGTAACTGATATTTACTGAAGAAAAATCGTACTAATTTATTTTCAGGCGATTTGTGGACTCCCAAAACGTTAGAAACACCACTCGGTAGCTAAGATCGAAGTAGATGGAGTTAGATTAGAACATGAGAACCAATGATAGAAAACCGTAAGTTATAATCTCTGAATCACCTCTCCTATAAACAATAAATTCGGATACACACGTCTTAGAGAATAAAACAAAATCTTCAAAATCTCCATAAGAATTTCTGAAAAATGAACATTAATTCATAGATTATAAGTAAAACAGAATGAATATTGCGATGGCAACTCGAGATAGTCTCAAGGAGTGATTTAAGCTTATTAGAACAAATCTAATTTTAACTGTCTGTAATGTAATTAATTTTAGAACTAAATGTCATAAGTAATTGGGTTATCTCCATTAATTCTCGTGCTTAGAGGGGTACTATATATAAATATTTCCCGATGAGCCCTTTTTTAAATTTTATTGAATAGTGTTTTCAGGCAGACAAATTTAATAAACGGATGTCGCAATATTGTTCATTAGTACATTCGGACATGGGGTATACTTTAAAATATGATGGTTTTCAAAATGCTCGGAGAAAATAAGTGATGCTGCCCTGTAGATCATGATTATGCGAAAAATATGAATTTGATTAGTCTACTGAGGTGAAAATATATCGGAACAGATAAAATGAACAAAATGTAAATAGCTGGAATTCAATGAATGGAAATCATGTTGATTTAATTTTGAAAAGAAAAATCAACGAGGATGCTACAATCCACAGTTTGGGGCTAAATATGCAAAGAGAACTAACCCTCGTATTGATATTAAGAGTTCATTCACTATAAATATAAACACTTTTAAATTCAGAACTACGAACGAGAAGTAAAGACAGCTGGAAATACCTTGGAACGAATAACGAGATATTTCTTTTAGCTGTTTCTGGTTGTCCAAGTAATATAGTGTTAATCATTTGGAAAAATTGAAGAGGGCCAATCTCTCTCCAGCTGATATACGCTGACGGGCAAAATTCCTTTTCAGTTAAATGTTCAAGATTAGCAGGTTCACTAGTAGAAATTGTATTAAGAATTTCATGACATTTCGCACCATTCAATGCATCTACCTGCATGATAGCCAAATCCATAATTGGAGGAGTACTAGTACACGGTAAATCATAGAAAAATAATCTACCATTACTAGCTCGAATGCCTATACGACGAGCAGGAGGAGCAAATGCACCAGATGAGCAACGAACACGTTCTACATGTGGCATAATTTCAGCTACATGAAGGTATAAAGGAATATTATTGATGTAGCCACCTATATGTTGACTACAATCGTTTTGTGAATTCACCATTGAGCCTAAATTTGATACTGATGACTGAAGTAGAACTGACTCCCCAGGGAGCTCAAGGCAAGGAACTGTCGGCATTGAAGGGAAAACAGAATATACTTGTGGTGCATTACTTGATACATTTGTTTTTGATGAAAGTGTAAGAGACGCATTATTGACAGAAGAAACTATATTGGGTAGTTCTAACAGACGTCTTGCCCCATAATTGGAAATATGAGTACGAACAGGTAATTTAGCTACATGTTGTTCAACCATCGGAATCCAACGTCGAGTCAGCTTTTGAATAAGTGACTGAAAAAAAGACAGGAATGACATCATACTTAATTTTCAACAGAAAATAATAGGAAAATATTTCACATGTAAAATATCCAACACAAAGCTATACATGTTAGCTGATATAGTGTATTTTTCCTAGGAAATATTACATACGAGTAGTTTACCACAGAGATAACTAAGATTGAACTAGATTACATTTTATGACCCTTACCAATATACTCTCGTTTTGTAGATTCGACATTTCCGTAGAAAGTATTGCACGAAGATGCATAAAAAATGGATCTTTTTCACACTCTGTAGACAAAACTTCTGACGCTATTTGATTAACTTCGTAAAAAGCTGGTATGTTCGTTGACAAAATTGATTGTTTTTGTTGTTGATTGGACGATTTAAGGTCATCTTGTTCAGATGGTATATCAAGATCACCTTCAGACTTAATGCAATCCGATGTTTTAGAAGAAAACTTTGACTGTGAGGATCTTAATTTCTCTTTATCGTCTTTACGAAAAATATTTGATGTAGTACCACATAGAGGGGATGAATCGAATTTGACTTGAATTATGAAGGGATGTTGTGTTTTCTGTAATATCAGATGACCGAAAACATATTTCTTGTCATACCACAATTCACGACCTATTTGTTCCAATTCAGTGGCCAACCAATGAGGGATGGTTTGAATTTCCAAATTTTTTAAATTCCACAATCTACCTGGATGTAAATGAGCGTAAGCAAGACGTTGAAGATAGTCTAACACTGAGCACAACTGACATAATAATTGTTCCGCCCAAGTAGGCCTTAAACGACCACCGACTTCATTTATGAATAAATCCACTGCATATAGGCGAGCTGAGTGCTTACGTTTAAGCTATATGGGAAAAAAATTGTTAGCAAACAGATAAACTAGAGAGGAGTTAAATAAGAATTGCACAAATCAAAAAGAAATGCAAGTTATTACGAGTAAAAAAAAGTAGATAAAAGAATAGTATAATGAACTGCTTAAATAAACGATTTCCAGCTATCCAGTCACGTATTTCATTTCGATCAGATGGACAATAGAAGCAGTTTACATTTAACAAATGAGACTGGAAGTCTTGTGTAAAGATGTACATTTGATTAATTTGAATGCGGTATCACAAATCGACCTGGATTAGATAATCATTGAGAGCCAAGAAACTCTTGATAGCTGTTTCATCTTAGGGTGGGGACTTAATAATACACATACGAGCCCATGAGGAATCAAGCCCAGGTTCAGGACCCTCAAATTAAGAGGATGCTAAACAATTAGACCACTTAACCAATTAATCATAAACAACGCGGAACCCAAACTAAATTTACCACTTAGTCGCTAGTGAGTTTAAATTGTCTATGATTAATTAATGTGAATTCATCACAAGTCAGTTAATGATCAAAGCATGGTTACTATCACATAATTAACAAACCATACAAGTCTTCGGATATATACAATATCAAATAACCGAACCCTTTAAGTATTCACCTAGAGTTTACTCTTAACTACATTCTTTTCATATAACGAAATGATGACTAAATCTATAATTCTATCGGGAAGTTAGAGGTCTCAAGGAAATCATCCAAACCTTCAGCTTAAAAGAACAAGTTTTAGAGGTAGTAATACCTTGATTAGGCCATTAGAAAACGCAAGCTTATCCACGACTACAAAACAGTCGTTAAGATCAGGAATTTGATCATATATAAGGGTAATACACATTAAAACATCTGGACTATGTGAACTGTGATTGATTAATAAGAGTGTAGATACGCGTAAGGAGTATCACAAATAAGTGGATGGGAAGTTGTAACTATTATATTTCTCTGTCCTTTTTATGTATATGATTTTCACTGTATCTGTTGAATGAGACTGCTGTGTATTCAAAGCTAGTGCACTTTAATATAATCCTTATCTAGGTCAAAAGCTTTAGTAACAGTATTATGTTTGGAGTCACGTGTATCGAAGTATTTAGTTAAACGTATCAGTGAACCTAGTTTGCATGAATGCCCAGTTTTCAAGAGGGCACTAGAGAACACACCAAAGTAAAGATTTTATTCATTCGTTTATACTTTAGAACATTTTATTGCACGAAAATAAGATAAAGGTGACTAGAGTAACAATTTCATCAAAAGAATGTAGTCCGAAAACACGAAACAGACTTACTTGGTTAATTAAAATATTTACATAATGAAGACCATGAACAACAGAATTAGACAAACAACCTGTCACGAAACTTCCATAACCACCACCAATATCACCTGTTTGTTTTGTAACCATTTTCAACTGAAGCCGAAGCAACATCATCAATGTCGGATAAGAGAACTTTAGGTTCTAAATCGTTGATTAAACCTTTAGCATTGGAATCAGTTTCACATGATGTTATATCTTCATTTACCCCCAGTAAAATCCTCATCTTCATCGTCACGATCTACATCAGTCATATCAGTATCCTCATCTAACTCGGTCATTTCAGCATCTTCACTTAAGTAATCAATTGATCGGTTTCTGAATTGGTAGTAGCTGGATCGAGATCTGATACACAAATAACAACCTTTTTAGGATGATTATTGATTAAACGAGTTGACTGATCGATCGAATCAGAATGTTTTTGCTGTTGTTGTGGTGGTGGTGGCGATGACGAATGCGGAGATGCATTCAATCGTTCACCTTCAACACCTCGCATAACAACAATGACGCGTTTCTTCTTCTTGGAATTTATCAAAGAATTCGAATTTGAAGAAACAGATGCATTCGCTGCACAAGGTGTTAGAATATACGGTATTCGGGTTATGAGAACCAATTTTAGAAGCATTCGATAAAGGTGCAGATGATAACGAAAATGATTGGTGTGTACTACTACCAAAATTATAACCTGATCGCCGATTAGAATTATTAGTTTCAATCACACCTATTGCCACGATTCAGCGACCAAGATAAATTACCGCATTTTATGACTGAGTCGTTTTCTGAACCTAGTGTCGATGTAATACGATTCTGAATTGCAGATGACAAACGGACTGTTTTTATTTTCAGGATTTTGAATAAATTCAGCAAGTTTTTGGTCATTATTAACTTCTGTAGCTAGTTGATGTTGCAGACCTTTTAAGTAGCCATAAAGTATTGTAGGATACGAAGCTATTACTCTACGTAATGCAGGAACGATAAAACGTCCCTCTGGACGTAATAGAGATGCAACAAGATCTGGAAGCCACGGTAAGAAAGCTTCCGGTCGAACTCGGCTGGCTCTTGCCTCAAAAGTATGTGCTAAACGTTGTTGACCACTAACGTCATCCAATGTCAACAGCCATAAACACTTAGCAATATCAGCTCGACTTTTTCGTTCAATGCCACCAGAGACACTAGCTGCTTCCATAAGTGCTTGCATAGCAAAAATACCAGTTGTTGAAACAGCGACTTCTCGTTTTCTAAGAAAGAATCAATCATATATACAAATTCATACAGAATATGAATCGAAAAAATGAAAACATGAAATGCTAGATTATTAATCACAGACGTAGACAAGTTGTGGGTAAACAAAAAACTGTAAGCTAAACATACAATAATTGCTAGTATCAATATATTACTTCCAACGCTATACGTAGTAAGACGATGATGACAGAAGAAATCCACAAGTAAACACTATTGTGACAATAGCAGTTTTATGTGCTGATCAGTTTGGTGATAATTCATTTCACTGACTGCTGACTACCAGCAACTACAAAGCAGTAGATCTGTTACATTGTAGTTTGAGACTTCAATAACGCACGCTCATAACTCACCACCGATAGAACCAGAATTCTTAACAATGCAGGATAATATCGGGTTAACTAGTGAGGAAAATAGTGACTAACTACAGTTTTTGGATACAGGTCTGGCTCGACGAAGCATAGATAAAATTTGCGAAATCTACTAAGTAATTCACATTCGTCAGATAAAATATGAGCAGTGGAGAAGTAAGGCATCTATTTAACAACATATAAATGATCAGATTTATATCTGAACTGAACTGAAGAAACTGGATGCATTTAAAGTGTCAGGTGACTAAATATAATGACAATATAATAACTAATATGCACATAATGTTTGTTGACTTTTTAGACGGTACTCTTCATTCTCTGTCATAAGATTACATTTATTTTAATCAAATAAAAAGTAGTAAAGTAACAACACATAAGACAAATGGGTAACTTACGCAGATGGATAATTGGAATAAACATTTTCCAGAAAATCACCATAAATCGACCAAACTTTATGTAGGTTATCTTGCATTTGAGTTGCATAACCAAAATTTTTTGTTGCTTCATCACCCCTTTACATGCAAAACCCGATGGAGATAAGTTGTATGAGTGCATTAATAGAGATTGCAACAATAATATAAACGATGGAAATTAATCAAATAACAATAGACTTTAGTGGATGGGTAAGTATTACTAAACTGTATCAAAAAGTGATATAAACTTGCGAATTATTGAAAACCAGGGAGCATTAAATACCATTTTACGTCTTAGTTACTTTTAAATTCTATCAAACGTAAAAGGACATATACTATTTCAGGACAGATAAGAAATCCGACCCAACGAACAATAGAAGGTAAATATAATTGCATTTAAGATGCCTAAAAAAACATGCTCAAACTGAGACTTATATTGAATCAATTCATTGTCCAAGTATTATCATGTTCACCACTGAGTACTTGAGTCCAGATAGTTATATTTCAACAAAGGGTCCCGAAAAACACATACATAGACACTACATTTTACTTGCCAGTAAACAGTCCAACTTCGATCATATACATATGTAATTAACGCACGAAAAGAAACAAGTACTTATCAATTTCAACCCTTAACAACATCAACGAGTTGACAAAAACACATTGCAACTATAGCTAATTGACAAAAAACATGATCAACTGACAAGATTTCATAAAGTTGGTCAATGTTATGTGGATTATGATAATGATTCTGAAAATAAACGGAACTTCTACATTATGTGGAATAATTAATTTTAAGTAACAAGACCATCGAGTGAAAGACACTATTTCAAAACTACGAAAATTCATAAAAATCACTAAACATTTACGAAGAAACAAACATAATGACTTACTTATTAAAATGTGAGAAGAAAACAGCTTTGTAACAAAAGAACTTAGCTCTATCTTTCTTCTCAAACTGTTGAATATTAGTCTTCTCCATAAGCTCCAAACCCTGATGATTTATATTTCATGTAAAAAGATGATATACATATACAAGTATTCAAATAAATAAAACTTAACTGACTGATACTTTATGAATTACCGCACAAGTAATAATTCACTGCAAACAAAAGAATCAAAAAAGTGACAATCGAAGGAAATACTCTAAAAAATATAACTAATTAATCGTTAAGTATAAGTAACTTACTATCTATTAAAGTATGTGTAAAATCATTCGTGTAATTTAATAACTACGTTGATATTCATCAATTCTAGTACCATTTAACTAGAATCAATTATTGGTAAAATCTCTGAATTTTATAACATAAAATATAAAACAATAATTCAAGACTGGTCTGCATCAACACTAAACCTATAAACAGGGAGTGAAGTAGCCGACCACTTCATTTATCTCAGATGATTTAACAGCCATTGTGTCGAAAATTGTCTACATGGATTCAGAAAACTCAATTGTCTTTTACTAAGCTACATTAACCAATAATGTAGACGGAATATACATCTACTAATCGAACGAAAAACAAACTGAATAGCATTCATCTTCATTTTATTGTAGAGAAGTGAAATGTTGCCTTTAAGAGTAGATGACATTCGTAGACTGCTAGTACCCAATCATTGTTATCTTCGGAAACGTGGCACGTCACTTGATTAGGTTGTGAGTGTTCACCAACTCAGATGCCTAGAAAACGTGTTGAATATGCAGAACCATCACATTTTGTGGTGTACCATGAAGACTGTCTCACGAGTATGGTGGAAAAAGGATAGACAATGACAAATCAGAATACTGCATCAGTACATGGAGTCACTGAATGTCAATCTGGTCTGTGTCAATAGATGCAGACTATCTCATTGTAGCCCAAGCTGAAACTTTGGGTGACACTGCTCACTATTTGTCGCAATGTTAGAGATGAATACACTCTTAATTGTATTAAATCATAATCTTCCTAAGTTTTATATCTTCCTCTCGACAAATCAATTCTTTCTTCACAAATCATATTCACAATATCCAGACTTATTTTTATTACGGCTCATGTTATTACAGCTTCTCATACTTGGATATTCACTTTTGTTTGCTAATGGGGTGTGGAAAAATGAACACAACTACGTCTGTCACGTTTTATGTTGTAAACGACCAAGTGACTGATTTCGAATTTTCGTAATCAAACAAGATTTTTGGTATACAACAACACGAAACAGACAGAATTAGCAAATTTTTCTTTCTATCGTTAAGATGGTATAGGTTAATAAGCTTATAAACATTGATTCGAAATAAAAAAAGAGAGAGAATAGTTGAAGAAGGCATTCAAACGAACAATACTAAAATGGCCAAACTATAATTTTGACTTCATATCACTGTTCAGTAATATGTAATGCACTCTATTCACCAACGATACACCAGAACCACATATCAAAGAAATATATACCAGCGACTACGCAGACTAGTGCACTTAGTCCAACTTCAATTAACATTTAACACTTAAGTAGTTAACCACTTTACATCTGAAACTTACACTGACCAACTTAGCTTACTAGTGTTACTGAGCTACTGTGAGTGCAACACTAAAATGCACAATTAATCAAGAAACTTTTTAAAACTCACCTCTAAAAGTTCATCTCTACGTAGATCAGTTAATTTTAATTTGATTTCCTGTTTCGTTTTCTCAAACAATGGTGGCAGATTCATACGTGCATACCTAATTCATTGAATACATAAACTTTAATAAAGTGAAAATTCACAATAAGATAAACAGTAAAAAATGATAAGTTAACCAATAATGGTGAGGATTTTATAAATTTCTTTACTTTAGTGCTGTGCACGTAGGAAGCTATGTCACGAGATTACTTTACAAAGATTGTAGTTTTAAACAAGTACCTAATTAAGGAAATATGTAATACTTACCTGTCTAAATGCTGCTGAGCAATACTTGGAAAACGACATTTACGTGCACCACGGGCAAGCTGTAATTGACTTAACGCCAATTCACGTTGACATAATGCAAGTAAATTGCTCTACAAGAAACATTTAAAAAAATTGGAGAGTTACCAATGCTACCTCAAACGTAATCTATGCATGAAGAACTAAATGAATATAGAAAGTATTATTGTTTTTTTTAACAAGTTTAAGCGTGTTAAAATATTTCGAAGAAATATCTTATAAAAACGTTGAAATCTACCACTTACGATCACAATTCATCTGGAATATTGATGATTCACAGGCTGGTTGGATAGAATCATCTTTTTGTATGATCTCTGTGTAAATAAATAATAGATCTAAATAATTTTTCTGGAAATAAATACATATTTGGAACAATGATCCTGTTTAAATCAACTGCATATTAGTGTCTATGACACGTAGAAGAATTCTGAGTGACTGAGAAACATTATAAGTTCTAGTACTAAATTTCTCAAAGAGTACCATTGCGGCTGGTAGTTCATGATATTCTTCAGTCCTATATGTTGGTTAGTTCAATTAGCATAGCATTCATTGCCATTTTAGATTAAATCATCATCGCTTATTTCTACTTAGTTTTACCCGAATTATAGGATGATAATGTTGATCAGAGGAACGATAAAGGTTTAACAATTAAACCAGGAAACTAAAAGTAATCAAAGACACCAACCTAGGCTGTAAAAAATCTCCACAATTTCAAAGTTGGTATTTTTCAAATACATAAAAAGGCATAGAATAAAAAGTACGTGTTTAAGCGCCAAGCGATCTGATTAAAATTTAATCAGTGGTACGAATCGATAAATATTATGACTGAATTGAGATGATCATTTTTAGTGAAGATTAGTATTTTTGTTTGACTGAATACGTCACAGACTTATGTTAGCAGGGTGCAATTGAAAACTAGGGAGCACTGAAAGACCGTTCGGTTCTAGTGTGGAATTCCTCAGTAGTGAACACCCCAGATTATAAATTAGAAAAAAACAAAATAAATCTATTCTTCAATTACTGCTTTATTCCGAATTTTCAGGTTTAGTTTTCTTTTATGTTCTAACAGTCAGTCATTAAATCGACAAAAATATGCGAATTTACAGAAAAGGAAAAAATACCTGTTATGTGCAACAGATATTCAGTGATTGCAATACGAGCACTTATCAACACGGAATGGAACGATAACAAATCAATAAAAATGTAAATTTTCAGAAAAGAATAGAACTTTTATCAATCAGTAAAATTAAACTGACTTAACATACATTTTCAGACTTCAATTTTTGTAGAAATGGATGACAACTGATAATACATTCTTCAACTACTTGTCTCCATGAGAAAAGATCATGCCAAAATCCTAAATCATCACCAATCGAACATGGTCGACTTCTGAAATGATTAGTGAGCAAATGGAAAGTATCGAAGAAAAGCGAAGAGAAAATGTCATTTTACTAAGAGCTATACTGAGAACCCTGTAGCATCAGAATCCTAATTTCGCGAAGCGCTAATGTAGTACTAAGCACCAATGCTTAAACAACACTAATCCGACTGGATCCCAATTAAGAGTCGAGTGCGTTGTTAGATTATGAGGTTTCATCAAAGTGAGAGGACGGCATGCGAAACGATATACTTACGTAATCTCTAATCGCAAACCGATAGATTATAACCAAGATGAAAGAAGAGAGGATTTCCACTATTAATCAAATGACCTCAACAAATATTGTTGTGCAAGTTAGAGTCTGCGTCCTTCAGTCTTACACTCTATGGTGGACTACTAGATGCCATCAGAAAGTTTGCGTATGAATGCTGGTGGTGATGGGACATATAAAGTTAACATGCGGAAGAAAACCAGACCGGTTAATATAGATCTGAGAAATTTTAAGCGACACGGTAACATGAGTTAGACTGTAGAAGGTTGGATTTAATTAGAGCGCTTTTGTCCTGTGATTCTAAAACCTGATCTCTGGGCTGAGGATGTTCGATGACTATTGTCTCTGGAGGGTTGCTGACATAGGATGGAAACATTGTGTTATTGTAACTGAGGTTCAATGATATGTGATCAGGAAGAATTCAATTGGTGTCCACATCTTAAGGAAACCAGTTTCCGTACCTTGGATATGATTTTTGAATATTATTCCAGTGTCCTTCATATTGCCTGTTATTTGCTGACTCTAAAGCTTAGTGGGGAAAGCAAAGAGATGGTCACTTATTGACATAGTGAGGTGTAATGGAAGAATTCCGCATAGAATTAGTACCTGTCAGTATATCATGACTAAGTGATTTGTGTTCTAGGGACAGTACAACTCAGTGGCTTCAGATAATATTAGATATGATACAAAGTAAAAACAGCTGTAGGCCCTGGTGCAGTTTTCTACTAAACTCTATATAAAATAAAGATGCTGTTTCTCATTTCTTGGTTGTATTTTCCAATGAACTACATCCAGTGATTCTTAGTAATCAACTTAGATAAATCTGTGACAAACACAACAAAATAAAACGAATCTCTACAAAACCATTTCCACTTAACGAAGACATCTCAAACTAAGCGGACTACATATAATAACAAGCATCACAAATGAAAATAAAAGTTAAACAGAAATCTAACACCATTAATTAATCAGATGTGTATGAAAGACACATAAACGACAAGATGAACCGAACAAAATACCTAAAAAACTGTGTAAAGTCAGAATGCTCAATTAATCAACTTAATGTTAGGGAATGTCGTATTTAACAAATAACTTTGACGTTTAAATACACAAACATAGAATGTACTTTATTCTTGTTATCCAATTATAAATTTATCTACACTACTTGTGCTTTGGTTCTAGTGTTAAGGCATTCATTTTCGACGAACTAACTGTAAACACTATGTTTCGATTTTCTTACTACGAAAATCGTAGTTCCAGGAAACACTGCGTCCTATCAGATACCTATCATTCCATAAACTTCGTAGTGCTTCAGTTATGCCACTTTCTTAGTGTACTTATATTTTTCTTACATTATTGATGACTATTACGGTAGTTATTCTGATAACAATGCTTGCAATTTGAAATACTTGCGTCATACTATCACTTTAAACTTGAAAGCATTTTAATAACCATATTAAGCAAGTGGATAAATAACTTACTGCCATGCCTTGAATACAGTTTTATAATCATGAAGTGCTTGGTTGAAAGGTAATCGCATATTAACAGATGTTCCTGAAGAGGCAGAGATTGAATTCGACTGTGGTACTGGTGTGGACGAACCAGAACTAGTTTGACTTGGACTAGAATATGTAGAATTAGATACCCCAGAAGTGAGAGAAGAACCACTGAGAACATGACCACAATATTGAGCCAATAAACTATTTCCTTCAGTTATTTCAACTGCACGATGAGCAATCTAGGTATTGAATGCCACGAGAAAAAGAGATACAGAATTTAAATAAATCATTATTAAAGTGTTTGAAAAATCATAAATTGTAAACCACAGAGTCACTAATAATGGTAAATATCATTGTATAAACCATGAAATACGGGATTGTAGATTATTTTGTGTGACCCCCCCCCCCAATCCCCAACACAACTCATACAACAGAATACGCAAGTTACTAGGTAAATTATAATTGAACATGATGATAATTGATGATTAAGTTAAAACAGACGCATAAAATAAGCCTAAAGTTAAAATTCCGACTCATTGACCAAAGAAATCATTTGACCGAAATCAGTGAGTTCATAATCATGTAATCATTCGTAAAATTCATTGTAGATAGGAACTTACTTGAAGTAAAGGTACATGTTGAGTTGTAACAATAAGAGGCAAACGTCGCCATTCCATAAGTGTGACAGATACGACACGATGACTTTCTTGTTCTGAAGCATGAATCATATTTACGATATTATTCATGGGCGACATCGATGTAGTACTCGAGTGTGGAGGAGTTGATGTAATATTTGTTGAGCTTGCATTAGTTTGAAACAGACTGAATTCGGACCAGAAGTTGATCCAGTAGATAAATCACCTGAAGTTATACCAGGATTGTAAGAATCAATATCCGTATTCGAATTAGTAACTGTTGTGAATCCAGCCGCGCGACGTCCCGCTACACAAGCTGCAGCTTGAATAAGAGCATATCTTGGTAGTTCATTATGAGGACATTCATTAGCCAGCTTTACATGTATTTTTTATTTAAAAAAAAAGACAAATGAAAACAAGAAAAACTCATTCTTTTACACCCAAAATGAGTTAACACAATATTTTATGAATAATGTACAGAGAATATGAGATGATGTCAAATGTTTATCCAGTTGAGATAATTACAAATACCCTAGCTGAAGAAAACAGTTATTATAAACCTAAAAAAAAGAGGACGAGATCAATAACTAAAACGCCATCATTAATTATAAGAGATGATTATTAATGAAAAAGAAACAGTGGAGTCGCAGTACCAACTTCTAACTATATGCTAACAAATCGTAGAAGTAGTGTCGAACACAATTCTGTCAATTATTATAATTCAGTAGTTTTATATGACAGATAAAATATACATTGAAATAAAATTTACAAGTAATCAAGATTAATAGCAAATATTTATAACTAATGATATAGAGGTTCAAAAGGAGTTGCTTTCTGATTCAATAAATGCTTAATATAATATTTTAATTTAACGCACTGGAGATAGTGACCTACAAGACATTGAGAGTTTTACCAATCAATGCATAATACCATTAAGGAATACATTTGCCTATAGACAAACAATTTGTGTATTCTTTTACATATGTATATATAAGGTATTAACAAAATTACACTTTGAAAATTATCATTAGTATTTATTTCATGATAACAGCATTAAATGATCAGATATGACACATTTGTGTAGTTCTCGGTTTCAAATGAATTTTATCAATGAAACTGAACTGTGCCCACTAGACTAAATAATTCGACATTGCGTACATCACACTTTAGCAGCGAGGCTCAAATAATGTAGTTACAACAGCTCTGAATGTAAAACTGTGAGACTAAAATTTGAATCACATATCAAAATTAATTTATTTAAATACCGAGGGCAAATCTTGTTGAAAAGTATCAAGTAGATTAAGACTTAAAATGAGTTTTTCCAACAATCTAACAAAATTGATACTAGTGTACATCATATAGATAGAACTTACTCTAGCCAAATCATAATATACTTCAGACCAATCACTTCGTCGCCACGCTGCATCTGCTTTTAAACCCCAATAACTAGAACCACCAGAATTGCCTAAGCTAACACCAGTAGAATTTGCATTTCCAGCTGACATCGAGCCAGGTCCAAATAAACTAGCAGACTGAAAAGAAGATGCTAGTGAATCTAACGCTTCCCACTGACCAAGTTGCTTTAATTGTCTAGATGTCACAAAAATAACAAATTAAAAATTATAATTTCATTTGTTTCAATACAGTCCATATAAAAATCGGACAACTAGGCAATATTTAAAAATTATCTAATGGTATATATATATATTCTTCAGGTCAGCTAGCAGAGTATAGGTAACCAAGAGTGTTCAAGTCATAATTAGAAATTGAACAGGAGTATCAGTTAATAGAATAGCTTTGTGTACACTGATTAATGTCAAAGAATAAAAACTATATCACAGACTACGAATTAGAACCTGTCGCTGACTGTAAACAATCGTTAAAAAAAAACTTCCTGTTACATTACACTACTTTATAGTAGGTAGAAGTGCTGAAACACAAGTTTTTGCATTTGCTTGTTATATGCAGTTAGAGAAGCTTGATGACAACGGATATCTACAAATTCAAAAAATTGTACATGATAACCGAAAAGTACTAAACCTCTTATTTCAATTTTAAAAAATGACACTTAAGACATAGTTGATTTAAAGAACGATTATATAACATAAGTAGTGCATGACTGGGAATTATTCAGTCAGTCACAATAACTCTAATTCAATAAGCCATCGCAAAAACTTAAAATAAGTTAGGAAAAAGACTAAAAGGTGGAACTACGCACTGTCCAGAAGATTATAAGATGAGTCGTAATTTAAGGCGTATTATCGACTGATAAGTGAAAAAAAGTAATATATCTTACAGTACACAGTAATCACGAAGGCGTGCACGATTAATAAGTTCTCCTAAATGTACTGAACGATCTGTAAGCACATTTGAGCGAGTGGCAGATGAGTTGGATGACGATGCAGCGACAGCTGCTGCTGCACGGTTTGATGACGCAGAACTACCAACACCTGATGATGACTCTAATGAACTCGGAGTACTGAGAACCTGATTAACTGAAAGATTTTCCATAGCATAATCCAAAGATCGTAAGAGGTAACCATGTTGAGCTAATTCCAAACACATGAGTAAAGAGGATGATCGTACAGGATCATTTACATTTTCACTCGATGACTTTTGTTGCTGCTGATGCGAAGATAGTCTATGCCACCAAGCAAAAGTCAAAAAGTCACGATCGTTCATATCATTATATAAAGCAATAAGTGATAGTGTTGCAGCTCCAAATGGGAATTCATAAGGTTTTATATTGGAAAGAGTGTCAGCTTGCTCAGTGGAAGGGAGGTCGATTGAGTAGACCAAATCATTTAAAACACATAGCTCATTAAATTTTGATGCTTGAAGACACATTGATTCAAGAAATAAAACAACTGTGTACCATTGGTTGTGAGCTTGTCCTAAATACTAAAAAATAAACAAACAATTCAAATCAATACAAAAGTATAAATCATCTTCACAAACAAATATATTTGAGTTAAGAAAAAATTTTGTGATATACTGTCTCCTGATTTTACAACAATGATCCAAAATTAATGATCCTGACCCCAACATAAATAACCAAAGTTTTGAGGCAAGTATGTCACTTAAGTAAAGGAACACTGTATATGAATTTGCGATCATCTGCAAAATATGATCGTTAATATTGAAATAATAGTAATAATAACAAATAAAATAATAAGATTATTAGTCAAAATAATAATATGCATAGGTTACATTAGGTGAAAATAGTTATGATGAGATCATGTGTCCGATCGAAGATAGAGTAATCTATAGAATGATATCAATTAAGTAAGAATTTATAAGATGGAACGAGTGATAATTAAATTAATCACATCTAGGCAACTCAAATAACAATAATATGTCAAATATGAAATGATATGAATTAAGTATAAAGTAGAGGAATTCATATGCTTAATAGTAACAGTGGTAAGGAGATTTATGAATGATGAAAACAAAGAAAACAAGATTCAGATAAGATTAATTAAAGTTATGAAAATGAAAACACAGAAGGTTATGTGTACATTTATTCAACTAGGTCATTGTATAATTAAAACGAATATTGACAAATTCGATATTGAATAGATCGTAGGTAAAATAAGAAATTGGACGTATTTCCTTTACATGTAAAGTTCTGGCTTTCTAAGCTATATGACCATTGTTTCAACCGTTTGAAGGAGATTGAATCTAACTGATCCTACACGATATATTACTGCAAATAATTGGTATAACCAGTGTGAATTATATCGGCTAAGACAGAACCGTTGGTGCTTCTGACAACGCCTTTGTTTAATCATGCTAGAAAGTGCTCGGGAGTACGGAAAAATGAATTCTCAGAGCAACCGTCAGTATAATTGAGTGGTTAAACTGGTGTATACGAAAAGAGATACCAACCTTGGGTAAACCATAAAGGCCTGTTGTGTATGCCCCTAGTGATTTGGTCGTTTTATCTAAGACTGATGAAATTAACTTCTAATATTTCAGTCGTTACTGAGATTTATTGAGGTCCTTCTATATTTCGGTACTGAGAACACTTTTTGTCATCTAGTTTCTGATATTTTAAATTGTCCTTTGAAATGTAACTCATTTTGTTAAAATAACCGACTATGTCGAGTAAGACAATTCTAGTTCCTTTATGGGCTTTGAAAACAATCAACTGTTTGCCTTTGACAGGATCACTAATAGCTTCCCCGTTTTTATCGTTTGGATGTTACTGCAATTGTATTTGGTGTTCTCAAATTGATAACAACAGTTCACTAGGCTAGATTTGAGGCATTTTAATTGTTACGCGGAAGTTGGAAGTAGATTCACTGCCTGGTCACATAGGTTTTTTTAACTGAAATCTCAGTGTCAATATGATTTGTCAAGATACATGATTCGTAGATTTTCAGACCTAAGGTTAACACTTCAAGTTTTTCCTTATTTAATTCAATAGTTGGAAAATTATAGACACACCTTTTCCGTTTCGTTGAAAATTTGTTCTCAACTGATTGGTTTTCCTGACCCAATAAGTACTTTTATGCGCATTTTTTTCTCAGCACTCTGAGCAGTAATTTATGTAACCTAATTACTTAATAAAAACTTAAAGTGAATTTACTGCGAATAATATTCATTTCAATTGAATTCATATTGAACTGCAACTAATCAATCGGGTTTGATGCATTAGGTTTCAATATTATTGACTAGGATATATTCTATTACAACTTAGTGATTTATAAAAAAAAATTAGAATGGTGTCTTGATTAAATTCAGTTTTTTTTTAGAAACACCTTAATACTAGTTTGTGAATTTCGCCTTATACCTTAAGAACTAGTTAAGTACATTCAAAGTAATGAGTTTATCACAAAGTTTTAATTGTTCAGACATTCTCATGTTTACTAAAACAAAGATATTTAAACAAAGAATGTTCTTTTCAATGAATTCTTTTCAGGTTAAACAATTATGGGTCCAAAATTAATGAATACAAGTAAATTTAAAAGTTGATAAGCAAACTGCATCATGTAATTAACGATTAAGATGATTAAAAAAATAAATCATTCAAGAGATAACTCACAGCAATCGCTGGCAAAGGTAAATGTATAAGTAATGTATCTGCACATGAGGCCAAAGCGTTGAAAAAAGCCCCAAGGGAACTTGGTTGAGGTTCAGATGGATGTACATGTTGATCTGACGTTAAGAAACGAACTAACTGTGGAATAACAAATCCTCGAACTTCATTAGGAGACAAATTACGACCATTTACTGATGGACTATCAGATAAGATTGTTGATTCTAAACAACCAGATTGCAGTGAATCATGCACGAGAACTGGTTGAAATGCGTTAGAATGTTCTTGAGCCAAAGAATTTACTTCAGATGTTTCTCCCGATATTACATCTAATAATGAACATTGAGTTTCTGATTGCTGCAACAATAAACGATCCCATATTTGCCGCCAAAGTTGGTGAAAAATATGACTAGCAAGAGCTGGACGTTTATGAGCCAGACATAGCATGCCTCGTAATCCTGGGCCGATTGATAGCTACAATTTGAGCAACAATAACAAATATGAAACACAAAAAAAATAGGAGAGAAATGCAATTAGACAAGAAAATAAGATACAAACACAGTACTAAATAATGGTCAAATTAGAAGTTACAGAACGTAAAAGTTATTATTACGCTTTATTCAAAACTACAATTGAAAAGTGATAGAATAAGACATAGATAAAAGTCACTTTGAAAAAAAAAACAACATATTCTGGTTGTAGATCTACGGAAAATTTATAACATCTTACAACATCAATTTAATTTAAGTTATGAAGACTATTTAGTAACAAATAAACAAGATATTACTTCTGGTTCAAAAGGATTCTTTGTTAATTCATCATATGAACTAGGAACAAACCTTTTAAAATCAACAAAATAGTTGTAGAATAAAAAGATACAAGATGAAATTTTATTAAAAGAAAAAGCGAAAAAAGTAAACCAGTCAGTAATGTTCAACGTAGAACGTGTTTATCGATTCTCCCACAACCCATTAGCAAACAAAAGTCAATATCCAAGTATGAGAAGCTGTAATAACATAAGCGGTAATAAAAATAAATCTGGATATTGTGAATATGATTTGTGAAGAAAGAATTGATTCGTCGAGAGGAAGATATAAAACTTAGGAAGATTATGATTTAACACAATAAGAGTGTATTCATCTCTAACATTGCGACAAATAGTGAGCAGTGTCACCCAAAGTTTCAGCTTGGGCTACAATGAGGTAATCTGCACATATCGACACAGACTAGATTAACATTCAGCAACTCCATGTACTGATGCAGTGTTCTGATTTGTCATCGTCTATCCTTTTTCCACCATGCTCGTGAGACAGTCTTCATGGTACATCACAAAATGTGATGGTTCTGCATATTTAATACGTTTTCTAAGCATCTCAGTCGGTGAACACCCACAACCTAACCAAGTGACGTGCCACCTTTCCAAAAATAACTATGAGTGGGTATTAGCAGTCTACGAATGTCATCTACTCTTAAAGGCAACATTCCACATTAATACAGTAAAGTAGAGATGTGGTAGGACATAATCGACATAAGACTCTCGATGTACGCTTCGTGTTAGTTAGCACTCACTTATGAGCAAGGTGTAATTACAATCTCGATACTTCATGTGTTGTTCAAATGGGAGACGCTCAAATTCACGATCAAAAATGTTACCAATCAGCTATTTAGTCTCCGATGTAACTCCTATAGAACAGCTACAATGACAAGCAACTGAAAACCACTACAAAATTTTATTGTAATATGTAAAGCAGAGCAATCTATATGATGTAGCTGAAATAATCAAACCTACTTTTGACAATTCATGAAGACCTTTAATTTGCGACTCGATAAAACCTTTAAATTCATTTAATTGAACTGAATCACAAACTCGTTGGGCATTAATTTGCTGGTGATTGGAATCATCAGTCGACATTTCACTTACTGGTGCAGGTAATTTCGAAAAATAGTTGAAAATATTATCAAAACTTTGAGAATTAACTGACAACATTGGTGAAGCGGTTGTATCCACGTCGCATAATAAAACCTTATATTGAAAATAAAAATACAAATAATTAACAAGGGAAGAATATTCAGTTGAGTAGGCATACCACTAAAATTTAAAAAAAACGAACGCATAAACTTAATATTTATGACGAAAAGCATTAGATAAGATCAGTCTGAAAGTAAAATAAAAAAATTGAAGATGACAGACAGGATATTTCAATCACAAAATGCAAGACTAATATGAGCAAAATAACCCCAACTAGATAATAAGATGTTACAAAAGTGTATGATTATCAAGAGCGTGATGAAAAAGAGGTAAAATATACATGATGTTCATTACAAATCTACAACATGTAAAAATATTTGATCCTAAATTTGCCTAAACCTCATTGATCACTACAGTGAAAACATTGCAGTATCTTCATCGGAATGTTTTTTTAAATAAGTCAATAAGTAAAATGACAGGTTGATTCTTAGCTAGATCTTGGATATCCGATGCTCGGGAGTCCTATATTGAGATGATACAATTACTTCGAGCCTTCTGATCTTCAATGACTGTCTAAGTGATTCTAATCCATGATTGAGAATTACAAGTAATAAAGACCAGTTAAAGGAAGCAGAAGGGAGAAAAACAGTTCTATAACAATGTACAAATCACTGTAGCAGACAGTAACAACATAATACATACTATAACAGACTAACGATAATGTATAACAGCCCAAAGTAATCAAGTTTAAATTGATAAAACAATAACTAAAAGTCTAGAATTTTAGCTACCGACAGTCACACCGACCATAGCCAGATAGTATATGCATATTAATGACTACCTGGATTAGTGTCACATTTTGGTTTATGCCGACTTTCTTACGTGTCACTCTTACAATTTTTAAGATGGAAAGTACAAACAGTAAATAACTTACATCTAAAAATACAGACAACCAAAACCCATCACGAAAATGAGCTTCATCCCAAGTGTTAGATACAATAAGAAATAATAGTCGAACTAACAGTGAAGCACAGGAACAATTTGATGAAGTAATTAGTTGATCGACAGACGATGAAAACTCCTTATCAGAACACGAATCAGTGGGATCAGCAGATAGACCAATATTTTCACTATTAGAATTCGGATACATTATTTACTATATTAGTATCTACTCGACGTAAATAACTATTTGCAGGATAACGTAACTGAGATGCTTCTAAATACAAAGCGATGAAACGTTCAGTAATATCAGGAAATGGTGATATAAGACCACAGCAAAATGCTTGTTCTAATTTCACATAAAGATCATGATTTCTGAATACACTTGTACTGGCATAAACCTGTAAAAGTGAAATTGAAATGTAGAATTATAAATGGAAGAATATATAAACAATCGACAATAAAATGTACATGTTATTGATAGACAAAATAAAAGATTAACATAGTTTATAGTTTTATAAGCATTGGACAACTGTTCCATCCTAGCAGATAACACTTCAGCGACAAACATTCTTAAGTTTAACTGGAATCGAAGCCGTGATAACATTGTTTGCATTCAAGTGCTTTACATTTTGAATATAGTAACAAAATGAACTCAATTTTATTTGAGGATTCTCTCCAACTAACTACAGTCTATTGAAAAAAATGAAATCAAAATCACATGTTGCATAATCAAAAATGGTGACTGACTGCATGAAAAGACAATGGTTATCAATAAAACTTGTCCATACATCAGACCATTTGGAGAATCGTATTCGAATGTAAATACGGAGGTTACAACTGAAGCGTTCATAAAGTGTCGTTTTACACGTTTGTACTTTACAACAGTTAAACAGGAATTTTAGAGAATATAAATAAATATAGACGTTCCCATATGTTAATTTGGAATTATCTGTAAAGATGGAAATTCTCATATCGATATTTGTACTAATGTCTGGATTGCCGAACTGCATGCACAGTAGAATATCACAAAATAGAAGGTGAGTTCGTTACTCTGAAGTATATATATCAAATAAATGTCAAACAACAATACAAATGATAAAAGATAATTAAGAAACATTTAGCTCATTTGTGTATCAAACATACATTTACATGGATAACAACCTACATCGTATATACATTCAAGAATTTCTCTTGCGACATCTGGTGAATTATCAATCCAACGTGGATAGGCTTGCCAGAGTCTACAGAAAAAGTTGACTTTTTCACGAGCTGTTGGCGCAAAATGTTCTTCCGATTTAGGTACATTTATCCAATCACGCAAAACTTGCAAAACAGCACAAAATAAACGCGGATCTCGTGCTCTATCCATTATTAAACATAAATCTGGTCCAAAAACAGTTTTACGCATTTCATGACTGACTACATTTAATCGTGATTTGATCATCTCAAGACCCATAATTAGTAAATCGGTAAGTTCTATTAAAATATTACAGAAATTAAGTTTTCATTATAAATAAGAATGATAATTTCGAAGATAACGTCGATCAACATGCTATGTTTAATATGCAACTGAAAAAGATATAATTTGGTAGTTTACGTATACAGCATTCAGTTGCATTATTACGAACTCAAATTTCGCTTTACAATTTGAGAGTTAAGGTAATATCTCTTGTATGAAATATAGTTTCAAGTATAGTATATGCTGAATCTGTATTCAGGTTAAAGAGAATCATGACCATTCGATCAGGTACCTATACATAAAATAGCATTGATGAACACTATATACATATAATTAGTTTTAGTTATTTACCAAGTGTAGATTCATGTACTTCACTAAAAACTATAATGTGAGTTGATTGAATAGTAGATGAAGCTAAATTTAAACAGCTAAGTTAATTGCCCCTAAGCAACTATCCTTCCTTATGCAATAAAATTTCACATCAAAATAGATGAAAAAGTAAAGCTAAATTACTTACGTGCTGATGTTCCCGATTCTTGAGCGTTAGAAGAATTGCAATTCGATGTAACTAAATCTTGTAATAAGACGACTAACAAGTTTAACTAATTGCACGATACAACGATCAACAAATGCATGAGGATTAGACTGAACTTGTGTTGAAGTGAATAGAAGAAATGCCGACTGCAATCGAGTTAATAATGTTGTCTTAGAAACACTAAAAAAGGTAATACAATTTTAACCGTAATAGAATAATAATGACAATTGTAATACTCTAAGAATGTCAATCAGAATGATAAGTTTCTTCCTAAGTTTAAACTATGGTCATGTATGGTCAACAGCTTTCACGAAAGATCTGAGTAGATATAAATAAATTTCTTCACTTTTACAATTTAAACATAGTTCACATCAAATTAGGCTGAGGCTAACCGAAACATTTCCAATGTTCACTGTTGCATTTTGTACTCTCGGTTTATTACTAATCATTTAATGTGTGAATGTTCAATATTAGAACGTAATTTCTGTGAGAGATTTTAATTCAAGTCCTAACTTCCATTCAGCAGGTTTGATTGTGCTTATACTAATATGTTCGTAGTAGACAGTTTAAAGAAAACTCCATTAGATTGGAATGGAGTCTCTTAATGAAAATCACAATTCGTTGCGAAAACGGAACGGGAAAATAACTAAAAATGCCTTAACCATTAAATAACATATTCATAATGTAGAAAAATCTGCATTTAACACTTTAACATGACTGGACAATTGTTTGGTACACAATTGTTTTACACTATCTACTAACATTCGAAAATTGTGATAATTTACTTGAAGATGGTCGAATCATGCTGTCAAGAAACACGTTAAAAATATATTCCTTTTATTATCTTCATGGTGAAGTATTATGCAATTATTCATTCAAATTAGAACAAAAGACTTGATGAGGATGAAATACAATATTAAAAAAATTCTTTTCAATCCATCAGGCTTATCCTCAAGTAGATTGATCTAGTGATATTCATTAACTTTCAAGAAAGGAAATAATCTTGAGTATTTAGTATTATAAGAAAAATAAACAAATATAAATGAATTACTTTTCACTAAACATTGTGAATGAATCTTGAATTGCTTTTAGTGCTGCAGAATAAATATCAAATAATTCAGAATAAGCAGTAATCTTCTGACGATGTGACGCTTCAGCTGGATAACGTTCAAGTAGAGCACGTAACAGACCAGCACACGAACGAATTAAACGAACATTAGTCAATTGTCGTGTTAAGACATTACATAATCCAGCACTAAAATATTTTACGTTGACTAATAAAGTTGAACTTTCCTTAAATAGTGAAGTATAAGATAAAAAAAGTAGTAATTATTAGTAGTAACTAAATGAAAGAGAACTTAATTTTAAAAGTGTACTGACTGTCGGAAATTACAACATAATTATGGTCGATATTTTGATATCATTAAACCGTGAGAAAAAGGTGCGAATTCGGCTATCTGAAAATCACATTTTCACAGGCGAACTATAAACTACATAACATACTACTCTCCATAATTATCCAAAACGTTCCATTGCCATTATTATCAGTAGCAGTAACAAATGTATTTTGTCAGTCTTGGGGAGTTTGAAGTTAGGTTACGGAAAACAAGGGAGACTTTGAATTCAAACAACCGGCTATTTCAGTAGTTCAGTTGAATTCAATGGCAGTTGTTCGGAACATAACACAGTAATATATAACAGGGAAAACACTGACTAATATCAACGACAAAGTTCAGGCCACGCCAAGTGTTATGTTTGAAAACATTCGACGATCAGATTATTGACGAACTGTAATTTTTTGCAGACTCATAGATCACTAATTTATAAAGAAAAAGTCATCTACGAAGGCTCTAAGAACAAAGATGAGGTTTATCCAAATAAAATCAATGTACTTCAAAATAAAAATAATATAATGAATACAAATTAGTAGGAACGTACCAAAGTTGAGAATAGAACACGAAGAACTTCTAAAGTCATCAATAAACTGGTAGCTTGTGTTGCACCAAGAGTACTACTGGCAACCTGATGTATTCGTGTGGGGTCCAGATGGAGCAGACGCTGGTGTAGTGCCCGATGCCCCACTAATATGAATTCCATGTGAATTAAGACTGGCAGTTGGAACTCCATTGGATGGTGTACTTGACGTAGAATGCGATGAATCATCCGGAGTGAAATAACGGTCAATAAATGCAAGTCGAAGTTCACAGGTCTCACCGCCCCACACATCCGAACGAACAGCAAACTCCAATTGAGCTAATGTTCGAGATATAGATTGTTCCGATAAGCTACCACTTTGACTAGCGTCAATAGCCTAAGTGATTGCAAGATACGTATTAGTGGTATTTATAAGTGAACGTTTCAGACAGAAAATGATACTAACGACTTGAAATACTCTTTAAGTGATTTAAGTCAATAAGGAAATTATTCTCATGCCACCACAACTAACCGACTATAAATAACACTTAGACATATTAGAGAAAAAACAGTATTATGCAACTTACTTGACAAGCAAAGCGAATTAATAGATTTACAAGTTGATCACGTTGAGGTTTATCCATAGGCGAGTTAGCTGGTTGAGTCTATAATAAAATTTTATGAATATAAATGATCACGTAACAGTAATAAACAAAGATACAGTAGCGTAATGTACATGAAAATCCTAGTTGACTTTATGTTTTAGAAACATTACATTAACTGTTATTTTTATACTTTTAAATATGAGAGAAATAATTAGAGATGTGAACATAAAAAAACAGTTAAGAAATAAAGTTAACTAATGTGATCCATGCAGACTGATCTCTAAAAGATCAAGAAAGCGAATAGTTTTTTAAAATTTTGTAAAGTAATATGTTATTTCTTGACGAAATATTAACTTCCTGATAACCTCATCCCACCTAGTTACATTTCTTACACTTCGGTATAGAATTACAATTTAATGTAATTCGATTCAGACGCTATTCAATACAAAGTATAAATTGAAACGTCTAACACTATAGTGATAGGTAGTGCATTAAGAGGATGAGTAGAGTTCATTCTTCCTCCCGAAATACTATCATACGGTAACATGTTTGGCATCTTCCAGAGAGTTCCTACTCATCCTCCTCTTGCAGCGACGTGTTATTCACTAAGGTGAGAAGACGAAAGCGAGAGTCTGGCGCTCAAACCGAATTGGTCGAAATAAAGATCCATCAAAAGTAGTTTAAGAATCTTATTTCAAAATCACTGGTATACGTGGGCTCCAGGATCCTAAGAGAACGAAAGGTGTATGAACCTACCTTTGATTACCGGGTAACATGGAACTGCATCTATTGAAAATTTTCCACTGCCTTGCGATTAATCTGTTGATCAAAGACTCGGGAAGTAGCTTTCTAATAAAACTACCTGCCTCGGTCTAGGCAAGTGGGGAGTATCTCAGCTGACACACAATTATGCTGACTAATAATGATGAAGAATATGATATTCTAAAAACATTATTCCTATAACTCAAGTGATAATTACCATAATTTTGATTTTTTTTAAAAATATTTCATCTCATTTTGCATTCCCTTTATATTTCGTCTATGTTTGCCTTGTTTATTTTAATTAACTATTCATTTCACTCAACATTTTGTACACGATGCATATTATCATTAAGATCTGATTTGAAATCGCCGAGTGGTAAACTTTTGATTGTTGTCAACCATGTTGAAATCAGATATAGCCTCATGAAGCCCCGTGTGCCATTTACACTGGCCTTCTTCAGCGGTCGCACATTGATGAAGATTAAACAAATAGGTTTTAGCATCTATGCTTGTTGTATCTCGAAGGCTCGTATTCAGGACTCTAGTAATGTACCATAAATTCGCTCGCAATATGTTGATTCGAAGTGTTTTACCATCTTAAAAGCTCTGAACATGAACACCGGCAGAATGAGTGTATACCGACCATCTTCCTTTACTGTTCCGATCCAGCAATTAAGTCACAGAGTTACCCAAACACACCACTCCTCTTTAATTTTGGAAATTCAGTTGATCTCACCATTTAGATTCATTCAGCTTTGGCTGCGTGTTTTACGAATATTAACCCAGTAGGCTTTCATTACAAGCATTATTTACCGAAACTGGGATTAGTTGAGAAAAGTAGAGAGGTGGTTAGATTATTAAATAGCGCCGTGGAATGACAGAAAGCTGTATAGGACTAGACTCTGTCGGTCCATTCCGATTTCCTGGTTAGGGTTATAAAGACAATTCAACTCAGTGGATTGAAACTTTATCAGATAACACCCACAAAAGAAGGCAGTGAAGATCCTGATGCAGTCCCCCAATAAAATGATGACCTTTCTCAATAGGATGAACTTTCTTTGTTTGTTACTTATTTGCTGTTTTATTAATTTTTTTCCGCTTTTTTATGATCACCTTTCCGTCTTTATTTTTACACAATATTATGCTTTGTGTGGAGCACATATTTTTGGTACTCATTTGTAGAAAATTCTGCGTATTAAATAAATAACGTCTATACACTTGTGTCTATGGTTAAGTGTTCACTGTGAGACCCCAAGGTACTGTCTCCAGTGGTGTCATGAGTACAAATTACTGAGCCCACTCCTCACTAACTGTCCATAGCCACATAGTTTACAACGGTACCCAACCTTAATCAGCCTAACGAATGCAAACAGCAAATATCATGTAATGTGAGTTTAATAATACACCATAAAACCTTCTTATGTAATTACTGGGCGAATTCAGAAATCAATTAACATAAATTAGTTGTTAAGTACAGATTTAAAAATTCAGATTCGAGTCATACATCATGTATGAATGACAGCGGAGTCCGTTCGGCATCCAAAATAGAAGTTAATACCGAAAAATATGCACTTGCAATCAGTTAGGTTCAAAGTGAAAGGCATCGGAAATGACAACAAGATGTGTATACTTACTGTTGTAGTAGACTGAATATCTATATTTTCTGCTGATAATAGATTATCATAATCAGTATCCATTAGATTTGACTGACCAGCGTTTATCTTTGAATTATTCTCAGTTATTTCACGACGACATCGAACATCCCATTGAGCCGCAGTATAAATCATATCTAAAGCAAGTCGACGTTGTTCAACAGGTAACTAAAGTATAGTGCAAAAGGAAAAACTGATTATGCTCATAAAGCCTTGATACATTACTATGGTCAGTAATATAAAAGCTTTCAACTCTCTGCGCTTATGTAGTGTGGTAAGCTTCAGACAGTGCATATTTTTGCCTAGTTAATAAGTTGTTTCTCAATACGTTTGAACAACTAAAAGAAAGTATAAAATGCAACTAAGATTTATGCACTCAGTTTTGAAATATAGTTTCCTTTCAGACATTAGTGATACTAATCAACGGATTTAGATCGTAGAAGACAGAGTCAGCAATATAATATTTCAAAGTCTAACACCATAATCACTGAACGTCTACGTCCACCGCCAAACAATCAGTAAGGAAAAATTCACATTTCCGAAATCAGAACAAGACTGCGATAATGTGAATTTCATAGAACGATAATTTAAAATCCATCAACGACAAATATGGGATATCCAATTAAAACCAAAAACTTAAGATTTCAGAAATGCAGATGAAGATGATTCGCTCACCTGTTGAACTGATAGTCGAGAAATGATTACAATGATATGAGGTAGTATTTGGTGACGTATTGGATAATAAAAATCTGAATGTCGAACGATTATTCCTCTATAAAATAGTAAAAAATGAATTGAGTAAAAACAATATTTTTACTTTTCGAAAACTAAAAGAATGAGTGATGATAATAAGACTATTAACATCAATAACTAGATCTAGATGATTTCAATGTTGAGACTTCAAAACCAGAGATATTACCTAACATTTACAATTCCCTGAAGCATAACACTGTAATTTCTAGCATAATTAAACAGACAGAAGTACAATGAAAAAATGTGTACTTGACTAGTGTGACGAGTTACGGAAAGATTTGTCAGTTAATCGAGAACTTAGAAAATATGACATATGTGATCAAATCAAAATAGGTCGTGCTGTGTTTTAGTTGACATCTAAATGGTTGAGAACCGAGCAATTGAACAGTTGAGTTAACGAAGCTGACAAAGTAATGCACAATTAGAACTATTACCAATACAATTATAACCTGATAAAGAAAAAAGCTTTCTAAGAACTTCAATACTTTACTTATGTTAAGGCCAGTGTAACAAATGCGTATAGAGACTTCTCAACTAGATTCCGAATAAGATCTAGTATGAAGTGCTAAGAGTACCAATTATACGACTGATCATGAAACGAATGAAGGTTAGTTTCGATATGTTTTACGCAAGATGTCAGTTTGTGCATACGAATAAACCTTTAAAACAAATTATTGATAGACCACAAATACATGAAAAGTTACCACCAGATTAATAGACTAAAGAAATGTAACTCACAGAATATGCACACAAGATTGAATACCATGATCTTCTAACATAATTTTCTTAGTCGCCAATGCAAGTGCTTTCTAAAACAAAAAGGTTAAATAAGAGCGAAAAAGCGATACGCTAATCAAACTATCATGGAAATTTATCACCCACCGAATGAAGCCGATAAGATTATAAGCCCATTTAAAAATCGTTATAAAAAATGAACCTGAGCACTCATTACAAAAAAAAAGTGAAAAAAATTATGCTATGAAGGGGAAATATCAAACCTCTCGGTAAATAGAAATAGAATTCTGCACCAGGGTTGAAGACACACCCTATATGTAGGGGCCAATTATACTACTAGACTGTGCGAACAGATGTCAATCAGTAAACCATAAATAAGGTACAGTCTAGCAAATTTAAGTTAATTTAAAATACCCTACCACATTAGCACAACTAGTCTAAGTTAACAGGATGAATACCATAATCAAGTTCAACAAGAATGAACGAAACGAAGTTATGTATGAAAGAATAATGGAACTTAAGACGCGTAAGAAGATAAAGAGTGGATCCACCTGTCATATTGTGACATATTCTCACTCCCGTCACTCACTGTTTTAAGCCGTTGATAACGGTTGTCGTACGGACCTTTGTATCTAACAGTACAGATCAGATATGTGATAGAACAGAGGAGAAACTAAGCCTACCAATTATGTATTAGAGCAATTAGTGTTCGAAAGAAACTTATCTAACAGGTGATCCCGTATTTAAAATTGATTCACTAACAATGTGAAACCGTGGTCTTTTAGAAACAACTTGTTTTCATGATTCATCAAGTAACAATAACAAAATGAAAACGAACACAAAAATGCACAAGCCTTTTTTACCTGATCTTCAGATCCTTGCACCCAAGCTGGAATAAGAATATCCAACGCAGGATTAACAATTTTCTTGGTTTCTGTATGTGCACCTTTTGCTAAACATTGGAACACTTGTACAGTAGCTGTTCGTAATACATTGAATTTAGCAATTAAGTGTGATAGTAATTGAAGACCAGTATATTTTTCTTGAAGATCTACAGCAGTTAAACTACTTGTTAAACAAGGACGAGCGAAATCAGTGAATTTACGCAGTCGATAACCTTGTTCACTGGAAGAAAATATAAGAGTAGAAAACTAGTAATCATATAAGCATTTATTGGTTTACCTTTAAAAAAGTTTGCGAAACATGTTATGCAGATGTAATATACATTACTTAAAGTGCGTTTAGTCATTATTAACTCGTTTATTAAGCACAGATTTATTTACTTTGCTTCGAGTCGCACTTTGTGCCAGAAGGATTAGTGATATTACCCGACTTCCAAGATGAAGCGGTCGTAACAGGCTTAGAATCTTTAACTTCGTAGATGATAGTGGGCTGCTCTAACCAATAAGTCACCTCTCCACTTTCGGTATTTAAGAAGGTAACCATCGACGTAAACTAAAGAAAAGAAACACTGCTTACCTATCACTTCCCATATGAACATAATCCGGTGTATGATAAACAAATAAACTAGCCATTTGATAATACATAACACGAAGTTCAGTACATGTTTGAACAGCTGGATCTTCAAGTAAAACTGAGACGAATAGGTGTACCAAATCAGAGTCTGAAATATAAAAACGGTATATAAATATGAAATTCGACACAAAAATAGAAATAGTGTAAATAGTTAAAAACTAATAATAAGATGTAGATTACACTAACTGAGTAAGATAATGCTATCTCCCAGTTATTTGAAATGAAGTGGGACTAGGACTTGCGACATAGCTATGGACAGGCGAATGTTTAAACCAGAAACTACGACCCACAAATGTCAGAAAATATGCCTGAATTTCAGACGAACATTCAGTTTATTGAATGATGAACAGAATATTAAATACTGTAAACAATAAGATGAAAGGCATTTTAGCAAGTTCACCTTGGTTAAATGACTAATTATCGTTTCACAAACAATCGATGGTTTAAAAAACACTAATTTTCAAACGAGGATATAAGGAAAACTCCAACTCATACATAAATAAGTTAGTTGTGTGAAATATACAATTTAAAAACAACCAACCATTCATTTCAAAAGGTTTTGCTGGTCCCCCAAGAAATATTTCATTTTCTCCACGTTCTAAAGCATTTGACAAGCATGGGAGTATAAGATGAGCTAATAACTTATACATATCTTCTGTTGTAATTGTATTATTCATTCCAAAAGCGATTGGACTAAATTCCGGTGAATTGTTTGTATGTATAAAATTCAAACGACTTTTCACAATGGCGATAAAATGCAAGAATAATCGACGATGCCAAGTAAGATCAGATTCAGAGATCAACTGAACTAATAAACAACGTAGAGGGTAAAGATCTGCCACGTAACGTAAACGTGTCACACCGATCGTAATAACAAAGAGAAGGTCAAAATCATCCGGATGAGATCTTTAGAAAAATAAAGAATAACAATAATTAGAGCTGTTGTATATATAAATTAAAGCGGCAAAAGATAATAAGTCAGTCACGAACAACGGACAGTCTGAAACATAGAATTAAGTTACCTATACCACACTAGCACAACTAGTCTAAATTAACAGGATGAATACCATAATCAAGTTCAACAAGAATGAACGAAACGAAGTTATGCATGAAAGAATAATAGAATTTTAGATGCGTAAGAATATAAAGAGCTGGATCCACCTGTAATACTGTGAAATATTCTCAGTTATATCACTCATTGTTTCCTAGCAACTGACTGCAACTGTCGTGTTAACACCTGCAGATACAGACACGGTTTAGACCAACTGTCAACAGCTTCGTGGACTAACACCACCTTTTTGATTGGCCCTCGTCAAGAATCTAACGGTGAGGCGTTTCCTCAGAGTTAACAATAAACGAATGTGTAGGATTCATGTAGCGTGTTAATTACCATAATATATATAGATCATAAACTTATCACTAAGCTTAGAAAGAATTGATGGGAATTCCTAACAACAATGAATAAGAAGGTGCTTTTTGTATTTATCATAGATCCCAGATAGGTACCAATTAAAACCAGGGAGCACAGGATGGCTGTTTCGTTATACTATTGCACTTTCTAAAAATGCTCACTCAAATGCATCAGAGATCGAACCTAGGACATTAAGGTATCGCGAAGAACGACTCTTGGAGGTTATATGTGCGCATATTGAGTAATGTTATTTATACAACATCTAATAAACCTGTAGCACAAATAAAACTGGCTTTCTTCTATCCTACTTTTAAACGAATCAATAGTTTGCATCGAGGATGTCATATATAATCCATATCCTAATCACCTTAGTCGATGAACATTCGCAAACTCTTCGACGAGTTTGTCATCTTTATCTAGTACTCAGCGTTCATTGTGTAAACACTACTGGAATCCCTACGATGTTACTTTTTTTCGGACATGGCATATAACATGACAATGACACTCGTTAAAAATAATTATCATGCAGTAGTACAATGTCTACCTGAAACAATCCAATAAGCAATCCAACAAAAGCCTCGGTTCGTCCCATTGAGTATGATCTGCTGTACCAGAATAGATTAGTGAACCCGGATCGCAAGGTAAATTCTCCATCGCAACTGAAATAGTTGGTTTAGCTCTAGTTGGTACATTTATTTTACTAGATAGATTGGATGAGACAGATTCCGTTTTCCCACCGATATCTGTCATATATTTATCTAATATCTGGCTTTCGATAGCATCTTTAGTTAATGTTATCAAAGTTAAATTCGATTGTCGTCGAACAAATAAATTTGACTGCCAGTAAGCTACTAGAGATGAAATAATGGATGATATTTAGTTTCCCATACACTGAAATGATTTGATTTCAATTTTGAATTACATTTAGATGTATCAATGGATGAAAGATTACTTGCAGTTAACCAATTCGGTAATATTTGGTGAATTGTATGGACTGCACGAATTGCTAAATGTCTAGGACATGCAAATGTTAACAATGTTCCAACTTGAGGCAAACACAGCTGTCCACTTCCATTATCGGTACCTGAAAAAGTAGATATTAACAATATTTGATGTGTCGTAGAGTGAAAATAAGTTCAATTATCCAACAAACTAAGCGATTAACACCATTAATGAATAGTAAGTCCAAAAATAGAAAAGATGCCTGTAGTAAGAGTTGATTAAGACTCAAAATCCGAAATCACTGTGAATATGTAAAAGTGCGAACGAAGAAAACAACTTCGATTAGATTAAAATGACCTCACGAAATACATAGGTATGATTGTACATGGAGAAAACAGAAAGCATGCAGTAAAAACTTAACAACGAATTCTATGTATGATAAAATCTTTAACTTCTACTGCATTAAGATATTAAATATACCCATTTTAGTTAGTTACATACTACGGTCTATTACAAGTTGACTGACACCTGTCCCAATATAATTATAAGAACTGTTTTTAATTCAAAATTTAAGATTAAGACGTACAAAGAAGTATGAAATTTATATAAATGAACAACGAAATCCTATGTTTATATAATAGCTAAAAGTTTTTTTAAGTTTCATGGTAAGCAGGCTCTAAACTACACTTTAATTTGAAATAATAATAATAATAATGCTAAATGGTTGACCAAACCAAGATCGTTAAAGCATAATCCGAACCGATCGCCTAGAAACTTTAAGGTGAACGCCTTAATCACTAATCTATAAAATAAACTCCAGTCTGGTTGAATGAATATCCTAAGGGCGGATTATATGTACTATCGTAAAATTCATTTTTACTTGCCGTATATTTGATTAGTGAAAGGTATCAGTAATAATAATAATAAAGTGAACAGTAGACCGATATTTATTACAAGATATTATATATATTATAAGATATATATATATATATATATATATATATATATATATATATATATATGGCAAAAATATATATATCCACTCTGACTTTTCTCTGCACTCAAATTGTAAATCAATGAGAAAATTAGGAACAACGAATCAGAAAGGACGGTTATTACGCGAAATCGAGATGACTAAGGTGAATTGAAAGTTTTTAAGATGATAACTGAAGTTCATAAGTAATAGAATATTTTCAATAACAAAAAACAAATAATCATATTGCTGAAATATACAAAGAGATTGCATGGTAAGAAAAAATATTTATTGTTGTTTATTATTTGTAGAGAGGATTCAGTAATCTACGACCCAAACTGATTATAGGTAGATAACCACTAAAACCCAAGCAGCAAAAAGTAATTATCTGTATAGGACTTTCCAAAAGTGTCCTATGTAGCCAATTGAAATGGTGATGTACAGCTAGTGGTCATAACTCAGTAGCCTGAAGGTTACATACTTGATAACGGACGTGTGAGTCATGGGACCGATCTTTGAATGGTCATGGATGAGTACTGCTGAGCAATGCTATGCCAAAAAGAAACATTTATTCAGTGATTCTTGGTTTTTAATGGTTGTCTAGCTACAGTTATGCCGTAATGCAAACCATAACACTGTATTAATTAAAATCTGAATGGAATTAATGATTAGCCAAGTTTATAGCATCATTATGATAGGTAAATATAAGTACAAAATTAATTTTATTTAATACCTACTTTTTTGATCAGAAATTTCGTCTGGTTGAATAAGATCCATAAGTATATGATAATTCGTTCTTAAATAATCCACAATAGGTTGTCCTTGTGAACAACCAAGAGCAAACTTTAAATGTAACCAAATAAAACAAACAGAATAAGAAGCATGAAAAGGAAAGTACATTACAGATAGTAAATGATAAATTTAACCAGTTAACTGGTGTTGAACTACATTAGAAATTTATTCAGTGACTGACCGATTAATAATTAAAATCATACTGTAACAGTAAATATATTTGAATAGACGTTTATAATCAAGAGAGTAATATTAAAAATCCAACAAAACATAAATTGAAATTTCGACGCGTATGGAGATAACTAAACATGAGATAGTCACTATACGAATTTTAAAGCTGGATCCCATTGAGCAGAAAGAAAAACCTTAATTTACTCTCTCTTCATAGACTGATGCAATCTTCTGGTTACTCCGTCCCTATCTCTCTTCCATTCAACCGCTACCCCTAGTCAACATAACACGTTGAGGCAGACGGTGGTTAGGTTATGACCTATTCGATTGATTTACCATATTTTTCTAATATTCTGCATATAACATCAATATTACTTATTCGGTCACTTATGTGATAAACGGGTGAAATTACTTAAATTTATATATTCAGAAACCTAGAGCCTACGTATATTTCCATTTTAAAGGGCCTATATTTCCCAAGTATATGTTCACACTGAGAGGACTGCTGTGCAGCATACTTGGCATCTCAATTGAGACAGATATTTCGCATATACGTTATAAGTGGCGTAAGAAGCCAAAAGATAAGAATGTAAATATTGTAGTTGAGAATATCAAAGTCGTGGATTGAAATAAGCGAATTACACGCCGATTTGATCTTTAAATACTAAAAATGTCCTAGGACGAAAGGTTGTGTAACAATACACTGAAAAGATCAATCAATATAGGCAAGATTGAGTATATCATGTTAAAAGGGCAATGATGATATTTATTCAAAAATGTCAAGGTTGTAAATAAAATAAAGATAATAGTAGTATTGATAGTACAGTTAATGAGAAATTAAAGTTATTATGATGCAATAATGAATATAAAAATAAAAAACTGGATAAATTGGTGAAAAAGAAAGTTGACATTAATTAATGATAACAGTATGAATATCGCGTAAAGAGTAAGAAAAGGACAAATAAGTGAAAAATGATAGAAAGAAACAAAAAGAAATACAGGAAAAAAAATAACAGAAGAAATCATTAGGGACAAGGCCTATTGTGGGCCAAGGTAAACAAAGAGGTTGTATATATAAAACGGTTTCTTTGAATTAGTGCCTATAGCTTCAGCCGTGTAGAGTAAGAAAAATCTAACACCTTTAGGAAAATTATTCGGGATTTTGTGTGCAATCGAAAAAGCTTCATGAATTTTGATATTGTGGTCGGTTTCGTTAAACCCTTAGGATAATTTGCTATTTAATCAACAACTTTAAGATACCCAATCACAATTCTTGCATAGTTACCCTATGATATTACCTAATTGCAACATGATATTCATGGATTTCTGAATGTAAAGCCTCAGGAAGAATTTATAGGAAACGATTAACCGCTTTTGACTTTGAATATTATATGGGAATCTTTAAATTAATAAGATACTGTTTAGACATGAAAACATTTCGTATACAGATGCATCAATATATATACTAAAACCGTAAATTGATTATGCATTGAGTTTACATCTACGGATTCAACGGTTAATCAGCCAATCTTGATGATATAAGCTACACTGTACGTTCAATGTGTCAGTTATCATTTGGTACAAAGCATAGTTCAGTAGCTTGCTATGATTTCCTTTCTTTCCAACAAATACTACAGGTAAATAGAAAATTCAGAGTAAGCTATAGTAGATTATAAACAAAATGCATAAAAATCTTAAAAAAATTACAACAAAACAATAATGACCAAATATGAAATATTAATATAAATAATTACTAAGAATATTCTATTCGCATGTGAATCATAAGGCCAACGTGAACCGGTTAGTAGGAGAGCACATGTCTCCGCTGGATAACGAGATAGAAAACGTGTCAGTGGTAAACGTAAACAACTAGTAGGTTCAATATTCAGCGAACGTTCAGCGTTCACTACACATTCAAGTAAAAGTGAAACATATTTCGAAGTTGCCAAAGGAATTAGATGAAATAAATCCAACAATAATGTACATAATTCCAAATTCTAAAATTTAGAAAGAAAGAAAATATAACGTAAAATAACAAAAGGTACTTTAAAAAATAACAAGAGTATGTCTGATGTTCCTCGACTGTGCAAAGTAAAATATATGGAGAAGGGACTGAACTCATGACAGTTATAATAACAGGTAGTCAACAGAATAAACTTATGAGGATTAAGAAATATTTGCATTTTGAAGAAATGGAATGGTATTCATGGATTTTATCGAATCCCTACAGTTCATTTAGTGACCGTCAATCATTTGATCTTGACTGAAAATGAGACAAAAAAAATAGTGATTGCTTTATATTACTCACTACTAATTAAACTAGACGTTCATTAAAAAATCTACAACGAAAATAACCACATTAAGTAGCTATTAATTTTTTTGTTAAGAAGGCTCTTTTAACACATCAATTATATCGAATTGTCAAGATTCCAACATAACTTGAATCCTAAACGTTATACATTGACATCTACAGTCTAAAATCCATTAACGATAATGACATTCAACTAAAACAAAGAGTTCGACAAACATGCAAACATCTCAATCTTAAAGAAGGTCGGTTGTAGCATGAATATCTTAGTAATAGTGTATCCATTCATATTCATTATCAAACACACTATTGTAGTTAGTGCCCCCAACAAGTTTCATGGAAATTAAAAGTTTTCGTAGATTTCAGTTATATACAATATAGACGCTAAAAAGTAAAATTATATGTATACATATAGTCTACACTCACAGATGAAGTGAAAGCGGAGATTGATGCAGGGTTTTGTTTGTTAATTACAGATTCCAACGATGTGTTTAAATGTGACTGAATTAGTTCAAAGAGAAAGACAAAAGAGATATATAAAAATAATTACAACAGCAAGAAACCAATACATATGAAGTAAAAAATAAACATACAACATAATGGAAATCTGTGTAGAAAAAAAAGCACGCGTTGGTGGTACTTATGTTTCAGCTTCAGCACTTCCTGATCATTTTTTTCGATGGGTGAGTAATACATAAGTGTACTTCGCATTATTCATTTGAAGCGTCTGGAGTTATTCACATCTGTCATCCATGGATATTCAGCTATGATTATCCAAAATGTTGCTAGATCTAGCCGAAAATAAATGAGTTTTCAGTTCATGTGAATTTTAAGTATGTTGAAATTACTTGCCCGAATTCCAAAAACACGAAGTAGAACTTTTCCATGTACTGTGATTGGGTACGTTGTATAATAAGTATAAATACAGCAGTTCAGCAGCAATAAATATCTAGAATGTTATCAGCTAATTTAGGCTTCGGTCATCCGGTTTGTAATTGAGTAATTTAAACATACTTAAAATTCACTTGAATCAGGATTCACATATTTTCACCTCGATGGCCAAGAAATTTGCCAAATAGTCAAAGGTTAAAAATCTAGATGCATATTATAATAAAGTTCAGGAGGTTAAGGGGAGGTTGGTTATTAATTTGTTTTTCGTATTTACCATAGATTGATATCAATTAAGCACTATTTAAAACCAAAGAGAACTTAATACCTCTTTGTATTGGTATCACAAATCGACTGAAGTGAGTATCCTAACACTGGGCATCGAATCAGTGATACTGATAGATAAACATTCACCTTCGAGACCTAAAGGCTTAGGATGTGATACCTGGTGGAGTCAAGGGTGAGCCCTGATGAAGACTTCCATACTAGAAGAAACTAGCTGTCCAATGCTCCACAGTTCTCATTGGTATCCACCGGAGATCAATCTGTGATGAAGACAAACAAAGAAAATTTCATTATCATGATTAACTTACATAAATCGCATCACAAAGACGTTCGCTAAGTGTACTCGGAAATAGTTGAGCACAATAAGACAACTGTCTGACTGTGTGGATACACCGTATAGAATTTTGTCGAATATTTTGCACAATCTGTTTTATATTTGCATGTCTTAATTCAATATCGATAGAAGTCTTGCTGATAAATTCTTTAAGACAAGAAAAAGCGGCTTCATGAATATATTCATTTTTACAAGACATGCCTTAAATATAAAACCAAAATAAAATTAATTAATGGTATAAAAACAAAAGAAAGAGATAACAAAACAACTTCATTAAGAAAGCCAACAAAATATAGTAATTGTAATGTAATGACTGATTAGTGGATGTTAACAAATCATATATTTATCAGCTCACAGAAGTGATCGGACTCTATTGCCCATGTTATAATCTGATAAATAATCTAAGAAACTCAACATCGTATACCATTATATTTTTGTGTTAATGAAATCAATGAGGTATAAGTCTATTTTTCGTGATAGATAGCATTCATAAATAAGTAGTATCTGTAATCTTCAACGAACTGATGCCTTTCATGAGTTTTGAACCTGCGTTACAGACGCCCCAACTGAGTAATTAGTACAAAAGTAAACTATTATCAGACTGAAATATTCTCACCATGTATACACACGGAAACAAAAACATAAACTAGATTCTCCAAGTGAGGATTAGGTTCATTTATTTCGTAGATAAATTAAACATTACTGGAAGTATTGCTCATAGCAGACTGATGAAAACACTCACTAATAGTAGCTGTACTTTATCACTTGATGAAATAACAAATGCGAATGAGGAGAGAGGTAATTGTGTCTAACTAGTAGTCATGAATGATTTCATATTAATTTAAAGTGGCAGAAAACAACACGAATATAAGATGTCAAATTGTCCAGTTGATTAGAAAATTACTAACACTAAGATATATCACCAATCTGATTACCATAGCTTACTCATGGTGATATCTGCACTATTATAATAAATATAATACTATTGGTAAATCGTATTAACCTAGAAATTTAGTGAGCAACTTCTGTACGAAAAATTACGTAATGAAAATCTATGGCAAATACCATGACACAAACCCACGACAACAACGTGTAAACCAAGTTATTTAGTTGGATGTTTGTGATTAACACCAGTAAGCTTCAACAGTTTGGAAATAATTAAAGATACAAAACCACAATCACATAGTCAACAAACAATGCGCTATACACTAACCTTTGAATAGTGCTGTTAGATTCCTCGCCTTCTGTGTATCCAAATACCAAGTGACAGAGAGTACCTGACAAGCAACTACTCGGAGATTTATTAATCTCATACAATTACTGGAAAGTGGTATTACAGCTTTAGAGTTGGACAATGTAAACTTTGAGTGCGAATAAGTTCCGTTTAACTGAGTTTTGTCCTGATCTGAATTTACTGTTGAATTATTATTAGCATTACTACTAACAGCAGTCGTGTTGCTAGCCGTAGAATTATTATTAGTAGTAGCAGTGGAATCACTAGTCATTTCGAATTGAGTAAGAAGTGAACGCACATCGGATAAAAAGATACAATCATCTCGTTTAGATAGATCATAACGTAGTAGTCCTACTCCATTATCATTATCATCTATATCGAAATCAAAAGGCTTAGAGCTATCCAAAACTTTAGATATGACTTTAGGTTTCTCTGATTGGCCAAAAAAGTAGTTTGCTTCCTAAAAAATAATAAAATAGTGAATACCTTAATTGTTATTTAATCTTACATAATGTTAAGATTTCACAATATTACAGCGGTATGATCTATTTAGATTCTAACTGTAAATATGTAGCCTGGAAAATCAGATAATTATCGTTCGATGCGAATTGATTACATGAACCTTCCTAAACCTATAAGGCCAGGACAACTGAGTAAAATTCATTAAATAAAAGTCTAAACAAAGACGTTTGAACATGAAAATTTTTAAACAATTGAAAAGTATAAACAGTAAACAATGCTCAAGGGCAAATGTACAAACAAGACTTAGGAGATAAAAAGAGGGAATATACATGCATTACACAACCGACCTTAAGCAATGTTACCTAACATCAATCAATGGTTATGATAATCGCGTGAGTTCTAACGACGACTTAAAAGTATCTGCTAAAATCATTTAATGAAAATATTTATAGTTATTCGGCTCACATTGATAAGCTAGAGAACGCTGACTACGAAAAAACAACAGATGAATACTACTGGACTGAATAAGGTAGGATCTATAAGACTAGTAAAAACTAAATTGCACATACCAGTACAGCTAACTGAGTTGAAATAGGTAAATCCGATAGACGACAAGGTTGCTTCGGTGGTAAGACATGTCCAATACGCTGATACCACTGTGATGCTAGAAGTTTACATAATGGCTGTCCAAGGATAAGACCAATCAATCTTAAGAGACAACGTGCTTCAGTTCGAACAGAATCTGTTTCACTCAAAAGTGAGTCTAATAATTCACCGATAACTGCATCCAATAGAGGTGACTAAAATTTAAATAACGAATGTAATAAACAAAATTATTTTACGAAAAAAAGAAAAATAAGATTAATCAATATGTTAAAATGCCCCATAAAATACATAATACAGGGTAAAAATGCGACTAGTGAAAATCGACACCGAACTACGTTATGTATAGCATATAATGCATATACGGCAACAATACCCTTGATTCAAGCATCGATTAATTGGTATCGACCAGCTTATGTAAATCTATGAGAAATGCCTTTTCACTAATCAATGCTTACCAAAGACGGTGAGAAATTGGATGAGGTGGAACACTTTTCATTATCATGATTATCAACCTCCATTGGTTCATCGCCTACTTTGATTGATGTTTCATTAGTAGACGACTCTACAGTGGGATTATTCGCACTACGACCACGTCTAACTTGAACTGTACGACGTTGTGAAGTTGTTGAAGAGCGTTTACGTGTAAGCATCGGAGTAGATTTCATTGATTTTCCATCTTCATCTTCAATAATAGTGGTGTTTGTAGAGTGATTAGTATCATTTGAATCTTTTAAACTTATAATAACTGTAGTAATAATTATACGAGCACAGTCACGAGCCATCATTAACGCTCCTTGATTCATTTGATTTGACAAACTATGTATGCAATAAAGTAGGCCACGTAATAAATTAATGAGATTTGAGCAGAACCATGAAGGATGAATGAAACGGGCAAGACAAAGAATGGCAGCACAAGCACCCCATTTTACATACCTACGAAAAGGGCAGAAAGAAGAGTGAAATAACTGGAGTATATTGTTAAAAATACTACTACGAACTTATGTTACTTGCAAACTTTATATGTACGCTTATAACACAGTTACAAGTAATTTATTCGGAATAGATGTTGGAAATTGGAGATATCCACAATTTTCAAAAATCTAAACAGATTCTGTTTGCAACATTATATAGCGAAAAGTCAGCTCTATTGACTAATACTATAAAGAAAAAATAATTGCCGATAATTTTGCTTCTCAAACACGGTGATTAAAGTAATTTATTTTACATATTTATAGTATAAATATATTCTGGTATAATAGGAAACCAAAACGATAATGAAAGGATCATGCATGAATAAAGAATAATTAAATATTATTGTTTATTATTTGTGTAAATAAATGAAATATTACTTTGGATGATCACAGTGTAGCGACCAATTAGATGTTCGTCAAGTCCTTTTTATAGCGCTGATCGAATTCCATCGATTATGTTGTAATGTGGCCACTAGTTTAAGTGATTCGACATTACAGGCGATATGTAGAGATAGAAAGTGGTTTGAGGGTGTTTGGCAGAAAACCTTGGACCTAGGTTTCGTACTATTTAACACTTGTCATCAAGGTGTACCTGAAATCTTTGGGGGGATTGGTGCTTCCCTGTGGATTAGATCGTGGGTTATCCAGTTACTTACTTAATACAACTTCATTATGTTGATTAATACTTTTTGATAAAAAGACACCAACATGTAAAAAACATGACGGATAACTATTAGTAAATAGTTGACATAATGGCCTGAGAAGTCGTGACTGTCTTGATGACGGCGAAGATACATAATTCACTTTAAGCATTGTGACCTTTATATTTTTACTTTTTGTAAGACTTTCCACTACACAGTACCTGTAACTGTGTTGACCTAATAAAATATATCTTGCCTAACTCGTATGGCTCTTCAATGTGAATTCGGATTGTCGTGCAAGGCAAGGACAGGACTAACCGTCAGTTTACTGAATCACTGAACGAATAGCCCTCTAACGTATAACTTGTCATCATACATCTGCTTAAACGTTTTAGGACATTAAAATAAAAAATTTTAATCTGAAAGTTGCAAAAATCTGCTGTTTTTGATTGTTAACTTTGTTTTCAAGTAATTGAGGATTTTTAATTGGTTAATACTTCGAGAACAACATAATTCGAAATTATGGGTTAGAGTAATGAGTGAATACAATGAAGATTTTCTTCAATAAAAAGATAAAATTCAAAGATTTATTCCCACTTCAACGAAAGAAATAAGATTTGAAAAAGGCGGAATTTGTAGAACATTTGAATGTAATCCTGAGAATTAGCCATCCAGGATGTTATTTTAGTACACATGATTCAATGAAACAAGTGTTGTTAAAAATTCAAAATAGAGACGAATCCACGATATTCATTTGGCGCAAATCACGATTCAATCTTCGGTGAAAATTACAGGGTCTGTGAATCACTCTCCATGAAAATTAGTAATTGGAGAAAATAGAGAAACACAATCTGATTTAATAATGTAACAGAATTATCCGATTGTATAGTAAATAATAAAAAGATATTTTGATACAAATAATCTTAAAAAATTGAACAAAAACTTACCAAGCTGAATGATATAACATATCAACAATAACATGTCCAATATGTTGGAAAATTTGTAGGTTTGCAACAGCCTTTTTAATATTCTCTGTCGTAAACTTATCTCCATTATTTTCTCTTGATGCTGTAGTCACAGCAGATAGTACTGTAAATGCTGTGTTATGTATAACTTCCAATAATATGCACATATGTTGAGTAAGTTGTTTCGCTTCATGACCCATAACAAACATGATAGAATCAATAATTAAATTTGGATTTAAACATAGTGATGAGCTGTTTAAATGAGATTCAAGAGTTGATGTTTGAGGTTCATTTACAGTAGGAGTAACTGTATCAGGATCTTGGCTTATACTAAATAGATCCAACTAAAAATTAATAAGGCACAAGATATAATATGTAGGAGTAAAGAAGAAAAACAATACAAACAGTCAATGAGTATATTTTAAATACTCTACTAATAACAAAAACTCTCTCTTAAATTTCAAAACCAGTCTATACCTTTCATGGCATCAATTCATCCCTTCTTTCCAGGCCACAAGTCACCATGCTTAAACTCTCTTGTATACAACCTCTAGTAACTCTACACCTAATACCTTGATATTCATCATTATGATTTCATCTTGTCGTGCTGATGCAGTGTGGCAACTGAGATCGGTTAGCCTATATACCGGCTTCTGTGTTACTTATGAATGACTGATTAAGTGGCATATTATTAATATAGAAGTAGAATTACAATATGAATCGAAAATTAATTGTATAAAATAGTAGAGCATACGAGATTTCGATATTACTTCAACTGATCAACCTAAATTCTAATCTACAACCACAGGTTAAGATATAAGGATTCTTCCACTTCGATGGAAAATGTAAAGTTGTAAATTATTCTAAACAATAGTATAAGTAATAGTATAAAAACATTTGATTCAAATAAAAGATATACCTAACTTACCTCTCGTAAATGATCATCACTGGGAGTTTTTAATGAACCAATTATATCACTGGAGAATGTAGTCATAGTATCAACTTTACACAATCTTCTCGACTCAAATGCCGCACTTAAGTGCGAATTAAATTGTTGCATAATTGACAGAAAAGTTGCATATCTAACAAGAAACGCGATAAAATCCCCATGTGCATCATATAATTCCTTACTCAGACCAGCCAATAATAGTCCGGCTACAGTCATTATCATAACATGATTACATAAATCTGTAAAGATATGTATAAAAAAGCATGCTTTAAATCTATTTTACAAGATATTAATAATCTAAGCTTATGAATTCGCATGACAGTTAAAGGTGTTATATCTCCAGGAAATTATTTACTAACTAAATAGATTGGAATTCCTGTCTTCTTGCAGTGTTTTCTTAATGGTTCGTTAATATTTTAGCATGTTAAATTTTCACCAAATTTCTAAAATATTTCTAAATGTTTTCGTATACACGTGTTATCTGCTTAAGTTAATCTTCTACTAATAAATCTCCCCTACAGTAGTAGCTAAAGTTAGGGAGCAAAGGAGTTGCCGTATCTTAGTATCGAAGTTAGATTAACTACTGTTATCTCAAGACATATCGAGTAGACCTCAACAAAAAATAATACAATTGTTTTAATTGTTGGCTGATGTAGTGATGATTAGATGGGTTTGCCAAAAAATATCGTTAGATAATACAGTATCTGACAATCGACATAAATAGTAGTATTGCAGTTATTTTTATTAAGGACTCCGCTTTACTGGAATCAGGTTATACTAACATATAGGTAGTAAACAGAGTAACATACATAAACATAAGCAGGAGAAATTAATCCATTGAACAGAATTGTTGAAGACTTGAAAAGTGAGACAATATTATCCTGATTATGTATTAATACATTTATTAAATCGCATCATAGTGATACTGTGTTGGTTAGCGTTTATTATCAGTGGCGTTATATAATCCTGATGCCCGGCGAAACGGACAAAATCAATCAATTTTACATACCCAGTATGACTTACACCTTATTATATACAACATACTGTTAGGTTTCTGATAAGCCCATTCAGTTATTTATTTCCAGTAGGATATCCGCCTAATTCATTTATGAGATAAATGCAGATACGGTGACAACTAGAGCAGGGTATGATATACAATCCGATGGACGATAGATACCAATTAGCAATTATTATTAACTTTCGTAAAATGACATTACAGAAAGTAAAGGTGAACAATATTAATTACCATCAGCCATACAACAACTCGAACGATTCAATTGCACCCCAAGATTTTCCGAATAAACTGTCACGCAGATATCCTCAATATACTTCAATATCATATTATTTAATTTTGTATCACCGATAAAACAATTATAGAAATCCTCTACACCAATTGATAACTGATGAGAATGATTTAGGTTTAAAGCAGCTACACATACTGACTGAAGAAACTCCCACGAGCGAAGCTTGCTAGGTCCATCAGAAGAGGAATCCTAGATAAAAAAAACAAAGAGTGAAGAAAATATAAGACTAATCATTGACATTATTTTTTACTGTCTATAATGTATACTAAGTTAAACTTTTATACGTAGAGACTTATTGTGATCCAATTATAGGCTGCTGGTGGCGAGTTCTAGATTAAAGATTTATTTAGTATTAGCATCATACGTTTTTCAACCCTACTGTTCCCATGAGGGAAAGTATGTGCTATTTTCATGACCAATCTATTCTATAATTTATTTTCATGTGCTAAAACATAATATTATAAGAAGTGCCTGCATGAAGGTGTTATCCCTAGAACAATGCTCTAATATTCTATAAACACTGATATATCGTCGACAGTGATCACGATTCTACGCAGACTGAAGTTGAGTAATTTTAAAAAAAAAACTTCATATGGTCTTTTTTAACTCATCGGTGGCGGAGGTATAAGCACAGACATATTAACAGACTATTGGTTAACGTTCTATATCTATAAAGTATTATTTCAAATGGAATCGTGACAGATTTCAGTAGGATTATGATAACATGAAACTAAGTGTTGCAAATATGGCAAATTTTAAGACATTATTCTGAAAAGTATTAAAAGAACTAAAATCTAACCTGCAAAACTTCAACAGCAGCATCAACAAGACATCGAACCGATATATCAATGGGCTGATTTCGAAATTCATTCAAGTGAAAGCGTAATTGTGGACCTGGCTTCACCTTCTGTTGAGCTGATACGTAAGCGTTGTGTTTCAAGTAAATTAGTACGATTAAATAGACCTAATTTTCCAAGTACCTAGTATAGAATAACGAAAAAAGGATTTCTGTTAATCAAATGAATCAATGTATAAAAATTGAAGTCACAAAGCCAATCACAGCATCATAGGTATAGATTAACTCTGATCACATAAAAGTGAAATGATATGCAATTGCTTAAATAAGTAGGATATTTAGTAAAAAAAAAAGGATATTTCTGTGATATTATACGAAGAAAATGAATTAATTTAAAGATAGGTCAAGGAAACATTTATTATTATTCGTTCCATCTTGCTGGTTACTAACAGCGTGAATGGAAATCACCAACATACTTCGAATAAATATACAGTCAAACATCTAAACCAGCAAATTTCGTGATATTGAAAATTATTCAGATATTTAGAAATTACTCAAATGTAAAAATTGGACAAATGCAGAAAACTTATTTATTTCTCTAAATGTTCATTTGATTGTAGTACATACAGTACGGTTTACATTTAGACCATGTATCCGTTGACCACAAAAGTCTGTATTTCGACATCTCAACATATAAGTTGAGAAGTATGCGAATATATATATATATATATATATATATATATATATATATATATAGAGAGAGAGAGAGAGAGAGAGAGTGAGTGAGAGCAAGCAAGAGAGAAGTAATACCTAAATAAAACAAAGAATTAATTTGAAGAAACTTATATTACTGTTATCATAATAATCATATATCAATAATGAAGGATAAACTAACCTTGAATGCCATCTTTTGTACATATTCACTAGGTGAATGAAGTGAGTTATACAACGCTAACAACATATCGCCACGAACTTGATATAAATGGTCATGGAGGAAATCTGGTTGCATATTGTCGACACAAAGCTCAAGAGTACGGAGACCCTATGAAGCAACAAAATAGTAATAAATTGATAGGCATCTAGAGTGGGAAATAATAGCTACTTGTTGTATTCACTTTTTCCATAGATATATGAATGCATGATATTCAATGAAAGATAGCAAAAATAGCAGTTTAACAATGAGATTTGTTACATTAAAGTTACGAAGTAATCAAGTAAATGATTAATTTCTTAGGGTTTAGTCAATGGCATTACCTGGTTGGTTTGAATCTGTAAACCGACTGGATATAATGTTAAGTGTAGTAAACATCCAGCCACCGCTCAACATAAAATATAATATCATAGAGTATTATGGTAGGCTGAATATTAAATGAACTTAAAAGCGGATGTTGGATCTCTGTAACCACAACTTCTGATACTAAAATATTGAATACTGGAGAGAAAAAGTAAGATATGCAGAGAAATTGTAGTGCAGAATTAATTTCCCAGATTACTGATGAATTTGAGCTTCTTGAAAAATTGGATGACGAACTTTATATTTCTGAACAGTGGAAAAGGATTTTCCAGATGAAGTATATGAATACATGTGAACTTATCTCAAAAACAGGACTTAAGTATCCTGCAGGAACTAAGTATCTTACAAGCCGTCAAACAATAAACAACCATTTTCTATCAAAAACAGTATTTGATTACTGAATAAATTATCATCATTAATACAGCCAACTACATAAATAAATCAGTGCATTCAACAACAGTATATAAAACTGTAAATTAAAAACTACGTCAAGACTTGTAATAAGCTAAAAACAGGCTGCTGTCATTGAAATTAAAGCTTCAGAAAGATATAATCGAGAGAAGTTTTAGGTGAAAATTTAATATTAGTATTGCTTTGGAAAAGTATATTTAAAATATATATATATACATATCAAGCAAAACAACAAAAGGTAATTTACCTGGTTGACAGTATTACAATTCAGAACATAAACTAACGGTTCCATTAACAAAGATAAATAGGGTAGTAAAGTAGACAAACGAACTGGAACAATAACACACAGTTCACCTAATAGATCACGAGCGTTTGAACGATGTGGTGAACGCAATAGACGGTTTAAAGTAGTTAGCATTTCAGGTAGTAAAGGGAAAAATTCACGATAAAGTTTATCGTGTGCTCCTCCTCCTATTGATCGGAAAAGAGTACGTAATAAAGTTAGATAAGCTGTAGGTTCTTTAGCTGTGAGACAGTAATGCATACTTCCTTGGACAATACGACGTAAATGAAGCTATAAGATACAAAAACAAAATAAATAAATAAATGGGAATTAATTATATTGATGCAAATGATCTGAAAGTGTTGAATATACCTGTAAAACTAATTTAGCATATTCATGCGAGATATTAAATAATTGCTACATTTCAGATGTAAGACTCCACAAAAATGAACATATGCTATGCTACACAAGGTGAAAATCTGCAACGGCATATGTTAATGTGGATAGAAGATAATATTAAATAACGTATATTATCAGCGTTTTCAGTGAACAGGACTATATCAATGAATATTTTAAGTTGATAAGTAAGACATCTGGTAGAAGATCAATTCCTAAAAAAAGTGCAATTTTTAGGATATCTATGATGAAATCAAATAAAAAGGCGGATAGAGGGCGAACCTAATGAGCACTGTTTAAAGTTGTAACTTCTGAGGACAGTTTGCAATAAGTTCTGACTCGACTATAAGTGGTTGAGTAGAGAAAAGTCAAAGTTTATGTACTTTGGCACCTATTTTGATAAAAAAAAATTGTCACAGAACCTGCAGGTCTATGGAGTCATGTACTACTTTCAAATAAAAAAACATTACTACAATCTGACATTGGTAAACATGCATATGTTCTAGAATCTTAAGAACAATTAATATTTAATGAATGCATTCACGTCTAAGTATGAAAGCATCCTAGTTTCCTCAAGTTTATTATCCCATAGCGTTAGATGATTAGAAGCTATTACTTCAAACATCATACTAGTAAAAGTGACTTCCCTGTGGTTAACATAAGAGAATTTCTGTTCTTTCTTGTGAACTGTGATGATCAGTAATCAAAAGTAAATCAGAGGGGAATATATCCAGCTCCCAGACTTTCACTAATATAACAGTAAAACAACCTGCTGAAACTGGGTGACTACCTTTAAAGATATTGAGTTAAGCTATCAGGTTCTGCCGCTTCCTCTCACCTCAAATTACTTAAAGAATTTTCAACCTAACTACTAATTGGAGGACTTGAGTCAATTTTTCACTCAGGTTATTTAGAGACAGTCGGTAACTGGAAGGTAGCTGGTCACCAGTTAAAATGTTTTACCTAGCGGTCTACATTTTAAATTGAGTAGATCACTGACCTATCATTTTCCGAAATAGTCTAATTGACAGCCAATTTTCTAATATCAATCACCTTGACGAGGAGGAACAGCTGTATAGTATTATCAAGCACCACAGCTGTTTTCAGAGCTTTTGCTATTGCTTCCCAGTGCTGCACAAAGACACTGCGTAAACTTTTTTGTTGGAAAAGCGGACATAATTCGTTAGTTGAAATGGGACGCCACAAAATCTACCTATGCGTTTCTCAACTTGATTTAACATACCGACTTAGGAGTTACAGTCACGTGCTATGATTATTATGTCTATGTGTTTAGCTTTTTAAGGAGGCTAGTGAATTTCCTGTAGAACTCATATTTTGTTACAATCAAGCTGCAATCAGCAAACACAAACGCAGAAATGACAAGAAGCATCACTGTGCTCTTATTTTTCCTGCTTCTTACTGTACTATGTAGACTGAAAGCACATAAACAATTGTCGAATGAAATCCATGCAATAAGTGCCAGTTACGATCACAAATTTAGTACTATATCTACGCCGAGACCACAAGAGCTTGTTGTTGAGTGCCCATATAATTAAAGAGTAATTTGCGTTGGTTTTCGGTATTGGTTAGGAAACTTTATGTGTTTCGGAGACAGTATAAATCGACGGAATGTGATGCTAATGCTTTATTTAGTAAGGTTTATTGATTGATTCGTTCATTGAAATCTCCAGTATAAAGTTTAGAGGGCTGTTTCAATAAATCTTAGAAAACACTGTGAACATAAATCACTAGCACTTTTGACATATTCGGAAGAAGTTGGAACAGGAAGATGATGGTTGGAAGTGAAAATAGAAACATTAGGAGGAGAAGGAAATTGATTGTTAACAGTGATCTCGGATGCTGTAACCAATTCCCATATAGTGAAAGGGTCCTTCCTGAGGTATCTAAAAGACCTAAGGTGCAGGTTGTTTTAAAAGTCTTGGAGCGTGATAGCAGTACTTAGGTGTAATTGTCCGACGATGGTTACACAGGACTCTTTAATGTGTAGTTTGAAGTATGTTAGCTCTGTTAATGCAAATATACTACCACGGAGACGGAAATCCATAGACTAAGGTGAAGTGTGCAATATTTGGGCCGACCGATAATCATATCTTTCCTTTGTGAGAAAACAGCACCGCTACAATATTGGTTGTGTAAGAGAAACCATTTGTTGCCGTCATACCCTATATAGTTGTATTTCATCCTCTGACTTTGAGTTCTACGCTCTCTAACCGACCTCTCTGGAAGGGTATGATCAAATGGAACGTTCTCACCAATGTAACTTGGCTGATTTGTAATGATAAGCATTCCAACCACCATTTCAAGGTAACGTCTGAAGTCGCATTATTTTCACGTGACCCTTTTGTTCTCCCCTCATGTCGAGGTTCACTGATACACTACCACTTCTATCGATGCATGCAAACGGCTATGGAAATTAATTTGTCTGTAGAAATGTTAATATTGAAGATCGATAAAATCCTCAGAATGCAATTGAATTTCCAGAAAGACAGTACTTAAATCAATTAGTAATCAACAGATATACCGACTTCAATTCAATCTATCAGCCAGTATGAAAGGGGATTAATCAATCTGGTGGGCTGCAGTAAACTGAATAAAGCCAAAAGAACAACTGGATGCGTGAAAATAATACGAACCATGAAGACAACTAGAAGATGACAAGATCATCAAAACTATTAGTTTGATCCATACTGATGGATGCAGATTACTTGAAAAAGATCCGCGCGATTATCACGATCAACGGTTAGAGAAATCGGGTGATATGGCTTCGGATAGATCACGGTGGAAAAGGTGAACTCACTCTTTATCGTCTTCCAGATCTTGAGTTCCATTTTTCTTTCATACACTCCGTTTCATTACTAATTGTTGAAATATATTTTAGTACTAATCTTGTTAATTTGGTTTTGTTGTGTTAAATGGAGTTTCAGCTCCAGCCAACGCTCTACGTTGGCTGACTGATACGATTCATAAAGACAGCTAGTTAATGATAAGGTTATCATAACGGATTGATTTAAAATTCGTAGAATAATCGACAATGCTCACATTTACTCTAAGTAAGCGCTGACGTTTTGCAGTACGACAGTAAAAGTTTAACGATTTAAACCATACAGCTAATAGAACTTAACATTACCAAAAAGCGTCCACCTGAGCTACAAATCACCATCATTTTAAGACATCAACGTTTATGAAAAGTGTATAAAAATAACAAATGACTTCAAAATAGTGATAATCATCTACTTGGATTTGAGAATGGCATGTTTAAATAAAAAACAAATATACCACTAGTTACTGAATAAACTAGGATTTCAAGGAAACATTTATGTATGAAAATTGCTATCCAAACGTAAATATACTTAAGACTACTGCATGGAACATAAAATATAATTCTGTAGTCTTAAAAAGACCCAAAAATAGATGAATTGAAAGTTAAAATAGTATAACGCACTTTCATAACTAATTCATTTTCTGTGCCAGACATATTTACCGAACTGAAACATAGCTTCAGCAATCGCATATAAAGTGCAGACTCATTGGTGCCATCTGAAATAAAACAAAATGACACAGATTAATAACTGCATTATTCCAGAAACAAATTCATGTAACAATACGATATTATAAAAAACTGATTACGTTTAAATAAAAGGTTCAAAATAGAAATGAGTACGCATGTGTGTATACATTGAATGATATGATACTTGCTGTCATAAGGGATTTATGACAGTAACGAATTCTGAGTTAAAAATTGTCTAAGTATTTCAAATGAAAACCATGATTTTATGAACAATAGAAAAGCTTCGTTCTTTCATACAATTTGAATTCAAAATGAAAATAATTAACCAGTAAGTCTTCAAATACTAAATCCAGACAATAGATTTAGTTAGAAAGTTAGACATAATGCAGTTTTCTAACAAACATCAAATCAAAGACCCTTAAACCACCTTGTACTAGATGTGTTATAGATCATATAACTCGGTCCAAATTACTTCATAAATACAGGATTTTCTTATTAATCTAACGAGAAGTTGAATATTGACTTATTAACCAACATCCTATTTTATTTCGTTCTAAAAATATGGTTAATTTTATCCGTACACGATATCTCTAACACTAAAGAAACACAAATAGTTGAAAAAACGATACACTCTGGTAAAAATGTAGAAAATGTTACATTCGTTACCTCCTAAACGCTCTAATCTATCAACCAGATAGGACAATAATATATAACCAAAGTAGGATGTTTTATTTGGCTGAGAGAGTAAGTGTAATGCAATATTAGTGTAGGATGGACTGCGACTGCACCAGACAACATAATCCTAAAATTAGAGGAAACAAAATATAGGAAAGAAGGGTAAGGAAATTATCAGTAGCTCAGTTAAAGGATGTTACCAAATTTAGAAGAAAACAACAGAATATAGTTAAATACTAACATGTGAAATTAAAAAGACAAACCGATATAGAAATATACGACGCTGCAGAGAGGATTTAGAGGAATTTAACTCCAAATAATTAATCAAAAGTCATCTACCTTGAAAATCAACGTAATTAACTATATTTCGTCGAACAGAATGAGCTTGAATAAATAACGTATCATGAAATCTTTGTGTAGGCTTCAGTTATAATTGATATAGGAATTATACAAGTTCATGTATTTTCTAGTCCACTGAAAGGAGCAAGGGTTAAGTTCATCCATAAACTAAGATTACTATGTAGTTTTATCATCTGTGTTTATATCAGTAATATTATTTAAAGTATGAAAACTTGATGGAAATATTAAACAGTCAAGTAATAAAACACATAGTGATAACTGATTAATTAAAGTAGTTTATTTCCTACTGAAAATTCCCAGATTCGAACGACGCATCACAATTTTTTGTGCACGAGAAACTGTTTAGTAATGTTAACCCCTCGTAGTTGAGTGCATAAACCTGTACTTGGTATACAGTAAATTGATCAAATGACAATACAGAAATGTTAGACTCTTAATTTTACACATTTAAAAAGTTCAAAAGACAAAAATATAAACCCTCATAAAGTGATTACAAAAAATATTCCCAAACGTTTTTGACTAAGTAAGCAATTATACAGAAAAGTACAACAACTCAGTATAGAACACTGACAGAATTATAGAATAAAAAATTTCATATTCACATTTATTCTGATGATAAATACATCGTTGACAAATATAAAAATTATCAGTAATCTCCTTGAAAAATCCACTCTCTAGATTTGATAGCAGAAAAGCCAAAACTTTTCTTAAAGATGGGCCCATAGCTCATCGATTTGTCTACAAAAAACAATGTCGAAGACAAAGTAGACGTTCACTGTATATCTTAAGAGCAATTATTTGAGACTATTCTTCGGATTTCCGGTGATAATGTGTTTCCGGATATTAATTTACATATGAACTCGATATATTTATCATCATACATCAGAAATATCAATTAGGAAGAACTCTCAAACCAGTTTAATGATGTACATCGAGTAAGTTCATTCACCTTGTGAGGATAAATGCAACAGTAAATTACATTTCTTATATATCCTCATAAACAGGTAGAGAAGACTGGTGAATAGGTAGAAGTGTGTACAGAAAGAACTACGTGTCAGTACATCTATTATTTAGCCTCGTGATCACACATAACTAGAAAAATATAGTTCGATGCCCAAGAAAAAGGGGTAAAAAGATACACTAAGACGATACCATAAAGAATGAACTACACAACACGAAAAACACAGTAGAAATGAGTTGTCCGAAGATTTTTGAAGAAACATGCCTACGTAAACATGAAGTCAGAAACATAGATCCCGACGAAGAAACCAAACTTCCTTAAACTGCCATTCGACAGGGATGTAGTAATCTAATACACTGCAGATTTGCAAGAGCTAATAAAATAACATTTTATGCAGCCAATTTCTGTCTTTCTAGTCGACCTAATGGCGATCGCTAAACTGAAGGACCAAGTTACTTGGTTTTATCACATTTATTAGTACTTATGAATTCAGACGCTACTGTGTAGGTAGTTATAATAGGCTTACTACCAGACAAATTACTAGTAACTCGACAAGCATCTACCATTACAGTTTGGAAAGGGTTCGACTAAATTTACAAGCAGTTCTATTCTATCAAACTTGATCAACAGTGAATGTGATAGATAGAACTACAACATACAAAGTGATGTATCACATAATATTAAGCCTTCCGGATAATTTTCGGTTTCGTCTTCTACATATAGCAACAGCCATGGGGATTCAAGCTAACAATCCTATTCTGTGTCCGAAGGAAATGTGTAACACATTAATCTCTTCCATGGTCACATAAGATTTAATAAACAATTCAACTAAGTTTTCGCATCATTAATTGTTTGTTTTTTTACATCTTCATATCTCTTTTTCATTTTTCATGTATGTGAACTGATTATTTGCACACTTTCTACCACGTAACTTTGAGGATTATAATCACTGTTTTGCAAGCTTATTTTCCCAATATCTAACCTACTTCACACGTCTAAATGTTTATCCAAGTAATTGTTACTACTATTACCTTGTGTTAGAATATTTATTCAAGCTGTTATTAATTTTACTATTACCAATACATTTGCCATCCTACTACTTTCACTTATTATGATTAGTTCTGTAAGCCATTAGATTGCTATCGCTAACTTGATTTAACATTTTCATATTAGGATATAAATATTACTGTACATCAGAGTAAAGTCGATGAAATCCTAATTGGAAAAAATATTATTCAATAAAATATGTGAACTATTGAGGGGTTGTGGAGATAGTTAATTGTCAATATCAGGATTGAAAATGTGTGAAGTAAGACTACGAAATATTCATTGGAAACTTTGATCCGTTTCAAAAACAATCGAAAAATATCACATTCTAAAGCATAACATACACTATTTGTCAGCAGGATGAAGATACTTATATAATGTTCACAGCATTATTAACTAGCCTGGTAGTGAAGCTGATTGCTATAATAAACACCACTCACTACTGCAAAACTTCTTTTCGAAGCAAATATGACAAAGAAGCTTTTAACCAATTAAACGCTAATAGAAGTTAATACACTTAGCCAATCTTGTGATCTCCAAACGACTACAAAAATACATTAGTACGCTGCAAACATGTTGTGAATGCTAGATCCTCAAAGCAATCATTTATTTAGAAAACCACGTTATAAACTTTGTGTAGATTTTTACAAGTTGATTTTTGAATAACACTTTCATCACAATTAATTTAATCCAGTATGATAACTCTAGTTTTAATCATTATACCGATTCAATGTAATTTTTAACTATGCCTGGAATCCCCCTTGGGTTTCTGGCCATCCCAAGCCCGGATAAAGGAGAAGGGTTGGGTATGGGGTAAGCAATCCCATCCAGTAAAAAAAAGCTGTGCTAAAATTACGCCAACCAGAAAAAACCCTTTTAAATATTTTAAATCTGCCCTGGTAGTTGGAAGGTCTTCAATTCGAATAGTTGTGATGCTTCATGGTGAAAGCCAGGTTATCTCGGATGCCACTAGACCGATGCCCTTTCTGACAACCACGTCGACAATTAATATAAATACATGGATGTTCGCACGATGTGGGAGACAGGAAAAAGCATGCAACTAGCTGAAGAAATAAAAAGATACAACTTGAAGATACTTGAAATAAGTGAAATCCATTAATAGCAAGCTGGACAACAAATATTATCCTCAGGAGAAGTGCTTTTATACTCCTGTCACGAAGAATAAAATGCCTAACACACACAAGGAGTAGTACTAATGCCGTTCCAGCAAGCATGGAAGGCTCGTATAGGATGGGAACCCCATGGACCTAGGATCATCAAAGCACCCTTCAAGACAAGGAAGGAGAGAATTACAATGAATATCATCCAGTGCCATCCACCCACCAACGACAGCCACGAAGACGACAAAGACAAGTTCTGTGCGAGGCTACAATCAACCAACGAAAACGGTGAGAGGTTTGCAAACCTATGTGCCTTCAACAAAATGATTATAGGTGGCACCGTATTCTACCGCAAACGTATACACAAAACTACATTGGTTTTACCGGACCACATTACGAAGAAGCAAATCGACCACAACTGCATCAATAAAAAGTTTAGAAGGACCATGGAATAGCAAGGGGGGAGCTGATATAACTTCAGAACATCATCTAGTACTGGCTAAAATGAATCTGAAGCTGAAGAATCACTGGACAACTGGAGCAGCAGTATTACAAAAGTTTAAAACAGCCCTTCTACAGAATACTAACAAAATCAACGAATTCAAAATAACTCTCAACAGTAAGTCCCAAGCATTTCACGATCTACTAGAAACAGATGGAACTAATATGGAAGACAACTGGAAAGAGATTAGGGAAACAATAACTTCAACATGTTTGGAGGTTTTGGGTCACAAGGAACAACACCATAAAGAAGTGGATTTCTGTTGGTACTGTGGAAAGGATCCAAGAACGGAGGAGCAAAAAGGTAGCAATTAATAACAACCAGTCAAATACACAGAAGTCCACAAGCAAGCAATGAGGACCATCGGGTAGGATAATCGAAAATATGTGGAGGACTTAGCAATGACGGTGAAAAAAGCTGCAAGAGAAGGAAACATGAGACACCGATACGATACAACGATGAAACTAGCTGGGAAATACAGTAAACCAGAACGATCAACCGAGAACGAAAATGGCAAACCAATCACTGAAGTGCATGAACGAGACAGATGGATAGAACACTGCGAAGAACTCTAAAATAGACCAGCCCCACTGAACCCACCAGTAATCGAAGCAGCAGCCATCGATCACCCTATAAACACCGATCCATCAACAGTCAAAGAAATCAAAATAGTCATCCGACAAATCAAGAGTGGCAAGTCAGCAGAGCCAGACAACATACCAGCTGAATGAGGCACTAAAGACAAATAGAGAAACAACTTCAAAGATACTCTACATTCTCTTCTGGAAAATCTGGGAGGAAGAACAAGTGTCAGCAGACTAGAAAGAAGGGTACCTCATCAAGATACCAAAGAAAAGAGATCTTAGCAACTACGATAACACATGCATCACTCTTCTTTCAATACCAGGGAAAGTCTTTAACAGAGTGTTATTGAACAGAATGTAAAAACCAGTCGACGTCCAACTTCGAGACCAGCAGGTCAGATTCCATAAAGACCGACTGTGTACAGAAAAAATCGCAACTCTATGGTCCATTGTTGAACAATCAACTGAATGGAACTCACCACTTTACATCAACTTCCTCGACTACGAAAAAGTATTCGATTGATTGATTTTATGTAATTTCTGCATAATAATTGTTTATGCCATTTTTGTGATGTTTAGTCAATTGATGACTTTCTTAAAAATAGATAAATATATACACACAAAGTAGTGTATTGTTTGCTATCTCCCGGGCTGTTTGTTAATTACAATTTTCCCGCTATAGTGAGCGAGTTGGGACGAAGAGAATAGCTTAACTGCGTTCAGTGTCATTGTGTCGTCGGTGATCGTCCTTCATTTCGCTCGTATCACTATAATAATTTTAATTCTGGGAACCTTATCAAAACTCTATTAAGTAATGATGAACATGGAACAGAAAATAATGATACAGTATAAGAAACAACCGATTTGAATTAATAGGAAATTCGGAATAGTGGAGCATTTGAATAGTTTATACATATATATATAAATATTAATAACGTTAAAATTTCGCTGTATTTTTACAAAGAAAGAAAATGAGTATTTGAAGACAGTTTACATGATACAAAGTAACTCACATGAATTTTATATGAAAAGATTTCATGAAAAGAAATCGGATTCAACTGAGCGAATGTTAAAGCAAACGTCTCAATGAGTAGGCGTTCATCAGGAGACTTGGTACTTGGTTGGCTGCACCATGTTAAAAAAATATAAGAAATATTGAATATACTTAAATAAGACCACGACATTTTTTGAAATCATTTGAATTCAGAATAAAAACTAACAAAATATATCTCACCTTCTTAAATATAATCGATTGTCTCGGTTAACAAACTGTACAATATCTATCATACGCATGCCAAAAGAAAAATATTCTGTTAAAACAATTAACTCATCTGCACTGAGAATTCGATTTGAAATGGATTGTTTTGATGGCGTTGCAGAAAGTGATGTAGCACCGTTTGTTTGGGAAGTATTATCATGTGGACATTGGATCATACTTGTTACTACAGTACGAATGCCAGTGATAAGTGCCTTTACCAGAGTTCGAACGTCCGTATAACTAAGTTGTAATTTGGCCAACGGTTCAACAATACGCGGCTTTAAGTGGAATGCAAAACAAAAAATAATATGAGCAAACGTCAAACTGTTTAGGCAGTAAATTATAAATAGAACGTTACATCATCTACAAGGAACTGCATAAACAAATTTTACAAAAAACGATATTATTAACACAATAAAGTATGAATAAACAGATTAAAAACCTGTTACTAAAGCAACTAACTTACAACTAAAAAGTTCACAGTACGTCTAATTTAAATTAAAGATTTATTGCAACCTAACAGACATCCATCAGTGTGTTGGAACATACAGACTAGCAGTAAAATCCAAAATAAACATTAACCCACTTTAAACACATCTTCGCCATAAAGATATAAGTTGCGAAATTTTGTAATGTTTAGTAATTACATTTGGTTATTTATAAGTAGTCAATATTAAATGATAACACCATGCCAAGACTCTTTTGCACAAAACTAAAATTTACGGTAAGATGAATAGATGTTAGAAGTATTTCACAGGAAACGTGTTCGATGATTCAAAGAAGTACCTCCAAAATTATCTATTTTACTTAGGCTACATAAAATTTGATTTCTGGAGGTATGTCGAGTAAACAGAGTTAATAAACATTTGGACCAGGTCTATAGTTGAGTGAACTGCGTAAAATTATGTGAATTTAATATTTTATTGTAATTAAATAAATATATTCATTAAAAAAGGGATTCATATATTGGGTAAAAACACTAACTCCATGCACTTTAGATAAATCAGTTCCCGAATTTAAAATATTTGTAAAATCTGAAGCAGGAACATTTTTATCAGTAAATGAACCAACTTCGTTTAATTCACTCGAAAAAGAAGAAATATTGGCGAACAGATAAGCATGTATTGATCTTAGACGTTGTTTTGTTGAACCGGACGTTACTTCTTCACTTGGTTCTGATATACTACAAGGAAAAGACAAGTAATAAGTTCATTAACACATAATGTAACAATTGATTGTGTCCGATGTATACTGTTTGTAAAAGCTAAATCACAGTGAAATTCATATGGATATTGGATTCAGCATTAATTAAATAATTCACTAGTTCGTATACATATGAACATATATTGATTTGTATGCTTAAAAACCACTGTATCTTTAATGCACTTTCTTTTACCTTGCTGAAAACTATGATAATCCTGGTCAATACACGATATGTGAGGTTTTGTGTTGTCGTATGCGACTGAATAACTATGTGACGTAAAAATTTCACCATACATAATTCAAGTACTTGGAATTATTGTAATTGAACTTATTGAATCTAAACGTGATATTAATTCAAAACCAGGAAGATAAAGGAAATTTACATAGCTAATGTAATGCAATATGAATTACATGAAGGAACATTTGAATGAAGACTTATTGAGATTAAATTGCAGCGACAAAGCCAAACAAGAATAATTTCGCTACCGTAATATTATTAATATCAAATGAGGAGAGAAAATAACTTTCAATAATTGAGGGTAATACTATATAGCAATCAGAGTTTAAGAGCAATCAAAACGTTTCAAAACATTATGAGAAAATTATTATTTTGGAAATTACGTTAACTATTTTATTAACATGGCAACTTATTTTTATAAATGAAACTCACCATGTAGACTCTAATGCAGGTATGTAATGATCTGCCACAACCTTAGCTTTCAACACACACAAACGTAAGGTTTGCAAAAGAAGACGTCTTGCAGTTCCAGAAAAAACTTCATTGTTCCGGTCCTCAGTATTTGCAGCCGATACCCCTTGATTGGCAGATGTAGCTGATACTGCTCGTTGTCTTATGCACTCGACCAAGTTTAGTATTAAACGTAAACTCATTTGTTGAATAGAAAATGGAAGTGTATGATCATGCATATTGCGACCATAAACATCAATGGCACGAGCGATTTTAGAAAGGCTAAGAGAACTACGAATGTGATGAGTAAGATCGGCTAATGTGCTGTAAGCTAGTGGTCTGAAAGAAAAATTTATATGAACACAATAAACGACTTGACCAGAGCGTTGAGATATTGTTCCCAAAACAACTATCTTACTTTATATCTATTTAAGTAGTTCAAACATCATCATGAAGTACATTTCCACTCATTTGAATAATGTAGGCTACGCGAGACAGTATGCATGTATGTACAACAGAGAATCTGGCACATGCGTGCATCGGTTCAAGTTGCTACACCTCACTAGTACAGGAAGATTAATGCCAAATTAGTAGAAGCAGTAATTACTTCAGTGATAAATAATAAAGAGTGGAAACATAGAACATGACTCTCTACTATAACACCACTAGTCGAGTTAGAGCTTTTGGTGAACTGTCACAAGAATCGTCAAACTCAAGTATCCGTCAGAATTGCCCCTTATCTCTCGCCATTTCATTTAACTTTTTCATAGATGTTCTCCTAGAAATCACACTTCTATCGACTAACTTTTCAAGAATTGATCTCCTTCCAGGAAGTCCACTGTCGACTTAGAATAAGTAAATGATATAGTCCTTCTCGGTAAAGATGCTGACAATATGTAGAGTCTCCTGAACACCCTGAGTAACATTGTAAGCACATTCAGGATGAGTTTCACTCCATTCAAATGCGAGACGTTACTCCAGGACTGGTCTGCATCATCGCCTAGATAAGTCATAAAGAGTGAAGTACATGAGTACGTTGACCATTTCACTTATCCCGCAAGTATCCATCCCTGGTGAGTTAGTGTCTGATGAAACGTCACCTCGGATTCGGAAAGCATGTTTGACTTTTACCGAATGTGCTCTGTACTATGTAGCAGTTCGCCCTGTTTTAACATACGGGTGCGCAACATAGACCATGAAAATAGAAAACATATATAAGCTCCAGGCCTTTGATCATAGAAATCATCGTAGTATCACCCGTATATCATGAAATGACCGAATAAGTAATATTGATGTTAGATATATAGTACCAAGAAAACACGGTAAATTAATCGACTGAGATGGTTGAGGCATGTGGTGCGTACACCTGACCACCGTCTGCCTCAACGCGGTATGATGGCAGGGATAGGAGTGAAAAGGAAGAAAAGTAGGCGCGGCCAAACCAAAATATAGCATCAGTCAATGAAGTATTTGACTGTTAGTCTAAGCCATGTTGGTAAATGTAGATCACCTGGTTGAGGTTCGTGTGATAGTCACGACCAGTGGTTGAAGACACTGGGCAACATAGCTCAGAATCGGTTAGTAGCGTAAATGTGTTCAGTTCGTTATGTCCTCTATTATTCTTCCGTACTCTCAGTCGGCTCCATTCCTTCCCGCTAAATTATGTTGTTTTGTTAATCTTGTGAATTTGATCTCGTCGTGCTAATGTGGTATGGCAACTTAGACCCATGCAGATACGCAACGGGTTCTATATTGTACATGAATGAATGAATTAATGAGAAAGAATTAGTTCGTGGAAAACTATGAAATAATTTCGATATCATACAATTTGTCCCCTTCGAAAATTCGAATAATGTAAGAACAACAACATTTGCAGAATACTTTGAATTTAATGTATTTTGCTGCATTTTCATCAGCTACATACATTGCCACTGATTTTAGATAACTCAACTTATTAATACATGTTGATTTTGTTAATTGAATTGTTAATCAGATAATTTTAGATTGTCTAGGTAGTGGAACTGTAGAGAGATTGAATTTAAAACATTTATAAATAAACTAGATGAATATTCTAGAGTTTAATTAGGTAACATGACATAAATGTTCGGAAAATAATTCAATAGGGTGGCGTAAGAATCAGATTTCTATTGAATAGTTATCTATAGTTGGAACAGGAAACTGGGTCATCGATCTAGTACTGCCTGAGGCGATTCGAAGATTAACTACTGGTTCCTTTTGAGTACAAAGGTCAGGTTTTAATCTACTAACTTCAATGGCCTTAGTAGACTTTAATAGAATCGATTTATGTTGTTTACTGATAATTTGAAAAAGCATTTGTTCTATAGACCTCATGTCCCGTGTCTACCAAATGATGCGTAATCGGATTTATAAAATTGGTTGCTTCTCTCAAGCATGAAATTCTTCGGAATATGTTCAACAAATCATAAAACGGTCCGTCTTTCTGTTCTTCCAATATACCTGCATTTGTGAACTGAAAAATACAATTGGAAGTGACGTGAAGACGCATATTTGTCGACTTTGTTTGCTTTACTAAACATTATGTTTTGTAGAGTGTAAGTAGTTTGACAGCAAGGAATGATTGTTTGACGGTCGTTTTAAGTCTTTGAAACTCGTTTGCCTTCGTTTGACATTGCGGGTAAGTAAGTCACTAACAGCCGCCTCACTTTCACAATCATCTAATCGGCTAGACCCTGAAGCTTCAGTACAGCTATTACCGTTGGTGGACGCTCCTCCGTGGAGGACTGACAATCCTTTCTGCTGCCAAAAATCGCAAGTGCTGTCCTCTTAAAATCACCTGTATAAACCGGTGGCACTCGAAGGTGTTCTCTTAGTAGACCAGGAACCTGTTTCTTCGATAAAGCTCGAGCGTACTAGTTATTCTCGCCCCATGACATCTAAACGAAGAAATGGCTGAACCGCTTATAATCTGCAAAGAGTAGAGATACTCGATAGGGTCCTCACTCGCTTTTTGGTGACATGATAGAAACTGGATGGTCACCTGCTGAGTGTCAACGGGTAAGGAAAAACATTCATCTACAATTCTCCAATTACGGGCTGGTGAGTTACTCATCTTGAAACCATTGGCTATCGCTCTCTTAGCTGTATCATTGTCTAAGTAGGAAAGGAGATAGCCAAAGTGTTCTGTAGTCGGCACTTTACGTAGATACGCTGCCACTCACGAAAATTATGACGAACTGCCGGTGATCCCAGTCAAGACAGCTCCCAGTACAACTCTTGGCGAACCGCCACTGCTAGAAATCACATCAGATTATTCTAGTTGGAAAGTGAAAGTGATGCGCGTCGACCAACGATAATAGCTGTAAAGAAAGCTTTAGAGTCGTGATGGTCGAGTGATTAAGGCACTGGACTAGAAATGTAGCTGATGAGAATGTAACGAAATACATTGAATTCAAAGTATTTTGCAAATGTTGTTGTTCTCACAAGATTCGAATAATTTTTAGCAAACAATCTAATGGAGAACAAAGAGTGGAAGCATCTGAGCCATTTTGATCGATTCTGGGTTGTCACCCAGAGTCCAAAACAATTGTTTATGGCATTCCTTCAGGTATTCTGCAGCTACTAATAAGGCTCAGACTAACAACCAGACTTCATGAACTGATATAATGTTTTGGTTCGGCCACGCCTAGCTTTTCTCCATCCTGCCCCTATATCAGTAAATATCGCTCGTCGAGATAGAAGGTGGTTAGACATGTGTAACGCATGCATCAACCACACCAGTCAGTTACAACGTAGAACTTGGTACATGTGTACATTATTTCAAGTTGCCATGGCTCGATTAACAGAAAGAGATTAAATTGTTGGAGCAAATTCCACAGTAGGGGAGGTAGTAAAAAAGTAGGTACTAATGGAAAGGTATAGATATCAGAGATAAAATTTGAGAAAATATGATTCAGGAAAGAAAAAATTATAAGTTCAAAAACTTAGAATTTAGGAGGAAGACAAGGAGTGGATGCACCTGCGCCATTGCAATCGATTTCGAGCCATTTCACCTAAAGTCTCTAACCATTTGTTACGATCATCACGTGGACCCCAACCAGGTAGTCTTCATCTATTAACATGACTCAGCCAACATTGTCAATGACTTCATGGATTGGTGCCATGTTTTCATTTGGCCACCCCTTGCTTTTTTCCAGCCTACTCTCACACTAGACAACATTGCTCGTCGAGGTAGACGGTGGTCAGGCATACGCCACACATGTTGTAACCACCTCATCTGGTGAAGATTCACTACTTCATCAATAGACTTACCGTATTTACCTCTTATTCTATCCCTAACCCATTCACTGCTTACTTGGTGGTCTCATCAAACATGAGCAATGCTTTGAAGACATCTACGATCAAATACTAGAAGCCTACGAATATCATCTATCCTTAATGGCCATGTTTCACATCCATAATGTAGAATGGATTTAACTGCTGCACAGTAAACGCCTCCTTTCGTCAGTAAACCAGTGTCTCGCCAACGCCACAAGTGACGCGAATTGGTAAAAGCCAATCGTGCCTTATGTATACAAGCCGACATTTCATCAGACACTAGACCGTCAGGACTGATGAGGCTCCCAAGATAAGTAAAGCGATTAACACATTCAATTGCTTCGCTTCCTATCACTAACTTCGGTGCCAGAGTAAGCCAGTCCTGAAGTAGCATTTTGCATTTGGATGGGGTAAATCGCATCCCAAACATGCTTACATTCATGTTTAAGGTTGTCAAAATATTCTGTATTTTATCAACATCACCCAATAGAACTATATCATCTGCATATTCCAGGTCAGTAAGTTTATCTCCTGGAAGGAGGTCAACCCCAGAGAAATCAGTCGATGACGATGTTGACTCTAAAAGTATGTCAATGATAAAGTTAAATGAAAATGCAAAGAGTGAACAGCTTTGACGAACACCACTAGAAGTGATCAATTCCGACGACGATCTGCCATAAGCTGTAAGTCTGATATGTTGTGTTCGAGTAGAGAGCTTGTATAAGGTTAATGTACTTCTTCGGTATGCCTTTCAATGAGAGACATTGCCACATAACCTTTACGATTCGATAGAGTCAAACGCCGCCTTAAGGTCAAGGAATACAGCTATTGTTGGGCGTCTGAAAGTGTGACTATGTTTCAGAACCTGCCGAAGTGTGAATATTTGGTCAATACAACCACGTCCAGGGTCTAAAACCAGCTTGGTTTTCTCGAGTTTGCTCTTCACGAGTTTTAGTTAGACGTCGAAGAATCATTGAAGCTAATATTTTAGACATTATATTTATTAAACTGATTCCTAGATAACTGTCACAAGAGGACTTCTGTCCTTTCTTATACAGTGGGACGATTAGTATTCGGAAACCAGTCAGATGGGATTACGTTCAGTTCCTAAATTCTAGCCAAAGTCTTAGTTGATGTCGCTGGTAAAACTGTATCACTATCCTTAAATATCTCAGGGGTTAATCCATCAGGTCTTGCTGCTCTCCCTTACTTTAGATTGTCTATAGCCCTCTCAAATTCGCTAACACTTGGAGAGCTGGTATCGATTTGCCATTCAGATTGCTCGGGGATGGTGGTCAACTGAGGTGAAACCGAGGACCACTTAAACTGTTCTTTAAAGTGTTCTGTCCATCGGTCTAACCTTCTGGATTGACAGTGAATGATAGTCCATTCTTTTTCCGAGATAGTTTTCACTTACAGTAGGATTTCTGATACCCATTTCCTTGATAAGTCTGGACAGTGTCTGCTGTTACCTTTTCCATTTCTTTAGCTCTCGCCATCCACCACTGTTCACGATCACTACATAAGCTATTAGCCAGCTTGTATTTAAGTTGCCTCCGCTTCTCATCGTGTTCAGAGCTAAACGGGATGTGTTATCGAGCATCTATCAGTTCAGTAGATGCAGCTGAAATCCACTGATTTTTCTCAACCTTTCAGTTTAGTTTACTAGTAGATATCACTGATGTTTCAACAGCTTATTGGATATCACTCCAAGCTGACTTGGGGTGGGTATCAGCTTACATAGTTGACTAATTGGTTTTCTAGTTGTTACCTGAAATGTATTCTTGACTTATTCATCATTAAGTTGAACTCTGAGAGGGTTCCTTGTCGTAGATCTTTTACACCCAATGAGACACAGATTAATATGCATGATCTGAATCTAAAACATGTACTCCAGAATGAGCGGCAGTCTTCTATCGAGCCTCTTAAACGATGGCCAATAGGTAATGTGGAATATTTGAGTCCAGTGTTGAGTTGATTGTAGAGGTCGCCATGTCAACTGATGTCTTTCCATATGCTTAAAGGTGGTGCTTGCTAGAAACAGACGGTTGTCTGAACGTAGTTGCAGTGAACGGTCGCCATTATCTGTTCGTGAGCCTCAACACAATAGGATCCACCTAAGTGCTTTTCGGTTTCGTTTAGTTTACTTACTTGAGCATTAAAATCACCAGCCACTATCACTACATCAGTGCGACTAGCTTTCGAAGGAGGTCAGAGAGTTTTCTGTGAAATTCACTTCTTTACTTCATCTGAGCTGCAATCAGTGGGAACGTAGGTAAAGACAACGATAATGCAACAGCATATATCCCTATCTTTCCGAGTCCTTACCGTTCCATTTAGACGGACAGCCCTCAAGCGACTATTAAAATCCAGTCGAGAGCTTGTTCAGCTTTTGAACTTAGTACTATACCTACACCAGTAAGGCCTCGAGCGGCAGCAGTGGGGTCTTCGGAAACACGAAGGGTGAACCAGGCCGGTTCTTTATTTTCACAAGATGAGGTCAAGCGAATGACTGTGCTTGGATCCTGTATACACGTTTCAGAGATACAACATACATCAATGGAGCGGAATTCCAGAGTCATAGCTAAGGAAGCTTGTTATCCTACTTAGCATAAGGTTCAGACGTTAAAAGTTCCGATATGTAGTTTAGTGTGAGGTTTCAGGAGACCTAGGAATAACGTTTCGTACACCCGAACCATTAGCATTAGAGACGTCAGGTGATAAGGTGTTGCAAGAAAGGGTTACTTGCGAGGGAAGAGAGAGTTATCAAGAGTTGAGGGTGGGATATGGTCTCGAACAAGACGATCTAGTGTGCTGTTAGAGGTATGATGGCAATCATCACTACCTGGCTGCCCACACCATGGAAAGATATTACTTCTTGAGATATCTAAAAAGAAAACTGGGTTAGTGTTGGTCATAGTGACCAGGAAGCGCGATCGCAGAGCCCAAGGGATAATTGCTTGAGGCGGATTACCCACAACCTTGTTATGGGGAGTTTTTGAAGTGTTAGCTCCGTTCTTTAAAAAGGCTTTACCACCGGAGACGGAAATATGTGGAGTAAGGTGAAGTGTGACATTTTTAGGATCGACCTTTTCTAACCCCTTCATTCCTTTATGAGAAAGCAACATCGCTGCAGATGCTGGTTATCCGAGGAAAACACCTTGTTTCCGTCAAACCCCATCGCAGTCAGCCGTACTACTTCGCCCTCAAATTTCAGGTGGCTGTTTTTAGTCTTATCGCTATCCAACAGACCTTTCTGGCATAGTAGGACCAAGAGGAACATGCGTTCCAGTCAATATAGCTCGGTTAGGTCAACACGATAGGCAAGCCCGACCACCACGTCAAGGTAGCAGCTACGGTCGGGGCTCAGTCACATCGGTCGATGAAGATTCACCACCTCATCAACTGATTTAACATCTCGACCCAATACCTAGAGAGACAGCATAGTGTCAAAACGATAGACTTAACCATATTATTTCCAATCTTTATGAAACAAATTTTTAAGATTCATTATATCTAGACTACTGAGCTCCATAAGCAATGTGTAAGCAAATGCTGGTACGGTTGTTAATTAGCATTCTAACTCTAAAATGATTAGTACCGACGTACCAAACTATGTATTTCGTCAAAATTGTTACCCAGAAACAGGTATGGGGGTTACCAGCAGCTAAAATACACCAGGAACTTAGAAACCAACAACAACCACTGATTGTGATTTACGTACCATAGTGTTTTGCTCCAAATTAAATTCTTATAACTGATTTTATTTATTAAAATTGAGTAGCGAACTAGACACGTTTATGACCAAATGATATGGTTCTAAAATAATAACTAATGCATTACCTTAACGCATCACGAATAGTATATCCCTGCCCAATTAAAATTTCCTCATTCATAAGTTCATCCAAAACCTGCAGAAATTCTAAACAAAGACAGGAAGATTAAAACTGATTTGTAGAAAACTGGATAAGTTTAGCAAACTTGTAAAATAAATGAAATATGAAAAAGTTATCACAACAAATCTATATCAGGATCAGACAAACTCAATATCTCCTTATTTGAACCCTAGCTTTTAGAGCTTACCTAGATGGTGATAGCTTATGATGAAAATAGTAGGTAGATTTAAGCTACGAAAATTCACTTTGAATAAGAATTTCATGAACATTAATGCAAAAATATAGACAACTCGACGTTGAAAATATGCTAGTATGAACAATTCAGGTGAATAAAGAATCGTTCTGATCACAAGCAAAGCAGAGCCTTTAAAGACTCCCTCAAACGTTGATGCTGTAATGTATTAACTTAAATTCACTAATCGTGGTGAGCGATACGCGCTAACTTAAAATTCACATCCATAATATGTATCGTAAAAGTAATGTCACTCGGATTGAAGCAGAGAGGTTTAAACAGATAACCTATCACTAAATATTTGTTGGTCCAATTCTTTAATCAATCAGCCATTAACACGAATATGCATCGACCCAAGATGTTACATATGAGTAGCAAAACTTAAGGAAATTAACAAGATGCATATCCAGAAGTCGAAAATGTATTCTAGTAAGTAGAGCCTCAAGTTGGTAAACCAAAAATACTTGATTTGAGCTCGGTAGCGAACAACACTTTTAGATTAGTTAAGATTGACATATATGACATTTAGTATATTAGTCAGTTATGTAAATTTGAATATCAATAGCAGTGCCTGCGAAAACAACTTACTTGGACGTATCTCCTGTGCGCTGAGAATGTGACGAGCAGCAATGAAGAACTCCTTACGCATATTTGTTACTGAAGGAGGACAATTGATTAACAAATTCATCATGCCTTGAACAAGGCTGACAGAGTGTAGCTCAACTGAATCCTAAGACAAAAATTAAATAAACAAGTAGTCGTAGATCCATACCAATTATTTTGGAGACAAAATACAAACTAAACAAAAACGGAGATATGATACAATGAAATGACTAAAACGAACGGTTAGCTAGTGATAAACTTAACCAAGAAATCGGTAATTTTAAAAATAAAAAAACTGTTACATGTTTTCCATGCAAACTGGTGATAACACTATGACAAACGTACTTGGTATATTTTAATTACGTAGGCAAGGAACGACAAAGTCTTCACTTGAGCAGCCATAAAATCAATAAACACTTCTTGAGAGAAGTTCGAATTCCTCCTGTAAATTAAAATGACAGTATTAAACAGAGACAATCGTCGTAAAACTGTGGTCAAGAATGTATATATCAAGGAATGATATGTTAAAAAGCAGACGTCACACCTGCAGTATATGTTGTGACATGCATTACCGTAAGCTCTCAATAACTAAACCAAAATATTTTAGGCGTACGCTGAACATATCACACTACTCCGTAAGGAGGATCACATTTACCAGAATGATAGATAATTAAATATAGGGAAAAACATGGTTTAAGAAGGTCCTAGGTGTCATAGTTGCAATTTTCATTGACTTAAAGCCTGAATATGGAGTCATCTTTATCGATACATACACCTTACATGTTAAAGTCAATCTTAAAGACACTGAATAGGATAGAATCCAACCCCTGAAAGAAATCAGACTCGTAGTAGATTTAAACATCATTACACTAACAGGGGAATAAGAAAATCGTACAACATTTTAATATAGTTAAAGAATAGTGGAAGAATAACTGTCTCAAAACGAAACTGTGTTAATGGATTGACATACTTCTGTTCCTCAGTGGGCTTAAGATTAATAAAATCCATTATTAGTGGTATGAAGTCAGAGATGTCTTGGTGGATATGTTGCTTAAATAGTTGATACATCAGGACAACCAAAATAGGAATTTCTTGCATTACTTTTAATGAAAACCCTGATTTAGGGAGGATGTGATACTGAAATTCAAATGACAGTTAATTCAATTTGGCTACTTACAACCATAAAGAACCATCAGATTTAGGCTCTTGTGTGTACACGCTTGTAACTGTGAAAGTATTTAGAACTTCTGCATCAAGATCAATATCAGAAATTGCAGGAACTTCCAACTTTAGTTTTGGTTCAAAAATCTTGTAGGCTCGGAATTTTAGATCACGGTACACATCCTTTACAAAGTCTAAAAACCTTGACACCTATTAAATAGTAAACGAAAACAACGAAAACTCACATCGTTTGAAAATGACGGTCGATAGAATTTATGAATATCGATTATTAACTTTACACAAACTAGGACATTATCCTCGTTTTCGATCTATATTATGAGAAAAATAGTGTAGGGATTCCTACCTCTACTAGTTTAAATAGCATTTCGAGAAGTGATCGAGAGAAAGGTCTTAAGTGGTCACCATTAGGGATTTTTTGGATGATCTCTAGGCACATATGTCGAAGCTGTTGTGTGTCAGACTCCAGTAGGTTTTCTGGCCTAGTTGACATCAAATAGTATTGTATCTTGTCATGAATGATAAAAGTCAAATCTTGCATTTCTCTTTCCGAGGCCGCATTCTGAAGATCAATTTTTACCAAGTTAAAATTTACTTCTAGATATCCACATATTTCCTGACCAGCTCTTATCTGTTCTTCTAAATCTAGATACAATAACGTTAACCTAAAAGTTAACCAACCCGTAGTTTCACAAAATATCTCGTCGAGTTTCGCTGATATCTTAGCACAAATGCTGTCAGACCTCATTGTGAATGATGTTAACAATTTGGGCTGGAAAGTAGCCCGATATCCAAATTGCCCTCGCTGAAAGGCTAACAAAGATAACGCTATGTACGAGCGACTTCAAACTTCTGTTCAAGAAACTTCAACATCCAGACGTTGTTATGAGGTTCTTTTCAAGTCTAAAGGTATAGTTCTATAGAGGGAGTGTAAATAAATGCTCACCTATGAAAATCTTAGGAGCAGCTAACACATGGTGGCCTCACTTGTTCTAATCGCTTGCACGTTTGTCTATTGAATAGTTGTTTTATGGGTTCGATAGCGTCTGAAAAACACCTAATCTTGATATATTTTCCTATTTCGTTTTCCTCTAGCAGTCGAAACTTACGAAGACACTCGGAAAAATCCATAAGTCTGAAACTTCATATCTGCAGATTGATTACAGACTCTCTGGAATAGCACACAGTTCATGAAATCATTGACATTTGGGTTGAGTCAGTTTTCGTCAATAGTATTAAAACCTATTAGCTTGATTTACCTGAAATTTAGTCTGAACATTCCATTTCTATGATAATTATGGCATGAAAACTTTAACTAACATATGCATTTACTAGGTTCAGCGTTGTGGTTCAATGACTAATCATGATTTTGATACTTTAAGGAAAGCTAGCTTTAAGCAACCAGGCCAATGATAAGTGCACAATCGAATCATATTAAAGTTATGCAATGGGTTCTTGTTAAATATAGCAAACTATCATAACAAGTATTTGTCGAGGTCCCTGAAGAAAGCTTTTTAAATGCATATCGGTTATTCTGTAATAGTTATGAAAAATTATAACTTTAGACCGAGTTTCAGAAAGTTGTACAATCCTAGAAAGGTTTATAAATGCTATGATAATGTGAAACAAACATTTAGAGGTTCTTAAGTTTTATTAAAACTCCGTTTGAACCCCCTCCCTCCAGGGTTGCTGCCGGTCCCAAGCCCAAACAAAGGAGAAGGGTTAAGCATGGGGTTAGTAACCTTATCCCGTAAGAAAAAAACAACATTGGTGAAAAAACACTATTTAAAAAAGTTTTACCACGTGGTTGGTCTATTTTGTACCTTATGCAATACCTTGCACGTTTCTCATTATATAACACCCTCAGTAGCACTCCTGCAGTACTACCTAACTCCACTCACAACCTTATAGTATCCTAGAATAACGAAATGGTACGCATTAAGGCCAAACGCTTGTAGCGGTAAATAATCCCCAAAATAAATAGTTGCATAAGCTCTCGACATTGATGCTGACCACGTTTGTTTTAGCGGACACTACTGGTTGAAGGCGCGCGGTCACGCATCTTCACCAGATCACAACTCGAACCACCGTGGGTAGCATCGCTCTCTAGTTTGCTAGCCTAGACGTTGCTATCCCATCAAAGCTCTGTCTACGATAAAATATAATTTCGCTTCCATCCTTCATTGCCTTCTGATTTCTCATTCGTAAGAGTGGGGTTCATTCTATAGAAGTGGCTTTGGTTATACAAGCGCAACTTGGTCATATATCCAGGTACACTTCACGCTCAAAGCTTAATACTAGTCCTCCTAAACCGAGCGATATCCCCTCTACTAGTTTTTCTCCTCTTAACCTGTCTGAAACACAACCAAATTATAGCAATTCACAGCGACTAATAATTAATAGTCCTTATCATGCGCATTCTGAAACATTCGTCAACAATGCACTTATCACCGCTCAGCAACTAGCTGACAGTCATTCACCACTTGTTAAGGTTGTCAACATGGCCGATCAGAACAGTGATATAGCCACTTACAAAATGGAAGTTGACAAGACTTAATAAACACTGCCATTATGCAGTATGTCCTACATGATCTAGTCCTGATATCATATCTGTTTGATAAGCATAGTGACATCGACATAAAAAGTAAGGCAAGTTGAAGTCTTCACCGGTTTCATTTCGAAAGAAGTGGTAATGCGCATTAACTGGCTCCTTAAAGCAGTAGTTTACAACATCCCTGACGATTCCCCTCTTAATAAGGTAAGGATAACACTCTTAAAGGTTTGTGGCATGTCACCGGCGCCTTGTGAAAAGCAAGAGACTAAGAACAAAAGACTGGCGAACTAGATGTTCAATCCTATTTCATTTTATGTCCACATGGAATTCTGAAGAATTTATCAAGTCAATGAACTGTATAAGGACCGATAGCGAGTACAAGAATATACTAATATTTGCTGATAAAACACCATTACAACACAGAGCTTGTAACAGGTAACAGTCTACTAAATGGAGGCTTAATTAGCTCATCCCATCATTGCGTTCTCAAAAGGAGGTCATGCGCTACATGCCTCAATGGTTTCTTTGACGAGATTATTGGGAACTGTGATCAGAAGAAGTTAGCGATAATACTATACTTCGACATAAAAAAGCCTTGTACAGGGTACCGCATAATCTACTTATCTTCAAGCTTCAGTCTATAAGAACCACTAATCCTCTCCTAGGGTGACTCAAGTCATTCCTCACAAACCGATATCAGATAACGAAAGTAGGCATTATAACGTCAAAATCACGACTTATAACTACCGGCGTTGTGCGAGATAGTGTTCTAGGGTCCTTACTCTTCATTATATATATATATATATATATATATATATATATATATATATATATATAATAGCGTATGCAGGTGCCTCATAGAAAGAAAGCCCTACCTGTATGCCAACGATTTAAACAGAGCCTACAAAACTGAAAAACAGGCATATTGTATGCAGCATATGCAGGACGATATAAACAACCTAGGTGTATGTTGCTCCGACTGGTGTTTTGAATTCATTACAGAGAAATGGGGGTGAATATGTATGGGGGCTCAAAACTTGAAATGCAATTTATACTTAGCAATCAAAACTCCCTACACTAAGTATTGTAACCGACCTAGGCATACAGTATTCTTATAACATTAACTTCTCTGAGTACATCTCTGCCAAACTATCCTAACCACGACGACTCCTAGGTTTCATTTTTAAAAGCTTTCATCAAAATAAGTCAATACCCACTCTCTACAAAAAAAGGTGTAAGACATATACGTAAACACTATTCCTTCCTATTTAGCAACTTACGAACAAATGACAGAATGAGAGTAGAAAGTGTGTAACGCTACTTAACTCAGGCATATGATTAAAGACACTTCTAAAAGAGACTTTAAAATTAGATGTCACACACTCGAACTTGAACCCCTACAGAAAAGAAGACCAAGAACAAACTTAAATCTCCTTTATAAACTGCTGCACAATATAACCCAGACCTCAACTAATATTGTATACCGTACCTACGCTCGGGACTATTATCTGTGAAACAAAATCTTTTAAGTTGAAATTGAAAAATACAAAAAAAATCTCGCGCAAACTTTCACTTGATTATGTATGGTCAAATGTGGAATAAACTGCACGAAAAGTATGTATGCCAGACAATCTGCTAGTATTTTGCAAGCTACTTAATATAGCTCTAAAAGATATTAGTTCTCTATCTGATGTAGCCAGTTATTTCGGCGTGGTAGGAATAATTTGGCCCCTTAATATCTGAAATAGATTATACAGAGAAGACACAACTCGGAAACTTGTCTGAATAAAAGATATCAATGGACCATTGAACTCTCATATACAATTCACTTGCCAGAAACAAAACGACTTATAATCGATGGGATCATGCTTTGGACTATCCTTATACCTGTACACTGCACATAAAAAACTTGTTTTCTTTCTTTATTTTTTTCTCTTCTTTTATTGAAAGTTTACCTGCATATCAACCATGCAGACTTCAACACCTCACGATGGACGTCCGCCGAACCAAGTATCTTACTATTAAGAAGTATCCGAATGTCTTACTAGTCTCATAATACCTATAACATTACTAACACTATGCTAGTTCCTAGTAACCACTAGTGTAGCCATCAGATGCTACACTCATTCTTACATCCAAAACCAATTCATATTTCTTTAAACTGATCCATGTTATACCAATGCAGTAGCAGTTAGGTATCTAGCTCCTAGTTAGTGGCCTCAATAGTCTGTATGACATACAATGAGATGCCTGCTCAGGTAAGGTTGACCAAAACGGTACTTTTGTCGTTGAGAAACGAGTAAAACAATATGATTTGCATCGAACCAGTAAATGTAAGAACCTAGAATCATAAAAGGAGGAAGGGTGAAGTTTTTGGCCAGCAGATATAAGTGGTAGATAACTTCAAACTCCTCTTGTCTGTAGGGTGGAACCTGTTTCATGTTTACGGCTAAGTACCACGGTCCTAACACGAGCAAGTATTAGGTACTGACGTTTTTAGACGCTCTTATATTTGCTATTCGGACTCACATATGTAACATTTGACTAACACTGCCTGTTTATTAGGACGTCCTGCCGCAACAAAAACTAGAACCCTACGCTATAGATTATGCTGATACCTAATAAGCTAAGATTAATAAAGATTATCCCCATGCATTAAAATTTATTGCATCTATCGACATACTGTGGACTAAATTAATAATTAACTTCCTCGACCATGATAAAGCACTCGACAGTGTGGAAAGAAGAGTGTTATGGAGCTTTCTTAAACATTATGGATTACCCGAAAAGACAATCAACATTGTACAGAATCCTTACAATGGACTACATTGTAAAATCATGCATGAAGGTCAGCTCATAGATTCATTTAAGGTGAAGACCGGTGTCAGATAAGGCTGCTTACTCTCGAACTTCCTCTTCCTGCTGGTAGTTGACTGGATCATGAAAACCGCAACATCTCAAAGCAATCTCGGAATACAGTAGACAACAGGGATGGAACTAGATAACTTAAACTTTGCAGATAATCTAGCTCTCTTATCCTACACACAGCAACAACTGCAGATAAAGACGGACAAGGTAGCAGCAGTCTCGGCAGCAGTAAGCCTCAACATACACAAAGGGAAAAGTAAGATCCTCTGATACAAAATAACCAACACTAACTTAATTTCACTTGAAGGAGAAATTCTGAAAGATGTAAAAACCTTTACACACTTGGGCTACATTATCGACTAACAAGAAGGGTCTGATGAAGATGTAAACGCGCAGATTGTAACGGCTATAGCAGCATTTCTACAACTGAAAAAACATCTGCAACTCAAACCAACTGTCAGCCAACATTAAAGTGAAAATTTTTAATACAAGTGCGAAGACAGTTCAGTTATATGTACCTGAAACTTGCATGGAGAACTACGAAAAGAATCCTTCACTAAATACAAGTGTTTATAAATGATTGTCTGCGTAAGATACTTCGGATACGTTAGTCAGATACCATCAACAACAACCTCTTATGGCAAAGAACAAATCAACTTCTAGTAGAAGAAGAAATTAGGAAAAGAAGCTAAAGGTGGATAGGACACACACTGAGTAAATCATCAAAATGTGTCACTAGATAGGCACTAACTTGGAATCCTGAAGGCCAAAGGAAAAGTGGAGGACTCAATTACGCATTGCATTGGGAATCGCAGACAGACATTAAGAGAATGAATAGCACTTGGGATGTTACACGAATACCATTCATCAATCACTTACCCATCACTAATAATCCATTAATTCACTCTTTGTCACCATCATTATCAAACAGCATCCAAAACACAATCACAAATTACACAGACTTCCATAATCAAAACAATATTCATTACAACCATATTCACAATCATTCACGTCGACAAGAAATCTCAATAGTATGCATCACTTACATATCAATCAATGAAAAATAATATCTATTCGAATTTAATCACAACAACATATCAGTCCATTTGAATATTGCAAACATTTCGCTGATATAATCACCACGTGAAAATAACACAACTGTCTATTCGAGACAACCACATGATTCACTCACTTACAACATCACTTGACCTCACCTCATCAACCAATAAATTCACCATACATTCAAAATAAACAAAATTGTGCTCCAATCAATAACTCACTACATCTTAACATTACACAATTGACTACCTCCTAAAATAACCCAAAATAATTAAACATCAAACTAATTCAATGATAAGCATTTTTCAATCTAAAAGGCCAACATCAGGTTGAAATGGCATTTTTGTGTTCATCAATTGTAAGTGTATACGTTGCATTAAAACTAGTGATTTTCTAATGGACAAACAGTAACCTTGTGAATTGAAATTTTAGCTGTGGTCTCAATAACATCAACAATGTGGTGTTACATTCATTTGCATTTTAAATATTCTTTACATCACATTACTTCTAGCAAAATGTTTGGATTACTTTCATTCACTTTTTTTTTTAATCATACGATTCCTGTATTCATAGTTAATTAACAAACTGATAATTAGAAATTTAGCTTTAAATTCAATTCTGTATTCATTTGTGTAAAATAACATCACTTCAGTTACCACCAAGTTTTCGACTTTCAATCATTTCGTATTCACTGTCTTAAAAATATATAATCCTATGTGTGATTAAGCACAATTTCACTACAGTTTAATCAGTGTAGAATAAGAAAAGTAATGGAACTATGCATTCCATTGATAGATGGACTATCCATTTGCTGATTATATTTGAATCTACACTCATCTTTTACAGGTTATTTCAATACTTTTAACAAAAGAATTATCTTTAAAAATATTCATTCTTGTTTCAAGCATTGCATGGATATTCGATAGTGATTTATTGAGACAATCACTAGTTCCTTATACAGAAGCCGCATCGTTCATAAGCATTGTGTTTTATTTATTGTGCATTCCTATCTTGGTGTGTATGTTACAGTATGATTGAGCTTCCTGTACATGGGTCTTTGTATTTCTGTTATTTCGTATCGATATGAAATATACCCATACCATTCGTATCAGTAGCTAATTCACCACCCACCCACCCCCACCTGCGAGAATACTAACGAGTTTTGTTGATTGTATATCAATTATTTCACAGTTCGGATGTTGTAGAATGACTGAACATAGAAATTGATATGACTTGCTCTCCCCGCCGGTTTTGGTTTCGTGCTTATTGGATTCATGCTGTGTTCAAATATAATTCTCATAAATTTTTCATTGCTGACTTCTAATATATACACTTACCCAATCGTTTATGGATGTGTATTAGTCAATTTAATATACGGTGATTTACACAAAATTTGGAATCATATTATTACTGAACATAGTACTATCGTAATCCAGAATTAATGAGCATTAACGATTCATATACCGAACAGTCAATCGAATACGTAGCCTAAGATAAATCGTTTATTGCCTATTTGTTCACATAACATTAACGATAGTCAGCTGGTTTCACTAAAAACTCAACAGCTATCTACACCTAACACTTGAGTATTCAACTTCGCGAAACGTAAGGTGAAGGCTCAGTCGATACGAGATAAATCATTACAATTAGACAAAATCAAGCGACCAAAACCTAAAAGCACGGTGATAGGAAGTTCTACTGTTCAGTCATATTGTAACAAGCATGCCATGATAGGAATGGACAATAAGTATTATGACCAGAGGGTAATGTAAGCTTTGCAACTGCTAGCTTTTCTCTTGTTGTCACTATCGACTGAAATGCTTTCATAAAGTATCTGGGGTGGCAATTAAACTAACGTGAAAATGCATAACATGAAATGTTAGAAGACATAATTAACCTTGAATACAATAATTATAACTATTGTACACAGTTGCATAAGTTTGCGTCCTCACTGTTTGAATGAACGTTTAAAGAACATGTTTTCCATTACTTACGAGCTGATTGACTTGTTTGGTTATTGGACTTAATCTAAAATATCTACTTATTCGAACCTTTAACAGGCTTTCCATAATGAATGCATTCAATTATTTGTATATGTAAATGAGTCACTATAGTTTAAGAGGATTTATGAGTGAATATAATATGTAAACAATGAAAAATGAACTTAATCAAGATCCCTTACTACTATCAACAAACTGCCATATTCAGTATCAATAGCATTAAGCAGTTCAAGTGTTCTTATTAATGGTTATCATTACTAAATGTCATGAAAATTTGTATAGTTTATGGAAGCCAGTACTACACTCTATAGTAATAGTTTTATTTACCATCTATTAAAAATGATATGATTTGTAAACTTTAACGATACACACCAATACTACATGTACAGACAAAGTAATATTTGTTTTGAGTTGGTGACATGTCTAATATCACTAGATGAAAATTTATTACAGTGAAACTTAACATATAACATGGTATAAAGAAGTCAGTAAATGAAAATTACATCATTAAAGGATTTTAAATTAAATTGGTCAGTTCAGAGTGATAAGGAAAACAACATGTACACATGCTAACAAATAAGAAAAAGCAATCAACCCCTTTGAATTGAGGTGGTTTGTGGAGATGAGCATTACGGTTTAGCTAATTGAATTCGTAGCAAATTGTTGCTGGTGGGGTATCATTGAAAAACAAAGAACGTTGGACTGTAGTTCGGTGACCAATTCAACCAACTAGAAATTAATCCCTTTGATAAATTTCGTTCAGAGCCATGTGATGCATATTGACGTAATACACTTATAAACTTATATACTAGAAATAAACGATAAACTAGGCAGATTAAAAGAAAACGAAGATCATATGAAAACATTGCGAATCACAGTCTACTCTCGATATAATATCAATACTACCAGGATATGTTCAGTGAGGGTATAAATTGCTTTTATACACAAAAGGATTTGAACTTCCGTATAACTAAGGTTTCAACAAACCTTAGTACACATCCTACGGCACTTATATACAACACTGAAAGTGATGATTTCATATCAATTTTGTGGCCAGTCACAACTAAATGTTTAGAGGTAGAGATGATTGTCGTTTATAGTGTTCTTATTTTGTCATTAGAATTCATATGCTTTTACAGCCACTTGAGTGTATTCAACTTTCCTTACGCACACATCACGATTGCACTGCCATTTATTCACACACATGTGAAAATTGTTAAACACAATTGAATGTAACGAGTTAGCTTACAAGCTGTTTAGGCTTTTTGAATCACATAACTTGACTTCTCAATAACGACTTTTGATGAATAATACATCCCAATGATATAAACCTTCGTTTTGATACAAAGGTATTTGAATGGTAGGGTGATATAGATAGATTGCTTACTAGGCACCAATATAGTAGGCTCCCATAATTGTAACCTTTTCACGAATTTATAAATATTTTAGGATATCCATTCATCATCAATGCGTCTGTTAACAGGTTTTGACTATCTTCACTATTATCATTTATATAAATATGCTTGATCCTATTGAATAGATTCTTCACCAAACCTTTTTTGTATTCAACTGGATAATGACCATTAAAGCTAAGGTGTTACCATATCCTGGTAGGCGTTCTGAAGAAAGACAGTCAAATCGAGCCACTGTCTCTCCGACCAATTAAAATATTTAAGAAAGGATTATTATTTTCCTTTTCATATGATAGACTAATATGGTCTTCAACAGTGTCAAGTTTAGGTAGTGAACTGTTTACATCGTCTTTCTCGCATATAATTACGATATCGTCAACACATTTTCCTGTTAGATCATTAGCTTGATTTTAAACATATATCAGATAATAATGGCCCTTACAGACTATTCATAGAATCCTATCAATCTGACGAAAATATTTACCCCTTCAAATATGAACTGAACTTTGTTTAAGAAATTCTAAAGAAATACCTAAAGTGATATAATTACGTAGGAAATCAACAGCCTTTTTCAGGAGTACATTAGTAAACAAACAATTTACATCGACATAATGCATTCCATCTTATTTTATGTTATTATTTAATAAATGAGTAGCCCGTAAGTCGCTTACTGATTGCACATTAATTATCCCAGCAAATCTTTAAGTACTTAGCGCAGGAATAGTAAATTAAACCTACTGAAGGATTTTTAATGAATAATGACACAAAACAATCCTATAGTCGATGTTGATGCTAACAATAACCTAGATGGACATTCACCTTGGATAAATACTTAATACCAATTCATCATTTAGATACTTTGAATAAATGGCAGCTTGTTTCTTTCATCATTGTTAGTAACCAGAATACGGTTTCGAGTTCAGAAAATTTATCAGCCTTGGAAAGTAGGTAGAAAGTGATTGTTATTGCACAGAGCCTTTTATTTAAGTAATCAGCCTCTGTTTAAGAGTGTTGAAGTGTCATTTTATGTTGCGTACAACTAAAATTCTTCTATCTACGTGCATCGTTAATCCATAAAAGAATATTAAAACACAGATAGATTCAACAGGATGTCTAATACAGCAGTTGATTAATTAATAAATTTTCGTAAAACCGAGTTTTTATGTGGTAGAAATAATAGATTGTGAACTGGTGAAACGTCTATATTGATTAGTCGGTTGAAATTACACCACAGAAAGAATTCTACATAATCCCATACATTGATTTGTAAAAAGTTCTAATGTGTCAGTTTCATTGGATAATCATTGAAAACCCCTTTCCACTTATTAACATGAAATCATTAAGTTCATTTGGAATCAATAAATGCTTTATATGTGTTAGGACGGCTCCCAGAAACCTCAAAGAAACTTCCAGAACCCTTGAAAGAACCGGAGACATTCTATCCAATCACCGGTCGACAGAACTTACCAGAATCTTGACGTGACGCGTTCTGATTCGGTAATAGTTGAAGATTCTTAGTTCGACTTGGATGCATTTTAATACTAATTTTGGTGTTTCACAAAACCATAAATATACAATTATTTTGTACAGAACTCTCTCTATCTTACTGGAATAAAGTTTCCTGTCTACTCGTCTTCTAAATTTGCGACTAGGAGAGTTCAAGGCGTTCGAGTGATAAAGTTGTCTGCGGCTAATCAAGCTATCAAACACGAGATATAACAGTATGTGACATTGATTAAAAAAATACAAAATAAACGACTGAATTACATAAATCATATTTAGGACTACTTTTCGAATAATCTTAATTAAACTACAACGAATGAAAGCAGGACATTGAATCTAACTGTTAAAACTCGTACTTGATAACTTGACTAGCCGCAGACTACCTTAGCATTTGAACGCTTGAACCCTCCTAGTCACAAATTTAGAAGACAGAAGACCAGTAGACAGGAACTTCATTCCAGTAATATGGAGAGTGAGTTATGTACAAAATATTCGTATATTTATAGTTTTCTGAACAAGAAAACTCAGTATTATAATCCATCCAATCCGAACAAACAAGTCTCAACAGATACCCAATCAGAACGTGTCACGTCAAGATTCTGGAAGGTTCTATCGATCAGTGGTTGGATGGAATGCCTCCGGCTCCCCTCAAGAGACCTGGAGGCTTCATTGAGTTTTCTGGGAGCCATCCAGACACTAACGATGAAGTAATTCTTGTACAATGTATCATCATCATGATCAAAATACACAACTCGGAACTGAATACTTCATACGAAACTTGATATTAAGGAATCTACTTTATTTTGCTAGATGATGCGATATTGAAAGACTGAATAAGAACTTCCTCATCCACTTAATGATGAGTGAAATTCTAACACTAAATACTCAGAAATCACACATTTTACATTGAAACATGTAACTTTATACTGATTGATAACTGGGTAACGATGAATGCTATATCTATCTAATACACCGTACTGATAGGACCTTATTTACAATATGATCGCTAATCAAATCCTTAATGTTAGGTAGTCATAGTTAGTCGACAAGAATGCCCACATTACACAGCTTTATATTTTCACACGTTACTACATTCAATTAATATTCCACATTTGAGATAGATACAAACACTTTTTGCATTGGTTGCAATGAAAGAACTTAATGAATTAACCTAACTTCTGACAGAACATTATTTACTCATTATTGATTATACGACTGTAATTCAATTAGATTAACATAAAGAAAACAAATTATTGAATTTATCGGTTGTTTTCCAGGAAAATTCAATCATTCAAATATTTCTAGATTAATAATGATTGAGTGTTAACATTGTTAACAATAGTTCGACTTATGTCCATTACTTTACTTTTCTTACTCACTCAGGCACGATGAATTACGTTGATTTCATAGAATATACATTTCAAAAGCCAACAACAACAAAATATTAATTTGATATTACGAATTGGTTTGAATTAGACAACCAGGAAGCAGTGGACAGATGTCTCGTCCAAGTATGCAACACTTTAGCAGTGTGAAGCAATGTCAAGTGAGGCAAATATATCGCGAATTAACTAAGTTAGAAATATCAACAGTTAGGTGCCAACTCAATGGTTTAACGGCAAAGCGTTCGCCGCGGAAGCCAGAATGTCCTGGGTTCGGTCCCTGGTGGGTTCGTGGATGCATACTAATGAAGAGTCTCATACTAAAGCGAAATAGCTGTTCCAGTGCTTAATGGCTTTCAGTGGTTGTTTAATTCAGACCAATTCGTAATATCAAATTAACATTCAACAATCTCTACAACACACAATTACAATAGTAAAATGAAAAACATTTTCGAATAAAATGCAATGAAATACATTTTAGTAAATAATGATATTCATACATGTGAAAGAGAACTAAGTTAATCCAAGGTAACATACATTAGATTTGTATATATGCATAATAAGTATGAATATATATGTATCCACGTACAATATAAAATGAATTAAGGGAGAATATGACAGTGTAAACGAAAGAAACATAAAAGGAAAGAAGTACTAAAACGAATACTCAGTCATACATAGAACACTGGAACAAACAAGAACACATTTATTTATCTATGAAGTAACACTTCCTAATGACTTTTTTTTCATGCTTGGAAGTAGTTAAGAGAAAAGCAGTGAGAAGCAATAAAATACTGTTAGGCATGTGTAAAATAAAGAAAACGATCAAATAAAAAGTACAATAAAGATACTCATGTTATTTGGTTTGTTGGAGAAAGAAGAAAAACAGATTCTACAGTGAAATAATACAACAAGTTAACTTTATCATCTATATCATACATACATAAAGAGATTGAATGATATTATGTATTCGATAATGTACACAGAAGAAACAATCAAGTGGTTAGTGTTTACTCTACATATTATTAAGGTGTAATACTGAATACTTTAATATGGAGACATGAAGCGATTTCATTGACCTAGAATTTGATAAATAGAAAATATAAATGTACAGTGAGAGAAAATAAGTGAGTAAATGTTATAAAAGGATGAGATAAAATGAATGATTAAACTTCTGGGATGTTTTCACAATATTATCTTCATATTCTCTTTATCCTACAATCTCATTTAAACTAGAATTAATTATTTATGAATTCACTGCCGTGATTCCTATCAATATTGCCTATATTTTGTATTCATGTTATTGCCCAAATTAGACGGAATGCATATACATTCTAGACTGTTTGGTTCAACTTCAAGTAGTTCTCTGTCTTCCTAGATACGGGTTTAAATAGTATCGACTAGATGTACAGACACTGAGAATACATGACCATAACAAAAAGGTTGCATTCGATTTCCTTACGTATAAAGGTCTTGTATTACTAGTTTACGGAGATCCAGGATTCGTAATGTTTAAATTCAAGGATACGCACTAACTATTACTGATAAGAGAAAAATATCATCATAGATGGTGATGATTGTATTCCAATATCTAGCATGCTTAATATTGTTGATAATACAAAATCCCAAGCCAACTGTTAACAAATTGTTATTTTATGCAATTGTTGATGACCTTAAGATCTAAACACAGAAACTTGAAGAATATCAAGACGATGTGATAAGTAAATGAATCTATTTGAATTCTCAACATTAATTAATAGTCACTAAATAAATGCAGCCAAGAATACTAACCAAGAAGAGAACAAAAAAATTAAATAATGAACGTGATAATTAAATATGATGTACTACATGATCATGTAGAATTTGATTGCCAGTTTTCTTGCATAAGACAATGCTTAGAAAGTGTGATAATTGATTTATTCTTAGTTTAGTTCATTCAATATATAAATGAGGAGTAGCATAGATAAACTATCTTAAATGAAATTGAATAGAAAGTTTTCAGAAATTAAAGAAACATTTTATGAAAATAGTACTGCTGAAAGTCTGGATAAATGAACAATCTACAATAAGTAGGAGTATCGACATAGATATTATATGTTAATCTATATACAAAAGATCAAATGAAAAGGAAAATCAACAGAAATGCAAAATACAAATGAACTAGACAACATCTCTAAATAAACCATTCACAGACTAAGATTAAAAGAACAAACTGATTTGATGCTAGCGGAATAAATACACAGCGCACTACCATGAGAAATAAGTGATAATGTTGTCTTCAGTAGCAATCCTTCATTACGCTTAAAATTTGTTATTACATGAACTAGATATACTTAGTAAAATTACATCACACTACACTACAATCAATGGCAATTAAAAAACATTCGACTAGTCAACGACATAATACTTCATCATAAATAATCACATAAAATTATAAATGATCAAATAATTGATACATAACAAGAAACAGTAAACAGCTTGAAAAGAGATTCATATGAATTAAGGTAACGTGGAGAGTGGCTGAATTGAAACTTCATCTCACTAATACATCCACAATTGAACACTTTCCAAAACTAAAAAGAAATCGGAAGCTTATCTCTTTGTAGTATACCACATATCACAACGTCACACACAGATCACCATCAATCAAACTAGTTCACAAAATTACAACCACTCCTTACTCATTTCCGATTCACCATTAACCAACCTCACCTCACCATTTCAAAATCAAATATATAAACAAATCACACAACGTCACATCACATCAGATTACCATGTTACTGGAATACCATTCTTCAATCACTTACCCATCACTATTAATCCATTAATTCACACTTTGGCATCATCATTATCAAACAGCATCCAAAGCACAATCACAAATTACACAGACATCCATAATCAAAACAATAGTCATTACAACCATATTCACAATCATTCAGGACGACAAGAAATCTCAATAGTATGCATCACTTACATATCAATCAATGAAAAACAACATCTATTCCAATTCAATCACAACAACATATCAATCCACTTTGAATATTGCAAACATTTCGCTGATACAATCACCACGTGAAAATAACACAACTGTCTATTCGAGACAACCACATGATTCACTCACTTACAACATCACTTGACCTCACCTCATCAACCAATAAATTCACCATACATTCAAAATAAACAAAATTGTGCTTCAATCAATAACTCACTACATCTTAACATTACACAATTGACTACCTCCTAAAATAACCCAAAATAATTAAACATCAAACTAATTCAATGATAAGCATTTTTCAATCTAAAAGGCCAACATCAGGTTGAAATGGCATTTTTGTGTTCATCAATTGTAAGTGTATACGTTGCATTAAAACTAGTGATTTTCTATTGGACTAAACAATAACCTTGTGAATTGAAATTTTAGCTGTAGTCTAAATAACATTAATTATGTGAAGATAAGTTTAAGCAGTTTATTTGAAGGTCTAGATACCTAACTATTTTCACATACTATTTTCAAATAGGTTCAAACAGAATAACGGACGTATATCTGACATCTCATAGTCACATTAATGGTACACCTTTTAATTTGTAATTACTTATATGTTTGTCGTCATTATGAAGACAAAAAGATAACCTTAAACGTTACATTGTTGATTAACGTGTAAAAATATAAGTTAATGAAAAATAGAGTTGATGTGACAAGTTTTAGACTTTAGATGGTTGTAGGTAGTCTAGATAAACATGACACATTATTACACAGAACTCAATCAAACTAAATATCCCAAACCTATTAGAAATCAGTCACAGTAGGAACAAATCAGTGACAATGACACTCATCTTCAAACCACATCGCAAAAGCCAGAATTCCCAAAAGAGCGTTACTTAATCCAAGTGTGCAGGTATGCTATGTTACGACTTATAATTCAAGTTTAGACTTTCAGAATACAGTGCACGTAATGTTGACTAACATAGGATTAGTAATAGGTGGCAGTTCAATTCGACTGATAGAATCCGATAAGTAGTAGACAAACATAGCACTGGGCACTCCCAACTGTCCTGCTGCCTTGGCGTAGTGGTCGGGTTTGCCTACCTTGATGACTCAGTCGGGCTGTACTGGCTGTAACAAACGTTCTTCAAGGTCCTACTATCCAAGGTATGTTGGCTGAAGAGCGGTGAGGCTAAAAGTAGCAAATATAAGGTCTGAGGACGAAGTCGTACACCCGGCTGTACAGAGGTGTCACGGAAGTAAGATGTTTCCCTCAGAAGACCAGCATAATAGGAATGCCTGCCTTCCTACAAAGAAAGGGTGAGGTTAGAAAAGGTTGAATTCCTAAAAATGCACACCGTCACCTTACTCAATGGATTTCCGCCTCCGGCAGTAAGGCCCTAACAAGTAAGGAACTACAACGACAAAAACCTCTCTCTCTAAAAGGCTCTGTGTGACCGGCCTCAAGCAGTTGCTACTTGGGCACTGTAGTCACATTCCTAGGTTTATGGGACCGACCTCTAACACAATTTACTTTTCAGGTACATCAAGAAGAACCCTTCTACAGTGTGGGCAACTGGGAAGAGGATAACCGCCCCCATGCTTCTAACAACACACAAGATCACTGTCATTTTAATCAAACTCTATCTTCTATTCCTAATATTTATCCTACCCCTACCTTCAAGCCTAATTCCCTATCTTTAACTTATTCCTGTGCCATTAGTGCCAACAATTCTAGCAAACGAAATAATGTCTTGAGTCTACTGAAACCACGCTCCATACTACATATTGGTGCATTCAATGTACGAACCCTGTATCAAATTAGGCAGCAAGCCTCCCTAATTATGGCATTCGAATCCCGCAGCCATTGATATATGTTGCGTATCTGAAACATGCATACAGGATCATACCATGGTCATTCACTTGACCTCACCTAGTCAGTATGAAGAACCTATGCGATACACTATCCTGGCGACTGGACAGCAACCTTTCGTGGGTTAGCCAGTGTAGGTATTGTGTTAAGTATGAGGTCATAATAGACACTTCCTGAATGAACTCCTGTCGACAGTCGCCTATGTGGCGTCAGATTAAATGACTCGGTAAGTACTTAGAAGGATAGGGACACATACCGTTGTCTCTTCGTTATTTCTGACTACGCTCCCACTAGCTGCAGCCCGAATGACGTGAAACATGAATTTTACAGAAAACTTCCGAACATCTTCATAGGAATAAACATTCAGATTTGGTACCTATGGCTGGTGATTTTAACAACCAAACAGGTATCTTAAATAAAGCTGAAAGACATTTAGGTGAATGCTTCGGTGTTCCAGCTCAGAGAATGTTAGGGATTCAAAATCCTTCAAAATACAACTGTTCATTTAATCAAGTTGTATTGACTTTTTTGTAAGCTTGATCGTAAACTGCCATCACGTTTATGTAAGTTAATGTGAATCATACTCCCGAGTGCATTTGACAACATTTAATTGTATTATTAAAAATGCTGATAATTTCAATTTGATCAATAATCACTATGGATATACGAATATTTTGTATATATACGCATGAGTTGAATGTTTGTAGTCCATCTGCCAAGCTGCCTGTAGAATTGAAATTTCTTGCTGACGTTGGACTTCTTCCTCTAGTTAGCTGGGGCGCTGTGAAATATCTTAGCTCATCTATTGTTGTGTCGCTGGTCATACGTTCGTTGGCAGATATAAAGGTGTCTTCTTAATTCGCAAATCCTCAGCAGTGACGACACGGCTGGTGCCAAAATAGATCCTTTGTATATAGAATTATTATTGGGGCAGCAGCTTAAACTGATTCAAATGTTCGCATACACAAAAATTGCATTTACTTCCCCACTTAGCACATCTACCACTACTACTGCACTATCAATTGACGGCGTTGCAAACAGTACTGCTGAATTTCACTACGATCCTGATTCTAACGTTACTTTTGGTATGTGGTTTCGGCGCTATGAAGATCGATTTAAATTTGATTTTGCAACGCAAAATGATGCTTGGAGGGTTCGGTTGCTACTTCGGAAATTGGGTCCGAGTGAGTTAGATAAATACTGCAATTTGATTCCGTCACGGAACCCACGTGACCGATCGTTTGTTGACACCTTCAGTCACTAAGCGAACAGCTTAGAGACAATCCCTCCCTATTCAATACATAATACCAATGCCTTAAACTGGTTATGAATGAAGACAGTAATTTTCTTACGCACGTCAGCATTGGTAACCGCTGGTGCGAACGTTTTCGTATCAAGTCTCTCACAGAAGACCAGTTTAAAGCCATAATTTTTATCGGCAGTGTACAATCTCAGAAGTTTAGCGACATCAGAACACAGCTACTATGTCGACTTGATCAAGACCCTAAATTAACGTAGAGTGAGATTGCTAGTGAATATCAATGCTTAATCAACATCCGAAGCGACACTAAAATGACCCGATCCGGTGGTAAAAGCAATTCTGAAGTCCGTGTCCATGTCAGGCTGGTGCACCTAGCTCAACTCGTTTGAGCTCAGCATTATCATCGAAAATGAAGCCTCCTACCGCATGCTGGCATTGTGGTGCATGGTGTTAGGTAACACAAGACAACTTTTCAAGTTAATAAAAGAAGGGAGGTTAAAAAATCAAGTGTTAGTAAGACAATCTCCATAATGGATGAAATGCCTATTAGTTCTCAGTCTAGACGTTTAGTAAGATGGGATGAACACTTCAAGGAGTAATTCAGTTGGCCTTCAGCTGCTCTAGAACTTTTCACTATTTCAAAGCAGCCTGAATGGAAAGTCGACCTAGGTCCCCCGACTCTTGTCGAAGTCGTAAAAGATATAGTTAATCTAAGGCGAGGCAGACCAGCGGGTCCGGGTGGATCATCTCCAATGATCCTTAAAAATGGTGGTCCCACTTCGACGTTTAGTCTGACTGACATTTTGACTAAAGTTTAAGAACTTAACATAATTCCGTGTAACTGGCGTCGATCGTTAATCATCTCAATATATAAAGGGTCAAAATCGGCTTAAAATAACCTTAGAGGAATTAGTTTGACCTAATATGGTGTCTAAAATACTAGCTTCTATAATTATCAGGCGTTTAACTACAACTCGTGATTTACAAATACGAGAAAACCAGGCTGGTTTCAGACCTGGTCGTGGTTGTATAGATCAGATATTCACCATTCGTTAGGTTTTAGAACACAGACATACTTTTTAGGCGCCCAACAATAGTGGTTTTCCTTGACTTGAAAGCGATATTTGACTCTGTAGACCAAGAAGTTCTATGGCAATGTCTTTCATTGAAAGATGTACCCCTGAAGTATATAAATCTTATTAAGGCTCTTTACTCAAACACTATTAGTCATGTCAGAGCTTATGGCGAACTGCCATTCGAACTTGTAACCTCAAGTGGTGTCCGTCAAGGCTACCCACTATCTCCATTTTGTTTAATTTCATAGTCGATTTGCTGTTGGAAATTACACTCTCCTCGTCTTACTTTTCAGGAATTGATCTTTCACCACGAGATCCGCTTATTGACTTAGAATATGCCGATGACATAATCCTGTTTGGTGAAGACGCAGATAAAATGCAGAAACTTTTAACAGCAATAAGCACCAATGTAACCATGTTCGGAATGCGTTTCTCCCCCTCTAAATGCAAACTATTGCTCCACTGACTGGTCTTCGTGAACACCTGAGCTAAAAATATGGAGTAAAGCAGTTATGCACGTCGACCACTTCCCTTAACTTAGAAGTCTGATTAGCCCTAATAGGTTGGTCTCTGACAGAATCTCAGTACGAATTCAAAAAGTACGTTTGGCTTTTGCAAACTTACGTCACCGATGGCGTAGACAAGATATACGTCTCTTAGTGAAGGGAAGAGTTTACTGCGCAGCAGTTCGCTCTGTTTTATTGTATGGATGTGAAACGTGGCCATTAATGTTGGACGACACTCAAAAGTTATTCGTTTTTAACCACCGATGTCTTCGAGACATCGTTCGCGTTAGATGCCGTCACCGAGTAAGTGATTACGAGGCTAGAAGACGGTTATCAGATAAAGGTGGTAAATCAAACGACGAGGTCGTCAATCTTCATCGACTAAGGTGGTTGGCACATGAGATACGTATGCCTAACCACCGTCTGCCTCGATGCGTGATGTTGGTTGATATAGGAGCAGGATGGAAGAGAGTAAGGGGCAGCCACACCAAAACATGGTATCAGTCCATGAAGTCACTGACTACTGGTCAGAGTCGCGTTGGTAGATGCAGACTACCTAGCTGGGGTCCTCGCGAATACCGTAACCAGTGGTTAGAAATGTTGGGTGACATGGTTTAGAATCGATCACAGTGGCGCAGATGTATCCACTTATTGTCCTCAATTAAATCGTGAGCTTATTTCATAACTTTCCTTTCACACTCCATCTCTTTTCTTACTGAACTATATTCTATATGTTCACTCTTCTTTGTTTTTATTAGTATTATAACTGAAGTAACTTTTACTTCTACTGTATGGTGTTAATCATGCTGTATTTTAGAGGTATGGCAACTAGGACCGATGCATACATGTGTCAGGCTCTCTGTTGATCGTACATACATACACATTAGGCACCACTCAGATATCAATCTGCGCATCCAACATACAATACTTTTCATTGGTAATAACCGAAATGAATTATGATGAACAAAAGTAACTGATAATGACACTAATAATATTTGTGGGAAAATATAAAAAATTACTAACCACTTGGTAACCATAGTAAATATGATCCAACGTGACGAAACCAGTCATTATGTAGAGGATGATACTTTCAATAGATGATGTATTCTTGCTTATTGGGACAATAAAGCATATAACAAAGGAGATTATTGAATACAAATAAACTTCTTTATTGTGGATTGGCGCTGGGACATGACATAATTGTGCGACAATTAAACGACACTAAAAAGTGGGTTAGAAAAAATTATACGTAAACAAATATTAGTTACAAGCTAAAATACACTAATTGCATAACAGTAAAAGTAGAATCAGATAGTTTAAACTATGAATACTCAGTTTATTTTAAACAATTCAACAATTTGACGGTATATATATGTAAGCTAGTTGGCGCTCTTCAGAATCTGCATTCTTGAGAAGACTGACTTTCCGAATAGCTCTATGATAACATCGAAGACTGTAAAGACAAATGACACAGGGTCATTAAATTTTAATCCGGAGACGTTATATATATAAATGGAGAGCATAGAGTTTAATAAATATCAATCAGATTCCTTCATAGATATTCGTAGAAATAGAATAACTTTGTATACTTCAATCATCAACTATCATGAAATTAAGAGACTGAAATTAAGTTAACCTGGAATTTCAATCAGTAGAAGATGAGCTGCTAAAATTAGCACAGTTTTAGTATTTATGAACATATTTTCATATGTACGAATAGGTAGAAATCCTCAAAACTTTAAAGTTCTTCACTTCAACTAGATTTTATGCCTAAGCATTTATGTAGTGTCAGTCAGTTGGAACTGGATTGTACTGGTTTAACATCTTTGTTACATCAGTTTCAACATGCAGCTCTGTGTGCTTTGAATTATTTATTCTGTATACGCATTAATCAAGTAACAGTGATGATGTATGTGTTTAAGACTTTAAGTGACATGACAATAAAATGTCTGATGTGGCTTTTGAAAGAGAACCAGTCAAAAAATAATTCAGTTTTATTTTCTCTTTCGCCAAATCACCTAATACTATAGTATTTTGAAAGTTATGTTTTACAATGAAATTTCACAAGTTACCTGGTCTAACAATGGATTCCTAACATTCTTGAAGTATGAAAATAAAAAAACTGGTTAATGGAGATATCTATCTGTTCCAGGTGTAGTATGCATGTAGTAGCAAGTGCAACTTCCAGAAGCACGATGATATTAGTCCCAAGTATAGTCTTTCTTACGACAAGTGTCCATTGGATCAGGTGTATATTTTACTACAAGTGTATGAAGCTATCTACAAATGTCTGTTATTAACATGCTAATAAAGTGCAGTCTGGCATATTAGATCAACAAAACAGTAAGAAGTAGGGATTAAGATGAAAGCTTCAATGGAAAACACACTTTAAAGAACAGCTCTTACACACTAAACCAACCAAAATACTGAATATGACACAGGATGGCATCAGGCAACAGCGGCTTTGTTTATCTGGAATGACGTCAAGTAATATAAACATATTGAGAATCCGCTTGAACAGGAATTTAAACGTTCCAGACTAAAAACTTCTGTATAGATTAGCAAAATGCCGGATAGCCAAAGCCACATATAGTGTTATAAAAATGATTTCTTACTTGAAGCTGCATTTAGAGTGATTAAATGTAATACTGTGGCTTAAAGGCTTAACCAAAAGCAAGTTTGAATCGCAACTTATTAACTTAAATTTCAGCAATTGAGTGGAACGATTTATTTGTTTATTGATACATAAGGCATACTACAAAAGGAATAGGCAGTTTTGTGAAATAAAGGATAGAAGGGTAGTACGACTGATAAAGAAACGAATAGAAATAGTTTTTAATAAAATACACAGGCCAGATTAAAGACAAAGAGGACCATCACGCTATTATGAAGAATACAACGGAAAACAATAGCAGAATCGTCACTGGCTTTCATTCTGAGGCGCTTCTGATAAAGTCTAAGGTAGGTGGGTTATAATACCTCTAGAATCCAGATCAAGGAGTTGTGATAGACCAATAGAGGCCAGTCATATACAACTTTATTTCATATCGTAGTGTCGTGCCATACAGTGACCATTTCATTTTTAACAACTAATCGTACAGTCGGCAAATAATACACGATATGGAAGCCGCTGAAGTGACATTTGTAAAACATGTCCAAGCCAACGAAGTCGATGTTTGAAAACAGTGACGACTAAATATTCGTCACTGTATCGTAACATACATCGCCAAACTTCAGCTTTACCAAAACAAGGTTGCCACTAAGTATCATTAATTGTTTCAAAACAATGATGACTGGACAGAGATTCGCTGATCACCCTCAGCTTCGATAGACCAGGATTCATAAGCACAGAGCAGGAGTACTCTCACTGAAAGACTTTAAACAAAACCTTTATAAACAGAAATGTTCTATAACAAACATAAAAAGCAGCTAAGCACTCTGAATTTCGATAACGTTTGTATAGATATTAGCCAGCACACAGTATTACTTTGAATTCTGCTAAATTCGGTGACCTTTTCAAGAATGAAAAATGAAACAGTTAAAGCAAACAAAACAGGCAATATTTTAAAATAAATAGACAATACTCACTGTCACATTCGAAGCAATAGTTCCACAACAAAATAAAAAAGCACGTGTATTTCTTTCCAATAGATGAGTTGGTGAGAAATAAGCCCATATATATGAAGTGAATACAAGAAACGTTATAGGTAGTAGAGGCTTTATTACTCCCTGTAATCCAAGACCACGATGCCATGGTTGTTTGTTTGGACAGGTGCTTATAATATTCCACAATGTAATTGGTATATGAACAAAATAAAATGAAACTATTCAGTAGGAAAAAAAATAAGGAAATGAAAACATGAATGGTGACAGTAATAATTTGCATGCGTTTCATCAGATTCATAGAAAATTACACTTATTAAGACACATGGACTTTACTACACCAAAAATGTATAGTCGGAGAGCATACTAAGTATTTATGCAGTTTATCTAAATTTTCAGAAATATACATTATGACTTAAGTGAAATCAGTAAATTGAGATATACTGTGAAAGGAAGTGAATCTAAGGTTATCGCAACGTTTTCAATGTTAAATAAATGTGTTCTTGTTGCTGATATTACAGTTTTTCGCTATGTAGTACTTGATAAAGCAATAATTTCAATGACATGATCTTAAATCAAGGAAAAAATTTAACAAGAAACAAGACATATTCCAATAAACAGAAACAATAAAGAAACAGTGACGAAAGTATATGAGAAACTTTTAGTACTTTACTTAATAATCCTGACTACATCCTTCTAACGGATGTATCCAGCATTTTCGACTACCTTTCTTTTCATTTGGTAGATGACTATTGTATATTAGTATATAATTTCCAAAAGCTTTTATATTATCCACTAAGCTACAACACATCGTGTTATTGTAGACAGTTGTGGATAAATTCAGACGCTTGGAATGAAATCATTAACAAAAAGCAAACACTCCATCACATAGCACTCACCGTCAACCACATGAACAAAAAAATAACTGAAAGGGCTAGATGGGATACATTAATTAAATATGGAAGACTATAGCTGAAATTACCTTTCTCCATTAATATTCAGATATTTACAATCAGTCTTAGCGGTAAAAAGAATGCTAAAAAATAATCCAATTGACCATTAATCTACAGTTCGTAAGGAGGAATTGCTTTTGATATGTTGCGACAGCAAAATGATCATTCAAAAGTTTACTATCTAACACCTAGTAAAATGATATACTACTTACAGTATTCAAATAAACTACACTGTGAATTCAGCTGAGTCATCTTTTTCTTAAATTTCTTTTACTTATAGATAATACAACAAGAGAAAGTGAAGTATGTCGAAAATATGTGATAATTAAAGATGACAAACAATCGCCTTTCTTAATTGCAAACGTATATATAGAACGTATATAAGACCGATGTTGATTCGAAATTTGTGGTTATCCACAAAAGTTTTCTAGGCTGAATACTTACGGTTCTTGTAACCCTAGCTATAGTAAAGGTTGAATTGCTCATTTCTTTGTTGAAAAGAATTTTGTATTTGATGTTATGGAAGATCATAAGTAATGTAGAACTTTTCAGAACTATTTTTGGAAGATTATTATAGATATTTTGACTGCATACAAATCAATTACTTCGTTTCTATTCTCATATTCCCCTTGTGCTAAACCTTAATTTAAATTATTAACTGTTACAATATACTTTACAACTCATGAACCAGGACCAATCACTTATATACTCATTACCTCGACTTTGCATTATTAATATCATTGTTTCGGTTCGATAATAATTCTCTAACTGTGTTGATGAGCGATCTGTGAACATACGGATGAATTCAAAAGATTATTTGAAGTAAACAAATTCAGGATTCCCTGAGTGGTTGACAAATATGTTCATCTACCATTTGAAGCCTATTAAATCAGAATAGACCTCTATAAGCTAGATATACCTGGTGACTGGTAAATGCAGATGTAACATTCAGTCACATGCGAGTCATTGATCAGCCAAGATTCATCACCAGCATATTTCCAACTCAAAGACACGATCAATCAATCAATGCCTGTTACCCCATGTGGAGCATAGGACGCCGATCAGTATTCTCCAACCAACTCTGTCCTCAGCTTTCTTTTCCAGCTCTTCCCAAGTGCTCTTCATTTTCTTCATATCTGTCTACTGTTCTCAAAGCAGTGTGTTCTTGGGTTTCTCCCTTTTCGTTTGACCTTCAGGGTTCCATGTTAATGCTTTTCTTGTGACACAATTTGGTGGTTTCCTCAGTGTATGTCCAATCCACCTCCAGCGCCTTTTCCAAATTTCTTCCTCTACTGGAAGTTGACTTGTTGTCTGCCATAAGAGGTTGTTGTTGATGGTATCCGTCCAATGGATCCAAAGTATCCTACACAAACAATTGTTTATAAATACTTGTATCTTCTGAAGGATGCTTTTCGTAGTTCTCCAAGTTTCAGCTCCATACAACAGAACTGACTTCACATTTGTATTCAAAATTCTAACTTTATTGTTTACTGACAATTGATTTGAGTTCCAGATGTCCTTCAGTTGTAAAAATGCTGCTCTTGTCTTTCCATTCACATCTGCATTAGACCCTCCTCGTTTATCGATAATGCTGCCGAAGTATGTAAAGGATTCAACATCTTCTAGAATTTCTCCGCCAAGTGAAATTTGGTTAGTGTTGGTTGTTTTGTATCGGAGGATCTTGCCTTTCCCTTCGTGTATGTTGAGGCCTACTGCTGCCGAGGCTGCTGCTACCTTGTCCGTCTTCATCTGCATTGGTTGCTGTGTGTGGGATAAGATAGCTAGATCATCTGCAAAGTTTAAGTTATCTAGTTCCATCCCTGTCGTCCATCGTATTCCGAGATTGCTTTGAGATGTTGCGGTTTTCATGATCCAGTCAACTACCAGCAGGAAGAGAAAGGTCGAGAGTAAGCAGCCTTATCTAAACACCAGTCTTAACTTCGAATAAATACACAATGCCTATATTAAAACTACCCTTGCAATATTGATTTATTCAGACTAGTATAATTTATATTATTTATTACTTTCCCATGTTCTACTTGTCGATAATTGACCTTTATTTGTCACACGCAAATATTTTCACAAATGAGTGTTAAGCAGAAGTGGTTTTATGGAAATTGTTGTGTTTTTGTTTCTCTTCGGCGTAGATTGATCTCAACTGGGCACCAATGAAAACTGGACAGCTGATTTAGCTTAGAATGGGACTAATTAACAGTACACACTCAAAACTCGTCAGCGATTGACCACAGGTTCATCAGGTCTCACAACTAACGCTTAATCATCAGCGCCATAAGGTCATGAGATTATCATTGTTGAGCAGTCCACTATCAGGATGGAACAGGTGTCCAGTGGAGTCTGATTTTTAATGGTACCCAAGTGAGAGTAATTTGTGACGAGGACAGACAAGAAATTAAGAAACAATATTCCCAAAACCACCTTCACTTATCACATAATTCTGAAATACTCTGCACTCTCATCAAACTCTCTAAATTTAACAAAACAGATTACTTGTCTTAGTTATGTCATAATGAATCGTCCACTATACTACAAACTATCACACAGGAACGCCAAATTATAAACAGAAGCGTTTACATACTGTATTGTAAAAACCAATTATTACAAATCGACTATTGGAAGATTGCAAATAAGTAGAACAAAACATAAGCTTAGCGTCTCCTACCGACTACATCCAAATCACATTACAGTTATGTCAACTGTTCTTAGATCTTGTTTATTTTAAGTCAAAGGTATCGCTGTTTCCTGCTTCAATGAAATGCTTTTAAATAGTATTTATAAAAGCATTGATTTAACATTATAAGTACAAGCTTTTCTGTAAAATCTATAACTCCTTTACATGTTTTGCACGAATGAGCCTAAACTAGAATGGTAAAACAATACATTCTCATTTCTGAACATGTTTCTACTTGAAATAGTAATTCATATGTGTCAAAATCCTTATGAATCCAATTAATCTGTCATAGAGAATAATGAATAAATAAAATAATGCAATTTCATTACTGGCTGTTGCTGAAATAGTTGTAATTTAAACTTGAAGCATTCAGAAGTAATAAATTGTCAATTTGACAATGTTATTGGTAATCTAAATGTTTGGGTACCATTTTACTATCAATTGATTATAATTTATTTTCACTTAGTAAATTGTCACCTCATCTAACTTCTGAGTAGATTTTGAATCACTATATCTTTTAAACATCTTTGTACTTATTATGTAACTTGTTCTGACAATTTCTCAATTCCGAATAATTCCCTACTTGCCACTCCCCCACCCCACCCCGCCGTCACACACACACACACACGTACACTTTAATGTTTTCTGTATGATTGTTTAAATGATCTTTTATGTTGGACAGAAAATAACCATTTAAACGTAAAACAAATGTTTATAGTCAGTAGTTCTGACTACACAGTATAATGTTCTCATTAAATCCGATGAGTACAGTTATAAGCAGTTGGTGGGAATTCACTAAATTATAATGAGTTCATGTTATTCTCGCCTGATTATTTTTTATGCTCCAGTTACAAACCTTATCCTAGTTATTCGTTGTGTAGAATAGATTAGCCTTAACTCTAAGTTGATGAAAAATACAAGAACCAATAAATCCCATTCGTTGCTACATACAGACTTTAAATATCGAGTTCTTTAACTTAAATCACAGGTTTTAATGAATAATTATTATTTTCACACTTACACAATGAATCATTCATTCACTATCATAGTCATTTGATTTGGTATGAAATACACTTTCACCTATGACCTTAAATCATAAAATTATTAAATAGCCGCCACATAAGTAAGTGTTGTTTTTAAATTTAGTTTTGTTAGAATTGGATAAGTTTTTCGACTAAATCTACTAGCTACCAACAGAATAACTTAGATAGTCAACTACCTTATACATTACAGACTTGTCGAATGAATGCAGCTGAAACTCAAGCCTACTGAGATGTCCATTGAAAAATAAACAGATTTAACAATTATTCACCCGGTTAGTGGATTACGATAACCACCTTATATTCAATCGATGTTTACTTTTGTCAAATCTTGTAACTAAAGGTCGTAAATCTTTTCAACACTGAATTCAACAGATTTTCTAAACATAAGAGCATTTTAATACAAATACTGTTACTACATTACCGGAGGTATCATTTCAATAAGCTTTATCAGCGATTAAATTTTATAAACCGACAAAAAGAGGTTAATGTGAAGAAGTTAGATTTTCATTATAGACATCACTATCTCAAATAATAGAAAAATAAATATTTTAATGTAGTAAAACTACATGAGTCATCAGTTTTGTTGATACAAAGTTCCTATAACTCTACTGAAATACTACCCCACTAGCAACACACATTTTAATTTTCGTGTAACCGAACTCAGTAATCACCAATCAGAGATGGCTGATAATCAAAGTCACCATACTTCACATCAATATAGTGAGAGGAAAGCAAGGAAGACAGTGTAGAAACAGACGAATGAATGAAATCAAAGTTCCAGGTTACACAATAATACTAAACTACAAGATTTAGAAGGGGTAATGAATGCATCCACGCTGCTAAGACTAATTTTAGTTGTGTCCAGTCATGGCTATTCGAAGAGAATTAAAGTATCGCTCATTGACTTTATAGACTGATTCCTTGTTTTAACCACCCTTTGTATTCTTCCTAACTTGGAGTCACGGATTAGTAGTTAAAACAAAAAGACGTTTAACAAATAGGTCACACATTGGAAATCTGCCTCATATACTATGGTTTGCACAACCAAACAGCAACACTAGCCCTCAAACAGTGTGGTTCAAAGCACACTACATGAATCTGCACATGGTTGATGAGTTACTAAATAATCCCATGATATGCGAACAATGCCTCAAAGACTAATGATAGAAATTGACACAAGGATATTTAGGTATCGCATAAATGAATCATAGCAGTTACAATGTATAATTTTACCTTAAATCATGGGATCACCGATTCAAAAACCAATCTACACATTTATTCGATTTTAATGTTGTAGAAAAACCACTTTATACGAAAATATGGAAGTTGAAAGTCGCTTTCTCAAGCTTTCTTACAATCATAAGTGTTTTATGTTAAAGTCATCATCCTCTGTAAAATCTTTATTACTAAATTCACTGAAGAGTTGCAGAGGTGAAGGTACTAACTGTTGAATTTCGCCCAGAGAATAAGTAGTTTATTCGGGTTTTATTGGAATGTCATTATACTATATTTTAACTTAAGAATCGATTATTGTCTATGAATAACATAATAATTTATCTTAACTTGTCACTGAATACTCTGATATTATGCATAAAATTAATTTCTGATGTTACTTACGAAAAAGTGTAGATTTAAAAATAGCTGCAGCTGACCAACCAAAAACAAGTGGTTTCATAAAAATAGTAGGTGATAACCAATAGGCGAGTAGAAAGACTAGAGCAACAACCTAGAAAAAAAGTGAAAAGATAATGACTACAACAATAAAAATGGCATGATATTTTCTTCTTGTAGACATGTATTACTTTATTTAAATGATCAGATTGATACAAATAAACAAATAGATGAGTTGATTATATCTTAATAAATACAAAATTATGCATAGTATAACTCTTCAGAATGTTTGTGAATTTTCACACAGGATAAAAAAGCAATAAACAAATCCACTTTTCAATTTAGTTTATCCTATTGAATTTGAAACCGAAAAAAAAACCGTTGAAGTGACTTTAATCCAATTTGAATCATAACTAAAAGAATGCAACATTGAATTGTAACAGAACAATATGATTAAGTCCACTGAAATATAGTTAAGTAGGATTAAATGATACACTACTTTAGAGAGGGCTTTATGATCGATAGGAATGATAAACTAATTCTTTTAATGAAACTTTATAGTAGACAGATTAAACTAGCGAAACTACCTTAGTGTCAGTAAATAAATTTAAGGTAATACTGATTTAAAAAAAAAAAAACAACGATGAATTATTAATCGACAGGTCTGTATTTTCTAATAATCCACAATGACTACAATAGTATATGGTCCAATCAAAAGTAAACTATAGAAACCAACTATTGACTAGAAGACTCGTTAACCAAGAGTGGGTTTGTATACACAGATTTTAGCCGCATTGTCTTCGTTAAGGCGAGTGATACCACCCGGTTGCTTACTGGTTAAAAGCTAAGTGCTTTAACCAGTTAAATAATTAACGTATCACTAGTTAGATAATCTATAAATAATTCAACTGTGTGCAAACATATAAAAAAGCACAAAAGGACTCGAAAAGTATTTATAGAATATTCTACTTGTAAAGATTCTACGCTTACCGAATAAAACCTTCACTTAACTATGTAAACATAGGACATATATATGAGAATTTACTTAAAAGTACTAGGAACAATGTAACAAACAAACAACAGTTAACTAGATACAAGTATGTAGAGTTATATATAACGCTTACTTGTTAATAAGTATATTCATTTATCGTGTTGTTCATCGTAAGATACTGTCCTACTTTAGTAAATAAACCTCAAAATAACCTTAAGTGTATAATAATTTGCATAAGTTTGTTTTGTACAATTGATAACTATAGTGTATTTTAGGATGTTAATAAGCATCTTTATTGGAACAATTCTGGGCATCTATTAGTATGTGTATATTTCTCACTAAAGTTTACTACATGATGCAAATTGAATATAAATAAAGTTAGAAATAACTACTAACAGAGAAACTAGATTCTAGTAATGTATGTATATAACTGGAAGTTTACATAATACGCTTTTATATAATTATACACCTAATACCCCGACATGAAATGTTAGCTGGAGTGGTTTGCAAGAAAGCTAGAAGCGCTCAAACTAACACATGGTACTAGTACATGAAATCATAATGTCTCTGTGAGCCATTTTGTAAATCTAGATTACTTTATTGTGGGTGACTGGTGGCTAGAAACACTGAGTGACATGGTCAAGAATCGGTCACAATAGGCGCAGATGTATCCACTCATTGTCCTCCCTTAAATCGTGAGCTTTAAATTATTTCGTAACTTTCTTTCCACGTTACCCGAACCATATTCTACATGTTCCCACTCCTAGTTATTATTATTATTATCATTAGTATTAGAGTAACCTCTACTAGTGTGGCGTTAATATTGCGATACCTATAGAGGTAATGGCAACTTAGACCGATGCACAAATATGCCAGGTTCTACGTTGATCATATATACTTTATTGTGATCAGTGTGATAATTGTGTTGAGTATGACTCAAATGCATTCAGTCTGTCTCACCTTAGGTCCTGAGCTTGAAATTTACTTTGTACTTATGTTACTCGACTTAATTCTTTCTTTTTCAAATCATTTTTTCTATCCCTAATCTTCTCCACTACCACTGATATTACTACTAATTTGGTACTCATGCTGATAACTAAATTTCGCTGTGCTGTTGTAATAAAACCTCAACTGATGATGTATACTGGGCTATACGTTGTATATAACTAAATGACACACTCGCTATATACAAAGTTGTAGTCAAGGCACTTGACTAACTACTGTGTAACAGGATCAAACCAAATTCTAAAGGCATTAAGGTATTATCTCAAGTTCTTGCAGAAGTGTGAATCAAATCCGAGTACACTAATTTATACTTGCATGATAAACTATGTTTGGTGGAGTCAGATAGAAAATCAATGTGTGAAAACACCTAGATTACTTACTATCTGACTTGTATCAAACGTCCACGGTAGAAATAAAGTACCCGTAATGTATTTTTCCCAGTGGGATAGGAGGAAGGTAATGATTAATACCCACTGACCCATAAACATTTCTTTAACAGTATAAATTTCACCCAGTAATGAGAACATTGATCCAGAAAGAAAAAGACACACCCAGGAATCACATCCATGGTCAAATAATTCACCGAGAGCCGATGATGATTCAGTTCGACGAGCTTGCTTTCCATCTGTACCATCTAAAGTGAAACGTTAACGTTCAGTTTATAGTGTTGAACAAACCTAAAGTATGGGCGATAAATACAAGGAAGGCGGTAACCAGCCAAACCCAAGTAGGAACACTGACGGCTGAGAGGAAATTGGGATTATAGTAGCACAACAGAAAATAATGTGCTACAGTTAAAAGGAAACCAATGAACTGTTATGAGGTTTGGGGCTAACCAAACAGGATAAAACTGTAAATGAATATTGAAAGATGCAAACAGAAAGTTAAGTCATACTTTTGCCAACCAATCCCAAAAAGGATGCATAATATATATTGAAAAAGGTGAATTGTCAATACATGAGTACTTATAAGTTTTTAAACCGGATATCATTCGGTCAGATAGTTGGTGCATTTTTATTCAACTTTATAATTTGCATCCAAGGTAACCTAGTAGCTTGATTGATATTGAAAGCTAAAATGCAAAGCATTAAAAATACATTACGAAAAACAGAATCAACAAAATAATAAAAACTAGTCAATATCAGTCATAATATACGCTAGTGTAAATCCGCTACCTCAAGTTGAGGTTGAAATAAATGCCATTTGCGTAAAAATAATAGTAACATCAATGTGAATTAGGAAGACAATAAAATAAACGATAAGACAAACGATTTGCCAACTATCTATGTTTATTCTACAGTGAAATACAGCATAGGAGGTAACAAAAACAACTCATTACATTCAATTATGACATACATATGTGTGTATGTACAACTTAGAACCATGTGCGTATGTGCATCAGTTTAAGTTACTACACCTCAACAGTACAGTAAGATTAACAACAAACTAGTAGAAATAGCAGTCACTCCAACAGTAGTAATAAAAGTATAGTCATATAAAATATAGTACACAGAAGGAGAGTTAGTTTGCGGAGAGGTATAAAATAATTTTGCGCTGACAAAGCTTGGAGTTTATGTAAGCTGGTGAGTAAGAAAACAAACTTTTCAACCACTATAAATGAAACCTTAACAACAAGGTTTACTAACAGATATATGGCTTCTCACTCTACCCTATTAAAAGTACAAGTACTGAAAGAAGGTAGTAAGTGGAAATTTAAATATGCTATCGTATGAAAACATTTGGAAAGATGAATGGCACTTTCACCTTCTACATATTCATACTATGTCGTCTGGAAAAGTAGTATTAGTTGTAGGATGATCATCTATTGACAGACATTGAAATAGTTTGCCGATGAGGATTGTTATGTATTAGTTTTTTGTATATACATACGGATTTAGATGACCGTCAACTTCTCTTAATGAAAGTCTTAGAAACAGACTAACTAACACTTGGCTGACTATTATCTAATAGTCTGGATCGTGTCCGTCTGAAAGTTAAATTAGGATAAAAAATGTGAGCAAGATATGGTGACAAAGGGTAGTTGGTTACTCAGATATGTTGATCCAGGATTTTCAAATAAACTAAGATATGAAATATGGCATGGAATTACGATAGTCCCTTTAACAAAGACAATAGTCTATTGACTTGGTTTATTAGAGTACAAACTCTAAGTCTGCTCCATACGATGTCAGTCACGCATTTTGCACAATTTACGAAGTATAACGAAAGCCAATTGTTTGAGAGAAATACAGAGCAGACCGTATTCCACCGATAGTTGTGACGATAGGTTATGAAAGCTCTTTTTTAAGATGCGGATGACGACTACCGCATTCCAAGGTGATGGAACACTTAGTTTGGCAAAAATTTTAAAGAACCTTGTCAGTTCCCCGACTAGAAGTTAGCTACAGTCCTTAAGAACTGAGGGCAAGCCGTCTGGGCTTAGGTGATTTATTACGCCACGAAGTTGAAGTTCCTTGCGGACTTCCTCTTCGTTGAGTTCGATTCAGTCATCGACGGACAGAAAGAGCAATACAATATGAACGCAGCTTTCTGAGTATAGACCAGTTGAACTGACTCGAAGAACTAGGTCCAATCATCTAAGGCTGATCGTGGATGTTGGTGTAGCGTCGGCTCCACAGGTTGTTTCAGTGACACCAAACTTCTTACTAGCAAGTGGCTCCGAATGAATTGTAGGAGCTTTTGGCAATTATCAGATGTAGTTCAAGCCTCCAAGTTTCTTAGTCCTACACACAAGCTTTTACGATCTTCCTGACGTAAGAATCTACGCTTATTATCAAACTCATGGGTCATCAGAGTGCCACAAAGAAATCTAAGGGACCTGGAGAAACCCGGTGGTTATAAGTAGGACGTCTCTAAAACCCACAGACGTAGCTCAGCCATTTTTATGGCATCATGCAAATGTAGACGGTACTCATCTACCCTTTTCAGTGAACTAGCATTTAGCCTAGAAATTGAGCTCGGATTAATATTCGGTTGTAATATAAGCTTGCAGCCAATTTGTTCAGTATTAATCCGTTTAAAGAAAAACGTTTTCTGGCTACTGAAGCACAAGATAAGCGTGACATAAATCAACCCAAGATCAGAGTATAGATTGGGTTTTCTAAGAGCCTTGAACTAGTTACGCAAGCTGCAGCTAGATGTGATCAGTGTACGTCAAAGATTGTGCTGCAGCGAGAAAACGCCAGTTATCACTATGGCGGTGGCTGTACTGGGAGTAGGTAACTGACCGAAAACAGGTCGTGGCCAGCGCAAAGCTGTAGGAAATTGACAACGTTATATCAACTGTGACCGTTAAGTCTATCGGCCACCGAAGCTACTTCCTTCCGTGCCTATACGTCCGAGATATGTATTCAAGTTTCTAGTTAGTATTACAATGGCTGTAGAACAAGGTTTCTTGAGATCATCTAACTAATCGTAGTACTTATTCCTTGACTGTACCTAGGCTGTAATCTGTCGGTATGCAGGTAAGGATTACGAAAATATTGTTTCTAAAGCTAGTTTCTTTTCATATTCTGACCTAACAGGATATGAACGACTGTTAATAGGGGATCCAGTAGATTATTAATGCCTCTGCCCTGACGATTAGTGTGTATGTATGAATGTATTAGCAACACAGAACCTGGTACATGTGTGCCTCGGTCCGGTGCAATAGGTATATTACAAGTATATTTCAAAACTCTGTTAGAGAATTATGGGTGCTTGGTGAAACCACGGCAACTATATTCATTACCTGATATGTTCAAGTAAAAAGGAAACAACTAGAAGAGGTTGCGCGTTTTTGATGTAAGCTAATGAACACTCACCAATGTAAAGCTCTTCAGTTACTTTGAGGTGTAAAATAAAGTTGTATCCTCGCACACAATTTCAGTCAGAAACTTTTGCAAAGTGTTAACTACAACGAAATCTAGATTAAAAAAATTCTTACCGACTACCTTCAACCATATAACATCCATTCCTGATTTGCTAAAGTCTAGTTTTTACTACCTTTACTGAAGCATAAGTAAAAATAAATTTAAATGTTATTAAACATATGCATTTTGAATTTCTTCAATAAAGCCCCTCTATAAAGTCATCAAACACTGGACCGACTCGTGAACGGAAGCATTCCGGAGTATTTAGGTTGACTGAATCAGTTTGTGGAGAGCTTTTAAAATGACGTGAATGGGAAAATTTGTTTTTATAACACTACCAGTTTTTTCTTGTGTTGCTACGAAGCACGACAACTGAGACTAATGAACTTAACGTGTCTGTATATGCCTAGTTGACAAAAAAAACATGGCAGAATTTTAGGTGTAATCAGAAACTAGTAGGAAGACTCCATACAATTCGCAGACAGACACACTCTACAAAGTACGATAGGCTTACAAATCTCATCACATGTGATTCATTAATTACCACAGAATGAACAAAAATCTTGCTTAATGACGAATGATAGACCAGAAAACAATATTCACAGCTTAAAAATGGACGTGTTGTAGCTCCAAAAACTCGACGATAGCAATACAACCAAAAAAATTTAATCTCTAATACGTAAATACAACAAAATCAGCTTACTCGTAACATGGAATCCCGACAAAATATGCTAACTTCACGAATTTTTGTGATATCGCTTATATCATAAAATTTCACCCAATGAAGATAGTATATTATACTACAATTCAACTTTAAATTTTATACAATTAAGACTACGAAGCATATAGAAATACAATAATTATTTATCAGACAGAGCTTTTAACTCACGAGGCAGAAAGACAGCCAACAACTACGAACACCACGTTTGAGGGTACTAAAAGTACGCCTACAGACAGTGACCTTAATTTGGAATATTTAAAGAAATTCAAACAATAAAGACAGGAAGAGAAAAATAAAAATCTCGTATCACTTTGTGCTATCCTTGAAGTGATAAAATTTAGCTTGGTTATAGTCGACTGCTTCTTGCAACTGTAAATTAAATGAATATTCTTGGATTGAATAGATTGAATCTATAACTATCTGCGCTCATTTTGAAAGCTTAACTGATAATTTGGCTTATTTCCGATTATCGGGATCCCATCTTGTTCACAACTTCCTCCCTCAGAAACTTTTTTTATAACTGTATTTAACATGATCATAGCGTATATGGGATAGCAAGAAACACTTGCGGCACTTCTGAAGTATAGTATATAATAAAGAGGCTTTTAGTAGTCAAAGATTAAAGAAGAAATACATTCGAGAAGGATGATGTCAAGTAAAATAGAGTGTTGATACTATTTAGTGTTTTATAGCCAGATTGAATTCCATTATTGGTCGACTGATTGAGCGAGTCATTCGTATCGCTGCTGAGGGTCGATATCGACTAAAAGTATGACTTTATCTATGGTGTATACAATTTACTGTGCTGCTTTAGATTCTGTGTAATCCTGTCGTCAAAGGTGAAGTTGTATTATAATGGTGTATTTTATCCCAAGTGGCTGATTTGGAACAATACGGTTAAGTTCAACTGCAGTTCGAGATTCACTTTCGGGCTGCAACAGAACTTACATAGTGCTCGAAAACTCCACTATCGGCTCACTCTTAACAAATATTTATAGTCAATTCGACAGGTGCTACAGTGTGTGGAAGCAACAATTTTAGCTCTTAACTCATAGAATCATTGTGCATATATCATAAATTTCATTTCTCCTATTAATGGCGCTTTTACATAATTTTGATTGGGTTAGAAGTATAATCTTTTGTCGGCTGATGTAGCTTAAGAATTTTGTGCTTCCTTTCTTGTATTTAGAGATCTGTGCGATTATAATTAAAATAAGTTTAAAGTTAATGGAGTCATGGTAACATCGTACATCGTGTTTTTCTTTGCGATCAATGAACAATTGTGACGTTACAAAATTCTTGATCAAGATGTAGATGCACGAATCCGCAATAAAATAATCAGAAACACAATTTATTGGGGCAAATTTGATATTCAGTTGTCCCTATAAGGATTCAATTAATTCGCGCAATTAATTTGCCTAAAAATAAACGCTCCTAACAAATGAAGGAACCAACCATCTGGGTCTAATCACTCAGGTGCACACAGCTAAGAAATCAACCCAATTTGGCCTACATGAAAATTCCGAAATCCAGTAAAACAAGGCCGAGGATAACAATTGTAGGTAACATATACCAACAAAAACACATAAGAACGTAATTACAGACAAGAATTGAATAGCTGTTATATTAAAGAAGCAAACAAACATCAATAAGATTTGTACAAGAATAAAAAACAACAAGGTGACACTTAAAACAAGTTGAGTAATACAGTAAAAGTGGAAGTATTTTCATACAAGGACACACGGTTTAACAGTAGCTACTTAATTTATATGAATTGTGCAGAAGCCAAATTATCCATAGACTTCCTGACTTTGTTTACTCTGATCGTGGAAGTGAGGCTTTACTGTTACTCCAAACTGTTATACCTTAAAGATAGTTTTACGTGATGGAGTATATTGAACAAGAAACTAAAAAGGTTACATGAATAGTGACGACCGAAACCTCTTTAAAAATCAGTTTTCCCTAGCACATAAACGAAATATTTTCACGTGTGCAGTATAAGACTAAAAGAACTCTTTAGATTGTCGCATATACTACGTCTGTAAATCAAAATAAACATTTTAAACTATTGTTCCTGGTATCCGCAAATAACTTAGTGCTTATAAAGTAACGTGAATTCCAGCAAGACGAACGTCGAAGAGCCCTAGAGTTGGACCAGTTACATACTCATATTGCCAACCAAACAGGGACAACAACGACAAAGGAGGTGGGTGACGTTACTGCTCATTCAGTATGATAAGGCCGATGACTCACACTAGCCCACATTTGTAGGGTCGAATATTTTTTGAAAATTCATATGTCGATTATAGGCAATATACTAAATAAAAGATACTAATACCCACTTTCAATAGTTGTTCTACGACTCTTGATTTTGACTCGAAGGTGATTATTTTATTTTTAAAAACTTGCTAAGATATTTTTGCTAAGACTCCCACACTCTTGTCAAAATACTGATAAATAATGCCTAAAACTCGCCAAAAAAACCTGTACATCAAACCAGAAATATTTTTAAATATTACGCTTCGGCCCTATATTAACCTGAGTCACATTTTATTGGTTCGAGTTTTCCCATTTGCCAAACCTCTTTTGTTTTCGATTCAGCATTGTTATTTATCCCGTAGTCTTAAAAGATGGCATAGTTACTAGTTAAAAGTTGGCTACTTAGCCAACCAAAAATATAATTAATGTATGTCTAATTATTATCAATTATTTTCCCATTCGTTCTGTTTGGTCTGCTGTATTTATTCCTCACCTCCCTTGTCAGCATCGTGAAGTATGTAACTGGCGACAGAACTGAACATTAACCTATATTCTACAAAAAAACCTGTGAAAACTGCGCCCCTTCCCCAGAACCTGCTTCATACACTTCTTTAAACAAGGTCCCTATGTAAAAGCCGCGTTGGTTAACCAATTTTAAACAATCTAACTCAATCAGCTGCTATATATCCTCCTTCAGACATACTACAAGCCGTATTTATAATTTCACCGTTCCTAACAATTTGAAATTTCGTTTTCTGTATCAATCAATTGCTGTACTCACATGTATGTAAACCTTTTCATATCTAACCATTATCCATACGCTAAGATGTCTCACTGGACCACTATACACCTAACCCCTTATATCTATTAATCAAAATATTATTCGTTTGTGTAATGACTCAGCCTTTCCATGATCTAATAAGCTTTCGTTGATCATGTCCGTAAAGTTGGTTTTCTCCTGTTATTGTTATTATAACTCCTGAAACAATTTACAAAGAGAATTGTTGGTAAGTTTATCTAGCTGACTAACAAATGTGAATAGAATCGACTTCAAAATAACTTTAAGTTTGATCATTAGTTCATCTAGTCTGTTCAAGTTACTTGTTTTATTAGGAAATTTTACAGAATGGCACCAAGTGTATGATAGACCGCCGTAAGGACCTACTGTAGTTTCAACATGTCTTCGCAAGTTAATTTGTAAGGAATCTCATCGAAGTATAAAATTAGTTGTATAAAAACTTAATCGGATTCCTGAACCATCACTCTTATAAATTGTAATGAGTTCGAATTCATGTCTGGATACTCTTCTGACCTTGAAGCAGTTAAAAGTTTACTCTATTTGCAGTGAAATCAGAGTGCTTTTCAAGATAGGATCAAGTTGGACAATATAACATGAAGTAAAATATTTTACTGAAAAACACACATAAATAGAAAGTGCGACAGATTCGTATACTGCATAATATCTAACTGGGACACATCAGAGGACAATATTCAGCCAGTAACTGTGAATAATTCTTTTTAAGTAAAGAACTACTCACACACACTTTTAATTGACGTTAAAAATTTGGTGGAAGATGGTTGAAAAGGTTGTGTCCATGAATGTAAAACAGTCTGAATTATCCTAAAGAGCAATTTAAAGCACATTAAATTATCAGCAGGAATCAAATTTAGCGTCCCCTCTACTTTATCGCTGCCACTACAGGTCAAAAGTCACTAGTTTCAGCACTCCTTATCCCTAGTATGTATTCACTATCATGTTATTTATTATTTTGAAATTTTGCAAATGATAGGTTACCATAATTATTTCGAAACAATAAAATAAACAAACTATCGATTTGACATTGAAAACGAAATCATTCGAGTAATATATCAACGTCTCATATTTTGCACATTCCTTCAATTTAAAGCCTTAGAAATCTGAAAACAGAGTCATTGGGACCTGGGAGTCTGATGTCACATGAGAACTTATAGGAGTAAACTTAATGGTCTACACAAATTGTTTGGCTAAATTAGTTGTCCTAATTCGCAGCTAATGAAGAATGCTAAAGTTTGACCGCTTTATCTGTGTAAGTTACATCTGGTGGCAACATTAGCCTGCTCACCACTGTGCCGGTAGCCAGGATACAAGGTTAGCTACGAGTTAAGCTGTATAGAATGCAGCAGTTATACAAAGGAGCACAGGGAAAATGAAAGATTATCGGAGTATTCTTTGGTTAATGACACAGATTAATTATTGCCCAATTGTCTCCGTTGATCTTTTCTCACCATCTATAAACGACGTGAAATTCATTAATCATCTAAGACGGCAGGATATAATGGGGGGAAACGTAGGATATTTCACTGACCTTATAAACTAGTAAGGATGCTTAGCACCGCAAACTATCTCTTGCTCAAAGCGAAGAGAAAGTTCAAGTAATCGAGAAGGCTCATTAATATATCAGAATCAAATGTCTTGGCGTGATATATTATTGGGTATATAAATGCATTAGATTACCTAATATTACTGGTCCAGTAGGTTGAGATTCTGACTGAAATTTTTCAGAATTTTGAGCGGTTTATGAACCAAGATTCCATAACTCTTCGCAGGGCATTTACACTAGTAAAATGCACCCTTGTTTTACTCCCATCTTACTACAAACCTCGGCATAAAATGTTCGACCGTCTGACTTATCAGAAGTCTAGAAATCACACTATAAAATTTCTAATCGTGTATTTGTCTGTGTGAACCATACATTACAAAAATTACAGCATATTAACTTTTATGAACATTATCGGGTTTAATTTCCTTAAATAAAGATGCTATCTAGACTTTGTATGAAACTAGGTACCTACCGTACAAACTCTTTAAGTGAACGCTCTAAATTGTCTCTAACACCAGCTAGGTCACTGATCAACTACAAGAGCTCTGCGATAACTTCTTTAAAAGATAGGTTCATAGTATAAGTCTCATAACTATTTCCTAATCATCTTAATTAGTATATTTCTCAGGATTTTGAAAATAATGTCGAAGGAACTGTATCTAGATGATAGCTTGACACTCTGTCAAGTACAGCATGGTTGTAAAATAGCTTATTAATATCTCATAAAATTTATAAAAGCACGAGGAAGTGTTATTTATTGAAAGGTTGAAAGATCCATATAGATGTAAGTTCTATTAACTTTTAGATATGCCAACCGCTGTTGTCAACGATAATGTTCTCAAATAAAAAGTTTTATATTTGTTGTACAAACTATGTGTTGCAGAATAATATGTTGTCACTTGCTTATGTCGATTTAGTAATAGTATTAGCCCTTTTTGTCCATAAATCTCACATGTCACAACAACAAATACACATCCACACGCAATAGAATAAGTATATAAGTAAAAGATTAGTAACTGTGAGTCAATCAGAATTCTATTTGAACTGAATATAGATCCGAAAAGCGGTCAGCGAAAGTACAAAATACATAAACGACGAATAATGCCGCTGTTTTTGTTGTTCAAACGCACTACGATCTTGAGGTTACCATCAATGAAGTTGTAATGAAACAGTCCTACGCGTTTGTCCCTGTATATTATCAACTATTATCAAACTACATTATTCATGGGTTTTACATATCACAATCAACTATTTTCCAAGTGTCTAAACATTGATCGGTTATTTGATCGATAAACATTGGTTACGTTAAATACACATGTCGCCAACCCATACACATTCAAAACCTGGACATCCGAAATTCGGAATTTATACCACTCGTTGTAACCACTTAATAAACACTTACATCATACTTTATTTTGACTTTTATTATTTACTGATTATTGATGACGTATTGTTGATGTACAAAGTTCACTAAACGGATCATACTAATTGAATTTGCAATATAACATTAAGGAGAATACTAAGTTGGCTTTCATAAAATAGATTTATAGGTTACTGCACGTTGCCTTACGGTGGCTGCTAGAACCCTTTAATCAATATGTACATTCTTCATCCAAATTGATATTGAGACCTATGTAACTCTGGATAGTATTTAATCAATAGTTTGCAACCAACAAGCCACTGAACTGTTGAAAAGGGTTTAAACAACCTGAAACAAGTGTTTTTCTGGACGTTCAAAACTGCCATACGACAAGCGACCAGCTATAATTAACCTATTGTCTTCGACATATCTGTAAAATATAGAATAGACAAAGACAAAAGTCACGTATGACGCCTTTTTCGAGAACTGGTTTTATTGGATATCTAGATATCTATAGAGCACTTGATCTTATGTATATCACTTTGACTTCACACATATATTGGTGATCAGATACGTACAAGATAAGAAGTCGGTACACCAGATGCATGACGCTGTATTTGAAACTAGCCAAATCCAACATGAGAAACAAATTCAAGCTAACCGAGAGAGAGGAAGTTCAGTAGTATGTTGGATCTTCTGACACAAGGAATTTTCAAGGACACTCTGAAACACCTACCGTTAATACGTGCTTTCATCCCCACTTGTCAACGCTTTTAAAAAAGTTGTATAAACTGACATATTCTTACTATTGAGACCAAAACACAGCCTTCTGTTCTTATCAAACTGAAACTGAAACCAGCCCAATTTCAAAGTAATAAATCACATTATCTAATGCGTAAAATATATAAACAATATTAAAATGCCCTTAAGCTAACTAACATATTTGGATTACTTTTGATGTGTTTCATTTATTATGAATCCCTTTGGGAAAAAGCCGATAAGATCAGTTTTTCTAAGAAAAAGAAAAAGACAATTTATCACTGAACAAATACAACAAGTAGATAAAAAGATAACATGAAGACGATGTCATAACAAAGCACTTAACTTTTGTCACAGATTACTTTAAATATAGAAGACTTCATTAGGCAGAAAAAATCAATGGCAGAATAACTATTCAAGGTGTAGTATCAGTGTTTGTATGTTTTATTTCTATGAGACTGTAACAAATATTAAATTGACCATTTTCTATGTGTAATAATTAAACTGTTGTCGGAACATTCGACATTGTATAGTTGTTGCATTTATGTATACACATTAAACACATTGATTGTGCTTGTAACAATTTTTAACTTTTAACCTCATATTCGGTAGTAGAATGAATTTGTATATTCCCATTGATTTGTTATAGACTGAAGCTGGTCAGTCACTGTTGCTATATGTGCATCCTGAGCGGATTGCCTCGATATAGCGATTATTCACAAGTATCAAATTAAATGATACTTCTGAATAATCGCTATATCGAGGCAATCCGCTCAGGATGCACATATAGCAACAGTGACTGACCAGCTTCAGTCTATAACAAATCAATGGGAATATACAAATTCCATTGTACCACCAATTCGCCCATTGCACAAACGTGACTGTCTGGACTCAGTAGTCTGGTGGTGTACGCGGTGTCGTATGACGCGAACCGGACTGAGTTCGAATCTCACTGTGAACATCAACATTGGGATGCAGGTACATCCAGCCGATGAGTCCCAAATAGGACGAAACGCGCGTCCTGGATTCCACTTGCCAGTCACAATACAAATTAAATGATACTCATATTCGATACTTGTTGCATGAATAAATATTCCATCTACTTTTTGTTATAACTTATAATATACATTGAATGTGTTTGTACTTTGTTGATGTTAGTCAATGGAATAACGAAGTATAGATTATTGAAATATAGTACTCGAATCACAGCCTTCATCCATGTTTTTACTCAAGGAGTGAAAGTAATTCTACCTTTTACAATACTGTCCTTACTTAACTCTCATTCATAGATGATAATTTGAAATTACTCACTAAAATAGTATTTCGTAACTTTACGCTATTAAAATAAAAGACAAAAGTGACTTACAATTAGCTGTAGTTCAGTTTTCCTCTTAACATTATCTTAGTAGTCATACTCAGCTATGCATTTGTACGTGTGTATGTGTGCGTGTGGATACTGTATTGTATTTCCTAGATAAGCATAAGGTCATAAGTTCACTGATTAATTAACTTTAGTGCTAAATCCATACTAAATTTATATAAGGACAGGTAAACTAAAATAGTAAAGCTCTCGTCGCGGAGCTAGAGGGTCCTGGGTTCAATCCCCAACAGGGTCGTGGATGCGCACTGCTGAGGCATCCCATACTAGGACGAAACAGCTGTCCAGTGCTTCCAGGTGATCGATGGTTGTCTAGTTCAGATCAATTCGTGATATCAGCATTGATAAACTAAAATTGTTGATTTTGATAAGAACTAAGCATAATTTTTCTTTCTGCTGTGATGGCCAAAAGAACTTGTATCAACACATGAATATTTATAGGCAAAAATAAGGTAAAAGTCTACATATATACGTGTATATTTAGTAACAGTTATGCATATAAATATATTTCAATACAATAATGAAACTAGTTTACTCGAAAACACTGCAACTTGTTTCGATGGTTATATCCTAATATCTGTCACCACAATAATGTGTTCATATAATCCGCTTTCATGTCAAATGACAAGACTCAGAGATGTTTAGCAAAATGTAAGAGTCGTTGAAGTACCAGAAATTAGGTATATGATGAAACAGTGAATTTTCGATACTAAGACGATGAAAAGATCAAGTACGTTATGATCAGCCTTTGTAGGTTACAGAATACCACAGTTGACGATGAATTAGGTAATTTCGTTAATAGAATTGTTAAGCTGAATAATTTCAATTCATCAATAATTTCACAACTCCAACAGATTTAAGAACTAATACGACCCGTTTATTAGCCAGCAGACGAGCGTACATGCAGCAAGTACCACAACAATGACACAGTACAGTTTGATATATAGCACACTCCCTTAGTTCTGTATCTGTCATATTCGCTTACCTTGAATGACTACTTTCCGCATACAGAAGTGACTATTTGAGCAATCAATCCAAATAAGATCGTTTCTCATTTCAATTAAATGATTAGTTCTTTGTAAATATAAATGAATACAATTTTTAAAATTACGTTCTTGCTCCCATCGTCAATTGTATCAAACATCGAATGGCCTTTGTTTGTCTATTAGCATTCTATCTTGTGTACAGACTCCTATAATCAAAAAATAAATTTGGTTAGATTGTGTTCTCTGACATGAATGGTATAATTGAGCAGCTTCCATGGTCATTCTTCATCACTTCATCAGTGCAAACTTCTGATATGAGTGAGCTATAAGAACGTAATCGCCAATGACTGTTAGTTCATTTATTGACGATGAATTCGATTGACTGTTGTTTGCAAATGTGTCATTATTTTTTGCACATATATTTTAATTCCTTTCTCTGAATACAGTCTGATCAACAACTTATTTGACGATATAAACTTTACTTTCAGAAAAGAAATGAATAACAAACTACCATTCGTAGATTTGCTGACCATCAAAACAAAACATTCGAAAACTACGAACTTATTAATCAATAGGTCAAGACCAGATTCTCAATAACAATAATAACTACCCAATAACTGACAAAATCAATTGAGTAAACTTTATTTAAAAAGATAAAAATACACTACGGCATACCTACTATACCGAGAAATGAATAAAGGCATCTAATGATTGTTCTCCAAAAGAGCTGATATCAACTTGATCAAAAACGTTCTTTAAGATCCCTAACATTCACAGTTTCAAACTTCGAAAACAACTAAAGGACTATCCTATCATACATGAAAGGTATGTCAAAAACTACGATTAAAATCTTAGAGCCATTAGGAATAAGGTGTGATCACTTACTAATAAAACAATAATATCCTTTCTATGCAACTTAAAAGGCTAAATGTCCAATGAAATCAAGTCGAACGCCATCATAAAAAATAAGCAGTGAAAAACATCATATTTGAACTTAGCGGTTGTAAATATGGATCGATATATTTTGGCAATACGTGTATCAATTTCTATCTGTCAATGGACGGTGAGAGGCCATCCAAGTTTCACTAACTGGTTGACTTAAGACTCAAACATTCGTACAATCTGTCCTTTTCAGAGAAGGTTAGGATGAAGACACCTAAATCTCATATACATCTGGGTTACTTTCTATGTAATATTCGCATTCTACTTAACAAAGTATACGTCTCACAACTGCTAGTGTACTATATTTTTATTCATTTAGACTGGATTCCGTTCAGTATCACTTTACGCTTCGTATTCTTGAGTGTAATTTTTCCTTAGACTATAAAACAAGATGTACTAAGCTAGGACTAGACACGTTATGGAAATGATGTCAAATCAGGATCGACTTTGGAAATGTGAAAATGCAAACTATCGGATCAACCACATGAATATATATTTAGTTTTGTCCAGTCAGATGACAGTAACTTATAAGTAATTAGTTTATCGACAATAAAGTTAATATCAAGAAGGGTATGCGGATCTCTAATGACTACTGTAATTTTTCAAGCTTTCTACAGACTTTTATGTTTGTTAATTAAAGAAATAACGACATCTATATAGCCATAGAGATACCAATAGTCTTATATTTACCCTTGAATCGCCGCTAATTAGAATACAGAGTTTCAGTTATTGTATGGTTTAAGGTTAAAGTAGGGTGAGGTCAGGTTAATAGCTAATTAAGGTTTAATGTTAGTCTAAGCTAACGGATTTGGTTTAGATATGGCGTTGATTTGTATGTTTTGAGTGGTTCAATGGTTTAATGGCATATACTTTACAATGTGGTATTAAGGATAAGTTTTTCGTAAAAGTTCGGGCATCGAATATTGGTACTACAATAAATGATCTTCGTTGAGTTAGGGGTTCGCTAGATCGTCCCTCATTGACTACAATAATTGTTCGACGGGGATATTATAAGAATCGCTCAAGTTTTTCACTATGCTATACTGTACCCGAATCGTGACCCTCTAAATTTCAGTTCAAGTGAATCCCAATTTGTTCCAGTTACTTGATAATATGTTATACAACTGAAAGCTGTTAAGGTCATATTACCACTATGACTGACGCCATCCCATGTTCAGAGAAGCAAAATTTGCTTTGGACAAGGAAAATATACACCAACCAACTTAGCATAATTTTCTCAAGATAAACAGTCTGTTAAAACGAAATGAATATTTATGTATTGTTTCTTCTTCTGCTACAACCGTAACAGTCTAATTCCTTTCAATCCATATATCTTCCTAGTCACATATTCAGAGAACGAACATTAAAAGTGAACACATTCCCACTAATCATTTTTATTCAAAACGCATACTATTATAAACACACTTCTCGTTACTTCAACATTTGACAAAACATGAATTCACATCTAACACTATAGGTAGGATATTAAATTACACTGACTAAATAACTAGTATAAAAAGATCAACAGTAACTAGAAAAACACTACAAGGTATAATAAAAGTTAACTGACCATTAGATGTGTTAGGTCGGACCACAAAGATGTGTAACAAACTTTCAGAACTGTGTTTGAGAACACTATTTCAATTATCCTAACTGTCTGTAATGTAAACATTTTGTTTCTATTATTGTTACGCTCCGCTTGCCCTATCCACTCGTTTAGCATAATTACCTGTTATTATATTGTCTCTCGTTATAGACTACAGTTAATTAGTTGTGTACAAGTTGTTCCTATTCACTAACACTATTTCCCTCGTTCTGTATTCATGTTAATTTTCTAATTGGTTTGCTGTGCAGTCTGACTTTATGTTTATACAAAAGAATGCTTGAAACATAATATGATTCTGTCTGGCTGATCTATCGGCTCGCGTTCTTCTTATTTGGCTTGGGACTATGTGGGCACAAGGCAGACGCGCAATAACCGACTAGGTACTAGCGATTGGCACTCGGTCAACCCAATCACTCCCAATTTCTTGCGACATAACAAGATGGCTATCAATTAAATGAATATAAACTCAAATAGTTAACCTCTTCATAGATCCTTAGTGAAATTATAATCAATATTTGGTATCTCAGGTTAACAGTCTTATCATTATGTCACTTTCTGCATGTTTTTCAACTTACATTCAAGTAATAACAATTTATGATAAAATGCATTAATTCTATAAATAAGTGTATAGTAAGGAAAAAGTGTTTTGCTAATTATACTAGTCCATAAATTGATCTTGGTCGAAAACCGTTGAAACTAAATAGTACCGAACTATATGTTTCGTCCTAGTATAAGGATTTTTTTGTAATGTTTAACCTTAATCTCATCAACAGATCGATCTTAGAACTTTCTGGTCTCTCGGTGAACCATTAATCAACGTTGTTTATCAAATAGTATGAGAGCCTCATCAATCAATTTCATGTTAAGAATTTCAAAATTGTACAGCTTATTTAATTGGAAGTTTTTGCATGCATAAAATTTAGCATTAAGAAAGTATGTATCATAACTAAAATTAACAGCGGTATCTTCAATGTTGAATGTTCGCCATACTCAGCATTCTCAAATACATTCCGTTCATTTTACGTATGTAGAGTTGCCTTCAAAAAGCTTATACAAACATGTCTCGAATAGAGCAATCTAACGCTACCGATGACAATTACAAAATTCAGTAAAAGTTAGGAACTGACTTTAAGTCCTTACAGAAAATGACACTATTATACAGCACTAAACTACTAAATGAGGAGAAAACTAACCGAACCGGATTAGTGCAAACTCATAGTGAAGATTGAAATCATTAAGGATGATCTTAATTATCATAGTTATGCTATTCGCCTCTTCATATGTATTTACTGGTAAGAAAATACTCCCTGTTAATGAGCTTTATTTAAATCTTTTAAGTTCCTGCTAAAAAAAAGTGATTCGGTGTAACATTTACGACCGAATACCGATTTCCTGTTAGTCAGTTCATTCTAGGAAACTATCATTAGTAACTGATAAAATATCGATTACAATCATTTACTGTATGCGATCAGAATGATTTACAAAGATAGCTTTTATGGATGTTCTTTAGGTTGTTAGAGGTATCAGCTTGACACTGGGAATATGTCAGCTTCTTAACATGCAGAAAGTTGTAGAAAATTTTACATAGTCAAACACCGAATAAAATCTACGTACAGTAGACTACTTGTTAAAGATATGAGAAATAAACTTCTCCGCCTGGTCATCTCTATGAACAACTATTAGTTAGTTACTATTGAAAACTAAAGAACACTGGACGGCTCTTTTGTGCTAGTAAGAGTCACTTCAGCAGTGTATACCCATGAATCCACCAGGAAACCAAATCCATCGCCTTCAGGTTTTGAAGTGAGTGCCTAGCCAAAATCGTTATTGAGTGTCGCGCTATATCACAGATTGACTGACCTAGGAATTACACCTTAGGAGTGTTCCTTAGTTTCCATAACCCTCCCCCCATCCCAATCAATATGTGGCGAATACAAACATCAATATTGCATGCTTATTTCCACAAATCCGCTTGAACTAATTTACTAGCTCACATAATTTTGCTTAACTCAACATATACCCAAAGCAACTACAATAATGTACACGTTAACATCATTCAAGAGTCGTTAAGAAAAAATCGTTGAAGTTCAGTTCTTAAAAATTTGATTAGCTTTGATCACACTAGTTCAACTGTTCTTACAATTCTTCTAATATTTCTAAAGATTAATTCATCTTTAAATGTTTATAATAGTAGGAGTTATCATAACTAATTTCATTACTGATACATTTTGCACTCAAAAATATCTTCCCACCTTAAATCGTTATGTTCTATTCTCTTTTCTCATTTCTCTCCATGCCAACTAAGTCCGCTTTTAATGCGCTTAATCCTTTTTAGATATATATTCAGTTATTATACACAATGAGATCGAAGTGAATTACCATATTCATATTACGAAGCACTGCTGACTTGTATGCTATAGATGCATTTGATTGAATGTATGCTGTAAGCCGTAAGTAGACTTGGTTAACATTGCAATCCTTATCTTTAAGTAATGAGGAGTGTTTAGCAGTTAAAGGGTAAGGGGGGGTGGGATTTTTTAAATATGAAAAATATGTAATCATTTGGGTGACGACACAACCACTGTAATTATCATAAGATTAGTGTAAAGATGTGTAAATGAAAATTGGGAAAATTAGGATAGAGAGACACTATTCGTAATAATAAGATAATAATAGTAATGGTAATGATGATAATGATTGTCATTCTAATAATTTTTATGAAGTAACAATGAGTACAAATAAATAAATCTGGTATGATGAACTAATAACTAAGGCGATGATAAATAAAGTGATTTCAACAAATGCTTTTACGTGGACAAATCAGGTTTCAGATTCTAGCATGGAATAAAGCTTCTGTAATGTATAGTAGAATCAAAAATGGATCACTTACTATGTGTAACTGAATTACGTTAAATGGTGAATCTGAGAATTATTATCTTTAATTTACTATATGCTACAGAATATAAGACGTTATTGATCTGAACTATGTTTCACTCAATCATATCTGAAGATGCTCTCGGATACGGAGAACGAGTAACCACGACAAAGGAAGTAACCTAGTAAATGCAAATGGGAATGACCAATCGTGATATCTTATCCTTTAGGAGGAGACATATAAGTGCATGACTACTTATGATTATTATCTGAATTAAATAGCAATAATTTTTTCTCGTATTATGCGTCATATTTAGATGATTTACTGTTTATGTTGTAATTCAACTCCGTATAGATAATTCTTCAACCCATTTCTAAGATGAACTTCCAAATGAACAAATAACACGTTTTGAGCATATTTAAGCTGTAGTCGATGTAGAAGTGCATTATTTTAATGAATCATAATGCATTACACATTCACAATTTATTTTCGTACTAGTAAAGTTTGATTCTGAATTGTAATGAAATATGAAATGAACGTCTTGTTGTATTTAACAATAATCAGCTGGACATGTTTCCATTCTAATGTTAATGTTTATACTAGGAATTCAATTCAGTATCTTTCACTTAGTTCATAGAGCTTTAGAATCAGCAGTATCTGAATTATTAATCAGTGAGAAGAATGCTAGTAGTATGGTAGTATTTCGAAATCACATAACAGCTATAGATTTACCATCAAACGTCAGTTTTTAACAAAAAAAAATCAGTGTAGCTTGAAAAGTAATTAAATATATTTGACTCTTTCATGTTATTCTCTAAGAATTCTAAGAATTAGTTGGATTTTCTTATCTTGTTGATAAGTGTCATTACACAGTGTGAACGTTCTCTACATACTGTCCCTATAACCTAGTCTCACTTATCTTTGTAGTTCGTTTTACTGAAATAATGTGTTTAAATTCATGTGAACATTCAATAAGATGCAATTCAAATGCAATAATCATAACAACATTGAATAATAAGAATCATAATGTGGTTAATAATGACTGAATTCTAGGGGTAAATCCAGTTTTACTGAGATGATGTAACCAACAGAGTTCAACTATGTTGTTTATTTGATAGTTACCCACTAATAGCGCAGTATACAAAATTCAATAATGCTACAGCTGTAAACCACTAAATGAAGACTAAAGAGTTTAAAATCTGGAAACTTACTCCGAGGTTTGAAGGTTTTGGGTTCGGTCACCAGGAGAGTTGTCGGCATGCACTTTTAATGACTCCAATATAAGGAAGAACGAAACGAAAGTAGTATAGAAAGAGAAAAACTGAGAGAATTTGACAACACTGAAGATTTAATAGTCACTCTACGGTTAATACCAGTCTCAAGTCCCGATAAAGGAGGAGGGTTGGGAATAGCGTCAGCAACCACATGGATTGTTCGCAAGATGTGAGAGACGGGAAGAAGCATGCAAACAGCTGAAGAAATGAAAAGATACAACCTGGAATACAACATGGAATAAGTGAGACCCATTAATAACAAGCCGGACAACAAAAATTGTCGTCAGGAGAGTTGCTTTCACACTCCGATTACAAAGAACAAAATACCACACCACACACACACACAAGGAGTAGCACTAAGGCTCTCCGAAGAAGCACGAAAAGAACTAATAGGATGGAAACCTAATAGACATAGAATCATCAAAACATCTTTCGAGTCAAAGAAGGAGGGGATTACTATGAATGTCATCCAAGGAATCGGAGACAGACATGAAAAGAATGAAGAGGACTTGGGAAGCAGTGACAAACAGATTTGATGACAGAGTTGGTTGGAGAATCCTGGTCGGTGGCTGACACTCTACATGGATTGAGTGATCAACTAATCGATCTATTGATTAAAAACATTTAAAGTATCAAGAATAATGCATAATTATGCATCATTAAACTGATCATTGTAATGAATTAAACAAGATAGACTGTTACTATGTCTAATAAATGAACTGGAAATTTATTACAACTTTGTGAAAACTTTTTTCTTAGATCATTTTTCTTAATGAACATTTAAATTTTAGGAAAAAACGAGCAAACAAACAAACAAACATTGATAGTTAGTTACTTGTCTGTTATTTTCAGTGTACTGTTTTTCAAAAGGGAAATTGTATTTTTAGTCTTATGTAATTCATTATTTTTACTATGAATCACATGATAGTGTAATTGACTATCAGTTTTAAAAAGATTCTGAGATAGTTTAGTTAATGTATTTATCAGTGAAGCATAAAGTAAATGAATAGATTGATCAAAGTGATTGATTGAATGATTTATGTATTGAAGAAACAGTACTGTTTTTAGGAACTTTATTGAGTTTAATGATGCATTAAGAACAGACCATCTTAGATACAAAAGAAAGTATTTACTTCATTAAAGAGATCTCCTTTAGTTGATTTCATTTTCAAAGCTGAGCAATCCCGTCGATTCCTTCGGAAGATCAAATCTAAGGTCTTCAACTCTCATAGCGATTGGCTTGATCATTTCTACTACTGGGCCCAGCCAGCTCCTAATGGAATTATTTCCACTTCCATCAATTTACGATATATCACGATTATCATCGTCCAACTTCTGACATATTTGAACTCTACTAATCACGACAAGCGGAATTGAGGGTTTACAGTAATGGGGAGTTCAGTGCTAGGAAGAAACAGCTGTTCAGTTCTCATTACTCTTCAGTAGTACCTAAATAACATTAATCTATGACGAATACCTTACAACTCAACTTAATATCTATCTTCACAAAACCAACTTAATTCTAATCCTTATTATATTTAAGTGAGTTGACAACAAACCATATAGCTTGGCATAAAAAGTGTGATATATGCAGTGTAAGGAAATAACGATAGTTTCTGTGTGTGTTAAACATGGTTGAAATTTAATTCAGTTTATTTGTGATCGTTTAGAAAGATAGTTCATGTTGGCTGGAGAGTAAACCCTACTCATCAGCTAAGTGAACTAGAATTCACCAGCTATTCACGTTTCTTTATAATTAGAAAAACCTTACCTAGTAATTTAGTTGCTTATAATATCGATATGATAACTGTTGAATTTTGAATGTTTAACGCAAATCCGTGTTACATTTTAAAGAAATCATGATGAGTATACAGTGAAATGACAATGAATTAAAAAATACACTTTCAAATAGGATGAATTTGTATATTCCGATTGATTTGTTATAGACTGAATCTGGTCAGTCACTGTTGTTATATGTGCATCCTGAGCGGATTGCCTCAATATAGCGATTATTCACAAGTATCATTTAATTTGTATTGTGCACAAACGTGACTGTCTGGACTCAGTAGTCTAGTGATGTACGCGGTGTCGTATGACACGAACCGGACTGAGTTCGAATCCTAATGTGAACATCAACATTGAGATGCAGGTACATGCAGCCGATGTGTCCCAAATAGGACGAAACGCGCGTCCTGGATTCCACTTGCCAGTCACAATACAAATTAAGTGACACTTTCAAATGTTTGTCAACTTCGAGAATCAACTATTCATTCATAAGTTCATACATTTTCTAATAGTTTCACTATTTATTGTTTCGCTTAAATGATGCTTTACAAAAAACCTTATTGTTATAGTTTTTGTATTGATCGGCCCAGTCGCCATTTGTTTTATTCAAAATATATTCGGACCAATATATTGTGTGACTGTGATTACTACTAATCAGTGCCCGTATACATCTTCTGCATGTCTACCAGTCTCCAAGTCGGAAATGAAGAACACAAGATGAATGAGCCAACCAGACAGAAATCATAGTGTATTTCATATACATCTTTTTATACACACAAAATCAGATCATACATCGAATTAATTAGAAATTTTACATGAATACAAAACAAAGGAGATTGTGGCAGTGAATAAGGGTAACATGTACACAACTAATTAACTGTAGTTCATAATAAGCGACAATATATTAACAGCAAATATAGTAAACAAGAGGATGGGGTAAGAGTAATACAAGAATGATAGAAATGGAATGTATACATTACCCACAGTTAAAATAATTGAGAGCATGTTCTAAAACACAGTTCTAAGCGTTTGATACTCTTCTTTAGTCTTCTGATATGACACCTTACTTACCTACTTACGCCTGTTACCCCTCTCAAAGTAGCATAGGCCGCTCACCAGTATTCTCCATTCAACTCTGTCCTGAACAATCCTTTCCAGCTGTCTCTAGTTACTGTTCATCCTTTTTATGTCTGCTTCCAGTTCTCGACGCAGGGTGTTCTTTGGCCTTCCTCTTTTCCGTTATCCAACAGGATTCCAAATTACTGCTTGTCTCGTGATACAGTCTGATGATTTCCGAAATGTATGTCCTATCCATTTCCAACGTCGTTTCCTGATTTCCTCTTCAGCTGGAAGTTGGTTTGTTCTTCTCCATAGTAGGCTGTTGCTAATGGTTTCCGGCCAACAGACATTCAATATTCTACGTAGGCAGTTGTTGATAAATACCTGTACTCTCCTGAGGATGTTTGCAGTAGTTCTCCACGTTTCAGCTCCATACAGAAGAATTGACTTGACGTTCGAGTTGAAGGGTCTAACTTTGAGGTTGGTAGACAGTTGTTTGGAGTCGCATATATATTTTTAAGCTGTTGGAATGCTGCCCTTGCTTTGCTGATCCTTGGCTTTACATCTGCATCGGATCCTCCTTGTTCATCGATGATGCTCTCAAGGTATGTAAAGGTATCCACTTCTTCCAGAGTTTCACCATTAAGTTCAATTGGGTCGGTGCTCTCTGTGTTGAATTTGAGGATGTTGCTCTTTCCCTTATGTATGTTCAGGCCTATTGATGCTGAGGTTGCTGCTACTTTGATTGTCTTCACTTGCATTTGCTGGTGTGTATGGGTTAAAAGAGCTAGATCATCCGAGAAGTCCAGATCCTCGAGTTTCATCCTACTTGTCCATTAAATTCCGTGTTTCCCCTCAGATGTAGAGGTTTTCATGATCCAATCGACCACTAGGAGGAAGAGGAAGGGCGAGAGCAGACAGCCTTGTCTGACACCGGTTCTTACTGAGAATGCATTTGTCAGCTGTCCTCCATGCACGATTTTGCACTGTAGTCCGTCGTAAGAATTCTGGATGATGTTGACGAGTTTCTCTGGTATACAGTAGTGTCGAAGAAGTTTCCATAGTGATCTCCTGTCTACGCTGTCAAACGCCTTCTCATAGTCGATGAAGTTGATGTACAATGACTCCGCCCGCTGCTCTTCTAGGGTTGTTGCCGGTCCCAAGCCCGGGTAAAGGAGGAGGGTTGGGCATAGGGCTAGCACCCCTATCCCGTAAAACACAAGTTTGCTAAAAAATACGCTAACCAGAACAAATCAGTGCTATAGCTAAACCAAAACCCATAATCTTAACTAATTCTAATTCTAACCTTATCCTATATCTGACTTTAACTGTAGCATTAGCGTAACCCTGAACCAGAAAGTGAGCTACATTATGGGTTCATAAGCGACTATTTACATTCATGTAAAAGGTTTTAAAGTTACAGTGTCCTACAGGTATATAGACGAGTAAAGATGTAGTTCTTTAATTTTCAAGCAAGAAAGCCAATATAAAGCTTAGATTACTATAGTCATTATGGAAAATCTGCATATTAACTTCAATATTACTCTTCTAAAGTAATAAAACATTCATTTAAAATTGGTGACTTCTAATTATTTATAAATTCGTATGGCTATTTGGTTCGTTTAGTATACTCGAATTTTCAAGTTCAATCCGAATAGGTTAGATTAAGTAGTCTTCGTGAACATTTCATGAGTTCCTCACTCTGGTCGCTATACCATATTCTAACCACCTATTAATTGTATTGAGGAAATAAAAACAGATTAATTACTCCCATCCCCAATGAATTCAGTTGTTAGTAAATATGAGTAAAATCACACTACTATTATTATTAAGCAAGTATAGTCCATACAAATGTTAATTCAGATGATCATTCTAGTGTGATATATTAAGGAAATTAATAACCTTTCTTACCATAAAAGACTTGGCAGATGTAACTACTTTTTCTTCTCTCCTTCTCTCTTCTTCTTCGTCGTCGTCTTCTTCTTCTTCTTCTTCTTCTTCTTCTTCTTCTTATTATTATTATTATTATTATTATTATTATTATTATTATTATTATCAGCGATTCATAACCAGATATTCATTATAAATAATTAGAGCGATACAAATGAATTAACCGTATCGAAAATCTGTTTGATAAGAATAACCTATACTCACTGAAAAGAGTGTATCTATTCTTATTCAAGTGTTGTTTTACTGAATTTCATTATTATATTTCTTTATTCACTTATGCTTTCATGCTTATTTTAATTAGTTTTCGAATTGAAAATCTTCATGATGCACTGATATTGTCTACCTGTGGTAGTATTGTTTAGCTGATTTCTTTGTAGTTCGAGATCACTCCTTTGAATTCTTAGAAGATTTGAACTAAAACTTTCCTGTTACAAAGTTCTAATAAATAAGATTAACCAGTGTTTCCATGTAAGTTAATGTCATTCAAGTGATGGTTATACATTTTGTGACTTGTAAGTTCACAGAATCCTAAAGAAAAAAATAATAAAAGACGCGCTGTTTCAAAAGGTTCTATTCTTTGAAATAAATTATGTTCAGAAAACAAGCAACTTTCCAGAATTTCAGTTGATCTTAAGATTTTAGAAGCTCTTACAAGATAAACTGAAAATGATAACCATTTGAATAATTGACATTTTTTTTTTAAAAAAATTTTCTTGAATGTTTCCAAAGAACGTCAATTGATTGAAACATTTTTCTTGGAATTCAAAGACTTTTTCAACGACTTCTAACAGTTAATCACAGTTATATAGTGAATAATCAGTTTACCTATTTCATCGGTAACCTTTTTATGCATATATTCTATAAGATTAATTACATCATGGAAATTCGTCAATATTCATATATCATTCTTATAAAGAATTTTTTTTATATTTAAATACACTATTGAACTTATATCTTACTTATTTGTAAATTCTAAATGTAACGTTACAGTTTATTTAGATAAATTAGAATGAACTTTTCGTTTATTCAATGTTCAATCATTTCATTATACAATACGAATGCATAAACAATTTCCTTTTTATCAATTTAATTTAAAGTCAATTGAATGAATGAAGTTAAAATGTAAATTAATCAAAATGTGAAAGTTTAAAAATGTTTCTTACAATTGAAAATTGATTCATTTCACATACAAACACATTAAAAAATCTACAAAATTCTATGAAGAAGTTAATAACATTGAAACATTCATTCTCACTTATATTAGAGAAAAAGACAATGTTAATTCTTTTAATTTGTATTGTGACTGGCAAGTGGAATCCAGGATGCGCGTTTCGTCTTATTTGGGACTCATCGGCTGGATGCACCTGCATCCCAATGTTGATGTTCACAATGGGATGAGTCCAAAATAGGACGAAACGAGCGTCCTGAATTTCACTTGCCAGTCACAATACAAAAACTAAATAATACTTGTGAATAATCGCTATATCGAGACAATCCGCTCAGGATGCACATATAGCAACAGTGACTGACCAGCTTCAGTCTATAACAAAACAACTGGGAATATACAAATTTATCCTACTAATTCTAATTCTTGTTTGTATTCTTTGTACATTGATATCGGTTGAGTACTGCTTAAAAGTAAGAAGAAATTAAAAGATGTTACATTTGATTGTAGGACTTTTCAGTAATGTGCATTAGTGACTCTACTAACTTAGAATCTGTTATGTCGTAAGAAATTGGGGGGGGGGGATTGGATGGCTGAGTGCCAATTACTAGTGCCTAGTTGGTTATAGCGCGTCTGCCCTGTGCCCACTTAGTCCCAAGCTGAAATAAGAAGAATGCGAGCCAATAGATCAGCCAGACAGAATCAATCTATATTTCAAGCATTCTTTTATATATACATAAATTCAGACCACACAGCAAACCAATTGGAAAATTAACATGAATACAAAACGAGGGGAATAGTGGTAGTGAATAGGAACAATTTGTACACAACTAATTGACTGTAGTCCATAACAACAGACAATATAATAACAATAATTATGCTAAACGGGAGGTAGGGCAAGCGGAGCGTAACAATAATAGGAAACAAAATGTTAACATTACACATAGTTAGAATAAATGAAATAGTGTTCTCAAACACAGTTCTGACAGTTTGTTACACTTCTTTCTGGTCCGACCTAACAGAATCTAGAATAACTAAATAACAGCATCACTAAAGTAAATGCCCAATAGATAGAATTGTTCTTTCAATCATGTTGTAAGATAACACGACAGTCGAATTCAGTGTCATTAATGGTAGTCAGTTGAAATCAATTTATGACGTATACAAACAAATCGAAAACAAATCTTTACATAAATCCCATTTATATAAATACTGTCCCTATCAAGATATGTAAATTAATTATATTACTTATTTTATGCAAATTTCATTTGTTCACTAAATAGTAAACTAAAACAAAGATCTAAATAAATAAATAAGGTTTTAATTCGATTGTGTTTATTACCTATTGCTACTGGTCAGACACCACTGAAAATCAGAGAGAATAAGACAAATATTTCATCGTGGTATGGGATTTCTCAGCAGTGCGCACAATTGATTCCAGTCAGGAAATTCGAACCAAAACCTTCAGGTTTCATTGAGATTGCTTAAACACCTCCACCTACTGAACCATTCGAACGTCCGATGATAGAATGCCACCCTCCACACCCACATCAGTTTGTGATATAGCAGGATGATCACCCGATTGTGATTGGTGATAACTGTCGTATTTCTGATATATCTGAACTTCATCAGTCACAGCTTCTCGCTAGAACTTCAGTAACATCTTGAAGTTAATCATAAGCGAGTTGATTATTGTAATTGAATAGGGGTGATTTTATGGAGATAAGCAAGTACTACTGTTTAGCTGTTTGTATTCGTCACAGGTTAAAGTACATGTAAATGAATTATATTATTTACTTCACACAAAGTTCATTTGTTTGGAATATAATGAGGCAGAACAAATATCTAAATAAACAACATAACATTCAGATCACGTTAGTGTTACGATAACTCCATCTGCAATCACTTTACAGTTATTACCAGCCTCAAGCCTTAACAAAGGAGAACGGTTGGGCATAACGTTAGCAACTAAATCCAATCAAAAGCGAACTTATTATCGACATGATAACAAAAAAACACTATTTTAATCATTTCAACTCTATCCTCGAAGTCAATAGAATGTAAAATAAAATGTAGATGGTTTGCGGAGATTTGTATTAAGTTTTAATTGATTGATTTCCTCACTAATTGGTGTCGGTAGGGTTCAAATGAAAATCAGGAAGCACTAGCCAGATATTTTGTCCTTCTTTTGAAATCCTTAGCAGCTCTAGTGAGGAGTCGTCACTGGTGAGGCTTAGACTTTTCAGGAGTGAGACACTTAGTACCAATGACAGTGAGTGATCGTAGCTCTAGATATCACAAATTGATTCAAATGGGAATTCTATAACTGGATGCCTGCCCAGTGGTACATGTGTGGTTAGGCGTTCACTAACGTGAAGCCACTTTCGTGGAATCTGAAGTGCGCACTAATGTAACGAGTTGTGTTCAAAAATGAAAATGAGGCTGTTTAGAGTTAACGGCTAATAAGAAGGAAGAAGGAAGTTTGGAAAATCTTTTTTCTCTTTCCCCTTTTTTTGTTGATTTTAAGACCAAGTTAAAAGTAGAGGCTGAACAAATTTCATTTAAATACATAATTCTGGCTTTAGTAGGTGCATAGCCACGGCTTCAATAAATGAAAATAAACAAAAGACAACTCTCCTAGGTAAACTTTGTTGACTTCATAATAACTTTAAATGAAGAATCTGTTTTAATCGAATGGCCTGCGTTTAAATGATATTCATCAATTGAGCTCCTCATTGATACACTGCTACCTCTTCTTAACCATACTGGATGATGTACAGGAACTATTTTGGATGAAAATCCTCATTGAATAACTCATATAACAAGCCCTACAGAAACTAGTGAATAATAAAAGCACATGAAAGTGGTCAGATGTGGAATTTTATCCTTTAGGTTGTTTTTGAACAAGAGAAAACAGTAATTACAATTATCAAACTAACCCTTTGTAATGATGCCTTACAATACTAACATAAATTTTATTCGCAATGAATTTTGTAGAAACTGTAAATCAAAGGCATATTTTTAACATTCACATGTACTGAAGTTATAATGTAAACATATTTCCCGCCTTTTTTTACACTAAAATTAAAAAAGTTGAACATTGAAAATAAACGATACAAGTTATTGATATAAATAAATGTACATGACCATTAATCATGTAAGACTATTTATTACGTAATATTCTGTTCAGTAATGCATGAAATTAAATTATTCAAGCATTTTACATTGTGCTGTAAAAGAAATAAACAACGACTTTTATTCTATCCACTATTAAAGGTTGAATATAAGATCAAAAGGAAATCCTAAATTGATTTGTATATTTTATAGATGACAGTTAAATTACTGAATAATCATCATAAGAAAATCTTCTTGTTCCCGACGACATAAGGAAAAAAACTATATTCAATTTGAAATCTACTTTATCTAGTATGCCTGCTTTAAACTGATTATAGAAGCCGCTCCTTAGTATGGGGCTACATGGATTTCAATCGTACTCAATACAAATCAGTCTCTAACGAATACATCCAGGTAAACTTGATATCAGTCTCACCTACCTACCTATCTACTCCAATCCCGGTGCAATAATCAGCACATTAGTGATTACTGAACTTCTAGCGAGAAGTAATGACTGGTGGAGTTGGAACATATCAGAACTGAGACAGTTATAACCAGTGACAACTAATGATCGTCGCATCATGTCACAAATCGGTGAAAATGGAAATTGTACCATTGGACGCCAGCTGATTCATTGGTGCTGATAGCTAAGCGTTGGCCGTGACACTTGAGTATATTGGGTTAGATTTATTGACAGAAAAGAAAGTAAGGACTGGTGAGAAGTCTTATAATTGCAAGCAAAACTATCCAGTTCTTCCTAGTCTTCAGTAGTACCCAACCGAGATCGATCTGTGTTGAATACAGACAAGAAAATTAACTATCATTCTCCGCAAGCCACATCAACTAAATGATCATTGATTTATTTCACTTTGATGATCTGGGCTAGACAAACGTTAAAAACCAGAAACTAGTACTAGTGACTCCTTGGCAGTATTCATCTACTCGTCACTAACTTCAGGATGTAATTCCTTAAGTTTGAATGGGAAGACTTAAGCAGTGTATTTATTAGCATTCACTGCAAGACAGTTTATCACAGATGGTAATAAATAAGGTGGCGTTTTATTAAATATCCAACTATTTTCAGTTTATGATATTTTACTGTACAAATTTAATAATTTTACCTTGGCATGACATCATTTATTCTGTTCTCAATAGGTATACTCTGAAAAATGAAAATGTATCCAGTCAGCGTTACTTGAAGAGTGATGTCTTCATAAAACGGTATTGTAATGTAGATGAAGTGTATGTGACCATATTTAAAAACAAAGTGACTTTTGTACTTTATTTAAACAAGAATTTAAATGTCTATTACTAAGAAATCCTAAATGTTTACAACATTATTCGAATAACGCTGTGGAGCATTAAGTTAGTGTAGTTCTTATAGTGTGTTCTTTCATTTGAAATGTAAGTGATCGGTAACATTTAAAAGAAGCATGAACCTAATGAATACAAGGATGATCCTTTGTAAAGCAGTAGTCTACTTTGAGAATGTTGATTAAGAAAATGCTATTGATTCACTCCTTGATGTTGAAAGTTGTAGTAGTGATCGGCCAAAATATCAATAGAGAAATTAAACAAGTTTGTCAAGTTACCAATCTGATAATCCTATGAAAGTTGTTCAATGTTCCTTGGTTTTAATTTATCGTCTATCGACGTTCAGTTCGCATATTGAAACTTCAAACCCTGTATCACATGAATGAAATGCTAGCTAAAGCAAATAAAAGATTAGTAATAACAGTAACTTCCTCTTTTGTGCTAATACTAACCTTGTATGTGAGTTTACGGAAACATACAGAACTTTTGATGATGCAATAAGAAGACCAAGTTTATCAGAGCTACGTGACATAATTGAGCAATGCATTTAGAACAATCTGATCACACATACACTACTCGTTAAGGCGTTTATATATGAAAAATAAAAGGTCACTAGACAAATTAAAGTATAAGCTAAGTAAACAAGGTTCTCACTAATTGGCGTTTTTTTAGACGAGGAAAAAATAAGAAAAAGACATTGGAGGTGAATGGGACACATATTGAGGAAATCATCAAACTGTTTTACAAGACAAGCACTAACATGAAATTCTGAAGGCCAAAGGAAAAGAGAAAGACCCAATAACACATTGTGTCGGAAGTCGTGGGCAGACATGAAGAGAATGAACAGCACTTTGAAAGATCTGGAAAAGAAAGCCCAGGACAAAGTTGGTTATAGAATGCTGGTTGGCAGCCTATGCTACACATAGGGTAACAGGCATTGATTGATTGATTGATTAAGTAAACAAGGATAATAAAGAGAATAATGTGAATCACACTACACCAAGGTAAGCTAAATGAAAGTACAAATTGTTTTTGAATACACAAAGGGGTTCGAACTTTCGTGTGGCTAATATATCACATAGTTCTGATAAACTTCATTTTCTTATAGCATTATCAAAATTTATCAAAGAGACAAATTGTTTTAAACATACTGAAGTATTCATACTGCAACAAAAAGAAAAGGGGTTAGCGTTCAAGCTATCAAAAATATTTAAAGTACCAATTTCAGTTATGGAATCAGTTTTCTAAGGAATCTATGTTCAAGCTGTACAATCGTATACATATTTATATTCGTAAATAACTCATAAACAATGAATAAACATGATGAAATAATAGAAACGCTTAAAGGACATATTTAAACAAAGCTACAACGATTATATTTGCAGAATACATTGAAGTAATTTCACTTCATTCAACTCTCTTCAGTAAAATATAGGCTATTAGTTGTAATTAGTGTGACATCTAAATATCATTGTAAATATAATGGGCATGTATTGTTTATCAAGAGATAGATAAAAATGGAATAGAGGTGAATTAAAAGGGTTTTTTAGTAGATTAACAATTCTGGATTGGATTGATTACGTAATGTGAACAAAGTATAAGCAAACAATGAATATTAGTAGGATGAATTTGTATAATCCCATTGATTTGTTATAGACTGAATCTAGTCAGTCACTGTTGTTATATGAGTATCTTGAGCGGATTACCTCGATATAGCGAATATTCACAAGTATCATTTAATTTGTATTGTGACTGGTAAGTGTAATCCAGCAGGGACCCGTCGGCTGGATGTACCTGCATTCCAATGTTGATGTTCATAGTGGGATTCGTACTCAGTCCGTTTTGTGTCAAACGCCACCACGTTCACCACAATCCAAATAAAATGATACTTGTGAATATTCGCTATATCGAGGCTGTCCGGATACACATATAGCAACAGTGACTGATTAGATTGAGTCTATAACAAATCAATCGGATAATACAAATTAATCCTACTACCGATTCTCCCATCGCATAAGTGTGACTGTCCAAACTCAGTAGTCTAGTGGTAAATGCGGTGGCGTTTAACACGAAACGGACTGAGTTCGAATCCTAATGTGAACATCAACATTGGGATGCAGGCACATCCAGCTGACGAGTCTTAAATATAACCAAACGCATCTTCTAAATTCCACTTGTCAGTCACAATCCAAATACAATAAAACAATGTATATGTTAATACAACACTGTATGTTTCTTAATTAACTGGAGTAGCCGTAAATAATTCGGGAATAAAATTTATTTTCTTTCATATTGTTTTCCCATTACATTTTTTAATGGAATTTCTCATGACATTGAATTTTGATGTAAATAGGTTAAAATAAATTAAAAGATTTCAATCTCAAAAAAAAACTAATTTGAGTTATAAAAAAGATCAGTTGCTATGACACTGGCAATGTTTATGTGTAAAATTTAAGGTAGGGAGGGGCTGTAAGAAAATGTAGGGGTGATGACGGGAACATTCTTTTGAAATTAGCAGTCACTGGAATAAACAAAATAATGACAACAATATCTTAAGGCCAAGTTAAAGACATGCATAAATTACACGAAGTTTCAGCCTCATTTCATAAATAAACAGAACTTCTCTTGTTGTAAGAAGGTGAATATGAAGAAATCTTAGTAGATTTCAACGAATTAATTAGACAACCATAAAGTTGGCATGCATATTGAATGGTTAATCATTATTAATTAAATCTTGAATTATGAAATTCCTGTTTAGTTCACTTTTGCCTTATTATCACCAGGTTGGAATACATTCTTGTATTCATCTTGAAAGTGAACGCTAGCTAAGAAATGTGTCTTGTTCCACAAGAGCATGCAGGTCTTCAACTGAATGAGTTCTAACCACCTATTGGTTACAATACTGTCTTACTACTGTTTACATTGACTAGTAACACAAAGGCGTAGTGTCTAGTGGAACTACAATTGTAGAATAAAAACAAACATTTGTTTATTCATCTGCTACCCCACGTGAAGCATAGACAGCCCACCAGCATTCTCCAATCAACTCTGTCCCCAAATCTTCTTACCACTTCTTTCAATGTGCTGTTCATTCAGTATTTTATATCTGCCTCCAATTCCAAAAATATGTGTTCTTTGGTCTTCTTATTTTCCTCTGACACCCACAATTCCGAGTTAGTGCTTGTCTTGTGAGACAGTTTGATGATTTCCACGATGTGTTTCCTATCCACCTCCAGCCTTTTTTTCTTATTTCTTCGTCACCTGGATTTCGGTTGGTTTGTTATCCGCCATAGAAGGTTCTTGTTGATGGTATCTGGCCAATGAATCCAAAATACCTTACGCAAACAGCTGTTTATAAATACTTGTGCATTTTGAGTGATACTTTACGTAGTTCACCATACAAGTTTTGGCTCCATACAATAGAATTGTCGTCACATTTGTATTGAAAATGTTAACTTTAATGTTGACTGGCAGTAATTTCTAGTTGTGGAAATGCTGTCCTTGCCATGCCAATCCGTGTCGTCATATATACATCAGACCCTCCTCGTTTGTCGATGATGCTACCATTCAGGCATGTAAAATTTTCTACATCTTCCAGATTTTCTCCGTCAAGTGTGATTAGGATTAGGCCTACTGATAGTTGCAAAAGCTACTGCTACACTATCTGTCTTCAATTGCATTTGTTAAAGCGTGTAAGATAGAAGCACTAAATCATCTGCAAATTTCAGATCGTCTAGTTGCATCCATGTTGTCCACTATATCCAACGCTTGTCTTTAGACGTTGAAGTTATCATGATACAGTCAACCACGAGCATGAAGACAGGGAGAATGTCAAGAGTTAGCAGCCTTATCTAACACCTTTTATCACTACAAATTTTTATATTATTAAAAATCTTTCACAGTTGATCAAAGGTGTTTATTGCTTTATTATTTGCTTCTTTTACAAAAACTTCACTTCCTCTTCTTCCTTATTCGATAAACAATTTTTTCTTCTGAACCACTAATCAATTGTACAATTATTTACTCTTCTATTATGAATAAAGTTAAGCTAAATCTCTAAGGAGATAATGGATGTATACTTAGATGTTAAATCAATACAAGCGTAGATGTTAGCAAACAATTACCCATATTAACTAACTGAACTTATTAAGTAATAACAAAGACCAAGATCTTACAATGTGATATTAATGTCAGTTATTTGATCTACAATTATTCATTACAATAACAACAAAATAAAATTAAAGCATTAATTATTTCATTAATCGAATTTTGTTTACAGTTTATTTTTTTTTTTTTTCATTTAATTGGATTGTTTCAAGCAAAAGTTAAAGTCTATCCAATGTAAGCTCAATATGCGATGTAAGAAAGAAAACAAGTCCAATTTATGTACAACGTACTTACTTACTTACTTACGCCTGTTACCCCTCTCAGAGGAGAATAGGCCGCTTACCAATATTCTCATTCATCTCTGTTCTGAACAATCCTTTCCACCTGTCTCCAGTTACTGTTCATCCTTTCAATGTCTGCTTCAAGTTCTCGACGCAGGGTGTTCTTTGACCTTCCTCTTTTCAGTTTTCCAACAGGATTCCAAGTTAGTGCTTGTCTCGCGATGCAGTCTGATGATTTCCGAAATGTGAGTCCTATCCATTTCCAACGTCGTTTCCTGATTTCCTCTTCAGCTAGAAGTTGGTTTGTTCTCTTCCATAGTAAGCTGTTGCTAATGGTTTTCGGCCAACAGACATTCAATATTCTGCGTAGACAGTTGTTTATGATTACCTGTACCCTCTTGAGGATGTTTGCAGTAGTTCTCCACGTTTCAGCTCCATACAACAGAACTGTCTTGACGTTCAAATTGAAGAGTCTAACTTTGAGATTGGTAGACAGTTGTTTTGAGTCCCATATATTTTTAAGCTGTAGGAATGTTGCCCTTGCTATGCTAATGCTTGCCCTTACATCTGCATCGAATCCTCCTTGTTCATCGATGATGCTCCTCAGGTATGTGAAGGTATCTACTTCTTCCAGAGTTTCACCATCAAGTTCAATTGGGTCAGTGCTCTCTGTGTTGACTTTGCTCTTTCCCTTATGTATTTTCAGGCCCATTGATGCTGAGGTTGCTACTACGTTGGTCGTCTTCACTTGCATTTGCTGGTGTGTATGGGTTAAAAGACCTAGATCATCCGCAAAGTCCAGATAATCGAGTTGCATCCTACTTGTCCATTGAATCCCGTGTTTCCCCTCAAATGTAGCGGTTTTCATGATCCAATCAACCGCTAGAAGGATGAGGAAAGGCTAGAGCAGACAGTCTTGTACAACATATAATGATATAAAAATATAGGGAAAATATTATTCAATTTCTTTATTCCTATTATGTTGTAAACGTTACTTCAAATGGAATGATTTCGAACAGTGTTATTAAAACTTTACAAATGTTATAAGTTAAAGTGCCATTTTAAAAATGTTTCAAATTATGAATTGAGTTAAGAAAAATAAATCAGAAATTATAATTGAATGTTGTGGAGACTATTGATTGTCATGATTTAATTGGAGTTAGACAACCAGTGATCACTTGGAAGCATTGAACAGCTGTTTCGTTCTGGTATGAAACTGTTCAGCAGTGCGCTGATCAATTTGTGATATCGAAACTGACAGTCAACAATCTTCACAACAACCAATTATTACCGATGTCAGCTTACTAGTGACTAGTTACTTGAGGTAATTCCTGGAGTTCTAGAAACATGACTTGACCAGTGGAATTCAACCATGTAACGTGTGAGGCAGTCACCTACCAATGACAAGGATGAGGACACACGAACGTATCACAATTTGACTGAATTAGAAATATCAACCGTAAGTAACTGACTCAGTGGTCTAGTAGTGAAGCGTTCGTTGCAGAGTTAGAGGGTTCGATCCCCGATGGGGTCCGTGGACGCGCACCACTGAAGAATCCCATACCAGGACAAAACAGCTATTCAGTGCTTCCAGGTGATCACTGGTTGTCTAATTTAAATCAATCCGTGATATTAAAATTGAAAATCAAAAATTGTTGAACAGTTGTTCAACTGTAATATCGGACATTTTTAGGTGAGTACAACTACAACCTCCTTGAAGACTAAAATGGAATTTCTCAGCAATACGCACTCCGAGTTCTACTAGGTAACCAAACCCATTGCCCTCAAGTCTAATGATCAATCACTTAATCCTCTACACCACTTGACCGGCATCCAATAGTAGAATTTCCATTTCCGTTAATTCATGCCGTACTTTAGAATTTACTGATCCAGATTACGTTGTTATAGAAACAGTACATCTACTTATCCTTTAAGTGTATCATCTTGAAATACAATATGTGATTTAGTTTATTCTTAAAACGCCATTTTCAACTTACGAGAAGTAATTGTCATGACTTTGTACATATTGTTAACAAAATACTTAAACCATACGATTATTTTTAGTTTAAATTAAGAGTCTCAGGAAATACAGAGGAAACAGTTCTAGTGATATTGTCTGTATAAAGAGTAAGGGTTGTCTATATAACAGAAATTTTCGGATATTAAGTTGGTATATTTAACTAAGCAATCAATGTATTGTGTAATCAATAGTTTACAAACAGAGTTTATGATCTGGAATCCAGTTCAGTTAATCTCTGCTTGGTTTTAATCTCGTTTAACCAAAATATGGAGAAATAGAAAGAGAGAAATGACTGACACTGTAAGAAACTGAATAAAGTGGAGTTTAAGTAAAACGCAGAGAGTAAAATGAATTGATTCTATCTCAAGTGTTTTCATCGTCCTTAAGCAGCCTAAAGACGTAATTAGTAGTATTGTTCATAACACTGATTTATATGTCTTTAATAAGGTTGTTAGTGATATGTGGGACAGGACGACATAACTACCGAAGAATACATAAAACAGCATCATAAACGTAGTAATTAACATTAATGAATATCTACAAATAACACTTGTGAGCATTTGATTCTAGTCTGCTAATAGTTTCCTGCTTATATCACAGTCTTCTCATATTATGTAGCAGTTGGCACGATGAGTTACGGAACCTTACTGCAATGTTGTCGAATAAGTATACTTTGAGCCTTTAATGTTTTTACAAACATGTTAATACGTCTTATAATTAATGTATCCTTTCTTGTGTGTGAATCTTTATAAACCGACGACCCATTTTTTTTATTACATTTCTATTCTCAGCCCCTACGCCTATCTACATTACAGACATTGATTTACTATATATTCCTGGTTGAACTGATTGCTGGTTTATTTGTGCTTCTACTATTAAGAAGTACGATACAATACTAGCCAATACAACAGCTGAATTCCCACTGGGTTACTTCGTAACTATAATTCGTAATACTGAGTTCTAAGTTTCAATAATAGGACAACAATTACTAAATTAAGTTAATTGTCAAGTCCTTTAGTGTTTTCGAACCTAAAACATTTATAATATGCTTAACTATTTTCACTAGATGCTAGTTCATCCAAAAGATGCTATTTATACATGCCACTTAGATAATGAGCAGTCCATTAAGAAAAGTAGACAATTCATTTCTTTACATACAATAATAAAATGCTTATCTAAGGTATCTATTCTTCATATAGTCTTATATCATTCTGTCTATTTTCCAACACTTTATAACAAGTTATCTACCTATTTATCTGTTTACTTAAATCTGTTGTCATTATTATCCACGGCTAATGATTTACCACCGTATATTTATATTCTTGATGGTGAAACTCTGGAAGAAGTGGATACCTTCACATACCTGAGGAGCATCATCGATGAACAACGAGGATCCGATGCAGATGTTAGGGCAAGGATCGGCAAAGCAAGGGCAGCATTCCTACAGCTAAAAAATATATGCGACTCAAAACAACTGTCTACCAACCTCAAAGTCACACTCTTCAATTCGAACGTCAAGACAGTTCTGTTGTATGGAGCTGAAACGTGGAGAACTACTTCAAACATCCTCAGGAGGGTACAGGTATTTATTAACAACTGTCTACGCAGAATATTGAATGTCTGTTGGCCGAAAATCATTAGCAACAGCCTACTATGGAAGAGAACAAACCAACTTCCAGCTGAAGAGGAAATCAACAAACGACGTTGGAAATGGATAGGACATACATTTCGGAAATCATCAGACTGTATCACGAGACAAGCAGTAATTTGGAATCCCTGTTGGATAACGGGGAAGAGGAAGGATCAAAGAACACACTACGGGTCGTGAGCTGGAAGCAGATATAAAAAGGATGAACAGTAACTGGAGACATCTGGAAAGGATTGCTGAGGACAGAGTTTCGATGGAGAATACTGGTGAGCGGCCTATGCTCCTCCTGAGAGGGGATAACAGGCGTAAGTAAGTATGTAAGTAATTTATATGGTTACATCGTTCGTTGACTAACAAACAGTACAAGTTTCATATGATTCATACGTGATTGACTTAGTACGTTCACAAAATTATGTGCAGCTCTCACTAGAAATATTTATATTTAAGCTTTTAGTCAATCTGTTATACGTACATGAAGAACAAATGTATCTAAGTTCAAAATGGCTACCATAGATTGATCATCTAAATATTCAATGATATCAGTAGCTCAGGAAGTGGATAAGTTTGGAAAATCTCTATCGAAATATGATAATTTTTAACGAAGAAGACTTCATTACACTCTAGTTATCGTCTTCTATTTAACTTCACAATTATTATGTATATCGGAATATATCTGATAAGTTTACTGATTATCAAGAAAAGTTGTGCATAAATTAGTACACTTAAGGTCTCTCAGCGAATGCATAACTACTGAGCCGGTCGGTGTCCAGTGATAGAACTTTGATGCAAATAAACTCACTGGTGACTAACTTCCATATGTTACCGAACCTCTAGTGAGGTTCAGACATGTTGAGGATGGAATAGTTATCAATAATGACAATGGATGATCGTCACACTATATCACAAATTAGTATAATTTTGAATTCTACCCCTGGACGCCAGCTGACCCAGTTGTACAGATGGTTGAGCGTTCACCGAGTGACCTGAGTGCATTGAGTTCGAATCCCTGACAGAATCGAGGATGCACCTTACCGAAGAGTCCAATCCTATGACGAAACAGCTGTTAATTTCTCTCTAGTTTTCAGCGGTATCCAACCGATATCAATCAGTGATGATTACAAACAAGTGAACTGAATACCTGTCCTCCACAATGCCACCTTAATTCAAAATAGAACCCATTCCTGTTCAAATAATATGACTTCAGTGAAATTCGTGCATTGAATTAGATTAGATTCAAATGTGTATCTGAGGACAAATCAAGTTTTACTGGTTTATTTAAGTAACATTCCCAATCAGATAAGTAAAATGATTTTCCGATAAAATATACCAACTTAAATTTATTTAACTGACCTTTCAATATTTAAATGATCAGAGTGAACAATGAATTTAGAATGAATTCATTAAAGATGTCCTCTGATAGTAAGAGGTTGAAAGTGAATGTTAAACAAAATCTTAGTTTGTCAATAACTTATCCCAGTACACATACCTTTTAAATCCTATTCAATTTATTCATTATTCATTATTGAGTGTAGAAACTTTTTTTTTCTGTTGAAATTGTGGTATTACATTTCTAATCATCGATAAACAAGGAGGGTCAGATGCAGATGTGAAAGCGCAGATTGGAAAGGCAGACAAGAGCAGCATTTTTACAACTGAAGGACATCTGGAACTCAAACTAACTGTCGGCTAACATTAAAGTTAGAGTTTTTAATACAAATGTGAAGACAGTTAGTTTTGTTGTATGGAGCTGAGACTTGGAGAACTACGAAAAGCATCATCCAAACGATACAATTATTTATAAACAATTAGTCTGCGTAGGATACTTTGGATCCGTTGGTCAGATACCATCAACAACAACCTCCTACGGCAGACAACAAATCATCCTGCAGTCGAAGAAAATATTAGGAAAAGACTCTGGAGGTGAATAGGATATACACTGAAGAAATCACCAAATTGTGTCACATGACAAGCATTAACAAGAAATCCTGAAGGTCAAAGGAATAGAGGAAGACCGAAGAACACATTGTGTCGATTATTGAAGACAATCATGAAGAGAATGAATAACACATAGGAAGCAGTGGTGAGAAGATATGCGATTAGAGTTGTTTGGAGAATGGTGGTCTGTGCTGCATCCACATGGGGTAACAGGAATTGATTGATTGATTGAATGTTCAACTATGTTACATACTGTATTCACCTTATTTAACATATCATAAATCTAATCTACATAAGTCATATATTTTATTCATTATTTGATAAATTCCTCGTAGTTCACTTAGAAAATATTGAACTAATTCAATCATTTAATTAAGAAATATTGTTATTTGTATATTCCAATTAATAATAAATATCGGTATAAAACAAAATAGTTTGATGTTATATTCATTAATGAAAAAACAAACAACAAAAAAAGGGTTGTTTGTTAAAAACAGTAAACAGCTGTTCAATAGTCACTGATTTTCAATGGTATCCAACCGACATAATTTTGTTTGTTCTATTCAATTGCAGGAAATAATCATTAATTTGAAAACAGTAGTATCTGTAAAATAACAAACAAACAAACAAACAGACAGACATTTTAATCAGAAAACTATTTTTATTCAGTTTTTCATTAAAATAAAAATATGACCAGTTAACATGAATGTATCATAGAAATGATTGACCCTTATAGTTAATCGATTACGAGTCATTGTTGAATTGTTTGCATTGACAAATGATTCTGTATTCAGTATATTGCCAGTGTATTGTGTAATTAAATTGAAGAATGGCATATATTTGCATATAATTATAGAGATTCAAGGTTATAGGAGTTATATTCTCTGAAGAATGGAATATAGTAACATGTCAACTCAAATTAGTAACATCAATTGATTGTGTTTAAACAAGCGTTCCAATATACTATTCGTTGGGTTCTAAACTAAACTGTGTATATAATCATTCATGCATCTTGTAGGGTAGCCTCAAACTAAGACAAAACGGATATCTGACAAATAACTTAGTTGATCATTGTGTAGTGACCAATTGGATGTTCGTTAAGTATTACATCATAGTGCTAATCGAATTCTATCGATAATGTTGTAATGTGGTCACTAGTCTAAGTGATTCGACATTACTGGAACTATGCAGAGATGGAAGGTGGTTTGAGCGTGGTTAGACCTAGGTTTCGTGCTATTTGGTACTGGCCAACAAGGCGTACCCGCAATCTTCTAGGGAACTTATGTTCCCTTGTGGATATGATTTTGAGTCAACCAGATTCACGTTGTGCGACAGATTTCAGTGAGCTATTACAACATGATCGATAGAATTTGACAAATATATTAAAGAATTGAAGAACATCTAATTGGTCGCCCTAATGATCAACCAAGACCTACATTTCAGTCCTATATATGGGTCACTCGAGTCCTGAATAGCTCAGTAGTAACGGTCGTAGACTATCAAAGTAATTCGCCAGGGATCGAATCCTAAAATATTGCAGGTACGTCTTCCTGGCTAGTGTCAAATAGCATGAAACCTAGGTTCAGTGTTTTCATCCGGCTACCTTCAAACCACCTTCCCGCTATCTGATGTTTCTGATTTTCATTAATTTATCAGATTACATAAGTTTATTAGGAAAACTGGATTTATATGTTAGTCATCTATTCACTAGTGACATTAGTTTACAAATGAACTTATCCACAACGTTTGAAATGCTTACTGAATGTATTGTGTTCAATGTTTTTGATGATGTACTGTACTTCTTATTGAAAACTTATTTTCAAGCTACATAATTCACTAAATTTATGTTTCTTATTAATTACATCAGGTCGCACCACATAATTATGTTCATATAATAAGGTTGAGGCTTAATTTCATTCGTTTGAAATAGAACCTTTTAATGAAAATTATTCACTAATATCCAACCATTAAATGACTACATTTAAGGGGTTGTTGTGGAGATAGTTAATTTGTTAATGCTGATATCACGAATTGATCTGAACCAGACAACCATTGATCACCTGGAAGTGCTGGACAGCTGTTTCGTCCTAGTATGGGACTCCTCAGCAGTGCACATCCACGACCCTGTTGGGGATTGAACTCAGGACCCTCTGGCTCCGTGACGAGCGCTTTACCATTGGACCACTGAGCCGGCTCCTAATGGTTGATATTTCGAATTAAGTCAATTTGTGTTACGTTTGCGCGACCTCATCTATTGTCATCGGTGAGTTACTGTCTCACACCCGACACGATTGAACTTCACCGATCACGTAGAATCGAACGAAAATGGTAGATAGTGTCAATTTAAAGAACACTTTAAATGTTGTGCATAAGTTTATCCTTAGTTTATAATTAATGTATTGCAAATTAACACAAATTTCAATAATCGAGATAATTTTTTTCATTATAATGAGCCATTCTAACGGATCTGACACATATTTACAAAACACTTCTGTGGATTGATTACACAAGCAGAATACGAAATCCTCACAAATAGACATGAATATTGTTTTGGTAAGTTCTATATATATAACTCATTTCAAGTTTAGTCCACGAAACTGTCTATACTGACTTTAGTTACCTACGTCGTTAAGTGCATCATCCAAAGTACATTCAAATGTACTTTCAACTGCTGTCAGTTTGTACTGCTTACCGATGGCCTGTTTGGAAAAAATTCTTTGTAGTTGAGAGTGGATACCTTTTGTGTATTGCTAATAGAAAGGACGTTCGCGGAAGTTAGAAATATCAATCATTGGGAAGTGGTTCAGTGGTTTCATGGTTAAACGTTCACTTTAATGCCTGAAAGTCCTGGGTTCGATCCCTGGTGGTTTCGGGAATACGTCTGATACTGGGACTGAAAAAGCTGTCCAGTATTTCCTGGCTGTAAGTAGTTGTCTAATTCAGATCCGATTCGCGACATCGAATTAAGAAGTATGTTAGTTGAAAAGCGTAGTGATAAGAGAGTTATTAAGAGTTTATGGTGGGATTTGACCTCGAACAAGATGATCTCGTGCGGTGTTAGAGGATATGACGCGATTTTCACTTCTTGACCGCCCACACCATGTAAGGATCTTACTTCCTAAGGTACCTGAGAAGGAAAACTGGGTTAGTATTGGTCTAGTGACATAGGAGAGCGATCGTAGAGTCCCAAGGGATAACTGCTTGGGCCCGATTACCTACGACCTTGTTATGGGGAGTTCTTGAAGTGTTAGCTCCGTTTTTCAGAAGGCCTTACTGTCGGAGACAGAAATCTGAGGAGTAAGGTAAGGAGTGACATTTTTACGGTCGACCATTTCTAACCTCGGTACCTTCCGTTAAGAAGGCAGCATCGCTGCAGATTCTGCTTATCCGACGAAAACACCTTACTGCTGTCACACCTTGTTGAAAGTCAGTAGTACGACTTCACCCTCAGATCTTAGGTTGCTGCCTCTAGTCTTATCGCTCTCCAACAGATCTGCTTGGCACGCGTTCTGGCCAATATAGCTCATTTGGGTCATCACGATTGGTAAGACCGACTACCACGTCAAGGTAGCAGCTATGGTTAACTTTTAGAGTTAACATTGTCATCGACTGATTTCTCTGGGGTTGACCTCCTTCCAAATGATAAACTTACTGACCTGGAATATGCAGATGATATAGTTCTATTGGGTGAAGATGTTGATAAAATACAGAATGTTTTGACAACCTTATACATAAACGTAAGCATGTTTAGGATGCGATTCTCCTCATTCAAATGCAAAATGCTGCTTCAGAACTGGCTTAACTCGGATACCGAAGTTAGTGATAGGAAGTGAAGCAATTGAATGTGTTAATCGCTTTACTTATCTTGAGAGCCTTATCAATCCTGAATGTCTCCTATCTGATGAAATCTCGGCTCGTATACATAAGGCCCGATTGGCTTTTACCAATTTGCATCACTTGTGGCACAGGCGAGACATCCATCTACTGACGAAAGGACGCGTTCACTGTCAAGCAGTTAAATTCGTTTTACTTTATGGATGTGAAATATGGCTATTAAGGATAGAGGATATTCGTAGGCTTCTAGTATTTGATCACAGATATCTCTGAAACATTGCTCGGTGTTTGCTGGGACCATCGAGTAAGCATGTGAATTGGTTAGGAATAGAGTACTAGGTAAATACAGTAAGTTTATTGATGAAGTAATAAATCTTCAGCAGCTGAGGTGGTTACGACATATGTTCCGTATGCCTGACCACCGTCTACCTCGACGTGTAATGTTGTCTAGTGTGAGAATAGGCTGGAATAAAGCAACGGGTGGCCAAATGAAAACATGGCACCAATCCATGAAGTCATTGACAATTCGGCTGAGCCATGTTGATAGATGCAGACTACCTGATTGGGGTCCACGTGATGATCGTAACAAATGGTTAGAGACTTTAGGTGATATGGGTGAAAATCGTTGGGAATGGCGCAGGTGCATCCACTCCTTGTCTTACTCCAAATTCTAAGTTTTCGAGCTTTTCATAATTTTCTCTTTACTGAATCACTTTTTTTGTTTAAAATCTCATCTCTGGTCTCTATGCCTTTCGATTAGTACTTACTCTATTACTACCTCTCCTACTCTGGGATTTAGTCAGACAATTTAATCTTTATCTGCTAATTAGGGCATGGCAACTTGATCTGATGTACGCATGTACCAAGTTCTACGTTGTAAGTGACTGACTGAGTTGAAAAGCCTATGTAATATTTCCCATATATGCAACCAATATCAGTTCAATGTTCTTAATGGTCGTCTAACTAATGTATGTTTGTATATATCTATGTATAATATAGAACCTTGGGACATCGGCGCAGGTTGCCGCACCTCAGTAGTACAAAAAGATGTACACCGAATAAGTAGAATTAGTAGTTACTTCAGTGATAGTCATATAGAATATGGTACAGGGAGGAAGAATTAGTTCACGGAAAGGTGTAAAACAGTTTCGAGCTTAACAATCTGAAGGATCACAAACAGTGAACCTTTTCGATCCATTATGATATATTGGACTCCATTTCACCCAGAGTTCCCAGCTATTAGTCACAACATTCGCAAAAACCTCAACCAAGTAGTATGTAACTGCTAACACGGCTCAGAAGCAGCAGTCAGTGACTAGATGGACTGATGTGACTGTTTTAGTTTGAACTAACTTTCTTTCATCCTACTCCAATATCATTTCATGATATAAGACAATAGAATATATTCAGTTTATTAAGCATAATTTGGTATGACTAAGGTGGATTGGAATGGTGTTTTCAATGGAGTTCTGTTACATAAGATAGTTTCTTCATATCATATGTATCTAGTGAGTATTAGTAACATTAACACGAAATTAAATAACCTTTGACCTAAATGATACAGTTTTAGTAAAAATCCACCATCTCATATTTCTTTATCTACTGTTACATAATGAATTTTAAATATCACGAGTTAGATAATATTTATAAAAACAATGACCATACTGTAAATTAATCACAATATTCATTGTTCACTAATGTCTATAGGTCAATGAAATAAAACTTAGTTATTTGTAGTTGTCATGGGTTGATACCGATTGTGTACCACTGTGAATAAGACGGAGCTGGACAGCTGTCTTATCCTAGCATAGGACTCCTCAACAGTGCTCACTCTCGATTCTTTCTGGGAGTCGAATAAAACAAATGTCCAGTACTCTCTGGTTTTCACTGGTATCAAATCAACTTCTGTCTATGATAAATACAATCAACTGAACTTAACACGTATCCATCTTCATAAAATCACATCAATTCAGTTACAATAATCAACTCACTAGTGACTAACTTCACAATGTTACTGAACTTCTAGTGAGAAAATGTGACTAATGTAGTCCAGACACATCAGGAATGAGACAGTTATCACTAATGATAATGAATAATCGTCGTGCTATATCACAAAATGATAGCAGTGGACAATGCATCATTGAACCCTGGTAGGCGAAATGATGCAGATGATTAGGCTCTCGTCGAGTGACGTGAAATTACTGAGTTCGATTCTTTGGTGGAAGTGATGGTGTGCATTGCTGAGTAGTCCAATAATATGGTGGGATAACTGTATTGATCCCCCTGGTTTATAGTGGTATCCAAACGAGATCAATAGGTGACAAATAATAACGATTGAACTTAATACATATCTCTACAATACAACCTCAGTTCACAAAAATCAAAATAAAATGAACATGAGAAAAAGCTTGTATTAGATTGTGACTAACAATAGAATATAAGATGCATATTTAGTGATGTTTTAGACTGGTCGGTTAAATGTACCTTTCGGTTTGGTTGCCATCTCTGACCTGAGCTTTCATCGTCATTCTGAACAACTTTATCGGTACAAGCTTTTGAGATAAGTGAGTAATGCAAATTTCATCACAAGCGGATAGCAGCCTTTCGTGTCGCCTCTTCAAATTGATTGGTTGTTGCTTTATCATTTTTTGCACATCCATAGTATTTTGATTGTTTATTAATTTTCCAATTAATTGATAAGTTGCCTCTATATCAATGTGTTTATACATTGTCGAGTGACCTTAATACCAAGCTTTATAAAATTCTCTCATTATCTTTATATGTCCTCTACCTAAAATCACTGTTTTTCCAATCAAACTTGTGTCAGTAATTGTTCATATGTAATGATATAAGAGTGGATAAGTCAAAGCACTTGACGCTTATTAATGTTCATGTAGACGGAGATGGAGAGGTCGTCCGCTTTGTTCAAATTAGTGTTTATCACAATCACTGCAGTTTATTTTGAGGATGACGTTTGTTTTGTCATTTCCTGTTATCTTCCCCTATGGTTTACATAGAATTGATTGTAGTAAATTTGTTGGCTTGTGTGGGACATTTATTCTTAACGGCCTCAATAGTCAGACATGTATTTTGTATGTGGTGGAGTGATCCGTTTGTTGATTTCGACATTTGATTCTGAGCTTTTGGTGCTCTAAATAGACATTTCGTGGTGAAATTGCATGGATAGCCGTACTTTTAGAAGACGGTCATTAGGTATTCCTCTTCATTTCTTCATGTAGTAGTTGTACTGTAGTGTTTTCGCCCTTTGAAATAGAGTTTACACACAGTTAATTTTGTGGGTTACTGGGTTGTTGCCATTACAATTAAAAATTTGTTCGGTATAGGTTCCTTTCCGAAATACTTGGGTCTCCTATTTTCCTATATCAGTTCTGGTGATTAGTACATCCAAAAATGACAGTTTGTTATTTGACCCCTTTTTAAATGTAAATTGTATGACTTCAAAGACGTTGTTGATTAGATTATAGGCATTTTGCAATTCATTCTTTTAATTACGAATGTGTTATCCATATAACAGATCTACATTTTTGGTTTGATCATTAGTACTACTGAAGCTTCTAATCTCTGCATCACTGTTTATGAGATAAGTTCCGATACTGGTGATCCCATCGGTGTTCCTTTGGCTTAAATGTATATTTTATTACTGAATTGAAGGTATGTTGTTAACCACATCTTGATGAGCTCCAATAGGCTTTGACTTCGAAATTTTGTTTGTTTTGTAAGGTTAGGATTATTTGCAAAGAAAGAGGTATAATGTGTTGTGCAAACTTTGGTTCAACTGAAGTAAATAAGGTCATGACATTAAAGAATACCATTACTTTGTCATTGCTGATTTAACTGTTTTTAATCTTAACCAAAATACACCTGTATCCCAGTTTTACTGTTCATATGAACATCCAAACCAGTGTCTACCTATTTACATAAAAACACTTATCCACTTTGGTTGATTGGATCATTAAAACCTCTACATCTGAGGGGAAACACGGAATTCAGTCGACAAGTAGAATGCAACTCGATTATCTGGACTTCACAAATGATCTAGCTCATTTAACCCATACACACCAGCAAATGCAAGTGAAGACGACCAACGTAGTAGCAACCTCAGCATCAATGGGCCTGAAAATACATAAGGGAAAGAGCAACATCCTCAAATTCAACACAGAGAGCACCGACCCAATTGAACTTGATGGTGAAACTCTGGAAGAAGTGGATACCTTCACATACCTCAGGAGCATCATCGATGAACAACGAGGATCCGATGCAGATGTAAGGGCAAGGATCAGCAAAGAAAGGACAGCATTCCTACAGCTGAAAAATATATGGGACTCCAAACAACTGTCTACCAACCTCAAATGTAGACTCTTCAACTCGAACGTCAAGACAGTTCTGTTGTATGGAGCTGAAACGTGGAGAACTACTGCAAACATCCACAGGAGGGTACAGGTATTTATAAACAACTGTCTACGCAGAATATTGAATGTCTGTTGGCCGGAAACCATCAGTAACAGTCTACTACGGAGGAAAACAAACCAACTTCCAGCTGAAGAGGAAATCAGGAAACGACATTGGAAATGGATAGGACATACTTTGCGGAAATCACCAGACTTCATCACGAGACAAGCACTAACTTGGAATCCTGTTAGGAAACGGAAAAGAGGAAGGCCAAAGAACACCATGCGTCGTGAGCTGGAAGCAGACATTGAAAGGATGAACAGTAACTGGAGACAGCTGGAAAGGATTGTTCAGGACAGAGTTGAATTTAGAATACTGGTGAGCGGCCTATGCTCCTCCGAGAGGGGTAGCAGGCGTAAGTAAAGAGTAGGTAGTATGAATGGAATAGTAGGAACTTCATATTCCATAAAACTTTATTTGCCTAGTAACAATGAATCAGTTATGACTTCATTTAGAGGACAAAGTAGAAATAAGTATTATGCTATCGATTAAAAGATTATTTAGTAGTACACTGAACCAATTCAAGTGGTAGCAAATGTCAAGACTTTACTTTGTTTAACAACTAGAAATTATGCTATTAATTCACTTTTATATTTTGTTTTTCTAGTTTATCAATGTTATATTATCTTTGACGTTAAGATTAGAATGTTATTGGGCAGTCTTAAGAAGATAATGGAAGGTTTAGTATTAAGTTTCCTATTTTCTAAAATAAGTAATGAATATTAGTAGTATTGGTCAGGATCTAAATATTGGCTCCTTCTTCGATACACCTCAACGTGATAGTATCTTTTTAAAGTGGGTCAAGAAGAAAGTTTAATAAAATTATTTGGTTAAATTGTGCTCTGTTAGCTGAATAGTTAGATTTAAGAACTCTCATCGTCATTCTGAATAACATCATCGGTGCAAACTTCAGATAGAAATGAACTGTGAAAATTTCTCCACAAACGACTAGTAGTTTGTTTTGTTGATGTTGAAGTCGATTGGTTGTTATCGACACATGTGTTATCATTTTTAGTTCATTTCCTCTTGACCTGATTCATAGTATTGTAGTTGCTTATGGTGATCATAACTGGTTGATAAGCAGGATCTGTTTCTATATTTTTTTTATTGATTTTTGATTAACTTCAGCATCAATACCAGGAATGAATGAAGAAAATCAACAGGAAAAATAACAAACTGCAATACAACTAACTTGAAGAAAGAAAGGCCATACTATACTGGCTGCCTTAGAATGAAAAGGATTGAAGAAACTAGAGAATAGAGAGTATATCGTCATAGTTCCAGCTGATGATTGACGTACCAAACTATTTATGGATAAAAAAGAATATATTAAGAAAGGTTTAAAACAACTTAAGGATAAAAAGTATGGCAACCAATGAACATAAATCTATTTAAGAAGCTGTATGACCAAATCTCTAGAACTTCAAACAAGCTTGCAATTTGCCAAGGAATACAGCTTTTTTTCAACAGTAATATGTAAATCGGATTCTCATGAAATGAAAACTGTTATATCTCCTACCTGACAGCCTGAATGACCGCAGTCAACTTTAACACTCCAGCGCCTTGAACCCTCCTAGTAGCAAATTTAGATGACGAGTAGACAGGAAACTTTATTCCAGTAAGATAGAGAGAGAGTTCTGAGTAAAATAATCGTACATTTATACTTTTGTGAAACAACAAAATCTGTATCACAATCATCCATCCGAACTAAGAAGTTTCAACTATTACCCAATCAGAACGTACCGTGTCGAGATTCTGGAAGGTTCTGTCTATCAGTGATTGGATGGAGTGTCTCCGGTTCTTTCAAGGGTTCTGGAGGCTTCATTGAGGTTTCTGGGAGCCGTACCAACATAAACAAATAATCCTTTTGTTCCTAAGCAAACATTCAACCTTTAGTTATCTAAACTATATCCGTTAAACAATGACAAGTTTACAGTTTACTGAGTTTGAAGTTTATCTTTCGTTATTTGTTCAGCTTCACTGGTATATGTAATTGTAATGTAGAGATTGTCGAATTTCAACATCATGAATTGTCCCAAGTTGGATAACCATTTAAAAAACTAGCGACTTTTGGATAGAAGCTTGGTTCTAGTATGGGACTCCTCAGCAGTGCGTATCCATAATCAAGTTAATATCTCGTAAATTGACCGATGTTAGTTCAGTGGTTTTACACTTAAGTGATCATCCTCGAAATCTGAAGGTTCTATGCTCGATTCCCTGATAGGATAGTGAATACAAACTGCTCACGTTAACATATTCATTGACATTTTACTGAAAGTAAAATATTCGACTAAATTAGATACATTACGGTTTATTTGATTGTATTCATTCAAATGAGTTTCACTGATTTAAAATTCATTTCATTAATATTTTATGATTCTATATTCAGTGAATTCACCAATCAATCAACGCCTGTTACCCCTATGTGGAGCGTAGGCTGCCGACCAGCATTCTCCAACCATCTCTGTTCTTGACCTTCCTTTCCAGCTCTTCTCAAGTGCTCTTTATGTCTGTCTTTAATTCCCGACGCACTGTGTTTTTGCGCCTTCATAATCTATTTTAATTGTAATTATATTGTCTATTCATTTCTTGTAATACGCAAACTACACAAACATACAGTTCACTACGCATTCGTAAACATATACCGGTGAACATCAACATTGGGATGCAGGTACATCCAGCCGATTAGTCCCAAATAGGACGAAACGTGCGCGTCCTGGATTCCACTTGCCAGTCACAATCCAACTTAAATATACCGATATGGTTGAAAAAGTATTAATGTAGTTCGTCAACAGTACCACCCTGTAACATTTGGTAAACAGATTACATTCAATCAAAATAGGAGATGCATTCACTATTTTGCATTACATTTCGATTAACTTATTTAAAGAAGCAGTAATACGATTAATATACTATAGTTGAAGTTATTAAGATTAACTCCAGAAGATTTAACTTATTCATTTAGAAGAGTATTGTTCATCCTCTCGGTTTACCATAATCCATTCATTATACAAGCTGAGTATAGTAAACTTTTACTTTACAAAACACATTTTCTGTTTATCTCTACATTGTCACATTCTTTACTATACAATCATCTTTTAGAATCCATGTCAATTTCATATCATTTCTATGAGATTTAACATTAACATTAACGTTAACACAACCAAACCAATATGTTATTTTGCTTATTATGTAATTGTATTAATACATGATTTGATTTAGTTTATTGTATTATTTAAGGTAACTCAACATTATATAACTATGATTCTCCTATTGCTACTCTGAAATGACCTTACAAATTCACAGCTGATAAATTGAGGGAGGTAGTTATTGTATTAAACATTGAAAAAGTTCATTATTATTGTATGGATCATTGTGTAATAATGTAATTCATTCAATATATTTTTTTATGTGAACACCTTGTTTTGGTCATTGTAATGAATTCTTCATGGATTCACAATTGTACCAGCTTAATGGTGAAGTGATTGTAAACAACTGTGTGTTCGAATATTTCTTAATTCTAAAAGAAACTTGTCTAAAATATTTTTCTATCTCAACCCACTCACCTTTATTCTGTAGTTCTTTCTGCTAATGATTATCAACTAATTGAATATGGATATGATTAACGTGCATTCCTGAGATGTATGATAACGTGTTCATCATTTATAACTGCATAAAATGATAATAGTGAATACTATAAATAATATGAATTCCATGTTGTTTGTAATTGTTATAGACTGATGTCGGTTGGGTATCAATTAGGGAGAGGAGGAATATTGGGCATCTGATGTGTTCTAGTACGGGACTATTCAGTAGTGCTTACAGTCGATTTCGCCTGGGAATTAAACCTCAAACCTTCAGATCATACAACGAAAGTTTAGCTATCTGAACTAATGGGCAGGTATCCAAAGCTAAAATTCCACTCCTCCTACCCATTTGTGGTGTGACTCGACAATTGGTCAATGGCACTAGTGATGATTGTCTCTACAGATATATCTAAACTCCACCAGTCTTGACTTCTTAATAGAAGTTCAGCAACATCTTTAAGTTTGTCACTACTGTCAATATAATGGAAGGCGTCAAAGAGAATGACCATCTTGACGTACTATTTTTCAGAGTATTAAACCATATATGTTGATATGTATCAAACATTTTACTTCTATTTTTTTACATACCCGCCACCTTAACATTCTATTTAACTTATTAACTGTTCCTGTGCTATACTCCGTTCATTAACTATAATTGATTAACAGTGTAAGTGCTCTGTTCTCTATCGTTGTTGCTTTTGCTTTATGTTGATTTTTGTTGCATTATCTGTTTTTTCATGCATATAAGAGAACGACTGAAATATATGTTTAACTTGGTTTATTGGCTTATCAACCTTATGTTCTTCTTATACCAGCATCAGGTAGATATTAAGACATTGAGCAGAAGTCTTATTGTCATTGATGGCTGTATTGGTTCGTACAAGGTCGTACCACTAACTTGTCAACCTTTCATAACATAACGTATGTAGTAATTTAAGTTGTTATTATTAACATACTGTTTTGTAAATTACGGTACAATACACTATGGATATCACAATGATCATCATCATCATCAACAACAACAACAACAACAACGTAGAACCGGGCAAATACGCCTATAGGTCCAAGTCGTAGAAACTAATAATAGGATTCAAGATTTAGATGACGTTAAAGAGTGAATACACTTGCGCCACTGTCACTGATTTTGAGCCATGTCTCCAGCCATTTATTGTGACTATCACGCGGACCCCAACCAGGTAACCTGCATCTAGCAGCTTGGCTTAGACCGACAGTCAAAGATTTTATGGACTGATACCATGTTGTGGTTTGGCCGCCCCTACCCTTCTCCTATCCTACTTCAACCCTAGCCAACATCGCGCGACCAGGCAGGTAATAGTCTGGCATGCGCAACACATGTCCCAACCATCTCAGTCAATGAAGTTTACATGTTGCAAAAATTGTGTACATACATAACTCTAGGCTGTGATTACAGAAAAGAATAGACAAACTAAAGATGGACTTGTTAGGTAATGAGATTTTGTATATAACTTTAATTATTCTCAAATTTGCATGATTTGACAAGTCAGTCTTCAGATCGTCTATTCTTTTCCATGATCACTGGGCAGTTTAATATAGGAATGTACTTTTATGAATTATTATTACTATACCTCGATACTGGATATCATAAATTAATGTCTCTTCAAGTCTTAGCTACTCCAAAAGGTGAATATCATCTAAAAGATCTATTAGTGGGAAACTAATAAAGATCATTATTCATTTGAATGTAACAGTTTCATTAGAATGATTGTTAGTTAAGGAAGGGACTATAAGTGAATATGCTAATAAATAAGCGAAAATTCATAATGAATTGACTAGCAGATCAGAATATTATGCTAAGTAAATATTAGTTGACGTTTCTTCTGCCTGAACTAAGAATAGGAAATGAAACAATTGAGCTCGTTTACCACTTCACTTATCTAGGAAGCCTTACCAACAATAATATAATGGTGTCTGAAGAAATCTATTCACGGATTTAGGAAGCTTGCTTCGTTTATGTTAACTCATGTTAACTATGGCGTAGGTATGATATCCGTTTATCAGAGACAGCAGCCAGCTGTATTGCTTTTAAGAGCAGATGACATTAGTAAGCTACTAGTATTTGATAATGAATGTCTTCGAAACATTGCTTATATCTCCTGGGACCAATAAGTAAACAGTGTCGTAGCTAAACTCACGGTGCTAGGGGAGGATGTCAAATCAGTTAATGAGGTTGAGATTCTTCACCATTTAAGACAGTTGGGATATGCCTAGTAAATGCCGGAAAAAATATATGGGCGACCGGACTAGAACATGCCATTAAAACATAAAATAATTGACTGTTGAACTGACCTGTATATGCAGATACACGTCCCTTGGCTGGAGTCCGTGTGATTATCGTAAGCGGATGCTGGAGACTCTGAGTAATATAACTTGTAATTGGTGACCAAATGTATCCCGGAGTTTATTACGTATCTTGCTCTGGCCATTAATGAATATTTTAGCATGATCGATAGTGGTCGAGTGTGAACAACATACTAATATTATCTATTGCTCAACAAGAGTACCAAATAATAATTCACCCTGAAACATTGATGATATTATATAAAATTATATACAAAATAATAATGATAAAATAATATATCTATATCCAATCAAATCCTATTACGAAGCAACGTGATTTACATGTGCATATACTATTTTAGTAACCATAAGAATATCTTCCATTGGCCGGAAACCATCAGCAACAGCCTACTCTGGAAGAGAACAAACTAACTTCCAGCTGAAGAGGAAATCAGGAAACGACGTTGGAAATGGATAGGACACATATTACGGAAATCATCAGACTGCATCACGAGACAAGCATTAACTTGGAACCCTGTTAGGAAACGGAAAAGAGGAAGACCAAAGAACACACTATGTTGAGAATCGGAAGCAGACATTAAAAGGATGAATAGCAACTGGAAACAGCTGGAAAGGATTGTTCAGGACAGAGTTTAGTGGAGAATACTGGTGAGCGGCCAATGCTCCTATGAGAGGGATAACCAGCGTAAGTAAGTAAGGAGACTATCTGCTTAGATATCATTCCAAATATGTACATCATGCACACCTGAAATATGTATAACTTGTTAACAAAGATCATGATAAATCACAGAGTAAAACATAGTTGTGTTTACTGGGTTAGAAAGTTATTTTCGCATATATAATGATGTCTCCATGTTTTTTTCTCTTATCTACCCATATAATCCAATTACTTTACATTGTCCGATATTGTATCTACATAGAATTGAATGTACTAATAACTACTTTTACGAATAAGACGTTGCTTATCATCATAGTAATTTACTTATGTAACAACAGGAAACACCTTGAGATATTATCAAAGTACACAATTTTCATATTAGGAATTTACAGTCATAGTAGAGAAAAGTGATGAACTTCAACGATTCTTAGAATATTCACAAAGAATTATTCACTGATGAACTTGAAAATACGAATCTAATCAGAAAACATTTATTGTGATACTTCCTTTTAACTCCCAAAAAATATTTGGTTATTATGAGGAACTAGGACTAGAACTAGAAGTTTTACTCCTAAATTTATCATATACAAAATTATTGATTAGTAAACATATGTAATGCATAAATCAACACTACCAGTTAACTAACCATTGACTGTTACCCAATGTGGAGCATAGGCCGACGACCACCATTCTCCAACCAACTATGCACTATAATCTTCTTCCCACTCCTTCCATGTGCTGTTTATTCTGCATTTTATTTCTGCCTCCAATTCCAAAAAAAATGTATTATTTGATCTTCCTGTTTTTCTTTGACACTTAGGACTCCAAGTTAGTGCTTAACCTGTGACACTGTTTGATGATTTCCACAATGTGTGTCCTATCCACCTCTAGCGTCTTTTTCTAATTTCTTTCCCATCTGGATTTTGGTTGATTTGTTCTCTGCCTTGGAAGGTTGTTGTTGATGGTATCTGGTCAACTGATCCGATGTATTTGGTGCATACAGCTGTTTGTAAATACCTATATCATTTGAATGACAGTATTCGTAGTTCTTCAAGTTTCAGCTCCATACAACAAGAGTGTCTTAACGTTTATGTTGAAAATTCTGACTGGTATTGGCTAACAGTTGGTTTGAGTTCCAGATGATTTTCAGTTATAGAAATGCTATCCTTGCCATGTCAATCCACACCTTCCCATCCAAATAAGAACCTTCTTGTTTATAGATGATGTTGCCACCCAGGTATGTAAAAGTTTCCACATCTTCCAGTTTTTCCTGTCAAATGTAATTGGTTTGGTGCTCATTGTTCTGTATCTGAGGATCTTGCTTTTTCAACATCGTACCAAAACTAAATCCACTAACCTAGACTAACACTAAGCCTACGTTAAACTTAAATCTAATCTTACCTTAATCCTACTCAACCTTAATCTCAGAATAACTTTAACTCTGCATCCTATCAGTGTCAATGATATGAACTATAAAAGACCTTGCATCCAAATAACAGGTTTAAGTAATGGGTGTTATATAGCTACATAGATAACGTTATTTTACGGAAAGAAAAGCTTATAGAAAGCTTAGATAATTACAGTAATCATAGAAGATATGCATACCCTTCTTGATATTATTTTTATTGTCGATAAAATAAAATAATCATGTGGTTGATCCGATCTTTAATATCTACAAGTTTCCAAAGATAGTCCTGATTACCTAAAATATTCATGGTGGACATTTCAAGAATCTCTGAAATTCATCCTTATACTATATTGCAGTCAAATTTTTTTCCATACTACGGTGCAGATACACACATAAATGTAAGTAGAACTTGATATGATAAATTAGTGTTTCAGTTAAACTGAATCATATTATATAGTGAATAGCGAATATAAGTAGGACTTGAATAAGAATAGAGAATACAAGGTTTCAGTTACGACATTCAGTGAAGCTACAGAATCTCACCATCATTAGTCAGTTCGTAGTTACTGTTATCTACATGTTATTTGTCTACATGTTGTTTATATGTTATTTGCCTGCACTATAGAGGTTTCGTACCCCTAAAGTGATATCAAGCTGACTATTGAATAAAAAACACGAAAAATGATATTAATACGTGATCATATTTTAAAGCTAATTATTTTTAAATTTTATTATATGAACTCGTAAGCTTGGAGAGTAGTTTGATAAACAGGATTCATATAAGAGATCAGTTGAATCGCTTAGAAGGTCTAATGTGAATATCTACAATGAATAAATAACACTTGTTATTGCTCGGAAAATAACTCTTGGAATACAGTGGACAACAGGGATGGAACTAGATAACTTAAACTTTGTAGATGATCTAGGTCTCCTATACCACACACAACAACAAATGCGGATGAAGACGGACAAGGTGGCAGCAGCCTCGGCAGCAGTAGGCTTCAACATACATAAAGGGAAAAGTAAGATCCACTGATACAAAACAACCAACCGTAACTTAATTTCACTTGACGGAGAAATTCTAGAAGATGTAGAATCCTTTACATAATTGGGCAGTATCATCGGTAAACAAGAAGGGTCTGATGCAGATGTTTAGGCGCTAATTGGAAAGGCCGGCAACAGCAGCATTTTTACAACTGAGGGACATATGGAACTCGAAATAACCGTCGGTCAACATTAAATTTTCAATACAAATGTGAAGACAGTTAGTTCTGTTGTATGGAGCTGAGACTTGGAGAACTACTAAAAGCATCATCCAAACGATACGATTGTCTGCTTAGAATACTTTGGATCCATTGGCCGGATACCATCAACATCAACCTCCTACGGCCGAGAACAAATCAACTTCCAGTAGAGGAACAAATTAGGAAAAGATGCTGGAGGTGGATAGGACATACACTGAGGAAACCACCGAATCGTATCACAAGACAAGCATTAACATGGAACCCTGTAGGTCAAAGGAAAACAGGAAGACCCAAGAATACTGCTTTGAGAATTGAAGGCAGACATGAAGAAAATGAATAGCACTTGAGAAGAGCTAGGAAGGAAAGCTCAGGATAAAGTTCTTTGGAGAATTCTGGTCGGCAGCCTATGCTCCACATGGAGTAACAGGCATTGATTGATTGGTTGTTATTACTCGATGTTATGAAGATTGTGGGATCCAAATTCACATATCATGAATTCGTTCAAATTATATAAGTTTTGAAGGCAAGAAACTATGCGATAGACAGAAACAGTGATACATCATGAAATGACTGAAGTCGTAAACATAAATCAGTGTGTGCTATTCATGAAGCTTGAGGGTTATGAACTGAATCCTCGATGAGAATGCAGATATGGACTCCTGCGGAGTTCTGCAGTAAGGTAAAACAACTAGCCATTGCTTCATAGTTGTCATTAGTTATCAACTTACAATTAATCTGTGGTGTATGTTACAAAATTATTAAATTCCTTGATGTAGTCAAATTTAGAACTATTAGGTTGGAAACCATAGAGACTGAAGCGTTCCCCGGATATATGACTAAGGTGCGCTTGTCGTATAACCAAAGATACTTCTATCGAATGGACCCCACTCTTACGAATGAGAAATCAGAAGGCAATAAAAGATGGAAGCGAAATTATATTTGATCGTAAACAGTGCTTTAATGGGATAGCAACGTCTAGGCTGGCAAACTAGAGAGAGATGCTACCCACGGTGGTTCGAGTCGTGATCTGGTGAAGATGCGTGACCGCGCGCCTTCAACTAGTAGTGTCCGCTAAAACAAACATGGTCAGCATCAATGTCGAGAGCTTATGCAACTATTTATTTTGGGGATTATTTACCGCTACAAGACCATAGAGATATTATTGATATTTATTACGTTCACTTTGTGATGTCGTACACCTGAAGAACTTTTTTCAATAGACTCCTTCACCATTACTACTCCCCTATCGCAACATCCTTCTGTTTGACATAATGACTCTTGGTACGGCATTTTCCATTTATGAATTATAGTTAGTTATTTGGGTATGCGCTACTTCAATACCACACTATTGTCGTCCTTATGATGTATCAATGTTAATTTCTAAATTGATTGACTATGTCTTCAAGGTTTCGTCTATATATGTAAAGGAGTGCTTAAAATACGATCTAGTTTTGTCTGGTTGGTTTATCTGTTTTATGCTTTTTCTACTTCGACCTGGGACTGAGTAGGTATTGGGGAAGATATTGGAGTACTGACTAGACGATTTTATTTATCATTGATCACTGTAGTTGGATAATCACAAGGTTATATCAAGTAATTGATTAAAAAATTACCTTCATAACACTGGAATAAGACAGGAAATCAATTCTTATCTTACGGAAATAATATCAACAGAGAGTAATCAAAACAAGTGTTCATATGCTTTTCTAAACAATATACAGTGATAATAATATAGGAAATTAATGATTCCACTGATGAGCTATCAACGCGAAAGATCATACTGAACTAATCATGTCCATGGGCTGAAGTCTATTCCATAGAATAGTAGAGATCTAATGATCTTTTTTATCCCTAAAATAAATAAACAATTAAATAATTTATTTACAAATACAAACCTTGTGACTTTCATTTATAAAATCATGCAGTAATCACTTATAATTTATCATTATCCAGATAGACTGTAGAGAGTAAAGTAGATGAATTTATTGTTCTCTACATGTTTCTTTCAATCCTCATCAATATTGAAAGGTTGTTGTCTAGTGAAATCTCAATAATGGATTCGAAAGTTCACTTGGCTTTATCAAAATCCCAGATGTTTATCAACCCACCGCCCAGAAAGTTCTCAATACAATATTCGTATATACACTAATCTATAGTCGTGAATTACGGCCTAGGAAAGTAAAAGACATACGGAACCCAAAGATTTTGATCGTGGGTATCGTCGAATTATTAGACTTAATTGATGAAACAACGTGGTGAGCAATGGTAAATTTAAGTATTTTGTACTAAGGAAAAATAACAAGTCAGTTGATGAAGTTATGAGTCTTGATAGACTGAAATGCCTGGAATATGTATAAAATATTCCTACCTAGAATTACATTAATGGATAGAGTAAGATGGAAGAAAATTATTGATAGCCAAAATAAATGTTGCATCAGTCCATGAAATCACTGACTGTTGGTTTGAGCCATATTGATAAGTATAGACCATATGTGTGATGTGGCTTGGTAAAGGTTACAGTGACCCAAACGCATTCACTGTTTATCTTACTGTAAATGTTATGTTTCAGAATTCCTTCACACAACTTAAAAATAGAACAGCAATAGTTTTAAATTCATTAGAAACAATGCATAAACTAGATTTCAGAGAGATTTTATAATTAACAAATAAGGATTAACAACAGAGGATTAACACATATAAGCAAATCTTAACTAACTAAAGACAAAGAATGAAGTATAGTTAGCAGCATTTATAGCAACTACTAATTAACAAGTAATAGTTTATCAGTAGTATTCAGCCTATTTAAGCCTTCAGTAAAATGACTGTTATCATCAATCGAAAGTTATTTGTTTATTTAAAAGATTTCGAATTTATCAGTTGTTATTTTTAATTAAACATCATATTGCATCATCATTCCGACTATTTTCAATTGAAGTAATGCTAACAGTTGTGTACTTCTAGCTTACAGTAAACAAGATAATTAATTTTGAACTTTGTTTTAGTTTAAAGTTGAATCTTAATTGCTAACAGTGTACACTATATAAGTATACATACATACATATGCCTTTATATGCTGTTTTATTACGTAACATCAAAAGTTGTATATGCTACAACTGTACAGAGCTAAGATTAAAACATAATTGATAAATTTTGAAATTATCTTTGATAATTCAGATTTTAATTACTTCCGTGAAAGTTAGCCAATCAGTTACAACGTAGAACTCAGTACATGCGTATATCACTCCGAATTGCCATGCCCCAATTAGCAGATAGAGATTAAATTGTCGGACCAAATCCTAGAGTAGGGATGGTAGTAACAGAACAAATACTAATAAAGAAGTGTACAGATCGGACATAAGATTCGAGAAAATATAATTCAGTAATAAAAGAATTATGATAAGCTCAGAAACTTAGAATTTGGAGGAAGACAAGGAGTGGATGCACCAGTGCCATTCCCAACGATTTTCACCCATATCACCTAAAGTCTCTAACCATTTGTTACGATCATCACGTGGACCCCAATCAGGTAGTCTGCATCTATTAACATGACTCAGCCAACATTGTCAATGACTTCATGGATTGGTGCTATGTTTTCGTTTGGCCACACCTAGCTTTCTTCCAGCCTACTCCCACAATAAACAACATTGCTCGTTTCGGTAGACGGTGGTCAGGCATACGTAACACATGTTGTAACCACCTCAGCTGGTGAAGATTTATTACTTCATCAATAAACTTACTGTATTTACCTAGTACTCTATTCCTAACCCACTCACTGCTTACTCTGTGGTCCCAGCAAACAGGAGCAATACTTCGAAAACATAGATGATCGAATATTAAGAGTCTACGAATATCCTTTATCCTTAATAGTCATGTTTCATATCCATAAAGTAAAACAGATCTAACTGCTGCTCAGTAAACGCGTCCTTTCGTCAGTAAACCAATGTCTCGCCTACGCCACAAGTGACGTGAATTGATAAAAGCCAATCGTGCCTTATGTATACGAGCCGAAATTTCATCAGACATTATACCGTCAGTGCTAATGAAGCTCCCAAGATAAGTAAAGCAATTAACACATTCAATCGCTTCGCTTCCTATCACTAATTTCGGTGCCGAAGTAAGCCAGTCCTGAAGCAGCATTTCGCATTTGGATGTGGGAAAACCACATGTTCCCTGAAGGTAATGGGACCAGATTATCGAAAGAAAAATAACTTAGTTTCAATGTAATAGTTTCGATTAATAAAACTTTTCAAATGCAATTGTGACAAATAATGAAATTGAATCGTTGCGCTTATATATCACAAACTGGATGGAATTAAGAATTCTACCATTGTATGCTAACGAAGTGGTGCAGAAGATTAGGTGTTTGCCAACTTGAATCCACTGGGAAGGAATCTGGTGTAAGTACTGCTGAAGAGTTCTACATTAGAACAAAACGGCTGTTCAGTGCTCCCTGGTTTTCAAGTGGTACTCTGCCAACATCAATTTGTGACGTGTTCAATCAAATGAAACTAATGAAATATATTTTTTTTCTTAAATTAATCTCCATAGTGTACTCACATCTACTGAAGAAGTATGGAATAATCATGACCTTAGGATTGATTGATGAAGCTGAAGAATTCCTGAATTTACAGAAAAGTATACTTTAAGATTATTGAGCTAAAATCTAATATTTCTAAGTCTTTAAATTGTTTTTTTCATATCCATTAATGTAGCTTTTAATTTACTATATAACTGAGATTAGTTAGAGATGATAAAGAGTTTGATAATATAAGGTAGTCTGAGATTACCGTAGTTTATAAATAGGAATGTATTTGGATCTTCCCGTTGATTTGTCATGGATTGAAATTGATCAGTCTCTTTTGCCATATGTACATCCTGGGCGGATAGCCTTGATATAGCAATACTTCACAAGTATTGTTTGAGTTGGATTGTGATTGGCTAGCGGAATCCAAGATGGGCGTTTCTTTCTATTCGGTACTCGTCAGCTGGATGTACCTACATCCAAGACATTTTAATTATGTGTATATATATACTCGTTGCACAAGTGTGAGTGACTAAACTCAGTAGCCAAGTGGTGAACGTGGTGGTATTTGGCACGAAGCGAACTGAACTTGAGTCCCGATGTGCACATCAAAGCTGAGATGCAGGTACATCCACCTGACAAGTTCTACATACGACGAAACGTGCTTTCTGCACTCCATTTGTCAGCCGCAATCCAACTCAAACAATTATTGTGGTTTGTTTAAAAGTGATCAATGTCAATTAAACAATTTTCCCATTTGTAATCTGTACGCATCACAGATGAATGTTGGTTAGGTACTACTGACAATCAAGGAAAACTAGACAATTAAATTTAATTTGAGAAAGATTGAAAGTCGAACGAGATAAAATGTTGCAAATATTTGAATAAGATATTTTTGTGATGAAATGAACTTTGTCTATTCAGCACTTCATCAAGCTAATAGAATATATTCAGTCAGAAATCTCTAAATTCTAATTCGAGTGTATTCCAGTCGTGTTTAAATTGATTGACAACATAATACTTAACCAAAACAGTATTTTCATGAACATGACTACTAAGTTCTCTTATTGATGTACTCCTTCATATGTGTGATTGTTTGTATATTTGCTTATCTATACCATTTTGGTGCACGTTAATGTGACATAAATAAACCTTATTTATCGTTTGACCTTACTACTGTCATTTCTTAGGTCGGCATGTGATCAAGTCAATTATATGTAGATGTATGAGGATATTCTCTTGAAGTTGTTGTGTAATTGCATAAATCATTATTATTTTTAGTTTAATACAATTTGTGTACTATAGATAGCGTCCTTATTGCGTTATTGTGATTATTTCGAAAGTCTTTATACAGAAACTACTAGTAGACAGTAAGAAAAGGAGTTAACTATTAGATCATATTATTAAGTATATCATAGTAGAAGTGTTGTATTATTTGTTATGTCTTAAAAAAATTGGGGGGATTGGATGGCCGAGTGCCAATTGCTAGTGCCTAGCTGGTTAGTGCGTGCCTGCCCTGTGCCCACTTAGTCCCAATCCGAATAAGAAGGACGCGAGCCAATAGATCAACCAGACAGAATCCTATTATATTTCAAGCATTCTTTTATATATACATAAAAACAGACCGCACAGCAACGCAATTTGAAAATTAACATGAATACAGAACGAGGGAAATAGTGGTAGTGAATAGAAACAACTTGTACACAACTAATTGACTGTAGTCCATAACAAGAGACAATATAATAACAGTAATTATGCTAAACGGGAGGATAGGGCAAGCGGAGCGTAACAATAATAGAAACAAAATGTTTACATTACAGAAAGTTCGAATGAATGAAATAATGTTCGCAAACACACTTCTGAAAGTTTGTTACACATCTTTGTGGTCCGACCTAACATTATTATAGGCATTCTAATATAATTACGCTATACATTTCTTACAGTTGACTCAAACATTATGTAAAGACAAAGACCAATGATAAGAAAAAAGATTAAATTGTTGACATTTAATGAAATTGCACACAAAATCAATTAAGCATTTGATCTTTCTGACCCCTATAAGAACAAGTAAGCTTGAGTGATGACCATAGATATGATCCATTTACTTTAAATATTACGCTTCCTTCATGGTTTCTCATCAGTCATTTAATTGTCAGACTGTAAAATGCTTGACTATGAAAACGTCATGTATCGTGTATTCTATTAGACAACTGTTATGGTGTAATCGAAAAATCTAGTGTTTAAATTTATAAACGTAACTTATCACATATTGATTGTATAATGTAAATTTATTCAATTGCATTGACTATAACATCGAGAGTGAGACGTTATCTTTAATGATAATGAATGATCGTATAGCCATATGACAAATTGATTAAAGTGAAAGTTTAACTATTGGATACTGACACATGTTAAGCATTCACCATGAGATGTGAAGGTCCTAGATTCGATTCCCTCAAAGAATTGATAATAGGCATTATTAAAAAGTTCCAAACAGCTATTTTGTGTCTCTGCATTTTCAGTGATACACAATCAACATCAATCTATGACGATTACATTATTCTACATGTTATACAATTGTCATTAATGATCATTTTTACAATCAATGTCAATTGTTTCAATAACTATATTGGTTTAATAAACATACATAGTGAATTTTTTCCATTTTCTTACCATCATGAAACATTTCACATTGTTCATAGTTCGTTTATATTTTCAGCATCATTTGTATTTCAATTAACTAATGAGTATAACATATCATCAGATAAGGAAAGTATCATTCAGTTGAGTAATAGTTAACTATATAAAATACTTTTAATTGTATTACTATGTAATAAGTGAACTAAATAAAACGATTTACGTAACAGCTACATGCTACAGTCCCATACACACCAGCGAATGCAAGTGAAGACAACCAAAGTAGCAGCAATCTCAGCATCAATAGGCCTAAACATACATTAGGGAAAGAGCAACATCCTCAAATTCAACACAGAGAGCACCGACCTAATTGAACTTGATGGTGAAACTCTGGAAGAAGTGGATACCTTCACATACCTCAGGAGCATCATCGATGAACAAGGAGGATTCGATGCAGATGTAAAGCCAAGGATCAGCAAAGCAAGGGCAGCATTCCTACAGCTTAAAAATATATATGCGACTCAAAACAACTGTCTACCAATCTCAAAGTTAGACTCTTCAATTCGAACGTCAAGACAGTTCTGTTGTATGGAGTTGAAACGTGGAAAACTACTGCAAACATTCTCAGGAGGGTACAGGTATTTATAAACAACTGTCTATGTAGAATATTGAATGTCTGTTGGCCGGAAACCATCAGCAACAGCCTACTATGGAAGAGAACAAACCAATTTCCAGCTGAAGAGGAAATCAGGAAACGACGTTGGAAATAGATAGGACACATATTACGGAAATCATCAGACTGTATCACGAGACAAGCACTAACTTGGAACCCTGTTGGAAAACAGGAAAGAGGAAGACCAAAGAACACACTGCGTCGAGAACTGGAAGCAGACATAAAAAGGATGAACAGTAACTGGAGACAGCTGGAAAGGATTGCCAAGGACAGAGTTGAATGGAGAATACTAGTGAGTGGTCTCTGCTCCTCCGAGAGGGGTAACGAGCGTAAGTAAGTAAGTACATGATTACTTATAAATTCATCTATATGATACAACTAGTGTATTCAGTTGATTGAAACTAATAGTGATTTAGATAGAGAAGATTTATAGTTCATATGAGTGATAATGTTGAGTTTGATAAGCTGAATTGTTCAAACTTCTTGATAAAGTTCATCAAATAAGGTTACATATAAACAATATTGAAATGATAATCCGTGCCAACTTTCTATTGTCATTCATCAAGACAGAAAAAGATCATATCCACTGATAAGAAATGATGAAAAACTCTTCAGATATCAAAAAAGAAAATTTATTGTCTAATAGAGTTCACAGATCTATAATACATTTCCAATTCAGTAATCAAATATACAAACTATCAGGACTCATCGTAGAAAGAGTAATTTAAAGACTTAAAGTTATAGTTCTACGAAATTTCATGTGTTATATAGACGATACATTGTTATTAAACAAGATGAATTTATCAGTTGATAAATATTATTTCCAACGATATCAGAAGATACAATCGCATTCTTTGAAACAAACACAAGAACATTGAAGAAACAAGTATGAAAGTTCTTATATTTCACATAGTGATGGAGGATCTAAGCATAGATCTAAATAATCATATTATCAATGATTGCAAAAAAAAAAGCAAACTTTAAAGCTACAGTCTAAACATAAATGAATAAGAGCAGGAATTGATTTGTATGATTGAACTGTAAGTCCATAAGTTATGAACCGATTGAAAACACTGATCTGTTTAGACAACTAATACTAACTTTAACTTACAGAGTCTAGAGTTCTCAGACGTAGTTTTTGATTGTCTTGTTGTATATATCCAAGAAGTTTAAAATTCACAACACACTTCAATCTGATTGTGTCGAACCTTCTTTTGATTAGCTAACATAGAGTATTCAGAGATAGGAAAATAATGACGCGAGACATTGGGTGGGTTGGTTATTCGTTGGCCGAGTGCCAATCACTAGTCGGTAACTGTGCGTCTGCCCTGTGCCCACTTAGTCCCAAGACGAAATAAGAAGAATGTGAACCAATAGATCAGCCAGACAGAATCCTATTATATTTCAAGCATTCTTTTATATATACATAAAATCAGACCACACAGCAAACCAATTAGAAAATTAACATGAATACAGAACGAGGAAAATAGTGGTAGTGAATAGGAACAACTTGTACACAACTAATTAACTGTAGTCCATAATAAGAGACAGTTTAATAACAGCAATTATGCTAAACGGGAGGATAGGGCAAGAGGAACGTAACAATAATACAAACAAAATGTTTACATTACAGACAGGATAATTGATATAGTGTTCTCAAAACACAGTTCTGACAGTTTGCTACACTTCTTTGTGGTCCGGCATAACACAATATATATATGACATTTGAGTTGACAGTAACCAATTGCTGATACTATAAATTCTATTAATTTACATTCCATCTAAATATCAATTCAAAGAGTATTATCCTTACTGATATTTCTACACGTGATGACACTAAAATGACTACTCATAAGTAGAAAAGCAAACACATGATGTTAGTTTTTTTCGATCCTATAAAACTAAAAATTCAATTTCCTACAAAAAGATTATTTTAAAACAAACAAAAAAAGAGAACACACTACATAACTTATAATTTATTTTTTCTTTTTCCATAATGAACAGTCTTAGAGAGAGAGATAGAAATCAGAAGAACAATAATAACAATAACAATAGAAAGAAGAGGACAACAAAGAGGAAGGGTAAAATTATTGGAGCACTACAACTGTCAAGTTCTTATTATTAGTTTAGTGAAGATGTTTATCACTTTAGTTTAGTTTTTATGTGGAATTGTTTTCTTTTTCTAGCTCTTCCTCTTCACTTTCTTTCCTTTTTTTGTGATTTTATTTTATACTACGATAAGTGTACTTTCATCTTTATTCATTAAATATAACAAAAATAATGAAGCATGACAAAAGTGGACGGATAAACTGACAAGTAGGCATATACAACATAAATGAGTTATTAATTTAATTGAGGTGATTTTATAAAGATTGGTATTTAATGCTGTTGTTTCTATTGGTTTCAGATTGATTTCGGTTGAGTACCATTGAAAACTAAGGAGCACTAGATAATTATCTTGTCCTAGTATGGGATAATTCATAGTCATTTTATTCAATGGTAGAAGACTGTTAAATAGTAGTCAGTATTAAGTTATCTTCAATTAACTTCTACGAATATGTTCAGGGTAGTACAGTCAGATATGTTAAGTGATAAAAGGTGAGGCTTACAAAATAATTTAATAAAAAAGTACACGTAAATATACTTTACTCAAGAATGAAATAACAATTGTAAAATTTTTTATAAACAGTGAAGACGTTTAAGCATTATATCAGCTCCTGGTAACATTTCTCCGATTCATGATTACTATGTGTTACTAAATTCTCTTTCTGGAATTTCATCAATTGATTCACATGGCTTACAGGTTTATATTTTACGTACGTCTCAAGCTATCTTAATTCATCGTCACAAACTAAATCAGAAGAAGTTTGTCCAACAACTGGCTCTACCTTAACCATTGACAAAGGCCATAGCAAAATATGGTAGAATAGAACGTTTTAAATATTTTTTCCCAACTTTACTTGTTTTTCCAAATCTTTCATACTTATGTCTCTACATCGTAAAAGACGGTCACCTCGTTATACCTTTGTTTACTTACTTACGCCTGTTACCCCTCTCGGAGGAGAATAGGCCACTCACTAGTATTCTCCATTCAACTCTGTCCTCACCTATCCTTTCCAGCTGTCTCCAGCTCTCGACGCAGTGTGTTCCTTGGTCTTCCTCTTTTCTGTTTTCCAACAGGAATTCAAGTTAGTGCTTGTCTCGTGATACAGTTTGATGATTTCCGAAATGTATGTCCTATCCATTTCCAACATCGTTTCTTGATTTCCTCTTCAGCTGGAAGTTGGTTTGTTCTCTTCCGAAGTAGGCTGTTGCTGATGGTTTTCGGCCAACAGACATTCAATATTCTACGTAGACAACCGTTAATGAATACCTGTACCCTCCTGATGATGTTTGCAGTAGTTCTATCGTTATACCTCAGTAACTATTATTAAATCTGCTTACTAATCCTATTACTGGTTTACATATGACTTAACACAACCTCTACTTAGTCAAATTTTTTTTAACAATTTTGTGTTTTTGAAACATTGTCTTTTCTATATCTATGCATATTTACAGCATACTTTCTACGTTTGCATATCAAAATATTTTGTCTATTCTCTTAGTTGATATTATGTAATCAGATAATTTTATATCGATATACCTTAATCCACTTAACTAGTATTAATGACTTTTAAGTAATAATCACTTTGACAATCACATCTTCTCATTAACTATTCACAATTATTTTCATAGACATGTTGGTACCTGTTATATAATCTGATGTATTACCAATTGAATGGCATCAATTGTATTATTAATGTAAATTATCTACATATAAATTAAAGAAACATTTTAATATGGAATTGAATGAAAAGGAATTTCGTCACTTTACTGTCTATTATTCAATAAGTCAATATGTGATATCCCCAATAATACCATTAATGATAACTGCTTCAATCTAGATATATATGAACTCCATCTCAGTCAGTCAGTTACAACGTACAATTTGGTACATGCGTACATCAGATCAAGTTGCAATGCCTCTATTAGCAGATAGAGATTAAATTGTCGGACTAAATCCCAGAGTAGGGATGGTAGTAACAGAGTAAGTACTAATGGGAAGGCATAGAGACCAGAGATGAGATTTGAGATAAAAAGTGATTCCGTAAAGAGAAAATCATAAGAAGCTCTAAAATTAGAATTTGGAGGAAGACAAGGAATTGATGCACCTGCGCCATTCCCAACGATTTTTACCCATATCACCTAAAGTCTGTAACCATTGGTTACGATCATCACGTGGACCCCAATCAGGTAGTCTGCATCTATTAACATGGCTCAGCCCAATCGTCAATGACTTCATGGATTGGTGCTATGTTTTCGTTTGGCCACACCTAGCTTTCTTCCAGCCTACTCCTACAACAGGCAACATTGCTCGTTTTGGTAGACGGTTGTCAAGCATACGCAACATATATCGTAACCACCTCAGCCGGTGAAGATTCACTACTTCATCAATAGACTTACTGTATTTACCTAGTACTCCACGGATTTCCGTCTCCGGCAGTAAGGCCTTCTAAAGAACGGAGCTAACACTTCAAAAACTTCCTTTAATAAGTCCGTGCGTGATCGGCCTCAAGCAGTTGCTTCTTGAGCTCTGCGATCGCGCTCCCAGGTCACTATGACCAATACTAACCCAGTTTCTTTTTCAGGTACTTTAAGAAGTAATATCCTTCCATGGTGTGGGCAGTCAGGAAGTGAAAATTGCCCTCATCCTTCTAACAGCACACGTGAACTTCATCTATCGTAATAATAACACAAATTGATTAAGCATAAAATCATTTGAACTCAACTACTCATTAAATGGATTAATTAGATATTTAATACCCTCTTATCATTGAGTAAAATGTATAGAAAACAATATTTAATTTGAAGTCATTTATACACAGTCATCTAATTATTCATTTCAAATTGATGATTTCTGCATGACCTAATAATCTTATAACTGGAAGAATGAATTAATCAGAGAGAAAAAACAAAATCTCATTTAACAGTTAAAAGAATTAATTCAATAAGTAGATTCTTTTCTCAATTGAACTCTACCATTGAACGTATTGTTCTTTTCTTTTCCTTCATTTCTTATCTTCTCGTCAATATGATATTGGCAATTGTTACCTTAACGATAAGAATGTGATTATCATTCATAAAAAAAAAAATGAAAAAAAATTTTTCTTCTTTGATTATGATAAAAAGAAATGTAGGCAACAATGAAAAAAACAAACTAGTGAACACTTCATGTTGGTCTAGTGAAATGATTACACTTGTTGTAATCAAGTAAGTGATTTACTTCCCTTTTTTTCTTCATTGTAATAGTTCATTCATTTGAAGAATCATCAATTGAACAAGATGCATCAATTCTAATGAATAGTTGAATATTTCTATCCTTCAATGTTCATATTTATGTGTTGTTTTTAACAGCTCATTCATTTAGTAAACTGTTTCTTTCTGTGTTATTTTAGAATTAGCAATTGTCATATGAATATATAACTAAGCAGATTCTTTACAGTATTTATTTTATAAAGAAATTAAAACAAGGCGAATTTCATATACTACTACTACTAATACTACTATTTCATCTTCTATCAGTTTCAATCACTTTTTTTCATTTAACTAGATTATTTGATAAAATCATAGGTAGATAAATTACAAAAAGCAGAGAAAGAGGACAACTATGTTTTTTGTTACTGCATGAATAAAGAAAAAGTATACGAATACAGAGAGAGAGAGGGAGAGAGAAGAAAAGAGAATAATAGACATTCGTTTAAGAAGTAACAGAATTTGAGTGATTATTACAAGTTTAATCTGTGAAACATTGATAGTTTTCAGTTATTGTACGTAAATGACCAATGGATGCTGATGTGTACATATCCTATATGAATTGCTTTTTGATGTTGTTAAGAGAGTCTCAGCATTTACAACATCGATAAACCATGATCTATCGTGAAGTTGATAAATAATTGAGTGAGGGGATTTTGTAGAGGTTGTCTTTAATATCCTTTGTACTGGTCACAGACTGATTAAGCTTGGATTCAGTGACTGATGAAGTTGTGGATGCTCACTACTGAGAAGCTCAACACCACAAGTAAAGAGCTTTTTGGTTTTCAAAGATACCGAACTGCTACTAGTCCATGATGAATACAAACGATAAAGTGGAGTACAATATTCAGCGAAAAGATCGTTGATAATTTTATTGCGCAAACTAGTGAACTAATTATTTGGTTTTTCAAATTATCCTAATCAAAAGTCTTTAACTGACCTGTTAATCGCTTACTGATTGATTTTTCCAATACCGATTACTCGGTTTTTGTTCTAGTTTTGCTGGTTACGTAGAAAGATTATATGCATATGATTATGTGTTTTTATTACAACGAATAAAACTCGTTTCTGTTTCCCGATTTGCTGCCACGGTGCTTGTGTGTGGGTTGTGAACCTTTACATTATCACGTAATAATCCATCCATAAGTCAGTGTTATTAATCAAGTCAAGGTTACTGGTTGTGTCAAGGTTATAGTGGTTATTAACTAATTCGTGGTTATGACACAAACTCATAAAAATAAATTTAACTTTTAGTTTGTTGAGACAGAACATGGAGTAGTTTACACTTAGAACGCAATAGATTTTGTCCAGTCGTTCACAAGAGACGTTATATCAGAATGCTATTTTACACAGTAAGAAGGATATACAACGAGCGACAAACTACAAGAATAGATGAATGCGTCATCGAGGAAACTTTGTTGATAAATATAAAACAACTAAAACGAATATACTGAAAGCAATAACAGTCACGAAAACTCAAATTTATTCATATTAACGTTGCATAGACAAGAAACATTAACTATCCATTAACTAAAAGCTACCTTCCACCCAAACTAATCCTTCATGAAACACCATGATCAATAACTTAATCATAGACCATCCAAGCACCTTTTCACGTTTCCACCGTCTACAAATTTACAAGAACCTGTCAAAGCAGGTACTTCGGTCAAACAGAAAGTACAAGTTATTCCAGATTCTTTGAATACGCAATAAAGAGTTTTTAAATAAAAGGAAGATATACATTGTGTAACAGGAGCTAAATATGTTTCTTGAACACAGAACATCAAGTTGATATCCTTTAATGGCGATTAATAAACAGTCAAGCTTTAATCATCTGAAGTTCATTCAAGCGATTACCATCAGGTATCAGTCACCCAACTTATATGTTTAAAAAGAATCACTTGTCAAATTTCCTAACACATGATAAGATTAACTTCATTACACTGCGTCATAAAATTTTTTGAAAACTGATTCCCTAATTTCATTACATCATATTTATTCGACTCTATTCTAGATCAATCATTTCATCCTGAACTGGTTAAGCTTTACTTTGTTCTTCATTAGTATTAGCAGTTGTTCATTACATTGGTAGTGTTTCGAAATATTCCTTTATATACGATCCATATATAATGCAATATGTTTATTTCGTGGAAACAACAACAACAACATGGAATTGAGTATATAAAAGTCTCTACTAGTTCTATAAGTGTGTAGCTATTTGGAACGATTGGTTCAGTGGATAATTTAAGTGTTTAAAGTGAAAAGTCCTATATTCGAATTACAGTGTATACATCAATACTGAAAACCGTAACATTCAGATAACGAGTCACAAATAGGATAAAGTATGCATCTTGTATTCTATTACTAGCTTATGAAAAAATAAGACAAGTTTTATTTAATGTGCAACCATTGATTAATTAAATTAGGTTAACTTAGAAATAGAATCTCAGATGTTAGGAAGGTACAATGTATGTTCGACGCTATTCGATGAGACTAAGGTGAAATCAAAGATGTACATACAAGAAAAAGAAAGATCAGTGAGTGAAAGTATCTACTGATAACTTGATTAAAGCATAAGCTATGGTTTAATATATTTTAATTGTTTAAGCATTTAGGGAGAAATAGTTTCATTGTTTAGAAGACAATCTTACAATGTTACCATGGTTACAATCTACGCATTATCATAAAACAAAGACATAAATCATGTTTTTTTCCACTTCAGAAATATGTACTGAGTAAAAAGTCAATTGATTTGCTTAGATCTTTACTTTTTTTTCAACTAATGGATGAATTAGGTCCATAGTTTGTTTAAAATAAGTAACATATATACGGGTGGATTCATTAATATTTCGATTAATTTACTGTCGTGGAAGTAGTTATACATGGCAATTCATATTTTAATACCAGTTAGTAACAAGGTAGATCTCGGTACATGCGTATATTAGTTTAAGTTGCCATGTACCGATTAGCAGATAGAGATTAAATTGTCGGACCGAATCCCAACGTAGGGAAGGTAGTAACAGAGCCAGTACTAGTGGTAAGGATTAGAGATCGAAGGTAAGATTCGAGAAAATATGATTCAGTATAAAGAGAATTATGATAAGCTCAGAAACTTAGAATTCGGAGGAAGACAAGGAATGAATGCACCTGCACCATTCCCAACGATTTTCACCCATATCACCTAGTCTCTAACCATTTGTTACGATCATCACGCGGACCCTAACCGGGCAGCCCGCACCTATTAACATGGCTCAGCCCAATTGTCAATGGCTTAATTCACTGGTACTGTTTTGATTAACCTACTCAAGAATATGTGCCTAGAGAGCTGGGAAAATAAGTTCCCATTGGAAAAGGATAGTAGAACCCATTTAAGAATAATATAATTCATAAGCAAGTGGTCGTATATTGACTACATCAGTTGCATAACATGGACTCTTACAACCAATCACATTTCACTTATCATATTTACTTCTGCTTTCCCCTCTTCATATGAAAAGTTATTTGAGTACTGATTCACCTTAATTCATGACTGATTGTGATTACCTCAAAGCACAAAAGTACCCATATTTTACATTATTTAACCTTAATTCGTATAACTCTCCACTGAAATATTTTTCGTATTGCTTTCTTATAACTTGAGAGAAACGGAAACTTCAGTTGGTGATAAAGTAATAAATGTTGTTTACAAAATACAGGTTAACAAGTTGATTGACATGAATATATATCAATAGTGCGGTATTTGAGGTGACAATTATTCAGTGCATAGAATTAGATTTGTCATGATATAATAATAATAATAATCAGATTTGAGAATAATTAGCACTATGTGGTATCTATCTGGAAGATTAACATACATGGCCTATGGAATCTAAAACTATAGATCCATCGTTTTAGCATTTCAAAGGATATTCTGTTAGAAAGTGATGAAAGCCTATTCCACTTCAAAATATTATTTGATTCTAAATGTGCATACAAAGAAAACTAGAACACATTCATGTTAGTGTTTGTATCACTGTAGCGATACATTAAACGATTAACATGAAAAAGAGAAACTGACTATAATTATTTCCACTATAATGTAACTAGAAACTCCGCCCGCAGCTCTTCTAGGGTTGTTGCCGGTCCCAAGCCCGGGTAAAGGAGGAGGGTTGGGCATAGGGCTAGCACCCCTATCCCGTAAAACTCAAGTTTGCTAAAAAAGCGCTAACCAGAATAAACAAACCTAACCATTTAAACTCTGCCCTGGAAGTAGAAGGAACCTATATGACGCTTCATGATGAAAGCCGAGATTCTTCGGAAGTCATGAGGCCGATGCCACCCCTTCTAACGACCAGAGCAAAAATTTTTATAGGTACATGGAATGTTCGGACAATGTGGGAGACAGGGAAGATCAGCCAGATAGCAGCAGAAATGAAGAGATACAATTTAACTGTGCTCGGGATCAGCGAAACGCATTGGACTGAAACTGGACAGAAAACATTAGCCACGGGAGAAGTGCTACTATATTCCGGGCACGAAGAGGAAAATGCCCCACACACCCAAGGAGTTGCTCTGATGCTGTCTAAGAAAGCGCGCAATTCACTTGTAGGATGGGAACCACATGGACCCAGGATCATCAAAGCATCTTTTAAGACAATGAAGAAGGGGATTACAATGAGTATCATCCAGTGTTATGCACCCACCAACGACGGCAACGACGAGGACAAAGATCAGTTTTATGATAGGCTGCAGTCAATTACAGCGAAGTGTCCAGGAAAGGATCTGACAATCCTGATGGGGGACCTAAATGCCAAAGTCGGAATGGACAACACCGGTTACGAAGACATCATGGGACGACAAGGACTGGGGGAAAGAAATGAAAATGGTGAAAGATTTACAAATCTTTGCGCTTTCAACAAAATGGTTATAGGTGGTACAATATTCCCCCACAAACGCATACACAAGGCTACATGGATCTCACCAGATCATAGTACAGAGAATCAAATTAATCATATATGCATCAATAAAAAATTCAGAAGATCAATGGAAGATGTGAGAACCAGGAGAGGAGCTGATGTAGCTTCAGACCACCACCTAGTGGTTGCCAAAATGAAGCTGAAGCTAAAGAAGCAATAAATAACTGGAGCAACAGCATTAAAACGGTTCAATACAGCCTCTCTTCGGGATACTGACAAACTCAGTGAATTCAAAATAATTCTCAACAACAGGTTCCAAGCCTTACAAGATCTGCTGAACGAGGAAGAAACCACTATGGAGGACAACTGGAAAGGAATCAAAGAGGCACTAACTTCAACTTGTCAAGAGGCTCTGGGCTGCAAGAACTACCATCATAAGGAATGGATTTCCACAGAGACCCTGAGCAAAATTCAACAAAGGAGGAACAAGAAGGCAGAAATCAACAACAGCCGAACTAGAGCAGAAAGAATCAAGGCACAAAATGAATACACAGAAGCAAATAAACAAGTAAAGAAGAGTATTCGAGCCGACAAACGGAAGTATATCGAAGGCCTTGCAACGACAGCGGAGAAAGCTGCAAGAGAAGGAAATATGAAACAGCTATACGACACAACGAAGAAGCTGGCAGGGAAATATAGTAAACCAGAGAGACCGGTCAGGAACAAAGGAGGCAAGCTAATCACCGAGATCCAAGAACAAAGAGACAGATGGGTAGAACATTTCGAGGAACTCTTGAATAGACCAGCTCCACCAAACCCACCACACATCGAAGCAGCATCTACAGACCTCCCGATTGATGTCAATCCACCAACGATGGAAGAAATCAAGATAGCTATCAGACAGATCAAAAGTGGGAAAGCAGCAGGACCTGACAATATACCAGCCGAAGCACTTAAGTCAGATATAGACATAACGGCGAGGATGCTCCACGTTTTATTCAAGAGGATCTGGGAGGAAGAACAGGTGCCGGCAGACTGGAAGGAAGGATACCTTATCAAGATACCAAAGAAAGGGGATTTGAGCAAATGCGAGAACTACAGAGGAATCACACTATTGTCAGTACCAGGGAAAGTCTTCAACAGAGTGTTGTTGAACAAAATGAAAAACTCAGTGGATGCTCAACTTCGAGATCAACAGGCTGGTTTCCGTAAGGATCGGTCATGCACAGACCAAATTGCAACACTACGCATCATCGTTGAACAATCAATTGAATGGAACTCGTCACTGTACATCAACTTCATCGACTATGAGAAGGCGTTTGACAGCGTAGACAGGAGATCATTGTGGAAACTTCTTCGACACTACGGTATACCACAGAAACTCGTCAACATCATCCAGAATTCTTACGACGGACTACAGTGCAAAATTGTGCATGGAGGACAGCTGACAAATGCATTCTCAGTAAGAACCGGTGTCAGACAAGGCTGTCTGCTCTCGCCCTTCCTCTTCCTCCTAGTGGTCGATTGAATCATGAAAACCTCTACATCTGGGGAGAAGCATGGGATTCAATGGACAAATAGGATGCAGCTTGATGATCTGGACTTCGCGGATGATCTAGCACTTCTATCCCATACACAACAGCAAATGCAAGTCAAGACAACCAAAGTAGCAGCAACCTCAGCATCAATAGGCCTGAACATACATAAGGGAAAGAGCAAGATCCTCAAATTCAACACTGAGAGCACCGACCCAATTGAACTTGATGGTGAAACTCTGGAAGAAGTGGATACCTTTACATACCTGGGGAGCATCATCGATGAACAAGGAGGATCCGATGCAGATGTAAGGGCAAGGATCGGCAAAGCAAGGGCAGCATTCCTACAGTTGAAAAATGTATGGGACTCCAAACAACTGTCTACCAATCTCAAAGTTAGACTCTTCAACTCGAACGTCAAGTCAATTCTTCTGTATGGAGCTGAAACATGGAGAACTACTGCAAACATCCTCAGGAGAGTACAGGTATTTATCAACAACTGCCTACGTAGAATATTGAATGTCTGTTGGCCGGAAACCATCAACAACAGCCTACTTTGGAAAAGAACAAATCAGCTTCCAGCTGAAGAGGAAATCAGGAAACGACGTTGGAAATGGATAGGACATACACTGCGGAAATCATCAGACTGTATCACCAGACAAGCACTAACTTGGAATCCTGTTGGAAAACGGAAAAGAGGAAGGCCAAAGAACACCCTGCGTCGAGAACTGGAAGCAGACATTAAAATGATGAACAGTAACTGGAGACAGCTGGAAAGGATTGCTGAGGACAGAGTTGAATGGAGAAGACTGGTGAGCGGCCTATGCTCCTCCGAGAGGGGTAACAGGCGTAAGTAAGTAAGTAATGTAACTAGAGATTATTATTTCCTGTTAGTTTTAATTTACTGGGTCAATACTGAATTAAAATTTGCAGGCATTCAGATTTTCTAAAATAGTTGACATTTTATTTGATTCTGTGTTATTCTATGAAAGAAATTCCATTCCCTTTATCATGGAGACATTTAAGTCATAAATATTCCTTTAATTTCAATGACTATTAAAAAAAATGATGGAACTTAACTTTTACTTTCAGTCAGTCATGAACAATGTAGAACCTGGCATATACGCTGATCGGCCCAAAATGGCATACCATATTAGCACAAAAGTAGAATCCAACAAGAAGGAATGAACAATCGTAAGTACAAAGAATAATGTAGTATAGGATTTAAAAGAAAATAAAGACCGAATAAACATGCGCCACTGGGACCAGTTCTAAGCCATATCACAGTGTCTCCAACCACTGATAGCGAGTATCACACGAACCCTACATAGGTAGTCTGCATCCACCGACATTGCTTAGACCAACAGTTAAATACTTCATCGACTGATGCTATGTTTTGGTTTGGTCGACCTTACCTTCCTACCATCCCAGTCCTACCCAACTCAACATCGCGTGGTGAGGTAGGCGGTGGCCTGGCTTACGCAAGACATGTCGCAACCATCTCAATCGACGAAAATTTACGGCCTCTTCGACTAAATTGTTATGTTTTCCTAGTACTTTGTCTAAAATCAACTTTTACTCTAAACGCTATAACTTTTATTTGTCAATTTTACCATATAAAGTCGTATGATGATACATTTGTGCCAAAATATTACCGGATTTATTGTTTTTAATTACAAGAGAAGCAATATATTAGAATACTAAGCTGAGAATAGAACTGACATTATGTGTAGATTTAACAACACACTCACTTGACAATCATGTATCTTACTTTAAATCGTATCCATAAGGAGAAATAAAACAATACATTGCTATTCGGCAAAGAAGTTGACAATGCTGTGATATTCGATCTCTTTTGGTTATATTTCACACGCATGAAGTGTAAATTAATGCTTCGCACTTAATAATCACTGATATGAATAGGATGACATATAACAGAATGAAAGTCGATTAATTTAATATTAAGATAACCACGTATATAAGTATGTAGTTATGGAGGACGTATGAAAGTAATAGACATTTGTAATAATGACAGAAGTTATATTAACCCAGTAAGTCAGCTGAACGATTCGTAAGAAATGAAAACAGTATTCTAAGAACCAAGCAATACAATTCATGTTTATTAATTTGAGTAACTGTTGAAATATTTCATTATTTCACAATGACATTGTTCAATCAAAATCTCTTATTTCTTCACATACTAACAACCTTTCAAATGAATATTAATGTCCTTTAACACTAATCTACTCCAAACACAATCTAGCTCTACCAATGTGGTGTTAATCTTGATGTCCTTTAGAATTATGGCACATATGTACCAGGTTCTATGTTGATCATCATACACATATACATACATTGCCTGGTTTAGAACTTATTAAAACTCAGATGAGTATATCAACAACAACAAATAAGAGAAAAAAAACAGCATTATACAAACTCTCATTTATACTACTTAAATAGTGCACAACATTGAAGTAGACAGTAAAATGAATTCGCTAACTTTCTTTCACTATCAATGAATAGTAAAATTAAGATTCTACTAATTTAAGCTAGAAAATAAACAGTTAAACAATAGAGATTAAGAGAACCATTTACAATTTATCATAGTATATTATATTTTCAATAAGAAAAACAATTAGAATATTAAAGGAAAATCATAAACATTCACTTACATGGTACGTATCTATGCTTAATTAGTTCTTTATGTGATTAATTGTTTGTGTTTATGTTCTTCTATTTAGTTTTTCTCTTTGAAACTTAAAAATCTATCTACTACTTAAACAAATATATTTCATTAATAATGAGAATTTTTTCGTTATTAAATAGAATTCATCTTCGTGGATTGTTATATAATCAGTGTATGCATATTTATGTATAGTGTTAACCAAAACAGTTTAGTTCCTCTTACACACACACACACACACACACCTTTAATAATAGTATTAACAATAGAATGTTTGATGTGTTTACGGTTAATCAACAAGCTCTGTTGTATTTAAGAAATCAAGAAAGAGGCAGCAGGAAATGATGCCCACAAAAAGAATAGAACTCTACACACACTACACACGTACAATAATAATAATAATAATAATAATAATAATAATAATAATAATAATAATAATAATAATAATAATAATAATAATAATAATAATGATAATAATAACGATAAGGAAAAGTAAAAATTTATCAAATGATATTTATTGAAATAAAACAGGCTATAGAGTTGATTGTTTCTACTTAACAAAAAGATTATCAATTGTGTGTCAATAAGTAGACAACTAATATTTTCATTCTGTATCAATCACCAATTTTCCTTGTCATTTAACATTTTCTATCTCTACCACAGTTACAATTACAATAATAATAGTAATAAAAATAATAATAATAATTTAGAAACGTAAACGATTATTGACTACCGACAAAACTTGTAAATAGTAGTAATAATCATCACATACAGTAGTGCGATTAATTATTATTCAACATCTACATCCAAACATACGAATCAATCAAAGGAGAATAGAGGTAGGGTATTCTATTAATAAGGATCAATCCATTTGATTAATTCTCAAATTAGCTAACTACACAAATAAACAAGGTTACTTGTTAATTAATTGAAAGAAAACAAAAACGACAACAGATGTTGTATAAGCCAACATGATACAATGGTAACATGAATAGAAAATAAATAAACTTCACAAACGACTAGAGTAATATACATACATAAAGTGAATGTGCAATGGGGAGAAAATGAGAGGAAGAAAGAAAAGATTGGACGGAACTATTTCTGTGGTGATTCCATTGAACTAATCAAATGCACGTATTTACTCACGTTGAAGAAGGGAGAGAGAGAGAGAGAGAGATAAAAGATACAACCTGTAGATTCATACTAAACAGACAAGTGTAAATAATAAAGAAGAATAAACATTATCAAAAGAAGAATAACCTCATTATTTATAGACTTACCCCTCTCATAGTTTAATCAACTTACACTTACATCAATTATACAAAAATCTCAAGTGACAATTTCTAAATAATAACAACAGCATCTTATGAATTAGTTATTGTATCATTATTGCCTTATATTTAGAGACATAAGATTAGAAGACAAATGATAAACAATCACATAACAATAAGATATTGAATATCTCAGCAGATAATACAGAATCATAATAATGTAAAGGAATGACTATATTTTATCATGAATAAGTGTAACTTATTTAAGTGTGAATTTATTTTATTAAAAAATAAAAAGTAGCACAGAGCGAGAAAAAAACGCAACGAGAGAGAAAAGGGGAAAGATAACAATCAGAAAAACTGTCTACTAAGTGAAATTATTCTTTAACTATAATGTCAAATAACAGATCTACAATGAGTTAGATTTCCAGGAAAGCTACGTTGTTCTTCTATTGAAATAACTATTTTCATAATGTAATTGTACATAAACAAGTGAAATGAAATTGCGTAAAAGATGATAATATTATCAATTAAGTTGTATGAATACACCAGTAAAATTGATAAATTGCAACAACGCAAACAGTTCAAAAAAATGCAATCAATGCACAATACATTGGCACAAGTCTGTTAGAAAAAGAGAATCAACATAAAGAGAAGTTCACAGATAAACAAAATAAGTTACTATGCTCTAGAGGAAGTCCCATCATGATTTCCTAAATGAGAACGTCCATTTACATAATCATCACCATCTTCAAAATCATGACTATCATTATCCTCCGGAGCAAGTTCATCTAATGCTTCCAGGAAGCGTAGGGAATCAGCGAAACCAAGACCTAGTTCAGACCGTAGACATTGTGTGAAGTACTCTGGAGCCCAAATACGTAAACCAGCTAATTGAGATAATAAAACACCAGTCTATACCACCAGCTATTTGAGAAGGTACATGACCCAATCCACGAAATTTTAACCATGAAGCAACCTTACCAGTAGACCAATTACGAACTGACGGACGAATCGCATAACGCCAAGCACCAGTAGCTAAAGGTCGGGATGTAATATTCGACTGCATAGGGACCAAGTTTTGATTACAAATTTTAGATAGACCTATCTGACTAGTTGGTGGGAGTGCATCTTCACGCTTAAAGCCTGAGGACAAACCGAGAGAACCACGACTGCTCGCTAAGGAGCTTGCATTTATGTGATTTGGAGTTATATCTGAATTAGGTAGTCCGGGAAATCCAGCATCACCTGGAATCGTCAGACGTTTTTTACAATCAGCGGATGGTTGATGTTGTGCAGCTAACAAAGCTGCAGTCTCTGCACGCCTCTTCGCTTCTGCATAAAATTCCTTCACTTGACTGATTAGAGCATCATAACTAGCTTCTGGATCACGTTTACCATTAAAATCAATAGGATGTTGAGAAATAAGACGACATAACCAACCAGTTAATTTAAATTTAGGTTGCAAGACAACTGGAATAATAGGCTTTGAGTACACATTTGTATCACAACTAGAAAAATATTCTACTTCCCACCGACACCCAGGACTTAAGCGAAATGAATCACTTAAAAATGCAATTAGAACTGAGGCTTGCTCGACAGACTCGACCCACTGAGCATGATTCGTAGCATTAGTTCCACACATAGTAAGTCCAGTTGCTGAAGCATCTATTGATGGTATTATCTCAGGACCAAAAGGAATACTATTGAGCAATATCCCGGCATCTTTTAAACGATCAGCAATCCGATTAACAGCAATACGGTTAGATGGGGAGTAGCATAATAATACAGGGCCACATTCGGCAGATTCATTTCTAGAACTTTTAGAAACATAAGTATTCAATTGCCAATTAATAGATTCGATTGCACGTGAAAGTGATTTATAAGACTGTAAAGCTACCGCATGATTTGCCATAGTATCACTCAACCAAGTCGTCAATTGTGTTTGTAAAACTCCTGTGCAAATGGATGGATCGAAAATTGTATTCCATAGTATACGAACTGCCTCTTCTGCTTCTCTAACAGAAACAGGACTGGAATTAGGAAGTAATGCGGTTTCAATTAATTCTTTCAGTAGGCTTAAGCATGTCATACTATGTTCTGAACTTTGATTATTGGTATTAGAAATTAAATTCACATTAACCGGCGATGATAACAGATTCGCCTTGATAGGATCATGGACAGATAAAGCGGCTACAGCAGATAACAATTCCAGCACTTGAAATCCATGACATCTTCGTTTCTCAGAAACGCGTGCCGACATAACATAACCAAATAGAATTCGTAATAAATCAATACCACCAGTTGATATATCAGTAATCAAATGAATTTCTGATTCACTTACAATATGTGCTAAACAAAGAGTGGAGACACAGCGAAGAAATTCTTCTTCACGTTGAGCTAAATGCAATAATGCTTGCCGAACTGATTCAGATGCAAAGTAATGCATATTCCCTGGAACACGAGCTATATTGTGTATGATAGATAAACTAGCCTTGATTAAATAATACACATTTTTACTGCTTAAATTCTCTAAATATGGTTGATGACCAATATTCAAATTAAGTAAATTGGGTAGGCCAGCAACACCAAGAGCAGTAGCGAATTCATGGCCAGATATCAGAGAAATTCCATGTTGTATTATAAAAATAAAATGAAGAGAACCAAATATCATCATTTTTAAATACACCCATATTATTTAATTTCTTCATCATTTTCGATGCAAATGCTGGATAGTCACAAGTAGTTAAATATTGAGCTAATTCCACCCGATACGCATGACAATCAAAATAGGATCGACTTAATTGTTTACCAGTTTCGTACATTGAACGTAAATCGGTCATATCATCTAAGCTACGAAATACCTCCATAATTTGATCAACAAAATTTTTCGCTTCATCTAATGTAAAACCTTTTCGACATTGTGGAATTTCTGTAGGGCGTTTTGAAATTGGTTCTGGATGATCCATCCTCTTGGTTTGACTAATTTATATGTATATGATGATATAATTACATATAATACAAGGTTACAGCATATATATATGTATATATTATTCAGTTGTTAACATTGACAAACAAACGAACAAAAAGCAAGCGTAAATATCAGTGAGTTGACTAATTTTCAATGAATAAATTGAATACTTGCTAGAGAAAATTCGTTTTAATGCACAGTTGAATTCGTTGGATAATTTGATATTAGTAATGAAATTTCGTAAACTGAAAAATGGAGAGGAAAAAAGATTTAATTATACACATGTCAAAAATATGAAGTATATATCAATAACTGTAAAGAGCATTTTACTTGAATCACACAGTATTCATAGCGATGGAAAATCATTTTCAAACACAAGCTTACACGTAGAAATACTAGTAGCATCTTTCTCCAATAAGCATAACTTGTAACAGTGAGTACTACGTAACAATAGTATTGTGAAGTGAAACATATCTCTAATGAGCTGATTATTACACTTAGGTTGAATCGAATCCAATTTATGTTCTGTAGCTCTACAAAAGCAATTTAACTTAACCTATTTCATAACTCTCGCAAACTTCTAGTGAGAAGTTATCACTGGTGAAATTCAGACAAGTCAACAATAAAACAATTATCGTTATTAAAATTGGATGATAGCCGAGTTATATAATAAATTTATTGAACTAGGAATTCTACCATCGTTGCTGGTGACTGAACTTTGCTTTGACATCTGAAAGTCTTGGGTTAAATTCCTGATGAGTTGTATGTGCACACCGATTAGGAGCTGTACACTAGGAGGAAAAAGATGCCCATCGATTTCTTACTTTCAGCGGTCGTCTAACGCAGGTGAATTCGTAATAACAATAACAACAGTAAGCTAAAGAATAAAATGAGGTAGAAGTAAATAGGTTAAAATTTATAGAAGAATACATCATCAGAAGCCTACTAGGTAGACTCTTCCCAATTCATTTGAAAAATACATCTTTCTAAGAACTAAAAGAAAACTGCATAACACCAGAAATAAATATTGTAAGGCAAATGTAGGTAGGCGAAAATTCAATTCACTAATACAAAAGTGATTACAAAACAGTCACATGCAGAAGTGTATAGTTTGTATAGAAAAATAGTACACTTTCATGTTTCGAAAACATTCAAAAGTTTAGGCCGATTATTAAAATATAAATTCATACATTCTCTATACATACACACATCGAACATTTAAGGTTTATAACCTGTTTTCTAACCATTAAAACAAAGTATATTCAGTATAGCGACTTGTACATGAGTGTGAATCGATCTTTATAAGGTAGTAAATAAAAATTAGAAAATAACATCGTATAATTTCTGAGGCGATGATAAGACACTACCACTATGATTTTGGAAACCATTTTCATTCACCGAATAATTCGGTATACATAACACCGGCTAAATTCCGAATTAGTCTAAATGGAAACATCAAAAAGACTTTCTTCGGTGATATACTTGTCTTAATTCAATGCGGATTATGCAATTAATTCAAAGAGATGTTTATAACAAGGTATAATGAATAATAAGTATATCAGTATAATAAATAGAATACACGAAATTACAAAAAAAACATCATGCCACATCGATATGAAGTTGATACTAAGTGAAGCTATATATATATATATATATATATATAGTGTATCAGTAAGAAATATTTCATTTAGAAATGACCACCTTTCTATTAATCTTCAATCAAAAACAGATGAAAAGCAGAAATAAAAAAAAATCGCAACAAAAAACAAGCGAAAAGGACAAACGAACGAACAAAATAACATAGTAATTGGGTGTTGTAGAATCTGCTTAAGACATTTAATGTTTTAGACAGTTCGTTTATAGACTGGATAGTTAACAGGTTTCTTTTTTCAAACCATATTATAATTCCGAGAGGGTAGAGAGCATTTACTTAGTGAATGAAGGAGATATAAGCAAGAGAAAAGAAAGGACATCAAAAGGAAGAAGCAACCAAAATAATTGCTTTTAAACACATTTTATATAGTAGATAAACAGGTTAAGGAAAGAAAGGACAAATCATAAAGTAAGATTATGGTTAAGGAGAACCAGAAATAGCTAGGAATCAACAGTGAGATAGATCAGGATAACTTATTTGTTCGAATGTTAATTATACCAACAACATAAATGTTAACAACGATATTATTTATCATGATGAGCGATATGCATGCTTAGTTGTCAAACTTTAATTTAATTCGTACAAGACTAGGAATTTACAATCAATGACGCTTTAAATAGATCTTTATCATGTTTATTTTTGTGCAAAATACTTTGTATATAAGTGTGCTCTGTTGTTATATAAAATGATTTACATTTACTGACTAGTTATTCTATCTTTTCATATCCATTTATTGAGAGCATATGTCTAACGATCAGTGAGCTCGATAAACAATTATCATTCTGCTGAAATCAATAGATCACTTAACTTAAAATCAGGGCATTCACCGTAGTCATGACATCCGTTATAATGATAGTGATCAAGGTCGGTAGTTGTGAAAACCAAATCTTAAATTGTATTCATAAATGATTGTTTCAACTATGAGTAATAAAAATGTACACTTTAGTTAAAAGATCTAAAAACGAGATTAGGCAGTTAGTCATAATTAGCACAAAAAATATATGCGTGCACTACAACTTGTCAATGTACAATATTTCACCATTTAATTTAAACATAGGATTATAAATTATTGGTGTCGAGGCATATGCCAACTAAAGAGCATCAATTACCGTCTTTGAAAATCAGGCGAATTTGAAGATTTAATTAATTAAGATGAAATGTGTAATAAAGTTGAGAGGACAAGATTAGGTTGATCAATTCTTTCATTATGATTATCGGGTTATATCACGAATCGATGAAATTGTGAATTGAATCATTGGACGCCTGTCCATCGGTGTAGAGAACTAAGTGGTTGCCATGAGACCTAAAGGTAACAGGATCGATTCCATAGTGGAACCGAAGGTGTGCACTTCTAAGAAGTTCCATACTTGGACGAAACAGCGGTCCAATGTTCACTGGTTCTCAGTGGTATCTAACTAACATCAATTTGTGACGAAGACAAAAACTAAAATTATTACTTGCCTACGCAAAACCACAATTTAAACATTATGTTCGTTACACTGAAATTAATAAAAATATTCTTGTCGCTGGATTACTTACGCTAAGAAATGGTTCAGCATTGTATACTGTTTTAGTATACTAGGTAAACATATGCATAGAGTATATCACAAACCTAAATAACAATCACCATGACTGACTATGAGATAAAAAAGAATTCATATGTAAAACTCAATCTCACTTAATCACTGATTAATGCATTCTGTAATAAAGAATGTAGTCAATACATTAGGATGAATTTGCATATTTTGATTGATTTGTTATAGACTGAAGCTGGTCAGTTTCTGTTGCTAGATGTGTGTCCTGAGTGGATTGCCTCGATAAAACGATTATTCACAAGTATTATTTAAGTTGGATTGTGACTGGCAAGCGAAATCCAGGACAAGCGTTTTTCGTCCTATTCAGGACTAGTCGACTGGATATATCTGTATCTCAATGTTGATGTTCACAGTAGGATTCGAACTCAGTCCGTTTCATGTCAAACGCCACCGCGTTTGAACATCATTACTACGAACATTAACATTAGGATGCAGGTATATCCAGCCGACGAGTCCCAAATAGAACGAAACATGCGTCCTGAATTCCACTTGCCAGTCACAATCCAACTTAAATAGTAGTCAATACAGTTCTGTATTTGGTACTTATTGGATATGTGGGAAATTCATCTTCTGTTTCAAAATGAATATGATCAATGGATTCTTTAGTTTTTCTTTTTTTTTTCTACGGTAATTTATAGAATAGAGTTTATTGGATTAACTTATCAGCATGTATAGAAGGAAAATTCAATTAGCATAAAAACTGAAACAGTTGTTCAATGATGAAAAGTTGGTTTTAAATCGTTAAACTAAAACGATATTCATACTGATTTATTACACAGTAACTTGTATTTAATATCCTAAATAGACTTTAGTTAGAAAAGCATTAAAAACTATGAAGTATAGAACAAGTGCTTCATTCTATTTAATTCGAGACTAGAATGAAACAACTATCTAGTGCTTCTTGATTTCCAATTGTTGTCAATTTGTTAGATCGAATTCAACAATCTTCACTAACATTAAATAATACCGATAGCCTAAGTTTCATATGCACTAAAATATTGAATGTGATAAAATGACATTTAGACTCGATTCAAGAACTGCACACACACACACACACAATAATGCAACAAAAATAACAAATGGACAAATCAACAAAATATGAACAACAAGTAAGAAAGTGAAAAATGATTCTTTAGTTATTGAAGTCAATTTATTGACAAACAAATGTACATGAATATATTATGTTAACAGTAGTAAAGTATGGTATCTAAGTATGCATTTCTACATATACGGATACCTCAAAACGAACAAATGAAAAAAATGATTGTAGATAAAACAAAAATTATTAAAAAAAAATAACAAAATGATTTTATTCTTTTCAATATGTAATGGTTTTGAAGGTCCAATAAGCATTCGATATCAATTAAACTTTTGAGAGGTAGATGAGGTGAGGTAAGGTGAAATGTGATTGTAAATCATTCCATTGAATTTACACAGCATGACGGCTAATTCCACGTACTTATAGTTCATCTATAAAAGAAAAATTTTAGAAAAAAAACGTTTGAAAAAATAAATAACACAAAGAATAACAAATAAAAATTTCAATAAACAGTTAAATAAACAGAGAGAGAGAGGATAGAATACTACTAAGAAACTTTTGTAATTTTCATCGAGGACTGATTGAAGCAAGGTGATCATTAAAAACTAGGGGAGCATTAGGTAGCTGTTTCATATATTCATTGGTATCGCGAATCCGCTACAGGTTGAACCTAGAGTCTTAAGGATTTCCAGCAGGCGGAAAATATATTCAATGCTTTTTTGCATCGAACAGTTATCTAGCTACAATCTGTAATTGATGAGAATTACAAAATTCAAGAATCTGAAATAACCTGTACACAATAGTTTCAGTTAACCAAAGATATAAAACCACTTAGATTAAATAAGATGCTAAGCCAGCTTTTCAGGATGTGGATAAATTACTGTCACGTTATCGAAGTATCGCATGACGCGAGTAACTCAATAGTAACAGAGACTCCAACAGTGACAGTCAGTGATAGATTTTCAATCAATGAAATAGAGCGCCTCAAGTTCCACTGGGTTGAATGTCAGTAAGAGTCAAATAATCCTCGAGGAATGGTCTATGCTATCTTCCTATGTCCATGATCTACTATTGAGTGCTTACAAGAAATCCAGACGAATGCACATGTATAGCAAACAATAGGCAATCCTTGCCTACCCTTGCCTAGTATTTTACGAGTCAATCTAAACAATACTGAATTATAATAATAGAAAGGAACACAAACAAATACACCAAAGTCAACCAGACATGCTAACATCCATCACATAAAATAGGTTTCCGTAAAGGTAATACTAAACTTGTAAAAGTCACAGACAGTCTGAAAAAAATGTATAATCGGGAGATCGAGTGTTAAGAAACTATTGATCACATATGAAACTAGACTATGAACAGTGATAAAAATTAGTCGATCTGATTAATAGTCACAAATTGGACTGACCAGATGACAAATGGAATTAGCATGAATAACTGAATGTACGTGTTTATGTTATTTTAAACAAACTAGTTGTTCAACGCATATATAAACATAATAAATGATTAAAACAAATCAATGAATGTTATTGTTATCCATAAAACGTGAAATAAAAAAAGTAGGTTACATTAATTAAACTGAATGAAATAGTGTAGATAAGATTTATAAATATAAGCAAACTTGTAATGCTACCAAATCCGCAGAAAATAAAACTAATAATTTCACAGTTGAATCACCTTAAAACAATATGTGTGCATACGAATACAATATGTCAAGATTAGTAAAGAATATACAGTCTCTAATAAGGAAACTCTACAGTCGACAGCCAAGTTAAAAGAATACACTTATATGCTGTAACATTGATTGATCAAGAGTAGTGACTAATCAAAGTAAATATTCTAGTCTTAAAGAAAGTCAGCTACGACCTGAATAGCTGATTGATATCGGTCAAATATAGTGAGACTAGGTGATCTGTATTGGAATCCAATGAAAGGCATTAATCCGGCTAAGAAAGACGAGAGTAAATAACATGAAACTTATATCTTAAGTGTCATATTGACTGCTTTCAAACATCTAGCATATATATGCGAAATATAGAGCATGATATTGGCTGTTAGATGTCCTTAACTTAAAAACAACAAGTAATGAACACCTACATCGGTGGCCAACCCAAAACATGGCATTAGTCTATGTAGTAAATGGATGATGATTTTAGCCTCGATGGTAGAAGCAGACCACCTAATTGAGGTATTGGTGAATGTCGTAACAAGTGGTTAGAGACTCTGGGCGACATGACTCAGAATCAGTCACCTTTTGTTTCTCCTCAAATTGTCAGCTTATGATTATTTTATATCTTCCTATGAACTGATTATTTATCCCTTTGCCTTATTCTATATATTTACATTTTGTACTACTACTTCTACTAATTTGATGTTCATTTTGCTATGCTTCTGAGGTGTGGTAACTTGGACCGATGCATATATGTGCCAGGCTCCATGTTGTACATGCATGTGTACAAAATGGCATTCGGTTAAAAAGTCAATTATCCGTAGACTTAGAGTAGAAATCAACTAGATGAGAAATATTAGTGTCGAATTATCAACAATAATAAATGACGAAACGTAGAAAATATGTAGGCTGAAACAAAGAGGAAAACATGTCTAGTATGAATATTTAATAAGATAGAAAATGAGAAAATAATTCAATCAGACATAAAAATGCGTATCATTGATCTGTATTTTTAACATTTGTACATAAGCATATAGGATTCTAGTGAATACTTTAAAGTAAAACCGACAAATTAGTCAGTCAGTTAGTTACAACGTAGACCTTGGTACATCAGTTCAAATCCACAAATACCCGTAATATATTTAAAGAGAAGAATCAACAATAGGATTATATGGAAAAAAAAAACAACTTTATGCACATATCATAAACAAAATTAACTGAATATCTACTACTCATGTTCGAATATATTACTTATCTATAAAAATCTTTCGTGAATATCACAAATTGGTTAAATTTAATAATTAATGAACTGTTTAAGTCATTTACCAAGTACAAATTCACGCTACATTAGAAATCTATGGGATAATAATATTACCTGCTTGGTCAAATCATAGTAACTGGGACGAGATTTAAAGTAATCAAAGTTGTGACACCATAGCTTCACAAAACAATATATTCTGGGATCGAGTAGCAGTTCAGACATCAACATTAAGATACATATTCATTCAGTTGACTAATCTTAACAAGGAAATGAAATGTGTGTCCTGAAATCTATTGATAACCACAACCCGAAATAATTATAGAAGTATTTAGAATTGTAGATACAATTGAATTACGTATGTAACATAGGAAAAGACAAATAATTAAGAGTACCAGGCGAAGTGAAGATAAGTAAAATAAGAGAGTTTTTTTCCCATTTCAATGAAAGAAATTCTAGAATTTAATGATTTCTTTCAATTTATCATGTTATACAGTGCACACACGATTGCATGAAACAGTTGGAAAGAACAAAATGCGATCACTCATTAATAAAAATTAAAAAAACTCTTAAATCCTAAATGAAGGCGAAAAATCTAACAAGACATTGGTAAACATAAAAGATTGATGCATGAACTCTCGTGCTGTATAGACCACATCTTCACACTGCGACAGGTCTTGGAACACAGACACACATTTAGGCGTCCTACAATAATTGTCTTCCTGGACCTGAAGGCGGCATTCGACTCTGTTGATCGTGAGGTTCTGTGGCAGTGTCTGTCATTGAAAGGTGTACCAAAGAAGTACATTAACCTTGTACAAGCTCTCTACTCTAAAACTACAGGTTGAGTGAGAGCTTATGGCGAACTGTCATCGGAATTCCTCACTTCAAGTGGTGTCCGTCAGGGATGTCCACTTTCCCCATTCTTGTTTAATTTTGTCATAGACATGCTCCTAGATATAACCTGAACTGATGTACGTACGTACGAAGTTCTACGTTGTATTTGTCTGTCTGTCTGATGCATGAACAAACATATATTGAAAATATTTCAGATTAATTCATTGTTATTGCTTATTCTGATTAAAACTAGAGTAGATTTCATTAGGAATAGTTACCTTTCATTTAAAACAGTGGTAAAAACTAAGTGTCTTAACTTTGTGATCGATATGATCAAGTTCAGCGGTTTATAAAACAAATAAATGATAAAGATGAACGACTTGTTTATAAGATACAGGTTCACTAAATTTCTTTAGTCCTAACCAACATACAGTCCAGTTTAAATGTATGTTAGGCCAAATTGTTAAGCGAAATTATAATGAGATAAAATTCAAAACTTTCATATACATGAATACTGATAACATTATATCCCTTAAATAAAATACCTTTCAATTTTAACAAAATTGATCTAATCGTTCTAGGTAAACTGAAATTCAGTAAGAGTGTATACAGTTGAAATCAGAAAACAAGTATCCCTAAGACTAGTAGTCTGTTAAACATTATTATAATGAATAACTACAGTTTTGAATGAACACATTTCATATATCCTTAATTTTTAAGTATTTTTTATGTTCCATGTACTGCAAAATTAATAAAGCTAGTTACGATAATGATAACAATAAAATGGGTCAGGTAATAAATAATATTTTTCTTACTCTTCATAGGTCAGCAATAGTATACTGAATCCAACATATAAAACTTATAATGCTGTGCAATAACGGTAGCGGAGGTTCAGTGATAAGGGAATTCTACTTTCAGTCAATGAGTTGGAGAACTAGATCTAAGCTAGCCTAATCAACTTCAAGCAACCGAGTGGTATAAATAGCTTATCGAAATATAAACTACAACTTAAAGTAAGGTACACAATGTCGAATTCAAATAAAATATGCAAGAACTTCATACATACAAATTAGAAGAATTGAAATTAGATTAATTAAATGTACATATTATGCGTACAGAAAGATCTATGCCAAAACCCAATTAGATCAACAAAAAAACTGTCCTGTTATCAACCGATTTGTCATATCCGATTAGCACTGTACCTAACCTTGATATTGCTTACTCCGTAGTCACGGTATATGTGAGCAATTTTTCGAGGCTAAAGGTAGACAACGATCTGCAGACGATCCATGTCTCCTATATTCATTGTCTATGAATCACAGTCACGGGTTAATAAAGAGAGAACTGTAGAGTATCAGGCTCTCGACTACTCCATAAGAAGAAAAAGCCAAACGAGATGCCAGAGATTTCGTCGAAAACTGATCTACTAAGACAAATGAGGACTTCCTATTGCCCTGATACGGCTGAAGGTGGTAATGGTCCGCTCTTCATTTTGGAATGCACTTATATGAACACCCGATTAGCTTGCACCAGGAAATTCCTACTCATTGACTTCTTGAGGTAGGTGTTGTTTACTGAGACGAAAGCGAACGTCTGGAATTAAAAAATGACAGTATCCCAACCCACATAAAATCATAATGGCCAATAACGAGTAAAAATCTGCTCATTGATAATCGTAACCAGAGGAGAGAGGCCACGAATGACGCGTCTCAAAATCGATCCCGATCCATTATTTGTTACATCGTACAACCAAATTTAAAGTTTTGAATTCATCATACGTTTTTAATGATGCTTTCATAGTTCTCCAAGTCTCATCTCTATAAATTAGAATTATCGTCACAGTTGTATTGAAAATTTTGAATTTAATGTTGGTTGACAGTTAGTTTGAGTTCCAGATGTTTTTTCAGTTGCAGAAATGTTATCCTTGCCATGCCAATCCGTGTCTTCATATCTGTATTAGATCCATCTTGTTTATCGATGATGCTGCCACCCAGGTATGTAAAAGTATCTATATCTTCCAAAATTCCTCCATTAAGTGTAATTGGGTCAGTGTTCTTGTTTTGTATCAAAGAACCTTGATTTTCCCTTTGTGTATATTGAGGCCTACAGTTGGCTGCTGCTACACTGTCAGTTTTCACCTGCATTTGTTGCTGTGTGTGGGATAGGATAGATTATCTGCTAAGTCCAAGTCATCTAGTTGCATCCGTATTATCCACTGTATTCCAAGCTTGCCTTGAGATGTTGCAGTTTTCATGGTCCAGGTCGAGAGTAAGCAGCCTTGTCTGACACCAGTCTTTACTTATATAAGAAAATTTTGGAAGATTTTAGAATTAAGTACCATAATAAAATTAAAAGTTGGTGTATAAACAATAGACAACATTGCATTTAATATTGATGTTTGCTTGGAGTAGAACGCTTTGTGTCAGTGATAGAAATACTGTATAAATAAATCAACTACAATGTATAAAATACAATTCTATCTAAAAATCAGTCATCATGGTAGTAGCGAAATATCAAGAATATCATGAAACCATTAGTTAAGAGGACTTATCAGGAAGGTAGAATATTTATTTTAAAAGTGCTACGCATAAAATTGATAGCGTAACAGAACAAATTCTGAAGAGAAACTCCGTAATGTTTAGCGGAATGGGTACTCAATTTAAATTACCTGGAGTGAATGATTAAGCAAACCACGATATCACAAACCGTGAGCAAATGTATCCTACTGGTATAAGATTCTTTAGAATAACATATTTACAATTATATCAAAGACTGTAATAAGGACCTATGAGATTTGAAAGTTTTTAAGTCTTTAGTTGATGTATGCAATTTCATTTCTGTAACGATATGGTGAATCAATTGCATTTTACATTATATGATTATCATAGTATAGATGATGCAAAAGTGGTGCATAAAGCACTCTCCTATCTATCTAGTGATATACATTGAAATTTTGATACAGCCTATTATACTTTCTCCTGATTCTTATTTCAGTACCATCCATTTTATCAATAATGAAAACAGTAAATCATATTATAATAAAGAGAGTAAAAAAAAATAAAGGAAAAGACAACAGAGAATAATATTCTTTCCTTTTTTTTATTTTAGAAATACGAACAAAAATAGCGTACAAGCTTGATTTAATACGAGGTAAATCATATAACTTTTTGTTACCCTATTATAACTTTTTTACTAGTAGTTATGTAAATTGTAACCAATGAACATCCAGAAAAGAGGATGGAAAATCTACAACAACAACAACAACAACATGATTATCCACCTCAACAATCAACAAGAACAAACAACAAAAGTATATAGTCCAGAAATCTGATCGATCAATCGATAAGTTAGTTAGCTAAGCCTGAAAGAAAATATTGATCGATATTAATTCTAGTTAGTATCTAGTTGACTGGAAGAATATTAGGAAATCAGATCTAGAATAATCTGAAAGGAAAGAAACATTTTCTCCTCTAAAAAAATTTGTATACGTGAATTCTAGTGTCACACACGTGGAAGAAAGATTAGTACCGATTAAAAGTGAACAACTGGTTGAATGTTTGTGTGTGCGTGTATATTTATTTCATGGACAAAACATAACATTCGACTACTTTATTTGGTTATACGAAAAAGGTGTAGTATATAAATAGAGTTAGGGATAAGGGGAGAAAATCATTTTGTATGCTATTAAACAAATTTCATAATAAAGGGTTAAAGAAGTTTGATTTAAACACGTAATTGCCTTAATAATGACTGCCTAGAGTATTATTATTATTAGGTATCAGTATTATTATTCTATTTGATCCTAGATATCAAGAAAAATCAAAACGAAGTTAATGATTTTAGTTCAAACAATAATGAAAATTAAATCCTAGTCACTTAATTTCTAGATACTTGTATCATTCTATACTTTTCTATTAGGAGCCGGCTCAGTGGTCCAATGGTAAAGCGCTCGTCGCGGAGCCAGAGGGTCCTGGGTTCGATCCCCAACAGGGTCGTGAATGCGCACTGCTGAGGAGTCCCATACTAGGTCGAAACAACTGTCCAGTGCTTCCAGGTGATCAATGGTTGTCTGGTTCAGATCAATTCGTGATATCAGCATTGACTTTTCTGTTTGTTGAAAACCGCATATAAGAGAGTAATTTTCACTAAAGACTTCATTTTAAGTAATAACTTTCACTGTATTTTTAATGTTGGTTGAGTTACCCTGGACATGTTTATAGAATACAATTACAGAAAACTATTTAATAAAAACTACATTCAACTAGGCTGTACTCACCCACTGAATAAACGAAAAATTTACTATGAACGTGTTACTAACATTATTATGAGATAATTGTAGTATTAAAAATATGGCGATAGTTACAACAGAAATAAAGCAATAAGGACACACTATCCTCAATATACACATTGCATTGAAATAGCAGTAGTAAAAGTCTATACCATCCCACAAGGAAGTTAAAAGTATATAATATATCAACACAATTGTCAAAAATATGAGTCAAATTAAGAAGTGGGAATAAACAAGTCAATATGCAAATAATATGGAGGTCAAATTAATACAGCATTCTCGACAATATAGTAAGGAGGGTAGACAAAGAGGCATTGCAAGCAATCAAACAAATGAAGGTTTACATGTTAAGCAGTACATAGTAGTCATGTAAACACTAACAGAATGAATGGAAACTTAAATAGTATGGTAGTCCTAACTTATATGAACTTGTCACAGAAATCCATGACAGAGATATCGGGTGACACGACTGTGAATAGCTCACAGTGGAACAGGTGCATTCACTCTTTAATTTTGTGTAGATTATAAGTTGCACTATTCTTTTATACACATTGAACTATATTCTGGTATTGTTTGTGTTATTTTGATCTCGTCGTGTCAATGTAATATTAAAATTTGAGTTGACACACGTATATACCATGCTTTGCACTGTTTATTATTCATTAAATTTAATTATGTGTGGGCGGTGAACACCTTAACCAATAACCTATCACCCTAAAATCTATGTGCAAAGATCAAACCCTACACCTCAGATGTTTATATCAACTGTGTTAATCATCGAGTCATAAAAACTAGAACTTTGTATCATTTTTAGGCAGCATAACATAATTAAATTATAGAGACTGAAGTAAAAATAAAGCTATGGAACTGCACAATGCTGACAAAGAGCTCTTTTCAATCAAATCAACAACTAATGGCTCAAAGAAAACAAGAACGACAAAGATTGCAGAATGTATTAGATTTATTGTATTTCACTGAATACTTTACAGCTGCACACAGGCAGTTATTTTTAATTACTTCGTCATGTTAAAATATATAATGTTTATCAAGGATATACAAACGAGGAAATAATATTTTTTTTTCTACAGAGTATTTATAGATTATCAAAATTAAGTGACTAGGCAATTTGAGGTAAGCTTAGATCCAACGAACATGTTTCCAGGAGTGCGTGACTAAATGGAATGAAAACTTCAAAAAGTGAAGTCTCCATGCAACTTTGTAACACAAGACACGACGTAGATACCCTCAAATTTTTCAGAGTGTATGGTAGAATAAAAAAAACATCTAATCTTTTACCGAAGATATTATTATTAAACGCTTAAAATCGTATTTGTGTCCAGGAGGAAACGTTTGTGAGAGTTTATTTATCTTTAATTATATCATTTTTAAAATTAAATTCATTTTATTACATCATCATATCAAGTTTTAGTTATAAATGAGATGGCTGAACCAATTTCAATTTATATCAACTTGGTTTCCATTTTGTCATTGCGTAATCACTCGGCATCAGTCTTGTAACTCTAGTTACTATACCGATTGATTTTCTTGAGGCTTTTTTGCATCTTATATAAATTTGCAATATTCTGTTCAGCCTCTTACATTTTTACTTGGATATACGTTTTACACTATGGTGATGTGCTCTTGATCTAAATTGCAACCAAACTTACCACCATAAGTATGAAACACTTTGTTTACATTCTGATTTTGTAGTATTATAGGTTGTATACAGCTGTTGAGAACCAAACAAAATAAAATGAATTTATCTCGTTCTTTTCAAATTAATACAGAGAACGAAATGTACGATTAAAATCAACTGTGTGTATGCAGCAGAAGAGGATGATGCAGCGAATTAGATTAGATTCGATGCATTTTGTAAATAATGTCGTTCTAACTTTATTTAAATCAGTGAAGGGAACAAACTGTATGAAATCTATAATCTGACGAATAGATTCGATACGACAGTTCTAAAGATTCTAAGAAATTATTAAGGGATATTTAGAAGATAATGTAGGAAATAAATCAAATGATTGATTATTGAATACCATTTCAACAATGTAAATATTCATAACTATGATGATTTTTTTGACAAAAAGTCGTAATTGAATTCATAAAAATTAATGAAAACAATTAGAAGTCAAAACTTTATTAAACGATGTTAGTAAATACTTTTTTTTTATCACTCCAGTAATGAATTACAATAATTATGAAAAACGTGCAAAGACTACTTTGACTAACTTGGATCAGTAACTTAGTGGTTCAGTTACTTGCAAACTGTTCTTCACTAATTTCGGTAAGGACGACGTCACAAATCCTTACACAAATAAAGTATCTTAAAGCTGAGTACATAAATGTGTACTTGGTGAAGTTACTTTAAAACTAAGCAATGAATACGATTATTGATAACAAAAAAGTCATGTGAACTTACCTCCAATAAAATTCACTCTGTTAGACACTAAAACATCTGCTTGTAATGGAGTCATTTGTAGGTAATATGAATCAGGATTTTTCTTAATAAATAAATGAAAAAAGCAAAGGTAAGAAAAATTTTAAAAGTAGCATAACGGTGATAAATTGGGAAAAACCGGCAGACCAAGACATAATTCATTTGTGAATCTTTCAAACAAACTATGGTAACAATGATTTAATGGCTGTTAAGGTCACAAAAAATATCGCAAGGTTTTACAATGAATGATCACTGAGTGGTGAGTAATCTGATGTTTGTCTAATTCTGTTTAGTGCTGATCGAATTCTATCAACAAAACTGCAATATGACGATCAGTTTAAGTAACTCGAGACTGCGGGCAGAAAACTGGAAGATGTATTGAGGGAGATAAGGAGTAAACTCAGAACTCGATTGACAGAACTCGGTCAGGATTAGAAAGGACTAAAAATATTGCATTGGTCACTACTAAGTAATCAACCAACGTAAATATCATAATCTTATAAAGGAATAGGCTGTGGTAACGATTATAGAAAGTGATCTGGGATTGAATCTGTTAAACAGTATTAGTTTTCTTAAAATTGCAGGTATACATTACCTAAGAGTGCCTAGTGGCATGAAACCTAGGTCAAGTAGAGTTTCTTGATGAATAACCAACAACCTAATCCCATCACCGCAGTGTGCTTGGACGCCGCTCAATCTAGATCACGATTAAAGAAAAAACTATATAATGTGTGTTGCCTTAACTAACATGTACATAAGTGGTCGATTTCTTTCGAAGTGTTTAGTTATCAGGTAACTAAATATCTAAATTGAAAAAAAAATAAAACACTTTTATCGTCTCAAGATAATTTCTGAAGAAAATTTACAGAATGCATAATATTCACTTCGGTTGCGTGACAATTGCATCTCCAATTATGAAGTTAAAGAAAATTGGAATCTAATGACTATTTAGACCTATGATCATTAATAACAGTTAAATTGTAAATGAAAGTTACAACAAATTAAAGATTAGTAAACTGCGTTTTACTAACAAGTTCAAAAAGACTTAAGGTTACATATAGAGCTCATTTTATATTTCATAACTTTTGTTTTGCTGCTCGGAATCCAAATGTGGGAAGTATGTAGGGGACCAGGAAGTGGTAAGTAATCAAGATCTCAGCAATCAGGTACAAGAATAACTATTAAGTAAACATTTACTGAAGAAATCAATTACAGGTAACTGTTTACTACAACATATAAACTTATAAATAAGAGTTACTTTAGCTTCGAAAAAAAATACCAAGGACTACTTGGGGAGTTTTAGGTTATTTATGGTGCCTCAGTAGTATCAGCATGGTTGTGAATATTGCCTATATGGTGATTGTTCTAGCACGATTGTGTAAACTACATAAAGTCAATGAACTACAATAAATGTTGAGTAGTCTTCATGTGCTTCAAAATGTGTGAGGATGGTAACGATAAAAACTATATACTCAAAAATCTGAAAATTTAGTCAATCAACAGAGGATTCCTATAACATCAAACTATATATTGCTTACAATGAATTCTTCATGTAAAACTGGACCAATTGCTTCATTAACAACTTGATCTATTAAAGTGTATGTTTTACAAAGATACTGAAATGTAAATAAAACCGAAAAAAACATTTATGACTTATTATTAATAATAAGATTATTCAAGTTTTATAAGTTTTACACTATGTGGTGAACCTAGCTATGTAACTACCAAGACCAGGAAATGGAGAACCGTTTCGTCCCAGCATGGAACTTCTCGGTAGAGTACACCAGCGACCTGAAAACCCAGTAGTGAGCCGTTAAAATTTAGTGATATGTAGGGTGCCTAAAAAAATATTGATTATCTACTAAAACTGCTTTCAGTAAACTACTTTAATTATGTGTAAAGTAAATGTTTTATTTCCATTAATATTAAGCCTCTATTGCCCTATTTTCCAGTTTGACCCATTAACTGTTAGTATCTCACTTCTCATTTATGAACTACAGTTAGTTGGGTATGTTACTACAGTTTCCTATCAAGTATTGATGCTTATTTCCGAATAGGTTGATAGTGTGGTCAGGAGTGCCTGAAATATAGTTTGATTAGTCTGATTGGTTCATCAGTCTATGCTCCTCCTACTTCAGTCTGTCGCTAAGTAGGCATCAGCGGAAACGTTAGGGAATCAACTAGACAGTCACATTTATCACTGATCGCTGTAACTGGGCACGTACAAGGTCTTTTACATCTGGCAAAACGTTAGCAATGATTGGTCTAACATTCCGTTATATCATTCAAACTCAGTGAAGTGAGATATAATGTGATTGGGTGAATTTTGTTTTACACGGTTAAGTACTAGTATCCATGGCTTCTCAGTAGAACCAACAAGAGCTTTCCGTAAGTGTGATGTTATTAAATATGTTTCAATTTCAGAAGCGAGGTTGTATCTCTAGACTGCATATATAAATTGTAGTTCATATCCGAGTGTAAAAGCATGTACTTGGTAGGTAACTAACAGTAGTAATTCTATTCGGTATCTGCTACCTACGTATCATCCATTACCAAAACGGATTCGTATAGTAAACAGTAAAAATAAGTGTATAAATATCAACAATAAAGAAGTAAACGAAACAAACATTGTTAACATGACTACTCTCACCTCCAAGGCTAAACTAGCTTGTCTTTGAGCATCCGGAAACTCTAAGTTACCCATTGCATATAAGAGATTTGAAATGGCGCCCATCTATGAAAAAAACGGGGAGAACTTGTTCAATGGGATAACTGTATAATATAAAAACTATTAAAGATTGTACGGACATTGTAAAGGACGGAATTTAAAGTTTCTATAAGCCGCGAAAGGTACACATACTAAAATTAATTACTCTAACTTTAAATCTCCCTAAATGATATTAAATAAACATTAATGACTATGGTGGTAAACCAAATTTTTTCTAATTTTGTTTTGATTCATATCTTTTATTACCACTACGTACCTAAGTGACATTTTATCTAAAAGTCAGTCATTTACAATGTACAATTTGGTACATGCCCACATCAGTTCAAGTTGCCATGCCCCAATTAGAAGACAGACTAAATTGTTGGACGGAATCCAAGAGTAGAGAAGGTAGTAACAAATTAAGTACTAATATAAAGGTGTAGTGATCGAAGATGAGATTTGAGAAAATATGATTCAGTATAAAGAGAATAAAGATAAGCTCAGAAACTTAGAATTTGGAGGAAGACAAGGAATGGATGCATCTGCCCCATTGCCAACGATTTTCACCCATATCACCTAGTCTCTAACCATTTGTAACGATCATCACGTGGACCCCAACCAGGCAGTTTGCATCTATTAACATAACTCAGCCCAATTGTCAATGACCCCATGAAGTGACTGGTGCTACATTTTCGTTTGGCCACACCTAGCTTTATTCCAGCCTACTCTTACAACAGTCAACATTGCCCATCGAGGTAGACGATGGTCAGGCATACGTAACACATGTCGTAACCACCTCAGCTGGTGAAGGTTTACTACTTCATCAATAAACTTACTGTAATTACCTCGTACTTTATTCCTAACTCACGTATAGCTTACTCGGTGGTCCCAGCAAACACGAACAATACTTCGAAGACATCTATGATCGAATATTAGGAGCCTACGAATATTCTCTATCCTCACTGGGCACGATTCACATCCATAAAGACGTATAAAACTAATGCACAGTAATGCGTCCTTTGGTCGACAGATTGATGTCACGTCTACGCCACAAGTGACGCAAACTGGCAAAAGTAAATCTGGCCTTCTGCAAGCTAGCTAAAATTTCAACAGACACTACACCTTCAGGACTGATTAGACTCACAAAATAAGTGAGGCGGTCAACAAATTCAACTGCTTCGCTTCCTATCATTAATTTCAGTCCCGAAGCAAGCCAAATGTGGGACAACGTTTCGCATTGGCATGGAGAGAATCACATTCCAAATATGTTTGAGTTGATGTCTAAGGTAGTCAGAAAAGTTCTACATTTTGTCAGCATCCGAACCTAATAGAATAATAACATCTGCATATTCTATGTCAACAACTTTATCTCCTAGAAGGTGATTAACCCCTGAGAAGTAAGACAATGAAAATGTTAACTCTAAAAGTATGTCAATGATAAAATTAAATAAAAATGGAGAAATCGGACAAGCTTGGAGAACACCACTTGAAGTAATTAATTACCGAACTTGTCAAAGTGTGAATATTTGGTCTATACAGCCGCGTCCAGGTCTAAAACCACCACCGAGTTTGCTCTTCATGAGTTTTAGTTAGACGTCGAAGTAACATTAAAGCTAGTATTTTAGATACTATATTCGTTAAACTGATTCCTAGGTAATTGTTACAAGAGGACTTCTGTCCTTTCTTATACAGTGGGACGATTAGTATTGGAAACCAGTCAGATGGGATTACGTTCAGTTCCTAAATTCTAGCCAAAATCTTAGTTGATGTCGCTGCTAAAACTGGATCACCATCCTTAAATATCTCAGGGGTTAATCCATCAGGTCCTGCTGCTCTCCCTTACTTTAGATTGTCTATAGCCCTCTCAAATTTGCTAACACTTGGAGAACTAATATCAATTTACCATTCAGATTGCTTGGGGATGGTGGTCAACTGAGGTCAAACCGAGGACCACTTAAACTGCTCTTTAAAGTGTTCTGTCCATCGGTCTAACCTTCTGGATTGACAGTGAATGATAGTCCATTCTTTTTCCGAGATAGTTTCGCTTACAGTGGGATTTCTGATACCCATTTCCTTGATAAGTCTGGACAGTTGTCTGCTGTTACCTTTTCCATTTCTTTAGCTTTCGCCATCCACCACTGTTCATGATCATTACATAAGCTATTAACCAGCTTGTATTTAAGTTGCCTCCGCTTCTCATCGTGTTCAGAGCTAAACGGGATGTGTTATCGAGCATCTATCAGTTCAGTAGATGCAGCTGAAATACACTGATTTTTCTCAACCTTTCAGTTTAGTTTACTAGTAGATATTACTGATGTTTCAACAGCTTATTGAATATCACTCCAAGCTGACTTGGGGTGGGTATCGCTTACATAATTGACTAATTGGTTTTCTAGTTGTTCCTGAAATGTATTCTTGACCTATTCATCATTAAGTCCAACTCTAAGAAGGTTTCTTGTTGTGGCTAATTGACGTTCAGTGAGACGCAGACTAATACTATCTCGTACTAAAGTATGTTATGAGTCTAAATACTCCTGAGTAAGCGGCAGTCTTCTATCAAGCCTCTCAAACGATGGTTGATGGTAATGTGGTCTACTTGAGTTCAGCATTGAGTTGAATGTGGAGGTCGCCATGTCAACTGACGTCTTTCCTTATGCTTATAGCTGGTGCTTGCGAGAAATAGACAATTATCTGAACATAGTTGTAACGGACGGTTATCATTATCTGTTCGTTGTGCAGCGACACCACAGAATCCTTCCAGGAGCATCTCGGTTTTGGTTAATCTACCTACTTGGGCATTAAAATCCCCATCCGCTATTACTACATCAGTGTATCTCGCTTTTCGAAGGAGGTCAGAGAGTTTTCTGTAAAATTCATCTTCTGCTTCGTCTGATCTGCAATCAGTGGAAACGTAGGCAGAGACAACGATACGGTAACAGCATGTATTCCTATCTTTCCGTGATCTTACTGTCCCGTTTAGATGGACAGTGCACAAGCGACTGTCTATTGGGATCCGGTTAAGAAGAGCCTGCTTAGCACGTGAACTTAGTGCTATACCTACAACAGCAGGGCCTCGAGTAGTAGGCATTCATGAGTTTATTATATCTACGAGCCTTACTGAGAATGTGTACTGCCAAGAAACACATAGCATCTTTCAGATCAGTTTCGTTTCTTTATAACACTATCGGAGTAAAGGGGCCATCATTAAACAAAATGTATAAAACAATGTGAATAACAATATTCTCCAGAAGATTATAAATGTATATATTCAGAAATATTTATCCACATATAAGTAATTAATACCACAAAGAATCAGTCAAACAGGAAGAAAACAGAGAGATACTCTATTACAGTCTCAATTCAAAGAAATTAAAAATGTATCAAATTTGAAACAACCAGTCGTTACAGATATCAACTGTGAAAAGGTTGAATATTAAGAGTGAAATAAAAACTACCTATATATTATGCATAATTGCTCAACGTTCAGAGAAAATATTTCTCTAAGTATATTTAGTGATATGGAAATGGACATTATGCTTGTTGTATGTACCATTTTAAAAGGAAACTGACAGTTAAGTAGACAAAAGTTGTTTCTAACTTTGCCTAACTACTAAACTAAGCATATCGCCATATTGTTATGTTATATGACAAGCGTGTAAACAATTTAGAAACATTACTTGATTTGTAACACATATCTTATCGTTTACTAAATATCTGTTGACAGTTTTCGGAAAATATAGCAGAAGTTTAGCAAAACGGATATATATATATATATATATATATATATCACATCCACAGGAAATTCAACATGAAAGTTCAAACAAACTGACGTGTTAGTAACATAGATTCGAAAGGATTTATTTCACTAATGATTACGTATCAAATCGACAAATTCAATAAGGTGAAATGACAGTAATGCATATTTATGTACACATATGCGTTTATTCAATAAAAGTACAGATCCATGCATCGAATTAAAATAATACACCACCCGTGTTAATGTTAAATTGTAAGGACATGAATTCAAGTAACTTAGGTGAATTTAATAACTTTTATTATAACGTGAAAATTCCACCAAATGTTACTTAGTCACAGAGTGAAACATGATAAGGCTATGCATACATGATAGAGTTATGAAAGTGTTCCATTTTAACCAATATGCCTCAGGTTATAGTCTTACTCAGCCTACTTTAATTTCTGTATCTGGGTAGCATCAGTAACCTTCTCACACGAAGTATACCTCAAAAACAAAACAAATCTATCCTTGGAAAATGAGCTGCATCACTATCCCATATATATATATATATATATATATATATATATATATATATATATATGGCACAATATTGTGAAACTTTCATAGGAGAAAACGGAAACAAATAGAGCAAGTAAATTATCTTTATTCTTGCTTACACTACTCAATGATTATGCTACCGACTGCAACAACTTTCATTATTACAGTAATTGCGGAATCAATTCCTAATACTTAAGTAACAAATTCACTAATAAAACATTTGATTTATATGCACATCCGTCTTGATACATTTAGATATGCAAGCTAAGTATGAAAGTTAACTATAAGTCACATAAGTTAAACGACTGTTTATCAAATCATTTATCATGATTGTACTATTATCAGTCCCAGTGAGTACAACAGTGATATAACTTCGATAACAATTTACTGAGCTATTAAGGAAGCCACACAGATGTTTATTAATTGGTGTATATATATATAACATAGCAGTTCACAATTAAATTGTGAAGCAAATTTACTAAAAGCAGAAAACGGAGATAGGCGATAAGCATTCTATCTTACAAAAGATAGAATCACCGACGACACAGTGCTGATAGTCACACAATAAAATAGTAAAGATAATTCAACTAATGAAATGATTGCGATATATACTAATTAAGCTCAATTACTATAACTTGTTAGTGGCAAGCCTATAGCAGAGTAATAAGACGTAGATAAAAACACATACACATAACTCAGATCGCCAAATTACTGACCGACTGCTGATTTGAGTAATATACGTAAGTGCAGATATTGTGGTTGTCACTCACAAAAGAGCAGTAAATTTATATATATATATATATATATATATATATATATATATATATATATATATATATATACAATAAGCAAATTGATTATGAAAATAATTACCTTGATTATTTTTATTGAAATTGTTGGAGAATCTTGTGAGAGAATACTATGAATAGAGCATAAAAAGAACAAAATAATGATATAGTAAAGGCAGTTGCTAAAATACAGTATACAGAATGATATTCTAATGGGTCACAGAATCTGGTAGCAGATAAAGGAAATTATTTTATTAGTTGAAGGAATCACTACAAATTCCCCTATTTAAATACTATTAATGTTTTCACTAGTGATTGGCATCGAGATGATTTTCATATGGTTCTATCATAAGAAGCTATAGTTTATAGATGCTTACGGGTATTGAGACAGTTAAAATCGTTGTTATTTAGTGATAGCGGCAAAAAGTTGCTAATGAATTGAAGTTTTAAATACAAACCACGAGTCTAAATGCATTGTGCATGAGAAGTAAGACTTTATAGTCTTGTGGAAGAATTAGGGTGCCATCTCCATATATGTGATAGTATGAAGTTTTGAAATGCTTTCCCAAAATTTCGATTCATTTCCACCCTGAATGATGTCAATTTGTAATTGCACCAAATTACAAATAAACCAAAGGTGGAATGTTATTAGTAAATATTAACAGAAATATGACGTCCCATGTGGACACATTCAAGAAGTTCTAAAGTCCTTTGAATTGTTAATGATTTCCCAACAGATCAAATTCGGTTAAACGCTAACTTTGGTGATATAACCCTTACACTAAGTACAGATCCATGTACTGAGGTTTCGACATATACTTGAATTCCCCCCACCCACCCACCCACCCACCCACTCCCAAACAAAAGCCGGTTGTGTGGGACTTGAGTCTGAGACATATTAGTTGTAAGCTAATTTTAAATAAGTCAAGACTAAACAGTTTCCAATTAACTCTTTATGAAGTTTATAAATCAACTGCAAATTAAGTCGAAACTATTTGTATGAAGGCGGTAGGTTTTAAAACTGGAAGATACAATAATCTTATTTATTTATCAAATACATGTCACCCTACATGATGATGATCATTGAAATGTTATTTAAAAACTAGGAAGAAATTACTTATTTAAACAATTTGATAGTTGTATATGCTGCACACATATGAACATGAAGAACATTTTTATTATTAATGTTGTCTTTAACTTAAATCTACTGTGTCACTAAATCAAGGTTACTTTTCTGTTTGTTTTACATGACAGCATAACACCAATCATGATAAGTATGAATACAGTTGATCCTGTCATATATTATCTATTGAACAATTGAAACTATAATTAACTTCTATAAAACAGAACACACAAAAATCGCTTTACGAAAAAGGAAGTTGATAATTCTGCTATAAAAATCTAGCATAACTGTCATATTTAAAATAATCATGGTATGGACAGTATGGATGCATAAATAACAAATATATTGGTGAATAACTTCAGTGTATGCTCCATCAACAAAGTTGATAGATGATAAGAGTATGACAAACAGTTCATAACTTGTTACGAAGACGAAGAGAAAAAAAACTGATTTAAATTAAATGACATACGCACTTAAAAAGAACAATTGCACCCCCCACACACACACACACACTCTAAACTAAAATTTGTTAAAAGAATACTTTTGAAAAAGGCTTAATGTAAAACAAACCGAACGATTAAGTGGTGAATATCCTTTACTAAGAAGAAACTACCAAAGAAATTAGGAGAATTCTCAATAAAGTATGTGTTTTTCTCCGAATAAATAACTCATTTAGCTCGCTGTTAATAAAAACCCAGGACAGAATACTGAAGAATTAACAGCAAAACCGTATAGATGAGAACAGACATACTGACTATAGTGCCATATACATAGAGATAAATATCGAGACAGTAGAATGTAAGGGCGACAGAACATGTTTGAAGTAAATTCCCTAGTCCACTTAGTACTGATGACTTAAGAAAACTTGTAAATTTGTTTGTAGCACCTTCACACTGACTTGAAATATTATACATCCTCAACTATGACGCAGACAAAATACTTAAGGAAGGTTAGCAATTGTAGTACAACATATACGGGCAAACTCAAACAGCATACAGGAATGAGACAAAGCATTATAAGTCGTACCTTGAATTAATAAACGAATTTAAATTTAACCTAACAATTCGATATCAATTTATTTTTGAATATAATGAATTACGTTAACTTATATCCTATTATTTATCCAGCTATTTTATTTAGACTAACTTTTGATAACCAGTTTAGCTAAAACGGTAACAAAAACACATGTTATGTAGTTTATAAATCACGTAATCACATCACACATTTCAACTGTTTGCCTTCTAGCAAACATAAATGTATTCGTTGGAATATAATTTTAAAGTATTCATTTACTGAAGTGAACTGCCTGATTTTGTCACTGGACATAGCCTACAGATTACTTACTTACTTACTATATGTGATCAAAGATTTATGTTACACCAAGAGGAAATCAGGAAACGACGCTGGAAATGGATAGGACATACATTTCGGAAATTATCAGACTGTATCACGCGACAAGCACTAACTTGGAATCCTGTTGGAAAACGGAAAAGAGGAAGGCCAAAGAACACCCTGCGTCGAGAACTGGAAGCAGACATAAAAAGGATGAACAGTAACTAGAGACAGCTGGAAAGGATTGCTCAGGACAGAGTTGAATGGAGAATACTGATGAGCGACCTATGCTCCTCCGAGAGGGGTAACAGGCGTAAGTAAAAGTGTATTCGCATACAGCATTTTGAAATTTTACTTAATGGATTATCCACCTAACTGGCACAAAAACCATATGATAACCGATAAACCAAATTATTAAATAATCTAATTCTGCTTACTGTAGACATTTAGCAGCAGCTGCTTGTTGGACAAATACTGGTAATGGTTGATTATCAACTTTCGAATCTGATGAATGATGCTTTGTATGCTTGTCTTTCATCATTTTCTCTGTTTTACAGATACTAGGGTGGCGATCACGAATGTTAGCTTGTTTGGTACTCAATTTAGTTAATTTTGTACTTTTAACAGGCGTTGGTTTCATTTCTGATATGTTGTTATAACTGTTGTGACTACCGGCTGGACTAAGACGTGAAGCTGAAAGAAAAGATAAGATGGTGACTGAAATTACACAAAAAATAGACATTTAACAACTGGCAGTTAAAATATTGCAGAGGTAATGGGGCGTAAAAAAGATACAAAAGGATACGTTTGAGCCTGTTGGGAAACTAATCATCAATAACAAACTAGGTATTGGTTGCAATATCTTAAATCAGTGTAGTGGGAAGAGAATTTTTCAAGATGAGAACACTGAGAGGAAAGATAATTATATCAATAACAGTTGAAAGTCAAGAAACGGAGTTTAAAAACAACAAATGATATTATAGAGTGAAATGTATGAAACAAAAGTTAATGACTTATGAATCGATACCTTGTTTTCACCTACTTGTGAACACCCATAACTCTAACTCGTTATTTTTGCTCATGTACTCAAAATTTAAAAGTAGACAAGTGAGGCATGTTAAGGAAATTAACTGCCCTAAAGAATGTGTATAACAATAACACACTAACTGTAAAGCGTACAATAAAAATACACAACTCAAAATTTAATCATATCGGTACATAAGTTGACGAACTAGAGATAAATTCAGAAACAAATTAGGCTTAAAATGAGCATGAAACGATCAACATTTTCTAAGCATATATTTGTCCACCAGATTTCTTGGCATCTGTGCGGTTGGGTCACATGACTGACCTGTAATGACTAGAGGGCCCGGATAATGCATAATTCTCTCGAAAATCACTATGAAATTGGCTTATTTCAGGGTATATTAATAATTGAGAACTACGATACACGTTTAAAAAGTTTACAACTGATTTCCAAGTGGCAATATTATATGTACTGTTGTTTACACAGGGGACTTAGCCCGTGTCAAACGCCACTAGGCAACCACATCTGTTTAACGGGGATGTATATATATTTCAAATGTGTTATCTTCCCTTTAGTGTTTCTCAGTACTGAATTTGATCAATCCAAGTTGTTATATGTGCATTCTTAGCCGATCGCCTTTATTCAGCTGTGTATGTATGGTTAACATAAAATCTGAAAAATGTGTCAGTCGGTCCAAGTTGCCATACTCCTAAAGCACATCAATATTAACATCACACAGTAGAAGTTACTTTATTGATACTGCTAATAATAATAATAAAGAAAAGTGTATGAATTCGACTTAATATATCAATGTACAAGATTCAACACAACGTCTTGTTACATCATATGATAGTAGTGAACCCAAAGAGCAGCTCATGATAATGGCACATAAAATAGTAGATTTGAGAAGATAGGTACCAATAGTGTGAAATGTTATTTATTGGAATAGCTTCCGGTACTTGTTATTATATTAAAATCAAATGTCATTTGATACTAAAGAATACCACTGGGGTATAAAGTATGATAATAATGAGAAGTAGAATTTATCAGTAGACTACTTTAAAAAGCCTAACATGATCCTGAAACTATGTTATGAAGAAACAAATCTATCCCAAAGCAGATTTTTTTTATTTTCGCTTTAATTACTACTTACATGCCTAAATTATTATCTTAGTCTGCGTATAACATTAATGCGAAAAACAACTTATTCATAAACACAAAAACACTATTCAGAGCTGGAGAAGATACAATAATATCAACACTAAAACTTACAATGACCTTCCTCATCACCGCTATTCGTATGAGAACTAATTTCATTATCATCATCATCATCATGATCTGATGTTGCTTCAGTAAATAATTTGCCCAACTGGATTTCATGTTGAGGTTTTAGTAAGGTAATTAGCGCCAACAATATATCATCAGCAATATCAAATTTCATTAGAACACGTACTAGTTCAATAACTAATGGGGAATATACAAACATGCCCAAGCATTGACAAGAAAAGCAAACAAGAAGAATAACAAAACATAAAACAAAGAATATTTCTATCGGTGTTCGATAATAAAAGACGTAAAACACAATACAAATCTATGTTAACCCTCACCCCCCCCCCACCAATCCACCATAGAATATTTTCATTGCAACTTAATTAAATCAACTTGTCTGAAGTTCTGAATGTCTAAAGTTCTTAAAATAGAACTATACAGTTAAAATGTTGAATATATATTAATTTGAAGGACTTTAATGGGCGCAATTTTTATCAACAGAACTATTGAAAATTAGACAATAATATCCGACAATAAGTAAACAATAACATCGATTTCCAGTCGGAAGGACTGTACAGTTGAAAGCTATAGGAAATAGTCAAATTTTATAAAATTTTATAAAATATCATTACTAAGTACTACCAACGGTATTATAAAGAGAAGAACCATATAATGAATATAATGACCCGGTTAAGCAAATCCCATATTAACACAATAGTGAATGAAATAAGTGAGCACAATGCAACTGTTCAAGAGAACTTGTATTAGGCCTCCAACCATGATAACTCTTGACATTCATCTCAAATTAATGACAAGAAAAAAAGAAGTCATACAATGATTTCCTGCTCTAAACGGTGTTGATACATGAGAAGTGAGCCCATATGCGCCAATTAGCCAGTAAAAAAATCTTGTTCTAAATTATTTCGGTCAGATTATAGTGAAATTCACAAGAAAGTTGATAATTTTGGAGTGAAAGAACCAGATAGTTTAAGATGTTTAAAGGGTCACAACTAATGACTAATTGGTATTCTAGTTTTCGCATGATTTTCGTTAATTCATGTTAGATTCAATTGTTATGTCACGCATTTTTCAATAATTTTTTTGTAAGCATCAGATAGCAATGAAGATAATTTATCAAGATAGCCTTGATAATTCATAAGAACTATGCTAGCACATTCCTTTAAACAACTAAGCACTAAATCATTGTTTCAAAAGAGAGGACATAATAAATTTATGTTCTTTCGAAAGTAATCATCAAGCTTGTAGACTTCGTTGACATATATCGATAGCAGCAACATATGATGGCGCTTTTAAGTTGCTTCGAATTCTAAGTTGGATACAATGCTTAGGCTTTTTATCTGATGAGTTATGTTTGTAAGACTACGGTTTTGGCATTGAATTCACTGAAAATTGTTGAAACTTCACAGAATTTGGACCAAGTGATAATGCTTGTTACTGAATGGCAGGCAGTAGATGTATGAACAAAAGAAGTATATGTCTCTGTTAGTTCTAAGTCTAGTCACAAAATTCATAGCTGTATGATTTGAGGGATTATTTGAGACTACATTAATGAATCCCTTGAATCAAGTATGTTCAATTTCGCTTAATTCATATAATATAAGCGTCCTTAATGCAACATCACGATTGATTTCTTGTAGCTATGATTTAATCTTAATAACATAATTCAGTATAAGACGTCTTAAAGAACGATTATTTTGATTGAACGTGTTCTCAACGGAGTGTTTCGTCAAATGGTCTAGAAAAATGTTTGTTCATACAGTTTTCTTTCCAAAATAATGATTGACAACCACTAAATCAAAATTAACGAAAAACCATAGTAACCTATTGAGTTCCTTTACTGTCACAGCACAATTGTATGTCTTCAGATAACGAAAGACATCCATCTTGTCATTGAAGAAATGAGACATTTTGACGAGGAAAACTTTCTTTCTTAAAAAATTCAAAATGCAATGTGCTTTTCTCTTTAAATGATACAATGGGTTCCCTTTGTTACCTGGAGACTTATAAGGATCCTATACCAGTAAAGAAACTCAGTAAGAACTGACAAAATATTGATTCGTGAAACACTCTAAATATGATGGTTATTATGCTAACAGGTTGCTTAAGCCGAAATAGATGGAGAACAAATGAAGTATATAATTTAGTGACCAAAAGTCATCTTCAAACACTGAGACACCGCCCAAAATGAAGTAACTTCCATACATAATACATGTATTACAAAGAATATATACCGATGTTGAATGGATTAATTAACGAATCATAAGGGAAATGTTAATGAATAATTGTAAACAGAAATAGGACAGACATTGTAATTCGATTAATTATTTAACCATCTCCGTAAAAGACGACACATAAATACAAATCAAAATGTTACTTACAAGATATTAGATATCACGAAAAAAATTCAATAAATAATGCATACTATGTACGCTTAACAGGTAAATCAAGTTACATTTAAAGTTTCATGTGAACTATGAAGTGAAAAGTTGAAACGGATTTTTAAACTAAGCAGATGAACTGTACGAATTCAAGTAATGAAAGCAAAGTTTCAATCCTAATTGTGACAACTCTAGCTTTAATTGTTCAGCAGTATAGCGATAGCTTAGACAATAAAAGCTGTTCGACTTTCAACTATTAATTAATACATCTGAGTTCCCATTCTATCAGCTCTAGTACGCGTAATAAAAATATTTCCGCCCCCCCCCACCCCGAAGTGTGGATGAAAACTAAGTATACGAATCTGTACGTGATAATAGATTTAACTATGATACGCATGCATACTTGTAGAATATTGCATAACTTTTGCCGCGATTTATACTGCGATCAGTTACACAAGCCGACTGAATGAATTCAAAATCAACAGTGATATGAGAAAAAAGTGTATAAGATGCTTCTATCAGCAACACAAAAATAGTTGTGAAAAATGTACCAACCTAAACCAATTAGGTACAATTACATTAATTAGTCTAAAGAATTGACTTTTAACCACTGAGCTACCGGCTTCAAAACATTTTTACCTACTACCTTAATTTGGAAAAGCTCCCAAACAACAGTATATATATACATATATGGACAGTATTGCTTCGGTAACTAATTAATTACATGTGAAAATCATAATAGATAAATTACCTGCCGATTGTACTTCCAAATGTAACGACTCAAGCAAATATACTATCCTATCAATTAGAGCTCTGTTAGCTGTATTTCGATTTGCCTACAATAATTAATAGTAATGATAACCGTGACTACATAGTAACGAAAAAGTTAACATGCAGAATAATGGTTGACATGATAATAAAATTACTTACTATTATTTTATTAAAAAAGAAATGCTTATTCCTAGGAAAACAGACTTCCAGATACATATCAAAAATATATACAGAAGTAGCTCAGTGATTTAAGCATTTGACATTCATTGACAAGCTATGAGTTTGAACCCCGTTTACTTTAGGCAACTGGATGGTATCATTAACTAAAAATGATGCACATAAACCCGTATCTGGTAAGTGAGTTAACCGCCAATGTGAAAAACTATTGATACTGAGAATCCATCTACCGACGATAGCCTAGTGGTGAACGCGATGGTGTCTGACACTAAACGAGTTCGAGTCCTGGTGTGGACATCAACAATATGATATAGGTACATCCAGCTGATGAGTCCTGGATAAAACGAAACGCTCGTCCTGGGCTCCACTTGTCAGCAACAGTCTAAATTAAAGCACAAATTAATCAAATGCATTCGGTGAAATAGTAAAAGCTTAGACAATCGGAAAGTTTATAAGCATTATGCATTTTTGTAAATTCTCAGGCTCTGTAGCTCACCAAGTCCATTTCAACAACGAATACACAATCATTCTCTATCCTCTAATGAAAAAATAAGGCTTTCTGTAATAGTTTATCCTGATAGACTAAGCAAATTGTTAATCACTGCATTTTTTCATCTACAAGTAATGCCATAATTTTGTCTATTAGTCTTACTACTTGAAATTATTTTGTCTATTGGCAGGCAAAACTACATACTTTGTAAACCCTTGTATAACAGACAACTTTAATAATTGTAGTGTATAATGAACGAAATCCAAGGATTAATAGCAACATATATTGAGCTTAGTAAATATGTGCTGAGAATATCGGCACCACTGTAAACTAGTGATGAATAGATGTAAAAAGAACGTATCGAAAATAAAAAAATATACGAGATAATGATGAAGAGTTTAGCAACAATATACACATATTTGTACAAATTAATTCAATGCATCAATTAGAATGCAGTATAATGGTAAAATTGCATAACATTATATTCAACTATATAGATAAATAATATGGAAACAAGATTATATTTATACTAATGCAATTGTATCAGTTACCTAAACGACAATCTTTACACATAAACAAATGTATACATTGAAATAATAGCAAAATGTCGAACTGAAAAATAATTAGCTGAACAATTATGCAACACTTTAGTATATTATTAACAACTAAGTATTGTTTAATGCCGTCTCTATCCTCAAACCTTGTGAATGTTACCTCATATGACATACATAGAAATTAACATCTTTTCGGTCTATTGACTAAAACCCCACCGCTTTTTTTTTGATTAAAAAAAAAGGATATCGTAATAAAGAGCATATATATGTGTGTATATACTTATGTTCAAAAGAAATAACAAAGCCAATTAAGCATTATGTTATTCATTTCATTCAATAAAACATTTTGGAGAGCCTATGTCCATTTGATATTGTACTAGCATTCATATTATTTTATGTATACAATTTCTGAAATACATTTTAATATATTTGGTATCCAGCCAACAGTGGAATCTAAAAAAAGCGTTCCGTCCGATTTGAAGCTCCTTAGCTAAATGTGAATATCAATGACGAGCAATTAAAACCTTTTACTAATACCATTATGACAGTTAAACAAGTAAGTGGTTATTTAGACACTAAGTGGAACTAAGTGGATAAAATAGTAGCAGTATCAAGTAAAAGACATTAACACTGAGAGCTTAATAAATGATGAGTCCTAAATAGGATAAAACGTACATCTTGGATTCTATAACAAACTACATACAAAGTATACTTATCCGTGTGACCAAAGACTACATCGAGACAATGAGCTCATGATGTACATATGATAACAAAGACTGGTCAATTTCAGTCAATCAATCGATCAATGGGATGCCACAAACCTCCACTGATGGAAATATGATGTTTATAGTAAAGTAACTTAAACAAATTAAAGCAGTGACAACTTCGCTTCATTTTTTTGTCTGATGAGTAAACAGTAGAGTTGGTTATTAATATTCCTAGATGGTAGTTGTCGATCAAAACACCAATCAATCTTCCAATAGTCTATTTTCATGGTTTCATAATGATTGACGACCATTTTCAGAAAATAAAAGGCTATCCCCTGATTATTATTACAACAGAACGGGGAAAGATTTCGAACACATAATCAGTAGAAAAACAGTTATTATATAAATAGATAACGATGTCGACTGAATTTTTATCATTTACTAAATTGAAGGTATACTATTTAACATCTTCCACATAGTATGCATATAAAATCACGAAGTAACTAAGTTAATTAAATGGATGAATTAACAGTTATCACAACGGGCTACTATGACGAAAGTTACTAATAATTGGCATGTCCATTATACTTAATTACATACGTTTTCATTTCTTTAGTGAACGAATTCAGATTAACTAAAAGACATCGCGATGGAGTCAGGAACCAAAGAAATATAAATACATGGAACCTACGGGAGGAATTAGTTTTATGTTTCCCAAAAATGAATTAATGAACAGAAACCTGCTAGCCATTGAGTACTAACAACTTAGTTGTGAGGCACACAGTTCTGTATTTAGCTTAGAATCAAACTCTAAATGTAAGGACTAGTGATGCTACTAACTTGTCAAAAACGAAGTAGATAAAGTAGGGCTTGAATAAGCGACTTAGTGATCTAAAGTCAAACTAATTTATCAATCAGCCAACATTCCATCTGTAGATATCGGAAAACAGAGAAGTTGTGAACTAGCACCGACTAAGACAATTATGGCCCATTTTATGTATGTATGTAGAGATCAATATTGGTTATCTATACTGTCCAGTATAGAAATGAGTTGGAATAAAACTAAGGGAACATTAGACAAGGATATGGTATTACTCTACGTAACCATCGATAGACATTATTTCATATTGAGTGAGAAACACTTTAAAATATTACTTGAATTTCGCTTTCTTTTATTTCAGAATCAAATTGGCTTGTTAATCATGGAAGTATATTTACATCATAGTTCATATACTACTATTTCGACTGGATACTCTTTTTCAATTACAAGTCTTAATCTATTTTCTAGAACTTTCTCCCATTCCATTTCGTGGTATGTTTAAGCTAATAAAATTTAATGAATAAGAATCTTTATAGAGAACATGGTAGGTAGTCTAATCAGCTTTGCTCTCTGTATCTCTTCTTAGAATGGAAAAGAGTCATTGTTTTCATTAAATTAACTCAAGTATGCGTAAAATTTGATAAGAAAATTGTTATATGTTGCGTCAACAAACGATTAGAATATTAGTAATAAAATAAACAAAAAATATCCTGTAGCGTTTTTATTTATTTTCGTAGTATAACATCATGAACTGATTCATCTTAGACGACTATTGTAAATCAGGAAGTACTCGATAGCCGTTTTGTTCTAATATAGGACTCCTTAGAAGTACACATCCTCGACCTCACTAAGGAACGAATCAAGAACCTTCTGACATTCAATGGTTTACATTCCTATCTATAGTCAATTTATCGCATCACTTTTTTATTTCAGTCTACAAAAGCAAACAATTGTGTTGTGCGAATATCTTGTTAATATTCCTTTAAAAGTTAAGCATTTAAATATCCATTATGTATGCATCTATATGTATATGTGATCTATTAAGGTAAAGATGTCCTGAGTCATAAGGCCTGATCGGCTTTTGCCAGTTCGCGTCACTTGTAGCGTAGACGTGACATCAATATTTCGACCAAAGGATACGTTTAGTTCTCAGCAGTTCTATACGTCTTACTTTATGGATGTGAAACATGCCCAATGAGGATAGAGGATATTCGTAGGCTCCTAATATTCGATCATAGATGTCTTCGAAGTATCGCTCGTGTTTGCTGGGACCACCGAGTAAGCTATACGTGGGTTAGGAATAAAATACGAGGTAATTACAGTAAGTTTATTATGAAGTAGTAAATCTTCACCAGCTGAGGTGGTTACAACATGTGTTACGTATACCTGACCACCGTCTACCTCGACAGGCAATGTTGTCTGGTGTGAGAATAGGCTGGAATAAAGATAGGTGTGGCCAATCGAAAATGTAGCACCAGTCACTTCATGGAGTCATTGATAATTGGGCTGAGTCATGTTAACAGATGCAAACTACCTGGTTGGGGTCTACGTGATGATCGTAACAAATGGTTAGAGACTTTAGGTGATATGGCTGAAAATCATTCGCAACAGCGCAGATGCATTCACTGCTTGTCTTCCTCCACATTCTAAGTTTCTGAGCTTATAATAATTCTCTTTATACTGAATCATATTTTCTCAAATCTTATCTCCGATCTCTATGCCTTTCCATTAGTACTTACTCTGTTACTACCACCCCTACTCTGGGATTTCGTCCAACAATTTAATCTCTATCTGCTAATTGGGGCATGGCAACTTGAACTGATGTGGGCATGTACCGAATTGTACGTTGTAACTGACTGACTGACTGTCCTGAGTGACTGAATGTTTAGTAGGTGATTATTACCTCCACCAAATATAAAATGATATTTCAAGACCATTCTAAGTTCGTACTGCATCTGAAATGACAGAATGTTCACTTATCGGATAGCTGTATGAATGCGTTTAGCAATAAGAACTTGTCATGGATTTACAGAGGATGAAAAGTCTTCTAGCTAACATTATATGCACATAAGAATAGTACTCGATGAAGAAAATTTACAAAGGGCTATAAAAATAAATAATTACAATGTCGATGAAAACGTGGTACTGAATATTAAACAGTACGTAGCACAATATGTAGAACGTGACACATATGTTAGCCCAAGTTGCCATACCACATTAACAAGACCAGATAAAATTAACAATATTATTACCAACACACAATTTAACAGGAGCAAGTGAAAATATATGTATGAAAGGGTAACGGAATGCAATGTGTAGAACGAGATAGAAAATACGTTCACTTGCTCAACGAAGATCGATTTTCGAACATGTTTTATTCAGTGTTTTTAACCGCAGATAGTGATTATCGAGAGGACCCTGTCAGTTAACCCCTATCTACCAACATAGATCAGACCAACGGTTAACAACTTCATGAACTGATGTCATGTTTCGGTTTGGCCCAGCTTTCTTCTACCTAATTTCTACACCAACCATCACCGCGCGTAGAAGTAGGTGGTGATTGGGCATGAGTAGAATATGTCTTAATCACCTCAATTGATGAGAATTTACAACTTTATCGACCGACTTGTCAAATTCACCTAATACTCTGTGCCTAGTCTCAAATTACTAATCTCAGCTTACTCCATTAATTCATAATATGCCGGTGATGCTTAAGAGGTATCTATGATCAAGGACCTGTGTTATGTCGGACCACTAAAGAAGAGTGAGAAATTTCCAGAACTGTGTTTTAGAGAACTAATTCATTTATTCTGGTCGTGAGTAGTGTAAACATTACATTTCTATTATTGTTACATTTCTCTTACTCTATCCTCTCGTTTAGCATATTTACTGTTATTATGTTGTCTCTTACTATGGACTACAGTTAATCAGTTGTGTATAAGTTGTCCCTATTCACTACCACTATTTCCTAAGTTCTGTATTGATGTCAGCTTTCTAACTGGTTCGCTGTGTGGTCTGATTTTGTGTATATATAAAGGCATGATTGAAATACAATTGGATTCTGGATCCTGTCTGTTTGGCTCATCAATCGTTGTTTTTCCTCTATTCCGGTTTGGGGACTGGAAGTCGCAGGGCAGACGTGTCTGTATAGTGATTAGTAATCATCAAGGGCACTGTATATTTTTCAAATACATAACAATTGGCGATGAGGCTTAAAATGAATACAACTTACGCAGTCATTGGTCATAAGGCTTAAAACATAACAACCTGAAACCTATGTGTGTCCTGTATTTTTATAGTCCCATGTTACACAACCATACATTAATAAATAAAGGATTGTTGAACAATCAACTCATTTTTTGGTTGGAAGACATATATCACTCATGCCCCACAATATATAAGTTAGTAAGAGTGAGCGTTTCGAATCTGAGTTGAAATTTAGTCAGACATCGATCTATTGGAGTTGCTGATGGGACTTTTAAGATTAGTGAAGTTATCAACACACTTAACTAACTCACTCCAAATAACCACTCAATGCGATGAAACAGACCAGTCCTGAAGTAACATTTTGCATGTAGAGAGAAATGCATCCCCAACATGTTTGTATTGTTAGCTATGGTGTTCAGGAGACTATATTGCCAGCGTTTTCACTGGATAGAACTATATCATCATCATCAGGTGGATAAGTGTGGTAACCAGTAGAAGACCGATCTATGAAAAGTTAGGCGAAGATAGTGTAATTTCCAGGTCATCTGTGACGAAATCCGATAAAACGGAGATAAGGAGCAGGTCTGATGAACACTACTTGCGGTTAACAATTCTGATGACAGTTCGCTATAGGCTCTGACTCAACTGATAGTGTTCGAGCATAGAGCCTTCATAATAATTATATATATATATTTATTTAAATATATATATATATATTAATATATATTTATATTAATATATTAAATATATATATAATATAAATAATATATATATATTTAAATATATAAATATATTTTAATATATATTATATATTTAATATACCTGTAAAACTCGGATACTTTGAAGTGCTAATTGTTGAGCTTTTGGTGAATTACACGGTAAAACACCAATTAAACCTTTGTAAACTTGATCAGAAAATCGAGGATTGCCTTCAGCTAATATTTCTAATAAATCTCTAGCAGCTTCTTGTGTTTCTTCCGATTTCGACTTGGCCATGCATTCAGCGACAGCACGAATACCTAGAATTCGTTAAAATTATAATTGGAAACATCTGCGGTTATTATTTATGATAAATTGTTAAAATAATAGTTCAACGTCAAATGATTTATAAAATTATGCACTATGTGAATTATGGAAGAGGTTGGTGGCTGTGTGGTATGTAATATTTAGGTTATTTTTCCGCTCATTGAGTAGATGAGTGCTGCAAAACAGAGTGGAATGTTCCAAGTTCTAAAGTTTACAACATTCGTGTTTTCCACTTTTCATGTCGAACTACAGTACACTGACATGGTCACATAGATCAGTTACAGATATCTCCAGACAGTTGCAGTGAATTCTTTAATTAAAATAATACTATTATGTAATATTATGTAGCACTCATCGAAAAAAAAAGGAAAAGTGACCGAAAGTGCTAGATAGAGCATAAATAGTGAAAATTCGTAACTTAGAAGATAATTTGAAATATAAGCATACTAATATCAAACTGTTTTCATCTCAGTATCCCTAGAAAAGTTAATAAAGGCAACTTTGATTTCAAGACGTCATAATACACATGCTAAATAATTATGAGGTTTAAACATCAGTCTTTCCCAAATTTATTGATTACTGAAAACTCATCAAAATGGTATCAAATCATTAGAAGACTAGAATAGTGAACGGGTTTTTGACAGTGTTAGGTTCACTGAACTAGACAGATCATTAGTGAACAGTTCATTTACGTTTTGGAGAAGATTATCAGTGCTTGCTTCAAGTAGAAGTGAATATTTTTATTATTCTAAAAGTAGTAAACCAGTCCGTTCTGATTATGTTCATATAACAGCAGTTAAAGTTTCATAATTAAACCATTCAGCTCAGAGAAATCAGCATATTACTACATTCTTGTGAACTGGACAATTCTTTAATACAGATTAATTGATGAAAAATTGTTTATCGTCATTTTAGCACGTGTTTTTTTTCTCCTTCTCCATCATAATGAACACATACTCAAATCTAATCAACTTTTATCAATCAGCAAAGCGATTACTTTTTTTCCTCTTCAAACAAATAAGCACACTCAGATATTATTATGATTGTTAGTTGTTTTTCTTTCCAGAATACAAGAAACTTATTTACTGAATTTACTATCAACAATAAAGTAAACTAAAAATTTAACGAAAGTAGTGATTAAGGAGAAGAGATGCGGAAGAGATATAACAGAGTGACAGTAGACGTAGTCGGGACAATAAAAGTACTAGTGGTCATGAGGGAAATTAAACAAACAATATAAACTTTACAAATCTACAAAATAAAAGATTTAAGTTGTAAACGAACGAAAGCTATGCAACTAAACAAGACAATATGATAGAAAGTAGTAGAGGAAAACAGCAATAAGAACTTTGAAAAAGTGAGAGTGACAGCGATAACTAAAATAAAAACGATAAGCAGCTCGATAAAACAATAGCAACAGATAAACTAACGGCAACAACAGTAAGTAGGTGTGAAAAAAACTATTATTTACCATAGCATTCACACATTATCTCCTTATAATGTGTACCCGCATTGGCAACGCAAGATAATACTTTAAGTGCCCAACGTTTATCCACTTCTTTTGCATCAGATGAAATGCATACTTCTTGTAAACACAATACACCACCATGTTCCATAAACTCTAGTAAATAATTATAACTTTTTGACGAGTTGGTGGGTGGGTGATTAAGAAAAGTATCAAAAACAAAGTATAAACTGCAGATTTTTTTGAAAGATTTAGGTGATTTAAAGCATGATACGAAGATGAAACATCATTACGTTAATTAGCACACTAACACATCATAGTTTGAGATAGCTTGGTGGTATACATTTATCGCAGGATATATCATCCAAAATTTTCAGACCCCATAAGAAAAGCGATACCACTAAGATGTGGTGTTTACAGGATCAGAAAAATTCAGGGTTCGATATCACAAGGAAATGAGCGTAGACTATATTGTGGTGTCGTAAACTAGAACAAAATGCCAGTATATTGCTTTTTCTAATTTTTCGAAGGATTATTCAGTTAACACATAATCCCTAGAAAAAATTTACAAAATCTCAAATATTATCTTCGATCTCTAATCCACTCCATTATTACTGAATCTGTCACTACCTCTACTTCTCTAGAATTTGGTTCGACAATTGGGGCATGGCAACTTGAACTAATGTAGGCACGTACCAAGTTCAACGTTGTAACTGACTGACTGATTCAGTAAACATTAGTCCTGTTTGAGAACTATTAACTAAAACGCCTGCAACAATCTAAATAACATGTATAACTAGCGCATGGAATCAACAGATTCCATAAGTAGAGACTAAATTTAAATTGCTTAAAACATATTAATGAAGATTATCAATTGAAGACGTATTCACAAGTTTGAAATTATTATTAGTCTTTGGGAAGTAAGCACAGCTAACACTGCCTTTCATCAGAAACCTCCATAAATAAAATAAACTATTCTTTCAAGTCAGTCAGCATAAAATGCTGTCATATATGACTGGCATCGCAAACTGCTAATCACCATTGTTATTGCTAGTAACAATTTTTTGTTGACAGTTTAAAAACAAGTGTTTTTTGTTATATCTCTGCTAGCCACTCTTAGTCTAGACTCAGTTGGGACATATCTGTAACGAACCACCGTAGATGATAATTTGTGAATCGTTTATTCTGTATGAAGTACAGTGTAAAGTCGTAATAAAAGTAAGGTAGGTTAGTAAGTGAGGAAAGTGAACTTGCACCAAATCATTTAGCTGGAAAATATACTTAACATGTCGACTGGACGATTACGTCTACGATTGATGTTGGTTGAGTAATAATAATAATTACCATATTAAAAAATATCACTGATACAATACATTATTCTTATTTAAATCACTCCAATGTTACTAAAACTTGCATCATATCAACTCAAACATTTTTAAAATCAAGCTAGGCTTTTAAGATGGAAATGAAAATTCAATAAGAATAGAAAGGCAGTTTACCTGTTCGATGCTGATAAAAATACATGGATAGCTTGGAGTTGTTCAGTTAGGCAAGTTCCTGACATGTAGCTAAAAGATATAAGAAAGAATGAATTTCAGAAAGATTATACAAATTTAACAGAATAACCACGTCAATATGCAGTTACTTTGTACTTTCTTAATTCAAAGTGCTTTGTAAGTCTATACCTGTTCTCGTTCTTTGTAGTGAACAGTTAGAATCAGTCAAAAGTATGTGCATCCGAGTAAAAAAAACAATCTACGCATGATAAAAGCCAAACTAGCTTATGCTAATCTAGGAATCTTTGACCCCATCGTGATGTGAGTCCGATTGCAATCAGTCGAACTGACAACTCCCCAATCAGAGCAGTTCTCTTCAATCCACATGTAACCGGGTCACTACAACCTTCATGATGTCTAACAATTGTCTGCGTACCATTACCGTTGTCTTCAAAGAATTACCGGCATTCACTAAAAAACAACATGCTACTAATGTTGAGGTTCAACAATGTGCTCTCAGGCGAAGTGATGACAATTCAATTACTGTCACTACCATAAAACTCCTGGTCTTTGTGACTTTCGTCATGTTTTACTAATATCATCGCAGTGGCTTTCATGACATCCATTATTTACTGACTGTGGGATTGATTAGAAAAAGTGAACATGGTCAATTTATGACATAACGCCGTGAAATAAATGAAAATTGTATACGACTGGTTACTATCGGTTCACCTCGACTCCCTGATTGAAATCATAAGAATGGAACAACTTAGTGGCCTGAGACTTTATCAGATATGGTCTAGAACAGAAGTCAGTGGTGATCATGTTGCAGTTTCTTAGTAAAATCTTCATAAAAGTATGATGACTTTTTTTAATGGGAGGAAATTTTTCTTGGTAGTAATTTTATTCGAGCTATATCTTCTGTCTTACAATGCTTTCGTTTTTATTATCAAAATAACCAGTTTTTTCCTTCTTTATGATCACCACCAGTCATTGTTCCTTCACAATATTATGTTTCAGACTGTGTGGTGCATATATTTTGGTGCCCGTTTATATAAATTTTGTGTTAAAATAAACAAATAATAACATAAGTGTAAGTGTATACCAGCTTGGGTTATAAAGTTTTTGTGCATCAGGGTTATAGGTGTTACGATTACAGGGTCAGTTCCTTCAGCCAATGAGCTAATAATTCGAATATTATTGAAAAGTATGATGAAAATAAATTGGAACGGGAAATTCGTAAATATTGAAAATTTAAGATTATGGTTAGAAGGATTTTAAATACATTTTCGTATCTATCAATTCAACTGCTTCTGTGGAGCAAGTTCTATGGACTGATGTTTCTGAAATTCACATTTTTTATGTCCGTGAACATATTCCAGTATGGCTAAGTAAAGGCATGGTTAAAGCAGTTAACATTATAGTATTCGTACATTTAGTTGGAATGAATCATACTGAAACCATTAACGATTTGTTTTCAATAGTTAACTGTGTTAGTAACTGTCTTCCGAAATCGGACAGACTCAATTCTCTACAAATAATAAAATAGGTATTCGGATTTTTTAAAAAACCGGAGCTTTCAGTTTAAACGAAATATGTCTGGCCACTACTTTTACTATGGCTATCATTGAGACTAAGGAAGTCCCCTAACCTTCATAATGATTAATTAACCCAGTCTTACTTAATGCCTATATCGACTTTCCACCACTAACCACCCCCTGACAACCGATTGTATCTTCTTAACTTTTTCCAACATTGTCGTAATTACTACTCATAATATTGACTTTTACTATCATTATTACTATTATTCATCTTATAATCACATATGCAATTTTAATGAACACTCATTTCATTTTACTGTCTTATATCATTTCATACATTTCATTAGTCTATGACCTAAATATTAGTTTTAATTTGTATTCACAGTGTTTATTTATAATTCACCTTAATATATTTGTTCTGCATGACCATAATCATTCTTATTATTTCAAATGATCCATTAACAGTGAATTAGGGTTTGTATCATGAAACTATTCATTTTGGACACTAACAATTCCGAATTGATATGCAGTAATTTGTTGTAAACAATAGATCTTCCGTAAACTTGACTATTCACTTTGAATTATTAATTAATTTGAAGCTTGAACGAGAATTTATCGAGAGGAGTATTCTTCATTTATAATTGTTATGATTAAGTCTGTTCTGTATTTTCCATATTTTGTACAAGTTTACAAATAATCTACTAATTCAAGTAGTTACATTTAAGGGGTTGTTGTGGAGATAGTTAATTTGTTAATGCTGATATCACGAATTGATCTGATCAATGGTTGTCTGATTCAGATCAATTCGTGATATCAGCATTAACAAATTAACTATCTCCACAACAACCCCTTAAATGTAATTAGCTCACTAGTGACTAGCTCCTTGAGGTAATTCCTGGAGTTCTAGTGTGAAGACGTGACCGGTGGAGTTCAATCGTGTCGGGTGTGAGACTAGTAACTCATCGATGGCAATGGACTGAGGTCGCGCAAACGTAACACGAATTGACTGAATTAGAAATATCAACCATTAGGAGCCGGCTCAGTGGTCCAATGGTAAAGCGCTCGTCGCGGAGCCAGAGGGTCCTGGGTTCGATCCTCAACAAGGTCGTGGATGCGCACTGCTGAGGAGTCCCATACTAGGACGAAACAGCTGTCCAGCGCTTCCAGGTGATCGATGGTTGTCTGGTTCAGATCAATTCGTGATATCAGCACTAATAATTCAAGTAGTTTAAAACAAATTGTTTACTGCTTTTAATGAATATTTCATCCGTAATTTAAATAAACTAGTCATAATAACCTACCTACAAGATAAAGAAACTCTATGAAAGACAATGTTTTGAAGTTGAAGAATGGAAATGAATAAAGTTAGATATGAAGAGAAGTGTGACAAATAAATTTTTCTATGCCCAGAGTGCAGGTGCAGAAAGTCGATTCAAATGGAATTTTTTATCATTAGATCCAAAGTGACATTGAAATGGAGAATACACTTGGTAGTGTGTTGCATAGTAGAAGGGTCAGTAACAATGGAAGCATCACTATGTAGTGTTGCCGAAGTGACATCTGTACGGTGGTATGAGTATTGTAGAAACACATGCTCGGAAACGAAGGTCAGAACTATTGCATCAATGAGTAGTGTCGAAAAAGTGGTGGAGACTGACGATTAGGAAAAACAAATACAACCGTGGGAGGCGTGTGAAAGCGGAATCGGTAATTTGATTCCGTAGCCCAACTTTTGTAGGTTTTCGGAATTCGGAATAGAACTTAGGGCGTTGGACAATTTGAGAGTGACTAATTCGCTACCAATAACCAATACATATGTTTTGTCTGCAACAAAAATATACACAGACGACTGGTAGTCTTATAAGTTCACTTGGTCTTCACAAGTACGAACATCACGTTATAATTCATTACCGTCACTTTGTGGACCCATTGACAGAAGTACAAATAACGTAGAAATAATGTGGAGTAGGTTGAGGAAGTACTTAAGACCGTATTGCGGCTTGCGAGGAAACATATCATAGTCATATGAACAAGTTTCTTCATTGTTGTTTTCGCAAAATGTTAAAACACTGGATCGTTAAATAACTTCTAAACGTTTATTAATCATGAAAACTCGATATATCCGTTCTAACCTGTCATATTTTTACATTCTCTTAATAATACTAGATTATGGTTAAAATATGATATTTTCTCAATGGTTAAAGTTACCGCGAGGTCATTTTAAGATTTAGATCTGCCACTATAGTATAGTTCCACCATTTGTGCTTAATGCGTTCATTGCAAAACTAAAGATTGTATATGTTTATTGGACGCACATAAATTCCGATGAAATCGGATACCAAAAATGTACCAAGTAAAACAAAGTGATGTTGTTAGGAAATGAAGACAGTATAACCATTAAATTTAGAAAAACTAGTGTTTAGAGATACAGAAGTTAAAAATATACCTACAAAAGAAATTTATGTTACCATTATAGAGAGTGAAAAAAAAAACTTAATCAGAATTGTCACTGGCTTCTGTTCTGAGATATCTGAAAGCATCTCGAACCACTGGATTGAGTTACTCTAAGACACTAACTGGAAAGCTATACCGAACTGTGAACTCCTAATCCTAAAAATGTATCTTTCATGGTACATCACTGTCAAAAACTGACCACCTACCCAACTTTTTCGTCTAGCACGTGTCGCTAAATAACGCATAGCCTAGAACCCGAGGTTATGATACTCGTGTATATATTTATATAAAAATGAATGAAATAAGTTACCTTAGAAGAGTAAATGGTGTCTAATTTATGTAATTTGCACAAAATATTTAATACACTGAAGATAACCTACGTTAATTTTATCCAAACGCATATTCTAGCCAAAAACAAACTAGCCATCTGAGCGAATTCGGATTCCAGATCAGGTCCAGTACAATTACGGTATTGTTTAATAAAATCTTCCAGAAATTGGCGACGTTTTTCCTTTGAAGCACAATCCCACTGACGTAGTAAACATGTTATATTATGAGTAGCACTATCCTGTTTAGCAGATGCCATAGTCTGTAGTAATAAGAGATAAGAAAATCATATATACAAACCAGTCACGGAATAAATTTTTTCTGCTTTCCATGTAACTGGTTAAATGTTACAATAAATTATTCTCCACAGGTAGTAAGCAAGGCAGTGGCTTAATGTTTAAGGCATTCGACTTCCAACTATCAGGTCACAGATTTGAGTTCCATTACTTACTTTGATTTGTACACTCAAGTAGTATTACTAGCCTTCGCATAAAGAGTGACTTTAAAACATGTGTGCAAGAATCTACACTTAATGATTGAGTCACATTGTGGGCAGTGAAAGAATAAACTTCTGAATTGTTTAGACCATATACAAGCAGTGTGGAAGCCAATTTATTGATGCTAGTATTCTATCATATGAAAATCAGCATAAAACCAAAGATAATGAGCATTTTGAATGTACTAAAGCATTATGTATTTACTGCAAAACATAAGGAATTTATCCAAAAAGGCACGCGTACTTTACACCTAAATTATTACAATCAGATATTAAGAACTTTGATATTGAACTTCAACTAACCAGCTTAATGTGGAACTGCGCTACTTATTGACAGCCTGGAAAAAATACACTATACTAATTCAACTCTGGTATAATACATTAAAATAGATTGATGTAGAACTAACCTTAGTAAGTTGACTATCAATAAATAAACGAGTGATAGTAATCGAATACATCAAACTATTTCTATGCTGCCTGTTTTCTGTTAATCAGATGTTACCTAGATCAGTTTGCGAAACGATCTTGTCCCAAGGAAGTTACCCTAGCAAATTGTGGTGACAGTATACTACGTGGAAACTACGGCAACAAAATTAAAGATGACCAGTATTAAATAGACCTAGAAATATTATACAATGACGAAGGGACCTGATCTTCCTTCTAAAGAAATAGTTGTATAAGATGTGTTAGATGTGGGAATGCTAAATATTGCGTGCACTGATCTAGAATGAGGCACTTTATTATATGACTAGTACGGTCACTTGATAACTAGGTGCATACTTCTTAGGCACACAACGAACACGGAATTGACAAACGACTATTTCTGGTGAAAAAAATTCGAGAATTTGTGACCACCAACATGGCACCCAGGAAAAATGATTTGCTGCATATGTCAAAATTACGAACATTAACTACTGATAGTTTTTAGGTAATAAATGAATTCATTAAATTCTGCATGAGGTAACCCGCAAGAGTCGATTGTCATTATTTAGACGACTTAAGTATTCCCAACAACCGTGTCACTATAAAGCCTGAGCGTGTATCAATTTGCAACACTGGGGAGCATCCCTCACCTTGTGCATCTCTCATCAGTAACACCGAAAAGTAAATATGAAGTCTGCTACTTAGAATCAGCAAAATGAATGATCAAAATAGCCTTCGGTACTCATAGGTTGCAAATTCCAGCTTTCGCGCAAGCCCCAGCACTCTACACTAAGTTTTGTACCAAACTATATTAATGGTCTGTCTATACACAAAAAAGGTATCAAAAGCATTCCTAAATACTTCGAGTTGCACAATTAAGAGATCAAAATAATAAACGCCTAGGACTAACAAGATGACACGATTAAAACTATAAAGCTAAAACGGGCAAGATGCTGACACTATTAATGATAAGAGTTATGCCACAGTAAAATAGGAGGAAACGGTGAGACAGTGTTGCGGTGAGTTGTACTGTGTATTTAAGAAGATACTTTTCTACGTTTCTTTAAGAAAATTACACCGAACACGTAGGATTCACTATATAAAAACCAAACGTTTTATATTCAAAATGCAAGTACATTTAAAGAGCATTTTGAGTCAAATACACCAACTTACTAAATATGACACAAAACCTTACCACGGTTAAAAGCGAAAACCCGCAAAATCTCGCATGGCAACCTATAAGATGTCCTCAACACATTAAAACGGCTCGAGTCACTGATTGTGTAGGGTTCAGCATGTATGCCAGGCTGCTTATTCTCTGTTGTTCCTTGTTTTTATTCTCATGTGAAAATAGCTACATAGGATTGTTTACTCTTCTCTTTGAAGGAATAGGATTATCTAGGCACCAGGATAGTCTGGACTAGACCGACATAGTGTAAGATGTTTCAGACCCAATGCAATTTAACAATTTATTTCATTTCAGTTGCATCTGGTGGTTAGTAAAGTATAGTCGATCTGTAAGGACAAGCTCAATACATTGATTATAGTCTGATTTCAGCCATCTTATCCTTAACCATTCATCTTCCCTGAAACATACCGAACTGACCTAGAAAATTGTTTGAATGTTTTCCCATGATATTCATTGTTATCCACGCTTAAAATCTAAAGTATAATAAAATATTCAACAAGTTTATGACTTGATGATCTCTTCGTGTACACAATCATAAATAGAAACTTATAAAACATGCCAAGTGACCATGTCATAACGAACAAATCAAGATATTTCGCACTTCAGTGAAGGTTTCAACACTGATAATCATACATGGTCTCAAAATGATTTTCCACCAGAAAACAAATCGCTATTTTGGTTCACCATAAGACCTAATTTAGTTGAAGTCCAGGCTCATTTATCAGAAAATCGTTTTCACAACTGTTCCCTGGAAATTAAAGAGTTGATCCGCTATACTAGTTATAACCGCACTTTATAAAGTCCGCTTTCAAAGAACTGTAGGTCTCTAATGAGACTAATACCAGAGCGTTGGTCAATTGATGTATGTTCGAGGATATAAGTGAGGCTTCCGATAACTGATTGTATCATTAGAGTGGAAGGAGGTTGTTACGGAACGCACAGTACCAAGGAGTTTGATCTAGGAGCGGAATTTTCCAGGTTTATTCTGATATCCACTGTCTGTCGTAATTGTAAAAGGGTAGTTATTCAGAGTTCGACGAAAGAGTGTACAGTTGCTTCAAGTGCGACGTCTTTGTTTGGTTCTGTTCCCAGTCAGCATGTGGAACGATCTGCACATGTCGAGGGATAAGTCAGTCAGTCAGTTACAACGTAGAACTTTGTACATGCGTACATCAGTTCAAGTTGCCATGCCTCAATTAGCAAATAAAGATTAAATTGTCGGACCAAATCCCAGAGTAGGGAAGGTAGTAACAGAGTAAGTACTAATGGAAAGGCATAGAGATCAGAGATGAGATTTGAGATAAAAAGTGATTCAGTAAAGAGAAAATTATAATAAGCTCAAAAATTCGAATTTGGAGGAAGACAAGGAGTGGATGCACCTGCGCCATTGCAATCGATTTTCAGCCATATTACCTAAAGTCTCTAACCATTTGTTACGATAATCACGTGGACCCCAACCAGGTAGTCTACATCTATTAACATGGCTCAGCCAACATTGTCAATGACTTCATGGATTGGTGCCATGTTTTCGTTTGGCCACCCCTTGCTATTTTCCAGCCTACTCCCACACCAGACAACATTGCTCGTTTCGGTAGACGGTGGTCAGGCATACGCAACACATGTCTTAACCACCTCAGCTGGTGAAGATTCACTACTTCATCAATAGCCTTACCGTATTTACGTAGTACCCTATTCCTAACCCATGCATTGCTTACTCGGTTGTCCCAGCAAACACGAGCAATGTTTCGGAGACATCTATGATCGAATACTAGGATCCTACGAATACCCTCTATCCTTAAAGGCCATGTTTCACATCCATAAAGTAAAACGGATCTAACTGCTGCACAGTAAACGCGTCGTTTCGTCAGTAAACCAATGTCTTGCCTACTCCACAAGTGACGCAAGTTGGCAAAAGCTGATCGGGCCTTATGTATACGGGCCGAGATTTCATCGGACACTAGACCGTTAGGACTGATGAAGCTCCCTAGATAAGTAAAACGGTTAACACAATCGATAGTTTCACCCCCTATCACTAACTCAGTAGAACTATATCATCGGCATATTCTAAGTCAGTAAATTTATCTCCTGGAAAGAGGTCAACCCCAGGGAAATTAGACGATGACAATGTTAACTCTAAAGTATGTCCATGATAAAATTAAATAAAAATGGGGATAGCGGACAACCTTGACGAACACCACTAGAAGTGCTCAATTCCGAAGACAATCTGCCATAAGCTCTAACACGACATGTGGTGTACGAGTAGAGAGCTTGTATAAGGTTAATGTACTTCTCCGGTACGCCTTTTAATGACAGACATTGCCACATAACCTTACGATCAATAGAGTCAAACACCGCCTTTAGGTCAAGGAATACAGCTATTGTTGGGCGTCTGAAAGTGTGCCTATGTTCCAGAACCTGCCGAAGTGTGAATATTTGGTCTATACAACCACGTCCGGGTCTGAAGCCACCTTGGTTTTCTTGAGTTTGCTCTTCACGAGCTTTAGTTAGACGTCGAAGTATTATTGAAGCTAATATTTTAGACACCATGTTCGTTGAACTGATTCGTAGACAACTGTCACAAGAGGGTTTTTGTCCTTTCTTAAAGACCGGAATGGTTAGTGTTCGAGACCAGTCAGATGGGATTACGTCTAGTTCCCGAATTCTAGCCAAGATATCAGTTAATCTCGCTGCTAAGACTGGACCACCTTCCTTAAATATCTCAGGGGTTAATCCATCTGGTCCTGCCGCTCTCCCTCGCTTTAAGTTCCCAATAGCCTTCACAACCTCACTGAGACTTGGGGGACCAATGTTAATTTGCCATTCATATTGTTTGGGGATGGTGGGCAGCAGGGATGACGCTGTGGGCCAGTTGAACTGTTCCCTAAAGTGTTCTGCCCATCGGTCTAATCTTCTGGATTGACAGTGAATAATGGAACCATCTTTTTCAGAGATAGTTTCACTTACAGTTGGGTTCCTGATACCCGTTTCCTTGATAAGTCTGAACAGTTGCCTACTGTTACCTATTGCCGCTGCCTTTTCCATCTCTTTAGCTTTCGCCACCCACCACTGCTCACGATCATTGCGTAAGCTTTTGATTAGTTTGTGTCTAAGTTGCCTACGTTGCTCATCATGTTCAGAACCAGACGGGATGTGTTGCCGAGCATCTATCAGTTCAGTAGATGCAGCTGAAATCCACTGAGTTTTCCTAACCTTTAGGTCTAGTTTATTAGTAGATATTACTGCTCTTTCAACATCTTTTTGGATATCATTCCAGGCTAGCTCAGGTTGAGAACAGTTTACACCGTTTACTAATTGGTTTTTTAGTTGTTCCTGAAATGTATTCTTGACTTTCTCATCATTAAGTTGAACTCTGAGGGGGATCCTTGTCGTGGATCTTTTACGTCCACTGAGTCGCAGACTAATACGCGTTCGCACTAAGGCATGATCTGAGTCTAAACATGTGCTCCAAAACGAGCGGCAGTCTTCTATCGAGCCTCTCCAACGATGGCTAATAGCAATGTGGTCTATTCGAGTCCGGCGTTGGGTTGATTTCGGAGGCCGCCATGTCAACCGATGTCTTTCCTCATGCTTAAAGTTGGTGTTTGCGAGAAATAAACGCTTGTCTGAACAAAGTTGTAGTAACTAGTAGCCATTGTCTGTTCGTTGAGCCTCAACACCATAGGGTCCACTTAGGTGCCTTTCGGTTTCATCTAGTCTACCTACTTGGGCATTAAAATCACCCACCACTATTACTACATCAGTGCGCTTAGCTTTACATAGAAGGTCAGAAAGCTTTCTGTAAAATTCATCTTTCATCTTCATCTGAGCTGCTGTCAGTGGGAGCATAGGACAGAGACAACAAAGAGACAACGGCGTGCTGTCCCTATCTTTACGAGTCCTTACCGTTCCATTTAGACGGACTGCAGCACTAGCGACTGTCTATTGGAATCCAGTCGAGGAGAGCCTATTCAGCTTTTAAACTTAGTGCTATACCTACACCAGCAAGGCCTCGAGTGGTAGCAGTGGGGTCCCCGGAAACACGAAGAGTGAATCGAGCAGATTCCTTATTTTCACAAGATGAGGTCAAGCGAATGACTGTGTTTGGATCCTGTATACGCGTTTTAGAGATACAGCAGATGTCGATGGAGCGGGATTCTAGAGTCATGGCTAAGGATGCCTGTTGTCCTATTTGACATAACGTTTCGAAGCGTTGAAAGCTCCAATATATAACTAGGTGTGCAGATTTTAGGAGACCAGGGATAACGTTTCGTGAACTCAAATCGCTAGGCATTAGAGACGCGAGGTGATAAAATTATGTTAGAGGGATTAGGCATGATGATAAGAGAGTTATTAAGAGTTGAAGGTGGGATTTGGCTTCGAACAAGATGATCTCGTGTGCTGTTAGAGGTATGAGGGGGGTTTTCACTGAGGGATAAGATACTTCACCTGATTTAATTTAAAGTCCTAGAAGGTCGAGGTGGCTGACGGTGAATCGCCCATGTAACAAAGCTCTACGATAGTTGTTACGTTTGATTACATCTGATTTTTTTAAGTTAGGGATGGAGTGCTGTTTAACTATCTTGAGTCAGCAGAATCCTTAAGTAATCAGTTTAATCGGAACACAAACTCCGTGATAAGTTGAAGCCCTAGACATCGCTCTCCCTTTATTTCGTTATATATGCAGTGGTTATTATAATAAACTACTGGATAAACGAGTCATTCCCATGCTCATTATATGCTTAGACTAATTTTCAGCTGATTCTTAGTTTCTCATGCGCAAGTCAGGCGTGCTTTCAATAATACAGATTAACCTGTAGTCGTGGCGTGATGCTTAATATTTTAAACTATGCATGTGGGATATTTTTCGAATGTCAGCCTAAAATGGGTGCTAATAAAATCCTAATATAAATCAAATTAAATCTACGGCCTGGGGTAGTTGCTCCATGAACAAACAGCACTGTGGTTCTATTCACTAGATCCTATTTTCTGTGGCTGCCGACCAGATTGTGACGATTTAATAAACCAATATCTATGATTGTCGTTTATACATTGACAGTAATGACAGTCCAGTGAGTGGTTTTCGCGAACCCATCTTTAGGCAAGCATACCTTAATATATACATGACAGTTTACCTTTCTGTCAGCTGCTTATAAATTAGGTGCAGCTTTGCGTTTACAGCCAAATGAAGTTGCAGATAGAACGCTTACATCTGCGTCGGTATGGGGAAGTTAACGAATCATAGCTACTACATAAGTAGTAGAAACCATATAGTTATTTTCAGCGGACTTGTGTTGTCGCTAATGTCTTAAGACGGAATAGTTTATTAACGCTTCGTCGGTTGGTATGAAGTTTAAGAAATTGTCGGGCTCCTAATGACTTTCAAAGATATTGATGTAGAAGTTTTGGCCTAAACACTTATCTAGGCTTTTTCTTCACTTTCTCAAAATGATCTCCTGTAGGAAAAATTTTTCTCCATGAATTTTTAGTCCTAAATTATTGTTATAGGTTGAGAAAATGTAAGCGTATTTTGCACAGTCTAGTCAACTTATTTTGTTGCATAGGACTTTTGCGTGACGAAAAGAATTTCACTGTGGTGGTTCCTAGCAATCCTTACACTGTGTTTGAGAGAGGAAGCCGGTCCGTCGACTAGACTTATTATTAAATAGTGCAAAGATTACGTTTACTTGAAGCGGAGTCTTGGAGATTAAACGTTTATTGAAAGAATCTTCGTTTAGGGTATGTGTCAACTAAGTCGATCGGAAAGACTTAATTAGTCGAGATTTAAGACTTCAGATTACTAGTTGCTCTTGACCCGGAAGCCACATCAGCAGCAACTACTATTGTGATTGTAAGCGTATACTATCCGATCAACTAGAATACTTGATAACACAACGTTTACAACAGCATCACAGTAGTTCACTGACCTTGGTAAGGTATAAACAAGTTTCTGAATGTATGTTGGCTACCATTTTTTACCACGCGCATCACGACTAGTTCTATGTGTGACGGACGAAGATTCGATCGATCAAATTACAATGGTATGTTTATCGATCACTCATCACATTTCTGACGGCGAACAGCTAATAAGCAGCTGTTATGGCACAATTCACGCAGTCATAGAAACCAACGTTCCTTGACAACGGACTCACCTATCTGTTATCAAGTTGACTTCGTGAATTGTGGTCTCTTAACAAGTATTCATTAATACAAAATGCATACTTTGGTTTTTGCACGGCGAAACCATCAACCTGTAGTGCGAATGTTATAGTGATCATATCCATTGATATTAATTAAAAGTAACTTTTCACTTATTTCTGGTTAACCCCATACTAAGTGTTCTGAAAAGCAACCTTTAGAATCTACTTCGTAAACTACTATGTTTATCATAGAGAGAGTGGATTCAGCTCATACTCCATACTGAATGACAATCAAGTGTTATCATACGCTAACAGGATGAAGAGAAAGTCAACAACATCTGAACAGCCGTTCGTAACATGACTACCTACTTGCCTCTTAATTGCTGTTCTTTTACCAGTGGTTGTCCTTTCGAATTGATACATAAGCGTTATTCTAGTCTCTCTACGTGAGAGCCAGTAAAATTTGTAGCACTTTATTACCTACTGACGGGTCACTAGAACACTGTTTCGACAAACACACTAGCTTCACTTTCTTGGTGAACCCATCAGTAATCAACTAGTATGCTAGTCTTGAGTAGAAATGGTATAATCCAGCAGACCCCTTTAAATATTTTAAACCCCGTACTCAGGTAGCTCGAACGGTGCTCAGTGCATATAAAGTGACGAATTAAATAAGTCCATATATGCCGTATTTACTAATCAAAACACCAGACACTTTTATAATAACACTAAATTTGCTCATCGTACTGGCAGCATCCATTCTGCTTCGTGACAGAATCCGTCATTATGAGTAACTGGATCAATCCACTGCATTCAGACATAATACCAAAAAAATCTTTTACAAAGTCTAACTTAATGCCTTCGAACTGAACTGCAATTCTTAATTAACTATAACAAAAATTTTCCTCAAAATTTTGACGAAAGTAGGAGATAAAATTGTCATTCATCAAAAAGTCCACTATGAATGATAGACTTTTGACCTGAGTACTATTCGTAAATCAGATACCTGAGGCAGCATATGATATTACAACCAAATAATAGACGGCTACGCACAAACGGAAAGGTCGAAAATTGACAACTGCCATATCAGAAGCATTTCAAATCGAAAGGTACTGATCATCCTTAGGCATTCAGAATTATTTATAAAGTTGCAGCAGTCCACATAACGAAAGCAACTTTGAGCAAATATCACTTGGCAGTGAAGACTAGTCAAAATGTAAATGAGACAACCTGAAATGTTGTCAATAATAAAACTTTCAAAATATTTAACTGCTTTAAGTCATTGGGATAAATGCATACAGCACTTAATGCCGATTTTGTGCTATTAATAATTTTTTGACATAACTATGTTCAGGATTGGTTTGTTCAGATTCTGTCCGGCGTATCTGGAATCTTCCCACTGCAGGATTTGAACAATACATTCGCGTGTCAATTTAGATGACGAGCGTGAGTAGGTCAGAATGATTTTACTGAACTCTTGTTTATGGTTGTCTTGCAGACTTGTTTGCCTCTGGTTCCGAGATCGCTATCTTCAGTTACTGACCGAATACATACAAGTAACACTAAATTCGTCCACCTTACACTCCAACCTATTACGCGACTGTCTGTTTCTCGACTCTGAGTGAGCTATTTCGTGAGTTTGCAGTGATTTGCTTATGGAACAAGACTACTCCCTAGAATAGCATATTCGTAGTTAGTGGGACTTTATCTTCTTCAGTGTAAGATTAATCCAAACTTTGGTCACGACAGCATCAACCTATCTCCATCACCCTATATATCTGTGACTTCTATTTAGAACAGTAAACTTAATAACCACAATTCAACATTAGGATAAATTCTACTGATAAAAAGTTCTTTAGGTTTGGGTAGGTAGAGCTTCTAAAGGTTTAAAGTTCAATTGCTTGACAGGGAAAGTCATATAACATAGGGTACTAGTTAGCAGTCTGCTAACTCGAATTCGTAACCTAAACGTGAACATACCAACAGCACTAGCACTTGGTGGAGACCAACTTAATAGATCCCATAGTGCGGTAAGAACTGGTACTGGTCTCAACATACCAACTAGTTTGTCGCAAACCCTGGAAGGCTATTAATAACCTGGTCTCACATCCATTAAGCGACTCGCCAGACTTTGGTCTTTAGTGACACTATCACGTCTCATCCCCTCTGGACTGGTATAGCCCCCCCCCCTAATGTCGTTATCTCATTGTATCACACACTAGTCACATTTAATAAGTTTAAGGCACTGGGGATGGCTGATTTACAAATTACGATACCGAAATAAGTGTGGTACAATGGTTACGAAGAAACGATCTATGGCTTACTCCACTGAGCCTTTGATCATGGGAATACTGATTTACAAGGGATCGCGGTTAGTAACTTTACGTCGATTAGGAATGTAGCGGTAAATATAATTTTCTCTTCCATCCTTCAGTGCCTTCTGATTTCTCCAATTTTGTGAGAGTGAGTTCCAATCGATAGAAGTGGTTCCTGGCTGTACGACAAGCGTAACTTGGTCATATACCCGGGTACACTTCACGAATAATGAAATTGAACCTAATTACGGAGGCTTGCTTACGAGGTAGTTTAAAACACAAATGCTTTGCAAGGGGACCATGAGATCAGGCTTCACAACACTCCTTCCGAAACCATTATTTAGGATGCACGATTATTTTCGGCATTCAAAAAGGACTTATTTGTATAGAAGTATTTCTGAAGTTAAAAATTCCATTGTAGTTGATAACTGCACGCCCGATCATTGATTTTTTTATGTAGGGATCGGCTTATTTGCACCAACACTCCTGAGATCAAGAGCAAATAGCTCATCGTAGTGATGGGCGGCCTAATTTTGTTCTACACGTATCACTTTCTCCAGCCTTGTGTTCCACCGACTGTTCAGCAGTTTGTTACTCACAAACACAGTGATAACTAGAAGTCTGCCTAGGTTGTCAGGACAAACATACATACAGTTCAGGACGGGACGGTAAAGTTGAAATTCAGAACTATTCCTCAAGGCATTAAGTATGTGTACGGTTGTAAATCGTACACTTTTATTTGATTCATCAACCATTTCCGTACCTTTTATGAATATAAACGTGTTACATGGCCACATAAAACAAATTTCGCATATATAACAAAGATATCTTACCGCTTATATATTATATATACAACCAAGTTCTATGAACAGAATACTACACAATAAGCATGACATGTTTAATTTGATCTCAGCGGTGCTTCGATAGATAACAGATATTGAGTCATCTACTAACCGTCAGAGCAAGTAACTAAGTCAACAAATTATTAATGGACGTAGGGACTTGACAACACAACAAAAGATGCGATCTCTTGAATAGTATTTATTAATAGATTCTACATATGCCATTGAATGACCGTATCCACAACCAACATATTTCACTTCACAATTACGATCAAAACCCCGCAGCTTAATTCGGTATGGTTCTCTAATATAAGTAGTAAACTCAGTTTGATTTTCTTCTCCCTCTGATTGACCCTCGATTTTTGTTTTAACACCACACATACCATGCTCATTCCATCCCCAAACCCATAACTGTCCACTTGAATCAATAGCAAGTGAGTGTTCCGAACCACAGGCAATAGTTTTTATAGTCGCTTCATGGGTAGTATCTAAGTGGAAACGTACTCTTCCAGGATGTGTTTCATAATCTTGAAACTTTTCGTCCGAAGAATTTTCCATCATATTGTTCAATACACCAATCTTACGTCCAAGTTGTCCGAGGTCTGATCGACCCCACGAGTAAACCTCTCCAACACCTCAAAATATCGTGTAAAATATGCTTTTCAGTAAATAAATACTTTGTGAAGGCTTATATATTAAAGACAATTGGCAAACAAGTAACTTTGATACACAGTTATAAATAATACGAACTCCAATGGAAAAAGATGTTGTCTATTTGCAGAAATGGCAACTATAAGTCACTTTAAATTAGGTGCCGATCAAAATAACAGTACATATGCACTAAACACTTCGAACTAATAAGACCAACATGTAAATCAACTACCACAAATATAATTGAGGGGGACAGTGAGCTATGTCCATCTATTAAGGGGTGGTGATACTAAAATAAGTAGTGTGAATTTGTACATGGAAACGATTACTGCTAAAAATAGTCAAAGGTAAACCCGAAACATGAGTAGCCACTCATTTGGATAAGTCATTAGGTGACTTTATTCATTTCACCGTAGAATAAGTGTGTAAGTATATGAAAGATTTATCAAAAAACGCAACTACAATATTAAGGCTATTAGGGGTAAGTGTCGCCTATACACCGAATGCCATTAAGAAAATAAATAGTCAGGAACGCTACACCCGATAAAGATGTTGACCTCATCATCTTCGCCTACATAAACACCAACTAGCTGTCGAACACCACGATGTATCATTGTTAGTATCAACACATGCAAATAATTATCGACCGGGAAAATGTTGTGATTTAAAAAAGAGGAAATACAGATAAAACAAAAGAAGTTTGAGAGGTTTGGTAACCAATTCAGACAGCAACCAATATATATATATATATATATATATATATATATATATATATATATTGAAAAAAAGATTAAACTTATTAACAAATTAGAATAGTCATAAGCAACTACAAGGCTGCGAACCTGGTCAGTATGAAATGGAACCAAATCTGGTGTGCTAAAAGAGGACAACAACCAATGAAATCCAATGTCAACAGAACTAACTCTTAGTCTTCTAAAGAGAAATCCCCATAGATCATTTCTATCGCTTATTGTGTTATAACTCTGCCTGTAGTCCCCCACCAAAGGGTTGCTACCAGTCCCAAGCCCAAATAAAGAAGGGTTGGGTATGGGGTTAGCAACCCTATCCCGTGAATTAACAACCATGCTAAAAAAAAACCTCTAGCTAGTAAAAACCTTTATAACCACTTTAACTCTGACCTGGCAGTGGGAAGGTATGTTATGACGCCTCATGGTGAAAGCCGAATTTTCTCGAAAGCCACGAGGCCAAAGCCTCCTCTGACAACCAGAGTAACAATTAATATAGGTACATGGAATGTCCGAACGATGTGGGAGACAGGAAGAAACATGCAAATAGCTGAAGAAATGAAAAGATACAACCTGAAGATACTTGGAATAAGTAAAACCGATTAACTACAAGCTGGACAGCAAAGATTATCCTCAAGAAAAGTGCTTTTATACTTCGGTCACGAAGAAAACGCCTCACACACACAAGGAGTGGCACTGATGTTATCCCAAGAAGCATGGAAAGCCCTTACAGGATGGGAGCCTCATGGACTTTGGATAATCAAATCATCATTCAAGACAAAGAAGGAGGGGATTACAATGAATGTCATCCAATGCTATGCTCCCACCAAAAACAGCCACGAAGACGACGAAGATCAGTTCTACGCAAGGCTTCAGTCAACCATCGATAAATGCTCAGCCAACGACCTGACCATTATGATGACAGACCTAAACGCCAAAATTGGAATGAAAAACACCAGATATGAAGACATCATAGGATGATATGAACAGGGAGCAAAGAACGAAGACGGTGAGAGATTTTCAAACCTATGCGCCTTCAACAAAATGATTATAGGTGGCATCATATTCTCCCACAAAAGTATACACAAAACTACATGGCTTTTACCGGACCACATTACGGCGAACCAGATCGACCACATCTGCATCAATAAGAAGTTTAGAAGAATCATGAAAGACGTAAGAGCAAGGAGAGGAGATGACATAGCTTCAGATCATCATCTAGTAGCGGCTAAAATGAATCTGAATCTGAAGAAGCACTGGACAACTGGAGCAGCAGTATTACAAAAGTTTAACACAGCCCTTCTCCGGGATACTAACAAACGAAACAAATTCAAAATAGCTCTCAGCAATAAGTTCCAAGCATTTCATGATCTACTAGAAAAAGATGGAACCAATATGGAGGACAATCGGAAAGAGATTAAAGAAACAATAACTTCAACATGTCAGGAGATTTCGGGTCACAAGAAACAACACCATAAACAATGGATTTCTGTCGGTCCTCTGGACAAGATTCAAGAAAGGAGGAGCTAAAAGTTAGCAATTAATAACAACCAGACAAAAACAGAGAAAGCCAAAGCACAAGCTGAATATACAGAAGTCAGCAAGCAAGTGAAGAGAACCATCAGGTCGGATAAACAAAAATATGTTGAGGATCTAGCAATGACAGCGGGAAAAGCTGCAAGAAAAGGAAACATGAGGCACCTATACGATGCATCGAAAAAGTTAGCTAAGAAACTTAGTAAACCAGGACGGTCAATTAAGAGCAAGGCTGGCAAACCAATCACTGAAGTGAATGAACAACGAAACAGGTGGGTAGAACACCTCGAAGAGCTGTTAAATAGACTAGCCCCACTGAACCCACCAGTTATCAAAGCAGCAGTCACGGATCTTCCCATATACACCGACACACCAACAGTTGAAGAAATTAGAAAGGCCATCCGACAAATCAAGAGTAGCGAGTCAGCAGGGCCAGACAACATACCAGATGAGACACTGAAGATAGATATAGAAGCAACTGTAAAGATACTCCACATTCTCTTCAGAAAGATTTGGGAGGAAGAACAAGTGCCAGCAGACAAGAAAGAAGAATACTTTATCAAGATACCAAAGAAAGGAAGTCTCATCAACTGCGAAAACTACAAAGGCATCACTCTTATTTCGATACCAGAAAAAGTCTTCAACAGAGTGTTATTGAACCGAATGAAAGATCCAGTCGACCCCCAACTTAGAGATTAACAGGCCGGATTCCGTAAAGCTCGACTGTGTGCCGACCAAATCGCTACTCTACGGTTCATTGTTGAACAATCAACTGAATGGAACTCACAACTTTACATCAACTTCCTCGACTACAAAAAAGCATTCGACATTATGGCGTACTCGAAAAGATAGTCAACATCATAAGGAATTCTTACGTTGGACTGCACTATAAAATCGTGCGTGGAGGCCAGCTCACAGATTCATTCGAAATGAAGACCAGTGTTGGACAAGGCTGGTTACTCTCGCCCTTCTACCTCTCTTTCTGCTGGTGGTTGACTGGATCATGAGGACTGTAACATCTTAAGACACTCACGTAATACAGTGGACAACATCGATGCCACTAGATGAATTGGACTTTGCAGATGACCTAGCTCTTTTGTCTCACATATAGCATTAAATGCAGATGAAGACGGACAAGGTAGCAGCAGCCTCTGTAGCTAACAGTAGGCCTCAACATACACAAAGGGAAAATGAAGATCCTTTGATACGAAACAACGAACACCAACCCAATTACATTTGATGGAGAAATTCTGGAAGATGTAGAAACCTTTACATACTTGGACAGCATAATCGATAAACAAGGAGGGTCTGATGTAGATGTGAAGGCGCGGGTTGGAAAGGCTAAGCAAGGGCAGCATCTCTACAACTGAAAAACATCTGGAACTCGAACCAACTGTCACTTAACATTAAAGTCAAAATTTTCAATACAAATGTGACGACAGCTCTGTTGTAGGAACTGAAACTTGGGAACTACGAAAAGTACCACCCAAAAGATACAAGTATTTATAAACAACTGTCTGTGTAAGATACTTTGGATCCGTTGATTAGATATCATCAACGACAACCTTCTACAGCAGAAAACAAATCAACTTCCGGCCGAAGAAGAAATTAGGAAAAGACGCTGGTGATGGATAGAACACATATTGAGGAAATCATCAAACTGTGTCACAAGACAAGCACTTGGAACCCTGAAGTCTAAAAGAAAAGAGGAAGACCCGAGAACTGGAGACAGACATGAAGAGAACGAATAGCACTTGGGAAGAGCTGGAAAGGTAAGTTCAGGATAGAGTTGGTTGGAGAAGGCTGGTCGGCGGCGTATGCTCCACATGGGGTAACAGGCATTGATTGATTGTTGTGTTATGGAGATAATTAAAAATATACAACATAAATTGGTCAATACAATCTTGTATAAGTTATAAGCTTTTGGTTTACATTTACTAGTCACCATTTACACAGTAAGCTAAGCGCGTTGGAAAATGCATTTTTCTAAAAACATTCGTTTATATCAGCTAGGCGAAATGACTTTTTAATAGTTGCTATAGTGCATGAAAAAACCACGTATCATAAACACACAAATCGAATGATTTATTTTCAAAGACACTAGAAATATACAGGTACTCATGTACTGTCGTCGGTTGGTACTTAACAGTTTTGGACATGTTCTAAACTTTTAGAGGTAGTGTGAAAATGTAATTGAAGAGAAATTTCGCATGTTTACTAATTACAATAAGTTTTGTGTTACTACTGAGTTGACATATTTGGACTGCATACCTAGAGTAGGGTGATAATTATGAGTGGTCACATATTACGAAAATTGTATGAAAGAAACTTGAACTACAAATACAATAAAAATAAGTTGACTATCACTAATAATTCACTAGTGGAAATTACTTATGTTATTTATTTTCATTGTCGTCAATCACTACTGAGTGGGAAGTTTAAATCCAATTTCATCTAATTCAATTTAGACAACATCACCAAAACTCATACACAAAATAAATGGCCTAAAAATCCAATTACTTAATTCGTATTAACTTCTGATAGAGTCAATTTACTTCATATAGCGGAAGAGACTTATATATCATTGAGACAAAATAAAGACAATTCAGTGAAGAAAATTTTCTTTTCGACGATATTATTTATTATAACTGTACAATCGTGTATATATAGTCAATTCTACAAGATATTTGTCTATTAAAAAAAATAAAATAACGATTATATATTAAGTTTGTGGAAGTTTCAAGTATCGAGAATCACAAGTGTGTTACGTAATTGTCGAAATGTTGAAACTAACTTACCCATTAGAAGAATGAGCAATAGCTGTCCACCTGATAGGTATGAAGAATAAAAACGTACCGAAGATAGTAGTAGTAATTATGAAAAGATAGAAAAGGTTTATCAAACTGATTATAAAGTATTAAGAATTAGAGAAAAGACAAGAGGACAGATCCGAAGTAATAATAAATAAATGAAGAGGAATTAAGTGCCAGGGTAAATTCAAAGATTAGATGTACTGCTTTGGAACGCAGAGATCAGGCTTGAGCCTCCAGAGTACCAAGGCTTCAGATTGTGCATGGGATGTTAATTCGTGCCCCCCCCCCACTTGAGGTCAATTGTTTAACAACGTACACTGATGATGAAAGATGATTCTGGAAGAGCAACGCGACTCGAGATAACTTGTATTGCATTCACCTTACTGGAGCCATGCCAAGTAATGTTCTGAGATATGTTTGGAAATTTATTATTTTGAATTTATTACGTAATCGCCTTTTATTTTTTAACAGGCAAATATATTGTAGAAAAGACTATATATATATGATTGTACAGTTATAGTAAATGACATCGTTATAAAAAAATCTCTTTACTGAATTGTCTTCATTCTTTCTCAATTCATTTTACCTTGTTTGTATCGGGTAACAAGCTAGCCACTCTCTAAGTTGTCTAATACTAATTTCAAAAGATTGATACAGAAAGATAGAATAATCAATGAGCAATAAGTGATTACATCCCTCACTTGGTAGAGCATTACCCGGGACAGAGGAAATAAATATATAGGTACAAATCATAACTCTAAATGTATAGAATAACGCAGTGAATACGATTACAAGAAAATTGGACGTTTGTTGTTTTTCAAGCATACAAGTGATATCACGTTAAAAAAAGATCTAATAGAAAGAAATCGGAATTAAAAAAAAGTAGCCAAATTCGTATCATATTGCTTACCGTGATCATCAGTATTCATTACAATGTGGTTTACTTAACGCCTTTAATGGATTACATGAATAAAACAGAACTTTTGCATTGCATAGCTACACGTGAATTACTACTTCGAAAACGGTCAGTTTATGACATGGTGCCGTGGAATGAAAGAAAGTTGTATAAGACTAGAGCCTGTCGTTCTATCCCGACATCTTGGTTGAAGTCCTAGCAATGACGCGATCTAGTGGCTTAAGACCTTATCATATATAGTCCAAAAACAGAAATTCAGTGAAGAGTTTTCTGCAGTTTCCTATTAAAATTTTCATGAAACTGTAATAGCCTCAAAAGAATGAAATTTCGATTTGTATTTCTATCTGGATTGTATCTCCTACCTTGCAATTTTTTTTAAATCATATTTCCATATTTATTTATTCACAATACTGTACTTCTAATTTTGTGGTCCATACATTTTGTTGGGAATTCGCGCCAAATTTTATGAGTTTAAATAAATATTAACGCCGACGTGTTTGAGCTTAAATAGTAGGGCTGTAATCAGAAACGCCAATCAGTGTAGAAAAACAATAGTATGTAAGCATTTTCCTGCCCTTTCGTGACTTAATTAATATCGAGGAAAATCTTGTTTATCGTACTGTACAGAGAAGTTGTGTTTGAGATATTATCTAACGTCCATTTTTTAAATTTATAATCTGTGTGATAACCAATATTAGCCATTATTCTTTCGTGAAATTTTTTTAAAAAGCCAAGCAATATTGGGGACCTTTGGAAAATGTCCTGTAGGAATTAGTGATGAGCCAGCCATTCACCAATAAACAACAGGCAACCTAAGACAATTGTGCGTCAGAATGAAAAGATCACATCAACCAGACGAGTAGCGAATGAGTTGAAATGTGGTAACAATAATAATGAGATAGGCTAAACACAATGAGCGTATTTTGATAAGATAAAATGAAAAGGTATCTACGAATGAATACTAGAACTAAAGATTTGGAGAAAAAAGGATTTGCAGCACTGACGAATTTTCAGTCATGTCACCCAACATCACTAACCAACGAACGCCCCAATCATACCAGATGGCCTACTTATACTAAAAGGAATTAGACTAATGGTCAATGAATCAGATTTATGTTACATTTTGGTCTGTCCATCCCAAGTTTCTTTTAATAAACTCCTACGCCAGACAATATTGCATTACCGAGGTGAGCAGTGCTTTAGCATATTTAACAAATTTCCCAAACAATTCAATGGGTGAACATCCACAACTTTATCAAACGATTTCCCATATTTACCTAGTGCTATATGCCTAATATCAGCTCCAAGATACGTGAGCAGCATTTGATTAAAGACATGTAGCCTACGCATTCCAACTTTCATAGCTCATGTTTCACAATCATAAGTTAATAAAAACTGAACTGCTGAGAATTATACAAGTCCTTTAATTGGTAGACAAGTGTCTCGGTTACACCATAAGTAAAACAAGATGGCAACAACTGAACGAGCTATCTGAGGTCATTTCGAGATTTCGTTAGACTCTAACCCACTAGAGCTGATAAAACTTCTAAGATAAGTGGAGTAGTCAGTAAACTCAAATACATCACCTTATAAAGTGATGAATCATTCAGGTGTTTGAATTCTTACATCCAACTGGTTACATTTATTTTATTAAATGAAAGATATTTGCATTTACTCACAACTCTTTTTTACGACAGTAAGCATAATTTTGTAAGAATCTATGGTTGTAAAACTGACTAGTAAAAATTCAAATGTAATCTGCTTATAAATATGTACAGAGTAATATTATAATTGAAAAGAACACATAAGCCAATAACTTCTGAAGTGTAAGACAAATCCATATTCATCCGTGATATAAAGTTATTTCATTCATTTGAAAATTTCTCTCGCCACCCCCCCCCCATTTTAGAACATGCAGTATTAGATGTAGCTGTTGCAATATTTTGTATACAAAATTCTGAACCATACACAGTATTAAGTAAAATAATCCTTATTACTATTATTTTATAGAAGTGTTTTTTACGTGAATATTTAAGAAACTCCTTATCATTACTAACTTCCTACGTACACAGCACAATCCTTCTGTTATTAGACTCCATTATTATATCTCTTCTAATAATAAACGATGGCTTGATGAGATGTTGAAAAGTGACAATGGACTGACTTTGTCTACAAGCTTACTGAAATTTAGTAAACTTTTGAAAAATATTATCTAGTTAAACGAAAGTTGTGAAGAATGCTACTTTTGTTAACATACGTGGAACTAAAAGACTTACTAGTTCTAACGAGAACATGACTCCAACCACATACCACCTGTTCTATTTCATTGCTTCCAAACAATTCAGAATCATACCATATGGGATATGAATTTTCAACATCAATATTTGAAGAGGAATCCTGAACTACTGAAACGCGTTTGAAAAATCGAATATCTCCCCAAAGAGCTAATTTATTCGTACCTAAAGGAGAAAAAAGCCTGAGTTTCAGTTCAATGGTATATAAACAAGATCAAATCCACATAAAATTCTAACATACTTGTTTTTACTACAGAATGATACGCACCAGCAGCACAGTCGACGTACTCATTTATGCTACCCAATTCAGAATTCAAGAGAGTGGGGCGGTAGACTATTTCTTTTGACTTGTCATAATACTCGGTTTTAATAAACGAAGTGTTGACAAATAATTGTTTGCGACGATTGGAACCCCAACCAAACAATTTCCCGGAGACTATTAAACAAAGTTAATAAACGAAAGCTAAATTCTACTCGATACAGCAATGACATGTCTAAGACCAGCCGATATAGACCGAATAGGCTCTATATCAACATGAATCTAAATTTCCATCACCTTTGCCCAATAACAATTTACAGGAACTATGCTTGAATTAATATTTTCCTTTCCCAACTGTCCATATGCATTCGAACCCCATGAAAAAACAGATCCATCATTTAGAACTACAACAGAAAAATCCCAGCCGCATGACACCATCCTTACAGTAGATGAAAAAGAGAACGGCATGAGCTTGAAGCAACTGCTATCATTTGAACGACCCAACTGACCGACAGAATTTAAACCACAACTGAATATATTGTTTTCTTAGTGTGTAATACCATTTTGTTTTTGATTTACCAGTCACAATCAAAGAATGACCACCACCTCCTGCAATCAACGTAACAGGACCTCTGAAATCGATTTTGTAAGGTTCATATGCATCGTTAGTATCTCCTGTACCCAGCTGACCATGACTGTTTGCACCCTGGAAAATAATATGATCATAATGGGCATGATAAAACGTAGCGAACTCACCCATGTAAGCATAAGAAAGAGGAGACAGAAATAATTGCCTGTGTTCAAAATAAGAATATATAAATTATGTATTTGCCCCAAAATTAGGTATTATTATTTCGTGATCACTAATTTTTAACCTATAACTGTAAAACCTGATAAGAATTTATTGAAAGTGAATATTCTTCGTTCAAGCATCACCGTTTCGATAAAAATGAGAATTTCGAAACAGCGAATAAAAAAAGTTTAAATTCCTTGATTTACTAAATAATATCTCATGACAAGAACAATTCCAGTTAAGTAAAAATCGATCATTTTAAAAAAGTAAGTGTTACTAAAGGAAGACCCAAGAATACATTGCGTCGGAAATCAGAGACAGACATGAAGAGAATGAATAGCATTTGGGAGGAGCAGCAAAGGATAGCTCAAGACAGAATTGGTTGGAGAAGGCGGGTCGGCGGCTTATACTCCACATGGGGTAACATGCATTGAATGATTGATTTGAATAGTTACTAAAACGTGAGAAATTCAAATAATTTGGGAGGATATCGAAGTGATGTGTATATGCATAAAGTACACCATCTATTGGTTTACATTTAAATCGAGTTATTTACCTTCAAAACTATATTCTGGTTCATCATACCGTGAATGATTTCAGGAAACAAGTAATGTTGCCTAAAACTATAGTTTGACTTAACTTTCTTTAACATGCGTTTGGTGACAATAAAATGATTAAAGTCATATATATATATATATATATATATATATATATATATATATATATGTATATATATATTGAGGGTGCCAGACGAAAAATATACCTAACACCATATTTTAGTGCTTTTCAATAGATAGCTTACATATGATATAGGATAGTTAGTCAGTTAGTTACAACGTAGAACTTGATACATGCGTACATCAGTTCAAGTTGCCAAGAGCCTAATTAGCAGATAGAGACTAAATTGTCGGACCAAATCCCAGAGTAGTGGAGGTAGTAGTATAAGAATAATAGTAGTCACTTATGACATCATCGAAAATCACTTTTGGGACTTACAGAAATTATTAAGGTAAACAAGACTTTCGGTGATCTACTACAACACTTAGACATGTATTGTAGTTGTGCTGTGAGGCCAAATACAAACGACAAACAAATAATAATTACAGCATGACCCGATATTTCAAAGAACATCTTTATAAGCCGCATACATGTTGGTAGGGTTCGTGTAGACCAGCATCGAACTGTGATTGAGACATGTATTAAATATGGACATCCACCGCTTATCTTGATGCACTATGTTGACTGGTTTAGGAATAGGGTGGAATTAAGTTATGATAGGCCAAATCAAAATACAGTATCAATCAACGAGGTCACTAACTGTTGATCTAGGCCACATTCGTAGATGAAGACTACCTGGTTGGAGACATCAGATGACACAGTTGAAAGTCGGTCATAATGACGCAGAAACATTCACTATCTACCCTTAATTTCTGATCTTAAAATCACTTTATGCAATTTTCTCAACGAATTAATTTTTAATTTTAGAGTCATTTTCTCTATCTGGTCTTTTCTGCTACCACTGGTGTAACTACTAACTTTATTACTTTGGTACTAACCTTGCTGTGCTAGTGAAATGTGGCAACCTAGACTGACGCACACATGTGCTGAGTTGTATGTTGTACATGACCGATTGGTAGGCTTTGTAATTTCTGAGCCAAAAATGACCTTACGATGACTATTATATCTCTTTTTAGTATTATCAATAATAGATGCCTGTGACTACAAAGTTCTATTATGTTTTAGCATAAATCGTTAGCGTCAATTCTTAGATAAAGAGTAAAACAAGCATAAGCTATGTAAGACTTACGACAAATAAGTCACAGATGACACACATTACACTAGGAAAGTAATCAGTTAGTCGTGGACAGCATGGAACCTAGTACATGTGTGCATAGGTTCAAGTTACCATTCTACATTAGCATAAGGAAATTAGAAAAGTGATAGGAACCTGACAAAATAAAATCAAATGAGTTCAAAATCACAATGTCGGTTGAAGTAGAAAGCCAAGAAAAAGAAATTTGGTTCAAAAGTAACAAACAGAACGTCGTTATAAAATACATGAACTAACAACCATTAAGTTGTCATACTGTCTAACCAAGTGTTGCGAAGTCACTCCTGTTGAAGCAGTACTATTGTGTTATATTCCTGTCTAGTATTATGATACGACTTCACCGACTTGATTTCAAATCAGAATAAGATTCCAGGGTCTGTCAGCTTCAACAAGTCTGAGACAAACAATTAGCACGTCTGTGAGCTAATACACCTTAGCAGCCTTATTCCTCTTCCCAGCCCACTTCCATATTAGCCAACATAGTACGTAAAGGCAGGCAGTGGTAAAGTACTTCTAATAAACCTAAATCTTATAAATCACAGAATATTTACGATTTAACCAAGTGACTCAATATCTTTAAATGCTACACTATCTAACATCAATACTATACACAACGCAGTTCCACCACTAATAAGTAATGCTTTGAAAGAACATTTGATGAAACACCACGAATCAATGCATATCCAATATCTCTAAATATCATTTTCAAGCCGTAAATTGACAGAGTAGACCGTTTTACACTACTTGCTACGGTCAGATGAACATCAATATTACATCGCAAGTGATGTAACATAGAGAAATTTAAATTGGTTATTGAGCTTGTGACAAGATCTTATTATCGATTAACCTAATATAACTAAAGTGGCAGTCGTGATCAGTTACTTTACCCACTACATACCGTCGTAGTCTTGTACAGAGACATCTCGTATTTACAAAGAAATGAATAAACACTGTTATTCCTCATGGTATTCAGGGTATGCTGTATTTCCTTAGCATTTTCATGATCAGTATACTTGAAGTTGATGTCCTTAAAACGTCAAATCAATAAGAATCGACCAACAATAAGGTGACTGACTAGCTCAACATGATAATCGTTCACTTTTAAATCGATTTAATCTAGAAAAAAAAACCATTATCTACTTCGGTTTGTTACTCTATTGCATTCCAATAATTTCAGAGCAAAAATTCTTCAGTTGCAATTATTTAAATGCAATGTCAGCTAGTCAGTAGTGGGCAACGTAGAAGTAGGAACATATGTGCATCTGTCTCAGTTGCCACATCACATAAACGCGACGACATAAAATTTACAAGGATACCATGATAATAGAATATAATAGGAGGAAGAACTTGTTACTTAAATAAACTGAAACTATTCCCAATCGACAGAAATTGTTGTATTTAGCAATCGAACCACTCCCATCTACAGCTCTCACAATTGTCCAATAATCAGGCGTGTAGAGTAAAGGTTCTAGAGTCTACTGCTATCCCTATGAATTAAGGAGTCCGGTAATAGTCACCCATTCAGGCTACCTCAATGTACCACAGATATTCCCGACAAAGTGATATGAGAACAGACTGCCATAGTCTTTTTAGCTACTTTACAACTGTTTACTTGATAAGTTCAAGTAATTATTTACCATTATTGGTGGGAGGGAAGTAAGAAAACTTTTCACCGAAAAGCCCTATATATTTAAGGTGATTTCGAGGTTTACAGAAACATCCAAAGACAGAAAGGAATCAATTTTGACCTAAAGAAATAGTTGGTAATGTGTAACACACTACTATTCTACGTATGAGTTGCAAGGAACCAAAAATAAATTATTATTTAAACCGCTTCTTGAATATGATGGATGTGCTGTTTGGTGTAATCAAAATCATCACGATGCTGTCTTGCAGTCTTACGTTTTACCTACTTACTCTATATTCGCTGTATCTGGTGTCGCAAAATTTCGACTGAGGTGAAAGCAATCAGTCAAGACTGGACGCGATCTGATAGGACGAACAGACCAGTGGTTGTTAAGCGTTAGTTCTAATAAGTGTAGTAATGTACAACAGTCAATACGACGATTTACACACTTATACTATGAATGACGCCACTTCCAAAAGTTCCTAATTAGAGGACTAAGAGAGCCAAAAGCGGTGGCGACCTCAGAATTATCATAAAAAAGATTTTATAGTCATAATCGAACAAACATAAATTGAGATCCCGCTTCTCCTACTGAGTAGCCAACGTCTGAAAAGCATTACCAGAACAAGTGGTATCAGTATCATTGACAAGCACCTTCAAGGAGGGACTAGGTCTCCGTAAGGAAGCATACTGGAAGAATCAATACAAGTCATTCGACCCTACTATGTTCAAAACTGGAAATTATCCCTGCAAATCCTAAGGATAAGAAACCTCCTTGCACTTAAGACACCCCAAGATAAAATATCCCAAACCCCATGGCCGATTTCTTACATCTGTACCTTAATAGGTTAACGGGAATTGTAATTGGTTATTTTCCAGCATCAAAATGTACTGCATTATACAAAAATCAGGAAGGGTACGGAATTTAGTCAACGACTCCCCAAAAACACCTGATGTATTAACATGTAGTTATTGAAAACAAATGAAAACAATTAGAAATGACATAGGCCCAAGGTTACGACAACCTGAAAAACTGAAAGTTACGAACACGTAGACGTCTGTATCTGCCGCAACTGATCAGTCCGATTCTCAATATCAATTTGTTAAAACGCGTTGTATATCTGTTGTATATGCATCTCATGTGCGTTAAAGACACCTATATAATTACGAGCAAATATATTTTGTAGAGTTATTCGTTGGCATTGTCTGCTCCATTTGCTGTATGATTAAACCATAGGACGTTACTAGTTTAACCTCAACTTTGCTTGGCAGGATTATTGAATTGTCATTCCTTGAGGTCTGTATCTAGTTGATACTGGTGTCCTTGGTTTTGGAGAGCATGGTACTAATTACACTGCCTTTGAAACTGAGGAGAAAGGCAGTAAATAGGAGTAACCAAGGTGCTACTTATACAAAATTGTCCCTTAGTGCCATCGGAGATTAGATGTGCATACAGCATCCTTTCAAGGATTCATAGAAAGGTTTTGACACTAACGCTTCAGGTTGGGAGTTCCGCAGTTTACGTAATCCGACTTCAAAGTCAGTACTAATTTTCTGAGCACTACTTACGTGTTCTATCCTATAAGGGTATCTTCTTAAGTTTGGTTTAAGACTAAATGTTGGCAATGATCTGTAACGGTGAAGAGGGTTGTGATCTGTATGATACTACAAGATCATAGCCCTATTGACCGTCTTGTACTGTACAGGGCGCGTCAAGGTATGTATGGTTTGTTTTTTAGACCCACTACCTTTTGGATTGCTCTTCTTTGAACTTGTTCCAGAGTAGCAGTATCCTTCTTGAAGTAGGGCGACATGATTGTTGTGATGCTAGATATTTTGACGATTGTGTGAGCGAACGCTATCTCTGATACTTGTACCTCAGACGTATACCGCAACTTGTTCCCTTCCCAGCCAACAGCTATTACAAAAGACTAGGCTTGTAGGAAGATTGTATTGTGGAGCAAAACTGAGATGAGAATAGTCAACTATTGTATTTTTAGGGATTATGAAACCCTAACATCTCCCCTTTTTGAAACATTAGATAATGACGGTGCTCCGTGCATTCGTTTGATTCTGAGTGCGGTTTGTACAACTACAAAAATTATTTAGAAAGAAAAGGAAAACATGATTAATTACAAATCCCGTAAACAACTTTTATCTACCACTGCTCTCCTCCTCCACGGAATGTTGTGGGATCCTTGCGTAGTAACAGGAACAACATTTCATTGTATTGGACATGCATGGTCTTTAAGCAGGTATTGATATAACTCGTTTGAACTGGGGAGTCCCGGATTTGATCACATCTGGAGCGCACCTTGACGACAGTGACAGTTCTCCTAGGCCCTAATGCATCTCTTTGCTGAAGACTGTGGCTTCTTGGGCTGAATAGACTGTCTGGGTACACTTCTCAAACTGACTTTCTGACTCGGACTGGTGGTTGTGCTGTGCACACGTCTATTAGGAGAAGTACTTTGTAATCCTGTGGATAACGGTGAAATTTACGTTATCTCATCACCCAGGTGTTCCACCTTTGGACTGACCTGGGCAGAAGTCTCCAGTTCTTCATCTTGCTTCACTGGAGAAGTGATACTATGCACGCTGGGGAGAGATGCTTCTGTTTCACCTGCCGTCTGGGTTTCGGAGTCAATTGCGGATGTGGGCTGAAGTTGTGATTCGTCTACTGACTGTAAGCTAGTGCTGCTGATCTGAATACCCGTTTGTTCCAGTGCTAAATCAATTAACCGCTGGTTTGCAATTAGAAGCTGATGCAGCAACATGGTCGTACGCTCACTTAAAACCAACATGCTGAAATATTGACTCAGCTAGCTGCAAAAGTAATGCAAGGTCAATAATTAGCTTGTGATGCTGATTGGTCCTTGATGAGACGAAATTAAGGACCGATGACCTTAAGAACGCTGGGTTTGCTCTGATTCGTTGATTTTCACCCCGTCGCCAACTGATATATGAGTTTTATCAATATGAAGTCTTAAACAAGCACTGTAGACATTAATAAAAAGTTCACGAGCCAAGCCAGAGTCAATTTCTGGTAAGGAACCCCATGACGGAGTAGGCTTTATTGGCTAGTTATTTATTGATGAAAGCAGTTAATCAAAGTTCAGGATGACATAAGCGTGAAGCAAGGGTAATCTGATAGTCGACAGTTGTTTCAAATAGTTATTTATGGAATCTTGGACGAACACGACTTTGAGTGGTCAGCTTCTCGCATACGAACAAAGAAAGTCAAAAAATTATATTACTGGCTTCTTATCGAGACAAAGAATAAGTGCTTCCTTTTTGAGTATATGTACTTGGTACAAAACTTAGTATAACTCAGGAGTTGAATGCAACAGGATGAGGGGACACAAACGATTAACAAAGTATAACAGTTTACAGTGAAAGCTAAGGTATGAAATGTCAATCAGGCTATTCGGATTAGACCTGACTAGTCGTGATTCTAAGCCTTCAGAATACTAGTTATTCTCACCCACAAGCCAAATCAACACCAACGACTGCTGTGATTGTAAGCGTATATTTTTCAATCAACTATAATACTGGATAACAAAACATTTACAACAGCACCACAAGTTCATTCGCCATGGTAAAACATTGACAAGTTTCTGAATGTTTACTAGCTACCACTTTGTACCACGAGCGTAACGACCAGTTCTACGCTCATAAACAGACGATAATTTGACCGGACAGTGTTCAATATTGTCAGTGCACCAGCTTCCTGGACGTGTCAGTTGGGCTGTCTGGAGCTTATTTATGTTTCATAGAAGAACGATTAACACTGAAGATAACTAAGATAGTTTCCGAAACGGCTCAATAAAGCAAAACTTAACAAGGGATATATTCAAAAGTGTGACTGTGGTGAGAACTTATAGAAAGAGTATGTAAGTTACTAATTTAGTTTATCATGCATAACCAAATGCAATAAATGCTTATATGTGCGTGAATTTTAACATAGCAGTTTGTAGCATAGGAGTCTGGTTCACCTAGTAGAAAGATGCCTTAAAAGAGAAAAGCAAACTAGACTTTGTGCAAGAGTCATAGTAACAGATATGAAATTTCATCAGACATTATTGCTGATGGATTACCTTAGTCAAACTACTGTAGTTACAGAATAGGTTCTACCCTTCAAACAAAGGAAGTCCGAAGCGACTTTCCATACCATCATTTATGCTGGTTAGGTTCTTCACTCTCTCTAAGCTCTTGATGCTAGACAAGTATGTTTTACTGTTTGAAGGAAATTATTGTCTTACACTCGAAACTTTTTTATGAACTCTGTTAGGATTAACCTTGTTTTTAGGAAGTGTCTTATGTTATGAAGGGGGCTATTTAAGAAAAGTATGTAATGATCAGAAAGAAGCGAGAAGTTATGTAAAGTAGTGAGGACAAGCAAGCCCCGATCAAACTACTAGGATGATAGTAGGGATGAATGCAATAGAGGACTAGATTGGCTTTAAGTGCAAAGAAAACGATACAGTACTAAAAGAAATATTACTGAAAACTTACTGAAAATTAAGGAAATAAATGAAAATGAACTCGTAGTTAGTAAAAATTCACTGTTAGGCAAATCGTGGCAAATGGAACGTTGCGAGATAGACCCGTAAAATCTATCTACGTTTTAAAGAAAATTAAAAACGCTAACATCTAATAAAAGCATGTATTACAGAGATATTACGAGAGTTTAGAGCATGATCGATTAGAAAAGAATACGTTTTGTCGCTAATTAGTTACATGTAGTTGAGTGCAAATGCCCTTCTCAGGTAGAGGAATGAAAAATCTAAACGTTACGACATCCATGAGTAAATGAGGGTCAGTTTACACAAATTACATTTAGTTACGGAGATTTATGAAGGATTTAAACTTTCGGAGGATACAACATGATCCCATGCTTTCTGGTGACGTTTTTGTGGATACTGCTCATAAGGTCATCCATAAGTATTAGGTAGTGGAACGTCGCGTCAAAGTGGAAACAGTAAACAGTATACGAGGTGTGTTGTAAGATGACAAGGAGTAAGCCAGATCAAAATACGTAAGAGAAATGAAGACAACCAACGGAAGCAGGCATACAACAACAATTGATCGCGAAAAGGAAAACCCCTACAAATAGATAATTAGAAGTAATGTATATAATAATTATGACGTTTTCTATTTTCATCAAACAAACAATTTGCCTTGTCTAAGTTGACTTTTCACAATGGTTCCCGAGGTTGGCAAATCATCCAACAAATAATGAGGATTTTAGCTTACTCGAGGCTTTAGGTAATTTATCAGAGGATTTCGGATCCATAAGTTGTACTTCTCCTTTGGGGCATATGTCAAAATATCACAATCTGATATGGTTTTATTGTGAAGAATCTCACAGAGTATAGTAAGATCAAATTTGATTTATTTTACAAATGATCTAATTTTTAAGCATTGCAATTATCTTTATAGGGTTGGGCAGGAGTTAGTTATCTGATGAAATACATTTGAACTTTCTCCATTTTCTGTCGATCAAGGTAATAAATGTAACGAAATATAGCAGGGCCTCCTACATGTCGTGATGTTCCGTGAGATGTTCGGTTATTAGTCACTGATATCTGTAATGTGCTTAACGTATTTGTAAAATAGGGGTATAATAACAAAATAATAGTTTATTCTCAGGTAGCATTTTGTACATGCCATACCAGTTTACAGGCATGATCAGAATGATATAGATTGTTTTTAATAGAGAATATACAGAAAGTCATTTTTATGGAAATCATGCTATATGAAGACATTAATTATCATTTATAAAGCCAACTGTAACAAGGTCCAGAGTTTGCAGTGTTAAGGTATTAGAGATGCGTTATGTATTGTAGAACACTTCCAGGAAGCAACAGCGCGTTTTTCGACTGTGTTACTGTAATCGCAGAAAATAGCTGTAGGTAAGCAGAATGGATCACAGAAACTATCCAGAAACGGGAAAATGCTGAGTATTTGATATTTGGTTAAAACAGCCAATTTATGTGGGTTGGTCCTGAACGGTGAGTTATTGATGCATTAATTTTGTTCTTAACCATCGTTTGGAGCAAGTTGCTTAAAGGAGACCAATTCCATAGGAGAGAAGATCACGAACTCAAGGAGACAGTGATATAGAAGAATATATGAAATATAAAGAATAAAAACGAATTTTTAATTAGTGGAAGCAAAATAATCAGTATTAAACCAGAATTTTTTTTCATCGCTTTTTTTTATGGTCTTCATGCACGTATATGAGACAGCAAGTTTACAGTTAGGTTTAATTGTGATGACTTATCCTTATAAAAAATGCTTTAAATTCATCTCGACTTCAATTAGCAACTTAATGAATCTAATCTTCGGATACAACGTTTATTAGGTTCCTTTTTCATATCATGAATAAACATCTACCTTTAGGTGTCGTACAGTCTGGAAAAATCCTTATTGCACATTGTGGAAGGAAGGAACTCTAATGCAAGTGCAACTACAGAATCGAGATTATTAATAACGATGTCTTATACATTATTGTTCAATAAACCTACAATCTGAAATGAATAATTTCGCTCTGTCCCTAGTAGAGCTAATTTAACAAGTAGTTATGGCTGTAATATGTATACCTGAACATAGTTAAGGAAAGTCCTACAGTCATCAGACATTAGCTTAATAACAAATATTATCTTAACTACAAATTACTTATCGTAGAATCAGCAATTCTTTTAAAACTAACCGACCGGCCTTCTTGCGTAAGAGCTGCATTTACAGGCGTAGCTTCCTCCTTATTTGATGAGAAAAATGTTAAGTTTCATAATCCTGCACCAAATTAACCTAGCTTGCATTTACTGGATAAAACTTTTAACAACCTCATCATTTGTATTATATTTGCAGCTAAATCTGTTACAACATTTGGGATTTCCTGTATATTACTGTCATGATGTGGGATTAAGGCCTACCAAGATATAAAGATACAGTAACCTTGATCAAAACCAATACCGGAAAACACACACCAAGGCAGTTGTTCTACGTTCTCGCGACTGCCGCGTGATCCCTTCTCCTTAAGCTGGAAAGGAAAACACAAGATCAGTCAGTCAACAACTAACCAATCGAATTATATTTCATTCGTTTTTTATATGCTCTCAAAAGCCAACAACACACCAGATCAATAGAAAGAGTTACAATTATACAAAAGAAGGACTATAATGACCAAAAGCTGAAGTAACAGATGCATAGGGAATTAGTTATTGTTGATCTGTGGAAAATAATATAATAACAGTTCATAGGTCTAGTGAGAGTATAGGGTAAAGGGAACAATATAACAACGGAAGTAAAGTAAACGATTTACATGTACCCAAAATAAGCAAAATAGTTTTGCCTGAAAAAGTACCAAAAACCAGTTATTCTCCTTGAATAACAATTTTTGATCTAATTACACCTAAACTATAATGGTAAGTCTGATCTGACGGTTAAGTCTGCGTTTTCGTGTAGACTTAGACAGATGTTACTGATACCTCCCTCGTGGAAATGGAATCTGGATTAATACAAAGAACAACTATGTTTAGTGGTTAGTTAAACATATTACTCTTAAAATACTAAACTTCGCAAGCTGCACCCTGTTGCATAGAGCTTACATTTCTTCAATGTTCAAAGCTGCAGGATCCTATGGGTAGTCTGGCTTACGTTCTACAATTTCAGTTCCACTATTTTCCCTAATGAATAAATTCACCTTTTCAGACAGGATTAGGTAAAAGTATGGACGTTTGGTATAGTTAATTAGTAATTTGATCGTAGACGTTAGTTAACGATATATGTTATTACCTCTGCCTTCGATAGAAAGAAGAATGCCGCGTTGCTGTAAAAGTGTGATTGGCATCTTTATCAAAGGACAGTAATATTTTATTCTGTGACAACCGAAGATGTTTGATAAATTATTTAAATTTCTGACTCTCTTGGTCATCACACATCGTGAAACAGTTGCTCTCTACCTGTGCAAAATCGGTATGTGTTAAGACTTGAAGGGCATGCGATGCACTTGACCTTCCTCCACACCGTTGGCTTAACCATCATAGTAAATCAACGACGATGTTAAACGAATGAGGACTCAAAGCATCCTCACTCAAAAATCGTGAAAAATATATAATTATTAATTTACCACTTTCCAACATTATTTACTAGTAAGTCCTGAAGACCTGACATTTGCATGTGACTTGACCGACAGTGGTACTAATCATTACAGCTGTCTATGGCAGCAATACAACTAAGGGTGATTGTATAGACATTTCTCGGAAAATGTTTATCTAAAGTGTGAATTTGTAGACTCACTTAAATAGTCTACATTAAGTCAACATCTCTGAAATTCACATTTTGCTCGCTTTTATAGTTATTTATTTTGGTAGAAGCCATTATGATTTATTGTATGCAGTTAGTAAACATTATTACATATTATCTGATTGAAATTACCAGCCACTTTTAAAAATAACACATATCTACTGGGCGAATTCCTAGTTTATGTAAGTAAAACTTAAGGTGTAAAGTATGTGGAAATAAAGTAGACGAAGGGAGATATATTAAAAAAATTTAAAAAAATAAGAGAGGAGGTAATAAACAGAAAATTGTGACAGTTAGGCCACGTTTTTCATCTCATCTGTATTTTTCTTTTATTTCCTGTACATTGCCGAAGCTAGGTAGTTGTAATTAGGGTGGGTCGGGATATGGGAGTCGGTGGATAATATAACTTAAACCAAACTCTAATTAGATTGAATAATTGCAACACTCTACTGTTCGTGCACTGAAAATTTCGCAAAGTTAACGATCAAGGCAAATATACTAGTTAGGCTATGGAAATAGACCATCAAGCCTATTCCAATAAGTGAAGCGAAAACGATCATGTGAGGAAAGGTAATAAATAACAGGAACCGTCTGAACGAATAGTATAAGGAGAGTGAGTAAAATCTGATTAGGACAAGTCCATATCTCCGATGGAATAGCTATTGCTGCAAGCCAGCAGTGGTAAACCCTGGAGGTGTAAATATATGTCTAACTTTCTTCTAAGAAAACTGGTCTTGGGAGCTTTGGATGGATCTACTGACTAAATTGCATTTCATACCATTGGCGAGAAATGTGATTACACCTGTGCGATCTCTCTTCTAGTATTGCCTTATTGGTTGGAATCATTGGAAGTTAGAACAATGTTCTACTTCGACATCTGCAACTTAGTGAGAGAAGTTGGATTGTGACTGGCAAGTGGAATCCAGGACGCGCGTTTCGTCCTATTTGGGACTCGTCGGCTGGATGTACCTGGTCACTAAGGGTAGATTAGGTCAAGCTAAGAGAGTCATCAGGTGGTGCAACTTACATGTATATTTACATAAGCTAAGCAGTTGTACCTTCGATTAACGATGAGATAGGATTTAGGCCAAGTGGACAATAACGCGAATAGACTTGTTAAGCTCATAGTCGAGACCACCAGACCTAATTATATAAGTACATGGTATGTCATTTTCAATTCTGAAATCTAATCTGTTATTCTGAGCTCACTCTTCAAGGAGCAAAATAAATTTCGTTGCTCTGTATGCCATCTTCACATTTAATGATTGTCCATATTGTATATTATCGGAGTACACGAATATAAGGAAGCATACATTCTCCAAGTTTTCCAGTACTTTTGATAGGGGTGGAAGGGACTATATGAATCAAAAACAATTTTAGGCTATTTTGTCACCTCTTTTAAAGATCGGGGTGAAGAATAACCATCTAACACTTTCAGAAGTTGCGTAGATTACAATGAGTATTAGAAACGGTGAATGATAGGGTGACGGAGGGCTGTAATGCATGTTTTTTGAGCTACCAGATGCATACTGTACCATTCTGGAGGTTGCTCTGTTGTTTCAGTGCACCGTAAACTGATATAGCTACTTGGAGCTAGTTTCTAGTATTTCTGAGTTGCTAGTTCAAAAACATACCCTATCATAACCAGTCTTTTGATTACATCTATTTGTAATTTGAAGTATGCAACATGTCCAGAAGCTTTGCTCGATGTTCTCAGTCCGAACCATGCTTCCTATATGGCTTTTACTGGAGATCTTTTTCTGGCTGACTTATAAACTAACTTTGGAGTGCTTCTTAGAAAGGTTTTTAGGTTGATCTATCTGCTTTTAATTAATGATCATTCACAGAAATGGATTTCAATCTTGAAGTATGGAGCTTGGTGGATATACTGCACCCTAATCTGGAAATTAATTCCGGCATAAACCAAAGCCTAAAGGGAGTAAGTGAGTGAGCGGGTGGGGGGGGGAGTGAATAAGATCTCGCTGTCAACTATGTTGAGTGTGATTGGGGCTTAATCAATATAGTCTCTGGGAGGTGTGGATTTTTAGCACTTAGGTACGTTCCGTTCTATTTAGCAGAAAAAAAACACGAATCTTTGGTAATAGTTCTTTATTTCAGTATCGTGGGCAGGAGACAGTGGAGCGGGATGCCAGTCATTCAAACACACAGTGCCTCTCAACACTCAATATAAGATAGTTGGAAATATAATCCCTATAAAAAATAAGGAAGTAAGTGAGTACTTAAGTTTTATTGTTTTAGTGTATACATAAGTTATGAAGTCAACTCTTAACTAGTCAACCTAAGTTGCTACAGATTTGTACATGTTTCAGTCAAAATGATCATCTACAACTCCAGGCTACTTCATAGACCGCAAAGTTCATCAAGTTTGTTTTTAAGCTATCTTATACATTGTAAAGGCACCTGATCGCTTGTAGCAGCGTCGTTACTCAATGAATAGGATTAACAGATGGGACCATTAAAGATGTGAACATTTTTGACAGAGTCGACCCAGATGATGGTTTAAGAGTATGTCGCATTTCATGTTTCCCCGTGATGTTTTTTTTAGTACCTAGAACCATAGTATATTTGCCTATTATTATTGACACAAACGTTTTAGTGAACCAGCTGGTAGACTTCTAAGTTAATGGCCTGGGTTTGGCTTTGCAATATTGGATACGGCTGTTTGTGCCATAAGTGGAGCTGCGTTAGGTATAAAGGTAAAGTTCAGGTTGTCCTTAGTTCGAAAAGTGTTAGCTAACGGATGAGGTGAATTCACAGCTTTTAGATGCCCAGGAAGAATCAATCATTGAACAGGTAAAGCTGAATGTGAGATTTTTCATGGGAATTGAATAGTGAATGTAAACAAACTACCTATCAACGACGGGGCACCTAGTCTTGGTTTTGCAAAGTAGGCGCCTTTATGTGTCTGGGGAAAAATTTTTTATGTTGATAGGAAGGTGTGTGTGTATGGGGCAGGGTGCCGTTCGACTATTCGCCACATTCAATCTTTTCGTGTCTGTTCCGAATCACAGATATTGTGGTTGGCCACAAATTTGCACTATTTTCAGGGTTTTTTCTACTACGAAAGCAGTGCTGCTATTTGTCTCAGGAGCCACACTCGATCACAGGAGGAAGAAGACGGTGAATAGTGATGCTAAGAGTAGTGGACCTCAACGGGTAGTTTTGAGTTCAGAATAATAGTGGTTTTCAACTAGCAGTGAGTAGTCAATGAAATCAAGAGACCGGACTACTCACTATCGTAAATTAACAACCATAAAACTAAAAATAGATAATGAGTCTTAGTACATGCAAATTTAACGGCTCGTCTAGACTTATTTTTCGCGCCTTTTCTAAAATGGTGAAATATAATGCTTCCTTTAAGTGATGCGCTAAATTATCGAGCGCGGCCTTCGAGTTATGGGTGATCGGCCTGCAGGTTGAGTGCTGCGGTCTTGTTCTAGTGTTTAATCAATGCATTTTAACATAAATTTGTACACTATTTTCCAAAATCACCGTTTTGTTGTTAATTGGTGTAATTTCAATTCACACAAGACAAATCTGCTGTAATATTATTATCTATTTAGGTCAACACCAGGTGCCAGTACCCGTTCGGATACCGCTGTCCAGTATTCGTGGACAATCAAGGCCTCTCGGAAATATCGTTCCCGCTAACGTAAGTAATAAATTTTAAGGGAACAAATGGTTTCTCCAACACTTGTATTTGTACGGCTGTATGACTCCAAAGTCCACAGTATGTAGTTACTAGTCCCCCGTAGATTCCACTTTGCAATATCTTCATATACATCTGTTGAAAACGTATCGGAGAAATAGGGAGGATTTCACCACTTATTTGTATGCAACCAGTGTTATTGCATTTGATGTTCACACTAAGTAGTCCTACTCGAAACTTACGGTCTCACCTAGCGTTAACCTTTCTGTAAGTTCAGATTTATTACAACAAAGTAATCGAAAACTTATAGATCTTACTAATTCGTATCCATATGGTGCATTGTTGCTGACTGTTGAACTCTCTTGAGAAACGTCTTGGATTTTCGAGCTTTAGGGCTACGTTGTTCTAAATTACACTTTTAGCTACTCCAAGAGCTAATGTTTTTTTTTAATTACCGTCCATTTAGTGGTAGCAAAAACAGTTTTCCACGTGTTTTACTCAGGTTTTATGAACGTAAAGTTAGGGTACATAAAATTTTTTTTAAAAATAAACGTATCTAATGTGCATTTGTCATTACGTAAACGTAATGTGTACTAAACGAGGCGATTTCATCTTGAGATAAGATATGCTGAAACAATTCTTTTCACTGAATTTCTTTGATATATGTAATGTATTCTGTTTAATCCCTAATATAAAATTAACGATTACCTCTCAATTGTCCTTTTTGTTTCTTACCGATTATATGCTGGGGTAGTCGTATCCGTTATAGAGTATCTGACGGGTGATCGGCTCTTAAGGGGGTTGTTGAGAACTTTGATGGCCATTTAAACTATCATCTGCAGTAATGCTAGTAGTAGGTTCAATGGGTTCAGTCGTGGTAGCATGTGAACAAATATCGAAAAGGTACAAATGTTAGGGTTTTTGTTGTTTCATTGATACGAAAATCCATAGGGTTCAGTAGTTGTTAAATACAGCATATTTAAGGAGATCCATATGAAGATTTACCAAGTACCTGCCACATGATATTCGGAAGAGTTATGTCTTAGCAATTCCCAGAAACCTAAATTATTACTATTGGAGATCCGACTGACTTATTTCGAGACGAAATACTTGATTTACATGTGACTTTTCTGCTTCTACCTACAAGACTAAGTTTCAGAATGTCACATGGTCAGACTACGTTAATCCTCCACATTAAGGGCTACTGCTTGAAAGTGCACAGGGCTTCCTTGAAAAAGCGTCTATCACAAGTGAACACTAGTTGAGTAGTTGGGTAATAATTCGGTGAGTGTACTGTGTCCGTTCTCTCAATTGTATTCTGGTTACTTAGTAACTGCTAACAAATCGATACTAAGTAACTTGAAGACTTAAACTGTAGATATATGCATACGCTGACTAGGCTTTTGATTTCAGCTTCCGCACTACTATAGCCAAATAATGTTATTTTATCGAGTCAGGATGGTATTGTGCTATTATCTATTTTAAGATTTGTTAGAATTATATCCTGTCCGATGGAAATCGATGGTTATGTAAAGAATAATGTGAGTGAATCGTTTTGCATAAGTAGGTTTTCTGATCTTGATAATATGGTGGTCCCGTCGAACATTCCAACGCCTCAAAACTGGCGTTAGATTTCGGTGTTCAAATTCGTCTTACTTTTCTGGATTGTCCAGTAGTACTTAGTTTTTCCAATTTCTCTGATCATAAAAGTGGGGGGCAAGTTAAGACGCTAGTAAACTAAAATCTCCTTCCAGCACCGACGAGCACATCCAGATTTAAATAGTTGGCATATATTACAATTAGTCATTATATTAGGTTCCGGCAACTTAGTCTTGATAGTTAGTGGTTTGAGGTAATGCTTAGCCTTGTTGAAGTGTTGGGACAGGCTATGTTTCTATCATTTTAACATATTTGGCATTACCTGGTAAGAGTGACATCCTCTTTCGATTAGCATCAATTTTCGATTAGGAGTGGGATGAATAATAGGTAATTTTAGATTCGAAAATACTTGAAATGACGACATTGTTTAGATCCTGACTAGATATTCTGATTTTCAGGAGCAATATTTTCTTAACACTCGGAACATGAAATGTTTCGGGTATATCAATAAACATACTGATTTATACCGGACTTGTCGATTTGTTACACATATATCATATTCCTCCACCTAAATGCTACTTTAATACTTTATAGCAGGATTGGTAACTATGACTAAAGTACTAACCACCCATATCACCAAATAATCATGACTGAGGAGATATTATAGGGGTTCATTACTTATCTCACTTTGCATGGTTATGATCCAGCTTTATTGCATTTGTGCTCTTACTGTCCCACTTGAGAGAGGTGCTTGCTATAGAGTCACAGTGTTGCGAAACAAAGACTATAAGAGTATAAAATACTGCATAGGAATCAATTAGTTAATCGTTATTCGTCTGTGAACTGCATACTAATTGATCGTGAGATGCGACAAGATGTTAAATCAACTACAAGATAGCACATTAAAGTACCATTTTTGTTCACCCAGTATTTGAAGATTATGTTAGGAAGTTGCATATATATGTAAATCATCAAAAGAAGGGGAATAAAGCTAGAAAAGTACTGTTTAGTTTACGTTACAAACGCACTATTAATCATCTATCGTACAACAACTGATTACTTCAAATCCGTTAACTACCGCAAGGCTGCCTCCTATAATATATCTTGTATGGGGTCACAGATTTTATCTTTGGGCAAATTAAGGTTTAGTTCTCGTATTTACAGTTATCAACGTTAGCAGCAGTAGGATGTGTAGAAAGCTCCAACCATTCATCTGGCTTCAGTAAATCTAGGTATTCTGTAATTGAAATCATATCCATTGATTATATGAAGACTCACAAATAGGGTAGTTATGCAAGCTGTTCCTTATGACATCCATGAGTTGCTACACTTCATTTTAAGTCGAGAAATACATAAAGAAATAGGTCGCCGGAAGACAAGAGATACGTCCAGATATATTAAATTGGCTATTTCAGTAGAAATATGTCAGAATTAGGCCGGCTAACTTTTGATATTCAGACTCCATGTTAGTAACTAGAGACAACCACATAATTGCCTCCAAATAACAATTACTGTGTAGTTGTCTGTGCCACTACCTGATGCTCTAAGCTGAGTACGTTGATGGTGAGACGTAGACGTGAAACTGACTGAAAGCCAATTACTCAGGCTACTTATGTCGTACTTTACATTTTTTTGAAGTAGAAATTGGATTTATCATACGTGTTGATTTGGTAAAAATCCATCGATTTCTGTTAGGTAAGCAAGATTATCATGCGTTCTAATCCTAGCATCATTTATGTTGTGTTCTGATGCAGTTGCGTTCAGTTACCGACTGTTTCTCGCTTTGATGGTCAAATGACTTTCTCACAAGTCAATTGGAGCTTTTATTTCATAGTTACATATTGAGTTAACTAATTTGTATTACTGTTTACACCTTATAAAATGTAATGCACAATTTTTAGCAGGTAATAGATTTACACAAATACTTCTTAAATACTTTTGTTTTTCAAAGGTCCCTCGATCATCCATGGTTAATCAGGTGTACCTACTTCCTAAGTCTGGATTAACTAATAACGTCCTCCCAAACGCCCCAAGCGTTATGCAAGTTAGAAGTTTGGCAGTTGGACAAACTGTACTCCAACCAAACGGTGTGATTGCCACCACTCCTGTCATACCAAGTAAGTCTCATATTCTCTAAACCTTATCTTACTCTTTTCTTGTTAATTCACTCATTGAAAGTCATCACCATCTCTGAATTATTTAGTTAATTTATGTGACAATGCTCAGTTTTTCAAATACCAAGATAGGATCTTTGTTTGTATCGTTTTTTAAATTCAGAAGTTACTTATTACCTTTATTACATTTTTACGATGCAACGCAGTAGCAGTTTTAAAAGTAATACTGAATAGGTATAGTCTAATCCATGTCAGTGTTGTGAACTTTAATACCACTCTACAGTTTACCACACAAATGTGAACTATGTGTTTATTGTATTCCGTTAATCGGTTTCAAATTTATTTCTTTAGCAAAAGTATCATTAGTCAGCAGTAACTGTTACGCTGGATATCTTCTTTGCCTCACTCAGAAAAACATCACGTGTGAACCATCGATGGATCAAAATGAAAACAATTGAACGAGCATTGCAGAGGACTGGTCAATCCAAGATACCAGTCCACAAAATTGTTGACTGTTGACCAGAGTCGTATCAAAAGTTCGGCATTTTTAGCTGGAAACCCACATGACAATATCCTTTGGTTAAAAGCCGTAAGCATGGCTTGATGTTACATCTATTTTAGTAGTGCTGGCGAATTCGTTGTTTGCCTTCTAATTAACCTAGTAGTGTAACAACAATACCTAAGCGACGATTTTCGGGAGCTAGTTGTGTAAACTTTTTTTAATATTCATTTTTGATTTTTATTTCCAGCGTCGAACTTTTCAACTTTTCCTAATAGCACTATAAATCTGCAAAGCAATGGTACTATGGTATTTTTAGGCCAAAGTATTTCTATTTAATATCCTTGATAAGTACTTTTTTCACTACGTCCGAATACAGTTGATGCTAAATAATATCGTAATGATCTGAAATTTACTCCTCTCGGATTATTCCTTCCTCCGACTAACTGGTTTGAAACGTTTGCAATTCTTGGAACAAGTTTCTTTTTATAAATTTATGGTCTAGTCACTTTTTACTCTAATTCCTTGATCGCTTTGAAATTTTTAAAAAATACTGTGATATTTGTTTTTAAAATCAGGAGTTGTCACACCTCAGTCGGGTTCCTCAACTAAGTTAGTCGGATTTTTCAACCAGTTGCTAGAATTATCAAAGAATGTGTCAGCTAGTACTCATAGCTCCGTGGCAACGCTAATTCAAGCATTAGTGGTGAGTTATTACCTAAGCCAATTCTAAAATCAATTTACCTTCACGTTATATCATCTATATTTTTTAACTTGATAATCATATACAGGTTTGTTTAATAGTCCGTACCATATATGGAAACCAGCAATAATTTATGAATGCTTAAATCACAATACTGTGGGAAGATTTAAACTTGTAACCTGTTTATCTGCTGTTACAGTCCGTTTGAAACTTCTGTGTATTTCAGTGAGAGACTTATATCTCATGCTTACAGTGTTTGTGTGTAAGTAATTCGTAATATATTGGGTTAGCTGTAGTTTAATCTGGATATTCAGGTTAAGTATACCAGTTGTATTCAACTTAAAATAAGTAACTATTCAGCACGGCTAAAATGACATGACAGCATAAAGAAAGGATAATCTTACACGATATATTGACTAGAACTATGAAAAGAACATTCTATCCAATTACTCTCTTTGTCAATATTTTGTCTACCACCAATGGTTTCTAAAGCAAAGAATAAGTTACTTGGTTTTGACACATCGATGTGTATTCATGAAATCACTGTTCTGTTGAGAATGCTATTTTAAGAGTACGATCAAATAACTTAATCAACAAATTAACAAGCATCTCCCCTTCATATCTGGGGAATGATCAGGTTTGATCCACATTCAGTCTCATAATGTCACACTCGGTCGATAGTGATCACACGATAAATAGCAACAAGACAGAGTGGTTTGTTGTATACCATCAAGTTTTTCCGACATGATTTAATCTCGTCTCCTACATATTGTAGAAGCTACAAGGATTTCAGCCGATAACCTCAGTGTATTATTCAAGGGAAATATGTGACAACCTTGGTCAAACAAGACTTAGTGAACCACTTAACTGACCCTTCACACTGTTTTTTCTCTATTTCCTTATCTCTTCTTAACTACTTATATATTCGAATCTAATAATGTAACTGACTGTGTTTCAGTCATTCAAACTACAATAAGTGAGGGCTAGCGTTACTGTACCATTCCTGGGATAGTAGGTAAACCTAAAATCTGGTAACTGAAAGTTAAGAGCTTTAAATGCTGGGTCATCACTATCTCGATTGAATCCTTTAAAGTGTAACACTTTTAGTTCAGTAGAAAGACAATAAAGCAAACAAATATTCCCTTTCAACCAACTTTTAATCGAGGCTCTGTATATATACAACACACATCCAACCAGCGGTATTATGTTTTGATAAATATCCATTCAGTATGTGTACTCGATTTCGTAAACGGACGACTCCACTACTCCTTTAGTCTATATTTTCTAATTATGAACTTCTAACTTCTTATACCGTAAAGTAGTTTTTATAATTTACGTTTTTATAGAATGGGGAACTTGATGCCAGCTCTTTCAGTGCACAGTTGCGTAGCAATCTAAAAAGTGCCAATCCCGGTATGGACCTCGCTCCATTCATAAAAGACAATATAGATTTACTGAGAAGAGATCTAGCTAATGGTGTCTGTCGTCTACCGAACATACAACCTCCACCAAAAGATATCTTTGCAAGTGTACCTACAGCAGTCCCTGTTTCGATTGTAACAACACTACCTACCTTGGGTCTTCAGGCTCGTCCTAATGCTGCGATATCTACGGCACTAGTTTCCTCAGCACCGCCAGCTGGTCCTCGTGTCACTCTTTCAACGAGTACAACTCCTCGAATAGTCGGCACACTCATGTCATCAGTCTCATCGCCAATTATTCCAACCAGTCCTGTCACTGTCCCGACACCTCGAACACAACCCCCACTATTAGCCCCTGCACCTCCTCGGACATGTGTAGCATCTGTCGTAAACTTCGATACGACTTTAAGTTCTGGTCCCGGTGCAAAATACCGTCTAGCTCAGCCTTTTAGTGGTGTTTCATCTTCGACAACTATCCTATCTAACACAACTGCCGCAACTGTGGTTCCAACACGTTTCACGCCAACTGTTAACGCTACGCGCCAAAATTATCACAACTTGCGACCAATTATTGCTTCCTCATCTGCTTCTGCAGCATTGGGTATTAATCTTACTTCGATAAAATCAGCTACAGGTGTTTCCGCAACTGTGTCTCCTCTAATACGTGCTAAAACTGGATATGCTAATAACTATTCATCTGGAATCCTACCTGCTGTTCACAACAAGGTAGGCTCCAATCTCTTATCTTTGGGTGGATCTACAGTATTAATAGAAGGTGCGGACCGAAAACAGAATGATCTCACGCTTATGAACGACGACATTCGTCACACAACTATGTCACCTACACGCGACAACCCATTCTTCCCATCAGAGAAAGTTAAGGAAATATTGGAAACTCATGGGATCAAAACCCTGACAGAAGAATCAATCGTATGTCTTGCCCATGGTTTACAGATATTTATCAAAAACCTGTTGGCTAAATTGAGAATTGTAGTATCGCATCGTCTCGATCGTTTAAGTGAAGATTCTCGTTTAGTTCAAATAGATCATACACGCGAACAACTAAGGTTTCTCCAAAAGTTGGATGAACACGATCGGATGAGGCAATCTGAATTAGAAAAGGATCTAATTTTAAAGGCTGCAAAAGTAAGTTGTAAAGCATATTTGTGAAAAGCTTACCACATAATACTCATTCGTTTAATTTTATTTATTTTATGAAAACTCATTTGTTTTTGCCTTTCAGTGCTGAATTAAGTATTTTATAACCACTTCTGTGTTCGTTCCTTCATTGCTTCACAGGATCAAGTAAATTTAAAGGATCTTCCTAGCACAGTGTTAGCCTTTAGCGTTTAAATATGTATTGTGCGGAAACCTCTATCTTGTTTTCAGTCTTTATTGGTTAACTTAGTATTTGTACCTTCCAAAATGCATGAAATCGATGACTAATGTTTTACACTTTTTGTTTATAGTCACGTTCTCGAAATGAAGATCCTCACCAAATGCAAATGAGAGAAATGGCCCGAAGGATAGCATCTGAAGATTATGAACGTGAGAAACAACATCAAGCCAATCTTACAGCTCTTCATGCTATCGGCCCACAACGCAAGCGTCGTTTAGATACTTTAGATGAAATGGGTAATCCCATTTCAACAGATATTTTGGGAGCCTCATTTCCAGCAAGAGATAGTGTCACCAATTTATTGGGTACCCTACCTACAGCTAGTCGTCTTTCTATTGTCAGTGCCAACCGATTGGGGTTGGTGACATCAGGATCTAATCTTACGCAACTCAACTTAGAAGCTTCTCCTGCAAATTCAAGCTCTTTGGTCCCTGGAGCCGGTGGGACTAGTGATAACGTTCCAAATGCACCCGGGTTTTCATTATCACTCAGTCTTAGGGCACATCGTGCGACTCTGCGGGACATACAGATCATACTTTCTCGTACACCTAGACTTCGTCGTACGCGTACTTACTACAAGACGTACTGGCGCACTCAGCCTTAAAATTTTTTTTTCATAGTTTCTTATTATTCCTAAGGCAACTTGACTTTCGGTTGTAATGTGATTTAATTGTTAGTTGGTTCATTTTTTCTATTTTGGTACCATTTAAAAGAACTTAACGTTGCCAACCTAACTTGTACTATAAAAAAACTTTGTACATTATAATTATTTTCATGGTGGGAAACTCCCAAGCGTCTGGAGTTATATGTATATACCTATTTACGTACATAATTTTGTAATACATTCTTATTGTATGAAATGCAAAATGTGATGTTAACCTCAGATTCTTCTCTCTCTCTCTTTACAATATGAGATTTCATGTATTTTTTCATGTTGCCTGTACATTTGTCAATTTCAAGTATATTTGTGTTGCAAAATCCTTGTACATAATTTTCTACTACCGTTTCCAGAATAATAACAATAATAATAATAATTCCATATTATTTCTTTAATATTTTACAGATTTCATTCTATTGTGTTAATATTTATTGTAATTCTTGAAAAGAAAACAACTGATAACCAAGTAGTTTCAAGCTTCATGCATTATTTGAATACATTCAATTATTAATAATCATACATTGAAGGAATTAGAAATAGCTTATACATTATAGATGATAATTATGCTGAAAAGAAAATGCAGCATATGATTGAAGATTGAGTAAAATTATAAATGAGCAAAATACATTCTATGGAGATGAATTATTCTGCTATATTAATATTAAAAAAAGAATTACACATTTAACATTTAAAAAAAGAAGAGAGAGAAAGAAATGGTATCATTTTGAAAAGCACTTCCTATATATATATGTATATGACAGTGAAGGAGAAGTTCTAGATTAATATCCGAAAGTGCCTAATTATGTATATTGAGCCAAACAGGGAATTATAAGACCCTGATAAGAAAAAAAGTGTCTATCATGAAATATTTATCAGTCCGAAAATATTGGACTAGAGTGTATGGAAAGCGCTTGGGTTCAAGTTGAAAATATATTTCGGAATTCAATAGCGATGTATCCTAAAAAATATAAAAGAAATTTCGTTAAGTGAAGGCCACTAAAATCCTTGAACATGGTCATATGTCAAGATAATTGTCATTTTCATTTTTCTTAACGATCTGTACATAATTCTATACTGGAAGTTGTTTTCCTCCAGAATACGTCTCGATTAGATATAAGCTGTACTTCAAGACTATTGTTCATCCGTCATATCCTCTTCTGGTGAACACAGTGATGCATAAAATATCAACGTATATTTTCCTGCATTTATGATTATTTTCTCAACAATAACCATCCGTACATTTCTAGTTAACGCGTCGTCCCATGGTTTTATCTTATAATGTGACAACTTCAATCATCAAAATGTATTCATCGATGCCAAGTTTAAGGCAATCTATTCCGATTGCTCGCAGTGTAGGTTCGCATGTGTATTTATGCTAACGCACAGTATTTATTCAGATTAAGTTACATGTTTGGGATACACTTCTCACCCTCAAAATGCAAATTTTTCTTCAGGATTGGCATTATCCCCTAGATTGCTAATAGTTAGTTGAGTACTTAAATCAATTTACTTATCTTGTGAAAAGTTTCATCAACAGACTCGATGGGTGTCTGGTAAAGATTGAGTACGAATTCAAGGAAAACACTTGAATTCCACCGAAAACTTGCATCACTTGTGATGCAGGCTACCAAACCGGAACATGACATCAGTGTATACAATCACTGATCGTTCCTCTAAACCATGTGGGTGGGTGCATGCTACTTAGTCGGGGTTCGCACAATAATCGCAGTTAGCAGGTGGAATGACTGGGAGTTCGTCATGGTGGTGCAGGTCCATCCACATTTTGCCTTCTAGATGTTGAGTCCCATTATTCTTCCACATACACCTTTTCATTCGTTCTTGTCGAACTATATGCTAATTAGTCTTGTTAATTTGATCTGGTTACGCTAATGTAGTATGGCAACTTGAGCCAAGTACATGTGTCATGCTCTACGTTTCTTATGACTAACTTGAATTATTAATGTGTTTAACATCAGTACTACAACAATGTAGCGTTGCATAAATTGAAGTTTAAAAATCGTTTATTTGTTTCGAGGCCTACAGTAAAAGGTGTAAATAAATCTGTGTATGTAAGAAAATACTTCATGTTTAGTCATTTCTATTTCAGATCCAGCTGTTGTATTTGTCTTTACAGATACAAAATTATAGTGAGCGTTTCTCAAGTAACTATTTATGTATTCCTTATTAAGTTCTCATCTTAACTTCCCAATCGGTCTCCAATCTATTGAAAGTATCGGCGATCAAAATTATACTTGGGATTCAACTTTGGTAAGGCTAACATTTTCTACATTGCATTCCATCCAGAAAAACGAATAAACAAAGTGTAAGAACAGCTGTAGGTGTGATTCAAAAGGAGTATCTGGATAGTTCAGTGAAAAATTTCAAGCAGTAACGGAGCTTGCCTTACTCTTCCTCATAATAATTGATATTTACTCTAAATACATTATATGCTTACCTTCAGTCTTGTTTAAGTCAAACGGAAACTCTTTCATATCCACTTGAATCACTTGCCCATAATAAATTTCTTCTCACTTATATGCTTCTTCTGATTATTCAAGTCGGTAGATTTTTGGTTAACTACAGGTTTTATGCTGAATGCATTGTCTGTCTCTTGTTCCCTGCCAATTCGAAACACATATACGCCTTCATTATCTGGACTTACTGTAGACCTTCTCCTAGGTATGTTAGGATGACGTTCATTTGGTTGTTTTAGAGGAGTTTTCAATAATGTAGGGTTTCCAGTCACGGTGGATATAACACGAGGATAAATTGTATTTTCAGTTTGTTGTGTTTGATATACAATCTTCACAGGGTTCGAATCCATTCTATCTAAGGATCTGTAATCTCTGCTTGAACTGAGACTGGATGAAATTCGTTCTTTTAGTGGTCGTAAAGTTTGGATTTGAATAGTCTTTTTGAATATTAATTATGTTAGTGTTACAACGTCTCATATTAAATTGTTGAATACTGTTTTGTTTCGGTAGAATTACAGGTTGTGAAGCGAGATCCGCACTACTCGTACTGGAAGATGCATCCTGATTGTCATTTTCGAATGGACCCCATGTACTGAAACGTTTGGCAAGTAATTCCGGGTCAACAAAACATTCTCGTTCGCATCTATCATCTACTTCACTGCATACCTGTTGGTTTTGTTTTCCATAAAATTTGGCTGCAATAGGCACCTTTGAGATGTGTGTAGTTTCAAATTCTTCTTTAACAGTAATTTGTTTAATTTTAGCCCAACTAAGATTTTCGGTAGACCGAATTATAGGTGAACTCATCGATGTTTGGATAAGTGATGGCGGATTGGAAATCGATGCATCTGAATTCCAACTACTAATACGAACACTAGATTTTTTCTTCTTAGTTATAGCCATGAACTGATGATCGCTTACAGGACTACGATGTAATGATGAAGAACGATTGAGGTGTTTCGGTGTAATAGTTTCGTAAAAATGCGGTTCATTGTGGATACTTGAAGAATCGACATCTTTAATCTCTTCTGGAGTAGCTAATGGTACACCTTTCATTTCAGTGTATTTACAAGCATCATTGCTTAGCCAATCTCCGGAGTCACTTTCATAAGTACTATTTTCATGATCTGTTATAACTTTATATGAAGACTGAGATAATGGTTCTTCATATAACACTTTGGATGGTAAATCCACAGATGTAAGTTCTGCTATCGGCCATATATTTGCTGTAGATATGAGTGGACTTTTCATAGGTTCTACAGTTTCAGAACAATCGTCCAAGGCACATATAAGTGTTCGTTCTTGGTTCCTTGAACCAATGAATCGTAAAGGATCAATTGTTAAAGGTTTAGGAGGTTCTAGACAAAAACGTTGTTTTGCAGCTAATCGAGATTGATGAGATGGAGATGAAAATGGTGGAGGTATTTTAGACTGAATATTATTTGAACTATCAGTGCATAAAGAAGGATCACTCATACTCGCTTCTATTGGTTTCTGTGAATTAGAATGTACAGTGAACTTAAAGTTTTTAGAATTTGCTGGAGAAAGTGCAGCTGGCGATGTAGATGATTCATTTGGATTGATGACCCATATATCTGTATTTCCGTGATTTCTTTTCCGATTTGTATCATATGTACCTGATTCCGATGAACAAATCTTGTGCTCATATGGAAATGAACATTCTGATTCACTTGATCTACATTTGAAAATATATAAAAATGGATTAGATTTCATTTCATATTTTCAAAACAATTACAAATATGTTTTGTTGAAAAAAGTGTTTGTAATTATTATATACATTGGATAGGAAAAGTATCTTTCAATAATAATATATTATGCAGTAGTAAAGGTATTACATTATATTACCGACTAGAAGTATTAGAGAAATTAGGAGTGATAAGATTCACTACGAATATATCTTTAAAAATGTCTATTTTCACAATAAGATATATACAATCTCATACAGAAACTAACACTTATACAAGAAGCTTTTTCTGTTTGTTACTGAACTTCAAGTGAGGAGACCGTTGTCATCGTTTGACCATAGAAAGAGTTAATCAACTATATTACGTTATTGAAGGCCTTAAGAGCGTTAATACTCTGACTGATAATGAAGTCGATTGATATTACTCAACTTGAAGATTGCATATGATCGTTATGAAGTGTGTAAAATACATGGTCCTGTCAAGGGAATTTGTAAATATATAGGATGTTTCTCAGCTTTGATACGTGAAGTGATCCTTTAAGATTTGCTTACGATATCTATGAGTGCCATGATCAGAGAAATCGCTGCAACTTTCCTCAATCAGCTGATGACTAAAAAAATCATGTTAAGTACATAAAACTTATAATGATATTGTCAGTGAGGTACCCGAATACTACCAAGCGGTGAATATAGGAACTTGCTTTTCGTATCTCTGCGACATATGTCAGCTGATAGTAAGCATAACGAGAGTATGTATTTTACCAAGACACTACGGAAATCCATAAAATCATTAATCATAACTTCAGGTCACTTAAAAATGCATAGGAAGTGCTACATTTTTGTCCAGTATCAATCCTTCACAGTCACAGGTCAAGATGTCACCTGGTATTCTACAGGTTAATGAGGTACAGGGCACTTAGGTGGGGTGGGGTAACTGTATTTGTTGTTGATATAAATCCATCCTTACTATAGTACTAATCCTCCAGGTCACATAAAGATCCAAACGCATCATTGAGACAGATAACACTTTGTTATTCTCCTCGATACCAAGAAAAAGACCATGACCAACTCAACGTTGGTCAATGAATTATACATATTTAGATTAAACCGAAGTATTATCACATTAAAATCTCTTATGAACATCAGCTGACGTAAATGATATTTACTGGGCATACACGTAATATATCTCAATCATCGTTACCTACATAAATTTGTAGGCTTCTGCTGATTTTGGACTGAGTGCATACAACCGTAAAACATTAATTATAGATATCACTTTACGCTACTTATTAGTCAGAAGAATTTCAGACAAGTAGTTTGTGCGTCATGAAGGAAAGTGACGTAGCTTGTTGTCATGCTTCATGAGTTGATCCCCGTTTGTTACTGACTATTTGTATTCCAAAGGAAATAACTGGTTAGTAGTAGTACTAAAATCAGCTTTAAACTGGGATAAAAAGTTCTGATCACCTCATCTTTCCAATCTACATAAAATGACTCATCCTATAATTTTGCTTACTAGTAAGTAGTATAGAACATTCAAAATCTGTTGTTTTACGCTTTGTGTTTGGAATGTGCGACTACTTAATTACTTATCAGTGACCCTTTTAGTCACATTATTTGGATTTATTAAAAGTCAGCCCAAACTACGTCTTGAATGTTAAAGACCTTCCCATATTGGAGTGCGATTTCCTTCAGTAGCCCGATTACCTTTAAATCAAGTCAATTTCGCTATAAGGCATATGAAACTCACTGGGTAAAATATATAGCAGGAGTCAATGAAGCAATCTATTTCAAATGGGTAAGTTACAACTTCCTCCTACAACTGCTTAAGTTTGTAATACTCATGCGTACCATGATGTAGGCTAACTAATATGAATAACTGAAATTCAACCATCTTGGTGTTTAATATTAACTTATGTTGTGTTAATATGACACAGATTGCTTACTGTATCTTTGTATTAGTAAACACCATCTTTTTGTCTTCAAAACTTCGACTTGTAAATTGTTTGCATTTCCTACAGTGACATTATACATAATGATGGAGGAATCTTGTCGTTTAAATTGTATTTTGTCCTCTGAATTCGTTGGTTTAATTGCAAAGCTTTTAGTTGTCGATCTCGATAATATCACCATTCCTTACTTCACATAGAAGAGAACTGTGTAATTGTTACACAAGTGTTATATCATACAGTTCTGACGACCGTGTTTACAATTAGTTATCTTCGAAGGTTTCGTCAATTTCATTTGTCTTTGCGATTCTTTCAATCGTCTCCACCGTGTGTTACGACACACTGGTTCTGAAACCTATTACTGATACTATCTGAATGAATGAACTAAAGTGGCGAAAAATTAAGACGTAAAGGCTTATCGTTAAAAACTGGGATATAAGAAGTATTAGTTTTAAAATGTGTGACAATCATATTAGTTGATTACACAGCGGTCTACAATGCTGTGCTTGTCTAGTTCATAGCTTTAACTACCTTGAACCACAACATAAAAAGTAATTCATGCAGTATCGAGTCACTTTGACTAGTGAATATACCATAACTTGATCAATAGAATTGGATCAATAAAAATATCTCAGTCCTATACGAAATCAGTCATGTGCTGAATAATTCAGTGGTGATGTCGTCTTAGGATGCAAAACCCGGTGTTGTGGGTTTGAATCACATGAAGAGCATCATTTGATACAAAATTGCACGTACACTTAGTTGATGAGTACAAGGTATTCTGATGACTACCTCTAATCACGTAATACATATGATGACATCGAGAGTATTTATGTTAATCTGATCATAAAATAGTACTTAACAATTAATTAACAAACTTACGCAAAATATTCATCTGTTCCAAGTAGATTCATACGATTACTTCTGTAAAATATCAATGGAATTTTATTAAAACAAAAAAAAAATGTACGCTATCTGTATAAAGAAATAAAAACTGAAAAAAAAACTTTGCACTATTTTAAAATATAAACATGAGAATATTAACATTTTTCTAGTTGATTTTTAAGAAAATGTATCCAGCATACAAACATACTCCTAAATCATAAACATATGAATTGATAGTCAAATCCTTACAATCAGTGATTTCATTACTTACATTGTTATTTACTTGTCCCTTTATTACACATGGATACTTATTCCAAGACTGTGTGTGTGTGTGTGTGCGCGCGAAAAATAAAACAGTTTTCATACATTTTAGAATGATCTATATGGGAACAACTAATAAAATTAACGGGAGTCAACTGATTGTTATCTACTCATTTACTGTTGATGCAACAACTCATTTGTATTATCAAGTGTTTTTCGCTGTTGTTTTGAAACATTCCAAAGCTTGAATAGATTTACGTTAAGTGTAGAGTTCACAGTGTTCAATCAGCGCTGTATCCAACACTTTCAGTCATTTTTTAATTAAGATTTTCTGAGCATGTTCTAAAAAACCTTCGATCAAGTAGATAAAAAACCTTGAACAGCGATATATCAAGAGGTGTCTTAGACACAGGATAACAGGTTGATGCATTGAAATCTCTCAGTGACTAGCGGATAGTCTGAAGTTTGCTGAGGCTATTGTATTTAAGCGTCAGAAACTTGAGTTACGCATTCAAAAAGAAACCATTTTAAGCCATTATTTACCCTGGGAACATAAATTAAATTCTTTGAATTATGAAAAGTGTGTTTAAAATTTTCAACCGCTTCATGGCATTACATTATGGAGTCATTTTATCGTTTAGCTTCAATAATTTCTTTATAAACTAATTGGATTTTATTCTTTGGTCTTATTTATGCTTATTATTAACGTTTGGTTATTACGTAATCGCTTACTTCTAGCCCTTCTCCCTTAAAATATGCTATGTAATTGGAATGCTTTCCCTTACAGCCTAACTTAATTAACTATTCTGTTACATCATACCAGTGTCAAGTGTCGACAACAATTTCCAACCAAATTCTTCCCTGTATGCTTAAATCACTTCATAATTTTGATTAGAAAATATTATAGATTGAAAGGGGGGCCACTGAAGGGAATCAAACGAAATTAAATGAATTCGTCTTATTCTGCTCGTGTTCGTTCATGATCTTTTCAAGTTAATAAAGGGAACTATGTACATGACATTCAATGAATGATTGGTACATACTAGAGTGTAATTCCTATTAAAGATTTTGTTTCAAGCCCTAACTTTGAAGATATTTGTGGTTTTCATTCAATATACTGGGTTATACCATACTGGATATGTTCGTATCAGATAGATACAGGTTAACTTCAAACACTTGAAATGAAATCTCGAATGAAAATTACATTCTAATATGCAGCACTCACTCATCCATTCACCAAATTAACGAAAAAGTGACAAAAAGTATTGGATTTAAAACAGTAAATATTACAAGTGTTTCGAATAAGGTCATTTCCTAGAACTAAGGAGTATTTGTATTGTTAAAAACTCAAAAAAGAAAAACAAACAAATCAATTATCCGTTGAGACCAGAATGTGTTACCGTTAGTTATGCGCATTTTAAAGCAATGAATGTGAAAGAAAGAGAACGTAAAAACAAAACAAAATTATGAAAATGATAGAATTCTATCAATGAAACCTAAGTTAATAAGTTGCTCTTTCTGTATACCTATTTTTATTATTTATTGATTTAGTACAAATAGGTACCAATATGATATTGTAAAGAGACAGATGATGGGACAAGATCATAATAAAAATAAAATCAAATTTAACAAGAGAACAAGGAAATTAAACAGTAAGAGATAGAGATCCAGTAAAAATACTTCTTTCAGTTGAGAAGAATTGATCCTTTTTTTAAAAGGTTTATCAGAAGGCTATGACAAGGTCGCTACAGGTTTCTATTCTGATCTAGGTCTGATAATACCTCAATCCACTGAGTCACACCAAGAAGGTGTTATGGATCAACAGTTCAAGTCTTACAGAGATTCCTTTCATACTATAGCACCATGTCGTAAACTAACCACCTTTCCTCGTTTACTACCCAATCACAGCATCGGCAAGTAAGGTACGATGTGGAAGCTACCGCGGTGACTATTCAGAAAACATAATGAAATCAACGCAATCAGTATTTAGTGATAGTGATATAACCCGAATACTAGTTGCTGAACTTCAGTAATGATAATATGATGTTGCCATCGGATGCAAGCAGTTTTTCAAGAAAAAAGATGACTGAACACAGGTAGTCACCGAATATCCTTAGCTAGGATAGACGACGTCTGACAACCCTAGGGTAAAATTACTTCCATTGACGTGCTGTAAACCCAACCCTGTACAGCCAAATTCGTACCACAATCGAAATATAAACAGGCATAAGTATGTATTAGCATAATGCTAAGTTCCAAAAGAAAGTATTAACTGAACTGTCTAAAAAGCAAATCAAAACAGAAATAAATGGGTAGCTAATTAGAAATCGTTGTTGTTTAGAATCGCGAAATAGGTTATAGGTATATATATATATATATATATATATATATATATATATATATATATATATATATATATATATCAAATAAATATGCAGATAGGAACGGTGGAAATCTATCATAAATGGAATAGCTGAAGATAGCGTACAAAAAGAAACATTAACCACACCTATCTGATGTGTTACAAGCAACTAAAATGTATTTGCGAGTTTAGTTGGTAATGTTATATTATGAATGAATACATAATATTACAGAAATGAATAAGTAGTAATTAGCCAAATGCAAATTATACACAAGACCAATAGTAAGTATGTGTTATTCTAAGGATTTATTTACAAGTGCATTACTTACTAAATTTAATAATTTATTAAAAGAAAAAAGAAAACCACAATGGGGTAAAAGAACAAAGTTAAAATTATTAAAAAGAGGGTGTACAAAAACTCAAGCTAGTAACAAACCTGCCATTACATCTAAAACAGTAATAACAATAATATTGATAAACTGAAATCAAAGTAATGTTATAATAGATTAAAACATGAAAATCTTTTCAAGTACATTACATTATGCCAAGGTATAAGTCTCTCTATCTATCGGTATATATTGAACTTTTTCTTTACTTGATTCGCCCAAACATTTGACTAAGCTGTTATAAATGTGTTATGTCGTAAGAAATTGGGGGATAAGATGGCTGAGTGCCAATCGCTAGTGCCTAGTCGATAAATGCGCGTCCTCCATATGTCCACTGGGTCCCAAGCCGGAATAAGAAAGAACACAAGCCAACCAGAAAACACTAGTGAACTGCGAATCTATTTACATAAATACATCGATTTTTATATCAATTAATTTACAGTGATTATTCATCAAGTGAAGTCATCATCATTTAATTAATAGAATGAAATACTATCAAACTGTATTAAGGAGTTGAACTCACACTGAACTCAAATTAATGTGATGAAAGTTTACATATGAAGCTTACAAAAAGTCAATACAACTTGTTTCGTTGAATTAAATCAATCACTGTATCTTTGGGGATTAGGAATTCCTAACAAAATGAATCTTTTGTTCAGTGAACATAATTAAAGGGAAAAAAAAGTATGTATGATGATCTAAACAGCTTCTTTATTGTAGCACTCTCTACTACTTCAAACAACTTTTTCATTGATAAATATTCCTAAACTTAGTAACGGAAACTATTCAATATTTATACAAGGCTATCACCTGAAAGTATGAAGAAAACATATTATAGCCTAGTAAGCATATATGATGGTGTTAACGATTTCAGCAGTATATATTATTACCATTAAAAAATATTCCAATCTATAAAGAATGAAGAGTCACGAAACGCGCGTCTTGGATTCCACTTGTCAGTCACAAGTCCAAATTAAATGAAGAGTCACATTTACAATGATGTGTTGCTAATCTATTCGATCAATTTATATGGAGAACATTTTTAAAGAAATGAACTAGATAACATACAAACCCAAATCACAATAGTGCAATAAATATGCAATAAACGAATTGTCAACAGACAAATGTTAGACTAATAAGTTTAACCTCTTTTATCATTTACTGATACATTAAATGATGGTAAAAAAGAAAAGAGAAAAGATTTAAGATAGAATTAGAGAACTATTCTTTTTTCTAGATATTATCTTTAAAACGTGTACTTATACATAACAAAACGTGCAATCGTCCTATTTCAACGAATTTAATTTGTATAGAGTATTTATTCAAAGTTTGTTGCGTACTTGATGTTTAACAATTCATACTTACAGTGTTTGTTTAAGTCGACCTTTCTGGTGTTTCTTTTTGTACTTTAAGTAGAGTTGATATAGTATGTTTTTTTTTAGACAAAATGCTAAACGCCATGAAGATTCACTGGTAGAAATGTATTAACATTATAAACTATTGAAAACAACAGAATACTCGAAATTTGCTATAATCTTAGTTAGGAATTCTTAGTAGTATACACCTACGACCTAACACTTCACACTTAGAATATAATATCTGGAATAAGGCCATTGCAATTTCTCACTTTATCAAACTCGCGACAATTATTTGTTTTGACAGCACCATACAACAGTTTCTCATTAGGACTTTCAGGGAAAACTTGCCAACTAGGTATCCAATATGTGTACGATAATTTATGTCTAGTGAGTGGATTTTGTGGATAATTTTCAAAAGAAGTTCAATTCGTATATTCTTCGTCATGTGGTGTAGTAGTATGTTGGAAGAAATCTAGGAGCGATCAAGTCATAACATGACATCATTTAACGATGAGCCCTGTTAGTAGATTCAAACTACTGTATAGTAACTGATATCGGCGGTTCGAAACGTTGAGTGAAATGGCTCAAAATTGGTCCAAATTTAACGTTGCTTAATACTTAGTGGTTACACTTGATTCGAAAAAGTAGAATACTGACAATAATCCATATTATGAACAAGGGGACGGGATCCCTATTTTCATTTGACCCTTCAATAGGTTGCATGAATGATGGCCCAACCCAATTTTTGAATTACATTTAGCCTGCACATTTCAGATGAACGTTATTTACACCCTTTAAACTACCTTATAATTCTAGCTTCATTCATCACAGATTCCCGAAATTATATCAGTCTACAGTACTACCTTATACTATACATACTTATTTATGGTGTCTGCTAAGTCTTACCAAGATCTAATTAAACAAGATAAGTATGTAATCTATCTGGATATTTATTCATCCTTTAACATTTGATTCACTGGATCCTATTAACATTTCATCTTATCATTTCACAAATAAGGTCCTTATTTTTGAATGCCACATTTTACATATCTAATCCGTGAACTACTATTATACCGATTCATTTGAGATTATTGTTTTCAGTCATTTTGTTATGTTGATCTGATATGGCAACTACGAATAATACTTACCTGTACTAGATTCTACCTAGAATGTGACAAATTATATTTGATGTTGGTTTATATATTATAAGTGAAAATTCATTCCTATTATAGTGAGTTTGGTAATATATATACAGTGTTAACAAGTTCATCTATTGTGCAAGTGGTCAATGATAAAAGGTACAACTTCAGTTTCTTGTCACAACAGAGTGCAGAGAGAAAACGAGACTTAGTCAGAATGTGTAGAATTTATACGTACTGTTTGTAAGAAAAAAATGCAAATCAATTTCTGTTGTTTGTATTTGAAACAGACTGATCTCACTTGGACATCACAGAATTTTCGAGAGCACTCGACAACTGTTTTGTTTTAGTATGAAAATTCTAAGCAATGTCTACCCACGAGACAACCAGAATACTTGTCTAAAACCCTCAGGTCTCATGGAGATTTATTAATCATTAAAATCAACAATAAGATTGCAACCCCAACAAATTTAAGTTATAAAATGACGACCATACAATATCATTGGTAGTAACTGCTTCACTTACGACAGATATGAACACCGTCAATCACGACGTTTCACTATAACTATAGGAACTCATTTTGAAGTTATGATGTGACTACTCAACTTTAGTTGAAGGGTAATTGGTAGAGGTTGATTTAGCTTTTGGGTTGCATTTATTGCAGATTAAATATTCGATTTACGAAAGGTCAGTTTAATAAATTTCATACATAAATGATGAATTCAATAGTCACATTCGCACACAAGAAGTCGAAATAAAACAAACGATTTACTCACTTCATATGTTCCACTGCATGACTAATAGTAGACTCAGGCCAAATTGTACATGTATTCAAATCCATATTAGCTCTACGTACAACTTCTGGTAAACCTAAATGTCCAGTGAGATAACAGTCTGGTCCGGGAGTAGGCTCATCACGAATACCCACAGATTTATGCATTAAAGGCTTACGATCTCCAACATAATCACCTGAAGAATGACATTCAGATGTTTTATTTATTGTTTTACGTTTGGTACGTGGTCGGATGTTACCATTATTTTCATTTGTTGATGATGATTTTGAATCACTTAATGGATGACTGCGTATAATGTTTAAAGGATTTGATATGCTAACAATACCCATTATTTGATCTGAGTCATCATCAACATGACCAGCTAAAATAGCTGATTTTCCACATGGAATTTCTAGATTTTTTCTATTTAATGCATCATTCTGTCGATTAATTTGCAAATCTGTTGTTGTATACAATGCAGTACAAGATGCGCTAGTGTTTAATCCATTCAATGTTAAGGGTGTACTTCCATTCAAATTGGCATCTTTCGTTGATGTTGGTCCAAAGGGAAATACCCCGGCTATTTGAAATTAAATATAAAATACAATAAAGGACTATTTATTAAAGTAATGTGATAAACATAGGTTTGATATGTAAAAACGTTTCGATAGTGTTAGTGGTAATCTTAGAAGAAACATTAATCTTGATGAGTGAAAACCTTTTAAAATCCTAAAGGACTTCCACATCTAAAACAGAATAGTTGCAAACACTGGGTAGCTCTATAATTATCGATCACTTAATAATACCATAACATCAACTGGATTAGACAGTGCAGCATAAATGAACAAAACTGGTAATATGAACGCAGCTGAAGACACGGTATACAATTCTAAGTGCACCAAAGTTCTCGTAACTTATTTGCAAAATATACTTTTATAAGGAATTGGAATGTGGACCTTCAGACCTTACGGTAAACACGATATCTTTATACTAATTAGTTTAAGTTCAATGAACCATAACCGATTTTTATTTACATTAACTGCAATTTAACTTGATTTATATCTAATGTCATTGATGAGTTATAATCTAAGAGATTCGTTATAACGAGATGAATAGTCGGGAACTATAGTCTGGGGAACATACTAATAATGTTATCGGAACTTTATTGCCAAATTGCATTCCATAAATACCCAGAAAATAAGATATTTGTGTTCCTTAAATCGTAAGCTTACTATAGACTCATTAACAGTCGTCAAACTCTTTTCCGTTCTCCAGTTACTGCAACTTTACTGCGTGCGAAAGTCCCCTAGTCAAGTTTATGTTGTGATATGTGTTAACCCTTACGAAGTGGCCTATCATGCGATACATCGAAGTAATTGTTCTTGCTCATAAAATGACTAATTGGAAAGTGTCATCAGTATTTTCTCTTTTCCACACCTTAAAAGATTTTGGGTAGACATTTCAAAGCCAGTCAACCAGAGTTAGCGTCGTTTGGTTGTAGCTTGACAACATTAATCCTATTAGTTTCCTATAGGTGTACGGTCATATTAATCCCCACTACCACGGTCACCTATATCCTTCTCGCTCTACTAAGATAGCCTTTGGATTACACACAGCACTCAGTCGGATACAAATAATGCAGACTAACACAATGTATATTAGCTAGAGTTACCATATCACTTTAGAACAACCACATGAAGTTTAAAACAGCAAAGAAAGTGGAGTAATTGTAGTTGGGATGGTAATGAGAAAAATTAAACAACCAGAAAATGACTACAGAAGGACTAAAAAAGTGTATAAATTAATACCAGTTCACGAATTAGAAGAAAAAAAAGAGTGAACGCATTCTGATCCACATTGTAACCAATTCTAAGACATATCACCCAAAGATTACATAAATAACGGGAATGATTAGTTAGTAATTGAAACTAAACAGAAAAGATTGAAGAAGAATCGTAATTATCTACAGGTGACTTATCTTATTTTAAAATTGATTCAGTTCAGTAAAACATCGAAAGGCTATACGTTGAAATAAAACCCCATACCTAACCTATCACAAATGAGTTTGATGTTGAAAAATCAGTAACTTCCATAATGAAGAAATCTCGATCGAATCAATACACTGCATAGTAGGGGTGATGATAAACCTGTATGTTCCAGTGATCAGAATAGAGCTGGTGTACTTTTCTATTTACCACAATATCGATCAAAAATCTAAAGTCCAAAGATGAAGGTTCGCACTAATACCCGTCAAATAATAAAAGTATTTTTATTATTCAAAGATGAATTAAAAAGCCCAATGATTGGTAGCTTTTAATATATAAAAATTTACGGATAAAATTAAGAAATGATTTTAAACGATAATCGAAATAAGTGAGAACTGGAAATATACGAATCAACACTAATTATAATTCCTACCACCACCGCTCCATCCTCAGAACCTTATATCATATTGAACTATGAAATACAGAAGAGTAAAGTAAGCCCTGTGATTGTGAAGACAACATCCTAAAAAAATGCAACAATAACTACCATAAAATACAATTTAAAATCGCTTAGACTACTCAGTATTCTGTTAAGCTACTTATAGGTACCGAAACGAGAGTGTCTGTATTCTAGTTCAAATGGAGTCTAATTATATTTAGATCGATTGACAGCACACCAGATGATCTAAGTCTGCCAAATTAGTTAAAGGGTTTGTACCAATTGGCTGAACAAAAGAATATATTGTCCAATAAGGTTATCCTGACCACAATAGCATAACTAAATCGAAATCTACCTCATTAACCTAGAACAAAAAATGTTGATTTGTGCTGCAGCCGCATATGTATAAAATATTATTGATGAAAGAAGCAGAAAGTTAGGTAGGGGAACAACTCCAGTGGACTTTCTATTGTCATATATTTCCATTTAGCCTGACATTGTAGAATAAATGACTTCACTGATGATAGTTTACCGAAAAGAATGAAGGCAGAATATGATTCCGTATGCATAACCGAAATCATATATGTAGAGTTTAGTAACTCAATTCGTAGAAAACTAAAATAGACTATCATTGGAGGATACATCTGTTATGATATGAAATTACTTATAATAAACAAACTTCGTTAACAAACAATATAAGATTAGAATCGAAGAATGAAGAAACAATGTTGCACACAAAGTTTATTCTGTAGACAGATTTTCCTTACCTTGTAGCCGAGCTTTCAAAGAAGCTTCTGATTTGTGGTTGCGTGGTTCAACTGAATTAACAGTACACTCACCACGTCCATTTTCCAGCGGCATATGTAAATAACAGTAGAATAACGCTAGCAATAAAAAAAAAATACAAGCATATATGATTAAGAAAAAAGACGACGAAAGAATAAAGCACTAGTAAACAACTTTCCGCATATCTTTAAGTGTAGTATTTCAAGATGTAAAACATGTACTATAGGGAAGCGTTTTACTCCTAAATGCAAAGTGTTGGTAGGTAGGTGCAGACTACCACATTAGAACTCGGACGATAGAATCCGAAAAGCACTAAAAAGGACTTGACAAACACCAAATTGGTCACTACATAGTGACCAACTAAGGTAGGCTATATGTTGCTTATGACTGACAAACTGACTATCTTATAGACTTAAATGTTGTATACATTCTTGTTCAATGACGTCTAACAGCATCCAAACAATGTAAAGTTGCATAAATTTCAATCCCGAAAGAATTCTACAGATCAAACATACAATAGTATTACTAAGCTAAATTACACGACTTTAAGAATCATATGATTTAGATTTTCTAATCCAATTTTTTAGTAGAACAATAACGTATTTACAGTCCTCCGAGAAACTAAGTTGCTTCGGGGGGATTTTAGCCTACAACAACCAATGAAACAATCAAAATTTGTATTACAACCGAATTATTGAAACTATGAACTGGCTTAATGAGTGTAGATTGTTTAAAAGAATCAGTCATTTGATATGAACCAAGATAACCTCATAGTTTATTGATAACAATCAGTAATGACGATAACAAGTTCTGTCTACAAATAAGAGACTTGGAAACGAACGCAGATACAGTAAAGATAGTTGTATGAAGCCGTTTCAACAACCATTAGAAAATTTCAAAGACAGGAATAGAAAAAAAACAATCACATAAAAAATCTATCAAAAGCATTCGCACATTTCAGATCTTGAAACTCGGTGACCTGGATTTAAATCTTATAGTATCAGCTGCATAAATATTTCAGATACGCCATCCTGAGCAACTGAAAGGACTCCCTTTTGACTATCTCTATTCGCCCAATACCATCCGCCAATTACTATCTAAATTTCTTATAATTATGGGAAATTTCGAATACGGAAAATTACCGAAAATGACAATGAAAGTATGGATGTTAAGCATTTTTTGATTAAAACAAGAACTGACATATCGGGCAAAAACTAATCGCCTTATTCATACTTTACTTATAAAAATGTTATTTGTCGATCATGTTGCATCTGTATAGTATACTGTGTATATAAGTGTGTTATGTCGTTATGTAAAACAAGTCACATTTGATGACCAATTATTCTGTCTTTTGATAACCGTTCATTGAGGATATTTGTATCAATCAGACCTTTGAAAAAGTTAACATTTGTCTACAGTCAACCCAAGCAATCGATCAGCTGACTTACGACAACGACATCTTTCCCTCCGTTATAACAAGTGTAATACAGTAGTAGTGAAATAATATCCACATCAATGAAGCATGTACGGTTACAAAAAATTATGCACGTAATAGAGGGGAAAGACAAATCGATAAATTAAACAGAAAACAAGAGAGTAATGTTAACCCTTATTAGATCATAGCATTATGCAAGTTTTGTCACACACATCTAAACATGAAATGATTAGTGTAGAAGTTAACAACAGTTTAGATCAAAGTTTTTATGAGAAAACGCATATCGGAAAACAGATCTTTGAAAAAAAAGCAACACTATTTTGTACGATGAGGCTACCTCCTCAACATTTTCAATGTCCACTGTGTTATATTCAGAATTTTCGGTCACTTTTTGGTATATTTAGCAAATGAATGCGCTGGATATTACGAAAACTAGAACTATCCACAACTGCACAATATGAACACACCAGTGGCGAAAGAAATACACAAGTGTAATCAAAGTTAAAGTATGAAATGGAACCTCTAATAAAAATTGCATTCTACTATGGAACATTTATTCACAAGATGAATGGATTATTAAAAATTTAGTCTCGGAAAGGATACTAAGAGAATTCCTGTGAGAACAACTAACACAAGTGAATAAATCGATTTCCGTCAAAAAAGAACCGATGGTGGTCTAAAATCAAAATCAGTGTAATATCATTACAAAAAATGACAAGCGTTTACTTATTTACCTTTTTCATTTGATTTCTTCGAGTTGACACATTTAACTGTATCTTTGCTTAGGAGGAATATCACAGGTAGAACATCGCAAACAATCTTTATGCAAGTAGTAACTAGAAACTCGTACACGTTCTAGCTGATATAAACGTTTCTGACAAATATAGCAATATGAACTACCTTTGCGTGGACTAAATAAACGAGCCACATTTTCTGGAATTCGAATTTGCTGAAGAAGAGTAACCGAGAAGGAAGAAATAATCATAAACTCCAATAATGTGAAATATTGATATCATTATTCATTCAAAATGTTACGATAATGCACATGCATGAAATGTAATGATAGCGCAGTAATTACCATTGTAAGTAAACAGCTTCAGGAAACAGTACCCATTATCCAAACACAAACGTACATCTTTCTAATAAATATGGGATGTAGATAGCAGGACGTACATTTTATGCTGTGTGAAATTTGTCAGTTGGATATATCTGTAACTTTGTCTTAATAATGAAATCGGGGCATGAATAAAGTTATTTTCCCTTCAGATACTAAAGTCGTAATCATTGTGCTATTGATTCCAGGTGACCAATAAATTATTCAGTGAATATAAAGGTATTAGCAAAGATTTATGATTTACGATCATTGGTACTGAGATCGGCAGGACTAAACTATATAGCCAGACCGATCAGATTGCGGCATCAATTCTCAGGCCGCGGTGGACAGTTGGAAATTATGTTAGAACATACAAGTTTGAATGAATTTGTGTTTGTAACGTGTCTATGCGATAAGGCAACACTTTGTGGAACAATAATCTTGAAGTTTCAAACTTTAAATGGCTGAAATCAGATGCCAATAGAAATGTGACAGGTCAAGGCCACTTAAAAAACCGCCCAAAAGCTTCGTTATAGTTTAGTTCTACCCTGAGATTGTTCATCCTAGATTTTCCTGTTAGCAGCATCCAAACTTAACTAAAAACTTGTAACTAAATGGAAATAGGGAGATAATTAGTTTGGGATGCAACATATGCAGCAAACTGATATCATCTAAGAGGCAGGACAATTCAATAAATCCACTCATAAAAGTTGCAGCTACTTAGTAAATAGTATTTATAAGTTCTAAACAAACAAACGCGAGAAAACAGTTTTCACGTATTATTTGATTGAAATCTGATCGCTATGATCAAAAAAAACTAAACAATGTCTAACATTTCATAGATTAGTCAAGTAGTAGCTCATATGTTAATGTTTGCAACAAAGGACACTAGACTTGAACCTCTTGAAATAAAAGGCTTGGTTTGCATTTTACACGTACGAGAAGGCTTGATACACATGATCTGTCTAAGTTTTCGTAACTTGTGGCAAGCTTGTAAAGGATTTTGGTTACAGGCATGTTGTCAGGTTAATTAAACATAATGAGAGAATTCACTTGAACAAGAATTTAGACACTCGTATCCAATACAATTGAATAGCTTAGCAACATACCATATAAACAAAGCCCCCCTCCCCCGCCACCCAACAATCAAATAGTCGCAATAAATCATAATTAATTAACGTATTCTATACTCATCATCGATGCACAAATATAACGAACAAATCTGTTTTATTGGATAAATTGTACAGATCACTCTAAAAGTCTATTTTACAATTAAACCTTATCAGTTAAAATCTCAGTGAAAAACAACATTAGTAATATTCAGTTAATAATGATTATACCAATAGCATAGCGAATGCATATGTATATTGAAATGAATTGTTCATTTATTTGCAGTCATAAAATTATTAATTTAGGCTATAAATCATTTATGAAGTAATGATCGTAATAAAAATTTAAAAATATACTCAGATATTACTATTCACTTTGACTTAAGTAATAAATTTAAACTAATAATTAATAAGCACTACAAAATAGGATGATTATATTAACAGTCTATTAAACTAAAATGGTTTGGCGGAGAATGATTTTACTTGACACTACATCACAAAGTGGGGATATAACCATTGGAAGTTGACCCAATCGTATTGATGTTTGTATTTTCTCGGAGACCACAAAGTTCAGGTCTCGATCCCTAGTAGATCTGTGGGCAAGCACTGCTGGGTAGTCTAATACTAGGAAAAGACAGTTATACTCCAGTCCTGCAAATTAAAGAATGAATATTCAGATCAGCAGCCCATTCTATACTAACCTATGGCTGTAAAATATGTTCTATTAAAGTAGAAGACATGCGCAGATGCCATGTATTTGACTGTAGATATTTTCCAAACAAAGATAGTAATATCCTGGAACTATCAAGTCAGAAATGCTGAGGTTAGGTAATGGTTAGGGTATAGGTTATGAATCTACATCGACTGTGGTTGGGACATGTATTACATATCATACCCGTCTAGCACACAATTATCATCATTTACGTAGGTGTTTTGTGGAGGGAGTTATAAGCTTGAATATTATTTTGTCCTCATTCATTTATAATAAATGAATGTATGGTGCTAGAAATGTTAATCACAAAAAAACAGTAAAAAAAATAGTCATGCAGAACATGGAACCCACTGAAGAGATGAACTTTTTGGTAGACTTTCTAATTGTACCGGTCGACGTTGTTGTTGTTGTTGTTCCTCCTTCTGCAAATGAACATTGATGTCATTCAGTAATTTCTTATCTCTTTCATCACTTTCTGTATAATTTATATTCAATAATGATGGGGAATATTTAGCAACAGGAGTAGAACGACCATTCTAAAATTTCAGTTTAAAAAAACAAACAAACAAAACAAAAACAACAATGATACAAACAAAAGAAGCGTTATTAAAGAAGCGCTTTGTTTATCGTAAGTTCACTTACAATTTGATAAGAATGTATGATTTTGATACTTAATTAAATTAACAAGAAAAAAAAATTTAGCTTACAATGAACATTACACTATCTATTAATCCTACTGACATCATTTTAATTAAATAACTTAGAAGAGATAATAATCGAAAACCATCATTTATATTCATTACTTTCTAAAGTAACCAGTTATGTAGTTAACATTTATGCAGGTTATTGCATTCAGTGGAACTTGATCAAACAAGATGATTAGATAATAATTTGACTAATAAACCGATTTTCACTTGCTAACTTTGTTTATATGTAGATAGAGTTAATCATATGAATAGATGAATTAATTAATCTAATACCATTTACATTGTTTGTACATGTTTAAAGCGTAGAAAGAAAAATAAAATTCGATATGCTTCGTTCTTTACAAATTATATGTATACTACTAAAATAATATAAGTAGTGGAAGCTAAATTACAATAACCAATCAATAACAAACGTCGTAAAGTATTTCGGTGCATTAGTTTAGTGTTATAAACAACGGCATTGAGAAATTAAATTAACAAGACTAATCAAAAGGAGTAGAACTAATATAGTAATACTGATAGAGGACAGACTAAATATTGAGAGTAAAATTTAGTAAGATGGAATGTAAATATATCAATGATAGAGTACCGAAGCCCAGTCTAAGGTAAGGTAACGATTGAATGCACCAGAACTACTCTAGTCGACTTTCAATCATGTCACCCAACGTCTTCAACCACTGATTACAGTTATTGCGTATACCCAAACCAAGTAGTCTGTGCCTATCAATACAACTCAAATCAACAATTAATGATTTCATGAACTGCTCTCATGTTTTAGTTTGGCCGCCCCTAGGTTTTTTCTGACCTAATCTTACGTCAGCTAACATTGCAAATCGAGATAGGAGGTAGTTGGGTATAAGTAATACGTAAGGCAACCACGAGTACTTATTAATTAAACCGTAATATGGCACATAGGCATAATATATTCCTTCATTTGTTTCAATCGATGTACTCGGATTGATTCAAACTGTTATCGAATCATTACCGAGTTTACTTCTTCAGGAAAAAAAGAAGCTCGAACCAGCTTGCCGAGCGAAACTTTGGAATTATTCTTTTATTGCATCCGCTGAAATTACATACAAATATATTTTATTCATATGTCCTGCATACACTCGGCGCCCAAATTTTGTAAATATTTTTGTTCTTTGTTGGACCAAAATACCTATAAAATAACTGTTTATGTTCACGAAATAATTCATGACTCAAAAAATTAAGGTAATGAGACATGCATACACGTACTAGATTACAAGCTACAAATCCAAAATGTACAGGAGCTATTATAATTATTATCCGATTCTCGCAGCCTAAGTAGTTAAAACGTACAGGTTAAATTTGTAATATAATAAACAATTAGCTGTAGCTTTCTAGTGAATATTGAGTCATATATTTCAAATCGACTGAGTACACTGAGTAAGTCACCTTCTCTAGAAGATTTTCTCTTTGGAAATCAGCTGGATAACTACTGGGAACCAGGAGAGTACTGGATAGGTGCCACAAGCCTAGTGTCAGAGAAATAATACTTTCAGGGATTAAGTCTCATAATGAGCGAACCAATTTAGACAATTGATAACGGTTCACATTTTAACCTTCAATTATCATACATTACCGTAAATGACGATTGCCCGACTCCCAGCATAACTTAACGGAACTAACACAAGTGTTTTATGGTTTCGATTGATGAATTAAATATTATATTAATGGTTTTTATTGTTTTGTGTAGTTTCTTCAGCATGGCATGCATATCGTACGACGAAATCAAACAGTATAGCCGACTTAATCTATAGCGCTTTCAGTATTCACTTTGATATATTCAACACTTTTGATCATTTTCCCGCACATGTACGCGAACAATATATATCAGAGTGAACATTTTATTTCAAGCCCTAAAGTTCACAATAATTATTTTATATCCCGCATGTCTAGCTGCACTACACCAACATGTTCATAGAAGACAGGTATGCATAACACGAGAGACATAAAATAGAACCTGCATTCAGAGCAACATTTCAATATACAGCAGACATTCACTAAATGGACAGAAAAGTGACTAAAAATATTGATTACATCAAGCATAGTAAACATGAAGATAAAGTCAGCCAAAAAATGAGCATTTATTATTACTTCTGGATTTAGTTTTTACTTAAACTTATGATGAAACTTCATATATTTACCTAATACTCTGCTGCAAATGTTCATATTGTTCACTAAGTTAATTCACAATATATGACTGATGGCTCTAAGATATTAATAATCTATATATAATGCATCTATTTTAACAGAATATGTTCCACAACAATAGAGTGACGTACAATGAACTGCTCCGTAGTATGAATATATCAACAACGCCAAAAGTGATCCAAGATGACAACATCAAAATGTTGATCTTGACGAGAATTTATCGTAAGAAATATTCTTTGTTCACAAAATCAGAAACCACTGGGAAAAAACTCTAACTTTAATCTATTTGCAACTTAGTATAATTTTTAGTATAATGTCACTTGACAAGTTACTAATTTCAGTATAGACTTAGTCAACTCAATGGATAACTGCAATTTATTTCCATTGTAGCTTCGAATTATCCGTTATCGAAGCTTACATAATAAGTAGCGGTGTCATACATACACAAACAAAATCAATCAAAGCTAAAAAAAAGTCTCTTTTTTAACTGACATCATTAGTTCACTGCAAAAATTAACTTGGAAACAATAGCACTTATCAATTAAAGAAAAGATCTTCAACGAAAAATGCTTAACTGGTTGTAATATTCAGTACAACGCTTCATGTCTATGACGTTTGTTTCCTACACTGTCTTTGCATAATTCCAATTCAGTCTGAACATACTACATTCTTAAGGAAAATAAAAAGTCGACTTAAGAAAATTAATAGACGATTTAATTTACGTACATTTACCCTAAAAAATCTATTTTCGCGTTAAATAGTCCGTATGAAAAACAATTTACTGAATAAATTCTTATTTCCAAGTGCATATTTACTAGAGCGGGGAGGAGGAGATCTGCTTCGATAAAAATATTTTGTCTTAATATGTGCTGGAAAAGATTTTAACAGGATATCATTTATCATGAATAGAAGGGAGAAAAAGTAGATCAGTAAGAAATAATGTTTATTTAATCCAATAACATCAATAATAGAGTCGAAAAGAAGAGAAAAAGATAAGTGCTTGAACTGAATGTACAACGTAATTTGATAACTGTATCTACTTTGAATGCGAAAAGAAATTACTAGATAAAATATATAGGAACAGGTTATGTAATAACATACAACATACCAAAGGAAAAGGTAACAGGCTAGTAGTTGATTAAGACAATGAAAAAAAAAATAGTCAGGAGCCTAGCAGAAAATGGTGGCTACACTGTTCAATAAATTGTGCTGAAGAAACTAACAGACAATAGGTAAACATACAAAAAAGCACAATTCATAACGCGGAAGAAATACACTAACAAAAATAAAACTCGAAATGAAAAAAAATGGTAGATTTGGGTGAATATAGTAGTAGATAGTCTGTAGTTGACAACATATAATGGCTGTAGTCAGATAACTACTGAAAACTAGAAAGCTAACATTCAATGGGTTGTATTTCTAACTCCAGTTAACTGGTTCATTGCAGCAGTTGATCTACAGGAATGGAATGAGTTGTTCTTAAACTTTAATAGCTTATGCCCAACTCATCACAAAATAGCATTAATGAAAACAATGTTTCTTAGAGCCAAAAAGATATGTACTTCAAACACAATATATTCCGAACTTACTAACATAAAACAATATCTAAAAAAGAATGGATATCCAGTAAAATTCATTGGAAAAAAAGCCGTGAACATAAGACTGATACGTCAAACCAAACCACAGTCCGTAAAAGCCTGTTTTCAACGAACTCTATTTTAAAGGTAGGTGATATTGTAGAAACAATTAAAAGACTTAGCTCAGCACTAACGAGAACTTATCATGCTGTAAAATTGGTTATGTAGTACATAACAAAATGTTTGCTGAAACAAGCGAAAATCGACAGGTAGAACCTTTCTATACTAATCATAGTGACTAGTTATTTCAACTGCGCGAAGAATATGTATACGAGGTTTTGATTCAAAAAACTCATTGGAGTGATAGCTAGTGTTTAGTTAGTTTGTTTCCGATTAACTTATGTTAAGCCTAGGCTTGTTATCAATGGTCCTTTCACCCTAGAGTAACAATCTTAAATAGCAAAGCAGTGGCTCACTTGTTAAAAAGTTCGACTTTTATCCACAAATTCACAAGTTTGAAGGCCGGTCTGTTTACTACGGTTTAGAAAATGGAATAGTATTGATCTCGGATACTGAAATGATGGATTGTGAAGAAGTAAGTGAAACACATAAAATATAATCATGGTTTTGCATCATAGGTGAAGAACGATTGAAAAAACAAAAAGTATTATTTTATCATAGATTAGGAGTCGTCACATGTTTTGGGGATTAAGCCAGAACATTCAGGCTTACAATTTATGCATAATTTTAACCTCAGATTTGTTACAACAGTAGCTTCCAACAATGTTCATTTTGTAATGCTTAGTTAAAGAAAGAGTACACCGAGCAGCAGTTCGCCCTGACTTATTGTATGAATTTGAGATGTGGTCATTGAGGGTGGAGGACACTAGAAGGTTATCGGCATTGTGATTTATTATTTGAAATTTACACAATATTTTCACGAAATAGAACAGACAAAACACTGTTCTTGGACATTCTTAATACTGATGAATAAAAATATGTAGAATCAATCAAATCATGAGGAAAAAATCAAACTTCTTTAGATATCATAAATGTAAGTTCGATGATTCTGCGTCATCAGGCATAATTTTCATCGAAGAGTAAATGTTTACGAACAGACGTATCAGTATCAAAATATTTACACTTAAATAGATACATTTCTTAGCATGAATTGCTTTCAAGTATAGAAAAAAATTCATCATCGACGAATTATCACATAATGACCAATGTCATGTTTATCAGGACAATAATGTTGATCTAGGTGAAATGTTGTAACAAGTCTACTAGACTCGACATCGTACCGACTTTACATCATAATTTGATATATATATATATATATATATATATATATATATATATATATATATATATATATATATATAATCCAATGATTTACGTTTACAAGTTTTGTCAATCTGTGATACAATATATTAACTCATGAGTGATTAACTGCTTCATTCTCAGCCTGATAAACTTAACCAGTCGCGCTTCTTTTTGAAAATTCTAGAAATTTAATAGTTACTAATAGGTATATAACAAACATGTTGTCATCAAAATTGTCAACAAGTTATACAAAACCTCAATAAGCCCATTTGAATCAATAAATAAGTACTATAGTTTATTAAATAAACCAATCTCCACAAAAATAATCATCGAAATTGAACTATAATAATCAGCTCACTAGTGACCAACTCCAGGATGTTCCTGAAGATCTGGTAAGAAGTCGTGACTGGTGGAACTTCAAACTTGACGGAAGTGAGACAGTTATCACTAATGACAATAAATGATCGTCGCGCTATATATCACAAATTGATGGAAGTGGGAATTCTACCGCTGGATGCCAACTCAGTGGTGCAGAGGGTAAGGCACTCAAGGTCAACCTGAAGCCCCTGGTGCAGAATCTTGGGATTGCATTGCTACGGAGTTCCACACTAGAACAAAACAGCCGTCCACTGCTTCCTAGTTTTCAATGGTACTCTGCTAACATCAATCTGTGACATTCAATCAACTAAATACTCATCTATATTCAAAAAAAAACGTTGAAACATTTTTTCGACCCCCTCTTATTTACAACACCCGTATCACTTGTTAGCATAATTACTTATTTCTAGATAGTTTAAATAACTACCCATATTCTAAAATCACTTAATACGTTAACAAAAAATCTACATACTACTAGCAGATCAATAAATCATCCAAACTAGTTGGATTCTTTGGTATGAAAAAATAATTACAATAATAACAGAATCAGTTATTCAATAGGTTTATGCACAGTCGAAGATCAAAAGACGAACACAATCCAACTACACTGAAACACACTGTGAATAGGCGACGATTGTTTAGTGTGCATGGACACGTGAACACAGGTGCATTTATATGCATACCTGTATATACTTTATATATATATATATATATATATATATATATATATATATATATATATATATATACTGTGTGAGTATGCATCATTAAGCAAAACTTGAAAGATATTTTTATGAAGAATCTAACTTTGGGACAAAAGTAATATGTTTAAAAACTTTAAAATGAATTCAGTAGTTTATACTAGTAGCACTGTATATGTAGATAACAAAACATGGCGTCTGAAGACTTAAATATAATAAACTTTAATGACAACAACACATACAACCATATTTACACCAACTATGCACACTATGATATACTGATATAAACAGAGAATCGCATTCAACCATTGAAATCAATTAAACAAAGAATATAAAGAAATATACCAATTGAAATGTCAACTACTAAACAATAAGAATATTTTTGTGAAGAATGTTTTTTTTTTCAAAAAGTCAGCTGATTGTCTAGTAGGCTTTGTTTTGTGATTGTTGATTGATATCAATCAATGTTGAATGATTATCACTGATTATATTTAATCGTATAATGTGGTTTAACAGGTTATGTTTCATATTGAAATCTCTTATTGAAACATATTATGAATGATGATAAAAGCAGTTGGTGTACGAGTAATGGACTGTCATATTGGCTAAATCATTGATTTTGTCACAACTGCAATAGACTAGGTTTTGTTGTCATAACTACACAATGAAGGAATCGCTCTTGATTTCATTTTTAGTCGAAGTTTTAATAAAACGATTGTGGCTAACAGTGAAATCTGTAGTATACTTTTAACCCTACGACTGCCTTCATACTAATTGAACACGTCAGCAGCTAACAGGATTCGAGAGCCCCGTGAATAATGAGTTAGAATTCGAGGAGATAGGATCTAGATTCGTTTCAATGTGAACATCAACATCTAGCAGATGAAACTCAAATACGACGAAATGCACGTCGTATATTTAACTGCTAGTTACACACCAAATGTACTGAGATATGATTAACAGTTTACTAAAGTCAACTTAGGAGAAAACTCTCCAAAGGAATAATTCTTTAATGATCTAAGATAAAACAAAGGTAAGTGGGTTTTAAGGAGAGATGTACACTGGTTGACAAATATTGTAAGCATTTGCCGACTAATGGAACGGAATGCATGTCACTTGATAGAACATTTATTACCAACACTTTAGATGTTGAATGGTCTAGACTTACAGTGAAGCTATAAAACTATATTTAAGATAATTTGGGTACGATGTTTAATGCATTAATTACTGCAGTCGAAGCTTCATCATACAAATCGAATCAAAACAAGTCAGTGACTGCTTCAATTAATTTGGCCAAATACCTGCGCACATATCATTACCCAACAACAAAGCAATAAAATATGACAACCTCAGGTGAGAAACATTTTGGATATCTACTTTTACATATCGGATATTGAAGTTGGTTCAGATTATAGCATGTTATTGTTACCATAGCAACAATTACACCTATGACCTTAGTAATACGACAGTGCAATATCATTAATTTATACTCGTGTTGCAAAATATTGTGTATACTGCAATATTTACATATTTCGTTGTCTATAATTGAGGCATAACTCATATTATAAGCATTTGCTATGAAGTATATTTTAAACCTTCCAACAATTGCAGTTTACAGCAATACGAGATCACATATACAATTTGAATTGACTTCAATGAGAGCGATCGTGGTTTATACATTTAACTGAAAAAAAGGAAGTTCCTTTAAATTGGCAATATTGTAAAAAGAAAACTGATTGATTAAAATAATTAACTAATTGAATACTTAAAATATTCAGCGCTTATTAACTGTTTCTAATATCAATATCAGGATTATAAGCATATTAGACAATCTGTGTACTTTTTTTATTTAAACATAAATATTGGTATCATTGGGGACCAAAAGAGATGTATGCAATACAGTGGGGAAACGTGATTCAAATGAAAAGAAGAATATGATATAAATACGTGTAAGTGAATAAGAATAGTCATTAGTCTAGAAGGATTTCAGAGGTTGTTTAAGATCAGTCTGTGATAAATATTCACCAAAAACATCCTATACTAGACAATACTTCATTGGTAATGGTTGCTTCACTTCGAACATACCTGAATTTCATTGATTGCGACATTCTAAGATTAATATTTGAATAATAAGAACCACCATTATTATTATTATTATTATTATTATTATTATTATTATTATTATTATTATTATTATGACTGTCTTAAATTCCTGTCAATTACATCATTTTATCAACTATATTGAGAATAATGTCATTTTTCTTGTGACTTGGATTACTTCGTAAACTCGTTCACTTATTCTTTTCTTACATAAATGGAACTTGCTATGATTATGGAAAAAAAACCGATATATGTAATTTGAATATGTTTACATCTTCCCGCTGATATTATTAAGAAAAGAGTTTGATCAGTGGTTACATGCGCATCCCGGGCAAATTGGTATATTGGTATATTCATAAATACGGTTAACGTTTAACCACTCATCTTAATGTAAATGTTTATTACTTATGATGCATGGCACATATTTGTAGTATCTTAACCTAAAAGTCTTAAGTTCGACCCCTAGTTAGGTTATAAATGCGCACTGCAGAAAATCAAATACTATGACAAAATAGCTATTCACTGTTCTCTGGTTTTAAATGGTACTCAACCAGAATCAATCTATGAGGGATGAAAATAAGAGTGAATTTGTATTGATGAACTGAAATGGACTATCCATATCCTACACAAAACTACAACTGTATACGAATGATTCATGCATAAAGAAGTAACAGAAATGAAATGAATTCACCTAATAACTGTTAGAAACATTATATGACTAATCATATTCTTTTCAGTAGCATGTATTTCATCCCTTCAAACGAATTCACGAATTCGTTTTCTTATTATTAAGAAAACAGGTCATTTTTTCTTCCTATGCACACCTTTCTTCCATATACATAAATTCCATGAGATCAACAAAGGATAAAGATGATAAATTTACGAACTAGTTATTACAAAAATAATGTTAAAAACCCAAACAACGTAGAACCTAACACATAAGTGTATAGGTTCAAGTTTCCATATCATTATGAGCACGAAGTGATAGCATTCGTAAGATTAATACTACAAAGTAGCTCAAAAAGAAGGCATGAAACGGTGTGTGTGAAAAAACAAGTGAAACCTAAAATCAAGAAAGTAAAGAGTAGATATACTGGCTCGACTAAGATCGAGTTATATCAACGAGTGTTTCCAACCATTGGTTACGATATTGGTGTGGACCCCACCCAACCAAGTAATCTGTATTTACCAACAGGGTTCAAGTCAACAATCAATGGCTTCATGAACTGAAGCCACTCATTGGTATAGTTGCTTCTCGCTTTTCTCCATCCTACTCTAGTTCCAGTCAACAGTGTGAGAAGAAGTAGATGATGGTTGGGTATATGCAATGCCTGTTTTAACCACCAAAGTCAATAAATCAACAAAATATATAATAATGGAAAAATAAAAAAGTTAGAAACACGAAATAAAAAAGAAATCTGTTTAAAATGGGCCAAAAACAACGATAAAAATATCTCAGCAAGTCATCAATCAAGCAAAACTATGACCTCATTGAACTTTAGTATTTTAAAATTGAGGTTATAATATTAGTAACATGAAGAATTTAATTGAAACATTTAATAAAAACAACTAATGAGTGGAGAAATTTATTTTCAATTCGTTGTCCACTAAGGCTCTAAACTATTATATATATATATATGTAGTAAAATCAATAGTGAAACAAGTGGTGGTGAATCAAGTATCAACGTGTTCATGAAGAAAATTCCAAGTGATTAACAAAAAGATGAGTTGACTAAAGGAACTACAACTATTCAAACGTCATAAATCGTAGATGAATGAATGAGGACATACCGATATAAAATTTACTGTTTGAATAATATCAAATAAAAAATCAATACAATCTTATTATAAGGGATCCAATATTGATACTAGAACTGTAAGGCTAAAGAGAATGAAATATGGACAGAAAAAGAAGACTTTGAATAAATAAAATGCTGCAAATTATTTGGCGATAAAGGGTTTTTTAATGATCCATATGTCGATTATCAATGAAGTTAGAAAAAATATTTTAGTAATAGTTGTATAAGAATAAAACGACTACGGTTTAGATGATGTAAGAACACGAATACATGATTTAGGGAGTTGGAAAATGTTAGGAATCAACAGCACTTAGAAAGTTTCAGCTTATGTCGATGCCAAGGTAGAACAAGGAGTTGTATAAACTTCTTCCAAATACAAAGATTAGGTTTATGGAAATGAATTCAATTAGCTTCAGCTCACTGTAAAAGACGAACCTGTAAGCGATGTGGAATATTGGATGTGGTTTGATAAATAATCCTAAAAGATTTATCCGAATCAACTAGATAACACGTGTCAACCAAGTGGGCTAGAACAGCTCTTGATCTGCCTTATATGACCTTTGGCCAGCCAGACGGGATGAAGTTCGGGGATACGATGACAGACCATTCAGATTATGCATCATATATTAATAGCTCTTCCAGTTGTGATAGAAATCAAAGGTTGGTTAAAAAAAAACACTAAGTTTAGCGGCATTAAAAGATTTTTAGAAAGATTTGTTTCAACCTGAGTTACTACCTCGCTAGTTACATCATTTTTTAAACTGTATGTTTGAAAATATTGTCTTTTTCTAGACAGTCACTTAACTCCAGAATAATTTTCATTTCCTAATATGTCTACATGACAAATTTAGCTTAGTTGCTACTTAGTAGATTAAGAATATTCATTAGCTGTTCTTCAATCGTATCAGAAGAGGAGATTATTTGGGTATGATGTATCAGGATTTCACCTAGGTTTTTTTCGTACCTGAGTGAGATATTGGCCATCTGATAATTTTCTGTTTACAGTACTTAATCGGGAATCGACATTCATAGTACAACAGAGTAGTAATTCAGTTATTATTGGAACTATGATTAAGGATCATATATGTTTTTCTGTAAGTTAGCTGCATATGAAATCCACTGTTTCTAGAAATGAAACGTTTGTGAACAGAGATGATTTATCTAGTGATATAATGAACTTATTATTAATTACCAGATTTCTTACTTCTGTCACAAATTCAAAAGGATATTTTACGATAATGTACAACTATCTGAATTGAGGTGGTTTTGTGAAGAGATATATGTTTAGATGATTGTAATCATTACTGATTAATGTTGGGGTAAGTGAAAAGTTGTTATATTCTAGAATAGAACTCCTCTGTGGCAGTGAGCGCTGTCAATTTCATCAGGGAGTCGAACCTAGAGCTTCCAAGTCGGCGAACGCCCAGTCATCGCCACCACTGGGGTGACAGGCAATCAGTGATAGAATTTTCACTCATACTAGTTTGGGATAATGCGCGATGATCATCTGTTGTAATTGATGATAACTGTCTCCCTCCCAACAAGTCTTGACTCAAACAGTCGCGACTTCTAACTAAAGGTTCAAAAGCATCCTAAATTTAGTCACTACTGAGTTGATTATTGTAATTGAATTAAGGTGGTACTGTCGAGATAGGTATTATGTTTAGTTGTTTGGATTCGTCATAGATTGATGTTAGTTGAATACCATCGAAAACCAAGGATCGTTGGACAGTTGTTTCGTCCTAGTATAAGGCTCTTCAGTAGTTAGTAGAGGTGGGGATTCTACCATTGAAAGCCAGTTAGCCCAGTGGTGCAGAGGCTAAGCGTTCGATAACTTGGAGATCCTATCGCACTAGTGGAGTTGAGGGTGGGTACTGCTGAATAATTCGACACTCGAACAAAACAGGTTGTCCAGTGCTTCCTGGTTTTCGATGGTACTCAATATCAATCTGTGAAGAATACAAACAACTAAGTGTAGCTACTTCTCTATGAAGTGTGCTTTAATGAATTTATTATGAATAAGAAAGATTATACATAAAGAATTAATAGTAGTATAAGGTGAAAGGAAATTCCGAAAATTTCCAATGAAGAATAATGTATCGGTAAGGATCCAAAAGCAAACAATCGATGATATGAATGATTAAACAACAAGATCTAACAGAAGAAAACATTTTTACTATGCCAAAACATACTGGAAATGTAGCACGAAGACTATATAGTCTTCAAAAGGTTCGGAAAAATGATTTACTTCGACTAATTTTGTACGTGAATGATTCGCCTCACCATACCACGGCAAAATGGTTAGTAAAAATCGCATTATTCGATTACATATCATAGAAGTTTATGAATTCTTTTCCTTGAAATTATACAGTCAATCAATTTTATATCAATATGTCTTAATCCATTCATCTTCGATTTATGACCTTTGAAATAGTAGTCACTCTATTCAACTCATCCTTGCGCTAATCATTTAGAATTATCTGCATGAACACGTTGAAACTTGATTCACCACCACTTGTTTTAGGTAATTATATTATTATTACTGTAAACCATATATATTAGTATAGAGCCTTAATATAAAACTCATCGAAAAGAAATTTCTTCACTTAATACTAGAATGAAACGAAACGGATGAGGGTGCTTATAGATCCACTATCTTCAACATGTTTCAAACCTAAAAATAAAATTATATATTGAATTTGTTGTGTTTAACTACACATTAGGAAACAGTTGCATATAGTAAATTCATCAATTAACAATACATCAAAACCAATCTGTTCAAGTAAAGCAACTAGACTAAATAGATATTTTAGGAAAATAATCATCTGAAAATATCCGCAACGTTCAGGTTATTGAAAACAGTTAGTCCTTTTTTTATAAATTTCGATAATGTAATGAGAAGACGGACTTGGTTTAAAAAATGTAGTGATTTGTGCAATACACTTGAAATAATCTAATCAGACATGATTTATCAAAGGTGGGAAGCTAATGACGGTCAAATAACTACACAATGATAATTGAAGTACAAAGAGAAACAGAGGATAAAAAATGTCACACCAGTTATGACGATTAAAGATTATAAGGAACAAATCTAAATTTATAACAGACTGCTTTGGTACACAGCAGATTTGAAACTCTATGATGACCAGAGCTTGGAGAAAACTTAAGGACGCCCTTTTGATTACTACAACGTATAACTTTAAAAGTCTTTGCAAGGTCATAATCTGATCGATCTCAATATGTTTTGCGATAGGTGAACGAAGTTTTCTACTTCCTGCACCTCTAGCAAGCCACTTAATTTGACTTTGTATTTATTTGAGAACACGTTCTACCACCCCAGATTGAAATGATCCATTATTCCTCCCTATACATTTATGTCCACATAGACATTTGAATTGGAAAATGGAGTGGGGTATGATGTTATCTATTATGCAATGTGGAAGCTCATGTGGAATCATAAGCTTGGAATTTTAAATGAATATTAATTTGGTAGCATAATATATTTCTTCAACAGCTAATTTTAATCTAAATTACAAAATTAACCTGATTGATTACCTGCTTTATGATTTCGCAATATAAACATTTCTCTTTGAAACAGAATTAGCCATAGGTTTCTATATTAGCTAGCTTTTACACCGATTTAATAACTCTATCGCATATTCATTTAACATCAGTGTTATAGTCATCTGTAACGTATCTTCTATAATTGTATCTGCTGTGCAAACCCGATGAATTCGACTGAATAAGCACTTGATGAAGCCTTGTTTATATTGAAGCGGACAAAAAATATAATAATGATCCACATATTGACCAATCCTGAGTTGCTTTCCTATGTACTTATCTTTTTATAGAGCCATCATTTTTTAAACTTAAAAGTATGTCTACAAATGAAAACTAAGTGTTATGAGTTAATAATACTTTTAATAATATGTACCATGCTAAGTTTGTTTAAAAAACGAACCATATCAAATTCTTTATACCATATTATAAGAATATTATCCACGTACTCTCCATACAAAGGAACTTTCATGATGAACTTTCATAATTGTACTTTTAACATGTGATACCTAGATAGTCAACCAAGAACAGGCCCAATGAACTACATACAGTGACATCATCAATTTGTAGAAAATGTTAACTATACAACGTGTATTGAACTTCTTAAGTACATAATAAAATTAAGTCCCTAAATGTTCTGGGTAAAGGGGAGTAGAGGAAAATGAGATGAAATATAGTTACAAAGAAGGACCAATAGTACTAACTAGATGTACATTGATGAAATGAGAGTTTACAGTAAGAGAATGTATAGTCGTATATGAATAACAGTACCATGAAGAACTTATAGTGAGAAATATATATATTATTCTAGACCGCATTTAGCAATTTTACTAACCATTTCGTTAGTACGCATTTACGTGTACGTTTAATAGGTTCTAAAGCATTAGGTTCATCCTTGGTGATGATCGTACTGTAAAGAAGTATCACAAGACTAGAGTTTACTCTAGTTTCCAATTTACTAATGTCGTTTGGTAAAACACTCACTATGATCTTATTTTCATCACAAAAAAATAGGTAGCATTATCTCCACTAGAATCACTTTCGTTCATAACAACTATTTCTGAGTCTTCATCAGGTTAAAGGATAACAATATTAGACCGGCATCGAAGGATACCCAAAGCATGGAAATATCCAGAAGTCAAATTATTTATTTGTCTTGTATGTGACCTATTAAAGTGGTGAGCAGTATGAACAAATTTTGCCCGTAACCTTCAGTGGTTGGAACAAGAGAACTCAAATAATCACAGAGATTTTCAAACGGATCAATTGATATATAAAACACTGTGGCGTGGGTAACACATAAATTAAATCTGAGATGTAGAGCTACTATTCTCATTACACTATCGAAGTTTGAATTATTCACTAGGTATGATGCATCCAGCATTTTCAGATATTTCTTTGTTCGCTTAGCGATAGGTACGTGTAATTTATGTAAAAGAAGGTACTAAATAGTTTTATTTTCAAGGTTAGTTGTATGGAATTATGCATAACCTTGGGATTCAATAAGCTTCTAGAAAATATGCTAAACTTGGTAACTCAGTAGCTATTTTTTATCCTTAACTGATTGAATTGTTAAGAAACAACTTAAAGTTCAACAGTTTATTGAGTAAAATGAAAACGAGATTAATCCCCGACTACAATCGATTTCATTTTTTAAAATCTCTTTCATGTAACGCATAACAATGAATAAAACGCTACTTCTAAGACAAAAGATTATCAATACATAACTGTCAGATTTATAATGAAATATGTCCTATAACATGCTAATAATCGCAATGATAATTTCTTATAACAATAGTTATCTATTAATATCTGTAATAAATCAACTCTAAGAGATTCTCAGTTATTTCTTCATTAAACATTCAATTAACATGTATATGTAAGCAAATACAGTGTGATGTACATACATACATTGATGTATGCACATATGTACCGGTTACTGTTAAAGAAATAAACCTATAATTATCCTGCTCAACATGAAAATCTAACTGATCAACAATTATAATCAAATCAATAGTTGAATTAGTTTACTGTTAAACATGAGATAACATTTGTATGAAGAGGGAGTAAAGAGATTATCTACAGAAAGGAAAAATAATAACAATCATGAAGATTATCAACACATCCTGGAAACGATGATATGAGGAATGAAATAAAAAAAGAATAAGAACTCATTTAAGCAATTCAATTTTTTTAAAGAGATTAAAATATCCTTTACATTGTATACACATCACTTCATGCACGTATATACATAAGCCTAGTTAAAAGAGAAACGAGGAAGTGCTGTAAACAGTTTAGTAACTAATCAATTCGTGTTAAGGAAAAACTATATCATAGTAAATAAAAAGAGAAAGTTCAACTCTGTAAAAACAACATTTAGAAAAGGAAGGAAAATGGTATCCTGCTGTGAAAGGTAAGGAAAGAAAGAAAAGGGAAATAGCGTAGCATAAAAGCTAAAAAAAGTCGACAACATGAAAAAGTAAATCGGTAGGAAATATAAAGTAACCTAGTTTTCAGAATTATGGTAAATAAGAGTAATAAATTGATAAATAAGTGAAAAAAAAGGGATTCTAACAATCTTTCCACAAACGCATTCATCCTTAAACACCTACCACCACCTCCACCTCACTATCAATAAGTGAATATGAAAGAAATTATCTGATATTAATGAAGAATAATGCCATCATAGACAAATGATATACATACACTGATTACTATCGCTTTAAGCTGAAGCGTATGATCAGTCAAAATCCCTAAAATATGAAATCTACATAAATAAACTGAGGGTGATGATTATCTCAAGTATTAATAATAACTTTTACTCCATTCACCAGTTACTAGTGAGCTGATTATTGTTTACGAAGATTGGTTTTTAATTTGTTCTTTCGTACTCTCCACAAATCGATCAAAATTAGTACTACTATGACCACTGAGTGAGATACTTATAGGTAATCGCAGTTGATGATCACCGTGTCATATCACCAATAAATTAAAATGGAAATTCTTAGATTGAGAAGCGATCCTGCTGTGATGGTTAAACGTTGTCTATGAGACACAAAAGTCCTAGTGAGGCTATGGATCTATACTAGAACAAAACAGCTGTTCAGTACTCTCTAGTTTTTAATTATATCTAGCCGAGATCAATTTCAAACGAATACGAAACAACAAATATATACACATACATTTTAAAAACTCTCAAATACTTTAAAATTTTCCACTAACGTAATGGAATTTGATTTCGTAGTATTAGGTTTATTTCATTAGCTTCTTTCTAGATGTAGTAGGACACATATAAACTATTGCAAAATACTAAACAGCTTTCTGGGATTCTTAAGAATATTGCTACTGTCTGGAAGATTTAGTTTTAGGTCACCCAATTTCGTAATCTGTGGCCGTTACTACTGAACTATTCAAATTTCAGGTGACCCCCCGTAGGGACTGCTGTATTTAGATTGATCAATCGCTAAGTAATGACCAATGTGACGTTTGACTAGTGCTTTGTAACACTAATTTATTCGAAGGTTAATCTACAAATAGACATCAGCCCCCCTACCCCCGGCTCCCAAGAATGTAGGTAAGACTTTGGAGAAGAATTCAAAATAGCACGAAACCTGGACTAGGCAGTATTTATGTGTTCCGAACAGCATTAGCATTTACTATAGATGAATGTGGGCATTAGTAACATTAGTATGAAGTAGACACATCGCCATTAGTAAGCATACAGAGTTTCGAAACGATACCTTAGTCGAAACTTACGAAATTAATGCTTAGTATAGAATACCATATCATACTAGTTACTCTCTTCAGGATGAATTGATGAAGCTCTAGTCAGAGACCGTGATTGATCAAAATTAGCCATGTCCAAAGAAGTGAGATGAAAACTATCAATAGCAGTATAGTCAAGTAATCGAAATTAGAAATATGGAAAAGTGAATTCTAACTCATATATATACATACATTACAATTATAGAGACCCATGGATCCAGTGTTTGCTTCAGTGAAGATCAGTAAATGTGCTTTTTGAAGAGAAAAAAATCTATCGCGATATATCTGTTTGGTAATGTAAGAGTTCAATTTAGTGATTCTTAAACTAACTGCAACTAAAACTCGTTACAAACAATCAGAACAGACATAGGAAATCTAAATAAGGCAAAAAACCAATAATTCACACATTTTTTGGCCATTAACCGATCTACAGATAGTAGTAGTAAGGTAATATTTTATTGGTGAAAAATGACAATATTACAAAGCATATATATGTAGATATCATGTATCTAATACGTTTTTTTCTAAAAGTTTTACTGTTTGAAAACGAGGAGGACTGGGATATTTGTTTGAATATTGATAAATTTATAATATCTGCATTATCGATTCCTTATAGAAAGACAAATGATCTTTAAGGAACCCTTAAACTGTTTTTAAGTGGAGTTTACCGATAGGATTAAGAATCAGTAACTCGGGTTCAAGATAAAGGCCATAGGATTTAGGGTTAGGGTTAAGTTTTGTATTAGGGTTTAGAGATAAGGATAGAGATAAGATTAATTTACATATTGCATATCATTTACTCAGCAAAAAGCTAACATTTGATAAATTTAGCATAATAAAATTTGGCCTGTATTTTAGAAAATTAAATTTCCCTATAGTGAGTTTTGAACAACGCATTTATGTTTGAAAAGAAAGGAACTGTATCGAAAATCCAGTGTGAACATCATGAATGAGATGCAAGTACATCCAGCTGAAAAAACTCAAACAGGAAAAAAATTAACATCCTGGACCCCACTACTAGCTACATTTTAAGTTCACGAAACAGTCATATTGATGCAATCTACACACGATGCACCTATGTCAATGAAGACTGGTCGGAATTCAATTCTGAAAATCAGCAACTCGATAATACAAACTCTTACAAATATAATGTAAATACTTTCATATTTGAGAAAAACTCTGCCATCAAATATATCTGTTATGTCATACAAATATCAGTCAGATGATAAACTTGTCATTGAAAATTCAATGCCAGTAGGGATAACAATGTTTTGAAAAATACTGTAGACAATAAAAACAAACATTTTTCTGGAAAACAAGAAAAAATGACATCAACAGTTATATTTATTAACTTACTAATATGGCGACCAGCTCTTCTCTTCGTTTTGTTGTTAATCCACGTTCAACAATAACATTTAAATTGTCACGATGAGATTTTGAACGTATGGCATGATTGAAAAATGGTGTTGTCAATGTTTGACCATTTACAAGTTTACTATCAACAACATTATTATTACGTTGTGAATGTGATATACTTGATGCACTGGTTTTGCGTAAAATAAATTGATCCGATGAAGACGAATAATTGGGTAAGCGACTTTTATGTACATCTATGACGCTGGACGACTTTGTCATAACGTGAGCTGTTTTGGGGGATTATTGTAAAAAAAAGTTTAAAGGGAAGAAAAACAATGAAAAGTTTATGCAGTGCAGAAATTATCAATGAATATCGAGAATAACTATAGGTAAAATTTCCGGTGCGGTTAGGCATAGAGTAAACCGGTTAATAGACAAGGTTGTAAGGAGACTAAAATATGTGTTATACATCCCTGAATGCAGTTTAAGTCAACACCCAACGATGGCTTTAGTTAGAATAGGTTAAAGAAAAGCTAGAGACAGCTAAAGCAAGACATAGGATAGGTTAATGAAGTCACTTGCTACTGATCTGATCCTGTATTGGCGGGTTTTGACTACCAGGTTGCAATTGGAGCGACAACTGTGATCAGTAGTTCGAAATACTGAATTAAGCTAGGGATAATTTACGTTTAAATGTTTATTTATTAAGTGAACAAATTAGATAAACTGTTTGCGTTCGTGGCCTATGATATTTTTTAAATATTGTTACAAGAATCAACTCAATATGTATGAGTTAGACAAAGTAGGGCTTGATACAAATGTGCGTTAGCCTGAGTTGTCAAATCATATCACCAGGATGAGATAAAATTAACAAGATAAATACCAAGTGCAACAAAATAATGTGAGTGATTAAAGATTGGAAATATGGAGTCAAAGAAGAGCACATATACATGAATGTTGAAATTGTAGATCTGACAGATAAAGAATGAGCCAACCTGATCTACTGTGACTGATTCTGAGGTGATTTGTTTTTGTTTAACGAATTAATCTGTTAATCAATTGAAAAAGCTGACAGGTTGCATTTCAATTAGTTAGTACCTATGGAAGTTTCTAGAATATGACTTTGAAACTCTTATAAAGAAACTTTGATATTGCTTCTATGCATGAATACATTGTATCTAGGTCATTCTTGTGTAGAATTCCATTAAGTATAGTTGAGGTCGTACACAGAGAAAAACAGTACTTAACACTACAAAACAAACAAGCGACTGGAATTTTCATTTAAAATGTGGGGTTTCGTAAGTTCAAATACTATTATTCCTGTCTCAAGAAGTGTAGACAACTAGACATTACATTTGACCTGGACACATTGTGTATGTTTATCACTTAGTTCAGTAACAAAATATTCTGTAATGGTGTGATCAATGAAAAAAATCTCTCAACTGTATCAACAAATATATACTCAACGAAGGACAACAGGACAAATAATTTGCTTAATCATTAGAACATCAATGCAATTAACCATAAACATATTTCTGTAAGCAGATGAATAAATATGTCGGGTCAGTTAGGTCAGTCAATCATTTAACTGATAAATATCTAAATTCATAAACATAAATTTAGTTGACTTTAGCTCACTTGACTAAAGACATCTTAAGTTATTAACGAATCGCAATATAAACATAAACAAAACACAGTTTATGAAATCGCAATTTTCGGAAACAATGAAAACAACTGTAGACATGTATGTTTATAAGCGTAGTTACAACGCAGATATGTAACATTGATTTATACATACCATGTGTAAACCAACTATATTGCAATCAATCTACATAGGTCATTCATTATTAATCTCAATAACAAAACAAAGTACAAGCTTAATGAATCACAATCAATAGCTAGAGGCACTGGGTGACATGGCTTAGAATCAGTCATAATGGTGCGAGTGTATTCGCTCTTCATTTCCATCTAGAATTTAAGTTATTTCATGCACAACCTTACTTTATCCTATTTTCATATTATTCTTTGATCTCATAGTGCTAATGGTAACTTGAACCTATGCGCTTATTTACCAGGTTCTACGTTGTTAACGACTGACTGATAAGCCTAATTAGCAGAGTAGAAAACGAAATATTATTATGGGGTGTTATGCTGATGATTAATTCTGAGTTTGAAAACATTGATTGATTTTGGTGAGATTGCCATTGAAAACTAGAAAGCATCGGACAACTGTTTTGTCCTAACATGGAACACAGCAATGTTTATCTATGACTGTACTTAAGGTTGGAACCAGGAATGTGGGCTATGGTAGACAGCGAAGATTAATATACACCTACCTGATGTATGAATTCAGTATTCTGGAGTTCATGCAGAATATTTTGGGTATGTATAGAAGCCGTAATATTGCTAATTTAAGTAAACTGGTTAAAGAACCGAGACAGCGTTTTATTAAATTTGATGTTCAATATTTAGGAGGTAAGATAGATGACAATAACAAACTTTGTTGTTTCTTTTCCTGACCATACTGACGTGTTCACGAGCTTGCAAAGACAAAGATCTTTGAGTATAGCCTATTTAGCTAGCCCCACAGAAGCAGTTAAAATTGCTTTACACAGTGAGAAAATCATCCTTATTGCGTGAGCACTAGTTTATTGTGAAGGCAAGGTTCTTTTTAGCTATGTTAAACGTTCTTTCGATAGATCTTTTAAGTTGTTGTTTTAGAATGGCACCAGCAATATCCTGTTTCAAGTCAAGTAGTAATTAAAAGGTTCTTTTACGTATGGGGTCAGTTCTTTTATAGTTTTCCTGCATGGTCTAGTACTTTATGATGAAATTGGTTAGATATCCATTGTCCTTTAGTTTTCTTGATTCTTAATTTATAACATCTTTTGTAATCAGATTCTATTGATAGGACAGGTAATCATATTAATTTTGTACTTAATCGATGCAAAGCTCCGAAAAAAGTAAACTGACTTCGTCAAGCGCTCTTTCTAGATATATTTGTTAAATAGATCTGTCCATCCTTCTGGAAAGGGGGACGTTCAGAAAGGTTGTACCATCCTAGTGTTAGTCTTCACAGGACAAACATTGTTGAGAATATTGACATTATCATTACATATAATTACTGAAAAGTGTGATGATAGATCAATTGAAAATAGTTATTTATTCAAATATCCCTTATCTCTGAAAATAAATTAGTACACTATACACTTAATGGGCTTTATAGAAACTTATAAAATTTAAAACTAACATGAGGTATGCGTAACATTGTTTTCACTAAATATTCAACATTCCATAATTGTGTAAATGACAACATTAATCACGAACAGTGACAAGGTGATTAATCAATTTAAGGAAAAAGATTGATAATTGAACACACCAAACTTCACAACATAACATACCTGCTGTAGAGGTTGCCACTGAAAATGCAGGCAATTCTAACTGGCTAAATACATGATAGATATTATATAGATAAATAATCCAGTCAGTATTAGATTTAGGGCAGGCTACAGATTTTTTTTGATTGTATCCAACTGTATGGTAATGTTGATGAATAGGATGAATAATGGTGTACGAATCAGATTTTGAATTGAAATAAACAGAAAAGTGTTCAGACATTAATCGGCATGCATGTACTAATCGTGAATTATTTGTTTGATCATCAGATCGTCGTCGTCTTCTATTGTTAACATCATTATGATTCACATGATCAATTTCAAGTAAATCGTATAAATCCGGTAATAACTCAGGACGATAACGATGTATAAGACAAAGAAGATTACGCCCACATATCCAATTCGATGCATTCAAATCATTGATTGGATCTATAAGACCACAACTTAAATATGAACTTAATCGAATTTGAAACCAACGGATTAGAGTATTTTCAACTGGGTTTAAATAGAAATGTTTTTGTTCATAGTGTTCTGGTTTTATCCAATATTTTAGAATTGAGGATTGTATTGTTGCCATCGTCGCTGTTGGAGAATCAATACCATTCTTCGATGATAAAACATCTTCATGTACAGTGAGATCTCTTATATACAAATGCTGTACTTGTTTTGGACTGATAAGATTTAAATCACAGCGTTGATATCTACGCAAAAATGGAAAAAGACAATATGGAAGGAAAATTATAGCACTTTAGTAATAATTCGGTTATTCGTATCTAGTAATCTTATTGATCCCTAAAACGTAATCCGCGACGTAAGAACTCAATGAAAACACAACTTGTAATTGTACTGAATTTATGTTGTAATCAGCAATCAATAAGGTTTAGGAATGCGAGTTAACCGGAATGTAATGTAATAATTTAGAATAATACAATTATAATGTTTATGAAAATAGTAACAGTATATAATCTGTGGGATTAATGCAATGAGGTAGTCAGACACAGACAATCACTCACAGGTATAAAGAAGGTAAACAATAGAAGTATATAATCAGTCACAGGAAAGGGTATACAATAACCAATACGATTAACACGATATCCTTAACTAACACAATGAACAAGAATAATATTCAGTTCACAAGAATCTAACTTGCATAAACTTGCAGTGTGAATAATTATACGAACAATAGATAGTGACAGTGGTCTGAATGTTAGGTGCTCGCTGTGAGGCCTAGAAGTTAAGAGACCAAATATTAGCTTTGTTGAACTATTGAATTACTAAGAAGTCCCATACTACAACAAAAAGGCTATCAGGTGCTTCCCAGTTGTAAATGGTTATCTAGCCATAGTATATCAATGATGTGAATAACAAAATAGGTATTGGTTTAATAAAAATGAAATTCATGAAGTCTGGAATAGAATAAAGTTATCGTCTTATGATAGCAGTCGTCAATTGTGTAGATTTCAACAAGTTTCTTCGGGATAAAACTTCGAAACAACAAACAATTGAATCACACTATGATGTTGAGATAAGTAACTAATTAAAAAGTTTCGACACTTATATAATTAGTGCGTTAACGCACTAAATATGAATCACGTTTATCGTGTTTGATGGTCAAAGGTGTTAACAAACGGTTTCTATGCATCTAGATAAACAGATAAAATTCCACGATCATGTCAGTGAAATGAGAGTAGTATTCAGCGAAAAAAAGAATGAATGACAGTAGCTGTAAGTGAAGTTTAATGTGCAAATTTAATTATGTTAAGGACTCTGCAGTTCCATCTACATTTAAATTCAAGTTTCGACCATTTCCAACTGAAGCTCCAACCTAGTATTTATTGATGAAGCTCTACTGATTCACGGTACTCATCGCATTTTATACAACGTTGTATAAACTAATAGTTGAAAAAGTTTGTTTGCTAACGGTATTTAGCAGCTAGTCGATCAGACACTTTTGTAATCAATGTATCATACAGAATGAACAAAGTGAAATGACAAACTTTTCAGGAAGATCATTAGAGATACTTTGGTTGAGTAATTATTAAATACTTTGTTACTATCATTTCTGTTTTCCTCTTGACCTAAGATATTATTTAAAATACCATTTGTGATTATATCATTTGCGACTTATGAACTAAGATCAATTATTTGTTTACGGTTACGTAAGTTGCTATCATTAATGCCTTTGATTTGTATTGATATTAGTACCCAAACTGGGTTGCTATGCTATTTGACTATGTATGAATATATTTATACGATTATGTGAAATATATGTAAAGGAAAGAATTATGAAGTAGTCGGTCCGACTTCATGTACTCTTCCAGATGTGGTTAGATAAATTTGAGGCAAACTTATAAGTATTAAGAATATTAAGTCTTTGTTTTTAGACGTTGTATTTTTTCTGGTTAATAGGTCGTTTCTGTCATTGGCTGCTCAATGTAAGATCACTAGTCGCTCAACTAAAGAAAGCATCAATATGGATTCTAAATAAGAACTTAGAGATTAATTAGAGTATACCCTTTTATTAGTATTTTTAATGTTTTGTCGGTACCATTAGTTTATCATTTCCATTGAAATATGAATTACAAAATACTGCACACATGGATGCACATAAAAAGATAAATACTAAATTTATACTTAGCCTGGCGACTATATCAAATATTCTTAATGTGTGGTAAACAGAAGTTAGCCGACAACGGTATATATATGTGCGTAATTAAATTATTTTAAGATTAGACAGTCATTAACTCAATAGATTATTTGTAAAATAAAAGAGTTGAAAGCGAAATACCAAAACAAAAAACAAATGATCTACAGAAAAACATTCATGCCGAGTATTATTATCAGCGTAGAAATCTAGGATCTCTTTTTCTCTGGATAACAATTGTGAAGTTTGTTTTGATTTTTATTTTTTAGATAAAGAAATTTTAGTTCAACTGAGATGGTTATCTTTGTGGAGATTAGCATATACCAAAGCTAACTTCTTGCCCACATGGAGAATCAGTTCTCTCAAGTTGGCGCCTAAGACCTTCTGACAATTATCAACTAGCGTGAAACCTAAATCCTGTGTTTTTGTAGACTGCATCTAAGCACGTGGCAATAACAGTAAGCATAAATGTATTTGAGTAACTATATAAACACAACCCATGTGATACAATTCCGTTGTTTTTGGTAAGACGAATAACAACAACAACAGAAGCTGGAAACAATAAACGAACAAGAACAATTGAAGCTAGGAAAAAAAACAGCAAACGAATGACATTTAGAAGATAAAAAATAGCAAACAACAATTAATTGCTGCCTTAAAGTAGTATAGTTGAACACGGGTACACTGAAGATGTAAAATAAGCAACTTCACCCTTAAAGGTGGAACTTTGACATTGAGAAATGACAGAACACGAAATACGTAGCTATATAGATGAAATATTCCACATACACAAAAGGATACAAAACTCAATTAGAAATTTGGAAAAGTGAAGTGATCTTGTACTTTATTTGCATTTTGATAGCATTAAAAAAATAAAAATAAATGGAATTTCATAATACTAAAATAATACTGAAATTTTTATTAACATCATAAATTAGGAGGAGAGTTTTGACTAAGTCAAAAATGATTTTAATCATGAAATGATGCTAGTTGGATAACCCTTGAAGATTAAAAGACATTTAGAATATTGGATCTCCAACGCAATGGACAGTTTCACAATACTTAAAACTTTAAGCTCGATTTCATACAATGCCGTGGATATACAGATGTAAAGTACACATTGGTTTAAAATATTTCAGATGCTCGTCTTAATTTGTTCCGAAGAAATTACTGATGTGTCCAGTTAATGAGAGAAATGATCTGCAAACAAAGACTTATAAATCCAGAAACATTACACAATAAATTATTATGTATATTTTGTATATAAATTTCAATTTAGTACCTTTGACTAGATTGTACCATTTGTGTCAATATATTCACGCTCCTATCACTATCTGATTCAATGGTTAAACTTAAGTGTTTGTGCATTATGTGTTCGAGTAAAATAATTAGCTTCAAATAATATAAAGTAAATGACAGATTCATGTTGTAAAAAGATAAAGTGACTATAGTTGAAAATCGAAGTTCACCGTGAGATTCAAAGTAGTTATTTTTAATCAATTCATTCAACGACTCCAAGGTACTATTTTGAAATTCATATATCATTTTTGTGTACAAAGTACTGATAACTGTCTAGCAAGTCTACACTAGAAAGTCAATTATTATTTTGTACAAAATTATATATTCGAAAGATAGATGAACTTGGAGCATTGATCACATACTCTTCGTTAAGTTTTAGAGTATAAGAAATAAGATGTCGACTTCGCAGACTGAGATCAAGTGACAGTGTTTGCGATTAAAAGGTGTATCGAAAGAAGCACTTGAACTTCATGAAAGCTTGATGTCGTAAACTGAAGGTGAAGTCATGGCTACCATCATAAGTGTCAATCATAAGTAGTTATCAGGGCTATCTTCCACCCTAATTTTTACTCTATTTCGTCATGGATGTTCTTCTAGAAATTACACTTTCTTCATCTTACATTTCAAGGATTGATCACCTATCACGACACTCACTTATAGACTTACAATGTGCTAATACAGTCAAATTTAGTACAGACGACGAGAAAATGTAGTTTCCTAAACGACTTGAATAACAATGCAGTAATATTTGGAATGTGATTCTTTGCCTAACAATCAAAGATGTTACTCCAGGATAAGTATGCGTTAGCCCCTAGATTGAGAATGAAGAGTGAACTAGCTGAGTACCTTGATCACTCCACTTAACTTGAGTCTTAACAGCAGTTCAATGAACCTATGGCACGGATTGAATTCCATTAAAAATTTGTATCACATGTGGTGTAGGCGAGATAACTGTTTGTCAATTAGATAAACGAATATACTAAGTAGCTGTCTGTTCCGTGTTAACCTATCTGAGAAACATACACTATCGAAATAGTTAATATACGTAGGCTGAACGTTTTTGATAATAGGTTCCTTCAAAGTATTGACCGGATAAGCAATATTGAGGTCAGAAAAAATTCTGAATCTTCATCAATTGAGGTGTTTAGAACATGTATTACGTAAACCTAACCTCTGACTGCCTCGACACGTCAATGTATACAGTCACTGACTGCTGGTAGATGAAGGTTACCGAGTTGAAGTTTGCACGAAAATCGTGAGGCTAGAAACATTGGATAGGATGGCTGAGAAACGATCAACGTAACGCAGATGCATTCACTCTTTATTTACATTTAGACGATGAGTTATTACTTTTGACTGAAATCCAGTTTAATCAGAAATTAGCAGCAGTTAGACGATAACAATTACAACTTAATTTACTGAGCTAGTTTTGATGAAAAAGATAAAAGATTTCAAAAAAAAGTAGTTTCAATTTGTCTGAATAAAACGGAATATAATAGTTAAAAGATTTTTGTTTTTAGAAACAATTATTTCTAAATTCAACTAGACACTGTAACGGAAATGATCGTATTCAAACAACTTTACTAGATGAGTGGATAATTAAGATTGAAGGATACATTGAATCAATCCAGTGGAACGCGTATCATATGTGTGAAGATAACATTTGTAACGTATTTTAATTAAAACTCCCATTCTAAACAAACAGTAATTGAAGAATTATCATTTAACACTACAAATAACTGAAAACCTAATGTAATTTGACTATTGATTGGTGTAATTCGTTAAGTAAAAACAACAACTAACCAAAAAGAAGTGGAGTGGGACGTGAAACTATAACTATGTGCTTCAAAATTAGATAGATCATTCACTAAGTCATAGTGCCGACTATCTATTACTGAAAGCACATAAAACCAAGTTAAAGTTTTAACGTCTTATGATAAGCGCGATACTGATATAACTGGCGACAAGCAAACCCATACTTAGCAATCATTGGTATTTTAAAAGAGTTCCATACTAACTTTGTGTAAAATGTTTTTTATACAGTTGTGTAATTTTGTTACATAGAATGATTTATGTTTTGCCGACCAGTTATACTGTTTACTGATATTTGTTCATTAGAAGCATAGCATCAAATAAATCAGATTTGTGGCCAGTTATCAACTGGCCGCAATAGATTTGGGTTATGGATTACGATCTACGCAATTCATACTAATTTTTCTTTCACTACAACAAATATCTTTAGAAACTACTGGGTTAGAGAGTTCAAAATTTCACATTCTTCAAATTTAATCAATCAGTGATGGAATGTCTATTATGCGATATATTCAACTTAGTTGACTCCACTATAATGTATTTTCTAAGAACATCATTAGATATATTTTAAAATTTATTTAAAAATTAGCGAAGCGATTGACTCGGTGTTGCGTGTAAGACAAATGTCAGCGAAGGTAATATAGCGAACTGACAGAAGTTAGTTATGTAAACTCAATGGCATGAAGGTTAAAAGCTCGCTGAAAGGCCAGAATATTCTAAATTCTCTCAGTGGTGACGTTGTGAGTAAAGACTACTGAGGATGAATAAGCTAATTGAGTAATAAACCGCGAATTACTAGTACTGAAACAGATAATGAAGAATATTTTCGAAGTATTTCTATCTACCCAACAATTATTAGCTACCTGTCACAATCCTGAAAAAATCGACTCCATAGAATAAAGGATAGTTTGACGACGCTGATATCTGTCGAGATCACTTGGATGAATGATTTAATACTTAAAACGATGTGGTTATCAGTAGAAAATGGAAATAAATCATTTCTTTAAACCATGAAGCTAAAAAATACCAAAGACTGATTTGACTCGTTGATGTCTCCAGTAGAATACATTAGATTCTCGAACTTCGCGCTCTTTTCTAATCCAACTGAGATAAATTACACAGTTTATCACTAATGATTTCTAGAACACTGATATCACTTATAAATATGTGGTGTAATTACTTTGATGTAGAAGCCAAACTTTAGTCATGTTATCGCCATCTTGGCTCGCTCATGAATCAAGTGTCCTAGATTACACATGATACCGTTAAGGAATTAGCACTATACGTATTCGATGTAGAAACGTAATCGTTACATGATTGATACTCGCTTATCCTTTCTTTTTATCTACATATTCCTTTCCAAATTATTATATTGTTATTATACTGGTTTGAATTAGAAATAACTCAGTGTCCACAGAGCATCGTAGATTCGATTTATTGCATATTATTACTAAGAAAGCTGAAATGAAATTAAATGAATGTAGCTCATTCAATAAATTCACATATTTTATAGAAGAAAACATCTGGATTAATGCAGCCTCGAGGCATCACGCTCAAATACATAAATTCAGTCTTCATTCAGTATAGCCTCGATACATTGAATACAAGAAAGCTATTTCAGTCAGTGTTTATTATTTTCTATGTACACTAGAATGATATCTATGGCTTTCTAGTTTTATTTTACGCATAAAATTGGTCAACACTCAGGACCATATCAAAATGGAAATAGTAAAGTATATTTAAATTATGTAAAGCATAACTGTTCAATTAGTTATACATAACATGGAGCCTTATACATGTGTATCAGCTCAAGTTCTTATTCTACATCAGTAAATAACGATCAAATTGAGAATAATAATATCAGAATACAGTTAAACGAGGAGTGAAAATGTGTGCCTGAAAGAATAATAGAACTTAATATCTAGAAAAAAATAAAGAGTAAATGCACTTTGCATTACTGCTACCGATTTCCAACTATTTTACTTATTTATTGCTTAGTGCATCTGTGAACTGGAAATGTATGCACGACGCAATTATGAAAGATCACATTTCTAAAAAATATAAGTAATCGTTGAGTGTGGGCTAGGATGCTGTCCCTGAAAGAACATTTTATATTTAAAAAGAGAGTAAAGTATCCTAAACATATTTGCACTGTTACTCCAAGTTTTTTTGGCGACTGCATGTTGTCAGAGTATTTACCAAAAGATACCACTTGGAGAAGTAAGATAAGATGATAGTTCTTCATAAGCTCTGACTCAGTTTATGTACATTTTTGGTATGGCTTCCCATGAAAGATATTGTCACGCAATCTTTCGGTCTACAGAGTAGAAATGAACAGCAAGGCATTTTCAATGTTAATTTCCATAACAATCATTTTTTACACGCATCAGTCCAAATGCATATGTACCTATTAGGATAATAGCGCTTGAATATGAAACAGCGTAATACTTTCTAAACTTTACGAAAAATATGTTCAAAACATTTTTATTTTCACAAATGAACAATTTACCTGAACTCGGATATTTAACTATAAATGATGAGATGCACAAAATCCTAATTTCAGAAGGACACTACAATAAACTATAGCACATACAAAACAAACTAAAATAAATGGTATGCTTGCATTAATTCTGTAGGGAGCCAAAGAAAATTCCAGTGATAGGGTCTTCGGAACCTAGGATAATGCAAACAATACTTCGTTCGATAAGCTTCCATTTAAAAATCATTTTTAGATATATCTAGAGAAAGTGACAGATTTTCACATCCTTACTGGATAGCTACTGGTTTCGTTGTCGATTTTGGTTTCTAGGACGTTCTCAAATCTCAAGGTCATACATAAAACTATTAAAAAAACTAGTTTTCCTTTACCAAGAGAAGTGAAAGAGATGAACACTTCAAAACAACGAGCAGTAATTCATTTATAAATCATGTAAACTGGATTATTCTCGATAATGCTATAAAAAAGTAATTAATTTTTCACTCACCTTGTCAGAGGATTCAATGTATAATCATGAAAATTTGGTGGCATATTCTGAGCTGTGGTCTGACTTAAATGTTGGTAAACTGATTCACGTTGTGCAATTACTTTTAGTGGATGTACACCAGAAGCAAGTAGGGAGACAGACCAGGCAGCATCAAGTGCAGACATAAAGCCCAGTGCACAACCACTACCAGTAGGGCCAAAATGGCTGAAGCGTGAGAAAGAATTATTAGAGAAATAGGCAAGTGTGAGTGTGCACAAAAGGAAAAAAAGATATGATTAACTCAAAAAAAGCGACGAAAAGAATAAAGAATACTAAATACTACACGCATACGAAGATAAAGTTAGAAACAAATATTACAAAGAATCTTCAGACAAAATAATGTGATTTTACTAATTTTACTGAATTACCTGTCCTGTAAATGTAAGACAAAGAAGTCTAGATTACAAGAACTTTGAAAACAAACGCTCATAGACTGTAATGAATATTGTTAATAGATTTCATCCATCAAAACATGATTGAATCTTATCACTCCTTGTAAAAGAACACTCCTCGGAACTTGTTCTTCAGGACTAAAGTAGGCTCTTTTACAGTTCTACCGATTCGACTGTTTTGGCAGGTACATGAACATTTGTACAAGCAACTTACTATAACATGAGAAGAGTGGCTATAAATCTCTGAGTGTCTCGCAGCGCATGACAATATTGCAGGGACACTCATAAGAGGGCTAAATACAGTACTTACAAGAACACCCAAAAGTTAACTTGTTATCCTGTACAAAATAACATACTCTCAAACAATTAGGTGACCAATTATCTAAGCAACAATCTCGGCAACTTTCGAACGGTAATTATTTATTCATAGACAGTAAAACTTTGGAAATGTTGAGAACCTGTTACAACTGACTTCTAATGAAAATAGCTGCACCGAACAGAGACGTCTAATGATGAATAAAAAATAACTGCTTCATGTAGTTCCAAATTACAGATAAACGAGCTGACAGTCGGAACAAAATTAAGAAGTTGAAAAGGAAAAAAACATCCGATGACCATATCGAAAATAAGACGAATGTAGCAGAATGCAGTGAACAATTTTCTACATAAACAGCCAATATTCCGTACATTCATACAGCTAAATCTAGAAAACTAAAAAGAAACCAGAACCTTCAAGTAAAAACGTGAAGCGGTTATCATAATAGAAATATGAAGTTGTAGAGAAGCTACATACATCTCTAAACAGAGAACGAACGACAAGCTGTTTCGCAGGTGTCAATAAGCATGCTACATCGGATTTTAGTATCAGTCGACGTCTATCAATCAAAAAAGAAACAAGGTTGTCAGAATAACTAAATATCCATTCACTGTGAAAGAACAACAGTAGTTAATCGTCAATACTCAATAGTTTCACGGTTGATACACATAATCATAAACTTTGCAAAGGATGTTTGGAATTGTGACTGACAGTGGGAATCCAGAATCAATATTCCGTTCCATTCAGATGACATTGTAATAAAAATGTAAGAGACCCGATATCATTTCAAGTCTGACATAGAAAGACGTTGTCAGATATGTTGATCAATTTCTGTGTTCAGGAGACCTCAAAAATTGATAACAGTATTCAATTCATATCGTTGACATTCAAAGAGAGAGGAGAAGTGGGATTACTGCATATATGATCTTCACCGCATCCCTTACAGTTCAACTGACAAGCAGAGAGATCCCTTGATGGCATTCAAGAAGGCGCTGATAAAGCGAAAAATGAAATATCGATCCAGATAATAAACGAATTTTTAACATCCTGCTGAGTAACTACTCACCTTGACACTGCCTAAGGAGTATTCACCAACAATTAAAAGTAGATCAGAGGAGATAGTCGTACTCAGGAAACTCAAAAAGGGAAGGATATTGGGATAGTTCTTAGAAAACTCGAAGAAGCTGAAAACTTCCGTTCAATCATCATTCAATAAAAATTTGTTTAAACGTTGACATGACTTTATCTTATCAATCGATTATTCAATATTCTTCTGTTAGATTTGATAAGTTGTAATGGTGATTTCTAGTCTTTTTAATATTATAAATACATAGATCTTTCGGTACATACTTGATGTTTACTAAAGTAAAGTCTTTCTTTCCTACTTCTATGTTTGAATTTGTGAATTAGAAAATTTTGGGGATTCGCGTTTGAATAAACTAGTACAAAGATAATAGGCGGTAGTCTAGGCTCAAGTACAAAATACATAAAATGAAAAAAAACAAAACAACAACAACAACTAAATGAAGGTACTACAGAAATCTGTTGACTAATGAAAGCACATTTCAACTTGGTGTTTATCAATGTTTAAACAAAAGAATACACTATCATCATTCTTAACGAATTTAAAAGTGCTTCTTCTTTCAACTCTATTATCGATCATAATGATAAATTGTTACTTGAGGAAAGATTATTTAACATTTCATAGTTTCTATCAGTGTAAACAACACAGTTTTTTTTCTTTTGATTGTAAAAAAAAAAACTGAAAAACCTTATTGATAAACAAATTGTAAAAGATGAGTCATCTCACAGTACATTATCATCATTGTAATCATGAACAAAATAAAAAGTAATTTCTAGCTTGAATGTAAAAACAAAATTTTAATTCGACTTAATAAAAAATTTATGGAAAAAACATAGAGATAGAATACACTCCATCTTATATACACAGATACTGACAAATTGAATAAAGGTTAATAGAGTTAATAAGACCAATTAGGTAGATTGTAGCCTGATCAATAGAATTCGATTAGCATTAAAGACTAAATAATTGTGGAATTAGTCAAGTCTTAGTAACTAATTAGTGTAAATATCTCAATCCTAAATTTACTGTAATATTGTAACCTATGAAACTATGTAATCCAGGTTTGAATTAAACAGATACTTATTAGTGTTATGTCGGATCACTAAAGAAGAGTGAGGAATTTCCAGAACTAATTCATTTTTTCTGGTCGTGAGTAGTGTAAACATTTTGTTTCTATTATTGTTACATTTCTCTTACTCTATCCTCTCGTTTAGCATATTTACTGTTACTGTGTTATCTCTTATTATAGACTACAGTTAATCAGTTGTGTACAAGTTGTCCCTATTCACTACCACTATTTCCTTAGTTCTGTATTAATGTCAGCTTACTAATTGGTTCGCTGTGTGGTCTGATTTTGTGTATATATAAAGGCATGATTGAAATACAATTGGATTCTGGATCCTGTCTGTTTGGCTCATCAATCGCTGTTTCTCCTCTATTCCGGTTTGGGGACTGGTAATCGCGGGGCTGACGCGTCTGTACAGTGATTAGTAATCATCAAGGGCACTGTATATTTTTTCAAATACATAACAATTAGTATCTTCAAAAATGAAGATGTGCCTTTGAAGTTACCTCCAAATAGTACGGCGTTTTGATCGATCAAGGCAAATTTAATGAAAAAAAAAACAATTCGTTACTACACAAAAATAAAGTGTTACTCTTCAGTAAATGCAAGTCAGATAGCACAAGAGCATAATATTTTAAACAAATGTCGTCTTTAATAATCCATTGTTCCTTACATAATGCAGATCCCACTAATCATCATTTGAAAAATGCATAATGGATTTGATTTAGTGAAAACATCTCTGAATATCAGAAACCAGAAAATTGCTGTCAATAATAACTGATGCATATTCGATATGGTCGAATTTCACTGATGTCTTCCCGATAGAGCTCCAGAATTACCCATCGGAAGTGGTCGCAGAATATACAGCAGATTGACTAACGTTAGTGATTTAAAAGTCATATACACCTGACAAAGTCTTAAGATTATGAATTCCTACTACTGAGGAGTTCCGTACTAGGATGAAACAGTTGTCTAGTTGTTCATGATCTTCAGTGGTATTCTAAAGAAGATCGATTCCTGAAGTATAATTTAGATTCAATAACCTCTAAAACACCCAATAATAATTGTCACTTATTGCAACTATGCTAATTATAGTGCAAACTGTCGATGGGTAACTATATTTCTTCCGCTTGATCACATCTTAATGGTCATAATGACCATATTTTTCATTACTAAAATAGAAATACATTTGAACTGATTAAAATTATCACTGTTTTGACAGAGTGCAGTCAAAATACTTTATTGTGATCCAATAATGTATTCTTTTCAGTTCAAAAGGTAGGTATTCGATTAGTTGACTACAACTTCATATTTATGTGATGAGAGAGGGATATAACTGGAAGGAAATGGATGGTAAAAATAAGTTGGCAGACAAATTACACAACTCAACAAAGTTATTGACAGAGGATATAGGTTACTTTGTAGGTTTATTGAAACAATTCCAAATATTTGAAATCCAATTTAAGGGAAATGCAAACTATTCTCTCTCTGATTAACTTAAGTGTTCATTCTAAGCAAATAGGGTAACAAGTGGATAGGTGAAATAGTGATGAAATAACATTATACAACTAACATAAACATTTCAACAACAAAAAAAAACACACAATGTAGTGTTTTCAGTAGACATATTGCTAGAGAAATGAGTTTAAAGTGGATAAAATTGGGAACAATAACGGTAAAGAAGAAATGTAATCAATTTACGAATAGATTTGAGCAGTGGCAATACTCGACGGAGTAACACAGAAGTGAGGAAAAAGGTGTAGATATATAACCACTAAAAAAGAACACATTTACTATGATGAATTTCATAAAAAAACAAAACTTTACATTATTCAAATACACTAAGTATCTAATTACAGATCGTTACAAATTTAAATGGAGACGATTCGGTGAAGAAAGGAGATTGTCTTCTAGAGAAAAGCATCGAAAGTATGAAAATAAAAATCGAACGAACATGAAAGAGGTATTAAGATGACGTTGAAGTAAAAAAAAGACACGCTTCTCCTGAATGAAGACATCAAGATAGAATTGCTGAATCATCATGGCCTCAGCTATGCATGCATTCTTAACCTGAGCTTTCTTTGAACTGGTTCTTCTAACGTCGCAGATGACTTTGAAGGTCGATTTTAGTAGTAGCGTGTGGCTACCAATTGACATTATGTTCAAGAATTCAGGAGATAACTGCCTTAGAACATCCTTGCAGAATAGTGCTCATGCTTTGGCCATGTAAATTTTCTTCACATGAACACGTGAACCAGTTAATACACAATAAATTGAACCAAAGCGGTATTTTATCAATGATTCATCATAGTTAACAACTAAATGGTGATGAATGTTTTAACGAGCATCTTCTGTTCCATAAGGAATGCAGATGAGCTGCATTGGAGCCTTTTAAAATTATTAACAGACAAACGATTTCTTCATTACTAAGTTTTGCAGGAGAGGTCGCTACCAAACGTTCCCAATCTGACTTATCTGTACAAAAGTATGGCGTGATAAACCTTTCTTTACCACAGTGAATACTCATTTTTTTCGATTTACGGTAATCTTTTTGGTATTCACAATTGAAATCAGCTTTCGTTCAAATTGTGTTGGGTAAGTATATACATATTTAATTTTTTTTATGACTGTAATTATTTTCTTATTCAATATGACCTCAACCTCTCTATAACTTTGTTGAGTCTTTAATTCCTCGTAACTTCAGAGTATTTACAGTTGATCAGAAGCCCAGAAATATAGCCAATTTATTCCAATTACCAAGTCTTGTTTTCCATGGGTAGTTAAAAAATATGTGTTCAGGTTCGCTTTCGAACCTCAGTGCTTGGATGGTGGGCACGTAATTAAAACAAACTTATGGTATTGTAAAATGACACACTATTGAATAGGTTAACATACAGTTCTGTATGTATGGCAGTTAACGATGGTAGAAGACGGTTGAATCTAACTAAGTACTATATTGTGACAGTAATAAAATAATATAACTACTGCCACTAGGCTAAATTGATTAAAGTTTCATCCTTGTTAATTAATAAGGTTATAAAATTTAGTAAATTAATTCACATAACCTCCGCATCATTTCTCCTAAAAATATGTGAACACTGAAACCCAGGTGAATTTGCGTTATAGGACAACAATTTAGTGTCAGCTCAACCGATTAAGTTAAGCAATAAGAGTACATTAATTTAGTATAAAAATTAGAATGACTGCGATTGTGATTTGTCAGCTGGATGTACCTAAATCCATGTTTATGGTCATACTGCAACTCGAACTAAGTCCAATTGTTGAAAGTGCCATCGTCTTCTTAACTGAGCTAGCGTGTGTACAGAGAGCTACATTTTTCTAACAGGAGTATGTATATATATAATTCTAAAAGTTTACATCTTCCTGTTGATACTGTAAGTAATCAGCAGAATGCCCCAATTAATTTCAGTCTTGAATAATAATAACTGGAACATACAAACACTTACAAATAACAATGAGTTATTTGAATTACATATCAAATACAACTTACATCAAAATAAGTAAGTACTGTATATGCCTTATCAGTAACACTATGTCATAATAACATAGAAAACTTCTTTTCTATCATACTAATTTAAAGGACTCTTCTATAGAGAGTACCACTAAGTGAATGATAGGTGATATAATTTTTCGAACACTCCTCATAACACACTAAGCCTATCTCAATGCTGATTGATATAACAATATAGCATAATAGATTCATGGTATGAATAACGAAAACGTAACGAAATAATAAAAAATATCAACTGTTTTCTTCATAACTTACTTCATATAATCCATCACCTATAAGACATTGTAATAAAAGACAACGATTCTTTTCTAATATATTACATGAATGTTCGGCTGCAAACATTCGTGTAAAATCAAATATATCCACATCTGGTTCACCATAGGAGTTCAGTGCAAAATCTAAACGTGTCAGTGCACCACTGGTTACATATGAAGCTGTTTCTCTCGCATACGCTTGTAAAGCTTTCTTATCCACATTATTTTTATTTAATAAACTAACTGAATCATCTTGATCCTTTGAATATGAAGAAGCAGTTATTGAAGGTATGAATTTCGAAAGAGCAAAATAAAAACAGAAAGTCAAATATGCACAAAATATTCCAAAGAACAACAAATACACACATATTTGTAAGGATGTGTATCTCCGATTATATTAACTATTTCCTTAAAAAAATTCAGTAACATTATGTTTCTAATATTTTCTCGCTGTTAGTGTTAATGATTGAACAGTATCTATTGTTATACATACATCTTGAACAGATTACTTGGATATTGAAACTTAGTCACAAATTTCAGTAAGTGTGAATTACAATTAATTAGTAAAATTAATATCTATCGGGCAAGTCAGGGTCTATCTGAGCGTAGTAGCCGAGTGAATGATGCATTAACATTTGAAGTATAACGACACACTTCTGGAACACTAAAGACACTGGGGATAATCTCCTCCCTCCTTCAGTCTCAAAATGTGTGCACAATGATGAATAGTCTTACAGAAAGTATCGCTTTTACAATAATTGATTAATACTATTCTAGAGCAAATTGGTAGTAATGCTCATACATTCTCATATTATTGATCGGTAATCTAAATCCCGATTGAAGAATGTGAAGATTAGCGCAGTTTGTAGAGGATGATTCGAACCTGCGACATACCAGCTGAAAGCCAAGTGCTGTGGCCATAAAATTATTACAACAAATGTAAACCTAAAACTAGTTACAGTAAGAGAAATACAACAACGAATGGCTTATTTAAGTGACTTGTTTTTCTTTTTCATTTTACCTATGTTCACCTCTGTCGAATAATGATAACTGGTTACTCGTGCAAACTTAACACTAACTTCTCATAACCAATAATAAGTACTGTTAGTTAGTAGTTGGGACATTATATATCGTAAGTCAAAAAGAATAACACAAGTATGTCTATAATTTGGTGAGTTACGCATACAAGGTATTCATTTTAATTTTAGCATTGAATATTGAGGAGAAAAATAATGTGATGAGTTTTTGTGTACTTTCCTTAACTGTTTCAATTGTTGGAGTTGTGTATTGAAACAATAATAATAGCCAACAGAAATTCAACAATATTCATATTCAACTTTGATGAACAACTTTACACTATGGTAATTAATCCTAATTCTTCTAATATTTTCATCTATACATATGAGTCGAGATTGAAGGAGGAAATTGTAATAGCAAAGTGATACATGGATAAAAATTATCATTAGATGTACACAAATCACCTATTCATATCCTATGAATCTATACACTATTACACTATATTTGTAGTAATATTGGGTTCTTTGAACTTAGTGTCTACTTAGAGTAGAAGTGAACTTTTCTAACTATTTGTAATTAATAGCTCAGTGCATGCAAATGATCATAGTATTAATTAGTTGTCGTTATGTATCCTTCTTTTCCGTTAACTTTGTTCAGTTGACATTTCTTTAACCAGCTCAAAGAACCCAACATTTCACCATTACGTACATAAGTGCATACATATATATCAAGTGATTTCATATGGTAAAGAAACTGATAAAGAGGAGAATGAATTTTAAATAAAAGAAAAATAGTTAAAACAATTAAATTGATTGACATATCAAAGATAAACATATGATGTATAATGATTAAAATGTATACATCATGAAAAACTTTTTTTCGAGATGAGATAGATATTGATTAAGAAAGAAAATACATGGACCAATAAAAAACTTAGTTTTCATTTTTTATGTTAAGTTGGATAGGGGGTTGACAACAGAGTCTGAGAAGCACGTTTTGCCCCAACTAGGACTCTTTAGTTGGATACTCTTGAATCCTCCCCCTTCCAGTGTTGATATCGAGGCAACTCGACAATACTAAATAGTTGATTATGGGTAATGATACCAAACGCCACCAAGCTCTAATGATAGTTATCCCATATACACCAATTAGATAGTTTCCATTTATTAATATGGCCTAAACAAATAATCAACAATTTTACAAACTGATGACATATTTTTGTTTAGCAACCATTGGCTTTGTTGCAACTTACTCCTACTACAGTAGTAGTTAGGCATATATAACCTATGTTCCAGCAAACTGAATGGATGAAAAATAATCGCATCGTCAACTGATTTGTTAACTTTGCCTAGTACTCTATATAACTAACAACAGTATAGAAGCTCTTTGTGTTCATAAACCTACCACCACCAACAACAATATAATCCACATGTGTTTAGAAAAAGTTGGAATAAGTAATAGTGCATGTCACATGTATTTTATTGCTTTAAATTCATAAATAATCCAAATTTATCAAATATGTTCATGAGAAGGTAAATACATATTTGAAATAAACAAATTTCTATTTGTTCTAACGTAGAAGAACCAACTGAAATCACTATGAAATATTCAAGTAGCTTTTTTTCTATAAAAATGAAATTGAATGGGAAAAATACTTGCATTGTGTAGGTTTAACAAAACAAAATAGATATTGTTTAAAATTAATAAACTCTAACATAAGTAAAATGATAAGATCAGACAAATGTTGTCTTTTATAAAATGATAACCCACTTGTTTCAATACACCTTTTGCTAGAAGACTATGCTTTTTAGCTGTCATGACAAAATAATGCGTTTCGTCTTTATAATAAACAATATTCTCCAAATCGATGCCAGTGTCTGTAGCTAAACGTGAGAAAAACGACTGATTGAATATACGAGCGACACCGCTGATTTCTTCAACTTGTGCTTCAGCTGGAGTGTGATAATTGATAAAATTCACTGTGATTGCAATAGCCAAACGGCATCGTAGTTCTTTACACGGAAAACCTAAAAAGAAAGTATTATCTATAAGTAAATTTTGTTTCTTTAGGACAAAATCTTCGTTGACAACTGTGCTTTAAAACATAGCACTCACTCATCGAATGAAGGGTAAAATGGTTGAGAATGACAGATATATAAGATTTAAGGAATATTAATAACGTTGTGCATAATCGCAGCTTACATATTACAAATAGGATTGCATCTAACATCAATCCGTTTGCCTTATTTCAAACTTGTTTAATTTTAATAGATTACGATTTCTTACTTAGAATCTGAAACAAACATTTCGAAACACATAAGTAGCTACAACTTGATGATAATGTGTGTGAAATATCGTGCAGAAACAAAATCAAAATGCAGGGTTTCTAGTAGTTTCTATTTAGAATCATCAAATTAAAAAATATATCACTTATAAACGACCTAACAACTTTAGAGAGAAATTTTATAGATGAGCGAAGTGTGTAATTGTCAAAACAGATAAATGGAATGTCGACTGATAGATAGTTTAATGTGGCGAAGTGACAGTGTCAGCCAACTAGATTGGAATTATCTACTAGACTTCCCGATTAGGAGTGAATTGATATAAAGGACACGAACCGATGTCAAAAAAATATGTTTTTCATCAAATCAAATAAATTCTAAACAGAAAAGTACACAAAAGTAGATGCCATACGTAACTTAGCTTTGTAGATCACTTAGTGTCCTAAATGCTAGGCCTAATTCTTATCTATAGTATCACTACCTACATTAAGTAGAATTGTTAAGAAATTTTCAGGGCATAAATTGAAAATACATCATTTGCGATTACTAAGTGTATGAAAATGAAGTTGAGAGAGAAAATGAAGAGGAAAACTATTTATGAATCGAGAAAAACCAATTTACATGAGCCATTACAAACATAAATACATCTTATTGCTATAATAGCCAGAAATAAGAATAATAACATGTGATTGGATTACTTTATATTTCATGAACGTCACAGCCAAACTTTGTCATGTGCTTATTACTCATTATATTTAGACCGGGTTAGTACGCCTATTTAGATTATTGAAAGGAATACATAATGTAATCATCTGATGTAAGAAGCTGTTAACTTTATACGTAAATAGTGCGTAAAAGTCAGGGATGTTTTTTTTTCTCAGAAAACCATAAAAATTTTACAGTTAGCTAGTTGTTGTTCACAAAACAATTAAATTCAATCTATATTTGAAAAAAATAATTAAGAACCAATTCAAAAACAATAGCTTTAACTATCAACAAAGTATACTGTTACTGGAAATGTATACCAGAAGAACCCGACTGTGTCATTGACAGAGATTCATTGATCTTCATTGTCTTCAAGTAAAGCTATATAAATATAATACTTACTCAAAAATACAGTAATAAATTATCAAAAAATCAGATAGTGTTACACATCATCAAAGTGTCTGGAGGTTTTGAGCAGAAAATAAAGGTGTTATGTAATGGCTTGAAGGCTACTGGAAAAAGTCTATAGATGAAAAATTACAAGAGGTAATTGTTCTTTTCATGAATATGAAAAGCAATCAAACGAAAGAAACAAGTTTATTGGGAAAATAGAAAAAAAAATAAACTACATTATAATTTCTGAATACTTTATGATGTAATGCATTTTCTACCGATCACTAGTCAACTATATCTATTAAATCACTATAAATATGATTACACAGATACGGTAAATGATATCAATATAAAAAGACGATTGTCTTCGCTAAATTGTCTTCTATTTCTGCTTAGGCTGTTTATTGATTAGTGACCAGTGTGATGAATATCTAGATCTGTTTCGCGCCAGTATAATTATGTCGAAGATTGCAATGTGGCTTCTAGTTTATATGAAAAGGTAACACATACAATATGTTGTGACGGAAAGTAGTTTCAAGGTAGTCGGCAGGAAATGCTGCTTGACTAGAGTTTCATTAGGTTTAGCATATATAAGCAATCTTGATGAAATAAGTGGAATCATACTGGTTACTACCTGATGACTAGTCAGTATAGATATCTTAGTCCTACAGAAAGTCAGCTGCTGCCTGAATAAGTTAGTATTGACGGCCACATACTACGAATGTGAGTGGAATCGAATCGATTAAGAAGCATTAATCCCCTTAGGATTGCCCTATATGCTTCTTGGCAAGCTTTACAAAACCTAACGGGTACCTACAAGCCCCCTATCTCTTTATCTTCTTCAATTACAGAACGAGTTCCTTTCACTAAATATGGACCAGATGAAGACGAAATCGACTAATTATCAGTATGAAAAGTCAAAATAGAATACATAGAGACAGGTCTTTAAGTATGTTTACGTTCATAGTAGAGAGTAGATATATTGATGTCTTACTATTAACAGAGCGAGATAGTGCGAAATAATAAACTACATAAGAAGCAATGAAATAGTATGCTGAAAATTCATATTGTACCAAACATACTATTAAATAAAGCTGCTATAATAATAATAATAATAATAATAATAATAATAATAATAATAATAATAATAATTATTATTATTATTATTATTATTATTATTATTATTATTGTAAGGAAAACAAAGAAAGCTTCATATAATTTTGTACTGAAATATATGAGAACAGAATTTTATGAACTACATAAATCAATTATAAAAAGGAACCAAGAATGATTTCTTTCAGTTGAAAAGGTTCATCTCATTTCTACGAATAATGCAATCACAACGGGCTTCTGGAGCAGTAACACATAACATTTTAAGGCAATGGGATGCAAAATCTTTCAGATTTCAACTTGAAATAGGAGAGGTTATGGATCGAGAGATGCTAGTTTAATACAAGTTTATATATATGACCTAAATCTTCAACAATGACATTTGAAAGTATTGTTTATGAACAATTGTTATTTAAATAATTTTCGAGCAAACTATTCTTCATTATGCTTAATGCTTGAATATTATTTTTCATTATCAACTCATTTACACAGGTGGATATACATGTACTTCACATTTGAGTTATACTTGTGAGCGTCAGTGCTAGTGATACTAATCAGCTGTCTAAATAGAAGTAGGTAGTAGAGTGACACTAGAACTTGTGAATTTAGTAGTTACAAGTTCAATTTATTCACTACTCTATCAGTGTTTCGTATAGTATGTCATCTAAACAACATGATTAGCATCAAACACTACTACTCATAACTAAAAAATAAGTAAAAATGAGAATTTCACTTTTTTTTTCTTTTGGTTTATTGAAAAGAATAAAAGCAAACAAAATAATCTACCTAATTTTAATACATTAAGAGAAATGATTTACCGATAGAATTTGTTTTCCTGATGACCTAATTCTTTTGTTTTGTAACATTTGTCCATTTTCTAAGTTAAATTTGTTACTGTCGAAATATTACTTCCTCTATCTAATATTTAAACTACAACAAAATACTAATATTATTTTATTTCATTTGGGAATTCTTATAAATTCTTTCATTTTACTTGATGGTTTAAGTGTATTCGAGTGTATGTGTATATGCATGAAATATATATCTATCAATATTAAATTACGATCATCAATATACAATTCCCTAATCTAAATGGTAGCATTAACCTAATATGTTTTTGAATAAGTAAAATAAATTAATTGCAAAAAAACTTTCATATAAACAAAATGAAAATTCGATTTCTTTAATGTTGACTAAAGTGTGAAAAATCGAATAGAGAACTGAATCAGAGATTACAAAAGGTAACGATTTGTAAAATCAGTAGATAATGTTAGAAAAGTAAGTACAGAGTGATAACGAAGTAATGCAAGAATTGAATTTCATTAATGCTCACTATGAAGGAGATATATGACAAGACAAACATGTTTTTGGTGGTCTATAGATCTCCTTGACTATTAGCTCATGAAGTAAACTACAAAGTTAGTGATTGTTGGTTGAGTTCTATAAAGAATAGTGAGACCATACAACTTATTCTCAGTTGTAAATAAATAGAAAAAAAAACACATTAATATTATTTCGTAGGTGCTTCGCAAACTTTTGTTAGTTTCTTACTATCAGATGCTATGTATTTCAGAAAGTGCTAAATCCTAACTTATATATCCAAAAACAATCGATGATGAACCCTCAATTGCCTTGGTAAGTGATATGATTATAATTGCGATTTTTATTCAGTAACAGTTTATTCAAATATCATAGCTCAATTTAGCTCTTCTTATTACGTCATCAGATGATATTCAACTTATTTCAGATCTAACACTTCTATGTTAAACATTAATCTATTTATTTTAGTGTCATATCATGTAATCGAATTATTAATGTTTTAGCGATTCACCAGTTCTCTTTGACCGCTTATCTATTTAGATAAATGAACCCTATTTTCGTAATACCTAATCGATCCAGTCCAAGTAGTTTCTAGAACTGGTACTCGTTTTATGTATCTATAAACATTCTAATAGCAACATTTTAATTCGTGTTTATTCCAATCTTGTCTATCTCTTGATAAATGATGTATATCCATTAAATCTACAATGATATTCACAGACTAAGTAGAATCAGTCAGCTTGTATGCAGCTGAATAGAATGCATTAGAATACAATGAATTCAATGTATTCTACAAATACAGTCGTTCTAGCTTTATTTAAATTAGTAAAGGGGACAAATTCTATCAAGTGTACTGTTGTATCGGCGAAAGTTCACATTGAACTAAACATCCACTTACCTCGTGACAATAAAACCAAATATTTATCTTACTTCATAAATTCATTCCACAAAACAAAAAGAACGAATTACTAATAATTTGATATTTGCATTCCTTAAAGATTTATTTCTGCTGGATACTACTAAAAACTAAGGATATTATACAGCTGTTTCGTCCTAGTACATGAATTCTCAAGTTCGCGCCTCCGTGACCCTGTCAAAAGCGAATCTAAGACCTTCAGGTCCCGATCAGTAGAGGCCGGCCGATCGGTGCTGATGGTTTAAGGTTCGCCGTGAAACATGATAGTACTGAGTTCAACCCCTACAGAAATTATAGGTGCGCACTATCAAGTCTTATACTAACGTAAAACAGCTACCCAGTGTTTTCTGTACTTCCACCAGGAAAAATCGATGACAAATACAGGCAACAAAGTAAAACTAATTTGCACAAAATTATTAGAAATTATCATCAGTGATTAGTTGATTGTCAGTTGAATAATACAATTGGAAAATAAAGTCTTAATCATACGTTGAAGCCCTTGGGAATTTACTAATGCTGAGATTTTGAAATACATATTTTTTGGTGGGGTTCCACTGAAAACCCAGTAGCAGTGGATTGCTATTTCATCCTAGTATGAGACTCCTCAGAAATACGAACCCTAGGTTCCGCTCCAGGGGCTTCAGGTTGGAGAACACTTAACTCTCTGCACCACTGAGCCAATATCTAATGATAAGATCCTAACTCACATCAATTTGTAATGTAGTGAGACTATCATCCATTTTCATTAGTGGTAAGTGTATCACTGGTGACTAGTCTGAACTCTACCAGATACGACTTCTCACTGGAGCTACAGAAATATCCTGAAGGTTAGTCGCTAGTAAATTGATTGTTATTAATAAAAACAAGGTTGTTTGTGGAGATTGGTATTCAATTTTAATTGATTGAATTCGTCAAAGATAGGTGTAAGTAGACATCGAGAGTTCGCACTGCTGAGAAGTCTAATACTAGAACGAAATAGCTATTCGGTGCTCCCTGGTTTTAATAATACTCTACCAACATCAATCTGTGACGAATCCAATCAACTATAACTTTATATCAATCTCTACAAACCACCTCAATCCAACATATTTTTTTCACCAAAACACTAGATTGATGTGACTAGAATTAACCAAAACGATAACAATAATATGTGACTTTCAATATTCATACAATTTGAAACATAAAAAAAACACTTGAAAAATAAAATGAATAATCGATGTCCATTGAAACGGAAATTAGGTTTAATGTGACTAACTACTTCACTTTCATTTAACAGAATGTCCTTGTATGAGGAAATAATGGAATATATATATATATATATATATATATATATATATATATATATATATATATATATATATATATGCCTATTTAAAAACACACGAATCATATGAATGCCTAACACAGTTAACAATCATTTTTAATATGTGTAGTAATTGACGGGATGTTCTAAACAATCAGACAAGTCACTACACTAATGTCTAGTGTATATACATATGTATATATTACTGTACGTAAACGCGTTTACTGTCATAGACTACCTAACATATAACAAGAAATAACGTTTCAGTCAGTCGGTTCAAATGGCTACATCACATCAGTGAATTGAGACCAATACTAAGTTCAATGACATAGTCATAAACAACGACGTACAACTTAGCATATATGCGCATCACCTCAATTTCCCATACCGTATGAGCATAACCAAATCAAATTAATAAGATTGATACCAGAATATAGTGTAACAAGTACGAATGAAAAATGGGACTCAATATCTAGAAGGTAAAAGTAAAGAATGCGTTTGACACTGACCGATTTTCATCTGTGCTACCCAATGTCTCAAACTGATTGTGATTATCGCACAGACCACAACCAAGTAGTCTGTACCTACCAACATGACTCAAAATGAACAGTTAATCTGCTGATACTACGTTTTCGGCCTGGCCTGACGTAGCTTTTTCTTATCTATGATACTCCTACCTCAGTTATCATTGAACGAAGAAGCAACAGATGATTGGACGTACGTAATACATATCCCAAGCTACCTCAAACAGTGATGATTCGTAACTTATCAACCGACTTACCACGTTTGTCTAGTTATTTGTGTTCAACCTTGAAAAGTGTTTCTTAATCTTTCTAAGATACAAGATGTAAGTTTCGAAAATATCTATGGTCGAAGACGATTAGATCAAATATTTCTACTATTTATAAATTTTCATTGCACTTTTAGATTGATCAAAAATATATCTATGAGGTAGTATTTCCCGAAGGCACTTATTCTCTACTGTGCTAGCCTGTGAAGTCTACAAGTTTATTTTATCTACTTATCATGAAGAGAAATAGAAAATGACTTACCAAGACAACTGCGTTTACCATCTGCAGCGATAAGAACATCGAAATGAAAATTTTTCAATACTAATAATTCCGGCTTAAGTTTAGCCCGCCAACCGAAGCGTTTAACTTTTTCATACCAATATTCTTTATTCTCTTTATCACCACCATTTGTATAATCAGTATCTTTATGTTGTTGAGGAGAATAATGTCGATGATGACGTTTACCATTAAAACGATTTCCAACTGCATTAGTACTGCCAGTCATATGATCAGTGTTTATATACTTTTTTTCATCATGATGACTTGGGAAACCATTTTGACTTGGAATACTAAATGATTTTGTATACAGTGAACTAGGAACATTCACTTTTGTGTCGTGGAAAAATATTGGTAAATCTACAAGTATTGCAAATGAATGTATAATGGAAAAAAAGTTAAGTATATATACAATAATATATTCGACGAATCCATATTACGACAAAATGCACCAAAAATATAGAAATCTGAACAATGCCTACAGTTACAATCGCTGAAGTTCACGATACATTCACAAGACGTTAGCTTGAGTTAAGAGAGACAATCAGTGATGGCGGGCAGTTTAAGTACGCAAATTAATCTTAAATCAATAGCGATTTTTTGACTATCCTGAAGAATGGTTTTTAGGTAGTGAAAGGAGATTAACGCTTGTAAGGTTGATTGAAATTTAGATTGCAGGCTGATGATTTCTTTAAAACAGTGAATATTTGCTCGTTTAACACTATAAACATTTTACGTACGCCAGATTACAAAGTTTGTTTCAATAGAAAACGGGAGACTTGTTATCTGGAATATAAAGTTTCATGTCGCGCTGATAACACTGTTAACTAAAAGCAAACAATCATGTTTAGTGTGACTAAAGTAAACAACACAATTCAAACAAAAAGTGTAAATACCATAGACGTGCTGTTTTCGCCTGTTGCCATGCAACTCGCCATGTGACGTAATATGTGCAAGTTTATCAAGCTTGAATTAACTTTGTAAAATTGTCAGTGACATCAAACAATCAAAAACAATATTTTTTCACGGTTCATAATTTTATTTTGTTGTCGTAGATTTTAGATAATAGATTAAAGAGAAATACATGTTTAAACGTTTATTTGAAGAAAATATATTCATTGATGAGATAACTTGGAAACAAAACTAGAACGTGGAAAGAATGGATAGGTGTTGGATGCTACATATATTTTTTGAACCACCGTAACTACTCTGATCAAGATCGATTAAATAACATGCAAATCAAACAAGATTGACAGTGAACTAAAACAAGTTAGGACACTGTTGTACTTCGTATGAGTTGAGTACTAAACGAAGAAAACCTCCGAAGTGCTGACATATTGCATTCGGTAACGTTCCATTGTATTTTGTGCAAAAAGTGATAGAAATAACACTAATGATTATATCGGTCCATAAATGACTTAAAAGCTAAATATCTTACAATCATTAACACTTTAAACGAATTTTTAAACAATGCTTATTTTGTGAAAGATATCTTGTTTATAAGCGTGTTATTTACATTTGTTAAACGACTCATTTTGCAGAACAGCTATTTTATCCTCTGATATCTGTTCGTTCGAAGTACTATATCAAGAATTCGGATTTGCGACCAGTCACCAAAAGGCTGCAATAACTTCAGAAGTTAGTTCAATCGATCGATTGCTTAATCATACTAATTTATACCAATTTCCTTTTATCATAACAAGTGATTAGAATCAAACTCAGTGAATATGTTCCTTGATATCTCAGAAAAAAAATAAATCACTGCCATAGAACAATAGAATATCCAGGATTGCACAGTTAATAAACCCACATTAAAACAAAACACTTTTTAAAATCTTACTTAAATTCTCGTAACTGTTCAACTTCATAAAAATCAATTATCAAGTAGTACTAAATTTAGATTTCGGAAACGAATTCGAATTCACTACCCATGCATCTAGTGTCGATATTCACATCAGAACACAAACTTAGTCCGTTCATATCAAAAGTCACTGCGTTATGCACTGACCCTGAGTTTAGATAGCTACAATTGTGCAAAGGGTGTGTACTTATAATTAACGAGTTATTTGTGTCTCTTCATTGTATAAGACTTCAACTAGTTGTTCCCCGTTGATACATGTGCCTCCTGAGTGGATTGTCTCGATATAGTGTTATTTCACAGGTATGATCATACTTGTAGTCATTAACATAAACGGGGAAATAAACTACACATGATTAGTAAAACTGGAAAGATCATTTACTTGAAAAGAATTTATGAATATTCTCAGCTGGTAGAAAACAATAAATGAAAATGATTGACGAAAAAAATTACAAAATTTTTTCGATGTAAACTACAACTCAAATAAATACTAATAGTATTATTGTATAACATATAAAATGCGTTTTCTATTTGAAATTTAAACATTAACACCTATTCACACTAACATAGGGGTTAAGGCCATACACAATGACCTCGGTGTTCACTAAGTGTAGTGTAACCAGAACGTCCAGTCAATTTTTAGTTGAAGCATGTTTTTAGGTCGTGTTAACTCTGTTATACGAGTGCGTTCATTACAGACAGTTGTGGATAACTTCAAACGCTTAAAATCAATTCCTCGATGAAAATTGTACCCGTATATGCAGCAATAAACATTGGTGTGAATTTCATTAAGCAATTCATTTCAAATGTATGGAGTTATTCACAGCCGTCTGCTATGCACATACTGGATTCAGATATCCAACTGTCAATCTAAAAAATAATGGGAGGTGATGAGTTTAAAACCCTGCAAAGGCATTGAAAACGTTGAGGATAACATTAGCCAGCATAGATGATTATTGTCAGCTACACTGAAGTATTAAGAAGTACTGATTTAAACAGTGATTAGTTAGTCAACAACACGCACATTTACATACAAACGCTATTACAATTGCTTAACTGAGAAGAAATACTGCTTAAAATTATAAATATGAACAATATTACAGACAGTAGAATAAATAGTAATACACAAGCCATAAAACTGTAAGGATTAACTTCTAAATAACTAACGATGAACTCAACAACGTTCGAGGTATACCTACCCTGTGAGCGTTAAAAAACTAACAATAAAACCCAAATTCATAAATAAGTTTAAATGGATTGATCACTAAGTAGTGATCGATGATTGTCTAGTCCTGTTTAATATTTATACATTTTTATCAATTAATGTGGCCATTAGTCTAGGTGACTCGTGATTGCATTATACTACTGACATTAGGTTGATTAGAAGTAGTCGACAAGAAAGTTTAAATACAAAACGAATCAGTAGCTTGACGACAAGTGCCAAGTAGCACGAAATCAAGGCTAAACACAGTTTCTTGAAAATTACCTCCAACCAACGATAAATAAGTCTACTTGGAAATGTAATGCATCAATTTAGGAATAAACAACGTAGTGCATAGTTTCGTACTATTAATCTAAATAAACAGGCACTATTGATTATACACGATGATAAATCAGTCAAAATTACTGAGGAATTTGATTTACTATTGGAAAAATAGTTTCTGAAATTCCGATGAGAATTGATTTATATGTATGCAAGAATCAATACTCTCTGCTGATAATAACACACACGTAAACCACTACACAAGTTCTATCATAAATATGATAATCGCATGTTTATCTAATTAAGTTTTATAGGCTGTACCCACCTACACAATGTGAAGGGTTTGTGGTACTGATTGTACTCTTTGTCTATAATCTTGATAAATGAAATATGTATTAAAATGATTAGATGTAAGTTATCATATTTTCATTATTAAAACGATTTTATAAGTACATGAAGAATTTGACTGTGACCCACTTCATTTTTTAATTGTTACTTTAGTTATATTTCATATTTTACATAATATTTGACCAAACATATGATCTATTTATAATATCTGTCATACTAGGCTACCGATATTTACTTCGATTATGGGGCCTTATCATTTCAACTGACATACAAACTTAAGGCTTTTGATATCTGGCATGTTGATGAGCTATTGAAACATATTAAGACGAATGAAATGGAGCCTGGACTTAACTACAGAGCTATTTCTGTGTTCTAAGAATATTTGTAAAGTAGGCTGGAACAAGAAAAGAGCTCAGAAAAGCTAATTAAATATATACAATCAATGTCTAAGTAATACACACGAAAATATACTATTGTTGAATGTGTCTAACCCACTTATCACCTTCAAATTTATTGACTATGTATAGCTGTCTTACTTCTAAAGCCAATCTCCACCTAAATTATACGTTCCACCTTGCCAAGTGTATGACAAAGATAAATGTCCATTTTTCTGATGATTCATTTGACTTGAGTTTACTGCTATTGGTTGCCCAGTCTTTAAATGATTGTCCTATCTAACAAAGCAGTAAGTTTTAAGTATACTCATTCGGGCCGATTGTTAAAAAAAATTATGGTCAGATTATTTGGTTTCTTAAGATTAACACGGACACATTATGTAAATGTGTACATAACTAAATTGTCTAACAAGATTCACAGAAGCTAAACATTTTTAATACTTTAGCCTAATCGTATTAGCATTTACTAGCCACATATTTTCACTACTTTAGGTACATATATGTTTCCTCCCAAAATATCAAATAAACTTAAAACGAATTAGTAATATATTTGCATTCTACGGCTTCTGTGTGAATTAGTTTTAATCAGATTGTTAATATTTAACGCATTTGACACTCGACAATAGTCTATACCAAAAAGAAACAACATATAAAACTGAACTTAAGAGATTTCTTAACATTTTGATGAAAGTGTTGAGTCTTGGAAACAATATCTTATGTTCTCAGAGGATTCGTTTGTGCATAATAGAAATTACTTTTACCTGTACAGACAAACTAAGTTTAGCCACTCTGTGTGACGGCTAGAGATACTAAAAGGTGCATTATTCACTTTCTAAAAATGAGGAAAATGCACACAACTTCGGAGTCAACGAGAAAATATTTCTACATTGAAGCGGTTCTTTTTTCTCTCTAAATAAGTATTTCCCTTCTACCGAAGCTTCACTTAGGTAAAGTTTATAGCGAAAGTTAGAGTTATTCAATAAGTCAGTCAATTGTGTATAACTTGGCATACACGTATATCAATCTAAGTTGACATACTGTACCAATATGGCGAAATGAATACCAAAGTAATAGTAGTTGTTGTTGTAGTAAAAAAGTTTAAACACAGAATCAGATTTAACAAAGAATCGATTCCCGAAAGTGTAAGGAAATTTTAAAGTATAGGATTTAAAGGAATACAAAGAGTGAATATACATGCGCTACTGTTACGGATTTTGAGTTATGTCACCCAACATCCCGAACAACTGGCTATGACAATTGCGCAGGCGCCAACAAGGTAGCCTGCTCCAATCAACACAATTATAACCAATGGACAAATTATTCCAGTATATAGTTTAAACACCGACTACAGAATAAAAATGTACTACTCAACGCATAAAAAAAACAAGGGAGAAAGCATATATTCAATAGATGTGAAAAACTCAAGCAGTAAAACATTACATAAAAAGTACACTTTAATTGATCATTGACGAGCGATTATTATCATGCATAAATTTGATATCACAGATTGATATAGTGAGACAACCACAGAAAACTAGAAAGTATCCGAACAGATGTTTCGTTATAGAACGAAACGCATATATGTGCACTTACGTCGCCACCAGAGATCAAACCAGCGCTTTGTGCCAAACGTTTAACCATTAAACTAGTGATCCAGTTACCAAAGGTTGACATTTCTAACTCCATTCAATTCATGAAACATTGTGTGACCTTATCCGCAATACATCATGAATGTCGTCTAATGAGGACATTAAAGTGTGCTGGTGAGAAGTCCTGTACTAGGACAAAACAATTGTCAAGTGTTTCCTGCTTCGCAGTGATAATCTAAATATAGTAAGTCTATGATATTTAATTCAAACCCAAATATTTCCACTACACCTAATTATAATTGAATGCTTCTTTAGTCGATAGTGTTTATCAAATTACGTCGAATATATATATATATATATATATATATATAAAGGTAAATAACATTTACCTTTACTTGCACTGGGCTCAATTAAAGATGTATAAGTGACGCCACGAAATACTTGTACACCAAATAATAAAGCGACTTTTAACAAGATACATTGAAGTGTTCGTATACCTGAAAGAAAAGGCAAAAAGTAGGCGGGAACATGTTATGGGTTAATATAAATACGCAATATAAGGAAATGAATAACTTATTTGAGAATACACAGACGACTACAGATGCTGGTTGCAGGTTGTTGTGATACTATAAACAATAGTAATATGGTGTTTCGTTACAAGAATCAACTAAAAACGAGAGTGTGATGGAGAATAACCGTTTTACTTAGAAGAACTTGATAACTAAGAATCAGATATGACAAGATGAGTCGTTAACAGAAATTTAACAGATTGAGACCCATATGAAAAATATAAAACATATAGCAGTTTACATCCACACAGATATTATCTGGAGTGTGATCAATTTTAACTAATTAGTTCAAGAGAATCATACTGACGATCAGTGAATTGTTGTAACCAATTAGATCCAACTCAAAAGGTGAATTGAAAATGTAACGAGTTACATCTAAACTCAAAGAATTTAGTACTTTAATGTGAAAATCGGAAGTTCCGTTCAAAAAATGCTAAAAATAATTTCGTTTAGTATGAAGTTCCTTATCTTGAGTAAGGTAACTTTAATAAACAAAAACAAAACGCCCAAGAATATCAGAAAATCAGATTTCTTATCCTGTCGACAAAATCAAAAGTTTTGCGTATTATGTTTGATGATTTCCATGCTCAATAACACATAATGATCTATAGTTACTGTTTGGCCTTAAGGTGGCATGCAGGATTGATCGATAGAACTCGATCAGCCTTAAAGACTAGACAAACATGACATTGGATTATACTCAGCGATCAATCAAAGACATAATATGATTTTGTTATTCTCAAATAGACAGTCGAAGTTTTACAGTGTGCTTTATAACTGATTACAAAAAAGCGTCCACATGAAGTTAGCTTAAAATTCGTACCCCATGGAATCTAGGAGACCAGGTATTATTATTACTAAGTTTTACATTAAAACCTATACAATAAGCTGTTTCCTGTGTATTATTGAGATAAATTAATAATCGTAGAATTATATGTTTTGGTGCATAATTGTCGTATAATTTTGTAGAACCGAGGTAAGTGTAGAACCTATTGAGCATTTATCGAAAAGAATATTCTTCGTTCAAAGGTCTTTGTTTTTGATAAACATGGTAAGTGTCTGCGTTTGAAGTAGGTAAAAAAGATTAATTTTTCAAGAACATTGGTATATATATATATATATATATATAGGGCCATAAATAACATAGATTATGGACCCAATTAATCAAAATGTCGAATGGAAATATTTAACATTTAATGACCTCGTGCGTTAGATTTTTAGATTGTACACGATATAATTAAACTGTATGTAAATACATACATGCATTTTTATAGCTGAAAATACAGCTCAAATGTTAAGTAACTAATTGATAGTGGAATAAATCATGTCAAAGCAATACATCAACACAGAAAATTACGTGGAAGTGATACAAGAATACGAGTTGAATATGCACATTAGGTAAATAAGTGGTTTAACCAGATAGTCGATTAAATTAGTATGCGGTTTAATGGAAACTGAATTGAATTTGATGGTATTTAACAGAAAATTTGTATTCTAGAGTAATGACCAGATTTTCCATAACTGCAGTGACAAAATGAACATATTAACATCGATTGGTTGTTAAGTAGACCCCCATGTCATGTTTTTCTTATTCTTTAATAGTGTTCGAATTCTATGGATCAATTTTTAATGAAGCCACTAGTGTAATTGGCTCGATAGGACAAAGTGCTCTGGCAAAGAAAAATCTTGGTACGAAAGGTCAATAGGAATCAAAGTAGCTTTATGGTAATATCTCAGATTGTGGAACTGGATGATACGGGTCTGAATCCCATAGAAAATACTAGTTTCCTGAATTTTGCAAGGACGAAATACTAAAAAGTGGAGAACCAACATGAAACCTATATCTTGAGTTTCATGCTGACCATCATCAAAAACTTAACACTAATCAACATATAGTAGATACTATGTATCTATAACCAAACACAATTAAACTTATGTCACAAATACTTGAAGCCGTAAGTAGACTATTTACCACAATGTAGATTAGTTTTTTTTTCAATTGGTGAATGTAAGAGGCATTCAAACATAACTTTCTAAATTTAAAAAATGACATCGTCATAGCAACAGAATAGGATCTGTAAAAGAAGTATATGCAAAACTATTTACATTTAATAGAGCGGAATCCAGGATACATATTATCTTAAGGCTCAGTAGTTAAATGTGTTTATAACTCAATGACAACTGAGCTGTATATTATGAATCTTGAGCAACGGTTCTATCAGATTCAAATTTGTTAATAACTTTATATTCGCCAAACACTAACTGTAATTTGAACAAACACTTTTGAGTGAGCAAATAAATAAGAAACATATATACGATGGTGATGTTGTCTAGAATGATAATGAGAGCATGATGACTAAACCAGCTAACTCAGGAAATGCCATTTCAATTAAATTATTCTATCATGTAATAAAATACTCACAACACCATAAAAATGATTCAGGTTAAACAACTAATACAAAGTATCCTAATAATCAACATCTGCAAATATTGTCACTGCTGTGTAGTAATGATGTAACAAAGAAACTTGTTAATGTATATCACAACATCTTTTCATATAAAGTACCTTTACTTCTTGAATAGATTTATCTAGATATTCAATTAAATGTACTTCATATAATTGATTGACGAAAGAAAACAAAGCAAGCATTTACTGAATATTCCTTAAAAATACGTTATCAATAAATTTCAGAAATAATATTCTAACATGAGAACAAACGTGAAAATAAAAATCGAGCAAATACACATGGATACTAGTACTACAACTATTTGTGTATGATGAAAAAACATTATTTTATTGATCAATCTAAAATGTTGTCACCAATTTCATTTAATGGTGCAAAAAAAAATAATACAAAACTAGGTGAACATTTAATTTTTGACAAGATTAATTATCATTCAAAATGATTGATAATAAAAATAAAAAACTTTCAACATATGATAATGGTAGTAATGTTGTAACTACGAGTTTATCAAATATGATGAAAAAAAGAAGACTAATCATCTAAACTTTCGAAAACATTGTAAAATAAAGTAACAAGTTCATAGAATGATGACAGTTTACAACCATTCATTCAATATATATATATATATATATATATATATATATATATATATATATATATATATATATATATATATTAGTTAACAATATAGATTGGAAAATACTTAAACCATCTTCTTTAATAACAATATTAATACATTGACAATTTAACAGGATAATAATTTATGTTCAATTGTCAATTTCGATCACATTACTATTATTTTATTACTATTGCATAACATTGAAAATATCTTTTATTGGTGAATGCAAATTATAATTGATATCTTTACAATTTTAAAATGGATAAGTATAATAAATAGTAGAATTTTATGTTGAAAACTTTTATAAAGAATATAATAACCAAAATGAATTTCAATGTGTTTAATGAAAGGATAAATTATAACAAATGTGCAATTGGAAAATTGATACTAACCACATTTTTAATTTGATATCGCGAATTGGACCGAATTAAACAATTATCGATCACCAAAAAGCATTGGACGGCTGATCTACCTTAATGTGGGACACTTCATTAGTGTGCATTTACGTTCTCAACAGTGATCGAACCTAGGTACCTCTGGCTTGGCGTCGAATGCTTTGCCATTAGATTATTTAGTCGGCTCCCAACAGTTAATATTGCTAATTCAGTAAACCTGCGACATTCTTATGCAATCCATTACGATTGGCAAGCAACTGCCTTATAACCGACATGGTTGAACTCTACTGATCACGTTTTCTCAGTAGAACTTCAGGAATTGTCCCCTAAAGTTAGTCACTAGTGACATTATATCGATTTGTGACATCAAATTAAAATTCGACAATCTATAGAAAACCCATTTGCAATCAATATTAGTCCCCTAGTGACTAACTTCTCGAGGTAATTCTTGGAGCCCTAGTGAGAAGACGTGACCAGCGGAGTTAAGTCATGTGTGCCATGAGACAGTGACGCACCAAAGACGATGGATGGGGTCTCGCAAACGTATCACGAATCGACTGAAATGGAAATATCAGCCGTCGAAAGCTGATTCAATAGTCTAGTGGTAAAGCATTAGTCCTGCGTTCGATCTCTGATGGGTTGTAGATGCGCACTGCTGAAGAGCCCTATAATAAGACGAAACAACTATCCAATGCTTTCAGGTGATCAATGGTTGTTTAATTCATATCAATTCGTGATATCAGATTAACATTCAACAACCTCCACGACACCCAATTACACCAGTTTGTGTATGCAACTTGTCTATCAAAGAAAGATTCATGTATTTGGCTTTGAGGAATACTATAAGTGTGAGGACAAGTGACACTATTCAAGTTACACAAAACCGAAGTTGAAGCAAGGTTTTGAACAAATGACTTTGTAACTTAATGTCGCAAAACTAAACTCTCAAGAGATCCTAAAGTCCACTCAGAGTGTGGGGATATTTGCAATATGTTTAACATTCATGCATACATTACTTCGCACCGATATATAAGAGAATAGACAAATGGAAAATACAGTAGTGATTGTTTCGTCTGGCTTGAATAACAGATTAAGAAAGGTAGGAACTTAAGACAAAGTAATTTTGCAGAGATTATTTTAATTATCAGACGGTATCGTTTACAGACTGATCTCAGTTGGTGTATTTTTAGAAACTAAGGAGCACTGGACAGTTGTTTTATTCTAAAGGACAAATCATTTAATGGGTCACAAATTAGAATTATTAATACCAACATTATAATGTGACCAGAAGATATCGAACTCAACACCAGTCCAGCTTCAAGGAAGAACGCTTGACTTTTAAACCACTGAGATGGTATTTATTGAATGATATTTCTAACTTCTGACAAAATGTCAACAATCTTCATGAAACCTATTATATTCAAAAACACCTGATTAACATAGAACATAGCAACTCTAGTACTGTATAGATTTTATATGTAGACCAACAGGAAAGTTAGTAATAATATTATTGAATAGTAAATTATAGGTCAAATTAAATAACACGAACATTTATTTTGAATTGTAATCACACTATTATTATCCCTATTTACCCCCGAACGACAGATGAGAACACAAGTAATTGTCCCGATTAATAATCATCACAACTTCAATCGATGCATTAACGTATTCAAGTTAACAATACAAACTAACATTTAAATACTACCAATTACATTAACTAACAGTTCTAGAATCAACAAAGTTCGAGCGCATTTTAACGAGGAATGCATGACACAAGTTTCATGCTAATCAGTGTTCGTCAGTAGTATTCACCTACATCACTGTTTATGTTCATAAGGAGACTCAAACTATGTTTATTCTTTGCAAGTATCATAGTGTTACCTATTAAGTTAAGAGAGCTACTCAATTGTACAATGTATAACAAGGTAGTTGTTCGTTCACAATCCATATATAGTAACAGACATTGATCAATCTCAGATCTGAACACCATCAACAAAGAGATATGAATCCTTAGTAAATTGTAAATTTTGAGCGGTGTCAACTTGAGTAGCCATGATTGGCTAGTGAGCAACGACGAACAGGCGACGATTCGCATTTGAGTGAACACTGTTGTCGAATCATATTTCTTATCCTTCCATAAATGTAATTTTCTACTTATAATTGTATTATTTGAATAGTGTTGATTTTAATTGCGGTTTGTGATCAGATTCTTAGATTTGGTGTGAATATACAAGACATCTAACCAAATAGTAAAACCAACTTATGGCATATTACTGTAACTATTAGTTACTGCATTATCGGACTTTGGTTACTCGGCATGGCGTATTGAGTCGAGAGTATCTGAATTCTGATTTAAATGAATTCTAATAACGTTTAATTTACTTGACAACTTGTAAGATAACCAAAGCGTATTATCGTATATATCCACTTAGTGTTATTCATCAAATTGCACATCATGACTTTCGATATCTGGCGTGTTGTCAAGTGATTCAAACAGAATTATAATCCTCTTAAACTAGAATTCGGACATTCTTCAGTGTATACATTCAGATACCTTAGCAACTAAACGGATAAACAAAGGTGTACATCACTATATATTCTTCTCAGTCAGTCAGTCAGTTAGCATGCTAAAATGATGTAGATGTTTTCAATTTCATTATTTTGTTTAGATTATTTAATCGAAGTTCGTAATATTAAAGAACTTGATGAGGATTAAGTACTCAAAAAAATTCAACATTCATTTCTTCATTTAGGTAAAAAGTGGGAATCATTAAATATCTATACGCAACTGACATGATGTTCGTGTGTGTGTGCGCATATATATATATATATATATATATATATATATATATATATATATATATATATATATATAATTTTGCAGGACAATTATTCTCGTCGACTACTTACAAAAGTATTTTTCTTTTTTTTAAAAGAAAAATACGGTTACACATTCACAGTATTCCTTCGGCACACGATAATAATACATTTAGATATATAATAATAATAATAATAATAATAATAATAATAATAATAATAATAATAATAATAATAATAATAATAATAATAATATTGAACTAAGGAATTTTTTCAAAAAAAAGTTGCTACTCGGTTCATTATTTGTTGATAGGTGGATGAATTGTCAGAAAATAACTTTTCCTTCAATTATCGAACATGCATGAAAACACTGTTATTTCATGATCCAGTGGGTGGACTATATTGTTATGATGAAAATAGGCACCTTAAGTATTTTTCTAGGAATTAAAATGTCACACTTATCAAGGGTAGTTAAAACATTGTCGGCAAGACATTTGAAATTACTACAAGATATTTGTCCATTTTCTAGGTCAAGTAAATTGAATTCTATTACAAGAAGTTAAAAAGACGCTGAATGTATCATGAATGAGCTGAGTGACAGCCTTGAAGCTTCAGATATCGCGGAGTTACTAAGTTAATAAAATATGATTTAAATTCAGTTGAACTAGAATTCAAACACTCTCAATCAAATACATTCCAACAGATTATCAACGTGGTGATCATTCAAAGCCAATTTATAGCCCATAACTAACTCTACAGCATTGAGCATTACCAGTTAGATTTTGACAACAGAGAATGTCAATGATAAATGTGTAGAGGCATTAGAGATTCAACATGTTATGTAATTGGAATACAATTAGAATTTATTTGATCTAGAGTTCAGACAGGCTATATCCAATACATTTGCATAGTAATATGTTGAATATCCAAAGCCTTGCGTGAAATTTAAATGTTCTGACTGACATATTTTATTACATAATTAGAAAAATGTTAACGAAACACGACGTTAAAACACAAAGACAATGATAACGTGAACATATGAAACAAGCAATTACATTACAACCACTAATAGCTGCTCCTCTTGCCAGAAGTTAGTTCTGATGACAAAGGCGAGCAGGAAAATGCAAACTGAAACGAAAATACTACTTACTTATTTTACCAATCAGTAGTTTGTAACTATGAATACTAAACTTGTAATTTCTCCAACAGAAGGATAAAATTTATACCTTATTTCAGGAAAAATAATTATTAGAAAAACTCAACAACGAAACACAAGTATACACATCTCACTTACTAATATGATCAATTGAACCGGCACAAAATTTTCCAAAAAATGTCTTTGCACCTAATGCTTTCAAATCTTCAATTAGATAAGGCCATAAATGTAGCACATTATTTCTAGAAATTAAAGCAAACAAAAATGAATGTAAATAGTAAATGAATATATTTCCTAGAGAAATGTAGTAAATGCATGATGGCAGAAATTAAAATAAGTACGCAAATGACAGTGAAATAAGTTTAAATCGGATACAAACGAATAGTAGTTATTGAGTACTTAAAATAAACAATGATAGTAGATGCTGCAGTAAGTAACTCATCAAGTCAACAAAGATCAACACTGAAAAAAGTCTCTCAGTTATACTATTTTATGTAAAGAAGAGATTATACTGTTATCGAAACAGAAGTGTAGGTGGTGATGCGTACTGTGCAAAAAATATCTAATTCTATCGATAACGTTATGAAACTATCCGTATAACAAGTAAAATAAGGAATATGTTTTATGTGTCACAAATATATGGCATTCATCTTGATGATAACTGAACCGAAGGTAATGCTGAAATAAACTGAAATTTTAGTCAGAATATAGTATAGTTTGACAATGTATATGGATTAATTTATGCTTCTTAATAATAGTGTCTAATATAACAAAAATGAAAAGTTTACAATGACGTGACACTCTATGTCACTATCGTTTGCAAAAGTTTCACCAGAATCCATTCAAATATGGAAGAATACTATTTCAATCTTAAAATAATAATTCGAAAGAGTGATTTCCAGGTCTTACTTTTTACAATAAAACAAACCGATGATTAGAATTTAAATAAAATATGTTCGATCTTTCAAGTTTTCGATGTGAATACATCAATAAATTAGAAAATGAAACGTAAAGACCACTAAATGGTCATTTTCAGATTATTGTCAACTCACACAAAAAGCACAGATTCCTGTTCTTGGACTCAAATTAAACTTAAAATTTACGTGCTAGTGATACTCCACACCGTTGCTTAAACTAAACTAGAAGGTGAGGGATTAGGACTTGAAAAGTTATAGAAGAAAGTAGAATGCTATTATTATTAACAGATGAATTTGTATGACGAAGGTCATAGGGTACCACTAAGTGTCTGAAGTTGTAAAAGTGTGGATTAATAGGTTGTGGGTCTCTCTGTAGTATCATACTAATCACAAAATATGAAGATTCTCTAGGATCCACTCAATTCTGAAGGTTTCAAATTAGAAAGATACAAGTGTTTCGTAGTATGAAGTTTACTGTACATTTCTCCGACAATATGTAAGTCAAAGAATTTTTACCAAGCGTTTTAATAAAATTTTTCATCAGAATAATCATAAATGTGTTTAGTAATCCTTATTCATGAACCAAATTACTTTTGATGAATAAATATGACCTAGGTAATAGGATATCAAGAAAGAATCAGTTAAGACTTATAACAGACACATTCAAATTCCATTTTAAGAAATTCAGTTAATAACCTGTTCGTTCAACAAACACATTAACACGACAAGCAAACAGTTCGACATGACATGACATGTTTAAGATTGGTTAGATTTGTAAGTGAATTCACCTTTTGTTTAAATTTGTCATTAAAGAAAAAATAGAATTTATTACTATCATGATGATAGATTGTTAAATATATTTTAATGATTTAAAACGAAGTGATTAACTTTTGATTTCCTTTGAATTCATATATCGTTTAGTGTACAATTAAAAAGAAACGAATTGTTTATTGACGCCTGCGAATCCATAATCATATGCTTCGACATATTCCATGTTTCATTGAGAATATTAGTATACGCGGTGCATATTGTTCATGTCAGAAATAAAGGAATGTCTAAACGTGATAACTGATTTGTAATAAAATTCACAATGAGGTTTATTGTAAGAAAAAGGTGAATAAGACAGTGCTAAAATTAGTTAGATAAGGTTACAACATCCATTGTGATTATGATGAATTAATTAAAACGTCTAGAAAAACCTGTTGACTTAAACTAGTCTTGATATTATATTCTATATAAATTTCAGGATTACTTTATTTCATATTTGTAACATTCTTGGATAGATAAATGAATACTGTGTGCTTTAACCAGTATAATAAGAGATATTCAGAGCTTTAAATACAGTATGCAGTTCATTAAACAATTTCAACTGATACTGACCTATGAAGTACAGACTGATATAATCAGCTTTGAGTAAGTTTAATTTTGTGAAGGATGCAGATACTACATCGTTGTCTAAACCAAATTAAGTAGATAGAAATCATTTTATAACTTTTTGTTTTTAAATTACGATTTATTTAAATATATTTGTAGAGTAAATCATTTATTAAATGTAGATCAGTGTACTTGACTTTGTGAAGGCTACTGACACTACATGGTTATCCAAGTCGAGATTGGTGAAAATAGTTTCGAGCCTAGGGTTTAATAACTGTGTCGAACATACCAACGACTAAGCTACTGGTTCACCAACAGGGATTTTCATAAAAGGAAAGTATAAGCAAATTTCACTTTGATCAAAGAAAATTTACTTGACTGAAGAACTGTAAGTGAAATGATATAGGTGTATAGAATTTTGTCTATGATGAGAACATAATGTCAGTTAAAGCAATCATCTTTCGTTCATTGTCTTTCAGATTCTAAGATGTAATCCACCTACGTTGGTATGGACAGTCTGGATAGAATCCTTAGTCTACAGACGATGGAAAATCATGTAAAACAAGGTCAAGTGAAAAAAATTCCCTGAGATTTAGAAATCACTTAGGATTTAATCAGATAAATGAGTATGTATGAAAGCATTACTAAGGGAGTTCTATATGACTAGAATGAAGCAGTTATTTATTGACAATGTCAAGAATGTCAGCAGTTAACCTGGTTTTGATGATAGTTGGATGAAAATAACTCTACGAAATATTCACGCAAAACAACTGAATATAATACTACATTTAAATAAGAGCAGGAGTAATCATTACTACCAATTATTCAACACGATTAGTACTTAATTTGATATTTTCTCCAGGAATTATCTTAATTTGTTTATATTCGTCGCTTATGGATCTCGGTTGAGTACTGTTAAAAGCCAGGAGGCACTAGATAGCCATTTCCATCCTAGTATGGGGTTCAGCGACAGCATGAACAAACGACTCTACCAGGAACAGAACTCGAAACCTCGAGATCTAAGACTGAAAAAGCTACCCAATGCTCTCTGGTTGACTTCAATGATATCCAACTGAGGTCAATCTGCAACGAATACAAACAAATTAAATCAAGTCTTCATAAAATTAATTTGACCTAATTATGCTAATCCTCTCACTAGTAATGCACTTTAAGACGCTCTAGTAAGTTCTAGAGAGAAGTGGTGGTCGGTGGAGTTTATACAAGTTGAAAATGAATGACAAAATGACTGAAGGAGCAAGAACGATTGATACACCAGTAGTATTAGAAATAAATAAATTACAAAAAGTAAATTCGATTTCGTAGTTTGCCAACCATACTCTATTAAGAACAGTCTTGAAAATATATCCTAGTAACGAGATTCTGAGTAGTCAACAGTTATGTAATTGGAATAAGCAATCCATTAATTACATCTAATAGTTGTTTTTACAAATAATACGTTCATGTAAATGGTCGGAAGCGAATCAATAACAAGATTTATTTCTATATCAACAAGAAGTAACTACAATTTTGAAAACGATAGGTTTCTTAAGACAGATTCGAACTTGAAACATTGAATTCAATAGTCTAGATAATTACCAAAATGTCAACTTTAAATGTTTTCGTAAATTATCGATTGGCTATTGGAGCCACATAAATTGTTTAAATTTCAAGTTCACAGTAACTTAGTAGTATGACAACATAGTTATGATGTCGAATGACTAAAGGCATATATTCACAATGCTTTCTTTGAGTAAAATAACACTTTTATAACAAAAATGATATAGCTAAACAGCTACATCGTTTTAGTTGGGGAAATTGAAAAAACTGCACTAGTCAAACATAAACATGGCATCATTCTGTGTAGTCGTTAACTATTAGTCTGAGTAATGTTTATAAAGGTAGATTATCCTGGTTGAGGTTTGTGAGATTATCGTAACCAATGGTAGTAAAAATTGAGTGATATGTTTTAAAATAAGTTGCAGATGCATTCATCCTTTATCTTACTTTAGAGTTTCCAGAGTTTTAAAATTATGTAATCGCTTATTCTTAATCTATGGTAAAACAATTATTGAGTGTTTCGCATGGTTTTCACTTCTTACATTCTGTTTTAGAGAAGAAAAAAACTGTTATATACAGTGAATCCCCCCTACTAAGTGTTATAATGAAAATGAAAAATTAAATATATTTTATTGCTTAGTTATATTTACAATTGAATATTTTTAACAATAAAACATTATTCAAATGGTAACTGTTGGAAAAATATACAGAACTGTAACAATAATTACCATTAAATAAAAAAAAGACTATTAGTGCTACATAAATCAATTTATGTATCATATAATTCACTTAATTGTAAATGTACACTAGAAATTAATGGTTTTCAACGTAAATTACTAACTAAGGATCATGGAGATTGGTATTAACTGTTGAATTAGTAGTTTAAACATCTGACTTGGAAGAATAAGTTAATGAGTTTAAGCAACAATCATGTAGATATGAACAGATTAAATGGACATACCTTAATTGTATAGTTTTACATTACCAAGTGACTTTAATTAGACAACTAGTGGAAACAAAGAATCTATTGAACAAATCGCTTCATAATAGTATAAGAATTTTCAGCGGTGTACATTTACGACTATATCTTGGATTCAACACAGAATCTTCAGACCGCTGGGCTGTTATATAATGGTTAATATTTCTAACGTTAGTCTATCCGCGATACTGCACAACTGTTAACCATTGATGTCTTCTGTTTCAGAATATGACATCATCACTCCACTGGTCACAGTTAAACACAAGATCTCTTCAGAGTATGAAGAATGTATAGCTAGTGCTAGTAATAGCTCTATTCTATGTCTATACAAAATGAGTCCCAATTTAATAAGAGTAACTCAGTAGTGTATTACAATGCAACATATCACAAAACGGTAACATTTAGAACTGCAGAAAAGATATTTATGTTATTGAGGTTGATGGTATACCATTAAAAAGTGTTTAAAAGACTTCAATATAGTTTACTGACCACAATAGACTAGATTACTGAAAAGTAGAAAACACTAACAGGTGGTTCATAAACAAAAGTGAGTTCACAGGGAACCATCGGTAACCTACATATAATTAAGAAAAAGAAACTAGAAATAAGCTCGTATTTTAGGGAAGACATTGTGTGTATTGGAATTCGCTAAAAGGTACCTTCACATTCTGTTACATCCGAAAAAACTTAGAAGTGATCAACAACAAACTTTGAAAGAAGGTTTAAGGTCGAAGTGATTAAGACTAAAGGTTAATCAATCAGTAGAATTAGACCATTTTGTAATGAGGTTAACACAATTATCGAGCGGACTAAAGGTCATGAAATTCGATATCGCAGAAACATTCAAAGACAAAAAATTGACTCTCACTGAAAGGAGGATGTGTTTTATTGTAAAAATTAGCAATTAATTCACAACAACCTTTCTACATTACTCCATTATCAAAAGAACCAATCAATGCCAACTGTGACAACTGATACGGAATCTATTTTTATTCCAGTTAAAAATGACAGTATATTTACTAAGTTATAAACTTATTTAACATGACGTTTATCTTAGTTATCCACAGTAAATAAAATCCGTCACATTGGTTGAGAAGAAATTGAATATCACTTCTCTAGTCCCCTTGGTGGTAAGATGCAGAAAGAGAAATGTAAACTAGACAAAAAGATAATCTAAATTACAAATTCAACAACAATCGACTACTTATTCCTTTATTGAATAATTTTATACCAATGTGAAAAGATTTTCCAAATCCTTCACTTTAACTCCACAATCTAGTTAATAAATAGCTTTGAAGCTACCTTATAATGGGCCCAAGCTTAGCAACTATATGCATAAGCATGATATATATATATATATATATATATATATATATATATATATATATAAGACGGATAAATAATCTACTCCCACGGTTTCTATCACGGACCACTGATATGCAAGTATATAAATATACTTTTAGAAATGTATAAGTTCGGAAGCAGTATCTTTCATAATGAAAATCAATAATAACGACTTTCACGCCTCAAACCAATCATCCGATACTACAAGACAACGACCAAGTAAGTAGTTTTCCAATAGTACAACTGCTAATGGTAATTAAAAAAAAGAAGATTAAACTTTTGTCAATCGTTTATTCTAGACAATCGATAGTGACTAGAAAAACAGAATTCTATTCAATTTTTCTATATATGAATAGTTTATTCCAACATAAGAAACGAAGAGAATTTTATTGATGCTTAATGATCAAGATGAAAACATATATTCTTCAGTTACCATCAATATTGATTAAAAGTGCAAGTGTTACAAACACGGCTATAAGCCTTTTTCTAAAGGTGAAAGAATTATTATGATTCCCCATAAAATACACAGACAAATCTAAGATAACTACCAAAAATGACCGAATCCAGCAACGCTGAAGTTGTCTAAACGTCAAGGGTTTCGAGGGGTAAAATTCGCTGTTTTGTTCCCAAATAATTCTTATGTGGCCAGGATGTGTATAGATAACCAAAATAGAAGAGTAGTGATTAATTTAGGCAGCAGGAAATGGTCGACAGGAAGCACTAAACATAGATGTGTGCTCTCAGCAAGATTCGAAAGTGTCATTCAGTTTTACAATTTGGGATAATAATATTGAGTTATTCAGGCCTCAACTGACTTTATGTTTAAATGAGATATCTGTGCTAAGTAATCACTTAGTGAGAAGCAATATCGTGCAATCTAGCCCATAATCTTGACGGGATTCTACCAATCAGTATGAAGTAGTGACTTAGTAAATAAAGAACTCTAACTTAAAATAATCGGTGGCAGATTAAAATTTACCTTATCTACTGAGATATCATTAACCTATGAGAATTCAAGCGAAGTTAAGGCTTGGTTTGTGTGGTAATAGATGGCCTTATATAAATGAATGAAGAGTGCTTCTAGGAATGATAAAGATGTGCACTAGACAATATGAATAAGGTAAATGCTAACGTCACTAAATTACGCTCGAAAGAAGGACAGGAAAACGGAGTTTGCTATTAGTAGAATTCACTATAGTACTAGTCTAGATACTTTTTGGAAGTAGTGATTTAGTCACAATTGCTTTAGAAAGGTTAGCTCACGTGAAATCAGCATCCCATAGGTTTGGAATCTAGAGTCAGGATTAACACCAATATAATGTAGTAACTATCCTACGGTTAAAAAACTTATACCTTTAGTGATTGTTACAAATTCATTTGGTGCTTTATTCTGTTTAATGTGAGCGGTTGATCCAGTCAAAACGCAGTTCTACTATGAATACATTTCAAAATGAAATAATAAACGTGAGTTATTTTAGTGAACCAATAAAAAGTCAGATGCAGTGTAAATATAGTTCAGCAAAGTTAGAAAATAAGTGTGAAAACATTGAAAAATTAATTTTAACATATCTCACCTTGAGAATGTGTGACGTTTTTCGATAATTATAACACGGGCACCAAGCAGAGCTAATTCAATTGCACATCTCATACCACAGGGTCCACAACCAATTACAAGCACCTAAGATCAGTGAGAATTAACAAGATGAATGATGATCATTCGAGCAAAATTAAATACGATTTTATTTACTCAATAAAAAAATAACAAATCAGACAATACTGCGTCTGTACTTGGATGAAATAGCTGTTGTCCAGTCTTTCATGGCTTTTAATGCTTGGTTAGTCAAATTAAGGTTAGTTCGTGCTGTACAGCATAAAATTCAACAATATCCAAAATACCTAAAGACAATACTATGTATATATGCACACTTCAGTTAATTTTCCAAAAAACCTACTACGAAAGGTATTCTGTTATTGAACTAGCTAAAAATAAATTTATGCAGACATATAAATCAGAAATAGCAAACAATGTGATAGAGAGACAATGTATTTTTATTCAATGTGAATAACAGATGAGTCAGTTTCTACATTGTGAAAATATTCTACTTTCATAAAACGCAACACGCAGAGAGAATCCATTTCCGCAATACACAAGAGTAATAGTCTTCTCAATGAAAAAAAAATACACAGAATCCTAGTGAGGTTAGTCAATTCAACAGCTGACTGTTAACATTGTGATTGGAGCCTGCATTACGCAGACTCCCCCTCCCTTATTTTTTATATCACTAAACGGTGAAAATTACCACTTATAAGTATGGATACAAAAGCATCCTTCACAAACTATAGATCACTAACTGACTAATATATCACAAATGTAATAAATAGATACCTAACGTAAGGTAGACACAGTGTATGTAACAAAAGCATTTAAAATAACAGACAAAGAATATCAATCTTATTTTTATTCGCAGAGGTCGTTGTAATCCAGTGCTTCAGACCTGACTTGGCACACAAAGAAAGTGTGATAAACTCAGCGCTGTGGTAAAAACAAATATGATGAAGAATCATGTTTACTGTATATCTTCAATTCACTACAATGACATTTATTCATGATGCTGGTTCTAACTTCATACCAATCAGTTAAGCTAATTATACAACAATACATTTGTCAATTATTTTGTTATTAATTACATTGCCACCTTCATTTGTAAAATTTTTAAAAAATACACTTGAATCGGGAGTACTATGTTAAATAATTGGTGTTATTTAACTGTTTTTATAATTTTGTGTTCCGTTACGAACTTAATATGATCGGCTAGAGTATGTAAAATGTTGCTTATTCATCTTCCCTTAAACCATTCACAGCTGATGAGAAACCAAGAAATATAATGAATTCATTTTATTCTACAAATCTTGTAGCCCTTATATTGTCTAAATTTACTAAGGGATCATATTGCATGAAACTATCAAGTTATTAATATATTAAATAAAATTTTTGCACAATTTGAGAGAGAATAATTAGACGTTTACTATTTTTATGAAGCATATTAAATAGATGATAGTTTTATTTTCTAGTACTTACACTTAGTTTGCACATTGTAAGCAGTTTGAGCCTACGAAGTTTTATTTGTTTCGGTTAGTAAATCAATTCGTACGGGGACATAAAACTAGCTATGATGAAGTGATGTTGTAGTAATGATAAAACAGACTAGTAGCAATAAATGCATTTCATTACAGATGGGAGCTCTTACATGTCCGAAGATACTATTTAGTAATCGAAAATAATTATGGCGAAAAAGTGATTAGCAGACTATAAAATGTAATACAGTATGTTTAGTCGCATAGATTACATCACGTATCTGAATAGTATGTATCACAAGAATAATTAAGAATAAAGTGTCAAGACAGTAATACTTAATCTTATCAGATGGATGACGTTCAAATCTTTAATTCATGTTACCACAAACTACCACTTCTGAATCAGTGAATGATAATAGCAAAAAAATACCATGTCAAAGAAAAAGTGACTTGTAAATAGAAGTAAAATCCAACACACCGTTAGTTGGATGGACCTACGTCTCAAATTGGATTCCCACACTGAGAACTGAACATAATGAACATCAGTTTTAAATACTTAATACTTTGTTTACGGACCAACTCAGATAAAAAAAACCATCCTCAATAAGTATGATGCGTATCATCATCATTATCATCATCAACAACAACGTAGAATCGGGCAAATACGCCATACGTTCAAATTGCTATACCACATTAGCACTACGAGATTACAGAGCTAACACAACAACATAATACAAGAAGGGAAGAGTAAAGTAAAGGTGTGTACAAAAAAATAGTAGAATTTAAGATCTAGATGAAGGTAAAGAGTGAATACACTTGAGCCACTGTGACCGATTTTGAGCCATGTCACCAAGTGTCTACAGCCATTCATTGTGATTATCACGCAGACCCCAACCAGGTAATCTGCACCTACGAATATGGCCTAGACCAACAGTCAAGGACTTCATGGACTGATGCCATGTTTTGGTTTGGCCGCCCCTACCCTTCTTTCATCCTCCTTCAACCCTAACCAACATCGCGCGACGAGGCAGGCGGTAGTCTGGCATGCATAACACATCTCCTAGCCATCTTAGTCGACGAAGGTTAGTGACCTCTTTGACTGATTTACCATATTTCACAAGAAACTTTGGTTTAACCTCCATATTACTTATTCCACTAATCCATGATATACGAGAGATGCTACGAAGAGTTCTATGGTCAAATACCTGAAGTTGGCGCATTACTTGAGTTTTCATAGCCCACGTTTCGCAGCCATATGCCGATGGAACAGAACATGTGCCCGGAAATCCATGGACAGTAGGAACCTACACATTTTAAAATATTGTGACAAATGATTATATTACGGTAATGCACTTAGAATGCACAAAAACTTACAAAGATAGATAAAAACTAGGCTTCAAATATCAACAACGTGGTAATTTAAACCCTTCTATAAAATATGAAGTGAAAAAATAATATAGTATAAGTGAAGCTGTGATTTAACTAGTTTTGTTAACCCGGACATACTTTTGGGGAGGACGAACTATGGTATAACCAAAAGACTAAACACTTACGTTCACATCACGACATAATGTCTGATGATGATACTGCTTCATCTTAACACGTTTTTCTAACTTTGAAAACAGTGCAGCAGCCTTCCAGTATGATTTGAGATTTATACTCAATTCATGAAAAATATTCCAAGATTGTTTTGTAGGCATAGATACTATACCATCACATAGTTCATGAAAAGATGTCCAATATGTTCTCAAAAGTTGTAGCAGAACAAAACAAATCGAACTTCTCCTCTAAACCACGATGCAATCGAATAACAGTCATGACTTCATTTTCAAACTTGCCAGTAATGGAGCTAAAATTATAAGTAATGAATCTACATTGAATATTTCACTAGATTATTAATGTATAAACAAGATATAAAAATGTAGTTTGGGGAGATTAATACAACAGGATTATAAGTAAAAATAGCAGAGCTTGTATATTTATCGACTTGTATTAATGAGATATGTTAAAGGTGACTAGTTTAACATGTTAAGTTCAGAAACGTTTAAATATTGCGTTACTCTAAGAAATAAAAGTTGGTGATAACTTAATGCTTTCTATACATGTCATTAAGAGGCATAACTCACGTCGCAAGATAATATAATTTAGAAAACGTACGTAATGGACTTAAAATTCTGGACAAAAAGCACCTCCAAAACCTAATCATGAGACTGTAATATAAGGCAAAGCAGAGCGACATTTATATCCTTTGATACAAATCCACTGAAAAATTTCCCTATAAAGTTCTATGTATTAAACAGAAAAAAAACGTGGACGATTAATACTTAGGAATGACCATGCAATATAAAATAAAATGCATCCTTGATATTCCAGATTGTTGCATGACGATTCTATTTGCGCAGAATTCAGGACTGATAAGAAGCAATATCGAAATAGCGAATTCTAATAAACTGATGACATAATAATATTTTTCAGCTGTTCAGTCGAAAAAGACTCATTGGATAAAGAAAAAAACCTAACCCGTTTGCTTAAAGAACACATAGAATCTCAGTAAAGTAAAATATCTTGTTTAAAAACGAGTAGCTTACAAAACACTTAGAACAAAACAAAGTAAGAAACCAAATCCACCGGATAACGTAGTAACCTTAAGGTATTAAATTGAATAGTGCATTGAAACAAGCTTGACACATTTTGTCTTATTGCAATATAACAATTGTATTCAACTAAAAATGATAAAAAAGAAATAACATTAGAAATATTTATAAATGTTGAAAACACTGAAATGCACTGTAGGCCAGAGATAAAATAGTAAAATTAAAAGACTCATGATTACCTGGTACAGGACTTTGGTGGTAAATAATCTCCTGATTATATAGTTGCATAGGCTACCGTCACTTACTTTAGCCATATTTGTTTGAGTGGACACGACTAGTTGTATGCCCTCATTCACACATCACCACTAGATCATGACACGACACGATGTCGTAAGCAACTCACTCTCTAGTTAGCCGGTCTAGATGTTGCTATCGTAGTGACGCGCTTTGCACGATCATACCAAAAACAAAAAATATCGAAAACTTGTGCTTTTTCTAAGAAAAAGAAATTAATTAATTATCTGAATTTAGCTACGAAAACGTGCAAAATATTAGCATCACTAAAATGAAGTAAATGTTTCCTTAATTTTTTTTAAATTAACAAAAATATGTTAAAATAAATACCTTTTATAGATAAAGAGTTTTTATTTGATTTTAAAATAAAATTTTTCAGCACGTTAATAGTGGAAAATTGGGCGAAAATTAACAAATGTAATGTTTGTTCAAGTGATCTGGGTATCTTTTAGGTTTTACTAGAACATGCAGCTTTCGTCGTTATGTTACTCCATGTAGTTTCTTCTTGATTGCTATTTGTGAATTTGGGCGTGCTAACTATCCTGATAACATGTTTAATGGTATTAAAGCTATTTTAACATCAAAACATTTACCACCTATATAAGTTTATTTCAGGCGATCAGTGTTGTAGTTCTGTTTCTGGCTATTTTTTTTGTCGACAGTACATTAAGTTGACTCACGCTTCAAAACCTTGTACGGCACTCAGTAGATTGCATCGGAAGGTCTGCGTGGAGCATTGAGTCGTACAAAAACCAGTGTACTATACTTTAAGGCCAGTTGAATGAAAATATCTGTCGACTGCTGGCGGGTTTGAACTGGCTTAACGGAAGGCAAAGCAGTTGTAAGCCCGTTAACGTAAGAGTTAAGATCTAGGTTTGTCTAGCCGGAAGCGGTTTCTGTGAACTCACTTGGTAGTTTAGGTGTTGACTTGAAGACTGATTCGGCAACAATGCATTTCAACACTTACTTTTACAGTTCTGTGAATTCCTAGTAACACTAATGGTAAAGCGTCAGTCTACTCCAAGATGTTAGTAGCTAAAAGTGACGTTTTTAGCTGTCAGTGAAATCCTTCTGCCAATTTGTTGGATTGTGCGTGGTTGGCATAAGCTCTTAGTTTTCAGAAAGGTTAATCGGAGAGTGGTACAATCCATATTCAAACGAACGTCCTCCGTCGGTCGTTATTGTAGGGAAACAAACATAGTTTGCTATCCATCGTTCGACGATAGCTCAAGTAATCGTTTTACTAGTGATACTTTTTACTAAAATCGCTCCTGTCCAGAGTGCAAATCGGTCGACACACGTCAGAAGATATAGGAATCTGTTTGAAAACTGGTAGAGGTCCTACCAGATCAATGTGAATGCGGTTACACTTAACGTGGATGTATCTTAACGGACAACGATTAGGCATAATTTAAACCTTTGGACGTCAGTGATCTTTATAACCAATGACTGCATAAGTTTGATTCACTTTAATCCCCGTCGCTATTTGCTATGTATTGAGAAAATACACACTGCCAATGATAATAGCCAGTCAGTGGAAAGACACGTTCGCCCTGCTACTACAAGTTCTCAAAGCCGGAATAGAGAGGATAATGATGGATGAGCCAACAGGCAGAATTGAATTGAATTGTATTTCAATCATACCTTTATATATACACAAAAACAGACCACACAGCGAGTCAAATAGGGATTTCACACTAATGAGAAACAAATTAGATTGCGGCAGTGAATTAGGGTAACTTGTACACAACTAATTAACTGTATTCTATAATAAGAGACAATTTAATAACAACAAATATGTTAAACGAGAAGATGGGGTAACAAAAACGCAGCAATAGCAGAAATGGAATGTTTACATTACTCACGACCACAATAAAGAATTAGCTTTCTAAAACACAGTTCTGGAAGCTTTGAACTCTTTTTAAGAAGTCCGACATAACAGAGATGAAGACTTTTTACGTAAACAACTCCGTTGTCGAGAATCGTTTCGTTCCTGTACGTCAAGGAATTGAGAGTATTTCACACTTTAGTCACTTACTTTTCAATCGCATGCGGTGTTTTTGTAACGAAATGAACCATATTGTGACAAGTTTTAGTTATCTCCACAATTCGATCAGCAGATGAAGCAAGTTTGTCTACTGGATTGTTATGAAATGTTATCAAAACTACTTGTACTTGTCCTGTATGTTTTGATAGGAAAATTTGTCTGAAAAAACATCCATCAAAAGTGCGGTGACCAATGACTTCTCTCATGCATGACAACAATTCTCTCACGAATCCATCACCAAGCTCGATAAAGTGGAACAATTCATTAAGACCTTGTTTGTCAAACAAGTCTCCAAGTATGAGAATCGATCTTCCGAGCTGGTCATAAGGTTCTGGACAGTCAGGGCTTTAAAAAAAGCAATAAGGTGCTTGTCGAATTCATGTGGAGGTAACCTTAAGATGGCAAAGAAATTTAAAGCAGTGAGCTGTTACGCTGTGGTTTTGAGACTCATCTTTTGCGTAACAGAACCAAGCTTTTATATTTCTGTTTAAAAGAGGATGAGCTAAACATTTGTAGCCGTGTGAAGTTTTTAGCATTAATAAACTTTTTAATCTAATCAATCATCATTAAAGTATGAATGTATGCAAATATAAAGTAAAGTGATAAATGTGTAAAGTAATAAATGCACGCTAATCACTCTGTTGCAAAGTATTAACGGGAACGAATTCATAATAATGATCGTGCCCAGATCAAGTCGTGCTCACCAATGAAGTGCACCAAGTTACATTTGTCGTATAATCAAAGCAACTTCTAACGATTAAACCCACACGAATAAAGAAGAAAAAAGTAAAAAGTCAGTAAACGATGGAAGAGATGTTACATTTTAATCGTGAGTTGGGCATCAATCGGACAGCAGCATCTAGACCGGTAAACTGGAGAGTGAGTTGCTTACGACGTCGTGTCGTGTCATGATCTAGTGGTGATGTGTGAATGAATGCATACAACTGTCGTGTCCACTCAAACAAACATGGCAAGCATCAATAACGATAACCTATACAACTATTTATTTGGGCAATTATTTACCACCACAGTAATTATGAAAGGATAGAACAGGTTTCTAAAGTCAATTATGTTAGCCAGTCTAGACGTTGCTATCTTACTGACGCTTTTTTCACGACTAAAATATTACTTCTTTTCCATCGCTCACTGCCTTCTTATTTATTCTTATTCTTACGTGTGGCTTTGGTCGTTAGAAGTTGCTCAGGTTATACGACGAATGTAACTTGGCTATATTGCAGATGAACTTCTTTAGTATTATTGACTTCGGTAAGTACTATTCTTATATTCGTTTAGTGTGTAATTATTATTTTTTTGTCCAACTTGTAATTTAATTACGCTTTAGTTCATTTCTTTATAATTTCGACAGTTACGTAATAAGCCTGCAATTATATCTATACCTTGTTAATATTATTATTATATAGTAGCTTTCTAGTTTGTTAATTAGCATGTCGAATGACATCATGTTAGGACTGTACAGCTATAGTAAATAATATCATCGGAAAAAATTTTCTCCATTGGATTGTATTTTTTTTACGATGACATAATAGACACATGTTTTCACAAACATTAAACTTATTTGTTGATATTATTCTCAGTGTTAATAGGACTTCTGTTATTCACCATATTGTCAAGTGATTCAAATGCACTGAGTCAAGTTTAGGTGAATTTTTAGTAGATTCAAATTAACAGAAGAAGCCCACAGTTTTATTTTAAAAAGAAATTATTACAAATGAGTGAAGAAAAGACTATTTTTTTTTTCAAATTAAAACACTGTACAAGACAGTCTGTTAAACATAGAAAGCAATTATATCATAAGATGTTCAAAAGTTTCTAGTATCATAAAATCACAAAAAGCTACTTAATGCTCTAAATGACCAAAAAAATGTTCTAAGATGAAAATAATCTACAGTGGGAAAAATAAATGGTAGTTGTTCACTTGACTGATATAACGAAAAGATACGTGCTGTAGTTAGTAGTAATTATAAAAATTTTGCATAAATTTTCGAAAAATTATTAGTATGAGAACTCATGGAATCAGAAAAGTAATAATGAGTAAAAAAACAAAAAGAAGAAAAAAATGTCAGAGTATAAGTAAGAATCCTATTTGCCGTTTTTTCTGAAAATATAAGCTTAAATTACCCCTATGCTAAGGATTCTGTAGTACACAAGTTGTTAATTCATGGTCTCTTTGAGTCTAATTGTTTTATATCATAAATAATGCTGATAGATGATTCTATAAGGAACACCTTGAATTCAGTTACTTAGGTCTCAAATTACTATATGTACGATTGTTCAGTGATAGTAAATGATGTTATAGCGGTAAATAATCCCCAAAATAAATAGTTGCATAGGCTCTCAACATTGATGCTGATCATGTTTGTTTTAGCGGAAACTACTAGTTGAAAGCGCGCGGTCACGCATCATCACCAGATCACGACTCGAACCACCGTGGGTAGCATCTGTCTCTAGTTTGCCAGACTAGACGTTGCTATCCCATTAAAGCTCTGTATACGATAAAATATAATTTCCTTTCCATCCTTCAGTGCCTTCTGATTTCTTCTCATTCGTAAGAGTGGGTCCATTCGATAGAAGTGGCTTTGGTTGTACGACAAGCGTAACATAGTCATATATCTGGATACAGTTCAATATCATCGAAAAGAGAATTTTTTTCACCGAATTGTCAATATTTAAATTACATGAAAACCTGTTGAATAACCAAAGCCTAATAATATTGGTTTTTGTTATGGTGTAAAACAAAACTATTGAAATATTGTGTGACAGTCAGGTACCTAGTCGATCACCTGTGCATCTGTCCCTATGCTGACTCAGTCCTAAGCCGGAAGATAGAACAACACAAGACGTTAGACCAACCAAACAGAATCATATCATATTTCACACATTCCTTTATATACACATAAAACTTAACCACACAGATAATGAATTAAGAAACTAATATTAATACAAAATAGGAGCGATAGCTTATGTGAACTGAAGTAACGTATATACATATGACTAACCATGATTCATTAATGAGAAATGACATACTGACAGTTAATGTGTCAAATAGGAGGGTGTGAATAATGAAAATAAAGTGTTCACCTTGTATTCAACCAAAAATAACGCACAGTGTACAGATAAATAACTCTAGAAGATAATCAATCTTCTTTGGGTGCCTAGTATATCAATTTTTTGATTATCAACATCGATTTCCTATAATCCGTTTCACCTACCCACCCCCCCCCTTACCTACCCAACTCGACATTCTACAAACTATTGTAATCCAATTAATGTTTTATAACATTATCATTAAGTGACAGGTAAATGAAGGAAAGTTCACATTACAATCAATAAAACATTCATTAATTTAAACAAAAATTACATACGTCTGTTTCAAACATTCGATTATTATCAATGTATTGTTATTCTCATGATGAACACACCAATACGCATATTCAGGAGATGATATTAATAATTTAAATTAATCGATATATTATTGATCGATTTATTAGCACACAAAAAAAAACATGATTAAAGTAGTATATATTCTCGTTCTATAAATTATTGATAATCTTTTCTACCTACAACGAGATATTGGGAAGTAATTATATGAGTTTGTTAAAACAAAATAGAATGTTAAGTGATAAAGTTCTATCGGATTATTTTAATCAGTTTGATTTAGATATAAGTAAGTATGATATAAATTTATTCAATGTAAAATAACGTATATTATATTGTTATATTATTATTGATATAGAAATATTAAAGTTTTATTTAAACATTATCCTGTAACGGTAAATAATTCCTTAAGTAAGTAGTTGCATAGGCTTTTGTCATTAATGCTGACCATGTTAGTTTTAGCAGATACGTCTAACTGAAGGCGCTTGGTCAAGCATTATCATCAAATCATGACATGATGTGACGTGGGAAGCAACTCATCTTCTAGTTAAGCAATTTAGACGTTGCTATCCTGTTAACACTGCATTCACGATAAAATAGACCTTCTTCATTATCCATCGCTGCCTTCTGATTTGTTTTTATCTGTACATATTAGTTTTATTGTTAGAAGTAGCTCTGGTTATGCAACACACGTGACATGATCATATACCTGGTGCACTTCATTCCCTTCATTAGGAGTGACATCACTAATATACCCTCTACTGGTTAGTAGGACATATTCAAATGTGAAGGAACTAATGTTTCCATGTACAACTCATATCTACATTAACAAACTTCTGAATATAAGTTATTATCATTCAAGTGGTAACTGACTTTTGTAGAATTGATATAGCTGCAGTGATTAATCACTGGTTAATGTCAAGTTTATTTATTCTATCGACTAAGTCAATGGATTTATTCATTGTTTTCATATGAACAAGACTTGTGATAATAAAATTTTCTTTTCGAAGAACTCATTTACCAAAACTGTACATTCGTATTCATAATAATTCACAAAATATATTAGTCTATTGGAAAAGCAGAAAGTTAATTGGATTATGCAGTGATTAAAAAGTGTATTAAAACCGCAAGTCTGATAAAGAAACTCAACAGAACCAGTCAAACGGAAATTCACAAACAAATATTTAGGAAATGAAAGACGATCCAGTCATCAGTTTTGACCTACTCAAGCAATTAAGATCATCTAGTTATGTCATTCCGAGATTATATGGTCTCCCAAATATATATATATATATATATATATATATATATATATAATATATCACTTTGCACCGAATAGTAGACGTAAATAACTCACCTTACCATGAGATTTCCAAGTGGCTGGTGGAACTCCTTTGACCAGTATAGAATTGACTATGTAGATACAGTGTAATGGATTTATTCTATTTTGTTGACTCAGTTAGCGAAATAAACGTGACTGATAAAAGAATGATATCACTAAATGTCGAGTCACTTTTTTTAAATGTTTCTAAAACTAAAACAATATGTTTTTTGTACGATTACACTGAATACAGCAGCCTCGATATTCTCATATAAAAGTGCCATTTAAAAAACTACTCTTGTGATACACCATCGATTTACAAGTTCAAATATAATGATGAGTTCTATAGCAAACGGAAGGTGTAGTCATCGGTTCGCTTACGGGTCCTCTTTTTGCTGACTGTTTCATCGTAAAACTAGAAAACACGATACTCAGACCAATAATTGATAGCTTTTATTTATATAAAACATATATGGATGACATAGTTCATCATCTACTATAAGAATAGTGATCTCAAAGTTATTCTGGATTAATTAAATAGCAATCAAGTTCACATTGGAAGCTTAGAAGAATTCTAAACTTCATTTCTCCGAGTCAGTACTGAGACAAAGGCCGGATGATTCACTCCGAAGAAACATACATAGAAATTCTTCTTGAAATAGCTTATACACGAATTTTATATGATATATATAGGCAATATCTCACCGTACTAGATGAAAATTACTCGGAGAATGCAACAAAAGATGAATCGTGTTAACTTTGACAAAGTGTCGTTGCGAAATGGTTAGCCACATAAGATCATGGTTACAATTATAAAACCGAATCCACAAACCGAAATAGTTTTAACAGCTGAAAGAAAACTATTCATCAGCCAATCCAAAACATGGCATCAGTCCATGGAGTCCTTGACTGTTGGTCTAGGCCATATTAGTAGATGCATATTACCTGGTTGGGGGTGTGCGTGATAATCACAATGAATGACTGTAGACACTTGGTGACATGGCTCAAAATCGGTCATAGTGGAAGCAAGTGTATTCACTCTCTACCTTCATCTAGATCTTAAATTCTACTATTTTTTCTGTACACACCTTTACTTTACTCTTCCCTCTTGTATTTTGATTGTTGTTTTACCTCTGCCTAATGGGGTTTGGCGACTTGAACGTATGGCAGTATGTGCCCGGTTCTACATTGTTAATGAATGAATATAATTCATAAGCATGGAGTTCAAAGGCAACACTACAGCTGATGTTTTAAGAAGCAGTCCTTTCAAATTCAATAAGGAAATATACTTTCGAACACTTACCTGACCTTCTGGTGTTTTGACTAAAAGTTTGAGAACTTAAGAATTAGCATAATCAATCCATCGTGTAATGATTATCATAACGGTATTAGTAGACATTCTATTATCGGTATAAGCAGTTACATTAATAATTTTGATAACATGCATTCATTTAAAGATTGATTCCAGTTATAACTAAAAATGTTTGTAGCTGAAAAGTTTTGTTATATGACTTTTAACTACGTTTCGACTTGGTAATCTAATAATTAAAACTTATTTATTTAAAGATCTTTATTTAAGGAGCACATGCAATGGGAAAAGAATTCAATGATTACCATTTTACCATGTTACCTATCCTATGTCTACATTCATTAATTGTAGACTCATAGTAATTGATAACATATTTTAGTATATAGCAGGTAAACCATGTATTAAGTTCTTCAAACGTTAATAAGTAGGTCATAAAGTGGTTACATAGAATGTTGAAATTGTAGTTTTACATTGTTTACGTTATTTTCCCAAACAACCACTAAAAAGTGTAAAATACTTGAACAGCTATTTCAATCTAGCCTGGAGTATCTTATCAGTGTGCATCCACACTCCTATGTGGGATCGATCATTTAACTATCTAAACACTGAAGTGATATCTAACAGCTTACATTTTTGACTACGATTATTTCCCTACTAATGACATTTGCTACACACTCAATATAATCGAAATCCACTTATCTCGGTTTTGTCGACGACTTTGAAAATAATCTTACTATTAGGCATAATAAGTTTGTTTAATCTGGTTGAATGGAGAGTACTGGTGAGCCGCCTAAGCTCCTCCCGAGAGGGGTAACAGGCGTAAGTAAGTAAGTAATTAAGCATAATCCAATTTGCTTGCATAGGGGATTGTATAGAATACAGGATTTACGGTTCATTTTTTACGATAAACGTAACATACTTAACGGTAAATGATTGCTTTCTTTAATTTGTAAAGTATGTGACAATAGATAGTGAATCAAAAGAGATTAGATTAAGTAATATAAAATAATTCCATGAAACAGTTGCTTGATAAATATTTTCAACGTAGATACAAACTACAATCTGAACAATCTATTAATCTAGTTTGATGATTCCCTTATTTCACTTGTTCTTATATTTACCATCAGTTAGATAACTGGTCAAATATACAGTATTATATATATATATACAATCATAGGAATATCTTCAAATATGAAAAATTATGTCTATGCAGCTTTTTGAATACTCTGATACTTAGACAAAAATAAACAGCAGGAAGCAGTTTGTTTTGTTCATTATATCAGCATTATGAGAGGAAATCAACATGACAATAATGATAATAATAACAATAATAAAACTAACAATAATAATACTGCCAAGAGATCAAGAAACAAAAATTATGAAGGATTATTTTATTAAGAATTTAGAGGAAATCAAGGTAGGAATATGTCTACCCCCACCGAACTTGGTTCAAAGTTATATCATGTAAAACCCATTAATACAAACTTCAATTATTTAACGAATTGAAACTAGAAATACTCTGCGTTGTAAAACAATTCAAACCAACAGTCGACGACTTCATAGACGAATAGTATTTCTTAATTTAACTACATTATTAATCCCAACCATTTTATTAGAAGTATCTGATCTCATATACTTAGTTGTTAATGACATCATAAGTAATGTTGTAAATCTTAATTTTTTTAATTTTACCTAGAAAATAATACATTCCCTTCAAATTATACTAATCATTCAAATACAATTATAAAGCGTGTAACATTGAAAATTGATGTGTCGCATACCTATCATAGTCATATAATTGGTCGTTATGGATGGAGTATTCAAACAATCATGATGAAAACTCAATGTCACTATACATTTCCCAGATTCGAATCTTAATAATTCATTGCTTAAAAGTAATCAAGTTTCAATATCTGGTCAATTGGAAAATGTAGAGAAAGCAAGAAAAATCATTCGAGTAAATTAGATTGTTTAAATTATTGACTATATTTATTGAAAGTTATTAACAGTTTAATATTTTACTTTTATCGTTATGACTCTATCGTGTGACCGAATTGCTTGATTAGTGAATTAATTAGACTGACTACAATTAATAAGTGTATTATGCGCTTCTCTCTGTTGCAAAATTGTTGAAACGTCAAAAAGTTGTTGTGCTTGATACGTACGATCCAATTAATCTATATTAGTTTGTTTCCAATGAAATTACAATATTAACAAACTCCAATGAGTGCCTAGATGGTCCCTGCACATTTATCCGGTGTCCACTCAATTTGAAGGAGGAAATGAAAAAAAAAAAACAAAAGCAGACGAATCAACTAGACAAATCCTATTATATTGCAAGCATTTCTTTATATCAATACATATAAGACCGTACAGTCAGCTAGTTATGAATTTAACATTAATGCAAAACTAAGGAAACATTGGTAGTGAATTGAGGTAACGTATACACAATCAATTAACTGTAGTTCATAACTGAGAGATGCTATACTAAGAGTGAATTTGCTGATGAAAGGTTAGGGCGTTTGCTTTACATGCAACTAAAGCAACTAAAAAGTTCTTTAAAAAACAGACAGACAGACAGATACAACGTAGAACTTCGTACGTACGTACATTAGTTCAGGTTGCCATACCACATTAGCACAGACGCAACTGTCAGTTCAAATCCAAGAGTGATAGCGATAGTAGAAGTATTAGCAGTAATGCAGAAGATTAGGGAGCGAAGATATAATTCGAAAAGTATAATTCTGTGAGATAAATTTGAAAGGAGAAAGATAGAGAATTCAGAAGGTTAGATTTTGAGAGAACACAAAGAGTGGATGCACCTGCGCCATTGCAAACAATTCTGAACCATGTCGTTCAAGGTCTCTAACCATTGGTGACTTTCGTCTCGCGGACCCGAACCACACAGCCTACATCTACCAACATGACTTAGTCCACTTGCCAGTGACTTCATCGATTTCTGCCATGTTTTGGTTTGGCCGCCTCTAGCTTTCTTCCAACCTATTCCTACGCCGCAAAACATAGCTCGTCGAGGCAGTCGGTAGTTAGACATGCGTAACACATGTCCCAACCACCTCAACTGATGAAGTTTCAATACCTCAAAAAACATAGTTCTAAAAAATTAGTTATTTTTTTTTACTGCCCCAAAATTATATTCTCATGGATACTATTCAGTTTATTTTATTGATATTTTCTGTTCAGTGAAGTCATTAGTAACTAAAAATGTTTTAGTTTGTAACTTAACAACTGTTCAATGCGTTCTCACATAAAATTAGTTCATGACGAAAGTTACATTTCAAATATACAAATTGTTAACTAAAAGTTAACTGATTACGTAATAAAAGTGGACTGGTACTGATAATTTTCTTTTGAAATAGGTTTTTTAAAGTTTCAGTCAAAATTTTTAACAAATGAAATCAACTAAGTCGACAATGCAACAGATATACTAATATGATTAAATTATATGACAACTTAACTGAAGTTGAAAATGTAAAACAATAACATTTATCTTGATACCATTGTTTTGATTTGCTTATCGTGAGACTGTAAGATCTTGGAAGGAATTACTTTACACTGTGCCTTATACCGTGATCTACTGGTGATGACTGACCTATTACCTTCAGCCAATCGTGTTTTCTAAAACAAACATATTTGGCATCAACCATAAAGCCTGTACAATTAATTATTTCTGGAAATTATTTTTGGTCATATGTACATTAGTATTATGTAGGTAAAATGTGATTAAACTTAATAATATAAAAAATGCTTTATTGTATAGTGCAGCATTTCATAATGTGTTCAATATACAATGATTTATTGACCAGTTCCTATAAGCCATAAATGAGTGGTAGCTTTACTTGTTATAGAAGTGTTTATCTGTGATTTTATTTATATGGATGAATGCAATCACATATTGAACAATTGAACATTGTTGAGTGATGGTGAATTTCATAACGGAAATGAATTTTTAGTAAAAATATAACAAAGTAATTCATTTATTATGTCAGTCGTAACCAACGTAGAGAATGACATAATTATATATAGAAGAATAGGTGTAATTTTTCATACCTCATTAGATAACTACCGTATTTACGTTTTTAAGTTATACAATGCTGTATGTAAAACTAATCTTCTTCATCCGCAATTCAGATAGTGAGATTGTGGGACAGACGATAAAGTAATCTATATATTTCCAGATTCTTACTGTATAACTTCATCTAACAATTCATAAGAAACGGTTAATCTGAATTCAGTACATGAGAGCCTGTTTACGATTAGAATCAAATTCTATACCATATATCCATGAGACAATGAGAAATAGCAGTAGTTGTATTAATTCTCTAAGTTAACAAGGCAAATATCATTTATACAAGGTTCCAGTGATGAAGCATAGATTGAAATTTTAATTGACTGAACTTTATGTTCAATTTGAACACTAAAAGTTGTGCTGACTGACATAAAGACCTTATATTTTGTAAAAATGTTTATCAGTGTTATGTATGTAATAGGTTTTTGCATCAATACGTTACTAATACATACTGTACTAACATTGTTTAAATGTATCATTATCATTATTGTTTACATACACACACATTTGCCCTTAGAGCCTGGTACTTTATGCTGTCCGAATAGTAAATACACTATCGCCGATAGATTCTTCGTTCTGAATTGAGTGTTATTCACTGATTGCTTGGATTAATAATTGATCCCCATTATAGTATCAGGGCTAGATACTTAACGTCACTGTCGCTCCTCGCCACTGAACTGACTAAAACAAAGCTCCACTGGTCGCTTGTGTTTTATATATACCTGTAGTTGTCATCTGGAGAACCTATAAATCGCCTCAAACATTGCAAATTTTGATAGACATTGAACTTAATATATGTACTTGTATTAAGTGTTAATATAGTGTTTATTCTCATTTGTTACTGTTTGTAAGGCGTTATTGACTCTGTAGTGTTCCACGGCGATCACAAATTTTAATGTATATTTCAGAATATGAATTCCACAGATCAGAAATAACATTTTTACAGATAAATCAGCTAGAATATTATTCAGCTGGTAAAATTAAAATTATTGATACATGGTTAGAACATAATAAAAAAATTAATTGAACATCGTCTACTTTTATCAATAACTCATTATTCTATTTGATCATGATATGCATTAATGCATTAAACTGTCTCCTGCCCACGATACAAAATAAAGATCTATTAACATAGATTATTGTTTCTTCTGTTAAAATAGTACGGAACGTACCTAATTACTAAACTGGTGAGCTCTGTATTGAACATTATATTTATCTTTTTATTGTACGTTAAATAAGCCTTCTGTTTTTGCAGTAATTTAGATTACGTATATATATATATATATATATATATATATATATATAGTATTTCATTTGTATCGTTAGGTACTACTATTAGACTCATTGTTTTCCATTTTTATTACATTATTATATTTTTAATAACATGTCAGACTCAATCCCAACTAAAAGCCTAGAGGATATGTCAGCGGTAGACATAGACACCGTTATGACTACAAAAGTCCGACTTCCAGAGTTCGATCGTAGTGATTCCTGAGTTGTGGTTTGCTCAGCTAGAGCATTATTTCACGAGACACAATATAACATCTGAAGAAGTTCGCTATCGAGACCTATGTTCAGTTCCTACCTCCTTCAGTAGCCAGTCATAAAAGGCGGTTGTCCCATGTTCAAGGTAGCCTATTCGGTCTGACTCCTGGCAAGTTCAAGCACTTATATATTTTTCAATTAAATTGATATACATTTTTTAAAATGCATTTGTATGTACAGATATCTACACCATGTTTATTTTCTTCCAGGTTCCAAACTAGTCTGGAAACCGAACACTTACGTAGAAACGAAGAATTATCAATTATAATTGTACATTTAATTTTTTTATTTTAACTTTTTATACAAACAGTGGAGTAATTCTTTAGGTGTGATGGAGTTTCAACAATATTTTTTTTGAAGTAGATTCTTCTTTCATTTTGACTTGAGGGCTACTCAAGAGGCAGGTGAGTAAACACCTGATAACCGGACAGAGCATGGGAAAATCATACCTCACCAACATGGTGTTGGGTAGTCCTGCTCGCGGTACTTCCACAGATATTCTTGTTTCATTAATGATATTGAAGGTTCAAGTCTTCATCATGTTGTTTAATTTATTTTCAAAGTTAAGTATAATTATTATTTACTTTACTTTTCTTTTTTTTTTCTTTCATTAAGGATATTTTACCAATTACATTTACATTTGAAATACCTTATTTAAATAATGAAAATTTACAACAAAATCAAAATTCATTATTTATTCAACAAATTCAAAATATTTATAATGTTGAAATTATATTTCGTAATCATTATACATTAGTACATTATTGTAAAACAACAATAAGTGTTAAAGGATTAACAATCAATGCTAAAATGACTAAAACTGTTGTACATATATTAATGAAGAGATATTATACACAGAATATAGTAAGTTGTATTATTATATTATCATTGTATTATTGTTTTTCATTGTATTTAGTAGATTTATCTTCTTTGATATGTTTTAAATTTCATTGAGATGATAGGAGAAGGTGATAACAGAAAGCTAATAAACCATTGTATTTTACTGCATAGTTGATCCCATGAGGGTAGAATAATTTCCTTTAAATATAGCAAGTACACGTTAATAACGAGTGCCGAATAGCATGAAACCTAAGTTCAGAGTTTCCTACAAACTACCCTTAAATCATCTTCCACCTCTACACAGAGCTTGTAATATCGACTTACTTGAACTAGCGGGCACATTATAACCTGATCGATAAAATTCTATCAGCACTATAAAGGAATTGAAGAACATTAAATTGGTCACTACATAATAATCAGCCAATGCAATACTGTGGAGTCTTGTTTATTGGTATTAGAATATTGAAATTTAATTTGTTTTCTAAGCAACAGAAATAGCAATTTTTAGATGTTTTGAGAAATTGATGTTATACACAAGTCTTGCACAAGTGTGACTGTCTGGTCACAATAGCCTAGTGGTAAATGCGGTGGCGTTTGGCACGAAGCGAACTGAGTTCGAATCCCACTGTGAACATCAACATTGGGATGCAGGTAGATCCAGCTGTTGGGTCCCAAATAGGACAAAACGCGCGTCCTGGATTACACTTGTCAGTCACAATCCAACTTAAAAATAATATCAATGTTTTTATTAAACTTATTTAAATCGAAATTTAAATGTTGTAAATGTATAAATTATTTACATCTGATGTTCAACACTTAGTAAACCGAAGTGGTCATGCAGATCTTTAAATGAGAGATAGAGTAACACGGAGATCTCAGAATAGTTATTTAATAGTGTTAAATATATTATTAAGATAACAGTTGTATGTATCCACAGACTATATGGCTAGGGTTACCACGACTGTCGTAACCAATGGCTGGAGATGTTTGATGAAATGGCTCCAAATCGGCCTCGTTGGTGCAGATCCATTTACCCTTTTGCCCTCCTTTAGATAACCCTTAAGTGTATTTTATGCTCTACTTTCCAATAATGGATTTTTTATTTATACGTCATTTTCAAGCTCTAAAGATTTTTATTACTACTTCTTTTACTTTGGTATTCATGTTGCTGCGTCAATGTGGTATGAGAGCTTGTACTGATGCACATATGCCGAATTCTATGTGGTTCATTGTTTTCTGTAGTTTTGGAGCTGAATATAATTTTGTTTAGCTTGCTGATTATCCTATTCTAGAAGTTAAGATATGAATCCTATTGTGACGGCTCCAGAAGAATTACTTTCAGCGACCTTGGTTATGGTCGTATAACATTCAGATGGGTTTCATGAAAGACAAAATACAAGAAAATCATGAAGGTTTCAAATGCCCGTCATGGTTTTACCAAGTATATATTAACCTTTTGACAAGTTCTAAGTATAATCGTATTTACTCAACTGAAAAATGGATCCAATGCTATTGTCCTACAGATTTTACCAAAACGTCAGCCATTGAAAGTTATACTAAAAAAGATACTTAAAATCCTATTCAAACGCCATCTGTTAAGTCAGAGCTTATGTCGAGCTGTTATATGCAATGAGTTGCATCAAGTAGTGTTCATTCAAGCAGTTCACCTTGTGGACTGATATTCGACATAGAACTATACTTTCGACTTTTAAAAGATAAGTGTCTTACTCAAGGACTGAGTGACTTAGGGTGTCAAAATGACATTGTCAAATGGACATCGTTTGTCCAAATGAAACTAAATTGGATTTAATGGTTTACTAGTTGTTTGTAATCGTGTCTAGCCTTAAAAATCGGGGAAATCAGTATAAAAGGTTAACTTTGAGAACCGTTTTCCAGAAGATTTTTTGATATTTATTTAGTTGTATCTAAATACGATGTTGGATTTCTATTATTTGTATATTCCCTTCGCCCTAACCTCATACTTTACCCATTAACTGGTTGCTGTGACACTTTCCATTCATGAGCTATAACTTATTGATCATGTACACATTACCCCAGTTCCATATAATTGTTATTCTTGTTCTGTATCAATGGCATTTTTCTAAATGGTCAGCTGTATGGTATGAATTTATACTGTATATAAAAGAATATTTGAAATATAAACTAACTTCATCTGATTGATTCACTTGGTTTAAAGACTAGCTATTTCAGAGCAGATTAACATGCATATAACAGTGTCTTGTTGTGGTATTGACAATAGCAGTTTTATAATTTCCGTATATGGTGATTAGTTGCAGTTAACAACATATATCAAAAATATATCACTTTACTCTTACTATTAATTCGAAACAAAAATTTCCTTCATCATATCATCTGTGTTATGCAAGGGGTAGAGAAATAGTCATTAGTTGTAAGCAATGGCTGAAACGTGGAGAACTACTGCAAACATCCTCAGGAGAGTACAGGTATTTATCGACAACTGTCTACGTAGAATATTGAATGTCTGTTGGCCGGAAACCATCAGCAACAGCCTACTTTGGAAAAGAACAAACCAACTTCCAGCTGAAGAGGGAATCAGGAAACGACGTTGGAAATGGATAGGACATACATTGCGCAAATCATCAGACTGTATAACAAGACAAGCACTAACTTGGAACCCTGTTGGATAACGGGGAAGAGGAAGACCAAAGAACACACTGCGTCGTGAGCTGGAAACAGACATAAAAAGGATGAACAGTAACTGGAGACAGCTGGAAAGGATTGCTCATGACAGAGTTGAATGGAGAATATTGGTGAGTGGCCTATGCTCCTCTGTGAGGGGTAACAGGCGTAAGTAAGTAAGTAACAGCAGTTATTGTAAAACAATCTGGGAGTAACTTAACTTAATTCAATCTTCTTTTCAACCATAAAAATTTCATTAATGATAAAGTTTCTTAGATTCTAGTACTCATATCACTTGTAGTTATAAAGATAAATTGAATACATAACAATTAGTATGAGGTAGACCTAAATGATTACTTTCTATATAAATTATTTTCACTTAAAGAATTTCTTTTTCTTTTTTTTCTAAATATAATTTCAATTATTAATTATTTCAATGTTGTCTATCATTTATGTTGAACATTAATTGTTTTATATTTTTTTTACTTATTTTCTAAGGATACTATATCAGTTAACATGTATATGAATATGGATACAAAACATTCTTCAATGTTAAATAATCAAATTCATCCAGAGAATTTAATGAAATTAGTTAATAAAACAACTGGTGCAAATATTATTTATTCATTGCCATCTGCATATTCAGTAATAAATTCTATTGTCACATCGTTACCATCATCAACATCATCATCATTAACATTATTAAGTAATCAATTGAATAAATTAGATTATGTTTCTAATTCATTAAAAACTAATGAATATTCAAATTATTATTTATCAAATGAATTTATTAAAACAAAATTAAATTTTATTCACATATATGGTAATGTAGATAGTGTATATTTAGCTAGACAATTAATTACGGTTAGTAACAATTTGTAAAATAACTTAATTACATGGTATTTCTTTTCTTTTTTTTATGAGGAACAAGTCATTTACATAGATAGTTTTGTAGGGATTGTATAACCGATTAGGATGCACATGAGGCAACAGAGGTTGACTAGTTTTAGCTAATTACAAATCAACGGGAAGATACAAGCTTATTCTAATTAACTATATACCCGTTGCACAAGTGTGACTAGTCTGGACATAGTAGCCTAGTGGTAAACGCGGTGGTGTTTGGCTCTAAGTGAACTGAATTTAAATCCCATTGTAAACATGAATAGTGGGATGCAGGTACATCCAGCTGTTGAGTGCCAAAATAGGACAAAACGCGTGTCCTGGATTCCGTTTGCCAGTCACAATTTAACTTAAACATTGTATAATAATTGTAAGTAACTTTTATCAAGAACTAACAACGAAATGTACAGTAATGGAGAATTATTTTGTCCTAATTCTTCTATATTTGTGAATTGATTGAAGTCGGATACATAAATAAGTGAATATTCTTAAATGTACTGTATCTATAGTATGATCTGAACATTTTAAGTATTAAATATTGTTGGATTGCTTATATGTACTGATAAGTATACATGAAGCAGAAATCAATAATTATTCTATAGCTATTAGTTTTCATCATTCTCTCCAAAAAATGTTAGATCATAGTGAAGATCATTTTTAAATACTAACTTAACATTACTGAATTATTCAATTAAGAATAGAAAACTGTTTAAATGAAAGAATTTTAAATGAATGAATGAATCAATGTCTGCTACCCCATGTGGAGTATAGACCAACGACTAGCATTCTCCAATAAACTCTGTCCTGAGCTTCCTTTCACAGTTCTTCTAATGTGCTGTTCATTGTTTTTTCATATCTGCACCCCCACCCATTTCGCGTGTTTTTCGGCCTTTCTATTTTCCTTTTGTATTAAGAATCCAGAGTAAGTACTTATCTTGTGACACAGTTTAGTGATTCCTTATCCATCTCCAGCGTTTTTTCCTAATTTCTTCCTCCGTTGGTCTGTTACCTACTACAGAAAGACTGTTGATGATAACTAGGCGAATGGATTCATAAGTATCTTAGTGCAAAACGGCTGTTTATAAATACTTGTATCTTTTGAATGATTGCTTTTCGTAGTTCTCCAAGTTTCAACTCCATATAGCTAGAATTGTCTTCACATTTGTACTTAGAAGTTGTGACTTTGATGTTGACTGATAGTTAGGTTAAGTTCCAGATATTCTTCATTTGTAGAAATACTGCCCTTGCCTTTCCAATCAGCGCCTTCACATCTGCATCAGATCCTCCTTATTATTGATGGACTTGTCTAGGTATGTAAAATTTTCCACATCTTCCAGAATTTTTCCGTCATGTGAAATTGGGTTAGTGTTCGTTGTTTTGTAACTAAGGATGCTGCTCTTCTTTTTTGTGTATGTTGAGACCTACTGCTGCCGAGGTCGCTGCTGCACTCTCCGTCTTTACCTGCATTAGCTGAATGTGTGTGAGATAGAAGAACTAGGTCATTCGCAAAGTCTAAGTCGTCTCGTTACAGTCCAGATTGTGGTCCTTATTCCGTGCTTACCTTGAGATATTTCACATTTTAAATGAAGCTTAAATCAAAAAGTATATCTAAGTAATTTGTATGCCTAATGAAATCAATAGTTAGATATGCTTTTAAAGGTAATAATTTTATTATATTACTCAACAACTCAAACTTTAAAAAAAGATACCAGTTTAATTTACAGAACAATAATCATATGTAAAAAGGAGGAAAGAAAGTTATTTCTGGTACCATTGGAGTTACAGACTAATCATTAGTAATTTTAATGACAAATGTGTAATTTTAGTTAACCTTTTACTTTCTGTGAAACATGTTAGGTAAAGATTTGTATGTATTCATATTCTTCATGTTATGTACTATGCTAGTGTAAGATCAGGTAATAGAACTTTATGTAATAAACCTATCTCTAAATTAGATTCTCTGAAATAATGCTTCCGTTTATTTTTGTAGAAACACTTATGTTTTACTGGTTTGATCTAACTTAGGGATATAACAGTTTAACGATTAAACAACAGACTTCAAATGTAAAGTTTTTAGGTATTGCGCATTAATTAAATCGTGAATGTATTGTATCTAGTGAAATTGTCATGTTAAGTTGAAAAACAATCGTTACGTCTGTTTTTAATTACAGTAATCATTCAATTATAATAATTCAGTAATAAATAATTCCAAATTAAAGTAGTATCTGATTTCAATTTATCTGAAAATGTAGTCTACACCTTAAATAGATTAAGTTTATATTTTATTTTATTTTTTTAGAGTTTATTACCTGTTGCATTAATATTCGATGTGAGTTTACTTCAAGGTGAATGGTTAGAAAATTTTGATTTCACTAATTTATGTCAATATTATGAAGTAAATTTAACTATACGAAATAAACTGAAAGATGTAGTCAAGGTAAATTTTGATTAATTTTAACAGTGAGGTTATAAACATTATGTTATAATGTTGAATTGAGATAGTTTTGTAGCCGATATACATTTCATTTAGTTGATTGTATTCATCATTAATAGATGTCAGTTGGGAACTACTGAAAATCATGGAGTCATGAAAATTTGTTTCATCCTAGTATGAAACTCCTCAAGAATGCTCACTTACAATTTCACTAAGTATTGGAACCTATGACCTTTAGGTCTCATGATGAACACAACCTTCTGCACCACTGGGATGGAGTCCAATATACTGCTTAAGAGTCCCATACTAGTACGAAATAGCATTTCAGTATTTCCTGATTTTTAATGGAATCTAATCGGCATCGCTAGGTGACAAACATTGTTACATAGTTGTAATTTTATCATTGTCTGTAATACTGTAAATTTAAAACTATATCTTCATTTGACTATGAATCTATTAGTCATATGTAAATTTATAATAAATCAAAGCTTCTACTTTATAGAATTTAATGGTAAGTTATTCTTAGGTGTGTTAATGTTATGTTCACTGTTAGTAACAATTACGAATAAGATTCTCGTTTACTAAATCTCCTTAGCAAAGCTCAGTCTAGTATACTACTTATAATAGAACATGGGTTGAATTGTAATTTTCGCATCTTATATATTAGTATTCAACTTGACACAAACGACCAACCTCAAATGTATATTTACAGAAAAGACCCTTGGAGGAGGTTATATTTGAATTTCAGTAGTTTTTGTACAATGATATACAAACAAACTTTTGGTAAGAATACTATTCAGTGATACGCAGAAGGTATATTTGGAGGAGAAGATTGAGGAGTAATTATCATTGTTTAACACTGTCTATGAGATAAGTGTCACTTACAAAAGTTCATCAAAAAGTATGGATAAACAAGAATTAAGTGTATGCTACCTTAGGTAAGAAACACCAAAACGTGAAAAAGTTGATGAGATTAATTTCAGGCTAAGCACTTCATTTACAATAACGTTTCCATTCAATTATAACTAATCGAGCAATATGACAAATAAAATTGAAAAAATTTCTAATAACATTCTTCAGCTTACATTTTAGTTTCAATGTATTTATATTTGGAGAGCTGAAAGGAGGTCTATTGTCCACATTCCTGAAAACACATAGTAACAACTGTGAATGAAAGACTAATTTTCTCTCAGTAGTGTCATTTATTGTCTATTTGATGCTAGGCACAAAGTTAGCAATTTGAAATCAATAATATCTAATTTATTACATTTCACTGGTCATTGTTATTAAATGACTAAAACCAAACCAATTCATTTAAAAGGATACATTTGTCAGTGACTTCATTCTATAACAACGGGAAGATCCAGATACATTTCACTTATATATACATGCCCGTTGCATAAGCGTGGTCGTCTGAACTCAGCAGCCTAGTGATGAATGTGGTGGCGTTTGGCACAAAACGAACTAAATTCGAGTCCAAGTGTGAATATCAACACTGGGATGCAGATACATATAACTGACGAGTCCAAAATAAAGGGAAATGATCGTTCTTGATTCTACTTTTCAGTTAAAATTCAAATCAAACAAATTGTTATGTTTGGTGGTTTTATCTATGATATTCATTGAGGTTAGGGTTATATATTATACGTTGAGTAAAGATGAAAATCTCAGTCATGATATTCCATCTCACTTGTTGAGAAATATTATATTCTTTTTCTAATCTCTAGTTTCCACGTTGAAATCTGTTGTGGAATTGTGGACTTGTCATAGATGAAGTGTAAAACTAGAGGAAAAAAATCTTTTAATGCTTCTTTCTTTATAATAATCATTCAGCTGTCACTAATTCATAATGAATATTCTCTTTTGAACTATAAACTTTTCAGTTTACTGACTTTCAGATAAAATAAATGACTTATAGATCAAGTGGATGATTTTATTGTTCTCTGGCCTAGATGATTTAATCTTGAATGTTGACAAAATAAGTTATTAATTACTTGTGGAGAAATTCTAATAACTCATTCTTTATATTTAGATTGTGCTGATAATATTATCTAGAAGGAAAAAGGAAAGCTTCATAATTAAGTCAATCAAATCAACCAATTGAACATCTTTCAAGTAGTTATTAGCTTAGAGATTACATTTATTCGTACATTCATATGAATGTAGTTAGTGTGAAGTAAGTGAACTAAGCATGAACTGAACCTGATAGAGTTGTACAAATTAATAGAAACTTAGAAGTAAAATGTATTTAAATTTTTTTCTATTGTTGTTATTATCCCAACAAATAATACTTATTAGTATTATTGTATTACTAATAATTTTAGTCTGTTGTGATAAGAACAATAGAGAAGAATATTCGTTCACTTTATATAGTATGGGAATTAATACAACAATTACTTTTACAATATAGTAAGCCAATGATAACTTTTTATCTAAATTTATTATATTTTAATTGAATAAAGGTGGTTATTTGATAATGTGTATTTAGTTTAGTTCTTAGTATTCGTCACAGATTGATGCCATTTGAGTCCCACTGGAAGTTAGGGGACATTCAGAGGGTCTTTTGTCCTAGTATGAAACTCCTCTGTGGCAGTGATATTCACGACTCCACAAAAGTATTTCACCCAATGCATTTAAGTTTCATAATGAACGCTTAACCATCTAAACCACTGGGTCGTCTGGCTTTCAAAGTTCCCTCTCCCATTAACTTGCGATATAACGTGACGATCATCTGTTATTATTGGTGATGATGATCTCACTCCCAACCAACTAATTAACTGTGATGTTAATAATTTACAGTTAACTTTTCAATATCGAAGGCTTCTTATTTAGCTAAAACACAGACATTATATTAGAAGTGCTTTTAGAGAGTGATTGATGGGATTATCAAGCACTAAGTATTTGAAACACTAAAGATGAATAGTCATATATTTCTGTCATATTTAAAATATATTCGGTTCAATTACAATCGTATGGTAAATTATAGCGAGTAACATTGGTAACCACTAATCAGTGTCCGTACGCATCTGCCCCGTGACTACCAGTTCCCAATATTAGTAAAGTATCTAACCATCTTTAACGATACTTTATTTCGCTATATGAGAAGTTTAAAGTAGAGAATTAGTTGTATTCTGGAAATGGTTGATTTCCGATTAATGAATTCTAGATAGCCCACTGGACACCTAACCATGGTGTGTAAGCGAGTACTAAACGACCCTCTAACAACAATCAAGCATTCTCAGCTTGATCTATATCCTAAGCCCCAAACCAAATTAGAAAGAACACTTAATTGGTAAAAACAGTTCAGTCATAAGAATTCTTCGAAGTATATATATATATATATATATATATATATATATATATATATATATATATATATATATATATATATATATATATCACCTAGTACACAAAAACGATAATAATGGATAGAAAACTTGAGTATTACGTATACAATTAATTGGTTTAGTTAAACAGTGGAGAATGATATGATAACAGCTAACTGATTAAACAAAATGTTAAAATAAGAGAAACATGAAAATAATAGGGACACATTGTTTACTTTATATGCGATAAAAATATCGAATGTGGTATTCTGGAAATAAATCCTAAAAGTATATTCATTCTTTTTGGCTCTCCCGTTATAACAAATCAAATGCACAAAATTATGTTTTCCTGACACACATTGGCAGACATCAAGAAGCCATAGAAAACCAATCTAAAAGAAGTATCTGGCTTAATCGTCGGTGGCTTTATACGCCGCTTCATAGCATTTCTTGGCTTAATATACGATAATGAGTTACAACATGTTACTATCCAGGTAGAGTTGGAAGTGACGATTCATAGATCTTGTAAATTACTTCTAGTAAGAACTTAGTCAAGTGAGAATATGTAAGTCGTATCAACACTAATGCTAGTAGTGTTTTTTTTTTTTACATAGGAAACTGAAGTTAGGTCAATAGGTTAACAATAGAGTATGACAGTTATGGTTGTTTTTTAATTGATTTACACTGAAAACACTGATTTATTCATTTTCCGTTTTTAGCAAAAACCTATGAAACCAATAATCCTAGTTGGTCAAATTCACTAATTTATCCACTAGAAAACTTATGGTCAGGAGATATGATTCAATTAAATCGACAATCTACGAAAATACAATCTATCTTAAATAAGTATGTTTTGACACTGTAAACTATATAATAGATTACATAACAATTAAATAAGAAACAGAAACAATTTTGTTGGCAGATGAAAGCTGATAGACTTTAATATTTACAATATTAGATGAACTATCAGAAAGTTAATAGGCAAACTACAAATCATTTTGTCTTACATCCCATCCATAACGCCATAGTTTTTTATTGAAAATTTATAAGATATACAGTCAATTACATATGGTTTGTAAAAAGATCAGCTTTCTGATATGTGTCTACTTCAAATAAATGAAAGAGACGTTTAATCCATGGATCATATTCATCTGATTTAGTGAGAAATAAATGAAATGATTGTTTCCGTTACTATTTGTTACCATTAATTAGTAGTATAATAAAAACTTGGTTACAATTTTTTCAAATGTTAAAATGATAAATTACTTGTAAATATGTCCAACGATATATTTCATTCCGTAAAACTGAAATTATAAATTAATCTAATAAAATTTTTGAAGTAGAGTTAAATCAATTATCTTTTATTTCTATTTGATTTTATAAATGAGATTGCTTAGTGATCAGTTTAAATATATAGAAAATCAACCCTCCTTATTTGAATCATTTAGCTACTTCTTGTAATGTATAAGTGTCATTACATACACATAAAGATAACAACTTATAACATAGATGAAAATCTATTGAAAATCATGAAACACTAAGTGGCTTCTTCATCATTAACTTCGAATTAATAATCTACAATAGTGAAGTTTAACCGCAATCGACAATGGGATAAGTAACATAAATAATGCTGAGCAAAAGTTAAGGAATATCATTAAATTTGTAAACATCGACTACTGAATCACAGTAAAGTTATTTAAATATTGCATACTTAAAGGAGGACGTTTTATATTTAAATTCTTATGTGAGATTAAAAAAAGGATATGAAAGAGCTGTTTAAACCATTACGGTTTCCACTGCTTTTCCAGTTAATATTAGTCAGAAATGGTATAAATCAGTCTCAATTTGTGAACTATCTCAAGTGACTAAACACCATTATTTTTGAGTGACTAATCGGTGTAACCTATATCCAATCTACCAGTCAGTTGAGGCTCGAATACCTTAATAATGAAATCTCAGACTATGAGTCTGAGTGAGCTGGGTACAAGCCACACGGAAATCATCAATTGCCTTAAGATCGCTGATGTCTTTCTGAATAGTGATCAGTATCATGAAGCCAAGGCTAGGCAAGATTTCTCGAAGATCAACTAATATGTAAACATAACTTAGATTGGTAGCCATATTACAACATAATTGGTAGTAATCGATAAATAAACATAAAACATTAACCATTATTCAATAATCAAACAACGTATGTTTCCCAAATCGTTTATTTCCAATCCTTTCCTTTATCATATACACTTATTTACTTTATTGAAATAAATTATTACAGGAAGAAAAAACATGATCATAAAGAAAATTACAACAAAGAAAACCTTAATGATAAACTAAGTAAAGAACAAGTAATAATGAAATCTACATTTTCATCAATTGCATCGTCACATTCATCGTCGTCATCATCATCAAGTATTGTTCATAATGATCAATTCATTAAAATGAATATATTAAACCGAAATAATAATAGTAATTTATATTTAATTGACAATGAATCAAATGCAAAATACTCATTATCATCTGAACATAAGACCATATGGAAGGAATGTAAAAATTTCGAAGAAACCCTGAATGTTTACACAGATGAAAAGTATGTTGGATTGGAAAATATTTACAGTTTTCAGAGACAAAAAATACCATTTGTAATATTAGATACATAATCATTTTCAGATTTATGATTAGAATAAAGTTTTGGTAGAATAGATATCTAGGTTAGTTAAATTTATTGATAGAATAAATAGGATTTCATGACATTGGTCATTTGTCTGTTATGCCACAATGAAGAAAGTTTTTATAACTTACTATGGATAAGGTAGATATACGATGAGGACCAATACAAGCAGATATAGCTATTAGATTATATCCTTGAAATATAGGTGTCATGGTTGAAATAAAGCATGAAGTTTTAAGTACAGTTCAGTTGTGATTATGAGGTTGTTAGGGTAAACTGGGATAAACATTCTGGGTTGTTTGAAATGGCAAACAGTATTGGTTTTTTTTTAATACAGCTGATTGTTTTGTATGAATAAAATGACAATCTATATCCAAGGAAATGTAATTTCTTGAGATGTAGGTTTTCAGAAGTCCCGCATTTTTTTATTGCATGCATGGATTCATCTGAGTAGATGTGCATAAATGATGTTTACGTATAAGATGACTCTCCCAGTCGGCTGTTATCTGAATACATTCCACAAATCATAGAAAGGCGCTACTTAAAACGTTATATGTTTACTTAGTGTAGTGGAAACAAAAGCGCTTAGTGGTGACTAAAAGAGATCAAGGTAGTAGCATATTAACTCAGTGACTGTTGTTTTAATTACAACTGCTTCAATTTACAATATTGTTAAATAAACGACAAACGATGTAGCTTATATTCTCAGGAGACTTAATAAGTGTATTTATTTTTATTCCTTACATTACTTATATAGTTATTTCACATTTACATGCATTTTAGATTTCCCTCTATATCATTTCGAAATATCATATTCTGTAAACAGACAATTAGTAATAATAATGAGAAGATTAGATAGAAAAAAAAACTGAGATAGTGCTTAATTCATACCTGATACAGAATGATAGACTAAGATAAAAAGATGCTTATCACTTAATAGTTTTGTGTACTTTTAAACTGATTGATACATAAATAAATATGCGAGAATACATTAACACCTAATTTCATTGACAATTCTGACTTATTTACCTAGAAGTTAAGCAATGACAATTATCAAGGTATAATGTGTAAATGAAAGAAAGCTAACTGTATGATTATTAGAATGTATAATTTAATAATACAAGAAAATTGAACAATTGTTAGAAATTGTCACTCAACTACAGTATTTTTAATAGTTCACATGTCAACACAAGATGAATTTAATCTGCAGAGTAAATATGAGAAAGTATGAATACTAATGACAAAGTGACATTTTCATTTACAACAAATCAATTACAAATGTTTTGTATTACTACCTCACGAGGCATAGTCACAAAAAATTTATTGGAATATGATAATATAGTTAGTGAGTTAAGGAAAAATGGTTTAATTATTAAAACTAACTAAATAGTTGAAAACGACTGTTTTTATTTGTTAATTTTTCATGAGAATTTTTTTCGAAACTTATTCATATGTAGTTGTGCTACAATGGATAATGTCTACATGTTAACCAATAATAAAATACATTCGAATCGGTTGGGATAGTATCACTTAATGTAGTCAAACTGGTAAAGGTGAGTTATAAGATTGTCTTTTTATGTAAATAAATCGTTTTCAATCTGATACATATAAAAATACAGATTTCAAGCTTTGTTTAACCTCATTTTGAGTAGACATTAACATATGGTTATAATTGGATGTTTTAGAGGTTGTTGAATGTAATATCGTGACGATCAAGAGAAAGCACTAAGTGACTGCCTTGTTTTATTATGGGAGTCATCAATAGCGCAAAATCAAATCACCATTATGGATAAAGACCTCAAGGTTTAGTAGCAAACGCCTAACTTTTAGACTATTAATTTTCACTGATTGTGTAGCCCAAGTTAATTAATGACATCAAAATTAAAATCCCAACTTCACTAAAACACTTCCGTTGAATATGAATCGCCAGATTAACTATAGATTAACAACTACTATACTTACAAGACCAAGATTTATACAAACTCATGTATCATATTTCAAAGCATTTTTAACAAGAAAACATTAATTTCTGTTACAAAAAAAAAAACATCGACTAGTGCTAATAGTTTATAATTTGAAAGCATAATGATTATATTTATTATTCTGTAATTTTTCATATTTTTTTATTCAAGTAAATCATATCAACTAATAAGTTAGGAGAAAGATTCAACTCAGAAAGAATGGTATTTATAAGAGTATTTACAAAAATGAATGTTTCGATAAATTGTTAAACAAGGTATTTCATTTATATCACATAACAATTTCTACTTTAATCAGAGAACTAAGATTTCTACATAAACATTAGAATGCAAACAAATCACCTTAAAGACTACCATGTTAGCCAGTATGTAACACAATATTTAAGTTACGAAAAATGGATAAGTACTTATATTTTAGTCTATGGAAAGATATCATACGAATAACTTAAATGTTGCTGTATTGAATACCTTGTGCATACATTTCCAATAAAGTACGATAGGAACATGTGACAATATTGTATTTAATTAAATATAGTCTTAATTAGATATACATTTTTAAGTATCTATTAGATAAATCAAAAATATCTTCATCGTCATTTCTCTTTCCTAAACAGATAAACTGATCGAAAAAACTAGTACAGAACATGAAGAAATTCTTGTTGTTTACTCTTGGTATTTGTTGGCTTACATAGATAATACTATTATTATTATTATTGTTGACAACTTCTATATTTCTGTTTTCTTATTCTCTGTAAAGACCATTCTTATTTTCATCCAAATATTACACAACATAGTGTACTACTCATAGTTGGACGATGTCGTTCATTATTATTCTAAACAAAATTTTTTGATGTTGAGTAAAGAAACATTATTATTACTTTTAATAGTAGTGTGACAAAACCATATACAACTAATGATTAATATTGCGACGAGATATTTATGAATACATATTTTCTTCACTTAAATAATAACTGACATAAAGTGATTTTCTTGTTAACGAAACATTCTATAAAGATTTCTTCTTTTTTATTCTTCATTTCGACGATAGTCAACACATTATCTATTGTTTTCTATCTAGTTAATAAAAGCTAACAAGTTCATCATCTTATGAGTGTATCTACAGACTAATAATAATAATATTATTATTGTTAAGAACATTAATAATGATAATACCAGTAATGACAACGTATGATATAAAGTCTACTTTGGTTTGGTATCATTCTTACTTTCAACTAATTAATACTGGTTTCCTGTAATACAGGCCTGAGAATAGATACGCCAGGTATATATATATATATATATATATATATATATATAGAACGATGGATAAACAGACACACAGATAAAACTTGATGAATGATTGGTTCACATGTCATTATTTTAGACACATACAATAAGCCAATAGATTACCAACAATAAAAATCAAATGATTGTTAATTCATTTGTTTTACATTATTACAATATAAAATTGTTTTTATTAAAAAAAAATGTTTTTATAAAAACACATAACAATTGGTTTATTACAATAAATATATCACAGTTACTGTTGCCTCCTCTTTCTGCTCCCCCCCCCTCACTCTTCCGATGAATATTTTATCTGCTTATTTATTTTACATTCATAAAGCATGAAGGAATTTAATTGAATTTTATTAAAAAAAGGTAAGTAATCAGATTGTTGAATTGCATTTTTAATTTATGATGATACTAGAACTGGACGATTGCAGATATCTTGAAATAGAAGTCGAATCTACATAAAAGAGAAGATAGAAAGTTAATTACTCTTTCTTTTTTTAAGTAAATAAAAGCAATATCATTTATATAAACATTTCAAATATATATTAGTATACATATCTTAGTAGTTAAGATAGTTAAATGTGAGAATATGAATTTCAAATTAATGAATGGTAAAGTATATACGAAAGAACACTGAAATCCAAGATCCAATGGAAAATAAAGAATGAATACATAAACAACACTGTGATTGGATCTGAGTCATATCACCCGTCTCTAACCACTAATAATCCGATCATGGGGAGAGAGACAGTATGTTTCATTGGAGTGAAATAATTATTTTAGGTAATGAGGTCTGTTGCTGAACTTCACAAGTGGTTTCAACGGACCAATCATAGCATTTCAAGAACTAAAATAATTAACATTCATGGTATGTATGGAAGAAGTATAAGATAGGAGATGAAGTTTGGGACTGGAAACAGAAGAAATACTAGATAGCGAAGGTATGATTGTGAATAAGGTAATCCTGAGTGCAGTTTGAGGTATGAGGATAATTAGTACCTCTTAGCTGTTCATACCGTTTACTTTTTATTGAATAACTCTAATTCATATCAGGTTCACTTAATCACTATACAAACAAATTCGACAAGTATGAAAGTTGCCCATTAAAGTCGGGTATATTTACAAGAATCTATAAACGAATGATGATTTACTTGGCTTTCAGTTGGACAACCGATTATCATACGATCTTCATCATTATAATGGTCAGTTAACAATTGAAACATAGATCTCCATTGTGATATAACACCCGATTGGATACGACGTAGTAAAATATTCTCTGTATCAGGATTAGCTAAATAAATATGTAAACACTTTCGTAAATTCGGCACACTATGATGTTTTATGGTAGTATCAGGACGATTTGAACTGCGACCAAGTGCTGAACACAGTAATCGATGAGCATTCGAAACGATCTCTTTAATGTAAGAAACACTTGCGAATGGCTGATCGGCAAGACGTGCACCCGGGGCAGCTAGAATTGAATGAGCCTGAAATTATTTTAAGGAAAATTCGGAAATCATTCTAAAAAGTACTGGAAGTTAATAAAATGCTTCCATAAAAGTGTATAAAATACTCCCACAATAAATTGCAGGTGTGTATTTGAAAGAATTAGACCCTAGGCGTCTTGGAAGTCTCATATTAAGCACACAAGAATATAATCAACAAAGACAGAGTTTTTCTTATTTTTTTTAACTGTTTGATCACTTTTATTTATTTCACACATAAATACTGAGGTCACTAGATATTTAGTTTTTAATCTTACTTGAGACCTGTTAAGCAGGCTGTATGAAGTACGAGTAAAGTCCAGAATTGCATTATCATTTTACCACAACTAATTAACCAGGTACAGGTTTACATACTTGGCTTTCAGTTATATTAGAGTGCAAAGACAACCCAACTGTTCGAATGGAGGTAGTCGTAGTGGTGTATGGAGCATATGATCTAGTGACTGAGACCTGAAAATGTTTAAAGCACTAAGTCACCTGTTCAACAAAAAGTTCTGAAAAGAGCGAAATCAAATGAGGACGTTAAGTTGTCAAGTACAATTTATTAGAAGGCACTTATGTGCAAGAACATGTATTACTTTGATGTAATTTTCGTATTAATTCAGTGATAAACTCTTAAACTAACAAACGATTCAAGTACAACTGTATAAAAATAAATACTTTTGAATAATGACTAATACAAATGAATCTGCCTAGAAGTAACTGAATTTCGATTGAAAAAGAAATGGTATCACGCTAGGAAATCACAAGGAAGAGTTGTTGTCGTTAGAGCAAAACGAGTCAAAATACTGGATGATCATTTTCACAGTAATGAATACAAGTGTATCCAGCTGAAAAGTTCAATATAGGAGGAAACGTGAGTTTAAGATTACACTGCTACAACATCAAATCTACTTATAAATATTATTGTAGGTGAAATGTTTTCATAAGGAAGGAAGAAACTATGAAATCATGATATAAATTTATTAATATTTGCATAAAAAGACATACCCGTTTTCAAGAAATTTGGAATTTCACCTGTTAGTTAGCATAATTTGTTGTTCAATAAGTAATTCACAAGTATATTTTAGCTGACTATCTAATTGACGTCTAGAATCTAATTCAATATCAATAGCATTTGGTGTTTCCAATAGAAATCGTAGCAAAGCATTCTCCTTAGTTAATGAAAATAGTCCACTTCCTTTGTGTTCCCAGATACTACGTGCTACATCTAAAAACCACAAAAGAGATTAAATGAAATTATACAAAATCAAGTGCAATTTAATGTGTCCGATAGGATAAGTGGTCTAACTGTGAAGCTTTCATTATTTATCTGGATAATTTCATCAAGGCTTGTGTCATGCTAAACTGTTCCTTAAGAGACAAATTAGCTTGTTCTCATGATGTCCGTAAATTTTTGTCTTTGGAGATCCTAACAGTTTCGAATCTCAATGCATGCTCCCAGATATTCTTTGATCCTTTTTAAATCTCGTCAGTCGGAAATGTAACGCCTTCCCAATCAAATTCGTGTCCACGGTTGTCTGAATATATAGTGGCGAAGGATACTTACTACAAATCAAAACCAATTTAGTTAAACTAGGTCTATGACTTTACTGGGTAGAGTTCAACGCCTTAACTTGAAGTTAATCAAATAATGGTTCTACCACAAGACAACTGCCAATCAAATATAAATAACCCGAAGTATGTAATTATTAACTAGAATATTTCAGAATCAAGTAGTATTCTAGCAAAAACTCCATGAAGTATAGCTGAAACGTGATAAACAATTAGATACATCAAATATATTCGGAAGGAAGCCTAGATTTCGTGTTAGTTTCCAGGGCTGTTTTGGAGTTCTAAGAAAACTGATGCCTCTCGAGTCACTAAATTTCACATTCTCAGTGACTACACTGCGTCTTAATTGACAGAATGCAATCAATTATAAGGACTGGACAAACATGAAATCGGTTACTACTAAGTGATCAACCAACGAAAATAACTCTAGAAATATAGATTCCCAAATGTGTGTATGTATGATCAACATAGATTTTCAAATCATCAAAACATTTGGAAAATACCAAAGAAAATTAATTTGGCCGAAATAACCTGTCACCAATATGAAGATGCATTATTGATCAATCAAAACGTGTTATTTATGATCTAGTAGAATGCAAATGAGAAAAATAACAAAGAATGCAATAGTATATAGGAAATCTTACTTTTGTATGGAGAAAAGTCTAGACTAGTTTCTTTAACTAGGAATTCAATACCAAAAGGTACCATTTGTTCACGAAGTATTAACAAATGTTTAATGAGAAACAACTGCCCATCAATTGTTGTTCGACGAAGACTAATAGATTCACTTGCTTTCACCAATGACTGGACACACATGGATACGCATTCTTGGGCTAAACCACGAAATGAATTAGCCTGAAAATAAAAATATATGTGGTACGAAAGAAGTCTAGGTAGATCCATGAAAGTATAACTAGATACAGCTACAAAATAATGCACAGCGAAACGACGGCTTATTGATTAATGCACTTGGTTTCCAAACGGTTAATCGCAGGTTATAATCCCATTACACTTAGTTGTGCAGATGTAACCTAGTGGTATCACTAGGCTTTATATAAATGATGTATTTCAAATCCAGAGTTATAGAATTTCGGGTGTTTAATGCGAGCTGATATACTAATAATACAACTAGGAATAAAGAAAATTCTTAAAGATGCATCGAAGGATTTAGCTGTGAATTTCCATGGTTGGATATTCGTAATCACTTTGCGAAATCCACTCCAGGTAGCACACAATCAACACGACTTATCATCACTAGCTGATAGGTTTTATAAATATAGTTTCCCTATATTAACTTAGAGAGAGAAACGAAGAGTTCATAAATGCAATATTTATTGTATATATATATATATATATATATATATATATATATATATATATATATATATATATATATATATATATATATATATATATATACAAAAATAAACGTAATGCTGTAAAATATTTATATTTCCTGATGCATGCAGTGTAGCAGTTACTTAAGGAAGTTTAATAAACTTACATCTAAACAGCGACTGAGCTTGGAGAGACACACCAAGGTGCGACGCACTGTTGGATACCACATACCATGTAAATCAGCAGGAGCTAGAGACATATTAGGCCCTGGTTGAATTACTAAATCAGATGTAGTGGATGCTTTCTGTTGATTGGATTCTGACGAGTCAGTTCCTGAAGTAACAGCTTCAGATTCTGCCGATTCATTCTTTTGATCTGATGAATTATTTGAATTTGTAGGCACCGAAATACTTTCTGCAATGTCCTGCATAAATTCGTTAAAGAACATAGGAGAAAAGTGTAATGGGTTTACAATGGATCTAGAGTGATGAAATACCCTAAGAATATCACTAGCAATATTATTTTACCAGCTGGTTTAATTTAGCTAAGTGAACATGGAGAACAAGCTGATATGTGAAACGAATAAGAAGTAGCTGAATAGGATAGAATATCAGTTAAACTAAGATCAAAGATTGATTTGTGGGACTAATCAAACGCAAACGAGCACTCAACTAGAAGATGATAAATATGAAGAAGTCAAACAAAATGATCTCAACTAGAAATGATACTAATGTACAAGAACACAAACCTCAACATTAAATAAGCGATTCCGATTTTTCGTTACACTTTAGTGAATAGGTACAAATTATATATGAGGTATACTGCATTACCCTTGTTTGCACTTGACAAAGTTGATGCAGAGGAAGTTCTTAGTAGCACAAGTATCTTCTCATTGTTATGCGAATCTAATACTTATTGTTAATCGGAATTATGGGAGAGTTGAAGTACATACATCGTACTGACAATCACGACAACCACAAAACCTGAGTTATGAGAGTTTTGTGTTGGCCGAATGCAAAGACATCAATACAAGTAGCTTACCAATCGATTTATCCAAATTGCGTTTATAGTCATACTCTATTTATTTGAGCGACTGAACAGAGTAGAAGGTTCAAAAACAGATTATACATAACATAAATGAATTTCTCTTACGTTCATCATTTCTAATTTTTCTGGATAAGAAAGATCTCCAGGACTTGGAACAAAACCAAAAATTTGAGATTTGATGTATATATGCGCTCGAAATACTAGCCTTTCTTGAATGTCAGCCAACAGCATACTACAAAGATCAGTAAATGCCATCATATCTGGTGCTAAGAGTAAAAAGTATGAAATGGATACATACATATAAATAATGAATCAAATAAACAGTAAAGCGATGAAAAAAAAAAACACTTGAACGTAAGTGTTAACAAAACGTTTATTCTCAATGAAGGCATCAATTCCTAGTAAAATTGCGCGTACTGAGCTAGGTGACTTATTTATGAAGTATTAACTGTAATACTAGACAATAACGTTATTAAAAACTTCAAATGGAAATGAGCTAAAATAACTCCCCTTCAAGTAATCTCAAGAGAATTCTATCGACATTGAACAGGCTATTAGTCACTCATGAAATAAATATCGCAGCACATTTCTATCTGAGGTTTGTGCTATGTTTTCCAAAGCGACTATGAAAGCAATGCTATTAAACCACATCAATTCCATGAAAATCATACTATACTATAAATATTCGCCACGATCTCAAAATTTTAATTAATCCATTTACCATGAACAGGATTATAAAATTAGTTTTTCCAGAAGAATAGCTAGAAATTACATCATTATCAGTACAACAGCATGAAAATGTAGATGTAGGTGAAGATAACTAAAATACTAGATATAATTAGTTGATATTGTATACAGAAAGAATAATAAAGATAAAACACATACTACAGAATTTCAGTTATTCTTAAAATTTTCGATGTACTTCTCTAGATTACTATGCATCTTTAAGAATCAGTTCACTTATGTTCAGTTAGTGAATAATAAGAAGGGTACTTACAGGGTGAGATGTGATATTGACATCCTATAAGTTTCTTAGAGACATAATGAGACTAGTAAGAATTTCGAAATCATCTAATCATGATAATGAAAAAAGAAACAATCTGTCATATTTAAGAATATTCTTCATGAAGTTTCTAAAAAGCATTGGTTGATTGAAATAGTCCTAGCAATTTTCCGGTTTCTAATGCGATTTTCAAGGGATTATTGATAATCAATATCTGAACTTATTGTAGAAGCGGTTGTGAAGAAATTAGAAACTTCAGTAGTACCAATGACCAAACCAAAAGTGTGGATTCCTTATGTAGTCGATACAATCCACACCATAAAAAATAATGAGTTGTTAAATGCCAATAATCTAATCGAAAACATATTTGAGGACATAAAATTTACATTGAAAAAGAAGTCAAATAACAAACTGTCATTTTTGGATGTACTAATCACCAGAACTGACATAGGAAAATGGGAGACTCAAGTATTTCGGAAAGGAACCTATATCGAACACATTTTTAATTACAATGGCAACAATCTAGCAATCCATAAAAGTAACTGTGTGTAAACTCTATTTTAAAGGGAAAAAACACTACAGTACAACTACTACACGAAGAATTGAAGAAGAATACCTAATGACCGTCTTCTAAAAGTACGGCTATCCACGGCAATTTCATCACGAAATTTCTATTTAGAGCAACCAAAAACTCCAAATCAAATGTCGAAATCAACAAACGGATCACTCCACCATATATGAAATACATATCTGACTATTGAGGCCGTTACGGAATAAATGTCCCACACAAGCCAACAAATTTACTACAATCAATTCTATGTCAAACCATAGGGGAAGATAACAGGAAATGACAAAACAAACGTCAACTGCAAAATAAACTGTTCTGACTGTGATAAACATTGAATCGAACAAAGCGGACGACCTCTCCATCTCCGTCTACATGAACATTAATAAGCCGTCAAGATGCTTTGACGTATCCACTCTTATATCATTACATACTGGACAATTACTGACACAAGTTTAATCGGAAAAACATAATGATTTTAGACAGATGACATACAAATAAAACCAAAGAATTTTAAGAAGCTTGGTATCCAGGTCAATCGATAATCCATAAACACATTGATATAGAGGCAACTTATCAGTCAATTGGAAAATTAATAAACGACTACAATACTATGGATCAAGGTCAAGAAGGAATAGAATTAACATGAATATACAAAACATGATAGAGTAAGTGTTAATAACAACCAACCAAATTCAAGATCGATAGAACAAGCTATTAGTCACTTGTGGAAAATTTTATACAGTTCACTTTTATCAGAAGTTTGCACCGACAAAGTCGTCCATAATGATGATGAAAGCTCCGTAATTAAATCATACAACTCAGAAAATACAATCAAATCAATCAATTATTGATAACACTCAACAATCAATTGATAATGAACTTCGAAAATGTCACATTAAGATGAAAGTATCAACAATAGTCACTGAAAAAATTCGATTACATCATTATGAATTCATAAGTTTAGTTGACAGAATACGATTTTCTGTAGAAAAACTTAGAAATGATAAAAGGATAATTTTTTTTTTTTTGTAAACAAAGACTTACAATTAGTGATAGTTTTTTGAGGATCATCATATTGTAATAATTCATATTTCAATATATCACATAATTCTGATAATATTTCAACATGGTTAATATGAATTATTAAAGGTCTAACAGCATCATACAAACATCGACATAATTTCTGTAACATTTGACTAGACAAAAAAAAAATAAACAAAGAAACAAAATTCATTTTGTATTAGAGAAGAGTAATTGAAAGTCAATTAATGCAGTTCGTATTTACATCAAGTGGTCACTGAGTAATGACTAATTTACTGTGTATCTAATCTTAAATACTAATTAAACTCTATTAAGCTAGTTGTATTGTGGTCACTAGTTAAAGCGATTCGACAGTGTCCATTGAATTTTGACATAAGGTTACTGAAGGTAGTTGGCCATAAACGTAAATTTTGCTATAGCTGACACTCTCCAGCTAAACGTGTCTACAATCCTGGGAACAATGTTGCTTCTAGTGGGAATAGAACTCACGTCACTCAACTTCATAATCTAATACCTTATACAAAGATCATCAATTTCATCGAGATTGCAGGTACGCTTTGATGACGAGTTTCAACAACCACGAAATCTGAGTCCAGATATTCTGACGACTACCTTCAACTGTTTGATATCAAAATACAATAGTTGTAGGGTGTAAGTTGAACAGGATTGTTACATCAATGTTTTTTCACTATTTTCATGATACGCAACTGCGTGTACAACACACCAGACTGCTCCCAACAAACTGAGTATCGAAATCCCCTTACGAAAAAACTCCAGGTATTTACTTTTATGCAGATCAAATTGTGCGAATACAGAAGATGTGAAAATATGAATTTATTCCACTTTAACGACAAAACAATGCTTTAAAGAATAATAAGAAATAAACATTCGAGGGAACAATTGTTTTGATAACTTCGTCATTAGGCTCGTACAGTCCGTGAAAACTTCGTTATAATGGACAAAATAAGGCGTTTATATAAGTTTGTTGAACAAATTACATAAATAATGATACATATTAGAATGTTTATCTTTTAGATAGACAACTGCTTAAATGTATTCAAAATTTATTGACAGTAAATCTGAAGGGGTAGAAAGCATCAATAACTGCCACAAGACTTTAGGTTACATCCAATAATAGAATAAACAAAACAAATCATATGAATACAATAATGTAGTAAGAGAAATAGAATATTAGGCTGGCTGTGATAAGAAAGAAATAATAATAATGTTGTGACATATTATAAAGGGGGAGTTTTTGTCAAGCTACTTATGATAATAAGTTCATATGAATTAACAGACACTGTTAGGTTAATAACTAACTAAAAAAATTGGTGAGAATTAAGAGAGATGAGTGCGTAGTTAAGAATGAGACAGCTTACAGATAAACAGAAAAAATGTTTGTGCAATGGAAGTTTACTATAGTCAGCCTATGTAATGGGTGGAACTGTCGTGGGTCATGATAAACTTAGAGGCTGAACAAACCTCTTCCGGATGCAGAAGTTTAGTTTCCTACAGTTCATCCCGATGGCTTCTATTATGTAAAGTGGCTGTAATCTTACTCTATTAGATAGGTTAATCTGGACGTGGTACAAAATAGTAAATGTATATTCTATTTTGATTCAGTGCTCGCTGTCTACCAAATGTGCCAGTATTGTGCTGTTGATGGACTGTTACTCCTTTTCCCAACCCAATCAGCATATACTCACGAGTGCGTAATGAAAAACACCTCTGAGTACGGCCGGTGTGATTAGCTCCACAAAAGTAGTTGAATTGGATATATTTAAGCAGCATTCATTGTCTGTGTAATTTATCCAACATATAAACGCATTATTTTGGCCGTTGTAGTGAATTTTTCATGTACTTATAACTGTAAGAGTCTGATGACAATGTGATCAAAATAATTGTTCGTTCAAATATTTCTTACGTCTAATTAAACAATGATAAAATGTCATAAATCTTATTTCACTAACGCAGTTGAAACCATCAGAGAGAAAACAAAATGCGGTTTTCATAAAAACTGAAGAATGCATAAAACAGGCCAAATGTGTCACCTCTTTAGCAATATTGCTAACGAAGAATCAAACATCGTTTCGTTGGGAAGTGATAACTTACGTTTCAATCAAACTAGATAGTCAGGTCTTAAATTTACTGTGATTTAAGCGATCGACAATATTCATTTCGTTCAATCATTTAAGATATTGAATCATGTTGTTTTCTACTTGAAATTTCATACATGAACATGTTGTCGTAATGTTGAAAATTCTTTTCTGGCTTGTATTCATATTTATGATCTCAATTTATTCTGGTGTCTGAATCGACAATCGTAGCTTATGAGTAGTTATCGTCCAGACATATAGTATCATTATGTTTTCATCCGTGGTCAATATTGTAGACCCGTTTATCGAATTCATCAATTTAAAATAGAATAACACTACGTACTATTTTTTTAATAATAAAGAACTCAGTATTCACGTCGGATTTGTTATAACGGTTTTAACTGATCGAAATGGATGGCTAATTGAGTTGAGAAATGTTTAAGAACTATGTTAGCTTACCTATTGAGTTACTATATACATATAATTGTATTGTGTAAATGTAAGGTCTAATGATCCTTGTAATGATGACTTTTGTGTCCTAAACTCCGAAGAGTTACAAATCACAACCTTGTCTCAACAAATATAGTGATCGAAGATACAAGACTGATTATCCGATGCCTATAGGTCTACCACAATACTCCTAGTCCTAAGCCGAATAGAAAGAATACAAGATTCCTGAACTAACCAGCCGACGTTAGCCTATATTGTAGTCATTCGTTTATATGCATGCAAGAGTGGACCGCACAGCGGATCAATCAATAAAAATAACAGCATTACAAAACAAAGGCGATGATGATAGCAACATAGGGTATAACGTATCCAACTAATGAGTTAAAGTTAGTGCGTAGAAAATGATGCAACAGTAATGAGTCATATATACAACTTACTTAATTGATTGTGAAAATTGTGGGGAAAAGAACTGATTGAACAAACGCATTTCATCTTCACACATATGTACCATGAATGCCCCTGCAGTACGCAGCAAAGCACAATGATCACCACGATATTTTTGAACTAGATCTGAAACTCCATTTTGCGCAATGGGTGTCAGTAGTTCTTCTCGGTGATGTAAGTAAAATTTATGACACTCTTGGATTACATGAGCATATCTGAAGTGAAATTATCAAATTGATGATTACTGTTTAATTTTATAATTGTAACAAACACAATTAATTCAAATAGGGAGACGTCATTTTAGAAATATACAATTTGTTCCCTTCAAGAATTTAAATAATGCAAGAATGACAACATTTGCTGAATACTTTGAATTGAATGTATTTCGTTGCATTCTCATCAGCTACGTACATGCTACTGATTTTAGGTAATTCAAAATATTAGTACATATGCTGATTATATTGATTGAATTGCTTAACAGATAACATGAGATTTTTTAGATAGTGAAACGATTTTCTATCGTTGACATACTTTTAGAGTTAACATTGTCATCGTCTGATTTTTCCGGTGTTGACCTCCTTCCAGGAGATAAATCTGCAGATGATATCATTCTATTGACTCCAGATGATGACAAAATGTAAAATCTTTTGACTACCTAAGACATGAATGGAAGCATGCTTGGGATGCAATTCTCCCCATCTAAATGCAAAATGTTGCACACAATTGGCTTGCTTCAGCACTGAAATTAGTGACAGGGATCGAAGTAGTTGAATTTGTTAACCACTTCACTTATCTTAGGAGTCTAAACAGTCCTGAAGGTCTAGTGTCTGCTGAAATCTCGGCTAGTATACATAAGGCCCGATTGGCTTTTTCCAATTTGCGTCACTTGTGATGTAGGCGAGACATCCGTCTTCCGACCAAAGGACGCGTTTACTGCGCAGTAGTTTGATAAGTTCTACTTTATGGATAGAGGATATTAGTAGGCTTCTAGTATTTGATAACAGATATCTCCGAAACATTGATCGTGTTTGCTGGGACCACCGAGTAAGCAATGTGTGGGTTAGAAATAGAGTACGAGGTAAATACGGTAAGTCTATTGATGAAGTAGTGAATCTTCACCAGCTGAGGTGGTTAGGACATGTGTTACGTATGCCTGACCATCGTCTACCTCGACGACTATTGTTGTCTGGTGTGGGAGTAGGCTGGAAGAAAGCTAGAGTCGGGTAAACAAAAACATGGCACCAGTCCATGAAGTCATTGATAATTGGGCTGAGCCATGTTAATAGATGCAGGCTGCCTAGTTGGGGTCCACGTGATGATCGTAACAAATAGTTAGAGACCTTAGGTTATATGGCTCGAAATCATTCGCGATGGCGCAGGTGCATCCACTCCTTGTCTTCCTCTAAATTCTAAGTTTCCGAACTTATCATAATTTTCTTTTTATTGAATCATATTTTCTTAAGTCTTTTCTCCGATCTCTATACTTTTCCATTAATACTAACTCTGATACTATCACCCCTACTCTTGGATTTAGTCCAACAATTTAATCTCTGTCTGCTAATTGGGGGCAAAGCAACTTGAAGTGATCTAAGCATGTACCAAGTTCTATGTTGTAACTGACTGACTGACTGACTGAAACGACTTTCTATCATCAACAGATGGAAAAGGAAACTGGGTCATCGACTTAGTGTTAGTAGGGCAACTGAAGGTTAACTACTGGTTTCTATTGAATACCAAGGTTAGGTTTAAATATTCTGATTGCAATGGCCTCAGCAAATTTCAATAGAATCGATTTATGCTGTTTAATGATAATTTTAAAAGCATTTTGCTCTATCGACCTCATGTCCCGTGTCTGCCAAAGGACGTGTGATTGAAATTCTAAAAGTGTTTTCTCCTTTCAAACATAAGTTCTTCGGGATATGTTCAATAAATCGTGAAGAGGTTCGTCTTTCTATCCTTCCAATGTACCCGCTCTTGCAAGCACATGTGAACTGGCAAATACAATTGGAGGTGACATGAGAATGCAAAGTATTGTGAAATAGTGTTGTTCGTGCATTATTCATAGTTAATCCAGCTGATTTCATAAAGGATATTGCTAATCTAAATACATTTAGCGATTGAATTATTGAAAATATTTACTCATATAATTTGGTATATACAAAAAACCTACTCATCAGTAACATGTACTCTATCTTCCAAAAGTGTCATTAACGAACGTATCTTTGGTCCTTGAGAACGAAACCGACCATACAGTAAAATAAAAGAATTTTCAGGGCTGATTACATCCTATAACACACATATATTAACAGTGTATAGTCAAGACTAAATGAAAAATACAATTAGGACATAATTAGAATTAAAGTAGGATTTAAAAAGGTTAATGTTCAAGTGACATTTTCATTTGAATCAAAGCCGTTAAATCAGCTACAACTAAAACACCTTCTCGTTTTTTCGTAATTCCATAAGTATAAGTCTGTAATTCTATCTTGTGTATCAATTCATATCACAGAATTACATAATGAACAATTAAAACAACAGTAAATACATAGTATCAAGAAATTGTCAGCTGAAGATGCTCGAGTGGATATACAGCAAGTTCGTGAATAACGAATTTCCAATGAAATGAATACAGAAAAGTATGAAAATGGAACAATAGTAATAATTATTATTATTACGTAATAGTGATGTCCGATTTAGTACTCGCAACAATGAGCACTTATCCCTCATACTCTCGTTAGAAGGCGGAAACTTCCGTACAGCACTAAAATTTGAGTGTGAATCAGAAATTACTATTATTTTAGAAGTGAAGTGGTCAAATATTAGTAAACCTAAGTTGCGTCCTACCATATAACGATGAAAGCGCATTCAGGAAAGACATAATTTTCCTAGGTGACATTATGTGGCAAGTCTGAATCAGATAAATGATGTTTCAGGAAACTATCATAGTAATCTACTGGGTATCGATTAGATCGATAAATTTGGATTAATAAATTTGTGTTAGTATAGTGTGCAATATGGATTATTCATTTATACCTTCGACAGTTTTGTCAGAACTCCGCCCGCAGCTCTTCTAGGGTTGTTGCCGGTCCCAAGCCCGGGTAAAGGAGGAGGGTTGGGCATAGGGCTAGCACCCCTATCCCGTAAAACTCAAGTTTGCTAAAAAAAACGCTAACCAGAATAAACAAACCTAACCATTTAAACTCTGCCCTGGAAGTAGAAGGAACCTATATGACGCTTCATGATGAAAGCCGAGATTCTTCGGAAGTCATGAGGCCGATGCCACCCCTTCTAACGACCAGAGCAAAAATTTTTATAGGTACATGGAATGTTCGGACAATGTGGGAGACAGGGAAGATCAGCCAGATAGCAGCAGAAATGAAGAGATACAATTTAACTGTGCTCGGGATCAGCGAAACGCATTGGACTGAAACTGGACAGAAAACATTAGCCACGGGAGAAGTGCTACTATATTCCGGGCACGAAGAGGAAAATGCCCCACACACCCAAGGAGTTGCTCTGATGCTGTCTAAGAAAGCGCGCAATTCACTTGTAGGATGGGAACCACATGGACCCAGGATCATCAAAGCATCCTTTAAGACAATGAAGAAGGGGATTACAATGAATATCACCTAGTGTTATGCACCCACCAACGACGGCAACGACGAGGACAAAGATCAGTTTTATGATAGGCTTCAGTCAATTATAGCGAAGTGTCCAGGAAAGGATCTGACAATCCTGATGGGGGACCTAAATGCCAAAGTCGGAATGGACAACACCGGTTACGAAGACATCATGGGACGACAAGGACTGGGGGAAAGAAATGAAAATGGTGAAAGATTTACAAATCTTTGCGCTTTCAACAAAATGGTTATAGGTGGTACAATATTCCCCCACAAACGCATACACAAGGCTACATGGATCTCACCAGATCATAGTACAGAGAATCAAATCGATCATATATGCATCAATAAAAAATTCAGAAGATCAATTGAAGATGTGAGAACCAGGAGAGGAGCTGATGTAGCTTCAGACCACCACCTAGTGGTTGCCAAAATGAAGCTGAAGCTAAAGAAGCAATGGATAAGTGGAGCAACAGCATTAAAACGGTTCAATACAGCCTCTCTTCGGGATACTGACAAACTCAATGAATTCAAAATAATTCTCAACAACAAGTTTCAAGCCTTACAAGATCTGCTGAACGAGGAAGAAACCACTATGGAGGACAACTGGAAAGGAATCAAAGAGGCACTAACTTCAACTTGTCAAGAGGCTCTGGGCTGCAAGAACTACCATCATAAGGAATGGATTTCCACAGAGACCCTGAGCCAAATTCAACAAAGGAGGAACAAGAAGGCAGAAATCAACAACAGCCGAACTAGAGCAGAAAAAATCAAGGCACAAAATGAATACACAGAAGCAAATAAACAAGTAAAGAAGTGTATTCGAGCCGACAAACGGAAGTATATCGAAGGCCTTGCAACAACAGCGGAAAAAGCTGCAAGAGAAGATAATATGAAACAGCTATACGACACAACGAAGAAGCTGGCAGGGAAATATAGTAAACCAGAGCGACCGGTCAGGAACAAAGGAGGCAAGCTAATCACCGAGATTCAAGAACAAAGAGATAGATGGGTAGAACATTTCGAGGAACTCTTGAATAGACCAGCTCCACCAAACCCACCACACATCGAAGCAGCATCTACAGACCTCCCGATTGATGTCAATCCACCAACGATGGAAGAAATCAAGATAGCTATCAGACAGATCAAAAGTGGGAAAGCAGCAGGACCTGACAATATACCAGCCGAAGCACTTAAGTCAGATATAGACATAACGGCGAGGATGCTCCACGTTTTATTCAAGAGGATCTGGGAGGAAGAACAGGTGCCGGCAGACTGGAAGGAAGGATACCTTATCAAGATACCAAAGAAAGGGGATTTGAGCAAATGCGAGAACTACAGAGGGATCACACTATTGTCAGTACCAGGGAAAGTCTTCAACAGAGTGTTGTTGAACAGAATGAAAAACTCAGTGGATGCTCAACTTCGAGATCAACAGGCTGGTTTCCGTAAGGATCGGTCATGCACAGACCAAATTGCAACACTACGCATCATCGTTGAACAATCAATTGAATGGAACTCGTCATTGTACATCAACTTCATCGACTATGAGAAGGCGTTTGACAGCGTAGACAGGAGATCATTGTGGAAACTTCTTCGACACTACGGTATACCACAGAAACTCGTCAACATCATCCAGAATTCTTACGACGGACTACAGTGCAAAATTGTGCATGGAGGACAGCTGACAAATGCATTCTCAGTAAGAACCGGTGTCAGACAAGGCTGTCTGCTCTCGCCCTTCCTCTTCCTCCTAGTGGTCGATTGGATCATGAAAACCTCTACATCTGAGGAGAAGCACAGGATTCAATGGACAAGTAGGATGCAACTTGATGATCTGGACTTCGCGGATGATCTAGCACTTCTATCCCATACACAACAGCAAATGCAAGTGAAGACAACCAAAGTAGCAGCAACCTCAGCATCGATAGGCCTGAACATACATAAGGGAAAGAGCAAGATCCTCAAATTCAACACCGAGAGCACCGACCTAATTGAACTTGATGGTGAGACTCTGGAAGAAGTGGATACCTTTACATACCTGGGGAGCATCATCGATGAACATGGAGGATCCGATGCGGATGTAAGGGCAAGGATCAGCAAAGCAAGGGCAGCATTCCTACAGTTGAAAAATGTATGGGACTCCAAACAACTGTCTACCAATCTCAAAGTTAGACTCTTCAACTCGAACGTCAAGTCAATTCTTCTGTATGGAGCTGAAACATGGAGAACTACTGCAAACATCCTCAGGAGAGTACAGGTATTTATCAACAACTGCCTACGTAGAATATTGAATGTCTGTTGGCCGAAAACCATCAACAACAGCCTACTTTGGAAAAGAACAAATCAGCTTCCAGCTGAAGAGGAAATCAGGAAACGACGTTGGAAATGGATAGGACATACACTGCGGAAATCATCAGACTGTATCACCAGACAAGCACTAACTTGGAATCCTGTTGGAAAACGGAAAAGAGGAAGGCCAAAGAACACCCTGCGTCGAGAACTGGAAGCAGACATTAGAAGGATGAACAGTAACTGGAGACAGCTGGAAAGGATTGCTCAGGACAGAGTTGAATGGAGAATACTGATGAGCGACCTATGCTCCTCCGAGAGGGGTAACAGGCGTAAGTAAGTAAGTAAGTAAGTTTTGTCAGATATCGAAGTTAAAAAAATTTAATATAATGCGAGAAGAAGCTTCCAGGAGAGGCTGATATGTTGGGAATTTGTGAACTCGTTTACTTACGTAATTATATATCTGATAAACCGAATCAGAATAGTCGGAGAACAGAGGTCCAGAACAGAGGCAGGATTAATCCACTAGATTCCAGTAAGTCACTTAAATGCTGTTAGACTTTGAGGTGCCATCAAAGAAGCTGGCGTAGAAAATGAAATCTTGTGTAATCTCCACCTACGCACAGACAGATTGTAGCCTAGATTTAATCAAAGATGAGTTCTACCATCTTCTCCAGAAAGCACGCTTGATATGTACGTTGGTCCACACCAATAATCGATGAGTTTGATATTAAACATATATTCTTACAATAAGAAAAAGTGAAAAGTTTGAGCAAGGATCGAGAAACCTGGTGGTCACAGGGTACTGAAGAGTTGGAAGATGCGGATGCATCTGTCAATTTCAAGTCTTTTCCCTCGCCCAGACCAATGGCAGTAAGAGGTCTGGTGTCAGTGAGACAATGTGTGAAGCTGATGGTACGCCAATCTCCAACATCCAAGATTATCTTCGATGATTGGCTGTTTTTCGAGGGTCAATCAAACTGGTCTGTTGCCCTAGCAACTTTGATTGGATTAATTTGTTCTCCTTGTTCACTGACGACTGACCCACCTAACAAAGAGGAAGTCTGCAAAGAACTTTAACTTCTGAATCGTAATAAACTACTAGACCAAGACGATTCACCAACCAGCTCTCTTTAAAAACGGTAGTGGAGTCTTAGACAGAAAGCAGATAAAGTTGTTTGGATAAGTTTATTAAACTGAGTGTTCCAACATCTTAAAATGAAGCGGTCGTAATCCCCATCTGAAAAACGAACTGTTATGACGTCAACAAAGGCTGTTATGGTGGGGAAGTGAGACCAATTAATTGATATGATCTTGTGAGTGCTAGGTTACAATAACGACGCCAATGAGTGCTTGGCTGGTCCCTACACGTTTGTCCAAATGCCCACTCAATCTCAAGCCAGAAATAAAAAGAATACAAGCTGATAAATCAACTAGATAAATCGTATTATAATTCAGGCATTTCTTTACACAAACCAGACCACTCGGCCAGTCAATTAGGAAATTCACATTAATGAAAAACGAGGGAGACAGTAGTAGTGAATTGAGATAACGTATACACAATCAATTAACCGTAGTTCATAGATGAGAAATGATATAGTAACAGTTGATGTACAAAACGGGAGTATAGGGTACGGGGTACATAATAATGATAGGAACTAAAATGTTTACCTAAGATACAACTAAAGCAACTGAAAGTCCTCTAAAACAGTTTTATGAACTAGTCATTATCCTTGAATAGCCCTACATAACACGAACTTATGTAACAAATGTAGCTATTTGAGGATAGGTATTCTTTCGATCACTTCTAAACTAATGGCTTCCATCATATTTCGGAGACTGTGTAAAAACCGTGACTGACTTGCGAGGAGCGGATCGGTTTTCGATAAGGCAGTGGATGTTTTGATAACATTTTACTCTCAAACAAGTGATGGAACACCATCACACGTATTACAGGCCAATAATAGTTATGTATCTTGACAACAGAGCCGACTTCAGTTCGTTGGACAGGACTGTCCTCTGAAATTATCTGTTGGAAAAAAGTGTGCCAACCTGGGCTACCTTTGGTGTCATTGTGACGTGAATCTGGTCGCGAAAGGTCAAGTTTACAACACTTCGGTGAGAGTGTCTTTGCTCTATGCCTGCAAAACCTGGTCTATCCAAACTTAGGATATCCGGCGACTCACTATTTGATCATCTTTGCTTGCAAATAATTTGTGACATTCAGTATGAACATCGTGTTAATAATTCTTAGGTTCAGCAACATGTTTGGGTGCAGTAATAACTACTCAATCGGTGTCACTATCTTGAAACACCGGCTTCGGTGACGTGGTCATGTCATACGAAAGGCGTCTCAGTGGCTTCCATATCGTGCATTATTTACCGACGTTGAGAATGGCTGAAAGAAGAGTAGAGGTGGTCAAATAATGGCATGGCTCTGTGAAGTGAAGGTTATGTGGGACTAGCATCTGTCGGTCCCTCCTGAGTTCCTGATTGAGGTCCTGGAGATAAAGCAGTGGCTTTAAACATCAGATATAACTCAGAATAGAAGTTAATAGTGATCCTGGTGCAGTTCCCTTCATAAGTGCGATAACTTTTCTCAATGAAATGAAATCATTTTGTCTGCATTTCTGTGCACGCTGGATCACTTAGCATGTCGTTCTCTTATCTTATTAACTTATACTTTTTTTCTTTGATCATCTTTTATTTTTGTTCTCTTCATAATAACATTTTTCTATCTGTGTGGAGTATATGTTCTTGATGTCTAATTGTGCCAATCTTTTTTTGCTTTTAAGTAAATAAATATAAATAAAAGTCTGGAGCGGGAAAGTAATGCACGTGATGACAGGTGATTTATTAAGTGATACACCAATCAATTAGAGAAAAGTAGTAATGAGTTGTCCTACCAAAGTGCAATTTATTTATGAAACTTCTGATAAATCATAACACATCTTTAACACACATTCGATGGACAATACTATCGCAGGTTCGAATCCTACTCCACTTATCACAGTTCGGGAAATTAACATGATGAGCAAAGATTAGGCCAAAGAGTCAGGTCTTAATTCATTAGCAAGCAAGTGACAAATAAATGTAGTATCATCCAACCGTTTGTTGCGAATTATCATGTCATTATCCGCTAATAGATTTTAGATAGGCATGAAAACAAAACTTATTCTTCTTCTTAATGATCTTAAATTTAATATCAGTTCATTTGCGGGTTTTAGTTAATAATTCGGTTTACTCAGTAGCTACCATTCGGTCATATAGTATCGTTGCATATCATATATTGCAAAGTGTTCTGTTCATTGGTTTCAAAAATTGAAAACATATTTGCCATTCATTACTAAACTTAATCCATAAGAGGAACAGGATAACATCATTAGTAATCGCTTATATATAATATAGTTTGGCTCTTCATAATATTGATTACATATTATTATTAGTACAATAATTTAACACAAAATTAATTATAAGTAATTCAGGAACTTACATGCAATTCTAAAAGTTCGTTAATAGTTCTTCCAATAATATTAGTTACATGTGCTTTAATATGATCGAGAGCTATTTTGAGGGAGGATTTTACTTTGATCAAATAATTTGGAGATTCTTTGAAATCTGGCTAAATAAACAAATTTAGTTAATAATTAAAAAGACTTCTTACATGATCTCGAAAATATATTAAACTTGAATCAAGTTTATTTAGCATTGGAAGTAATTTCTCATGGGACACCACGAAATTAGAAACTTTGAGTTCCTTCAATTGGAAGTAATCTTCAAACACATCACTTACAGCTTGAATCATATCCACTTGAACAAAATTGACTAGAGAGTCTTCAATCGAATTAGCATATTCAATCATTTCATTCTGTTTAAAAGTGACATGATATATGCATACAACAGTGGCCTTTGAAATACTTACTTGCTGTTTTAACAGATGTTCGCACAGTTCATGTAACTCATTTGTACTCTGTGATATGCTTAAATAATTATTTTCTAAAGTTGACAATTTCGATAAAATTTCTTCAACAATGTTCAAAACTTTTGAACACTCACATTTCCTACGAGATATAAAGGTTAAAAATTCACTTTTTTGAATGTGTAGTTATATGGATTAATTTATTTATACCTGGGTACTTTAGGTATCTCAGCACTTAGATTTTGCTCAACAGACCATAACCATGAATAAAAATGTGAAGCTGTATGTATAGAAATATCATTATTTTGTGTAATATGATCCTCGCATTTGTCGAACTGATCTGTAATTGTGGTAGTAGTGATGTTAGGAGAATCACTATTGCTTATTGTAGTCTAGAAGCTTTAAATTGTTGACACCGCCTACCTCCTCATGCACTGAATTCAACGAATTCAGTAAAAATACCGATTCTAATTGTTTTTCTGTCAGGATAGTTTGCTGATTGTCGACATGGTCCCACGTAATTACAGACATGTTGGTGAGTAGAGATTACGATAAAAAATATTCTTTGGAGTTAGTAACGAGGATGAAATAGATCTGTAAATAAGGTGGCAAAATATTTTGAATTACTCAATATATATATATATATATATATATATATATATATATATATATATATAATCGCTTAGTTTTTTAAGTAGGATATAATGTCAAATAAATACTACACATAGAGGTTTATGACATAGTTACAAGTAATGTATCTAGAAAAAAGTCTGTGAAAATGAAATAAGATTCCCACTAATATTATAAACTGTAAACATAGAGAGGTTGGATCATTATGAAGAGGTGCTACTAATCCAAATCAATGAAATGATAAGGATGTATAATTATTCTACTCTTAAGTACTAGAATTTTTACCGCATGCGAAGCATAAACACTATGCTTATTAGATATAAAACATAAAAAGATTCTTACAATATTAAACATCAGTATATTGACCAATATTTTAGATGCTATGAGCGTTATATTAAACCAAGATTATGTGATACCGGAGTTGCGACTGCTCCTAAAGCTGCATTCACTGACTTAATACATTCAATGCATTTCACAGTATAGGACCATCAAACTACATTAACAAAAGAACCACGGCAATATCATTGTGAATTTCAGAAAAATGAAAAGCCTACCAATACACAAATGTATACAGCTAACAAGCAATTAAAAAACCCACTTGACCAATTGGTACACAAATGACATTTAAGACTTGATCAATATACCATAACCTATCATTTCAAATAGTTGTTAGGATCCCATCTAAGACAAAGATATCTGAAAGACTGTAGTCACCATCGCAAAAGGCAGTCATATGATTTGTACATGTCAAAAAGATAATTTCTATTGAGATCCAAAGTCGGGGTTGTATCTGCATATCACTTTGATTTATCGTACTTTAAACAGTATTTTCAAAGAATTATGTTTATGAGGTAAATATAAACATATATTAGCCGACTAATCAGTCATCATATGCAAACTACACGCAAATGGCTATTTAGTGGTACAACCTGAAGATACTTGGAATAAGTAAAACCGATTGGTTACAAGCTGGACAGCAAAGATTATCCTCAAGAAAAGTGCTTTTATACTTCGGTCACGAAGAAGAAAACGCCTGACACACAAGGAGTAGCTCTGATGTTATCCAAAGAAGCATGGAAAGCCCTTACAGGATGGGAGCCTCATGGACTTAGGATCATCAAATCATCATTCAAGACAAAGAAAGAGGGGATTACAATGAATGTCATCCAATGCTATGCTCCCACCAAAAACAGCCACGAAGACGACGAAGATCAGTTCTACGCAAGGCTTCAGTCAACCATCGATAAATGCTCAGCCAACGACCTGACCATTATGATGACAGACCTAAACGCCAAAATTGGAATGAAAAACACCAGATATGAAGACATCATAGGATGATATGAACAGGGAGCAAAGAACGAAGACGGTGAGAGGTTTTCAAACCTATGTGCCTTCAACAAAATGATTATAGGTGGCATCATATTCTCCCACAAAAGTATACACAAAACTACATGGCTTTTACCGGACCACATTACGGCGAACCAGATCGACCACATCTGCATCAATAAGAAGTTTAGAAGAATCATCAAAGACGTAAGAGCAAGGAGGGGAGATGACATAGCTTCAGATCATCATCTAGTAGCGGCTAAAATGAATCTGAATCTGAAGAAGCACTGGACAACTGGAGCAGCAGTATTACAAAAGTTTAACACAAGCCCTTCTCCGGGATACTAACAAACGAAACAAATTCAAAATAGCTCTCAGCAATAAGTTCCAAGCATTTCATGATCTACTAGAAAAAGATGGAACCAATATGGAGGACAACTGGAAAGAGATTGAAGAAACAATAACTTCAACATGTCAGGAGATTTCGGGTCACAAGAAACAACACCATAAACAATGGATTTCTGTCGGTCCTCTGGACAAGATTCAAGAAAGGAGGAGCAAAAAGTTAGCAATTAATAACAACCAGTCAAGAACAGAGAAAGCCAAAGCACAAGCTGAATATACAGAAGTCAGCAAGCAAGTTAAGAAAGGCATCAGGTCGGATAAACAAAAATATGTTAAGGATCTAGCAATGACAGCGGGAAAAGCCGCAAGAAAGGAAACATGAGGCACCTATACGATGCATCGAAGAAGTTAGCTAGGAAACTTAATAAACCAGGACGGTCAATTAAGAGCAAGACTGGCAAACCAATCACTGAAGTGAATGAATAACGAAAGCGTGGATTGGAGAATATTATGGAATCTTCTACGACATTATGGCATACCCTAGAAGACAGTCAACATCATACGGGACTCCTATGACGGACTACATTGAAACCGTGCATGGAGGTCAACTGACGAATTCATTCGAAGTGAAGACCAGTATTAGACAAGGCTGCTTACTGCCGCTCTTTTTCTTCCACATGGTAGTTGACTCGATCATGAAGACCGCAACATCTCAAGGCAATCTCGGAATACAGTGGACAACATCGATGAGACTAGATGACTTAGACTTTGCAGATGATCTAGCTCTTTTATCTCACAAACGGCATCAAATGCAGATAAAGACGAACAATGTAACAGCAGCCTCTGATGCAGTAGGCCTCAATATACACAACGGGAAAACCAAGAACCTTTGATACAAAACAACCAACACTAACCTAATTTCACTTGACAGAAAAATTCTGGAAGATGTAGAAACCTTTACATACTTGGACAGTATCATCGATAAACAAGGAGGGTCTGATGCAGATGTGAAGGCGCGGATTGGTAAGACTAGCAAGGATAGCATTTCTACAATTGAGAAACATCTGGAACTCAAACCAACTATCAGCCAACATTAAAGTCACAATTTTCAATCCAAATGTGAAGACAGTTCTGTTGTATGGAGCCGAAACTTGGAGAACTACGAAAAGCATCCTTCAGAAGATGCAAGTATTTATAAACAACTGTCTGCGTAGGATACTTCGGATTCGTTGACCAGATAGCCATTAACAACAAACTTGTGTGGCAGAGAACAAATCAACTTCTAGCCGAAGAAGAAATTAAGAAAAGACTCTGGAGGTAGATAGGACACACATGAGGAAACCACTAAATTGTGTCACAAGACAAGCATTAACATAAAATCATGAAGGTCAAAGGAAAAGAGTAAGACCCAAGGATACAGTCGGGAATTGAAGACAGACATGAAGAGCTTATTGAGAGTAGCTGGAAAGGAAAACTCAGGACTGAGTTATTCGGTCAGCTGCCTGTGCTTCACATGGGGTAACAGGTATTGATTGATTCTAAATAGATGGCATAAAATGAAGTAAAACAACGGAAATTTTTAGACCAACTTGTTGAAATAACTTGAACATATAAGTGTGCACAGTTCAAAAATGTTTAACATCCTGTTTATGCTATATATATATATATATATATATATATATATATATATATATATATATTACTGACAACGGTGCGTCGTCACCACTATTGTCTTTCATATCCATAAGCAAACATAACAAATTAATACCAGAGGATCAAGATTTAAATAGTTTCTCCATTTTTAGCGACTTACTCCGGAGCATTTATAGAGTCATCGATGTATTCTAGAAAAGCAACAGGATTTTTCCATTGACAACCTTGTGTTAGAAACTTAAGTTAGCTACTTTAAGCAGAATTTAATGACGCAGTTTATCACGTTTTCTAATTTTAAGTGACCTATAATAAACCAATATATTTATTCTGCGAGTTCATAAGTCTTTTGATAAGGCTTTACGCAAATCAGACGAAACGTAGCGCAATTAACGAAATTGTGATGGCACAAATGTCAAATCCAATGTCTATTTGACAAGCTGTTTCAACCAATTGATTTATTTGTGTTTGCCTGTTGAGTTTTGTGGTTTCGGTTCCTGCTTTTTAGCTTGTTCCAGCATATGGCTGGCTACACGGTGGTTCTGGACCTGGCAATCTCAGCTGTATTTTATTATTTTTTCCTTTTAATGTTTCACTTTTTGATTTTTTTCTTCCTTTTCGTTTATTATTTTTTGACCCCTTTCAGTACATCAGTCCGCTTTCCTTGATTCTGACCTTTGTAATCTGATTCGAAAGACTTTAAAAATGCTATAGTTCAAAGCTTAGGATTAATATCAAGATTTAGCTCCTGTTCTAGGAGCATCTAGGTAAACCGTCGTGGTATATATATTCGTTTAGTTTTCTTTTGAAACGAATAAAGGTAGATACTGCGATTACCTCCTCAGATAGTGCGTTTCTGGTGCGGAAAACTCTTAATGATATCAAGTACCCCCTCACCTGTGTTCATGCTTTTTGCTCTTAAATGGTTCGTAGGTTACTCTAATATGTTTGAGCATTTGGAGCAGCCAGCATGCTCTTGTTGTGGTGTCCAGGTGTGCTTAGTATGTTGTATGCAGTGGTCAACTTCCCCATCAACTGTCTGTAGCTTAAGGCGAGCAAGTCCCAGCTGTCCTGGCCAGTCAGAGTATTATTTGTTCCGAAGTCCGGTTACGCGTTATGTTGTTTGTTTCTGGACTCTTTTTAGAAGGTTAGCATCCAGTATGAGGGTAAGGGCTGCGATAATATTTTGGTTTCCTAAGTGCAGCCTTATGTTTATTTTAAATATTATTAGGTATCAGCATGCCCAGCTGCTCGTGGACTCGGTGCAAAATGGTGTATGCTTTCATGACATCCGCTTGTAGGCTCTTTCTAGTCTCCAAACCTACGGTGGAGACTAAACCTAAGTTTTGTTACTCGGAGCATCAAGTTATTCGCTGCCCACATAGGTAATGGTTTGCTTGTGTATCGTCTGGAGTGCAGTAGCAAATTACACGGCATTTTTGTATACTGAGAGTTAGGGCACTGTCGTTAATCCACCCCTCTATCCTGACCAGATACCGTTGTGAGAGTTCTAAATCCTCATTTTCTCTCACAGCTCTTCATGGTTTTACGTCATCCTTATATATAAAAGCAGACGAATGGATATTTAGTAGAAAGTCATGAATAAAGTTTAGGAAAAGCAGTGACCCAAGGATGGAACCCTGTATTACTTCAGACGTGGCTAGCCTCGAGCCTGAGTACACCCTGTTTACCTAAGTACAGAACTTCCTACCTGATAAGTGATTTTGTAACCAAGAGAGTACCGTTTTTGTGAAGCTCATTGCTATAGTCGTATAGACGAGCAGGCTGTGGAGTACAATGTCAAAGACTTTTACTAAGTCCAGGAATATTATGTAAATATGAGTGTTGCTGTTGCAACAGGGTGTCCAGTCGTTTCAGGCCAAGAAGATGTTTGTATTGCATGACCCGTTTCGTCGGAACCCCTGTTGTGCTTCGCGGAGTAGGTCGCGACTGTTAGTGAACTCCTGCACTTTAGCATCCACAATACTTTTAAAACCTTTGAGAGTATTGGTAGCGTTACTACCGACCTTTATCAAAAGGGGTCCATCCTATACTCTCCCATGTGTATTGGGGATACTATCGCTTGCTTTCACTTTTCCGGCGACATCTTGAACTTCAGTGATTGCTGAAAGATATCACAAGTTAGGTGGCTTAGTGTTTCGGCTCACCGTTTTAATACCACTGGCCTCATATTGTATTAGTCAGGGTGATTTGTTAGGCTTTAGCTTCCTTAGTTTTTTTCAAGACTAATCCAGCATTAATCTCGATATGCTAATTTCCTGCTTTCGGAGATGTGCTCCCCGGTTTGATCATTGCTGAAGAGCAGTTTAGTTGCACGAAACCTTGAAAGCACTAGTCTCAAATTCCAAACAGAGTTAGGAAGTATTAGCAAACTTTATCTATTAAGATCTGCATTTAAAATGCTGTCACTGTGTCATTGACAATGTTGCTCGGTTTGTCACTGAGGCGGTAGAATTCTGCGGTGATGTTGCAGCCAGCTAGAACTAATAAGGTTGTGATAAGTATTTGGCCAGCAACTACTACTCAGTTGACCTTCTTATTGTAGTAGCTGGATAGATGGAAAAACTACTGAAGGCGTCGTTTCTCATCACAAGGAACAACCATACAGCCTGAGAGCAGCTTAACTTTAAGCAGGTCTTTCGTGTTTGACAAGTCTAAATATTGTTAAGAGAAACCAAACTGCGACACGATGTAGTAATATTTTGGTAGACCTTGTTTTAATGATTTGAGAAAAAGGTTCATACGGTCTTACGTATTGGTATCGTAGCGAAACTGACGAGTTTAAGGATTCATTATAAGATTGCATTGAGGACTTTCTGAGTAACAAAAGGCGAGAATAGTGCATCATCACCATGGAAGCTAGTAAGAAATATAAACTTTCCAAGGAACAGTTTTATGCTCTTCCGTTTGTTATTTAGTAACACTGATATCCTGCCATGTTATAGTTGAATTTGGGTCCTACAAATGTAATTCCCACGTACCCATAATTCTTATATATCAACTGACTTAACTCATATATTCGGCTGGTTCGATGGATGTGAATAGAAAAATATACTGGGTGAATTTGATAGGAGTGTATTTAGAACCAAATTAATCTAACAATCGACAAAAGATTCAAACTGCCCAGATGATTGAGAGAAGGCTCTAAACTGCACTGAACATGAGCTAATATAGGGATGTGCATTGTAGAAGCTTATATACTTAGAGAAATATCTAAGCCTCTAGAAAGAGCAGTCGAAATTCATCATTTCTGTTTTTGTGAATAACAAAATTGTCTGGAGAGGAAAGTTAAATTACAGTGATGTATCGAGTGAATGCTATATTTGAAATTCCCACCTAAAGTGTACAGATTAACCTCTCATCGTTCATATTTGATGAACAATAAGCCAATGAGATGACATTACATTTGATTAAATAGTTTATCGAAAAAAAAACAACTATATTACAGAGGATATCAATATTTCTTATAAAAAATATGAATCACAGTTTTGTGATGGTGTTGCTTCTATTAGGCTACTAAAACAATAATAATATAGTTTATCTGTGTAAATGGATGGCTTTCAGTTCACTATTTGAAAAATTTGGATTAAAAATTACGTACAGTATGTATCCAATCTCACAAAAGTGAAAGATTCTTTTACAGTGGTTCCAAGAGTAGACAAAAATAAGTGGTTTTACTGTGAATCTTGCTTTAGGTAATGATTTTTTGGCGAAGGCATAATATAATGAATCTTATTTCATTGACGATACATAAACTCATTACCAAATATCAATATAAAAACTCTTAAATAGAATTTTTAATATCAGTCGGGTTATAAGCACATTCGTAACTTTAAATCATGACCATAAAACAAATTTATAAACTCATATACTAAATGCCGAATTACACCATATTCTATTCAACGTTAACTTACATTTTACTCTTTCCTTTACCACGTCCTATCCAGTCTTACAAGTATACTAAGATCGGGAATACAGTCTGCATAAATTTTATCGTACAGAATAATATTAGAAATTGGGTTTTGATTCGAATCTTGGTTTTAAACGGAACTTCTACATTGTATTGCTAATGTTAATTCACATGATATATATATTCTGTATTTCGCCTTGTCATAGGTGTATTCGTTAATTTGAGTTCAATAGCCTTGTAAAAGCTGAGTAGGGTGTGGTGTGAGATAGGGCAATATGTTAGTTTATACTGAGCAAAACGCTGTAACATAAAAATCATTGGTCAAGGTGCTTCAAAACTATGGCCTTTTCATATGTTTTGCCTAATAATTTGCATACTGTTTCCCCAAATTTATAATTTTGGACCAGCATTTTGGTTTGATGTGTGATACTTATTCTTGTTTTAAAATCGATTTCCGAACCCGAAACCTAACGTGAAATAATAATAATAATACTAGAAACCTATTTTTAACATAAATTCCTAATCTGTAACATACGCACTTATTCTAGTAATGATATATTGTCAATAGTATAATTTTTAGTTTAAGTCCTAAGGTAACCTTGACTCAGATAATGCGTCTTTCACCCTTTAATTAGGAGATTCTGCTTGGTCATTTAATTAAAGCGTTTGGTCATTCATTTGCTATACTATAGCCAACAGCAAAACATAATGAAGAAAATAAAGTTGGATTACATGTAGATTTCGAAGTTTTTGGTAAGTAGACAAACTATAATACAATTTTTATTACTCACAGTGATCACTGTGACAATTTTCACAGGTATATAGTGAATGGAAAACCATTACATTAAACTTCTGATATCGAAGAATTGAAAGTATAGTAACCAGTGACTATAAAACCACTAGTAGCTCCACGATGGCTACTGTTCATTTTGATAAAAAAGAAGAAATGATGGAGAAGTGCTTAAAAAGGGGATCATTGAGAAATAGGAGGGTGAAGGGGGAAATAAGGTAGATTACGATGGGGAGATAAAAGAGAGAAGTGCGATATAAGTAGACCTAGACGGGAAAATTATTCGTACAATTTGGGATTAAGTGGGAAAGAGGAAAAAGAGTCGGAGAAAGTAAAAACTTCTCAGTATTACACATTAGGCATCGAACAGTGTATAGATTTAACGTGTATACATGTTTATTCTAAATGAGTCTTGATTTTTTTGCTTACATTTTGTTTATCCTTTGTCCGGGCACTTGAGTTTGGTTGTTTGATTTAAAACCCGGGTGACCATGATTTTGAAAATTCGTGATATTTTGTTACCATGAATCGTTGAACAAAACAAGCTTGATGGGTCAATATAACCACATTGTTTGGTCTTTATCGTTTTTGGTTTCCGTAACTTACTAGAACTTAATTAAAACTTGATACGTTGTATCTTTGTCACCTTTTGTGTTTGGAATCTTGATCCTCGTAAGATATTTTGTGTGTTAAAATCCCTCCTCTGACACTAAATGAAATATCTGCATTTATTTTCATCGTAACACTTGTTTTTTCTTGCGTTTATGTTAAATTTATGTTATTTCAATGGAATACTAATTAAATGCGATCTTTCATAAACGAGGCTAACCAGTCATGCAATTTACTAGTCATTCCAAAGGCTTTCAATTTATATAAGAGGGATGAATTATGTACTTTGTCAAACGCCTTAGCAAGTGGAAGTATAGGGTAAAAATTAGTTTTCCGTCATCCCTATTGTTAATTATATAGTCAAAGTATTCTAGGTGACATGTTATGCATGATTTCTTAGACATGAAGCAGTGCTGGGAAATTATGATTTGTTTGTGCTTTACTAAGTGAGTGTTAATTCCCTCTTTTATGACTTTCTCAACGGCTCTAGATAAAACAGAAGAGTGATTAATCGGATAGTAGTTTTCGATACTAAGCTTAAAGCCTTTTTTAAAGTGAGGAATTATATATGTGGTTTTCCACGATCTAGGAAAATTCCATCTTTTAAAAAGAGATTAAATATTTCGGTGAGCAGTATTGGGAAGGCTGAGTCATCATATTTAATTAAATTACCCGTATTCCATCATCTTCACTGCTAAATGAAGGATTTTAGTGATCTTATAACACCTCTAACATTACTGATTGCAAACTCCAAAATTGTCTCGATTAATATCATGTAACAGTTTTCCGACATGAAACCAGTTAATCTGAGCATAGTTTCTCCGAAAATCAAGGGGATTGTTTCTTCCACTCTTAGTACATGAACATTCACTGACAATTAACTGGTAAATGACAACTATGTGATCGCTGCCAGGAAATTCAGGGCCAGTCTTCTCTGTATAGTTGAGGGCACTATGTAAAAAGGTTAAGTCTAATAAATTAGACTTGCGTGCAGCTTTACGTACTACATGAGTCCATGCATTACTTTTCAGTATTTCAAAGAATTTATCAAGATATGGAGGTCCATGTAAAGAGTTCAAAATAACAGGAGGCATATTGAAGTCTACTTCTATTAACTTGGTCACAGGCATCAGTGATAATGATACTAATATATGACTTAATTGATTGGTAAAGGTATGAGTAACGTTAGGCGGTCTATAAATACTGCCTATCAGGAACCGATGATGGGAACAGTTGTCAGTGCTGACAAATATAGCGTCAATCTAAAAGTTTACTACCTGTCGGAAGATAAACGATGATGAAAAATCGGATCGAACGTATATTATGCATCCTCCTCCCTTTTCCTGAATTCCGATTTTCGCGGTACATAGGATAATTATCAACTTTAAGTGTAGTGTCTATAGTATCGGGGAGTACACTAAAATTCAGTTATTAGGACACAGCATGGATTAACTAAGTACATTAAAGATTTGAGATGAGTGATTTTATTGCAGAGGGAACGGAAGTTAAGTAGAATAGTAGAGAATTGTGTAGGAATAATGAAATTAGATAGGTCACGAGTTAGCTGAACTAGTAAGGAATCTTTGTTTGGACTGGGAAAAGATGGAGTATATGGGAGTGGTACCAATGAGACATTAGTCATAGGGTGATTGGGAGGAGATACTTTGTCGCCTGGTAGGGTACCATTTATATGATGATGTGGGATAAGTGAGGACTGAACAGGAGCGGGTATGCCGAGATAATGAGGAGACAGACGTAGAGGCTTTGTTGTTTGTATTTAATGCTAAGCAATGAGTTGAGGCTCCATTTGAGTCCACTAGGTAAGGGAAAGCGTGTATAGCAGTTCATGTGAAAAAAATCTAATGGATTGTAGATAGTCAGCCAGTAATTATGCAGGGCATAATGTTATTGCATGCCATAAAAGCATTACCAAGAAACCCGTGGTTTTAATGCACTGAAGTTTGAAGGGAATTTATTAATGGTGTGTGCGGACTCGATGTGAGCATGGGGCTGACAAATGGAAGTGCAGTGCTATTGTTATAAATGTGATGAGCCTGCTGAGAATGGTTTTTAGGTATCTGGTAAGCGTGTCCCACCAGGTCTTTGTGCTGATTTTTGTTGTTTAGTGGTATGAAGTCCGAGTACATTTGGTTGCGATTCAAAGAATATGCGAACTGTACATTTTTAGGCACATGAGGTTTGTCCTTTAGAGTTGTTAAGGGATTGAGAGTTCACCCTGCCCTACTGAAGATATGGTGCATAGATTTATGGCGATTGTCTTTGGTAATACTCCACTGCATAGGGGTTGATTTGCAATGAAATATGTCTCCCCAGTATTTGATGTGAAGCGCAAAAAGCCCACTTGCTTGGGATACCGCTGATGCTTTGCTGTCCGGCTTATTTTTGTAGGTATTTTCAAAGAGCTCTGGTTGGTCCTCAAGTAAAGTTTTATTCGTAGTGAATGGTATAGTATCCTGCAATTTAGGAAAAGTCTTGCCTTTTCTCTGCTTTGATGTAATGAGCAGAGTTTGTATACTTTTATAGGCTCGGGTTTTGGAGTGCCTAGATACCTTTGGGTAGCATTGAGATATGCAGTCACGTTCCTCTAGCTCACTGCGCATAGTCGTATGTTGGCTAGTTAATATTTAGCTAGCTTCTGATAGTTGTTCACTATGATGTAGATCTAGAGTAAGGTCCTCAGAATGAGCTCAACCTTGGAGGTTGCTAATGTTATTTTTATTTCTGCTAGTATCAGTGGAAGTATGCGGATTATTTGTTGACTCCTAGGTTGTTGACATGTCTAAATCTACACAATTACCGCTCCTAGGTTTAGGTAACTTTCTGTGTCGTAGAGAGCATTTATCCGATTGAGTACAACTGGCACTAGGACACAGTGAAGAGTGTGGTATATTCGGATAATACCGGAAGCTTGAGTCATGTTTTAGTTCAAGCTTAATTGCGTTGTTACGCAGCATTGTGTGATTAGCCGTTCTTCATTGCAAAGTCGTTTTGTCACCAACTATCTTTATATGCTTGAAACCAGTAACAGACCTAATGTTGCCTAGGAAGTCGATAAAACACTTTGCATCAAAAGTTGACGTGAAGTGGAACAAGAGTGGACAACTAGTTTGCCAGTATTTTTTTCTTCAATCTTCTACAATCGCAGGAGACATGCAACATATTACAGGCTTTCAAAATGATCAGTTTTACTATACGTAGTGGGAATTTATCGGGTATATTATAAACAATAGCTTTATGGTGGAATTATAGCCTATTTACAACTCCGTCGGCTATAAGGTTAATGAAGGTCTTGACCTGCTTAAGTTTTCCAACATTTTGATAGTCTTTTTTACGTAGTAGATAGGATGTAGGTTTTAAGTCTGACAAAATACTGTTGATCCAGCTGAGAAAAGTACTTCACTTCTTCTAGTTCGGTCATATAATTTGTGCCGTTATTTAAGCTTTGCATGATATCCACAGCTCTAACAAGTGGTGATAGCCGCTGTGTCACCGCAGAATCAAGAAGAGAGTCACTAACAGAAGATACTATCACTTGGTTTTAGTGAACTCCTATTAAGTTAAGAGCGCTTAGCCGTATTGCGTACCATTTGAGTATTAGAACACACGATGGTGTTACAAGTTCAGATATGAGCGGAAATCAACTAAATATAAAAATGATAGACCACGTGAAAATGTTACAACCCTCAAAGTCCGCGCGAGATGTTAAGGGGTTAAGTTCACCAAGTATCCAACCATAACCTGTGGCAGAATGTAAGCGCTGCAAGATTAGATAACAAATTCTAAAAGTAAATGTCACCCTCGTAGTATCGTTGAATACCAACAGACTGTTTACCATCGATCGAAAGTCAGATGCTGTATGAATTAGTAATTCACCATTGAGCTAAAGGAACAGAACTGAGATGATTTTGTTTGATATAGTTGATCGAACCGACTTTCCTACAGAAGTTCGATTCTAGGAGGAAGTTAATTAAGCGACTTGGCTTGACTAGTGAAGAGTTGACTTTAAACCTTAAGCATACACTATGACAATAAAGCTCAAGTATATATTTACTTCCTTATTCTTCAGAGGGATTATATTTCCTATTATCTTATATTGAATGTTGGGAAGCATTGTGTATTTGAATGACTAGGATCCTGCTCCACTGTTACCTGCCCACGATACTAAAATAAAGACTTATTCCCTAATAGTCTGGTTTCTTCTCTCAAATAGAATGGGACGAACAAGGCATTGAAGATGTACTGATGAACTCATTGTTTGATTCTGAGACAATATTCTTCATCAGTAGCAACAATCGCAAATTAAGAACATCAAGGTGTGGCAGTTTTCCCCTATTTGATTTCACTAAATAAATTAACATCACAGTTCCGAGTCGTGTACAACAGTAGTATACTTGACATCTCAATAATGCTCCTGTCCAAAGGGTTGACAATGATATCCTTTCAATAGACTTCAATAAAGTAAATTGATAAATATTAGCGTTTGATTAGAATGTCCAAATTATCACATAAACGTAGTTCTGCAATTTCCCAAACTTAGCTTCGTCCTCCTCTTATTACAAGAGAACAGTAGATTAGAGTAGGGAAGTCTGTGGTATGCCAATTATCTTTTACCGTTACAGTCCGATTGTATACGTATAGTGTATGAAATTCTTCATCATGACACACTTAGCTCACTTTACTTATCGTCTGCTTAGTGTAATCACTAACGCATGATAGGCAAGGTAAGAAAACCACTTAAGTTACATTATATTTCACTCAAGTTACGGCGACTGTATAATTTTTTGGCCTGGATAATCTCAGATCTTTTAGTGAGGCTTCTCAACGAATACAAAATTGTTCATGGGTTAAGTTTTACTAAATAAAATGATAATTTGACTAAGTCTTGGTCATACAACCTAATTAAATGTACCCCATAATTCTGATTCAAATACAGCGATTTGACAAGAAATAATGTAACTAATCATTAACAGATGTTAATGAATACGTTGACATTTCAAGGCAAAACGTTTAATTATAAATCACCCTTACAAGTTCTGGTCTTTGAAAGCAGAATAAACAGTCATGAAACAACGAGGGATACAAGTCTTTCCAAATTATGCTCAACACTGTTTACACACTCAGAATCCGGATACATCTGTAATCTAGTTACTCAGTATAGAAGATATGATTATGTAAACAGGAGCTCCTGAATGTGCACACACAGTTCATTTCACCGGAGATCGTTCGTAATCGAAGGGTCGAGTTATATTGGATTTCATGGCTGTGTGAAAGCCTAACAGAGATATCCGCTTAAACACAAACAGCGAATATAAAAAGAAATAAATCATTTCAATTGTTAAGGTTGAAAAGATGATTACGACGTCTAGTAATCTCGTTATTGCCGCTGGAGATTCAGGGTGTAAACAACCAGGTGCACACAGTCCTGCTTCTGGTTATAACAGCTGCTGTGCACCCAACTGCATTTGAAATAAACATATCAATTTTATTTTACTTTTTTTATTTAATATTTACAAACTTGAGATTTCAGCAAGTAGTTGATTATATCTTAGGCTGAAACTAAAACTGTAGACATCCCTTATTGGATAATCAGTTCTGCCTATCTAACGCTCTAAGCCACTTTTGCAGTCATCACGTTTTCACTTCTTGGATCCGTAGTTGTTTGGTCAAACAAGTGATCAAACAACACGTATGGTGGTTCATAATCTCGATAAGCCGGTTTTAGCATGTCAATACTTACTGAGTCGATATTTTCTTGTTTCAGAATCACAAAATATTTAAGTTTCTTTGAAATAACTTTAAATGGACCTTCGAAAAGATGGCTTGGTGGTGCTCCATTTTTGTCACATCTTATCCAGACGTGTGAGCAATTGCTTAAATCTTCAGGTAAAATGTCGCTCGTTAATTAATCACGAATGTTAATTGGCTTAAGCTTAGACATTTGGTCCGGTAGTTGGTCTACGTAATTTCATAAATCGAGCTTTATACTGTCAGCGTGAGTGTCAATAAACTCACCTTGTAGTCTCAGAGTTGTCCTTAAATTAGTTCTGCTGCTAAACATAGTAAGTCAGTTTTGCGAGCTGTTTGTATTTCCAACATAACTAATGGTAGGAATTCTGTCCACTGACTGGGGTTTGAATGTTTAATAAGAGTGGCCTTTAGTTGGTGATAGAATTGTTCTATCAACCTTTTCGCTCGAGGATGATATGCAGTGCAGCGTATTTTGTTGAAGCCTAGCAGTTTAGCTAATTTGTTGAATAGTTCAGATTCAAACTGAGCTCCTCTGTCCATCGTTGTTGTTATAGGTTTACCATATATGGTCATCTAGTTTTGTATAAAATTTTTGGCCACTGTTTTGGTTGTGATATCCGTGATTGGTACGGCTACAGGAAACCTTATAAACCTATCTATACATGTAAATAGATATGTAAAACCATTTGAACGTGGTAAAGGACTTACTAAGTCGATATGCACTTGTGCAAAACGTGCATCCGGTTGTGGAAAAACTCCGATAGGTGAATGTGTGTATCAGGTAACTTTTGATTGTTGACACACCGAACACTCGCTAACACATCAATGTATATCCTGCTGGAGATTCGGCCATATGTACCTGGCACTGTTTAGTTTAGTAAAAGATTTCACGCCTGGATGAAACAACGAATAAAAATTATTGAATATTATTTGTCGCATATTTCTAGAAACGAATGGTGGGGGCACCGCCTTCGTTATGTCACAGTAAATCAGAATCATCTCCCATAAGTGATGAGAGAAGTTTTAGTTCGAGACTAGAGTTTGTAGCTGAAAGTAGGCTTTGTAATTTTTGATTGTTTTGTAGGCTATCTCTCCAGGTCTCGAAACTTTCTGTTGATTGTTGTATTATATTCATTAATAATCGAGATAGTGTGTCGGCCGCCTGATTGTCTTGACCTTTTATGTGTCCGGATATCACTAGCAAAGTGTGGTATCTAGTTGATGTGTCGGACTTTTCGAGGTGAGTATTTATCAGCTTCCGATTTTAATGGATTGATTAACTGTATATGATTCGTATAAACTATGAATTCCCTGCCTTCGAGCTTGTGTCAGAAATACATGATGGTCAGGTAGATTACGAGTAGTTCTCGACCGAAAGTAGAGTATCTGGTCTCGGCTGGAGCAAGTTTTTTTGAGAATGCAATCTGTTTCTAAGCGTTTTTAACTAGTTGGTTAAGAATGCGGCCTATGGCTTTGTCCGAAGCATCTACCATCAAAGCGAATGAGTAAAGAGAATTTGGATAATTTATTGAAGACGCTTGAGCAAGTTTGTCCTTTAATTGGTTAATAGCCTCGAAAGCCTAAGAGGTCAGCTTGAATTCTTTCAGTTTTTCTCTTATCGAATCCGTCAGTGATTGCATTATTTGTGCACAGCTGGGTATAATTCCGCGATTAAAGTCAATTAAACTAAGAAAACTTCTGAGTTGTGTTAGGGAGATTGGTATAGGGTATTGTTTAATAGTGTCCACTTCTTGTTTGATTGGTGTACTTCCTTCAAAGCTATGGTATGCCCAAGGAATTCTAGTGTTTCTACACCGAAAACACATTTGCTTTGATATATATATATCCATGTCATTCTCGTTTAGTCGTTCCAACACTGCCCTCACATGTTTTTCATGTGATTTTAAGTCCGGTCTAGCAATTAGGAAGTCATCTATGTGCCCTTGTCTGGATAGTATCTCTCGAAGTAGATTATCCATAAACCTTTGGAATGTTTGTGCCGCGTTCTGAAGGCCGAATGGCATGCGTACAAACTCGAATAATCCAAAAGGTGTTGTGATAGCTGTCTTCGGAATATCTTCCTCAGCTACTGGAATATTGTGATATGCCCTGACTAAGTCGATTTTAGTAAATACCTTTATATCCTGTAAGTCATTCGCAAAGTCTTGTATATGTGGTATCAGGTGTCTATCTGGTACCGTTTGACGGTTAAAGGCTCTGTAATCCCCGCACGCTTTCCGATCGCCTTTATTTTTCTTTGGAACCATATGCAAAGGAGATGCCCACTGGCTATCAGATGGACGTATTATGCCCAGCTGAAGCATATAATCGAATACGGCCCTAGCTATTTTAAGCTACTAGGTGCTAGTCTCCTGGGTCTAGCGAAGACAGGTGCACCTTCTGTTTCGATTATATGACTAACTTTTGTAAGGTCAAGGGTTTGGTTTTGTTAGGTTTGGAAATTCCGCGAATATACTTTAGAACTTTCCCGTTGTAACTGGCGGAGATTGTGTTAAATTTAGAGACTGTGATGTGAATTTCTGTACCTTTTGTATATTTCAAAGTTTCTTTTAATGTCAAACGTCGTTTTTAAGTGTCAACTCTAAGTGTCTCTCTAAAGAAATCCATTCCTAATATTGCCAGATCTAGATCAACTACAGTGGAAAACCCAGGAAAATTACCTTCTTAACCCTAAATTTAACGTCACAGTTTTCTGCCCGAACGTCACGATTTTGCTTCTATTGGCAGCTCGAAGTGTAACTGGGGAAGTTTCTCGACCGAGCTTGGTTTTATTCTGAGGAATAATACTAAGTGCAATACCAGTATCCACCAAAAAATTCAGACCTGAATTTCAGTCTGTAACGTAAAACAAGTGATTGTTTAGGCATCTCTTCTCAGTCATCGCAACCTGGAGAGGGGTTATTCGTTTTCCACATTCTTCGAGGTCTATTTGGGCCAGGCGCATGATTGGTTGCTTTTGATTGATTGAGCACCGAATTTCCAGTGATACCAACAAATTTAGTCCAGATTGTCTGAACACTTGTGACTTGTTCCGTAGCTATGATCTCGCTTGTTGTAGTGACCTGTTCCTGTCTCCATGACCATTTGCATTTCGCTGACAGCCTCTATGAGACTTTTAACACGCGCAATGAATTGTGCTATGATAGGATCATTTGCTGGTTCCTATTTTTGAGTATGATGTTTAATACGTGATGCAGTTGGGTGACCTCTTTCTATCTTGCAATACGTGCTAAATAAGGTAAAAAAAGTATCAGATTCTTGGGCATCCAAACAGTGTTGAACGTAGCATAGAAGAGCTTGTATCCATCTTTGTTTTATGACTGCTTCTTGTTCTGTGTTTTTACCCACTAAAGCTTGAAAATGACGCAAAAACTGTAACGATGACCTAACACCTAATGTTTTTCATTGGAAAAGCCTTCGGATTCTTTGTCCATCTGATAATGATAGACGATTCATTATTTCTCATCTTTGGATGGTGTATGGTCGAGATGTTTGTGAATATAAAATCAAGTCACGGACTTCTTTTGCTACTGAAAGGGGTTGAACTGATCATAGTTTTCAATAGCGGACTCCTTCATATTTAATATTGTGTCAAGCAAAATAGTGCTCTAGCTGAGCAAACCACAACTAAGGGTCTTAGTGTATGCTTGAGATTTGAAGTCAACTTTTAACTAGTCAACCTTAGTTGTTACACAACTCATTCATAATCGCAACCCCGAAGTGATTGATAAGACACCATAATCAGTTATGCTTTCTAAGAATATGAAATGAAAACTCACCAAATTATTCACTGGTTATTCTTATATAGTTTTTGGAGAAATTCATTTAAAATAAGCCACTTCGACTGGTGAGAACCCACACTTTACTAATACCAGAACAATATGGAATTTGTAATTGTCGTTTTTGCTTGCCTGATATACTTATTTCATTTCCTACCACAAGAATCTAGTACTTTGTATATGTTATTGCTGTCCAGGCCCTTATTTCTGTAAGTGTAAGAGTTGGCCTTCCTGTATCATTATGATCATACCTATAAACTGGCGTCAATACTGCATTAAATTTTTGAATAATAATAATGTCAAAAACACACTAGGTGACTGCACACGGTATGGGAACTACCTATCGTTATAATGTTAACTTTGGTAAAGTATTTTATAAAATTTTCCTACGAATGCATTTGAACGGATTTTTTAATTTTAGTATAACAGACACAATCAAAGATTTGGATTAATGACAGTAATTAGGCATAGCCATACACTAAGCATTACACTGGTTTCCTTATCAATCATACCAGCAAATTACCGACACTTTAGATAATGACTATTAATTAAATGCAATGCAAAAGTTTGAAGAGTAGTGTATAATGATGCTAACAAGCCAAACAGGCCGATTGTTCTCTGAATATAAGTACACAATTCACATCATTATACTGCTTTTTCACTTTTATTGCTTAGAGATTACGAACAAGAATTTAGAGTTCATAAAAACTTTACACGTTGATTCTGGGGAACTATAATTAACGTGATTTTCGAAACTCAGTTTGGATTACTGTCCGTGGAACCTTTAAGGTATCGTCGCTTTGTGACTTACTTCATTGATTACGTTATCACATCTGCGAAACCCTTAATACAGAACTAAGTTCTGAAACTAATTAAATGCTACTTATCTACACATACAATATCGATTAATGTTTCTCGCTGTAAACATTAAAAACCTATTAAATAATATCCGTACAACGAAATCTATCTCCAAATGTAACTAATTCCATGGAATAATTTGCGCTCCGTCCCTGACTCATGGGTTATAGAACAATTGGCTCATAAAGTCCCTGAAACTGTAAATATTAGTAACTGGATGCTTGCTAGGATGGCTCCCAGAAAACTCAACGAAGCCTCCAGATCCCTTGAAGGAAGCCGAAGACATTTCATCCAATCACCGATCGATAGAACCTTCAAGAATCTTGACGTGGCACGTTCTGATTAGGTAACAGTTGAGACTTCTTAATTCGGAATGGATGGATTATAACACTGATTTTTGTTGTTCAGAAAACTATAAATACACGAATATTTTGTACCTAACTTACTCTCCATCTTACTGGAATAAAGTTCCTGCCTACTCGTCTTCTGATTTGCGACCAAGAGGGTTCAAGCGTTCGGGTGCAAAGGTAGTCCGCGACTAGTCAAGCATCAAGTACGGGACTTAACAGTGCTAACAAAATACAAAAAAACACCTGACAAGACGTAAATCGCTTCTGTTTTTTTCTATATTATCATACAATGCACACTAACAAGTCAATGAGTTCTGCTCACAACGGAAGAGAGTACTTCAATCAGGCAATTTAACAATCTAGGCGCTGGACACAAATTATATCCCCCCCCGGCTTACTGCCATTATTTCCAATCGTCTCACAATCTGAAGCGAGAATACATTTTGGTTTAGAAGATAAAGCTGCCCCAAGATGTAACCTACGTCGCATAGGCTACTGCCAAGCTAGAATATAAATAACAACCTACTGATGGGCTGTTATCTTGGCTCAGTGCCGGGAATCACCAGTGCTCTGAACGTATAAACATTCTTAAGGTCGATTAACACACTACAAATGCTTACTTCTAATTGTAGAATGTCAAACATAGTAAACAACTAGAATTCCAAAAGGCAATAGAGTCAAGTGATTTCCTCATAAAGTGATAGGAGCCTTGTCTATTGTAATATGGTTTATCTTCTACCTATCACTTAAAAAGTATATCATATAGCAAAAACTTAACGTAGTAAAGCTATAGAATTCCGAAAAGATAATGGCAGTAATAATTGAGAAAAATTCCATTTTGTTATGTTCAACTTATTTTAAATACACTGACAATAGATAACAATGTTGAATATCGTAACTATTGTAAACTAAATTTATGTTACAATTCATCAAAAATTATTCTGCCTAATAATAGTTAGACAGAATTAAGGAAACAATAAATTGAACACTTGATAAATTCATTATTTGAAATACCTAGAGAAGCAATATATGATTTTATATATCTATGCATACATACACCATAGTACGCATAATTACAGTTTGATTAGAAGGAGAAAAAAAAACCAGGAGAGAAATGCATCAGATACAAAATGTTTTTACACACCAGTGTATGTACTCTGAAAAAAAAAATATATATATATATAACTAGGCTAAATCCGTCAACACAAACACGTATACAATAATAATAGATATATGTATATGCAAGAGAAGGAGAAGGAGGAAAACATAGAAAGAGAGAAGGTTAATAAAATTAAAACAAAGAGAAAGACCAAAAAAAAAAGGTTGAAAATAGATGATTTATTGTAAACATTAGGACTGTATAAGTTTTCTTTTTTATTCGCTTTCTAAATAGTCTAATCAATAACGAAAAAAAAGAAGAGACAATACGATATGAACAGGGCATAATTTTCTTCAATGAAATATATATTCACAATACAGCCACGTATGTATAGACGTGGAGGAATATAAACGCGTTATAATACATTTCCTAAGTTTAGGTAGATTGAAACAACACACTAAAAAACGCACACACACACACACACTGAAACATTATAATATTAAGTAGAAGATAAATTTAAGAAAACAGCATTGAACAAACTGTAAGGGTTTAAAATAAATAAAGAAAAACAAAACAAGAAGTATAATGGGGAAAGCAAATCATAGTGATAATAGTTAGTAGTAATGAAATGCCCAGAAAGCAAAATAAGATTTGAATAACGCACCGAGTTGAAGTACAAAAGATTTGCAAAAGGCGACTATCAAACAAATATACTCGCAAGTAAAACAGTCTATATATATATATATATATATATATATATATATGCACGGTGATCACCACATTATAGATACACAAAAGTTCAGAGGGAAAACAAGTTAAAATCATTATTTACTGAGATCTAAAATAGTTTGACTCTCTTCATATTCTTTAGTATTATCATATTTATCCTGAGATTGATCTGAATGTCTACAAGATACAGTTTGTCGGTTATCTCCGACATCCTGAGTGTCTCGCTCTGAACAAACAGAGCTAATTAAATCAGAAGTTGGAGTAGGTGATGTTGGGATAGAATGAATTTTATTATTATCCGGCTGGGTTGTACATGAATGTTGTTGAACATTTGAATGCTTGACAGGAGTAGATGTTGTTCCAATTCCTAGTGAAGAATTGGCTGCTCCACTAAACATTGATAAAAGAGCTGTAGTATCTATATCTCCAGAACCTCCACAAGCAGACATTAGAGTTGAAGCCAAAGATGCGAGAAATTGTTGGGAATCCCAATTGCCCGTTTGTTGAGTTATCTGTCTTTGTTGCATCTGTTTAGCTGTTAACAAGTAATTAGCGTATAAAGAAGCAAGAGTGGCTTGCTGTGAAGCAGCAGTGTTAGACGTCAAGTTAATATTAGAAGAGCCGATGTCTGGAGCCACAGCGGATCCAGAACATGCCAACATGAGTTGACTATAGAGAGCTGCAGCAGTTACAGGATTACACATATATGCTAGATTCATCGCTGCGGCCTGCTGATAAACAGCGTTTAGCATTGAATCCATTCGTTGGTTACCAACAGATAGTTGGAATGGATCTTGCATTGACAGTGTACTACTGGAATTCCTCTCGGGAACAAATGGATATGACTGGGGATTAGGAGAGGAATCTATTACTTCGGTAGAATCACGTCGACGATTCGAGTTCTCAGAACGATTACCTGTAAGAATTTAAAAAAAAGACGAAGTAAGAAACATAATGTAAAAGACAAAGATTCTTTGTTTGAATAGAGAGAACTAAATTAAAAGTTTATATCATAAGATACAATAGTACGACAACTCTATGCATATCAAGCTTTATAACTCACTGATGAGAAATCACGAAAAATGACTGGACAGATAGTGTCGAAGGTCCAATAAATACATATGCTATCGTGCTTTAAAATAGCTGCAACTATAACCACAAGTAGCAGACTGGTATCAACTAACCTCTCTTTTTATACTCCTAGTATAAAGAGTATTATTCTGTGATTCATCATTAAGAAAGGCAGTTCAGATTAAAACAGAACTTAATCCAAGTGACGAGATGTCTAGATAAATATAACCGGTCAACTGATTAATGTGCATAATCAGCAGAGAATGAAATTCCATAAGAAAGAATGAGAAGGTATGCATGAATGAGTAACAGAACTAAAAATTCAAAGTGAATGACATGAAGATTTAGTTAAATTTCTGATTTGTAACTAACATATAATTTTATTGAAGACACTAAAGTCAATCATTTCTTTAAATATCTACTCACAAATAGAATTGATTACAATTTTCTAAATATCACCCAAACCTTCTACCAATATTATCGTAACCTTTAAAATTTTAACGTGTACAGATCAACTGAATGAACATTTAAAGGCATATCTTATAAAGGCTTACAAATTTAATAGATTTAATATAATGACTTCATATTAATAAATAAACAGTAATCGACTACAATTATGTGGAAACGCATAAAAATCAGTATCGTCATTAGAAACCTTAAACGAAGGAAAGTCAAATTCTTAATAAATACAAAAATCATAAAATAGAATTTAGTAAATAAAATGGGTTTACCAGAAGAACGGGATTTCGAGGAGCGAGATGTAGATGGTGTACAACTGGTTGAAACAGGAGCTCGTGACTTAATAGTGTTAGGGGCAGCTCCTAAACCAGAGGTTACAGTGGATGACGGCGTGGGAACAGATTGCCAATTACTTAAAGCAGAAGCGATCAGATTAGCGTAAGCTGGATGGCGAGCGTAGGCACCAAATGTATTTAACAACTGTTGTTGTTGTTGTTGTAAATATTGTTGTATGTTGAAATTGTTCACTTGAGAGGCTACAGATGATGGGGAATTAGATGTTGTTATGTTACTGTTACCACTAATACTACCGGGAATGCCAGCAGCTGCACTAGCTAGTAAACTATTTAGATAATGTTTATAAGCTAATGTTTCCATGTTACTAGTATCTTGGCCTCTAGCACTTGCAACACGATTGTAGATTGCACGATCCTCCTGTAAGATTGAAAAATTAAGAGGTTAAAATAATAACCGACGTAGAATAAGAAGTTACAGTCAGTTAGTTGTGAAAGATGTACAATATATTCTTTCAGTTAATAACGAAAAAAAGGAACATTAAAAATGAGATGATAAATGACTACTACTTCTAGTGTAAGAATTCGTTAAGCAGGAAAGAAAGACCAAAAATCAGATAGCGATAGATAGCTTTTACATTAGTCTGAAAGTGAGGCTGTCACAAGTAATACAGAACCAAGTATATATGTACACTGATCACACATTAGCACAGGTAAAATTTATCAAGATAAATATCATAGAAGCAGTAGTAGTAGTGATAATAAACAAAACAGGTAGAAAGAGTGGGATTCAAGAAAAACAAATTCTTCATTAAAGGTTACAAAAAACTATGAGACTCAGGATCAAACGGAAAAAGAGCGGATACACCCGCGTCACAACGACTGATTCTGAGACATTTTGACCAACGTTCTCAACAACTGGTGACGATAGTTATACTAACCCCAACTAGACACTCGGCACCTAGACGGCTTATACAAACAATCAATAATCTCATGGATTGATGCTGTATTTGCTTTTGGTCACCTCTAGTTTTCTTTTAAACTAAACCCCCATGCCAGTCAACATTGAGGTACACACTGGTTAGCTAAACGTAATATGTACCCTCGGTCGGTGAAGATTTACAATTTTACCAACCAATTTATCATATTTGATCAATACACGGAGAATAACCTCAAAGGTAATCACTCAGTGATACCAAAGTACGCAATGCTCCAAAGACACAAGGAAACACTAGTTACCTAGGAATGTCTTCTGCTGTTAAATGCTAGGTTTTACAAAATGAAAAGAAATAATAATAATACCTTAGTTCAGCTTGAATGTTATATTAGTTTTATATTTGAATTGTTAACGAAAGAATTCGATCAATCTCTGTTGAGAAATTCGTATCATAAGTGGATTATTTTGAGACGCTATCAAGTTACAAATTGGATTAAAGTTAGATTGTGACTGGTGAGATGCGAAAAGCACGTTTTATTCTGTTTAAGATCAGTAATCTGGATTTATCTGAATTCAAATGTTGATACTCACAAGCCGCACTGGAACACAGTTAATTGATGTACGACGCAATGTTTCGATGTGATATCAACAGTGAGATACAAATACGTCCAAAACATAAATCCCAAATAGGAGGAGACGTGTCATGAATTGCGCTTGTCAGTTTCAGTTTAACATTATTCTTAATCTCCATGTCAGTTTAAAAAATTACATATCGCGTCTACAGAAACAAACAAACAGTATAAAAGATGATGCAAAGCTCTCTTACAGATTCGAAGTTTATAATGAAACTATCTTAGGATGAGTGAACTCATCCTCAAGGTAACAGTTGACTGAATTACAAGTAAAATGTTTTTTCTCTCTCTTGTGGAAGTGATAAAGTAAGGGTTTATGAATATATTTGAAAAAGGAAGACTATCTTCCAAATGGAAAACTTACAACTTCCACTGAATATGGCATATAATTCGGGTTTGCATCCAACCAAGATTCTAGGGATCTTCGTTCTGGGGCTTTATCACCGTAAATTAGAGAACCGTCAACCAAGCTAATTACTGGGACACGTACATCCCAAATATCTGAGTTAACATTCTGGGGCGTCTTGTGGGCATCATTCGAATCTGTTTTTGATGAACTGAGACGTTCACGTTTAGAACTATAAGCTGCTTTCGTAAATGTTGAATCTGATGGAGGTTTAGAAGCATCATTTTTCCGCTTACGTCCACGATTATTCGTTCCTGAAACAGAGCGTGGTGCAGATGCCATACTGGGTGGTGGCATTGAGAAATCGTTATCCTCAGACACTGGGTTAACACTACTACTACCAGCCGATATTGGCAATGATTTGGGACTTTGTATGAAGTGTTCTGAATGTGAAGTTGTACACTTAAAATTATTATCATGAAATGATAACGTTTCTTGATCAGAATCAGAATTTGTTTGACACTTATCACGATTTGTAGATATATTTTTACCGATGGAATTAGATCGGGTATTTCGATTGCGACTTCGACTACGGTTCCGATCAACTAGAGTATTATTGTTGCTTGTAGGATTAGAAACGAAGGATAACTGAGTGTCATTTAAATTTAGTGGAATATTGGCAGATGTAGAACAAATACTTTTATCAGAGTCCAAGGGTGTGGGAGTTGAAGAAAGTGTTTCAGACTGGATAGGAATGTTGTAACGGCGGTTTACAATTTGATGAATTAATATGTCTTCCAGTTAAAGAGAAATCAAACTGTCGTGACTCATCTAATTCATTATTTGTAACAACGGGTGACATATCTGCTAAATTAGATAATTTCAAATCATATGCTGAATCAAGTGAATTAGTAGTTATTTCGGTTGAAAAAGGTGACAAGCCATACTGTTTCCGAGGTAATGAAATGTGAGTAGAATTCATTGGAATTCTTCTAGAATTGCAAGATGGCAAGGAATAATTATCACGGGATGCAGGACCTCGATAATTTTGAGGGAATGAACTATTTAAACTAGTAACTTTAGACTCGACATGGGATCGAGTAGAATTTGCCATAGATGAGGAAACTGGGATTGAAGTGGTAATCGGTGTAATAAACCGACGAGGATTTGGCCATTCATTAGTCTAGAAAACAAAACAATAAGGAGAGATTCATAATATATTACAATCAAAATATCACAAAAATCATGTTTCAGAGTAAAGATATCCACTAGAACAATTATTTAGCTATTTCAAAACGAATATTTAGTAGTTAGTCATTTACAGCGTAGAATCCGGCTAATATGAGCATCGGTTCAAGGTGACAAAACTAATTAACATAGTAAGATAAATAACGAAGTACTAAAAGTAATAGTAAGGAAAGATTAAGCATGAATATATATATATATATATATATATATATATATATATATATATATATATATAATTGCCTATGACTTACTTCAACAGTCTGACAAATAAGTTCCAAGCGATGCTGAACAGTCCTATCTTTGGGCCACGAGATAGCCAAGTTAGTTGCAAACTTGATAGACCATTCAGCAACAGCTGACTCAGATCCCATTTTAATGATTTCAGTACCGTCAACACTAACCAAGGAAGCAGAATCTGAAAGAATATAGTGAAAACACAAGATTTACATAAAGATTATTGTTACATCAAAAACGAACTATTGATTGTGTAAACTTTTCCGCGGACATTTTGAATGGTCAACACTTAGGTAGAGAGCACTTTAACTACTCTAAAATAAAATGAGACGTTGTAAGTGTATGTTTTATGCAAGCAAAATCACAAATCAGTCAACAAAAAGGAACTTGATACACAAGTTCATTCATTGAAGTTACCACATCGCAATAGCAAAGACAGATTTAATACAATTACAAAAATTATTAGTGATAGTAAGAAAATATTAGACACGAAGATAATTTTTAAACTCGGGATCAAAAAAGAAGAGAAAGAAAGAGTGCATTCGTGCCACTATGATAGATTTTAAGACATGTTACTCAACGTCCCAAACCATTAAAATCAGGTATCTCACAAACCACAAAAGAGGTAGTCTTCATTTATCAACATGGCTCAGATCAACAGTCGAAGACTTAATGGACTGATGTCACGTTTAGGATTGGATGATCAAGCCACTACGCTAGCGAAGATCGTGCGTCAAGGTATCAGTGTTCGGGTACAAGTATTACAACTATTCAGTGAGCAAATATATAAATTTATTCTATAAGAACATCAGTGGCGTGTCGTTTTACAACAAACTAGAAATAAATTTTATTTAAAGAAAAGAGATGTGGAAGTACGCAAATAGTGAATACCTGATGGCTCCTCTTTTGTAGTGATTTTAAAATCGTTTTTCTCAGCAATAATTTGACTGACATCTGATGACGGTGCATCATTATCAATGTTACCACCAACAGCAGAGAGAGTTGAAACATCCTGCGAGACAATAGTTTCAGAAGTAATAGAATCTGCTTCATTGTCGTCTTTAACAGTAACAGGCTCTTGACAAATTGTGGAAATAATTGACAGGCTGACTTTCACAAGCATTACTACTTTCTAATTTCTCTGGTAGTATCGACTTTATCTATTGTTGATTCTAATGACAATGGTATGTCAGAGAGGCAAGTACTTTCTTTCTTCTTTTCCTTCAATAGCTGAGCTGCAGCAAAACGAGCTGCTGAAGCAGCAGCAGCGGCTATATTAGATCTATTTGCCTGATTAGCACTTAAATCTCCAGGATATCCTGTAACAGCGGGATCATGAGTTAATTTGTCACGAATTAACTGAACAATTCGTGAGAAACTAGAGTCTGGATCTTGAAGAATATTTAAATCAGTACGAGCAAGGCCATGTCTATCATAAGAAGAAAAATAAAAGAAAATTTACCATCATTTGTCTGAAAAATATAAGGGAAACAGGAAGATAAATTTCCAATGAAAATGACTCTTCTCTGAATAAACGATTATAAACCAGGTGCATGATGCTATTCAGTAAATGAAAAAAACATTAGATCACAGTTGATACTTAGATTTTGGTAATCTAGTCGATCACTTGGATTGTGATCATAACCAAGTCATTATTCATTTTTTTTGAATCAGTCACTATCTCCACATAAGATAAACGAATCTGTTCATTTACGACCAGAGATATCTCAATTTAATTACCAAAAGTAAAAGTGATGAAGGTGTTAATGAAATAATCCATAACAATTGGAATATATAAACTGAGACTAAATGTGTTAATAAGTAGAAAGTAATGAGTAAAACTACTCCTTAAAAAGAAAAAGTAATAGATTCCAGAACATGAAATTTACATATTTTGAGCAGACTAAAAGGGTCTACAATAAAGCAAATCGGCTAGTAGTTAACCGCAACATATGCATTATTAAATACGTGTTTTATCTACCATTTTCAGTCATTTAGCGGGTGAGTGCTGGATGTTAATGCAACTTACATTAGACATCTAATTTCAAGTCCTAAGTTTAACTAATTTTATGATCTTTTATCAAGTGTATCTCAGAGTGCTTTACACTCCTATGATCATAGCAGGCAGTTGTAGAAAATATAAAATGCTTGAGATAAATTCTAAATAAAAATATTGCACTCTCATTGGCAGCATAGACCCACTAAATGGATATAAAAATGACTAGAAGTGCTGAATAAAACACATGTATATAACACATGTTGCGGAAAGCTTCAGCTGGAAAATCATGTGTCCATCAAAATTAACATGATCAACACTAATGTCGAACGCTTACACAACTATCTATACTGGGGATTTATCTACTATTACAAGATACGATGACTTTTAGTTGCATTCGAAATTTATTGTAACCAAGACTATCAAAAGGAAATCCAAAAATAACAATCACATAAGTTCTGATTACTGATTTGTGTTTTCCTGTCAAATACTAATTTATAACGTGTTACAAGAAGTATAGGGTTGATAATTGGAGACTTCCTCAGAGAAAGCAATGTATTTATCAAGATAGTAGCTGTAAGGTATAATACTAGTCGGGCTATATGTTATCGCTATTTCTTAAAACTGGCATTCTTACTTTGACCTGATAGAAAAGATTAATGCTTAACACGATCGACTAAATAGAGATGCAATAAACACATCTTTACAACTACTAGGATCATAAATTGTAGCGGTCGCCTGTGTAGGAAAATCAATAGGATGAGTAGACAAAAATCGTTTATAAAATTGAGTTTTGTAACCTGGAAGATATTTACGTGAAACACTTATTGCTTATTTTCATGCAAGTCATTATATTCAACTTTTAATAAATTGTCTAGAAACTTCAAGCTAGCCTAACACTCAGAAGCAATAAGAGAATCGTGTTATTGATTACTATAAGTCATAAAATGTATCATTGATGTACCTTAATGTCTTATTGATGATTGATTTCATCACCATTCTCTTCTAGATTCATTGCTAAAACAGAATCTAATGATACTCAAATAGCTATTAGATCGACTTTATGATATAAGACATGTTCGAATGAACACCGAGCGCTTTGAATTAATTCATTATGAAGAACTTGAAACAAATACTGATAAAACAGACAATCAATGAGACAAAAGGGTACGTTAGGTGATGATGACATCATCTTAAAAAAACGACTTTTGTCCATTTTTTATAAAAATAAATTATGTAAAAATATATGTACATAGAAGATAAATTTATTTTTTAAAATAATTTTGCACTTAAATGACTAAAATTATAAGGAGAATAATGGGAAAATACGTAAAATGAATAGTTTAAACAGGTGTAAATTTTAGACTGTTAGAAACTATTGAAGTCTATCCATCTTTGTTAATTGTTCGATATGGTGTAGTAATTTCTTTTAAGATAATGTTGATAAGCCACGGGGAAATCGATGAAGAGCAGATCACCTTCTAAAAATTACGTTTTGAGACAATTAATGATGATGTTTTCATTTCGCTTATTTTACCTATCGTGTCGTACTTCAATGAACGTTTTCGAACATGACATGATCCTTCGTAAGCGTGTGTGATATAATTAAAGGTTGATTTCAACAATTTCTCTTAGAAATCAATAAATGTTAAACGTTAATTAACGTAATGAAATAAATTTTTAGATTTATGATTAACCAGCCTCTATATTCAAAGATCTTTGAATTATCTAACTAAACTCCAATAAAATAGATTCTAAGGCAAAATACGCGACTTAAAACTGATAAATTTATAATAAGCAATATATCTACCTTTTCTTATAAAGCTTTTTAAACTTACTTTGATGCAGCAAACAACAACTCCTTATCATGCCTTCCGGGTATCCACCAACCTGGTAGATCAGTACTGGACTGGCATAATTTAAGCCTTTCCTCCAAATCAGGATGCCGTAGAATATTATTTCGGATGCGTACTAACAAATCAATGCGTGATAAGCAACGACTAGCACGTTCTTCAGAAATAGGATCAATAACAAGTTCATCGCCTAAATCGCTTGATCCTGATGTTGTAGTAGTAGCAATAGTGGAAGCAGGTTCTGCAAACACTGTGTACAATTTAAAATTAAAGTGATTTAAATAAAATTTATTGAATATAAACGTATCATAGCAATGAAAATAAAATAACAGAACAAAGCAGTGAAGAGGTTAACAAATTAAGAAAAGACCAAGTATTCTGAATATTGAGCAAAGAAAACTATAAGGGAACATACTCAACAGCAAACTAAGGAACTTACAGATGCACAACAACTTGGGTCAATGAGAGGATTCTGAAAACATTATTCGTACACAACAATTTTTAGAACATTTTGTGGCTGGTAAAAACCTAACATCTAGACAGACTATGTGATTGTGATGCATAAAATTAAGATTTTATTTACCAGGTACAGATTTGCTTTAAATCAAACTCCAATTATGAGGGTCGATGATACTACCAGTTGCTCAAACTGAATGAAGTGGAGAGGTATGAACGTGAGAATTAGTGGCTGAAAATGATAGTCATTTTGTGAACACTAAATAACTGCCAGTGTTAATCTATATTCACAAATAAATAAACTAAATGCAAAAGAATGGTCAATGTAAGGATATATTAATTTTTCTCTATGATCACAGTTAAACTTACCAGTGAGTTCTTTTTTGCAGACACGCTGACACATTCGATAAAAAGCTTGAAAATATTCAACTAGTGCTTGATCAGATTTCCGACTTAAATTAGCAAGTTGTCGAAAATTAACCCAACTATATATCCGTGGGATTGGCCTAGATGATGATTTTGACAACGGGTCAGCAATATCAGTGTCAGCTTTTGATACTTCATTATTGTTGTCATTATCGTTGTCGGTAGGTGGAATTTCGGTAAATTCCACACCAAAGCTTGATACTACGCGATAGAAGTCAGCTTCTTCTCTACGTGTCCATTTTCTAAATCACAGTGCACAAAATTTAATAAATAGAGAAGCACAATGGTGTATTAAAGAACAAAGCTGAATAGATTTCAAAATATGTGCCACATTAAAATGTTTGAATACGTTAATTTGTATCTATATTACTGTTGCTATTAAAACACGTCTTTATGGAGTATAGTTTGACAGGTAATACATACAACTTCTAACAACTAAGAGTTTCAAAAATAAAGCTGCTAAAAATGTTGGATAACAAAGTAATGCTGCAAGTTTTCACAAACCCAAATCATAATCAACCTGGCATAAATATGCCTTAGTCTTGGTTATCGTACAATACTAGAACTACAAGATGGAATCAACAAAATGAGTGACAAATAATTTTAATAACGATGTTTGTAAGAATGACTAAATGCATCCAAATTCTTGCTATAAAGTATAATACTATTTAGTTTTCTGCATGTTAAGGTATACCTGGTCTATACTCTTGGTAACAGCATTTTCACAGATTAGCTAATCTGGAAAGGACAAAGTTAATGCCTGCAATAAACCAAATGACACTATGCAGAAGGTACGTCGATGATACACTTATTATATGCGACGAAATAAACCAAGCAACGAAACTACCTGAGACCTTTCATGAAGTTCACCTAATTCAGTTTAAGAAACTGAGTAGAGTTATTATTCAAATCTTCATATCCGGGCTCATATATCGATTATATTTAATTTATACGAAAACGTTAAGAAAAAACAATATCACCGTTTACATTTGAAAACAGATTCTGAACGATAATCGATAATAATATAAATAATAAGACAGTTATATGAAATCAGGTTTCCTTCAAGAGTTTAGGTATGACTTGCTGCTCGTAGTGACTAGCAAGATATCTGAACCCAGGTTGTGTTACTCAGAAACAGTTTCCAACCTAAACTTGAGTAATATAGTGGAGGTTCACGTAGAAAAATTATTAACTGTTCCTCTTTAAAAGATTCATACGTAAAACTATTATCTAGTCTTAGCGCACATCAAAACAGAAACAACAAAGAATGTAGCAAACAAAAATAACTAACAGGATTTTTGGTTCGGCAAGTTTTGCAACAGGTGGGCAAGTTGACTCTTCAACTTCTACTTTAGATATATACTGAAATAAGAAGAAAAAATAAATATAATTGGCTAAGCAGGTCAGTGAAGAAAGATTAAAGTGTGATATATGTATTACAGTTATTTTTGTTCAGGAAGTTTTATCGACTGTAATGCTGCATACATAAGTGGTGTTGACTAGCGTACGAGTAAGGTGGGAAAAAATTAGGACTGGAAGATACAAAACATAGTATTAGTCCATGAAGTCGTCAAATATTAGCCTCAGCAATGTTGGCAGGTACAAATTACACTGAGTGGTGGCTGAGAGTTTGTGGCACAGGTCTTATGGTAATAAGTATGGTTAAGCGGACTAAAAATCCCGAACAACAATATTGACCTTGAGGATTTTCATAGAACTAAAGTTAGTTCTTTGTATTACTGAGGTAATTATGTATTAGGAATTAAGAGTAAACACACAATACCATTCAACATGGTTTGAATAATAAGCAGTAGACTCAACGAATATTTACCATCTTAGGAAATAACTGTGACAGAAGCAAGTGGCTTTGATTTTGCAAGATTTTATTTGACTTAGTTTAACTAAAACCAATTAATGCGTCTGAATGTTTACTTATTTAAGAAAGTTAATAATCTGAATATGAAGTATTGAACTAACCCGAGATGGATCAGCTTCCAGTTGACTTTTAATGCGCTGGAAAAACCCAACAAGTTTTCTAGCTCTAGAGTTTAAATCTGCAAGCTGGGGGAAGGGAAGGGCCAGGAGAATGTCATCTGAAATATCATTTTCATTAATAGAGGGATCGATTTGTGCGACAGATGATGAAACATCTTCTGGCAGCTTACAAACATCATCTTGGATGTTGATTGATTTGTTATCATCCAATAACTCTGGACATTCTACATCAACGTGTACACTTTCTTCAGTATCCACTGACGGAGTTTCTGTAATGGTCGAGGTAGGGATATCGGAGAGTAAATGAGGTTTATTTTCTTCGTGTTTATATTTATCAGTTACGCCATTAGATTTGGCATGGTCCACTTTAATCTGATTGTCATCATTTGAGATTTTTACAGTTGCAATTGACGCTACTGATTCGCCAATATCAATACTAGGCATGACAGAAATAACAGAGCATTTTAAGTGGGTTAGCACTGGGAAGAGTTGTGGTATAATATAACAAACGATAAAAATAGAAACTATTGAGATATTCTTCTGAATCGTAAAAGTAACATGAAACAAACATGCATAATAAAGCATACGAATATGTTCAGCTGACATATCAATGTGTTTACCCGAAAGGAGTACACGTAGGTTTTAAAAACTTTGGACCTATTATACAGTTCAAATCCAGTGAACAATGTTTACCAATGTATCACGTAATTTGGTTACAACTGTGAAGATTCGTAAAGCATTATGGGTAAACTCTCCTCCCTACTATCAATTTCCTAGAAATGAATATAACATTTAGCGAATTAAAAATATACGAAATATTATCTTTAATTTCAAAGCGAGGGGTAAATGCTCACATCGACGTGCTGTAACACAGTCAGAAGGACGTCAGAATAACCCAGACTAACATAAGCCGCTCTAGACTGTACTAGACGTAGATCGATCTTACCTGCCCCTTTTAACCTTGAGATATGCAAAGGTGTAAAATAAATGACGTACTTACAGTTTCTAACTGGACAATGGATTAAATATGCATCGTCGCACACTAAGACAACATCATTTAAGCACTGAAGGTTCTAGTCTTTCTCTAAAAGAATTCATGCTACTACGTAATTCCAATAGAGCTGTAATTGTAATGTAATCAATAAAAAGGATGAAAAGAAGTGTAGAGATTGGCAAATATTAATTAACGCCGTGAGTGAACTAAAAAAATAGAACGAAACGGTTATAAGCCATTAATCTGGTTAGCATTTTTATGCATAGAGCTTTCCGGATAGAAATATACCTAGAGGACATACACTTCTTCATCAGACAACAGTAAATCACCATTCATCCAACGAATTGAAGATGGCCCGATATCAAGAAATACCACGAGCATTAGTATGTAGTTGTAGCGGTGCCTTAAGATTTATTAAAGAGTAAAGATATGTCAAACACTTAAAAGGCCTGAACAAAAGTCTGCTCCTCAAGAGTTAGTCAGGTAAATACAACCAATAATTAGACAAAAAGGTAAGTAATTCAATACAAGTAAACAGATGGTTGGCAAAGGCGCTCCCAATGATAAACATCAAAAATGAAAACAAACAAATTTACAAAAATTTTTGACAATGTTAGTAAGTTGTTTGTGTCAAGATTACAAACAGGAAATTAATAATTTAAAAGCCACAAGACTATCATGGTTAATTTATCATTATGCATAGGGAAAAGAAGAACTAACTTTACTAAACCTTCTAATGTAGTAGGACGCTGAGATTGAACCATTTCAACAGCTCTAGAACGGAAACATAATTTAGGATCTAGACGAATCGCTGTATACTTTTCCCAGCCATGTTTCATGATACCAAGTAGTAGACATTTATCACAGCACGCGTCCCACCAAGGAGCAGGTAAATCTGAATCGAGAGCTAGATAGTTGAATTATAGAAAAAAGAAACAGTGACACGGATTATAAATTTATACATGACTCAAGTTAATAATCGATATGGCTTCGTGAATTGAAAATTCGAGAATTATTCCATAGGAATTTGGTATTTATGTTTATAATCACTGAATAATTCGTTTATAGCATTTAATATTGTCCTGATAACCCGACAGTAGCTGTAACCTTAACTACGCGGTCAGTACTTCATGTCGTAATGACACAGTGAAGTCATTTTGGTTGGAATACTTGTTTCCTTAGGTAAGCAGTAAACTAACAGCAGCAAACTAAAGGTTCGAAGGTGAAATCGTATTGATAAGTGTACAGGTGTGGCGTCAGTAAGGTGTTTCTGTAAATCAACCAGTAACTGAAGAGATGGTGCTTTCTTATAAGGAAAGGGAGTGAAAATATTGGACCTAAGAATGTGCACCTCACCTTGTTTAGAAGATTTAAGTAGGTAAGACCTCAAAAAGTACCTTTTGATAAAATAAGTGAAGTCGCGGAAGCCTAATATCACTTAAGGAGACAATCAAGTTGAATAGTAAATCAGTTTTATCTCGAACACTAATAAACATTAAAAAAACAAATAAAAGTGAAAATAGAATATGAGTTTTCAATACCAAACTATGTATTCGTAAAACAAAACATTCCCTTCCCTTAACTATAATTTACTGAAAATATAAAAAAAGTCAACAGTAAGTTACCTTCTAGTGGAGGTAAACTTGATGCTAATTCGACGAAATCAGTATGACTCAGTTTCGAAGAGATTAAATCTTGAGCAGGATGTATACCAATAATATCACATTGTAAAAAGAATAAGAGAGCTACACGATTCAGAAGTCTTGCACCAGCTCTTTGAACATGCTTTTTAAAGCTTTCAGACGGAAGTAAAAGTTCCGGTTTGAATGTTGCAACTTGAAACAGAAATAGAAAAGACCAACGATAATAGAATAACTAAATATCGACAATGTATGAATATATTGATTAAAGGAAGACATTTGCTAAAATTACATATAGAAAAATGAACTATTACAACACTCTGAGATGAAGAATTTTCGTTCACCTTTGACCTCATTAATATGATTATATACTATGAATTAGTAATGTCGCATTAACGTTTCCGCAAACATTATGGAAACACTGGCAATACAACAACAATTAAATAGTAAACTTACGTCTAGGAGATATTTGAGTTTTTTCAAGTTTAGTGGGATTCTCCTCATCAATATCATCTTCATCCTTATCAGGAATTTCATTTTTTTCAATTAGTTCACATGATTCTGACTTGGTAATCAGAGTGCATTCAACAATACCTTGTGCAAGATCCGTATCGTCCGAAGTCAGCTTCATTGCTGAAGGATCAATAGATGAATTATCATCTGCTACTGGGCTTCCAGTTGCATTATAGTCACTAGGAGCAGGAGAGTCTAAACACCGTTTATTCTCAGTCACCAACTCGGAAGACAACAAATCATCTTTTCGATTCATTTTTTGATCTACATTTGGTGTTTGACCATCGAAGTTTTCGGCGTCAATATTCAGAGAAATAGAAGATGGAACACATTTAATTTTAGCGGTGGCTTCTAGAACAGCAGAATTCACCTGATGAATGTCAAGTTTCCAAGTACCTGGACGAGCAAGAATTTCACATATAGCACGTGTACGAACATCAGAATTTGGTGGTAGACATTGTAAAGTATAATCTAACAGAGCACAGGAGAAATATGCCAATTCAGATGGTAGCATAGTCCGTTTAAAAGAGACAGACGAAATCGCCTGTTCCCACTGACCCCATGACCAAGTAAGTAAACAGCGTTCTACTCGAAATAAATCAGCTCGATCAAGTGGTTCAATTACATTTAAATCACCTTCTGTGCATCCGTGAGGTTCTTTTGACACAACGGCTTTTTCTTGTTTGATAGCTGAAGCCGACGATAACTTTCGTGAATTGCGAGCAGTTCGTCGATTCCGACGAGAACGAATTCGACCTGAAGAACACTGAATGACAGTATCATCACCAGAACTGTTAGAGTTTCCATTGTCATCAAAATCAGACATGTTAAAGCTAGCTGGACTTGGAATGTTAGTAGAAGGTTCGCTGATCATCATTGATGAATAACGACTTGTTTGACGACGTTGACGCGGAGTTTGTACGATCAGATCCTAAAAAAAAATTTACGACAATAAGTTAGAAAGGATTCTTGAAACGGAACTAAAATGATACAATGAAGCAGTTTCGTCGCTTTAAAATGTATTATATCGGGGAAAATAATTACTATATTACTCCAATATAAAAACAACAGTAATGAAACATACCTTCATGGTTAGTGCCGTTTCATCTACTCCAGCTTTCTTAGCCCATTTCTGCCAGAAATTCGGATCGTCCAATGCAATATCGCTTCTATTATCTGACATTGAAAATGTCGCCTAAATTAAGAGTATAAAACGGAATATTGAACAGATGATGCAGATCCATGCAATGAACAAACAGGGAAAGAATACATTATGCAACTTACAATAGGAAAACATAAAATATTTGATATCTAATTTCATACTAATAAAATATAACAACTACTATGGCTTAGTGGACATAAATATGCTCGTACAGTGAGAACCTAATCCCACTAATTGTATAAGGGATAATGAAACTACCAAAATAATCGGAAGGAATTATCAGAAACGCTGTTGATACTTGCATACTAATGAACTACAGAGCACGACATACAGTCAGTTACAACATAGAATATGGTGCATGCATATATGAGTTCGAGTTGACATGCCCAAATCAGCTGATCAAATCCCAGAGTGGTGTAGGTAGTGACAGAGTTAGTATCAATGGAAAGTATTAGAGATCAAAGATGAGATTCAATAAATATATATATATTCAGTAAACAGGAAATTATGATTTCAGAAGCTTAGACTTTGGAAGAGAACAAATAATGGATGTACCTGGGCCATTGCGAACAATTTTGAGCCATATCACCTAAAGTCTCTAACAACCACACTTAAATATCTAAGGGGTTAATCCAATAGGTCCTGCTGCTCTCCCTTGCTTTAGATTGCTTATAGCCTTCTCAAATTCGCTAAGACTTGGAGGACTGGTATCAATTTACCATTCAGGATGCTTGAGGATGGTGGGTAACTGAGGTAAGGCCGAGGGCCAGTTGGACTTTCCCTAAAGTGTTATACCCATCGGTTTAATCTTCTGAACTGACAGTGAATAACAATCCCATCCTTTTCAGAGATACACAATATATAATGAGGATGTTTCCTGAACAATTTTATTAATTACAGGCCCTTGATTCATGTACTTGGTTTCCAGTCACATACTAAGCTTTCTCCCCAAAACTAAAGTAGGCGTGGCGGTATGAGAATTTGCGACTTAGACACTGAAATCTGAACGTCTTAACAACTGAGACACTGTATCACAGTAAAGATATAGATTAATGAAACGTTCTACAAACTTGTGTATAAATTTGAAGAGAAAAAATTGATTATTCCATCGAAAAGATAAACTGATTAAAGTTATGGTGCATAAGTATTAGTCGAAGTGAGTGATAATGAGCATATAAAATTTCATGAAATGTAGTATTACTTTAGAAAATGTAGAATTCTCTTTTCCTTGTTCTAACTGAACGACACGAGCTCGAGACTGAAGTATCTGGTCAATATCTTCTTCACAAAAGTCTTCACCAGCCTTGTCATCATCCATTAATGCACCATATGCGCCTTTCTTTAAAAGGTCTTCAATTTCTTTCTTAGTCATTTGAGCCTATAACAAGGAAAGGAAAACATTTACTGCATCTAGGTTATATTGATTAGATAATGCATCAAAGATTCCAGATAAAAAATCGGAGTATTTTCAAGGAAAACTTTACATTTGCAAGTCAGTAATTTTAGATAAAATGGTACCCTTCGACTCCAGTAAAATTTGGATTCGCCTTAGATTTAATTTCATTGTCGTAGTCATGATGTGCATCACTAATAGTAAATAATTAGTCCGGTAATTCTCGTATTGATACAGTTGTTGTACCTTGAACATTTGTTAAACCCTTAAAACAGCTTAGGTTAAAGTTAACCAAAGATAGAAAGCCAAAAATAGCACTATAATGCATTAATACATACTTGTCTGGCCTCTTTACTACCCATAGATTGAAGAACTGCTCGATCCAGGCCTAGTTTCAATGATGCTCGATCAAACATTTCACGTTCATATGTATTACGAGTAATTAGACGATAAACTTTAACCATTTTTTGTTGACCAATACGATGACAACGTGCTTGAGCTTGAAGATCATTCTGAGGATTCCAATCGGAATCATAAATAATCACCACATCAGCAGCAGTTAAATTAATTCCTAAGCCACCAGCTTTGGTACACAATAAGAAGACAAACTTATCTGGATCTGAAATGAGAAGTAAATGCAAATTGATGATAACACCGCGTTAAACCGATTACAAAGGATTGACAATAAACCAAATGAGAAAATGTTCAAAATATCAAATTGAAGAGATATTTTATATAACAAGAAGGCCATGTAAACACGATTTTGGAATGATTTTCGCAGTGAGATAATGTGTCAGTGGGGTAGTTTGTAGACCTTCAATGCCCACTGTATGCTAGTTGAATTATTTACAAGACAGTGTTTCATTATAACTACGGCATAAAGGGAAGATCTTAAATAATCAGCGAAAAGGCTTTTTGAGGATTTTATTTAGAATTAATTTGATTTTATTGGATAAGCTTAATTGGAATTAAAACGAAATACATCTATGAGTTTATTGATGACGACATGTCGAGCGACTAATCGAAACAATGGAGTGCAGACAAACATTACTTAACATTGCTAATTTGGCGTAAATTTAGTCATCAATAAACGAGTATATAACTTTCGAACTTTTTTTGTGAACTTTTTTCTGCGTCCACAATCTAAGTGACAAACACTCGAATCTATGACTTAGTAACTAAATGTCTTAACCAATGGACTACCGCTCTATTTAACCTGTCAAAGTGTATTAATTTATATACGATGTTACTAATCGTTGTATGTAAAATAACAAAAGGCAGGATATAAACTATAGAATTCAACTACAATCAATAAAATTGGTAGAGTTGATACCGTACAAATTAGTTTTATGCAATAAGCAAAATGATTATAACAGAATGATAAAATTGGACAATAAACAAGACACGTTTCTTTACTTCTTCTATTATCAACATTAAATGTCATTAAATCATTTATCATGAGATTATTATTATTATTATTCATGATCATTATTTGATAAAATGTATAACATAATATGCAAATCTTAGACAAGTATTTTAAACAGATTATTATTATTTTTTTTCTAAAAACAAAAGATTAGTTGATTCACGTACAATAACAAGTACACTTCTGAATGATTATCGAATTACCTGCATAAATGGTTAAGTCAAATAACAAAAATATACTGAAAGGACATGGTTACACATTTAAGTAGATAAAAAAAAAAAAAGAAAAGTTCAATATAATAAATGACTAATGAGAAAATACAACCTAGTCTTGTTATAAATTCTTCAAGAGGAAACTATGATTTTTTTTCGTCCTTCTTTCTTTTTATTGAAAAGAAAGTGAATAAAGAAAGATGGTTGGAATCAAAACGTACAAAAAAGTTTCCAGTTCATATGACAGTTAAAAGGAATTTCATTCTGAAAACACACTCATTTATTACGAACAATTACTAATCATTAAGGAAGAATAGGCATCAGTTGATTAGTAAGTGACTAAATTCATGTTTCATGTAATTCGTTCATTTTATCAGCAATAGACAGACAGACAGACAGATACAACGTAGAACTTCGTACGTACGTACATCAGTTCAGGTCGCCATACCACATCAGCACAGAGACGCAACTGTCAGTTCAAATCCAAGAGTGATAGCGATAGTAGAAGTATTAGCAGTAATGCAGAAAATTAGGGAGCGACGATATCATTCGAAAAGTATAATTCAGTGAGATAAATTTGAAAGGAGAAAGATAGAGAATTCGGAAGGTTAGATTTTGAGAGAACACAAAGAGTGGATGCACCTGCGCCATAGCTGAACGATTCTGAGCCATGTCGTTCAAGGTCTCTAACCACTTGGTGACTTTCGTCTCATGGACCCCAACCACGCAGCCTACATCTACCAACATGACTTAGTCCACTTGTCAGTGACTTCATCGATTACTGCCATGTTTTGGTTTGGCCGCCTCTAGCTTTCTTCTAACCTATTCCTACGCCGCAAAACATAGCTCGTCGAGGCAGACGGTAGTTAGACATGCGTAACACATGTCCCAACCACCTCAACTGATGAAGTTTTAATACCTCATCTATTGATTTGCCATCCTTTCCTAGAACCCGTTTCCTAACAACAGCATTGCTCACTCGGTTGTCCCACGATACTCGAGCAATGCTTCGAGTATCCCGACCGTAGCTGCTAAATTGTCGTGGTGGTCGGGCTTGCCTATCGTGATGACCCAACCGAGCTATACTGGCTGGAACATATGTTCCTGTAGGTTCTACCATGCTAGGTAGGTCGATTGGAGAACGATGAGACTAAAAGCAGCTACTCAAGGTCTGAGGGCGAAGTCGTACTGCTGACTGCAGAGGGGTGTGACAGCAGTAAGGTGTTTCCCTCGGACAACCAGCATCTGCAGCGATGCTGCCTTCTCACAAGGAAGGAGGGGTTAGAAAAGGTCGATCCCAAAATGTCACACCTCACCCTACCTCACGGATTTCCGTCTCCGGCGGTATAGGTGCCCACTAAGGGCTTTTAAGTGCGGAGCTAATACTCAAAAAACTTTTCATAAAAAGGCCGTGCGTGACAGGCCTCAAGCAGTTGTCCCTTGGGCTCTGCGGTCACGCTCTCAGGTCTCTGAGACCGACACTAATCTGCCTTCTTTTTCAGGTTCCTCAAGAAACACCCTTCCACAGTGTGGGCAGCCGGGAAGTGACAACCGCCCTCATACCCGCAAAAGCACGAGAGTCCAAATTGGTCAAAATCAAATCCTTTAATCAGCAATAAATAAAACATTTACTGCTGCAAAATTGATGTCAATATATACAACACGACATATCATATGTCACCCACCTTCAACTGTATATAGAAAATTACATATATTTGCGAGTGTAGGCACTTTAAGGGAACAGAGTGACAAGCATTTTTACGTTTTACTCAACGTATATCAAAAACAACTACGTCTCAAAGAGCAAACAGTTTCTGTAGTTCAAACGCTCAATATTTACTGACTGGGTAATTTGAGATCTACAAAGGTTGTAGCAGACAGAAGGCTAAGACCTTAACTTTATATCAAAAACGAGTTAATGACTAATCTTAAATTGACTCAGTAACAAGATCGGGTTGTGATTTAAGCTCCCCTTTTACATTCTTCATTATGACCATATTTAATTCAATCCCTCCCGATATTCGTTTCTTGTCCTTATATCCTTAATAAATGTGTCACACTAAGTAGCTTAGAATAATTCATTGGAATATCATCCCTACGTAACTCGTTGGTGTTGCATTGCTTAGTAATTCACTATCATGTTGCGTAATCAAATGATCGCCAATATTTCTCAAACTATCGTTTGATATATTTGTAATCATCCCATTAAAAATGCAAACATTAATTTCTGTACAATTTTGTTTTTCGAATCACTTACTATGTCGGAGATGCTCGATCCTTAAAAAAATTATACATTCAAGAAATCAAGTTATAGACTTTGTATTGATATTTGCAAGTGGGTTTTTGATTGACTTTCAGCATAAATAATTTAATCTAGTATGATAACTCTAGTTTTAATAATTGTACCGATTCAATGTAATATTTGTATGATAATTGTTCATGTCAATTCTGAGATGTTTACTCAATTGATGATTTCCTTCTGATTATTAATAATCAGTGTAATTAAGTTTATATATAAATAAATGCAATTAAATAAATGTTGTTCTGTATTGCTGTTTTACCATTCCTTTCGACAGTTGAAGGTAGGAATCAAAGTAAACTGACTGTCGGCTGAGAATACTTTGACTTGCCCAATAGACGAGTGGGAAAATTCATCAACCAGCACTAGGGTGTAAACTCCCCTTAAGTCGTAACAATTATCATCAAATGAACTACTCATTCTTGATGTAAAATATATTCATATCTTACACTATCCCAAATCAGTAACTTGTGTGCAGACGATAATGATGAAACGTTTTGTTATTCATGGTTTATGCAATTTATTCCACTGATTAATTTTTGCAAGACAAGATCAATAAATACTGCAGAATGAAGTGAATTCATTTTAAATCTCGCCTTCAAATTCTTCTACATATGTACAAATTAGAGGGTATCAAATTAGCATTCCCTGTAATTATGTTTTTACACACCACGTTGAACTGTTGTGAACACTAGATATTGACCATTCGTCAGGTTTTAGAACACAGACATACATTTCAGTGCCCAACAATGGTGGCTTTTCTTGACTTGAAAGTGACATTTGAATCTGTAGACCAAAAAGTTCTATGGCAATATTTTTCATTGAAAGACGTACCCCAGAAATACATAAAACGCGTCAAGGCTTTTTACTTAAGCACTATTGGTCGTGTCAGAGCTTATGGCGAACTGTCATCTTAATTTGTAATCTCCAGTGATGTCTATCACGGCTGCCCACTGTCTACATTTTTGTTTAATTTCATAGTCGATTTACTGTTGGAAATTCACACTCTCATTGTCTTACTTTTCAGGAATCGATCTCCTTCTACTAGATCCACTTATTGACTTAAAACATACCGATGACATAGTCCTGTTTGGCGAATCTCTTGACAACAATAAGCTCCGAATGCAACCAAATTCGGAATGCGTTTCTCCACTTATAAATATGAACTCTTACTTCAGGAATGGTCTTCGTCAACACCTGACCTAAAGGTAGAGAGTGAAGTAGTTGAGCACGTCGACCACTTTACTTGTCTTAGAAGTCTGATTAGCCCTAATGAGTTAGCCTCTGACGAAATCTCAATATAAATTCAAAAAGCTCATTTGGCTTTTATCAACTCACGTCACCTACAGCGTAGGCGAGTTATTCGTCTTTCAACAAAAGGAAGAGTTTACTCCACAGCAGGTTCGCTCTGTCTTACTGTATGGCTGTGAGACATGACCATTAGGGATAGACTGACAGTCGAAGATTATTAATTTTTGACCATCGATACCTTCGAAACATCTCTCGCATCAGCTGGAATCACCAAGTTTGAACGAGGTTAGACGACAGGTATTAGGCGAAGGCGGTAAATCAGTCGATGGGGCTGTAAATATTCATCGACTGAGGTGGTTAGGACATGTGTTACGTACGCCCAACGACCGTCTACCTTGGCGCGCTATGTTGGCTGATGGAAGACAGTTACAGGCGGCCAACCTGAAAGATGACATTAGTCCATAAAGTCACTGGCTGCTGGCTTGAGTCGTGTTGGTAGCTGCAGACTACCTGGATAGGGTCCTCGCAAATACTGTAACCAGTGGCTAGAAACACTGGGTGGCATGACCCGAAATCGGTCACAATGGCGTAGATGTATCCACTAATTATCCTCCCATAAATTGTGAGCTTTAAATTATTTAATAACTTTCTTTCCACGCTCCCTGAATAATATTCTGTATGTTCACACTCCTTGCTGTTATTATAATTATCATTGAAGTAACTTCTGCTTCTATTAATGTGGTGCTAATCTTGGTGTGCTATAGAGGTCTGGCAACTTGGACCGATGCATACATGTGGCAGGTTCTATGTTGATCATATATACATAAAAATTTCAGCCGTCTGTGAGTTGTTGTATCTAATGAACACATGGTCTATAAATGAATTTAAAAATGCACCTAATAAAGAACGACTCACTCACCAACACTGAATCTATCTATCGCCTCTTGACGTAATGATCCGTGAATTCGTCCATCAATACGTTCAAATTGGAAACTAAACAGAATATGTATGATACAAATTGACACAAATGAAGTGCATTTTGATTTACAAACAAGGAAGATAAATGCAGGTGAGGTTAACATATAGTAGTAAACGACTATGTATCACATAATACAAGCACTTTAAAGCTATGATAGAGATAATTTACTCAATAAATGCGTGATTTAAATATGGATTTACACATTCAAGATCATGTAACTCATAATGAAATCCTAATAGAACAGTCCTGATCACGAATAATATATACCTGAAATCCCTAGATGTATGATTCAGTACACTGATGTCATGTAATACTAATAGGATTAGTTTAGCAGTAACAACAAGTAATACTGTTACTAATAGTAGAAATAATAGTGACAACCTACAAACAAATATTCTGATTACTAAGTCATATACCCTTTCTATCTCTTGAAATACTAATGCCATCTATCCTACTATATGGCTAGAGCAAACAAATTGTGAACTTCGTAAAAATAAAAGTTTGGTAAAAAGCACATTGAGCAACGAAAGTTTTTAAATTAGTTTATTTACCATCGAATTAAATTAGTACATATCTTACGTATTTACATTTTTTGTTGGAGCCTGAACAGCTCAGTAATAACATCCAAAGATGTGACCAGGGCTCGAATCAACCAAGTCGGTCCTAAATACCACCGAAGGACAGTAAAATTCATTTCCAAAAAATTTACTCATACAGCCACTCATTTATAGCTTCTGATAGAGAAGTCCTACTAGCTGCTTTCAGGCGGTGGGGATCTTGTATACAGAAGTGAAAAGGCGAACGTCCAGATGTTAAACGAAATAAGTGGATATGCTAAATCCAACGAGAGTTGAAAAATCATGATTCTAAATCGATGGGTTGCATGAACATCAGGATCCTGAGGTGGTGAACAGCATATGAATCTCTTTCGGTCAGGGAATTACTATAAGAGTACATCTCCTGAAGACGTTTCACTGCCTTATGAGCTAGAAATTTAGATAAGAAGACCAGATAGTGGTCCCGTAATAAAACTATCTTCCTTGCTCTGAGTAGCTGCGCCCTCTAGTCCCAGACCACACACAATTATTCGTAGCGTAAATTTTGCTAGCATCCACTTTAGTAGCGAGGGGTCCCGTAATAGAACGTAACAGCCGTTCAGTGTTCCTTGCTTTTTAATGGTACTCAACTTACACTAATCGGTGAAAAACAACAAAATAAAGTACCAAGCTCCATTAAACCACCTCAACTCATTAGTGAATAACTTCAAGATATTCTTGAATTTCTAGTCACCAGTCGTGATTAGTGAAGTTTAGACTTGTCGGAAGTGAAAATGTTATCACTAATGTACTGATCGTCAAGCTCTATTACAAATTAATTGGCGTAGGAATCCGACAAAAAGCCGATCAAATGGTGGTGATAGTTAAGCGTTGGCTGCTATACCTGAAGGTCATGGATCCGATTCCCTAGTTGAATCAAGGGTGCGCACCGCTGAGAATTTCCACACTAAGATAAACCAGTTATCCAGTGTTCGCTAGTTTTCAATGGTACTCAACGAAAACCAATCTATGACAAACGATAAAACTAAATAATAAAATGTTTTTATTAATTGAGCTCGGTTATTTATTTATACTCTGAAGAAGCGGTCTAAATCCCGAAAGGTCAGAAATTTTGATTTCTGCTTATTGGAACATTACAAACATATATCACCTATTTTATGATGAAATGTTTTGTTGAAATATACCGTCAATCAGTTGGTAGTTTCGAGTCAAAATATTACAAATTTAAAAATGATCGTAAAAATAATGTCCAGTGATTAACCAAGTAATTGAAAAAAGAAGGATACAGTGATTATAATAAGTTTGGATTTGTAAAATTATGAAGGCACGCAATTCAACAACTGATATATTACATAATACTTATTAAGAGAATCAATACAACACTAAGGATATGTAGAAAAGACCTACCCTTGATGAACAAGATAATCTTCTAGAATATCGAGTACACGAATCATTTGGGAAAATATTAACACTTTATGACCGTCAGCCCGTAATTTTGGCAATAATTTATGGATTAACACTAACTTTCCTGAGGCGTAAACCATTGTTTGGAAGGTTAAATCATCTTCTGTTAAAGTATTATCATTTGACTTTAATATGCCATTAAGAAAACAACAACAATAAATTACTTTTATGGAAAAATCAAAAATGTATAATTCTAACAAACAGTAATTAGAATATGTGAAATACGCATAATTACAATAATGATTTTATAATCAGTTTATGACTGTTCAGTAAACAATATAATTTATGTTTATTTTAAATTAATCAAAAACTGGATAATGATGCCTCTCATTGTTCTACCGCATTTTTGAAAAAAAAATCTTTTTTTTTTATTTAACCCAGTCAGTCTGGTGTGCTACAAGCAACATAGAACATGAAAGATATGGACGTCGGCAAAAGTTTTCGCAGTACATCGGGAGGAAATTATCGAGGAGAGAACTTGAGTAGCATAAAGGGTAAGAAAGAGATTAGGCTTAGAGATGAATTGGCCGGAACATCAATTATTATGATGAAAGGTATAAAATAACTTCTAAAAAAACTAAGAGAAAATAAAGAATGAATGAGTTCGATTCAATAAGACCAAGTTTAGCTAATTAGTCATGATAATCGCTAGGTACTCGACCAGGTAGTCCGAGTATATCTTAGACCAACAATAAATGACTTCATGAACTCATACTCCAGCAAACTATTACTAGACAGGCTAACAATGTATATGGTAGTTTGGCATGTGTAATACATGCTCTAACCACCTCAGTTCATTAAGATTCATATTATTTTTATTAACTAACTTTTCATCTTTGCCAAGTACAGTTTTACTTAGTCATTTTACGCAGGTAGACAGTTTACTAATTTCACTTACGTAGAAACCATAACAATGATTTAATTGACCTGCTATTTCTAAACATATTTTCGTAAATACATTATGAAAATAATTTTTACTATATCGTTATCATTCTATATTCATACGCTACTGATTAGTAGAGCAATTTGTGCTCGTGTTTGTCAAACATGAAATGAACAAAGTCTGAAGACCAATTAGTTTGAAAAATCACAATAACCTGAAACACAAAGTTCTTTTCAGGTGATAAGATATATGAAATAAATTGTAATCGTTATAATCATGTGCTAATACAAGCATTGTTATGCTACTACTTTTGCCTGCCTCAACATTACAGGAATAATTACTAAAGCTGGTAATGTGCAGTAACACGACAATTTATTCACTAGAAACTTTAGGCAGTGTCTCTTTAGAATAGTAATGAAAAATATTTCTGCAATCATCACAGGCTTACTGGGCATATTCGAGGCATGTAATTAAATTAAATACCAACCAAGTATATAGTATTTACTTTCGTTAGAATCCAGTGATATGAAATTGGAAAATTGTAGTTAGACAATGTGTAAAGCAAAAATAAAGGTTACACGAGTGAAGAAGTTGATAAGAAATTATCGTTAATCATAAACAGTGTCGATGTTCTCTCAGTTAATTTAGATGGCTGTTATTCTCGATTCTTCGAAGGGTGTATACTCCCAATTAGAAGTCAAATCATTTTAGTAAAAAAAAGAGCATGAATCCACACATATATGAACATGAAAATTGCTGATAAACCTTGGATCGCAAGCTGTTGGTTTGACATAACGTAGATAGTAGAAATTTGATATTAAATATGAGTTGAACGAAAGAGGTGGTTAGGTGAGTTCAACGTATAACCATTAGGTCGCGATGGCAAATCTCCCTACTTCATTTACAAATAAATATGAAGGTAAAGAAAAGTCTGAGGGTGGTGATGATGAGAATTGTCTAAAAAAACTACAAGGGAGTTTATTAAGTTTATAAAAGATTTCCAGTGGCTTCGGATTCTTGACTAACATGTGTATTACATGACACTTAATTGATATTGTTGGTTAACGATATTCGCACAAAACATTTAGGCCTAATGATTAAAGATTTCCTATAAAATAACTATTTACTTAAAACTATAATTGTCCGAGTTAAACTCATAATTTTAACAATTCAATAAATACGATTACAAAGCCAAACTGGATAGATGAGTAAGAATTAAGCTCGATTCAAATGATAACTAAGTATCATATATAAAACTGGTAAGTAGTCATACAAATTCATTCTACTAGTCATATTACTTTGTTTGACAAAAAATTTATTCTTTTAGTTAGTAATCGTAATTTTTGATACCAGTTCAATCGAGAGTTTAAGTAGTAATCCTGTTTCGTGAGTAGCTATCACACAGATACACAGTAAATATTGACTCCATATGTTGATTGGCACTCAATTACGCACAACGTAGAACCCGGTAGATATATACACCGTTCCGAGTTGCAACATTAGAATGTTAATACAAATGTATTATCGTCATTGATTATACAAAGATTAGACATAGGAAATATAATCTGAGAAAGAATTAATTAACGGAAAAGCTTGAAATAAATTTAAAATTAAAGATCTAAGGAAAGGAAAGGTGTAAACACAGTTCAGTCAGTGCGACCGATCCTGAACCATGTCACCTGCTTTTTTTAAGACAATCGTACGAACCCCAACCAAGTAGACTGCATCTACCAATATGGTTTAAACGACCAGTAATTAACGAGTTTACAGACCAATTATATATTTCAATTTGATCACATCTAGCGTTCTTCTATCCTAACTCTACGCTAGTCGGCATCGTGCATTGAGGTAGACAGTAGTTGAACGTACGTAGTACATATCGCAACCACATAAAACGAAGACGTATAACCTACTGGTTTAATACCTTTCTCTAGTATGTCAGCATCGATCGATACTATATTCATTAGTCTTAATGATTAAGAACCTTCTTCTCAATAATATACTCCTTGACAGAACTAATTGATCTATCTTAACACGTATATATATAACAGTAAGCCTACTATTAGAATAGTAGTGAAATGAGAAACGGGATTAAATTATAGTGCTACCTTTATCGAGGTAAACAAAACGTTTCGGAAATTCAATTAGTACCTGAAACTCTGAGAGGATGACATCTTCAGCGCCTTTAATTAGAAATGGATGATTGCAACATTTCCTTAATTCCATCATTATATTCATTAGATTAGGAGCATTCGTACTTGAACCTTTGCATAAAAATGAGAAATTACGTTCCATAATTGCTCGATAGTATTTCTTTTGTATATTAGTCAGCTCCACCTAGTGAAAATAAATGAGGATTTTGCATAAGCAAGGAAACAAGAGTAACAAAATTATTAGCACATGAAGTTCAAAATTTACATGCGGAATTACCTCAACAACAGTTTCTTCTTTCGGAGCTAGACTTTTCTCAACATCTTCTTTTAACCGACGTAGCATCATAGGTTTTAACACTGTCTTTAAACGCTCAACTTGTTCTTCTGTTTTTAATTCACCATATTCAGCAACAAAAGTAGTTGCACAACTGAATTTCTCAGGTTCCAGAAAATTTAGTAGACCAAACAATTCTTCAACATTATTTTGCAGTGGAGTTCCAGTAAGTAGAACACGATGATCCTATGAAGTCATAGGAGCAAAAAATTATTAGTCCAATAATCATGAAGACTTTTAGGTATATATACATCTTGTGTAGACTAGAAACACATTATGATACTGTATGAAGAGGGATAAAAATTTGTGATTAAATATAACTGTACCATAATGAAAGACTTTAAAAATTACAGGCCAAATACAATGAAAATAAAATGTATCTTAAAACTATCAATAAACGTTATTTACTGTGAGAACTATATCCATAATAATATAGTTTAGAAAAAGATGAGCTGCTTTCATCAATCTATGCAACAGAACGAGCTAGCATAGCACTTGATAAATGTAACGCCATTAATCGAACGTATTACATGAATGAACTCGGAAAAAGTAGAAAGAAAAATTAAGAAACCAGGAAGTGATTTCATTGTGAACTAGATGATTTCAAGTTCTGCTAGAAGCGTGAAAGGGGATGTCATTTCCTGGTGATCCACATTATAGAAGGATATGTCTTCTAGAAGGACTAAAATAGGAAAAAAAGGCAACAGCTGATACTAACGACCTGAGAGTGTGACCGCAGGGCTCAAATGACGACTACATAAATCCAGTCACAAGATACGGTTACACAATTCGAGTACTTTTGATGTGCTAGCTTTATACTTTCAAGATTTTTCCACTAACGGAGAAAAACCGTGAGGTGTTATTTTTAGACTCGGTTTTTTCAATTTTCTACATTGCATCACTAATTGTCTGAGGAAAGCTGACGTTACGCAATACAGTTGGTAACATGACTTCCGTCTCTTAGTCTTACAATTCTTCAGCCGACTTGCTTAGGATGATAGAATCTAAGAGAGCGATAAGTAAGCTCAACCATAACGTAAAGATGGCAGCCATGATAATACTTAGGTTTTAATTGCTTTCAACTCAAATAGGATATGTCAGGATAATTGCAAGCTATTATCATCCACATACAATACATACAGTAAACAAATACAAATTACCTATAGAACTTACCAGATCCAAATATCTCAAACCTTCGCCAAGTTTACACTTTTTATTTTTTAGACGATGTGCTTCGTCTATCACAGCAGCCGCCCAATGAATTTGACCAAAAAATTCAATATCATTCATAAGAACCTCAAAAGTTGTAACAACCACATGGAATTTATACACATCATGTCTAGGTGCACCTGATGAACGTTTACGATAGAACATCTCGTATTCTTGAATCATACTACGACTAACAGAACTTCCATGATAAATAATCACGTTGAAATCTGACCAATTTTCAAATTCACGTTGCCAATTACCAACAGTGGATAAAGGAACTATAATTAAGAATGGACCTTGTACATTAGCTTTAAATATTTCCAGGAGAAATGTCACACTTTGTACTGTTTTGCCTAATCCCATTTCATCAGCAAGAATGCAATTACGATGATGATACCAACAGAAAGTAAGCCAGTTAACTCCTTCAACTTGATAATCACGTAATTTATTATTATTTTTATAAATCGTGCCAGAATCAATTGGTTTCCAAGTAGAAGGATCAGGTCGAATAATCTATAAAACACAACAATCTGAAATGTTTGTTACATAAACACTAATAAATAGAATCCACTAAACTTCGATGTGAAACAGTAATCAAATATGAACAGAAAATATTATCATATTGAGTATTTATCACTTGATAGCTATACATATATAGTATTATTGGAAGCAATGAGGAGAGTATACAATAATAATCCACATATGAATAATATGCATACAGATTAACAACCATGTATAGATCCGTATACTTGACTATGAGCCATGATTTAATTGAGATGACTGCTGATAATACCCAGTCACATAAATCGAAGTAGATGAAGCAGGTTCAGACCAATAACTTAATGGATGAAAGTCCAACGTCTTAACTGATGAGTCACTGCTCTACAGGAAATGTACAACTCTTTTATAACACACAGTTCTATAATTACAAATACACTAAACCACTTTAGACGATATGTAAGGATGAAATAGTTGGTCACTCCTATTGATTTCAACGACTGGCTTCTGTTAATACTCTACATTAAAAAAGTAATACATAATCGAGAAACATCAATTTTAATAATGAATTAAAATAATAAAAAGCCGTGTTACAGTCGCAGTAAAACACGACCACGAGATAACTGTGCTTCGTTCTCAAAACAGAACTGAGGCAAAAGGCAAACAAATACTATGATGAAGCAGTAATAATTTGTATAGTAGTATGTAGGAAGGGGTTGAAAAGTTGCATATAAACAACTTATGTAAATAAACCACCCTAAAACATTTTTGAAAACGACTAACAAATAAGAAAGTATGTACAAAACCTTAAAATACTTAATCAAGCTAAGCACTATAACGCTGATAACTGTTACTAAATGAACAGCAGTATATGCACATGATACTTGGACATAAGCTAATAGTTAGAAAATACTAGTACCTTGTAATTACTATCCCGTGGGATAAAAGGATTCTTAGGTGGATAACGTCGTTTGTAGAATTCCTTAACTTTTGTCGGGTCAACATCCTGAGATAATTCCCATGTAGCATCTTCATAAGCTAATGAACGCCATTTAACCAAGTAGTAAGTGACATTAACCGGTGAACATGTACCACCATCTTCATCTTTATCATCTGAGTTATCATCTGTATTTATTTTGCTTGTTAGCATAGCTGCTTCCAATTGACAGTTTTCTATATCAGATTGCTTAACTGCTGGTGAAGTATTTCCATCACTTATATCTACAAAACCATCTTTCTCTTCATTATGAGATGACATTGGTTCAATGGGGCTAGGACATGTAGTATCTGTAGACTTTAGATCTAACTCAATAAGTGTAGTTTGAGAGATATGTGAAGATGTATCACCAGCGTTGGAATTACTAGGAGGGGGACAATTTACGTTGTTATCACCTTCAGGAAAATCTTCAGTAAGTGGTGTTGTTGAATGAATTTCGGAAACGGATTCTGGAGCATTCATTGGTAGCATGATAGTTGACTCCTCAGACGGAGCTTCACTTTTTATTTTACATCTTGTTTCACTAACGTTGCGGACTTTACTGCGTTCTTTGTTACGTCTAATATACCTCTTCAAATCAAATGGATCACCACTGAAGATTTCTCTACCAGATTCACGCTCTAACTTCTCCGTAGGCACTAGTTGACCATTGCTATATACTTTAACGTCTAGTACACGTTCAACTTCCACATAATCCGGATTAAACAATACAACGTCATCATCCTTAAATTCATAGAAATAAATTAAGAGGATCAATTATCACTAGAAAAAAGGAAATTACTTAAACAGCAAAATGTTGGAAAAGTGATGTGCAATAAACAATATTTAGTATTATGACTGCGCTGCTTGTGTCATTTCGGCATACTGTCACGTTACAATAGAGTATAAAGGATGCCAATAGTCTCGATGCAATCAAAAGAAGACTGATACCTTGGCAGTTAGTGTGCGAACTGTGAGAGCCCTTTAAAAGACAGGAACGATGATAAAAAACACTCAGAATCCCAAATTTTTAGAAAGAACTCAAGCAATCCTCATACCATAAGTTCGCTTCTATCCTTACGTACTGCCGGGGTTCGTCAGAGTTAGGTGACTTGTAATGCCGTAGGCGCTCCTTACAACTTTTTTAGAAGGACCTGTAGTCACCGACCAGATAGTACAAGACAAATTGATCAAGGTTGTTTAGGTAACAGATCAGTTGAAATGTCCCAAACCCTGGAAATCCTGTCTAGAGTTTAAAAGACTCTTAGAGGTTACTAACTGATGTGCCATCAACTCCATAGTCTCACTAACAAAAGACTTGGTGCCAGTAGGTCTGATTAATTGAAAGAGGTTCCAGCTATCAGACACAATTTGTTAGAGCTAACAGACAAGAAAGTGCCCCACTCTTCACAAAAGATTTGTGAAATTACAAACGTAAGCAACTACGTGTAACGGCAAATTATCGACTCGCCAAAGTAGACCGGTGAGCTTTGAGTTGTAAAGAAACCCAATACTTATATAGGTGGGACATTTCGTGACAACACAAAGGAAAGATTGGCCCATGATTATAGTCCAAAGAAATACTCCAAAAGGAGAAGTAATCTTGTATACATCCACGCCAGAGGTACCTAATTACAATGCAGTCAGTCTGAGTACAGGGTTGGGTTGTCAAAGAAGATGCCAGGGAACATCGGAGATGCATGAAACGGCCGTTGACACCGGCTAGAAACAAACTGTAGATGACGGTAACTGTTACCTGACATGAGACTATTCACTCACCATTCGTAATCCAAACGACTCTCCTCTGTACCTAGACGTCAGACCTGTGGATTCAAAGCTTCGGCTAGCATTGGGATGTCTGTTGAACGAGCTTCATTGAAATCACTTAATTAGTGGTAAGACTGAGTTTTGATTATATCAGAGTTGCAATCTGTCTGTACATAAAGCGAAGATTACGAAAAGATATAATTCTCAACATGGAGTCTAATCTATCAACATGTAAGCGCCTATTAGTAGGTATCAATTAGTGTTACCTCTGCTCTGAAGCGTAATGTGACATTAATCTTTGCGAAACCGGATACGGATGATACAAGGCTCTCGTAAATGCGCACGTGAATCACACTCATAGAATCGACAGATAGAAGATTTTGTAGGACATCATTAGAAACTTAAATAAGGTTCAGAAGGGCACCACAGTGATGTTAATAAACTCCAAATATGTAGGCAAGGCTATCTGTAGTTTAATCTGTATTAATGGTGTGAACGCTAGGAGAGGTCAGTTTAAATGAAACACAAGGCTTTAGAAAAGTTATCAGGTTTTACAGGCCGGTGGCAACATTCATTTAATCGACCTCAAGCGACCTGAGACTGTAGAGGGCGAGATACTCAACACAATGCTACCAATTCACGTAACCATAGAAATAAAACTCATACAATCAGTTGAAATTCACTTCTCATGTTTAAATGAAAACATACCTCAGTGCGCACAGAACTGGCCTGCTTCATTTCAAACCGTCTTATTTTTGGAAAAATACGAGGATCAGTAATTTCATCTAAAGCTCGCCACTCACAATGTAGATAAGAGCTACAAAAAAGATAAAAGTGACATTAAATAAGTAACACTTAACTAGTGAATAAGTCTTTTCATTCACGTAGAAGTTCACAGTCTGTTGACAGTTAAGAAAGAGAAAATATATTACCCAAAAGATGGATGCAAATCTGACGCTGATTACTCAAATAAAACAACTTAACTACACTACAATCTCAAAATTGATGGTCAATGAATTAGCGGAGCGATGCAATTTTTTGATTTACAAACGAATACCGATAACATAAGTATGTTTTCTACGGTCGCGTGCTCCAAAAGAACAAATTAGTACCAATATGTGGCATAGCTACTTTTTATAAGGCAACTGAATATCTTGCATGAGTCACAGGACCAGATTTAAACATTTACCCCGAGATTTCATTAGCGCCGACACACACGCTCGAACAAAATGTGGTTAATGTTAGAGGCAAAAAACCATTACTGATTCTCACTAACCGTAGCTGATAATGACATAGTTAACGGCAGCCAAGCCAAACAATAGATTGATTTAATCAAATAGTGGATTAACTGAGGTTCAGTTTAGAAATGCATTGACATTAAAACAATTGTCTCCAGAGGAACATTAATTACTATTTTTCAGAGAAATAAATATGATTATATAAAGGAGAGAAATATCTAGAAGTACATCAACCTAGTAAAAATTGAATACTGATACCCAACTAATATTCATCATCATCATAATCGTAGAACCGGTCACATACGCCCATAGGTTCAAGTTGTCATACCACATTAGCACTACGAGATTACAAAGGTAACATAACGACAGAATACAAGAGGAGAGAGTAAAGTAAAGGTGTGCAGAAAAAAAAAATAATGGAATTTACGATTTAAATGAAAGTAAAAAGTGAATAAACTTGCGCCACTGTGACCGATTCTGAGCCAGGTCTCCAAGTAACTCCAGACATTCATTGCAACTATCATGCGGACCCAAACCAGGTAACCTGCATCAACCAACATGGCCTAGATCAACAGTTAATGACTTCATGGACTGATGCCATCTTTCGGTTTGGCCGCCCCTACCCTTCTTCAATCCTACTTCAACCCTAAACAACATAGCGCGACGAGGCAGGCGGTAGTCTGGCATGCGGAACACATGTCCTAGCCATCTCAATCGATGAAGGTTAATGACCTTTTCGACTGATTTACCATATTTCACAAGAACCTTTCATCTAACCTCCATATCACTTATTCTACTGTTCCATGATGTACGAGCGATGCCACAAAGAGTTCTATGGTCAAATACCTGGAGTCCGTGCATATCTTGGGTTTTGATAGCCCACGTTTTGCAGCCATATGTTAAAACAGCGCGGACTGCTGTGCAGTACACCCGGCCTTTCGTTGAGAGATGGATATCTCGCATTGGGCCGAGAGTGGAGTAAATTGGCGAATGCCAATCGGGCTTTCTGAATCCGTGCTGAGATTTCGTCAGACACCGACCCACCAGGGGGGATGAGACTTCCGAGATAAGTGAAGTGGTCAACGCATTCAATCGGTTCACATCCTATAACTGATCTAGGTGAAGAAGCCCATCCGAAATATGCTTGCACTATTACTCAAGGTGCTCAGGAGACTACATACTGTCAGCGTCTTCAAATAAGACTATATCGACTGCATATTCTAAGTCTACGAGAGGATCTTCTAGAAGAAGATTAATTCCTGAGGTGTAAGAAGAAGTGATTGAGAGTAGTTGGAAGCTAGCTGAACTGTTCCTGAAAGTGTTCCGTCCATTGCTCTAATATTCTAGACTGAGAGTGAATCATAGACCCATCTTTTTCCGAGATAATTTCACTAACTGCTGATTTCTTTCAATAGAATTCCTAAATAAAAACAATATGAGACGAGAAAAAAAGACAGTAGCAGTAAATATGAAAAACAGTAATCACTAGAAAACTTACTAAGATTTATACTTTAAATAGAATTCTTCAACTTCTTCTTCTTCCTCTTCTTCTGTAACTGTGATTTGAGACTTCTCGCCGGAAGTATTTGTAGAACTTTTGCATATTAACATTTTTATTCTTGTCAACAACATTATCACTTGATATTATTTCAGTTTCAGTAATTTTTTTGACCAATCTTTTAGTAATACGTCGACCAAGTACAGACTCGACAATCTTTGTATCAACATCTTCAGTAATATCCTACACATCCAAAAACACACAAAACGATATAGGATTTGATTCATTCACTAATTCTACGGAAACTGAAAAGTGGGCTTTAAGTTTATTTATAGATATGGATTGTTGAATGCACACAAAGATAGATAATTAAGTGCATGAACCTCCGAATTCCTTAAGGACAAGGATAACCAGTACATTGCGAATGGCATATATACAACTCTACAGTTTTTGGAATTTCGATTTAAATTACCCATTACGCAACAAAATTACCAACGTTAATTCCACCCACCCCCTACCCTAAGTGACTCAGCAGCAAGAATACTTATATACGATATATCGATAACTATTAAGCTGAATACCAGTATCGTTTGACTCGAGATCAACCTGAAATATATGTATTGGTCTGGTCATTCTCAACAGGATTTGTAACGTAAGAAATAACATATTCTAGAAGTAGAATAACGCTTAGTTGTTTACGAAGTTATACTGCAGTCCATAAGAACGAAAAGTAAATCTCTTAAAAACTTTTTGGCGAAACGCTTATTTCTCCAAAAACACGACGAAATGTTTACTTATGTAACTAGAAACATGAACTCATCAAAACTGGTAGGAGCATACAGTAATATCTAATTCACCATTATATTTATGATATCAAAACATTCTACTGCCTGTAGAGATGTGAAGTATGACAACTTAGATGAGTGTTTGTAATTGAAACCGATGTTTTGCGCCTTAGGTAAGTTGGACTGTTATGATAACAAGCTAGTTTAATAATTGGAAGAACTACCTTAATTGGGGTGGAATAGATTCAAAAATGTGATTAATATTTGACAAGTTACTTTACTATTTCGATGATGTAATTTATTTATCAAGTGTATATTCGTGTTGGAAGGTGCAAGCCACTTAGTTGAAGTTTGTGTGATTGTCGAAGCAAATGGTTGGGGACTAGGTGTGACGAGGATCAGAAAGGGTAACAATGATGGAAGTGCATTCACTCTTTATCTTGCCTTAAATCTTGAACTTAAAATTATTTTATACTTTCTTTGCATAAACCGATTCTTTTCCCTATATCACATCCGGTATATCCACACTTTGTGTCACTACTGCAGATGTAACAATTAGTTCAACTAATTTGGTGTTCGGATTGCAGTGTTAATGAGATGGAAGGACTTGGATCAATGTACACCTGTGTCTGGTTCAACGTTGTACATGACTGATTGATATTCGTATGGTGATTTAATGTCAGACTGTGTAGAAGGGTTAATCTTTCCCGGATATCAAAACCGAAGTAGGTATTGATCAATTCTAATAATAAAACAATTCTGAAGTAGTACATAATTATGCCAATCTTTACAAATTCAAGGTTTGATAAACCTGTAGCTAAAATCAACATTTTGTTACTCTTCATAATAGTGCTTACGGCAGAATCATTAAGAGTAACCATTTCACCATTCTGGGCGTCACGTTCATCATCGCTAAGGTTAAGCTGCAAATCGTCTGTATAACTTTTACGGTCCCCAGTATTTCGTTCCGAACGACGTTTCTACAATTAGACAGTAAAGTAGAAAAAAATCCTTATCAACACAGTTTATTTTTCAAAATACTAACTAAAAATACAGTAATTGGTACTTTTGCAAGTGATGGAGAAACGGTTTTAAAAATTCCATAATTTACTTGAAATAACTATGCGAAAAGAAAGGCATAACTAAATTTTCCTAAGCAACATTTACTGCACACAAGAGGTTGGATGATTATTTGGCGTCGAATAGAAAGTATAATGATAAGCATGTAGGAGATGAGTATTACGATAGTGTATAATATCAAGAAGTTTTTCACTTTAATTTAATGCTGTACGCATTAACTAGCCAATTACTATATAACATTTGCAATACAATTTATAACTCATAATTGTCACAGTAATTAATCAGTCATCATATCTTTACCTAGGTGTCACCAAGGTTTAAATTTCGATCAGCACCAACTTTTTAAGAAGAAACTTGAAGAGGGATCGAAAGCTGATCTAGTCGTATCACTAAATGAATATAAACTGATCGGACAAAAAGCTTGCATATCTGTACCTTAGACACTGTATAATTAAACGGCGATGAGCAATGTACTTAATGTTTCTATGGGAATTTTCATTACATATACTGTTTGATCGGATCTAAAGTGTTCTGTGTTAAATGAGTTATATTTAGCATATTAGAATAAATACAAAGCAAGGATGAGTACTTAAAAAGTTTTTCAACAAGATCATTGATTTTTTTTGTAACAGCGTCAAAACTTGCGAAAAATTAAGTGTAGTGGTTAGGTAGACATGTTTAAATCTACGCCCAATCAGTAGAAAACGGAAACAACCAGAAGCATCTATTCAATTTACATGAAAAAGTAGTTCACAATTGTTCACAATTAGTCGTAGTATCGAAACTGTAGCATTTGAGGCAGACGGAGTCAATGTCCACTTTGTTAGTTCTAGTAACACTTTTTTAATTGAATGACAGTGATAGTGATTTGCTTCAAATACCTCTGCTACAATATTAGGAAAATTGGATACAGTTGGTCAATAGTACAGAAATTCTCAATATAAACACAATTACAAACGTAAGAAAGAAAATTAAGATCATTATAAGGCTATCATTCGAGAGAATTTACAAGATACTGAAAGCTCATTCGTTGCTAACAAGTAAATTAAGGATAAACTCAGTTTGTACCAACTTGCTGAACTGTTATTTAGATTAGTAGATGTCAATTATTTGGTTATATTAGGGCTTGAGTTTTTTCAAAAAACGTAAAGATAACCGTAAATTGGACATAAAACTTACGCTTTTTGCATTATTAGTATCCTCAGATTCTATCCGGATTTCAGAAATTCGACTACCCAAGCGACTAGATACATCTGGTTCGGATCCTGAGTCATCACCATAAAATGCAGAGCGCCTCTTGCGCTTAATCAGCGTAGGCAGCGGCCTAAAAAAGTTAATTTTTACACTGACCAATAAACAATGAAAAACGTATACAAAAATCATAATACACTCACTAATTCCTAACTAGTATCACTTCGCTGTAAAACTACTTTTGGATATGAATAAATAAATTTTAAGCAGTGAATGAGAAGAAAAATGTCAGGAATAATACACAAATTTCTACCCACAACTCAATGGGCTTGTGAAAAATAAGCTCAATTATTCTTCATTCAATAAAAACTAAGAGCGTGAATATGAATGACTTTACAGACGTACGGACAATAAGTGGTGTTGTCTCAAGTGGTTTTACTTTATACAAGTGAAGAATCCGAATTGTAACCTTGTATCCTATTAACCTGAATAAATAAAAGATGTTACGAGCTTTAAGTGACCTGATCTTTATGGTTAGTTTACACGGCAGTAAAATGAATTTACAAAGTGTGATCTAAACGAAACAAAACAGTTCAACACAAATTCATGTCCCAATGTGTGAAAAATGAGACGAATAAACGCACCTTCTTTTCTTTGGACGAGGGCGAGCTCGGACAACCTTAACTTGTTTTGTTATTGTTTCAGATAATTGTGCAGCGTTATTAGGTGAAGTCATTTCTGAAGACAGTAGAATATTCGAGGTATCTTTCGCTAACTCAGAAGTGGATTTAAGTGACTTTCTGTACTTCCGTTTCTTACGAACTTCAACTGGACGAATAGAAGCACGACGCTTTTTACATTCTGAAAGAGACTCGCCATCCTTGGTATCAATATTTTCACTAAGGCCTTCAATAGCGAAAGGATCTGGAACGAAGTTAGTGACACTGTCAACATCGGTTTTGTATTTTTTTGGTGCACGACCACGCGGACGTTTAGTTTGTGGGGCTATAGCAATAAGCTTGCCAGGTGTGATATTAAGTTGAGCTTCATTTATTGGAGTTTCAACTTCATGACTCTTTTTTGGCCTTCGTGGTTGTTTATCCTTATCACTCCCGTGATTTCGAGGCTTACGACCTCTGGTCTTTTTCACTGGTTGCGGTTCAGTAGGTGTAGTCTTCGGCAGTATAGAAGCATAAGATATATCATTGCAATTTAGATTACTGAATTTATTTATTTCAATACATTGAGATCCAGAGCCCACGATGGAATGCATAACTGCTGGTGCTATAGGCTGCAAATGCTGTCCGATTAATTCAGCTGAAGCTCCCTGATTAATATTCATAGATTTTAGAAGTTAAAATAGATCGATTAGTTAAATAAAATACGATTATTTTAGATTAAAATTACGAATTTATTCGTAAAAAATAGTCTAGCCACTCACTATTGTAAGAATTTCGAACAATAGTTCGTTCAACTTTTTCCGCATTTCTAATGCATATAGTTTTACAGCTACGAAATTCATCTCCGATCACACTCCTTTTTATTGTAAAATCTCGTAAGTTTTTATCAACGTTGCTTCATATTAACAATGAGACTGAAAGTTAGTTGTGATTAACTAGAGATTCTCTTCTTCGGTTACACTGAGGATTTACTCCCTGAAGTTGATACTAAATAGCATACATATATATCAAATTTACCCTAGAAAGCCTCCACATGTGTATATCATCAATTACTTTACAAATTGTAATTAGTAGACATTCCGTCAAATACCAATGAATGGAAGACAGTTGTCCAGGAAGACTATTATGTGACAAATAGTGAAGGTTAGCAGTGTTACATCTTAAGATCAAATGTCGAAATACTAGAAAGCGATATAATACAGTGATGTGAAATATAAATCCAATAAGCGCGATTCAGGTAAGATAGGATGAGATAAACATTAAATGCATGTGCAACAACGACACCAATATTTGCTTATGTGTTCAATTAGAGTATGAAACTGAATTAGAATGCTTTAAGGTTGAGGAATATGGATACAGTAGATGCACTTATCCATATAGTGTTTTGAAATTTGTTCGACTTCCTGTTCTTGAGCCATAGTTATCATACGATTATAAAAGCCATGATCTTATAAACAACTCAGTCACTCATGATGTACCACATCAGTACAGTAGGATAAAATTTATAAGGTTAATGGTAGTCATAATAATACACTTCAAAAAGAACATATGAAAGGTTATTAATCAAAGATTATTGAAACTCAAGATGGCATGAAGATATAAAGGATGCTTTGGTGCTGCTGTAATTAATAATGGGACACATCACCCAACCATAGATTGATCAGAGAATCTTCAAAGTATCGCCCCTATATCTCGGAGTGATCGAGTAAGCAATGGTGGCGTTGCACAGAGTGTTAATGGAAAATGACAAGTTACTGGATAAGGTTGTGAACTTTCACCGACTGAGGTGGTTGGTGCTTGTATTACGTATGTTCAATCACACTCTACGTCGTCTTACAACGTTGGCTGGTATAGGAGTAGGATGAAAAAGGCTGAGTGGCCAAACCAAAACATGACATCAATCCATGAAGTCTTTGACTGCTGGTGTAAGCTATGTTACCAGACGACAACCACCTAGTTGGAATCTGTGATAGTCACAACCGGGGACACTGAGTAACATGGCCCAAGCGGGTCACGACGGTGCAACCGTATTTACTATATACTTAGAAATTAAATTCAATTATTAGTTTGCACATCCCTTTGCTTCATTCCCTCCTCCTACTGCATCCAATTGTTGTGTTATTCTTGTAAATGTGATCTCGTCAAACTAATGTGGCAAGGCAACTTAGACCTAGACACGCATGCTAGCCTTCAATGATATTCATCACTAACTGATTGACTTATTTCAGTTGTAATAATGACAACCAGATTATCTGCATCTGATAACATGACACATTTTAAATTTTAATGATTCCACCAATTGGTTTCATCACCTTAAGTTTCCTATAATCCAATCATATCCCAGATAGCAGTGAGTGTCAAAGTAGGCGACGTTCGGTCAAAGTGATATTTTGCGATTCTGGTGGCAAGTGCATCTGCTTCTTAACCTTTGAGCTGTTGATTCAGTTCAGCTTCATGTACCTTGGTTTAGACAAGTAGTTACTGTCACCGCCCTAAACACGAAGCGTAGCTTTGGATGTAATATATAAATACAGCTTTATCAGCTTAGTCATTCACCAACTGAACTGCTTCGTCCCGGTTTCTAACATATTCATGCGTTATTAAATAAGAAATGCATGAATGAACGGGTTATTGCTTGTCAGTAAAATTCAGGCGATCATGTGAAATAGAACTTTTTACCTGAATAAGTAGTCTTAACTAGCAGAACTTATAAGGATACATAATCACCTTGTGGTTCTGAGCTTTCCAGAAATATAGAAACAGACAAAACCATTAAAGCTAAATTGGTAAATATACTGTATGCATCACAACATTCAATACTATACAACCTAATGAATAATAAGACGACATAGGCGTTGATTTGAAGGGTAGGAAGTAAGCAACACCTAAGGTATTACTCTATAATTAAGAAACAAGGAGCGAACAAATAAAGTAAAAGTTCTATCGAAGGCTCCAGATAGAATCATGGGTCCGTCTGGAACAACGTCTAGTCCCCATATCTTGAAGATCTCTTGTATTTGCAATTAAAAAGCTCCAAAATAGTGTTACATCAAATGAATGATAAATGTAAAAATATACTGGAGTATACCTAGCAGTTTTTCGACGTATAGCACACATGAGTTTACAATATACGTAATTAGAGCAATCATAATGTTAGTCCTTAAGCAAAATAACAGACAAGACACTTACTTGGTACTGCAGATTCCAGTAATTCCCAGTATTCAAGTTTGGTCGACTTTCTTGCGTAAATGAAACGTACTGTCCATAATTTGGATATACCTGAGAAAAATTACCAGGGGTGACAGATGAGACACTGGTACAAGAGGATTCAGAGACACTTTTGCATAGAGGGTTATAAGGGACTGTCAGGATTATTTTCTGCTTGACGATAGTGTATTGTAGACCCATGTATCGGATGTTGAACGGCATCCGAACTGAGTGGGAACGGACAGGTGTTAACCGACGCGACGACATTGGTTTGACTAGCGCACATATTCAACTTAGTGTAGTCAACTCTAGTGTCTCCAGCGTTGCAACTTATCGACTTTGACTGCGAATCATCTAAAGTTTGGTGGTTTCTAGGAACAACTAATGAGCTTTGTAAAGTAAGATTATTTTGGGGCAATGTAACACTTATTAGCGTAAGTGAATCCCGGCTTTGCTGGCTGATAGTGCTTTCCAAAAACCCATTAGATACACCGATTGAGTCGCGAAAACTTGGTAAACATGAAGAGCTAATACAAGAGTTTACACAGCTACTTTGGGAGGTGATTAGCGAGGGGCCACAAATATTACCTGACTGAGAACATGCAGTGGATGAGCTACATGTTAAAGGTACATTTTTATCTCCAAATACGACAGTTGGGCTATTTGAGGTGGACTGAACAGTTGAGTAACTGATAACTGTATGGACGGGTAAATGATCACTAACAACAGGAGAACCTTCTTGCAGACAAGGTGTGATAACGTATGGATGAGAAGCATTTGCGGGAGAAATTGATGTCATTGTACACTCGTTTGCACTGGTCATATCCTGTGGGCCTTTTAACGTATCACTTTGACTGCAAACTGCTCGAAGATTAGGATTGCTGCAATTCGTTCCAATTAATTTTGGATCGGCGAAGTATCGATGAACTGAGTATGTTGGAGATGAAGACGAATTAGGAACTAATTGAGAAGTAGAGAGAGACATATTCTGAAGTGTTTTATCATTACAGTTCTGAGATGAGTAAAATGCTTGGATAGATGACTTTTCAGATGTTGGGGCAGGTGATTCCAAGGTTTTCAACTGTTCTTGCAAAAAGTTGATTTCTTGTTGAATAGACGGGGAAGTGGATGACAAACGATACAGTTGCGACAAACGATCACAGATTCGGGTTGAATCCTCTTTATACAAGACAACTTTCTGAGACTTACTGTCCACGGTGTTCGTATATGACGCAGTTAAGTCATTTTGTAAACTTTGAGGCTGGACTAGTCGACTGAGTCTGAACTGCTTGAAATTCAGATTCCTTACTTCCGTTTAAATAACTTGGTACAACATTCGAAGGCTTAAGTGTAGGGTTTTGGTTAGTCGGAACACAATAGACAAACTGATTTCCAATATGAGGTTGTACTTCAGTAGTACGACAGTGAGGTCGGGAAAAACGAGCATCACCTTGCTGCAGACTATAATTAGATGATGGATAAGAAACGTTTTGGTCCCATGTATATTCCGGACGGTCATATGGAGAGTTACATCCTGGAGCAACTGATCGCTGCCTAATGTTATTGCAATCATATTGAAGTTCTGGGTTTGAAAAACTTAAAGGAGCATTTGTATACATTTTAGGATCATAACGAATCGGCTGCTGTTGTGGAATGTTGAACCTAGAGTCGTAACCATAGTACCCTGGTGCTTGTTGCTTGGAAGTTGCCTGTGAAATTTGCATTGTTTTGGTGAGCAGTATATGAGCAGGATTCCTGGATCGTTAAGATCTTCAAGAAAGCTGGTTGATTCGACACCGAAAGATCGGTATTGATGTTCCATTAATTAACGACCGAACTTGAAAAATATATGTCCTGTGTAATTATGCTTAAATCAACAATATAACTCATATCATTGCTTAGCCAGTGGAAGTCTGCAATACAGTTGCCATTTTTCATTTCAAGTTGACCCGCTACTCAATGACCCAAAGTAACCCTGAAAAATTGGGAATGAAAGAAACAAGACAGAGCTGCAAATTGCAGAAGATTGCCTCTCAAATATAACTTGACCATAGTATTGTCTATTAGTCTTTAGTCTAACATTTTTATATAATTGGTAGTTCGTCTATTTGCACATTGTCTTGCAAAGACACGACAAGTTTCGTCCGCATTTATTAAGAAAATGCACATATAAAAGATAATTACACTGTATTAAAAAGTGTTGTGTGCGAATTAAAAGAAATTGAAGAGGTTGGATATTTTTAATAACATAAAGATACAAATCTGGTTTGTGACGAGAGCTTGTCACAAAATTTAAACTTCATTGGAGAATCGATGCTATTGTGTTACACGTACGTAGCTTTCCTAAGATGATTTCTGGTTACAAAAAGGCATTCTCTAGTAGTATGACTTTGGAATCTTAATTAAAAAATAAGTAACAACCATCATAGGTGATTGTTATATTGATAGACAAAAACTTTCACGTTTTCCATTAGTGACATTAGCAGGTGACGGCTTCAGCACTGCCTTTGAAAAACAGTTTCACAGCCTTATAACTGAGGGCACAAGGTATTTGTCGTGAATTTATTAATCATCGGTTAGCTAATGTAATTCAAGTCATCTGGTATATCTAAAGCATAGAATGGAGTTATTATCATGGAAACGATTATGGAGAATATGATGTATCACGATTTTTTCTTCATTCTCTAATGTTTCATGAATGTTTTAAAGTGTTTACAATGTTTTCTTGTAGGATATATGCCTATTGAGGAACTGGCTACTCGAAGATCTCATCGAATGGAGAGAGGCAATAAACAAGACTGTACAAATGCAAATAGCGAACGGAAACACGGCTTGCACAAGAGGGGAAATTTACTTCGCTTCCAGCAGGCATGTAATCGAAAAGCATGAATAATAATATACGTTCCAGGCCGAAGCGAATATGCAGCTAAAAATTTGAGGCACGTACCAGAGATATGTGTGAAGTAGCTTGTTGTGACATTACGTCTAGCTATAGTTTGGTATCCACAGGAGCAATACACTGTAGTTTATGTTATATGAATAATGAGTGAGCTGTGAACCATATCGGCACATGGAGTGAGACCAGTGTATGTCTTGTAGTTAGCAACTTTAACTTACTCCATATCAAGTGGATTGATTTCTTATCTATAATGGATATTCTGGTGAAGGACTTACTATCAACTAGTCATCAGTGTACACTTGTCCACGGCTTGTCGACATCGAATCGATATAGGTTCTAATAGCGACTCTCCTTACTAAACAATTTGATGTTTTCGAGAGGAAACTGGATGGTCGGTTTGCTGCCGTCATGCCAATAATTGATTTCAGGTCATGTGCATAAGCTTTCTATTTCAGCAATTGTAGTCTTCGACACTCCTAGTCCCTAATAAAGTAAAGATATAGTAAACAATAAGAAGCTGTACTAAACTCATCTAATTACAAGCTGATGCGAATGAATTATTTAAATGGTTACAAAAATAAGATCCAGTGGTTCATAAAGGTAAGAGTTTAGTAATGCACATTAGCAGTGACAATATTCACTAATATCCGAATAATGACTCACTAATCCTAAAAATAGAAAAATATGGAGACTTAGAAGTAGGTGTAAGTCAGTGCTTGTAAAATACTGTATACTGTAATGCAAAAACTTCAAGATAGTTTTAAATGTTATAGGTCGCTAATCTTAAAGGTTTCGGCGAAATTATTTATCGGACTATATCCTGTGTACTTTAGAAATTATCTTGAATACTGTACCTAAACAGTGATTCCTTATCACACTATGGATTTCAATGAATCTAAGCGGGCTCAAAGATTCAGTGCTCAATTAGTAATGGGCTTCCATTGCCTCCCGTATGACGATCAATTCAGGCGCCTAAAATCTGTTTCCCATATTTTAATGTAAAACATGAAATGATTCACGCTGTCTTTCAGTGTCCTAAGCATTAAATTTTTATCCTTATGCTTTCACCAGGATTATTCATTCCAGCGGTTATCACACAATATATTTCATATCAGCTTATTAGTGACTACATCCATTAGGAAATTTCTGAAGTTTTAGTGTGAAGACGTGACCGGTGGGGTTCAATCGTATTGAGAGTAAGTTACTTTCCCACCAATGATTAGGATGAAGTCGTGCAAATTTATCACGAATTAACCAAATTAGAAATATCAACCGTTAGGAGCTGACTAAGTGGTTTAATGGCAATGCGTTAGCCGCGGAACCAAGGGGTTAGATCCATGATGGGGTCACGGATGTGCACTTCGGAAGAGTCCTACACTAGGACGAAATATCTGTCCAGTGCTTCTAGGTAATTAATGGTTGTCCAGTTCACATCAATTCGTGATGTTAAAATCGGTAGTCGACTTTCTCCACAATACACAATAATATCAAAATAAAAAGCGGATGTTGAGAAGGCTCAGGATGGTATTACTCTTTAATGATGATAGGCCAATGACTTTAACGCACTACCCAGACGAAACGGACTTAGCTATGTCACTTAGTTATTTAAAAGGAAATTAACTCTTTACTAGAATAAACACTACAATGTTTAGTGCGGGTCACCGTATTACTTAAAACTGACATGTCTTCACTAGGGATTTATAAGAAACTTAACTGTGGCAGAATATTACTAATCCTGCGTTCATCTGTTACCGATACCAGTAGATAGTATAAAGTGTAACAAAGAATGAGTTAAATTTATTAGGGGTTTAGTATCATTTTTAGAAAGAGTTATAATCAATTAGTCTTATTACCCACGGTTTGTTGAATTTTCAAAATTTGTTGTGATTACAGTAAAATCAAGTTGGCCCTATTTTGCTACAAAAGGTCTAATTTTATGATTTTGATTTATGATTTGTCTTTATAGGGAAGTTAGGAAGCCAATAGTCTCGCTAAGCATAGTTTAACTTTCTTCATTTTCCGTCTACTAAGGAAACACAACAGCATTCAAGTAATTTAATTGAAAACGTCAAAGACTGATGTTGATGGAGTATCACTAAAAATTAGGTAGCACTGTACAGCCATTTTGTTCTAGTGTGGAACGTCTCAGCAGTGTCTACCCGTGGTTTTGAATGGTACCTTGTTACCATAAATCTGTAACGTATCCAGCCAGCTGAAAATACCGACTTCAACAAAAAATAACAACCTCAACTTAATTATACTGATGAGCTTGTAGCAACTTAGGTTGACTAGTTAAGAGTTGACTTCAAACTTTTATTATACACTGAAACAATAAGGCTTAAGTATCCATTTACATCCTTATTCTTCATAGAGATTATACTACCTATTATCTTATATTAAATGTTGAGAAGCATTGTGTTTTTGAATGACTAGAATCCTCGCTACACCGCCTTCTGCACAATATACTGAAGCAAAGACCTATTTCTTTATAATCTCGTTTCTTCTGTTAAATAGGAAGAGACGTACCGAGGTGCAATAAACTCCTTAGTGACTAGCATTATGATGTTCCTGAAGCTCTAGTTAAAAAATCGTGACCGGTGAAGTTCAGACTTGTCAGAAAAGAAACAGTTATTACTAATTACAATTGATGATCATAGCGTTACATATCACAAATTGGTGTAAGTGTGAATTCTACTTTCGGATGCTGACCCAGTGATATGGATAATTCTAACAGAGTTCATCAACCGATGTTTCGCTTTTTTATACAGTCAGTTTCCATCAGCCGTAATATCAATCTTCAGACACATTGCAGCCCATACGTACGATTATATTGTTCTCTACAATTTGGAATTTCATGTAATGTAGCGTTAAGTTAATGCATCCATATTTAAATGAACTTCTCAAATTTGCTTGTCATTCACACAAATGAATGTCTCACAGAGTCAATGCACACTTTAACTAGAATGCTTATTTATTACAAATGAATAGGTTCGTGCATAAAATTAAATTTGTTATGGTCTGTCATATTTTCATTTATCTTGATTGAAAGTAGGTTCGCCATCCCCCCTCCCGATACCAAAAATGAATAATATTATTGTTCTTATCAGGAAAAATTACAAAGACAGCAGTATGCTGCGTTTTAACATTCTTACGTCCTGTTGGGAAGCGTGGTTTCGATTCTTTTGTCGACCGCTAAATCTTTGTCGTCAATTATTATCTCGTCTAGGTGAACCGCTTGATTTTACTCCTAAGCTTTGTTGGACCTTTAGGCTAAAACTACTCTTCAACGTGAACACGGGAGAGAAGACAGAAAATACGGAAAAATAACAATTTACTGCAAGGTTTCAATTATGTACAGAAACTAGGGTATTTACGTAATCATAAATGTCCTTTAGGCTTCTAGAGATTTCTATATCCTAGTAAACTCAATAGTAGTAAGATAACTGTCCAATCAGAGAAATATCATGTTACTTTTCATTGTCTAGAATTTTCTGGCAAAAACTATCTGCGTGTTGATTGGATACGATGTTCTCTATTGATTTCTACGCCTTTCTAAACTTGTTTCAAGGGGATTTTCGGCTCTACCCAACACGTCCCAGTAATATCCAGAAACATTAAGGACCATCTTGTATTCATCGTTATTTAACAGCATGACTTTAATTGACCGTTTTAGATGTAGAAAGATTAAAAAATTAAAATTTGACATTCTAACGATCCTACACGCTTATAACCACATTCTTCTCTTCAAACAAATTTGATTTGTCTAAAGCTATGAAATCATGTTCAGAAATAAGCGAGCACAAGTAAACTACTGAAAATTTTCAGCAAATCAAACATTACAGGTCTACAGAAAAGGAACTTGAAATAAATGTCTAAAAATTGTTTTAAAAATTGAGAGCGACAGTTCGTTTAATTTGCAACGGTATGCAACTCTCCAAATCAATAAATGTATAGGTTTTCGTCACTGATGCTAACACGATTAATTGGGAGAAGGCCGCTGGGTCAGGTATCATCACCGGATCACGACACGACGTCACGTGAAAGCAACTTGTTTTCTGGTTAACCAGCCTAGACATTTCGACCTCGTTAACGCCCTACTTACAGTCAGACATAAATTCTATTTCATTCCTGACTGTCTTCTGATTTATTCTTATTCGTACGTGTGAGTTCAATTGTTAAACGTTGTTCTGGTTATACGATAAACATAACCTTGTCACATGCCATGTGCACTTTACTGGTGAGCACGACATGAGTTGTGTACGATCATAACTGTGAGTTCGTTCCAGCTCATAGTTTATTGTAGTGTGTTTCTGAATACTTATATTTTCCCCACATCTTTCCACTGTACTTTTGTAGACATATATAATTTTAAGTTAACGATTACCGACTAAACACCTGGTTAATAAGGACTAATATCTCCCTGCCTCCAAACATTTAGCTTACCCTCTTTTGGTCAGGCAATATAGAAGTTTGGTTCCGCTCCGCAGAAGCCGAGTCCCGAAACCACGGCTTGACAGATCCATGCATTTGAATTCCTTGCCGTCGTAGGGTCACTTCCATGTGAATGGAACAGGAACGTCACCTTTTTCATTTTAAGCCCCAGCTACATAAAGAACCTTACAACCAACTCAAAATGTCAATTTTCAAGTGGCGAAACTTGTTCAATAGACAACATTTTGATGAGTTGTTCCATACCATCGAGCTTGATGACGGCTCAGCGACAGAAAATTTGTCGTGCATGAGGGAATTTATTGTTCAACTCACATTTGACTAAGGTTTATTTAGACGACCCTTCCAATTAGAACAACCACAACACGTACAAGTAGATTCGGTAACATTTCATAGCAATTCAGATGACAAACTAGCTGCATCTGCTGGAAATGGACCAGAACTGGCGACAGTGAGGTTAATTCCGTTACAGAAAAACCTCATGCGACCAAATGAGAAGTAACGAAACTGTGAAATACTCTCGATTACTCGACCTATAGGAACGACAAAAACCAAGCAATTCCCTACAACGGAGTTCCTCAAGAAGAAAATATCCTATCTAGACCTTGACAAACAAAAAACCTATATGCCGAATGCCTAAGGAAGATTGATTATCCTCGAGAGGTATATAATCCGAGTCTGTTTCAATTATTTTAGTCGTACACAAGGTGAACATATTATTTCTATTATCACTCAGTTTCCCCCTGCTCTATCCTTTCATTTGACACATTAACTGTTATTATACCATTTCTGATTGATGAACTATGGTTAATCAATTGTGTGTACGAACTCCAGTTTACATTCACTATTACTCATATTTTGTATTAATGCTAGTTTCCTAATTGGTTTACTATGTGGTCTGGTTTTACATATATATAAAGGAATGTATGAAATATGGTTCGGTTCTGTCTGGTTGGTCTGTCAGCTTGTGTTCTCATATTTTTGGCTTGAGACTAAGTGACCATAGGACAAACGCGCATTTACTGACTAGGCATACACTCGATTGACATTAGACCAATCAATCTAATTTCTCTCTTAATAGCATTCATTTCCTCTTAATCCTACAATAATCTTATGTGGTAAATAGTCTTTCGTAAAATTCATGTAGACATTAGGTTTACACTGAAGTGTGCCCGGGTATATGACCAAGTTACGCTTGTCGTACAACCAGAGCCACTTCTATCGATTGGACCCACTCTTACGAATGAGAAGAAATCAAAAGGCATTGAAGGATGGAAGAGAAATTATATTTTATCGCAAACAGAGCTTTAATGGGATAGCAACGTCTAGTCTGGCAAACTAGAGAGAGATGCTACCCACGATAGTTTGAGTCGTGATCTCGGTGGTGATTCGTAACGGCGTGCCTTTAACTAGTCGTGTCCGCTAAAACAAACATGATTAGCATCAATGTCGAGAGCCTATGCAACTATTTATTTTGGGGACTATTTACGGCTACAACCCATTCATTCCAATAACTTAAGAAAATTAGTGCTGTTGTTTTCTCTGTTTTTGTCTTCTGTATAGTTGTAGGTGATCATGCATAAAAAAATCAAGTATGTAATGCAAAGATCAAAATTCTGAGAATTCTGATCAAGTCAAAATCTAGCCTTAACAGTGATTTTGAAGTTTATTATGACAAATATCCAAAAACAACAAAAGTTCACACAACAGCAAATACAATTTTCTGAGGAACAAAAAATTGTAGCCAAGTAGGTATTAATAATCTTGTCTGAATACAACATAAATTTGACAACACTGCTAAAATCATCAAAAACAAATAAAAGGACAATAAGGTAAATCACAAAATGTCTTCCTCACAATAAAAGTACATTATAAGGACTTTTTAATGAAAATTGAATCCTACAAAAAACTTACCTGTGCAACATCGTTTCCTTTTTTTCCTCACATCATAGCATGTTAGCCATATTGAATACAAAGCAGGCTGCATCTCATGGTTGTCTACAACAATCATGAACTAACAAAATAATTTCGGTAGCGATTTCGATATCACCTCTGACGTGCGTATTGTGTAATTCAATATAGAATATATTATTGTATTGACATGTTATTTATAGAATTGTCAGACCAATTATTATTACTCGAACAATGCATGCTACCACTACGTAAACCCTATAATTATGAATTTCACTTTTATTTATACCATTGTTTCTCTAAGATCTACGCTTATTCGTATTTGTTATTGTATCGGTACAACTTTGGCTGTAAACTTGCTTGAATACTGTCAGGATATTTCGGAATATATCGTATTAACACTTCACAACCCTGAAAACTTCAACGGGAATAGATATTGAAATATTCAAACAAAACAGCCAAACACAAATGAAACTACCAAAATTTAGATGTAATGCGGAAGTAATAATGTGGAGACTAGCAAATCAAGTATGGTCAATAATCACACCAATAATGTGAATCCGCCATATAGAAGACACCTTCGTCATCATTATACAGAACGCGTTGATGTGTCTATAGTTTTATTTATAACGTACACGACGAAAATACATCAGTTAGAAAAATATCATCCTTAGATTTGCTGGTCGAAAGAACCATATCAAGAAGACTGGAGACTAAAGTATGCTAGGAACTAACAATTCTGGACTTTATTGGCATAAACTTCAGATAAAATTGATCCACGAGTTTTCCTTTATAAGTGACTAGTAGGTTAAACTATTGGTAACGAGTGCGACTGCTTAATGTTTACACTTGTTCTATCGGAATTTTGCACATTCACTTTGAATTCATTCCTCTTGACCTGATTTGTAGCATTAAGTTGTGATTATTCTAATTTGCTGATAAATTCTGTCTGTTTAAATATATTTGTTGCATTATAGCTGGCCTGAATGTCAAGCTACTGAAAGTTTTTTAAATATTTTCTTTGCCAGAAATCACGTTTCTAAGTCAAATATGTATCCATATTTGTCCTTGTCTGATGATACTGTAGAATCAACGATGTCGGATTAGTGAAACGTTTGGTTGTTTTTATTTAGCTCGATTCTTATATATTACCTGTCTGATGCCCTAAATAAAATACACCTGTATAATTATATTTAACCCACTCCTGTATATTTGGTAAGGTTTCACGCACAATATGAAAGGCGAAAGAGTAGCTGATACGAGACAGTTTATCTCAGCGAACCGAAACCATGCAAACTAAATCCCAAGAGCGCAGATAAGAACAATTCCGCTATTCAATCATAATGTAGCACGCATTCAGAAGTAAAAATGAACAAAAAGTAAAATATTACACCCAGGGTTATCAGTGAATGCTACAATACTGGTAGGATATATCGTAGCGGTTGATGGCTGATTGATCTACAATTAAACCTAAATGAAGAGATTGACCAATTCGCAACGTTTATAACATTTGGAGCAATTAATTTTGTAGATGACATTCAACCGACATAATAAACATGCTGGTTATTTATAAAAAATTCCAACAGCTAACCTCAGCAAGATTCCTGTGCCAACGAATTCGTTATGAATGGCAATAAAAGCTCAACAACTTATCCATCTAGTTCAGAGAAGGCAATCTAACAACAGCTGTTGACATGGACTACAAATCTTCTCCATCACCTCAATTCTTACTCCAGCGGTCGGTTTTATAACAATAACTTTGTGACTGTGAGTGTTGATTAATTATTTAAACCGACACACTTGATAATACAATAATTGCCATACCAGTATAGAATTTACTGTTCTTGACAAGACATATCAGTTTAAAACAACAAGTTGATAAACAACCGTATGTATTTCCGAAAGGTTATTGGCACCACCTAATCATATGAGCGCAAAACAACCAAATTTAAAAATATTATCCGACATTACCAACTAAACAATGTAATGACACGAAAATTCTTTGTATCTCCAAATGATCTACATCACGAAATATACCCTTGAGTCTGACTATCAGTATCCTATTATTTAACCTATGATGTACTGATGCAAGCTAATCTATCACTCTGCGAAGCCACATTAACCCTTGAACTCGATTCATGTGTTTCTTCCAGCTCCAATACTAATTGCTAGTACCACATTTATTTCGCCACAGGTTGTCGACGAGGTGTGAAATAACAATTGTGATGATTCACTACGGCTGATATGATGGTATAGGTATTATTTAGTAGTGTGGCGTACGATGTATCTGCGGTATTGATGCGTTTTGATAAAAAATCAACTGGTCGCTTCCAACTCTGATTTGTTATTAAGTAACTCAGTATTAGCTATAAAATAGTGTTTCTGCTTCCACTAACCACTCGAATTATGAGTAGCAGATCAAATGTTTAAAAAGTGCAATAAAATACAACCGATTACTAATAGATCAATATCTCATTGAACGCAGCCAACACAGATTACTAAACCGCTCAGCAGTATTGTACGCCCTGGTCGAAATATTCTTTTCGTACCATTAGTTACGTGGAAATGAAAATCGATAAATTGTGCTGACTCTTTCGCTTTTCAAACATTTTAAAAACACGTGGAGAGTGTTATTTTTATTTAAACAAACAGAATATTCGTCAATTATTCACTTGGTTTGAATGGAAAATTTATGGTGTAGGGAAAATAACGAAGTAGACAACCGTGTTTTCAACCTCAGATATTCTTTTTTACTAGTTATATCGCTTGATTAATTCCACCGGAAGTCTCCAGATGGCTGCTGCAATATTCCTTATTTTAACTATAATGTAGGATGAACTTGGAAATTCTGTTGTGAGAAGTGGTAGGATTACTCAGTTATGTTAACTAGGTTTTCCTTCCTTCTTATTTTAGAATAAATTGTGGTCGCATACTCAGTATGCAAAGTAGTCAATGGAAGCAGTCTTGTTTCTATTTGAGTTCAGTCATTGGTCAGCAGTTATTAGACTATACATGTACTTCTACCACAAGGGGAACTATGAACCTTTCAGTATTCACATTTAGAAACACCCATTTGAAATTCTTAGGACACTAGACATATTTAAAGGATTCTGTATCGATACTGTTGTCTCGATATCGTCTACAACCAAGAACATTTGAGCAAGTAAATAGAGTTAAAGTATTCTTTTTAATATGATCGAATTAAGTAATCGTATAGAACTCAGAGTGACATACAAATATTGGAAAGATTGCATTGCTAATTCACAACAATTGTTTTACAAAAACAGTCTAAGCTGGATTACTACGCAAGTCTTTATCCTACGAAATAAATGAAGTTACATGAAATAACTATTACTCGAAATAACTGAGTGTCGGTCATATATGAGATATTTATCATAAAAATGAATATCAGCCAAATTTAAATTGGAGATTATTTATACTAATTAAATAGCATGCAACAGTATAACTTCAAACTTCCTATTCCCATTAACAGATTGTTATGACGTGATCTTTCGAATAATTACTGGATTAGGACCTTGTACGCGCCAATACACTGAACGGGGTTAACAAGAGTGTCTAAATCGATGCCCCTATCATCTACCTGATGAGACAATCCGACAGAATCCAATTATCTTTCAAATGATCTTAAATATATGCATAAAACCTGACCACTGAATTAAAAAATTCACATCAATACAAAATAATAGCAACAGTGACTGTAAACTGGAGTAAAGTATACACAATTAATTAGTCATAGTTAATAAATGAAAATGATATACTTACAGTTAATGTGTTAAACAGAAGGATAGGACAAGATGAAGATAATAATAATAGGAATAAGATGTTCACTTTGGTTACAACCAAACAAAACGAAACTGCCTACCATAAAATAGTTCTAGATAATGAATCTTCTTTAGGTGTCCGACATCACAGATATACATCACTGGACACTTTCACGGATAAATGGGGCATTCACACGAATAACTTTCTCAACGATAACCACACAGTCGCAGAAATAAAATGCCACGGCTAGAATTCAAGCCGTCATAAATCAACTAAATGTTGAAAACATTTACAAACTGTATAGGTCAGTAAAGAGTATTTACATTTAGAATTCAGTTCTAACACGGAGATCACATTACAGTTAGTGTCTGTCAATCTCCGTGACCTGGAACTCAAATTTCCCAGTGACATATAAAAAGAGAAATAATGAGCTGAACGATACAACGAAGAACAATGACACGATAAGCTTTCACGATTCCTTGTAGTTTGTGCTTAGGAGTATGAAACGTGATGGGAAAATATGTTTATACGGCTATATCAGCAACATGACTATGCGTGCTTGAATCATTTTTAAGATATCAACGGTACCGACATCTCAAAATAATAACTGGCTGATAAGTTGTTCCAATTTTACTACTTCGCAAGAATAATTAGCGCCAATAGTCTTCAACACTGTAGAGTGAGGAGCTATAACGTCTCAAGCGTTCGTATTCTAAAGGGATGACTAAAAGATGATACTAAATCCCATGCGATTCTAATAACTTAAATGATTAAGGCATGTGTCCTAAGAAAATAAAGCAACCAATCTAATCTATTAATCAGATATTGACTTATGCCACTGACGAGTAAGTAATCTTCATGAATAGCGACTTTTCAAACCATGATATTTATTCAGTATAAGCGAATTAACAAAAATACAACTCGACGCAATTGCAATTTAGGTTTACATTAAGGTAAATTCAGAATGAATTCAGAACCGAAATCGTTAACCGTTAGGGACTGGATATCCCCGAAATTACAATTGTTCACTAAATCAGGCGAAAAAAGTTGTATTGGTGTTTTGTAAGCTTGATTTGTAAACTTTCATCACATTAATGTGAGTCAATGTGAGTTATACTCAAAGAGAACAGTTGACAATGTTTCATTGTATTAATAAAATGTTTATAACTTCAATTTGATGAATAATCACCATAAACATACAAATATTTTGTACATAACTGACCCTCTCTTGATCTTATTGGAATAAAGATTCCTGTCTACTCATCTGCTGAATTTGTGACAAGGAGGGTTTAAGGTGTTCGAGTGTTAAAGCTATCAAGCACGAGATATAACACTGACTCATATTCAAACTGTCAAGAATTTGCTCTCAGATCAAAATAACAAGTGACTGCAAACGTTCAAAACTTTAGCTACACTGAGACCAGAAACAAATGACTAAATCCAACAACACGACCAAAAGTTCATGGCCGAATATAAAGAAATAGTAGATAAAAAAAATAAATGGAGAAAAATATCGATGTTGAACTAAATAAAATAGTTTACACAAGAATCGCCTATGAAAATAGAATAATCATATACATTTACCACAACAATTGCCAATACAGGTGGCTTTGCCGGAAAGAACGATTACTTTAAGATCACAGAAGAAAAGGAGGTCTGGTGACGGTATTCAGCATAATGAATAGACCATGTCACCAGAACGTGAGGACATCAAATGTCTGTTTAATCACATGCTAAACGTATATACCAATATAGAAATGTTCAATCTATAAGTTGTTACGCTAAGGGTTAATTACAACTTCTACATCAACCTCCTTCTAGAGCATAGACATTTTACTGAAAATAAATGTCTGTGTTTGATAATAATATGAATATGATACAATAATGATAATAGAATATGATTGTGAAATGTTAATGAACAGAACAATCTCAGCTAACTCAAAAAGACAATGAAGATTTTTAAAAACTCATACTTGTCAACTTTACTTGATTACTTATTATATCAAGTTAAGTAATATGTAGTATAATGAAAAAAAAAGAGTTTGACAACTTGTACAAGAGTGAGCATGACTAAAAAAAAGATAATATTTACCATAACGGGGTTGTGGTGAAAAAATTCTGTCTAGAAATCCATATATTTACAAGTGTTTGTATACACTAATTGTGATTGTACACAGACGACAGACAGACAGATACAACGCAGAACTTCGTACGTGCGTACATCAGTTCAGGTTGCCATACCACATCAGCACAGAGACGCAACTGTCAGTTCAAATCCAAGAGTGATAGCGATAGTAGAAGTATTAGCAGTAATGCAGAAAATTAGGGGGCGAAAATATGATTCGAAAAGTGCAATTCAGTGAGATAAATTTGAAAGGAGAAAGATAGAGAATTCAGAAGGTTAGATTTCGAGAGAACACAAAGAGTGGATGCACCTGCGCCATTTCAAACGATTCTGAGCCATGTCGTTCAAGGTCTCTAACCATTGGTGACTTTCATCTCGCGGACCCCAACCACGCAGCCTACATCTACCAACATGACTTAGTCCACTTGTCAGTGACTTCATCGATTTCTGCCATGTTTTGGTTTGGCCGCCTCTAGCTTTCTTCCAACCTATTCCTACACCGCAAAACATAGCTCGTCGAGGCAGTCGGTAGTTAGACATGCGTAACACATGTCCCAGATACCTCAACTGATGAAGTTTCAAAACTTCATCTATTGATTTGCCATCCTTTCCTAGAACCCGTTTCCTAACGACAGCATTGCTCACTCGGTTGTCCCACGATACTCGAGCAATGCTTCGGAGACACCTATGGTCGAAGACCAGTAACCTACGAATGTCCTCTACTCTTAACGGCCATGTTTCGCTCCCGTATAGTAGGACAGAGCGAACTGCTGCACGGTACACTCGTCCTTTGGTTAGCAAGCGGATATCTCGCCTGCGCCATAAGTGACGCAACTTGGCAAAAGCCAATCGAGCTTTCTGTATCCGTGCTGAGATTTCGTCAGTCACCAGGCCATCAGCACTGATGAGACTCCTCAGATACGTGAAGCGGTCTACACGCTCGACTACTTCACTCCCTATCACTAGTTCAGGTGCCGATGCAACCCAATCCTGAAGCAACATTTTGCATTTCGAGGGGGAAAACCGCATCCCGAACATGCTTGCATTGTTGCTCAGGGTAGTCAGAAGACTGCATTTTGTCAGCAGTCTTCACCAAATAGGACTATGTCATCAGCATACTCTAAGTCAGTAAGCGAGGCTCCTGGTAGTAAGTCAACTCCTGAAAAGTCAGACGAAGATAAGGTTATATCTAGGAGCATGTCTATGACAAAATTAAACAAGAATGGGGAAAGTGGACATCCCTGACGAACACCACTTGAAGTGAGGAATTCCGATGACAGTTCGCCATAAGTTCTCACTCGACCTGTAGTTTTAGAGTAGAGAGCTTGTATAAGGTTAATGTACTTCTTTGGTACACCTTTCAATGACAGACACTGCCACAGAACCTCACGATCAACAGAGTCGAATGCCGCCTAGTACACAGACGATAAAATAACAGATTGTAATCAGATAGGCAATATACGTAATACATTGTTAAAGTGACAGAAAAAACACTGTCACTATGAAAATAAACACTTTATAAATACTTGTTGCATACTATAAAATAATAAATTGTAGGAGTATGTATAGAAAGCATAGTATAATAAGACTGAAATATGGATAATAACAAAGGAGATGTTGAGTGTAAAGTCATTATAGTAACAATCTGTACCGTTCTGGCATAAAAGTACGAAGTAATTTAAAGCAAGATAAACATTTCAACTAATCCCTGCGACCAGAGTACTCTTACTGTCCGAAACGTGTTGTTCGAGTCAGTTGTTGTTTACAGCGGCGATGTGGTTTCTACTGTCTTTGGTGTTCGCCTTTTGCTCAGTCTGCTAATGTAGTTGATGCAATAAAATCGATGCCATCATCATTGATAAAAGCAGGCTTTACTCTGTCACTGTTCATTTCCCATGCCTTCTCGATTGTGACTACTTTGTAACTTCTGCTTAAAACTTCGAAATAACCATAATATCGACGTCCGCAAGTAGTTTACACACTATCCAACAGATGGAAAAGTGGGTACACTTAGTGGGGCTTCGAGGAATGTATGAGGGATGTTTTGTATAGCAAGGGTCCTTTGACCATACTTTCAGCAGAGTATCCTGGTGTTGGGATCAAAATATTCCCCTAGTAATCGTAATTGGTCCTATATGCTAACGCTGCCAAGTAACGGTTTATATCTTACTTAACAGAAAAGAGCATCCCAAGAAGAATGAAAGGTGATTGTCCGCTCTGTTTCTCGTCATTTTGTTTAGCCATCAAAGTGATTTGTAATTACCTACGAAGTCGTACATCTATGCGATTGGCTTTGGGATGGTATGCAGTGGTGCAAATCCCATTTATTCCATATATCTGTCAACTGCTGGAGTACTCTGCTCCCAAACTAAGCACTCTGGTCGGTAGTGACTGCATGAGGGGACTCGAGGATTCACCATCCAATGCTATACCACTATTTTAATTACCATCTATTATAAAATATCTTTCAATGGAATCGCTACTGATCACCTTAAATATGATCTATGCAGGTCAGTATGTAGTTGAAACTGTCAAATGGATGTAAGGGGCCTTACAATATCCAGGTAGATATGCTCAGATCAGCTATCTGGCCAAGAGAATATAGCTAAAGGGATTAGTATGTGTCGATGAATTTTGGCAGGCTACACAGAAAAGTGCCGACTGTTGGACGTTTCTATTCAAATTAGACCACATAACCGCTCACTTATAAACATAATTACAAGTTTTTATACCCAGATGAGACCGATTATCCGTGTCTTAAAAAATTGTTCATCTCGAGGCTAAATGGTCAAAATTTTCCTTTAGATTCAACGTCCGATGACTGTGATATTATTGAAAAGTTCTTTTATGAGGTTTACTGAAGTAGATGGTGAACTCGTTAATTTAGATAGTTCTGATAACCGACACCAACCAATAAGAGATATTCGTGATAACGCGTCAGCAGTATCGTTTTTCTTACCTTTAACAAACTGTTGTGAACTGCGAAATAAACTCCAACTTTCGAATCTCTCTTTGATAAGAAGTTAACGTCCTTGTGAGTGATTTATGGCTTGTAAAATTGTAAACTTTAAGCCTCCAGTCATATGTCGAAAGTGTTTAATAGCTAAATGCATAGCTAGCAACTCTCTTTATCAAAAGTGCGGTATCAAATTTGTGTGGCACCTAACCCTTTGGAAAAAGATACTAGTGGTTGCCACTGACCGTTTACTTTCTATTGTAATACAGTATGAGAACTGCAAAATCTAAGGCATCTGTCATGATGACAAGTAGGGCATTCTCGATTCTACGTACTAATAAAGCTTAGTAGTTTAAGGCACTTCTAGGTACTTTAAATGCTCGTAGAGTAATGATCGGCTTTCGTGAGCGTCTTTTAATAGATCGATTGCTGGTTGTGCTATCTCTGTAGCCCGTGAAATGAATCATCAATATCAATTAATGAGTCCAAAGAATCTTGTGAGCTTAGTGAATGAATCTGATAGTGACTATTCTTTCATAGATCTGACTTGCTTAGGTATCAATGTAATACCTTTTCCGCGAATCCAGTATCCTTAAGAATTCTAACGATTGTTAACCAAATGCACATATAAATGTACAATATAAAATATGTCATATCATGGGTTAATTACGGCTTATATATGCATTATAATTGGAATGCTTACAAAACACTATCAACAGATAGCCACAAATGGAGAGTACAAAGTTACCTTCATGAGTTTCTAAAATATTTTGATTAATAATTGGTCCAAATGACAGTCACGAATTAACACAGTAAAAACACTATCAGCAGTACAAAAAATTATATTAAACTAGTCAGCACTAGAAACACAAGATACATCAATAATATATCCTCCTATGTCCGGATATAGTTGTCTTAAATGTAGATAAGTTTAAGAAGTGAATATGGAGAAGGTTCGATAACATGTGAAAGTCTAATGAATAAATTAGTACACAAGATCAATTCGATAGGAAAAATGGATATACAAACAACCACAAAATCACGCATATAGAGACAAAGGAATATGATAGTAAGAGTACAAACAGAAATGAAGGAAAGCATTAGTCATAAGATAGCTAATACTTGATATATTAGAAAATCATCAGTTTCCCTACTATTTTTATACCTAGAGTTGTATACATACTGAATTGAATTCATTAGCTTTACAATCTCCATGACTAGCGAACACCCTCTGTTCATATATCTCCATTTATTTGTGTATTTTATATTTACTTATCGACATGGTTATTTCTCAAACATTGTTTTATATTTATTACGCTAATCCTTATTTGGCAAATTTTTTATAGAAAATATTAATTCCATGTTTTGTTATACAGACTCTAATGTGAAGTAGCTCAAAGAAGAAACTTGAGGTTACAGTGAATAATTTATAAGTTGTCGATCGGTTACATCTATCACTATATTTCTGTTATTAGTGAAATAACAATACCCACAAGCTCGGTTGTATAACATGTGGCCTTTCAATACGCTGGGGAACAATTGGAGCTTATTGAATCCAAACAAGCACAACTATCTGTACTGTGTTGGCAGTGTAAACTTACACATTGTCATACGTTTGATTGCAATCAATAGTATCTTTTGCAATTTTTGTTACCTAAGACTGTATTAGCTAGCATGCCGTCAGTGTTACTAACTGTAGGCAAGTTGGTGCCGCGATTATGTTATGAAAGTTAGGGCTTTCTGATGCATTATTTGTGGTACACAATTTGCAATAGACCATGAATAAAATTTTACAGAAACAACAGAAGTTTTACTAAGGGCTGTACTCGGACAACTTGCTGTTATCTTTTTCTACCGACTTCATATGATCGAAGGTTAATATGGGTAATGAATGGCAGTGTTCAGTTAACAAAGTGAGAATCTAAAAAAAAAACATGAAACTTGAATCTAACACAACAAACTAAGATAATTACATGTTCTGTGCTGATGACTCTATGTCATGCTCTCAAAGCGAAATGAAGCTAGTCAATTGTCGCTACAGACGTCTAACAAGATCAGTGTAACACTTGAATTCCGGGGACATGAAAGTGATTGTAATACTGATTACAACAATCTACAAGGATTATCACTGATATACTTTAATGGATCCAACTCATGTATAAGTTTCGACAGGAGTATAAAGAACAACTCATTTCCTACGCATGGATAATACCTATGAGGGCATAGTAAGTTAAAAACAAGTTCTACGGGAAATACAATGTTATGATGCGTTGCAAAAAATTGATTTTGGTTGTTTAGTTTATAAAAATAGAGTAGAAATATTTTCCTTCCGGATTAGAATACAATTCCAATCACTGATTATTTATGATGTTCTACCGTATTTACAATAACAGCAATATTCTGAAGAAAGTAATGCACCTGACGCACTATCAGTCTTCAGGGATGACTATATTGATACATTTTATTAGGTACCAAAAATGTAAGTGAAATTACAGCTTTAAGGAAAGATGCGAGTTCGAGATCAATCATAGATGGTTATTTCGGACAAAATTTACAATAATGTCAAATATTAGAATAAGTGCATACATCAATGTGAAATGATTTTACGATATATTGACAATGACTATATACACTCTCTAGCATAAATTGGTTCAACAAGGAAAGTTGTCTTAAGTATACGAAAATGACATAACGGTAACATGAATGAATTACCAAATATGTTATGCTTTAGTGAACAATACAAATTTATTATAAAAATAAATGATGTCATATCTAAATAGATGTCGTTCAGGAAGGTACAAACTAATAACGAAGAGTGTATCATGGTTTACCATGATAAATGTTACGGGTTTATGGGACTGTTCTTAGGGATTTGTTGTTAGATCGTTATTACTTTAGACTTCATGTAACTTTGACATTTAATAGCCTATTGTAAACCTATTAAATTATTTCCCAGACTCGCACATCTCACTGTATACTTAAATCTCTCTCTATTAAAAATTTGAAGGGGATTATCACTGTGTGATGCAAGAAAGCACATAACACTGTGAATTTTTGCAAAAACTTCGGGTTTACCAATAAAATCGCTATCTGGTAATGTGCAAGTAGATACTAAAATATTGTAGAGTTAGTAAATGTGAGTATAAAGGTTAGCAGACGATTGAGATATATATTAAATTATTTGTAGTAAAAATTGTGCACATTTGTAAATGTATATCCATATATATATATATATATATATATATATATATATATATATATATATATTGAATAGGCTAAATCACTTAAGTACAAATGTCTACGTTGTAAAATCCCGTTAGCTGAGCAAGATGAATATGTAGTAACAACAGTGATGGTAAAGATGGCTGAAAGTAGAGGAAACAATTCGAAAGGAAGGAATTATTTCGTATAAAAAAGGTATATAGAATAAGAAAAACTCAGGATTTAAGGTAATACACAAAGTGAATGCACCTGCGCGACTGCGGGTGATTCTTAGTCATGTAACCTATGGCCTTCAATTACTGGTTACGACATTCACGTGGATCCCAAATAGGTCACTTGTACCAATCAACTCGGTTCAGATCAACAGTCGATAATTAGTGAGGTATGGCTAAGACATTTGTAACACAATGAAATCACAGTAAATAAACAACACTATAACCCGGTTTGTTCAAAGCTGCATAATACCAATGAATCATGGTTTTAATTAGGTAAAATACAACTCTTTAGAAAAAAAAAACAATCGAAGATGAAAATTTAGAAAATTACTTAATCTTCAAAAGAAATTACTCGGTTGATTTCGGAAAGGGAAAAAAGTAATATCTGTAAAAGTTAAGTAAAATCACAGTATCGTCAAAGAAGAAAAGTTACAAGACATAGAGATCTACTTAATCGAATTTAAACAGAAGTAGACAAATGTCTATAAGAATAGATAGCATTATATTTATAGTAACATATTTGATTTGCTAAATGTTCTCAGTTCATGTGAAATACGTGACATACAGAATTAGAAATCTGGTCATATGCAAAATTATTTTCAAATAATGAAAAATGAGAATAAGATTTAAAGTTAAGCTATAGGTCTGATTTTAAAGGAAAATAAATATACAAAGCATACATACATAGCCTTTAGATAAGTAGTTTTAAACCTGATGTATCATGTATACTGGCAAATATATACGGTATGTAATGCACTTACATCTGATAACGTCAAAGTTTGAGTCAGTTAAATCATTAGAAAAATTGTTTACTACTATTACCATCAGACGGGATCATTAAAATTGATTGATTAGTTACATCTTTATTCAGATCAAAGATTTCATTACCCATTAATACTTCTAATTCTTCATTTAACAAAGTCGGTGAATAATCATATAAAGATGATGAATAGTCTGTGCAACTAGTTTCTTTTTGTTTGTGGTCAATAACATGTCTAGACATTGCTAATGATTGCCCATGAATAGTATCCTGTACAGAATGCGGTAAAGAGTCAGGCGACTTGTTCTAATTGAGCTAACAAAGCTGTTGCACGAATTAAAGACTCTTCCAACGGAATCTTCATGGATAAATCATTTACATGCTAAATTCGCCACAGACAAAAAAAGTAAATTTAAACAATATTGATACTTAAGACAGAGAAAACCAACATGTTTTACAAAGTGATACATTATAGTTAATTGTAATTTATATCAATATACTATCCACTGACACAAAGCATCATGTCATATGAAAGATAATGGAGTGTATAGCTGCCAGAGTCGATTATAGATAGATATAACTTTTAGAGAAAGTGAGTTCAGAAAAGTAATATAATCAGATCGCGCGTCCGACTTCATTTCAGACTCGTCAAGTGGATATAAGTATACCTAAATGCTGATGATCACACGACAATTAGCACCCACTACCTTTTGATTCAAACAAAAACGCGTTACCTACTGAGCTAATGACACTAAATAACCACCAACTTGTATATGATCTATGTGATTGATAGTAAAGACTCCTTTTATATGCAGGGTTTTTATATTCCTGTTGGGTCTAAGTTTATAAGTCTACAATAATTTGATGACGGGTAGTAGTGCAAGCTGTGTCCCTATTTGAGAGATATCAGTTGCACTTAACTACACAATAGAGTAAATGATTCAACTAATGGCTGGAATCCTACATACATTTTTTCAAACAGTCATTTAGTAGACTGAAGGATCACAGTACACAATATATTCCTAACTATTATGATACATATTTCTAGCCTTAAGAAAAATGTCTTTTGAATTGTAGACACTAGGGATGTTGTTGGGGCTTCATAATCCCAAAAAATATAATGGTTGATTAATTAGACAAAAGAAGTTGTATTGCTTTTTTATAAGATTGGTTGTAGACTTTCATCAATTAGATTAATTACAATGTGAGTCCTACTCCTTAATACAGTTTGACAGTATTTCATTGTATTAACTAAATGTTAATGATTTCACTTAATGAATAATCACTGTAAATTAAGTGAAATAAAAATCGATGTATTATGTAAATACAGTTCGCTGGTTCACTAGTCTCGTCTCAGTTTTGCTTCACAATACAATCTTCCTACAAGCCTAGTCTTTTGTAATAGATGTGGGCTGGGAAGGAACAAGTTGCGATATCCGTCTGATGTACATGCATCAGAAATAGTGTTCGCATTAATCGTATCGACTAACAAGGGAATCCGACATATAATCCGGCTACCCTAGAGATTGTATCACGAACCGTACAAAGACAATAAGAACCAACTGCGTTGTCTCATCTAAGAGAAAACATATCAAATGTTTAAGGCACTTACATATGGATGCCAGTAATATAAGAACGACTGTAGCAGAATAATACGAATTCACTGTATTTCATGGTTGCCCATCAGCTGTTTACAACCCAGAAACAGAGATACTAGTCAATGAGAACAAAACGCGTATGCATAGTTCATATGAAAAAATCCTTTAATAAATTTGAAAATGGTTACGTGTTTGGCAGTGTAGTAGCTTGCTTTACGACAGGTGTAATGTAGATACTTCAAATCCCATAAAATAATCAATAAGCAGAACAAATTCGAATGCATTAGGCTTTGCCAAAGACATCGCGATTAAAAGATTTGAACTAAATTTGTGTATTCAAAAAGACAATATGATCAACCTTGATTTATCTTAGGTAACCTTTTCTTGCCAGTATATTCTTTTAGAATTTCTTTATAAATGACCTATAAATAAATAACTGCGTTAATGTGATGTTCATGTTCGTCAGAGATTGATGTCAGCTAGCTACCACTCCATACTACGGAATATTAGAGAGCTGTTTTGTTTAAGTATGAGACTTGAATAGTGTACATCCTCGACCTCAACAGGAAATCGTAACCAGATCGTTTGGCAAGGGTATATCAAGTAATATTAGTAGACCAGTATCTAATGATGGAATTCTTACATTAACCAGTTGGTGATAGAGCATGATGATCAATAAATGTTATTGTTGATAGTTGTCTGACTCTCTATTTGTCTGAACTGGGTTAATGACTTTTAATTCTTTAACATTTATTGTTCTTATTAATCCAACACATTTGTGTCAACTCCGCAATTACTAAAGGATTTTTTGATATCAATTATGCACATGAGTTCCACTTTTAATGACAAATACAATTGATTCTAGGTTGCAAGCAGTTGATGAAAAGCAAAAGAAATAAAATGAATTCATATGTGTCAGCTACCAGTGTTGTTCTTACCTTAATAAAATCTAGAAAAAGGGAGAGCTGTATGCGAGCTATAGACTCAATGATAAAATAAACTAACTTTTAATATACAATTGGCATCGTATTTCCTATTCATGATATTATCTCTTTGCATTAAAAGCACAGCAGCAGCAAAAAATATATGAAAATTCTTTGTACGATAATCTGTCCAAAACGCCTAATAAAAGAAAAATAACACATTTATGAACTAGTTTGACACTTGTTATCAGTAGTACATATCAGTAATTAGATGCATACATCAAGGAGTTATCCGACTTCATATGAATAGGTATGTGAGGAGTGATGAATGTCATGTTTGTCTGATGTTCTTTAGCGTTGATTAAGTTCTAGCAATTAAGCTGTATACAGTCAGTGGTTGCAGTTGGAAATAAACGGTAGGAAACAGCTTTTATGCTGTTTAGCACTCATCACCAAGACGTACCTGGAATACTTAGGAAACTGACATGACATTAGCTATAACTTGGAGGTAAATCAAAATATTTTAGTCCCACAGAATGTCATTAACAGTAAGAATAGCTCGAACTGTGGAACAAAGTGACATAGACTCGGATTCTACAGTGATTATCAGTTCTTTCATTCATTGCAAGTAAATTTAGCTAACAAGTGCCAACTGGTACAAATCATTAGGGTATATTGTTGACTATTTCCAACTACCTTGTCGATTGCTTCTATCTGTATTAATACGAAGTATGGTTATATGAAAGAACACAATGTTCTGGTCAACCTTACGTCATTTAAGCTTGTCAAGTTTCATGAATACAACTTAGTAAAAAAAAAGAAATAACGAATATACTAGGATTTAAAAAAACAAAAACAGAAAAGAACTAACCATGAACATAGACAGTTACATCCTAATAAGTGATATGTATAAAATCTATTGAAGTGAATACACATATAATTATGAAGTGATGGAGAAGATATGTAGCTTGAGTGGATGCTTTGAGAGTTGTTGAGATTTTTAAGCTAGATAGTTTAATAGTAAAATTTCCACCTTTATGCCGGATATTACCAGCTAAAAATCTTAACAACCCCCCCCCCAGAATTTTTTATAAGTCAAAATAGAGAAAACAATAATTAATGTAATTGTTTTGCAAAAGAAACAGTCTAATGTGGATTTTAAGTTACTGAAAAAATTTAAAAGAAATAAACAAATAGTTCAACATACTTCCCATAAAGTCATGATGTCTGCGTATGAGAATTCTCTTTTGAAATGGATTAACAACCACCGGAAGCAAAATGGCATTTCTTTGGCATTTTTCGATTCTATAAAAATATATTGTGACAAATCAAGTAAAATAAGACAAGGGGTATTGAAATTAGTTAGTGATTACTGGTTAAGTACATGAGATTCATATTGTATACCAAAAAAGTAAGAAAGTATACCAACATAGTTATCCTCATAAGACGCATACCAATATCTACATTTTTGTGTGGTTTGTCTATAAAAGCAATTTAACAAGAACTCTTAGAGAAATGTTGGTTCGTGTATATCTATTATTATTAATAAAACCTAATGGTCGCTGGAGGTTTACTCCGTTACTATTGATTGAAATTATTATTTTAATAAAATTTGTGGGTGAATTAAGATCTGTATTTGCCAGTACGCATACTAGTGTATTAATTAAAATGTTTCAAGTGACAGAAGAAGAAGAGGAATATTTAGATTTAGTAGGTGTCAAATATGTACAAAAGTTACATGTCCCTAATTTTTATCTAGGATTCGCAACGGTGGAATATCTCTAACACGGAACAATATCTACGCGAACGAGATTAAGACCGACAACTGAATCGACAACGAAACATCAATAAAAACGCCACACTCTACACCAGGAAAAGGAGTAAAGACATCCCATTACGTACCAATTGTCTGTACATATAGTAACAATAACGACTTTACTGTAGACACGAAAATTAGAAAATTAAAAGCAACAGAAACCAATTACAAGGCGACACGGTCAATAGGTTATCGCCAATTTTACCATTGTTAAAAAATAGCGAAAAATGGGGTAATTTACACAGAAAAATAACTAGTTTTTGTTCCTCCTACTAACTGAGAGTTTCGAATAGACTAGAAATCATTACTGAAATTGATTCAATCAGGAAGCAGGAAATCGCACAATCGGTCAATTGAATGATGTTATGCAAAAAGTAATATAAATTCACGAAGTTGATTTGTTGGATGTTTTCTGCTTTCTCAAGATTTCTGTGAGCCATCCAAATGATTTTGCTCTTAAATTATGTGAATAATTTAAACTATACAAGTAGTATGGACTATCACATGAAGATATTAAATGATAACATCCTCCCAACAACCTTCAGAGAATGCTTTTTATTGATTAGATTCAAATCCGCAAGTCAGAAAATGGTTAAAATGAGATTCAATTTAATAGCCATTAGTGAGGGGTGCGAAAAGGCTTTTTTCTCTTTCTCTCTCTCTCTCTGAAACATTTTATTAATCTTGATAAGTATGTGATTAATGAAATGCTAGTAAAAATACAGTAAGATTAATAGCGAATTACTAACTAGTAATAAGATTGAAAACTGGCATAAACTACTACCTGGTTGACACTAAAGTGAACTAGGAGGTGTAGGGTTCGATCCTACTATCTACGATTTACAAGCCAAGAACTTTAACCAATAAGTCAACACAAATGTTGACGTAATGATATCAAGAGACTCAGTGGAAATAGGAAGAAGTATTCAAGAGAAGAGATTTTATGACGCTACAGTAAGAAATAGTTACTATAAGCATAATATTTAAGGAAGTAATAGTTGGCTGATTAAAAATAGCTTAGAGGACTTAAATCAGTGCAACGTTACCATGAAAAGGAGAGACTAATCACAGTCTATTTTGAAAGCATAAATTTGGTTTGAAACTTCAATGATATGTAAGTGCAAATTAATAAGAAGACGATAAATGTGAAAGGACTAAAAGTCATTAGCATATATTGTCTACTTATTGATCGTCCACAAAAACGTTTCGGAGAAATCTAACAACAGAAAGTTAAGCAGCCAACCCTTCAAGTTACCAAAATAAACCAAGATTACACAATTTGTTCCCTTTAAAAATTTGAGTAATACAAGGACGACAACATTTGCAGGATACTTTGAATTCAATGTATTTCGTTGCATTCTCATCAGCTACATACATGCTATTGATTTTACATAACTCGAATTATTAACACATGTTGATTTTGTTAATTGAAATGTTTTTTAAGATAATGTTAAATTGTCTAGGTAGTGGGACTGTAAAGAAGTTGAATTTAGAGTATTTAATGCTAAACTAGATGAATATTCTAGAGTTTGATTGCGTAATATGAAGAAAGGTTAAGAAATATTTCAGCAGGTGACGTAAGAATCAGAGTTCTAGTGAATAGTTGAAAGGGTTCGATTATGTAATTATGAATATGCTATTGTTGTGAATATGTGAAAAAAAGAAATAAGATTGAAAAGTAACTAACCAACTTTCTGTTATCTATAGTTGGAAGAGAAAACTGAGTCATTAATCTAATGCTACCAGGGTAATTGAAGATTAACTACCTGATTCCTCTTCGAATACATAGGTGAGGTTTTCATCTTCTAATTGCAATCGCTTCCAGGAAATTTTAATAGAATCAATTTATAGTTGCTTGATGATAATTTCAAAAGTATTTGTTATATTGACTTCATGTCCTGTATCAGCCAAACGACGCGTAATTTAACTTCTGAAAGTGGATGCTTCTTACTAGTTCTTTGAGATATGCTCAAGAAATCGCAAAACGGGCCCATCCTTTTGTCCTTCCAATGCACTTGATTTTGCAAGTACATGTGAACTGGTAAATACAATCGGAGGTGATATTAGACGATATTTGTCGAATTTTGTTTGATTTATTAAACATTGTTTTGTAGAGTGTCAGTAGTTTGGCAGAAGGGAATGTTTGTTTGACGGTCGTTGTAAGTCTTTGCTTGAATTGTTTGGCTATTTGGTTGCCTTTAAATACTAATTGAATGAATACCCTTTGATTTTCGCGTTTCTCAGCTTTACATTTTTAATTACAACTGTTGTTATATTTTTCAATAAATGTTTCTGGGCCCTCATTTTGTCGAAAACATTCCTTTATGATTGCAATTTTATCTTCGAGTTCATCGGCAGTACACAGATGTCTAGCTCTATAGTAGAGTGGCTTCACTAAACCATGTTTATAGCTAATTGGACATAAGCTATGAAAGTGGAAATATTGACCATTTCAAGTATCTTCCCGGAATACAAATCTTTGGCACTTTTCATCATCTTTTCCTGAAATTCCTAGATCTAGAAATTGGAAGATATTGTTTTTTTTTCGTACTCAATTGTGTATTTGATATTAGGATGAGCTATATTAAAGATCTCAAGTAATTTTTTTAGCTTGGTTTATGTTGTCGTATATAAAATAAATGTATCATTGACATACCTTGTCATTTGGTTTATTGCAGGTACTCATTGTCTTTTCCAGGTTAGCTATAAATGCGTCAGCGAGTACTGGTCTTAAAAAGCGTCCCGTAGCTAAAATTCTTACGTCACCTACTGAAATATTTCTAAACCTCTCTTCATATTACGTATTCATCTAATTTAGCATTAAATACTCTAAATTCAACTTCTTTACAGTCCCACTACCTAGACAATTTAACATTATCTTAAAAAACATTTCAATTAACAAAATCAACATGTGTTATTAATTTGAGTTATGTAAAATCAATAGCATGTATGTAGCTGATGAGAATGCAACGAAATACATTGAATTCAAAGTATCCTGCAAATGTTGTCGTTATTGCATTATTCAAATCAAGACTAATCATGGTGTCTTTTTTTGAATACAAAAATTGGTTTCAATCTTTTTTTATTGCGACGCCTTCATAAAAGTGCAATATATTTGAATCTGTTAGCTTATTAATTATTTTGAAGGATGTAGAGGTGTTAATTATGGTAGAACGAGAAAGGATGCTCATCAGTAAAAATTAAAAAAAACGCAAGGGAAGGTAAAACAAAGAATGCTAAGTATGCTACAACTGAGGAGTGGTCTATTTCCATGAAAACTGACGTCATGGGAGCTACCAATTTTAGAATTAGGGCAGCACATAAGGTAAGCTAAGTTGTCTATACGAATAAAATACACCGTGAAACAATCACAGCGTGGGAAAAATTCTCACGACCGAATCCTTCCTGTAGCTACTGCTATGAAAGGATTCAGACCGAATTTATGTATTTGAAAGGAAACTATGGTTATCCTTGATTTGTCTTAGTAACCTTAACTTTAAGAGTTACCTACTCAACTTTCTCTTGCCAGTTATCATTAAGGGAATCTTGTTATAGCTGATTTATAAATAATTGTGTTAATGACACTTAATTCTTTCGCATTTAATCTCGTTTATTAATCCATACCTAATTGTCTATTTCAAATTTAGTGAAGGTTTTCCTAATAAAAATCATGTAAGTGCATTTCGCTTTTAATGATAAATACAACTGTCTGTAGGTTGCAAGGGTCTGATGAGGAACTACGATATAAAATGAATTCAAATTATTCAGTTACGACTATTGTTCATGAGTTACTGAAAGTTACTTTTGGATTTAATAGTAGAAGAAAATGACACAAAGTCCTAATTATTGGATATTTAGGATAGGTCTAAGAATTATTACACTGAATCACTAATACAATATGTGACTGATAATTAAAAAGTGAGAATATCTTATCGTTTGATAATAAATTTGACCATTAATCCATAAACTTACCAAGATATTCACTGAAGGTTGGATCAACTATTTCAATAATTGAGAATAGCTGGTTAAATTGTTCACGGACCGCGTTTAGTTCTCCACTGAAATTTGACTCCTTAAATATATGATAATAGGAGAAAGGAAAGTAGACGAATACTCTAGCAGATTACATTCAAGAAAAAACAAAATGTATTGTTTTTTCTATAATTTAAAAATCATCATAGAAAACCTCAAAAGCAAAGAATATTTTGAGAGAATAATCTTTTCCGATTTATTAATCTTCAGATTCTACAATTATAAATTTTGAATTAATCTACCGAATACTAGAATAATTACATACAAATATAATTAAGTTGGAAAATAGGAATTAGAATCACGGAGTGCTAAAAAGTAAGTTTGAAATTAGTTAGATGGCTAAGATTGAGAGACAGGTCATATAAACGTTTAGTGAATACGAAAGATCAATAGATTTAAATAGATGACTGTGGCCTCCACTGTTTGTGAGAGGTGGTATCTAAAGGTAAAAGACAAAACCGATGGGATTATGTACATAACTTTACGTCGGCTTGATAGCCTGTATCGGCCGAACGCAAAAAGGTGGAGCTTATTGTCTTCCTTTGTTATTTGACAAACCAAAAGGGATGATGTTTAGTAATACAATGTCTCTATATAAATAGTTGAACTAGTAAATATACATTGAATTGGCAGTGCTTGGAAACCTTTCCTTATTTCACGACATCAAAAACGAAAGAGTGAGCATAATCTGAATCTCATGGTGGAAGGTTTAAGACAAAGATTTGTTAACAAACATTGATAAACCTTTCATTACGTATTATTTATATGTTACCTGAAACTAAAATGATGTGAGGAACGAACACCATAGAAACTAATAATGATAGATGTGTAAAAACGAATAATATAATTCGTTTTTTGTCTAGTTGTTAATTTTGCTCAAAACGAAATAGAATTAGACAATCTCAGGATAAATTCATGAACCCCATCACTCCATTTACATCAATTTAAGAATAACAGATAATACCACTAGTTATCACAATTATAAAACAATTTGAAGCAAAGTACCTGATAAAATGTTTTAATTGTTAGAATATGGAAAACTTACAAGTCTATTCATTAAACCAACAAAACACCAAAAAGAATCTTCTTCATCGTTTATAACATAAAGTATCAAGTGCGAGTAAATCATTCATGCCTTGAAAGTAGCCTGTGTAATACACAAACAAAACAACTGATAGATTTGCATTGGAAGATAATTTGAAAGGAAACAATCAATTGGAATGGAAACATATAAAGAAATTTGACTGTCTGTAAGAAATATGATTGTAATAGTTATTTTTTAGGTGAACACGAAAGTAAGCCTAACATATCTAGCATAAATAAAAAAAGTACTTTAGATGTTTTCGAAAAACGATACCTTTAAGCCAACAAGAGGAAATGCACAAGAAAGACATACAGTCCAATCATCAATCACACCATCAGTATAAACGTTTTTGATCGGATAGCAAGGTGAGTAGATGCTAGGAGGACACTAAATTACATAGTTCTAATGAATAAGCAAGGTTTTTAACATTCCTTAATTCATACTACCTCGCTAAGCACTTTCTATTTCTTAATCGGTTATTTTGTATTCTATAAAAAATATATATACACCTAATATAGCCTCTTTTACAAATCTATGATCCGTTGAATTATCATATTTTTAATACGCTGTTTTATCATGTTAAATCAGGTAATAAAAACTGCATTTAGTCTTGTCTGAGAGGTTTAAATCGGATAAAAAACTTACTAAGACTGGTGGTGGTGTAAGATGTTCAAAAGTACCTGGGATAAAACCTTTGAATTTTGATTTTGTGATAGTTGGCACTCATCAGAAAAGCGTATCTTTAAACTTGAGAGCAGTGGTTTTACCTATGGGATTTCAACCGAAGTTATGTAGTTTATCAGTCTGAAACATTACCACAGAGAGTTAAAAACCAAACAAACACGACATCTTTCACTACTCTGACCAAGCGACGTAAAAATTGCAGCTCAACAGGAAGTTAAATGAGGCCCAAATAATGTCTAAAATCGTGAAGTTTAATATTGAGTGTCCTAATCCCACATGAAGCATACGTTCTCTTAAGATTTCCGGTACACCTAGATGGCGAATGTTCACTAGCGAAAAACTTGGGTCCAAGGTTTCCTTCTTCGTGTCTTCAACATTAAAACATAATGGGAAATAACATCGAGTCGTTCATATTATTGATCACATTCCAATTTGATAGACTGAATTCGATCAGCAGTAATGGCTTTCGAAAATATATTGAAGGGGCAGCTATGCCCACAGGTCTTTATAACGCTAACTGGGCGGAAAATTCATATTCATCTCAATTAGTTGGTAACTTCAACATAATTAGTTGGTTAAGCAAAGGCTATGTTATCAAATATAATTAAACACTAAGTAATAATATTGAAAACATAATAAATGTAAATGTTTAGTTCCAAATTACGTATTTAACTCTTACCAAAATCCATATTATATATGGTATACGTGATAAGTATATCTGAAAGACGTGTTAGATTTCCACGGCTATCATCTCCGTAAAAATCAGTTTTCCTATCTGTGCGGGGAACATCTTTATCTAAGTAAGATAATGTATAACAAATGAAATATGAATCAGCTATGCACTGAGAAATACAAAAAGTACTGTATACAGAAAACTAGGATGAATCCAGTAAGCATCGGAAAGACCTATTCCTAACTATCACTGAAGTTGGTTTTAAAAGAGTATAGTAAATAAAAACACATTAAAATTCACTTTGTATGGTTTAGTTGAAAAAGACCTCGTCTACAACGCATCACTGAAGGCAAATCTGCTCAATGGCTATAAAAATTAACTCCTTAGAGTTGAGACTGTTCAGTAACTCATTCAGATTAATAATCGTTATTGTGAAAGGACTGCTGGCATCTGGCGGTAACATCACATCAGTTATGTCGCCGTATGACAATGGATATGACGAGACTGTAATAGTAATCCAATTGGATCTATACTCTTTAAAAATTAAGCTTCAATGGCAGACTACTGTTTTAAAAACAACATCTCAGAGACTTTTACATCCTGAATTACTTGCAGACAATAGAATAGGGTCAGTTTACGATATGCTGTCGTGATGTGAAAGATAGAGGTATAGGATTAACATCTATTCTTCGATTACAATTAATTCGTGGGTGTTCTAGAGATGGTAGCTAACGAATCTAAGTAGAGTCGAACTCATGTGTAAACTTCGTCCTAATTTTTAGAGGATAACTGACACTATGATACCCTAAAACAATCAGAAGTCTAGACAATAGCATACTACTTAATCCTTAATGCATATGCTTATAACGATTATTTTCAACAAAGCACCATCAATGTTTCTCGTTAAAATGGTTGATATAATATTCATGAATCCAGCTATAACTCTTGTAAGTTATCTTCAGAGTATTTTTGTCAGGAAACACATAAACAACATCATAATCTCCTGTATAACTGTAAATGAGTTATTACAGTGAGAGATTGTGTAATCACTAGCAGTTGACGAAAAGTTAAATAATCGATTCATGCAGCAACGGGATGAATGTATAATAACCACTACAGAACAAACAGTAAGAAGTGCACTTTATTGACATTATTCTTAAAAGGCAGAGCAAGACAGAGCAAGTGACTAATTTTATTTGTTTAATCTTTTTTAGCTATCGTTTAACAGGATAAGTCATATGACATCTACAGCAGCGATATTTCTTGAGAGTGGTAATGAAAACAAATGTTTACCTAGTATACATCACATTTAAAAACTGATATTATCAGAGTAATCATCATTGGGTAGATATGATCAGTGAAAGATTACAGTAAATAACTCACCGATGAAACATTTGCGATCACGAAATAGTGCAAACCTAGCTTCACGATCAGCGGACATTGACTTCCAAAATGTCTTCAACGTATGATATTCACGACTGAGAAAAATAAATTAAAAAAACACAAGATTGATTTTAGTAACTTCATGATGATATCTTAGGTTATGGACAAGTGAATCAGCAAGATGAGTATGTTGTGTGATAACCATATCACTATGAACTGAAGAATAAAGCATAAAGTCTGAATCGAGAGTAAAATAGTTGTGCTACCTATCACTTAGACATAAACAAACAAATGTACCTTGAAAACAAAAGATAGAACGTTGATAATCAAGGTTAACAACGTCTCCTTCATATTTATTAGTTCACTTCATAAATTTTCACTAAGTAAGAATAATAAGATTTCTGGAATACGACGAATCTTTTGTATTTCAGCGCATTCTCTTTAATTACGTACAAGTGGATGAGTCTAGTTGGTTTGAAACTTTAATATATACATCAAATATTCAATGACAGAATCATTCATAAATGAAGAGCAAGCTGGTTTCAATTAGGTTATACACTAGGAAAAAATGACTATCAAGTGTTCCCTGGTTTCCAAAAGTACACAATGGAAATCAGTCTGAAAAGAATATTAACAACGCCCGTTACCTTATCACATAATCCAATACAGAGCACAGGAAAACAAAAAGGATGTATTTTGAAATAAACCCAATGAGCTGTTATCATAAAGAGGAAGAGTGGAAAAATAAGGAAATAAGTTCTTCACATTTCTTTATTAACATCAGGAAATCTAAGATAACACTCATAAAGAAAACAATTAAGTAGGTAGTAGTATATAGATAAGGAATAATATTAATCGATTCAAGAAAAAACATGACGTTTAGGAAAGGCTGTACATGAAAAGATGGATACAATTGTTGATTAATGACTATTTGGATTGTTCACAGTCTCTAAATAACAATAATATTTACTACTCAATAAACAATAATTTGTTGAATCAAATTAACTTGTTTTTGACACTGGATAACCGACATGCTTCTGAGCTATTCGAACGTGATGAGTTCAGTATTTGAGTTATAGTTAGATCAAATTCTAATTAATTACATTACAACGCGCTGGATATCCAAAGCTCATGTTTATAGGAGAAAGTAAACTACGTTAACTGATGTTCAAATTATTTTCACATTTACAAACGGTAGCTACGATAACTCGATAGTTATGCGTTTCGTATTCAAAATTGATAACATTTGAAACATAGTGTAGTTGCAGTTGTTTTGCGAGTTGTTTTCTGTTACACATTTCACTAAAACAAAAGTTATGCTTATTTCTTTAAGTGGATTATTATGTATCTACATGATACGGTTAGCCAAAAATTGCAACTGAAAACTCATTTGATAAATACGAAAAAATCCCAACACAATAACTTGATGACAGAGAATGCTGTATGACTGATATAAAATAAACAATAAAACATTTAAATGTCAGGACAAACGACTAACTACATATAAATTTAGATGATATTAAGATACATGAATATTGTCACCTACATGTTGAAAATTTATGCCCACGAAAGTCAGTAGTAAAACTTCGCTACCACTGCGGTTAGATGATATTTACGCAACTAGATGATGGAACTAGAAGATGAAATTTCACAACTGGGAGCCAATTTAGCGGGTCTAATGACTAAGAGTTCGACGCTACTCTTGAAAGTCTTAAATTTAATTAATGCTGAGGTAGTGGAACAAAACAGATATTCAATGGTCTTTTTAACAGCACCAAGCTATATGTTGAAATGTGCACAAAACTAAAGTATAGAAAAAATAAGTATCGTTTGACGCCTGTAAACAATAATTTACTCAATTGCCAGATACCATTTTGTGCACTTGACTCTGATTTACACTTTAAGAATTAAGGTTAGTGGTACTACCCAGTTAGACAAATCGAAGTAGATGGGAAGGAAAGATCTACATTTTCGGAAAGATTATGATAAACCGAGTGATTCTAGGCACATTGTGTGTTACGAAAACTAGACAAATAATGTCCTGTGGATTATGCTTCTAGTTAGGTTCTCAGTACACATGTCGTTATCTTGGTCAGTAAAGAGAAATGCGTAGATACTTATAGTTTGTGTAGACTGCTTCAAGTTAGTATGAAAGTTTCCTATTCATTTTTCAGTCTCTTAACTTAGCATACGAGCTAAGCTGACTAGGAAACATTGAGCATATCGCACTGAAGCGAATATAGTGGAATACAATGTAGTTTTATACAAATTATGCAAATCATACAAACAATAAATACTTTTATGTCATTACAACTAACATACCTCTTTTCAACTTTTAATCTTTCATTCTCTTCTGCTGTATACGTCCATTGATAATAACCAAGTAAATACTTCCATACTATGGGTCTTAAGTCATTTTCAATACCCTAAATAAAAATAATCATGGGAATACCAAAAAAGAAACGATAAATAAACATTCTGAAGTGTAAAAGACATGATCATAGTGTTTATTTAAATAAATTAACTGCTTATGATTATTTCTATTGGTAAAACTATAGTATAGACAAGAATCTGAATGACTCACGGAATGACCATGTGATATCAAAGACAACTTCAGTTAATAAGCATAGAAATTTGTAAAAATAAAAGTATATCTCAACAAGAATAATATAACTTGCTACAGTTGAGTGGCTTATAGTCTGAACATAATATTGCTGAAATATCGTTACGTAACTCTATTTATCTGAGTGCAACCAACAATTGTCCAGTTTTCCCATAGACAGTAAGAGCTTTGTAAAAACCCTGACCCTCGCTTACAAAATCTTAATTATTACATTCGTTTAAAAAATTACTAAACGCCCCGCCCCCGCCGCTAAGATACATAGCAAATACTGCTGAACGAAAAATAATATAACAGTTCATAGGTCTAGTGGGAGGTGAAGGGTATATGACAATCATAGGAATACGATAATCGACTTACATGTATAAAAAACAAAAATGAAAGGAATAGTTTTCTAAAACACACTTTCGAAAGCTACCAACTCATCTTCAATCGCCCAATACAGCAATTACTCTAATCATCTTATGTTAAAGTATTTACTATCATCAATAGTATCACTACCAATACACATGTCATTCTACAAGCAACAAATATTTCCCACTTTTGCGTACTGTGTTAGTTACGTTATTCATTTCAAATCAGTCGCTGACACAAATTACTTCAAGTGGTTCAACATTTCTCATATTTGTACATAATTACTACTGTAAATAAGAGTAAAGAGAACTGAAGGTTTAATTAAAAACAAACAAAGATTGTTGATTTGTGTTGTTACAGTATACTTCATGAAAACAATATAAACAGTGATTTAAAATAGATGGCACAGTTGATGTAATAATGCGCATGTCGGTTACAGGATTATGAAACTCATATATCATGAAACCGATCAGTAAATTTTCTTATCAACTCATGATGAAATGATAGAATTTAAAAATATGTACTGGCCCAACGAACTAAGTTAAAAGTGACAAACAGACAGCAACTTTTGACTTAAAAAACAAACAAACAAATAAACACGAGAATTCAAGTAGCAAAAGGAAGAGACGATATTACTCATCAACTTAATCCTATGAATATTACAGATTACTTCGAAATCTAATTCATAAATATGTAAAGGTTTGTACTTTCACATTGTTGATGTTAAGGGTTACAAATGATCGATGCCTAGTGATAAAATACTGGCCATTCGTGCAAAAAGTATATACAAGATTAGAGACAAAAAAATTAACTTGCTACTTAAATAAAAACACTAAGCTTGAAACCAATTGGCAATCAAAAATATATGCGCTACACAAATACCAGATTAATATTATAAAGAAAACAAAAACACAATCCAATCAGAGAAAAAAAAGTAAAATTTAATAAGATAACAGAACGACATGGTAGGAGATACAACGTGGATAGAAATGCAAATAAAACGATTTCATTTCATCAAAACAAATTTATCACACTCTTATGAGGGAAACTGCATCAGGGTCCCCACTGACTTCTATTCTGAGTCACATCTGTTAAGATCTAAAATACTAACCTGCCCCATCTCTAGGACACCAACAAAGAACTCAGGATGGACCGATATATGATAGTCCCAAACAACTTTCATTCTACAACTAGCTACATGTCATTAACTGACTACCTCTCTACATCTTCCAACCAGTCCCAACGTCAGCAAGTGATGCATGGTATTGAAGCCGCTGGGATGTCATTCGTAAAACATGATCACGCCACCGAAGCCGGTGTTTCAGGATAGTGACACCAACTGAGTTCTCATCACTGCATCCAACACACACGTTACTGAACCTCAGGATTATTAACACGATGTTCCCACTGGATGCCAGAAATTATTCGGAGGTAATGATGATAGAATACAGAGAGACGTCGAACATCCTCAGTTCGGATAGACCATGTTCTGCATTTATAGAGCAAAGGCACTTTCACCGAAGTGATGTAAACTCGACCATTCGCTACTAAACTTCCAGAAAACATTAAATTAATGTTACATATCCCAATGCTAGCAAAATGTTAGCTATACGAAAACTCTAATCACATTATTAATATTATCTGTTGAAAATTACCCAGTGTTATTGAAAGTTCAAGGAAAGAGCAACAGGAGGGAAACCTACAAATGTCTTCTAACTTTAAAGACTTAAAATGGAACAAAACGTACTAATACACAGTATACTCGTCATTCGGTTGGAAGACGGACATGTAGACTACTTATTTGATGATTCAAGTTAGCAAAGCCATGCAAACTTTGTAAATCTTCGCGAAGACTCCGTTAGACACTATTTTAACTAGAACTGATGGAGTTTGAAAATAATAAGTTGCATTCCTATTAGACAAACTTTTTGAATATTTTACAGCCTGGAACACTTTTTCATTTAAAAAAATTATAAACGTCACTTAATTCTGTCAGACAAAATAGTCGATAAATGAATTCGGTTGAAAAATTAGCAACATTATTTTAACTTTTATTCGAAAATGAAACATTCTAACGAATGAATCAAAAAATTATCAACTATCATGTGACGTAATAACTAAAAAATGACTTAGTTACAACATAAGTAGATAGAGAAAGTCGGAAGACAAATTTTCAGAAAAATTGATTTCTGCTAACTTAAGAAGATCGGTAAAAATGTTTGGGAAGCGAAAAGATTGAAACTTGGGTAGGTAGCACTAATGTAATTTTAGTAATATTTTAAAGCCTATTTATTAAGAAAGTATTCTTCTGACTCAGTAGTAACTATTGTATTATATGCTTTAAAAAGTTACAACAAAAAGTATCTCTAGTTGTTAAAACGAATAAGTTCTTTGATAAACGTTGCAGTATTTTTAATTCACATGTGCACACACTTTCACTTTGTCCTTCTTTTTTGTATCCTATTGTTGTGTTGTTCTTATAACATTGATCTTGCTGTGCTAATGTGCTATAGCAACTGTAACCTATCAGTGTATATGCCAGGTTCTACGTTGTTAATGACCGATTGCATACAACTTCAAGAATAACAAAATTAAAATTATAAAGTATCTAATGACCACTCATTCTGAGATGTATGTTGATGGTGTACAGTTGTTCCCTGGAGTCAAATTTTTCGACCTTCAGTATGTAGATGATAAAGGTCTTACTATATGAAAATACCTACTTCATTTAAATCTCACCTAGTCAGTTGGTAATTACTATTCATAGTCATGCACGTTCTTTTGCATCTTTCAAATGCAAATTTTTTTCTATAAGACAGGCAGATGTGTACTTACTCTCACTTTTTGATGAACAGTTGAAAGTAGTCAAAAGTTTCGTGTATATGGATAGTTATGTGAGTGTTGGTAGTGGTGTGTCACATGAGATCAATCTACGCATATTGAAAGCCAGATCCGCTTATACCGAACTTGGCCATCTTTAGCGTCATCATAATGAGCCTGGTCGCGAAAGGTCGAGTTCACATCACTTCGGTGAAAGTGTCTTTGCTCTATGAATGCAGATACATGGTCTATCCGAACTGAGGATGTTCGACGTCTCTCTGTATTCTATCATCATTACCTCCGAATAATTTCTGGCATCCAGTGGGAACATCGTGTTAATAATCCTGAGGTTCAGTAACGTGTGTGTTGGATGCAGTGATGAGAACTCAGTTGGTGTCACTATCCTGAAACACCGGCTTCGGTGGCGTGATCATGTTTTACGAATGACATCCCAGCGGCTTCAATACCATGCATCACTTGCTGACGTTGGGACTGGTTGGAAGATGTAGAGAGGTAGTCAGTTAATGACATGTAGCTAGTTGTAGAATGAAAGTTGTTTGGGACTATCATATATCGGTCCATCCTGAGTTTTTTGTTGATGTCCTAGAGATGGGGCAGGTTAGTATTTTAGATCTTAACAGATATGACTTAGAATAGAAGTCAGTGGTGACCCTGGTGCAGTTTCCTTCATAAGAGTGTGATAACTTTTTATTGATGAAATGAAATCGTTTTATTTGCATTTCTATCCACGTTGTATCTCCTACCATGTCGTTCTGTTATCTTATTAAACTTTACTTTTTTTTCTCTGATTGGATTGTGTTTTTGTTTTCTTCATAATATTAATCTGGTATTTGTGTAGCGCATATATTTTCGGTGCCTAATCGGACCAAGTTTTGTGTTCCAATAAAAAATGAATAATATGTTACACATACAAAAATGCATATTGTTTAAAAGCATTTAGATTAATAAATATCATGTAGTGACTAATCGTGTGGAGTGCTTACGAATCTCAAGGGTCCTAGGTTTATAAGCTTATGCATAAGCACTATATCCTATTTGAAATCATAATATTCAGAATAATGATTCATAATTGGATGAAATAATGGGTGATCTTTAAACCGATTTTACATCTAATAACTCACTTGACCAAGCCTTCAACAATCTAGGTATTTAAAGAGGGAAAAAGCTTAAATACCATCTTAGCGATTGTGTGATAAAAAAATATGTAAGTATTTCTAGGGAATTTTATGTGCCATAGAGAATTCCGAAACTAACAATAGGAGTTGCAGTTTCAAGTATAAATAGATGCGCGATTTAGAAATCCAAAATCGCTACTCAGAATAACTATCATTAAAAATGTTCACTAGTTATATGGTCATTCTGTACTAAACTCTAGGCTACGAAAATAGGAGATATGCAAAGATTGAAGGAATTCGAAGCATCTTGTATGTATCGTGAAAGGGCAGAGAAATCGATTCTGAGGTCAGAAAAAGATGGTGAGCCTAGGTGATGCTATTGTAAATCTTCGTAGACTAAGGGGTTTGGAACATGTATTACGTATTCCCGATCACCGCCTACCTTGTCGCACGATATTGGTTGATATAGGGATAGGATTGAAGAACGGTAGGGGTGAAAAAGCCAAAACGAGATATCAGACTATGAAGTCATTGACTATTATATTGAGCCATGTTGGCAGGTGCTGACTAGCTGGTTGGGATTTGAGCGATAAAGTGGTCAAAGATACTGAGCGGCATGGCTCAGAGTCGGCTACAGTGAAAGTGCATTCACTAATTATATTCTGCAACTTAGGTTCCATAGTGCTTTCAAACAAACTGTCTTTCCATTCTTTCTATTGAAGCTTATTCTAGCACTAATGTTGTTAATGTGATCTCATAGTGGAAATATGGTATAGCAACTGAACATAACGTACATTATGCCACGCTATACGTTGCTTATAATTGAATGAAAGTGCATAATATAAAACTCTTTGCTTCCATAAAAGGACGATAGTAAGACGTTGGTTAGTTACGTGCAAAGTAGAACCTGATACATGTACATTGGTCCATAACATAGAGTGATGAATACGAAAATAGACGAAGTAGTAGTAACATCAGTGGTCAACAAAATTAAACAATGCTGAATATGATTCATGACCAAATAATAAATTTGAGGGAAGTGAAGTATAAAATAACTTTCAAAGCTTAGAATATAAAAGACTTGAATATACCTATGTTGTTAAAACAGATTATCAGATACGTCACTAGGCCTCTCCAACCATTGATTATGACAACCATACAAACACTTACCAGGATAGTCTGCACCTACCAACATGATTCAGACCAAAAGTAAACAACTTTATAGGACTGATGCGACATGCTGGATTGTTTACTACTAGCTCTTTTTCATCTTACTCCTACACCGGTCATTACAGTGTGTCAAGTTAGGCAGTGGTTACACATATGTAGTATATAACTTAACAAATAATGACTATAAATTTATATCAATAATAAACGCATAAATCTTGAAAACACGGGAAGAACCTCCAACTTTGATTCTCTACAGTTCCATCTAATTCGTAAGACAAATCTTGCAGGGAGGATATGTTTGTAGGAATTACAGACAATCGATTAAAGTATATATATATACTAAACTTTAAAATGAAAGAAAAATTATGAGTAGATCTATGGGAAAGTTCTTGCTGCATCAAGAACGAATGATGGCTTCCACAAAGAAATTCGCTACTAAAAAAAACCTAGAAATTCTGATTTCTAAAATAAAGAAAATATACATGGTCTAATCGGGACCTAACGTCCTAAACACATACGAGCAGAGAAATAAAGATACTTACACCATAGAATATTATTTCACGTAAATTTTCAGGTCGATTTACACGACCTTCTGAATCAAGTGACTTTTTCCATTGATTCATATTCAGTGGAGCGGAGCGTTGAACAGTGGGCATTGGTGGAAGAGAAATAGGAGTTGGTCTCTAAACAAACAACCAGAATAAAAAGTAATTCATAATCCCCTTTTAGTTGTATAATATTTAGAAGTCTCATATTTTAAGAAATCAACTCCTATAGATTTAGTCAAATAATTCTCTATACCACTGTTAATTTGATAATAAATAGTCTAAGGGAATAAGCGAAACGCGCTTCATATTAGCATAACACGTCCATCGATAAGTACTTCTGTCTAAATGAATGGATATTAATAGCAGATAATAAGCTGTGCAGAAAATATGCTTTTTAACCACTTATAATTAGTAATGCATGTGTAGCACTATGATTCAGTTTTCCACTAGTTGCGCTTTCAATTACTGGGTAAACGATTCCCATCCTACTTCATCTACGCTGGTTTAAAATAATCAAGTTAGTACTCACACAAAATGTGTGAGTCATAATTTAGCATTACAAATAGGTGCATAGGTATTCAGTTAAAGGACCTACAAGTTCGATGTGAAATCATGGATGATAATATTTTAATTATTTTTCAGGAATAGTAAGACACATCCTTATGCAATGCCAAACATTTGAAGCCTTCATTTCAGATAATCGACATTCAATTTAGTGATTAAGAAAAATAAACCTGAAAGTTCTAAACTCAGCAGCTGAAAATGCAAATATATGGTGGACTTTAAGAGTAGCTGACTATTCTTGAAAATCGCTTTCCAACATATCATAAAGACAACAGGCTAAGTTTACCAAGTATATCCAATACAGACATTTATTAAACAAGAGAATAAACGAAAGTTAAATACTGTTACCTTTCATGGATAGTAATTTACTTGACTGATATAATTCTATAAGCTTTAAAGGACTAAAAAATTTTATATTTATCTCTACTCGGCAATCAATGAGTAAGTATCCCAGTTTCACAGAAGATTAACGACGACCCAAATATCTCGGTGATAACGTCTTAGCCTGTGAAACCAGTTTAGAAGGCTTTGAATCTCAAAAGGAGCATCAGTCCCTTCAAGATTCCAGGATAAGCATAGATGACGAGTGTCAACTAGCAACGAAACCTAGGTTAAATGGGTTTCTCTATGGACTATTTCCAACCATCAAGCATAATAGTTTACTCTATTTACAAACAATAGGAAAAAACTAAGAACTATTAGTATAATAAAGTGAAGTATGAACTAACTCGTTCAATCACAGCGAATCCCCCTTCATCATCAGTAGTTCTTAGACGTGTAGCTTCAATTTTCTGTAGATCTTCTGCAATACACCTTGAAAAATACTCTTCTGATGAAGGATTATTTGGAGCTATGAATTCATCCATTAAATTAGGTGACAATATGTTAGTAACAATTGAATTGACATGTATTCCAATATTTCTTAATGAAGCACCTAACTGACCAGAAAAAGGTGATCCTACAAGCCCTGATCCTCCGACTCCTCCGCTTCTCCCTGAACTGAAATGACGTTTGTTTTGTACAAAACTAGCAATATAATACAAATATTTTGAAGGCAATAGAAATATGAACACAAATGAGAGCCACACAATAGATTAACTCCTACTACATCATGTTTAAATACCAGAAATTTACTAAAGTTGTTAACACGGCGTTTGATTAAACCAAATAAGTTGAGCACCAACAAAATGCATTGTAAGAAAATTTATCGAATAAAACTAAGGAGTGATAAGTGGTTTTCGAATGCTACTTTACCACTCTCCTAGGCTGTTGCTGCTACCTTTACGTGGTGGTCAGGGTCGCATATCGTGATGATCCGATAGGGCTGTGCTGGCTGGAACATTTATCCCTTAAGATCCTACCATACCATTCCAGGTCGGTTGAAGGGTGATGAGACTAAACATAGCAAACCTAAAGTCCGAGGGAGAAGTCTTACTGCCGACTGTACAGAGGTGTGACGGCAGTAAAGTGTTTCCCTCAAACAACCAGGATGATACCGAAGCTTACCTCCCACAAACGAGGGATAGAGTTGGGAAAGGTCGATCCTAAAAATGCACACCTACCTTTACTCAACGGATTTTCGTCTCCGATAGTAAGACCTTTACAAGTGCGGAGCTAATACATCAACAACCGTTTAAAAAATGGTTGTGTGACCGGCTTCAAGTAGTTGTCTCTTGAATACTGCGGTCACACTCCTTGATTATAAAGACCACCTCTAACCCTATTTCTTTTTTAGGTACCTCAAGAATCCTTCAAGTGTGGGCAACCGGGAAGTGATAACTGCCTTTATACCTCTAACAGCACTAGGGATAATCCCGTTCGTAATCAAATCCTTACTCTTCCTAATTGTTCTACTCCCAACCCCTATCTTTCCTCCGACTTCTTCCAAACGTTCCCGCTAGTGATTCCATTCCTGAAGACAGGCTCTAAACTTTATGTTAAAACCATTAATGTGCGAACCCTATGTCAAACTGGTCTGCAGGTCTCACTAGCTGAAACCCTAGAATCTCTCGTCATTGATGCATGTTGTCTCTTAAAAGCACGGAATACAGGACCCTAGTGTAGTCACTCAGTCAACGTTACTTATTTAGTCCAGAGGACTAGAGTGATATACTCTTTGTTTATCTGGGGCTCCAAAAGCGAGCTCTCGTGGCCTCGTCACTGACTGATAATGTGAGCCATGTCGGTAGATGTAGACTAACTGGTTGAAGTTTGTGAGATAATCACGATTAACGGTCGGAGACAATAGGGTGATATGGCTTGGATTCGATCACAGTGGAGCAAGTGTTTTCACTCTTTATGTACTTCTAAATTTCATTATTTCATTATTTCTCCTATACATACGCTTGATTCGCACTTTCCTGTTAAATTATACTGTCGTGTTAATCATGTAAACCGTGATTAATCGTGCTAATGTGGTATGGTAACTTAGACCGATGTGTACGTGGGTTAGGTTCTACGTTGTTCATGACTGGTCAAATTGTTCGATATGTATCAACAAGTGGAGTCAAAACAACTAGATTTAGCCACATTTAATAGGTGGAAACTTTTTGTATTTATTTAGATTACAGGATTCTCAATCAATCGGCTATAATTAACACGAACAGTAAGCAAATTTACGTTAGCTCAAGTTTGAGAAGTACATCAGTACGAGATGAAATTAAGTCGGTTAGTCAGGTACAACGTAGAACCTGGTACATATGTATTGGCTTAAACTACCGCATCACATTAGAACAGAGGGGGGTGAATATCAATGTAGTGGAAATACTAGTGATCGGATAAAGAAAATATAATCCAAAAAGCAAGAATTGGTTCGTGAAGAAAAAGTCATAAAATAATTTTAAGCTTAGGATGTAAGGGAAGATAAAAAGTGAATGAGCCACTGTGAGTGGTTTTGGGTCATATCACTGAAAGTCTGCAACCACTGGTTACTATGTCCATGTATACCCCAGCCAAATATATCTGACTCTCCATATTTCCCTAATACCCTCTATCTAGCAAGATTAATACAATATGATTAGCAATAATCGTAGTAATAATTATAACGGGGAAGACTACACATTGAGAATACGGTTCGAGAAGACGGAATGAAGGAACAAGAATTCAATATCGAGATGGCAAAAAGAGTTGAATTCTGTGGAACCGCGACTAATCGTAAGCCATATCAACTAACTTTTCCAACCACCGATCACGGTTGTCGTGTTTGCTCTAAGTGGTTTAGAGATTAACCTATAGTGAGATCTAAAGAACACAATCATGAAAAGTCATAAATTAAGATGTTAAGATCAAGTTTAATCAACACTTGATTTAGAAGATTCTTCACAATTATTTCGGACTAAAAGTAATATGATTTTAGTTTCTATAGACAATATTTACAGTACCTATGTATACGAAAGCTTAGTTAAACCAAATAACAAGTAAAGTATGTCATTAAACTTACGGATCAGGGAGATGGTAATTTGAGGCAAAATTAAGTTGTACACGAGGCCTTACAATGTAACGATTCTCATCATCATGACATCTAAATTTATGAACATAAAATAACAATCAGTGGATAAATAAATGATCACTTAGACGCTAAAACAACAGAATAATTAAGTCACAAACAAAACAAGTGGACGACGGTCAGAGAGATATCCAGACAGATGTCCAGGAAGCATATATTTTTAAAAACTACTGTTGTGATGGTTTACAAAATCAATAATTTTATGGAAAATATGATTTATTGCCTGTTACATAAATTCGTATACGGTTAAATCTATAAGAGAATCTATTAACATGGCTATGAATTGCAAACCATAACGTAGGATCTACTGAGAATGTGTTGCTTTAAGTAGCTACAAATCGATTTAGTTAAACAAGAAACAATTCATATGATATTAAACTAAAAAACAGAGAATAAAGTTAACAGAAGCAGAAACAAAAATGAATATATATATATATATGTTACCGCCGATAATGACTGCTAATAAATCTCGCTTACGTAAGGGACTCAATATTTGTAATAACGGTTCCTTAATTTAGACATACAACGTAGATGTCTGTTTAAAAACTCCCGTTATGATGAGACAAAAAGAAAAAAGTGAATGATGGGAAGACAAAACATGGTAGAAATACCGCCTCCCAACAATCTGGACAGCTGTAACTAAATGACTTCTGTTATTCCTGGCACTTGGACAGAACCTAAAATCTGAAACTGTAGAAAACATCACTTCAGGGTTTGTGTCCCATGGTTTTGCTTTTTATATGTATATCATTGTATTGTGTATAATATTTTAACAAGAATCAGGATGTTTTTGGTGTAACTGTCTTAATGTTTGCAAAAGACAGGTTATATCACATCATACCCCTTGAGTTCTTATAGTTAGCTCTTAACCGACTTCGAAGATACACTAAGTATCCCTTTATACTGATGGCAAGCCTCATAAATAGTTGGTCTAACATTAAGTCGTAAACATCCTTACAACCTGGTACATATAAACATCAATCCAAGTTGTGAAAAGAAACGCAAAAAATAATTCTGAGGCTTGGGATCAAAAGGAAATCAAATATCCTATGTACCTACCAACATAGTTTATACCAACAATTAACAACTTTATGGACTGGTGATGAGTTTATATGTTCGGTACTACCTCTAAAACATCCTGCTGAGCATGTGCGATATGTGTCTCAACTATCTGTCAGTAAAGATCCACAACTATATTAGCTGATATGCTATCATAGCTTACTCGATGGTAATAACAAACGCGGGCAAAATGTCAATTCTAAGTAGCCTACGAATGTCTTTTACTTCTAACGACTACGTTTTACATCCATACTTCAGAACTGTTTATAACAATCTAATTATTAATGAGCATCCTTATATAATTATACTGAAAATATCGGACTGACAAAGAGTTGAAATAATCTATACTTTGTAAACAAAAAATAATAATAGATGAAAACTGGTTCCCTTAAACAATGTAACAGTGTATCATAAAATGAAGTGCGAGTTAAGGATTTCGAATGAACTCACCTTCTAACATCAGCCAAACTACTTAAACTTTGCAAAAATGAACTTGAACCACCTCTACGGAATTCGAATGGGCCGTAAGGCTTTTGCAATTTTAAAGCAAAATACACCCCACGACACGGAAAACATGGGGCCTTCCGAATAACAAGAAAATCCATATCCTTAATATCAATTTCATAACCTTTTCTATCTTCTTGTGACAATGATGAGTCTATAAATAAGGTAATCTGATTGGAAGCAATAGTGAGACTTACCTTGGTCATGATGGGGTACCCAGTGAATGCTTACTTTTGATCCCTAACAAAAATTATAATTATGAACAAAGATAATACTAACATGGTCAGTTAAGAACAATGTTCCTTTGATTGAAATGCTATCTGCTGGATATTGGTTGGAAATAGACATCAAATAAACATCCTCCCATTTTCCACAATCACTATTTCCAGCTCCGTTCTGAAAAAAAATTATCAAATCAATAGGTAAAATACGTCAAGAAAAGTTAAGACAATCACTAACGTCAAAGATTTCAAATGTGCTATGAACTTCATGCAGTAAACACAGGCTTATTTATTTGGATAAGGAACTTCCGAAAAGTAGTTTGCTAAAGGATATATATAGCTTTAAGCAGTGAAACACTTCACTAGTAATATAAAGCATTCTGGGATAGCTAAGCGGTGACAGAAACGAAACAAAATCCTTCCATAGAAGGTATTGATTAATGCAGCTTGAAAGATTTGTGTTGAATCGACAAATTATATGTCTCTCATGACCATACTTACTAGCCGTGGATTCTACTAGCCTGTATGATTTTTATTCACTACTTTAAGTTTAGCTGATCTGGGGAAATTATTAACACTTTATCATTTTACCTCAATATATTGATCCAAAATATGACAAATTGTACATTGTTTACATCAGTTAATCTATCACGTAACACTAACAGTTTTGCCTTCTCAATCATAATAAAGTTAAGTAACATATTTTGTCAGCCAGTTATCATATCAACAGGTTTCCCGAGGTAGCAAATTCATTTTCATGAACGACAATAATGTACGCCTAACAACGATTTATTCAGTAGCAACGATTATTAGCCGAGTATGGATGAAAACTTTGAGTAATAAACCGTAGTAGCATCACCAATCTTCGATCTTCTTACATCGTTATATCTTTTCAATACTTAGCATCCAAGAAAATCCGTTGGAATTTATGGCAAACCCTTTTTCTGAAACATCTAGAAACAGAGTAGATCTTCTTAAATACTTTTTTATGTCGACAAAACAAAATATTCCATAAATAATTGCTCTAATATATAACCTAGCATTATCTCGAACTAATTTAGACGGTTTTGTTGAGTCTGAATGTAGTAATAACGATTTTGCAACAGGTGTACCATAAACTTGAACAAAACTGGATTATAATCACAAACTGAGGAATATAGAAAACTTTCAGCAGATATTGAATGATTTCAAGTATACATGTCTCAAATAGAAATTTGAGGTAATCTGGCTTGATCTCTTTGCCTCAGTAATGCTAAAATCCCTCATCCCTGCAAATGTTGAAAAAGGAGAGACCAGTGGTAGTTGTTTAATGGTGACTTTGAATTAGCATTTATATTAAGTTAGTGTTTGTTGGTATCCTATCTAAAGAATCACGTCCTTAAGATGGATCGAAGAATAGCTTGAGACAACAGTGAATCACTTAAAACATAAGCTAGACGCTGTTAAAGCCTTTGTTGCATCGTTCTGTAGGATGCATATTCAAAGTGAGTCAAATCTGTCTCTTGTTCACGGTAAGAATGAATACCTACTGTCGAAGTTTTACTTGTTCACAAAATCGTCACTTGGTTTCGTGTAGCTCCATTTTCATGCCATTGAAATCAGAACTTCATTACAAAAATGAAAAACACCACCCGCAATTGTGGATTAGTATTATAGTGTCACAAATTTAATGTGCATATTTACTGACATGATATTTGATAGGCTATGATAAAAATTCACTCATCGTCTTAATATATATGGAATTAGCATGAATTGCAGAATGTTGGAACATTTCAATTGTATTTTGGGAAATTTAATTGATCAGGTATTGGACAAATCAATAAACACCTACATACAATAGAAGAACAATCTGTCGAATTTATTAGAGCAGCTAAACTAGAATACCTCATCACTCGTGCATATTTGCTAGTATGACTTGTCAGGTGATTTCAGTTAACACCGAGTACTTAAGACTTACACCGAAATCTGAGTTCCATGAATTGAAAGATCTTACTGATAGGCTGTAATCTTAGCATTGCATGTATACGTACCGACGTTCTACACGTAAAAGCGGTTGATGTGATAAGTAAGAAGTCAAGCAGAACCAACGTTAACAACAACTAGCAATCTAGTAAATTGCAGGTAAATAAAGCCACGCTACTAATTACATTGCTAAAGTTATGTCTTTGATGGATGAAAACATAATTATATGCAATCACGGCCGCGAAGTTAAGATGACTATTAGTAAAACGACGAAACAAAAGAATTACTCGACTGTGAAAAAGCAATGAGTATGTACCAGGGGCTGAGGAGACTAGTCAAGATGACTCAATGAGGCTTTAAACGCAAGTACTGCTGAATTGCACGTCGTCAAGAAATGAGAGGACAACAAAATTGGTCCATATAGACCAGACATATATTTACACATAAAATCAAGTGTAGCCTACTTAAATGAAACAAAAATATTAGGGTAAAATACCATAGACAGAAGTGATCGAAGCACACAAAATATAAAGTTCGAATTTATATGTTTATGAATAAATACATCAGCACGAATGTATATAATTAACCAGGACCGAAATGGAGACGCTGATAAACAAGATAGTTCTAAGCATTACAAAAATATTGTACCATGTATTTCTAAGGGTTAGCAAAGGAGTTCGCCGATGCTTTTGTCGCAAAACTAAGAAGTCACACAATTACCATATGTTAATTGGCAAGACAGACGAACCACCCGCGCTGACCATCTGAATCAACTAGTGGCCGGAAAAGGATTCAAACATAATACCTCCATACCAATTTCATTTAACAAAATGGCCTGATAAGTATATTATGAGTCTGTATACCATGATTAGAAATTGCACATCAAAGAGCTAATGTATTTTGCATTTGATCATGATTCGGAATCTGTGGAGTGACCTTGTGCTGACTAACTTAAAGACCTTATATTTTGTTAAAGTTCATCAGTGTTATGTGTGTAATAAGTTTTTGCATTAAACGTTATCAATACATACTGTACTAATATTGTTTAAATGTATCATTATCACTATTGTACACTACTACCACGATACACACACTTTTACACACTTCACCCTTGGCGCCTGATATTGTCTACTGTACGAGTTGCGAATACACTATCGTGGCAACGTTCTTCGTTTTGAATTGAATCTTATTTACTGATTGCTTGGAATTATAAATTATTCCCTACTTTACAGCATCAGAACTAGACACTCCACGTCCCTGTCGCTCCTCTCCGCTGAACCGACTGGAATAAAGCTACACTGGACGTTCGCGTTCATATATATAGCATGTGGTGATAATTTGGAGAACCTATCATTCGCCTCAAACAGCGCAGTTAGTCCAAGTAAACTAATTCTAATTGAAATTGAATCAATTATATGTACTTGCATTAACTGTTGATATAGTATTTATTCTTATCTGACTGTTTGTAAGGCGTTCATTTACTCGGTAGTGTTCCATGGCCGCCACAACCTTTGATTGAGTTATAAATGAATACAAACTGATGTTGATGAAATGCAGAACACTTCTTTCCTTTAGTGTTGGGTCATCATTTACTCTGTAAAAGCATCGAAGTTTACAAAAACACGGCAAAAACTTAAAAATATTTAGTCCTTATATACTTCTGAATCATTAGTGATGAAAGGGTAAACTAGCATTTAACATATTTTAAAATTTTACTCTATTTATAAACAATATCTATATTCGGGTGTTATGAAAATTGTTGATTAATAACTCTGCAGACCGTTTTGGGTTAGTTATTCATTGTTTACTAGGAGACATTGAACAACTGCTTCGTCCTTGAATAAGACTCTCCAGCAATGCGTACCTACGACCTCATAAAGAATCAAACCCAGGACCTCCTGGCTTCAAGGCGAATGCTTTACTACTGAACCACTGATCTAGTTATAACAGGTGATGATTTCTGAAGTTTTCGTGTGAAGACGTAACCAATGGATTTCGATCATAAAGGGGTGAAGTATTTACCCACCAATGGGATTAGATAAAGTGGCACAAATATATGATGTCTTAAATAAGATTGCACTATTTAGACATCCAAAACCAAGAATTCCAAAAGATTTGTTCATCCAAACGCATATACGAAAACGCATCCAAAGACATGCTTCCCAATTTCATAAATGTAGAGACTTTTCATCACTACTCACAATGAAAGAAATATATATAATGACTGTAGAGATATGCATGGAAAATCCATTGTACAAGTAAAATAAGCTATAGTAAACAAAAATCCCTGTGCTCTTCTAAAAAATTTTAGAAGTGAAATCAAGTGTTTTAAAATAAAAAGCGGAAGCCTCCTTATTAATGAAAATCAAATATACAACAACCCTAAACTCATCGCTGAGTTATTTAGTGAACACTTTAGTACAATACTAACAAAGGGAACTTTTGGAAATGACTAAGAATTCACTATAACACCATCGTTTGAACTCGTAAATGTTATCTTCACTAGACAAAATGTTCATAAGGCAATAAAGACCCTAAAGTACACAAACACCGGAGGGCCTGATGGTATCCCAGCAAGTATGCTAAAAAGCTGGAACGAAAACCCCCATCTACTACTTCTTCAATTGCTTACAATATCACTCTCTTATGCATGCTAACCATCAACCTGGAAAACCAGATATGTAATCTCCAAAATCATAAGTGGACCGATTTAAAAATGTGGAAAATTATCGACCAATTTAGCTAACGTCTGTTATCTTTGGAGTGATGAAAAAGTTGTCAAGGTTAAAATATTTCAATGTCACCACGAACAGAATCTGCTCCCCATCTCACAACATGAGTTTTTAATAACTATCTTAACGATATAACCACTTAAAACGACAAGAAGATGGTAGTATCAACCGTTTTTCTCGACTTCAAGAAAGCTTTTGATAAAGTTCCACATCAGAAACTTCTCTATAAACTAAAGTCATTCCGAATTAAAGGCCCATTACACTCTTGGCTCAACTCATTTATCACAGGAAGCAGTCAGTTAGTTAAATATAATGACCACCTCTCATCAGCCAGACTTATTACCAGTGGAGTTGTTCATAGATTCTCTTCTCTATCACATGTATACAAATGATACATGCAAAAGTCATACCTCTTGACAGATTATACCTATATGCCTATGACCTGAAAATAGTTTACAGCTTTAAGCCTAATACATTTAGTGAAGTCACATCCTACGTACAAAATCACCTAGATAACATGTCGATCTGGAGCCAGGAATGGCAACTACTATTCAACCACAGCAAGTGTGGGATTATGCGATTCGGAAAATATGATGTTCAACAAGGACTTTATTTGAACGAATATAAAATCAGGACACTGAGCTCCATATGTGACGTGGGTATATGCTGCGGCAAGAGCCTTAAGTTTATTGAGCATGTGTCGTCAACCACATCTAAGTCAAGACGACGAATCGGCTTTATTCTTCAAAATTTTTGCACAAACCAAATTACCCCATGATGGATGTTCGCAGAACCTAATAACTTAATACTTAGGTGCATCAGGGACCAGGACCTACGACATATTTTCTCGATTCAGCATACATAGCACAGACACTTGTTTACCTGACTATCAACCATACGCAAACCCTACTACCTCTCGATGGATGTCGGCCGAACCTAGTATCTTACTGCTAAAGCGCATAATTGACCAGAACCTGGAGTGAGTTCACTAGTTTCCCTCCCCACCCACTTTTAATCAGTTTTATATGAATCGCTATATCGTCCACACACCATTCAAACCTACTACTGGAATAACTTACTGGTCTCCTGATATCTACCAATATTATGCTAGTTTCTAGTAACCACTCGTTTAGCCACCAGACACTATACTCTTCCATACCTCCAATACTAATTTATTCTTCTCTAAACTGATTCCAGTCATAACAGCAGAGTAACAGTTAGTTATCTAGTTTCTAGTTTGTGACTTCAGTAGTCTATGTAACATGTAATAATATACCTGCTCAGATAAGGTTGACCAAAAGAGTACTTGTGTTGTTGAGCTTCGAGTACAACGATATAATTTCCATTGAACCTGTAAATTCATGAGCCTAACATCATGAAAGAGGGAGGGTGGAGCTTTCGGCCAACAGACATGATAGTGTGGCAGACAATTTTAAACTTCCATTGTCTGTAGAGCGGAATATGTTTTATGTTTACGGCTACCTACTGCGGTTCTCACAAGAGCAAGGACTCAGTGATGATACTTCAAATACTTCAGCAATGCTACTCAGACTCATACATGAAGTCTAATTGACACTACCTATTTATCAGGGAATTCTACTCTAAGTTAAACCAGACCTCTACGCTGCAGACTGTGATACTGATACCTAGTTAGTTAAGATTAATAAAACATTACCTACATACATAACTATTTATTACATCTAGTGCGACACTGTGGACTAAATTAATAGCCATCAATTTCCCTTTACACGGAACCTAGTACAGAACTACCGACTAATTAAAATCACGACAGTAAACTCACAAATATAGAACAAGGTAATCAAAGATAAAAAATATCTGACTACCTAATAAATAGAGGCTTAACTATTGCTTCTGAGCAGGGCTTTCTCAAAAAGAGATCTTGCGCCATATGTCTCAATGATTTCTTAAAACCGTGGTCAGAAGAAGTTAGTGACAGTATTTTACTTTGACATAAAATAGCATTCTACAGGGTACCACAAAATCTACTAATCTGCAAGCTCCAGTCCACAGCAATCACTAATCCTCTCCTAAGTTGATGCAAATCATTTCTCACAAACCGATATCAGATAACAAAAGTATGCACTGCGACGTCAACACCACAAATTACAATCAGTAGAGTTGGGCGAGGTAGTGTTTAACAGCCTCTACTCTTCACCACATATATCAATAGTACATGCAGATGCTTCATAGTGGTAAAGTCATACCTGTATGCTGACGACTTAACAGTAGTCTATAAGATTGAGAAACAGGATGTGTTACACTGCATCCAAAATATACAATGCGAGCTAAACAATCTAGATTGAAGTCTGGAATTTAATACTCAGAAGTATGGATGGATATACGTAGGGAGCGCAGAACTTAAAATAAAAATTGTACTTAGTAACCAAGCACTTCCAAAATTTAATTCTGTAGCTAACCTAGATATATAATATCCTCACAGCCAAAACTACACTGAGTACGTTTCTGATAAGATATTCAAGTCACGTTGACTCTTAGGTTTCATTCTAAGGAATCTTAACCAAAATGAGTCGAGACTCACTCTTAACAAAATATGTATAAGATCTATACTTGAGCACTGTTTCCTACCAATAAGCAACCTACGAACAGGTGAGAAACTGCTAATGAAGTTTGCAACGTAATTTAACAAGTGATTAAAAACAACTTAGAAATTGACTACATAGCTAGGTGTCATATGCTTGAACTTGAATCACTATGGAGAAGAAGACTAGGAACAAAATTATTATTCTTTTATAAACTGCTGTGCAATCTAAACCATAACTCAACTAATATTGCTTACTCAACCCATACTTGTGATTATGTTGTGAGAAACAAGCCCTTTCAATTTGAGGTTAATAAATACAAAACGGAAGCTTGCGGAAACACGTTTTTGCATAGGTATGGACAAATATGGAACAAACTGCCAGTAGAAGTATGTATGGCAGTCAATCTCCGAGTATTTTGTAAGCCACCTAATGTTGCTCTTACGGGTATTAGCCTCCTAACTGATGAAGTCACTGATTCAGGCACACTAGGAATAATATGTCTCTTTAATATCTCAGATTAGTTGGATATCAAAGACATACAAAGCGATGACGTTTCTGAGTAAAATATATTAATGGTTAAATATATTTTGGTTATATGCAAATGCTTTAGCATAGGTAAACCTTTTCAATACGTAGATGATCTTAAAAGTGTACTCATTACCTCCTCACGAAATCGCACACAATGACGTCACTGCTAAAACTTAAGAAGGTCGCAGTATGGTGCTCGAAATGAAAGTTAGGTTTTAATGCTTCTAAGTGTGGTTGGATATGCTTTGGAGATTAGTGTCTTAATTTTGGTCTCTCCATAAATGGTAATGCGTTATCAAGGCTTCAACCAGTAGTTGACTTCGAACTAAGGTACTCATATAATTTGTCTTTTACAGAATAGTTTACTATGCAGACATCCAAGTCACATAGACTTCTGGGTTGTATACCATGTAACTCTTATAATATTAATTCTTGTATTCTACTACAGGAAGTTTGTGTCCAACTTTCACTAGAATACTGGACCTTTATTCTCAATAATGTTTCCATTTAAAATAAACTCAGACTAGAGTCTGTCCAATGTCTCATTACCCTTCGTATTCTTGAAGTTGATCTTATTCTAGATTATCAAACCAGATGCACTAAGTTAGGACTAGATACTTTATGCAGCCGTCGACTGAAGTTGAATCTAATCTTTTCTTGCAAGATATTGAACAAATTAGTGTTTTTATCATATAATACAATTCAGCTCGAGGAACCTTCGTACTATAACTTACACAATTCAGCTTCGAAAATAAAAATACCACATTTTAAATCTACTCTTTGCATGAAACATTTTACAGAAAAATCCCCAAGATTCTCAAATCATTTGGGAAACAGATCTACTGCCTTTATTTGTACGACACGTTGGTAATTTCATCTCATCTGATGTTTCATTAAAAGTGCTTACGCCAACTATTGTTTCTTACTCCACTAGTGAAATATTAGGGACTCTGAATGTGTGAGCACCATTCACCTGTCACAGTCATACGCCAGTCTTCTTCTTTTTTGATCTACTAATAGGCGGACGTGGTGAGTTGCATCTTTTAATGCCCTTATAAACACTAGATTTTGCTCATTCGTTTTACGATACCAATACTATTGTTTTGTTTTCCCTTCTTTCTTCCCCTCTTTAGTTGTGGGTGATAGTGTATAAGGCAAGTATGGAACCTACTGGCACAATACTATTGAGTTCTATACTACGCCCAAATTCCGAATACTCTTGGTCTTATCCCTCATCCGGACATGCTCCATGATTTATTTTGCTCACTCTCAGCAGTTTTTTGAAATCTTACCGCCCCGGTCGTGAAGCGTGCGATTCTTAGTCATATCTGCACTGTGATACAATACATATATTTGGTATCCTAGTACTGCAAACTTTGATATCGTTGGTACGGTTCTCAATTCGTATCTTCATGCATTATGAATGTCTTGATAGTGATTATTCACCAAAATCCTCGTATGTATGTGATCCTTTATGATTTTGATTATGCCTGTAAACTGGAATGCTCTCATGCACAAAATAATACTTGAAAATAAAAGCCATTTTTTTAATCACCTACACCCACCAGAAGCAAAACGACCTAAAATCAATCAAATCATGCATTGTATATTCCTTATACCCACACAATACACACATAAAAATAATTTCATTTTTGTTTTCTTAATTTTTGTATATGCTACATAGACATATATTTTCTCGATTCAGTATATGAAGCACAAATGCAAGTTTATCTGAATATCAAACTTGCAGTGACCAGAACCTACATGATTCAAAATATCTAACTGGAAAATGAATCGAATTGAAACCTATAACGTCACAAGGAACCATACAGAAATCTTGTCTCACTCTTCCAAACCTCTGGACATGGTTAATTTTGAAAAATCCGCACTCATAAATCGATGTTTACTCTTTTAAATTTAGAGCGCTGTGTGTTCACTTTTATTGCTTCCTACAGTTTGAAATTTCAAACTCAGTAAAATTTAATAACTACACTCAAATATGTGTAAATCTTTCCACTTCTGGTCATCATTCACATGCTTGCATTTCTCACTACATTACTATACATTTTAATAGTGGATGTTTATTTATCGTAGTCTGATTGGTTTGTGTAACCATTTAACCCTCCTATGATTTAATATATTTTTGCTGACTTTGCCTATAAAAATGACTTGCTCCTGATATCAACGGGACCGCTAGTTTTGCTAAATTTCATTAAATGGTTATCTTTATTTAAAAAAATGGATTTGTTGTCATTGAAATAAATTGTCTGTTAGTTGTGCATCTATAATGTAGGAAATGAGCATTTATCTATCATGCACCTTAAAGTTTTATCAAATAGACTTCAGCATACGCGATCATTCACTGCTAGCTGTACAAAACTGATCATGCCTTTAAAAATAACATATTACTGTTTTCAAAAATAAATCATTAATAATGTTAAATATGGCAAAATTACAGCTGTATATCTTGGGAATGATAGAAAAAATAAACAAAATCGCTGGACACTATGATTGCAGAAACATGTGTAGTGTAAATCACTCAATCAATCATCGTCATTAGATCATGACGTGACATACTATGGAAAGCATCTCCTCCCTAAATCAGCCAGTATGGATGCTGCAATCCACTTTCTGTTTAAGATTAAATATATATTTTTCATTCATCACTGTTATTTGATTTCTAAATATTCAAAATCCATGGTAATAGATAATACCTACTCTGCATATAACCCAAACGTAACTTTGTCATACAAGGTGGGAATTTCATATATATTCGTAGCAACGCAAGCCTTTCACTACGCCATCCTCCCGATTGTTGAAGGTGTCTTACTAGCGAGACCGAAATTCTCACCGGCTGAAATAGACGATGTCCCACATAAATAAGAAAAAGAAGTTCCCAAGTTTTCCTACATGTCGATACTTTTCTGATCTCGAAATAAAGGTATACGCCGCATACATTTACGTTCAACAAGGCATGAAAATACGACTGACTTGCTTACTCGAAACCTGCTTTGTAACATAAATTTGTGTAGAATCCTAATAGCTCTGTTTAGCAGTAGTGATTCTGTCCTCTCTAAGCTTTCCTGTATAGGGTGAATGTAGAACAAAGTTACTTTGCACATATTGATCACTGGATGTTGAATGATATGTCCCCACTCTTCAAGTCATTAACTGATAAAATCTTCATCTCTTTTTCTACGAACGGAAAACTCACATTAGTGTTAGCATCACAACACCTACAGCAAAGCCTCGAAGATGTATAGAGTTCCCAGTTGTTTCCCTAGCCTCATACCCACCGATGACATATTGAGAAACTAACCCACTAGTAGACGTTATCGGCGGCCGCAGCCGGTGGAAATAGCCGCCTGTTACTCATCACTTATGTGGTGACTATGGTTTACTACCTTATCGACAATAGCGCAGAAGTCAGAGTTATACCTGCAACTCTATTCAATCGCCAACATGAAGAAGCATTCCACGTTCAGGCGACCGATGAGATAGAAATAGCTACATATGGAAGAAGACATGTTTTCTCGAACGTAGGTTTACGAAAACCTATACACTGGATTTTCACTATCACCGATATGAAAACGTTTATGACAGGAAAAGATTTACTGAGCCACCACAACGTGCTTGTGAGCTCTAGCAGAAAAAGGCTATTGAATAGCAACACGAAGCTATATATCCGATCACCCACTGCCCTAGTTTGTAACCTATGCCTCCATTGTTTTGAACATTTAATAAATCCGTACTTTCAGCCAATACTTGACAAGTACACAGATCTGATTTATGCAACGTGGAAATTATCATGTGTAGCAAAGAATGCAGCATCAGGTCACGACTATAGATCAACAAATTTTCTCTAAAGCACGCCGAAATGCGCCCATGGAAAGGTTGCGAAAAGTGAATTCTGCAATATGATAGACCTAGGGATAGTCTGCTCAAACTATCCCTTCTCACACATCCACCATCTAGCAACCTCCTTGAGGAGTATAACCGTGTTTTCAGAAATCAACCTAGTGTAGGCGTGCAGTTAAAAACGGATGCCTGAAAACGAAAATTTCCAAAACTCCAATCATTACCACATTTCGCCTTTAAGAATTTTCTTCGGATGTCTTCTGTCTTGGGAGCTTGACTATGTCCATGCATTCGTCGACGTATACTTGATGGCATGCCCAGAAGAGGAAGCACATATTAAACATTTGGACACAGCTTTTGGAAGACTGCGACAATGTAAAATTACAGTTTGTATACAGAAATGCCAAACTGAAAAAACCTCGTTAGATTTTCTGGCGTATACTATTTATACTAATGGTATATAACCTCTAAAACACAAGGTGGTGGCTATTGTAGTGTATCCGAAACCAACCACCGTTAACAGCAGCGAGCTTTCAATGGATTGGTGAATTATAAGTGATTAAGACTCAAGTATGCATCTATCATTAAACCACGAACAGATTAACTTCGTAGAAATAATATGATGGTCAGAATGGATTCAGAGTCGACGAAGGCCTTCAGTGTAACAAAAGAAGTAGTAGCTAATGCGACTATCGTGGTCCATCACAGTACTACATTTCCCGTCAACATCGCTTCTGATGCATCTGACTTTCCCATTAGCCCAGTTCTAAAACAATGGATAAAGCAAACTCGGAAACCTTTGGCATTCTTCTCAAGATGGTTGCAAGCTACCGAATCAAGATACAGTACGTTTAAACGTAAACTATTGGTCATGTACTATGTTGTACGACATTTTAAACACTTCTAGGGAAGCAAAGAATTTACTAAATACGCCGATCACAAACCACTGATGTCTTCCCACAAGTCATCTTTAGATAAGCACTCTTCACGAGAGTTTAGCCATTTAGAATAGACTTTCAATTTCTCTGCTGATCTATGATATATGTCTGGAGTTAACAATGTAGTTGCCAACGCCTTATCAAGAACACATTCCTTGTATCATATTCAAGGAATCGACGTTGTTGAACTACCTTGACTTCAAAATGAAGACAATGATCCACATCACGAGTTATCCACAAAAACACTAAGGTTCCAAACAAAAACGGTTGGAAAATACAGAGACAATTTGTAATTTTTTGCGGGGTCGGCCCGTTCAATCGTATCTAGGAGTTATCAACACATCATCTTCAATACATTGCACAATTTCTATCATCCTGGAGCTCGTGCTATGTTTAAGCTGATTACTTAAAGATTAAACTGGTTGAAAATGAACAAGGATATAAATGAATGAACATGCTCTTGTATGACCTGTGTATATAACAAGGTGATGCGACATAAAAAATGACTCTTGAAAATCTCCCGATTTCCAATGCGCGATTAGACCACGCCAACCTTGATCTGGTAGGACCTTTACCAGGATCAAACTGATTATATTGTTTCTAAACATACGTGTACTGAATCAGAAGAAGTTCTACAGAAAGTTATAACTAGTGAAATGATTGCTCGTGCCATCGTCAAACGATGGATAGCAAACTTTGGTTGCCCATCCACAATAAAGACAGACCATGGACGTCAGTTTGAATCTGGCATGTTCCCTTATCTGACCGAAATCCTTGGAACAACGTGCTTCCAAATAACTGCTTTAAAATATAGCAAACATGAAGAAGACGTCAGCGTTGACCACCTCAAAGCAATTTATCTATAAGGTAAACCTTCAAATATCTAATTTGTTGCAATACATCCAAAACTGGACATCGAAAAGGTCACTATGCCCTGATGAACGACTAATAATCAAGAAGAAACTTCATATAGTTTTATAATGTCGAAAGCTACACATTTTAGAAGAACTATATTAATTCCAGAACAAATAAACCAATATTGCATTTATTAATTTTGTTTTAATTTCCCCACCCTTAACGTATTGGAAAGCATTTTTTAAAAAAAGTCAGATCAAAATTATATTTTTTATCACAATTCATTCGATTTTTCATATTTTTGCATGTTTAAAAAACGTTATATTCACATGAACGTTGTCAATATTCTGTACGTTTTTGTAGCTACATTTAGATGTGAAATTCATTTCTCTTTATGAAGAGGCACATATTTAAAATTTTTCTTGTATTTACCTACCGCGCTGTCTCGAAACGAAAAGAAAAACGCTGAAGATGAAAAATTTGTTTTGTACAAAATTTTTTATGCAACGATGCCTAAGGATAGGCACAGACGTCTAAAAGCTGCACAACAATACAAGCTATCAAAGGAACGTTTACCAATGTCTAACGTAGAGTTTTATCCTTTTCATGGTAGATCATAGGGTTCTCACGAACCTATTGTGGAGACGTTAAGCTGTAGCTGTAAATATTGACCCAAATAAATAGTGTTACAGGCTATCGGCGTTGGTACTGACCATCTTTGTCTTAGCAAGCACGACGGGTTGAAGGCGCTCAGTCACACATCACCACCAGATCACAACGCGACACGACGTGAGCAGCAATTCTTTCTTTAGTTAGCCAGCGTAAACAGTGCACTTGCATTGACGCTTTACTTGCAATCAAATAAAACTTCTCCTCCATTCCTCAACGCCTTCTGATTTATTCTTATTCGTTGGTGTGGGTTTAGTCGTCAAAAGTTGCCCTGGTTATATGACAAACGTTACGTGAATACATATCGGGAACACTTTATCGACCTAAAAAGATTTAGAGAAGCAAGAATACCTGACCATCACAGTTATTGTGAGCCACACCACAGAGTCATTGAATTATGTGGACAACTACGTTGGGAACAACATTATCTTAATCGAATTGAGTAAAGTTGGGTTGTCAGCTGATATCAGTCTAGCATCTCTGCCGAGTTATTTACGAATTTCACTACGCACAATCGCATCAGTAATATTCAACTCAAAATTCCGGCAGATTAGCGTTAACTTTCAAAAACTATTCAAATTAAAAGTGATCGAATATAACTGAATGAATGATCAAATCTTACACTGTATCACTCCATTTGAACTTGATTTGTAATTTGTGTCTCCGAAGATTTTGAAAAAAGTGGCTGTTTATGTTAAAAAGCCGTTCCCTACAATTGACTGGAAAAACTGTAGGGTAGATAACTGCATATGAGCTGCACTCGATTAGGTTTCAATGTAAGATTTGTTTAGGTTCTTTAATTATTGACTTTTGACCTAGAGCCTCCAGCCGTGACCTTGGGTTCCTCATATGTTAATGGCTTTCTTGTGTTGTGGGTGATGGTAATCTGATATTACTATTATTCTAACCTTTTAATACAGGACGAGGTGAGCACTTGTGTATTTCCTACGTCGGTGGATCGCAGTGAAGACGACTCACCCCCTGTTTGTTTAGTAGAGCTTATAAATTCGAAAACTAAAGTATGCAGTGTATATTTTTTCTCTGATAATAAAGGTTATTGATAATCATGAACCAACGGAACTTTGCAATGCTAACGGAAACATAGACTTACAAGTTAACAGGATTGCTAATCATACAGTTGAAGAAATCCATTCACTTAAAAGTGGTTCTTTGTCACCAGGATCCCACTGCCTTAAATCTGAGCCTTCTATAACGGTACGTTTTTTTGTGTGCGAATTTGCCTTGACACATGTTAAATGGATACGTTAACTGAGCTTTACTGTATTTTATCATATGTGCACTATGGATTATTTCCATTTTTTTCTGTTCTCGAAACCCCTGTTTCTCTTAAATTACCTAATCCTTAATGTCTCCATGTGGTGCGAAATGTGCTTATAGTTATCCTGATTATGTTTTGCAAACCTATATCTACAACATAAGTAACAAGTCTTTTACTTCCACCAGCGCTGCTACTTAGCTTCATTTTTCCCATAATTAAAAAGCGGGTCTTGTCCATAAATATTATGTAAATACCTCATCTTATTCCGTCCCTCAAATAATTTCTCATAGATTAGGAAAAGAAAATTTTCGGAATACATTGCTGTAAGGGCATCTTAACTTCACACAACTCAAATTTTGGAAAATTACGTAGGCAATATAAATAGGATATTTTAACAGATGACCTTTTTTTTTCATATAAGGAATATATTTGCTCCATTTTTGTTCACCACAACGCTTTAGGGAAATGAATATAAAGTCCTTATACACAGTAGATGAGTTTGCTCTTAACCACCTTATGAACCTAGTTAGTACGTTAACATTCAGCTTAAAAGATCAGGACTAAGGAATTGTTAAGATCATCAGCTACTGCTGGTTTTGCCGTGACACTAACTAAGCGTGAACTGACTAATAAAAAGGCGGTTTCGGATGGAATGATATTATTGTTAGTAAAGAAACTACCAAAATGAGTTAAGTCAGTCAGTGACAACGTAAAACCTGGTGGTACATGCATTCAAGTTGCTATGCACCAATTAGCAGATAGAGATTACATTGTCGGACCGAATTCCAGAGTAGTGGAGGTAGTAATAGAGTTAGTATTAATGGAGAGAGTTAGAGATCGGAGATAAGGTTAAAAAAAATGCAATTCAGTAAACAGAAAACTATGATGAATCCAGAAACTTAGAATTTGGAGTAGGACAAGGAATGGATACACCTGCGCCATTGCGAAAGATTTTGAGCCATATCACCTAAAGTCTCTAACCATTTGTTACGATCATCAGACAGGCTCCAAACAGGTAGTCTGCACTTATTAACATGGCTCAGCCCAATTGTCAATGACTTCATGGACTGGTGCCGTGTTTCAGTTTAACCCTCCCCCCATTGCTTTTTCCAGCCTACACCTACACCAGATAGCATTGTTTGTCGAGGTAGGCAGTGGTTAGGCACGCGTAACATATGTTCTAACCACCTCAACTGATGAAGATTTACTACACCAATCGATTTACCATACTTATCCACTGCCGTATTCCTAACCCACGTATTACTCAGTGGTCCCATAAAACGCGAGCAATCCTGCGAAGACATTTATGATCAAATACTCCAAGCCTTTGAATATCCTTTATCTTTATTGGCTATGTTTTACATCAATAAGGTAAAACTGATCAGATTGCTGCACTGTGAACGCGTCCTCTGGTCGGTAGACGGATGTTATGCCTCCACCACAAATGACGCCAATTGGCAAAAGCCAATAGAGCCTTCTGCATGCGAGCCAAAATTTCAACAGGCACCAGACCTTTGGGGCTGATTGGACTCTCACGATAAGTGAAGCGGTAAACACATTCAACTTCTGCGCTCCCTATCACTAATTTTAGTGCCAAAGCAAGCCAATTGTGATGCAACATTTTGCATTTGGATGAAGAGAATCATATTCCAAACATGTTTACGTTGTTGTCTAAGGTAGTCAGAAGATTCTACATTTTATCAGAATCTGCACCCAATAGAATGATATCATCTGCATATTCTAAGTCAACAAGTTTATCTCCTGGAAGGCGGTTAACCCCTGAGAAGTCAGACAATAAAAATGTTAACTCTAGAAGCATGTCAATGGTAAAATTAAATAAAAATGAGTAAAGCGGACAACCTTGGCGAACACCACTTGAAGTAATTAATTTTGAGGACAGTCAACCGTAAGTTCTGACTCGACTAGTAGTATTCGAGTAGAGAGCTTGTATAAGGTTAATGTACTTCTCTGGTACACCTTTCAGTGACAGACATTGCCGAATAGCCTTACGATCGATAGAGTCAAACGCTGTCTTAAGGTCAAGGAATACAGCTATTGTTGGACGTCTGAAAGTGTGCCTATGTTCCAGAACCTATCGAAGTGTGAATGTTTGGTCTATACAACCACGTTCGGGTCTGAGTTTGCTTGAGTTTGTCTTGAGTTTGCTTCTCACGAGCTTTAGTTAGACGTCGAAGTATTATCGAAGCTAATATTTTAGACACTATTCGTTAATTTGATTCCTCGGTAATTGTCACAAGAAGACTTCCGTCCTATCTTATAGAGTGGGACGATTAGTGTTCGAAACCAGTTATATGGGATTATATCCAGTTCCCGAATTCTAGCCAAAATCTCAGTTAATCTCGCTGCCAAAACTGGACCACCTTCCTTAAATATCTCAAGGATTAATCCATCAGGTCCTGCTGCTCTCCCCTGCTTTAGATTGCCTATAGCTCTCTCAACTTTGTTAAGACCTGAAAGACTGGTATCAATTTGCTATTCAGGATGCTTGGGGATGGTGGGTAATTGAGGTAAGGCCGAGGGCCAGTTGAACTGTTCTCTAGAGTGTTCTGTCCATTGCTCTAACCTTCTGGATTGACGGCGAATGATAGTCCCATCTTTTTCCGAAATAGTTCCACTTACAACCAGATTTCTGATACCCATTTCCTTGATACGTCTGAACAGACAGACAGACAGATACAACGCAGAACTTCGTACGTACGTACATCAGTTCAGGTTGCCATACCACATCAGCACAGAGACGCAACTGTCAGTTCAAATCCAAGAGTGATAGCGATAGTAGAAGTATTAGCAGTAATGCAGAAAATTAGGGAGCGAAGATATGATTCGAAAAGTACAATTCAGTGAGATAAATTTGAAAGGAGAAAGATAGAGAATTCAGAAGGTTAGATTTCGAGAGAACACAAAGAGTGGATGCACCTGCGCCATTGCGAACGATTCTGAGCCATGTCGTTCAAGGTCTCTAACCATTGGTGACTTTCGTCTCGCGGACCCCAACCATGCAGCCTACATCTACCAACATGACTTAGTCCACTTGTCAGTGACTTCATCGATTTCTGCCATGTTTTCGTTTGGCCGCCCCTAGCTTTCTTCCAACCTATTCCTATGCCACAAAACATAGCTTGTTGAGGCAGACGGTAGTTAGACATGCGTAACACATGTCCCAGATACCTCAACTGATGAAGTTTCAATACTTCATCTATTGATTTGCCATCCTTTCCTAGAACCCGTTTCCTAACGACAGCATTGCTCACTCGGTTGTCCCACGATACTCGAACTATGCTTCGGAGACACCTATGGTCGAAGACCAGTAACCTACGAATGTCCTCTACTCTTAACGGCCATGTTTCGCTCCCGTATAGTAGGACAGAGCGAACTGCTGCACGGTACACTCGTCCTTTGGTTAGCAAGCGGATATCTCGCCTGCGCCATAAGTGACGCAACTTGGCAAAAGCCAATCGAGCTTTCTGTATCCGTGCTGAGATTTCGTCAGTCACCGGGCCATCAGCACTGATGAGACTCCTCAGATACGTGAAGCGGTCTACACGCTCGACTACTTCACTCCCTATCACTAGTTCAGGTGCCGATGCAACCCAATCTTGAAGCAACATTTTGCATTTTGAGAGGGAAAACCGCATCCTGAACATGCTTGCATTGTTGCTCAGGGTAGTCAGAAGACTCTGCATTTTGTCAGCGTCTTCACCAAATAGGACTATGTCATCAGCATACTCTAAGTCAGTAAGCGAGGCTCCTGGTAGTAAGTCAACTCCTGAAAAGTCGGACGAAGACATGGTTATATCTAAGAGCATGTCTATGACAAAATTAAACAAGAATGGGGAAAGTGGACATCCCTGACGGACACCACTTGAAGTGAGGAATTCCGATGACAGTTCGCCATAAGCTCTCACTCGACCTGTAGTTTTAGAGTAGAGAGCTTGTACAAGGTTAATGTACTTCTTTGGTACACCTTTCAATACGTCTGAACAGTTATCTGTTGTTACTTATCGTTGCTACCTTTTCCATTTCTTTAGCTTTCACCATCCACCACTCTTCGCGATCATTACATAAGCTTTTAACCAGCTTGTGTTTAAGTTGCCTTGGCTGCTCATCGTGTTTAGAGCCAAACGACATGCTTTATCGAGCCTCTATAAGTTCAGTAGATGCAGCTGAAATCCACTGATTTTTCTTAACCCTTTGGTTTTGTTTACTAGTAGATATCAGTGCTGTTTCAACAGCTTTTTGGAAGTCATTCCAAGCTAACTTGGGGTGGGTATCGCTTACATAGTTGGCCAATTAGTTTTCTAGTTGTTCATGACATGTAACTTTGAATTTTTCATCATTAAGTTGATCTCCGAGAGGAATCCTTGCCATAGATCTTTAACGTCCAGTGAGACGCAGACTAATACTCTCTTGTTCTAACAAGATGATCTCGTGTGCTATTAGAGGTATGAGGGCAATTGTCACTACCTGACTGCCCACAGCATGGGAGGGTATTACTTCTTGCGGTATCTAAAAAGAAAACTAGGTTAGTGTTGGTCATAGTGACCTGGAAGCGCGATCGCAGAGCTCAAGGGATAATTGCTTGAAGCTGATCATCCACGACCTTGTTATGGGAAGTTTTTGAAGTGTTAGCTCCACTCTTTAGAAGGCCTTACTGCAGGAGACGGAAATCTATGGAGTAAGGTAAGGTGTAACATTTTTAAGGTCGACGTAACCCCTTTCTTCTTTTGTGAGAAGGCAGCATCGCTGCAGATGCTGATTATCCGAGGGAAACACCTTGTTTCTGTCGCACCCCATTGCAGTCAGCAGTACGACTTCGCACTCAAATCATAGGTTGCTGCTTTTAGCCTTATCGCTCTCCAACAGATCTGTTTGGCATAGTAGGACCTAGAGAAACATGCGCTCCAGCCAATATAGCTCGGTTGGGTCATTATGATAGGCATGCCCGACCACCACGTCAAGGTAGCAGCTACGGTCAGGCTACTAAAATTAAGTATTAATCGACGTATGCAATACATTTACGTAACTGGTTCCAAGGTTATTTAAGTGTTGTAGACATTTAAGGTCAAAGTATCTTCTGTGTAAATACTCATCAGTGTGGCTATAAAGCATTTTTCTGCGAGTTCATGTATATTTGTAAAGATAGTTTCTTAATCTAGACCAGATAGCTTCTATGTACTTTAAGTAAATTCCTATTGTCGAATCCACAAAAAGCCATTTATGAACTACGGTATTATGAATTTATCCAAGTTTTAATAGGTACTTGTAAGACTTCATATCATTGGTGTAAATTGTTGTCTCTGGTTTGAAATATTTATTTATTATTGGTATTAGGGTAAATTTCTTGCGGTCAGGAATCCTTTCAAATCGTCCTTTTTCGAGATATTGATCCCAACTACCAAATATCTACTGTAGATTTTAACATAAAAGTCACCTAACCATTGATGAATATAAGATTTTTTCGAAATAGTCTGGGTTAACGCCTAGACTAATGATAAGGTAAGACGTTGAGGACGTCGACTGAAACAACTGTTGCATATATTACGCACGCTTAGTCACGTCTTTCCTCGACTGTCAATAGTGTCTACCGTCGGGATAGATTGGAAGACAGCCAAAGGCATCCATACTCATAACATAGCATCAGTCTATGAAGTCATTAATTATTAGTCTGAGTGATGTCAAGTTACTTGATTGGAGTGCATGTACTTTACGTGACCATTTATCAAAGACTGGGCAACAGTTCACGGTCCGTGTCTATTATACAACTGAATTCTCCATCTACCAATGGATAGTGATTTTCAAATTGTTTTCTAAATTTTCGCATATTCGTTCTAAAATCATAGTATCTATATTATCCTTTTTTTATCACTGATACTACTACTACTACTACTACTACTACTACTACTACTACTACTACTACTACTACTACTACTACTACTACTTTGGTATTCATTTTAATAATGCAATATGTGTGTTAGTGTAGTGTGGCTGTCTAGAGTGATACACATATGTGTTAGGTTCTAAGTAGCTTTTGACTAATATTCAAAATTTTTGATCGTATAAAAAGTTAAAATCAAACACATTTTAAAATTGTGGATGAATCTAATAGGTAGGTTGGTTGAATATTTGAACCCATTAGATATTCTTTTAATCCCTGTGGAGTCATGGAATTTTTCTTTGTCAGTATAAGTAAGCCTAATCCGTAACCGATCAACCTTATCCTATGTGAGTAAATAGGCTAACAATAACTAAACAAGGTTTGTTTTCTGCTCATACGAGAAGCGGTTTACAGTTTGTAAGAGCTAGTAACAACTTAATTATAGGTCTCTCTAAACAATTAATATACGGGTTAGTAAGTGTTGTCGTAGCTGCTGCAGTGTAAATCCTTAGTTGCACAATACATTACCCACTTTTCTTTACTTGAAAACGTATACTTATATTAAACCTCGAATATGGTTTTATCGTTACTGGTTACATTTTTTCGCGAAAACGTGTGTAAATTTTTCAAGTTCATTTGAGTTTGTCCCAAACATGTATATCTGCCTGCTTGTCCGTGTTTGTAAATGGACTAATTTAACTGATGGGATAAATCAAAAAATCATTTCTTAAAGTACAGAATTCTAGATACAATTTATACTCACTTTCCAGTTATTCACTCTCACTATTGATTCTGAAAACGTTATCTATATCCGTTTATTTTAGATCGTAGCACCTGGTGAAAACAAAAGTGAGAGTTTATCAAACACTACTTTATCAAACAATGTCCCATCTACGTTGATTGATCTTGACAACACTCAGCTGTCAACTGCAAAGGAATCCAGTTCACCTAAATCTAACCACCACTACGTTAAGTGCAACAATGAGTCACTAACTGATGAAAACTATTCACACTCAGAAACAAAACTTTCCCCATGTGACCCTGATGGAGATGACGAAGATGACATAGACCTCGAAGACCGACCATTAACAGTGGTTACTCAGGAAACTGACGACGTGTCACTTGTCGATTCTACAAAAGCAATTCCCAGTACGAATAACCCCGTATGCACTGTATCTAGTAAGCGAATAATGCCGCAAATACTTTTGTATACATTTTAATGTCCTCTACCTTCATTAGATAGTTTCACTTATTAGAAACAAGCGATATTATGACTGGTGCATACTGTTCTGTCTAATATATTATATATTGAAGGCTATTATATATCACAGAATGTTATTTACTAAGTGCAGATTTATGTGATCGAGTTCCCGACACATTCTATGAGAGCCAATGATACTCTTCGGTAACCCAAACTGAAGTAGAGATCGCAATCTAATGTCTGAAGGTCAAAAGCCTTCTTTAGGTCCCTAGCTAGAAAAAGGTTTGGTGCTAATAACCTTAACAACCTAAAAAAGTGACCACAGAATTGAATGAATGTCTTTGGGCAAATCTCACAAACTTAATTTGGACTATATTTGTTGTATATGTTTTTTAGATTCAGTAACCGAAGGTACACAGGATCCCACCACTAATATTACAACTGTAAGTGATAGTTCATTTATTTCAGTCAAGAATGCATCATCCAATGTTGTGTATTTATCCTCATCATCTGCATCATTCCAATCTGTCATCCCTCCAACTCAAAACTGTCAATCTGTTAGTGTTTCTAACAAAAACTACTCTTCAGATGGACATCATACGGGTGTTCCTGTCGCTCTAGCAACTGTTGCTCCTTTAAGAATGTCATCCGTTGGACCTGATTATAGCCTTTCGTAAGTTCGTAATGTTTGTAAGAGTAGTTCATATATTAAGTTTATTTCACTGGTCATATATTCTTATTTGGTCAATATACACTTCTGTAGTTAACTAACATAATTGTAGTGATCTAAATGAAAGTAAAATGCTTCAATATCGACTATCGACAATCTATAGTTATATACTACTCCATATGATTACATATGTTAGAAAATATGTGCTTGCTCATCACATACCCTTTAGTACGTGTTGGCTGCGTATAATAGCCATCAACAACATTCTAAAACCTAATCTCCCAGGCATTTATTAAGTTCTAACATTTCTATATACTAATAAATTTCTGAATGTATATTTTTGGTATATTTCTTTCTTCACATCATCTTTAAAGAATTATGGTCTGATTAAGAGCGTAAAATAGCAGACGCTAGCCTTTTTTTCATTATCCAGAACCATTTCCCTTGTTTACTATTACACTGCTTCTATTTTTATTTATACACTTCTAAATTTTCTAAATAACATCTCTCTGGTGGCATTCGGCTTATCACATAACTTAGCTAGACATCTAGTAATTTAAAACAAGTATCTCATTGGTATATATTCTGTAAAACTTGAATGGTTGTTATGACGTAGAGAATAATGGGGGGTGAGTGAGTGGGGTTGAGCGAGTGCCAATTGCTGGTGCCTAGTTAGTTATTGCGCGTCTGCCCTGTGCCCACTTAGTCCCAAGCCGAAATAAGAAGAATGCGAGCCAATAGACCAGCCAGACAGAATCGAATCTATATTTCAAGCATTCTTTTATATATACATAAAATCAGACCACACAGCAAACCAATTAGAAAATTAACATGAATACAGAACGAGGGAAATAGTGGTAGTGAATAGGAACAACTTGTACACAACTAATTGACTGTAGTCCATAACAAGAGACAATATAATAACAGTAATTACGCTAAACGGGAGGATAGGGCAAGCGGAGCGTAACAATAATAAAAACAAGATGTTTACATTACAGACAGTTCGAATGAATGAAATAATGTTCGCAAACACAGTTCTGAAAGTTTGTTACGCTTCTTTGTGGTCCTACCTAACAATGGTGTCTCAGAACACTGGGCTTTTACTTTGAATATATTGCAGATCTAAACTCTACTTCCCACCTACCTCTGTTATAATAGCCAGTTAGTGTCAATTCTCCGTCACACATCGTTTCTTAGGGTGGAGAACACAAAATCTATACTCGACAAATTTGTCACATCAACATTATAAAACTATTTTCATGGGTTGTTACAAAATCGTTCAAATTTCCTTAGTAAAATGTTTGCTTTCAAGAAAAAGGCTCACTGAGTGTATAACCTTTTTAGTTCCATACTAACTCTAGTAATTCATTAAGTAATTCATTTACATTATTCACATTCAATCGTTTACCTCTATTCATCTTTTATTTATTATCCAAATCTTTATTTTTTAACTGATTTCAAAAAATGAAATACTAAGACCTATTAAACCTGTACTACAAGATATCCATACAAGTTCAATTGCGAGCACTCATTCTACTCCTTCGACTGCTACGTCAGTATTTCCTCCTTCAGTTAGTAAACATGAAATAGTTTCTATAACATCATCGGTATCCATCAGTTCAAAACCTTGTTCTAGTCAAAACAATACAAATGAAAGATGCAGCTTTTCTCCAATTAGTGTCAATAAACCTGTTTCTATTAGTACGACATCCGTCGCAATCACTATCGCTCCTTCCATAAGTTCATCTTCTGTGAATACCACACACAACATGTCAAGCATATTCAATGTGAGAACACGTCCGGCAGTTGCTCAGTCAGTACTTCCGGTATTATCTGTCGGTCCTCAGCCAACCCCATCTCTCACCACACCAACTTCTCTGTCATCTTTACAAACCCAATCTACTGTACACTTTATGCCTTTTGTTGGCAATATGCCCGGTACATTGCCAGTTTCTTCAACAACTGCCGGTTTAAGAAATGTTATGAATAATAATCCGGCTCTACCGTTGGCTGGTACACCAACTGCTCCATGCCCTTCGCTTCAAATTTTCAACATGACACCTATGCCACAATTTATGGGTAAGTGATGCTGCAAAACACTTTAATGCTAATCTTTTCTCGTGCATACCAGTTTATATCCACATACATATAAAGTCAATTGCCTGATATTGATCACTTGTGTCTTGTTAATGACGTTATTGTGTTACATCTTTGATTAAAACTAGTCATTCTGTTGATGAGTTAAGGATGTCTACTAACTACTTATTTTCACTTGCCTATCTATTTCTATGACTGATGCATCTGTATTCAACTTTTTACATTATTCCTGCTTCTTTAAACACTTTATGCTTTCGATACAATGGTTTGCTGCTGACCTAATTGGTAATTATTTAGTGATTCCAATAACTAGGTCACAAATTCAAATTGTAACTCATCACTTTTGGTCTAAACTATCGTATGACACTTCATTCTTACTAGGGATTCTATGCAACTTGTGGATCGTCAACTCAATAAAACAGTGCTTGAAGGTTCAGAGATCGTAGTTGAGAGTAGAGCTAATCACTCATGTCTAACGTAGGATCTGGCGCATATGTGCATCAGTTCAAGTTATCACTTTATTAGTACAGATAAATACCGAATTAGGAATAGTGGTGAGACCACGGGTCACAAGATAAATTGGATATAGGAGACGCTATTCAATAATTCACAATTTGTAAAAAGAAAGGTATAATCGAATTGTAAATCTTAGGGTATAATGAAAGACAAGGAGTGAATTCACCTAGGCCATCGAAACCGATTCCGACCCATGTCACTCAATATCTGTATCCATTAGTTAGGATAATAGCGCGGGTATTTAGAACTAACTAAAATGACTCAGATCGACAATCAACAAATTCATGCCATGTTTTGCTCTGACCACTTCTAGCCTTCTTCTAATCTGGTCCTAAAGTAGTCATTATCTTGTGTCGAGATAGACAGTGTTCCGAGACCCCTTATTTCATTCCCTTTGAGATAAATGGAGTGATCGATATGCTTAACTACTTTACTCCTTATCATTATTTTTGGCAGTGACACAGACTAGTTCTCAAGCAACGTTTCCATTTTGAGCGAGTTTTAAATGCATTTAAAATATATTTAGATTGTTTGTCAATGCGATCTAAAGACTAGATTCTATCAACCTCTTCATGGATAAGGACTATATCATTTGTATATACTAAGGGAAGGGTTTATCGACCAAACATGTAAGCTGTTGAAATTTAAACTAATCCTTCCTCAATAGGAGTTTACTGTTGTTGCTAGGTCATATACATGTCCGTTGCAACTATTTACTTTATTATTTTTTATTTGTTCCTTCCATTTAAGGTCGAAAATGTTTATAGTCTAGGTGTCGTTCATATATCTACTTTTCTAAGTCAAGCCTGGTCTCCATATTCTCTATTTAATAGGTACCCCTAGTTACGTGCTACATCCAACAGGACCAGCTCCAGGTTCAAACAGCTTCCAATTTCCTCAAGGATCAACATTGTTGCCTGGATTATCTGGAAGTGCTGGAGTCGGTGGGACAACATTTAATTTTTTACAACCATCACAGCATTACGCCTCAACTATATTTCCTCAGCCCCCCAATATGTCTGAAGTACTTATTGATTCACAAAATCCTATGGGTTTAGGACATTCCATTTTGACGCCACCTGCATCAATCGCCCTCATAAGTGCCATAAACAACCCTAATTCATCATCATTCACATCCATTTATCCGACTCTTTTTCATCCACCTAGTCACAATTTTTTTCCAACATCATCCGCACACTCTGGTCCTGTATCCTATCCATATTCAACTGCCTTAGCTGCTGGGACAAATTTAGTGAATGCAACTGCACCGCAAATGGCTACTTCTTTAGTTCCTGCCGGAGTGACAAATTTACCAAATATGCATAATTCAAATGAAACAAATTTCATGTTTCAACCTGGACCATCACATAGCACTTCATTTGTTTCAAATAGTTTCACTCCGAACGCAGGGCATTTGTTTCCGTCTTGTCAAGTAAGTCAAAATTTAATTGCGTAGCCAGTTGGATATACTAACTAGGGATGACAGAGCTTGTCTCATAACAGAACAAAGATAAATTGACCAGATATGCAATCTGCTTCAGCCTCTAGAACATTACAAATATATTTTTCAATGTCCGATATTAGTAGTATTCCTCGATTTGAAATCGGGATTTCACTTTGTAGATCGAAAGGCTCTATACTGTTTATCATTAAAACGTCTACTTCAGAACCTTCCTACTCAAACACTACTGGTCGAGTTAGAGCATATAAAAAACTTTAATCGAAATCATCAGCTTCAAGTTATGTTCGTCAGAATTATCCTTTATTCCTGTTCTTATTTAGTATTGGCATAGATATTTTTTATAGAAATTCCACTTTCTTCATTTAGCTTCTCAGAACTTGACCTCCTAGCAGCAGGTTCACCTATCGATTTACAATATACAAACTATATAGTCCTATTCGATAAAGACGCTGGCAATATCCAATTTTATAAACATCTTGAGTAACAATGCGAGTACTTTTGGGATGCAGTTCGCTCTAAATTCGGTCTCTCTCTGCATCATTGATTAGATTGGTCATAGGAAGTGAGGTAACTTAATGTATTGACCACTTCAATCATCTCGTAAGTTTCATTAACTCTCGTCGATCGGTGTCTGATAAATTCTTAACCTGGATTCAAAAAGCGCCCTTTCCCTATGCCGGCTTGTGGTGTAAGCCAGGTATCCGTCTCTCAATGAAACGCTGAGTGTACTACGCAACAATCAGTTCTGTTTCGACCTATGGATGAGAAACATGGTGCATGGAAATACATGTGCGTAGGCTCCAGGTCTTTGGTACTAGTAATTTTCGAAGTGTCATCACTATATTACAGAATGATTGAGTAAGCACTATCGATGTTAGACACAGAGTAGTACTTGTGGAGAATAGAGAATCAGTGGATGAGGTTGTGAAACCATCCTCGATTAAGGTGATTGGGACTTATATCACATATGCTCAACCACCCCTAGTCTCATCGTATAATATTGGTTGGAGTAGGAGTAGGGTGAAAAACAACTGGGGCAGGGGTAGAATGGCCGAACCACAACATGAAAATAGTGCATGGAGTTTTTGAGTTTTGATGTAAACCATGTTGGTAGATGCAAAGTATTTGATTGGGGTCCTCGTGATAATCGCATATTAGTGGCTGGAGACATTAGGTGATATGGGTCTCAATCAATCGGTCACAGTGTCTTAAATTTCATTATTCGTACACGCATATCTTTATTCCTTCCTGTTGTATCCGTGTTGTCATGTTAATCTTATAAATTTGATCTCATCGTTTCAATGTAATATGGAAACTTGAACGTATGTGTATATATATCATGTTCTACATTGTCTGTGACTAATTGACTTCTCAAATCTACTACCAGTGATAGAAATCCATGGAGTAAAATGTGGTGTGTCATTTTTAGCGTTAAAAATTCAAGCAGCTGTGATAAGTCAAGATCTCTGTTTATTCTTGTTTCCTAATGGAAACACCTTACTGTCGTCATACCCACTTGCAGCCGACAATACGATATTACCATCTAATCTTGCTGTTTTGTCCTCTATTCTCTCTCCAACATACCTGACGCGATATGACCCAATACGAGATTTCCGGTGAATATAGCTAAGATGGCTGGTAAGGATATATAACCACCTAACTGACATATCACAGTAACAGCCACGGTTGGACGACAAAATATCCACGTTTTGAATACATTGCAGTTGAATATACAATCCATCTTTGTTATAATTACTGATGATCAAACAAAGTATCCATTCAATGCTGACTAATTTTCAAGTATTTTTGTTGATCGACATCACTTTACATTGAGCACATTTTTAAGCTGATTATCATTTAGTGCTAGAAGTTTTTCGAATATACCAGTCATTTGTAATATATATATATATATATATATATATATATATATATATATATATATATATATCGCTTTGTTGCTACACGACATCATCACAGGGTGATGAGAAAGTTGATTAATGCATGTATAAATTCATTTTTTTAAATTTACTTTAGCTACTATGTCTTGATTGCCATAGTAATTTCAGTGATACCATAAAACTTGTCAAATCAGGTGCAATATAGGTGACAAGACATAACCTATAGAATTATGCTAAAATTAGTATCAATAAAATTTTAATTCTTATCTTCATTAGATCAAAATATGTCTAAACATTTTCACTTTGTGTTATTTGTAATATCGATGTCAGTTTTCTTTTCTTCGTCGAAAAATTCTTGAAACTACAAATATGTTGTGTGGGGTTTTGTGTTTTGCTAAAAGTGTATGACTGCTTTCTTTTTTTTGATAATGCTAACAAAAATAAGTCACACAATGTCGAGCTTGGCACATATATGTGTTGGCTCAAATTGTCATACCACATTAGCAATACTAGATCAATTTAATAACATGATTACCAGAATATAGTTCAACAAGAAGAAATGCGACAAAAGGATGTTTCAATGAACAATAGAACCCAAGATCTAAAAGAAGATAAAGTGAATACACTCGTGCCACACTAATCGTTTCTGAGCTAATTCATCCAGTGTCACTAATCACTATTCATCATTATCATGTGGACCCATCTGGGTAGTCTGCATCTTCAAACATGTCTCACATTTAGAGTCAATCAGTTTATGGACTAATGGCGTGTTTTGGTTTAAATACAGTTATCTGTCTTCAACACTAATACGCCAGTCATCATGCATTGAGATAAGCGGTGGTTCTAAATTTGTAGTATATATTCCAGCCATTTCAGTCGATGAGAATTCACACCCATCAGCTAATTTTTTGTCCGCTCGTAGTTTTTGCAGTGTCTTCACTAAATAAGGTTATGTTGTTTGCGTATTCAAGATCAATAAGCGAGGCTTTTGGCGTGAGCACACTTCTTGAAGAGTTAGATGAATGTTTAATTTCTAGGAGGACGTCTATTACGAAATTTAATAAAGAGGGTATATGCAGCACACTAAACGGACACCTTTTAAGGTTTTCATTCGTATTGGTGACTCACTGTCTTAAGTCGACTAGAGTTACTAAGACGATTAAAATGGTTTGTTTTTCTGATTTACGCTGTTTAATGACAATCACTCACAGGACTTCTCAATCTACAGAGTTAAATGCTACTGTCAAATCAAGAAATATCACTTGTCGCTGACATCGGTAAATGTATCCATGTTCTGAAACCTGACTAAGGCTGAGTATTTGATCAGTGCATCCATGTCCAGGTCTGAGACCAACCTGGTTTCAAAGCTTCAGAAGGGAAACAGATGACTATATAAGTTAGAATTTTAGTTGCCATTTTGATCAAACTGATTATTCTGTCCTTATCACAAGGGAATTTCCTTCCTCCCTTATGAGCTGGGACAATTAGTGTTATTTCAATAGAAATTGGCCATAGTAATGCAAATGCCTCCCATCTTCGCCTCTCCTTAGATCATCAATTTTAAAACTAATCAATTCTTTGTATTCATTATTCTGTAACCATATTTTTTATCCCTAATACATTTTTTACTACTACTGATATTTAAGTGGTTATAAAGGTTTTTACTGGTTAGTGTGTTTTTAGCAAGGTTATTGTTTTACGGGATGGGGTTGCTAACCCCATGCCCAACCCTCCTCCTTTATCCGGGCTTGGGACCGGCACTTACTCTAGAGGGGCTTAGGCGGAGAACTACGAAAGATACAAGTTTTTATAAACAACTGCCTGCGTAGGATACTTCGCTTTCGTTAGCCAGATGCCATCAATAACAACCTATGGCAGAGAACAAATGAACTTCCAGCCGTGGAAGAAATTAGGAAAAGACGCTGGAGGCGGATAGGACACATTGAGGAAATCACCAAACTGTATCACAAGACGAGCATTAACATTGAATCCTGAAGGCCAAAGGAAGGGAGGAAGACCCAAGAAAACATTTCGTCGGGAATCGGAGACAGATATGAAGGGAAGGTAGAACTCTTGGGAAGAGCTGAAAAAAAAAGCTCAATACAGAGTTGGTTGGAGAATACTGATCGGCGGCCTATGCTCCACATGGAGTAACAAGCATTGATTGATTGATATTACTGTAGCTTTTACTACTTTGGCACTCATCGTTTCAAATTCTTCATGCTGTTCTAATTTAGTTACGTATATATATATATATATATATATATATATATATATATATATATATATATATATATATATAAGTTGAAATTCGAGTGGTTTAACCATTAAGCCACCTTCCCTTTAATATTATTAAGTCATAAAACTAGAAAAACGTAATCGATTGATTATTACACAATTATTCAAACTTACTGGTTATTGGTTTACTACATTTTATATTTTAATTGTGCCACTTACCTGCTCAGATACTTTTCATTTAAGCAATTTTTATATATTCTGTGTAAGACGATGAATTATGTCGATGTTGAGATTTTTTTATCACTTTGCTAAGCATATTATAAATTTACTTAAGCCAATATTCTTATGCTATGTTCAACTGATCCTAATGTCAGCATGAAAACATACCTAAAACAGCCTAAATTTGGCTGTGTTTATTATCAGATATTAAATTCAATTAACTAGTTGTTAATAAATTCCCTGAGTAGAATGTCACGGTAAACTGAGAATTTCTGACCTACGTCAACATGGGCTGTTGATTATTGTAGTACGGTAGACGAAAAATAAGGCCGAATTAAACCAAAACACACTAGTCCATAAACTGATTGACTCTAAATGTGAGACATGTTTGAAGATGCAGACTACCCAGATGGGTCCACATGATAATGATGAATAGTGATTAGTGACACTGGATGAATTAGCTCAGAAACGATTAGTGTGGCACGAGTGTATTCACTTTATCTTCTTTTAGATCTTGGGTTCTATTGTTCATTGAAACATCCTTTTGTCGCATTTCTTCTTGTTGAACTATATTCTGGTAATCATGTTATTAAATTGATCTAGTATTGCTAATGTGGTATGACAATTTGAGCCAGCAAACATGTGTCAGGCTTACGTGACTTACAACGTGACTTGAATATATCGAAAGAATTCTCTTTTCGGTCTGTGGTCGTCATTAATTTATGAAGGTTTCATAAACTTCATGCCTTCTGAACTATGCGACCGGAGAGGTGGACTTCAAATACTTCAAGTATTACGAGTCAACTTAAGTATGATGCATGTTTCTCTAAGCCTATTTCTTATTGAGGTGCGTATTATTGTAAGATTAAGTGTAACCTGGTGATTGCGAAGAACATATGCATAGATAATTGTTTATTTACGCAAAATGTTGATTCTTATTTATTTGCTTCATAGTCACTTGAAATATATGCGATTGTACACATTGGCTGTCGTGTTTACTTGTATATATGATTACCCTTGATTGATTTTCGCTAGGCCGGATAACTATTTTATGTGTGAGCTCTCTAGTCCTAGTGGTAATAGTTAGTCAAGCTGATTCCCTCCACTATTCTCACTATAAACAGATCATTTCTGCTCTTAACCCGCAACACTAAAGTATTGTGATTTCTTCAACAGGGAGATTTATTTAGTTTTTGTATGTTAGTTAGTGCGTAATCAATCTTATTAATTCCGATCGATTTTTCCAAAAACGCTTATTGGTCATTCGTAATCAGCATGAAGACTGACATAGAACTGGTATCAACCCAAGTTGTCACTCAACCTTGGCATTACTCGATAACATTGATAAGATGATTACCACGAGTCAAAATAATCACAGTAGCAATGATAATGTGAAAGACTAAAAATCGAGAATGTACTTAAGCCACTGTAACCAATTTCAATTATATCACTCAGCGTCTCAAATTACTGATCGTTCAACAGTCAATTAGCTGATTTTCACTTTCTGGCAAGGTTCAGACTAACAGTTAGCACTTCATGTACTGCTGCTGTATCTTAGTTTAACTGATCACGTATAGACACTTATTGGAAAAGCGAATAACATATTTCTCTTAACATTAGCAGCATTCATGAATATAGGTCAAGTATAATTGTATTAGCACTACGATCTAGACGATAGGATAATAGTCATCATATGGCTGTGGATTATTAAGCACACAGTCCTACTGGACATAAGTCATTGCCTAAATAACCTATCTACAATGTCGGTATCTAAAGTGATATCAGATTTCCCTCAATTTTGCAGGTATATCTTGTTGATGAAACATTGATACACCTGTTACATCTGATCTACTTATATCAGACTTTTACAGGAGTTCTAAATATTTGAGATTCAGTTAATCTACAAACTACAATCCAGTCTAGGAAAAAATTAGTACGAAATACTCACATTTTAGAAATATTACATATGACTGGTGTCATCAGCTATAGGTTCGTGTAATTTGACCTCAATGACTCTTGCTGCTACTCTCATGCTCAAAGTGGAGTACACGATCCTGGATTCTAACTTGCAACCTAGTAGCTTATAGTCGAACTCCTTCTCTATTGAATCGTCACTCTACTAAGCTATCGAGATACTATTACTTTTGATATATAACCTAGTACTGATTACTTCTTAGTCAGTCCTTTTATTTTCTATCGATACTAGTTATTATTCTATTGATTTTTTTAAAATTTAGTTCCCTACATTTCAAAATCTCTTTCAAACTAATGATTCTTGTTTGACGAATGCCCTCGTCTCATCTGGTCTTCCAACTGACTTAACTTCTTCTTGTGATCCGAAATCATCTTTGGGGGGTAATACTTGTATGTCAAATTATTGGCCATATGTCAGTTCGGGAGATATGAATTCCGCATCGGATGGTTCAAGTTTCTAGTTCAAATAGTCAGATTGAATATTTGCAATCTGTTAATGATTTAAGTAACAAAAGTCAAATGAAAGATGTAACACATTCAGAAAATAGTATTCTACATAACTTTGAAACAACTGGAACCACGACTACTAATCCGTCGGATCATGTATGTACCACCTCGTTTAACAATGAAATTACCATTTCAAGTGTTATGGTAGTTTATTGATGGTTGATTAATTAACTTTTTATTAATTTTTCCATTCACTGTTGTCGTTTGTGCCCTCTACATGTTGATTGTTTTTAAAAGAAAACTAAGGCATTATTTTATTTAATGCAATGTAACTAATTTACATTAGTTACATATATTGCGTTTAACTTTGAACTGCACTGACTATATGAGAACTAATGACATTACCAAAATACTTGAATTGGGGTTCAGACATGCGGCCTATTGATTAAAAGTCAGTCACTGAGTGGTGTCTCAGTGATTACAGTATTGACGTCTTTGGTTAATATATGATTAGTATCACTAGTGTTTAGTTTAAGAATGTGACTTCATACCAAATACAAGAATCTATCCCTGGTAAATGTAAAGATCACCTTAAATACTGAGTTACCTCACGAACCCACTCTAGATAGACATCAATGGATAGCATCACAGGAAATTGTAACATTTGTTTTACAAACACATATTTGTTAGATTATCGAAGTGAATTATGTATATTTTTTAATGGTATTGATGTAAACTACTATTAATAGTGTTAGGTAGCTATCTGAACTCAATGGATGCCTTTAAAAATTACCGAGGATAGAACCTTAACAGAGTTTCGTCACTATCTCTGTGATTTTCTTACCTTTCAGTTTCATGAAGAACTTTTACAATTTTTTCAACGAGATTCATTAAACATTGTAGACATTTTCGATAACCACAAGCACTTGTGACTGTGGCGTGTTAGGATTTGGTTGCATGATATAGTTCAACTGAATTATTTAAACTGTATAGCAGTGTGAATTAAAATCTATTATATTCAATGTTCTACTTCATTAATCAGTCAACTACATTATGTTTGTTCCTAATTATTTACTTCCAATTTACTTCATTATATCATGCATTAACCAAATACACATTCCCATACTCGATATTCAGTCACACTGCATCTAAAGAATAGTGATCGGATGTAATTACTTAGAATGAGAATCGAACCGACAACCTGACGCTAAGCCGCTGTCCCGAAATGATTTAACTGGTAATACCTCTAGTGAAGATCCTCCTGTAATTTGCCTATAAATCAAACTAATATTTCATTTAGATGGACGGGTTTAACTCGAATTTTTCTACCTTATGGTTTGTAATTTCGATTTCTTCTCCATCTAAATAATGTCTCACTATCTTGTATTTAATGTGTGAGTTAATGTTATTCAGAGTTTGCTTATTCATATATCATAGATATATGTTCTACTCGACTTTGAATTACGTTGTGTGTGAGAGTCAGTATTACTTACTATCCAGCTGTCTACATTTCATTAAATGAATTGTGAGTCGTTTGAACCTACAACCTGCTTACTGGTTGAATATCGAGCACTAATTAGTAAGTCACTTGATTGACATACTTATGTATCAAGTACATAAGTTATGCAGTCATCTTTGAGCTACACTTTAGTTGTATTGGGGCTAGTTATACTATCTGATTACCTACCGAATTAGATGGAGTTGATTTAGAACCTGACCTACCAGTGGAAAGTTAAGTTTTTTAATCACTTAGGTTGTACTCTGTGTGGTTTCTCATACATGTCTGCAAATCATGTCTTGATCACATCAGATAAATAAAATTTATGTTACTGATATCACGCTTATGTAGAAATATATTATCTTTTCATTCTGATTCTCAGTCACCAAATATTTCTTCAATCAACGGTACCTATGCTTCAGTAAGTAATACTAGTACCAATTCTACGATAAATAATAGTAGTAATGGTATGAACACTGATAATCATAATAAAAATAGTATAATGCTACCTAATTCGTCCACAGTCGTCCTACCAGCTATTCGTCGTCGACGTCGACTATTTGCACAAAATGGTATTAAACCAATTACAAATGTTATTCAAAGTCCCACCATTAATCATTCTACTAATAATTCTATGGAGGAGCAATCAACCGTAGTGAATGCTAGTGCTATAGATACATCTGAATCAAATCTGAGCACAAATATGATCAATAACATTACTGATAATATTACTGAAAACAATAATAATTTAGCATGTAACAATGGATTGGAACAATCAAGCAAAATACAAGTTAGTTATTTGTTATGAATTTCATTATTATAAATGATTGGCAATATTTTGTTTTGTCTCTCATGATTATATGTAAATTGCATTGATGTGATTTATGGCAATCGATTAGCCATTGAAGACGTTAAACATAACACATGTACATCAGTTCAAGTTACTACATCATATCAAAATAAATACCAAAGCAATAGAAATAGTAGTAATGATATCAGTTTTCATAAATAGTATTCTACTTACAGAATATGATTCGAGAATTAACTCGTGGGAATAAAAGATATAATAGACCTACATATACGTAGGTGTTGTGGTCAATTACTTAGGACTTAATTTCATAAATGAGGATTCTAGTGAAATATTAACACGAAGGATAAACGAATCTCTACAAGAAGTGTTTACTGCAGCTAAGTTGCATTGCCTATTCTACAATCGTCCTTTAATTACAACTGGGAATAGAAATTGACTTCTTGTATTTGCTTCATCGATGGGCATTTATTAATCCAACTACTCACGAGGAGACTAGTTACTTAGAGCAAAGAATCAGGCAAATGCATCACTGAATTTCAGAACTCAATGTTGCCTGGTTAAGGAACAATTAACAACGAGGTGTTCCATAATTAGTCACTTAATAAACAAGACATAAATTGGATGTCAACAATGTATGCTGAGTAATATATCATGTTTCAGTTAATTGACCACAACGCTTACGTATATGTCTGTTGCATTCATCAGAAGCCATTAGTAATCATCTCGACAAAACAACGTCATACATTCAAAATAAAAATGTACAATCACTCATTTTCTTGACCGTCCTCATAACCAAGAATAGAATGAATCACAAATCCTCTTACTATTCCTTCTTCTTCTCCTTCTTTACTATAATATGTTTCCCACATTTCCTCTATCTCTTTTCACACTTACTCAATCGATAGACTTTCGTTCAATCTTAGATAATTATCATTTAACATGTTAATAACATTCTCTATCCTCTTAAAATGGATAATACATAATCCATTATTGTTGTAATCACTTGGATCAATCCATTCACTCAATAATACCTTTGAACATTAATTATTCTATCCATGTTGTCTATAATTACTTCATCAAATATTTGATATCATTTTGATGGACACGTTTGAATTTATAGTATTACTATTATTATGCAACACACATTAATACTTGATTTGCATTAATTTCTATATTGTGAAACCTGTAGATATTAGTGTTGTGAATCTATCAATCTAAAACTTATTGAAAAGAGATATTTATTTGCTGCGTTGTCTGTTTCTATAAATTACATCATTCGTAAACGGATAAGTATTCTACATTGATAAGTTTGTTCTAATCATTTCAACAACTCGAATATCAAGTGTATAATCATTTCTCTTTCTTACTTGTGTTGTGGTCCTTGTAAAATTCTGTTGGCGAGATATTTTCCTACTCCCTAATCTTTTGACTCAGTAGGTCACAGTTTCGTGTTTAGAAAATTTCTGGATTTTTATAGGCCTGTTAAATACTTTAAAATTGTATTTCATCACAAATTCGCATCTAATGTTTTTCAGTGTATTTGGCATGTGAGCATTGAAATCCAGTATTTATGTTCATACACTAAGACTTAAACTTAGTGTTTATTGCTTCAAACATCAAAATGTTGTCCACTAATCTACTGACCCCTAGTAGTCACAAATCAACCATAAACAAAGAAAAAATGCTAAACTTTAACAATTGACATAATATTTATTTTGGATGTGTTTGCGTTTCCCTGTGGATGCTGCTTATATGGGAATTTGATACCTCTGTTCTTATATGTACGTCCTGAACAAATTACCTTTGTACAGCGCTAGTTCACATGTTATGTTTTAGTTCTATTGTATCTGGTAAACGAAATCTACATTCAAATTATTTACTAACATGCGCGTTGCAGAAGTGTGGCTGTCTGGACTCTGTGGCTAACGCGATGGAGCTCGACACGAACAAACTTATTTCGAGTCCGGTTGTAAGCAACAACATTGGGATATAACATGCACATCCAACTGACGAGTCCCCAAGGCTACCAAACCCCTACCTTCTCACAGCTGGAATCTAACTTTAATCTGGCATGGAGAATAAATGAATGTAGACAATTTCGTAATAATTAATGTTTCTTACAAAAATTTCCACTCTCTCCAGCTTTTAGTAATATTTATTGATAGCATTTAAAATCATTACTTACCGTGTTCACTCTATTTTTGCCGTAAATTTAATGTGTATTCCATTATCCATTTTGCCCTCTCTCTCTCTCTGTCTTACGGTATGTGCGTACTAATCTATATAGCCTATAAATGTTTGCTTTTATATAATACCCCTATCTTTCTTGCCGTTACAGCTTATTGGCTGTTTCCGTCTTACTTTTTACCTTTGTTTTATATTCTCATTTACTGGTAATCTATGTTACTTTATGTCTTGATCACACTCATTCTTATGCATCATCATTCTTTATCTCATCCCCTTTCTCTTATCCACATAGTATTTTCTTATTTTCAAGTTCAGCAAATATAGTCATTCAAAAATTCTATGAATTCTTTTTGTATAGGACTTATAATAGGACTTATTCGAATAACTTATTAGTTTACGAGATAATCGAGTTTAGATGATGGCGAGTTTCGTTTGTATTGTTTCAGTAGTAAAGAGATTTTACTTCGATCTAAATAAGTCGTACGACTAAATATAACTCCTGCCTATTTCGATATGAGCGTTTTCAAAGTGTTACTAGTCCTCATATTTAGAACGTGCTCTGGAGCTGAGTATACGAATAGTTACCGTGTAAGTTAGTTAACAGTTTAAGGAAAATAATAAATGTATTGAAATTTTTATTAGATACAGTTCTATCAGTACAGGGAGGCATACACTGTTCAAACTTTGATATCGCACGTATATGTAAATAAAAACTAGAGGTGACTACATCAGTCACCGACCGTTAACTTTAGCCACGTTGGTAGATTTAAAACACCTGGTTACGGTTTGCGAGATAAACACAAAGAATGGTTGCAGACGTTAAGTGACATAGCTTAGAACGGGTTGGCATGGAGCAGATGTATTCATTCTCTCTTTTTCTGGATCTTGAGTTATATTATTCTTTCTTACTTACCTTTGCTTCATTACTTCCTTTTAAAACATATTCTGGTATTTTTGTTTTTAAATTTACATCGGCGTGCTAATGTCAGTCAATTATTTATGGACAATATAAAATCTTATACATGCTCCCATAGGTTCGAGTTGCCATACCACATTGAAACGATGAGATCAAATTAATAAAATTAACATGACAACAGGAAGGAATAAGGATATGCGTGTACGAAGAGTGGAATTTAAGACACTGCGACCGATCGATTGTGACCCATATCACCTAATGTCTCCAGCCACTAATATGAGATTATCACGAGGACCCCAATCAAATACTTTGCATCTAACAACATCGTTTACATCAAAACTCAAAAACTCCATGCACTATTTTCATGTTGTGGTTCGGCCACTCTACCCCTTCCCTAGTTGTTTTTCACCCTACTCCTACTCCAACCAATATTATGCGATGAGACTAGGGGTGGTTGAGCATATGTGATATAAGTCCTGATCACCTTAATCGAGGATGGTTCACAACCTCATCCACTGATTCTCTATTCTCCACAAGTACTACTCTGTGTCTAACATCGATAGTGCTTACTCAATCATTCTGTAATATAGTGATGACACTTCGAAAATTACTAATACCAAAGACCTGGAGCATACGCACATGTATTTCCATGCACCATGTTTCTCATCCATCGGTGGAAACAGAACGGATTGTTGCGTAGTACACTCAGCGTTTCATTGAGAGACGGATACCTTGTTTACACCACAAGCCGGCATAGGGAAAGGGCGCTTTTTGAATCCAGGTTAGGAATTTATCAGACACCGATCGACGAGAGTTGATGAAACTTACAAGATGATTGAAGTGGTCAATACATTAAATTACCTCACTTCCTATGACCAATCTAATCGATGATGCAAACCAGTCGTGAAGTAACAACGTGGCACTATAATCATAATGAGTGATGTTGTGAGTGGAAAAATCGAATTGAAATCATCGAATAATAATCGTAATTCTGTTAAAGGGTAAAAACTGAACGTTATCATTTGGAGGTTGACCACGTGCTCCTTTTGAACGGAGTTCAGTTTCTAACTTCTTAAGTGTTTTAGCCTCTTCAAGTTTTAATAGAGTATTATGCATATTGTTTATTTATTACTTTAAACGTTTTATACACTGCGTTTTACTTGTCCAAAAAGATGTCATACAATTGAGCTCTAAGACCACTTCTTCCTTTGAGATGAAGGGACTTATGGGATGGGGGTGGATTTGATCGTTAAATCTTGTCGATGCTCGCTTTTCTATCCTTCCGATGTACATGCTTTTACATGTACGTGTACACTGTTAAGTGCAGTTGGTGTTTACATGGAGCGGATACTTATTTATTTTGTTTGGTGTTTCTGAGCAACGCAGTGTATATGGATATCAGCCTAGCTACCAGAAATCTGTTCACAATTGTTTCAATGTCTGGTTAATCTCTCTTGAAACAAGATATTCTTTGAACGGTCGGTCTGATAGCTACACTTTTTTTCTCTGGTTTATTGTGATCATCATTCAATCACTTTGGTGACAACAGCAAAACTTTTACTTTTCTTTTTTCCATAGTTACAATTATTTTTTAATGGTCCTCATCCAATTTTCAACTTTACATCATCATTTAATGTGTGCCGTGCGTCATGATATTTCTAAAATTATCACCACAAACGTCTTAAATAGCACTTACAAAATTCTTAATGTCCATTTTAAATTGACCTCGACGATTTCATCGATCCATATGATAAATCAATCCTTTATTATTTTGAAGTTATTTAAATGTATGTAGCTTGTATGAGAAAGCCCTTAGCTACTCAACGAGTTCACGTGTATTTTGTTTTTCTCGCTTTATTTATATTTTTAAAGGAGAGCAAATATAAGAAACTATTAAGGCGATTACTACTTTCACTGCTTCGGTATTCATCTTGTTTGTACTGATGCGATGAAACATCTTTAACTGTTGTACATACGTATTTTATCTTCTACGTTGTACATAAATGACATTGTTGTGTTTTTTTCAACCAGCATATCTGTCTCCTTTACATTGAACATACTTATAATAAATACTTGGGAATAGCTCCAGTCATTTGGAGTAACCTGGATATTCTTTTTTATCTGCATTGTTTTTTGTTTTTTGATTCAGTCGTCCGATTCATTAATTCCTTGTTCGAAAGCATCCCCCACTACTACTGTGCTTACATTAAAGAATAACAATGTACAAGCGTCTGTTGAAGATTTATCCTAAACAAATATCTACCGATATTGAATTTGTTTCCAATTTATCGAAAGACATGTGAGTTACACTTATTTTTTTGATTTACTCTCCCTCTATAAACATATTTCATATAGTGGTTATACGATAATATACTAGCTAATCAGTTACTTTAGAGATAGGTGGCTTGAGGGATTCGGCATTCTGCAGCCATGTTTAGTTACCAACTTTGGGGTTATTTTCGTAAATTGTTATATTTGTTTAGTCCATAATAAATACGGGTTTCGATCTATCAACTGGTAAGTAAGATGAGTGCTAGAGAAGTTAATTTTCCAATCATTCAAAATTATCTTACCATAACGTTATTCGTATCGCAAGTAAATAATAAAATTAGAAAATTTAAAGTAACAGTAACATCAAACAGGAAATACCTTCTTTGTAATACCGTTTCCTATTGACCTAGCTCAATTCACATTCAGTGACTTCATCAACTTATACCTCGTTTTCTGGTCCTATAAATTAGTTCCTAAATGCTTCTATCTCTGTCACTATTTCGTGTAAGTTTTAATTACGTAAGCCATTTCTCCCTCATCTCGATTGATAAGGACTCATCCTTACTAACCAACTTGTCATATTTTTAGGAGTGTAAGGATGGCTTGTTGAGATTTAAAAGACTCAAACATGGATGAAAGCATTCCATCCATTCGCCGCTTAATATGATATACCGTCATCCCGTTGGCCGATTGTGCAGCCTTTTGCTCACGAATTAGGTGTATTACAATCGTAATTTCTAGTCAGTTGAAAACTATATCATTGAGTAAAAGTTTTCCTTCCTTCTATTTCTTATTTGCGACTTGGGAGGTTTTTAGATACACATATTACCGGATGGTAATCTAGATTCAAGAAAATGACTTATCACCTAGTAACCTATATTTTAAATACTATTCATTCGGTTATTTCATCATAGGTGAGCAGTTTTACTTGACTTGAGTTGTTTGCTTTATTTTATCAATTCCATTCATACATTCTGTAACTCACAATAAGTGTAAGTCCCCTATTTTAATTTAATAACAACTAATTATTAAGTAGATTTAATGTGTATATTTTATTGTCTTTGTGAGCAGGCTGATTTCTTCAAGCAATATATTGACCCCACCATACACCTCATGATTATCATATAGTTAATAAGAGCACTTATCTACCAATATATCTCATGTTCTAATCCCTCTCCAATCATCCTAATTTAAGTTACAAAGTAGTCTTAACAGTGTGAGTTTAATATCAAGTAAATAATTATGTACTTATTGCATGAATTTCATTGTTGCTTCCAGTTTTTATTTCTTTAAAACTTCCTATGTAGATTATCGATTCATTAAACAGTAATATTGGTGTTAGTTATTTTCTTTGTATGCTTTCATTAATACTACATTTCTTTATTATTATTACTGATTTATTAGCCAACAGAAGGATTCAGTAGAATATGATTCTATAACTAAGCTTCCTTGTTCTTCCTCTTCATCGTCATCATCATGCAATTCTTTTACTAATAGTTCCACCGGAACAACCGAAGAAATATCAACTTTGTCAAGTAACAGCATGAAATCATTGATAGTAGTGAATAGTAGTGCTTCAAATACAATTGTTACTACTTCCTCTTCTTTAATGATCTCAAGTTGTCAAATCCCTGTAGATACTACTAACACTCCTAATGATAGCCACAATACAGATGATCTAGTGCCTTTGACTACTATATCATCACCAGTGTATAAGAAATCTGGTATTGTGCAGGATGAAAATAAGGTATCAGTAGAAGATAACGAAAAAGTGGACAAAACTGTAGATATCAATTGTCAAATAAAGTCTCCAATCAATAATAGTACAGATCAGAAAAATACGATAAATGTGGATTATTCGAAATTATCGAGCGTCACAACTTGTAGTAATAGTTGTGCAACATATTCTAAATTGAAATCCACAACATCTTACCAATTTCCGCCTCCACCAGTACTTATTGGTCCAGATAATCGACGTATATTAACTCATTATATTGACGGTCATATTATTTATGAAAGTGACAAACCATTTCCAGTAAGTTGAAAGTGTGTATATAGTGTGATGTCGTTTGTGTTACTTTAATGCTTGTTTAAGAATTATGGGTGAGGGGAGACGGTATAGTTTCTTTAAAAAGCCTTAGGCATATTCTCAGGTTCTATGTTGATCATTCATACATACATATACATACATACACATATTTATTTCTAAAGTGTAATGTCACACATTTTGCACCTTATTGTCTTACATGAACTAATTTTAACAAATCAGTCAGTCAACATAGAACTGGGTATGAGTGTGACACGTCTCACTTGTACAATGAGTTCGTATGCACGAGAAATATAGTACGACGTTGACACATAAGATCGACGAATGAACAGTTAAGGATATCATGTAACTCAGGGATTCACGCCATTGTAACCTATTCTTCTCCTTGTTATCCCAACATTTTCATCTATGGGTTACAACTGATGCACAGCTTCCTGCCAGGGACTACGTATCTACCTGATATGACGAAGTAGATTGTAATACAGTAATCGGACGGATTAGCACTAATGACATATGAATTGTCACTCCCAGAACTTTGCATCTTAGTAAACCGCGGATTATTGAACGACAAATCTTGCCATGTAACTACGGGAGATTAATATTCAAGAAAAATATCTCTCTTTATATATGTTTTAAGTAATATAAAATTACGATATAAAGGTTATTGAATTATTTGTGATAATTGGTTGAGCAGTGGAGTAGATTGTTGAGTAATATCCTATCCCATTGATTGATAACTTAAATTGTTGATTTCTACTTCTAGCATTTTATATCACAAACTACATTGTTCCGATCATGGTTTGTGTTTTTTTCTAAACTGCTCCTATATTGGTCATCATTGTATGCCGTTGTATATGTTGATTAGGTCCAGTTAATAAAGGTTTATACTCTTAGTCCTTTCTACCCATCAAAGTCTATATATAATTTCGTTGACCACTGGGTAGTAGCCAATGTCAGGCTTGACTAACCCTTAGTGCCTATCGAATTCAAGTAGTGTGGTCACTAGTCTAAGTGATTGAACAATATGTTGGATAGTTGGATAGGCTTCATACTAGTCGATACATGTCGGCACGGCATGCTTGCATTTTTAAGGTTTTACAAAGCTTGGTTTGAATCGCCACATTAGTAGCCCAGTGGTAACACCTTTGGTTGAATGACATGGGTTCAAATTCTAAATTCATCATCAATCCCCACAATACTGTGTAGTTACGCATTCCTGACTGGTTTCAACTATCTGATAGTATTCTTTTTAAGTAAAATAAAATAAACATTTGACTCTCAGTCATGAGCAACACTTAAGAAGTAACGTGATCAGTCTAATTTTACTTTAGTCTTAAAAAACATTCTACTTTTATATGTTTGTCTTAACATTTTGTTGCGTCATTCAATTATTATTATCTTCGTACTCATCCAATTAGACAATTATTTACAATAATTATTTTCATCTTACCCAATATCCGTCGGTTTGTTTTTCGAGATTATTATACAATCCACTTCCAATTTCTTGTGGACAGGTCAGTCATCTATAACGTATGATATGCCACATATGTGCATTGATCATAGCTACCATACTACAGCACGGCAAAATGAATACGAAAATAATATGAATAGTAGTAACACCAATTATCATGAAAAAACTAGGCAGAAATAATATGATTTGAGAAGAATTTATTCGTTGAAATAAAGGTATAAAATGATTTCAGAGCTCAGGAGAAGGAAAAGAGTAAATGAATTTGAGCCATTGAAACCGATCCTGAACTGTCACTCACCAGTCTCTATTCACTGGTTACAACAATCACGCGAATCCCAACCATTTAGTCATCATCTACCAACACGGCTTATATCGACAGATTGACTACTTTATGAAGTGGTTCCACGTTTTGATTTGACCATCTTTAGCTTTCTTCTAAACTACTTTTACACAAATCATCAATACGCGTTCAGGTAAGCGTTGGTTCGGGCATACATAATGCATGTCCCAGTCATCTTAGCCGATGAATATTTGCAACCTGGTCAATTAATTTGCCATCTTTGTCTAACACTTTGTATCTAACTTCAGCGTTTCTAACTCGACTGTTTCACCAAAAACTAGCAATAGTTCGAATGTAATATTTTTTGCAGGTCACCTTTCACATTCATATAGCGATTCAGTGAATTACTGTGTAATCCACTTGTTATTGATTTTGTAAACAAATATCTCCACTAGACCAATGTCGTAAATAAAATCTGTACGAATTTTCCCTCAGAATACGATCCTTCATAGTTGATGAGCCTTTGAATATTATTCAATGACACTGATTATTGAAGAATAAGTGTCTTACCATGATTGTAACTTCATCTCACTTTGGTTATCGAGTCACTACTAAACATACTAACTAGATATTTACTAAAAGTAACAAACGGAGATCTGCGAACTAATTACAAAGTTGACGAAATTCTATACATATAGTCTTTTATAATACCTGTGAATATTTACTCACTTTGTAAAGATAAATTGTCAGTTTTCGAGAAGGTAACAATCACTTTTGATGGCCCTACTGGTTTAGTTTATTTGAATGTTTTTGTTCTATTGATTCGTGTTTATCTGTTTAGTTGAAAGACGGCATGGTAGTAGTTGAAGCAGCTCTTATGAGGCATCAACAATCTTGTATGGTTAGCTCTGCAAATTCACCACTGAAATCGTTAGTAGTAAATGGTTATAATAGTGACAATTATGAAGATGGCATTATAAACACTGTTAAATCAACTTCTCTATCTTCACCATCATCATCAATAATTTCATCCACAATGAAATCAGTGGATAATTTCGAGTCAGAATTGTTATCTAAGCCACCTGTTAGTGTTGGCTGGATGAATCCACTAACAGTATCAAGTGCGTCATCATCTAATGTAGACAGATATACAAATCCTAGTTCATCTGCAACTATGAATTTAAATTGTGATATATATCGACGTAAATCATCAGAATTATGCAGTAATATTCATGATGAAAATGACTGTAAGTTTTCATTTTCAATATAATTAATTCTAAGTTGATATATTCCAGTTGAATAACAAAAAAATATGCTCATAAGATGTTCGTGATTTCTGTTTACATTTTTTCTCAATTGCTCATGTTGTGAGTGGGTATCACTTTTGATGGGATCTAAAATGAAGCCTGTGTTGATTATGTAACCTAACTACAAAGACTAAGAGACAGTTGTTTAAATTCAATTGAATACAACCCTCTTTTGAATAGTTTTTAATATATAAGCTCTGTATGTTTTCAGATCTTATCACCGACATTGGGAAAATCTGTGTTCATCTAACTCACCAGGTACAGATTCGCTTATTTGGCTTTAAGCCGAGAGAAGGGTTTAAACCTGTGGCCTGTTTACTGAAGGTCGAATGGTCTTTCCCACGGAGTTACCGCTTCATTAAATATTACTTAATATATTTCCAGTGTCAAACTTTACTATACTCTGCCCTGGTGCGAAGCCAGCATCGCTGGAGATGCTAGTTATGCATCGAAATTCTTCAATGCCAAAGTGTCTCAGTATAGTCAACAGTACGACTTCGCCGTCGGACCTTAAGTTTGATACTTTTAGTTGTACTGTTCTAAAACCAACCTGTTTGGTATAGTAAGTGTGGCAGGTGACAACCCTGTGTATTTATGTTATATCAGGAGATTAGGAAGAGTAACTAACTTTCTGAACTGTTTTTTCATAAGGCTATTTCATTTATTTTGAGTGAATCGATTATTTTATTTCTATTATTGTCATGTTCCCATCGCCCTAACTTCCCATTAGACTTATGAACTGTTGTCATATCATTTGCTCTTCAGGAAATATGATTAATTAATCACGTACCTGTGCCCTCAGTCCTTAGTTATTATTATTGTTTCCGTTTTGTGTAGACGTTATTCTCCCCTATTGGTGTGTTGTATGGTCTGGTTTTGTGTATATTTAAAGGATTGTACGAAATACAATATGATTTTTGTCTGGTTGGTTCATCTGTCTTTGGGATTGGTAGTCGCGGGACAGACGTTTACGGGCACTGATTGGTAGTTATCAGGGTCACACGCTATAATTTGCCATACGACTGAAATTGGGCCGAATATATTTTAGATATGACAGATTTGTCGACGTGGGCCGACCATATTTCAAAAATATAGCAATTTACATTAGAGTTACTGCCACGCTCAGAATTTCTATATGAAGTAACCTGTTTGCTTGTATTAAGATATTCAGTAGCTTATAATTTTCTGGAAATTTGTATGCATTGGTTCTTTTCTAGCATTACCATCAACCAATCATTATCGACCTTCACAAGGAATTCTAGCATCATATCCTCATTCGACAATATTATCTCTATCTAATCGTAATTCGGCTAGTGTTGTCTATACTCAATCACCTATTGTATCAATTCCTTGTCGAAATGATAGACAATCATCTGATATTAATGGAAATGGTTCAAATGTTGATGGTAAATCAATTGAAAGTCACTCACAGCAGTATCTTTCAGTTTCACAACATCAATACCGTGAGACTGTAACATCAGTTAGCAGCAAACCACTGAATGAAATCCAGTCCAGTTCGGGGGTAAGTTGCATTATGGTCTACTTTTATTCTGAACTAATGTATGTTTCAGAGTTCTTCTATGTGTTGTAGCCTTCAGAATATGACATAATTAAAAACCATTTTCTATTTCTGGCATTTGATTTCTTTAATAATTGAATAGATAAATGCAACGACTGTATCATAAGTTTGCATGATTGACCGATGAGCTTCTCAAATAACTAAAGGCCGTTTCATTACTATCTCCATCTGCTGTACTTTGTCCTAAATCCTGTACAGTATCACATGACCTTAGGTACCAAAGTTACGGTGTCTCATTGAGATGTATTGTAAACGACATCAGGAGATGCAATCTCATGGTAGCAAGTGACCAGAGTAACTTTACACGCCATTCATTCCCTTAGGGTTCTCAAGCCAACCTTATCTAGGTGGGGTATCCATACTCACGAGGAATGGTTAGGCGCTGGATGTTCGCTTCTGTCACCGTCGTCGCGTTTAGATAATAATGGTTTTTCTGAGGATATAAACACGACCGACTTAGAGGAAAGTTGACCATCCTTACGCTTGGCCGTAACACGGCGCCTGAAGGCGCGGGGTAAAAAAAACTGAACTGCTGAAAATTTTTTTATAGTTTCAATAATTCCTTGAGCATAAGCTTTAATTTTTATTACTAGCGAGTATATAAATCTGTGCTTGGTGACTGAGTTAGATCGTAGAACCACATGCACATTATGTGCTATTAGAAGACTGACTTTAGTTTGCTTGTTTGTTTTCTTTAAATTCTACTTAATAGATAACGACTGAATTAACCCCTGCTGTATCCCATCAATCCAACATATCTCAACAACCGCAAAGACCGTCAAGTATCGCTCAAGCAATGTACGGTATATCACAATCAATCACCGCACCACCTTCTAGCTTATTAACACCTACTCCACCGCCTAAAGGACCAATATATAAATGGACACCCGATGATGTTGTTGCATTTGTTCGTGGTACACCTGGTTGTGGGGCATATGCATCAGCATTTTTAAACAATGAAATCGATGGTGAAGCACTATTGTTACTAGCTGAAGATCAATTTATTCAGCCACCGATTGGGATGAAAATTGGGCCAGCATTGAAATTAGTCGCAAGATTGGAATCTTTAAAACATTGTTGTTAATGAATTTAGAAGAATTAGAAAAACAACGCTAATTCGAAGCTTACATCTATACAGATTTATTTCTATACATATGCCAATTCACTTAAATTCTCCCTTTTAATAGTCTACTCTCTTCTTAAATCATTCAAACATGTATTCTTTTTTTTTCCGGTGACATTTATCATTACATAGTGTATTATGTAATATACTCATTCATTGTATGTTTTTCTTTCATTCAACATGAAGCATTTAGTCTGACTATCAATCGTCAATATCGACGTTATTATTATTATTGTTTTGTAAATAATTTAAAATAGAATCAACATACATTTTATGCCCTGTTTATAATGTGTTTTATAAAAGTGTAACACAATAAGCAATATATATATATATGGTATTCACTCGATTCAGCTTATATACGAATATTACGTATTTTTATTGGATGGTTATAAAATTATTAATTCACTGAATAGTTATTCATGTTTAACTTCGCTGTTGTCATTGTCAATATAATTCTTTCACATATCTATATATAAATATTTACCTTGATTGTTAGTATGTCATAAATTGATCTCTGCTTGATACTTCGAAACACTGAAGAGTATTGAACAGCCGTATCGTCATAGTATGATGCATATCAGTAGTGTGCACACATAACTCCACCATAGGTTATATTCATGACCTTCAGGTCTCGTTGAAGAACGCTAAACTATTCAGCATCAATGAGCTGGTATTCAGTGATATTTTCATCTAAATCAATTTGTAACATGCAGCACGACGATCATTCACTGTAATTGGTTATTATTGTCTCACACTCGGCTTATCGGGATTTCACTCACTAGAACTCCTAATGTTAAAGCCGGTTATTGTTATGGTTGGAATTATTCTGTGGAAACTGATTTTTCTATAATTTGTCGATTTGTGTTCGTGACGGATTAATTTCGGTTAGACACCACGGATACAAATGCAAACGATAAATTAATAAGTCAATCTCTACAAAAGCGCCTCGACTTTTATGTGTGTAGAGAATTATTACTGAGATATCTATCTCCATGTTATTCATATCTTTGACTCTAAGAATATCAACTCCGATATGATTGACGCTCCATAGGCCTCCTTTAATAAAAAAACCAGTAACAATAGCTGGTTCTCAAGGAAGCCCACAAGAGAAAAAAACCAGTTGATGACGTAATTTGTAAGTAATCATGACTATAACTGACTGGTCTCTGTTGCCGCACTTACATCCATGAGACAGATAGACCCGACACACCGTTACGCTACTCTAATTCCTGTAGAACACTGTAATATAGCTTGTTTACTATGTACAGGTTTATGCAACAGGCTTTTAGCGGTACGCTTTACGTAACGTGTAATGATACTAGCCAGATTTTCAATCCATAGTAGGAGGAGTGGGATTCGAAGCCGAATCCTTTAATCACTAAGCTAATGGTTCATTCGTATGAAGTTTAACTACAGTCCTGAAAATAATGATGATGTAACTCATTTTCCAGGTACAGATTCAAGTAATCAGCTAGCTTGTCTACTACAATGGAAGTAGGCAGAGCATAACTCGAACCTGTATCTTAGTGGTTGAATGATGGCGAATGTCCTTCGATTTACGCCAATTACGCGACGACATATTGTAATTAGGAAATTAAACTGTTTGAAATTAAAGTATTACAGATCCTAAATAGTATCACGAATATCAGGTCAATTAGCTATTACTCATGAACAGTAAAGTGATATACTAACAATTAATGAGCCGATTGAAGGTTTGTAATTAAAATAACAAAACTTAGGAGGCTTTTTTCACGGTTTCCTAGTACTAGAAATCTTACATCAACATTATGCAGTAATTTATTTGATTATCAATGAATAGCGTCTTTGAATTATTGATACTTGAAGTTTACATGTTTCTAGTATAACCGATAATTGTTTTTCATTTAGTATTGTGTATAAACTACATATTAACTTTAAGGAGACTTATTCTATCTGCCTGCTGTTTAGGATTGAGATAAGATGTACTACATCGTACAAACAGCAAATTTTTATATACTATCGATTTTCTACAGCAAGGTGAATTAAATTTTTTATCCTAAACTTAAAGTAATTTCATAACTTTCTACAATTTGGTTCTTTTCTGTCGAATCACATTCTCTACGTACTAGTCAGTTTTTTTTAGACTACTGATACTAATACTACTCTAGAATTCACCTAGATGTAGTGATTTTGACTGACGTACATATACCATATGCTACATTTTTCATGGCTAACTGAAATATGGCTCAGATTAGTAATAAGTTAATGTGACTTTCACTATATAGATTGATCTTATCTATCAAGCCTCCACCAGTAAACAACTACAAAAACACATATACCTTACGTATATTTCAAAGGGTTCCAATAAACACTTAGTGCAGATAAAAACTCCCCCCCCCCTCAAGTACTAAGTGCTATATTGGATAGACTTTATATCATCACACAGTAAGGTCATGCCATCCGTGAGCTTAAGATTCGAAAATCCGCACAGTTTTACATAACTCAGTCAGTCAGTTATAAGCAACGTAGAACCTGGCACATGTCCACAGAGGTTGAAGTTGCCACACCAAAATCAACACGATGAAAGTGAATTTCAAAGGACAACACGAAAATAGGGAATAATACCTTCAAAACCTTTTGTAAAATGTCATTGATGGTGAAGCTGAAGAGGTGAGATTGGGAAGCCTTGACTAAAGAACCACTCCTAAAATAAAACACATGAGATGGATGGTTGTATACACTTCAATTAGTTTGAAATATTTATGCACAACTTTCAAGATGATCTTTAGAATACTAAAATTGTTACACAATAGACAAACCGAAATCCAAGCAAAAGCGATAGGTTTATTAAAAACAGTCTTTATTTTTTGATTATGAAATATTTAGTCATCATATATTTTTTATTTATTACAAGAATAATTATGAATATATACATCTCAATTAATTAGATTGAATAGTCTTAAGTAAAGTTCCCCCAATGGCTAAAAGTTGTAAATATTCATCAGCTCCATCGATCAGTCGAGAATCAGCCAACTAAAGAGAAAATTTCGGAAAGTACTTTATGTATAAAGTATTCATTATATTAAGTGAAATATGTACCCGCATCAACATATTCTGAACAGTAGTAAGTTTGACTAGAGTATAGTATGTGTGGGAAGCATGAACAATTTCTAAAGTGTTCGCAACGAATAATCATTCTACTTAATTCGCATAGATTTTGGAAGCCTTAGTTCACAAATGAATTTATAACCGGTTTTAGCTAGTTAGAACTCAGTAGTTGTAAAGGATATTGAGATAGACAAACATATTTTCTACAATTAGTGTAATTATTCAAGCATATTATAAGGTTTCGTGACTATGAGATTAGAAAAATAACGACGCCTTAACTCTTCCATATAGCTACGTAACACCTGTATTATAATGCATTATAGGGACGCAAATAGGCTTCTACGAAACTTTAATTTGATTCTGTTTGAGCTGTATAATTATGGCTATAGTCGAGGTAAGGCTAGATTTAAGGATAGTTAAGCATGAATGTTAGTTTACGTTGACAGCGAATGGTTTAGGTATAGTAATAAATTATGTGCTATATACAGTCTAGTTGGCAGAAATTTAATATTTGGGTTTCTTCTACTACGAGTATTACAATAAGTGATCAATTTTTCTAGATCTCTGTTAATTAGCTAGAGTCGTTATTCTTCACGGACAATTTAGGAAAATCGTTGAAGCTTGCTTTAATACTATACTGTAGCCATGACTTTTTACCAGTGATCATGAAAGTAAATCATTAAAAAAAAACATTTCAAATGTTATTTTACACTACTTAATAGTAGCCAGAATTAGGTGGAAGTGATTTTTCAGTATTTTGAAAAGGTGAAAACTACTTAAGTATTCTTTACTATTTGTAGCCTTTCATTAGAAATAGTTAGAAATAATAGGAAAGCTAGTTGCAAAGTACAACACAAAAATTGTTCATCACTTTTATAGCCTTTTCAAAAAGCTAAATTCTGTATGCTGTTTATAACGGTCGAATATAGTCAATGTGCACTTTTTGAGTGTATTTGAATGTGTATGATTGACATAGAACCTGCTACATGTGTGCATTAGTTCAAGTTGCCATACCTCTACGGCACTGCAAGATTAATACTAAAACAGTAGAAATTACTTCAATAGTAATAATAATAGTGACAAGGAGTGTGAACATATAGAATATGGTTCAGAAAGCGTGGAAAGAAAGTTATGAAATAATTTAAAACTCACGATTTAAGGGAAAACAGAGAGTGGATGAATCTGTGCCATTGTGACCGATTCTTGGCCATGTCACTCAGTGTTTTTAGCCACTGGTTACGGTATTAGCAAAGACCCCAACCAGGCAGTTTGCAACTAACGGCATGATTCAAACCAGCAGTTAGTGACTTTGTGGACTGATGTCACGTTACGGTTTGGCCGCCACTAACTCTCTTCCATCCTGCTCCTATATCAGACAAAATCGCGCATCGAGGCAGACGCTGGTTGGGCATACGTAACATATGTCCCAACTACCTCAGTCGATGAAGATTCACAACCTCATCGACTGACCTCTGACCAACACCCATCGTCTAACCTCGTTATTACTTAATCGATGATCCCAATTGATGCGAGCGATGTTTTTAAAACGTCAATGGTCAAATACCAATAACCTTAATGGCCACGTCTCACATCCACACAGTAGGACAGAGCGAACTGTTGTGCAGTACACTCTTCCTTTCGTTGAAAGATGAATATCTTGCCTACGACGAAGGTGATGTGAGTTGACAAAAGCCAAGTGAGCTTTTGAATTTGTATTGAGATTTTGTCAGAGACCAACCCATTTAGGCTAATCAAACTTCCAAGATAAGTAAAGTGGTTGATGTGCTCAACTACTTCACTCCCTACCTTTAGCTCAGATGTTGATGAATACCATTCCTGTAGCAATAGTTTGCATTTAAAGGGAGAGAAACGAATTCCGAACATGGTTGCATTGTAGCTCATTGTTGTTAAAAGATTCTGCATCATATCAGCGTCTTAGACAAACAGGACTATATCAACGACATATTCTACGTCAATAAGTGGATCTCCTGGTAGAAGATCAATTCCTGAAAAGTAAGACGATGATAGTGTAATTTACAACAGCAAATCGACTATGAAATTAAACGAAATGGAAACAGTGGATAGCCTTGACGGACACCACTTGAGGTTACAAGTTTGCCATAAACTCTGATACGACCCATGGTGTTTAAGTAAAGAACCTTAACGCATTTTATGTATTTCTGGGGTACACCTTTCAATAAAAGACATTGTCATAGAGCTTCATGGTCTACAGAGTCAAATGTCGCCCTCAAGTCAAGAAAAGCCACAATTGTCAGGCACCGAAATATGTCTGTGTTCTGAAAACTGACGAGTTGTGAATATCTAGTCTATACAACCACCATCAGGTTTGAAACCAGCCTGATTTTCTTGTATCTGTAGAACATGAGTTGTAGGTAAGCGTCTTATAATTATAGAAGCTAGTATTTTAGACACTATATTAGTCAAACTAATTCCTGTATGGTTATCACACGACGATTTTGAACCTTTCTTATGTACTGAGGCGATTAACGATCGACACCAGTCAAACGGAATTATGTCAAGTTCCCATACTCTAGCCAAAATATCAGTCAGCCTAATCGTCAAGGTGGGACCACTATCCTTGAAGACCTCTGGGGTTATCCATCCAGACCTGCTCCTTTGCCTCGCCTTACGTTGGCTATAGCTTTCTCGACTTTGACAAGAGACGGAAACATAAGTCGACTTTCCATTAAGACTACTTTAAAATAATGGGAAGTTCTACAACAGCTGAAGGCCAACTGAATTACTCCTTAAAGTGTTCAGCCCATCGTTATAAATGTCTGGACTGAAAGCTAATAAACGTTCCATCCATTTCGGAGATTGTCTCACTAACGCTTGAGTTCTTAACCCTTGCTTCTTTTATTAACTTGAAAAGTTGTCAAAGGTTACTTAACATCGTGCCTTTTCCCTTTCCTTCCCTTTCGGTACCCACCACTGCTCAGTTTACACCTGATTACTCCTCACTCCTCATTGTGTTCGGAGCCTGACAAGGTCAAGTTTTCAAGAGTCCGTCAATTCAACAGAAGCCATCGAGACCCTCTGATTTTTTTGAAATGTTGATTTAAGTTCTTGATAGATGTCACTGTAGATACCACAGCTGTTTGGACATCTTGGTAAGGAGCATCAAAGTGGATGGCATCTTTATAGTAACCAAAGTAATTCTTTAGTTGCTCTTGAAATTTAATCCCGTTGCAGAACTGAATTCTAGTGAGTTTTCCTCTAGTAATTTTTCTTCGCCCAGTAAGATGCAAGCAAATGCGTGCTCGCACTAAAGCATGATCAGGATCTAAACATGCACTCTAGAGAGGTCGTCAATCTTCTCTCGAGCCCCTCCGACGATGACTGATGCCGATATGGTCTATGAGAGTCCGCCGTTGAGTAGAATCAGGAGGCCGCCATATTAGATGATGTCTCTCCCTATGCTTAAAGTTCGTGTTTGCTAGACATAAACGATTGTCTGAGCAAAGCTACAGTTGACAGTATTTCATTGTATTAATTAAATGTTATTGATTTCACTTAATGAATAATCATTGCAAATTGATTGATATAAAAAAAATCGATGTATTTGAAAATACAAATTCACTGGTTTGCTGGTTCTCTATTCTCTCGTCACTTTTGCTCCACAATACAATCTTCCTACAAGCTTAGTCTTTTGTAATAGCTGCTGGCTGGGAAGGGAACAAGTCGCGGTATACGTCTGAGGTACAAGTATCAGTAATAGCGTTCGCTCACGAAACCCTCAAAAATCTAGCGACATAACAGAATCATCCACCCAGATGCTTTTAATACTGATTCAAGCTACCTATTTTGGCGTTAAAATTACCAACCATGAGTACCAAATGTGAGTGTTTGGCCCTATGAAGAAATTCAGAAAATCCTCTGTGAAATTCATCTTTCAGATTACCTGGTCTGCAGTCAGTGGGAGCGTAGGCAGAAACAACGAAAAGACTGGCGTGTGTCCCCATCTTTTCGAGTTCTTACTGAACCATTTAGTCAGATGGCACTATAGGCGACTGTCGATAGTAATCCATTTGAGAAATGCCTGTTTTGCTTTCATACTTAACACAATACCTACACTGGCTAGCCCACGAGAAGTTACTGTAGAGTCGCCAGATAAACGAAGAGTGTATCGCAAAGCTTTGTATATGTTCACGGAGTGTTTGAGAGCCTATTTTGTACATCTTTGATTGATTAAATGAATTATTCACTAATTACAAATCTGATCTGTTTCATCCCTGCACTGAAGTATATCACTTCACTATAATCTTGTGCTACATACAACCTCCTACACTTTCAAAGTGAAAGGTGCTTATAATTGTCTAAGGAAACGAGATTGTATGAGGTAGATATGCGTAGGAGCTATTACTAAACTAATTCATGTAGAAATCGAATCAAACTACAAAATACCATTATTATTGTATGATAGTAAATTATAATTTTAGGTTTATAGAAGAATGACAGCTTACACGTGCATGTGTACTGAGTTCAGTTTTGAATCGTTGAATTGCTAATAGTACATACAGTAGATATCTCGCTTATCAAATCCGCTGTTCTTATGAAGTTCAGGATGTATGATCGACATGTTGTGTTATGTTAAAAGTGAATTGTATGCATTATGTATATACATGCACTTCAACCCGTTATTGTCTCCATCTCAGAGTATGGTAGAGGAGTTAGCAATTCAACGGTTCAAACCTGAATTCTACGAGCAAAATGAGTATACACAAGATCTCATTCTATTATGACCCTAGTAATTAGCTTTTCACACTTAGTAAATTAGTTGCTAATACTTTCGTCTAATTTCCTTTACTGTTGATATTAGCTGTTCTGATGAAACAGGTAATAAGATCAAAATTCGCTGTAAATCTAATTGAATAAACTAATACAGAACTTAGCATTAGATGGCTAGAAGTACTCTGTAGGAAACGATGTTAGTAACCTAAGTTTCGTGCTAGTTGGTGTCTGTCAGTAAGCCATACCCATAATCATGACGGAGTTAGTGCTTTATGTTGCGTTCGAGCTTCTGTCACCTGGTTTCGCAGTCTGAGATACGTTACCATGGGAATGAGATATTCATACCAATCAATAATTGAATAATGACCAGTGTCATGCTTTCTCTAGTCAATTGAATCCTACCAACTAATAACTCGATATTACTCTATACTGATACACTTAAATAGATCACTGTAAAGAAAAAATTTGACGCCGGAAGCGGTATTAAAAACTATGTTTCATAGTAAATGCAAATATCTGTGATATTGCCATTATTATCCCTACCCCCAAGTTCCGAATATGATTTGTTAAGACAATGATCCTTATCATTCGGATAGTAACAATTAGAATTAATTTAAAACAAACGTAATTACCTCTTCTATGAAGCATTACCGTAAGCATAATGGCTTCTATTTGAACCGCTTTAACCCTAGTACATGCGAATTGTGGTTAATAGTGAGATCCAGGACGCATATTTCGTTTTACTCGAGAATCATCGGCTTAGGTGTACGTATATATATTAATGTTGGTGTTCATACAGAGAGTTCGACTGTGTCTATCACTCCAAGGGTCAATGGGTTATCCGTTAAGCTACTAAGTTCAGTTAGTTACCAGCTTACTCAACGGGTAGATGGAAATAGTGAGAGCTTGTAATTTCCAGTCGTCGATATCCAAGACTGTAGCTGACTAGTTTATGTTGCCATGGCGCCGATAGACTCGAAATACCGATTATGACACTTCGATCTCTCTAGAAAACTCTTTAGTGTTCTAGCTTATGCAATAGGATTTTCAATCACACGGTTAATGTGAGTGGCAATGGTACAAACATGAAGTACAAGTTTATTCTCATTTAAAACTGATATTCATGTTCAATTATATAAATATGCTAAATTATTACTGTACTTACAGCCAAAGATTCCAGAATAGATGCTTTTTGAATACAGGATAATGTTTCATCATTGATTATATATTCGTGTAATTGATAAATGGTTTGGATGTGCCGAATAACCTTCTAACAATAAATTCTAAAGAGAATATTTACATAGAATGTTAAGTATCGAGAGACAGACTTAAGAAAAGAAAATCCCTACATAATGGAAATATCAAGTGAATCAATGATACAGGATTATTAATGAGGACTAATTAGCCTATACATGCTGAACAAGTTAATGGCTACTTGAATTCCGTAGCTTAATGGATAACTTACTAGTGTCTAAAGCAATCGATAAAACGTTCTAATCTCGATGTGAACATAGATGGTGGGATGAAGCTACATACAACAGAGGAGTGCAAAACAGGACAAAACGCACATCAGCCACAATCAAAATTTATTAACACTTCGATAGGCTTTGAAAGTCAGTCATTGGAACACAAATTCATTTTGTATGGTCATTTTGTGCATAGAATTTTGAGATAATAATGATGAATGATACTTGTAATGTGGAAAAAAAGATAATGAAATTTCTTGATTGCTCGAAAAAAAAAGTTCAATTCTATTTCAAGCATTTTTTGTATCTAGTGGTGTTGTAATTTCACAACACAATCCAATAAATGGTATTTAGTCGTGCATGTTTGTATTAGCGACTCTAGATAATACTTAAGGACGAAAAAGCATTCTGGTGTTCTCTGGTTCTAAATGGACCTTTAATAGAAACCAATCGGTGACGAATATCACTTACGACAACCTACATAAAAACCTTTATTGAATTCGGAACATTATCTCTTTTTATTTCTCCTTAACACTAACTACTTGTTACTAGTTTTATCCAGTGGGATGTAAGTTTGCAATCTGTGATAAACGAAAGGCATTTATTCAGCTGTGTAGCACACAACTCAAACGTATTGAATACTTCGTTTTATATTATTTTATTCAATTTCTACATCAAATCAACTATATTGCTGCCTTCATCAGGTCACAAAACCATTGCTTGGTCGATAGTTCGTCAATATGCTCACCTTTACTTAAAATAAAACAAAACATCTTTTACGAGTATCCACCCGATTTTTCTCTCATATGGCAATGAGCACGATAATTGAAGCTCAATGTAATTTAATTATCGAAGTATCAAAAGACAGCCAACTTCACGATCTCGACAACAGCTTCAGTAATTTATTATAGAGCGATCCACCCCCAATATAACATATGACTTAATGCTGATACAGTAGGTTAGAAATAGGCAGGTCAAGATAGGGTATCAGTTGGTCAGAGCTGTTTGAGGTATAAACTTCTGGTTGAGGACTACGCAACACTGGTATTAAGTGGTCGGAGATGGCAGGTAACATGCGACGAAATCGGTAACAGTAGCGTAGTTCCATTTACTTTATAATTTATTCTTTCTTTACTTGGATCCTTATCTTGACAATTTCATTGTTCTTTATGCTCATTTGAAGTGTGGTGAGTTACATCGGTACACATTCATGAAAGGTAGTGATGAGTGATTTATGTATGACTTGTTCTGAAAAAAAAAGACTTTTCTTAGTAAGATATAATTGAAATTTTAACCTTCGTCTACTGCTTACTGGACGAAATGTGTGTGGGTACACAGATCACATCAATAATAATTACTTTACAACACGGCAAATAAAGCGTGTTAAATTGGTGTATCAATTATATTATTATGTAAACGTAGATAACTGAAGTAAACGAAATCAGCAGGGTGAGAAACTGAGTAGTGACTAGAATTGTGTTTGTCTAGTCTTTACAATGCTGACCGAATCCTATCAATCAAGTTGTGTCGTAGTCACGTCTAAGTAACTTGACATCGTGTGTACTATGTTATTGATGTTAGGTAGATGATGGTAGTCAACATGAACCTCTGCTTGACGTAGGCTCTGGTACTCTTAAGAAGGCCATTATAGGTAGAACAGTTTAGTGGTAACTGTCACGTAATGTGAAACTGAGTGACCTGGGGTCAGTTGCATAACGACTCCACGTGACACCAGTCACTACTCAGTGCTCAATCGATCCATGTGTTTCAACAATTTAAAAAAGAAATGGTTTACACTAATTTATAATGTGGAGCGACTTATATGTACACTATTTATGGCATGGTGCAAATTTGCACTTCGTGTGGATGCTTTTGTCAGATACCATCAACACACTCCTTGTGCAGAATTCCTACAAATGAAGTAGGGGTGGGTGATATTGTCCAAAATAATAAAGACATCCTGATCGGAGAACACAACATAAACAATATTCATTGATTTGATAGTGATTTCCACCTTGTGTAGATGCTTTTGAAGTTTTGTTTTCCGAGACAGATTGTTTAATTTTACGGCTTTTATTATCATTCTGGGTAAGTACCTACTTCGAGTGGAAGTATGACATTTAGATTAACCCACATTGGCATAGATCTAATCTATGAAGTCACACGGAAAACGTTAATCAATTACAGTTGTCAAGAACACAAAAACAATGAACTAAACAAAACCTACAAAGATAGCCAATCATGAATATGGCCATAAGAACGAACTGGTCAATATTTATCAAATAACTGGAAAGCCCGTTTCAACATGAAGTGGGTGCTGATGATGTACAGAACAATACGAAAAAATATGTAATTAAACCAATTAGTTTATAGAACATACTACTTACAAATAAACTCACTTTAATTATGACTTGTAAATCATCGAAATTACCATTTTCCGATGTTTTAACAAGACTTTTAATTACATCTGTGGGTACGACAGCTGCAGCTTCATCTAATTCGCTTGAGGTGATAGAAAGAGAATTGCTATTTGAATCGTCAACTGACATAATTAATTGATGTACACACTGCAACATTGTGATGCCTTGACGTAAATCACCACGACAGAGTGATAGTAAATGATCTAATGTCTAAATATCAATGTTTCAAAACGATTGTAAGTAAATCAAAAGTATTTCGTCCAGCCAAATTCTCTCATTCGAATACATAAAAAAAATTAGATTAGAGTGGACGACCAAAGTTAAACGAAGATCACTGAGCAAAGAAATTGGTTGATAAGGTTGTGGATATTCATCGACTGATATGGTTGGGATATGTATTACGTATGCTAAACCACTGACTATCTCGATATGCAACGTTGGTTAATGTAAGAATAAGCTAAGAGATAGCTAGGGTTAGCCTAACGAAAACATGCCACCACTCCATGAAGAGATGGAATGTTGATATGAAGCATGTTGGTAAGTGGAAACTACTCGGTTGGGATCAACACAAGTATCATGACCAATGGTTGGAGGCATTAGCTGATATGTTTCAGAATCGGTGACACTTATTGTCTTAGTTTATAAATGTGTACCAATATGGATTTAACAACCCGTATTTCCCAGAAATAAAATAAGCTTTAAACGAGTTAGATGAAACAGTCGACAGATCATGAAGACAAATTGACAATTTTAGCTGCACGGGTGTGATGTTGCTGAATGAGAAGTATTAGGTTGAAAAAACTAGAAATGTCTGAAATTACGGGAAACTCCATCCGCTAATCCCTACGTGACTTAAAAAATACAGGAATCCTGATATATTTTGCGACATAACGTTGAAGGTTAACTACAATGAAATGTCACTTGATTCGCCACTTTTATTTTCCCTCGACTGTAACCGACGATTCTGCCTTCTCAAAACGGAGGACTGGTTAGGAAATCAGTCAGTTAGTCAATGCCTGTTACTCCATGTGGAACAAAGGCCGCCGATCAGCATTTTTCAACCAAATTTGTCCTGGGCTTTCTTTTTCATTTCTTCACAAGTGCTGTTCATTCTTCTCATATCTGCCTCCGATTCCTGGAGTTAGAAAAAGCAGCCTGCTTTATGTGTCTCTAACGTCGAGTATAAGGTCTTAAAAATAGGGAGCTAGCACTTCATAAACTACCCACGAAAAAAAACATGTTTGTGACCGACCTTGAAGAGTTGCTTTTTGGACTTTGTTTTAGTGCTTCTAGGTTGATGAGACTACTACTAATCAGATTTGTCTTCCAAGTACCTGGAAAACTATCCTTCGCGGTATGGGAAACCGGAAATTGACAACTTTCTACATATATATAGCATTCGATATCACGTCGGATTTGCTCATTCGATATCGACTTTTCAGATTAGTTTTAATCTTTGCTATTCTCCATAATCTCTGGGATTGCTTTAGAGATGCACAGTAATTTAAATCAATTATCGTAATACCATGTTCCTGATTCATCAGTCTATTCATCTCAAATCCATCAAAAGTTATTCTCTTGTTTATGATATTGCGGCTTAGAAACCTGGAGCGGTTGATTAGTGGTTAAAGACACTACTTATTTTTGACTGGACACAATTGGGCACTATTTCTCACAAAGCTAATGCGTACCCCAAAGCTAAGTATATGAGTTTGTGCCTAGTAGATGAGTTTCAGTAGTCAGGAAAAACACGATATTATTTTCACCATTTATTCAATATTCTACAATAGAGTTTTTCTTCTCAAACTGAATTAGGTGACAAGAGGTGCAAATCAGCGAAGCGTTGTTGAATATACCTCCATAAATACCACACATTTCGAAAGCAGTAATAACAAAATATTGTAATCCCAACACTGGATATGCTATAACATCGGATATATTGATAGTATAGGCTACATAGATCCAATTAACAATTCTTAAATTAATGTTAGTCACTGATGAGAAACTAAATTCAACAATCTCCACAAAATTACTAGGTAACAATGTCCCTATTAGTTAGTAACTTTGAAAGGTGGTCTCTGGAGTTATAGTGCGAAGCTGTAATAAGTTGAGAGTTAGTTACCCATCAGCAACATTGGCTGATGGTCGTGCAATATCGCAAACTGATTGAAGTTTGAAGTGTAAATTATTAGATGTCAACTCAATAGTATGAAGATTAAGCGAGAGCCAAAAAGTCCAAAGATCATGGATTAAATCCTTGTTGGAATCATGGTTGCGCACTGTTGAGGAGTCATATACCAAGATGAAATAGTTATTTAGCGTTTTTCGTTTACCGATGATTATGTATTTAAAGTCAATTTGTGGTGTGAAACTTTGGTATTAAAAAACGACTGATTAGAAATATTCCAGACAATCCGTTTTCATCAAAAGTGGGAACACCTTCATACATCAAAACTCACTAAACTGTACTAAAATAATGTATACAGAAACACTTACCTCATCGGTAACGGAGAGATTCTCTGCATCTGCAATATAACGTAAGCGAGCACGTGCGATTTCATTATCTAGTGGGCGAAATCGAAATTTTGCACATCGACTTGTGATAGGTTCTATAATTCGTGTGACATAATTGCATGTTAAACAAAACCGTGTAGTTCTCATTTCAGTTTCCATTGTACGACGTAGAGCAGCCTAAATTATCGGGAGACATAAATGAATCATCATAATATACAATTACTTAGTAAGTCATAAACAATCCAGTCTAGAATGTGTGCTAGTTCAAGTTAAAGCACAACCAGAACAAATTTAAAGTTAATACCAGAACATGGTTTAGTAAAACGAAGTGAGACAAAATTCTGTATGGAAGAATAATGGGACTTAAGGTTTATAGAATATTGAGTGGATGCACTTACACCACTACGACCGATTCTGATCCACGTCACTCAGTGTCTCCAGTCACCGATCGTGACATTCGCATGGAGCCCAATCGAGTAGTCTGCACCTACAAATATAGTCCGCACCGATAGCCAACGACTTCGCAAACTAATGTCACGTTTCAGTTTGACCACCATAACTTTTCTTCCCTCCTATTCCAACACCAACTAACATAAAGCGTCGAGGTGGATGGCGGTTGATCACACATATCCGAATTATCTCAGTCAGTAAAGACTCAACCTCATCAACCAATTTCCCATCTTTTTCAGCAATATGTGCAAGACCTCAGGCTTTTTTTTACCTAGTCGTTGCAAGAAATCTGTATATAACCATAAAACTCACATAAAACATTGAGTAGCTAGAGTTATCGTTTGACGAATTACCAAGTGGATTCAACTGTTAAGATTACATATGTTGTCGACCTGCTATAAATTTTCTATGAGCTAGTGAAATAACGAATTCCTAAATATTTCAAAAATATATCACCACTGTCCAGTTAAAAATAAGCCTCGAAACTCATGATTAGATTACTGAATGATTTCAATCTGATTTATTTTGAATGCATATATATGACAGTTCATAAATAAACAGCTAGTTTAACACAGGTAGAACGATGGCTCAGTGGCTTAAGGTGTTCGCTTTCTAGAGATTATGTCACAGATTCGAACACTTCTCCATAAACTTTAGTTCGGACACGACCGAGTAGCTTCACTAGCCCTTACTTACACTTAGAGTGTGACTTTAAGCCAAGTATATCCACTCGTATTTAGTAAATTGGATAAGATATAATAAGATGAGATGGGATCAAATGTGTGAATGCACACATGAAAAACAAAAATACCTGCGCAGGTGCTGTCATTGAATCAGCTTCGTCTAAGATAATTAATTTATAAGGCGGGATATTTGTTGAACTTGAACCAGAACTATTAGTATTACTACCACTACTGCTAACAGCAACATGAGCAAAAGCCTTCACTTTTTCACGAATAACGACGATACCACGCTCATCGCTAGCGTTCAGTTCCAAGACACGTTCTGAGTACAAAGGCCTTGAGAAAAAAGAAGATAGCGCTTAGGAGAAAATAGGAACAAAAGGTAGCTGAGATGCAAAAAGACAGTATTTTACTGGAAATATAAAGGTGAAGGAAAACAGTATAATCTAAGTTTAAATGATTATGATAGTACTCCAAAGAGAAAACGAAGCTCAGTGATAAATTACTGCCCCAAATTGTTCACATTTTGATTTATTCACTTAACCCCGCCCCCTAGCTTTGCACAAACTATTCCTACCTAATCATATAGGTAACAGATGAGTATAGTCAAAGCTTTGTTAACACAAAGACATCTCGCCAATGCCCGAAGTGACTCAGGAAAGCAAAATTCAATCGAGCCTTCTGAATATGTGCCGAGATTTCATCAGACATCAACCGACCGATCAGAGCTGGCGAGACTTGCGAAATAAGTAGACGATAGACTTGAAGACAAGTCGTGAAGCAACATTTGCATTTAAGGGGAAAAACAATCTTAAATATCTTTCCATTGTTGCTTATGGCGAGTAGAAGGCATTCCTTTTTGTCAGCGTCTTCACCAAACAGAAAGATATCACCTGAATGTTAATTTGGAGTGAATCTATTGGTATAAGATCAATCACTGAAAAACCGGACAAAGATTTGGCTTCAATGACGTATAGTAACTGTACAGTAGCTAGTTTAGCAATAAAATAAATTCAGATAGTTGATGACATAAACTTACAAAATGGCAAGTTGTAAGTATATTTTCTGCAAAACATATCAACTATGAATCAACTTGAGATGACAGCATTAACACTGAGGGTTAAATTCCATATATCAATTAAATATTTTAACAAAATCGACACGGAGATTCAATGTAAGAATTCGTACTGAAATAAACTGTTTTAGGTACATGATGCAAAACAAAGTAACATCGTTTAGATAATTAATGAGTTTAGTGAATATGATGCAGTTACATAGAAGTCCCAAAATTGAAATAAAAGATGTTCTACTGCAGTTCTCAATGTATGTAGTCTTAGCCAATTAAAAAGCAACAAAAAGCGTAAGGGTAGTGAAATGAAAAACCAGATTATTTGCAGTATTGCAAACATAAAAACTATATACTCGTGTAAGTAAAACTTTCGGTATTTAGTTCAACATTTGCAAAAAACATACAAATATACATTACCCAAAGAGCTGACGGGCTAATGCCAAAATGAGAGACGTCTTTCCAGTTCCAGGTGGTCCATAAAACAACAAATTCGGCAGCTAAATTGAAAATGCTGAAAAACTAAAGGAGCTTACATCAGACCCTCCAATACATCTACGAAGGACACTAACAACTTCTGTTTGATATGCTACCTCATCTATTGTTTTCGGTCGACTATAGCGTTCATTATATTTTTAACGATAAACTTACTATTTTTCAACCCAAGGAATATGTTTCTGACTTCGAGTGAGCCGTTTGCCTTCCTGCGGCTTCTGTTTGAATGCAGTTAGAAAAGCATCCATTATGTGCGGGTTACCAAATACTGGTTAAGAGAAGTACCTAAAATAAGGGCACACAAATGCGGTTTGAGAAATCCAACGATAACTCTATGGATCGAAGGCAGTCATGATTTTGTGCATTGAGTTTTCAGATCCATATAAAATCTTAATGGGGTAACCAAGTGGTTGATTTATCTTAGTGTGTTCATATATGCGATGGATGCCTTAGAGTAGACAAATGCGGTGACCTCCATTTTTCTCGACGTATGACTGCAGTTAACACTTCCTAATCGTCCACACCATGAAAAGGCTATTTTAAATAACCAGGAGAGACGCCAGACTATGGGTTATCTTTACAGTGAACACACAGAATATGGAGCAGGGAGAAATAGTTGGTTCGCAGTAATGCATAAAACAATTTTAAGTTGACAATTTGAAGAATATACCTGTTTCGCTGCGACTGATTCTGAGTCATGTCATCCAGTCTCAGGCCATTAGTTACGGCATTCACATGGAACCTAATCAGTCTTCGTATACCGACATGGATTACACCAGGAGTCACTAACTTCATAGACAAATGCTACGTTTTGATTTGGCCACTAATAGCTTACTTCCATCCTACTCCAGTACCAGTCAGCATAACTCGTCGACGTAGACAGTGGTTAAGCATACGTAATACGTATCTACACCACTTGTCGACTGTGATTTACAACCTCATCAACTGGTTTATTATCTTTCCTTAAAGACCTATGTTCAGGCTCGTTATTGCTCACCCAGTGATCTCAAAACACAAAGGGGGATATTACGAAGACACCGATGATTGAATATCAATAACTGACGAGTGTCACATAATCTCAATGGTTAGGTCTCAGATTCATACAACAAGACAGAACGAACTATTGAGCAGTCAAACTAATTGCTCTATGATTATTTCACGATGCGTTTACTGCAGTAAACATATTGAGTGTCCTTGCACTTAATCAGTCAAAATAAGGAATGATGCAAGTGTGAAACAACGATAATCTGACAACTGAGGCCGGATATTGAAAAAAAATGATTCGATTCAGTGTACAAACGTACAAGTCCACGACACACCTTGCAAGGTTTGTAAGTTCATGCGCCGAAAATATTCAAAAAGACGCCAGCAATTGTATGTTAGGCCTTTTAGCTATTCCAATATCCAATTTTTTTCTGACAAGCTAGTTTGAACAAGTTCATTTCATTAGGCCTACATTTTGTTCTGGAGGCTGCTTATTCGTCAGCTAAGGTGTTTACGTGACGCCTGTGACCAGTTATCAGTGTCAATACTAAAATCATCTGTAATCAGTTATTTTTGAAATTCACACTGTCATAGAAAAACGTAACTGTACATGCACATTAAACTGTTCTACATGAATATAGTTTGCATTAAATTGCGTAGCTACCACACAATCATAGCGCGTATTTTTCTGGAAATACAATTTGTATATGGTTTTCTTGTTGTGAAATATGTCACTTTAAGTTTCAAAAGAAATAATGATGACATGTTACTTTCGTTAAGAACAAACAGCAGTGTATATAAGTCGTCTGAGACCATTTAGGTAATCTAAGTTAGGTTAACATAATTACAAATTTTCCTATGTGGTCTATATTATTTTTAGTTGGTAGTGCTTAAACTATAAACCACTGATGTAGTATGTTCATATTTTGCATGCAATAGTTGTATACCTCCAATTTACGTTTTTCATTTACATTCCCAGATGGTGCTGTGGTGGCCTGATTTTATTTCAGTAGACTTGTTGAAACTTACGAAGTTCATGCTAAGCACAGAACTTATAAGGATAGAGTGAGTGAAATTGCAGTAAGGATGCTGATGAATGGTCTATTTATCACTTAAAATATCGAACATTCTTGAAACGATTTACATGGTGCCTGAAGAGTTACCAAAGAGTAATGAAAATGTGCAGAGGAAGTTCTGCAATGCAAAACTAAAGTTTACATAACCTAAGCTGGATTAATAATAGAAATACAGAAACATTTCACTTATATAAATCGACACTCGGGCAACATATTCAAAGTGTATAGGAGTTCAGTTAGAACTAAACTTTGGCGGCATATCCTTATCAATCAACGGGTGTAGTTACATAAAGTTCCAGCAGTTAGAGACAGATAACTGTACTAATTAGCAGTGAAAGCAGTCCTGTTACTTTGTATCACTTAAAGCTTATCAAAATTGTATGAATCATTCCACATACTGTTGAATATTTATTTGCACATATTTTAATACGGCTTTTTCATTTTAGCTTGTTACAGAGAATACAAAGTGGAAAAGTTAATGCTAATCGTACAGTGAACGCATGCTAATATAAACATTACGTTGTAGCCTTTCTTTTTGGTAACCATTTATTATAGCATACCATATGGGAAAGATTACGTTCTGGGATCTCATCCAAATTTGTTATTTATTGGGCTATTAACTAGAAAGAATCACTCTTTTCGCCGTTATAATAGATTTTTTTATTATCAGCTCTCCTTACACGTAATTATCTATGCATCCATGTGATGAACGATTTCTATTATTCGCTGGGCTAACTAGTTAGACAACTCAAGTGACTTGTTAAATAAGTGTTGACACACTTCGCAGTAATTAACATTGTAACGGTGAATAATAATAACGCCGATTTTAGGCAATTTGTATAACTTGTACCTAAGATGACACCACTCAGCTATCAGTTCAATAAAAATCAGGCTCGAGGACTAAAGCAAGTAAGCTGTTAGCGTAGGCAATTAAGCCTATTACTAAAAAAACATTACTTACTTACTTACTTACGCCTGTTATCCCTCTCGAAGGAGCATAGGCCGTTCACCAGTATTCTCCATTCAACTCTGTCCTGAGCAATCCTTTCCAGATATCTCCAGTTACTGTTCATCCTTTTTATGTCTGCTTCCAGTTCTCGACGCAGGGTGTTCTTTGGCCTTCCTCTTTTCCGTTACCAAACAGGATTCCAAGTTAGTGCTTGTCGCGTAATACAGTCTGATGATTTTAGCAATGTATGTCCTATCCATTTCCAACGTCGTTTCCTGATTTCCTCTTCAACTAGAAGTTGGTTTGTTCTCTTCCAAAGTAGGCTGTTGTTGATGGTTTACGGCCAACAGACATTCAATATTCTACGTAGACAGTTGTTGATAAATACCTGAACTCTCCTGAGGATGTTTGCAGTAGTTCTCCACGTTTCAGCTCCATACAGAAGAACTGACTTGACGTTTAAATTGAAGAGTCTAACTTTGGGGTTGGTAGACAGTTGTTTGGAGTCCCATATATTTTTCAACTGTAGGAATGCCGCCGTTGCTTTGCTGATCCTTGCCCTTACATCTGCATCGGATCCTCCTTGTTCATCAATGATGCTCACCAGGCATGTAAAGGTATCCACTTCTTCCAGAGGTTCACCATCAAGTTAATGAGGTCGGTGCTCTCGATTTTGATAATGAGTATCTTGCTCTTTCCCTTATGTATGTTCAGGCCTATTGATGCTGAGGTTGCTGCTACGTTGGTTGTTTTCATTTGCCTTTGTCGGTATGATTAACGTAGTACAAAAGATGACACAAGAATAAATAAGCAGTTTGGAAAAAAGGGTAACTGAGAAAAGTAGAAATTAACATGAATTATATTTAATTAGAACAAAAATTATGGCGAGTAGTTATGAGAATATCAAAATTACTAGGTGAGATTATTTCGTAAATTTAAGTACAATTAATTTTCTCTTACGAATCATTTCAGAGTTTTAAGTTGACAGTTACCAGCATCTCAAACAGAAATTACAAATTTTGATTTTCCTAGAAGCAAAATTTCTTAATAACGAGGTATAATAATAATTATGCTTTATTCTTAAGTAATACTTTGTACATAAGAGTTTATCGGCTTACAGGCATGGTTAGAATTTTATGGCCTATTTTTGAAGTTGTTTTGATAGAGAGTCACTGTAATGAAATTCACGACATATGAAAATGATGTTAATTACAAAGCGAACTATAAAAAGATTCACAGTTTACAGTATCAGGGTACTGGAGGTAAATTTCATATTATGGAGCATTATATACGTTATTAATAAGCGTTAGGAATAAGTTGCTAGCTTACTTACTGACGCCTGTTACCTATTCCGGAGGAGCATAGGCCGCTCACCAGTATTCTCCATTCAACTCTGTCCTGAGCAATCCTTTCCAGCTGTTTCCAGTTTTTGTCCATCTTTTTAACGTTTCCTTTCAATTCTTGACGCAGTGTTCTTTGGTCTTCCTCTTTTCCGTTTCCAAGCAGGATTCCAAGTTAGTACTTGCCTCGAGATGCAGTCTGATGATTTCCGTATTGTATGTCTTATCCATTTCAAACGTCGTTTCCTGATTTCCTTTCCAGCTGGAAGTTGGTTTGTTCTTTTCCATAGTAAGCTATTGCGGATGGTTTCCGAACAACTGAACATTCAGTATCTTGCGTAGACAGTTGTTTATAAATACCTGTACCCTCCTGAGAATGTTTGCAGTAGTTCTCCACGTTTCATTTCCATCGAGAACTGTCTTGACGATCGAATTGAAGAGTCTAACTTTGAGATTGGTAGACAGTTGTTTGAAGGCCAATATATTTTTCAGCTGTAAGAATGCTGTCCTTAGTTTGCCAATCATTGCTGCTACGTTGGTTGTTTTCATTTGCCTTTGTCGGTGTGTATGGGCTAGAAGAGCTAGATCATCCGCGAAGTCCAGATCATCGAGTTGCACCCTACTTGTCCTTTGAATTCCGTGCTTCCCCTCAGATGTAGAGGTTTTCATGATCCAATCAACCGCTAGAAGGAAGGGGAAGGGCGAGAGCAAACATCCTTGTCTGATACCGGTTCTACTGGGAATGCATTTGTCAGCTGTCCCCCATGCACAATTTGCACTGTAGTCCGTCGTAAGAATTCTGGATGATGTTGACAAGTTTCTCTGGTATACCGTAGTGTCGAAGAAGTTTCCATAGTGATCTCCTGTCTACGCTGTCAAACGCCTTCTCATAGTCGATGAAGTTGATGTACAGTGACGAGTTCCATTCAATTGATTGTTCAACGATGATCCGTAGTGTTGCGATTTGGTCTGTGCATGACTGATCCTTATGGAAACCAGCCTGTTGATCTCGAAGTTGAGCATCCACGGAACCTTTCATTTTGTTCAGCAACACTCTGTTGAAGACTTTTCCTGGTACTGACATTAGTGTGATCCCTCTGTAGTTCTCATATTTATTCAAATCTCCTTTCTATCATATCTTGATAAGATGCCCTTCTTTCTAGACTACCAGTCTCCCAGATTCTCTTGGATAAAACCTGAAGCATTCTTGCCGTTGTGTCTATATCTAACTTGAGTGCTTCGGTTGATATATTGTCAGGTCCTGCTGCTTTCCCACTTTTGATTTGTCTGATGGCTGTCATGATTTCTTCCATCGCTGGTGGATTGATATCTATCGGGAGTTCCGTAGATGTTGCTTCGATGTCTGATGGCTTCGGTGGAGCTGGTCTATTCAAGAGTTCCTAAAAATGTTCTACCCATCTTTTTCTTTGTTCTTAAATCTCGGTGATTGGTTTGCCTTCTTTGTTCCTGACCGGTCGCTCTGGTTTACTATATTTACCTTCCAGTTTCTTCGTTGTGTCGTATATTTGTTTCATATTTCCTTCTCTTGCAGCTTTTTCCGCTGTCGTTGCAAGGCCTTTGATATACTTCCGTTTGTCGGCTTTAATGCTCTTCTTTACTTGTTTATTTGCTTCTGTGTATTCACTTTGTGCCTTGATTTTCTCTGCTCTAGTTCGGCTGTTGTTGATTTCTGCCTTCTTGTCCCTCCTTTGTTGAATTTTGTTCAGGGTCTCTGTGGAAATCCATTCCTTATGACGGTGGTTCTTGCAGCCCAGAGCCTATTGACAAGTTGAAGTTAGTGCCTCTTTGATTCCTTACCAGTTGTCCTCCACAGTGGCTTCTTCCTTGTTCAGCAGATCTCGTAAGGCTTGAAACCTGTTGTTGAGAGTTATTTTGAATTCCTTGAGTTTGTCAGTATCCCGAAGAGTGGTTGTATTGAACCGTTGTAATGCTGTTACTCTAGTTATCGATTGCTTCTTTAGCTTCAGTTTCATCTTGGCAACCACTAGGTGGTGATCTGAGGCTACATCAGCTCCTCTCCTGGTTCTCACATCTTCCATTGATCTTCTGAATTTTTTATTGATGCATATATGATCAATTTGATTCTCTGTAGTATGATCCGGTGAGACCCATGTAGCCTTGTGTATGCGTTTGTGGGGAAATCTTGTACCACCTATGACCATTTTGTTGATAGCGCATAGATTTGTAAATCTTTAACCATTTTCATTTCTTTTTCCTAGTCCCTGTCGTCCCATGATGTCTTCGTATCCGGTGTTGTCCATTCCGACTTTGGCATTTAGGTCCCCCATTAGGATTGTCAGATCCTTTCTTGGACACTTCGCTATAATTGACTGCAGCCTATCATAAAACTGATCTTTGTCCTCGTCGTTGCCGTCATTGGTGGGTGCATAACACTGGATGATGTTCATTGTAATCGCCTTCTTCATTGTCTTGAAAGATGCTTTGATGATTCTGGGTCCATGTGGTTCCCATCCTACAAGTGCATTGCGCGCTTTCTTAGACAGCATCAGAGCAACTCCTTGGGTGTGTGGGGCATTGTCCTCTTCGTGCTCGGAATATAGTAGCACCTCTCCCGTGGCTAACGTTTTCTGTCCAGTTTGAGTCCAATGCGTTTCGCTGATCCCGAGCACAGTTAAATTGTATCTCTTCATTTCTGCTGCTATCTGGGTGATCTTCTCTGTCTCCCACATTGTCCGAACATTCCATGTACCTATAAAAAATTTTGCTCTGGTCGTTAGAAGGGGTGGCATCGGTCTTATGACTTTCGAAGTATCTTGGCTTTTATCATGAAGCGTCATATAGATTCCTTCCACTTCCAGGACAGAGTTTACATGGTTTAGTTTGTTTTACCTGGTTAGTGTATTTTTTTATTAGCAGGCTTGTGTTTCACGGGATAGTAATGCTAGCCCTATGTCCAACCCTCCTCTTTTACACGGGCTCGGGAACGGCAGTAACTATGGAAGAGCTGCAGACGGAGTTAGAAATGCATTAATATGCACAAACTACAGTAGGCGAGTAATTTATAGTTCTGAGTACTGTTTACCGCAGAGAAACTCGTTTTTACGCGCATTGTTAAATAGGTGCTAACCACTTAACTAGAAATTTCACTGTCGATGATTGTTAGCTAACAATGACATTTCGTAGCATCGTATCAATTAGTCGCACTTAAGTGCCTGAGACATAACACATACATTACTGCTAACACTAAGAACCCTAATATACACCACTGCATTACTGCAAATATGAGAAAGCCATGGTGGGAAGCATTAGTTACGCCTTCATTTATTAGGTAGTCAAATTTTACATCTTTGATTACCTTGTTCTATACTCGTGAGATTACTGTCGTGATTTTAATTGGTCGATATTTCTGTACTTAGTTCCGTGTTTCTGTCTTATTCTTGGGATGTAGGTGGCTTTCAAGATTTTAGGATAAGTTTCAACTTCCAGTGAGAGTTTGAGTATTTTAGGTTGTAGAATAGGTATGTATGATCCAGCATGCTTGCAAAAGAATGATGGAATATTATCAATCCTTAAGCTATTATTTGGCTTAAGCGTTCCGATGGCTTTATTGAGATCTTTAAACCAAATTGTATTGTACTTTGAGATGAAATATCTTTGCCTTAGTTTACGTAGCTTGGCCCTAGTTTTAGTGTGGATGTAAGGATGTATTTTTTGTAGCCCGTCTTTCTAGATACTATAGTAACTATTGAGGGTTTCATGATACTGCAGATTATTAATAATTATTCAGTAATGTTTTCACAATTAAAGAAGCGGGTCCATTGAGAGCATTTGCCTAGGCCTTCAACGATACCCCAAACAGTATAGACAAATTCTTTATACTGAAAACGCTTACTAGTTGCTCTGTACTAACTATCTTTCACAAGGAATGGTAGGGTGCATAGGATTGTGTTGTGGTCACTGTTGTAATTTTTTTTCTTCACATTCAATGGATATTGGAGTTACACTATGACAGAATATCAAGTCAAGGGTGGTGTTATTTTGTGTAGGTATATACAAGCGTTGTTTCCATCAGTGTATATTGATAGACTTAATTAAACTCTTACAAAAAGTCGGGCTAGAGAATGTGTGTCAGTCGACTCTGGGTAGATCAAAGTCTCTACAGTCTAAAACTAGGATAAAGGGCTTCGAAGATCGTAATTCAAAGTTCTTTTCAACCTTGATGTGCTTACTGATATGTCGACTTGCAACTTTTGTCATTCAATTTTTGGATGTTTGCGGTTTCAAAATCACAGAGAATGTTATATCTTCACTGTCTACTCTTCCACACACTCAGTTTGACTAGGTGGTCATGATAAGTGCTTTAAATACTTCCCCACTAGGAAAACTGCCAATGGAAGTGGTTTGAGGAACATTTTTTATCACTTGATATGGTAAGAGATTATTCATGCTAATGTGGGGAAATTTTAGAGTAGGCGTCAACAGACACGATCACAGCTGGATCATTTTCTATTAAACGATCGGAGACTACCTGAACACGTTTATGATTGAGCTTTTAAAGTAAATGGCAACTGCTTGAGAGTAACCTGTGATTAGATAATAATAATAATAGTTTATTCTTAAGTAGCATTTTGTACATGAGAGCATACCAGTTTACAGGCATGATCAGAATGATATGGTCTTTTTTAATAGGGATTTTATGGAGTCATTTTTATGGAAATCACGCTGTTTAAAAATATTAATTAATTACGGAGTCAAGGATAATGAGGTTCAGAGTTTACAGTACTAGGGTACTAGAGATATGTCATGTATTGTAGAACACTTTCAGCAAACAACCGCACGCCTTTCGTCTGTCGCGCTGTTATCGCAGTAAATGGCTGTGAGTAAGCAGAATGAACTATAGAGACTATCCAGAAACGGGATAATGCTAAGTATTTGAAATTTGGTTAAAAAGCTCATCTATTCAAGTTGGTCTTGAATATTGAGTTATTGGTGCATTAATTGCGTTCCTAGCTAGCGTTTGAAGTAAGTTTCTTAGAGGAGATCAATTCCATACGAGAGCAGATCACAAACTCGGGAAGAATTTGTGAAATAAAAAAAAGATTTATTTAGTGATAACAAAATAATAAATTTTAAACCAGAATCTTCTTTTTACTGCTTTTTTTCCACTACAATATATATAATGGTAATGTTTGCAGTTTTAGAACTCTAATAAGTTATTGCTGATTGACTCGACGTTAAGTGGTAAGTCGTCAAAGATTTGGTACAAATATTTAGATTCTACATATGGGATGATCAATCGTTCGAATTTTAGGATAGAGTTAGCATTGCGAATATTTTGCGGTAGCTTATTCCAGCAGTTTGCTGTAGAATACGATAATAACTTACAGCGATGTTGGGTTTGGAATTTATTGATAAGTAATGTTGCCTCGTAGTTCCGAAGATCGTATCTAGGCGTTTGATTCCATGGATGAGAGAAGGCCGGGAACGATATTCCGTTGATAATTTTATAGAAAAACATTAAGTTATTTAGTAGTTGGTGATGGCACAGGGGTTCTAAAGAGAGTGTCTTACATCTAGTCGTGTGGTTCATGTTACTATTGGTTGGTAGACAATTATAATACTTTACTTCTTATTGTCTTCCCTTTAGGAAAGATGTAAACCATGAGTGAAGTGGGCCTTTCGACCCCATGTGACTTTTGTTCAACAAGCAATCGCTTATGAGGGACTTTGTCAAAACCTTTACTAAATATCGTTTCCATTTTAATGGTAGGTTGGTGGGTTATTTTGTATGATTGTACCCTGTTCTTCGCTTTATTTTGGGAGATAAATGTACTTTCCTTGGAGGTGATATCTAAGTCTACTAGGTCGTTGCCATTTTCGTAGATTGTAAGAGATAGTTGTGGTGTGTTTCTATACTAGGTGACGTTGTGGGTATGGATGATTTGAGAGGCTCCTCAGTTTCCAGTTTGATGGGTAGCGTGAATAGTCTTGGTGGTATTATACTACACTATGGTGTATTGTAGGATTTGTTTTGTAAAAGTTATTTGTAGTAGTTAATTCTAACTTGGAATCTTTCATGTTACGAGCAACATCATCGTAAGGGTTGAGGGATCTACGTTGCAGGGGCGTTTTATCAGTAACTATTAGTATATTTATGAAGTCGCCACCAGATATAATATAGTTTGCTGATTTTATAAATCGCTTGCAATCTTGGGTGGATGCAAAATGAGATAGAATTTGGCAACTAGTCTGCCAGTCTTTTTTTACGTAGTCTAGTAAATTCGCATGGAATCTGAGACATGCCACCAGCTTTTAATAGGATCGCTTTAATTTTTCTGAGTGAAAAGTCCTCTGAAACATTGTAGACGATGGCTTTCTGAAGCGAGATGAGTCTTTTAACTACTTCTGTAGCAATGAAATCAAGAAAAGTCTCGGCATACTTTGCTTTATCTATTTTTGTGTCATCATGCTTCCCAAACAAGTAGATTAACGGGGCTAGATCACTTGCGATAGATTGTATTTTGGTAAATGCAAGTTTTACATCTTCGACTTTGCTTTTATAGTCGGCAGTGTCAGTGTTTAGATCAGTCAGACTGATAGCCTTGACTAGTGAAGTACGATTGTCTTTCATCTGCAGTTCAGTGATAAATAGGTCATTAGGGGAAGATTCAGGGTGTTTGGGGAATGGTTATCAAGCTGGACCCTTTAGCCTTGTTTAGAGCCATGTTCAAATATGATCTTATTAATTAGTTAAGTGGTGTACGTATACTGTGATTTCAGTAGGTCATGTTCTATAAACTAATGTTAGACTTCAGTGTGAGGTACTCTTTTATTAGGTAGTGGTAAGTAAATCAATAGGGTTACTGCTATGTGTGTGAAAGTGTGTTAGCACGTAAGAAAGTGTAAGGTAGTTTTCAGATTTACAGCGAAATACATGCATATCAGGGAAAGTAGCTCTTTTTCGCCTGTTATAGAAATGGGAACTATTTAACAACGTGGAAGTGTCGACAACGTGCCCCTTGGCCAGAGTTCAATAATTCTATTTGTTAAGTAACACTTGGAACAAATATATGGGCATGGATGAAAATTCTACAGTAACGACTAATCCATAGGATCCGAAGAAATATATTCCAGGGAAAAGTCTATCCACTAAAATTAGCATATCGTTGTGTTATAAAAGTGACGTAGAAAATTTAAGTTTATTTTGTAATCCCCACTTTGATAATTTATGGCACGCACTCAGAAACAAATTCACTAGTGCGTTCCAATATCCAAAAGTTTTATAAGTAAACTAGTTATTTAAGATATTTTGGCTTCCATTCAGTAACTGCTGGATTTTTTCACTTCACATCAAGAAAGCTTTCATCTACGCACCAAACAGTTTTTATTTTCCTAATAATGTCCAGAAAACATTTCGACATTAGTAAATTTAAAAGAAATAGGTTTACCGAGATGAAGGTCTACTTATGATTTGCGATTAGCTGGACAACTACTGCGTACATGAATTCTCGAAGCGAGTATAACAAATCTATCTGATATATAGGATACATTAGTGTTTTTGGCACTCTAATTATGACAGTACAGAAGTCCAATAAGCGATTAATTAAAGATCGATCCGATATATCTAGAGCTGATGTTTAGTAGGACCTGTGATGTCACACAAACTTAAAAGAACATACATTTCCGGAAATGCAAGAGTTAGACGAAGTCATTGCCTGATATAAAATACATCAACTTCACTTTAACACTAAGAAATGTTGCTGGATCAGCATTGGGTGTCGTAACCTAAACCTTCACTTTTAAGCAGGTAGGGAAGAAATCTCCGTACGTGAAACAATTCTGGACCTAGGTTTATGATACTCTACGGATCTTACATTCATGGAATAACCAACATCTGTCACCTCGAAGGTACGCAGACCTACAGGTTGGATAATCCATAATTTCTACCAACGTGATTCTAGATTGGTACTATATTAAAAGGTCTGTTTACTCTCGCTACCTGAATACTTCCACGCCATACTCAGCAGTCTCTGAAAAAGTGATAAGCTGAAAGTTGAAGGAATTCAGCAGTACATCACAACAAGGACATTGGAATGGATTGTGGACTAAACTACATTTTACGGTCTGGTAAATTAGGATTAAAACCACTTTGATAAAAACATGCTAAGCTCAATCTGACATTTTATTTCAAAGTTGTACACCATTTAGCACACTCCCCCACCTTATAATAAGATTCACCGACGCATCTAATTGCAGCCTCAGAAACCATACAGGTACAGTGTGGGTGGAGCATTGTAAGACTAGAATACGGTTTGATTTTATCGTGTACAAATTCAATGTCATTTGAAATAGTTTACCGGCAGAAATCCGTACGTTAGATAGCACTGATCACTTAATACGAGCAATAAACGAACTATATAGTGACTCCGAATCACTGAATAAATCGTTAATTCATCCAAGCTCTAGCATAACATGAGATGCACTCGGTCCGCTTGATACGTAACACGAGTATGTAAACTAGATACTACCTAGCAATACTCAAAATAATATGTCTAGAATCTAAAGATTTGTACTAAATCCTCCACGACTTACCATTCAACCACGACATGATCAGTAATGGCTAGTTAGGATTCAAAACTTCAAATACTGCTATCATACACGCATGTTGTAGGAAAAATAATGGGAAAAAAATTCTGGTTTTAAACTAATAAGTTTCACAACCACAAACTGACTTTACTTTTTTTCCAGTTCATACATATTTTTTATATCGTATCCACGAGCTTATAAAGTTCTCTCATAAGGGCTGGGTCTTCTTTTAAGTAACTCACTCCTAACGCTGGTTAACAACGTATTTAATGCATCAATAATTCACCGTTTATAATCAATCCACATAGATTACACCACTGCGGAATAACAAACCCATATATGTGTTTGATCGGCGCCCTTACTCAAGTTTCAAATTCTGTTGGATTTATCCAATATCTGGGTGTGCTACAAGTTTTATTCTGTTTATTCCAAGCAGTTTCCTTCGAATCGTAGTGCCAGAAACGGAGAGCGCGCAGTTGTTTGTCAGAAGGGGGCTATAATAAAATACACACCTCTGGCACCCTACTACTGTAAACTTTGATGACATTAGCCTTGTTTTTTAATCAATACCTTAATATAATGTGAATCCTCTATCAATGACTCTCTATCGAAATCTTTGCATGTAGATAGACCTATAACATTCTGATCAAGCCTGTAAATTAATATGTTCTGATGTACAGAATGCAACTGCATAATAAAGTTATCCTTGTTTTAATTGTTTTTTGATGCCTACAGTAATGACAAGTTATGGAATTGTTAAAATAACAGCAAAAAGCCAGAAGATAAAGAGTCATTTGCTGTCTCTCATTCTTCGCTTACGCCTTGTAAGCACTTCATATTAAGTGCTCATGATAATCATTTTATCATAAAGTTGTTGCCAATCACTATTACATATCTAGTCAAGATATTAAAAATGTTAGAATATTTAGCTTATCTTAGGTTTATCAGATACACCTCTCATATAAAAGAGTTATTTAAGAGTTGGATTTCAGATTTACGTGTTGAGGAGCAGAAGGTCAGAAACCACGTTAGACCTTTCTAGTAAGCTTTTGTGAGTGTCTAACCGTCTCACCAAAAGTCAACTGAGTGTTCAGACACCAATTCTTCAATTGATAAATTCCAGGAGTTGATTACTCCTCAGGAAACCATGTATACCAAAGAAATGTCATGTGTCCTTGACGCTTAAAGCCATCTGCTCCATTTTTAAAGATGTTCAGATCAAGTTGGTAAAAAAGAAGCCCACCTAACGTAAATGCTCTCTACCATAACTTTAAAGTAAGGTGAAGCAACTTGTTGCTCCTGATTTCCTGTGATAAGATACGTACGTGAGTAAGTTTAATTCAGACACAAACGGCAAGAAGGCGCATTTTTTGTGGCATAATAATATTACTTTAACTGGCACCTACATGAGCGAAACACAATAAGAGCATGGAGAATGTAATTTATTATTAGTATAAATGAGGGTATGGAAGATAATTTTATACGTGCATTATCTATAGAGTTAAGCCTGCTTTATATTGATGGTAATAATACGTGACATGCCTTCCTAATTGCTTCTCTAACTAGCGCACACAACGCCACATGGGCTATGTCAAGTACAATATCGCCGTAAGTTATTTATCGTATTCTACAGCAAACTGTGGAATAAGCTACCGCAAAATATTCGCACTGCTAACTCTATCCTAAAATTCGAACGATTGATCATCCCATATGTAGAATCTAAATATTTGTACCAAATCTTTGACGACTTACCACTTAACGTCGAGTCAATCAGCAATGGCTTATAAGGATTCTACAACTACAAACACTATAAAAATCCTGGTTTAAAACTTACTATTTTGTTACCACTGAATACATTTCATTTTTTCTATTTTATATAATCTTTTATACCACTAACTATCCCAGGTTATAATCTGCTTTATTATGAATTATATTTCCCTTAAGCAACTAACTCCGTCTGCAGCTCTTCCATAGTTACTGCCGTTCCCGAGCCCGTGTAAAAGAGGAGGGTTGGACATAGGGCTAGCATTACTATCCCGTGAAACACAAGCCTGCTAATAAAAAAATACACTAACCAGGTAAAACAAACTAAACCATGTAAACTCTGTCCTGGAAGTGGAAGGAATCTATATGACGCTTCATGATAAAAGCCAAGATACTTCGAAAGTCATAAGACCGATGCCACCCCTTCTAACGACCAGAGCAAAATTTTTTATAGGTACATGGAATGTTCGGACAATGTGGGAGACAGGGAAGATCACCCAGATAGCAGCAGAAATGAAGAGATACAATTTAACTGTGCTCGGGATCAGCGAAACGCATTGGACTCAAACTGGACAGAAAACGTTAGCCACGGGAGAGGTGCTACTATATTCCGAGCACGAAGAGGACAATGCCCCACACACCCAAGGAGTTGCTCTGATGCTGTCTAAGAAAGCGCGCAATGCACTTGTAGGATGGGAACCACATGGACCCAGAATCATCAAAGCATCTTTCAAGACAATGAAGAAGGCGATTACAATGAACATCATCCAGTGTTATGCACCCACCAATGACGGCAACGACGAGGACAAAGATCAGTTTTATGATAGGCTGCAGTCAATTATAGCGAAGTGTCCAAGAAAGGATCTGACAATCCTAATGGGGGACCTAAATGCCAAAGTCGGAATGGACAACACCGGATACGAAGACATCATGGGACGACAGGGACTAGGAAAAAGAAATGAAAATGGTTAAAGATTTACAAATCTATGCGCTATCAACAAAATGGTCATAGGTGGTACAAGATTTCCCCACAAACGCATACACAAGGCTACATGGGTCTCACCGGATCATACTACAGAGAATCAAATTGATCATATATGGCATCAATAAAAAATTCAGAAGATCAATGAAGATGTGAGAACCAGGAGAGGAGCTGATGTAGCCTCAGATCACCACCTAGTGGTTGCCAAGATGAAACTGAAGCTAAAGAAGCAATCGGATAACTAGAGTAACAGCATTACAACGGTTCAATACAACCACTCTTCGGGATACTGACAAACTCAAGGAATTCAAAATAACTCTCAACAACAGGTTTCAAGCCTTACGAGATCTGCTGAACAAGGAAGAAGCCACTGTGGAGGACAACTGGTAAGGAATCAAAGAGGCACTAACTTCAACTTGTCAATAGGCTCTGGGCTGCAAGAACCACCGTCATAAGGAATGGATTTCCACAGAGACCCTGAACAAAATTCAACAAAGGAGGGACAAGAAGGCAGAAATCAACAACAGCCGAACTAGAGCAGAGAAAATCAAGGCACAAAGTGAATACACAGAAGCAAATAAACAAGTAAAGAAGAGCATTAAAGCCGACAAACGGAAGTATATCAAAGGCCTTGCAACGACAGCGGAAAAAGCTGCAAGAGAAGGAAATATGAAACAAATATACGACACAACGAAGAAACTGGAAGGTAAATATAGTAAACCAGAGCGACCGGTCAGGAACAAAGAAGGCAAACCAATCACCGAGATTTAAGAACAAAGAAAAAGATGAGTAGAACATTTTTAGGAACTCTTGAATAGACCAGCTCCACCGAAGCCATCAGACATCGAAGCAACATCTACGGAACTCCCGATAGATATCAATCCACCAGCGATGGAAGAAATCATGACAGCCATCAGACAAATCAAAAGTGGGAAAGCAGCAGGACCTGACAATATATCAACCGAAGCACTCAAGTTAGATATAGACACAACGGCAAGAATGCTTCAGGTTTTATCCAAGAGAATCTGGGAGACTGGTAGTCTAGAAAGAAGGGCATCTTATCAAGATATGATAGAAAGGAGATTTGAATAAATATGAGAACTACAGAGGGATCACACTAATGTCAGTACCAGGAAAAGTCTTCAACAGAGTGTTGCTGAACAAAATGAAAGGTTCCGTGGATGCTCAACTTCGAGATCAACAGGCTGGTTTCCATAAGGATCAGTCATGCACAGACCAAATCGCAACACTACGGATCATCGTTGAACAATCAATTGAATGGAACTCGTCACTGTACATCAACTTCATCGACTATGAGAAGGCGTTTGACAGCGTAGACAGGAGATCACTATGGAAACTTCTTCGACACTACGGTATACCAGAGAAACTTGTCAACATCATCCAGAATTCTTACGACGGACTACAGTGCAAAATTGTGCATGGGGGACAGCTGACAAATGCATTCCCAGTAGAACCGGTATCAGACAAGGATGTTTGCTCTCGCCCTTCCCCTTCCTTCTAGCGGTTGATTGGATCATGAAAACCTCTACATCTGAGGGGAAGCACGGAATTCAAAGGACAAGTAGGGTGCAACTCGATGATCTGGACTTCGCGGATGATCTAGCTCTTCTAGCCCATACACACCGACAAAGGCAAATGAAAACAACCAACGTAGCAGCAATGATTGGCAAACCAAGGACAGCATTCTCACAGCTGAAAAATATATTGGCCTTCAAACAACTGTCTACCAATCTCAAAGTTAGACTCTTCAATTCGATCGTCAAGACAGTTCTCGATGGAAATGAAACGTGGAGAACTACTGCAAACATTCCTCAGGAGGGTACAGGTATTTATAAACAACTGTCTACGCAAGATACTGAATGTTCGTTGTTCGGAAACCATCCGCAATAGCTTACTATGGAAAAGAACAAACCAACTTCCAGCTGGAAAGGAAATCAGGAAACGACGTTTGAAATGGATAAGACATACAATACGGAAATCATCAGACTGCATCTCGAGGCAAGTACTAACTTGGAATCCTGCTTGGAAACGGAAAAGAGGAAGACCAAAGAACACTGCGTCAAGAATTGAAAGGAAACGTTAAAAAGATGGACAAAAACTGGAAACAGCTGGAAAGGATTGCTCAGGACAGAGTTGAATGGAGAATACTGGTGAGCGGCCTATGCTCCTCCGGAATAGGTAACAGGCGTCAGTAAGTAAGCTAGCAACTTATTCCTAACGCTTATTAATAACGTATATAATGCTCCATAATATGAAATTTACCTCCAGTACCCTGATACTGTAAACTGTGAATCTTTTTATAGTTCGCTTTGTAATTAACATCATTTTCATATGTCGTGAATTTCATTACAGTGACTCTCTATCAAAACAACTTCAAAAATAGGCCATAAAATTCTAACCATGCCTGTAAGCCGATAAACTCTTATGTACAAAGTATTACTTAAGAATAAAGCATAATTATTATTATACCTCGTTATTAAGAAATTTTGCTTCTAGGAAAATCAAAATTTGTAATTTCTGTTTGAGATGCTGGTAACTGTCAACTTAAAACTCTGAAATGATTCGTAAGAGAAAATTAATTGTACTTAAATTTACGAAATAATCTCACCTAGTAATTTTGATATTCTCATAACTACTCGCCATAATTTTTGTTCTAATTAAATATAATTCATGTTAATTTCTACTTTTCTCAGTTACCCTTTTTTCCAAACTGCTTATTTATTCTTGTGTCATCTTTTGTACTACTGTTAATCATATGTGTAAGTCAGGGCAAATTCAGCACGGGATTTCAGAACATTCATTAATATTGTCACTATGACCAGGCTCAGAAAATCCGAAATTTCGACGCAGCATAATGTTTTTAGTTGAGGATGGTTACAAACACTTACTTTAAGTTTTTCTCCATCTGACAGTCTTACTCTATATCCAGATAGTAGTTTTCACCATATGCATAGGTTCTTTCTAGTTATTCGGGTTGGTAATGATATATATTCCTCAAGAGAAAATGGGTTACAATAAGAATTTATCTGCACTTTAAGAAGATACTACTTGATGCAGAAGGTCATTGTCGTATCTGCAAGCATACAGAATATACCTTTTTCACCAGTGTTACAAATGAGGTTATAAAGGTGCTTTGAGTAAGCATTGGTATGAAAGAATTTATGTTCTCTATCAAATTGAGACGAAAAATCCTATTTAAAACGTTACAAGACTTTCAATAGTAACGAGATAAAATCTATCTGTATTGATGGCAAGAGTTTTTCATGTAAACGTTAGCCCTGCTTGATCTCATTCAAAACACGACATTAATGTCCTCTATTTTATTCCAAACAAACAGAAATTTAAAATTATATCTTAAACTACCAAAACTGTTTTTACACGTAGGTTTCCACCTAGAAGCACCAAAAATTACGAAAACCAGACACAGTTTTTTTTCAGTTTTGCTACCGTAAATCAACCCTTCTCAATCGTTGTTAGGACTGTTATTTTTGGCAACAGCAAAGAGCTTGTATTAACAACTTGTTGCAGAATAATATGCTGACAGTATAAAAATATTTTCGCATTTTTTAAGACATTAATAGCTTCAGTTTAATTAGGAGGTAGTAATTCGGCCATGATCTTGTTTTACAGAGTAACTTTATTGCACTTAGTAAAGGCCGCTAATTTCAAGTATGCTTCATATTGACTATAAGTGAGTCGAATGTTACATCGTCGTTAGTAAACTTACGTAGTAGTTTACGTACTTTTAATTTTACTCCACCTCTTAATAAATGCTGTTGACGGGCAGGTATATTTTTAGCACAAACTCTTATTCCACTACCACACCGATAAATTTCTATAGCCTGTATTGCAAAATGGCCTTCCGAAATTAGTCTTTTATACAACTGCATTTTCTAAAACGAGTCATTTAAGGAGCTGTAAAAATATGACATCAGTGTGTTTTGTCTACTATATTCTCATTCTTATAGTGATAAGTTATTCTGGGAAATTACTATCTCTGTAGATACTCCACATTCGCGGTTACCTAGTCTGAAAGTGTCTACTGGCTTTTTGTCGTGTTAAACGCTTCTTTAAAATAATGAATATAAATATTGATGGAAGTTTGTATTGGTTTAAATTTATTCACCGCATACCAGCACAATAAAAAAAGCGGGAATATTAGTTAATTCGTGTCAACAATACGGATAGTGCTCGTAAACTATAGGAAATATAGATATGCAAAAGTAAAAGATGGGAAGTATCGAGGCATTTTATATTCACGGACTAAGGGAAAACAAACGATTGCGTTGGTGGCGCCATTGATTTCGGATCTTATGACTTAGTCTGTAGCCACTTCCTAAAATTATCTCGAAGGCTGGAACCATATAGTCTACAGTTATATATGCTCTTTAAAGAATTAGGTCATAAAATTACCGATGTTTCTCATCTTATTTTGACCATGTCTCTTTAAATCTACTCTTGTGTAAGCAATAATTCTTGAGTATTCATAGCGTTTTGGTTACTCTGGTCGATTATAATTCACAGCTTTATCTACTGACTTACCATTTTTCCTTAGTAATCTATATCTAGCAGCAAAATTGTTTACTCTACGATCACATCATGCGAAACAATCTTTCGTTTATGTTTATGCAACTTTGGTTATAATAACTGCAGCTTCAATTACAAAGGTCAGTACGTCAGTCATGTACAACGTAGGACTTGCCACATGTGCATTGGTCCGAGATACCATCAATCAACTGTGTGTATTAAACGTTTAGATTTAACCAGTAAGGCAGAGTATCAAACTGTTTCCTCCTGTTTTTACTTTAACAAGATAAATTTTCATTGCTATTAAAGGCAGTCAACACTACAAAAATTTTGATGTGTAGCAAATGTCTCAGTGAAGACTTACTGTACTACTTTTGATTTCTTTAAAATCTCGTAGATATGTCTAACGATAGAACAAAGTAAGAGATTTCCATATCCAAATATCGCCCAACCAGGTCATTGTATGAAATAACATTATAAAACAATAAAACTTATACAAACGTTATTATCTGTATTTAAGTATTATTTTCAATCTAGAGCTTCAGCTTCTAAGCCGGCAAAGTCCAATAATCCCACGTACCTTGTTAATTGTGACCTGCTTTTATCACAGCTGACGGTGCTGCATTTACCTTTTAAAGCTCAACTAACATCCATTCGACTACTTTTGAATGTTGATAATTATCGGAACGATATCTGATAATATATTCACATGCCATCGTATGCACTTATTTCTACCAGTCTTTATTTAACTCACTATAGTAAAGTTAATAGTTGTTCCAATACTTTTTAGTTTTGGATAAATATTACATTTTATTTCCGCAAACACTTCATATATATTTACAATTACAACGTGTTTAATTTGTCCCAGTTTTCAACATTAGAAGACTAAGTTCCATCCTGTATATAATAAAACTGTTTCATCCGTAACCTAATTGGAATATTAGGTATTTGCACTTATTAAAAAAACAGTGTGTAGTCAGTAATAACAGGATAACTTGGGCATGCAAATATTATTCGGAATAACTTCATCTTACTTTTATAGAAATAGTTATTTTCAACTCAATAAGTTACAATTCTGTGGATTATTCGTAATTCCATTTTGACTAACTGGTAATGATGTGCCTGCATAGGTTTACCAATACCAGGAAACCAAGGCTTAAATTTGTATAGTATTTTCATCAGTCGACTCTGCTGATGAAAGTGAAACAGTGGGATTGTGGTCAAATGCTCGTATTTAAGGTACTCACTCACTGGTCTTAAACCCATTCAACCCATTCCAGCTTAAACGATTAGTCTGATTATCATTCTTCACGAAATTTTGCCTATTTTATTTTGTCACCGCTGAATAGACTTACAACTTAGTGGAAAGCACAGTTTTATTAAATATGGCATCAGTTTTGATGAGTTTATAATTATTACATCCAATTTTTATGCCTGCTAAAATAACGTCAAGTTTCGTGAAGTAGTAGTTTTCTCCATCACAACTTTATCTCATCTCGTTATTATGTTTTGTTTGAGAATTTCGGCGTAAATCTCAATTTACTTAATGTGTGACAGTTTAGAGGGAAGCATTATCAAGTTTTCTAACAGATTACTTCCATAAGCCCAAATCTTATGACAGTGTTATCTGTGAGTAAACCCAGTTGGCCCTGCAATGTTATGTTCGAACGCAAAAAAATTATGTTAACTGTAATTAACTTCATGACATTCAGACAACAGTTTTGTAAATATTCAAGCGCTGTGAAGTTACATGCTTTTATATATTGTTTAGTTTTGGTCTAAGCTTGTTAAAATTTTTTTTGAAACTTTTCACTGATATCAGAATCTTGTGTTTATCTAAATACTCACAATATTGGTAACCTTTGTAGAAACATTTTAGTACACAAGTTGTATAGAATCTATATTATGTAATCACCTTTTATACTAGTATAATAAGTGATATCATTAATCAGACTTGGTAAACTAAACTGTTGATGGACTCAATATAAAATGGTTATTAGTGTCTTTAGTCGCATGCTCACAGATAGGTCATATAACTTTTTAAACAGTACCGAGTTGACTCGTAATATGTAGAGTAAATGTGTTATGAATGATATATTTTGTGAATGAAAACTGTCCAATAATAATATAACTCAAAGTAATAAACAATTGATGTTGCGTTACCATTACGTTCAGTTATCACTAATGACGTCAAACTAGTCTTCAGAGTTGCTAAAGGTATGAGTATCTTATCACTTTTCGATTGTCCACACCATGAAAGGATGCTTCTTATGGGATTCAAAAGGGAAACTGAGTTAGAAGTGGTCTTGAAAACCTAGGAGCATGATTCTATGGCTAAAGGGACAACGTATAACTGTTCACAATGTTTGTGTGAGTATTTCTAATTTGTCATGTCCAAACGTTTCATACCTCACTACCGGTAAAAATAGTGTGTGAAGCAATTAGGTTTGGTATTTAAAAAACGACGTTTTCCAACCCTTACTTTACGATATGAAAAGGCATCATAGTTGAACATTGCTATGGCGTAAAATAACTGATTGCTACATCAAGCGCGAATGGGTGCCTAGTAGATCACTGTATGCCTGTCGTATGCCCGTTCGATCCAAAGCGGGAATAGAAAATACAAGATGAATGAGCTAACCAGATAGAATCATATTATATTTAAAAAATTCCTTCAATTATGCACAAAACCAAACCACACCGTCAGTCAATCAGGAAATCAACATTAGAACAAAACAGAGGAAATTATGACAGTTATTTGGGGCAACTTGTACACAACCAATTGACGGTAGTTTATAATAAGAGACAATATACTAATAGCGAATATACTAAACGAGAGAATAGGGTAGGACAAACGTAACGATAACAGAAATGAACTTATTACACTGCCCACAGCTAAAATAATTGATAACACAGTTCTGAGAGCTTGTTACTCTTCTTTATTCGTCCAACATAACACAGATGTTGGTTGTCTAACTGAAAAACTCTACGGCTGTCGCAGCCTAATGCAGCCAGAAGTAAGACTTTGCCTTCTGACCTTAAGTGAGGTGAGAAAATGGTGAAATTTGATAAAAATAATCAGTTTTATATATTTGAAAACAAAACTAATTTCTTTCACACTTTCTTTTTTAATGTTTCAGTTTAGTGGATTTGTTAGATGTCATAGTTACTCACCTGTTCCTTAAATTTTGAACTACATCACAATAGTCTGCGAAAAACGTATGTTTAGATATCATGTAAAACGTTTTGTGTCAGGCGATCTGTTTATCAGTTCGCGATTTACTAACTTCAATTCGACCCACATTTTAATGGTATGAAGACTAGTTATACTATCTGGTTTGTCAAATGGAATTAGGCGGATATGTAATTGGATCCTGTGCTCACTAATTTATCGTCTAAATTGTAGAAGAATTTCTTTTAATTGGTCATAGACTTTAACTATCTTTTTTACAGTTTACAAATAAAGGAAATCCCTTATATAGTATTTATAAGCATTTTGAGTAGCATTCACCGTACTATAATTTTAAACAGGTCTGTTAGGGATCCGTAAGATTAACAGTAACAGCCCAAGGTACATTGTTGAAGTTGTACTGTCTACGATACAAGGATGTAACGGTAGTAAGCTGTTCCAAACAACTACCATTTTTGGAATGCCACCTACTCACATCTAAAACGAGGTCTATGGAACGTAAGCTCTAAAGGTGCCACATCAGTTTGTTCTACAGCCTGAAGTCCGTAGATAACACAATTTTTTTACAAAGCTGTGGTATGTAACCAGCTTAGACCAGTCGTTTCTTAGGTTTACGTTCCTAGATCATATGGACCACATCTAATCCAGTTTTCATTTCATATGCCTTATTAAGAATATATGCTACTGTAAATGCAAAAAGACATGTTTATGTCCGAAATGAGTATTATGTCATATAGAATAGTTTATACAAAACAGTTTGAATATGGCTACTAATTATCCTACTGCGAAGTCAAGTTCACTAGTCTAGCCTATATATATATATATACAAAAACATACAATTATCTTTTATTTTCTTCTGACCCAAATTACTTAAGATGTTTTTCATTCGAATTTCGTCACAGGTTGAATGCAATTTTAAAACAAACTTAATAAGCTCCGATTAAATAATCAAAACTTTGATTGTTATTCAAAAAATAATTTACAACAGTTATTTAACCCAGAGAATATGATTTCTTTCAACCTACATTACGAATTTAATGTTTCGACATGTTTCATGACAATTGTCAAATGATGATATTGAAAAATGATAATTGCATGTCATCAAAATTGGAGCATAATAATACTGCTACTACATATGGTGAAAGTTGTCTAAGACCATATAGTTATTCTTTCAATGTACAAACAGCGTTTACTAATATGAATACAGGTAGTTTGCAGAACGATACTATTGTCGAGAATTCGAATACAAATGTTTGCGCTATTCCAACTGGTAATTTAAGAAACTCGGAATTTCCACAAACATTAAATCCTTATCATCAAAGTTTTCAATCTTCGAATTCTGTTCAAGATTTTAGTGCATCCACAGTTTCACAGACGGTTTTTCCCTCACCTATCCCGACAGTTATAGCTGCGGCAGCCGCGACAGCTGGAGTGAATTCTACCACTTTACCTTTACCCCCATTATTATTTCATCCTCATGGATCTTATATTTTACCAAATCCATCTTCAACTAATCTCCCTACCACTCATCTGCAACATGTTAATCCTCAGATATCAAATATGTCACTGAACAATGACTATAAAACTATTTCACCATCAAATATACTAGAAACAACTACACACAGTTCGTTACCCTTTATAGCTAGTAGTATTGATGGGACACTAACAAATTCCACTACAAATTCTAATTCTCAGTCGTCTTGTACAACAAATAAAGAATCAAATGAAAATGGTAACTATTATGTAATGGTTCATGTGGATGCTGGCGAAACATTCTCAGTTCGTGTGGGAGATCAGATCCAGCACATACCTGGTGAGTTAACACTGAATTGCGTTAAATATTTTACACATATTTTCATTATTTTAATCAAAGATGAATTGACCTCTCTTCGGTTCTCGACATCTGCTCACATAATATACAAAATTTCAAATTCCTAACCATTAGATACACCAACTCGGTGGTCCAAATGTTAAGGGTTCTACCCTTGTAAGATTGTGGAAGCACACTGCCACGGAGCAGTTCTGTGTTAGGTGAAACACCTGTTCAGTGCTTGCTAGTCACTCTACATTGTATAGTTTAAAGTTAACAGTTCTTACAACAAGCAAAATGGGTTGAAAATACCTACACAAATGAATTTAGTTAAAAAAGTTGTGAACAAAGGTTTACGTAGTATGAAGCGAGCATACCCCAGTTAGTTTCATTCTCGATCAATTGAGCTTTATTCGTACTAACTATTAACAGTCATTCATTATGTAACAACTTATTTATGGTTCTTTTAGTATTTTGTTACCTCCAATGTCCCAGAATACTCGACTACATGTGATATATATTTGTAAGATTTTTAGTTAGTCTCTTAATTTGCATTGTTGTCATACAACACCAATATTAATTTGCAATATCTTCCAGCCAAATTCACCTGTGTAAGTATTTTGATATTGAAACATTGATTATGTAGTCAGCTGACGAAAACGAAGCAAGAAAAAGAGAGTTCATTGTATTCTTTTCAAATCTTTGTTCTTATTCTTAACTAATTTTCAATTTGTAATAGTCAGTAATTTTGAGATTCATCAGATTTTCATCACGCCAGAAATGTAATTCAAGTTGAGTTGAATTTTGGAAACATTTGCTGTTCAACAAATTAAAACTGATATACATATATATATATATATATATATATATATATATATATATATATAATCCCGTAAGTTTCGAATCCATAACAGTGTGAATAATAACTGAGTGTATTACTCACTTTTAGTGGATATATAAACATTGATTCAAACAAAGATAAACTTAATTATTTTAGCCACGTTAATATATGTATACAAGATTATGTAATCTTTGAAGCAGGTTACACCGGCTGCTCAAAGGGAGCTCTTTCACAACGTATCTCTGAGGTTTATCCTTCTTTGTTGTCAAAGGGATAATGTTTGCTTATCAGAATATCGATTTTTAAAACAACTTAACTTCTGATCACGTTTTACCGGAACCATCCTTCTAAACTATCCATAATGTTAAGCGAAGTGGCTCAAAAGAAATACAAATCAGGAACATGTATTCTGCGGGGCTTTAAGAACCCATCCGTTGCGGCCTAAATTTTTTGTACAGAAAAAAAGTTTCATGTCTAAGTTTACTTTGATCTGAACCTCCTTTTCCTGTTTTGCATCATTAGTATTTAATTCTTTCTGAACTTCTTTATACCTACTAGTTAGATTTTCCTACATTATTCGAATCTTCATATTTATCAAGTTGGAGAATTACCTCTAAAAAAATTATCTTCATCTTCCCAATCCTCAACAATTTTACTAAGCATTACACAACTTACTTCTGATTTCATGCTGAGTTCGTGATCGTTACATGATTTATATTTAATACTTTAGAACTGCTGTTTTTTTTATCATTCTAATTATTTTTTATTTTGACAACTTTTGAAACAAACTTTGTCTTTGATTACTACTTGTAAAAATATACTATATTTACCGCTGTACAGTTGAAGTGCATGGTATTATCGAAACGAAAATTTTCATTGTTGAATATTCTTCATTTTCGCTCGATTTATGTATACATTGAGATTATTCTTTCAGTTTACAGACATGATTTCTTCTCCACACCAATCTACATCGTGATAGTTTGAAATGGCTTTAAACTACAGAATACATGAAGTGATTAGATAGATTTTCTACAGTTCCTAATTCTGAACTCTAGGGCATTTGTGAGTTTCTTTGTCACTGTCCTAAGTTGAGGTTAGTGAAACTTGGCAATGCATTCAGCACCTAACTTAAACATATTCAAATCCATTAAGAATTCCTTATAATAATGACATTGGATAAGTAAAGCATGAGCATTTGTTAGTTTTTTTTATCGTTTTTATTTCAGTTGCAAACAAACAAAATCAAATTGAAAAGAATTTTAAGGTGGTGGAAAAAATGTATAGCTCAAGAAGATGAAGTTCAGTAAAATTGTGTTCTCTTGGCTTAGTATTTATTTATTTTGGCATAAACGAGCACTAAAATGTTTACGTCACATAATTGCAAAGATAATATTGTGAAGATATAAAAGACAGAAGGCAAACATAATCAGAAAGCTAAAATTTAACATGGGTACAAGGAAATTATATAGCAATAGGTAATGTTCAGTGGAATTACTCTTATTTTGTGAAGAACCTAAAGGAGGACCACAGCAGGATCTACACATACTTTTATTCTGAGTCATCTAACTAATAACTTTTCAAGCCACCAAGTTCCACCATTTCTAAAACCCTAAGTAGAGAGCCGTGATTGACCAACAAAGACCGGTCTCACACCATTTTATTTTGTACTGTGGCACTGTTTCACAAACTGACCACCTATGGTTTTTCCACTCAGCAACCATTGTCAATAACACGATATCATGTCAGTCTGCCTCTGCCTCTGTACTATGTTACTTTAAACAGTAGTTTTGAATAATTGAAGTCGACCAGTTAAACAATCTTGAGTCGTCTAGTCTAAACAATCGTTTAAATATATGCATCCGTTCTTAGACTACACAGCATAACAATTAGAGAAGTGACATCACTAAGAAACAAGAGTATTAGTGATCCGAAATCACAGTAATAGGCACGTAAATAACTGGACCCATTTCATGTATGGTAAATTTTACATAAGTAGTTAATGATTTAAAGCTTAAGACGAGCGGGAATGTGGAAATAATAAAAACAAAATACTAGATAGGTTTTCAGTCAGTGTATTCATAATGATCTTCCAAAAATGGATCTGAAAGTTTTACTCTAGCTTAATTGTCCTATAGGACTGTATATGTATATTTATAATATCATGCTTGTATTCACCGTGTACATGTGTTTCTATTTATTACTCTAATTTTTCATCCACCGTATACAGTAAATAGTTTTTATATGTACAGTTTTTCCTTATAAGATTTCCTAGTGCTCTTCACTCGCTCACTCATTCATTCACTCTCTCTCTCTCTCTTTATATATATATATATATATATATATATATATATATATATATATATATATATATATATATGAAGCAAATCAATAACTTCATGTGGGTTTATGGATTGGTTAGATGAAGCACTATATATAAAAGGCCAATAATATTATTACTGCTCATGTTACTTAATTTCCTATTGTGATGTAGGCGGAGTAAGTTGGAATTCGATACTTCAGATCAGGATCATAAGTATGGCTTAATTGCACCACCTACAAAAATACTTTAATCATGTTACAAGAAATACTTTTTGTTAACTGACTAATTAGTCTTTACTATTCATTTTTAATTTTTATTCTCTTAAGAAATAAATTTTATTTGTCTGTTCGATTGTTTACTCTTTCAAGCGAAGCCTAAAAGTTTTGAGTTTGATCCTTGATATGATTATATATACATACACTCATTGAGCAGTCTCATTCTGGGTATTCAATGCTTTTTGTTTCTGAATGATTTTCTAAGGTTAACTCATGTCATATAATTCGAATTCAACAATCTTTACCACACCCAATGTTAATCTGTTTCTAGTAAAGAAATTTAGCAGTCATCTACAGCTTCTTCGTGCAATGTCACATAGACTATGAAACTAGCCTACCGTGTATTTAAACATGTTTATTTAGAGGGAATAAAGTAGAATGCAATTTAACAAATCACAACACTAAATAAGAAAATAACTAATCTGAAACCAGATTTATTGTAATAAAACGTTCAAAACTAAAATACTCAGTGATCTATTAATAACTTTGAAACCCCAGATTTCAACCCACTCAACGATTTAAAAAGGCAATAACAACTCGAACAATTTGTGACATTCTTGACGGATGATGATACAAATTGAAGTAAATTGATATCTATGGAAACTTCTTATAATATCAGACACGAAAAGCGTACAGTTTAAAAATATGACAGCTTTCCTTGAAAGAAAACAACTCTCAGAAAGCATTGCACTTACCAATAATGCTATATATACATGCATATGTTTATGCATATTTAAACTATTTTAAACAGAGCATTTTTAAAAGAAATCGGAAACAGAAAAGGTTTGTTCTTCTACAAATTTTCAGTGTTTGTTCAATTGAACTAGTCAGATAAAATACAATAAATGGCCTCATTAAAGTATAAACAACTAATGATAGTTTCATAAACTCAGGAAAGTGTTTATTTCTTTGTTTTTAGTTATTATCTACACGCTAATGAACTGAGGTTATCCGCAATGCTTTTAGTGTTCACCGTCTATGTGTATTGTATCAAGCATTTTCTGTTATTTTCTTCTCAAGTACTGTATATTTCATCATGATTTTCAATAAAGGTTTCATTTCAGTTAACCACTTCTGTCTGCAGTAAACTTGTTCATCGTAAGAACTGGATATACTGAATACAAATGTACTATAAGTTAGGGCTTGAAAATTAAACGAGAATATGCAGAAACGATCAGCTAAATTCATAGTAAAATGCTTAAAAACACTGGGAATATTCAGAACGTTTCAGATAACCTCAACCAGATGTTGCGTTGATATGGGTGCACTTCAATCTGATATCACGAATTGGCCTAGTTTTAAATGCCTTCTGAAACCATGGCGTACTGAACTGTATTTCGTTTTATCATGGGATTCCATGACCTCATCAGGAGAGTCGAGCCCGAGTCTGTAGGTTTCGGTGTGAACACCCAGTTGGTAACTGGCGTACGCATAAGTACCCTATATTTGATATTGACAAATCTCCTTGAAATAGTATTAAAAAAGAATAATTAGGCTATAAGAATAGTTCAATTTTTACTTGACATACATTCGATTAAAACAGAAACTACTATTTTTGTCTATGAATAAGGTTGTTTTCTTTAAGTAAGAACACTAAGGCTTTTCCCAAAAGTAAATTGGAACATTTCTGTTATTTTTAACGTCAATTTTAATAGTTATCAACCTGGATGATCAGATGTTTTCGACCAATAATATGAACTCTCTTAAAATAGAAAACAACTGTAATAATTAACATGATAGTAGAAACTAATAGTTGAAAACATCACGTGACTGCATAAATTAGATATCAATGGGTTAAATATTATTATTGCTTAGTCTGCTTCCAGTCTTAAGCATACTTTTTGCTGTTGTGTGATTTATATTTTTAATTACTTAACACATTATGTTTCAATATAGTTTCTGTTTGGGACCCCTACGACAATCTCTATTAATGGTTGGAGTTTCTAAGTGACATGGTTTAGAACTGGTCATAGTGTTATTGATATAATCATTCTTTATCATCCTATTGATAATAAGCCTCAGCATTCCCTCATACGTACCCCTCTAATTTCATTTTTTTTCGTATTTTTTTTCGTATTCGTTATTTTGATTATTTATCGATTTCCTGTCTTGTGCTTATACGGTATGGAAACTTGTGCAAACGTATATCTGTGCTAGGATCTACATTGATTACGATTTTCTAAGCATGATAACTTTGAACCCTCGGTTTAGTATTCAGCTGTTTACATTGGCAACTTTAATTAGCTAGTAACATATAGCACATTGGTTACTCAGTAACATTAGCGATTAGTGTCTGACTTCAGATATGGCTGAATCGCATCAGTGAATATATTAATGTGCGATATACTATTTGTATCTGATTCTATACTTTTCCGTCAAATCAAACAGACCTAATGCTGATCCGTTGTTTGCTCGATTTAGTATTTGTATTACTTAATAACATTTACTTCAAAGTGTGTCAAATATTTGAAGTTGGAATTATTGTCATCTATCAATGCTCATGTCGTATATTTTCCGACAGTGCGGATAGTGCACTTAAATTGAATGTGTTTACATCTTTCAGCTAGTGTTAAGAACTGAAAGTGATCAGTCTTTGTTGTCATACTTACATTTTGAGAAGAATACGTCAAATATTCTTAAAATCGGATTGTGGCTTGGTGAAACGAAAACTCAGGACTTGCATTTCGTCCTGCTCGGGATGTACCTACCATATCCTAGTATTCATGTTTACACCTGAACTTTAACTTAAATCATCCATGTCAATCATCATTTCGTTCTCCATTGATCTACTAAGTTCAAATAGTCACACTCGTCAAATAGAGATGTACTTATAATTTGAATGGGTTTGTATCATTCTGTTGATATCGAGTTCGAATCCTGGAGTAAACATCAACACTGTGGTGTGATAGCTTGATGCAGGGTGAAACCCGCATCCTGGGCTTCGCTTGTCAGCTACAATCCAACTGTAATTATACTTTTAGTTCTAGATTTGTTTCAACTTGATATTAGTTATGAACGCTAACTATCGTATGTGTCCGTGCGATATTATTATAAAAGGCTTACAACTTATTGCGATGCTAAGTACTAGAAAACTCACACGGAAACATCAGAAGTACTGGGTCGCTTTCTTAACCTGTGTCAAAAAATGAGAGATATAATGGTAAGAATCCATTTATCTTAATATATGATAAACAGAAAATATTCTTGTAGTAGATATTGTAATATAAATTTCTAATAAATGAAAATATGGCATAAATAATACTGACTATTACAAACATTTAGAAAGCATGTTTTCTGATTAATTACAATTTGAATGCATATTAAACTAATGTTCTTTGTAATATTGCACAAGTGGTGCTGTAAATCTACTACTGTAACAAAATATGTAGCCTATCATCTGAACAAATCATGAATTAGTTAATATTCATCAGGGATTTATCACAGTTAGAGTACCATTAATAAGTGAAGGAAACATTTTAGTTATTTAGTCATAGATAAAGGAATGTTAAGTGTTATTTTAATGATTATAGTGAAAAAAAAAGATTTTTACGGCTATGTAAGTGTTTATAACTTTTACTAGTGAAATTGATATCAACCGAAAAGTTGTACTGTCAAATATACAATAAATAAAATCTCATAGAAATATGTTCATTAGTCTTACTTGATTGTAATTGTTTGTCGCCATGATTTAGTCCTCTAGTAATCTATGATACGCTCTTTTACAAACCTTTCAGGTCCAGCCACAGTTAGAATGGTTTCCAACAGTGGTCCACCACTGCCTATGCCTATGCAAGTTCCACCTGGTCATTTAGTTCAGCAAATTGTTGACGAAGAAGGAATTCTTACTCATGTGATTCTATCACCATATCCTACTCCGCCTCCATTAGCAATGGTAGCAACTGGCGTTCCATTACCAATTAATCAAACAAATGATGTTTCTACAACTGCTGCTAATTTAATATTGAATCCTAATCAGCATTTACAACCTCCTCATCTCCATCCTCACCATCATCATCATTTCCATCCAATATTAATATCTCCTGGTTTGCCACCAAACAGTGAAAGCCTACTCCATTTGAATCCATATACTACACCACAACATCCCCAAAGTCACTCATCATTACATTCATTTCCTCATCCTCTCCCAACGCCACTACAGTTAATCCATCCACATTTTCATCAACAATTTCATCTACATACAAGTCATCCACATCTATGTGATGGTAGTGGTAGTACAACTGACGGTTGTGCTCCTATTTCAATGAAGTATCCGATTCCTCCTGAAGTGTTAAATGAAACACACGATTGTGACACATCTTATAAATGTGGTTCGCCATGCTTAGGTGATAGCAACAAGTCATCCGACTCTTTTTGCCATTCTAAACAAAATATTGTAATTAAAGAAATTCCAGATTCAACAACAACTGCTGTGATCAATAATAATATTAATGGAGATAATCATCCCGATTTAATCGATACACAACATGATAATCTTGTTTCATTGAATGACTTACATTCAATTAATAGTGGTTGTTGTAATAGTACAGAATCACTCCCAGTGATTGATTCTTCAATAAACGATGAGGTAGCAAAGATTAAATCTTCTAAAGTAAGTTCTATTTGTTTTTCTATGTATCTGTGTTGTGACCAGTTTAGTATACAGTGTTATGAAGACTGCTCAATTTCGTAGTTTTAAATTAGATTTACTTTAATTAGATAAACGCTAGCCATAGAGCGGTGAAGATCCTAGGTTCGTTCCATGATAAGGCCGTAGATATTCATTGATGAGCTGTCCCACACTCGGACCAAGTAACTACTTTGTTTCCTGGTTTTCGATAGTTGTCCAGTTACAGATTCTTTGATGTGAAGCCATGTATTTGTATCATCTGTGGTGCACGTTGATAACCTCTATACGGAGTTGAATTCGCAAGTTTCGAGTTTTATGGCTACCGTACATATACATATATATACTCACTTTTTATACCTTATATTTTCGAATTTTTTCACTAATGAATTACAAAGGCACGGCACCCATAGTCAGCGTAGAGTTTGGCAGAAATTTACGTTTGCGTAAGTTATATCACTCAACAACTCCGATCGTTGATGAGGTTATCATCCAAACTTCAGCTAGGTAGTTTCAACCTACCAACAACGCTCAGATCATTAGTCAATTACTCTATTAAGTGGTTCTACATCTTGGTTTTGTATCTTCTAGCTACATTCTACCACACCCATACTTAGGCAATCATTGCGCGTTGAGGTAGACGGTGGTTGGATATACTTAATACATATCCTAACCAGATCAGTCAGTAAAGATTAACAACTTTATCATCCGATCTACTATACATGTCTAGTGCTGTATGCCAAACATCGTTGATTACTTGGTCATCCCATAACACGTGAGCGTTATAATAAAGTTACCTATTATTAAAAAAATCGACCATCTATTCATGTCTTCTAATTTCATAACCAATAATCCATATACATAAGTTAATACGGTGCTAACCGACACACAACATATCCTCCTTCGGCGGAAATTCATTTTATCTATCCCGTTAGTGGTGTTCGTACTTAAAAGAAAATCACGAAAAGATTAGAGCCAAAGATAATTGTTACCTGTCACATTATCTAACCATTCGGATCCGACTTAATGATGAACTTCTTGATTTTTCTAGTCATATGACGTGTAATGAAGCCATTTTAAGATTGAGCAGATATTTCATTTTTTTTTTTAATTTGCTTTAAATAATCAAAAATAATCATAATCACTGACTAAATGACAAATTACAACTTAAGATGGTTATTGAAGTGTTTTAAGATGATATACAATCAAAATTTACAATTCATCCATTAGATAGCACACTAATCATAAAACTTATTAAATGTTCATTTCAATTGTCAAATTGATTTCATGCAATCAGCACTGAACAATCTCAGTGTAGATATATTCAACTAGTGATGTTCTATCAGTCGAATTGTTTGATTTCGAAGCTTTCATCGTTGTTCTTAACAACGTTATATTAAAATAGAGCTTTTCAGTTTGTTATCACTGCTTTGTTTGTGATTGACTAATGCTGTAGGTGTTATTGCATCGATTCTTGCCTTGATTACTTTCTTCAGTTGACCTTTCAATATATGATAAATTGGATTTATATTGATGCATGTATTTATTACTAATTAATTTGAAAACTATGCCTCGAAAAAGTATCTACCATTCTTAAAATTTCTGATTTTGAGGATTTCAACGTTTCCTAATGGAATTTATGTCCATGGTTATCATTGTATATTATTAATATCAATAGAAAGTTACTATATCATCTCACCTCACAATGTTTATGTATGCTTAGGTGTATTTAATACTTAGCGTTTTTTACAGAATAAAATTTATAAAATTTTCCAATTCATTGGCATATTTAGGTCATAGTAGCAAAATTGATTTAACGTAACAATTAGGATGGTGTTGGCTTTGGCCTAGATAAATGGGTCAACTAATCTTACAAAATGTATTTTTTCAGAAAAGAATATAACCTAGTTATGCAACCTCTTACTTGGTAGTGTCAGGTAATTTTCAATTGTAAACTTATATTGATTGTTTAGTAGGTAGATCATATTTTAAATAAAGCACGCATGACCACTAAACTTCATAAGTAAGTACCACTTACTCAAAATTTGGTATTCCTTAACTAATTAGTTTCTACGTAGGCCATCCAGTAAAAAACAGGTCACTGAATAATGCATCTCTTACTAGAATGTTTTGATATCTACTCCTTAAACTCTTCTCAGTCTACATTAATCTCCTAGTTTAGAACTCAGAACAAGAAAACGAAATATAGAATGAAAGGAGCTTCCTATAGAAGATTAGCTTTTGTGCAGAAATCTGAGAAATATGCTCAAATAAATATCAAAATCAGTAATCGACCAATCAGGATACGACACATAATCCGCCGTCTCCTAGAATTTTCCTGGAGATCTCTAAAGAGCTTAGATTTATTTATTTATTTATTTGTTTCATTTTTTCAACTTCTAAGGACTTGTCCCAAGAATTATCAATAGCTCGCAACATGTACCTTATTAATTTTACACATTATTGTTTATGTGCATAGCTGCAAGTAATCACATAGTGTTCAAATAGTTTAGCTCATGATTACCAGGTAACATGTTTCAGATCCAATTTAACTTGACATTTACTCATTATCACTAGCCGCCATCATACAAGCATTACCTACATAAATTATAGTACATTAGGACACCAAAAAGGCACCACACAAAATGAAGTAATAGTTTTATGAAGTAATATTCTTTATTAATATTCATTATTATTGTATGTATGGTTAAGATACTGTTTGAATAATTAGACTGAAACAGTCGGCTTTCTTGGGCGATAACTTCCAAGCCTTTGTTTTAGAGGTCTAATTTACAAGACAGTTCGGCAGTGCCAGGTGATTCAGTCCTATAAAAACCAGTTGTCGAAATTGGGGCCTACTTCATTCGTTCCAGCAGGGTTCCTGGGCCCATGTTTCCCATTGGCTTGGAGTTAGGGTTTTCCGACTCTTCTAGATACATTCACTATGTCAATCAATCCTAGTCTAAAGGTTGAGCATCAGTCTTTCGTCATCTCATTTTTCGCCAAACGTACTTCTGTTATATTGGACGGTTTAGGAAGCACAACTGATTGGATTGTCTTTGGATTGTCTTTTGGATTGTCTTCTTGTCTGAGCTGTCTTCTTCAATTTTATCTTTGAATACAAACAAATTAAGATTGCTTTCCTCTTACCCTAACTACTTTTTTCTTTTGTCATTTTTTGCAACTAAAATGTTGATCATTTATAAAATAAAAGACGAAATAAATATACGTTGTCATTCATGTTCGTTGTAAAATGACCTCGGTTGAGTACCACAAAAAACCAAGAAGCAGTTGATAGTTTTTTAAACCTTGTTTAGAACACCCTAGGAGAATAAATCCACAGCCCCATCTTGAATCAAAGCTAAGACCTCCAGGTTCCACCACTAATAGCATTAAATGATCATTGGATTATATCGCGTACTGACTACAGTGGGAATCTTACCATTTGATTCTGATAGTTATGCGTTTGTCACAGGACCTGAATGTTCTAGGGTGAATCTTTTGTGGAGTTGTGAGTAAACACTGCTGAGGAGACTCATACTTTGTACGATAATCTATTAACCTCGTTATCATTAATATTGTTGATTTTACCAATAACGTTACTGTGGTGGTTAGTACATTTTGGAAGTTCTGTTCTTACAACAGTCGTCTAACTATTATCTGCTTACGTACTTAAACGGGTTCCTTTTCGATCAATATACATTTCTGACGAATAGATACATTGAGAACGACCTTTACTTGTTTGTATTCGTCAGGCTTACGAATGACCATTTCATCATTTGAGGTAATAGGAATTTCGTAAGTAGATAACATTACCCACTTTTGTGTGACTAGATCGTTTAAATCATTTTGTTCACTGAAAGTATTCAGTTCGAGTAATACTGACCGTGTGTGCCTGTGTAGTTTTGACCACGTTTAGCATTTTATAATATTGTTTCGAAAGAACTTATGTTAAGCAGTATTTGATCATAAATGTATTTTTAGTCTGTAGCAAAATCAGCAATATATATGTAGCTTGTCCAATAAATAGTCGGCTGTAATGTAAATTGCAATATTTTTCACGTTGCCTATAAAATATTGTCGGCTACTTATCAAGCAAAACTATTCAATGTCACCTCCTTTTAAATGTCCAAGTGTTTCGGAGAGGCAGATAATGACTACACAGACAATAGCATGCAAGTACTGTTGTTGATTATCTATGTTGATGAAGACATCGAAAGTGTATGCTTTTGTGCTTTTCCATTAATAATTCACCATCTGTGTGACAGCAGATATATTTAAGTTGGGTACATAATCCGTCTATGTGATTTTCGTAACAAAAATAAAACGATGAAGATGCTGAAGAGCTTGATTTCTGAGAATTCTTAAGGCTGATTTGAACAATCAAAACTGTGATGGGATAAATACATTTTCATAATAAGGTTGCTTTGATAGGAAGGGGGTTGAGTCTACGTCTGCTTACATGGCTTAGACTAATAATCATGCAATGATTCCATGTCTTGAACTATTATTGAGATTTTGATCAATCTACTCCTTTATCAACTAGAATTACACGTCGGTGTAGACTGTCATTTATCGATGGATTTGTCCTGTTTCTTCACAATCTGACTCATAATTTGTACATTACATTTTGATTACTTCCCGTGAGTTCCACACGATCCTTCATCTATTTGAAGTTGTGAGAGTATGAATATTTGACATTCTGCTGTGAATCACACTGTAGAAGAAACTACTTCTTATGGATCTTGAGATATAATCACGAATTCAAAAGGCTAACTACTTGATTTCTTTCACAATTGTCCTGATAACTCAGCTTTGCCGTGCTTGTGTGATCGTTGCTTTTCTTTAACATTCTTGAAAAGGAATCAACTTTTTCTAAGTTTCCTTTCTGTGGAAATGTATTATCCATATTCATATTCAAAAACATAATTTACAGTTGCTTCGTCTTAGTACTTCTTTAGTCTATTCTTTTACCTTACTGATCTTTTACCTACTTACTTGACATTAAAATATCTCATTAGATATGCAACTTAAGTTTTCACTAAATCAAGACTCATTCACACCACATCAAAACAACACCTACGTCTGCTTGTGTTTGTTACACAAAGCTGTACTTAGTTACTAAACACAATCAAATTATCATAGTTGTTCTTTTTGTATATGTATAAGATATACTTATTCCCTCTCTTTATTTTACTTTTAAATTAAATTCTTTTATTTGTTATCATCATGTTCCACCAATCCTCTGTCTTCACTTACCTCACTCATCTTTCCCTCAGAATGTCTACATACAGTCAAATATACACTCACTCATGCAAGATTTCTTACCTTTAAAAAGGAATTTGAATTGTGTGATGCTTTCATTCAGGTACAAACATTTGTTAACTAGTTTTTACTTTTGAAAATCCAACTATTAATACAATCGAAAATTATTCAAGTTAAAATATAGTCATTCATACTGTGTACATCATACTTGCCTAAACCAGGTTTGTACATGTGTGTAGATGTATGGATGCGCACCCATAATTCTCCGCGTAACCTTTTTTATATTGCCTACATGCCTGCTTATTATTAATTTTAATGTAATCAGGAATGCTTTCGATATGACTATATATCAGATAGAAAATACCTTGTTGTTATCATCTCTTTTTATGGTCTGGGGACATTCTTTGCATTTTTAATACATATCTAGTATATTGTAAAAGCATGTAAAATAATCATGTAATTTTAATGAATTGTTAGTGAAAATTTTGTTATTTTGTATTAAGTGGTTGGTGGTAGTCTGCAAGAGACCCTGGATCTAGTCTCAGAATCATAATAATAAGTCGACACATACTATTGTAATTTTACTATTACAGTATTTATGATTCAAGAGGATAAGTTTTATTTAGTGATTTAAATGAAAGTAATTATTTCAAATAATTTCATTTACCGAAATTCAGTTGATGCTAATATCTCAATCCTACAAATATTTACTCACCACTTTAATAGTTCCGTTGTAACACTACAGACTGTGAAACACGAGGATATGGATTCGAATTTCACTAGTGACGTCAATTCTCACAATATTTCAGAAACACCTCACTGATGAGTGTCAACTACCATGAAAATTATATCATCCGGAGCTGTGTTTCATTTAATATGTATGATTATTATTGCTTTATTTGTTTTACTTCTGTGAAATAGCCACTCGTTGAAATCTCTTTGCTACCTTACTTTTCAAAACATACATTTATTACCATAGATTTTCCTGTTTTACATTTGCTTTCATTAACTAGTTATGTCTGTTAATCACATGTACATACACGCTGCCGCAAAATGTTCGCAACCCATCACGAATCTATTCAGGAACTCAAGAAGTAAATATTACTTCACCAGTTCGTATATTTTCCCCTTCTTCATCCTATATTCCTTGGAGAAACGAGAGACATCTACAAGAATTTTTGCATCATATATGTATTAGGCAATGAAAAGAATTAATATTCGCAGATGAATATGAATGATGGCTAATCATTGTTTTAAAACGTTTTATACATATTTTGTTGATTATTGACAACATTCATTTCATTCTTTTACAGTGTACTGATAATCCACCAGATCATATGAAAACTGTTACTGATGTCAATCAGAAAGCAGCGAGCATTAATATTGCACCACTAAAATCTAACCTTGATTGCACTATCAGTTATAATAGTAGCGCTGTAACAACTCATAATAAAAGTTTTACTAAGACTGTGAATTCTATGGATGATATAATCATTTCCTCTACACATGGTGATGACGAAGATGATCTATGCAATGATAATCACCACGACGACGATGATGACGAAGATGATCACGATGGTGAGATTAACTGTAAGCGAGGATTGTTGCTTTTTACTTCTGTTTTCTGTCTCTTAATAATACGGTACAGGATTTGAGCTTCATTTCCTATATAGATGTTCTAGCTAATGGTTCTTATTCAGTGATGATATTCCTTTTCTTAAGGTTCATCCAATCGCTATGCAAACAAGTAGACTAAAGATGAGTAGAAAGGTTTAACTGTCCTGTCTAAATGGTAATTTACAACAGTTATTGGTATATACATGTATATCTCGTCTAGTTCTGTTTTCAGTAGGGAGTTCAGACCAAGATTTTCTCTAGGGAAATAATCTAATTTCTTCTGTGTTTTCGCACCTGTCATTTGGCTTTGTGATCGTAAAGTGACTGGCTTTATAAATATGTATGTTTGAATACTGAATTGTTGAATGAAATGTTCCATGCAAGCTGTTAAGTTCCAGGGTTTGATCTCTATCGTCGTCTTGAATGCATGCTCCTTAGGACTTCCATAGTTAGATGACACACTTATCAAATGCTTCCTGGCTTTCAATAGTTGTGTAACTCAGGTCAATACACAGTGTTTGACCACATTCCCATACATATATATCCCGACCGTAGATGCTACCTTGAACTGGTAGTAGGGCTTGCCTATTATGATGACCTAACCAGGCTATTTTGGCTGGAACGCATGTTTCTCTAGGTCCTACCATGCCAAACACGCTTGATAGAAGACTGCTGCTCATTCTGGAGTACATGTTTAGACTCACGACATGCTTTAGTACTAGAGAGTATTAGTCTGCGTCCCTTTGGACGTTAAAGATCTAAGGCAAGGATTCCTTTCACAGTTCAACTTACTGATGAAAAAGTCAAGGTTACATGTCAGGAACAACTAGAAAACCAATAAGTCAACTACAGAAGCTAAAGAGATGGAAAAGGCCGCGGCAATAGGTAACAGTAGGCAACTGTTCAGACTTATCAAGGAAACGGATATCAGAAACCCAACTGTAAGTGAAACTATCTCCGAAAAAGATGGTTTCACTATTCACTGTCAATCCAGAAGATTAGATCGATGGATAGAACACTTTAGGGAACAGTTCAACTGGCCTATGGCCTCATCCCAGTTGCCCACCATCCCCAAACAATCTGAATGACAAATTAACATTGGTCCCCCAAGTCTCAGTGAGGTTGAGAAGGTTATACGAAACTTAAAGCATGGGAGAGCAGCAGGACCAGATGGATTAACCCCTGAGATATTTAAGGAAGGTGGTCCAGTTCTAGCAGCAAAATTAACTGAGATTTTGGCTAGAGTTTGGGAATTGGACGTAATCTCACATGACTGGTCTCGAACACTAACCATTCCGGTCTATAAAAAAGGACAGAAGTCCTCGTGTGACAATTACCGAGGAATCAAATTAACGAATATAGTGTCTAAAATATTAGCTTCAATAATACTTCGACGTCTAACTAAAGCTCGTGAAGAGCAAACTCGAGAAAACCAAGGTGGTTTCAGACCCGGACGTGGTTGTATAGGCCAAATGTTCACACTTAGGCAGGTTCTGGAACATAGGCACACTTTCAGACGTCCAACAATAGCTGTATTCCTTGACCTTAAGACAGCGTTTGACTCTATCGATCGTAAGGTTATGTGGTAATGTCTCTCACTGAAAGGCGTACGGGAGAAGTACATTAATCTTATACAAGCTCTGTACTCGAACACCACATGTCGTGTTAGAGCTTATGGCAGATTGTCTTCGGAATTGATCACTTCTAGTGGTGTTCGTCAAGGTTGTCCGCTATTTCCATTTTCATTTAATTTTATCACTGACATACTTTTAGAGTTAATATTGTCATTGTCTGACTGCTCAGGGGTTGACTTAGAATAATTAGATGATATTATTCTATTGGGTGCAGCTGCTGATAAAATACAAAATCTTCTGATTACCTTAAACATGAATGTAAGCATGTTTAGGATGCGATTTTCCCCATCTAAATGCAAATGTTGCTTCAGGACTGGCTCAATTCGACACTGAACTTAGTGATAGGGGGCGAAGTATTCGAATGTGTTGACTGCTTACTTTTCTTGGGAGCCTAATCAGTCGTAAAGGTTTGGTTTCTATTGAAATTTTGGCCTACACGCAGAAGGCTCTATCGGCTTTTGCCAATTGGCATCACTTGCGGCGGAGGCGTGGCCTTCATCTTCCGACCGAAGGACGCGTTTACTACGCAGCAGTTTGATCGGTTCTACCTTATGGATGTGAATCATGACCTTTAAAGATAAAGGATATTCATAGGTTTCTAGTATTCGATTATAGATGTCATTGAAGGATACCTCGCGTTTTATGGGACTACTGAGTAAGCAATATTTGGGTTAGGAATAGATTACTAGGTAAATACTGTAAGTCTATTGATGAAATAGTAAATTTTCATTAGTCGAGGTGGTTAGGACATGTGTTACGTATGCCTAACCACCACCTACCTCGACGAGCAATGTTGTGTGGTGTGGGAGTAGGCTGGAAGTAAGCTATTTGCGGCCAAACGAAAACAAGGCACCAATCCATGAAGTCATTGACAATTGTACTGAGTCATGTTAATAGATGCAGGCTGCCTGGTTGGGGTCCGCCTGATGATCGTAACAAATGGTTAGAGACTTCGCGTGATATGGCTCGAAATCGTTTGCAATGGCGCAAGTGCATTCATTCCTTGTCCAAATTCTAAGTTTCTAGATTCATCATGATTTTCTTTTCACTGAATCATATTTTCTCAAATCTTATCTCTAATCTCCATACCTTTCTATTAGTACTTACTCTGTTACTACCTCCACTACTCTGGGATTTGGTCTAACAATTTAATTTCTATTTGTCAATTGGAACATGGCAACTTGAACTGATGTACGCATGTACCAACTTCTACGTTGTAACTGACACTCTGACTGACCATATATATATATTAACAATCCCACCTCTGTATCATTCCCTAATTTTTAAATCTCGTAATCATACATGCGTCTGTATTATTATGGCGATAAAGTTCAGCCGTTTCAGGGAGTGGCGTAAGTAGCACTAACGATATTTGATAATACTTACGTTATATGAACAACTAACTGAAGTTGTTAACGTAAACCAAGAAACTCTATCCGAGCATCTTTCATCCACTTTTCTAGACCGGGTCAATCTCAGAAATATCGGAACATGGTTCCATTCGAGATAAAAGTTGAAAAACTTCATCTCAAAAATTATCATCAATTAGTACATACCTTTATTATTTACTTAAATGAAACTACTGCATACATCTTAGATCCAGGAAGTGATAGAGAAACTCAGACATGTCAAACACTGATTAAAATCGGGCCACATTACTTGGAAAGACAGAAGTTGGAAAATCAATCTTTCTGAATTCAGTGGCAGTAGTAGTTGTGACATCAGCAATTCAGTGGTATTAAGTGAAAGTCATTAGATCTAAAAATCTAGAGCTCGATTATGCATGGTATGATGGTTGTTTGTTACCGACGTGTTCTAAGCAGTGAAATATAATATCTGTTCATTTCTACTTGGTTTTCAGTAATCTGTGCAGTGAATGTTCAGGATGAATAAATTGCTAATAGCGTTCTGGTAACCTATTTATTTGTATGGTCTTTTACTGTTCAATTTTTGTTTTTGTTTTCACTTAATTAATTCAGTTACATCCTGTAAAACATCTTTTGTTACTGCTGAATCTAAGAATATAACTGATGCTAACAAGTGCGAAATTAGAAATCACATCTCCAGAGTGGAAGATGGACAAGTGATAAATGGCCAATTAAGTTCAGATTACTGTATACCTACTACTACTATTACTACTGCTACCTTGATTAACAATGATTCTATCTCTTATACAACCACTCATATTGGTACACCATCCGGTTTAAATGCATTCTCCTCTTATTTTGCTTCTTACCCTCCGGCTACATTTCCATTTCATAGAAGGAGACGTGGTGGAGGTGTTGGTAGAGGTGCTAATGAATCTGGGATTGTGAGTGTTAATCCAACTCCTGGTGAAGCTGGTAGTAATAAAAGTAAGATTTGTCTTGATGTGATTTGAAAATTGTCATTGAATTTATTGATTGATGGAGATTATTCAAACTAAAATTGGAAACTTAGTAAAAGTAACGATTGTATATCACTGCTTAGAACACGTCGGTAACAAACAACCATCATACCATGCATAATCGAGCTCTAGATTTTTAGATCTAATGACTTTCACTTAATACCACTGAATTGCTGATGTCACAACTACTACTGCCACTGAATTCAGAGAGATTGATTTTCCAACTTCTGTCTTTCCAAGTAATGTGGCCCGATTTTAATCAGTGTTTGACATGTCTGAGTTTCTCTATCACTTCCTGGATCTAAGATGTATGCAGTAGTTTCATTTAAGTAAATAATAAAGGTATGTACTAATTGATGATAATTTTTGAAGTGAAGTCACTCGACGTTTATCCAATATGTTGGTGCTACCTATGTTACCCCCAAAAACAGTTGAAATTCACCTTTATAGTATGAGTAACAATAAAGTGACTTTAATTTCCAACCGTGACCTATTATTTTCAGGATCGATATCATATTGGATCTATGAAGCTGTTAAAATGAATACAATTAGCTAAAAGTCAGTAATGTTAGTTCAATCGTTCAAGTCGTTGCTTCTCGACAAGTCAGTTAGTCATTAGCAACATAAAACCAGATGCATATGCGCATGGGTTCAAGTTACCAAACCACGTTGCCAAAACATGATCGCATTTACGAGATTAACACCATAATATTATTCAACGGACAGGAATGAAACAAACGTATGTGTGAAAAAGTAATGAAATTTAAAATCTAGAAGATAAAGAGTGGACAACTTTGCGCCACTGTAGTTGATTTTGAGACATCATCCTGTATCTCCTGCTACTGACCACGCCGACCATGTAGTCTGCATCTACCAGCATGACTCAGATCAACATTCATAAGCTTTATTGACTAATGCCATGTTTTGGTTTGCCTGTCTGTGGCTTTCTTTCATCCTACTCCAATATCAGGCAATATCATACAACAAAATAGGGTGGGGTAGTTGGACATACGTAACACACATCCTTACCATATCAGTCAGTGAATGTTAATGATCTCTTTGACTGACTCTCTGTACTTTTCTATTACTCTGTATCTAATATCAATATTACTTGGTCGTTACGTGATATACGAGCGGTAATTCGTAGATTTATATGATCAAAGATCTGAAGCCTACATATATATGTTTCAATGGCCCATGTTTCGCATCCATAGTTTAATATAGCGGACTGCTACGCAGTATACTTACTTTTTCTTTGAGAGACGGATATATCTCCTACGCCAGAAGTAACGCAAGTTGTCAAAAGCCAAGTGAGCTCTCTGAATCTGTGCTGAGGATTCTTCAGACACCGATTCATCATGGGTGATGAGACTTCCGTGATAAGTTAAGTGGTCAACGTGCTCAACTACTTTACTTCCTACGGTCAATCTAGACGATAATGTAAACCATTCCTGAAGTAATATTTTGCATTTAGAGACAGAGAAACACATCTTAAGGTATTCAGAAGATGGCATTTTTTGGCAGATTCACCAAATGGAATTATATCCTATGTTGATAAGTGCGCTTCCTGAAAGGCGATCGATTCCTGGGAAGTTAGATAAGCAAAGTGTGAATTCAAGGAGAAAATTTGTTAGGAGATTAAATAAAAAGTGGGAGGGGGGTTAGGTCTGACTCAATCCTGACGAACAACACTTACGATTGGTGATCTTTGTTACAGTTAGCTATGAGCTCTCACTCAACCATTAGTATTCTAGTAGAGAGCCTTTATACGGCTCATGAACATTTGAAGTAGGACTTTTAATGACAAACGCTGCTGTAGAACCTCTCCATCTACGGAGTGAAATGCTGTTTTCAAGTCAAAGAATACGACTATTATCGGACGTTGGTACATATGCCTGTGTTCTTGAAACAAACTCAGTGAGTTTCTGATCAGTGTTTCCTCGACCATATTCAAAGCTATCCATGTTTTCCAGCGTCTGTTGTTCTGTATTGTTAGATAAGCGTTGGTTGGCCACAGAAGCTAATATCATACATACTATATTAGTCAAACTGATTATTCTGTCTTTGTAACAAGAAACGTTTTGTTCTTTCGTATAAACTGGAACGATCAGCGACCTAAACCAGTCACATGCGATTGCATTCATGTCTCAAACTTTAGCTAATATATCAGTCGACCTACTAACTAAGGCTGAATCGCAGTCTTTAAAGACATCTTGAATCAATCTATCAGGCTCTACAGCTTTCCTTCACTCCAAATTACTTATAACCTTCCTATTTTGCATTAAGGTAGTTTAGGGATGGTCGGTAAGTTGAGAGTAGCTGAAGTCCACTTGAATTGTTCATAAAAGTGTTCAGCCAATCGGTTTAACCTTGTAAACAGAATGGATCATGAACCCGTCTTTCTTGGTAATAGCTTCACTAACAGCCGACTTTCTAGTACCGGTGTCCTTATGAATCGTGACAGTTGTCTAGTTCTACCTACATGACGACAGAATGCAAGCTTCATGATTAAAGCACCTAGCTTAGAACTTTAAATTTTCTCCCTTACTTAAAGATGCTTGAAGCCTCAACAATATATAGTTATTTTATTAAATATTCCCATCAAGTCATTAAGAACACAAATAAAACGGAGAAATTTCTTTTCAATTGGCTACTCATCATGGCTCAACATTAATAAACAGAGTTTTATATTGACATACGAAATCAATAAATTGGTGATGAGTAAATTATCAAAATAATTATTACACAATGGTTATTCTTCTCTTGTTTTATATTTTGAAAATAATTTCTGTTTTTATAGATTATACCGGTTTTCGACCCCATCGTCCAACTAGCTTTGCTTGTAACAAATCAACCCAAAATTTAGTTTGGAATCACTCATTTGCAAACGAATCGTCTAAATCATACGCAGAATATCAGCAGTGTAAGCAACAACAAGATGTTTCGGAAAATGGTGGCGTGGCCAATCATATACATCATTATCAACCACGTCCTTTAGTGACATCACCTAATCAGTTTCATCCCTCTCATTATCATCGTGGTATTAACAGTAATGTTGAGGCAGTAGTTCAAGATGTCGACATAGATTCTGAAATTGAAAATGAAATCAAACCAGTTACTGATTCATCACTATGTTCTCTTCCAGTTAATGTATTATTAACACCAGGTCAAAGCACACTCAGATTATTGTTCACAATCGAAATGTCTATTGAATTCATCACAATGTTATAGCCAACATTCACAACCTCAGCAATGTGTCGAGTCTTATGATAATTATTTTAATGATAATATTGATGGTGCCGAAATTATCAATGGTGAACATAATGATTTCGATTTCAACACAGCGCACACCAATGGATGGAATACTCAAAACAAAATTATTTATAATCTAATATCAAATATATTGTCACCTCATGTAAAGATAAATGGTTTTCTAATTTTTTTTTATATGAATGCTTTTTATGAAACTTATTCCCTTTAGCGTAGCTAAATTTGGTTACAAGTAATCGTCATGTTACCCCATAATCTCTAATGGATTGATTCTCTCTGTGATATTCAAATTTCACAACAACTAGCTTCATAATCTAAGACGTTACTATTAAGTTCCTTGAAACGTGACCAACATCTTGTAGGAATGAGGTTTTCACTTTGACTAATCATTCGATTGTTATTGAAAGCTTTCAAATTAGAGAGACTAAGTGGCTACACAACAAATCGGTAAATACAATTCGATAAGCGTTATATTATTAGGCGATTGGGATATTGGTTACTAAACAGTGACCCATCATTTTATCTCATTATAAAATGAACTAAGAATAACAAGAAAACATCGTCTTATACATTGTTTTCATCTTCTTGTTATCAAGTTTTAGGGTTTATGGAGTAAGAAAGTATGAATGTTTAAAATCCTAGAGATTTAGACAAAACTCTTGCTTGATTCGGAAACTGTAAGCAACAATATTTAATACCTACAGGTTAGATATTCATGTAAACCATCCCTACGTGATAACTGTCTAACTCCAGTCCACCTAACAGCTGAGAATACAAGGAGAAGGTGGCATGTTTATTTTAACTATAGATGAAGATGATACCGTATAAAATGAGTGGGTATTTACAGACAATTTTCTTTGTCCTTCATAGTAATCCAAGAAGGATAATTGTTTTAAGGGAACGGCTTCCATTTTAAAAGTGTGGTTAACTATTTCAAAATGGTAAATTCAGTCTTTTTCGATTCACTTTAGTAGAGTTTTGTGGTTAAATTAGGTTTCTTAACACTAATGTCGAGGATGTATCATTTCTCGTCCTTGTGGCTGAAAGTTAAGTATCTTAACTATTGAGCCATTGCTCCATACTACTTAGTCGCAGGTTCGAACACTCTTTACTTTACGCAACTGGGTATTATTAGTAGCCCTTAAAGCTGTGTGTGCGAATCTTGTTAAATAAGCTCTCCAAATGAGCAAATTTTCATTAATTTTCTTTTCGTCTAAAACTTATTAATTTTTATTGTATAGGTCAGCGAAATCAAGACTAATAGTGCATTAATTCAACTAACATTTCCACAAGATTTAATTCTTTCATCAGTTGGTGTTGTCAGTTCCTCTTCACCAACGTCTTTAGAAACAAGCACATCAGTAACGACGTCAGTGACAACAAGTACAACTTATAACTCTACTACTAGCCCCATATCGATGCCTAATACAATGGCTACTAGTACCACAGTAATAACAACGACTTCTGCTGCTAAGGTTCTATCTGTTGATTCCTGTCAATCATCACAGTCATCATTGATAGAAAATAATAATTATAATAATTCGTCTAAAATTATCAATTCTCCTTCAAAGAACCTACTTAGTAAGCGAAAACCAACGCCATCAACAACACTGATAAAGGAGAATAATAATAAACCTACTGATTTGATTAACTCAATTATCAACTATAATGTCAATAATAATCGTGAGTTGAATGATAATATGAATAATATTACAAGCACAACAATAATAAATTCTACTGTTCCTAATATTAATACTAGTAGTAGTAATGATAACGGTGAACGTTATCAAATCACAATCGACTTGGATACACTACAATTTGAATTACATCTAGCTGAAAAAGGGAATACACCACATTTTAAATGTGTTTTCATGTAAGTAATAAGACTGCATATATTTCTTGATTGTTTTTTATAAATGTTTATGTTATGTATATAAATTAAAAAAGTAAATTTCGGTACAATTAGGCACTAAGAAATATTTTTAAAATTAGAAGTTGTTGCACGCTTGCTTTTTCCGAACATTCTAGATGGCAACAATAAAGAGAAATTACGAACCTTTAGTAATGCCTACATTTAGTTTACTTTTTGATTTTAGCGGTGAAGCCACCTACATTTCACTACAAGATCTTCGCCCAGGGACAAACTACTATGTAAAGTAAGTCTAATTGCAGTATTCAGTGTGAATTTTATTCTGAATAAATAAATCTTAATTTACAAATGATGTAGATTGTCAAGAGTGGGGCTTCTATTTATCTACATTAAATACGCCAACTCTATAGGATCACTAAAATATAAACCTACTAATGGTAATCATAATGAAACTGATTTGATTATCCAAACGTTTTTGCCATGAACATTATTCACTGCAGCACACCCTGATATTCTTGATGCAGAACACAATTACAGTGGAAGTTATGCATTGAAATGTAACTACACTGTAATATACAGAACTTATTTGCCGAATGGACTGGTAAAATGATCGAAAATTCTGGATGTAGGTTACTTAGTGAGCATAGAAAACACTGGATAAATCTAACAGATATCTTCCATCATTTTTATATTTTCTCCTTTGAGTAATTTTCGAATTGCCCTGTGAACGAACAACGTCTATTTTGAATTTTTGTACAAGTGCAATGATCTGCGGGGGCAAGCACTTTGTAATAACTGTAATGATGCAGTGGTGTATTGTGGAACCAGTGAGTAAGCAATGATGACGTTGCTGCTAGATAATATGGATAGTTTTCAAATGAGTTGATCAGGTGGTGAGTTTCCATCGAGTGTGGTGGTTAGAATGTGTATTGTATAAGCCCAATCAGGGCTTACCTGCGTGTGGTATGATGACTGATGTATAAGTGGGATCAGGGTTAATTGAAACTGGGGACGGGGAGACTGAAACGTGTCACTAGTCCGTGAAGTCGTCGATTGTGCAAATATTGAGTGACAACTTGGCCCGATGCATATACTCCTTAGATTTTACGTTGCACATAATTGACTGATAAATCAGTTGGGGGAGATTTACAATGTCATCAACTGAGTTGGTTGGGACATGTATTACGTATGCCTAACTATTGTTCAGTCAGTTACAACGTAGAACATGGTACATGCGTACATCAGTTCAAGTTGCTTATGCCTCAATTAGCAGATAGAGATTAAATTGTCGAACCAAATCCCAGAGTAGTGGAGGTAGTAACAGAGTAAGTACTAATGGAAAGGTATACAAATCAGTGATGAGATTTGAGATAAAAAGTGATTCAGTAAAGAGAAAATTATGAGAAGCTCAAAAACTAGAATTTGGAGGAAGACAAGGAGTGGATGCACCTGCGCCATTGCAAACGATTTTGAGCCATATTCACCTAAAGTCTCTAACCATTTGTTACGGATCATCGTGTGGGCCCCAACCAGGTAGTCTGCATCTATTAACATCGTTCAGCCAACATTGTCAATGACTTCATCGGATTGGTGCCATGTGTTCGTTTGACCACCCCTTGCTTTTTTCCAGCCTACTCTCACACTAGACAACATTGTTCGTCCAGCCTTGAGTTGATTTTAGAGGCCGCCATGTCAACTGATGTCTTTCCTTATGCTTAAAGTTGGTGTTTGCGAGAAATAAATGCTTATCTGAACAAAGTTGTAGTAACCGGTCGCCATTGTCTATTCGTTGAGCCTCAACACCATATGATCCACCTAGGTGCCTTTCGGTTTCATCTAGTCTACCTACTTGGGCATTAAAACACCCGCCACTATTACTACATCAGTGCGCTCAGCTTAACATAGAAATTCATAAAGCTTTCTGTAAAATTCATTTTTCTCTTCATCTGAGCTGCAGTCAGTGGGAGCATAGACAGAGACAACAAAGAGACAACGGCGTGTATCCCTATCTTTACGAGTCCTTACCGTTCCATTTAGACGGACAACGCTCAAGCGACTGTCTATTGGAATCCAGTCGTGGAGAGCCTGTTCAGCTTTTAAACTTAGTGCTATACCGACGACAGCAAGGCCTCGAGTGGTAGAGGTGGGGACCCCGGAAACACGAAGAGTGAACCGAGCCGGTTCCTTATTTTCCCAAGGTGAGGTCAAGCGAATGACTGTGCTTGAATCCTGTATACGCGTTTCAGAGATGCAGGCAGATATAGATGAAGCGGAATTCTAGAGTCATGGCTAAGGAAGCCTGTTGTCCTATTTGACATAACGTTCATACATTGAAAGATCTAATATATATAACTTAGTGCGTGGTTTTAGGAGACCAGGAATAAAGTTTCGTGAACTCAACTCACTAGCATTAGAGACGCGAGGTGATAAAATTATGTTGGAAGGATTAGGCATGATGATAAGATAGTTATTAAGAGTTGATGGTGGGATTTGGCCTCGAACAAGATGATCTCGTGTGCTGTTAGAGGTATGAGGTATGAACCACGACCCGCGGTTCTGATTGATGTTATAGAAGGTTGAAATAAAGCTAGCTGCTCCCAAACCAAAAATGACATTAGTTAACGACGTCACTGACTTCTAGTGCAAGCCATGTTGATAGATGTAGATTACCTGATTTGGGTTTACAAGAATGCTGTAATCAATGGCTGAAGATACTAAGTGACATGGCTCAGAATCGGTCGAAATGCACAAGTGCATTCATTCTTTGTCTTCCCTTAAATTGTTAGCTTAAAAGTATTTCCCGCCTTTCTTTCCACGAACTAACTTCTTTTCCTTGTACTATATTCTATATGTACACTATTCTTATCATTATCACTGAAGTAAGTACTACTTCTAGATGCAAAAGAAGGGAACATAAAGGACCAATACAATTAAACAGATGAAGCTAGCTAACAAATTCAGTAAGCAAGAACATCAACCAAAAACAAGGCAAGCAAAACAAACTTTGAAATAAATAAACAACGAAACAGTTGTGTAGAACACTTCGAAGATCTCTTGAATAGACCAACCCCACTAAACTCAACAATCATCGAAGCATCATCTACCGATTTCCCCATTTACATCGACCCACCAACAATCTAAGAAATCAACATGAATATCCAACAAATAAGGAGTGGCAACTCAACAGGGTCAGACAACATACCAGATTAGCGAGGTACTGAAGTCAGATATAGAAGTAACTGCTACAATGCTCCATACTCTCTTCAGAAAGATTTGGAAGGAAGAACAAGTGTCAGCAGACTGGGAAGAAGGATACCTCATCAAGATACCAAAGAAAAGAGATCTTAGCAACTATGAGAACTACATAGGCATCACTCTACTCTCATCATTACGAAAAGTCTTTATTAGAGCGCTATTGAACTGAATGGAAGATCCAGTCGACGCCCAACTTAAAAATAAACAGGCCGGATTCCGTAAGAAACGATTGTGTAACGACCAAATCGCTACTCTACGGTTGATTGTTGAACAATCAATCGAATGGAATTCACTAATTTGCATCAATTCCCTGACTACGAGAAAGTATTTGACGGCGTGGATAGGAGAACATTATAGAACCTTCTTCGACATTATGGCATACCCGAAAAGATAGCCAACATCATACGGAATTCTTACGACGAAATACATTGTAAAATCGTGCATGGAGGTCAGCCCACAGATTCATGTGAAGTGAAGACCGGTATCAGACAAGGCTGCTTACTCTCGCTCTTCCACCTCTCTTTCTGCTAGTGGTTGACTGCATCATGAAGACTGCAACATCTGAAGACACTCACAGAATACAGTGGACAACATCGATGCCACTAGATGAATCGGACTTTACAGATGACCTAGCTCTTTCATCTCACAAACAGCATCAAATGCAGATGAAGACGAACAATGTAGCAGCAGCCTCTGATGCAGTAGGCCTCAATATACACAACGGGAAAAGCAAGAACCTTCGATACAGAACAACCAACACTAACCTAATTTCACTTGACGGAGAAATTCTGGAAGATGTAGAAACCTTTACATACTTGGACAACGTCATCGATAAACAAGGAGGGTCTGATGCAGATGTGAAGGCGCGGATTGGCAAGACTAGCAAGGACAGCATTTCTACAACTGAAAAACATCTGGAACTTAAACCAACTGTCAGTCAACATTAAAGTCAAAATTTTTAATACAAATGTGAAGACACTTCTGTTGTATGGAACTGAAACTCGCATGGAAAACTACGAAAAGCATCATTCAAAACATACAAGTATTTATAAACAAATGTCTGCGTAAGATACTTCAAATCCGTTGGCTATATACCATCAACAACAGCCTTCTATGGCAGAGAACAAACCAACTGGAATCCAACTGATGAAGAAATTGCGAAAAGACGCTAGTGAGGGGTGTGAATAGGATACACATTGGGGAAATCATCAAACTGTGTCACCAGACAAGCACTAACATGGAATCCTGAAGGCCAAAAGGAAGAGAGGAAAACTCAAGAATACATTGTGTTTTGCTAATTGGAGATAGACATGAACAGAATGAAGAGCACTTGGGAAGAGCTGGAAAGCAAAACCCATCACAGGACAGAGTTGGTTGGAGAATGCTGGTTGGTAGCTTATGCTTCACATGGGGTAACAGGCATTCATTGATTGATTGAACTACTACTTTTACTTAATCGATGTTTATTTAGGTGTACTTCTGAGTTGTGGCAATTCGGATTGATCGATATATATGCCAAGTTCTGTGGTTTACACGCATACATGCTTGCATTATAATACCCGTTTTCTGCATAACTAACCTTCGAAATTAAGCTCGATTCATACCTCCTACTCTCGGCTTGCCATTTGCTTTTCAAAGACTGTAGACCTTTGGGGTTTATGAGGCGATATCGAAGTTAGTTGTTTAAGCGTTCAAGTACAAGTTCCATTAATATTATTTTCCTAATATACAAAGTGTACCCAAATCCTACTGGTCTTTCACCTCTCTCCTTATATAGAGTATGCTGTAATTATTTTGGAATTCGTGGTGAATTCAGTCCAATTACACATTTCACTACATTGCCATCTAAACCAAATCCTCCACGAACTGTACAAATAATATGTCAAACACGTAATTCATTACATATTAAATGGGGATCTGGTACAGATAATGGATCACGTATTACGTCATACAAGTTAGAATATGCTCAAGTGATTACAAATTCATCTGAATTGGGATTGGATAAAAATGTAAGTTTTCTGTATGTTTGTTTGTATGTATCTGTATTTTTACTCAATTCGCTGGCTCTATATCTTGTCGAGTTTCGTAATTACTAATTCCCCAGTAGTAGTGTTATTGATGTTAGATGATTACTGAATTCAAGGCGACGCTTTAATAGTAGACCTTCTAATCTGAACTGTCTCATTTTCATTTGAGCATATCGTAATTTTGTGAAAACATTTCATCTTAAAATAAAGAGATTTTTTCACATCTAATAGTCTTTATCTAATTTCTATGACAATTTGATGAATACTCAATAACATTTTTTAGTTTTACATGAACAATGTTTCTTTGTTGCTATGTTAACTCGCTTATCAACGTTAACACATATTATATATTATTGTTACGATCACTAGTTATTACCTCATTATTTCATCATTTAGTTTACCTTGGACACAATACCCTAATTAATTGATTTCTCTGACTATATTTGAAAATCGGTATGAAGAATCATTTTAATTTATATTGCAAATTGAAAGTTTTCCGTCAATTCTCATGGGATTATTATTTGCCTACTCATAAATAGTAATGATTAGATCAAAAATTAAATTGTAATCATTACCGAACTCGACATAATGTGTTGGAGGTAATTGTCAGGATACCATGTTTCACCTAGGTTTCGCGCTAATTGACCCTCTTCATCAATCTCCAGGTAACAGATGTTTCCCACAATGTTAGAACCATCACCACTTTGCTTTGCAGTGTTACGTATTACTAAACTGCAGAACTAGAATATTTACATTAATTGTTTATACAGTAAGAAAAATATGCTGTCGGTCACTATTCAGTGATATATATATATATATATATATATATATATATATACTACGTCAGTTCTAGATGAAATATCTGCGTAGAGACGCGAACCTCACTTATTACCTATCGTTGCAGTCAATTGTAAACAACATAGCCCTCCACAAATACTGTCCGTACACTATTGGCATGATGAGATCAAATTAACAAGTTGAATACCAGTTTATGATTTAATAAGAATGAAAATGTATGTATGAAGAAATACTTTAAATCAAGATCTGCAACTAGATATTAAGTTGATGTACCGATTCTAAGTTTTGCCACCCATCGTATTTAACCACTGATCACGATTATTGCACAGATTCCTAGTAGGCACTCTGTATTAACCGTAACGGCTTGGACTAACAGTCTCAGACTGAGTTCACGTTTTGGTATGTCCGCACATAATTTAACTTCAGACTGCTTCCGCACCAACCAATATTCCTTATTGATGTAGGCTCTAAGGTAATATCAAGTGTATGCAGAGAGGAAATACAAGTGACTACATCAATTGATGTTGATCAAAATTCGGTTGTAAATTATTAACGATAGAAAACATTCATAGTACCGTACAAATAATAACTCGTAGACTGTGTATTCAACAAAATCCACATCTGTTTTTTTAATTTTTGTGATCGTTTAGAAACTGTTTTTTATCATGTAACATAATTCATTCAACAAATCGATATTTCTTATTTTTAACCAATTCAAAACTGGAGGCCGTAATACCAGTTTACGTTGTTTACGCCTCTAGTTGATCAATTTCTGTTACTTTATATGCATCCTAAGAGGACTGTCTCGATACAGCGTTAATTCACAATTACTATTAAATTTAGATTATGACTGACAAGTTAAATCCATGGCTAGCATTTCGTCCTATTTGGAACACGCTGCCTGAATTTCGAGTACCAATATGAACATTATTATTGGGATGTGACTTGTATATGCAGTTGACTAGCCTCGAGTAGTAGGACGCAACGCACACCTATTTGTCAAAAGCAATCAAGCTTTATTGAATGACAGTTATTTCCGTTAAAAACTACTCTTCTGGAGTAATCCACAAGTTTACAATAATCGGTTATTTGTATCTAGTATTTTCAGTTGATTTTATGTTCATTTACTGAGTGAGTGCAATTTTTATTCGAGGTTTCATTCCAAAAGTCTAGATTTGCGCATAACTATCTACTATTAATGCATTCGACGTAAAGAAGCCCAATATGCCCGATCAAAATGAAAAATACACTGAAAGTTATTTCCTTAAAGGAAATCTTTGATACAAATTATTCACTTAACAGGAATGTAACCACAAGTGTTGTATACGGCTTACATGATAAACGCTGAAAGCCTTGCAGATAATTTCAGCCCATTATTTTTACTGTCACCTTTATGGTATAACATAATAGTTCCTTTATAAAGCCGGATGTCGACATCGACGTGATCCTGCAAAATCAGCTGTAATACCACATTCGTCTATTCTACGGTGCGTAAACGAATCTCGTTTAATTACATTGTTACATAGATTTCACGTTTTGTTATTATACTGTGTAGTGGAGAATTTTAGAGTTTCAATTCATGAACTGACATTGATTATATTAAAATAAAGACACGTTTGACAGTCGATCCATCCTAGTATAACATCTACTCAATAGTGTTAACCTCGAGTATCACTAGGAATCGAACTTAGAAATTCACCCTTTATCGTCAATTTATCGAAATGTAAACTACTGGTCTGAAGGCTCTAGGTTTGGTCCTCTATGAGGTTATAAATAAACGCTGTTATCAAGAAGTTTTATTTTTGGATAACATGTTTATGTACTGCTTCCTATTTTTCAATAGTTGTCTGTCCAAAATCAGTCAGATATATATGAAACTTCATTTCAAAACGCAAAATAATAATAACTTTCCTAACAAGGATTTAGGTTATTTTAAGAGTTGTTTAGAAAATTAAGAATATTTGATTGATTGCATAATTAAATTAACATTAGGAAATGTACGTCTACGTTTGCAAGATGAATTAAATTAATATATTATTACTGGACAACATTATACTCATTGTGGAATATAAGTCCCTGAACTGTTGAATGAGATTTAAATTGATTTCTTTATTGTTACAGTTTTATGATAAAAACAAGTACAGTAAAACATCTTAGTGATTGGTAAAGATAATTTTAGTGATGATTTAAAATAATTTAATCAGACACCTATTCGCCATTCACTTTCAACGATCAATAAATGCCCGTTACCCCATGTGAAGCATAAGCTACCAACCAGCATTCTCCAACCAACTCTGTTCTGTGATGGGTTTTCCTTTCCAGCTCTTCCCAAGTGCTCTTCATTCTGTTCATGTCTATCTCCAATTAGCAAAACACAATGTATTCTTGAGTTTTCCTCTCTTCTTTCGGCCTTCAGGATTCCATGTTAGTGCTTGTCTGGTGACACAGTTTGATGATTTCCCCAATGTGTATCCTATTCACACCCCTCACTAGCGTCTTTTCGCGATTTCTTCATCAGTTGGATTCCAGTTGGTTTGTTCTCTGCCATAGAAGGCTGTTGTTGATGGTATATAGCCAACGGATTTGAAGTATCTTACGCAGACATTTGTTTATAAATACTTGTATGTTTTGAATGATGCTTTTCGTAGTTTTCCATGCGAGTTTCAGTTCCATACAACAGAAGTGTCTTCACATTTGTATTAAAAATTTTGACTTTAATGTTGACTGACAGTTGGTTTAAGTTCCAGATGTTTTTCAGTTGTAGAAATGCTGTCCTTGCTAGTCTTGCCAATCCGCGCCTTCACATCTGCATCAGACCCTCCTTGTTTATCGATGACGTTGTCCAAGTATGTAAAGGTTTCTACATCTTCCAGAATTTCTCCGTCAAGTGAAATTAGGTTAGTGTTGGTTGTTCTGTATCGAAGGTTCTTGCTTTTCCCGTTGTGTATATTGAGGCCTACTGCATCAGAGGCTGCTGCTACATTGTTCGTCTTCATCTGCATTTGATGCTGTTTGTGAGATGAAAGAGCTAGGTCATCTGTAAAGTCCGATTCATCTAGTGGCATCGATGTTGTCCACTGTATTCTGTGAGTGTCTTCAGATGTTGCAGTCTTCATGATGCAGTCAACCACTAGCAGAAAGAGAGGTGGAAGAGCGAGAGTAAGCAGCCTTGTCTGATACCGGTCTTCACTTCACATGAATCTGTGGGCTGACCTCCATGCACGATTTTACAATGTATTTCGTCGTAAGAATTCCGTATGATGTTGGCTATCTTTTCGGGTATGCCATAATGTCGAAGAAGGTTCTATAATGTTCTCCTATCCACGCCGTCAAATACTTTCTCGTAGTCAGGGAATTGATGCAAATTAGTGAATTCCATTCGATTGATTGTTCAACAATCAACCGTAGAGTAGCGATTTGGTCGTTACACAATCGTTTCTTACGGAATCCGGCCTGTTTATTTTTAAGTTGGGCGTCGACTGGATCTTCCATTCAGTTCAATAGCGCTCTAATAAAGACTTTTCGTAATGATGAGAGTAGAGTGATGCCTATGTAGTTCTCATAGTTGCTAAGATCTCCTTTCTTTGGTATCTTGATGAGGTATCCTTCTTCCCAGTCTGCTGACACTTGTTCTTCCTTCCAAATCTTTCTGAAGAGAGTATGGAGCATTGTAGCAGTTACTTCTATATCTGACTTCAGTACCTCGCTAATCTGGTATGTTGTCTGACCCTGTTGAGTTGCCACTCCTTATTTGTTGGATATTCATGTTGATTTCTTAGATTGTTGGTGGGTCGATGTAAATGGGGAAATCGGTAGATGATGCTTCGATGATTGTTGAGTTTAGTGGGGTTGGTCTATTCAAGAGATCTTCGAAGTGTTCTACACATTGTTTTCACTGTTCATGCTTCGTTTGTTTATTTTTGTAACGTTTCTTTCTTCTCATATCTTTGTCTTATCATTTAATTTTTTTGTTTTTTGGATGTTTTATTTTGTATTCAACATCATTTGAACGTTTCGTTTAACTATGCTGATTTTTGTTATGGTTGTGCAAATGGGCATTCGGATAGACTATGCTTTCGCCATCGGGCGTCACAACTTTTCGAATTTTAAACATTTTAACTCCTAGGGCAGAGTTAAAATGGATTAAATCGTTTTTGCTGGTTACCATTTTAAAAAAAAATTGATTTTCATGGTATACAGTTTCTTACCCTGTGCCTAATCTTTTTCCGTTTTTCGGACTTGTGAGGGGTTATAACTGTATGTAGCGGGGGATTACAGACGGAGTTCACTATGTGTTTTTCTTCTTATTTCTTTTTGTCCATGTTTTTATAATCTACCTATCTATCTATTTCAATGTTTATTGCAGATTGTACATTAAACCTAAGAGAAAGCTTACCAAATCAAACAATTTTGTGCATGATTCCTTTTATTAAATATAATAACACTTATTGTTTTCTTCTTAGTGAATACTTATTTAGATATTAGTCATGTTATTTTAATTTGAATGAGCAGGATTAAAATTTCTAGTACTCCTTCTTTGTAAATATTCTTTTTCTAATTTATGTACTCAATTGAATTACTTGTTCTTAATGTTTTTGTTAAAAAAATTGTTTATTAAATTTATTAGTTTGTTGTAGAAATTGATTTATTTTCTGAAATGAAGTATTTGTTTGGACATAAATTGATTTGAACTTTTTGTAAATGTGACATTAATTACAACAGCCTTCGAATAAATTACTAATTTACTAACTTGTATCTAACTTACTGAAATAATTCCTGGCATTCTAGTTTTAGCATATGAACAGTAGGATTCAGGAATATTGGGTGTCTGTTAATTATCATCAGTGACAATGAACGATGGTAGTTCTGTTTCATGAATGACTAGATTCAGAAATGTAAATCACTTGAATGTCAACTTCGTGATGTGAAAATCAAGTTCTTGATATAAAGCCGTATGTTTTAGGTTTGATCTTAAATAGGGTCATGATTGCTCATTGAGATGAAATAGTTGTTCAATGATTAATCTACATCGAATTAGCTCTTCTTTTTAACCATAAACCTAACAATCTTCTCAACTTTTAGTGCCGGTAACTTATTTTAATAAGTATTTTTTTTGAAATTCCACTAATTTCTATTGATTCATTTTACATTATGAAACCTGTTATTCGAAGCACGTAGTTGCAGAGTGCTATGATATGAATATTCACTTGCCTAATACGTTTATATGTATAACTTCTAGTAAAATAAAATAGGTAATATTCCACAGACTTACTTTTATTTGTACTACTGTTACAAACAAACTTCATTTTCACTAATTGATACTATTCATCTACAGTAATCATTGCTTAAATTCTGTTTATTCCTAATAATATCTGGGTCACTGATCTACATGGGATACATAAGCGAATGCAATCAACTGTTCAATATTTCATTTCATAGATTATAAATTAACAGATATGCTCATATGCCAATAAAGATTGATCATAAATAGATAATTGTAAATATTACAAATAAATTTATACACGTTGAATAAATTAATTTTTACCTCAATCGTTTGGTGAATAACGTAGTTCCTTTTTAGACTGATTGAGAATTAGCTTGAATCTGAATATGATAGTATTATCATTATAGGTAATAGATCTGTCTAACTAGTCTCAAATAAAATGAAATACTATCTGTAATCTATCTTTACTAAAATTTGATAGTAATTTCGTGTCTGTTTATAAACTCTTTCATATGTTTGTATCATTTCATTTCACTTGTTTCATGAAAATGAAAACAGAAATATCTTACAATTTCCTGCTGATATGTGCTGAATTTTGACTAACTTCAGCTGGTGATTCCAGAGTTCATAATGAGAAAGACGTAATCAATGGAGTTCACATATGCTCTAAAGTCACACTCCCATTGATTGATCATACTGTGTAATAAAACAGTTATCGAATCCCCACTGGTTTCGATTATTTGTTCAACTGAAGTCAAGTCCGTTATGCACAACCATAGAATCACGTTTGTGAAAGTGCTCTACCCATCGCTCTAATTTTCTGAGAAGTGGATCATAAAAACATTTTTCCTGAAATAGTTTTACTAATAGTCAACTTTCCCATACCATTTACCTTGAAGAGTCGGGACAGTTGTCTAGTGCTCCAAATCACCGTAGCCATATTTCGCTTTTTTGTTTTTATCATTACTTAGACACTTTGTTAACCTACATTTGAATTATTATAATAATGTTAGTAATAATTTGTTTTCTGATCATAGGATTATACCATTTGTTCAGGAGACATCAACAAAACATGACAGGTCATTACATTTTTAACTTTTCATATAAACGAACTGAAGTGAGCTGCATAAAAATATTATGAGGCATCCTAGTATGTGGACGTTAGTCGGAAATGAACAACAGTTTATATACGTTCGGGCAAAGTAATTAAACGTTAGAAAATATGAAATCCCAAACTATGATAGCAAAGAAACAATCCACATAGAGTGTAGTACGCTTGAAAAGGGTTTTATCGCTGATAAGTTACAGATTGGTTAAGTGGAATAAAATGCTGATTAATGAATGCGGCTAGTACAAAGTCTACTTTGTCTTGAGAAATGTTTTGGAAGTGAGTTCCGAAAATCCGTTTTATACACTGTTCCCTATGGAATATAGAATAAGTACTCAAGTCAGTTACTAACTAATCCAGGAATACTGAAAGCCAAAGTGAAGAAAAGATTGTCAGCAGTGCAGACATCATGATTAGAGAATTAAATTAGTATTAATCCACTGTAGTATACTATATCACTGATAAATTAATCAAGTAACCAATCCGCTATTAGTAGATGTATCATCGCTAATGAAAACACTACAAACTTCAAGACTAAATGGAAAACAATATGTGTGTAACAGACGGAGATAGATCCAAATTAATGAGACAAAGGCAAAGGTAATTTACAGGATCCATGCCGAAATGTAATGCTGGGAAGTATAATTGATTCTATGTGACAGTTGCTATTTCTTCATGTATTTAAGACATTCGTTATTTACATTTTAGTTAAGAGTATAGGAGTCTGAGTATGCATGTGTTAGGTAATCTTGTCAGGAAAGCTTCACTAAATTAGGGTCATGTGCAAGGGTCATAAAGAAATAACTAAGAATTTAGCGAATTCATTATCTTTGATATGATGCTTCACTTATAGCTAAAATATAGTTTAGTTTTTTCAGCCGAGTCAGACTGGTTCGTAATAGTTTATTGCACCCTATAAGTTTATTTATTTTTACTACTTTATAAGGAGGTGATATATAAGACGGTGGTTTAGTTTTCCGTTAAATATAACATTTCCAGATATTTTGGATAAAGTAGTAAACGTTTTATGTTGAAAACATTATAGAGGACACGCCTTGTGTAAAAGGTTATGACCTTCAAAGTGCACCCATGTGTTCCACATGGTTGTCATTGGTCCTCATCATTCTCCGATTCTTCCGAAACCAGTTTTTGAGCAGCTATTAGTTCAGTGGAAATTTCTGTAATCATTTAGTCTTTCCTTACCCATTGATTCAAGTCGAATGTAGATATCGTCGCTGTATTTACAGCTATATGAATTGCATTCCAAGCTTCTTCGGGGTAATCATTCTTTCCATAAAGTTACACTGTAATATCCAATACTCGTTTATTTAATGTTAAAAAATTGGCTGAAAATCCTGGGATCAACACGTTTACGAATAATGAAAATGTTGCATATCACTTCAGCCAAATCGTTATAGTCATTTGACTTGTTTATATTTAACTATTTATTTGACGTTTTCTTACTGGATATATATATATATACATATATATATATATATATATGCACTGCACTACACTGTTACTATAATTATTATTATTGTTGTTATTATTATTTATAATTAGCCTATATTACGAATGGTTAATTTCACTACTTGTTACTTCCGGTATTCATAAATGTTAATTTTTCAAAACTTGTGGCTGATTAGCTATTGATACATTAACAGTTAGTGAATTAGACATACTATATACTTTCGTATTTCAATCATGGTTTCATTCTTTAAGATATATATTACATGTTTTCAGTAAATTTTGGAGATGATTTGAATATGCAGTCGTTAACAGAAACGACTATATATCACCCGTTCCCGACATAAGAATCTAGAAAATCCATGCGAAAATAATGTGACACATAATGCTAGTTTTGTATTCCATGCACCAGCATCTATGAGCACCTCAGCAGGAACCTTTATGTGACATGTAGTCAGCTATCACAGTAAACTGGTAGTGTAATACAAACTACCAAAGTTGTAGATATGACTTCTGACAGTAGCTGTATATTTACGTAGATCTATAGCTCTTGGTTCTTGTTATTAACTCCTTGTTTGAAATAGCAGTTGCACGAATAAAAGAGATACAGTTGTTTTCAGTTTTCATAGACAATTTAAATTTCATTAAAGGTCCAACTGTGAAAGTCTTAGGATTAACGTTAAGGAGGTTTCTTTAAGCAAAATGTCAAACATGATTCCAAAAAGTAGAAGGCATTCCTAGTCTACGACATTTGATTATGCATCGTCGAAACATTGCCTGAGTTTGTTGCTATGATCTTTCTACGTTGTTCATGATTGAGTAATAAAATTTACTGTATCTTTAAAGCTAAACTTGATAAAAATCTAATTGCAAACAACATTGTTCACTTATGTGAAAAGTTATTAATACTAATTAAAATAGAACAGTTGTTTAAATTTATTTATTATATTTCCATTAATTTCTCATACATTCATTCAATCGGCGCATTTTATAAGATAATTAGTTATTAGAGGTGATTTTCTTTCACTATACATATTTGAAGTAGTAAACTAAGTACTAGTTAACGGTAGTATTTAAATAAGTGTTCCACTTTACGAATCTTAAGCGACATGTAGAAGTTTGATGTTTACGATTGTAAATTTTATTGTTAGTATGTTATTAATTGGTCAATAGTTATATACATATGGTGCTTTTCACTTTCAAGCTTCAATTTTAATTGTATATTATCATATAACATAACCTGCTAAAAGGTTATATACAAAGAAGTAGTTTAGGCACTCTAAGTATAAAGCGGTGACCTGTAGAACCTTACTATATAAGGTATATGGCAGTTACTCACTATTGATAGTGGATTAACTCGCTCAATACATGGCGGCTTGATAAAAGTTGAAATTATGTACCATTTGACGTCAACTCAATCATCTAAAAGGTTAGGTGCTCTTTACGTAGCCTGAAGGTCTTGCGCTCGACATATGGTGAGGGCATGTGTGCGCACTATACATGCTATAGAAAAAACGGCTGTCGATCTTCTAGAGTTTCCAATAAGTTCCCTAATTCAGAGGTATTTCCAATTCCAATTTGGATAATATCCGCAGCACCCGTTCATAACTATGCAATAGTTTTTATCACAAAAGTTTTGCAGATATTGGTTTCATCTACATCATTGATTGAATTTTAGTTAGGAGACCATTAACGACTAAGACATATTGTGTCAATCTAGCTGGAGCTCGAACCCTAAACTATTGAATAATTCATCTTATTACCTTCGGGTTGTTTGAAATTCAGAATTAAAAAATATCAATATCCAAATAAAATTGAGTAGAATGGTACCAGTACGAATAAAGTACATAAGAAGGTTATAGAGAGTCTATGTTTTTTTCACTTTCATCTTGATTCACATTTTCGATTATTGTTGCTAAAACATTATTTCGACGTTTTTGTACTGTCATTAGTTTCACCTATTTGTGACAATGTTGTATGACAGTTTTAGCCAACGCAGACTTTTAGTAGACTTTACTTTGTTTACGACTGATTAATTGACACTCCTAAGCTTCGTATTCTTGGACTTTGTCTCTAAAGTATTCTATCTGAGACTGACGTTCTGTAGGACTGAGATATTTACGTTAGCTATATCTTCACTTTATCCGTAGAATGCGATTAACAGCACTAAGGACTAGTCAAACATTTTATTTGTCACTACTAGACGATAAGTCGACGTTAACAGTAACTATTACTAAACAAAGTGAAAGTGAATTTTACAGTTTATATTATTTAAAGTAATGAGTCTTAAGTTTGTACATTAGTGAAATAAAACTGCACGACTAAACTAGAAATAATGTATTCTTTTTGAAATATGTTGCAAGTAAGATTGAGCCGTACACAACGTTGATTCTTCTAGCTAGATGATAAGCCAAATGAGTTTAGATACAATATATGTTGTTGAAGGGCCGGATATATTATATATAATCCCATAGACAGATGAGAATCATGAGCTTCCACATGTTTTATTCACCCAACCAAAGTCACAACCAATAACATATCTGTATCTGGTTCAGTAATGATACATATTTATGATTTACCTTTGAATTATGTAAATTTTGATTCGACCTCTGACATAAAACTTGTTTTTTTCCAGAGTTGGTCAGATAAAGTGTTAGAAAGAATGCAGCTAAATCGAACTTGAAGCTTGCAAGAGCTTTTTGATTACTGATAAAATGTTTAAAATTCACATAAGCAAATAAGGCCGAAAGCTGCGAAGTTTGGTTATCTACACCGTAGATTACGTGATTTAGAACGGCAAACGAGCTTTCTAAATCTATGGAGCGATTTCGTGGGCCACCTACCTATCAAGGCTGATGAAATTTTCTCAGTAATTGAAGTGATAGGTACTTCTCTCAATTATTTCAGGCGTAGAAACAAATATCCATTTCTCAATAACTAACCAGAACAAAACACTAGTCTGAAATTCCTCTACTAGCTATAATCCATGAATTCCACAATGTTTAATTCCTTCTATCATTTAGTTTCAAATAAATTACATAATAATGTTCAATTATTAAGTGCTAACAATAACATTCTTTACATGTAGACATGAAACATTTTCTTGTATTTAGTGTCTGGATGATGGACTGTATTTTATGCGAACACCGTATTTTTGTTGTATAAAGTATTATTTATAAAATTTGTATTATAGTCGTTTCTTCTTCTTCGTTATTTCTTTATTTTTTCACAGCCGGACCCAGAATTTTTTGAGCCAATTCAAGTATTCGGTAGATCGTATAAAATTAACCAACTGTCTCCATCTACAGAATATTTAATTCGTGTTGCGGCAGTAAATCAGTATGGGCAAAGGTAAATTTTAAGCAAAATAGCTGGACTTTTTTTCTCTGTGCATGTTGTTTGTAACCTGCTTTTCAGACACGTCTAGTGTTATAATGATATTTTGGTTCGTGTTTAATGTTTGTCTGTAAGTGTGGGTGTAGAGGTAATAGAGCGAACATGCACTTATTACCTTTCCTCTAAATGTCTCGTTTTCTTGGCGTCATATTTCTGAAGCCATAATGATTATAGTTATTATTATTAATCTTATCAACATCGTAGCCATCGAGTAACTTGTATCTTAAGTAAATATTTTTTTAAGATATGTAATTTTGTACCGTTTTCCATCTCCTTTCATTCGTCGCCATTCAGTTGTACCACTCTTCCACCAATTAAAACGTAATTATACCTAGCGAACGACGTGCCTACCTTTCTGGACGATAAAAGAATATATTGCTGTATTACAACATAATCGTTCATTACAGATTATCTCGAATGAGCATTATAGTCTTAAATTGTAAATGAATCGGCTTAGCTTATTGGCCCACTTTAACTATCCTAATTTACTGTTTGGTACATGTGATCATGACAACTATATATATATATATATATATATATATATATATATATATATATATATATATATATATATTCGGTATTGTTATACATTTCATACTGTTCTTGCACTTACCAGCTGGGTATATCTGTAATCTTTAAGGGAGCAAAACTGGTGCTTTACGGCACATTCAAACCAATATCACCCAGTTTCACAATCTCTGATCTTAATACTTGAGCTATTCATAACACAACCGACTTCCAATTTCATTAAGATCATAGGTACGCCTGGATGATTATCACCAAACATTATGAAATCTGTGTCAAGTAAGGTTTCCAGATGATCATCTCTAACCGATGTTAAATAATATATAGATGTACACATATTCACATTTTCTAACGTAAAATTTACTTTTGAATAAGTTTTTGTAAACGTTTAGTATATGTTTATTTCAGATACAAAGAGGTAATAAAGTCACATCAATCTAGTCAGGTGATTGCTTGTCAATCTTTAATTTAATCCTCCATCACTGTCTGTAGGACACATATTTGGCGTTATCATCAATATTACAGGGTTATTTGTATTTTTAACGTCAGGAGTAAAGCCTGAAGATATTGGGTTTGAACGTCATTGGGAACATAGGTGTGTACTGTTTATGAGTCCGATACTATAGACGAAATTACTGTATGTTACTACCTGGCTTCATTGGTTGTCTAACTCTTGTCAATTCACTATTCCAAATTTGACGTTATCTACAATATTCAATCATAAAATATTTTAATTAAAGACTGCTAATTTTACTAAATTTATAGAATGAGTTTTATGTGATTTGCTGATTGGTGTGTTTTAGATCTGGTTGTTATATTTTTTTTGGTGGTGTTGGGGATAACTATTTTCATATTTTCTTGTTATAGTAAGAAATGTATTAATTACTTTCGAATAGTGTATTTATTTAAAATTATGCGGAACAGTAGTTTTGTACTAAGAGTACTCTAATTTTAATCTAAGAGTTACCGGTTTGCAGTCCACTACTCTCTGCATTGCCTTAAACAATCAATTAATAACATTAACTTCTATAGGAAATGCGAGACTGCACTTCTAGTACTTGATATGTTCACTGACTGATCATTTGTTAGTAAATAAAAATTCAGTGTTGATGTTTCTGTTTATGAATCTGACTAGCGTGGTTTTGAATCCTATAGAAAGACATCGGTTTTCTCCAAATTGTTGATGAAACTCAGCCAGCTACTTGTAAATATCTAACACCAAAACACAGTATATGTATTGTTGACTGAATTAGATTGGTGCTGAAATTACACCTTGATGAATGATCGTCCACCAGTACTATGAAAGAACTAGACAAACATGACATTGGTTAATCCTCGGTTCAATTAACTAAAAGTTTTTAACTTTGTCCTGTCATCTCATTTTTTATTGTCATTACTGTGCGACGTTTCTGTGGCCTAGCATATTTGCATTATTTTCTATCACTATTTTTACAAAACGATCGTAGAAACTGGAGTTTCCTTGCTAACCATCCCTTTCTATTTCTACCGATCATGAAACCAGTTTAGTGTAATAAATTGATAGTGTAATAAGATTTTATAACGTTAATCGCAGCTGAGTGTTCGATAGAATCACTCCTTCTATCATTCAGATTAATCACTGTTTGTGAACAGATAGGCACTAAAAAAATCAATTTAACTTGCAAGATAAACAATAAATATATCTGTTATTGTGATTTAATATTACTTATGTCACTAGGGGTATTAAATCGTATATAATCTTCAGCACTAGATACAGTTTATTCAGACACTTGGTGATTCCACGGAAAGACGGTAATTTTTCTTTCCATCTACTCCATATATTTTCTCTATCCTGCGCTTACATCAGCCAGTTTCGCACTTCGTTGTGCTTAATAGTCTGGTTTTATTCACATATTCCCCATCAACTTAAAGGAATGAACGTTTACTATCGTCGTTAAATGATTTTTCGTCTTTGCATAACATCTTAAATTAAAACTCAGCATTTACCATTCAATTGTTAGATTATGCGCAAATAACGCCTCGAAGACACCTATTAGGAACTATTGGCATTTGCGTGTTTTCGTAATATTTATATAAAATGCGGATTTTTTTCAAATTTCACATAATCACTGAGTGACAGTACTCCTTTTTGTATTCCTTACACATCTATACTTTTTTTGTATTTTCATTATTTTGTAAACAAGTTCTTGGAGTCCAATTCTTTCTGCGTCTACATCTGGTAGTCCACCAGAGATTCCTCTACCACCATTCCTAATTCAAGCTGATGTTCATTCCTTAACATTAGGCTGGCATCCACCAACCACTATTAACCCCGAACAATATCACCTACATCATCATCACCATCGCCATCATCATAGCCATATATATGATCAAATAAATTCATCAAGTTACATAAATCATTTAAATCCAATTACGTATACATTAGAAATGGATGACCAGACTATGGGACATGGTTTCGTCACTGTATTCGATGGTACTGGTACAGAGCATTGTGTTGATAATTTACGCCGCAATACACGCTATCGTTTTCGTCTAGCCGCAACAAATGTTGATGGTCGAAGCCGTTGGAGTGAAACAATAACGCTAGCTACTTTACCGGATCACCCATCTCCGCCAAGAAATTTACGAGTGGGTTTATTTAATTTTTACTTGAACTCATAGACATCGATTTTTTAACCCCCTTACTTGTCTACATATATGTATACTTTTCAGTCCTAATCTTAAGATAAGATTTGTTATCGTACAAAAAACATTAATGTTTATAATTAGTGATAATAACTAATAATCACACCATCAGGATATGATAGTAATCCATCATTCTTAAATTATTCTAGAGTTTCTCAAGAATTGGTTGAATAAAGTATTTCCAATACTTTCTCAAAATCTTAAGAGTTTTCCAAAAAGTTCTTGAAAAGTCCCAAAACTCACTGAAGTCTTTGACCTGGATGATTACTGGTTTTGATTATGACCTAACATCCACACAAGAACATTTAATTATCATAATGTATTGTTCACATGCCTTTCGTTATCATGAACAATAGACTGTCAAACACCATTATGTCTCTTCGTTTAGGTCAATGCATGCAGACAATGATGAAAGATCGCTTAACTGAGAAGACATCAAAACCTCGGACAGAGAAGCAACACAAAAACTAAAAAGGCTTTTAGAAGCATTATATCTATAAAACATATTGAAATCGATCTGATTTCTCACTTGTCTAGAGAAGTCCTAAATATCTATAAGGTCCAGAATTAGGTGAAGGTGGGCAAGGTATTTAAAATAAATGGACTTAGAATGATGGGTTATATACTGATAACAACTAATTCATAATGGCAGAAAGTGTTTTAAATGCTTGTGAAGAGATTTTCGTAGCTTACAGTACAAATCTTGTAGTAGATTTACCCGTTTTAGAATTCATTGTAATCAATTTACCATGCATACAAAGCTGTTCTATTATTTCAACTTTATTTGTTTGCAATAGATTTACGGTTCATTTTTGCAACCAACTCGATTAGCTTTAACATGGGATACACCAGAAGATGACGGCGGAATTCCTATTCAAGCTTATCGTCTAGAAGCACTTTTACCTTATAGTAGTGGTAATAGTTCTAATGTACTACAAAGAACATTAATCAATGGTTCGAATACAAAATTAAATGATGCCTGCAAATTCAATAGTCAATTGTTCTTTAGAGAAAATTGACCAAATTGATGTTATGCAGAAATTAATATGTTGGCCTCACGTTACCCGTAAGTCAGTATAATAATAACATGTATTTTCCAAAAGAGCGGAAAGTATCCACAAGTCTACTTGTGTTTTACTAAACGTTTTTGGCTATCTTTTCCATTCATTTGATAGATGAGTACTGCATGTTAATATTATATATATTTATATGATAAATTATAGGTCATTGAGTAAAAATTTTGATTATTTGTCATGTGAGGTTTCTCTCTGACTACTTAATGCTTTAAATAAGCAATTATTAATTAAAGTAGGGTTGAGGTTAGAACTTGAAGATTATGTAATCAGTAGGGTGGAGACAGTAATTGTGGTTATTATCAGATTAGGCAAAGATTTGTGAACGAAAATTGGGATAGAAGCAGTCTTCGCGATAATAATAATTATTATTAGTGTATCTCCACCCTAGTGATTACACGTTCTTCATGTTCCACATACTCCTACTTCAATGCATAATTGATTATTCAAAACACTAGGTAGTCAAAAGAAATTTCACGTGACAACTTATTGAAATTATAGTAATAATTAGATTAACCTATAATTTATCATATATATATATATATATATATATATATATATATATATATATATATATATATATATATATTGAAAATAAAATCGCCGAGAAGAGATCTCTTCACTGACCCATATTATCGTTAAGTTTCAATAGACGATTTTAGTTCAACTTTGATGAAATTTCCACTGCAATATACACCACTTACTGAAGAATGATTGAATATCTTGGCTACAAGTTACTGAACATTTGTAACATTGTGGATAATCTTATCCCTCCTAAAGTATACGTTATTGCATTTCCTTATTGACAACAGGAGTAATATCAACGACTAGTTTGTATTGATGGCAAATCTGTCTGAACTAAGATCAGCTGTCGTAAATTATTCACTAAATTGATCAATCATAAGCATAACTGCTCATCGTAGGCTGGATCGACTAGTCAAGAAAGCGAATTCTTACGGCCAATGAGAGGGAAGTTAACAACTAAAAACTTCTTAACAAATTAATTTTTAAGTTGATATTTTTACTTGTTTCAGTCTTGTTAAAAAGAAACATTTTATGTAGATTGAAGAAATTCATGCCATTTTGTAAAAAGAACACAAACAAAAAGATAGAATCTCATTTCCTTTCTACATAATGGGTTGCTTTATTGTTTAGTTTTTTTCTATATTCCTCATATTAAACTAGAAAGAAAAATGTCTCCATCACATTAATAATATCAAGCTTATTTCTTTTCACATTAAAATCATTGTTATAGACACTGTCAATATTGTTAATGAGTTGTTGTTTTATAACTAAAATTGAATTAAGAAATCAGGTTGACCATTACACAGTGTGAAATTTTCTATTGTTAAAAATACATTGAACACAATTAAAGGCTATTAATAAAAATTTGTTTAAACTAAAATTGAACCTCTAGAACAACATTGTACCTTTTTCTACTTTTTTACAAAATGTTAAGTACGTATATTTTCTTCTTCAGAACGATAGTCATTCATCTCTCAATTCTATAGTTTCATTAGAAAATATTTATGATTCACTTTCAAAATTCATAAGTCTTCTTGCCATAGTTTTTAAGATTTAACATTCATAAAACACATTTGACTACCTTTAGTTTCAACTCATTCCGTGTGTGCGATGAAATACTCGTTTTTCTCAGCTATAAGCTTTATCCTTTCTTTTCACCTAGGCTTATTGATTGAAGCACGCAAGTTTCATTCACTGTAAAAAATTCGAACTCCCAATTCACCTACTGAGATTCACCCATTTAAGTTTCATCATTCACTTAGTTGCCACAAAAGTTTTCTTAAAATATGACTATAAACCTGTACTCGAGAAATACGATGAAGGTTTGTTTCATTTGTTCATTGAGCAGTGATTCCATTAATGCTGACTAGCTTTACTTGGTCAAATTGTTGACATTATATTATATATTTTTATCCGTTATACTGGATTGTTACAAAAGGGATGAGTTGTAGTCTCAAATCCTAGCTTAAATATCAATACCCACTAAGCAATAGCAAAGTGTACTTTTAATTCTAAAGGATCTGTTACTTTTTGCATGATTCAAATCAACGCCATTGAGTTTTCACAGTTTCAGATGTTATCACTGAGTTGACATTTTAATCACTTAGCAGTAAACATTATCGGCTTCGTTTAATTCTTGCTTGGTGCGTTTCGACTGGGATAAAAACTAAATACGTATGACATTAGTGCTTATCTATTGGTCGATGAATGTATCTCAGTGGCTAGTTTTCTAGCTAAATAATAACATCCCAAACTGTGAAGACAGGTAGTGGTGATGTGAGCTACATATGAAACATAAGTATGTATGCGAATCATAGGTCAAACAGGACTTTTATTTGATCGCCTCTAACTGCCTTCTGTTTAATAAATATAAACTATTTCACGAACTGTTTACATTTCGAATGAACACACGTTGTTTTTAGTAGCGATCAGTTACAAATCACCCTAGTCGTCGCATCTTCGAAATTTTTATTTTTGCTAATACTGCTAGTTAATAATTGTAACAATAATAGTAATATGTTTTGTTCTGATACGCCTTGAATCACTTTCAAAGTTTTTTCTATGTATCCTTCTGTTTGATTTTTTTCTTTCTCACAGATTGTACATTCATTCAAGTAACATTATTTAACTTACTTTCGTTGCTTCTGTTTATTTGTGCTTCTTTCCACCCATTGTTTTGTTTCTATCGTAAATTCGAATTGTTTACATTGAATTTGGTTGAGTAAATGTGTATGCACGTGTGGTCAGGGAGGATGAGCTACTCATATCCTTCTATTTTATTTTGCTACCTTCTTTAAAAACCTAATATTCATCAGATTGACAATGATACAATTTCTATCGAAACTACTGAATATAACATAAGTATCCGACTTATTAGAACAAGTAGAATACTTATTATTGACTGAGGTAATTGGGATATGCATTATTTATCCTTATCCACCTCCTAACTCGTCACACGGTATTGGCTGGTATATCATAAGGATGGAAAAAAATAGTCCATGAAGTCTTTGACTGTTGGTATCACCTATATGAATAGTTCCAGTCTATCTTATTGTTATATGAGAAATTCGAAATATCGACTGATATTGCTTTGAATCACTTAGCTTTGAGCAAGTTCTTCCACTTGATACTTAATTTTCTATCCATCTAACAGTACACACATAGTTCTAAAAATACAATCACCTGACTAATTAAGCAAACAATTAAATAAATAAACAACACTGGACAGACATTTCATCTCTATATGGGACTCATTAGCATTGTACACCCTCGACTCCACCAGGCTTATGGAGGTCATTGTGCTACATAACTTAGAATCAGTCACAATGACGCAGATACATTCACTTCATATCCCTCTGCAGATCTTCAGGTTTCAGTATTCCTTTATACACACTTATTCATTCTGTTTCTATCAAACCATATACCTTAGTGTTTCGTCTTTCTTATTATGATTGCTACTACAATCCCTTAGACTATTCTGACTTTTATCTGAGTGCATTGTTACATTGAGGAGACTTAAACTAGAGCCAGGTTTAAAGCTTGTACATTAATTATGATTGAATGATTATAAATTATCCTACCCTATGCCCAATTTGTATAAAATTTTCATACTTTATTTCAGCGTTAAAATCATGTTCATCTATCTTATCATCAATTAATTCAGTCGTTGTCATTAACGAAATCTACAGTAGCTACAACCATTCCACTTCCTGTTAATACGACTGCTGCCACTACTACTACAGCTAGTGTCACAAATGTGGATTACACAACGTATGATCCAGACCATGCTTGCCACCCATTAAATTCACCGGGCCAAAAATTGTCTGATAAAACAACTTTTGATATTATAAATCAATGTCACTCACATAATTATGAAATGGATGTTACTAATAATATGAATGATGCTTTAAATATAATAGAAAGTGATCATAATACAAGCCATACTTCAGTAGCCGCTAGTAATAATAATTCAATGAACCATTATCCTGATTATGATGTAGAATTAATTTATCCGCAAACTGCATGGTTCATTATTTATGAAGGTCCTGAAAAAGAACTTATGATTGATAATTTATTACCTGGACTATACTTGCAACTACGTGTACGTGCTTGTTGTTCATTAACCAATAATAATAATAATATTGGTCCATCCTGTGCATCTTTTTCGTCTTCTGCCTCATCAGCGTCGTCGTCATCATCATCATCTTCAGTGTCATCTGGAATCATATCTACATCGAATAAGCATCATCATTACTCAACGGATGAAATGATTAATAATATAAATACCAAGGCACCTGTCTTAAATGCTAATACTACTACTACTACTGCAACTACTAGTAGTAGTATTAATGAATTGTGGGGATTAGCACAATATCCACCATTAAAAATCCGTATGCCACCTATACCACCTTCAGCACCTTCTTCTGGTCCACGTGTTGTTGGTAAACCGAAACCTACTTCGTTACATTTATGTTGGTCTCCACCGAAACAAACAGGTGGTGCACCAATTTTGGCTTATGAAGTAAGATGATAATTAAAATGAGTCGAATAAATTTGAATATATATTTTTATAATATATTGTATATGGAGGAATTTCACCTACATAATCCCCTTTTCTTAACTTGAAGTGACTACGAAAAATAATTTAAATAATAATAATTTAATAAAATGGAAAATATCCTTTTTTCAGACGTGTTGGGCGTGAGGCAGTTACTCACCGATGGAAATGTATAAGGTCACGCAAATGTATCACAAATTGACTGAATTAATCATTAACCGTTGGGAGCCGACTCATTGATCTAATGGTAATGCGTTTTCCGTGGAACCAATGAGTCCTAGGGTTCGATCCCTAATGAGGTCATGGATACGCACTGCTGAACAGTCCCATACTAGGACGAAATAGCTGTCAAGTGCTTCCTGGTAATCAATGGTTATCTAGTTCAAATCACTTCTTGGTATTAGATTAAAATTTCTATATCTTTTAACTATTTTGAGGATAATATCTTCATTCTTATGAAGTGACATCATCTGGAAAGCCATTAAAAACCAGGAAGTTATTAGACAATTAACTGGTTATTTTGTCATCACTCTCTACTCACAATCCTACACTACTCTAAACCTGTGTGGGAATTATTGAATTTGAAATCAATAGTCTATACTTATCGTACTCGCCTTAGTCATATGTGAATTACTTGATTAGATCACTTGTGTCATTGTAGGCATACGTTATCGAGAAATGTTACTCAATGTAGGATAAAACAATTACCCAATAATTCGTAGTTTTTATTTCAATATATCTGCTACCAATATGAAATCATTCAAGTTTCAGTGTGAACATCAGTACTAGGCTTTAGGAAGTATATTAAACTAATATATCCCAAATGTTTAAAAATTCCCATGTTTATCAAAAACAAAGACGTTTGAACGAAGAATATTCTTTTCGATAAATGCTCATCAGGTGGAACCTGATGACTAAGTATATGTTCAGGTGTCACACTATTACAACACTTCAACTTTATGAAAACATATAACTGAAAGCAACAGGTAATCTGCTTAGGATGCACAACTCAGTTGATATCTTGATTTTTCATATCAACACATAAGAAACATAAGGATTTAGACTTGAAGGTGGAGGTATAAGAAATATTACTAACTGAGGGAGAAATTTGATCAAGAAGACGGTTATCTTGAGTGTATTAGAGGTTTCAGGGAAGTTATTACTTACCGGTTATCCACACGGTAAAAGAGTTCATATCGACGTACATGAAAAAGAAGCTGGATTAGAAATGGACTTTACGATCCGATATTGTGACTACAGTAGCCAAGAGATGATTGCTTAAACCCGGTCACACACGGCCTTTTTGAGAGAGGTTTTTGGTGGGTTAGCTCAGTACTTACTAAGGCCTTACTGCTAGAGAAAGAAATCCGTGAAGTTGAGATGCGCACTTTTAGGCTCAACCTTTTGTGGGAAGGCGACATCTCTGTCATACTGGTTTCCTGATAGGAATACTTTACAACCGTCACACCTGTGTACAGTTGGCAGTACGACTTCTCTCTGGGACCTTAGGTTTACAGCTTTCAATCTTACGGCTCCTCAATCCATTTGCATGGCATTGTGTGTCTATCTAGACATATTTGTTATTTTCCATTATCGCGTGGGTAGATTAGGAAACAAAATTAAATATTCTGCCCCATTTACTATAATTAAATTTTCATTTTTGAGAAACAGTAACGAATACTAATGATTCGTGAATTTCATATTTTGGCAAAAACGAAGTAGACATGAATGTGGGCGAAATCTACATAACTTATCGTCATCCATGTATTCTGGTGTGTGTGTGTATATGTATATCTATATACATGCACTACAAATTATGATAAACAGCTTGTTTTCCTCATATTAATGATGTTTATGGTTGTGCGCAAAATGAATGAAAATGATTTATGAACTTTTGAAAGTTGAGCACTTATAGAATTTATTGTACAATTTTAACGATCGTAGATCACTATGTGTGAAATTATGCCTAATTCTATTTTTTATTCATTTTATATGGCTCAAGTTAACCGCGATATTTTCAATGTTCACTAAGTGTATTGTATCTACCATTTTTCATTCATTTAATGAATGAGTTCTGCATATTTGAGCGTGAATTTCATGGTGTTTTTTTATTTGAAGTTTTTACCTTTACTTCATCTGGTATATCGGGATATATTTCACTTAGAAGTTCATGGCAGACTGTTGAGTAGTATTTTAGATACTTACAGCGAAATCGTCATTGAAAATTGCACTATTGTTTATTGCACACTATATAAATGAAAGAAAATAACTGGAAGCTTTTGCAATACAAGAGCGATAAATATTATGTAAGGGTGATGGTGTTGGGGGGACAATGGAGTGAATTTCTCTCATTTACCGTCCTTTACTTCCACATACTCAAACAATCGTATAAATAAGTGAAATATTTTACCAGTATATTGTTGAATGTAACAGGCATGCTGTAATCATTTGGTTTCAACAGTGAACAATGATCATAATGACAAGTTCAGTTTATAGATGAGTGGTATAAGTGATGTCATGACGTGGTAAAGTTTGAGAGAAATGTACTAACTATTGTTCTAACACTAGGCAAAATGATGATAATCTATATCAATTACCAAACTTACCAATCAGGATAATGGTGATGACAATAGCAGTTTAAGGTTTTGTGGGAAAACCTAGAATGCTAAATTATTCATCTAAACATTTGACCTCTTATCAATTTAGCATTCTAGGTTTTCTCACAAGACCATACACTACTATTATCATCACGATTGTCCTGATCGGTAAGCTTGGTAACTAATATAAAGGATCTCAAGTTGGTCACTACACAGTAATCAACTTATATATTCATCTCAGTCCTTCAGGGGGGCGTCATTTGCATTATGAACAGTTCAATAGTAACGATAGCAGACTGCGAAACTGAGTGGCTGAGGATTGAATCCGATGAGTTTCCTCAAATATATCAGGTTCACCTTACTAATAAGTATCAAATGACACTAAACCTAGGTTCAGGGTTTCTTATCGACTACTCATAAAACAATCTTGCATCTCTACATAGTGCCAGTGATGTCGAGTCACTTAGATGAATGTTCAAAAAGTTTCAAGAACTTAATTGTGATTTCTGAATTGTTTTTGATGTATCACACGATTATCTGTTATTCCGAAGGCAATTTTATAGTTATACGTTGCTGTGTTAAACATATTTTGACGAAGTTATGCGTGTAGCTATTTTCACGAAAGACGGATATGAAATGTATTTCTCTTTTTTAGTTGATTAAGATATTCGGATATAGGTTTTTCTCTCTTAATTTCCCCTCTACAAAAATGTGTCACTTATGCAACGTATTCAAATATTTGGCTTGAGAACTGATAGAACTAGATTTTCAAGTTTTTACACTATTGCTTATGTAAAGAGTTCTCATACAGGTAATCTCATTCGTGATATAGTACATTTGTCAAGATTCATCCCTGTTGAAGGGAATAAAGACACAAAATTAAAAAAAGTTTATTATTTCATCGTCATCTAGTTGTAAGCCTTTGATCTTATTTAAGAACTCATTTGTTAATATAAATGACTCTATATAAAATCCGACTTACTATCTGTAATGTCCCATTACATTTATTAAGTATATATAGTAGCTAATAATAACGACTACCTATTTACTTCAACCAAAATAAATAGTATGAGGTTTGTTAGAACTTGCATCCTATTCGTTAAAATCCAGTTGCTTTATTCATTCACTCACCATTCTTCTTTTTCCTAATATACAATATCCGTTTAGGCTGTTTGTGATAAACAAATCTGATTTTATTCGACTAGATTCGTTACAGATTGACGTTGATAGGGTACCATCGAAAACCAGGGAGCATTGAACAGTTGTTTGGTTCCAGCGCAGTGTGCATCACAAAATCACATTAACTCAGCTACACTAATCAGCTCATTAGTAACTAACTTCAGGATGTTCCTGAAGTTCTAGTGAGAAGTTGTGACTGGTAAAGTTCAAACTTGTTGGGAGGGGGGGTTAGATAGTTATCACTTATGACAATAGATAATCTTCGCGTTATTTGTAGAATTAAGAATTCTACCATTGGGTTAAAAGCTCACCAACCTGGAGGCCTTGTGTTTGATCTTCATGGCGGAATAGAGAGTGCGCACTACTGAAAAGTCCCATACTAAGAAGAAACAGTTGCCTAGTACTCCATGATTCATAATAGTACCGTATCAACATCAATCTTTAACGAATCCAATCAACTAAGACTTAATACCAATCTCCAAAACAATCACCTCTATTCATATCTAATTTTAAACAGAAGTAAGAAAAAATAGTTTACCTAATGATTTACTTTACTTAATAATTGCACTTATGTGTGTACTATCCTGATATTTCCCTTTTTTGTATTGTCGAAATTGAAACTATCAATAAATAGGAGAATAAATAAAATCTATTGTATGCATAGTTCTATACATAATTCATGTATAGTTAAGTATGTTTATTAGTATTATCATGTTGTTTGTTTTCCCTCTTAAAAAGAAAAAAGCAACTATATTTTCAGTAGTTTAATGTTAATTTCAAATGAAATCACTCTATAGTTTACAATTTGTATACAGAAAAATCATACAAGTTCATACATATCTCCATATTCGTGTGTGTTTGTTGCATGGGTGCACTAGCTTGTATGTATATAAATAGCATTAAAGCAAAATGAATATGATCCATATCTTTATATATCAGGCATGTTATCAATTAATTCGTTGAATGTAGCTCGTTGATTGATTAGAAATATTAACAGTTAGATTTTTACTCAATGGTTTGAATGCTAATTGCTTTCTTCAAGAACTCCAGGTCTTGAATTTGTTCTTTTGTAAGGTCATGAATGTACAATCCCACTAGGTATCCACATACTAATACGAAACACCTATCTATTATTCAATAGTTTTCAGTGGTACTTAACCAAGATCAATTTGTGGCAAATAGCAAGAATAATTTGAGTATAATTCTAATTCACTCGAACCCAAACCTCGTCTCAATTCATTTGAATAGCTTTGCAACATGTCGGATAACTAAAGGTTGAAATAGTTTACTAGAACTATTCATTTATATTTGCAGTAAATTTTACAAATAATAGTCTATAATCAAATAGAGAACTTCTACATCATTTAACAAGATAATAAAAAAATTCTTCGCATGTTTTTGAATTATTGAATAAAATTGAAGTTCATAGTTAACATTTTTTTTACAAATCTTGGTCTATGGTAGTGTTGCGTCATTTAAGAAAAAGTTCTAAAACATTAAGGCGTTTTCAAATATCAGCCAATTTATTAGTGCTTTTAAGAAATATTGGAAGAAATGCCAACAATAATTATTGTAAGCAGTGTTTACGTAGATTGTTGATATCGAATTTGATATCACGAGTTGATCTGTGTTCGCATGTCAATGGAAACGCAAAAGTACTGAACATCTGTTTTGTCCTAGTATGGGATTCTTCAGCGGTAGGCAACTATTTATCTACCAAGAATCGACTATAAACTTTAGCATACTGGGCCCAGTCCCAGCTATTGAGATCTCTAACCTGTGGAATTCGTCCATTTTGAGTATAAAACACATCACTAGTTGCAACAAATGAAGTTGAGCAGTATATTGCGAAGTGACTGACGTTTGAACTCTCTATCATTGTATGCTGGGTCGATGGTTTAAAGGTTAAGCTTGATCCTCGGTAGTGGGGGGGGGGTTCATGGATGTTAACTAATTTTCAATCTCTCTTAGATAACCATGCAGGATAGTGCTCGGAGACCTGTTACGAAAGTTCACGCTCTTTGCAGTCAATGTAACCTATTTGACATAAACTATCATAATCACCGAGTAAAATGCCTTCAACGACTGATCGCTCCAAATACAACCAGGTAGTCTACACAATAGAGGCACTGGAAGTGATTTAAATTGAAAACACGCTTAAACTAATTTCTTAGGAGTATGAAAAAAATGTCCGATTTTCTTGGAGGAATGTTCTTTGACTTTTATCGAAATACATATACTTAGCAACTCAAGAATTTTACTGTGAAAAATGACTAATCCTTGGGCTTTAAAAAAGAGTAGCTCAGGAGGATGGTTTTGATTTGATCACGATCTCTGAACTGAGTAGCTTTATTGCGGAGCTTTCGCAGACATTCTGGATGACTTTGTCGGAGCAAACTTCTGATAAAAGTCAGCTATTTAAATTTCTCCACAAGTAACTAGCAGCTTGTTCAGTCGACCTTGAATTCAATTAGTTGTTATTGGCACTTTTCCTGCCACAGCAATAAAAACTGTCCAGCTCAGAAATAGCGATCAAGCCATTACATTGCGCTGTATTCGTCTAAATATATAACGTTTTATTGTTTGTTATTCTTAGATTGATCTCAGTTAGGTAGTATTTCTAACTTTGAGATAATTGCATATCTGTTTCGTCCTAACATGCAAATCCTCTGTAGCAATACGCACTCTCTACCCTACTGTGGGTCGAAACCTAAACCTTCAGTTTTTGTGAGGAACCGCATCAATTTTTTAGCACCACTGGGTTAACGTTGTATGATAGGATCCAAATACCAAGCAATTTGTGTTATATAACGACGATCATTCAGTTTCATTGACGATAGCTCTCCCAGTACCAGCTTGTTTGAACCCCATCAGTCACAATTTCACACTAAAACTTCAAGAGAATCTTCAAGTAGGTGACTAGTCATTATACTGCTGTTGAAAACCGTGATACTCAACGAAGTTCGATCGTTGACGATCAAAAACAGACAATTTAATCTAATTCTGCAAACCATCGCAGCTTAAGTACCGTTTTAGCACTTCTTTCTCCTCATAGTTTGTTTAAAAATGATATCAGATGGAAGCAACAATCACGAAGAAGGATAGTAATCGTTTGATATTTTGTACTTTGTCTGACCTTGTAGTTAATTTTAAAATATGCTTTTGGAGCAACCATATGACCAAAGCTGACTAGGTATTTATTGCATTGTAAAGGATAAGGTTAACTTGTGCTTTTTATTGCTGAGAATTGTTGAATAAAATGATCATTAATATCCTCTCTATCTGTACAGGTTTGGCAGTTGACTTTAGAATCTACATGTTGGATTGATGACGAATCTGATGATAATAATTCCGACTTATTGTCGTCACATAGATATTGTTCTTCAACACCAACGTCTCCATTAGATCTGTCTGCTCTACGTTCATCATGTCATAATCTAGAATATGATTCAAATTATAAATCCTTTCTGAATAACAGTCAAATGTTACGTCATCGTCAATTAGCATCACTGCATAGGTCGTATACAGACCCATTATTAAATATGAAATCATTATACACTGGAAATAATAATAATGAGAATTCAATAAAAATGCAATCATTAATAATTAATGATTCATCAAGTATTACACTTGGACGATTTATATGTTCTGTTCGTGAGACAGAGTGTCGATTATTTGGTTTGACACCTGGACAGAATTATGCTTTCCGTGTACGGGCACGTAATCGTGCTGGTGAAGGCTTGTGGACTGAATGGATTACATTGTCAACCCCACCTAGTCTTCCAGGTGCACCGTCATGTCCCCCTAGATTATTACCTAAATCTCCGTGGATAATACATATTGCATGGGATCCAGTAACTTGTATGAATGGTGCTAAAATATATGAATATCGTCTGGAATGTCGTCAATATCAATCATCGAATTCAATGGATTTTTATGATATTTCGTCTGAGAAGAAATTAATATCGAATACTTCGCTGGAAAATTCATCTGGTTTGGATTCTCCTGAACAAACAGAAAATGATTCATTTTTTCAATTAGTAAGATAAATATTAATTTCTTTTTCTACGACGAAGATTATTGTGGGTGCATGTTTGTGTGCTGTATTTTTTTGTATGTTTTAAGTCAAGGAGCTCAGATTTTTAGTTTAGTAATGCAGGTTTAATTGACTACACTCAAAATGACAACGAGGTCACATAAACAGGCATTGACTGAAGTCTTCTAAACAGAACCACATTACATTTAAATTAAACAAATGACTGTCCAGACTAAATGGAATCTGATTGGACGATTGTATAGACCACTGAATCGCACTTTCAACCTTAATAAAAGCTTTAATAAGTTAATTGAAGTCGAAAGTGTTTATAATGATTGCTTCACTACAGATGTATCTCCTCTTAACCAACCATCCATATTTTTAGCTTGAATCAATTCACTACATATCATCATACTCATCCAGTGTTATCCTTGATACTTATTTCATTTTAATTCATTAAGCTATATTTGACACTCTCATCCCGAGCTTTTATGGTACTGAATATGAACTATATCAGGATCATTGGTGCTGGCTAATCAGGGAATCCCATACATAGGACAATGGAACTGTTTAATTAACATACATGGTATTAAACGCAAACTCTAGTTTCTTTTTTTTGAAATCATTTATTTTATATATGTTTCTACCCTATTCTATATTAGAATATACCCTATTCTCAACAAGCACATAATTCACTTACTGAGAATGTTAGTATATTGTTTGTTTCCAGCTGAAGACATTAAAGTGTATGCTTATGAACAACAAAAGATTGCAAGCGTAGTAGATGGCTAATTGGTTTATTTATTTTAAGCACATAAATCCTGGTGCAATATGGCTTCAACAAAAATGATATTCCATATAATTGAATCCATTATGTTATGGAGGAATTAAGAAAGGAAGAAATGACTTCACATATTTAGTAAAAAATACAGTTTATTTAAAGACGTAGGTAAGAAAGACTTCTTTCAGTTAAGGAAAATTATCTCATTATTATGAAAAGTGCTATAGAAGACTACAGTAGGTTAACTACTGACTTCTATTCTGAACCACTGAGTTGCTCTATCCCTACCTCAACTGGAGTATCGTGTTGGATCAATAAATACTAGTCTTATACAATTATCTTTCATATCGTGGGACCCTGCCACAAAGTGGCGATCTATTTACATTTCCCATCTAACTCAAGAGTCTTTAACTAGTAGGTTATGTTGAAGTTACTTAGATGAGTTTCGTAAACATGATCAACTAAGTCTGTGTTTTATGATGATGACGGCAAATGAATCAATACGCTGAAATATACTCCTGAATATCGACGTCGCTAACATATTGTAGTCGGGTACCAAAAGTTTTCGAAATACAACGACGACCAAACAACATAGTGCTAGGTTTTACGAGAATAAAGTTTAACTCTACTAGCACGTTTCGCGCCCAATTTTCTGTTTCGCAACTGCATCGAAAATTTATACTTAGAAAAATAAGAAGGAATTAAAAATGACTTAGATCATGCGAACTATTAGTAGATGCGTAACGATGACCTTACCAGTGCCCGAGCCCAGGTCTTTCATACCTCAAGGAAACAATCCGTCTTCAGACCACTGAATTTGCATCTAGTGGTTTTCATTTCTGAATTCACTGTTCTGAACAATAGGATTTCGCTGTGAGTTCTTGGTTCGATACATAGTAATGTTATTTTCACTTACCATCAAAGAATGCCTTAGTGGGCTGAGCAGCTATCCCATGCTTCTTAGTTTTCAACTGTGGTTCAGCTACAATCATCTTGCAAAGTTAAATACAATTCATTAATCTCTACAAACTCACCATACTACTACGAACTATTATATCATATTATCATGTCATATTATTATTATTAAAGTTATCCTGTATCTTTATACCCTTATTATTTTTACGATTCTTTTCTAAACAGATTTATGCTGGCCCGAAAATTATCATTTGAAATAACTGGTCTACAACCAGCTAGTTTGTTTGCCTTTCGTGTTTGTGCTGTCAATTCAGCCGGTGCCGGACCATGGAGTCCTATAGCAAAATGTTGGACACCGTCCGCCCCACCGGATCAACCGCATGGTCTATGTGTTCGTGAATTAAGTCCAGAATCTGCTTTAATTTTATGGATTCTACCTCAATGTAATGGAAGTCCTATTACAAGTGAGTATATATATATATATATATATATATATATATATGGCTTGAAGGTGGTCGGCGCTCTCACAAGATGTCAGTTGCATCCTGAATAGCTATCTGATACAGTTCTAGACTGTGAAGCCGAGCGGAGTGGATCAGAGCCATACAGAATTTATCTGTTTTTTCTATTAAGAAAGTAGATACGCTGTGACAACTAGTCCTAACCAATACAGAAACTAAGTTGAGCATGGTTCTTTACTGACTACTTGTAACCATATGATATCTAAACGTAATTCAGGCTATATCGATTCACTTAAACTAGTGGCCACATTACAATTTAATCAGTAGAATTTGCCTCGCACCATGGGATAGACATACATGACGCTCACCTCTGTTCAACGATATATATATATATATATATATATATATATATATATATGGGGAGAGAGAGAGAGGAATTGTCAATATAAGGATTAGCATTTAGATAAGGAACTACGGTGGAGTAGGAAGACAGAAAAATTTATGTGATCGTACTTCATCGGCGCGTAGATATTTACAAGTACTAGTTGTAATTAAATAACTAAATCAAATCTAAAACAAGAGGATGTATAACCACTAATTGACTTTTTGGAGAAATGTTTGTCGAGAAGTGTGAGCAGATAGTTGTGTAGTGATCTGTCCTTTCATCTCTTAAATATGAATGTATTTTTCCGTTCATATTGACGAGACCGAAATTCACAAGTATAATTAAAGTTGCAATTGTGGCTGGGAAATAAAATCGAGGGCTAACGTTTCATCTTATTGGCTATTTGTCAGCTGGATGTACCCATCGCATCCACGTTAATGCTCACACTAGGGCTGTCATTCATTTCCCAACGACATCATCAGGAAGATACATGCACTTACAAACCATTTATAATGTATAGGCATTGAACTTTAGTAGGATGTTTGAACTCAGTAGCTCGGTGGATAACACAGTGACGTTTGACACGTGTAGACTACGTTCGACTTATAGCATCGAAATCAACATTGAGACGTGGCAGATATGTCTCTCTAATATTTTTTTAAACAAGACGAAATGTGTATTTTGGATTCCACTTGCCGTTCATAAGTTACTTTAACCTTGTCAAATGAAATACGTTTTGCAGAAAGTTATGTCAATCTTTTTCTAATTTCATCTTGGCGTATTTTTTTCTCTTTTTGTGAAATAAACAGATTTTATGATAGAAATGACTCGACTTACTAATCTTAAATCCACATATAAATCACGTCACTCAAATGTGAAATATATTCAAATACCTGGACCTTATCTGATGGATCATAAAAACCAACCTTCAATAAATACCAACATGAAACTACCAATTATTTCAATGCCGGATACTTCATATGCCATGATTCCAACAACACATGCAAAAGCAAATGATTCAGTATTGCTTAAACAAATTGCGACCATCGACAACTTATGTGTAAGTTTATTTATCTAAATATTAGATTCATTATAACGAATGAATTTTAACGTATTTTCTAGCCAAAACACTGGCCTTCTCGGTCGACGTTTTCCTAAATATCAATTTATTAACTGAGATTTACACTGAATAAACTAAATATGTCTAGCTACAGCGTATGTACACGCATTTTCATCAAATGTTTATAAACGACCCTCAGTCGAATTCCTGTGAAACCTAAGAGATACGTAGTAACATGATATTTCATATACTTTCTTCCTTCCTCTGTCATTTGAAAAAAACGAGAGGCAATTACTATAGTATCCTTCTACTAAATATATATTCGAATTCGATATCACGAAATGATCTGGGTTAGACACCCACTGAAGCTAAAAATTAATGAACAGTTGTTTCATCCTAGTATTGTACTCATCTGCTTGATCTTACTCATGTGTTTTCCATTCATCCGTTTTGCAGTTACTTAAATATTTTAAAGTAGAGCGACGTTGTTAAGCACTGGGATACAAGATTTCAGTTTTTTTACTTTAAGATATTTGATACAAAAGCATTTTCTTTATATACTGATGTTGAGAAATGGCTTACTTCCCAAACGATTCCATCAACCAAGACAAGGATTTTACCATTTTAAATTGTTACACTGCACATGCGCCATCTACTCAGGTGTCATAATATCCTCATTCCGAATAGCTAATTTTCAAATACATCCTAAACAAACAGTGTAGTCTTTATATTTTCCCATGTATCATTATTGGTTAAAACGTTAATAATACCATTGACTTTCTTCTTGTTTCCTACTTATTTGGGAGAGGTGATGGTTAATAGTCAACTGGCAGTGTATAGTACAATTTTCCTTGGAGAGTATTGGATGTATTTCCATCCACTGCATTAACTCTTGTATATTGATGTCGATATTTACGTAGCTATTGTTAGTTCATACCTGCCGGTTTGAATAGCATAATATCAGTCACTGTGACTAATAAAGTACTGATGCACCGGTCATTAGTAATACATACATTCAAAATTCTAAAGATTCCACCTTATAATTGAGTGTTGTTTGAATTTCTTCTATTTTTAACTTGATGTCATGAATTGATCTGGGTTAGGCAGTTATTGGAAACCAGGAAGCATTGTATAGTCGCTTCGTCTTATTATATGACTATTCAGTAGTACCCACTCCTGACCCCACTAAGGACCGATTCCAGAGTCCTCAGGCTTTGTGAAGGTCGTTTAACCACTAAACCACTGGGCCGGTATCCAGTGGTTCTCGTTCCATAGTTCATTTTCGACATTTATACTATATTGTTTTGAAGTTGCACAAAGGCAAAGTTGATTGTGTTACATAAATTTATTACAGTTTTGTTCTAAAAAGCCAATAGATTAGGGTTTTAGCAACGAGGACCGAGGTTAGTTAAGCATTTAGTGTAGACCAAGATGCACTTAAGACCTATTTTATCCGGGCACAGGACTCTGTAGCAGTACGCACTCATCACCCCACCCGGGAATGGAAACTATTTTCAAGTCACTGAACTGGCATATAATGACTTATATTCGTAACTTTAGTCAATTTACGATATTGTGGAACCATTATTCATCGTTATGAGTAATATTTCTCTTGCACTCCCTGGTTTTCAAGTTGTTTGCTTAACCGAAGTCAATCCTTGATTTGAAAGCACAAAATGTAACGATCCTACTCTATACCTATTCACTATAATAGATTTTAATTAGTTTTAAAAGACACTTTATTTGTTATCCTTACACTAATCTACATAAATTGAAATCATTTAATGGATAATCTCATGTTAACAGAATGCAAATATACAGGATACTTGTGTTGTTTGATGAATACTGTATGAGCTAATGTAAAATAATCATTCTCTGTTATTAAATTAGTTCTAGTTTCGGTTATCATTTATTCATTAGTCTTATCATTTTTAACCTGAAATTCTCTTATCATTGATAAACAAATTCGGTTTTCACAAGATGAGCTAATTTTATTTAGATAAGTCAATGTTCAATCTCTAGTTTGTTATAGAACCACTAAATGGTACAAAGGTCAATTAATGTTTTTCTTCATATGGTGTGAGGATGGCTACATTCCACTAATGGTTTCTCCACACCGTAATTCGTGCTCAGTACCTTCTGCTTCAAACGTCAGAGCGTTATATGTTGAGCTGTCGAGTCCAGATATCTATCAGCTTGTTCAAAGGGTCTGAAGCTATTAGTAATGATTAGTGATTTTCTGTGTTGATAATCAGTAATACAATCATTCAGCCTCTATTATTATTTATGCTTTGTTAAACCACAAGTTTAAGTATGTATATTATTTAACTTGTGTTGGAATCTAGTGCACATTTCGTCCTATTCGGCAATCGTCTAATGCAGTATAATAAATTTAACTAACACGTGTATGTGCTAGGTCCTGCATTGTTCATAACTGAAGTACTTTGTCATGTTTTTTGACTTTTTTCTCATAGAAATGCAATCAGGAATTAAGACTGAGGAAGGAAAATAATTCTGTTTTTTGTACCAAGTCCTTTAAACCAAAGTATTTTATACTGCTACAAAAGAATGGTTTAAATTTCCGCACAACATTCATCCTTGACTTCGAGAGGCTTTTATAAACTATGTGTCACTAATATTTGATTATGTTTTTGCACATGACTAGTTGTAGGATCCGGAATATATGTTTCGTCTTGCTTTAGATGTACCTGCATTTTTGTTTTGATGTTTGCCGTGATTAACAAATCCAGTGTGTATTATCCTTGTATTAAATACGTTTAGTCATATCTAGACTATAATGAGTGATGCCAAAAAGATGAACACAAAGATGGATCATTTCGATATCTATTCAAATAATTCTGAAATTCACAAGCGTCTTCAGCTAAAGGACTCGTTAAAAATGTAAAAAATTATGATAAAGAATCAGAACATCTAATTATGGTGATTCTAGCTAGAAAAGCTAAATCGACCTAATTAACTCTAATAATATGCAAGTTATTTCAGACGAGTAAGAGATAACATTACGAAATAGACTAACTAAGTAAGGAATGAAAGGTTGTTATGTCGGACCACTAAAGAAGAGTGAAAAACTTCCAGAACTATGTTTTAGAGAATTAATTCATTTTTTCTGGTCGTGAGTAGTGTAAACATTACATTTCTATTATTGTTACGTTCCTCTTACCCTATCCTCCTGTTTAGTATACTTACTATTATTATATTGTCTATTATTATGGACTACAGTTAATTAGTTGTGTAGTAGTTCTATATCAATGTTAGTTTTCTAATTGGTTCACTGTGTGATCTGATTTTGTGTATATATAAACGGATGATTGAGATACAATTGGATCCAATTCTGTCCTGTTGGGCTCATCAATCATTGTTTTTTCTTCTATTCCGGCTTGGGGACTGGTAGTCGCGGAGCAGACGTGTCTGTACAGTGATTAGCAATCATCAAGTGCGTTGTGTATTTTCACAATACATAACAGTTGGCGACGGGGCCTAAAGTGAATCCAACTTACGCAGTCACTGGTCATAAGTCGTAAAACATAACAAAGGTCAGATATGTCGATTGAGAATTCCCACTTTATATGAAAATGAAGGGGGAAGATAGTCAATAACTGGAGGGTATTTAATACAAAAATCCACATACAAAACATAAATTTAAAATCGCTGATTGACTTCGGTTAGATGATCTTTGGAAACTAGGAAGCACTGAATAGCTGTTTCGTCCTCAGCAGTAAGTACCTATGCCCGGCTGTAAGTTGTGTCTGGCTTCTTATCGAATGCCTAGCTTTTAAAACGATGTGCTAGCATCCAACGACAGAATTTTCTAAACTCAACCATGTCTAACAATCTCTACAACACTCAATAAAATCAATATGAACTCACAAGATACCAACTCCAGGGGGCAGCAATTCAAGAGATCTGTTATTAAGACGTGATCAATAGCTCTCAACCATGTTGAACCTGTGGTTAGCAATGAACCTCCAGTTATTAGTGTACAGGCTTAGACCCCACTCTATTTACTCCATTTTTATAATCGGGTAGTTCTATTTGACTTCACATTTAAATATGGCTGGAAACCAGAAAGGAAATGCTATGCCAGTTAATTAATTGAGGAGGTAGTGAATCAAAAGATCGTAATAAATCCTCTAAGTATATGCTTTGAGTACTGTTTCTAATACACTCTGTAACGATATTTCTATAGAGGTGATCATTCCCAAATAAATTCCTAGTGATTATCGTACAAATATAAACTCTTTTCTGTAGAAACAGATATAGAATTTCGTATTGATCATAACCTACTCAGCATTACATTTGTATTTACTCAGAAAGTTTGTAGACTCATATATTAAGTAATTATTTCTATTTACTAATGAACTTACATGATATATGTAAGTAAAAGAGTAGAATGGGGAAATTTAAAATATACATTTTACTTAAATTGATTCTATTTTATTTGCTTGCAGATAGTACACAGGAATTGGTAGAATTTCTATAGTCTCATAATAGAATGTTCAATTTGTAGCTATTCATCATGATATAACATTAAATAAATAAACATTGAAAACTAGGGAGCATATTATAGCAGTTTTGTGCATCTATAACTTTTCTCCCGGCCGTTGCTGCTACCTTGACGTGGTGGCCGGGCTTGCCTATCGTGATGAACCAATCGAGCTATACTGGCTGGAACAATAGTTCCTCAAGGTCCTACCATGCCAGGCAGGTCGGTTGAAGAGCGGTAAGACTAAAAGCAGCAGATCCAAGGTCTGAGGGCGAAGTCGTACTGCCGACTGTACAGAGGTGTGACGGCAGTAAGGTGTTTCCCTCGGACAACCAGCATAACAGCGATGCTGCCTTTCCACAAGGAGGGGTGGGGTTAGAAAAGGTTGACCCTAAAAATGCACACCTCGCCTTATCCTACGGATTTCCGTCTCCGGCGATAAGGTCTTCAACAAGTACGGAGCTAACACTAAAACTACTCACCAAAAGGTCGTGTGTGACCGGCCTCAAGCAGTTGTCCCTTGGGCACTGCGGTCACGCTCTAATCCAATTTCCTTTTCAGGTACCTCCAGAAGAACCCTTCCACGGTGTGGGCAACCGGGAAGTGATAACTGCCCTCATACTTCTGACAGCACTCAAGACCACCGTATTCAAAATCATTTACTCTCTTCAATCCCTATCATTGCTCCTACATTAACTATCAACTCTGAACTTCCTCTTCTAACCTTCTCTTCAAGTATCACCACGTCCGACGACTCTAACACTCAAAGTAATGTCCCAGGTCTACTGAAACCCCGCTCCAAACTACACATTGGAGCTTTCAACGTACGCACCCTATGTCAAATCGGTCAGCAGGCCTCCTTAGCTAAAACCCTGGAATCTCGTATGATTGATGTGTGCTGTGTCTCCGAAACACGCATACAAGATCCTAGCGTGGTCATTCACTTGACCTCACCTTGCCAAAACGGCGATGCGACAAGATACACCCTCCGTTTATCTGGCGATTCGATAGCCAGCTCTCGTGGACTGGCGGGTGTGGGCATAGCGCTAAGCATGAGAGCAGAACAAGCACTATTAGAATGGATCCCTGTTAATAGTCGCCTATGTGCTGTTCGACTAAACGGCTCTGTAAGGACTCGGAGGAATAGGGACACTCGTCGCTGTCTTTTCGTCGTTTCCGCCTACGCTCCCACTGACTGCAGCCCAGACGAACTGAAGGATGAATTTTACAGAAACCTTTGTGAACTTCTTCAAAAAGCCAAGCACTCAGACATAGTAGTCGTCGCAGGTGACTTTAATGCCCAAGTAGGTAGTTTAGACCAAACAGAAAGACATTTAGGCGGGTATTTTAGTGTTCCAGCTCAGAGAACAGATAATGGTGACCGTCTACTGCAACTTTGCTCAGACAATCGTTTATTCTTAGCGAATACTAATTTTAGGCATAAGGAGAGACATCGCCTAACGTGGCGACCCCCTTCACCAAGACAACGATGGACTCAAATAGACCATATTGCCATCAGTCATCGTTGGAGAGGCTCGATAGAAGATTGCCGCTCGTTCTGGAGTACATGTTTAGACTCTGATCATGCTCTAGTACGAGCACGCATTTGCTTGCACCTCACTGGACGTAGAAAGACCATATTAGGAAAACCCATTAGAATTGATCTGAGCGACGAGAAGGTCAAAAGTAAATTTCAAGAACAGTTAGGGTCACAATTAGGTAACTCTGGAAACCAGGCTGATCCTGATTTTGCCTGGAATGATCTAAAAACAGCTGTAGAAACAGCAGCGTCATCTACTAGTAATTTGAACAGAAGGAGCACGAAAAACCAGTGGATTTCTGCGACATCTATGGCACTGATGAGCTCTCGCCAACTAATCCCGTCAGGCTCTGAACACGATGAAGAGCGAAAACAAATCAAGTCTAAATTAAGTAGAAGTTTACGAAACGATCGTGAGCAGTGGTGGGCAACGAAAGCAAAAGAGATGGAAAAGGCAGCGGCTTTAGGCAACACTAGGCAGCTTTATAGACTAATCAGGGAAACCGGAATTAAGAAGTCAAGGATAAGCGAAACTATCTGCGAGAAAGATGATACTGTAATCTGCTCTCAACCCAGACGTTTAGAACGATGGGCCGAACACTTCAAGGAACAGTTTAGCTGGCCTTCAGCTACTCTACAATTACCCAGCATTTCCACTCAAGCTAAATGGAACATTGAAGTAGGCCCCCCGACATTAGCTGAAGTTCAAAAAGCTATATCTAACCTGAAACGAGGAAGAGCAGCTGGTCCAGATGGGCTAACCCCAGAGGTTTTCAAAGATGGTGGTCCAGTCTTGGCGATTAGGTTGACTAGTATTTTAGCTAAAGTCTGGGAACTAGATAAAATTCCATCCGAATGGTCTAAATCACTAATAGTCCCAATATATAAGAAAGGACCAAAATCATCTTGTGATAACCATAGAGGGATTAGTTTGACTAATATAGCATCTAAAATACTAGCCTCAATAATTATCGGACGTTTAACAAAGACTCGTGAACTACAAACACGAGAAAACCAGGCTGGCTTCAGACCTGGTCGTGGTTGCATCGACCACATATTCACCATTCGTCAGGTTTTAGAACACAGGCACGCCTACCGGCGTCCTACAATGGTGGTTTTCCTCGACTTAAAGGCAGCATTCGACTCAGTTGACCGTGAGGTTCTGTGGCAGTGTCTGTCATTAAAAGGTGTACCTCAGAAGTACATAAACCTTGTGAAGGCTCTTTACTCGAACACTACCAGTCGAGTGAGAGCTTATGGCGAACTGTCATCTGACTTTGCGACCTCAAGTGGTGTCCGTCAAGGCTGCCCACTATCTCCGTTTTTGTTTAATTTTATCATAGACGTGCTACTAGAAGCAACGCTTTCTTCGGCTGAATTTTCTGGGATTGATCTCTTTCCAGGAGGTCCACTTATCGACTTAGAATACGCAGACGACATAGTCCTGTTTGGTGAAGACACTGATAAGATGCAGAGTCTTCTGGTCGCACTGAGCAACAATGCCAGGATGTTTGGGATGCGTTTCTCCCCCTCTAAGTGTAAATTGTTACTTCAGGACTGGCCTGCGTCAACCCCTAAACTAAGGATAGGGAGTGAAGAAGTTGAATGCGTTGATAACTTCACTTATCTTGGAAGTCTGATCAGCCCTAATGGGTTGGTGTTTGACGAAATTTCTGCACGAATTCGACAGGCTCGTTTGGCTTTTGCCAACTTACGTCATCTATGGTGCAGGCGTGATATCCGTCTATCAACTAAAGGACGAGTATATTGCACGGCAGTTCGTCCTGTTCTACTTTACGGCTGTGAAACATGGCCATTAAGGGTAGAAGACACTCGTAGGTTACTAGCATTTGATCACAGATGTCCTAGAAATATATCTCGTACCTGCTGGGATCTCCGGGTAACTAATAATGAGGTTAGACGAAGGGTATTAGGGAATAATGGTAAATCTGTTGATGAGGTTATGAAACTTCATCGACTGAGATGGTTGGGGCATGTGTTACGTATGTCCGAACACCGGTTACCACGTCGCTCAATGATGACTAGTATTGGGGTGGGTTGGAAAAGGGTTAGGGGCGGCCAAACCAAAACGTGGCATCAGTCGTTGAAGTCACTAACTTCTGGTCTGAGCCACATTGGTAGATGTCGACTACCTGGTTGGGGTCCGCGCGACTGCCGTACCCAGTGGTTGGAGACTCTTGGTGACATGGCTCAGAATCGATCACAGTGGCGTAGGTGTATACATTCTTTGTCTTCATGTACACCTTGAGACTAAAATTACTCTACCTTTCTTTCTACAAATTAATTTTTTTTTCTCTCTCTCTCTCTACATATTATATCCTTATATGCAATCTTCCTTTTATATATTACTACCATTAAAGTAACTGATTCAATGAATTCGGTGATCATCTTGCTATGCTGTTGAGGTGTGGCAACTTGGACCGATGCACTTATGTGCCTGGTCCTACGTTGTATCTGTCTGTCTGTCTGTCTATAACTTTTCTAAATATTGAACTTCAAGACCTTACAACTCCATACTATGACTAGCGCTTTCTTGTTCTCTGTTTAACTTAGTCTTAAATTATGAATGGCATACATTGTTGTGAACTCAGCTTCTATTTGTCTACATTAAATATGCCAACTCTATAGGATCATTAAAATAGAAACCTACTAATGATAATCATAATGAAACTGATTTGATTATCCAAACGTTTTTGCCATGAACATTATTCACTGCAGCACACCCTGATATTCTTGATGCAGAACACAATTACAGTGGAAGTTATGCATTGAAATGTAACTGCACTGTAATATACAGAACTTATTTGCCGAATGGACTGGAAAAATGATCGAAAATTCTGGATGCAGGTTACTTAGTGAGCATAGAAAACATTGTGGATAAATCTGACAGATATCTTCCATCATTTTTATATTTTCTCCTTTGAGTAATTTTCGGATTGCCCTGTGAACGAACAACGTCTATTTTGAATTTTTGGTATAAGTGCAATGATCTGTGGGGGCAAGCACTTTGTAATAACTGTAATGATACAGTGGTGTATTGTAGAACCAGTGATTAAGCACTGATAACGTTGCTGCTAGATAATATGAACAGTTTTCAAATGATTTGATCAGGTGATGAATGTCCTTCAAGTGAGGTGGTTAGAATGTGTATTGTATAAGCCGGATCAGGGCTTACCTCTGTGTGGTATGATGACTGATGTATAAGTGGTATTAGGGTTAATTGAAACTGGGGACGGGGAGACTGAAACGTGTCACTAGTCCGTGAAGTCGTCGATTTTCGGCTTTTGCCGTGTCAGTAAATTTTAACGGGTTTGTTAGAGTTGTTGTGATTGTCGTAGCTTTTGGGTGTCGATGATGGATGTGATTGCTCAAACTTGGTCGAAATATCACAGTCGTATGCATCGTTTGTGTTTTGTGAAATTGTTGACCTTTGTAATTTGTATATGGCTTTGTTTCCACGAATTAGTATTTTCTTCTTGAATCATGCCACTGTTGTTACTACTAGGTGTTCTACTTTGGTATTTTCTTTGGTGTGCAAATATTGAGTGACAGCTTGGACCGATGCACATTCACCTTATGTTTTACGCTGTACATATGAAATTTACCCAACGTTCACTTCAATACTGTGTGACCACCTTGAAGTTCTTCAGAATGAAAATTTTTTCGTTATATTATACATGAATAACTCTTTATACCATATAACTGATAAATGGCTATCTGAAATCCTAAATTTTTTTTTAGAAATCAGCTGAATGGATTATAAGTGCTTGCTTTTTTGACCTTTTTGATTCTGTTTTTTTCGTTAACGTGATGCAGACAGCAGATATTACTTTACTATTCATCAATATTTCCTCATGAATAGAATAAGTTATTTATTTATGCTGAAACGTCAGCATTAGTGCTTGGTAACATTATATAAAGAAATAGTATGGATTATATACCATCAAATTAAAACATACTCTTAGTTTCCATTCATGTTTTTATTGCTTGTTTTGCTACTGTGTCACTCAAATTATCTACTAGAATAATTTATAATCATAATCCTACTTAAATAATTCATTCAATAAGTAGATTAATCTTCTCCTATCAGGCAAGTATAACAACTAAATTGGACGATTTTAGAGGATACACAATTACTAAAAAATTAAAACAACAAAGCGTAAATATAATAGGTGATATAAATTTGTAATGTTCCAATAGGTAGAAATTGCATTTCTAACGTTTCACAACTTAGCGTAAGCTGCTTCCTTATAGAATAAATAAATAACCAAATTAAATCAACACAAGATTAAATAATACAAACGAACGGATCAATATATTCAGTACAATGCTTAAATCAAATTCACTTTATGAAGTGAAAATGCACTCAATAAGTTGCCATTTTTAAACTGTCTGATCTAAAGAAATTTGAATGGGATTCTTAGTCTTGAAGTGTTCCCCGGATATAGGACCAAGTTGCGCTTGTCGTATAACCAAAGACACTTCTATCGAATGGACCCCACTCTTACGAATGAGAAATCAGAAGGCAATAAAGGATGGAAGCGAAACTGTATTTGAGCGTATACAGAACTTTAATGGGATAGCAACGTCTAGGCTGACAAACTAGAGAGAGATGCTACCCACGGTGGTTCGAGTCGTGATCTGGTGGAGATGCGTGACCGCGCGCCTTCAACTAGCAGTGTCCGCTAAAACAAACATGGTCAGCATCAATGTCGAGAGCCTATGCAACTATTTATTTTGGGGATTATTTACCGCTACAGCTCACTCCCCCCCTAATGGGTTCGTGAGGACCTTAAGACGTGCCAGCCAAAGGATAAAACCCAATGCGTCAGACATTGGTAAACGTTCCTTCGATAGCTTGCGATGTTGTGCAGCTTCTGGACGTCTGTACCTAAACTAAGGTGTCGTTGCATAAAATAATTGTACATAAAATAAAATTCTTGTTTCTTCCACGTTCTTCTGTTTGTTTCCAGACGGCCTGGAAGTCAAAAAGAAAAAATAAAATTTAAATCTGTGCGTTGTGTGTACAAAAAAAAATAATTGTTAACTCGATGCGTCTATATAAAAAAACGTGTTGAATACCGACAACAAATAATGAAAAGTTTTTTTTTTTTTTGACACAAAATTTCATAAAGTGCACACAATAAAATTATTATTATTAGTTTTTGTAGAAAAAAAATACATAAATAATAATAATGGGTTTATCGATTTTTATTTTTTTTTGTTATTATTTAAGACAACAAGAAAATTGTAATACGTACGTGGGTAGTGGGAGGAAATCAGTAAACATAGTATTCGTTTAGGTTTTCTGGAAATCGAACTTTTCTACCAGAACGCGTAGCTTTCGGCGTTACAAGGCTCTTTGATGCTTCTACTTGCGTGTTAGTTACTGCTTGAGGCGTAATGACTTCGTTCGTGCTACGTTTTCCAGGTGTTGCAGCGAATTCGACACTAAAAGGTGTACCTTCTAGGTAGGCTGCTTTGAGGCGGTCAATGCTGACGTTATCCTCGTGGCCATTCTTGTCAATCGTATAGTACTTTGTTTCACGTTTCAGGACCTTGTATGGCCCTTCGTAGGTTGCGTCGAGAGGTCGGCGTACGGCATCACGACGTACAAAAACGTGTGTACTATATTTTAAGGCAGGTTGGATAAAGATGTCTGTCGATTGTTGTCGGGTTTGAACTGGCTTAACTGAACGCATAGCATTTGTAAGCCGATTCACGTAAGAGTTCATATCCAGGTTTGCCGAAGTGGAAGCGGTTTCCACAAACTCACCTGGTAGTCGAAGAGTCGTTCCGTAGACTAATTCGGCGACACTACATCCAACATCTTCCTTTACAGTGCTGCGAATCCCGAGTAAAACTAGTGGTAAGGCGTCGGTCCACTGAGGGATGTTTGTTGCTGAAAGTGATGCTTTCAGTTGTCGATGAAATCTTTCTACCAAACCATTAGATTGTGGGTGGTAGGCGGTCGTCCTGAAACGTGTAGTTCCAAGAAGTTTGGTCAGAGCGTGGAACAATCCAGATTCAAACTGACGTCCACGGTCTGTCGTTATTATAGATGGACAACCAAAGTTGGCTACCCATCGTTCGACGAAAGCGCGAGCAATCGTTTCACTAGTGATGTCTTTAAGTGGAATCGCTTCTGGCCAGCGTGTAAATCGGTCCACGCATGTCAGAAGATAAGAAAATCCATTTGATTCTGGTAGAGGTCCTACCAAATCAAGGTGGACGTGATCGAATCGAGCGTCAGGGGTTGAGAAAGTGCCTAGGGGGCATTTGTTATGTTGGATTACCTTGTTCTTTTGGCAGGATATGCAGGTGCGTGCCCATTCTTTAATATCCTTATTCATTTTTGGCCAGCAGAATCTATCGGTAATCAGTTTACGTGTAGCACGAATTCCAGGATGAGAAAGGTTGTGCAATGTGTCGAAGATAACTCGTCGATAACTCCTGGGGACGACTGGACGGGCTATACCTGTAGAAGAATCACAAATTAAAGTGTTCTTACCTTTTCCAATCGTTTTGGTTTGGAGTTGGAGCGTTGTTGCAGCTAACTCGTGATGAAAGTCGATATCTTCACTTTGAAGTTGAGCTAGTTTAACAAGGTCGATTCCTTGGATACGATTCAAAGAATGTATTCTCGATAAGGCATCAGCAACTACATTGTTAGCTCCCGATATATGTCGTATGTCCGTAGAGAATTGGGAGATATAGTCAAGATGACGCGACTCTCGTGGAGAGTACTTATCTGAAGATGATTTCATCGAAAACGTCAGTGGTTTATGGTCGGTGAATATTGCAAATTCCCGGCCTTCGATGGAATGTTGAAAATGACGTACAGCACAGTACATAGCTAGAAGTTCACGTCCAAAAGTACTGTATCTTGATTCGGTGTCGTTTAATCGTCTTGAGAAAAATGCTAAAGGCTGCCAAGCTTGGTTAGTCCATTGTTGCAGAACTGCGCCAATCGCTGAGTCAGAAGCGTCGACCGCAATGCTGACGGGAGCCTCAGTATTGTAGTGTGCTAGCATAGTTACTTTGGCTATTGCCTCTTTAATTGCAACGAAGGCTTTCTTTGATTCTGAATCCATTTTGACCGCCTTTTTGTTCCCACGAAGTTGATCTGTTATTGGTTTCATAATAGATGCACAGTTGGGGATAAATCTTCTGTAAAAACTTACCAAGCCGTTGAAAGCTCGTAACTGCTTAATGGTTGTTGGTTCCGGATACTCCAGAATTGCCGCCACCTTGTGTTTTTGAGGCTGTATACCATTAGCATCAATGGTATGCCCCAGGAAGTCCAACGAAGTTGTTCCGATTTGACATTTTTGTATATTAATAGTGATTCCTTATTGCTGCAGTCTTTTAAAAGCTATGTCCAAATGTTTCATGTGTGTTTGCTCGTCTGGGCTTGCTATCAAGCAGTCGTCGACATATGCATGGACATAGTCGAGCCCGCAAAACACGTCGTCAATGAAACGTTGAAACGTTTGTGCTGCATTCCTCAAGCCGAAGGGCATTCGAAGGAATTCGTAAAGACCGAACGGGGTTACAATAGCCGTTTTTGGGATGTCATTTTCTGCCATCGGTATTTGATTGTAGGCTTTTACAAGATCAATTTTTGAAAATACTTTCATTCCCTTTAACGTGGCCGTGAGGTCGTGGATGTGAGGTAAAGGGTAGCGATCTGGAGTAGTTTGTGCGTTAAGACGTCGATAATCACCGGTAGGACGCCAATCATTGCTGTCTTTCTTCGGGACCATATGTAATGGAGACGACCATGGGCTGTTGGATGGGCGGATTATTCCCAGGTCAATCATATGGTCGAATTCGTTCTTAGCAACCCTTAATTTTTCGGGTGCTAATCTGCGTGCTTTGGAGAATACAGGTTGACCTGTAGTCGTGATGTGATGTGTAACATTGCTGGTTACACATGATAACTTCGATGTCGCCTTATTCAGGTCCGGATACTTGTCAAGTATTGGCTGAAAATAAGGGTTAATTAAATGCTTAAAGCGAAGAGGACATAGGCTACAACCTGAAGCAGTGGTTCCACGTACGTACAGCTTTGTGTTGCTGTCGACTAGCCTCTTTTTGCTAGCGTCCACAAGCAAGTTGTGGTGGCTTAGTAAGTCTATGCCTATGATAGGTATTTTCACATCAGCGATAGTGAAAATCCAGTGTATGGGTTTTCGCAACCCCACGTTTAAGTAGACATATTTCTTACCATACGTGGCTATTTGTTTTCCGTCAGCTGCCTGTAGATCAAATGCAGCTTCATGTTGGCGATCAGATGAAGTTGCAGGAAGGACGCTGACTTCTGCGCCAGTATCGACGAGGTAGCGAACCTTCGTTATCACATCAGAGATGAATAACAGGCGGCTGTTTCCACCGGCTACGGTTGCCGCTAACGCGTGCCGGCGGGATAGTTTCCCGACGCAGTAGGTTTGAGGCTAGGGAAACAACAGCGGTTTCTACATTTATTTGATTCCTTGCCATAGGTGTTGTGGTACCAACACCAATGTGGATTTTCTGTTCGTCGACGTCGAGATGAGGATCTTTTACGCGACGAACTTCGTCGTCGAGGATTGTTTGGTCGGCGTTGCTCGTGTAGATCAAGGAAACGGGAAAGAGTATGGCACAATTTAGTAATTTCGGTTTCGGTTTCTAGAGGTTTTTCTGTAACAGAATAAACCTCATTGTGGCGAGTTCTGGTGATCTCCAGAATTCGATCGGCAGATGAAGCTAGTTCATCTACTGGGTTGTTGTTAAAAGTTACTAACACTGCTTGCACTTGTTGTGGCAGTTTTGATAAGAATAGTTGACGGAAGAGTCGTTTGTCAAAAGTACGTTGACCTATTACCTCTTTCATGCGCAATAACATTTCGGTCGCAGAACCGTTACCAAGATCAATAGTATGAAACAACTCATCAAGACGTTGTCTGTCAGACAAATCTCTTTCGTTTAAGAATCGATTTTTTGAGTTGTTCGTACGGTTCTAGGCATTCAGGACTAAAAAAGAAGGGGGTGACGTACCTGTTCAATTCACGCGGAAGTGACCTTACAACCGCCAGAAATTGAACGCGTGGATCAGTCACACATTGGTTTTGGAATTCTGCTTCTGCGTAGCAGAACCAGGCTTCGACATTATCTGCGCAGAAAGGAATGAGCTGAAAGTTTGGAGGCGTAGGGGTCTTAATCCTAATTAGCTTAGGAGTCTGGTCTGACATCATAAAAATAGTAATGAATGCAAATACAAAATTACTGTGAAAAATATGCGGTAAAAAAAAATTAAACCACCAAAATTACTCTGTTTTAAACTATAAAAAGGAACGGACTCACAGTAAATTATCGTGTCCAGATCACGTTGAGCTCACCAATGAAGTGTTCCCCGGATATAGGACCAAGTTGCGCTTGTCGTATAACCAAAGACACTTCTATCGAATGGACCCCACTCTTACGAATGAGAAATCAGAAGGCAATAAAGGATGGAAGCGAAACTGTATTTGAGCGTATACAGAACTTTAATGGGATAGCAACGTCTAGGCTGACAAACTAGAGAGAGATGCTACCCACGGTGGTTCGAGTCGTGATCTGGTGGAGATGCGTGACCGCGCGCCTTCAACTAGCAGTGTCCGCTAAAACAAACATGGTCAGCATCAATGTCGAGAGCCTATGCAACTATTTATTTTGGGGATTATTTACCGCTACAGTCTAATCATCTACTGTAAACTTTCAAATTCAAATCGATATATTGATTTCAACTTATATAGAAGAGCCAGCAAATGCATTACTTCAGAAGATTCAAGCATTCTACAAAGCCACCAACACTCTTGAAGGTGCATTAATTTAAACAGAAAGCGAAATTCCTTTCATTTCTACACAAAATTGTGTCTACAGGTTAGGTTGGGTTGATTTTGGTGCTTTCTATATCTGAGAATGTTATCTAGAAATCTTAATTCGTACCAAAGGATATAAAAGCTACGCTAAACTACCTCCTTATAATCCTGTTGAACTTGATAATTACAAATCAAATCAGCAATGACATTACATGCTATTTATCATAACCTTAAGATCGATTTTTAAAATATCCAAATCACTCAAAAAGGTTTTTCTAATTATCAAGAAAGACAAATAGCTGGAACGCTTCACATATTGTTAAATTCAACTACACTTAACAAAAAGTAAGACCATATTAGTCATTCAACATGGACTATCCAAACGACCATACTTAAACTGCATCAAATTTCATCTATGTTAACACACATACTATCAGTCTTCATTTCACACTATCATATTCACAGTACACTAGCATACACAAACATGTCTCACTTTAAATTACCTTGACCCAATTGACTTGACATGACACGATCAGACTTGTATTTTGGTTATACTAAATTGTTTTGATTTTGATTCATTCTATTGTATTATTCAATCTTGTGTTGTTTTAATTCTGTTACTTACTTATTCTCTAAAGAAACGGCTTACATGAAGTCGCTAAGCATCAGGAATGTTAATTTGTACCTATTTGAACACTACAAATATATGTCACCTAATATTTTTATAAATAACCTATCTAATGCTCAGTTTATTTGAAATTATTAAACCTAACCTTGGACTGAGATGTTTTGTGGAGATTGATTTTTTTACTTGATTAAATATGTCATAGATTAATGTTGGCAGGGTACCACTGAAAACCATGGAGTACTGGACAGTTGTTTCGCCCTAGTATGGGACTCCTCGGCAGTGCACACCTTGGACTCCTCCTCAGGGGTTTCAGGTTGGTGAACATTTCATCCTCTGCTCTGCTGAGGAGTCCCATTATATGACAGGACAGCTATCCAAAGCTCTCTGGTTTTCAGTGGTACCCTGCCAACATCAATCTGTGACATATTCAGTCAACTAAATCTTACCTTGCTAATGACACGAACAAAGCATGTATGATAATATATGCAGAATACAAGGGTTCCAATGTATTTCATTGTTTTCTCCTCAGTTACATTTGGTTTATTTGGTTTAAAAAAATAACACACAAATTTTGGTGAATCATTAATCATCAGTGAGAATTTAATTGTTTAGAAAGTAAAATTACCAAAGTTACATTGTGATTATCGTGTGGAACCCAGGACAAGAATTTTATCTTATCTGAAAGTCACCAGCTGGGTGTACCTACCACATCCGTGTTGATGTTTATACCGGGACTTTCATTCATTCCATTTGTATAATGCTTCACTGCTTTAAATTTGATCTTTAACAATAACAACGGGACAACACAAACAACTACAAGTATATATATATATATACTTGTTGCGCAATTGTGTGTCTGGACTCAATAGCTTAGTGGATAACGCGGTGATGTTTGACACGGATTGATTAGGTTCGAGTGGCAATTTCGACACTAAGGGCAGAGCAGCTGAAGATGTCATATAAAAAGCATCAAAGCAGTGAGAGTTTAAGTTTCTACTGATGTCCTTAATGAAGATTACATTCTATTATACAGCATTCATTCACTAAATGAACCTTCGGAATAATCGAAATTGCTGAGTAATATACATTTATTAAACAGCGAAAACCCTACAGATAACCCGAGCCAGTCTTAAGATACAAGAATTTCATTTGTTTGTATTCGTTACAGAATGGTCTCGGGTCTCATTGAAAAAATGTACTAGACAGCCGTTTTATCCTATGATAATCCTGAGTGGGAGTACGAACACATGCCTCCCACCATAGACCGGACCAAGGATCTTCAAATCTTTTAGCGGACTTGTAACAGTGCAATCTATTCCTTTCAATAGATTCTCGTAATACAAGATCTATAAGACATTATGAAATGAGATAAATTCTTTTTTTTTTCCTTAAGGTGCCCTAAACCTTTCACATATGAACAGTATCATAAAATATTTTAATAATCTAATTTTACTGCATACATAAAGTCTTTTAGTTTACTAGCAAATAATAATGATTACTTTTTTCCCATATTTACAAGTTCACTTTATAAAAGAATAAATAAGAGAAAGATACTATAGTGTAATCATGATACATGTGAAATTCGCTACGATTATAATAGATAGATTGATAAAAATGATAGTAATTAACAAAACCAATAAAAAGGTAATCATAACATTGGTAATTAATATTAGTAATAATAATAATAATAATAATAATAATAATAATAATAATAATAATAATAATAATAATAATAATAATAAAAGTAATAATAATAACCGTAGTTGAAGCTGGTATAAGATTGTTTCTTGCTTCACAATGTTTCTTTCTATCATTCATTTCGTTCGTTAACATAAATTGAACTTGTGAGAATATAGAAAGTAATTATCATTACACTCTACTAGCGATTGAACTAAATAATTTTGTTCAGATTATGCCACCAACTGCATTTATCATGTTCTGTGTCCAACAAATGGCGTACAATTGAATTATGAAGATTCTTACGTATACACTCATTCAAATATGTGGGTGTTTGCCTTTCTGTACTTTTAACATATTTAACTTTTTTGCCAATAAACACTTTTATCTTCCAAGCAATTAAGCTGAACTCTGATGTTAATGATTTCTTAAAAATGTATGTTATTATTTAGAACCAAATAGGCGTATCAACTTGTGTATAACTGAAGAGAAAATAATGAAATACGATGAATTTCTCCAGTTCTACAGACATTATCTTTTCTGTTTTATTTAACTATTCAAACTGATTTTTCTTGAAACAAAGTCAGAACTTGCAAAATTACTAGGCAAATTGAGAATATATCTATTTTTCTTTAGAAAGTTTTAACTTACTTGCATGAAGAATTCAGTTGAAAAACACGACAAATTTATCATCTTAACCCACTGTGGTCGATGTCGGTGTTATACTTTGAGATGAGTGGCTGATTGTATATGATGGTGAATAGAGGTAACTCGGTAGCCAATTGCTTAATCCAGCCTTGTCTTAACGGTTCGACGCAGACACAAAATTTGACTAATTGATCAAAAAGCGAATGAGTCACACTACGTATATGTAACAATAGTGGTAATAACTAATAATATGCAAAATATATACAAGCTTCAGTGACATTTCCTCAAACATATTTGTCTCACAATCACTAACTAATGACATGTCTTCCTGCAGACAAGTCAGTTTACAGTGTTTCATATCTTTAAGTTGTATGATCACTTGAATTTCAACTTCGATTGTCAAATCCTAGTGTCATAACATTATCTTTCAGATACCACGACTCTATATCCCTAAGTTCCAATACTACATTGATATGACGAGTTCAACCTAACACGATTAATACAAGAATATAGTTCAACGAGAAGGGATTAGAATGTACTTATAGAGTAATAATTGGGTTTTAGATTTAGGAGAAGATAAATAAATAGAGAATCTGCGCTACTGTCACTGATATTGAACTATATCACCCGATTTATTCAACTGCTGTTCTCAATTATCACATGAACTCCAACCAGGCAACTTGCTTCCACCAACACAGACCAACAGTTAGTGACTTCAGGGATTAATGCCAATTAAATATTGGCTACCCCTAGTTTTCTTTCATCCTACAACTACACTAGCCAACATCATGCGTCACGGTAGATAGTGTGGCTGTTTATGCGTAATACATATCCTAACCATCTCAGTTGATAAAGATTCATAAGTAAATTTTTTTTCCTTTAAAAGTGTTCTTCGTCTAACCTCATTATTGTCTACTCAGTTGTTCCAGGATACGCCAGAGATACTCAAGGACTTATAGGCCACCCATTTGTTTTATTTTCATAGTCTGCATTTCACAGCCATCGGGATTTATAATGTGAACCAATGTGCAGTATACTTATCCTTCGTTTAGCATACGGGTATCATGCTTACGGAATAGGTGGTGCGAGTTGGAAAATCCAAACAGGTTTTCCTAAACCATATTGATATTTATTCAGATACTAACCTCTATGGATGTTAAGACTTTCAAGATAAGTCGTTTTCCTTTTTTTGTTACTCTTTCATCTATCATACGTTTATTGGTGGGCATTACATCACTAAATTAAATTTTTTAACGCCTGTCACTTACAATCAACGCTTGCGTACAAACTTTCTGTTTAGTTATATGACAATATTTGACTAAGACTTACCATCATCCTCTTATATTATTGCTGTAAATTCATCATTAGTTAAATTCTTCTTGTAATATATAAAGTATCCAGTTATAGAATCTTTTAATTAGATATCAGTCTTTGTTAAAATAACTTAGTTAGTTACTTCTTGATACCTTAATTAGGCTGTGATTTTAATTAATAATTACCGTTTTTAGTCTTACGGTTAAATAGTATTCTAACTTTTGGCTACATCCTATCACTGTTCAACAAACAATTTTCATGCATTCTTTTTGTAGTTAATCTGGTCTGTAGTTTTGTGACAAATAATGTGGACTTTTTACTCCATTAATTGAATTACTCATATGGTAGGATGGTTACTTCGGTAATTTTATTATCTAAACTAGAAATACAAGCTTGTATTAGATTGATTCTGACTAAATAAGGCTTATAAAAGTTGAAGAGTTTTATTGGGCATCTGTAATTTTAAATACATGGTTCAGAATCGATCACTGCCACAAGTTTATTAATTCATTGTCTTATTCTAGATCCCAAGTTCATTATTCTTCTTCGTATACGGTTACTTTATTTCTTTCTGTTGAAATATGTTGTAATGTTAATCTTGTAAGTTTGATCTCGTCGTGGTAATGTGGTTTTAACAACTTGGAGCTATTCACATATAAAGCAGGTCCTACAGTGTTCGTAGCCGACTAACTGAGTGACATTGAAAATACAGGAAGCTTCCTTGGATGTCAACTCAGTAGACTTAGGTCTAAGGTTCAATACCCATCAGGGCCATGAAGCAGCACTTACGAAGAGCCTCGTACTAAGACAAAACTGCTGTCCAGTGATTTGGGAAATTTATTTTTCACTGCTTATAAACACTTTCTAATATAACCGAATAACAGTTCTGTCTTAGTCGATCTAGTGCAAATGAATCGTAATGCTAATGCATCAAATAATCATTTTCAATAAAAATTTCCCTAAAACAGTTGTCCTTTGAATACACCGAATAGCTGTGCGAATGTAAGACACATATTTACATCGAAAGGAAACAGTCCCGATTTCTTTCTCTACCTTGTTAGTTCTTGAAACCAATAACTCAATAATTATTTCTAAATCTCAGGCTTTCCTCGTAATTCTGAACAGCATCATCAGGGCTTATTTCACTTAGAAGCAAGCTGTGCAATTATTCGCCTATCGGTGAACTAGCTTGCTCTGATGACTTTGTGTATGAATAGTTATCAGCTTTACTTTTCCATATATTACTGTTGTTATTGTTGACGATTTTATGGTAAATGTAAATCAACTACATTACCATAGGTCAATCAAACAGGACAGTCAATGAAAACACAAAGCTGATAAGACCTATGAAACCAACCATCCGCATACGACGTCAGAACAAGCCGTTCTAACGCTTGTTGACTAACTGTGCTACTCAATAAGGACTGATTTTGTTATACAGAACATTAGAAGCTTTACAGTTAAACTGTCTTGCTTTAAGAACACAAAATTTTTAAATCATCACCATTATTTCAACCTATTTCAAAGTTTTAAATGGTGTCATTTTCTCTACATTTCGATAAATAAAATGTATCTTATTTACACTTACCATATATTTACTATCTATTACTTAAATATACGGATTATGTAAACACTGATTAAATGTTTACTTTTGTTATCAATTATATTATTTCTATCAGTCTTGCTTTACTTGTATTTATTTCCATTATTATTCACATAATTTCATTTGATCTAAAACTTTTTTAAAATACACACAGTGTACTATTCATTCCAACACTTATAAAACAAATAAATGGTAGGGAGAACTAAGTAGTTATTAAGTTCTTTCACTAGACTCCTTAATGTAGTTTATCCTAAATCCAGTCGGGGATCGGTCCCAAGAACCTTAAGTAGTCATCTAGTCATTGAATCACTAATTTTGCGACCCAAGAGTACACATTTCCAACTACTATCAATTCACAATTATCCGATTCTCTACTTTACTGAACTGACCTGGTTACACTCACTCTTCTAAATTTTTCGTACCTAGAGTACCGTGAAATTTAATCACGGGTATATGGTTAAAAGTTGAACAAGTCTCAATGAAACCCAGCCACTTTAAATTTCCTAACTGGATTTCTAAAACGTGCTTGCTTTAGAATTAGCCATTTCTCTGTTAGTAAATATATATACATAATAAAGTAAGCAGTTAATCAGATTATTGATTCAATAAAAAGAACCTTAATAAAGTTAGGAGCACTAATTATGTATTATTGCAACAAATTTTTACTTGATGTGCAATGTTAAAATCATTTCATTTGGACTAACGTGATTTAAAGTGAAACATAATTGTGTATGGCAGGTATTAGAATAGCTGATTTTCGATAGGCTAATTTGGATTTCGCTAGGTGACTGCTGATTGGCAATGTCGATAGTTTAGGAATATGTATTCAAGTTAGTTACGCACTTGAAGTATTAATTAATTTTCATTTGTAAATGTAGAACCTGATGAGAGTCTGTCGAAAAAATCATTCTTTGTTTATATATCTTAGTTTAAGAATCGTTCAAGCTTGCCCTGTTACTAGTTCGCAGCCATAAATGAAGTAGCAGTAACATTAAGAATAACAACAGACAAATTGGAGGAAATCATGCAACTTAGGGTTAGGTTTGGAGTGTTTAGGATTTAGATTAGAATTCGATCGCTCAGATTTATCGTTATCTGCTGTTTACCTTTGTGTTCAGTTAGTGAAATAATATTGAGCTGATAATTAATTTATTTTGGTCTTTGCGTAGCAACACTGAGTATCGCTTGAGAACACTTATCGACTGAAAAAAAATCATGGGTTAAAAAATAAGCTTATTTTGCTGTTTAACCCACCCACCCACCCCCCTCCTACATACACACACTCACGATTTAGTATTAAGGAAATTTCTGAAGTTTAATGCTACGAGCAATAAATAATCTCTTGGATAGTACTTTGAAGAGATGATAACATTAAAGCATAACATCCTATACGAAAGCCCTTTCTCAGAAATATTTGTAAAATGCTACTATAATAAAAGTAAAATAATAAAACCATTTCACACTCCACTTCAAAAGAAATGAAATTGTCGAAATATTGATGACTGAACTACGAAAACAACTATTATGTTGTGATTTGTTTCTGCATACTCCATACGTCTTCATTTGCGTTTTAAAGCTCGCCTCCTGAAAAGACAGTTGCGATTCCACTAATCTATCAACGCTTTCTTGAAGTGTTCAGTGTAACTGGGTATATGTTGTAGTGTGAATGACTGATTGTGCGGGCTTATTTATTTTGTGGAACTACAAAAAAGGAAAAATAAATTATAGATTGCCCTTACTCATCTATTTGCACATTGTTATGTTCATTCTAAGCTGGTCTTATACTGTTTCCTGTTGCTTCCCTTCTTATCTCCTACCTATTCTGTCTACGACTCACTTCATTTTTTGCCTGCTATATACTATTGCCATGTAGTACGATGTTCCGATATAGATTATTCATATTAAATCTTGCGAGTTGTATCCACCACTGTAGTATACTTGTTAATGTTTCCATTCATTGAGACCAGCGGAATACTAATTTGAACTCAATAGTAAAGTGGAGGTTTATGTATTTTGCATTGGTGTTATTTTTTAGCATAGGTGAGATACGTTGACTCTCCAATAAATATATGAATTGATATCGTAAAAGCTTTATTTCGAACAGTTAAGGTCATCCTCTTCTATATACTCTTATTCGTTGTTTAAAATATCCTTGAAATTTTTCAACATTCATGTTTTGCTATTTAATGTCTTATCATTTCCACGTTTCTAAATTCAACTAGTTGACAATTTGCCTAAATGAAGCACGTCTGTTAAAATATCCATTTATAGTATTTCATAAATACATGCAAAATGCACTATTTTTGACTTATAACACTCACTAATCTACACTTAAGACTGAATTTGGATTGTTGCCGGCAAGTGAAATCTAGGACGTATATTTCACCTTATTCGGGACGCCTTAGCTGGATATATCTCCCACATCTCAGTATTGATATCAACACCAAAACTCATATTTGATCTATTAGTGCTAAACATAACCACATTATCCACTGAGCTACTAATTCCGTGCAAGAACACTTGTGCAGCTACATACAATTGACGACTTCAGAATACACATATAACAATAGAGATTGATAAATTTCACTCCTTAACAACTGCCGGAAGTTAAGAAATCATTTAAATCATAGATGCCTTAAACTTTCGAAGACGTCAATAGTTTTGAAATTGTATATTTACTGTTTTTATCAACATGGGGAGTGGGTTTTTGTCATAGTTTTGAATTATGTCTGTTGAAGCCTTGATAGCTATCAGTAACTAAGTTTATTCTGTTGGAAAGGAGCATTTTATTCGTGTGGACAACCCAGAACATCCTAAAATTTCCTGAAGGCTGTTTTGGTTCCATCAACATTTCATTTTGCTATTGCTTTGATTTGTTTAGCAGTTTACATATTAAGCAGGTCATTCATTGTGACTACATAAACACTAATAGGAGGTTCAAACCCTCGTCACTCTCACTAATCAACCATTTTTCCCAGTTTAAACTGTAAGTTATCTAATGATTCGATGGAATAAATTATCAATGCTGCCAAAAATTTCCGCTCTACTATTAGTAGCATTACTATTTCATTGGGGTATCGTTCATTTCGTTTTTGTCAACAAAACATGATATATGCTTAAAAAAAATAGACACACGTAGCGTGCAATCCTTTTTTCTTTGTTGCTTTCGAAGCATCGTCCACGTATCGTGGAGCATCCAAACAACCTATGATGAGGTTAATTACAGTGTACTAAACAAGCATGGCAAAATACTTGATGAAAATATGAATCTTCATCACATGAGCTGGTTGGAACATGTATTGTATATGCACATCTACACTATCCACCTTGACTCAGGATAGTGTCTGGTGCAGGAGTAGGCTAGAAAAAAACTAGGAATAGCCAACTCTTAACGTAGTATCAATCCATGAATTTGTTGACTGTTGGTTGCTGCTGTTTGGGTAGGTACAAACTTCTTTGTTGGGGTTCACACGATAACTGAAATAAAATGGTTAGATCCATTAAGAAGTATTGACATAGATGAAAATCGTTGACACTAGCACAATGTATCTCCTTGTTTGTCTCCTTTTAAATCTAAATTCCGATTATCATTTCATACATACTTTTTCGTTTCTTCTTGTTAAACTATATTCTGACATTATTGTTCTTAACTTCATCTAGTGGTGCTGACGTTGTATGGTAATTTGATTTAACGCGTATATGTACCATGCTTTACGTTGTTTATAATTGAAATAAAGCATTCATTTTTATCTTTTTGGTGTTTAGATTACGTATTCAAGCAGTGAATAAATTTGGCCCAAGCGAATATTCCACTAATATTGAATTTACTACATTTGCTCCATTGCCTATTGCTCCAGTATTCAGTCAGTTTACTAATTTAACATCAAATAGCGTTCGATTAGAATGGAATATAATTGTCGATGATAATGTTAACGATAAAGATGATTCTGATGACAGTAGCGTTGATGATCATAGTGATGATATTTTCAGTGATAATAAGACTGAAGAGAATATCAGTCATAAAAACACGAAAGAACCAAGCGTCGATAGAAATGATACTAACCTTCAAATCAAATTCTTCTCGTCTATTCACTCACCAAGAGCAACAACAACAACGAGAAAAGTTACGAAAACAAAACTTATCCGGCATGAAATCAAGAGAAAATCAACTAATTTATACATTACAAATGAGCAGAGAGCCAGATTCAGAGTATGTTGTAAATTATTTTTAACTAAAAAATTGTATTCTTTTGTAATTGATACCCTCTAATAAGATTTATTTTTGTCTTAGAGATGTATTGAGTAAAACGAAAGTATGGAGACGAACGAAACGGATTCCAGAACGTGACTTAAGGTTCAAATAAATATGCTGACTGTATTCATTAGAATTTATTAAAAGATAACGTAATTGCAGCAACAGGTGCTGTTGCTTGAGAACCATTTTATGCCATTACGATGTAAAGATAAAGTCTAGTAGTGTTACAAGATAAGCGTTATTTCATCCGAAGGTCGAACTTTAGACCTTTAGGATTTGTAATGATCATTTAAATTTTATACTACTGAAAGGTATCCAATGGTTTACATTTCACAACTTTAATAAATTTCTGAATTGTGCAACCACCATCTATTGCCACTGATGAATATCTGTTTCACACCGAACATGGTTAGATTCCACTGATCTCAGCTTCTTACTAAAATTCCTTGAATGAACAATCGGTCACTAGTAAGCATATTACTATAATTGTTGCGGATATGGTTGACTTCGGAAGTTTCCTGTCATGGACTGACCTTAGTTTGAGGATTTTTCATTGAATCTATCAATGTCTTTGTTGCTATAGCTAATAAATCTCGTGTTTGAGCTTAGACTACCGCTCGCTAATCAGAATGCTAGTATTTTCTAACTCGATCCTATGAAACCTCCCAAGTCACGTATTAATAAACAGAATAAGAGAAGGGAAGATTATTCTTCAGCAAGTGTTAATTACATATACAAAATCATGTGTAGTTAGTGTTTTAAGCTGAATTTATGAGACCCATTGAAATATTTATTTAATGAAATGTACCGAAGCCAATCCATGGTGTGAAATAATAATCTTCACAATTTTGTATAGTAATTATTTTGAAAATGTTCAGTCCGCTGACATTATTCTATTTTGTTATTACTTTTCTTTGAATAAGTAGTTCATATTTGCAATAGTGTGTATTTAACATCTATCTGCGGATTTCCAGTTTGTTATAATCTTCTTTATCTATTTCATTACGAGTAGACAGGTTATATACTTAAAAATCAAACAAATGGTGTGAATCAAGATCGACGATAAGAACGTGTTGTTTTCGCTTTTGAACTAATATATCTCGTCTACCAATGCATAAGTTCATATAATCGGCTGCAGAATTACCTTCTTAAACTAGTCAATACTAAGCATACTATTGAATGGGATCGCGTAATCCATCCGCAGCTAACTGTAGGTTAAAAATGTAAGTAGCCATAGGATGCTAGCTCAGTAGTCGATAGTTTAACTGCTCATCGTGAGGTCTGAATGGTCATAGTTCGATCCATGGGTGGTTGGAGGGAGATCATCGAAAGTTCTAGACTAGTATAAAATAACTGTTGCTTATTGGCTTTCACTGGTTACTTAACTATGGCCAATATGTGGTGTGAAAATTCAGATATTGTTGTTTTTTACTTCCCTCTAATTCGTTCATTTCTTTTATTTTCCTTCTTCTTTGTTTTGTTTCCCCACTTTGGCACATCAATTATAATTATAACTATATATTAGGATGACGATGATTACTAGCAGTTGGCTACTTGATAATCATGTTGTTTCTGGAAAGATTCAGCACATATTTATACATATATACACAAACATTCTATTTTTCATACTTCACTTCATATCTATGCATACAACTCAGAAGCAACTTGATAACACTTAGGCTGAACAAAAGTGTGTCAATTTTATCCAATAAATGTTTTCGTTCATTAGATTAGATTAAGCTGACTAATATTGTTTACTTTCATGTTTTCAATCTCTGCAGATTACTTTTATCATAAATAAAAATACAAGATTTTATTCTTGCCTATGACTATCAACCTATTGTGTTTATTCAACTGATAAATCGATTTATCTATGTGAAGACACTCATCTTAACCTTTTTCTGTGTTACTAATCAAGTTCTTCCATATATCATCTATTTGTCTTGTATTCGGATCTTTGAGTGATGATTTAATTTATTGAAAAGATTTACAACTCATCGTCACTACTGTCGAAGCTGGGTAGTTAACCAATCAGCTCAGAGAATAAGAAAATTTCACTGTCGTTCTGTAAATTAACAACATTTTGTGAAGGTAACCAATGAATAAACAAGACTCATAACACATTTTATGTAACATGTGAAATGACCATAAAACTCACTTCTACGTGAAGCAAGTACTGTTGTTATATGAAAGAACACAATACTAAAATCATCCATTTGATCTTTATGTCTTCTTAATCAGATCATCTGCATACATTTAAATGGAGATTCTCAAATAAAATGAAGTATAATGGATTGGCTATTTCATATTCACCTTTCAGAATACTATTAGATAATTAGCTAACCGTTTACGCCATTTAATTAGTAGCCACTTAGGGTAAAAATATTATTTTTATAAGGTGTTATTTGTTGCCAGAATGGTTCAGAGGTAAAATCACTCCTTTGATCGTGATACCAGTTAACGTGGATTCAAATCCCATAGAGTGGTTGTTGCTGAGTTCAAGCTGTGATAAGTACCACCTATTACAAAACGTAGGTTTACTGCTTCTTGTCACTTCAATAATCTTACGTATCTGAAGCCAGCAGATATTTTCCAACACTTTACATCTATAACCCCACTACAGATCGAAATCGAGACCTTAAACCTCACAGTAAGAGCTAATCCTCCAAATCACTGGATAAACATTGACTTATATTTTTGATTTTAATTAATTCACAATTTTTTGTTATTACTATAGGTCAGTTGTGGCGAAAATACCTCAGTGATAACTGCCACAGTGTGAAAATTAGTAACTCTAGGTCAAATATTACTGATAGTATCAATCATCTCAAGTCTGTAAGTACACCTTGCTGATAGTTGCCATGTATCACTGAAGCCCAGTTCAAGCACACTTTCTTACCGACTACCTCCAACCAGCCTTACATCAGCGATTGAGTACACACGATGTTTAGTAACTTAAACTAGTCACCTCATTGAACACTTATTAATATAATTCCATCATCTCTGATGACTAGACAGGCATGACATTGGTCACTACTCAGTGATTAGTTAATCAACTACAAATGCGTGAATTAATGATATCACATGAAATATATAACACAAAAATTAATGATTGTTAGATCTAAATTAGAAGTTAATTCTAATACAAGAATTTGTAACGATAACTTTAATGAAACTTACATTCATATTCATCACCCATCCACTAGATGAACGAAAAAATGATCGAAAATTTTGGATATAACACATGTTAAACACTGGAAATGTTAGGCTGATAACTTCAACTAAGTTCTGTTAATAAGAAACTTTTCAATGTTATCCTTTAATTTTAGTTGGACAACAATCTATGAAGGTCAATCGAATATGTATAAAGTGTATCGTTTATCGGAATTCACAATTTATCATTTTCGCGTTTGTGCTATGAATGAAACAGGTTGTGGATCATATAGTAAAGTACAAACAATACGTACACAGAAAGCATCACCACCAGCTGTACGAGGTGAAGTAAGACTGTAAAAATAGTCAATAACCATTGTAATACGTCTATCTATTAGTATTACTCTTACTACATAGCTGACTGACATAATATCAGTTTCTAAACGTACGTAGCCATTACTTTGAAGCTAAACTTTCCAATAACTTCCTAGCTTGACCTATCTTAGCCTAGTTGTCAGACCGTGCTGTTCTTTTAGCACAGTGAAAATAAAGTCTTACCTCAATCAATCAATCAATCAATGCCTGTTACCCCATGTAGAGCATAGGCTGCCAATCAGCATTCTCTAACCGACTCTGTCCTGTGATGGGCTTTCCTTTACAGCTCTTATTAAGTGCTCTTTATTCTATTCATGTCTGTCTCCAGTTTCCACAGTAATGTGTTCTTTGGTCTTCCTCTTTTTTCTTTGACTTTCAGGATTCCATGTTAATACTTGTCTTATGACACAGTTTGATGATTTCCTCAATGTGTATCCTATTCACACCCCTCACTAGCATCTTTTCCTGATTTCTTCCTCAACTGGATTCCAGTTGGTTTGTTCTCTGCCATAGAAGGCTGTTGTTGATGGTATATGGCCAACGGATCCGAAGTATCTCACACAGACAGTTGTTTATAAATACTTGTATGTTTTGAATGATGCTTTTCGTAGTTCTCCATGCAAGTTTCAGCTTAATACAACAGAAGTGTCTTAACATATGTATTGAAGATTTTGACTTTAATTTTGACTGACAGTTAGTTTGAGTTCCAGATGTTTTTCAGTTGTAGAAATGTTGCCCTCGCCTTTCCAATCCGGATCTCACCTAGCAGAGTTAAATAGGTTTAATGGGACTTGGAAACAATAAATTTCATAAACAATGTATGATAACGCTTCCACACTCACAAATTCCATGAAGTTAACTAATTAATAAGCGTTGGCGATGGTTTGCTTGAATAATATGTGATAGACATTTTGACGTCAATTAACCAGTCTTCCGGGATAAAGATATGCACAGGATGTTCGATAATTTTATTAGAGGCCAATGTTGTTTAACTAGCGAAACAAAACACCGGATATTTTTTTGATAGAAAGAAATCAACAACATTGTGGTTGAGTTTTTTTAAAAGGGAATTTAAGCTACATCGTCACCTGGTTAGCTGCCAGACGACGAAAAAGAGTATTTGTCTTAAAATCGATACTCTACAACAACCTGTGACTATGACTCATTGACTATTTAAGCCACCGTTCAAAAGCTAGTTGAACAAATAAAAAAGGTTTGGAAGTACTGCACATCTATTTCGTATTGGTATGGGACTTCGGCTGAGGCCCGTACTTGCGAACCCTTCAAGTGTTGTTAGAAGTATAAGGATGGCTTTCACTTCCCGCTTTCCACACTGTGGAAGGTTCCTTCTCCACAAAGTATGCGTAAAGGAAGACGGATTAGAGGTCGTCTTGATAACTCGGAAGCATCGCTGCATTTATCAAGGAGATAATCACTTATGGCTAAACACATGCGATATTTCCTAGGTGTTACCTCCGCACATGTACAATCCTTATAAGCGTGGTAGAAATCTATAGAGTAAGGTTGGATTTGCATTTTTAAGGGTCAACCTTTTCTAACCTACATCCTTCCTTCGTGAAATGGCACCATCTCTGCAATGCTGGTCTTCTGAAGGAAACACCATGCTGCCGTCGTATTCCCTCATTGTTAGTAATACGAATTTACGTTAAAATGTAAAATAGATCACTAACATTTGCAGTTTTGAGCTGTCCAGAAATGATAATTATGATTCATTCAATCCAGGACCAAGGAGCTATTCTATTAACCAGTTAGATATTACAAAAGTCCTACTAAGTGGTAATTAGGTAGGATGTCTCCAACTCATTCGAGGCTTCTGCTCCCTTCTGGATTTCTGAAAACCATCTCATCATCGTCGTATTATGATGTTGCTGAAAATTCCATTCTCACAACCTTTCATTCATTTCACTATTTGAAACAGACACTTGATACAAATCCAATGCCAATTATTGTAACTTTATACTCATTGATTTTTTGAGACTACATTTGATATAATTCCCTATTTTAATATCCAAGACTATATTTAGTCAGTTTTTCTTGAGCAGGTAAGCTCTTTAAAACGACACCTTGACATTAACTGTAGTTACCATTCCAATATAATTTTAAATGATGACTGTTATAGAGATATCTCTCTCTAACTAGTCTCAGATGTAAACATGTTCATTTACTTACGAGATACAGGTTTATCCACTCGGTTTTGAACCACCCTGTAAGCGTGAGGGTAAGGGATGCCACTTATTTACGAGAACTGAGATAGGTGAAGATGGGTTAGATTCTATGAACGTTTTGACCAGTTGAGCCGCTATCCAACCAGTATCGCTGGTAGTATTACATAACTTCTACCACTATCTCGGTATTCATCTTGTTGTGCTGATATGATGTGTTTACTTGGATCGATTCATGTTGGTGACGACTGACTAACAGAAACCATCAACCATCTGTTATGACCATGTCATTGCAGTGCAGCTCAATATGTTGAATGAAAAACATATCTAACTGAAAACCTGGTCATGAATCATCTGATGGAAATTATACCCTAATATGCAGTACTTACCCACTAAATGATCAAAAAATGGTAGGAAGCACTGGATTAAATACACCTATATGGGCTATAGTTAAGTCGCAGTGGCCTTTGGATCTGACTAGTAAACAGTTCACTTGTGACCTAATCGAAGACTCACTAGTTGTTCTAGTGAAATGTGAATGGTAGACCTCAGATCAATCGTGAGTTGAACAGTTACTAGTAATGTCATCGTCACACTACTATCACAAATTGATTGAATTGAGAATTTCGCCATTGGATACTGCCCGGCACACTAGTGCTGATAGTTACGCATTCACTACGAGGCCTGATGGTCCTGAGTTCTATCCGTGTTAAGGTCGTGGGTGCACACTGCCTAGGAGTTTCACATCAGGATGTACACAAGGATAACCTATCGGATATTGAGAACTTTGTGGATGACCTCAATGTATTTAGCTAGCTATATCACTGTATCGTATATGCACAAGGTTGTTACATCAAGTCACTTCCAATGATATTAGTAATGTTTTACACAGTAATTTCTAGTCAAATCTTGAAATCTGCACTACACATAGCAAATGTATCTCATTATTCACGTTTTCCTTATTCTATTTTGCAAGTATTTTATCAGAGATAAAACTCGATTACAAATAAATTCTCACCTAATGCTTCCTATTATTGCGATAATCTTTTTGTACAATAGAACATTAGTTGTTTTGATTGACTTATAATTCATTTCGAGGAAGTTTGATTTACAAGCGAGAGAAATATCAATCGTCTATTTAGATCCTCTCTGTGTGATGGCTACTAATAGTTCCAACTAGTTTGAAATCTGGTAGGAAGCGACTGAATTAAATGGGTGGTTGAAAATTCACTAGTTATGACTTTTCACTATGGGTTCGAGAAAGTCTTGAAGCAGGTTACTAGTGAGCTAATGATTGTAGTTAGGTCTTAGCAAGCCAGGAGTGTGACAGATATTACTAATGACATTGAGTGATCTCCGCACTATATTGAAAATTGATTGATTTGGGGACCTCATCATTGGGCACCACCCGGTTCAGTGATGCTGATGGTTAGGTATTCACCTTGTGATCTGGTGATCTTAGGTCCGATATGCGTAGAAGTTGTAAGTGCTGAGGTACTGTCTAGTGCTTCCCCAGTACTTAACCGAGGTCGAAATGTGACGAACACAAACATTTTCAGTTATTTGTCGTTTAGGTTAAAAGGTTTCTCCGAATTTTGATGCTTACTTACTTAACAAGTTTCATGCAGCACAAACCACTTAATCTCATTTTCATTGTAAAAGCATTTGTGTCCTTTAAAGAATTGTATAAAGTATGGTATTTTTCCCCGAATATTATTTCTTCATAATTACAGGCTAGGTTTTATTTTCTGATAGTCCGTGGATAACTGAGATATAAGATTGGTGAGGGTAGCAGTTATACTTGTTTCTGATTCGTGTAACTACTTCATTCAGTTTATAATCTATACCATACACTATTTATCTTTAAATCGGTTGCCAGTTTCTTTTCCAAGCGTTAACAACCTTCTTCAGGTTCATAATCTTTAAGACGTCAGATGAAATACTCATTCTTCTATAACTAGCCACTCAGTGACTGACTACCCATTACTCCGCAATGGATTTAATTTAAACAGTTTATTATCTTGACACTTCTGAACGATGGTGTATACGTAACCTCTTTGATAAATGAACGAATTGTTGTCACAAAGTATTTATCTTTGAAAATGTAGGGTACCTCACTCGTGTTCCCTTCAATGTGCCCTTTATGTTTAGCAATATGCTTGTTCAGTCTTGAAACAACCCAGCAATTGTTCAAGCAATATGCTTCAAACCCGTTCTCTAAGCCGAATATTTGAATTGTGAAATTTCATAAAATTAAGTCCTGATGATTTCGCCTAGTTAGGCAAAAAAACTTCACGAATTAAACTATCTTGACCAAGGAACCGAATATCTTTGTTTCAGTTATTTATTGTTAGCTGGAATTGTTGTTGTTGTTTTTCTATACATATATATGTATAATATTTACATTTTTAGGACTGAAAATCCTTGAACTAAGTTCAGATCGGTGTCAATTAGAATGGACTCCAGTAAATCAAGTTAGGTATGGACCCAATTATCTATTTGTTACATTTACTCCCTGTCACATCGAATACACAACAATCAACAAACTTGAATCAGGTAATTTTGATTTTTCTTATCTCGACTTTTACAGAGACATTTGTTTAAAATTCTGTAGAACTTTACTTTCATCAAACGTTCATTTACTTCCATGAATTTTCCGGTTTTGAGATTTGTTTTAATTAAGTTTAAACCAGTCATTCATATGTACTGATGCGCTTCCATAGAACTGTTTACAATGTAAATCACTCAAAACCTAATCTTACTAACTTCTCGTTAAGATTACTAGGTTGTCTCTGTTTCATGCTTATATCATTCTATACTACTTTGATTGATTGCTTTCATCATTAAATGTGAGTGCATTTTGTGTGCTTATTGAGTTATGGGCTCACATTTTCCTATTATTCTCTTAGATCACCACACACTACTCTGCAAATTCTATCTAGCATCTAACGTACATGTAAGCTAAACACAAATACACACACAAGCTGAAGGTTTCAACAAGGCTTTGGGAATCCGGTACATTCCGAAACCATTGGAACATATTGAATAGGGAATGTTTGAATTTGCAATACATTGACATGTCAGATAACTACAGCCTGTTTACAATCTAATCGACCTGTTGATAGACTCACAAAGCAGTTATCATCAAAGCTCCTCTCCTTATTTCTTCTTTTCGAGGAACAAGATTTAACTACTATGGATCTCACATTTAAAATTCATTCAGTCTTTATTAATATAGATAGTAAATCTGTTAATAGATGTCATTTTATTTGATAAAACGAAATCCATTTCTATGATTATCGGTTTCGTTCTTATTTAGGAAGAGAGTTGCGTCAACAATCATATCTCATGAGTGATAAATGCGTTGTGGATAGTAGTAGAATCTAGAGCACATGTTTTTCCCTATATGAGATTCCTCACCTAGATGTACTCAGTGTTGTTAATGTTCACACTGAACCTCGAATCGAATACTTTTCTCATCAAACGTCAACCCGTTATTCAACGATCTACTGAGTTGTGATATCCATCGAATTATTCAATGGATATAAAATTTATTTAATCCTACCTTCTCTTCCTTCTCTAGATTTCGCTGTTAACTACAACTTTCGATGAAGTTGAAAAGGCTATAAATAACTTGAAGCGAGAGAAAGCAGCAGGAATCTGATAGGTTGTCTACCGATATCTTTAAGTATGGTGGTCCAGTTTTAGCTGGTAGGTTGACTGATATATTAATCGACATCTGGGAACTGAACATCATCCCATCTGACTGGTCTTGCTCACTGATCATTCCAAGTTTACGAAAATGGACAGAAATCCTCTTGCGATAACCACAGAGGAATCAGCTTGACCTAATATACTATCTAAAATATTGTCCTCTATAATCATTCGGCATTTATCCAACACTAGAAAACAGCAGATTCGTGGAAATCAGGCTGGTTCCAGACCTCAAGTGGGGTTCGTCAGGGTTGCCCCTTATCCCCATTTTTATTTAATTTTGTCACTAGACGTACTTTTATAAGTCCCACTCACTTATCCTAACGCCTCAGAAATTAATCTCCTTCCAGGAAATCCTCTCGACGACTTGGAATACGCAGACGATATAGTCCTATTTGGTGAAGATACTGATAATATGTAGAGTATCCTGAGCACCTTGAGTAACAATACAAGCGTATTCGGGATGCTCTTCTCCCCTTCTAAATGTAAAATGTTACTCCAGAACTGGTCTGCTTCTTCACCTAGATTAGTTATAGGATGTGAAGCAATCGAATGCGTTGACCACTTTCCTTATCTCAGAAGTCTTCATCACCCTTGGTGGGTCGGTCTCTGACGAAATCTCAGCACGGAATTCAGAAAGCCCGATTGGCATTCGCCAATTTACGCCACTTGTAGCGCAGGAGAGATATCCGTCTGTCACCGAAAGGCCAGGGTGAACTGCACAGCAGTCCACGCCGTTTTAACATATGGCTGCTAAACCTAGGCCATGAAAACCCAAGGTATGCGTCAACTTCAGGTATTTGACCATAAAACTCTTCATAGCATCGCTCGTACATCATGAAACAATAGAATAAGTAACATGGAGGTTAGACGAAAGGTTCTTGGGAAATATGGTAAATCAATCGAAGAGGTCATTAACCTTCATCGACTTAGGTGGCTAGGACATGTGTTGCCCATGCCAGACTACCTGCCTGCCTCGTCGCGCGATATTAGTTAGGGTTGAAGTAGGATGGAAGTAGGGTAGGGGCGGCAAAGCCGAAACCTGATATCAGTCCATGAAGTATTAGACTGTTGGTCTAAGTCATATTGCTAGATGCAGATTACCTGGTTGGGGTCCGCATGATAGTCCCAATAAATGGCTGGAGACACTTGGTGGCATGGCTAAGGATCGGTCATAGTGGCGCAAGTGTATTCACTATTTACCTTCATCTAAATCTTAAATTCTTCTTTTCTGCACACATTTACTTAACTCTTTCCTCTTGTATTCTGTCGTTATGTTGCCTCTGTAATCTCGTGGTGCCAATGTGGTATGGCAACTTGAACCTGTGGGCGTATGTGCCCGGTTCTACGTTGTTGATGAATAAATAAATGAATGAATGAATGAAAGATAATACAATCATAAATTTAATTAATCAACTTATAAATGAAGAAATAAATGATTGAGAGTTTTAGAGAAATTGATATTGTTCTTTTCTGATAACGTTGAATATGATTCATAGAGAACTTGTTTTCATTTATCTGAACATGTTATTTTTCAATCCAACAATATTTTGTTTAGCCGACATTTTGACCTAAAAAATGTACCTATAATTATTCATTTACTTCTACAATACAATGCAACTGTGCACAATGCTGGTTGGCCTAACTGATAAATCAAATATCTGAATGTAATGCATAGAAAATCTTAATTCTAAGCTCTATATTTTCAATATTTATCTATACGGCATTTATACCACACCGTAACAGAAAATAATTCATCTATGCATGAATTATCACTGATTTACTTTATTACTTGTACTTGTCACTTATTGATTTCATTTGAGCACCATTGAAAACGAAGGAGCACAAGATGATTGTTTTATCTTAGTAGTGCACACTCGCGACTCCGCGCTGATCGAACCCGGAATTTCGACGTCTCGGAGTGACTATTTTACCATCAACACTACTGAAGCGGTCTGAGTCTAGTGGTATGGTTTCCACCTCGATCCGCTCGTAACATCTTGTGACACCCACCGAATGCCATAAGACTAGAAGGTCCTGTGTTAAATTTCTGGTGGGATTGTGAATTGTGAACTGGCACTAAAGAGTCGTAAATTAAGACAGAATGGCTGCTTGATTTCCTTTGGTTTCCAATAGTATTCAATCGAAGCCAATCTGCAACGAATTCAAAAAGTAACCCAAAAACAACCTTCACTACACCATATCGACTTTAGCATAATAATCGGCTCACTAACGACCCTCTTCAAGATCTTGAAATTCTAGTGAGAAGTTGTGATTAATGGAGTTTATACAAGCCGGTTATTACTTATGGAATCGATCACAGTTACTAGCCAAACAGTTCAGTGGTAATCATAACAGACTGGAATTCAACCACCCGAAATTAGATCCTTCACAACGAATAATTTCTCTGTATAATTACAGGTATACCATGTTGATGGGTGTCAAATAGCTCTAAATCTAGATCTAGGGTTTCCCGTCGAGTGATGTTCATGAAGGAGAAGATGAAGAGGTCGTCTTATATATATAATGTAATGTTTATCGCCGCTGCTGCAGTTTATTTTGCTCGGTTTGTCTTCTTTTGTTATTTCATCCTTTGATTTCCATAAAATTGATTTAAGTGAATTTGTTGCCATGTCCATGATGCTTACTCCTAACAGCCCCAGCAGTTCTATCCTAATTTCTGATACGCCTTTCATATATAGTAGGATGATTCGTTTGTTGGTCCCACGTTTAATTTTGTGTTTCGTAATGATGTTGAGAGACATTTCTCGATGAATTCGTGTGAATATCCGTTCTTTTAGAATACGATCATAAGATATTTTTCTTTAATTTTTCTATGCAGTAGGTGTGCTTCGGTGATTTTTGCTCCTTTGAATAAAATTTGTATGCCATTGACTTTGTGAGTTGTTAGATTATTGCCACTATAATTGAGAATGTAGTCTATGTGGGTTGATATTTGACACACCTGAGTCTCCAGTTTTCCTCTGTTGGTTTTGGCAGTGTACACATCTTAGAATGACAGTTCGTTATTTTGTTCCTTTTCTAATGTAAATTCTACATCTCCAAAAATGTTGTTTACTATAATTAAGTGTTGTGGAAATTTTTTAAAAATATCAACAATCGGATGAGGGTTTTGTGATCTAATGATTATGTGTCTACTACAAAGCTTGAATATCTTGGGTTTGACACCAAAGCAGAGTCGTGAATACGCACTTCATAGTACTACAATGAAACAAAACAGCTGCCCAATGCTTCCTAGTTTGTAAAGCTTGTCTAATCGATCCTGTTGTGTAAATTATAAAACGTAATTTTTTTTCATATGTAGTGTATTCTAAAAACGATTCGATTTATACTTCACTTTTTTGTTCAACAGGTTTATAGAGGTAATCAATCAGCATGTCGTATAACTGGTTTAAATCCAGGTTCGGAATATGTATGTCGAGTATGCGCTGTACGTCTTTGTCAACCAATCTAAGTTACTTGTGGTTAACAACAATACATCGTATAAAACATCTGGAGAAGATCAACATAAGGTAAGAAGAAAAGGATACTGAAGTAAAATGTAGTTTAACTCTCATATTGCTTATTCCTTTGTCTTATTGTGTATTTTTGTATTTGATTAGCAGTGTAATCCAAAAGTCGCACTTTTTTTTATTCAGGACCTGTGAGTTGTGTATACCTTCATTGTAATGTTGATGTTCACATTAAGGTCCAAACCCAATAAATTAAGCTTCGAACGCAAAAGGCGTTATCCTAAAAATTAACAATGGTAGATTACGAAGCCCTACTAATACCTATTGAATAACTTAGTGTCAGTCTTAACTCCATAGCACAGTGGATATCACATTGGTATTTGATGTAATAGGCATTGGGTTCAAATCTCGGTATAAACATCGATACTAGGTATGCCTAACTGATCAGTTTCGAAGGCAGACGAAAAGTGTGTTTTAGACTCTAATGCTGGATACATCCTAACTTTACCAAGATGACTGTTTTTGTATTTGTAGTCATTTCTACCATTTTTGAGTTACAATGATATACATCGGTATTCGCTGCGTCAATAACCCCTGCATAAGATGCGATACATCTTTTTAGATTTCGGTGTTATCTATCAATTAACATCTAGGGTATAGTCGACAATAATGTAACAATGATCTTGTGTAGATGATGGTGTTAAAGTAATGAATGAAATGAAAGTAATGAATAAGTCTAGCTCATTGTAGCAAAAGTAAAGAGCTGAATACACTGTATTGTAAATACGGTTCATCACATAAGTTTTAGAAAATTTATACAGTCCTGGAGAACCCTAGTAGGGTGGGGGTATGAATATCTCAAACTATGAAGCTAGATGATATAATTTAAAATCCCATCGAGAAAAACCAATCAAGTCAAGATCTAGAGTAGTCCTTGCTGATGGGTGGCAACTAGCACAAAACTTAAGTCAGACACAATTTTCTGGCGACTACGTCCAACCACTTGACGTTGATAACACATTGCAAATAATGTTGAATCAATTAAACTAGTGATTACATTAAAACTTGATTGGTAGGATTCAATCATTTTCAAGTAGTTAGAAATACTAGCCGTCAGAAGGTGGCTCTCTAGTTTGGCGGTTAAGTTCTTACTCCGAACCCTGAAGGTTCTGGGCTCCATTCCCTGGTGAGGTCGTGAATACACACTGACAAAGAGTCCTGTACTAGGGCAAAGTAGCTTTACATTGGTTTTTAATGATGATCTGACTTAGACCATTTTGTGATATCAAATTCAGATATCTCCGATGACCAGATAAACATGACATTCGTTACTATTAAGTAGTCAGTCCATGTAGACTATTTAAATTATAGTTGTCACATGTTAAATCACTTTGAAAAATGATTTATTGTAATTTTGCTGATATTTATTTATTTATTTATCTGTCAAAATTATGATATATAGGTCAGTCCTTCCATAGATTCTTCCCAATATCAAATCACTGAATTACCTGGACCATTTTCTGCTGGTCTCCTGTTTACAACTCCACGTACTACTAAAGATAACCAGTTCGATTCCACATCACTATCACCATCAGTTTCATCATCCGTTACAGCATCAGCAAAATGCAATTTATTCAGGCCAAAAAATTCTTCGAAACATTCTAGTAGCAGTCTATTGCAAATCTTGTCTTCACCATTTCAAATTCTTCGAAATCTGGTCTTACGTAATCGGTCACCAAATGTTTGTAATTCACTACAGCATGATGCGCTTAATTCAATGACATTTTCGAAACAAGATCATATGCATTCAAATCAATTGGTTGCTATGGGCACTTCATCCAGTTCATTATCGCATAATAATAACGTGTCCGATAAACGTCGTAGTACTGTACAATGTACAACATCTTTAACGTCACCATCCCATATGATAATAACTTCAACAAAAAATCTGACATCAAAGTCACCAACATCACATCATAATTCTAAAAGGTCATCACACTCATGGTTTCGTTTCACTGATACACAATTAGCTTGTCTGCTATTAATTCTATTCAGTTTAGCTACATTACTAGTTGCAATGAGTTTACAATACGTGTTGAATGTACATTTGAAATTATCCAATCCTTCATCATCATCATTGGATTCATTACAATCATCATCAGAATCATATGAATTTAAATTAAATATGGATACGCATAAAGAAAATAATGGATAAATTGTTCATAATGTGTTTTATAGTAATTACTTCATCATCAACAAAAATAAGTTAGAATGTTCATAAACGATTGTTCTAATATTCTTGTTTTCAATCCAATATTCATTACTCTAACTTAATACACACTTATACACACATATTCACATTGTCGTTGTATCCCTCATTCTACTACCACATGATTGTAAAGATGTTGTATTGAAATAATTCAAATATACATTTTGTCTAAGTCTTATTTGTTAGGACTAAGAGAGGCAGTTATTATCTGTCTCACTTGCTCTCTTTGTATTTTGTCTGACTTTATAACTTTGTAATTCATGTGTATTATAAATCTGATGATGACGGTAGTTACAAATGATGATGTAATCATTGTGTTGCTTATTTGTTTGTTATTATCATCAGTGCTAAACAGCTTTTTGTACATTTGTCTAGTTATTAACCTAAACATCTAATAAACAACATGTGTCTAGTATGTGAATACTATCTCAAACGAACAACTGTATTCATCAATTATTCTTAATTCTATTTTTTTTTAAATGTGTACATGTATCTGCATTTAATAGTTACCGTGTTTCTTTCGTATAGATACACTCAAAATGATACTTACATGTGGTATACATTCATATGATTATTCAAAAATGATATACAAAGTGCACACACATACATAGTGTTAGTAGTTTATTGAATAGCACGCACATATTTCCGGTCATTTCATTTTGTCTATATTTACTGTTGTTTTCAAGTTATAAACATGTGTATATCGGTGATTATATTTTCAAAATGGACACTTACATTCAAAGATATGCATGTAATCACTTACATCATCACTTATTGCTTATGTTCTATTCTTATAGGGATATTACTTGTTCAAGTGTATGTATAATATACTCCTAATGTCTTTCTTACTTTTGTTGTTACATTGCCTTTTTGTTCTATCTATGTATCGTTTAGTTCTGTGTTGAATTATTTATAAATACTCTTGATTAAAATAAAACTTTCTATTTAAAGAAGGGAAATAGACAATACAATACTATTGTCATCATAACAGATGTTTACTGATACGATTCATCTATTTATTTATTTACCTGGTTACTAATATCATGATGGAATTGGAAATGGAAAAAAAACGAAATAAATTGAAACTATTTTGCTTTAATGTATATTTTACGGTATTGTTGTTTCGTTTGTCCTTTTTTTTTTCAAATATTCACCATTCTAATTATCTTGTTGTGTTCTTGTGTTTTTTCTATTTGATTGTTTTGCAATGTTTTCAGTAATCTTCTCCAATATAAACATAACTATCACTGTCATCTGGTGAGAATGTCTACAATATAATTTTCTACCTGGAATAAAGAAATGTTCTTTACCTTTACTGCTTAAACAATAAGTTATTATTATTTAGGATAGATCAACAGAATGGTTAAATTTTAAAGAGAAATAAATAAATTCTGACAGTTTCTAAACTTTTCTCATCATCTTCGAATGTAATTAACCTATTTACTAAATAAACATTAATGATCACCTCTTATTCAAAAGTTTCCTCAATTTCTATTGGTTGTTTATTTATTTATTTTGGATTTGCCCTCTTGATCAGTCGGCTAAAATGTATCGGGCTGATTAATTTCATATTGGTTTATGTCTATATTAATTTTGTTGTTTACATGACCTTGATATGTTGTATTTGTCTGTCTATCCACCAACTTATTGGTTTTTTTTTAGTCTTTCCACTATGAATTGATCATTTTGCCTTTTTGTATACTTGTGTCTGTGTATCAATTGATTAATAGAGTAATTTCTATGTTGATGATATTATGATTCATTATTCAGGTTTAATGAATGTGATAATGATGATCTTCTTCTACAAATGTCATTATTTGTCATCTTGTGTAAATTTGATGTGATCATCTTGGTGATTAACTTTGAACTCTTTTTTTTTATTTTAAATTTTACTTGTTGTCATGATTGTAATACAAAGGTTTAAAGGTTAATTTTGTCTTGTTTCTTACTTGATTCGTCAATTTCACCAATATTTATGTAACATGTTGTTTTATGCATTCATTAATATCACTAAAAAAAATATGTACGCTTATTACATTTATTTGAATTGATTTGTTTTTGATTTATCTTTTTGTTTCATTTCTTTCTTTGGTATGTATGTTTTCTGCTTATGATTTGAATATTATTTAATAAATACACAAATAGTATAAATAATTATTCTGAATGAAAGAGTAGTTTTATGTTAATGCACATCTTTGACTGTCAGTAGGATTTTTTTATATATCCAACTGAAGTTGTGACTGGTGGAGTTCATATTTGTAGGGAATGAGATAGTTATCACTAATGACAATGGATGATTGTTGCGCTATATATCAGAAATTAATGGAAGTGGGAATTCTGCAATCGGATGCCGATCCAGTGGTGCAGTACCTTAGGTGTGGAGTCTGGGGTGTACACTGCTGAGGAGTTCCACACTAGAACGAAACAGCTATCCAGTGCTCCCTAGTTTTCAATGGTACCCTGCCATCAACAATCTGTGACACATTCAATCGATTAAAATACCAATCTTCACGAAAAATAAACATCTCAATTAAGTTCCATTCATTTATCAGTGTTACCAATATCTAAAGTAGTCCTCTACATAATAAAATTATGGGAGAAAGTAGTTTGTAATTGAGTATTGTAGAGATTGCTTAATTCGATATCACGAACTGATGTAGGTTACAGCAATCATTGGAAGACAAGTATCAGTGAATTTGCTTCTGAAGTCTTAGTATGGGATTCCACACTATCAATTAATCAACCAGTGCCTGTTACCACTTGTGGAGCATAGGCTACCAACCAGCATTCTCCAACCAACTCTGTCCTGTGATGAGCTTTCCTTTACAGCTCTTCCCAAGTGTTCTTCATTCTATTCATGTCTGTCTCCAATTCCTGACAGTATGTTTTTTCGGTCTTCCTCCTTTTCTTTGACCTTCAGCATTCCATGTTAATACTTGTCTTATGACACAGTTTGATGATTTCCTCAATGTGTATTCTATTCACACCCCACACTAGCATCTTTTCCTGATTTTTTCCTCAACTGGATTCCAGTTGGTTTGTTCTCTACCATAGAAGGCTGTTGTTGATGGTATATGGCCAACGGATTCAAAGTATCTTACACAGACAGTTGTTTATAAATACTTGTATGTTTTGAATGATGCTTTTCGTAGTTCTCCATGCGAGTTTCAGTTTCATACAACAGAAGTGTCTTCACATTTGTATTGAAAATTTTGACTTTAATATTGACTGACAGTTGGTTTGAGTTCCAGATGTTTTTCAGTTGTAGAAATGCTGTCCTTGCTAGTCTTGCCGATCCGCGCCTTCACATCTGCATCAGACCCTCCTTGTTTATCGATGACGTTGTCCAAGTATGTAGAGGTTTGTACATCTTCCAGAATTTCTCCATCTAGTGGAATTAGGTTAGTGTTGGTTGTTTTGTATCGAAGGTTCTTGCTTTTCCCGTTGTGTATATTGAGGTCGAGGAAGTTAATGTAAAGTGGTGAATTCCATTCGATTGATTGTTCAACAATGAACCGTAGAGTAGTTATTCATATGTATCATATTATATTTCTTATTATATTTCACACATTCATTTATATATACATTAAACCTGACCACACAGTCAACCAGTCAGGGAACTAACATTAATGCAAGATAGGAGCAATACTGAATGTGAACTGAAGTAACCTATACACGATTGATTAACCATAGATCATCAATGAGAAACGATATACTTACAGATAATGTGTCAGTGGGAGAATAGAACAATCGGAACTGAATAATAATAATAGAAATAAATTGTTTGCCTTGAATATAACCAAAAATACTGAAATAGTCTACAGATAAATAGCTCTCAAAGATAATCAAACTTCTTTAGGTACCCGACATATCAATCTCACCTTCATATCTGCACGCTGAATGTCATTTTAGTTCATTAACTAAACATGACATATTCAAACATTTGCCCTCTCATTGAGTGTCATCTTGATCAAAAACTTATGAAGTTTACCGCCAACTGCTCGTTATAAGCGTAGTTAGTGCAGTACATTTTAACATAGGAAACACAAATATAGTAAAGATTTGAATCTGAAATCAAGATTGCACTTTAATATGAAATATGTAAACGGAAAAGTAGTCAAAGTTTTGGATACGATACATTTAGTAAACATTGAAAGTGTTGCGAAAAACCATTCAAAATATTTGCACAGAAGTCAGCCATAATAAAAATTAAGACAACGACGAATAAATAGCAGCAAAATGATAGATTCACACAATTTAGATAGTTTAATTGGCATTAAATCACTTGTAATGATAGTATGGAAATTCTAAAAGATAATTATCTTTATCCCAAAGCCCCTATCGGATGGCAGATCGATGACTTAGCTCTTATACTATTCTATATGACTTAAAACTGAAGATGAAATTGTTTACATGATAGACTACGATAGACGCACGATAAATAATAAAAACCTCAATGTATCCAAGAGTAGGACAATTATAACATACACTGTAGTTAGTAGGTTTGTAACTATCTTTGGCAACTTAAAGACGGAAAAAATATAGGTCGCATAAAAGTTTACACTTAAGTGAACATATACGTAGACAAAATGCTTAATGATTATCAGATGATGATCTTCAAAAGATTAGGTTTCACAGCTCGTTACTTCTACCTATTCATCTCGTCTTCATACTGATTAATGATGCTAGTAAATACACAGATCATGGAGTAATTATTCAGTGTATACTGAATACTTTGAAATGAATGATTTTTCTCCTTTTTATAGTTACACACATAGAATGATTTAAACGGCCATAACTTCATAATCAAGTATGTTAAAGGGATAAATCTATTTGATTCCTATAAAATCTCTATATACTGGCTTGGAATAAAACTCTGTAAATGTGATTACTGCCCAGTTTATGATCTCATGTATGTGAAATTTTCCAAACTGTTTCACGAGAGTAGACTCTCCACTACTGAGTAGACTGTATGTTTTTCGTCTAGTTAATTTACATTGTATATTTTCATTGTTAAAACAATCAGCTGAGAAATTCCATTGGAAATTGTTGGATTTATTCAAAGATTGATGATGACGATGTAACCAAACATTTAAACTATCTCAGATAGTCATATACAACGTACGACCTTGGTACGTATGTGCAGTGATTCAAGTTTCCATACTCCATTAGCAAAGTGAATACTGGACATGCAGATTATGATTCGAAAAGGAAGAATCAGTTTGTCGAAGGAAAAATATAGAATAGCTTGGGCTCTATTCTGTATTTGTGTTATCACCATATATTCGCCTCTTTTCCTGTCATTTGAAGAAGCAAGAAACAACTATGAAGGAAATCCAAATATCAAATACATTGTACAGTAAGAAACTTCCATACCATGAAAATTAAAGGTGAAGATAAGCAATAGATATCCAGTGTGAGAAAGCATCTTTAACATGTTCTTTTGAATATTTGTAAGTTCAATGTAATATAATAAGATAAGAATTTTGTTCTGGGAATTTCTTTACTGTAATCAAACATACAGTAATGAGTAACGATATTATTATTAGTAATGGTGCTTTTTTCACATTATTCACTTCGAAGAGAACCTTCTTTTTCATAGTTTTATAAACTGGTGAATAAAAGATTTTAGAGTTACTGCTACATTTATTTTACTCAGAACAAATATAAGCGAGCAATGTTATTTTCAACTAGATCGTTATCAGGCTTTACTCTGATATATAGCGATATTTATATGTGAATATCAAGACTATTAAACCAATGAAGGCAATTTGTAGGTCCATGATACAAAAGGAAATAGGTGGTTTACATAACTAATCACAATAAGTAAAAGGTGTAAATTGGTAGTAGGATGGCAGATGTATCACTAGTAGTAATAGTAGTAAAAAGCAGATGAATGAAAACAACATGGAAATATATTTCAACGAGTAATTATAAGTTGGATTTAGGTCGATGTGTGAAATTAAGCTTGTTAAAATAAATAATAGTAAAATATCGTTCAAAACTTGATTTGGAAATAATGTGGTTAATTAAATAGAGACTGGTGAGGATGTGGAGTAAGAGCAGAATAGAAGCAAGGAGTGTAATGAATTGTGTAAGTTGTTTTTAAGTCTTATATAGGCTATGGAAAGGACAGGGGTGCTATACATTATTTTGGACACACAGACTCAGGTTGTTAACTCGAATCCCTATGGCTTCGTAATGTGTAGAGAACTAGATCGAATTCTATCCAGGAAGCTTAATGACTATGCTGTATGCCACTATGAATGCATTGGTTCTGTCTATTGCATGCCCACCAGAACTACCTATGGTTTTCACCTGGTCATTTCCAAATCAAGATGGTAGATGCTCGTCAACCCGTTTATTTAGTCGTCTAGAATTGTACTCCCAATATAGCTTTCACCACAGGAGCAGCTGAATTCATAAATACACATAGTCGTAGCAAAACATTCATGGCAATTAAATCATCAATAGCCCTGACTAAATTCACTTAATTAATAAAACCACTGTTACTCCATGTCGAATACAGGCCTGTCGACCAGCATTCTCCAATCAACTCTGTCCCTGGGTTTTCATTTACAGTTCTTCCTAAGTGCTATTCATCTTTTTCATATCTGCCTCCATTTCCCGGCAGAATGTGTTCTTTGGTCTTCTAACAGATTGGCTATCAACACCAAAATGTATATTTTATCTTGGTATAAACATTAATCCGCTCACTTGATCTTCTTTTATTTTCATCCTCAATTTGTTCTTTTTTTCATAAATGGAATGATTTAGTGTCTATTTGAACTTTAGTTAAACACAGTTTGTTACGAACTATTTACTTCCCATTCTCATTTTTTAATAAAATTAAACACATAAATATGATTTATTGCTAAAATCCTTATTCATTTGTTCAATACCAAAACTACATCAATTACTACACAATGTCCTCGTTAATAGTAATAATAATAATAATGTTATCATAGAACTATTTATTGCCAAAATCTCAAATAGTCAATCTTTTTTTATTTCTGAATCTTGTTCTTTCCACTCCTTAAAATTTATGTTAAAATGCTTATCCCAATTAGATAGAAGTAAGAGGTCAAATAATTTTCTTGCGTTAAATTCCCTGTTTGTTTAACATCCATTTTTTATAATTCGCATAAAAATTCTAACAAATCAGATATACTACTATAAATAGTTTGAGTATTTGTAGTTAATTTAATAGATGCAATTAGGACTTCAATTTGTTCTGGTGAATATAGTAGGTAGATTTCAACTTATACATAAGTGCTTTTAACTGATTCAATATTCAACTTGATGTGGAATTATTTGTAAAATTTGGAAAATGTGCTTATGATTGATTTATGTATTTCATTTTATCAAGTCTGTTGTTTGTTTTAATGTGTAGCACAGAGGAAAGCTATTCGAAACACTATTCAAATACCCTTCTCTCTACGACATAGCGCAGTATGACATTGAGTCAGAAATGTATTTCTTACGTATCCTGATGAAATGAAGGTTTATTGGTTAGAAGAGCTAAGTTACAATGATATACTGATGAACCACTTAGAAATAAGACAGCGTTCATGGATTTTCCTTTCGTGATTACAAACGTGATGAATGGGTAGGTTATATATTCTAATATGTTTAGTAAAATCCTATCAATATTCAGCAACGAAGAGTATTTGAATGAGCTAACAGTTTAGTAATAAGGACCGATCGAGACCTATATTTCATACAATCGTTTATATATACATGTATATATGTATACATATGCAAGACTAAACCACAAAGCAGACCAGTTATAATAAAAACATCAACAAGAAACAAAGAAATGAATGACAGAAAACCGAAGTAGTATATATACAACTATCTATAACTCGTGATCGGAAAATAATATAATAACATTAGATACATTAAATTGAAGGTAAACATGCAAATAATAGGAACACATTGTTTAGTACGTACAACTAACATATAAAAAACAATATTCCGAAAACAAATCCTGAAAATTTAAGCATTCTATTTGACACGTCCTTTCACAACAGATAAGTAAACGCCTTATATCATTAGCAATCGCATTTAACAGTTAACATATGTATGGAAACCATATATAAAGAGAGGAAATAGGCATCCACAAGGTTAAACGAGTAAATACTTAAATCCCTTTGTCTCCGAGATAGTAATCTCCATAGTTCAACTGTTCAACATCTTTCAAACACACACAACACAAAGTGGATATAACAAGCGCATTTAAACAACTCCACTCCACTCTACTAAAATTCGCAGAGGACGTATCCTTTAGAAAGTTAAACCTTGACCTCTCTGTTCGATAAAAGTACGTAGGCCACCATCCAATTGCGTTGATAACAATTAGTGCTTTATTTTCACAGAATTACGATTATTGTTCAATGACCTTAAATCTTATTTTACATCGCCACTTATTATTATTATACAGTGTTCGCTTTGTGTTACTCTAAACCTCACGATTGTTTAGACAACATAGAATCTGGTAAGTATGCCGAACTAAATCAAATAAAACAATCTTTCCATGCAAAAAAAAATACTAAATATTTAACAAAAATCACTGAAACGTTAAACATTAAAAAAATAAAGTTCACCAAATTGAATGAATGAACGAACGAACGATTAGTATGAAATTGAATAAGAACAAATAAACAAGGTATACAATGAATGCACAAATCAATAATGGCTTGAAAGTAGGCGTGTACATATGCATAGGTTTGACATTTCCAAAGTAATCAATTTATTCAAGAAGAATATTAATTCTGGAAATGAAAAAAACAGATGTAGGTCTGCAAACAAAAAAAACAAATGCAGGATCAATAATCCGAATGAATTAAACATAAACAGGACAATTACAGTAAAGAAAGGAAAAATTAATTACTTATAAATATAGTACAGGTACCACCGGAAAAAATGTGTATATGTAAATTGAAAGCAATCAAATGAGACTATAATTATTCTTCCTGTTCACCACCTCCAGCGTATTCTTCTAAAATAGCTGCTTGTTCATAATATTTCATTGCTATACGTCCTTCGTTAGCTTCATTGGCACCTTCAGCAGCAGATTCAAAGAGTTCGTCTAAAACATTAAACGATTAACAATAATAATAAATTAGACCCATTAATCACCTGTAATTAGCTAGCAATATTCACACAGTTTTGTAGAATGGATAAATAATGACTAGCTGTGGAATCCATTACGAGTGTTTCAGCACGAAAATTGTCAGTTGGGTATTCATACTGATATTAGAACCTATTACCTTTTGTTTCAAACGCTTGAAGCGTAATTTATTCAGCTTTCGAGCCCGAAGTAGTGACGAATCACATGTCCCTCTAGTCTATCCTTTACAGTTTTGATTGCATCCTATCGACATAGTTGAAATATGATTACTAATCTAAATGATTTGATGCTGCGTGCTCTTTTAACACAGCTATTTGAAAGAAAATCCGCTTGACTCTAGTTTCTAACTAGTTGAGATTGGTCGGTAAGGAGTTCCTGAAATCTTGAGGGAACTAGCATCTCTTAGTTTGAAACCCATAAGGTAATATTATTGGTAGCAGATAGTGAAGTTAGCAGCGTAGGATCGGATTTCACAAGGAGCATCAGCTGCAGGTACACTTGGGCGACGAGTATCATGAAAGCAAACAAATTTAGTAATGAATAATTCGAACTCCTGCTACAGAGAGCTTCCGCACTAAAATGATATTCAAAAAATTTCTGGAATGATGTTGTAATAATTTTTTTGCAAGAAACAATTCCACAAAAGACAATTGTAGTGGAGTTGTGTTCTCTGAACGCAAAGATGATTCATAAAGAAAGAATGAATTCTCAAAGGTAAGATTGTAAAATAATTTTCGAGTTTAGGATCCATGGGTAGACAAGGTGTAAATGTATATTTCCAATTGAAACAGATTTTAAGTCATATATGCCGAATAACGTCTTCAACCACAAAGATTGGACCGGATGTCAACCAGACAGTTTGCCAACATGGTTTGCATAAACAGTTAATACCTTTATAAAATTACTTTGTTTTGATCGCCATTAACTTTAACTTAACTTACTTCTACATCAGCCAACAAAAGATAGTTGTAATCACCTTTAAATCGATTTGCCTGGTTATCTTATCAAACTAGCCATGAAAAATGTAACACTATAAAGTTGTGATATTACAAAACTTGAAAAAAAGAAAAGCGACTTACACGCTTTGACTCTATCTCTGATTAGACCATGACCACCTTTGGCATACATTTCACCCAATCGACCATGTAGACGGTAAATTGGCCATTCAGATAACGAATCAAAACCAGCACGACTTCTTTTAATAAAATATGGATTATTCTGATTAAATTCATCCTCATCATCATCGCCAGCATGAGCATCTGGAATATCTACAACTTTAGCTGCCATTTCATACCAATGTGCAGCCGCTGACCAGTCAGGTTCTTCATTATTATCTGGAGAATAATATTGTCCATGATAATTAGCCTCGGCTAGATAAACCATAGCCATACGATCACCTGCTGATGCTGCTGCACTGATTAAGGCTAAACCATGAGCTCGAGATACAGATGGATCAGGCTAAAATTTTAAAAAATACAAGTACGCTACCATCAGAACCTAGAAAAATTGCAGTGAACAAAAGTAATTCTATACGTCATTTTACATCATATTAAAAACATTTAGTAATTTATGATCTATAATTCGAGAATTTCGGTAAAGGTTAAATAGAATGTTGAGTATATATATACATATATAAAAGGTGGAAAATAAGATTCTAGAACAACAATCAAAGTAGTAGCTATGAGATTGAAGTGGTTACCTAGTGATGCAATGAAAACCAGCTATCAACGAATGAAAATGTGAAACAAATCAACCTGCCATTTAAATAGGATTATAAATAAAAAGAATTATGTAATGAAATAAAAGTTTGATTATCAAGATAAAGAAATACTGATGACTGTTTGCTTTTGACACACAGATCACATTTCATACATTTAGTGTTAAACAATCCCAAGTCGTTTGCCCACTAAACATTATTAAATGATTTCAGGATATCCTCTGTAGATGAGATATCTAAAGATTGCACTGTTTAGTATTTGGATTCATATTAGGTGTAGACTCAGGAATAGGTTCATGTAATCTAAGACAAGACCTGTTTTTGTCTTACCAATGTAACTGATTTTGTAGATACATATACATTTATACAAACAATGAACAGAAACATGTGAACAGTACCTGTTGAACACCTAAGAGAATATGTTATTTTGTAAGGGATAATCAGTTTACCTTAAATATATGTTCTCGTTAATGTTGTATTTAGTCTCCCATAGTTACACTGGCGAAACACAAAGGGAATGTCATAAATTTAATGAGTATACTCCTAAGTTTGGTATTAATAGGAATGAGAACATCTAAGAGTGCGTTCTACAAACATATCAGTGACATAGGACATAAAGTAGAGATCTTAAAATCTTTCAGAGTTTAATAAACAAGTAACCATTAATCTTCTGAGATTTCCTCAAGCTATAGTGATACTTAAATACTTGAAACCTGTTTTATGTGCGCACAAGGAAACAGTCAATTCTCCTTTACCTTTTGTCACATTTCATCGCATCATTATTATTACTATTTGTAAAAATTAAACTTATGCTATTATGTAATCACATCACTATTGAAATTATAATAAACTAGTATCTTCACGTTGATTTGTAATGAACTGAAACAGGTCAGCCTCTGTTGCCATATGTGCATCCTGAGCGGATTGCCTCGATATAGCGATAGTAAACAAGTAATATTTAAGTTGGATTGTGACTGGTAAGCGGAATCCAGAACTCGCGTTTCGTACTATTTGAGATTCATCGGCTGGACACAGTAGTCTGGTGGTGAACAAAGTAGCGTTCGGCACGAAGCGGACTGAGTTCGAATAGCAGTGTGAACATCAACACTGTTCCTGAACTATAAATCTCCCTCCCCCCAAATTATCTCGTTATCATATTGTGTTTAAGGTATTTTGGCTTCTAAAAATCACGACGACGACTTGAGAGGCTCTGAAGGAGTCAAAAATATTCAGTTCAGTCAAAAACCGATAGACATTTATAGAATCTCGACGTGGAGTATTCGGATTAGATAATGGCTAGGAACACTGACTGTGGACTGGACAGTTTATAATTATGGTTTCAGTCCACCCAAAAATTGAAAATACCCGTGTTCTTTGTACATAATTGACACTTACTGAGTAAACATTCTTCCCTGTTTTCTTGTCTTCTGATTTTCCACTTATTTAATAATTTAGTTTGCTACCGCCTTTATTGTTAGGTGATATATTGACTAATCCTTCATGTTTTGCATGGTCGAATATAGTACAAGTCATTATGCGGGTTCCTGTTAATCAATTTTTAAAGTTGAAGTGGATAGATTGGCGGCAGGTAGTCGATATCTAAATTGCCAGGTTACAAGCAAGTGACCGACCGTAAGCAGTTTAAATGTTATATATTGCTCACTGTCAATACATCTTCACAACGTCGTTTTGAAAAAAAGAGTGAAGACACACGTAATAACCTGTGACTAAAAATCTGACGCGATCATCCTGTGATAAGAATACAGGATTAAAACTCTTACGTATAAGAAGATGGTCTCATCTATGAACATAGTTATCCCTTAGAGTGCCACTGATGAAAGATATTCGAAAACAGTTAGTACAAAATATTGTTTATTTTAAACTATTGTTTCCATGGATTGGCTTAGATCAAACCTCAGTGCATTCAATGTTCAGTAGGATCTGTCAAACTCAAGATTTTCAGTTACTTTACCATTCCAATTCACTGAACTAAGTTATCCATAAATGTCTGGTATGAACATATTATGTATTGTAGAGTTCGATATGCTAGGAAATTACACCTTAATACGTAATATTCACCCACTAAATAAACGGAAAATGTGAGCGAAAGTATTAAGGATAACATTGTTAAATACACCTGCCTACTTTATAATTTTATTTGCACACTCTGTACTCATGGGCGCTCATTTAAGTGGATTTCGTCAAATTTACTTATCTATGCCTGACATTTCATATTAAGGATTTCTAATTCTACATCCCTTATTATATCTAACCTACTTCATGATTAATTATCTAGTCATTATTTTATACCTAAGATTTAGACAGTCTTTAGATTCTGTTTGTATTGAGCCTTTGTTCCAATTACCTTGTTCTTCTGATAGTTGATTTTGGCTGTGTTACTAATTCTTGTTGTATTCTGTATGTCGATTAGAATCCATTATTTTCAGAAGATTTCCTTAACTGAAAACATTATAACTAAATGTATTAATTCATTACTCAGTATTCATTTATTGTTTAGTGCTTATATTAAAAGCCCATATTCTGCATTTAGACTTATTGTTGTGATTTCGTAAATTTATCTAAGAATTTACTTAAAATGATAACATCGAATCACTTCACTTGGATTTCTTACTGTGTAAATTACTTCTAACCGACCTTGCTGGTGATAAACATATTTAACAGACACAGGGCAAATACAGTACGTAGCAAATTGAAAATAACAAAAATAAAACCAAACTAACTTTGATTGGACATTCAGATAATGGACCATCAATCATTAAATTTAAATAATACTGAGCTAAACATTGAATAGCATCCAGACAACCAAGTGTGGCCGACTGTTCTTCATGAAATAACACAGCTTGCCAATTAACGTTTTCTAACGGATGCAATTCATTCAAGTGATTCACATTTATTTGCTGTTCAATATTTGTAGAATTATGCTTCTTTAATTGACTTGACTTCAAATTATGACGACCGGTTCGGTGCAATAATGCTAAACGACCCGAAGAATGCAGACGTGCTAATTCATGATGTATCTGGAAAAGAAAAAACAATTGATTTCTCATCATTGCATCCTAATGAAATGCATTTAAGTACTGTTGGAAGCTATGAAATACCGAATAGGCATTCTTTAATTCATTTATTAATGAAGGTACAAACCAAAAACTACAGTGCCAAACTTATTAAGTGTTAAATTAATGCTAAATTGTTAGCAAAAAGCAAATCAATCTTACCAGTAGTCTAAACTTAACCCGAAATACTAACTATATACTAAAATCCAAGCATTCATCCTAAACTATAACTATTAACTTCTATTCATAACACCAAACTCCATTTAGAAACTACTTAATATAACTAAAAAAACTATTTGCTTGTCAATATTGGTTCGAGAATGCAAATGTTATAAACCCGTCACTATGGAATCAGATACATCGCTGTATTTTGCATTTTCAAGCAGTAAATTTTTTTGAAGTAAGCAAAACTTCAATACGCTTTGTAATGGTAATATTTTTTACAGAATATCTACTTAACATTGATATCTTCTGACTGTCAAATAGTCAGTAAAAATAAACGCCACTGAGTGGCTTGTTGAATTGTTTGTATTTCTTATATCGATCCTTATTAAGCAAAATGATTATTTGTCACAGATAGTTTAAGAATAATTTAATCTCTTCTCCAAATTAAACCTCTACCAATCCCAGTACAAATTTTAGAATTGGAGAGTCATGATGAACAGAAAGAATGTCGTCCTATACAGTTTTTAAACAATGATATCAAATGCATTATCGCCACACAACCCGAATACACAATACCAAACCACGGTATAGCTAACGTATTGTTGCCATAGACTGTCAGTAATCTTTGGAGAGACAAAGGCGATCGAACACAGATAACAAGCCAACCGGGATTTCCAAATTACCAGCTCATTGGGAACAATTTTTATTAGACAGGAGGAGTAAAATAAACCACACTGAAACAATATGTGAGAAAAACCTAGGGCTGTAGAGAATAGTTGTAATTCGAAAAAATGTTGAAATTACGTTCTCAACAAGCTCGAAAAAAGTAACTTAAACAAAATCAGAAAACTTGATTTTACCTACTCTATGTTTACATACGATGAATTTTTCTATCTAGCCATTATTACAGATTCGAAACATTATATTTTGTTGTATTATTGCAATTCACTGCACGGAAACAAAAATTAATGAAAACAATTCAAACAGAACGCTAATTATTATTCAGATGACTACTGATTTTCCTGAATAGTCAGAAAATTAAGATTTATCCCTTAACACAGTAGCTTGCAGCTTACATTTGTCAACGCATTCAAAAAGAAGTTGGATCAACTGAGAGACTCCCACCACTAGGAGTAACGCAAGCCATCCAGCCTTCTGTCTTTATAAAAGTGAGTAGTCTTATGTCGCACAACTACTGCAGTACAACGAGCTACGAATACAGCAGAATATAAGCTAAGCATCCTAGACTGGTCTTAATTTCTTTTAATGGACAGTGAACTAAATGAATAGCCTATCAAGAATGACCAGTGTTTTAAATAATTGACAACTATGTTTTACTTTAGTCAAATCGTCATAATTAACGTATGCCCTGTTACAAATGCTAAAACTGCTACATACCACATAAAGTACAAGACGAAAGATAAAAAAATCCCGACCGTGCTGCCACCTTGACGCGGTGATCGAGCTTGGATGATGACTCAATCGCGTGATACTGGTTGCAACAACCGTTCCTCAAGGTCCTACCATCCCAAGCAGGTCGGTTGAAGAGCAATGTGGTCATGCCCCACCCCACGTCTTTAAGAACAACCCTGACCCAATTTGCTTTCCAGACAAATCTAGAAGAACCCTTCTAAAATGTGGGCAACTGGGAAGAGATAACCGCCATTTTAATTAAACTCCTTCCCCTATTCCTAATATTTATCCTGCCCTTACCTTCAAGCCTAAATCCCTATCATCAGCTTCCTGTACCATTAATGCCAATGATTCTAAGGCACGCCCCAAACTTAACATTGGTGCATTCAATGTACAGACCCTGTGTCAAATAGAGCAGTAAGCCTCCCTAGCTAAAACATTAGAATCCCACGCCATTGATGTGTGTTATGTCACCACTTGACCTCACCTAGTCACAGTGAGCAACATTCGCGATACACTCTTCGTTTATCTGGCGACTCAATAGCGATTTCTCGTGGGCTAGCCGGTGTAGGTATTGCGTTAAGTATGAGAGCACAACAAGCACTTCTCAAATGGATTCCTGTCGACAGTCGCCTATGTGCTGTCCGACTAAATGGTTCAGTAAGAACTCGAAAAGATAGGAACACACGCAGTTATTTTTTCGTTGTTTCTGCCTACGTTCCCACTGACTACAGACCAGGTAATCTGAAAGATGAATTTCACAAAGAATTTCTGAACTTCTTCATAGAGCCAAACACTCACATTTGGTACTCATCGCTGGTGATTTTAACTCCTGAATAGGTAGCTTGAATCAGTCTGAAAGACATTTGGGTGTATGTTTCAGTGTTCCATTTCAGAGAACGGATAACGGCGACTGTCGTCTACAACAAATTGCCCAGACAATCGTTTATTTCTAGCAAACACGAGCTTTAAGACATAAGGAGCGCTCATCATCCTAATATGGCGACCTCCTAACTCTACTCAACGGTGGACTCAAATAGACCATATCAGCACCAGTCATCGTTGAAGGGGCTCGAGAGAAGATTGTCGATCACTCTGGAGTACATGTTTAGATCTCAATCATGCTTTAGTGCGAGCACGCATTTGCTTGCATCTTACTGGGCGAAGAAAAATTTCTACAGGAAAACTCAATAGAATTCAGTTCAGCAATGAGATTAAATTCCAGGAGCAACTAGAGAATCACTTAGGCAACAATAAAGATGCCATCCACCTTGATGCTCCTTAGTAAGATGTTCAAACAGCTTTGGCATCTACAGTAAAATCTATCAAGTACTTAGATCAACATGACAAGGAAAATCAGTGGATCTCGATAGGCAACCGAAGTGTGGCTGAAGGCCAGTTGGACTGATCCCTAAAGTGTTCTGCCCATCGGTCCAATCTCCTGGACTGAGAATGAATTATAATCCCATCCTTTTCCAAGATAGTCTCACTCACATTCGGATTCCTAATACCAGTTTCCTTGGTAAGTCGAAAAAGTTGCCTATCGCCGCAGCCTTTTTCCATCGTTTTTGCTTTCGCCACCCACCACTGTTCACGGTTGTTGCGTAGGCTTTTTATCAGCCTGCGCTTAAGCTCACTTCGCTCTTTATCATGTTCAGAGCCAGGTGGGATGAGTTTACGAGCATCCATCAGTTCGGTGGATGCTACTGAAATCCAAGACTTCATCCTAGCCTTATGATTTACCTTACTAGCAGATATCACTGCTGTTTCCACAGCCTTTTTGAGATCATTCCAACCTGCTTCCGGATGGCAATCGCTTACACGGTCGCCTAACTGTTTTCCTAGTTGTTCCTGAAATATATTCTTAGCTTTATCATCATTAAGTAAAACCTTAAGATGCTTCATTGCAATGTCTTTCCTACGTCCAGTAAGCCTCAAACAAATATGCGCTCGCACTAAAGCATGATCTGAATCTAAACATGTGCCCCAGAACGAGCGACAGTCCTCTATCGAACCCCTCCATCGGTGGCTGATGGCGATATGATCTAGTTGGGTCCAACGTTGAGACGATTTTGGGGGTCGCCAGGTCAAAGGATGTTTTTCCTTATGCCTAAAGTTAGTATTCGCTAGAAGCAGGCGGTTATCTGAAAACACATTAAATAGAAAAAAAATTGAATAAACTAGATCTGTCACAAGTTTAATGTCTATTAACATGTTTTATCCATAATTTGACGAGTCTTGTTAATAACTTCAAGCTGTTGAAACAGGAAAGCTGTACAAAACTTTGAAGCGATCAAGTTCAAAACAAGTTAAAACTTGTAAAATCATCTGATGCAAGATATGATGACAATGGTATAGTACTAATACGGATTTCTATAACCTACTAAACTCAACTAAGATATGAAATAGTTGACTGTGTTGACCATAACTCTAGTCGAGTGAGGATCATCAGCTTCGGTGGGTCGATGACATTCTATGGCGAAACGTGTCGGTAATCTTCAAGGAGCCTATGCACCATATAGAAACCGATCCCAAATCACCAAGTTTCACAGCCAAAGTAACCATCTCCGAGCTTTTCCTACAGAAATTGGTTTCTTGTATGATTAATAGATTCATGTTTGTCTAGTCCTACTGGAGACCAATTCGCAATATGACCACTAGTTTAAATCTCTCGATATCGTGTGAATTGTTTTAATGTTACGTGATATGAGGTAGTCGGTATGAAACTCTGAAGCACAGATTGGTTGAATTCGATCAACACTAAAGGATCAGTCGAACCTCACAAAAGTCAGTGAACAGAGATCCATCAACATATATAACCCTGTATTCCAATTTTAACAGCTCACAAGAAAGCCACGCTAGTAAGTGTTCCGTTTAACAACATCATGTGGTCAATCTTATTAAGATATTACTATTTTAAAAAAGGCACTTTTCAGTCAGACAGTTTGAATAACATAGTAGGAGCCAAGGAAATCTTTTGGTAATAAAAAACAATTTGTTATAATGAATACATAATCGACAAGTAGTTGTGAGGAAATGGATAAAACGATGGCCTGCCTCTCGCGCGATATTGGCTGGCGTAGGAGTATGGTCGGTCAAATCAAAACACGGCATTAATCGATGAAGTCTTCGACTGGTGGTTTAGGCCATGCTGTTACATGCAGACTACCTGATTGGCGTCTGCGTAGTAATCGTGCTTGGTGGCTGGAGACAATGAGTGACATGGTCAAGAATCAATCACAATGATGCAGGTGGAATCCACTCTCTATCTCCATCTAGATCCTAAGTTCGACCATTCTTTCATACACACCTTTACTTTATCCTTTCTTTTGTATCCTATTGCCGTGTTATTCTTATAAATTTGATCTCGTCGTGTTCACATGGTAAGACAGCTTGAATAAAGTGGGTATATATGCCAGATTCTACATTGTTAATGACTAACTGTTCCGTAGTTGATCAGAATCAACACAAAACTATACACGAAACCAATCAATACCTGTATACAACATTATAATAATGAATATTCATATCAATATTGTTTACGACAACTTTAGCGATTAGGTTTTTTTTCTTCTTAAAAACAAAGTTGTTTTGCATTATGTTTCGATGTTAGTGGATATACAACTAATTTAATCCTAAATGTGTATCTGTATGCTGGCGATCTACTGTACGAAATATGGATAAGTTTACAAGTGTCATTCATGACTGACTGATAGTAAGGTTGAAAAAAAAAAACAGTTCATACAGATACAAATAGACTTATTCTGCAGAATGATAAGTGAATAATAAATGGAAATTAAAGTCACCATACTGCCATAAATAAAATCCAGACGCCTGAGTAACTAACATTTGAAGATAACTTCATATTATTTGAGGGAATATTCAGAAACATCAAGGAAAACACTGTACGTTCCAGATTAGCACTTCACATAATACGAAAGAGTTGTCCAGTGTTCGTTAATTTGCAATGGTTCATCAGATGATTAACAGTTAATAATGAACTGATCTCGATAAACACCCATCCTAGTAGGCAATTATAATCCTAGCCTAATTATCAAGTTTACAAGAGTCATAAAAACTGGGGAATGAGAACTAGTACAAATAGAGTATGGAGCAAATGTAAGTTAATGTTATAACCTGAAGGGAGCTGCGACCTAATTTTTCCCCGTTAGCCTATTTGGTGACCAAAACACGTATGTACAGGTATTTCCCGGACTATGATCAATCTACCCTAGTTCCTAGCCACCCCACCCAAGCCGGCGAAAAGAAGAACGCTTGTATAATGAGCCAGCAATACCGAACAACCTTTATTGTAACACATTTATTTATATATCAATTTCATTACAATGAAATTATCAACTAAATATAACAGATGTACAAAAGTGTAACATCGATGCAATTAAAAGTCATAAAATGTATTTTGGAGTATGACTCACATTGAATTATTGTGAAAGTTCACAAATCAAATTTACAAAAATCACTACACATTTAATGTTTGATTTCTAAATAGTTACAGTTCTTGGAGGAATTGAATTCCCCCAACAGTTCAAGCCGCCACAATAGCACAATAAGAAGAAAATTTAAAAAATGAATTGAAAAGGGTCCTAGTGTAGTAGCGATAACATTGAGAATGATTAGGCATTCAGAATACAGTTGAAGACAGGATGAAAAAATGTGTGCAGAAATACTGAAACTCAAAATCTAGAGAAAGATAAGTAATGAATGCATTTATATCACTGCAACCGATTATCAACGGAATCATCCAAGTTCACTAACTACTAGATGGTAAATGATGTACCATGATCAGATAGCTTGCACTTACCAACCGAAACTGATATCATGTTGAAGACATTGATGGTCAAAAAATAAAAACTTTCGAGTGTCATCTACCCTTAATGGTCACGTCTCACAGACATACAGTAAAACAAAGCGAACTGCTGCGCAGCACACTCTTCCTTTCGTCGAAAGACGAATACCTCGCCTACGCAGGTGACGTGAGTTGATAAAAGCCAAATGAGCTTTTTGAATTCGTATTGAGATTTCGTCAGAGACCAACCCGTTAGAGCTAATCAGACTTCCAAGATAAGTGAAGTGGTCGACGTGCTCAACTACTTCACTCCCTAACTTTAGCTCAGGTGTTGACGAAGACCATTCCTACAGTAATAGTTTGCGTTTAGAGGTGGAGAAACGCACTCCGAACATGGTTGTATTGGTGCTTATTGTTGTCAAAAGATTCTGCATCTTATCAGCGTCTTCGCCAAACAGGACTATATCATCGGTATATGCTAAGTCAATAAGTGGATCTAGTGGAAGAAGATCGATTCCTGAAAAGTAAGACGATAAGAGTGTAATTTTCAACAGTAAATCTACTATAAAATTAAATGAAAATGGGGACGGTGAGCAGCCTTGACGGATATCACTTGAAGTTACACGTTCAGATGACAGTTCCAACAATACATGAATACGTACACCATTAATAATTATCACTCAGTTGGAAACAAATCTGTCGGAACGGTATGCAGAAATTTCGAAACATAGTAGGGTGTGAAAACATCGGAATCGATTACCATTCCGGAAGCTTTGATATGACTTGTTGTGAAACCTCAAACTCTCAGATAGGATGAATTGGAATGATTATTTTTAGTTGGTTCAAAACTATAAATTCACATAATTTCCCAACATGTTTGAAACATTCTGTAATTAAGTCTCTCTTTAACTGTCTTTTGATTTGCAACATGGGGGATCGGGGATTCGACTTCAGAAAAACCACTACGAAGACCAGAAAGTGGCGATCTAAGCCCAAGTATAAGATTTATTAGTGGGATCGGGGAATAGGGATACCCATCTGTGGTCTTTGGCATGGTCTAACAAGCAAGCAGAGATTCTATGACAAATTCAAAGAGCACTAATTTATGAGAAATGTGACGGAATACCGATTCAGGTAATAAATAAATTTTCAACATATTATTGAGAGACCCCCCCCCAGCCTCATCCATGCCGTACTAATGAAAAAGTTGTCAGTAGAACGCATATTTGGGAGAATTTCAAAAAATTCTTAACAGCATGCTGCCACCAAAACAAAAGAACAATCCAATTGTAAAATATTTGCTCGCAGCTTCCAAGTAAATGAAAAGGTATTCATTAAGTCTTATATCTAGATAACAGCCAATGGAAGCCATGAACTGTCAAACGAAGTATCATAAAGTACTACACCTAGTCAGAAAAACCTTGGTATGTGGACAAAACAAGCGAAACAGATCCATAATGGTGGAAGAACAAAGGTTCCACGAGACCTGTTTACTAGGATTTCTAAATAAAGCTGACAGAACAGAATAAAGGCGGTGGAGTCTAAGGACAAATGACTAAAGCAATCTAACCATCATGCATGATAGCATGCCAATAAAATTCAGTGATAAATTTGAAAGTGGATTCAAGGAGAGAGTCTAGAAGAGAAAGGTGTTAGAAAATCCCCAAGAAGCCTCCAAAAGAAGCTGAAAACATTCCATTTTTACAGCTGAGGAAGCAAATGGTTCAAACGTTTGAGTAGAACCCCAACACATTCCGAATTAGGGAGCCAGTTATTATTTAAATGACTAAACTATAAATCTGGCTTATTTAATATGCTCAAATGTAAATTATAACTACAAGTAGAACTGACCTCACCATACTTAAAGATTAAATCAAGAAAAAAAGTATAAATTATCAGAATTGATAGTGATATCAGAAGTAGTTTCCACTAAGTAGAGTAGTGGCTTAATGGTTAGAGCATAAAGCTTTCAATCTCTAGGTAGCAGGTGCGAACTATGCTCTACCTACTTCAATTCAGGCAACTGGGCAGTACCAACAGCTAGCACTCGAGTAAGGTGTTGCTCAAAGCTAAATACAAGTGGTATTTTCCACATTAATAAATCAGCCAAATAACCAAATCAGTTTAAACTTACCAAACCCAAAATTACAGTATCAGCACCACGTAAAGCTGCAACAGAACTACTTCGATGGCCAGCTTGGTGAGAACGAAAGAATTCTATGAGTTCAGCTTCCTAAAGACAGCAATTGAGAAGAATTTCATAATACATTGTGATCATTTAAATACTTAACAAACACATATAACAATTTGCATGTACGATTTAGTAGAAAAAACCGTTTTAACGTAAACTATGACAGTATTGCACAAAGCAATTTCCAAACAGTAATCAAACTTTAAAGTAAATGATACGGTGTATTGAAATATTTATCGAAAATGATTCCTGCTACTGTTTGTTGCTGAACTTAACTCAGGTATTAATCTTGTCATGTCAATACGGTACGGCAATTTAAGTAACGTATACACGCCTAGAGCTCTATAATGTTTATGATAGGTTAACATGACACAACAACACGAACGCAAGTACATCCAGCTGACGAATTCCGGACAGAACGAAGCGCGCATCTTGGATGCCACTCCTCAGCAACAATTCAACTTTAATTATATACGTGATTTAAGGGTATACTGAGATGTGTAAAATAAATGTAGATTGACGTCAAGACCATAAACAATCATTAACAGTTTATTTCACAAGCTTACAGAACATTTTAAAACAATGATGCATGCTACATTTGTGTCATAGATAATGTAACCAGTTAGTAGAGAAAGAGATTATAAACGAAACGAACAATATGTCACAAAAAGTATAAACTCTCCTTAATTATAAATCTTGTGGCTTACGTTAACCAATTCAAAAATGACGAACCAATCAAAGAAACAAATACTCTATTGATTGATTTAAACAGACTTTGTAAAATGAACTGATAGATAGTCATTCACGTGATGTTTACTAGTCAAGAACATAACGTTTCAAGGCAACACTGGATACAATGTAAACAATATAAAAATTGGAAAGACTACGTAAAAAGCAATGAAATGTTAGAACAATTTCACGAGATAGAATCAGAAAAGAAGGAAGCGGAGATACTGAAATATTATTAGTAGACATGTTTTCAACAGTAAGAATAACACATCTTGTATGTGCATACAATTAATAATAGAAGTACACAATAGGTGTCGATCTCGAGCGACTTTTAAAATGATATTAAGATAATTCAAGTCAATCACAAAATAGCTTATGAAAACGGTTGATCCTGAAGTTACTCAATCAATCATAAGCGGGAGAAGAGCATGACGTATATGAGTTAATTAAAGTTTCCATACCACATTAGCACGACAAGATCAAACTTATAATATTAATACTAAAATATATTCCAACAAATAATTAAAAGGTGTGCATGAAACGATAATGGATTTAAGATTTATAAGAAAGAAAAGTGAATACTATATTTATCATCCTAATACCTAACTTCAGATATTATCAAAAAATGTTTCTCAAAGTATTTCCTTTATTTGGAGATACACAATGATCCCTCTTTTATATAATTAAGAAGGAATGTTCCTTAGCATCAATATCGTCATTTCAACCACACTCTACAACACTCAAACTCATTTCTGAAATCCCAATGGTCGAGAACTGCGGTCTAGTTCTACCCAATTAATTTACTTCCGGAATCAAAAGACTGATCGAATTACAAACTATTTGAATGTTTGCGTTCGATATTAGCTCAACATCAAGGTCAGATTCGCATTTGAATTTTTACAAATGGCCATAAATTAAAATTACAGAGTGAAATCCAGTAGAAAAGGACACAGATACAACGTAGGACCAGGCACATAAGTGCATCGGTCCAAGCTGCCACACCTCAACAGCATAGCAAGATGATCACCGAATTCATAGAATCAGTTACTTTAATGGTAGTAATATATAAAAGGAAGATTGCATATAAGGATATAATATGTAGAGAGAGAGAGAGAGAAAAAAATTAGTTTGTAGAAAGAAAGGTAGAGTAATTTTAGTCTCAAGGTGTACGTGAAGACAAAGAATGTATACACCTACGCCATTGTGATCGATTCAGTAGAAAAGGAATGATTAAGAATGAGATGCCAAAAACGTAAATGGAAATTTGGGTTTAAGAATCATTAAGTTATTGTCAATAATTATAACAGGACAAAGATTTATTATCTTCCTTTAATATTATTATTGTGATTGATATGCATATCCAAAAAAATCAATCTTTTCTGAAATAAAAATAAGACTTACTTTACTAAGATGTTGAGTGGTCTCACTAAAATTCAATTGAGAATTTGATGATTGATCAAATTCCGAACTGACTCGATCACAATAACCCAAATCACTAGGCAATACTTTGTTGTGTTTTAACCACATTGCCACAATACGATGGACCATCAAAAGCGATACCGGAATCACAAGAATTATTATATAATGACATTGGACCGAATACTAAATTACCCGTTGAATTGTCACTAGTAAATGTATTATTACTATCATTAGTAGTAGTAGCAGTGAAAGGAATAACGTCGTTTGAAATATGATTATTGATAGGATCAATCTTCGATATCATGTTGTGATGTAACATTGAAGGTTTTGTAGGTAGAAATGGCAGTTTTGCTGAAGGTACGCTATGAAACTCAACAGAGTCAGTTGAATTTACAAAATCATTGTTATAATTATGAGCATTGATATTGTTTTGAGAACGATAAGACGAATCAAGATTCTCAGAAACCAGACGGCGAATACCACAGTGATTACAACGAGAAACTGGAATAGCTAATGTTCCACCAAGTTCATTCTGATTGTAAAGTTAAACAAACATTTGGTTCATTAAAATAATAACTAACATTTTGTTAAAAGTATCATCAAGCTCTCAATCAGTTACAAACAGAGCCTGACAAAAAGTACATTGATTTAAGTCACCATATTACATTGGCACGACGAAATTAATAGAAACAATACCAAAGAAGTCGAAATAATGCAGCAGCAATGATGATGAGTAAATAGTTCGAGATGAAATAAAAAGTTATGTGAAGGAATAATGAAATTCAAGAACTAAAGTATATGGAGTGTATGCACCTGAGATATTGTAATTGATTCTATTGTCGCCCAAATTATCCATCAACAACTTACGGTATCGTACAGACTCTAACTAAGTAGTTGGAATATATACATAAAAAATAACACCTTTATCGACTGATGCCATGTTAGCCGTACCAGCCAAAGTTGCGTATTGAGGTAGGTGGTGGTCGAGCATATGTAATATATATTCTAATTACTTCAGTATATGAAAATTCCCAAACTCATCAACCGATTCACCTCATTTTCCTGGTACTCTGTGACTAACCTCACTATTGCATACTGGGTAGCTCTAAGATAAACAAACAATATTTCACAGACGCCTATGATCAAAATAGTGAGATATTCGTGTATATTATACTACCAAAAACAATGTTTCATAGTCACAGAGTAGTGCAGAACGAACTGTTACGCAATGTACTTATTCTACATGTAAACGGATCTCTAATTATTAGAATAAACTATAAGCGACCCATAATATTTGCTTCAAGCTAACTTTATCAATCAACCAGAAGTTGTAGACTAGTAAAATCACAAAAGTAGATGAAAAAAATAAGGGATAAACGTCAGGAGTATGACATTATGATTACTGAGACCACATAGGTAAAGGTGTGTGTAAACCCTATGCAAGCATTCTTCTGTTGTTAAAATAGCCTAGTTTTGCCTAACTTATTAGAACTACCTGTACAACGTTCCTAATACGGATAAAAAAACTCTTAAGATTTCTTAGCATAAGATTAATAATATTTAAAACATAATCAGACTATTGAGCACTGTTTAGATTTTACGTTTGGCACAGATTTACGTATTAAGCTTTGAGCCAAGCCATGGTTATGTGAGGGCTACCAAACCGAAGTGAAGGAGTGTTCATATCTTACATCTGCTCGGTGAAATCTGAATACTTTAACCAATAAGTCATCGCCGCAGTTTATACCAAATTCTTTAAAACCTTGACTCCAAAAGGCATAATTATTGTCTTCTGGGTGAAGGGTATCAACCAGGCATTATCAAAGTAGGACCTGACAAGAGAGAATAATACTTCAAGTCTCCAAAACTCATGTCAAGACAGACAGGAATTCAAGAAGATGAGAAACAGAGTGAAAGAAAATATTGAATTCAACGAATATCTAGATATGCAAACCATAGTTCGCAATAAATAACTGAAATCGAAAAATAAAATTAAAGGATAATTAACATAAAATTTAGGTGGAGATAGGGAGTAGATGCATTTATATTATTGAGTATTTTATGCCATACCATCAAGTCCCTAATCACTAACTACTAGTAGCGTATTGACCTCAAGCACGAAGTCTACAGACAGAATTTCAAGTAGCGATCAATAATATGATAGACTGATAGCATATATTCTACTACAATGTCATCTAACATTGTGCAACGAGGTAGGTAGTGATTAGGCAAGCGTAGCTTGTCCTAATCACCGCAGATAATGAAGGTGTATCAATACTCTTACACCTTTTACCTAGTAATCTTCGCCTAATCTCAGCACTACTCACTCGGTATTTCTGAGTAAGTGAGCAATACTATGAAAACATTCATGATCAAATACTTTACGATCATACAGACCTGTTAATATTAGCAGTTAAGTGACATATGGAAAATTTCTGCATAGCATACTTGTAAAAACTAGCAAAAGAAGAGGGTTATATAAAGTCAATTCTAAGTTAAATTTATTTAAAACGGAATATTATTGGGTATATTTATGTTATCAGGCTACATTTTAATTGCTACTAAAAAAATAGTAAATGTTTTATTTGTAAGTAAAACAAAATATTATAAACAGTATTCTCTAAAGTAAAGTAAAAAATAATTTTCATACATTATTAATAAAATAAGTTCACATATCAGAAAGAAAAGTGGTTGAGAGAATAGAATGGAGCAAGTATGTTCCAGTGACTGGTGGCATCAGTAGATAGACAGTAAGCTAGGTGTATCGACAGTCATTTGATCATAGGTGAATAGACGTTAATCTGAATTGTGCTGATGATATTGTCCGGAAACATGATGAGAACTTCACGATTAAACGACTCAGCTAAGGATGACGTAATACATCGAGTATAGATTCGTGTACTCGGCTTTGAGTCACATGTTATGTATGAAAGCCAGTAATGCAATACTGGCTAAGTCGAAGTAGGCAGAGTGGGACTTGAATCGGTAAACTATTGGTTGAAAGTTGAATGTCTTAAACACCATGCCATCGCCTAAAATATTACTTCGAGAAACAAAATACTGAGTTATCGTAACTTACATTTATAGATTCGTTATTACTAATCCCATTGATATTTTCAGCTGGATTATCCGTTTTCAAAGATAATTGATTACTAAATGCTGCAGACAATTCTTCGTTTGGCGGTAAATCAAATGCACTCAGTGATAATGCCACACATAGGGGATTGCATCGATGTGTATAAAAAAATAAGGCCATTCCACGAACGCCTAAATTGCCATCTCCGTAAGATTTACCATTAAATGTATGAATTTGTGGATCTGTCCATAGATTACCAACACCTTGTATATCAACGACAATTAAACGATGACCACTGCGCTCAAAGGTGAAATGACTAAAAGCCTAGATCGAATGTATGCAAAGAGCATGTGAATACAGAAAGATAAAAAACAAAATTATTTACAAGAGGATGTAAAAATCAGTAATAATAAAAATAATCTGGTGATCACAAACAGAATTGTGTATCAAAGTGACCTATCTATCGTGTAAATATTGAACATGGTTAGCTTTATTCATTACATCGACTTTCTAAGCACAGATTAGTGTAGTCAGCAATCAGCACACTGTAAGAATGAAGGTTAGTGATATGACCCATTTTCCTAAGCTGTGGTAGTAGATACGGGGTTCGAAATTGTGATTGAAAGTAGAATACTTACTACTGAGCTACTGCTTCACCCTTACTTATATTCCTTTAGATCTTCCGTTAAATAATTATTTACAATACACAAACTACTAATCTTCGATTAAAATAAATTGTTATTCAATAAAATATCATCTTAATGTCATTCTGTTTTTATGTGGTTTGAATTATTTTACATTAAACTTGTTGCACAACTGACTTAACAACTTGCCTCTATCGGGGTCAATATTCTGTCTAAATGACTGCTTACTGGGGGTTGTAACTGAATGTAACATTTAATATAGCCATTCAGGCAGCTTCTAGGTCATACTAAAATTATACTTTAGAGGTTTATATTCAGACTTCTAATGAAGCACCATAAACTCAATCTGTGTCAATCAATTCAGAAATCACGTTGCATGTAGTATTCAGTCAAAGTAAAACGTAAAAGTCGTGGTAAATAATACATTTTGGTTATCTTTATCTTTCCTTCGAAGAATTAAAACTTAGATGAAATCTAATAGAAGTGTATCACTAACTAACTAGCAAGTAAGTTCAAAGAGGGTGGCGTTCTCTGGGATACTTAAGCAGAGGGTCAATGTCTTAAAAAAAAACCTACATAACTTGTTGAACATAGGTTGCAAGACGGAGACATCATTATGCATTTTAAAGAGCGCAGCCAGTCACTACTTCTAACAAATATCAGCTACCGATATAAGACATTATCGATTATACTAAGTTTCTTCACCGAAACTACTGCTTGAAGTAGCACATTTAGAGAATAGTTTAGATGTTATAAAAAAAAACATTGTATTTAACTAGTATCATCATTTACCGATCAAAGAACGGATAAGCTGATCAGCAATCCGTTTTGTTATTATCACATGCACGTGAAATAAAGCCACCAATAGTAGGTGACATGCGTAGGTTACTAATATCTGATCGCAGATTACTGTAGAGTAAGCAATGCTGAAGTCAGACACATGGTACCAGAAGATAGTAAATCAGTTGATCAGATTGTGACCGTGGATCTTCACCAAGCTGGTTGGAACATGTAGCACGTATTTTCAACTACCATGCGATGATGACTGGCGTACGAGTGGGATGAAAAACAGCTAAGGGTGATAGCTCAGAATCGGTTCCACTACCACTGATATTGCTACGGCTTTGTTACATTGATATTCATCTTGATGCATTAGTTGAGTGAAATAGCTCGGATCAATGCACGTATACTCCAGAGTCTGACTGACTGTCTAAAAAGGACTCAGTTTGTGCAATATCATGAGTAGCATTAATTTTCTCAAACTAACAACACAGCATAAACGATACTCCATGTCGAAATTGAAGTTGAAAGTAAACAATATAACCAATTTGTCTAATATTTTTCTTCCCTTGCAAGTAGTGTCAGACACAAATCAATAGACTGAAAAAATCACCTACATATAGTTTCTCTGTATTTGAAATAATATGGATAAATAATTCACCTGAGGAGTGTTTCGTGATAAATCATCAACAAATCCTGAATTGGAATTATACTTTCGATACGTTCCTTCTATAAAATGTTCTAAATGATATAAAGGTTTCTCTGGTCGATTGATGAACTCCAATACACACATTTGTGAAATATCAACCTAATTAAAATGTAACACGAATAATTAATAATAAGAGCCAAAAAAAGCGTAATTTATAAAAATTTTATGTATTCTGCTATCTCAGTGGGCGATGTCAAGTGGGGTAGAAGTAGGTTGGAAGAAAACTAGAAGCAAATAAACCAGAATGTGGCATCAGTCCATGAAGTTGCCAACTATGAATCTAAGACATGTTGATATGTACGGACAACCTGATTGGAGTCCATTTGATTATCCCGATTAAAAGTTGGAGATTTTGAATAATATGATAGAGAATTGATTTCAATAGCTCAGATGTATTCACTAGTCGCTTACTCCAAGATCTCGATTTTTAAAGTTACTATTCAGCGATTCAGCTACTTCGAATCCTATTCTCTATGTTCAATATTTCGTTTACCATCACTGATACTACTACTTCTACTACTCTTATCTTCATCTTGATAGCTGTGCTGATGTGAGAACTTGAACCGATGCAGATATGTTCTAGGTTCTACATTGCTTATGAATGATTGATTCGGCATTGAAGTTTACTGTTTATGTAAAGACAAGTAATACTGTACAGCTGTCGAAGCTCTGAAGTAGATAGAACAGGATTCTAGCCTGTTACCTAGTGTTTTAACCAACTAAGCCATTGCATGAAAAAATAGGGATAGTTAAAATCTGCTCCCAACAACTTGAATAACAACATAACATGACAATTTATTCATATCTTATTACGATTCTTAGCAGATGCTGCTTATAACCTATGATATTTCAATAATAAAATTATAAACAAAATTCAACGTGATTAAAGAAAAATGAATTCTCAATTCAGCCTGCCATTTCAGGACAAACTAATTAAAGTGCGTATATACACCCTTAGCAAACAAGCAACTCTCAACAAATGATATCTCTGATAGTAAAAGCGATACCATATACCTAACATGCACTCGCTTCTGTGGGCACAGCCAGAAATAATAATTCAAATCTACTTAACTACGTAGATCTGCTGCATAAAAATGATTTGCAGCCAGGAACTCTGTCTATTTTCTAGTTTACTGAGCCATCTAATTTTACGTGACTCATGATTTACTGCAGCTTCTTAAAACCCACTGCTCCTAGTTATCTAAAATTGCGCGAGACTTTTCAATAATTATAGAGGTCTTTCTACTGATATACCTAATATTTCACCCATGAACAAAGTGCGACAGGCTACCACGCAGCACAGACTAAAATTACAGCAACAACATAATATGTATGATAGTAGCAATATACATCATTCTCTGTACATCCAATTTGTAGAGGATGACCAACAATCACATAATTACTGTGTTTCTGCAACTTAAGTAAACATCGTATATAAACATTGGAAAACATGAAGCAGTTATTACAGGTATCAACAAATGCATAAATACCTTCTTTGGTACAGTTGGTTGACGACTATACTCTTCACCCCAAAGTTTAGCATCCATTTGTAAGCGAACATCATCGAAATACACATGAGCGTCAACCTTTTCAATATAACGTTTAGCAACATGATTAGAGGCATATGACCAATCAGAAGTATGCGAAAAGTTGGATAATTTCTTTCTGTAAAAATAAAAATATTAATAAATTGTACATTTATCAATTTTATTTATAGTACTGAACATGGCATAGCATTTTTATGATACAAAAGAAAAATTTATCTTACACAAATCAAGCTAAACAATATAACTGATCGTAGATACGAGATAAAAATCATTAACAATAAGTGTAAATGGGAAATGTTTTTTTAAAGACAGTAAAATAATATTTATAAAAGATTTTGATGATCACGGAATGTACACCCCTTTACATCCTTAATCAGTTCGATACAAAAGAAGGCAACAGATATAGCTAACATATATATACCGGTAGTTAAACTAGAAATGATTATAGGAAAGGCAATCATAATAAACACAAAGGATGGAACAAATGAACAACGTCCAAAGTTACTACACGAAATCAGCATATCAAAGGAAATTAACTGTAAATAGTGAATGAATCGAAATAATAGTAGAGACAATGACAAATAAAAGAGATTAAATATTAAGAATGTTTTAATTATCTGGTTGTTCCATCATATTCGAGATGATTGAGAATGTGATTAAATACTAGTGACCTACGCATAATCTTCAACTTCGTAACTAAAATAAAACAGCCCATAAAACAGTATAATATATTCACCCTTTTATAGAAAGATGCATATTTCCTGCGCCACAAGCAGCATAAGTTTGAAAATTTCAAGTGAGCTTTTTAAAGTTATGTAGAAATTTTATCAAACACTAGGTCACAAGGGCTAATGGGACTCGCAAGACAGGTGAAGTAGTTGGCACAGTCAACTGCTTCAATACTTATGATTAATCTAAGGCTTAATGTAGGCCAGTTCAGGAGCCCCATTGCACATTTTGAAGAAAAATGCATCGAAAACATGTTTGCATTGTTATTTAAAGCATTCAAGAGACTGCATATTATCAGCACCTACACCGAAAAGGATTACAAATTCTATATACTCTAAATCGACAAACGAAAAGTTATGTGAAAGTGTAACTTATAAGAGGAAATCTATGATGAACTTAAATAAAAAGGGCATAAGAGACGTTGACCTAAGCCAATGTGACTGAAATGACAGCTTCTACAAATCAGACATCCAAGATTCGCAAGTTCACCCGAACATTCCAACACTTTAGGATAAAATATTTAACTTATGAAAAATTGAAATATAAGCCAACTCACGCACGGAAACATTCTCTCATGGCACCTCTGTTGAATGGCAGACTCTCAACTTTGACACGAACAATGTCGTCTATCCATTTGCTTTTAATAGCGTCATAACGATAACGCCTTGCCATTTCTTCTGGAAGCTCTTGTAAATGAAATTTTTCCCATGGATCACCACGAGAAGAAATCAAACTGAAGGCTGTCCTCCATAAAGCCTGATATTTTCAATAAAAGAAACCGCTTGTAAAATATTAAAGTATTTTAAAATACTGAAGAAAATTCAGATTGAACTGAAATCATTAAGCGTATCAACAGAAAGCAATGGTATCGTGCGTCTCAACAGATAATTCCAATGTTACAAGGTCCACTGCATAAATCAGAATATTGGTTTTCAAAAGTTATAAGGACGTGTTCAGACAATAAAGAACAATTCGACTAATAACACCATTAGTAAATCATTAGCACGATTGCGATCTATGAGAATAAACTAATATTTAGTAAATTTTAAGAAACCTGTTAAAAACTTAGGTTTAGAAAAGAATCACTACCACCACTTGATTCACCATGTTTATGGCATCTTGGAAATGAAAGTGATCCCCATTTATGCTTTCCGATGGATCGATAAGAAAATACTGAATCTAGCTTGGCTTGATATTTAATAACGGTAGGTTCAATCGACTGGCTTAAACCAACCAGTTTAAGAGGATGCATTTTCAGTTAACAAGACTAAATGTGCTTGACGCATAATTGGGTATGATTAGAATCCAGGTAGATGAACCAAAATGACTGACCCTCAAAAAAGCATCTGCCTCCTTTGTAGCTGACTGCAATATATTCTGAAACTTCATGTTAAAGGTGCAAAGAAATGATGTTAAGCATTATCAAGGACGTCTACACTAGCAGTTGGTGTTTGTCAAAAGTAGTGACAGTTGATCACATTGCTGCATAATGTATTCTCTAGACACTAAAACACCCCTTTGATTAGGCTTCTAGCCTAGAGATTTTAACTCGGAGATAACCATAGTACTAGTAAAACGTTTACTCAAGACCAATTAAGAGAGGACTAAAGAAGGATTGCCAGTGTGACTCCGAAAATGACCTAGAGAATAATAAACCTAGATCAGTTGACTAAAAAACATTATGAGACTGTTTCTTGGCTATCTATTTTAAAAGGCAGCTTTCTAATCTACACCACATTCCACAAATGTCATTTATGTAAACTTATGTAGGAGGATTCAGTGTTGTCTGTAAACGACACAATTAACCTATTCATTTTGTAGTTACTCCGGCTTTGATCGCACTTATTGGCGGATTACAATCTCACTGATCAATAGTTTTAGCTGCACACTAAATGGGTACATAATACTGAAATACAACATGATCACGGCTTTGTCCATTAGTATCTAACTGCAATTGTCCACCCCAGTTGCATCAAAAAATAACCGATCACAATGAAAATGACTAATGATCACTACTTAGCATACCATAAGTTGCTAGCACATAGAATTAAGCTTTACGCCATGAATTTGAAACCATAATACACTTCTGACCGTTTAGTACGATTTTTGGTGCTACCGCAACTTTCTAACCACTCAAAATAGCGATACAATCACAGAAATGAAGGGTCAGATGTATCGTATTCTCTGCGTACATGAAATAATTACATTTTTAACGTTGTTGTATGGAAAATTTAGGATGTACAACTAGTATGAAGCTTTATGGCAAACATAGGTACATCTAGGATTTAACAGAGAAGTCCTGACTTACTATCGTTTTCAGCAGTATGTTTACAACCGTCGATTGGAACATTGATGAAAAAGCTCTCAAAGCGACCAAACGACGTGTGCCTGACAATCACTTTTGTTAATCAAAAAGAGTATGTCAACGGACTGACGTTCACTAACGTTTGCAAGCAAATAACAAATGTAAAGCAACTTATTCCAATCATGATGATACATCAACCAGCACTTATACGAAGAACTACAGAATGGGAGAAATAACGCTTTAACCTAATTCTTAAAATAAAAGTGGTTCCACTAATGAGCACGCTCATAATAACATTACAAAATGATTATGGTAATTAGATAAGCAATTAAACAAATATTTAGCGTAAGAACTGTATTATGCCCGAGAGTAATATAATGACTAAGAGCTAATGAAATTATAAAACAGGTTTGATAGATGCAATATACATATTAATACACGTAAAATGTTACCTTAGCACGCGAATGCCTAGCAAGAGCTGCGTATACGCCACAATCCTCAGATCGTTGGATTTTTATTTCCCTCACAGATAACTTCCTTTCCTGTTTTACACCTGAAGCACCTGAGAATATAACAGGAAGAGCTTGTGGAAAGAGATCTGTCGGAGACGAGCCGAAATGACCTTCCTCCATACGCAATATTTGTATTTTGAGCCAGTAATCATGCGCGCTACAGCACCTTGGCTGTTGGCTGTTGAAGATGCGTTATTCATATTACTATACCACCATCATGTATGTACCCTGGTTTATGAAAATTAGGCTAGCATTGAGCAATAATCAAGTTATAATTCAAAATATAAAACATGTCTAATGTAAACATGTACACAGATTTAAAATATCAGTCTCTCTGGGAGCTGCATTATCTGTGGTCAAAACATCAACATCCCAGAGCATAACTTTATGTCATCTATTACCAAAACTTTTGCGTCATTTACAAATTAGCTAAAATCACTATGTAAGTCAATAAAACTCTAACAGAACTTATAAATATAATTATCTAAATGACGTTGAACTGGTTACGGACTAGCATAAGAACGAGTAAACCAGAAACTTAAGCCAGAGTTAGTATTTAGGTATTGAACTTGAGGATATAGCGGGAATTAATATTTACTTTGGAAACCAAAGGACGTGAAAATAGACAATTAAAATTAGTGTATATACTATTTATGACGTTCTCTATTTTCACCAAATAAACAATTCGCATTGCCTAAGTTGATTTTTCACATAGTGACATAGCTGAAATTAATATTTTGTGTTTTTGTTCAAATTTGTTATTATTTCTTGCTTGATCTTCACTAAAAATGTTAAATCTGTAGACAGTGTGAAAATGAAGCTACTTCACATACTCCTAAGATATGTCTATGAATTAAATGAATGCTAACTGCTATATCGGTCGATTCAAGAAGAGTAACTGGCTTTCCGAACTGCTTCTTTGAAGACTATTACATGTATTTTTGGTACATGTAAATCGATTATTATGCTCTTATTACTGTCATGTTTCCATTGCTCTAGTCTCTCACTGGACTCATAAACTATCATCACACCATTTTTTATTTAGGGACTATGATCAATTAATCATGTACCTCTTCCCTCAGTATCAAGTAATTATTTTTCCGTTTTGTATAGATGCTTTCTTCCCACTGGCGTGATATGTGGTGATGTTTTTGTGCACATAAATGGAAAAGTGCAACGTATTTCGACTGTCTGGTTGTTGACTTAGTTGTCCTCTGCTCTTCATTTCGGCTTGGTGACTAGTAGTCAGGGAGTAGACGTGTTTGGGCACTGATTAGTATAATAGAAGTCACACTTTTCCCTAATATATAACAATTACTGTCAAACGAGCCACAATACAGTATAGAAACTAGAAAATGCGATTCTTAAGCTCCCGAACTTTCAGACACTGCTTAGTATAATTAGTAATCTGTTGTTTCTTGAGATCTGAGTTGATGTGATAGGAACATCTTTGGTTACAAAACTCACAATGCTTGTTGTATTTCTTCTAAAACAGGAGAAACAGGTTAAACTAAAAGTTTAAAATAGGAGTAATTAAAGAATTGCCTTTAGAGTATTGTTCCCCAATGCCTGCAGAGGCTAAATATATTAATGCAATTGTTACTGGTTATCCTACTGTGGATTCGTACGAAACTAAAGAACCTATCAACGTCGATGTTTTGACGTCAACGGGAATTTCAATCTTTTACGCTAGAAATCTGATGCCTAAATGTTATCGTAATGTTGTAGAGAGGTCAAGTTAGCGAAGTGCATAATGATGAGGTATATGGGCTAACCTATATTAAGTATTAGCAGCAAGTAAACAATTTTCAGACGAATCAAACGACAGTAGTGCTGTAAGCAATAGATGGATGACATGTTAGTTGGGTGACAGGTACAAATAAAAGGAAGACGTAGTCATTTTGAACTTTACATAAACCAAATAGGTGAAAATAAGAGAAAAAACCGAACTCAAAGTGAAATGGAGATACTATTATTTTTGGGAACCTACTTCTAGGTGGATCGTGTTTATGTTTGCGTTAAATTAGCGGATGCCCATGATGATGTACTGGCGAATAGTCAGGGTCTACGAAATTCATTTATATGGAGTAAGTTCGATGATAACTATGCCGGACAGCGAACGTACCTGTTTGTATAGAAAGGAGAAAAAGGGTTGGGTTTCGGTTTCGGGAATTAGAAGTGATGAGTTACACCCAATTGATTGCACTCACCATAAAGTAAATGTCGTGGATTTAATCATCAAAATATTTAGCACTCTGGTGTGTGAAGAGCTAACGGTAAGTTAGAGACATATTATTCCAAGCACTGCTGAGTAGTGTTGAGTTTACGCGAGGATGCATCACATACAGTAACCGAAATTTTCTTTTGTTGTCTGAATGAATAAGTAGTTTATTTAGGGCCTTGGGATCATGAGTAGTTAGTTTATCACTCGTATTAAGTAGGCAAGGGAACGAGCCCTAGTATACTCTCTTGTAAAATCCTGCTGGACACTTATGTAAGAGATGATTTTATTGGACTCACTTTGGTTAACTGATGTAGATTACTGAAAAGGGTTGAAGGTGAGTTAGTAAAGACTCCCCAATCCTCATGAAGTATAGTCCCTTGTAGAGTATGCTGTGTAATGCTTTGTAGAAGGCCTCAGATGTGTCAAAGTAAAAGACTATAATTGTTTAACGCGATTTTTTTGCAGGTGATGGTGTGATCAAAGAAGTCTAAGTGACTTGTCAAACACGGGCGCTTTATTAGAAAGCCATGTTGTGATGTAGATGGGTGGCTGTGAGCCAGTAGGTAATCAACGATGGAATTGTTTATGATCCCCATGATTCGTGAAAAAATGTGAAAGTGATATTTTTAGGCCTATAATTATCTGCCCATACTCTATCACCAGCTTTGCGTTTTGAAATGGTGTAGCCGGTTATTCAGAAATTTTCATAATCCCCTACATCCAGCGACAAGGCGAACAATTTATAAAGCATAAGTGGCATATCCTCGCCACATTCGTTGATAAATATTTAGAGGTAACTGACGATTCCTGAGCCTTTTAAAGGCTTCCAATAGCTTCAAGTATACTTTGGCACTGGAAAATACATTAGCTTGTGCGCTGTCTACAATTACCATGCACATGTAAGTTGTAGATAGTCTGGCCTTAAAGTCGCTAAACAGATTTCCAAAGGTTACGTATATCTCTTTGAAGTTGTTGTATACAGTGCTATTCTGAACCAGAAATGAATATTAGTCGGTGTTTTTGTGCATTTACAACGAAGTTCTGTCTTCCTATGTGCTTAGCTGGTTGTGTCAAATTTATTTTGCCTGAAAAACTAACGTTCATCGGTATATCCGGGAGCATATTATTATTGTTATTACTGTTGACGCTTGTGAATGTACTCTGCGAGTCCAGTCAATAAAAGTAATAGCTTATATTCTCAAGTAGTACCTTGAACATTAGAGCATGCCAATTTATAAGCATGATCAGAATGATATAGGTTTATCTGCATACAAGTATTTATTGCAAAAGTCATTAATAAGAAATTTAGATGATATACAGATACGAATTGAAAATAAAACCAACGGCAGTAAAATTTACATTACCAGGATACCAGGTGTATGTATTTTATCATGATGCACTTCTGACAAACGACCGGACGCTTTTCGTCTCAGGCCTGATGACTTCAATAAACGGAGCATGTCCAGGTACGGGATAAAACCAGGAATATTTGATACTTGTACAAGAGCGCCAACCAACACACATATGACGATATTCTGCAGTGGTGGTGGAATCCACGGGTCGATTTTAAACGGTGAGTTATAAATGCAATAAGTATGTCGCCAACCGATATTAGAAGTAACTTGTTTAGTGGAAACCAATATATTTATGAGAGCAACCCATAAGCTCGTGAGATAGTAATGTATAAAAATATATGAGATAGAAAAAAGGATTAGTTAGTCGTAGTAAAACAATTAGTTTAAAAAATCATAATCTTCTGTTTTCTATTTTTTGCGACTACAACATGCATGGTTGTAGTGTTCATAGTTTTAGAACCCTAATAATCCATTACTCGTTGGTTCGGGGTTAAGTGTTAGGTCGGGGAAGATTTGATGCAAATATCTGGATTCTAGACGTGAAGTGATCAGTTGATCGAATTTCGTGATGGAATCAGTGATGCAAATGTTAAGTGGTAGTTCGTTCTTGAGTTTGTTGTGGAATACGATGAAAAACTTACAGTGATCTTGTGTATGGTACTTATAGGTGAATAATATTTACTCTTAGTTTCAGAGTTCGTATTACGGTACTTGGTTCAACATGGAAAAGAGAGCTGAGAATGAAATTCTGTTTATTATTTTATAGAATATTAACTTGTGTCGTAGTCGATGACTCTATAGAAGTCCTAAAAAGAGTGATTTACATTTTGTCGTGTCATTAAAAGTACTCTTATATCCCAGAACTCGACTGCGAAACTTCCCCGGATATATTCAGCACGTATCTTTCTTATGATGCTCATGCTTAAAAAGATATATGACCAATACTAATGTGTAGGTCTTATACATAATAAGGTAAGTTCGGACCCCGTTGTGTAAAAATTTTTAAGAAGGAAGTTAGTTAATCTTCTAGTTTAGAGACAATAGAGGAAGCGTGTTTGGTGAATTTTAAGTTACTGGATTAGTTAACGCCTAAGTCCCTTGTTGATCGGGGTATTTGGATTTTGAACTAACCTATATTTCCGTTTGTCAATATGAGATTACATTAAAGTTCACTAATTGATAATAAATGTCAAGGTAATTTCGTAAGTTAATAACATTTACGGTGATAGTTTAGATGTCAAGACTATTGCAGTTAGTGTATGATACTGCTAGAAAACCAACAAAGTACATCTTGTCCAGTATAATGAAGTTGTATTCATGGAAACTATATTGATTTAGACGTACTGACTCCAAAACCTATCCTTTTATTTATAGTATCCCGTTCAAGGTTTAGTTAGGGAAATAGCTTAAAAAGTTGCCATTGTAGCGAACGTACCCTATGTTTTCCGACTCTTTAAGGTTTTAAATCTGACATATTAAGCAAGTGAATGCATATAACTCATCCCGTTTGCTTACGATCGGTATTAAGACTGCAACCATTCTGGCTATGTGACATATGGCGCTTATCTGAATCCATTCTGATACATGAAGAGATGGATTGATCCCTCATAATGTAGATGGGAATGGATGAGGAATTTCACAGGATTGTCAATCCAACTTTCGAGTTCAAAAGTATGTGTGGTAATTTTTCAAAAATTAGCTAACCTCGCTGTTGTCAGAACTACAAGGAAGATATTGGATACATCAAGAACCTCCACAACAATAGGACCGCCGTAGAGCAAAATACATTTTCAGGGCTTCGCTACATTGCAGTAAAACGTACACCTAAGTTTTATCATGATGTATTACAAGTTCCTTCACGATATGCGCTACTTGGAGTGGACTCCATTAAAAAATAATAAGGTTAACGTTACCATCCAGTTTTCAGTCTGCATAGCTAAATGAAGTAATTAAACATACTAGGGTTATATTGTAGCGACTTAAGTTAACTAGCTAAAAGATGATTTCACAACTTATGTATACACGTAGATAAGAAAGCTTAAGTATTCATTTACTTCCTTATTCTTTTATAGGGATTATATTTCCTATTATCTTATATTGAATGTTGAGAGACATTGTGTGTTTGAATGATTAGCAATTCCGCTCCAACTGTCTCCTGTGCCGGCCTTAAAATAAAGACCTATTACCAAAGATTATTGTTTCTTCTGTTAAAACAGAACAGAACGTACCTAGCAATTAAACTGGTGAGCCCTATATTAAACACTATATTTAACGTTTTATTGTACGTTAAATAAGCCTTCTGTTTTTGCAGTAATTTAGTTTACATATATATATATATATATTATATAGTATTTCATTTTAATCGTTAGGTACTACTATTAGACTCATTGTTTTCCGTTTTTATTACATTATATATTGTTTATAACATGTCAGACTCAACCTCAACTAAAAGCCTAGAGGATATGTCAGCGGTAGACACCGTTATGACTACAAAAGTCCGACTTCCAGAATTCGATCGTAGTGATCCTGAGTTGTGGTTTGTTCAGCTAGAGCATTATTTCACGAGACACAATATAAAATCTGAAGGAGTTCGCTATCGAGACTTATGTTCAGTCCTACCTCCCTCAGTAGCCAGAGAAGTCCGTGACTTGATTTTAAGTCCACCAACACCACAACCATACACCATCCTAAGACGAGAAATAATGAATCGTCTATCATTATCAGATGGACAACGAATTCAAAGGCTTTTCCAGGGAGAAACATTAGGTGATAGGTCACCATCACAGTTTTTGCGTCATCTTCAAGCTTTAGTAGGCGACAACACAGTGGGTGAAGCAGTCCTAAAACAAGGATGGATACAAGCTCTCCCATGCTACGTTCAACACTGTTTGGACGCACAAGATCCTGACACCTCTCTATCTTATTTAGCACGGATCGCTGACCGGATAATGGAAAGAGGTCCCCCAACCGCATCACGTATGGTACATCATACTCAAGAAGCGGAATCAACAAATGATCCAGTCATAGCACAACTGATTAAGAGTGTTAAAAGTCTCACAGAGGCTGTCAGTAAAATGCAAACGAGTGATAGAAATAGGGGCAGGTCACCTCAACGACCGAGACCCAAATCACGGGACAGGTCACAAAGGTCCAGACAATCTGGACAATTTTGTTGGTATCACTGGAAATTCGGTGCTCGATCGACCAGATGCAACCAACCATGCGCCTGGCCCAAACAAACTTCGAAGAACCAGGGAAACGAATAAACCCTCCACAGGTTGCGACGACTGAGGAGGGGTGTCTAAACAGTCGCTTATTTTACGTTAGAGACAAAAATTCAGGCTTGAACCTTTTGGTAGATACTGGTGCTGCACTTAGTATCATTCCTAAGAATAAAACCGAGCTGGGTCGAGAAACCTCCTCAGTTACACTTCAAGCTGCTAATAAGACTAAAATCGCGACGTTTGGGCAGAAAACGTTGACTCTAGATTTGGGGTTTAGAAGACAATTTCCTTGGGTTTTCACTGTAGCCGATCTAGATCTAGCAATATTAGGAATGGATTTCTTAGAGAGATATGCATTTCTAGTTGACACTAAAAAACGACGTTTGACTTTAAAAGAAACTTCGAAATTCACAAAAGGCAAAGAAAGTAATATCACATCTCTAAACTTAATACAAACTCCGCCAGTAACAACGGAAAAGTTCCAAGATATACTCGCGGAATTTCCAAACCTAACAAAATCAAACCCTCAAACTTCCAAAACTAAATTAAAAGTATGTCATATAATCAAAACGGAAGGTGCACCTGTTTTTGCCAAGCCTAGGAGATTAGCACCTGATAAGCTTAAAATAGCTAGAGCCGAATTCGATTACATGCTACAGCTGGGCATAATACGTCCATCTGATAGCCAGTGGGCATCTCCTTTGCATATGGTTCCAAAGAAAAATAAAGGCGATTGGAGACCGTGCGGGGATTACAGAGCCCTTAACCGTCAAACGGTACCAGACAGGTACCCGATACCACATATACAAGACTTTACGAATGGTTTACAGGATATGAAAGTATTTACTAAAATCGACTTAGTCAGAGCATATCACAATATTCCAGTAGCTGAGGAAGATATTCCAAAGATAGCTATCACAACACCTTTTGGATTATTCGAGTTTGTACGCATGCCATTCGGCCTACGGAACGCGGCACAAACATTCCAAAGGTTTATGGATAATCTACTTCGAGATATGCCGTTTGCTCAGGGGTACATAGATGACCTACTGATTGCCAGCCCGAACTTAAAATCACATGAACAACATGTGAGAGCAGTGTTGGGACGATTAAATCAAAATGGCATGAACATTCATCAAAGTAAGTGTATTTTCGGTGTAGAAACATTAGAATTTCTCGGGCATACCATAAGCCCTGAAGGAATTACACCAATCAAACAAGAGGTAGACACTATTAAACAATACCCTATACCAAGCTCTCTGACACAACTTCGAAGTTTTCTAGGTTTAATAAACTTTTATCGCAGATTCATACCCGGTTGTGCACAACTAATGCAACCATTGACGGATTTGCTCAAAGGAAAACCGAAGGAATTCAAGTTAACCTCTGAGGCTGTCGAAGCTATTAACCAGTTAAAGGATAAACTTGCTCGAACAGCTACATTAACTTACCCAAATTCTCATTACCCATTTGCTTTGATGGTAGATGCGTCTGACAAAGCTGTAGGCGGTACTCTTAACCAATTAGTTAAAAACGCCTGGAAACCGATCGCATTCTTCTCAAAGAAACTCGCTCCAGCAGAGACGAGATATTCTACTTTCAGTCGAGAACTCCTCGCAATCTACCTAACCATCAAGCATTTCCGACACATGCTCGAAGGCAGGGAATTCACAGTTTATACGGATCATAAACCGTTAACCAATGCATTAAAAGCGAAAGCCGATAAATACTCACCTCGAGAAGTCCGACACCTCGACTACATATCACAGTTCACTAGTGATATACGTCACGTAAAAGGTCAAGACAACCAGGCGGCAGATGCATTATCAAGATTAGAAATGAATATAATACAACAGTCGATAATAAATTTCGAGACTTTAAGAGACAGCCAGGAAAATGACCTAGAACTACAAAACCTACTGTCAACTAAAAGCTCTAGTCACAAACTAAAACAGTTTCCGTCACCTATGAAAGATGTTATGATTTATTGTGACACAACGAAGGCGGTACCCCGACCTTTCGTTCCTAAAAGTATGCGACGATTAGTATTTAGTAACTTTCATTCGTTGTCTCACCCTGGAGTGAAATCCTCGACTAAACTAATTAATGCCAGAAACATATGGCCGAATCTTCAGAAAGATGTACTTAAATGGGTTAGAGAGTGTTCAGCGTGTCAACAATCTAAAATTAACCGACACACAAAGTCACCCATTGGAAGTTTTCCTCAACCGGATGCACGTTTTGCACACGTCCATATCGACTTAGTTGGCCCTTTACCACGTTCAAATGGTTTTACGTATATATTTACATATATAGATAGATTTACAAGGTTCCCTATAGCTGTTCCAATCACGGACATCACAGCCGAAACGGTGGCTAAAGCCTTCATGCAGAACTGGGTGACCATTTTCGGTACACCTGTAACAATAACAACGGACAGAGGAGCGCAGTTTGAATCTGAACTATTCAACAACTTAGCTAAACTTCTAGGCTCCAACAGAATACGTTGCACGGCATATCACCCTCAGGCTAATGGGATGGTAGAACGGTTCCATCGTCAACTTAAGGCTGCTCTTATATCTCATTCAAATCCCAGTCAGTGGACAGAATTCCCACCATTAATTATGTTGGGAATACGAACAGCTGTCAAAACTGACTCACAATGTTCAGCAGCAGAATTAGTCTTTGGGACCACTCTTAGACTACCAGGTGAGTTTATTAACCCTCACACTGACAGTAAAACACTCGATTTAAGAACTTATGCAGACCAACTAAGGCACCAAATGTCTAAGCTTAAGCCAATTAACACTCGTGAACAGTCACGAGCGACCTTTTTACCTAAGGATCTAAGCAACTGTTCACACGTCTGGATAAGATGTGACAAAGTAAAAGCACCACTTGGCCCTCCTTTTGAAGGTCCATTTAAGGTTATCGCAAGAAAACCGAAATATTTTTTAATTGAAAAGCAAGGAAACATCGATTCAGTAAGTATCGATAGTAAGTATTGATAGTCAACCCCCATACGTGTTGTTAGATCGCTTGCCCGACCAAACAAGCACGGAAATAAAAAGTGCAAACGTTAAGGCTGTAAAAGTGGCTAAAAGCGTTAGATGGGCACAACCAATTATCCAGGCAGGGATACCCACGTTTTTAGTTAAATCTAAAGGGTAGTCACGTAATGTCTGAAATCTCGAGTTTGTAGATATATATTTAAAAATTTAGATAAAATAAACAGTAATTTTCGCTTTGCCCTATATCGACGTTGTCTAAGTAATTTTAATAATAATTAGTAATAGTCCTAAGTATTACTCTACACACTTCCATACGGATTTTGTTTTTTTTTTGATATATGAACGATATAGTCCTTTTTTTTGTATATATATAAAATAAATTGTACTTAAGCAATATATTCTTAAACGATCCGTTGAGTGCTATAAGCCGCAAACCTATCAACAGAGGTAAGGCACTAAAAACCAGAATCTTTAATTCAGGTGAGTGTGGTGAGTAAGTTTCGCCTGCAGAACTAATCATTTTTCTAGGTTCCTTCCTATTAGTAGACAATACCATAAATAACACAAATGAACCTCAAGAATAATGAATTCCGAAAACAACCCAGGCGAGTTTCACTGTTTCTACAAGTTGATTTACTAAACACACCACTGTTTAACATATATGCATTTTTACTTAGACTAATACTAAAACCATTTTTCACTGGAGATATGCATTTTTAATAACTTGATACGACAACATACTACTACGAAAAAGTGTGTTGTTTTTCAGGAAACATATCATATTCCATAGTGATTCGACTGTTTTTAGTTCTAATTGTTTTCGTTACAAGGTATAAATAGCACTAAGCTAACTACAGTAAGTTATTAAACGTCTACATTATTTTTAGCATTTGTCAACTGTAACAACGTAAGTCATGTCTAAAATTTTAGATTTTGTTGGTACATTTTCTTTATTCTTTAATAATTTATAAAAACTTACACACTTGTAAGATTAAAATCTACTCATTTATTAGTTTAGTTTAGAAGATACAGCTGCACTATGACTTTCATGCCTACCACTCATCGAGTGAGTAATCTGTAAAGCGCAGATTATTTCCTTAACCTAATAAGCTTAAGCACTCTTATGTTCTCGGTAATTCATTTTGTTTTCTAAGTATTTACCATAATTTTTCATCCTAACGGTTACTATCAGTACCCACCGTTACGAACCCAGTCATAAAAGGCGGTTGTCACATGTTCAAGGTAGCCTATTCGGTCTGACTCCTGGCAAGTTTAAGCACTTATATATATATATATTTCAATTAAATTGATAAACATTTTTTTGTAATGCATTTGCATGCACAGATATCTACACCATGTTTATTTTCTTCCAGGTTCCAAACTAATCTGGAAACCGAACACTTACGTAGAAACGATGACTTATCAATTATAATTGTACATTTTATTTTTGTATTTTAACTTTTTATACAAACAGTGGAGCAATTCTTTAGGTGTGATGGAGTTTCAACAATATTTTTTAAAGTAGATTCTTCTTTCATTTTGACTTGAGGGCGACTCAAGAGGCAGGTGAGTAAACACCTGATAATCGGACAGAGCATGGGAAAATCGTACCTCACCAACATGGTGTTGGGTAGCCCGCTCGCGGTACTTCCTCAGATATTCTTGTTTCATTTTCTTACTCTTATTTTCCAATCTCTGGTCACCAATAGGAGAATGTAAACCCTACATATTCGATAACCAGTACTAAAAGTAAATGTAATGCACGTTGCATCGTCGAATACTAAAAGACTTTTTACAGTTGATCTAATGTCAAGTGCTGAACGTGCTAGTAATTATCTATTGAGCTACAGTGGCAGAACTACGATAATTTTATTAGTAAAGTTGATCGAACTGACGTTCCTACGGAAGTCAATTCTAGGAGGAAGCTAATGTAGCGACTTAAGTTAACTAGCTAAAAGATGATTTCACAACTTATGTATACACGTAGATAAGAAAGCTTAAGTATTCATTTACTTCCTTATTCTTTTATAGGGATTATATTTCCTATTATCTTATATTGAATGTTGAGAGACATTGTGTGTTTGAATGATTAGCAATTCCGCTCCAACTGTCTCCTGTGCCGGCCTTAAAATAAAGACCTATTACCAAAGATTATTGTTTCTTCTGTTAAAATAGAACAGAACGTACCTAGCAATTAAAATATCACGTTTTAAAAAAGTCCATATTAAAACATACCATAAGTGCTAAAATACTTCCAGCATGCAGAATACGCAGTGAAACACCGAAACTTTTTTAGAAAACCAAATGTTAGTTACGGGAACTTAAACTAGTTGGTAAAATCCTAAGAAGTTCATCAAATTTCGTTTTAATATAAAAAATGATCGGTGTAATATAACGAAAACAGAATTACAGCCATAAGGTATCTCTATATTTACTAACAAGAATAAGGACATTTAGTCGATATGCTACAGACACATCCACTCTAAATTAAATTAACCATATGTAACGAAGCATCGCAATTTATGTACACAATTTTGCTTTCTGCATCTTCGATAGATGTTTAATTTTTTACGTTGATATACGATCAATCAATATATGTTACCCCATGTGAAGCCGAAGCCGAAGACCCTTATTCTACAGCCAACTCTGTTCTGAACTCTCCTCCCCAGTTCATCCGAAGCGTTATTCATTGTTTTCAAGCATGCCTCTAATTTCCGGTGAAGTGTGTTTTCTCTGGTCTTTTTTTCTTAGCCTCGAGAATTCCAAGTTAGAATTTGTTTTGTGACTCAGTTTGATGATCTTCTCAAATTATGGTACACCCACCTTCATAGATTTTTCTTAATTTTTTTCCCTCCGCTGGAAGTTGATTTGTTCATCGTTACAACAGACTGTTGCCGATTCGGTCTGATCAACGGATCCCAAGTATCTGACAGCTACAGTTGGGGTTGTGGAGATAGTTAGTTGTCAATCCTGATATCACGAATTGTTCCGAATCAGACAACCATTGATCACCTGTAAGCACTGGACAGCTGTTGATATATACCCGTATCTTCTGAATCATGATTCCTGCCACTCCTAAGTTTCAGCCCTATGTAACAGGACCATCTTAACGTTTATAATAAAAATTCAAATCTTGGTGATGGCTGGCAGCCGGTTTGAGTTCCAGACGTTCTCCCGTTGTAAAAGTGAAAATGCTAGTGTAAGTAGCCTTTCCTGACACTAATCTTTACTAGGAAAATATCCGTTATCTGCCCTCCTTACATGATTTTGCAGTATAGTCCATTATACGCATTTTGTACGATGTTGAATGTCTTCTCAGCACACAAAGGTGTTGAAGTAGACCCCATAATATTGTCTTACCCATGTTGTCAAATGCTTTCTGGTAGTCAAAAAATTGAAGTAAATTGTTGAGTTCCTCCCAAGTGATTATTCAACAATGCTTACTAAAGTCGCGACTTGGTCAACATTTGATTTATTCCTTTTGAATCTTGACAGTTGATCTCGAAGTTAAACGTTTACTGAATTTTTCACACATTTTGACGACACTCGGTTAAAGACAATTCTTAGTAGTGAAATAAGAATAATGCCTCTGAAGTTCTCGAACTTGCTAAGACTACCTCTCGTTAGTATCTTGATAAGAAACCTTTCTTTCAAGTATGTTGACACTTGCTATTCTTCTCCAATCTTAGTGAAGAGAATGTGGAGTATCTTTCCAGTTACTTCTAGATCCGACTTCAGTATCTCGCTAAGCTAACACGTTATGGGGTCCTGATAACTTGCCACTCTTGATTTGTCGAATGCCCATGCTGATTTATTCAACTGCCGGTGGGTTGACATATATAGGGAGATCGGTAGATGATGCGTCGATGACTGGTAGGTTCAGTGGTGAGGGTCCACTCAAAATTTCCTCAAAGGGATCTACCTGCTTGTTTCAATGTCAATAATTATTTATTTCCTGATATCAGGAGCAAGCCATTTTTACTGGCAAGATCAACAAAATCGTATAAAACCATATCAGTATTGAATTATTACACAAACGAATTTTACTACAATAAATAAACATCCAACATTAAAGTGTATACTAACGTAGTGTACCATTCGATTGTGTGGATAATGACCGGAAATGAAAAGGTTTATATACATTTGAGTACAGTTATTAAATGTCACGGAATTTGAAATTTTAAACTGGAAGGAGTAATAAAATCATATATACGGAGTTCATACTACGGAACGGGGTGCCTAACCCTCCTTTGTTAGGGCTTAGGATCCACAGCAATCCTAAGATTGATCCCAGGTGCAATTAACATCTACTTATGCTTCTGAATTTCGATTTTAGCATCTACATAGTTCCTGTCTTTATGAACACTTCTAGTCAGTTAATACGGAAACGTTCCCACGGTTAAAGGCCATGTCTACAAGAAGTCAACCAGTGAAATAGTAGCGATGACATGAAGCCTATTACAGGCCTTTTAACATTTTACTGCTATTCGTTCCATCTTGTTTTTTCCAATCATCAACTACTGCATATCACTCAGAACAGCATTCCATTCAAAATTGCTCCTTGGTGTTATTAATGGGCATCCACTAAACTTCAAAACATCGTATTTTGCACAAATGTGTGTAAATTTTAAGGAATTTGCGTTCAGACTGTGGGAAAAATCCATTGTTACACATAGTTATGGCTATCGCTATGTTTTTTCAATACCGAAATATATTAGTTACTAATGAAGAGAGTGGAGACTGGTAGCTTCAAGACTAGTCCTCAACAGTAGTCGAAGAATTTGAGTAAATGCCAAGCTTTATTGAAAGATCTGACATTAGACTGCCTTATTAACTCTACAGCTAGTGAGTCCCATAGATTTCAGATTCTAGGAATTTAGAACGTTTTGGAGAACTTCTGTGCCAGTTTTTAGTGCTTTATTCCAAAAGGCTTCACTCCTAGGATTTGTCAAGCACCAACTTTTTTGTGAATCGTTACAGTGAGGGGAATATAGTTAATATATTAACCCCGAATCCCGTCAGTCATTCTTCGCTAATCTAGCTGTAAGTTTAATATCGCTATGCTCTTAAGAGCATAATGTTCATTAAATAAGTTCTCTTCTGTTGACTTCAAACGAAAATTAATGCAAATAATTATTTAGACACACGTAATCTTTTACACCTTACTTTAGAAAATTAACACTAAGCTTTCTTAATTAAAAATTTCTTGGAAACTGTTCATAACTACTTGAAACGGTTCGCCGATACATATAGGAAAAGTTTGGATACTGAATCAATTTGTTTGAATCTTATCGCGAGGTGTTTCGGTTTTACATTTAGTTGGTCAAGATGAGTGAACAGGCGGCGGTACGCATTATGTCGTTTAAGAATGCAGGAAAGAGTGCTGACGTAAGTTTTTTTTGCTTACTAAATAGCATCCCTTTTTTAGGAGATGCGACGTCGTCGCCAAGAGGGACAGGTAGAGCTTCGGAAGAATAAACGCGAAGAAACACTTCAGAAGAAAAGAAACATTCCAGCTGGAACTAATGGGCCACAATCAGCTAGTGAACCTGTTGACACAGAAATCGAAGGAACTGGGAAGTCTACTCTGCTAAATTTAGAAGCCATTGTGGCGAACGCCGAGAATGAGGACCCAGCCGTCAGATTATTAGTCGTACAATCAGCTCGTAAGCTTCTCTCTAGTGACCGTAACCCTCCAATTGATGAGCTCATAAATGCCGGTATGCTTCCCAAGCTAGTTGCCTGTCTGACGAGTGAAGAGTAAGTCTGCGTTTTCTTAGTTTACTTTATTCAGAGGCACGGCTACCCCATGTTGACTATTTTGTTTTAAGGAAATGTCCTACCTACAATATTTTGATTTTTATTTTCTTGGATAGGCTGTCAAAATACATGAGTACTGTTTTCACGGACAGGAGCTAAAATGATCAGTACAGCCGATTAGTAGCATAGTAACACTAGTTCCTTAAATGCAGGTCATGCCTATCTTGGTTATCTTGAGCTTGATGAGAAACTCTTCAGATCAAAATTTAGTGTTCTGTTGTCTGCGTATTGTTAGCAAACCATCTTGTTTACAAAAGTGACCAGTGCGATGCACCCACATCCATCGTGATGGCTCCGTCGCACTGTCACTTGTTTGTAGGTTGGACATGAAGCTTGTAGGAATTAGGATTAACTTGTCGAATCTACCACAGATTTAGGGACAACTGGACATCTCCAAGTTTAATCGTTTGCAGATGATCAGATACATCCTGTGGCAACTGCTCGTGCTGATGAGATCTGGCAAGCTTTTCGGGCTCAAACAACAATTACCCGGACAGCCATTAAGCACTGTTCAGTTTCATAATTTTATGGTCGCTACTAGCTTACAACATCATTTCTTTGCTAGGAATAACGTGGGATCTACTTTTGCATCCGGTTTCGCCATCAGATGTCCTCTCAAATACCGAGTCAACCTAATGAGTAATGCATATGTATTGGCTTAATTGCTTCCTCGTTCACACCAATTCATAGGTCAAAAAGTAGAGTGAAGTGCAGTTTAAACCCGGGTTAATGTCGTTCTGCAGACTTTCTGTCTGTTCGTACCTGATTATTCTTCGCTCCTCATCGTGTTCAGAGCCCATCAGTTCGACAAAAGCCATCGAGGTCCACTGATTTTTTCGACATGTTTATCTAAGTACTTGATAGATGTTACTGTTGATGCCACAACTGTTTGCACATCTTTCCAAAGAGCATCAAGGTGGATGGCATATTTGTTGTTGCCTATGTGATTCTTTAGTCGCTCCTGGATTTTAGTCTCGTTGCTGAACTGGATTCTAGTGGGCTTTCGTGTGTTAGGATTTTTTCGCCTAGGGTCAAGAGACCGCCATATTAGATAATGTCACTCCTTATGCTTAAAGTCCGTGTTTGCTAAAAATAAACGATTGTCTGGGCAGAGTTATAGTAGACGGCCGCTGTTATCCGTTCTCTGAGCTGGAACACTGAGTCATCTACCTGGATGCTTTTCAGATTAATTCAAGCCACCTCTTTGGGAGTTAAAATTACCAGCGATGAGTACCAATTGTGTGTTTAGCCCTATAAAGAAGTTCAGAAAGTTTTTTGTAAAATTCATCTTTCAGATTACCTGGTCTGTGGTCAGTGGGAGCGTAGGCGGGAATAACAGCGTGTCTCTTTTCCAGTTTTTACTGAACCATTTAGTCGGACAGCACATAGGCGACTGTCGACAGGAATCTATTTGAGAAGTACTTGTGCTCTCATACTTAACGCAATACCTACACCACGTCAATGTAGCAGCATAGTCGGGTCTTTCGTATAGGTGTTTGTTTCATTCTTCCCTGTTGTGTAATATTGTGGTATTGATCTAGTGAATTTAAGCTAGTGCTAATGTAGTTTGGCTATCTAAACCTATTCGCATATGTCTCGTTACGCATTATTAACGTTTAACTATCTCGTCTACCCAAGTAAATTTGTCTGATGTAAGCACACAATGCTCTTTGAAAATCTTTCACTTGCTTGTGAAAGACTAACTGTACTGCTTAGTGTTACGCTTTCTTTCACGTCATAAAACCTAACGTTTGAAGTAGTTGCGGGGGCTGCTGGTTCTAATCATAGGTGCTTTCGAAGCAACAAGGAAGTGAACATTGCTTGGATTAGGAGTAGTGCTGTAAGTAGTACGGCCAGCTCGGCAGATGAAACTTAGTGTCTCCGTCGATTTAGATAGCCAACATATTTTACGCATGTCTATTATGACACCCTAGAATGTAGGTGAAGTAAAGAAGCAAGGACAGTTAAAGTCGACGCCAGTCTATTATGCTTTGTCATGATAGTGAATCAAGACCATTTGATTAGTGCTTACAACCAATAGCATAAGTTAACATATTCCTTCATGCATGCCTTCTACTAATACTCGAGTCATACTCGATTTTCATTGGTCACATTATCTCAGCTTCTCTGTATTTTGTCTTACTAATCTTATTTCGCTGTGCTATTATGAAAGCAGGGTTGTTGCATATTTGTCAAATTGTTGTGATTGACAAATAAATGATCGTACTTACATCTAAAATCATTCAATTCAAAGCCGTTTTCTTAGTGCTAACCTGCATACTTAATCACTGTGATTGAGGTTTTGTCAATGATCGCAAAATACTCCTAAACAGCTCTCTAGAGATCTAGGACACTAAGCTTGTTCGGAAAATCGATTTGCTGTAGATCCTTAGGCAGCCATAAATTCTCCAATTCAAATAGTATTGCAAACAATGTCTCAGTTCTCACTAATCTATTATATCCTTCCTTTCTTCTCAGTCCCAATTTACAATTCGAAGCTGCCTGGGCTCTAACAAATATTGCCTCTGGGACATCTGGACAAACTCTGGCAGTCGTCCAAGCAGGCGCCGTTCCACGTTTCCTGAGACTGCTATCTTCTTCACATCCTAATGTCTGCGAACAGGCTGTCTGGGCCTTAGGAAATATAATCGGGGATGGTCCCGTATTGAGGGATTATGTGATCAAGTTGGATGTCATTAAACCACTGCTAAAACTTCTAACACCAAACATACCGATCAACTTCCTACGTAATGTTACTTGGGTGATGGTCAACCTTTGTCGTAATAAGGATCCGCCACCTCCTGCCTCAGCTATACGTGAACTGCTTCCAGCTCTCTTATATTTAATAAAACACACTGATGATAGTGTAAGTCAATATATCTAATTACTTAAATGCGAATCTATAGGTAGGATATTAAACATACATAAGTTACTTACAATCGTTCCTCTTATTTTGTAGTGTGCTTTACAAATAGTACTGTTCATTTTCATTCTCCTTTTTCGATATAGCCTCTTTACCTCAAGTTAAGATGTCAGGATATCCCAACCTTTTGTCATGATGATGATTAATAGAGGTTGCTCCAAAAGTTTTCATTTGCAGTAAACGAGTCTAGTATCTCCCCTACTTATCTTCACATATAGTCGTAAATATCGGTCTTGCGGTAATTCTGTGGTATTATCAGGAACAAGACTTAAAGGATGAACGACTAATTAATCCCGGTTGTTCAATAAGACCACTTAGTGTTGGTGATTGGTGCGAATTGAGCGGATATATTTGTATCAACTACGTTTATTGTACTATGTAAATCACCGTTCACTTCTTGTAATTTTGGATGTTTTGAAATAACGAAATCTTCACGATAACCCATTCAGAGACGTCTCATTAGTCCATAACATCACATGTTCATATCCATATAATCTTAATTGTTACTTGTTCACAGATAATTGCATTCTAGTATATTTACAGTGACAGCAATAAAGGAGCTACACAGTGTTCCATTCGTTTGTGCTGCTATATTTCAGCGCAGTGATTATACAGTAGTACCTTTAAAGGTAAGTAGTGTTACGAAGGTCACGTAAGCAAAGTGACTTGTTTTTCCTCTTTTTGTATTAGACTATAAATCGCTAATTCCAAGACACCTATACGTTCTACTTATTGCCTCGTAAGCATTAATGCAGCTTTAGTAATAACTTAGACGTTTCTTTATATGAGGTTTTTGAAAATTTATTTTCAGATACTTGTTGATACTGTTTGGGCTATATCTTATTTAACTGATGGTGGAAACGATCAAATCGAAATGGTTATAAATGCAGAGATAGTGCCTCATTTAGTGCCATTGTTGTCACATTCAAGTTTTAAGGTGCAGACTGCCGCATTGCGTGCTGTTGGGAATATAGTCACGGGTTCAGACCAACAAACTCAAGTTGTTTTGGATTGCGGGGCTCTTAGTCACTTTCCAGCATTATTGACTCATCCGAGAGATAAAATTAACAAAGAAGCTGTCTGGTTTCTGTCTAATATTACTGCCGGAAATCAAAGTCAGGTTCAAGCTGTGATAGATCATGGTCTAGTTCCGCTCATTATCCATCATCTAGCTGAAAGCGAGTTTTTGACACAAAAAGAGGCTGCGTGGGCTATCTCCAATTTGGCAATCAATGGAAATGCTGAACAGGCAAGTTTTTCCCATCGACTTTTAAAAATTTGTGAACAGGATCCGAAATTAGACGTTAGTTATTTCTTTTATTTAAACAAAGTATTTTAATGCGAATTAATAGATAAAGGTCTCTGGGTCACGTAGTTGGAACGAGAAAAGGCAATCATAATCAGAGTCAATCCACCTTATACAACGTAGAACCTGGCGCATTTGTGCATCGGTCCAAGTTGTCATACCTCATTAGTACAGTAGGATACTTAAATGATAGAAATGGTAATAACATCTGTATTAGTAACAAAGAGTGGATTAGTAGAATATGATTACGAAAGTATGAATTGATTCGTGGAATGGGGTAGGGTATAAGGTGATTTTAAGCTTGTTGTTTAAGGGATGACAAAGAGTGGATGCACTGCTACCACTGTAACTTCGAATACGTTATCCAGAGTCTCCAACGATTGGTTACGTTAATCACTTAGACTCCAACCAGTTAGTCTGCATCTGGCTTTCATAAATCTAAGAAACCTTCTGGTATATCTATTTATACTATCTATTCTATCCCTTTTACTTTGATTGCTCACCACTGCTAGTGGTCGTTTACCAAACTGTCGGTCTAAATCCAATTTGTCCTCGCTTTTCACCATGTTGAGGGGCCTGGTTGGATGAGTTTCTCATTTCAGTAGACGCCGCAGAAATTCGACTTTACGCATTAACTCATCAATAGATGTCATAGTTACAATTTATGAGGGAAACAAGGAAATAACAGTAAAATACTTGACTGGCAAATACACTAAGAAGGAATTTCCTTTAGTTAACGAAGAACATAGAAAACGACATTTAAGTTACATCTGATTTTTTCCCTGATTCGTGTCTTATAACTTCCCAAGCAACCTTACCAACTCGAACGGCGTTTGCACTTTAAGTGCTAGGTGGCGGTTACGTCATAATTCTTAGTATCTTATTCGGGCTAAAATGTCCCATACTTTAATCTTTACCTCAGTAATACGTTATTGATCTACAATTTTCTGACTGAACGGTTCATAAGGTCGCAAACATCCTATGATATTACTTGGAATTTGTTTTTATTCTCGGCTTCGGTTTATGAAATAATTTGCTGATATACAGCGGTTTCTGTTTAGATCGGTATCACCTTAGTAAGTTTTAAACACTACGCATTAGAGATCCATTTTGCTTTTTACGGTTAAAATTATGCATTTACCTTGTTTCAAGGTGAGGTACGTTATCGATCAACGCGTCATCCCTCCGCTCTGTAAAATGCTAAGCACAAGAGATGTTCAGGTCGCTCAAGTTGTGTTAGATGGAATATCGAATATATTGGCAGCAGCTGGTGATAATTTGGAGCAAGTTACAACTGCGATTGAAGAGTGTGGTGGATTGGATCTTATTGAAGCCCTTCAGGAACATTCAAATATTGATATATACCGTTTGGCATACGATATAATCGAGCGGTACTTTAATGAAGGGGTAGGTTTTCTTTTTGCAACATTTAATTTCTATAATAGAACCTAGACCTTGATCCTAATTCTCAAACTAACGTAAAAGACACTAATGAAAGGACTATGTAAATACCTCGTTTTCTTCATTGCATGAAATTATGAGCGTCTGGACACCAAGTTTGTGCTAATCGGTGGCTTGTTGATTAGAGATTAAACACTAATGGTTATGTTACATAGTCTGAGATAGATATTTGGACAGTTCTTTTGTGAATAAAAAGACCAGTTATCCCAAATATGTTATAAGGGGCTTTTCTAAGTTTCTTTTTATTTCCTTAAACCTAGTAGTGCGAGCTAACTTTCCACCAGCCATTTAGAGGAAGTTTTCGGATCTCAAATAAAATTGCACATTGCTCAGCACTTTTAGATCGGAATATTTCCTATCACGTTTTCAAACGCTAACTTTTTTGTGCCAAGTCATTTTCTTGGTAATCATTGATAATGCTAGGTCTTATTGTCTCTAGTTGATTATTCTACCTTATCAAGAAAACCACGTTAGTGTTGACAAACATTCGTTACTTAGTTGGCAACATATTTTTATTGCTATTATCTCATTTTTAGTGGTAAATAAAAGTATTTTTCGCATAGCGTACGCTTTGCTCCTACCTTTATCGGTAAAGATTAACGCAAACAAAGTTACGTTTTCAATAATAGTAACATATACCTGGTGGTCTAACAGCTTCTCAGTTCAGATTAAGAAAACTAACTTGGCTTTCGTCGTGGGCAAGATATCTGTCTCAACGGAAAATTGAGTATACTGCTTAGCAGTCTACTCAGTATTAACTTATATGTGCGGAACGTAAGCTTTGAAAATAAGAAATACGCGATCATCGAAGTCTTCAAAATATCCCTCGTTTGTCATGGAATGACAGTATGCGATATTAATGTTAGACAGAGTACTATGGGAAAATAACAGGCCACTAGATGAAATCGTGAACCTTCATCTACTAAGGTGGTTGAAACGCGTGCTACATGTGCCCAACCATTCTACCTCGATGCACAGTATTTATTGACATAGGGGTAGCATCGAAAAAGCTAGGAATGGCCAAAGCAATATATAGTATCAATTCACGCAGTCTCTGACTGTTGATAAAAGCCATGTTGTTAGACACTAGCTACTTTGTTGTGGTCCGCATGATGATTGCCGTTAGTGACAGGTGACACTGGGTGACTACTAAAAATCGACCATAGTGCCGAAAATGTATTCACTGTTTATATTTTCCAAAATCTTAGGTTCCATTACTCTTTCGTGCATGCATTTGTTTCATTCCTCCCTGTTATGTTATGTTGTGGTATTAGTCTAGTGAATTTAATCTTGTCGTAGTGTGGTTTGGCAGCTCGGACTTACGCGCGCATTCTAGTTTCTACATTTTCCAAGACTGAAATTTTATTCTATCATAATATATCTGTCCATTTATTTAACCACCCTTTCTGTTTGCTTGAATGATTTTTATTGTATAGTCACCAACTGCACCGTCTTGTCAAGTTAGATATTTTTGCCTTTACAGATGATTGATGATCCAAACACAACAGGAGCTGCTGAGGATGAACAATTAGGTGATTTCATTTCTGTACCACAAGTTCCAACTACTTTTCAGTTTGATGCTGATCAGTGTAACTCCGATACTACAAGAGGGTTTGATTTTTAGTAAATGTAAACTATATTATCGCATATATTACGGTTTATGGAAGTAAGATTTTGATCTTTAAAATCACTTAGGTTATTTCCTTCGTATTAATTACATCAGTGTGTCACAATTTATATTATGACTTCTATTTTACCATCCGTAGTTTATACGTTATGGCTCAAATTATTTTGATATACTTTGACCTTCAACAGAATTCCGCTTGTTTATTGCCCTTCACAACGCTTTCTTATTCATATACTTACAAATCAAACGATGCGTAACAGGTATGACACATATTTTCATAAACTTTGCTAGACAACTTAGTGGAATGACTAAACAACCGCCCCCTTCTGTTTTGCATTTAACAAAGCCGTCCTCGCGGTTGTGGCTCTACTGTTCCATTCCTTTTAATTCTCAATCATTACGACAATAATCTTCCTGTTCCAATAGTTCATTCATTTTTATGTTTAACATTTTATCCAAAATTTTGCTCCAAGGTCCCTATCTGTTACGTTGTTAATTCTTCAGGATTTTCCTTAGATTCATTTTTGTATGTCTGTATAAAACTTTACGGTTGCCTTGGCTGTTTGCCTATTCCAATTTATTTATTTATTCATGTGTGTTTGATTTTATCTCGTCTATTTTTTGTTCACATTAGCACGTCTTCCTAATTTTTTCTCACTTTGGGTTAACTTGTTTGAGTTACCCTTCAGTCAGTCTGAGTCTTGCCTTTAGTTTTATTTCTCATCAACCAGATTTCTAACTTTTCCTGGTGTGACTGTATAACTTAATATTTTGCCTTTGTCTTTCCGTACTACTGTACCTATTTGCCTTTTCTGTGGATTTTTGTTCATTGTACTACCTTCTTTCGGTCTTCCACATTGATTTTAAATTTCTAACTTTTCGTGGCATGTCTGTGATCTTAAAATAGTGTTGTTTGGTTTCGTTCTACTTTCCATTTTAGTCGTTTTACTAATCTCTGTTATATCAAGTTATTAATCAATTTTTTTGACTTCTACCTTGTCTTTCTTACCTTCACCTCTGAGATTTTTGTGTTCATCGAAATAGCTCCTATTTTTACTGCTGCCGGCTTGTATATATCTTCTATTTTGCTCCCAAGCCTTGTCATTTTTTAGACCTTTGTACCTTTCATTCCTATTTTGTCTTTTCGGGCGGTTGTGCATCCATCTTGTGCCACTTAATCCTTTAATTTTGCTTTATTCATATTCCCTGTACTGTGTTCCTCGGAATTAGTAAAATCCTAATCACAATTTCTTATTTACCTATCAGTGAATGCGAAGGATTGCAGAATGTTTGTAACCCATTTCTCTTAACAGTTAATTCTTGAATAAATGCGTAATTATGAATCTTAATTATGGTTTCTGCACTTCATTAGTTAAGTGAAATGGATAATTCTTTCAGGAATTCAAAATGAATTCTGTCTAAATCGGCAGGTTTCTTTGAGTTCAGGCGCCTAAGGATCTCTCCGATTTCGAGAGGCTTAAACCTCAATACATGAACCATCGTTGGAGCAGGGTAGTTAATAAGTGGTACAGAGGGTATTAGTTTTGGAAAAAGTCGATTGTGGGTCTTTCAGCTAGTTGTTTAACAACCTCAGGGCGAGGGGAGGTTATGTATCATAGCTGAGTCCCGATGCTACGAATTTACGATCAGATTGTTTCTTCTGATGTGGATATGTTATTACTTAACAGATTTTGCCAGATTAGTTTGTTAATCCGTCCGGTCCCTTTTGGTTTTTATAGCGTTCCCTGTAAGCTAAGCAGTCTTCTAAAGTCGCTAGCGATTTGCCGTTTGGTCCTGGTGATCCTATTTGTGCTAGACCGCCCCCATTGAAATGAGGTTGAGTCAGACTGTTTGAGAGGTTTCCCTTTACTTGCGCACCACTTCATTAGGTTAATCATAGTAAGTTATGGAGTAAAGTCGGATTTTCCGAAGATAAGTTCTTCTGTGATCAGTTACGTGGGAACGGGAGTGGCTCTTAGTTAAAGGCCATTTTAAGAAAGATGGTTCTGAACCAGTTACTTATAGTATGACCTACGTCAGTTTTTATAACCTCACAGGTATTCCGTTTGTAGAGGTCGTGCATTTCGATTCTTGATAAGAGACGTTTCATATTTCTTGACGTCAAATAATATGAGGGGTCTTGAGTTTTATTCCTCGTCAGAGGTCGTCCTGATGATCGTAAGGACGCCTTAGCATTTAATGAGTTTGTAATAGTTGTATTTGGGATGATTGATATAGCATAAGTTAAACTCGAGGCTAAATAGATTAGGGAGCCATACCATCCTAATCGATTGGAGTGGATAGAAGTTTACATTAATCTAACTTCTATGGTGAGTTCAAAATCAAATGACTTGGTCTTTTTAATCGTTATCTGTCCTTACTGCACCATTTTAAAGTGATTCTCATACTCCCTAGTTCTACATTTTGCTTGTTTGTCCAGTGTCTTATTTGATTTTTAATCGGTATTTAGATTGATCCAGTCAGTTGGGTTAATATAAGCGACTTATCTGCTACGTCAAAATGAAATAGCTACTGCATGCATGTGAGGTCTGGGGGATTTGAAGAAGTGTATACAGTACGATTATAATGTTATTCATTCAAGTTTGATTGGGGTGCGTGAATAATGCTATGCATTGCGCTCAGAGTTCATTATAACTCCCAAAGAAATCTTGCAAAACCTACTTTTTGAGCAATATATATATTTTCAAGAAACAACAAAGTCCAAACTTCAATAACTCCATGATGTGAGATAATGAGAGTTCTTTTAATGATCATTGAGGCCCAAATACCGTTTATCTCAAAAACCAGGTCGAATGTCCAGTCCAAAGTCATGTCTCATTCATTATAAATTCTAAGTCACACCGTCGAGAAGCTCCAAAAACACGCGAAATTCCTGGAAAAATACTTGAAAATCGAATACATATGGTGATGTGAGCTTCGTTGCTCACATAGTTGTATGATCTAAAAAAATCTTAGCTACACGCATGTTACCTGTGAATGTCGAAAATCCCTCAACTGTCTTTGGGGTATTTAGAAAAAGCAATAAAGTAACTCAATAGAATTCCCTGTCGCTAAACCCCACTTACTGTCTATTTCTACCCGTTATTACGCGCTACTCAAACTTTAGAGGTCATTTAATATTACAAGGTCAATTGAGTATGTCGACCTGTAATTTGACAATTTCAATCTACATCTTTAACATAGTCACAATATACTTACTATCTACCCTATGATAATATCTAGTTTCAGCATGGTATTTATCAGCTTCTAAGTACTAAAACCTAAGAAAGGATTTATCAAAAACAGCTGTCCGTTTTTGAATTTTTTGAAGCCAATCAAATTGATCTCAGGATGATTTTATAAACCGCTCTAATAGAAGACTATTTGAACTTTCGATGTGCTTAAACAGCCTAAGAATCAGTTGATCACTCGTTTAGAAAATCAGTTTGACTAAACCGTTTTCAGAGTATAAATATATAGTTTTTTAGTGTTTCTTTGGTACCGACAATCTTATGAATTCAGTGGGTCAGTTAAATTTTGTAAAAACAGGTATCGAAGAATAACGAGTCATATCCAATTTATTCCATTTCTTATTTGTAATCATGAGATTGATATATTATCAGTGGGGATAATGTTTATTTTCGCCTAAATTTGTTCTTATTTACTGCTTAGAAAATATGTTTTACTTAGTCACTATTAGAAGGTGTTAGGTTACTTCACATTCTTTTCACATAGAACATATATTTAGGAAGTGACGTTCCTAAAATATAACCTTAACATCAACTGTAAGCTGTGTTAGATTAGCAATTGAAAGAAGCGATGTTGGGACCAGAGGTGAACAGCCTACAATGTGAAAAACGGAACAAACCAACTATGAGCAATAGCGCAGTCAGATCATCTTGAATCACTCACATGCGAAATCTAAGTTGATGCTCGAACGTAGTTGAATTTCCAGTTAAACGGAGGTGGATTTGTGGAGATCGGTATTTAATCTTATCGTTTGTCATAGAATAATATCATTTGGCTACCACTGGAAACCAAGAAACATTAGTCAGGCTGTTTAATGTCAGCACAGGAATCTTCAGTCAGGAGTGAAACAATTATCACCAATAGCATTGACTGGTTTTAAGGTTATAACTTAGTTCTTACCCTAATCTAGCCTTTCTTTCACAAGTTAAACTACAAACACGATAACCTGATGAGAATACACATGATGCTTCCTTTATGCAATTAATAACAAATGCATTTCGAAGCACACTCACCCGAAATATCAATCGATCATAACAAAATGCCTATCTAACACAATAACAATGGTCATATTTTCAAATTCCAATGCACTAGATGAATCAATCATTATTGACTAAAGTAAATCAATAAATATGTGCCAGTTCGTGTATATGTCCTTGATAATGTATAGTGCAACTTACTGATCAATAAACAATTATCAATATTCGTTACCGATTGAAATACATTACATAATAATACCAGATAAAAGTAGGACTTATTACTTAATTTGGTGATGTAGACTATTCTTAAACTTGTTTTATTTCATAAAATAAGTCTTGTTTAAATCAATTTTTTACTAAATTAAAAATTCAAATTATTAGATTCTAATTTAACAGTTTGAGGGTTAAGCATTTGTTGAGAAACTTCTGAGATAGAGTTCCATTGTTGATCGAGTAGTGAACGCACATAGTTGAAAAGTTCCATTCTGATACAATGCAATTACCCACTACTTTTTGATCTTCGACCATAGTTTCGGTAAAATCATTTCCCCTGTAACTTCATATCTTTGGTAATGTTTTACTAATTTATATCGATCAGTCAGTTGCAACGTAGAACTTGGTACATGCGTACATCAGTTCAAGTTGCCATGCCTCAATTCAGCAGATATGGATTAAATTGTTGGACCAAATCCCAGAGTAGGGGAGGTAGTAACAGTTAGTAATGATGGAAAGGTATAGAGATCGGAGATATGATTCCGTAAAAACAAAATTATGATTAGCTCAGAAACTTAGAATTCGGAAGAAGACGAGGAGCGGATGCACCTGCGCCATTACGAACGATTTTGAACTATATCACCTCAAGTCTCTAACCATTTGTTACGGTCATCGTGTGGGCCCATACCGGGTAGTCTGCTTCTATTAACATGGCTCAGCCCAATTGTCAATGTCTTCATGGATTGGTGCCATGTTTTCGTTTGGCCACCCCTACCTTTCTTCCAGCCTACTCCTACAGTAGACAACATTGCTCGTTTCGGTAGACGGTGGTCAGGCATACGCAACACATGTCCTAACCACCTCAGCCGGTGAAGATTCACTACTTCATCAATAGCCTTACCGTATTTACCTAGTACTCTATTCCTAACCCACGCATTGCTTACTCGGTGGTCCCAGCAAACACGAGCAATGCTTCGAAGACATCAATGATTGAATACTAGGAGCCTACGAATATCCTCAATTCTTAGTGGCCATGTTTCACATCCATAAAGTAAGACGGGTCGGATTGCTGCTCAGTAAACGCGTCCTTTCGTCAATAGACAGATGTTTCGCCTACGCCACAAGTGACGCAAATTAGAAAAAGCCAATCGGACCTTATGTATACGAGCCTTGATTTCATCAGACACCAGGCCGTCAGGACTGATTAGGCTCTCAAGATAAGTGAAACGGATAATACATTCAACTTCTTCGCTCCCTATACGTGCCGAATCAAGTCAATTGTAAAGCAGCATTTTGCATTTGAATGGGGAGAATTGCATCCCAAATATGCATACATTGATGCTTAAGGTAGTCAAAAGATTCTGCATTTTATCAGCATCTTCACCCAATAAGACTTTACCATCTGCATATTCTAAATCAACAAGTTTATCTCCTGGAAGGAGGTCAACCTCAGAGAAATCAAACGACGACAATGTTAAACTCCAAAAGTATGCCATGATAAGATTACATAAAAATGGGGAAAGCGGACAACCTTGGCGAACACCACTAGAAGTGATCAATTCCGAAGACAATCCGCCATAAGCTCTGACTCGACATGTGGTGTTTGAGTAGAGAGCTTGTATAAGGTTAATGTACTTCTCTGGTACGCCTTTCAATGGTAGATATTACTGAATAACCTTACGATCAACAGAGTTAAACGCTGCCTTGAAGTCAAGGAATACAGTTATTGTTGGACGTCTAAAAGTGTGCCTAAGTTCCAGAACCTGTCAAAGAGTGAATATTTGGTCTATACAACCACGTCCAGGTCTGAAACCACCTTAATTTTCTCTAGTTTGCTCTTCACAAGCTTTAGTTAGACATCGAAGTATTATTGAAGCTAGTATTTTAGACACTATATTCGTTAAACTGATTCCTCGGTAATTATCACAAGAGGACTTCTGTCCTTTTTTTATAGATCGGGACTATGTAATAGCTTAAGCATCCACTTGGATGTCTGGAGGTCCTAAGCTTGATCATCTGGTTAGGTTGTGGATAGGGATTGCTGAAGAGTCCCACAATTGGATAAAAAAGCTGTCCAGTTCTTCCTGGTTTCCTATAATTGTCGAGTTCAGAGCCAATAGTTACATCAAATCCTAACTTTTATAATGACACAACGCATTTCTCTATTTGGCTAAAAATAACTGTTGTGCAACTATAGTACCTGACACCATTGAAAAATAATTTCATTTGCTGAATACTCTGTTTTCCCCCACATAGTCTCTTGATTAAATACTTTATTCTATGTTAATTTATACAGTAATAATATTAAACTGTGATGACATTCACTTACTTTACAGTAGTTCGCTTATTTTTTTTTAAGTACTATTTCACTCTATTTTATATAAGTTAACAATCACTTGTTTGATTGCATCACTTGTAGAATTCGAGGCAATTTACAGATATCTCTAAGTTGTTTTTTAAGTGGATATACTGTTTATGGAGATGAAGATACATTTTAGGATTTGTGAAATACTTGTTAACATTGTGAAGTTAAAGTGGGGATCTAAAATCGTGGTCATCTTATGTATCTTTATATTTAATCTTAGAAGGGTACACATTGGGTTTCTAAGTATGTTTGACTATGTAACATATGTGTGTGCACATAGTCATCCAGCAAGTCTACAATGACAATATCAGTCATTTTTAGCAGAATACATCTATGTAAAACTAACATGCAACTATGATTAAACTTCACTAAAGGAGTTAGCATAAAAGACTTCTTGATAGAACAGTTACACACTAGTTTCACCGTCATAATCAATATGTACAATATAAAGGTTACCGGAAAAGAAAAAAGCAGAAAAATCAGTGAGGTTGAAAAATGCTACATAGTGGTAAAGTTCACAGTTGAAAAATGTTAGAAAAAAATACTACAGTTTAATAATAATCACGTAAAATTTACAAACTGAATAACTTGAACCATCTAAAAGAACCAGTTATGTTATTGAAAGAAAAATGCAAAATGAAACATTATTTGCATAGAACATGGCACATATGTCTATTGGTCCAAGTTGCTTTACCTCAGAAGAACAGCAACATTGACACCAAGTTGTTTACTATAAGTAATAATTACTTCCGTGGTAGTAAGAAAGAAGTGTGTACATATAGAATATGATACAGGGAAAAAGAATTCGTTCGTGGAAAGAAAGATAAGAAATACTTTTAAGCTTACTTTTTAAGATAGAGAAAAGAGTGAATACACCTCTATCACTGTGATTGATCCTGGGTCATGTTACCCAGATCCTTCAATTATTGATTACGGTATCCGTGTGAATCTTAACCAGGGCGTCTACTAACAAGGCTCAGACCAGCAATAAATGACTGCATGGATTAAGACTATGTTTTGATTTGGCAGCCTCTAACTTTCTGTTCTACTTTCATATCACTTAGCTACGCGCATCCAGGTAGTCAGTGGTCACGCATATGTAATGCATGTACCAACCACCTCGGTCGGTGAAGGTTCACAACCTTATCGACTGATTAGCCATGTTTTCGTAATAGGCAGCGTCTTACGTTATTATTACTCACCTGGTGATACCAGGAAACGTGAGCATTATTTCGAGGATAACGATGATCGAATACTAATAACCTATGAATGTCACCTACTCGTATTGACTAAATTTCACACACATACAGTAAAACAGAACCAACTGCTCCGCAGTATGCTCGTCCGTTATTCGAGAAAATTATGTCTCGTCTGCTCCATAGATGATGTAGACTGGAAAAGCCAAACAAGCCTTCTGAATTCCTCTCAGGATTTCATCGGATACAATTTGCATCAGCTATATTGTAAAATTTTCTATGTATTAATCTATAATAAAATAGAAGTATTAAGTCAACTTTTTAACGGATCAGAGAATTGGAAGCATCCATTGAATTGTGTAGTTGTTTTAAAAGTACTAGGAACATGTAATCGGGTTGTTTAACAGCCTGATTAGCTATTGAAAATCTAATAAGACGCAGATATAACTCTACAAAATAACCATACGACTTGATGACTATAAAGAAAGAAATAGTTAGATGACTCAACAGATTGTAATGAATATTTGTAAAAGATATTTTAGAGAAGTGAATCGCAATTATTGAGATAAGGGAAAATTAAAGTCATGGTAAAATGGGTGTTTGTACAGGTTTCTTCTGTATACAAAATACTGGCTTGGATTGATAGATGACTAAAACCTCAGTACATATAATTTTCATTTGTACCCATTTTGAGACGGTAAGTTTAATCGTATAGATAATTTTAAATAAGGATTCTAGTGAGACTACGTGATCAAATGTTACGTGGTGTTCGAAGACAAAGCTATTGATTGATTTGGATTATTCTTTAGACAAACAGGTAGAATAGTGTTTAGAGATACGCTTTGAAAGAGCCCGTTTATGTGGCTTGTGTGACTTGATTTACATCAGTAAATAAACTTGTATATTCAGATTGATGTAATTTAAATCAGAAGTGTATCTTACACACACCCATGAACCAAATTCAAAGCTAAAGAAGACACAAACTACCTTCAGAAAATGTAAAATAAACTTACTGAAAAAGAATATGTGCTACTGGATTACGTGCAGAGTGGCATTGAGATGTTAAGATTATATAGAAGCCTATTTACACTGCTCTTATAGTCGACTGATTCTGCTACAATGTATTTTTTTCTAGTGGTACTCAAATAAACGCATTCTCATTGATCTTCGTTCTGAGTTGTCTATCCTTCGTTAATATTGTGGATTACTAATTTTTATTGATTGAATACGTAACAGGGTACCATTGAAAACTAGGGAGTATTGGATAGCTGTTTCGTCCTAGTGTGGAACTTCTCAGTAGTGAACACCCCAGATTTCGCTCCAGGGGGCTTCATGCTGAGTAACGTAAAATCCTCTGGACCACTGGACTGGCATCCAGTTGTAAGATCCTGACTTCCATCAATTTGTGATATATACCGCAACGATTGATTCCTGTTATAGTATCTTCGAACGTAGTATTTCTAAGCCTCAACTTTGTTGTGAACCAAACTTATTTCAGTCATGTTCTTAGTCTCATTGTCTTGATTCTACTGGGTACCAAAATTACTAATTACCAAGTTTGGTTGCCACACATATGAAGCATTGGCCTCTGCTCATTATCTACAATTATCCAGGTTAATTGTGTTACCACTATTCTGTTTTTCCTCAATCGATGTAAGCTATAGCAACTGTTAATATACTTTTTACTTAGCAATTATTGACTACTGTTTATTGTATTTAGTTAAATTAGTACCATGAACACCACAATCGGATGAAATATAACAATAAATAGATATAATGAACAATTGAAAACTTATAAAATATTACAGATTATACATAAGGGATATGTCAGGCATTTTTTCTATTTCGTCTCTACTCATAAATTACATAATACGTAACGGGAATCAATAAATTTTTATTATTCTTTATGTGATTCTTATACTATTATTATTATTATTACTATTATTATTATTATTATTATTATTATTATTATTATTATTACTTAGCCTTAATTACACCATTTTGTAAAAAGATCTAATTAATTTTCATACCCTATGAAAAAGAAGATTTACTTATACATGTGTATGCATATGAACTGATTGACCTTGAGTAGATTTTAATCCATAAACTAACTATATTACTTATAACAGAAGATTGGAAATCATAATTAACCAATCAAGGGGTTTATTTACTTCAATTATTAAGTTGTTTAGGTAAATATACAGGCAAATCTAAGAACTGGGCGGAGAGAAGAATTGAATGATTTACTTCCGGCAAACAATCCCCTTCATTTAAATATAAACTTATGTGTAGTATTTATATTGCATATATGAACAATGTAAAAGGAAAGTTATACTCATCTACATAACGAGGAAATATTCTATTTAAATTGTACATATCGTCTAATTCATATTTCAATTGATAAATGAGAATTCAATGCATATTAATTATGCAACAACATGAATGATTATGCAATAATGTTGTCAGTAATAGAGAATACGAAATTTAATTTAATGCAAAGTAATCGATTAATTAAACGTTATGATTTGAACAGGTTAAAGGTTAAAGTTAGTTGATTATTAATTGTACTTCAGGATGACTATTATTATTATTATTATTATTATTATTATTATTATTATTATTATTATTATTATTATTATTATTATTTAGAAGTATTCTTATTATATTTGGATTACTGATAAGTTTCTATGGTTTATTTGTTGTAAGAGATTGTTTAATTAATTAGTTATAATAAAATATTTTGTAATTTTACATAACTGATTGATTGTAGTTCAATAATTATTGAAAATCATAAAGTAGTGGACAAATGTTTCATTATAGTACAAGAGTTTAATAGTGAAAATTCATAGCTCTATCAAGAATCGAACTCAAGACCTTTATGCTGTATGATAAGTGTTTAACCTACAAACAACTGAGTTTCTATTTAATGGTTTACATTAATAAATTAAATCTTAATAATGAATTGAGAGTATGCTATAGTGTTGTAAATATCATTGAATTTGAATTTATTGTCATGTATCTACCTGGAGTTTGAGGTTATTAAGAAACCAGAAAGCGTTGTAAAGTCTTCGTCTTAGTATCGTTTGATTTACAGCTGCATACTATTGATCGACTTTATGTACGACTTTATGCTCAAAGGGAGTGTTTACTATTTAGACCACTGAATTGTTATCTAATGGTTTACATTTTTGAATTTAACCATTTCAGCATATATTGTTTGGACTCATCCATTGTCAGTGATGATCAACTGACCCAAAGCCAACATGTTTGAACAAGATTAGTCATGACATCTCACTAATACTCGGAAATTACCCGATGGTGTTAATCATTAGCCAATCTATGTTAATTATGAATTGAAAATGCTTATTACTAACTTCATAATGTTAGTTGTGTACTGCGCTAAACTAGAAGGAGTGTTCAGTTTCCTATGTTTTGCTTAATTTGTTGGTTCATATTCATTACCATTTTCACCAGTACATATAATAAAGATGTTGAGAAATCTGTCTTCAAAATTAGTATATGTTAAGTTCACTTATTTTAAGTATGATAGGCCTTATAATTTCGTAACTATGGTTTTGCTATTACATAAGAGAACTTTCTTTGACCAGTAACATGATTTTCAATTGATTAGTGAATGACTCATTGACCTATGACTATAACATGATGGCCTAAACCTTGTAAACCCATTCACTATTCGAATTTCAAATCTGAAATCAAAAGACTGAAAGCAAACAGTATTGTTAAAATACACACTAATATGTAAGTTAATTTTCATAACTTCGATGTATAACGAAATACTAAGTCGCACGTTATACAAAATTGAGACATTTGAGTTTAGAGCTTAAATAACCAGTAATGAAATAAGCAAACATAACTTCAGAAACAATACTAATGGTTAATAGAAAGCTTTCAACTAAAATGAATACTGAAATCAAATAACTGAGCTCTTCATAGCAATATAGTAGTGAGAATATAACATCTACATTATAATCGTCTTCTTCTTCAACCCTCCTTGACATGTACGTTTATATTTAATTTGTAGGAATTCTGTGAAGTTTGATATTTTTTGTTAATTTTTATCCGTCACAGAATTGTCCCATTTAGGAGCCAATAATAACCATGGAGAACTATATAACTGTTTTATACCTACACAGGTGTGTAATAATGAGGAAATCATCCTACCAGGATGAAAAAGATTGTTCAGTGATTCAACTGTTCTCAGTTGTACCTAAACGTGATCAGTTTGTGGTGGATAATAACAATGAAATAAAGACTATCTTAACAAACCCGTATCAATGTATTGATAACAATCCGCTGACTATCTTTACAATGTTTTTGAAGTTCTAGTGAGAACTCGTGACTAGTTTTCAGATATTTCAGTGGTGAATCAATTATTACTAATGATATCGTTGCATTACACCACAAAGTGACTGAAAGAGGAATCATACAACTGGAAACCAACGAATCTGGTGATACTGACAGTTAAGCGATCACTGAACGACCTAAAGCTTTTGGGGTCGAGCAAATATTGTTTTTGGGAGGAGGTGGGTTGAGTGGAGTGTATTGTTAAGAAAATGGTATGTTATCTGAAAGTGATCGAAAGTGTTTCCAAATAGCAGCAACAAATAGCATAAGAAACCAATGAGTACTGAGAATATATGATAAACGGAGAAATATTATGAGAATAGGAAAAAGTGACAGCAACTTTTGAAGGCAGGAGTACTACTAATATTGATTTTTCAATAGTCTAAGTAAAATGTTAATTTGTTGTTTTAAAATTCATTTTTATTATGGTGCTTTGTATTTGGATGAAATAAGTGTATCTTCTTGTGTATTGGTTTTCAGTCAACTAATTAATTAGTGATTAAAAATAACCTTTAGGTGTATAGAAAATCTGAATCAGAACCAATCAGTTATTTACTTTAAGGTCATTCAGTATAAGCCTAGATAGAATTCCACTTATTTTACATAATAATTAATTAGCTGTCCGTATATAAAGGGTATGCCGATGATAGCATTATATTATGTGATAAAAAGTTAAATACATACGATATCCAGAAGACACAATTAATTCCCACTCATCACTTAACCTTATGATGGAGCACGAATGTGACACGAATGTGACCTTTGCTCGATATCTTTTCCACTAAAAGAAATGATGGCTTATTTCAAAGAGCTATGTACAGAAAACTCACGTGTAACGGACAAGTGACACATTTTTATAGTTTCATTATAATAATGAAGAGACGTAATCTCGTTTATTGCCTAAGCTCACATAGTCGGAAAACCTGTGCGATAGACTGCGTAGATGAAGTGGATATCCATTGAGATTTATCGAGAGAAATATAGAAGAGAAACATCATCCTCTAACCAGATGCTTAGCTCCCAAAAAGACATTATTTACAAACCTCCAATTCAAAGAAAGATGTTGCCAGTGACATATTGAAAAACCATCGAGATATATCAATTCAAAAGACGATAGCCCAGCACATCTCCAAATTAGATACTCTTTTCATTCTCTTATATTCATTCAGGTGAAAGATAAGTTGCCAAAAGTGACAAATTCAACGTGTACATACAAATTCACTTACTCCTATGGAGCCAAGGTCGTTTGTCTAGACCACTTGTCCATGGCATTCGGTAGCATTAACTAGTATGGCTTATCAAGAGACAACGATGATCAGTCAAATCATCAACTCAGGATATTATGCTTCAGATTCATCCTTTGACATAATTAACAAAATTCAGCCAAAAAAATCTAGGTGTTTGCCCACAATTCAAAACCTGAGCCATGTATACAAAAACAATTTGTTAGATCTCTTTCTTTGTCGGGGCCCTAGCCAAGTTGATACATTATCTCATCTTACAAAGTCCACTTTAGATTGTTATAAACTTTTAAACATTTATATAATCTTTGTTTTTGTTCATTATAATAAGTTAATTAAGTCATTAGGGGTTGATTTACATCACGGAAGAAACTTAGATAACCGTTGAGAACTGGAAAGTATTAAACGGTTGTTTCGTCTTAGTATATGATTATTCAGTGGTGTGGATTGACGATTCTCTTTTGGTATAGAATCTAGGAACCCCATGGTGAACAACTAACTTCTAAAGCATAATCTGTCATTAAACGGTTTGCGTTTAATATTTCAATCACTTCGCAGTTATCTACTAATCGTGGTCGCTTATCGTTCGTGATTGACTGAAGTTACAAATAAAACCATTGAATATTAACTCAATGGTTTGAAGGTAAAAGATACTTCAGATCTGTTTACCAGATAACGAATCAGAAACTGCCTTCTGTGGCAGAAAATGAACCAAGAGAAATCCAGCTGACTAAGAAATCGGGAAACGCTGGAAGTGGATAGGACACATAATGATTAAATCACCAAACTACGTCACACAACAATCACTGACTTGGAATCCTTAAGGTCGAAGGAAAAGAGAAAGACCAAAGAACATATTGTATTAGGAATTTGGGTCAGACATGAAGAGAATGAACAGCACTTTGGATGAACTGGAAATGAAAGTCCAGGACAGAATTGATTGGGGAATACTGGTTGGCGGCTTATATTTCACAGAGGGATTATAGGCATTGATGAGTTGATTGGTTGAGTTCGAAGGTAAAGCGTTCTTCACGAGACCTAAAGGTTATAGATTCGATTCCTTCTACGGTATCTTTGGTACACACTACTGGTAAGTTCGATGGCGGAAGGAAACAGCTGTCCATTCTTTCCTTGTTTATAATCATATTCGATTATTGACATAAGATTCAAAAACAGTTTCAATAGTTTAATAGTAGTATAAAAATGTATTGATAAAAATGGTTACAATATGATTTCAAGAAATCTACTATTTACTTAATAAATAACTAGAATGTATTTGAATGAGATTCATAAATCAATTTAATGAGTATGAAATCTTTGCACAATCATTTGTAATGTAGTCATTAAACAATTTATTGGATTATCATTAATTTCAGTCACATTGACTTCATACTCAGTAAAATAGCGAACACTGAACTCATATATCAATAGATATACATGCATACTTAGGAATTTGGCATTATCATGAACTGATATAAGATATAGCAATGACTGAGGATCGCAGACTACTTAACAATTGTTTTGATAAACTGACTGAATTTCACATTGATTCATCACTAAATGGTGACTAATGTTATATTGCCTTAGTTCAGATTGTTAATTAAATTTTATTGGTCAAGGTGTAACGTGGTGATCAGTCTAATTGATTCGACATCTTATGCATTATGTTCTGATGTTAAGAGGTTGAAGTTTGTTAGTATGAAACCATGAATGAATATTTCATGATTTTGATCTCCAGTCGTCCAAATAGCTCAACGGTAACATTCTAGGCTGTGATGCTTATTGATGTGCGTTGAGTTTCTACAAGAAACATCACTTTCTTAAAAGCGTAGATGATTGATGATTAGTATGAGCCTGAAGTTTAAAAGTTCCCTGAGAAACTATCTACACCCACCTAAAATTTAAAAAGATTCAGTGTACTCACTGTTGAGCTACTTAGAGTTATGATGACATATCGTAAAATGATTGATAGACTTTTATCATCATTAAAAAGTATACATACTATAATGATTTCATTCCTCTTTGTTTCTGTAATTATTAGCCATTGAAGTAACTTCCGATCAATGTGGTGTTAATCTTATTGTACTTTGAAGTATGACTACTTAGACCTGGTGTATACATGTGCTGAATTCTATATATTGATCATACATTCATACATACCATAATGATTTGATTAGTATACTGTATAAAACTATTTGTTGAATTTCAGATTGAATTAAATCCCAAAACACCTACATTAGCTGAACGTACACATTATTCTCGTTTAAATCGTTTAGTTCAAGTGATCAATGAAAATTGTCAATTCTATGAACTTTTAATTGACCATTTGAAATGGTTACTAAGATCAATAGAAAATGAAAGAAATAAAGTGAAGTCTATAACTGAAAAAATTCTTAATTATACAATAAATCATAACAATAATGAAATACCAGTTGTAGATAACACTTTACAGGTAATATGAACAATATTTATTAGTTACAATTAAGGGGGTTGTTGTGGAGATAGTTAATTTGTCAATGCTGATACCACGAATCGATCTGAATCAGACTACCATTGATCACCCTGGAAGCACTGGACAGCTGTTTTGTCCTAGTATGGGAATACTTCAGCAGTGAGCATCCACAACCCCGTTGGGGGATCGAACCCTGAAGTTATAGTGTGAAGATGTGACCGGTGGAATTCAGTCGTGCCGGGCGTAGAGGCAGTTACCCACCGATGACAATGGATGAGGTCGCACAAACTATATCATGAATTAATTGAATTAGAAATATCAACCGTTAGGAGCCGGCTCAGTGATCGAATGGTAAAGTGCTTGTCGCAGAGCTAGAGGGTCCTGGGTTTGATCCCTAACGAGGTCGTGGATGCGCACTTCTGAAGTGTCCCATACTAGGACGAAACAGCTGTCCAGTGCTTCCAGGTGATCAATGGTAGTCTGATTCAGATCAATTCATGATATCAGCATTGACAAATATTTATTAGATATGAATTAGAAAACTATTAAAAATTAGTGATTATTGAACATTTATTTTATTCTGGTACGAGATTAATCATCAGTGTATTTCTATATTCACATCAAGGAGAGAGGTTAAAGCTTTTAGGTTTAAGGGTTGAGACACCCAGTGATTAGCATGTATAACTTCGTGATATATATTACGTGAACTCAATCGTTATCATTTGAACAACTAATGCAAGCTTGATGCGATTAAACTCGACTGATCGAGTCGTCTGTTTAAGGCCTTCAAAATTACCTACTGAAGTCAGTCCCTAAAAAGTATTTTCGGTGATGGTGAATTAGCAGTTGATATCTTGGTATACAATCAAACTAAAACTTAATACCTTATGAAACATCCAATCACATTCGCTATTGTTTTGTACTTTTCAATATTTACTATACGTTAAATAATGGTTTTTACCAATTCCGGAATTTAGTCGATTGGATTTATCATAGATTGATGTAAGTAGGATAGAATTAAAAAACCGAGAAGCACTGGATGGCCGTCTCATCCTAGTATGGGACTTTTTAGTATTGCGCACCCTTGATTCAGCTAGCGGAACGGAATCTAAAAGTCTTCAGATTAGCGAATGCCTAACCCTTTGCACCACTGGGCCGGCCGGCATCCAGTAGTAGAATTCCCAATTTCATCAATTTGTGATACATAACGTGACGATCACCCATTGTCATTAGTGATAACTGTCTCACTCTAAACAATTGTGAACTCCACTAGTCACAACTTCTCACTAGAGCTTCAGGAACATCCTGAAGTTAATCCCTGGTGAGCTGTTTAGTGTATTTGAACCAATGTGGTTTTATGGAGTTTGGTATTAAGTTTCGTTGATTAAATTAGTAACAGATTAGCATTAGTAGGATACCATTGAAAATGAAGGAGCAATAAACAGATGTTTCGTCTAAGTTTGGAAAATGCCTAACTCTCTTCACTATCTGCGTTTATCAACCTGAAGACCCTGGGTTCGATTCCTCTGATAAAATCAAGGGTGTGCACTGACTAAGAGTCCCATTCCAGGACAAAACAGTTGTCCAATGCTTTTTGATTTTTAGTAGTATCATACCAACATCAATCTGTGACTAATCCAATCAATTAAACTTAAAACTAGTCTCTAGAAAGCCATCTTAATTCAATTTTTGAATTACTTGTATAAGATGTTTTGTAAGTATTTACTTGATCTAAAGGTTATTTTGTACTAGGTATTGGCATTAAATGAAATCTCAATGAATTTCCGAAAGTTTTGTTCTGTTACTGTAGACATGAAAGATAGGGCGTATACTCAGGACTGAATAAGCAAGTGGACGCTTAATATTAAACTTTTGTACCGAATACTGTGCATGCAAACACGAGACCAATGTCATATTCGTCTATCATGTAATGTTGATTAAGTTTTAATATACAACAAATACCCATTAAATAAATGGAAAGATTACCGAGAATGATGGACGTCGCACATAGTGAATACTGAACAGGCTGCAGGTAACGATTAGACTTCTACTAATGTACGTAATATAATCTATAGAATAATTGATAGATCATGTAACTCCGCAGTTTCTGAAATTGTATCAGAAACATTAGAAGAAATGAGTGGTTACAATGGCTTTTGTTAAATGGCATGCTCCAAAACCATTAGAATATAATTGGGTATTGTGGTGATTGCTAAACTTGAATTTGATATTGTGAATTGGTCTGAGTTAGACAACGATTGGAAACCAGAAACTGGCACTGGAGAGCTGTTTCTAATATGAGACTGTACAGAAGTTCACATTTACAACTCCATCAAAGATGAGTCGTGAATGCCTAAATTTTAGCTAAAATAAGATTCAATTATACTTAAAATTACTTGCTAACTTGCTGAATAATCAAAGCCTTATCGATCGATCTGGGTTGGCAAATAAGTAGAACAATTTTAGTGCAAAACTCAGTAAGGGGGTTTAAAAGACTTTAGATGCTCTACATTTTGTCGAGCTATCCAAATGCTCTGATAGGTGTCTGAAATCTAGTCCAGTGACTTGACAACGTGCCAGATATCCAGCACACCGAGTTGGGAATGGTCAAAACTTTACTTTGGTTATTCGGGATGCTGTTAAACTATTCAAATAGACTGGGTAGCTAGTGTCTGGATTTTAGTTAAGGTGACGTCTAACTACATTATAAGTACTTGACAACATGCTAAATGACTAAAGCATCAATGATGCACCATTAATGCTTTAATTCACATACTCTATGATTGTACTTGTATGATCACATGAATGATAGCTTTGATTATTCGGCATGTTACACAGACATTTTAGTGTGTTGGGCCGTGAATGTCCGTATTCTAGTTTGACTAAATTCTGATTGAATCTTAACTTAGAGGCCGAATTATGTATAGTATTGGTTATATTAAAGGAGCTTGTAACCGTCCATTTGATCTTCTACTAATTCTGTTGAATAGTGCTGTTTTAAATTCGGAGTCTATAGTTTGTGTGAAAACATCTGATCATAAAGTTTGTAAATTTATTGAGCATTGAGTATCATATGATCAAGTTCACACTTAAACTAGAATTTTAAACCTTCTCATCATAATGCACAGTTGAATATTTCTATAATTTACTATTTTGTCTTTTCTTGACACCATGGTGGATAATAACGATCAGTGTTTGTAACAAGATAAAATGGTATTCAACATGTGAATAATGCAAGTAGCATAAATAGATTTCAGTGCACAGTGAACTAGAGGTTAAAGTGAAATAACTGACCTTTGGATAACCGGTATGTTACCAAGCCATTCTAATGCACTGAGCTGAGAATGATTAAATCTTTGTTGTATTGAAAATTACTTAAAGAAATATTGAATATCTAAAGCCAATAGTTGTTTATGGTCAAATATTAAAGCTTATCATAATTACAAAATTACTATGAAGTTTGGATATTATGTTTATCTGATACTAATGACTAACTTTGAATGATAATTCACGAAATTCTGGTGAGAAGACGTAGATAGTGGAATTCAGCTATATCGAATGTGAAGTAAAACATGATCATGAAATGTTGTGACTTAACAAAATACACGAATGTAAGACATTGGAAACGATTACAATGGTCTAAAAGTTAAATGACTGCGCCAAGACTGAATATTTTGGTTTCGAACCATGATGAATGGGAGGTGGAAAGAGTGAATGAGCATTGTAGAAGAGTTACATACTAAGATAAAACAGCTCTCTAGAGATGATGTCTAGTTCCAATAGTTTTCTAACTAATTTCAATTCATTATGTACAATTGCAATATTATTCTTCATCTAAATCTTTCATTATGTGTTATAATTTGCACAGATATCCAAAATAATGCTTGAAATATGTCAATCAAGAAAATCACATCAATCAAATATACTGAGGTATAAAGTAGATGGTGGAAATGATAACAACGATAAAATCAATTTAGTAGATTCCAATATCAGTTTGGAAATATTCATTTCAGAACTACATGTTTTAATAGATTATTTATTAGAGTATTTATGTTATTTCATATTAAATATAAGAAACAATATTTCATCAAATGAACAGTTCTTTCATTCTTTAACGCTTATATCTTCGACGACATCGACAGAATTATCCGACGGCTCATCATCATCATCGTCAACAATATCATCATGTTCAGGGACTATATCAAATTCCATATCAACATTAATCAATAATCTATTGGACATTGAATCTCATTTACCTATGAAATACGATCAACACTATACTGCAGCAAAAAAACAATTATCATCAATAATCAGTGTAGAAGTTCCCAAGACAAAAGAAAACATAAATTCTTTTGACTAAAAACTTATATTGTCTAATGTTTATTATGAATAGTTGTGTTAAGCACTTTGTTATTTAATAATCCTGAGTCTATATTATGTTTATGTATAGAAAAGAGATGAAAATGTTATGTAACTTCGAATTTTACGACCGGTGACTTGAGGCGATGTTTTTTAAACTGATGATAGTTTTCAACGCTGACTAGTGACAACTAACTAACACTTCGTCATTAAATTATTTCGTAAATCGATTGGAGATTCATTGCACACATAGATGGATTGGACTTCAGTAGTCTAGATTTATCGTGTTCTCTGTTAGAGCTAAGTCAGTCAACCGTAATCATTATAGATCTTATCGTACCACATTAGTAGGATGATCAGTAAGTCGGTCAGTCACAACGTAGAACTTGGTATGTGTGTACATCATTTCAAGCTGCCATGCTCCAATTCGCAGATAGAGATTAAATTATCGAATCAAATCCCAGAGTAGGGGAGGTAGTAACAAAGTTAGTATTGATGAGAATGATTAGAGATTGACGACAAGATTTAAGAGAATATAATTCAGCGAAATGAAAATTATGATGAATTCAGAAACTTTGAATCTGATGGAGGACAAAGAATAGGATTAACCTGCGCCATTGCGAACGATTTTGAACCATTTCACACAATGTCTCTAGTACTGATTACATTTCATTGATCAGGTTGAAAATTGGTTATTAATTTGAGTGACTTGACAAGACGTGCGACAGTTTTTGATATTAGGCTGTTAGCAGCAGGATACTACGAACGTAAGTTTCATATTAGTTAGCACTCGTCAACTAGGCATGCTGGCATTCTCGTGGGAGCTCTTATTACCTGTGGGTATTAACGCAGGTCTTTCAGGAGAAATATAATACTAATTACTACTCCGAACACTGAAACGGATCAGTTGTTACCGGAATGGACCTGTAGTAACACTCCAAGCTGTGATGTGTGACGCAGCTTCAAATCTCAAAATGTGCATCAGTTCCCTAGATATTGCAAATACGCCTTACTGAAGAGTACTACGTAGCACAGTATCGATGTCCGTCAATGTTTCCTGCCGACTATCTCCAATAACCTAACAACAGATATCTATCAATTATCTACGTTACATAAAACTATTTGTTGGTAGATAAATTAAACAATTAAGTTGATAACGTATTTGAAGGATAACCTATATCCATTTAGTAATTTACACTTATAAAAAGTCTACGTAAATGTTGACTAATGTGATGTTTGTCTAGCCCCTCATAGTGCAGTTGGATTCCATCTCTTCAGTTACTAACTGGTCATTAGTCTAAGTGACTCGACATGGCGTGTAGTATGCTGTGATAGGAGGTGGTTTGGTCGTAATCTGCAAGATACCTTTAATGTGAGTTTCATACTATCTGACTCTGGTTAGTAAGGTATACTTGCAATCTCGAGGGAAATAAGGCTCTTTGTAGGATTCTATCCGTAGTTATCCACTTTCACAATCTTTGACCGTCACTATTGAAATATTCGAGCCAGAACCGGGATCCCTATAGAACTAGATATTCAGACTGATTGATCACTGAGTGATAGCTGTAAAATTAAGTACTGCGGAATTAACTCCTCAAGGGAGCATCGTGAGGTGACTAAAGTATGAGATGTGAAATACTACATTCCTAGTGTTTAGTCTAAAGTTAATGAGCTTGTTGTGAGTCCTTGAATTTAATTTCTTATGTGACTAAGTCATCATAATGATAAAGATAGTTCTAAACTAGGACATTTAAACTGTATAGAACTTTTTAATTTCAATAGGCTGTCAAATGATAATGAAACATAGAGTAAACTACCTTCTGTGAATATCTTTGCATCATCAAAGTCATAACCGGATATTCACAAAATAAAGCAATTCTTTTCCTTCATTAAACACATCAATCGCTGACAGACATATTAACAGAGATACAAGTTTATATTTGTTAATCAGTTCATAGTTTGTTAATTAATTGATTATTTAACAAAGAAATGTGGGTAGTAATTGAAAAATTGTGCATTTACGCGCTAGAAAGAAGCATAACAATTACAACAACGTAGCTATGATAAATAATAACTTTTAACTACTAATGAAAAACTAGTGGAAATATGCTTATGACTAACATTTGTATTAAGTTGTTGTTTAGTCAAGTGTTTCTTTAACATTGAACTCAACTCTCTTTAGTTCAAAATCAGAACAATGATAACAAGAAGAATAAGATACTTTCTAAAATATCAAGAATAATAGAAGCTTGTCAGTCAGTCAATCAGTCATGAGCAATGGAGAACCTAGAACATAAATGTGGTGGTCCAAATTACCTCACCCCATCAACACAGTAACACGAATATATATAAGTAGTTAGAACAATAGTAACATTGATGGTAGTAAACGAAATTCGAACAATAGAGAGGTGATTCGAAATAAAAAATCAATTCATGAGAACGAGGGTATGATATAAATTTGAAGTTTTATGACTAAGAGAAGTTAAAGTGTGAATACACCCACGCCAGTTAGAACCGTTTAGATTATTGAGGCACAACATCTCTACCCATTGGTTTTATTAATCACAAACACTTAAAGCAACCATTCTACACGTACCAAAATGACTTCGATCGATAACCACTAATTGCAGGTACTGGTACTAGGTTTCGTTTTTATCTGCCACTATGTGGGTAGTAGTTGGGTATTAGTAATATGTCTGAACCAACTCAGTCTATAAAGATCCACAATTACATCCAGTGTATTACCATTTTCCCAAAATATGCTTACTTAATGGTTTAAACAAATGTAAATAGTGTTTTGAAGATGTTTATGATAAGATACTGACAGCTGATGAATGCCTTCCACCTTTAGAGAGTAGAAGAGAGAAAAGACTGCTTATCAACTATTGTTGTCCTCAGGTTGAAAGTCGGATGTACCACTCACGCAGAAGGCAATGTAGGTTCCTGAATCAGTCAAGAGATTATATCAATCACCAACCAAACATAGATGATCAGATTTCCAAGATAACTTAAGTGACTGACTCAGTCGACTACTTAGCTCTCTATCTTTAGTTTAGATGTTGATGCAAAGACAGTCTTGAAGCATTTTCACTTAGACGTGAGAGGAACCCACTTGAACAGGACTGCTATTTTGAAAATAATTCAACCTCATCTACCTAAACCTTAGTACAGAACCAAGCTTGAGCAGTTCTTAAAACATTCTCAGTAATTAGTCGTTCTGACCAATAATCATAGATTCTAGAGATTCAAGTTTATAAACGTAACAATCGGCTTAATGAATGTAAGACTGACTTCTGGTTTTGTTTATCAACAACAAATGGTTACACTTCACGAACACTTTAAAGATCTCTCAATTTTGTCTCTGTACTGTAGCTATTCATCCTATTTGTATATGACTAAAAATAACATCAACATTTAAATGTCATTTTATAATGAATAAAGTTGAACTGAGTCTAGCAAGCTGAATTCAGGACGCGAGTTTCATTTTACTTGGGAGTTGTCAGCTTGATGCACCTGAATTCCAGTGGTAATGTGTAGATAGAACCTGGAACTCAGTCCGTTTCATGAAAAATGCCACCACGTTCACCACTATGAAGAATGGTGTGCCTTGAATTCCAGTTACTAGCTCTAATCCAACTTGATTCATACTTCTGAACTACCACTGTGTCAAGGCAATCTGCTCAGGGTGCAAATATAACAACAGAGATTGATCATTTTCAGTTCTTAACAAATCAATAAGAAGATAAAAATGCCTTTAAGTCATTTTATACTACTTATGAATAGGTGGAAATAATGAATATATACTTCTCCGTAGAGCATAAAAGGTGACATAAATTTTTTTCATTGTTCACAAGATAATTTTAATCCAATTAGTCAATCAATCAATCAATCAATCATTGCCTGTTATCCCACGCGAAGCAAAGGCTGCCGACCAACATTCTCCAACCAATTCTATCCTGAGCTTTCATTTCCAGTTCATCCTAAGTACCGTTCATTCTCTTGATATCTTACTCCGATTCTCGACACAACATGTTCTTGGGTCATCCTCTTTTCCTTTGGCCTTCAGGATTCCATGTTAATGCTTGTCTTGTGGCAGTTTGGGGATTTCCTCAATGTGTGTCCTATCCACCTCCAGCGTCCATTTCCTAATTACTTCCTTGGACTGGATTTCGGTTGATTTGTTCTCTCCCATAGGGGGTTGATTGTCGACTGTATCTGGCCAACGGATCCGAAGTATCCTGAGCAGACAATCGTTTATAAATACTTGTATCTTTTGGATGATAATTTACGTTGTTCTCCATGCAAGTTTTAGTTCCATACAACAGAAGTGTCTTCACATTTGTACTGAAAATTTTGACTTTGATGTTGACTGACAGTTGGTTTGAGTTCCAAATGCTCTTCAGTTGTAGAAATGCTGTCCTTGCTAGTCTTGCCAATCCGCGCCTTCCCATCTGCATCAGACCCTCCTTGTTTATCGATGATGCTGCCTAAGTGTGTAAGTGTTTTTACATCTTCCAGAATTTCTCCGTCAAGTGTAATCGGGTTGGTTCCAGTTGTGTTGTGTTTAAGTATCCTGCTTTTCCCTTTGCGTATATTAAGGCCTAATGCTGCCGAGGCTACTGCTACCTTGTACGTCATCATCTGCATTTGTTACTGCGTATGGAATAGGAGAGCTAGGTCATTTGCAAAATCCAGGTCGTCATAAACTACATCCATTATTACCTGTCTAGAATCGCTGTAGTTTTCATTGATGAAAATTCCTTTAAGGTAACGATGATAAAGTGTATACAACATAGTATATATTTAATTCAGAATAGGCTTGTATCTTCCCGTTGATTTGTAATGGACTGAAACTGGTCAGCCTCTGTTGCCAATATGTGCATCCTCAGCGGATTGCCTCTATATAGCGGTATTACACAAGTTATATTTAAGTTAGATTGTGACTGGCAAGCGGACTGAGTTCGAATCCCAGTGTGAACATCAACATTGGGATGCAGGTACATCCAGCCGATGAGTCCCAAATAGGACGAAACGCGCGTCCTGGATTCCACTTGCCAGTCACAATCTAACTTAAATATAGTATATATATTTTTAAGACATCAATTAGCTGTTGTGATGCAAATAACTACTAACGAGTAGTCTAAAATAATACTCAAAAATTGTTTTACATCCGGTAGAAATTGCTCAGATCGTTTTCGGTAAAATGTAGCTTTAAATATTTTTTTCACTTTAGATGGCTGCTGCTGCTTGAAAATAAACATGTTAAGTGTAATTAAGCATAAAAAATTGATAAATTACAATTTCTGCCTACTTACAAGTAGTTAGGGTTTTTCCTTTGTTATCAAGCATGTTGTTGAATAAATTAAAATTATTGAATCGAGAGTGTCTAAATTTCATTTCAAGTGAATTCTCATTATCTGGTGATGTGGTGTCAGATATCATCCAAGCTACTGTATAGGATAAGAAGTAAGTTTCAGCTATTGGCTACAATACAGTATGGGAAAAAGTAAACGCGACACTTGAAGTTTCAGCACTCAGTTTATAAGTGAGCCAATCATTGTTCCGATTCATCAACCAATTTAAGGTAGTGAGAAAACAATACTTACGACTTTGAAGTTAATCGGGAAAATGTAATTACATTTCAGGGGACAAATATTTTACATAGGCTAATTAAAGAATTATAGATTTGCCATGGCATTGTTGTTGTAAAGATATATAAACGACGGTAAACAAATTTATCTATGTGACTTCAATGCAGTCATATCATATTTTTAAAGAATCTAAAGTGAAGACTCACTAAAATATGGCTTCCTTACGAAAATCCTCTCTAAAAGGTAGATACTTATTCACAGATTGAAGCACATCACAGTGGTTCCAACCATAAACCACTTATATATGTGGTTCAGGATTTTTATAAGACAGACATAATATAATGAGCCTCATTTAACTGACGATATATGAACTTATAACCAAATAACAATACAGCTATTCATAAGTACTTCTCTTAGTGTCAGCTAGACTATAATCTTAATTGTAACTTTATTTCCTAAATCTACAATAAATTCATAACTCTTGATACTAATTTCAAACTACATTCTTAACGCTCGATTCGAGTTATAACTGGAATTTCTAAATCTTACTACCAATATCTACCATTACTGAGAGTGCTGTTTCTCGCCATAAAGTTTTAATCGTTAACTTAGACTTAAGTTCAACAGTGTTGTAAGATTGGGTAAAACGCCAAAAAGACGTTAGAAAAACTTTGTAACACAAATGATGTCAAGTAAAATGTTTCAGTCTCGGGTCTTCATAACTTTTCCCAATGTTTTATATTTTGTTTTCCACCAACCTTAAGGTTCACTAGGTTAGCGCTTATTCCTACCATTAAACCTATATCTTACTTTAAAACCTAACACAAAATCCTATTCCTAACACTAAAAGCCTAATTTTAATTAAAAATTCATTAATTTTAGTCTTGATACTAATCTCAAGTATAATAAATTACGGTCTACTATATGAACTTTTAATTCGAACTCGTGGCAGTCCTGATGACGATAGCGCGACTCTCATTAGATAATCTGGAAATTTCGAGCAGTCATTTGAGCACCGAGTTTGTTTGTTCCAATACTGTACTCTAGCTAAGCTATTCCTAAGCTGTTCGTGGATTGTAACCATTTTAGTGAATTAGCAACGATCTATAAAATCGTAAACCAATCAGTAGTCACTGATTGTACTACTTGTTTATGACGCTCAAAAACTAATTCTTAGCATCATATGGTAAAAATTGTAGTTCTAAACGTATCAAGTACTAAGTTCCTACTAAACAAACCATATATAACATACAAGCTAATAGTGTAACTAAGTGTTATGATGCGAGAAAATTGGGGGGTTGGTTAGCCGAGTGCCAAATTACTAGTGCCTAGTCGGTAACTGTGCGCCTGCCGTGTGCCCACTTAGTCCCAAGCCGAAATAAGAAGAATGCGAGCCAATAGATCAGACAGACAGAATCATGTTATATTTCAAGCATTCTTTTATATATACATAAAATCATACCACACAGCAAACCGATTAGAAAATTAACATGAATACAGAACGAGGGAAATAGTGGTAGTGAACAGGAACAACTTGTACACAACTAATTAACTGTAGTCCATAATAAGAGACAGTTTAATAACAGCAATTATGCTAAACGAGAGGATAGGGCAAGAGGAACGTAACAATGATAGAAACAAAACGTTTACCTTACAGACAGAATAAATGAAATAGTGTTCTCAAAACACAGTTCTGAAAGTTTGTTACACTTCTTTGTGGTCCGGCATAACACTAAGGTAAAACTCGATTTAAATAAGTCCTAACTTTGATTTAACGCTCTGCTTAACCTTAACACCAGTGTAACTCAAAGCGTCAATCCTGACAAAAATAATTTAAGGACGCATAAAAGACAATATGTGTTTGAAACTTACCTTGAGAATATGGGTGTTATTTAGTTAATATAGACCAGTAAAGATGTAGTTATTTTTCAATCAGAATCAATCAGAAATATCTATATAAAGCCTCATTAACGATATCTAACTGGCTAAAACTAACAATAAATTTGTAGGTCTAATTGGCTTAAATAATTATTAATCATGGAAATTTTAAGAATCACTTAGACTCATCCAAATATTCTAGCTCGTCACTATCATATTATAAACTGAGAGTATAGCAGCAGCCTCCGGAGCAGTAAGCCTAAAGATACACGTGGGAAAAAGCGATATCCGTAGATACAAAACAACGAGCGACAAATAAATTATATTTGACTTGACGGAGAAGCTCCGGAAAATGTGGAAACTTTTACGTACCTGGACAGCGTCATCGATTAACAAGGAGAATCTGATGCAGATGTAAGGACACAGATTGGCAACACAAGGACTCAAAACAACTGTCAGTCAACATCAAATTCAGAATTTCTAACACAAATGTGAAGACACTTCTGTTTTACGGGACCGAAACTTGGAAAACTACGAAAAGCATCTTCCTAATGATACACGTATTTATAAACAGATTTCTACATAAGATACTTCGGATCCGTTGACTAGACGCCATCGGTAACAACCTACTGTGATAGAGAACAAACAAACTTCCAGTTGAGAAAGGAACTAAGAAAAGACGCTAAAAGTGGATAGGATATACATTGAGGAGTCGTCAGACTGTGTCACAAGACAAGTTTTAAATCAGCGTCATCGAGACCAAAAGAATAGAGAAAGAATAATGAGCACATTGTATTGAGAATTTATTATGTCGGGGGATTCAAGCAAAACAACTAACTTTCAGAACTATGTTTCAGAACACTTTCAGTTATTTTAGTTATGTGTAAAGTAAACATTTTGTTTCTATTATTATTATGTCCCTGTCACTTTATCCTTCTGTTTGGCCTATTGACTGTTAGTATGTCATTTCCCAATTGTGAACTACATTTATTAATTATGTGAACGTTATCATTATTCATTACTCTTGTTTACCTTATCGAGTAGATAATTGTGTCTGTCATCGATCGCAGTAACTGGTGAGTATAAGGTTATATAAAGCAATTGCCCGAAACATCCTATTATAACAGAATTAAAGTCAGACATGGAAATAATGAATAGCACTTGGAAAAAAGTAGAACGGAAAGTCTAGGACAGAGTTAGTTGTAAAATTCTGGACGGCGGCCTATGCTCCACGAGGGTTAACAGACATCTATTGATCTAATCATTAATTCATATAAAGCTCACTAACTTATTATGTTAACAAACTATTGAAACATTGAACAAGTGTAGACGACAACAATAACAAAAATGGCTGGAAATAAACATAAACAAAATACTATGTGCTATTCAAAATTCAATTGGTTTTTATTCAAATGAAAACACACAGACACACAAATAACAGATTAATACAAATTAGATTCACAATGTGTACAATGATTGACATCATAAATTGGTTCATGTATAAATGCATGTTCTGAGGCATTCATCTGTCTACGATTGACATTGAAATGATCCTCATTGTTATTATTATTAACAGTGGTAGTTGATTTATACTCTTCAGTTGATCGATTTCCATTATTATTACATACATCATGACTACATATTCTGTCTAAACCATTCATCATAAGATAATGAACAATGTAATACAATAAAGGAATTGGTTGATTAATTAATTCTGTAGGTGATTTATGATTACATAATTCATTGTTACTATAATTATGATTATTATCACTTTTAATAATTAATGATTTAATATTTACAGTTGGTTTAATTCGTAAAGTTTGACATAGAAATTGTCTTGGTAAATTGTGTAAATTACCATGACCAGATTCATGACGAAAAATCGATTCAGTAAATGATAAACTAAAATTAATAAAAAAAAAGTCATTTTACTAATTATCAATTCATTCATTATGTAATAAACCATAATGTTGATTAAATGTTGTTTGTGCTTTGGTACAACTTTGAGCAGGTTATTGAAAACAATCTAGATATTTCAGTCAAGTCATGAACTGTTTCGATTGGAATCGTTAATGTAGTATGCTTGATGTGCCACCTCCTTCAAAATCTTTGCTTGCAGCCATTGTTAAAAATACGTTATTTAATGAGATACTTAGCTTAAGAAGATAAACGAAACTGATAAGAGTCAGACTAAAGTATATATGAACCTCGTGGAAAAATTATTGACTAAGTACAATTTTATGTCCCCAACTATATTTGCTATTTTGACGTATTGATTGCTTGGCCTATTGTAATGAACCAGTCTATGAAAGCTTAAATAATTAATAATTTAGTTCAATTAAGATGGTTATTTTTGTGGAGATTGGTATTTTTAGTTGATTGAATATGTCATAGATTGATATTGGCAGGGTACCATTGAAAATTAGGGAGCCCTGGAGAATAAACGATTGTTGCGCTATATATATCATAAATTATTATCATGCGAGACAGGTAGGCTGAAGAGTGGCAATAGTGAAGGCAACAAATCTAAAGTCGGATAGTGTAGTTGAACAGTCAAGTGTACAAGGGTGTAACAGTAATAATATGTTTTTCTCAGACAACTAGTAATGCAGAAATTCTACCTTTTCATCACAAAAAGAGGAAGTTAAAAAATGTTTACCCTAAAAGTGCACATGACATCTTTCTCTACAAATTCCTGTCTTAAGAAGTAAGGTATTAAAAGTAAGTATATACACATTAAAAAAACAATTCAATTAAACTGAATGGTTTCTTATCAGAAAGTGTTGGGAAATGATCTATTTTGGAAGATCTTACACTTAATTCTTCTAAGTGTTAAAATATTGATTTTAGTCTAAGATGATGAAACCTCATGATATTCGTACCACTGGGGATTTTGTTAAAAGTACTGCGTTAAATATCATTTATTTAAGCATAATTTAGACAATTAATCTATCTTGGCTGTCAGCATTACAGAAAGATGATCGTTTTCTTTATTAAGACTAAATAGTTTCGCTATCACTAGACTCATTTTATTACAATTCACACATTTTTGTGTATTAAGGAAGAGTTCAAACTGTTCCCTATTACCTTCTCCTAGACTTTCAAGGAAAGATTTCTTCTGTCTTACATAGAGTATATAAGACTGTTATTAAAGTATGCACTGGAACATTCGACATTATTATGAATTCGATTGTTAACAGATATATGAATTCTTACAAATAGCTGTGAAGTGTATGTAATTCTACTACATGTAAAGTACCACCCACTTCATTGACATCTTTCTTCTTGTATATCTTCTTACATAGGTATGTAAGAATTCATGTAAAAAAAGAAGGCATTAAAAACTCAACATTACCATTCAAGTATACCACAACTAGCATTAAATAACGAGGTTGTAAGTCTTGATTTGACCAGAAATCTATGTTTATGAGTATACAAATTATTGACTAATGTAAAGATTTCTATTTCTCACGAAAGTTTCAGCTAGTTTTACACTATCTTTTCTTACTTAAGTATATGAGTAGGATATATCTACAAATAATCTTAGTGAGCGAAATTACAGAAATTCCAACATTTCGCCCGGCAAGCTGGTTCGAGCTTCTTTAGGGAAAAAATTATAAATAACAGGTCGAATTTCATTATGGATGTACAATCGTATACAGAGCATGAAAACATTACATGAGTGAACTAATGTTGAAATGTTGTGGATGACGGATGGTGCGCGTTGCGTGCATAGTTTCATGTTGCAATCATTTGTGCACATATATAGCTCTGAGCTATGTTCTACGGAAGGGGTTACACAATCTATGAAGATTGGGATGTCCAATTATGTAAACCTAGAGAGAGTTAATGGATGTAGTGATAATTATGAGTCAAAGGTTGGATGTGTATATGGAACTAGCAACACGTTGAACCGTATAATTAGACTAAATAATTCTAAACAGAATAAATAGATAAATAATTGGAATGTGTTTAAATCTTGGGGTAGTAGATGTTTGAATTCACCTCTTAAACATTTGTTGCGACAGGTGCAGCTAACAGTACTACATATTGCCAGTTTATATTATCGGGATTCGCCCATATGTGTAGGGCTTCAGATGTTAATCTTTCTTCATAAGAATTGAGAACTTTTTTGAAGGACTTTAGTTCCGTGTGCCCTGTTTTTATTGAATGTAATGCTATTGTCGACTTATTTTCGAGTTTTTTTTAGAACTTCAGAGGATTTAAGAATATACCTTAAACAAAGTATATGTTCCTTCACTCTTACATTCAACTAGTCATGATGTTTCTCCTACGTATATAGCATTACATTCGCTTGCATTTGATCTCAGAAACACAGTTTGCTCGTTCTTCTTCTGGTACTTTATCTTTAATATTTACAAGTACAAAGCCTAGTGTATTGTATAAGAAGTGTACATAAATGTAAAGAGTAATTTGATGAAGAAAGTAGTATGCAAAATGTTCCGTATTAAACCAATCATATAACGTCGAATAAAGTACTCATTATTACTAATACTATTAAAAAAATATAAAATGTATGTAGTTAGAATGAATTTGAATCTTCCCGTTGATTTATCGTGGACTGAAGTTGATCAGTCTCAATTGCCATATGTGTATCCTGAGCAGATTGACTCAACATAGCTATAGTTCACAGGTATTGTTTGCGTTGGATTGTGACTGGTAGGCGGAATCAATACGGCGATCCAAGTACATGCAACCAAAAAGTCTTAAATAGAATAGATTCTGTTTGCCAGTCACAATCTAAATAAAGCAATAACAAGTATAGTTCATTCCTTCTTTTTTTTAAAAATAACTTACTTTTCAAAGTTTAAATATTCAATGATCAATTCATCAATTAATAATTTGATATTTGAATGAATCTCTGAAGTAGACGACGTTTTTACTTTAGGTGATTGATTTTGTATTTTATTAAACAATTTTTTTAATACGTCAATTTTAATTTCATTGAGAAATCCATCATCATTTAATGTTGTTCTTAAATATTGTTTTAAATTGTCACTGGAAACCATTATGATTTGGACAAACAATTACAATAAAATTAATCTAAAATGAAAATTTATTAAAATAAAACTTTACAATATCATTAATTGAGTTGGTTGTTTTTTGGAGATTGGTAATTTTAGTCGATTGTATTCGTCACAGATTGATATTGGCAGGGTACCATTAAAAACCAGGGAGAACTGGACAACTGTTTCGTTCTAGTATGGAACTCCTTAACAGTGCTCACTTCAGACTCCATATCATTGCGTTCAGGTTGGTGAACACCTAACCCTCTGCATAACTGGTTTGACATCCAATAGTAGAATTCCAAATTGAACTCAATTAAATTATAATAATCAACTCACTAGTGACTAACTTCAGGATGTTCCTGAAGCCCTAGTGATAAATCATTACTGGTGGAGTTCAGATTTGTTGGCATTGAGAAAGTTATCACTAATGACAATTGATGGTCATCACGCTATGTATCACAAATTGATGGAAGTCCCAATCTGCGGCCTCTGGCCCAGGATCCAGAGTGTACACTGCTGAGGGGTCCTAGTTTAGGACGAAACGGCTGTTCAGTGCTCCTTAGTTTTCAGTCTTACCCTGCCAACATCAGTCTGTGACATATTCAATCAGTATAATTAATTTGTAAAATATGGTGAGAAAGAATTAAGTTTGAACTATATATGAATAAAGATTTAAGTGGATGTCATTTATATTCTTCGTTTGAACAATTACGTATAATCAATTCAAGTGTTTTAACGATAGAAGGAACTTTTATTTCATTAAATAGAAAGATGATAAAAACAAATACTTATCAATCTATTTTAGAATTTATCTATACTGCCTCCCTCTTCACCTTCCTCCCTCACCTCAATATGAAAACAGTACGGTGAGAATACTTGAAATCAATCAGTACAACTATTCGGAATTGTTTATTTTAAACAATTATTTAAATAGATACACATACGTCTTGACAACACAATATTACAATTAACGAACTAAAATCAATACATAACAAAAGTTATGATGACCAGAACTCTAAGTAATGGTCATGTAAATAATTGGTCTCAATTCATCAACTGTAATTAGTATAAAAGGCATTAATAATTTTAAGTTAAAGCTTAAGGCAAGAAAGAATGTGAAAATAATTGTAACGAGAATGTTACATAAATATGAAATCATAATTAGTTTGTAATAATCTTCTGAACATAGTTTCGAAAAGTTTTACTCATTATCTGAATAACCCTGAATAACTATTGCAACTAGGTTATTTTTTATGCCCGGACAGTTTCAAGATTATTCCTAATAATATAAGTGTAACAATCACGGTTACCTGCAGTCTTAAAACAATGATATTAATTAGAATATGTTTGGATTTTCCCGTTGATTTGTCATAGACTGAAATTGATCAATCTCTGTTGCCATTTGTTCATCCTGAGCGAATTGATTAAATATAACGATAATTTACAAGCATTGTTTGAATTGGTTTGTAGCTGGCAGGCCAAATCAATGACGCACGTTTTATTCTATTTGGAATTCGTTAGCTGTCACAAAACAAACTGATTTCGAGACCCGGTGTGGACATCAACACTATGATGTAGGAACACCCAACTGAGGAGTCCCAAATAGGACAAAACATGCGTACTCGGTTTAGCTTGCTAGCCACAAACCAAATCAAACATTACTTGTGAATTATCGTTATACTGATGCAGTCAGCTAAGTATGCACTATAGCAACAGAGATTGATCGGTTTCAGTCCATGACAAATCAATGAGAATATCGAAACATATTCTAATGATATTATATATAACTTGATAAGTATAAAGTTTTGCGAATTCGACATGTTTATGGTTACTTATTGGTTGATTGTTATGAGTTATCAGATGTGTTCATTATGGAGATGATGATGAGTAACTTAACTGCTAAAAGAATGTTGCGATTTTACACTTCGTTTCTGTAAACACTGATTCAGTAGTCACAGAATAACCTTCCACTTTTATTCACATGTACAATCCATTTACATTGGTTTGATTTTCGTAATAAATATTGAATAACCAGTAATATTAATTTACCATTTCAAGAAATATTCCTTGACACGCTAGTTAGTCTTATCTTTTAAAGTTTTCATGAGTCAAAAACCATATGAACTTTCGCATTTTTTCGTCGTCCACTCTTACTCTTACAAACTGTTAAACGCTTAATCAGTGGTGTTTTAGTCATTAATATATCATGGAAACCTGTTAGGATCGACCGGTAGACGATTTAAATATGCTAGAAAAAAACATTCATCAACAGGTTTATTCCAAGAAGCTGTAACTTTGGACCTTTGTAGACTTTTAGGACGATAGTCATTCTATATAAAACTCAGTTTTGTAAATCGTTTGACAATGTATTTTGCAAAATATTTCACCAGATTTTCGAAGTAAAAGTAAATAAACCACTGTTAGTTTAGTTCACTAGCTTTTTCTAATTCTCAAAGGACTAAAACAAGAATTATGCCTCTCTGTGAGCGAGATTCCTTCTGTAAGAATCAGGAGTAGACCAAAAAGAGGAAAAATTCATTTGTTCTGTTAACCGCAGCAGCCATTTTCGGAACACTTTATGGAAATACATGAGTTCTTTTTTAATGTAATTTAGCTGTCTATCAACAGTGTCCGCATTTACACTGCACTATAAAGTAGTACAATAAATTGAAGACATCTATTTACTAATAAAGATATGCAGCTGAATGAGTAATTTTTTATATTTTCAGTTTGTTTTACGACACAGTAGCTATGGTAGGTTCATTTCGATTCGAAGTTTCCTCTATAAAGGTGAATCGAGCTATATAACTGGCTTTGTTTGTTTGCACATGCCTGCTGCAATAATCTATATTCTTTGGAAAGCGGAATATTGTACAGAGTAGTTTGAGAACTGAAAGATACGTGTCGTCTAATAAGCTGTCAAATTGTATCCGTTATCATCGTTCGACATCTTACAGAAGATGAAAAAAATGCTATTTCAGCTAACAAAAAATGATTAAGTCTATGAAGGTTGTCGAATCAAGCTAATGTGGTGTTCTATTCCTTTGTTAATGTAAAACACTATGTTACAACAAACACAAATCCAACAACTGAAAAAGTGAAATCACCTGCTGCATTTGGTAGTCCATTTACCATTTGTTCTTTTAATGTAATTTAGTGTGTAATGCTACCGTAGCCTGATATTGTTCCCATAAAAATGGTATAACTTTGCATATCCGTAAAAAGAACCAGAACTTATAAATAACGGTTGAATTAGATAGTTGTGAGAATGATGATTAAAGGTAAAATAACTATAAGAAATGCAGATTAAATTCTAGATCTATTTAAAACATTCGTACTGTAATCGCTTACTAGTGTACGAAATGTGTTAAGGAAGTGCACTAATGCGTGATAGAAATCCGGCAGTCCTGGCGTTTGTTACCACTGGCGATTAAAGGGGAGCCTGCTAAAATACGTGTGACATTGGTTTAACCATGCCAAGTAAGACTTCGTTCACCTTCAGCTAAAGTGATAGTCTATCGTAGCCAATATTAAATAGTATGACGTTTTCTCTGATTGGCGATGTCTTCATAGTCGGCGCGTATGAAGGCAACGCAAAGCCTGATTACTTTAAAATGTTTACCATGGATGCTATTTATGGTTTACAAGAGGTTCTTAGCCAGGGATTATACAGTGAAAAGTTTGTCAAGTCCATTCCTGTTAACTTAGTAGCCGTTATTTGTGACGCATCTGCATGTTCGCGCTTGGAGTACACAACAGACCATAACAGAACAGTAAGTTGTGACAAGTGTACAGTAAAAGGGATTCACGAAGACAAGATGATATTTACCCATGGTAAATGGGCCTTGGGAAGTGGTGAGACGTTTAGACATCAGTCTCTAACTATTCATCACTATAGAATATTCAAATTAAAAGTGTTAATATTTGGCATGATCACCTGTTGTCCCATGGATCCAATACATTTGGCTTACTTAGGCGTAGTGAGAAAGGTAAATTTTATGGCATCAAATATCTACTAAGCGAGAAAAAACAGATGGAAATAAGTATTCTTAGAAACGTTATTAGGTTAGTTTTGTGTTCTAGTAAACACATTATTTCATATTTTTATGAAAACTTTCATGCCTTAGGTGGTATCCCAACTTTGAATGCAACGAAACGTAGGTTATTCCTACTTTCGTAGAGTTTTTAGTGTTAGACGATAATTTACCCACTTTTTCTGCAAATTTCCTTCTACTGGCTGCTTGCATTTATCTACTTTCCCATCCTAAGTAACATAGTCAAATAATAGTGTTAGGGAGAACTTAAAAAGATTTTCCTTAAATATGAGTGATGGTACGAAGAGAAGTACTTATTCTACAATGTGCACAATTTAATTCACCTTCCTGATGATGTTAAGGAGCGTGGAGCTACAGACTCTTCCTAGGCTTTTATTTTGCCACAGTGGGGTTCAAAGTCCATATTTTTTGTTTTAACACGACTACTATTTTTGTTCTTTAAATACGAAACTTATCAAACATTCACCACACTAAGCAGAAAATAGCAACATTAAAGACGATCTATATTCATCAGACCAGTCTAGCACAAAAAGAGCGAATTCACGTGCAACTATAAAAATAAAACCAATGATCCACAAAGAAGCCTTGACAACTGTTAAAATATGATAGGAAGAACGGTGAGTTTTTATCTATTCATGTAACCCCTAAATCGTAAAAATCAAACCACACATTCACTAGTGAACGAAACATTCTAAGTTGAAAATAGTATCAAAAACTAAAACGTTATTGCCTATAATACTTTTATACAACAAGCCACGTTTTGTGTGTAATGAACTACAAATTCAAGTGAAGGGCCGTTGCAAGCTAAAGAAAAAGAAGAAGTAAAGTTGATGTAGGGGAGGGGGAAGAAAGTAGAAATAACGATGGTTATCAATGGGGAAAAAAGGGAAAAATCACAACAACCGTCTTACCTCTCCCCCTTCGTCGTTCAGTTTTCCCCTTTATTCAAAAAGAATTTTAAATGAACGCTCGAGTGATCACGTAAATTTCATAGAGATCCTAAAATTGTAGCCGTCATTAAAAGTAAAAGGCTTTATTTCAAATATTAAGTGAATATAATTATACGATTAATCCATATGAATGCGTGGTGAACAATCAAATAGAAAATTGAAGTCACTAACCGTAAATGTGGTTTATTTTGCCCTCTGATATGTTGCCATGTCAACATCAACTTTGCTTGGCAAAATAAAGTGAACTGTTGCTTTTGAAAATCAGCGTCCGGGAAGTAGGAGTGTTCTTGGTCCCGAAAGTAAAAGACTTGTTATATTTCTGATAAAACCGTGAGAATGAAGAATAAATTAAGAGTTAGATATCAGAGTAACTGAGGTATAACCTACAAATAATTTTCTCGTAGAGCTTACAAAGGATAAATAAGTATCAAGTCTTCTTTAAAAAGGTTCAGCGAAAAATGCTGTCACTATCGCCACAACCTGTTTAAGCACGGAGTTTCAAAAAATGTTTATCCTGACCACAAAAATTAGCAAGAAATATTGTGCTAGATCTTTTGAGTTATATTTTACATGAGTGTCCCAGGTTTTGTTTTCAACTTTGCTTGGCTAAATGAGCAAACTTTCTTTCCCTGAACTCTGTTCCTAGATTGTAGGAATGTTTTTGGTTTTGAAACTAAGAGGAGTGCCTCCTAAGATTTAGTGTTGGACCAAATCTTACAAGTGATTATTTAGAGTAAAAAATGTTATGAGCTATATGAATACATCAAGGTCATATCTCCATCTAAATCTCTTGTATTAAATAGATTGCAGTTATAATGCTTTATGTCATTCCCAGCAGGGTTTGTTTTTCAGTCTTACTACCTTTTTAGTTGTTTTTCTTTGGGCTCGTTGCAAAATAGTTATGTCTTTCTGAAGATGAGGGTGATATATTACAGTAGTATTTCTCGATGTGGGGTTTCAGATAAGTACTGTAGACATACGTGAAGAGTTCCGGAGTGTAACTAACTTAAGGTCAAAATAAGTAACCTAATACTGAGTATACTTTAGTGGCTATGGTATACCGGCTGAAAGACACTTCCGAAGTATCATTGGGAGCTGTATTCAAGCCCTTACTTGAGGTAGAAAGAGTAATTCTGTATTCACTAAGTCTGCATGCAAATAATATCACTTTTAACCAGTAGTACCTTAAACTTATTGGTATTAAGGCGAGTAGAGTTGATAGAAGCTCACTCGTGTATCCTTACAGAATCTTGATACTTAAAAGTCCTTGAACTTTCCTCTAGATCCTAAGATCACCTGGGTACAGTAAGGTTCGTGACTCCAAATTAGATTTAAGGTCATTTGCAGACAACAAGAACGGAAGTAGTCCACGGATGGAACTTTGAGACACTCCACTAGTCATTGCAAACCGCTAATCATAAGGTCGCATGCATACACATAAATCTGTGTGTGGTCGAGTACAACTAATAAAGTACTCAGAAAAAAAGGAAACATGATTAATTTCAAATTACGTAAACAACTACTATCTATCACTAATCTTCCCCTTCACTTAGTGTAGAGGATCTTTATGTAGTAACAGGAACAACACTTCATTATATTAGACATGCATAGTCATTAAGCTAACGTTGTTACGACTTCTTGGATGAATTGGTGAGTTACGGACTTGATTACATCTAAAGCGTGCTTTGACGACAATTACAATTTTCTTAGGCTTGATGCATTTCTTTGCTGAATACTCTGGCATCTGGGGCTCAACAAACTGTCTGAAAACGCTTCTTCAAATGACTTCCTGATTCGGACTGGTGGCTTTGCTGCATGCACATCTATTCGAACAAGCTCTCTGCAGTTTTGTGGATAAATCTGAGACTGAGGCTAGCTTATCACCTAATGGCTGTTACACATTTCGGGTGTTTTGGACAAATATCTCCAGTGCATCATCTTGTTTATCTGGTGTTGCGATAGTAGGCACATTAGACAGAGATACTTCTATCGAACATTCGGATTGATTTTGGTAGGAAATTGCAAACGTACGCTATGGTACTGCTATGCCTACTATCAACAGGCTGATGCTATTTGCTTATATACCAGTTTTCTTTCGCGCTAATTTAGTCAATCGCTGGTTAGCAATATGAAGCTCATACACCAATAGATTTGCAAGTTCACTGGGTGTTGATAGGTTTATTCGCTGAAATAATGTCTTAGCTATTGACCGATGTAATGCACTGTCAGTGTTAAAAACCTGAGGTACTGATTGGTCCTTGCTGTGACTTGGTTTTTCGATCAAAAACTGGGTGACCTTGGCTATGCTGCAAAAGCTTGGCTTGCTTGGATTCGACGATTTTCAAACCCGTCACCAACTGTAATTACACAAAAAGTTATTAGTTTATCGGAACACCAATCAGGTGAGCCCAGTTAATCACTAACAGTCCGTTTTATGCTCACTGAGTCACAAGCCGTAGATAGAAGAACACAAAACAATAGACCACCTAGACAGAATCAAATTAAATTTCACGCATTCCTTTATATAAGCATAAAACCAGAAGGCACAGCAGACCAATTAGGAACTCAACATTAATAAAGAACTAAGGAGATAGTGGAAGTTAATAGCGACAATTTGCAAAAATTAACTAACGATAAGTCATGGTGAAAAACAATTTACTAAAAGCAAATATACTAAATGAGAAGATAGAGAAAGAGGAACGTAATATTTATAATAATAATAATATTCTATTCTCAGGTAGCATTTTGTACATGAGAGCATATTCATAGAAATTATATGTTTACACTACTCACAGCCAAAGTAAGTGGAATAGTCTCCCAAAATACAGTTTTGAAAGTCCGTTACTCTTATAAATTAGCCAATATAATAATAATCGTGTGTCGACGATGGAATCCAGCTATTCCACGCTGTTGGATGGTTAGTGTTACATGACATCTCTAAAAGAAAGCCGCTTTATAATGCAGATGACAGAGTATTGTTGAGAAAGCAGCTACAGAAATAATCGTTGTTGACTTTCTGTGAACTTCAATAATTTAGTGGCTAAAGGAGACTGAAAGATATTTGGAAGCTTTCATTTTGTTATCCCTCATTTAATGTGCAGACATAACAGCACCTTTATTTAGCCAGGAGGTCAGGTTGCCAAAAGCTACAGAGCACTTAAAGAGGATAGCTAGAGGGAAACATAATAGATCCACACATTTCTTGCGGGCTTTTATGACGGATTTCATTTAAGCCAGGTGGTTTGTGTGGATTCGAACTTCTCAGAATCCCTTTGATAATACAGGCCCACTCTTCACATTATTTAAGCCGACAAAGCTGATTTGGTGGTTAACAAGCTATAATACAACGTCAGTTCGAGAGAAGTGAGACAGGTAAATTAGCAACCTGAATATGGGCTGAGTATCATCACTAGGTCCATATCTAAAACTTTAGTGTTAGATTACTATTTTGGACAATATAGCTAAGCTAACTTTCTGTGTCCGCCAAGCTACTGAAGATTTAGAATACTTCTGCGATCCTCCAATCAACTAAATAATTTTTTAATACTACGGTTAACTTGAATGTTATTCCCAAGAACTAAATAGAATAGCAACCTGTTGCAAAATGCACATTTGCATTAGCACTGCCGACATAAACAAATTATAAAACTGTAAAAAATATATGCACATAAATAGATGGAGTTATACTTTTGATCGTAATGGACTGCTGGTAACAACATTAAATTTTCGCGCAGTCGATTCTGGAACCGATGACTGTTATTAATGAAATTTAGTACGACTAAAATAGAATTTTTGGTGTCAATATGTTACCTATCTTAACAAAAAAGACAGCAATTTTATCCTGTGAATAACCTTGATTTCAAAGCGTAGAACTTCGTGCGTTTGCTTTTATTTAAATAAATCTTTTTTGTAGATTATATGAGCTGATTGGATCTTCGGTGTCTGAGTGTTCTTTAGACATAAATCATGTTGGCTAACGATCCCGGTCTGTTTTGAAATTTCGAATTAACCAAGCAGCACAAGCAGAGAAATGCCATCGTGAAAAAGACCGTGCAAAATAATTATATAATTAACTAGTGTTTGCACAAGATAACAGGTTATAAACTAAATTAGTGCGCACAATAAATCCCGGCTCGAGAATTATTTGTCAATAGGACGTTGTAACAACACTTGAAATAATGCTATGCGCGTAATGTAGCTAACAGATTACGCAGAATTATTATTTACAAAATTACCCTAATGATTTTGCGGGGCTGCTAGACTGTAGCTTGAAGATAGGTTCTACGAATATTATGAAGAAGCAGATCGCAGGGTCAGTCGATAAATCACTTTAAGGAGTTCTGTTAATTAGATAACCGCTTTCTTCACATCAAAACGAGCAGTTCACCTAGCCAAGTATGTTCAATAGGTTTTTACCCTAATCGCCTTTGTTCTTCGGATGTTTAACAAATTCTTCTTATTCTGTGTTTCGCCGACATAGGATGAGGAGGACTTAGAGTTGAAGGGTATAGTTCCTACTGTGTAGAGGGGTTTTATATTTCGAAGTATGATACTTGTTTTCTCTGATTCGTGAGGAATACAATCGATATAGAAGCATTCCCATAAGACTTCCCAGCGGCTGCATCAAATTACATTCCTGCGTAGTTCACAATCTTTGAATGGGTATCTAAAGCCAGTTATTTGTTTGGAATTGTTATTTGAGGTGAAAAGTTTGTGAGTTGTAAAGCCATTCATTAGAGAAGTATATATAAAACTTAGGTTGGGGATTGGACCAGTTGATTGTAAAGGCGATTTATCTAAGGAAACCAGGTCTCCAAGATATTTATAAATAATACCGGAAGCAGGAGCAGAGATTGTGACACTCTCCACACTACACCACAGTGCATCATGACGGCTCAGTTTAGAACTAATAATTTAATAAGCACCAGGTCAATAAAATACGTAAATAATCACACCACCTCCTATTGAGTCAGGTCCGTCAATACAGAATAGCTGATACTCATCAGGCTGCAGTTCAACACTGGCGATTTCACCATTCTTCTAGGTTTCGCGTAAGCAATCATACTAGACCGTTCGTAGTGTACCCACTCACTGGTTTCGGGCATTTTCGATCGTATGCCTCTCATATTACAGTACAAAATTTTCTAATATAATAATAATATTGATGTATAAACAAATGAGAGGTGAGTGGTTACCAATTTACAGGGCGTGTGCAGCCCAGGTTATGTTGAGAGGGAAGCTGCAAGGTGGCTAACCAGCCCCTCTCAGTCAACCTTGTTTGTACCTTTCGAAACTGAGTTAGTTAAGTATGTACCCATCTTGTTTCGATACTCCGTCAGGTCTGGCTGGACGTCTGATGTCGAATGGGAGTCCAGAGAAAGGTCATTGCAGTTGAGGTCTTCGATTTTTAGTTAGTAAAAGAAAGGCGCAGTGATGGCACTTGTTAGCACTCTGATGGCTATTTTGCATATCTAAGCTTACTTTTGCGCATTAATTGCGCCTGTCAAAACCCTGATGGCATTTCCACATGTGACAAGACAATGCGAAAAATTTTAATTTTCTCTATTGCCTTCAGAATTCGAATATTTTCATGACCAACTTACGAAACCATGCTTATGGTCGTATCACTAGATTTCCCTTGCTGAGATAACTTGACATATCTTTTAGTGAGAAATTTTGTTAAAATATTCTGAATCCTGATGTGACAGTACTTTTTTCTCAGGTTGTTGACGTAACATAAAGTGATTCGCCAGAGAGATAACACGTAGTTACTATATGATTATTTAATAATATATAGTTACAACCTCCTCAGCATGTGAATTCGAACGTTGAAAGCGAAAAATATGTTGTCTGGGACTCGTCAATCGCTTATCCCATTTTTAGAATAAGACCTATGATTAGCAACCTACATGCGAGTTTCTTAAGACGTATTGATATTTATTTACAAGTTTTCACCGTGTACAGCTTATGTAACACCGTTTTTCTCACAGTCTAGAACACGTGAATATCATTCGCAAATTATTCGCATTCAGTGTGAAATCATAGCAGTGAGGTTATTTACAGCCATTGATAGATTCGATGACAGGATTTTCTATTCAATAGATTCGTGGGTATAAGTGGTCAGGTGTATGCACGGGACAGAGTGAGATCTAGATCCTAATGGGTAAGACGCCCATTCTAATCTTTGCTTTGTGTCGGTTTTCGTCTGTAACTACTCGTGTACTTATTATCCGTAGCATTATAATAACAATCATTAGACTCTACAATGAAAAACAGGTTCGCTAATTTTCAGGCACATGATGTCTCCACTTCTTTTTACTGAACTTCACAACTCCCAAGCAAGTCGACTTATTTTGCTGTTTGTATCTGAGTGTTTTTAATGATTGTAAATAATAGATAGTTGTTTGTGTTTTTTATCAAACATAATACCGCACTTGCATCATCAAACTGTGTGGTCTGTTTCCTTCTAGTGTATTTGCCAATAAACCAATTTGCCAACCCTTCGGAGAAAGGCTTGTTCTACGGTACTTTGGATACTCCACTAGTTCAAGAATGACAACTAATGGCGTGGCAACTAGCTGACTGCGTCGTAAAATATGATATGAATCACGGGTCCCTTTACCTTATCTTATTATGTTCCTGACAATCACCAATAGTTCACCATTTTTTCTCTTTTACGTTAAACTTTTAAACGGAAGCACTAAACTGACTGTTTCGAACCCATAAGTACGTAAGTTCTGCAAACTCATACCTGTTTCTTTTGACCTACAACAAAGTTTTATTACTTCAGTTCAGAGAAAGACAAATTCATCAGTTTTAAGACTTATTATAGTTAATCCAAAATGACAAGTAACATCGATTCACAAGGAATCTTAGAATAAATGACTAGAGCCAGTTTGAAGCAAAATGGTTAAAATAAAGCATACTTTTAAGAACAGGGACGTGTAGGCTAACAAATGGGCATATACGGAAGACACGGAAAGATCTTAAATGAAGACTCCAGTGCTACCTTAATAACCATAAGTATCAACGCGAAAATGTTTGGATTACAGTCATATTAGATTCACATTTTGTTGGTACCATTTGACGTTTCGATAGAACATAAGGCAGAGATGTTTATAACATTTCGCTCCGTAGTCTGGACGATTGAATTTGCATCCGGTAGTGATCAAACACCATGGATAGTCCATATGAATATGACGCATGAATACTACCCATCCGTGAATCAACGCCGAAATGCATAGAAACCACTCTCCGAAAACGGCACACGTCCTTAAAGTAGACTTACTGGATCATGTTAGTGATGTTTCAAACCGCAGCCTGAAAATCCATCAGGCCATTCAAATAAGCGATCAGATTGATAACCTCACGAGCATACGCGTCTATGTCGCGCACATATGGCCTGCAGTACAGGTACCTCAATATTTGGATACCTAACCCCTCCCAACTTTATTATTAGTACAAGGCTCTAAGATGCGTTACACACCACTGGATTAATGCAAATTTATAAGTGCACTGAACTTCACGCACTATTATATTTTAGCATCAGAGTTCGGACTCGTTAAGATAGTACGAATAGTATGCTTCGCAACAGTTAAATCTTTATTTAAAATAGCTGAGTGTGTTCACTCCGCTTAGGAAATCTGTCGATAGAAACCGTGAGTAGGAAATCGCAAGGCATACTGGTACTACGACAAATTGTTACATGCTACCACACTTTATAGTGGCAATAATGAAACCTTCGATGTCATATTCTACAGCTTGCACAAAAAGGAAGACCAAGAAATGAAATGCTTACGACGAGGTAATCTGCTGAAAAAAAGCCTATTGTACTCCACGCAGAGCGAATAAATTAGTATAAGTAATGAACTGTCAGTCCATTATACACATCAAATACTAAATAGGAATGCCGGTTTGCATAAGTCACAGTAAAAAAGTTTGATTTGTTCAGAAAGATTTCTAGATGGATACTAGTCGTTGTTATTGAATAATATAAATTGGTAGTGAAACAAGTATGATTATTTATCGGCGTTTGTACAGCAGGCTAAATTGTACTTCATGCCCAGACGGATTTCTAACTAGTATCTAATATATGAAAATAACAATGCACAGGATTACACAATACCGATCAGTCCTAATCTTTGCATTCCTATTACCGAGACGCAGCACCTTGATTTAAATCTTAATGTAATCAAAACTTATTGATTTAACGTTACTAGCTTAAACCAAACAGGTACCGAGACTTTATTCTAGAGGTGCAGTATTTACTTAGGCAAACTGCACATTCTTACTATGAAGTCGAAAACACTTCAACATTGAACTACCCTAGATTCGATTCGTATACACACCGGTATAATGCTCGCAATGTATGCAAGAACAAAATACTGAGTAAAACACCTCATTTGGAAGAGTAAAATAGCATTCGAGAACACATATAGGAACAGTCACATATTTAAGTTTAAACTATGGTTAGAAATAATCACGAAGTTAGAGTAAAAAGGGATGTAATGGACAAAATGTCCGCAGAATGCACCCATCTAAAGAAGTTTTACATTATGTCTAACATAAACAAAGAGTATTTACTAAAAGTTGGGGCAAACATGACTCTCACTAATATTATTAATAAGCATCAAACGACACACGTAACTTCAAGCGACCTATGGTAGTATTTTAAAATGAGATGTCTGAGTCATGAACAATCATACCGTGTAGTGACCTGTAGTAATAGCTTCACATAACACACTAATACAAATCAAATGCGTATCAAACAGAGCATAAACACAAGTCATACGAATAAGCGAACAAAGCTCTCAGTCAATGCATTTGAGCAACATATTACTATAAGCAATATAAGTACTAATTAATTTTGATCAAGTATTTCAATGATTAGGTTGAGACTATCACAGCTATAGCTAGTTCTTCCTAAAACTACTTCAAACTTACCTCTTACTTGTTTCCTGTAATGATTCAACATTAAAGGGAATTGATATTATTTCTAAGCAGAATTTCCAAACAAAACATCATTTCCTAAGCCGGGATCCTTTAGTATTACATCCCTCTTATTCACTATACTAAGTGATTGATTGCCTAATCGAAAAATACTACCATGTGTCACACGTAAATGTCATCTCACATTCTCACCACTCCGTGATGGATTTTCAAACTTCAAACACAGCCCGGTCAGTCATATTTCACTCACAGAACACATGAATAACACCGTACGATTAGTAACAATTAGGCAAAGAAACACTCAGTATTGGCAGTATCACAATGAAGCACGCTTACCTGGATCAAAAATTACCGATTTACAACAAACCGAAACAAACAAATACAGAGTTGGTTTAAACAATAATGAAAAACCAATTCTTTTATCAACACATTGACACAACTCATTCGGGTGTAGAAAAACTTGTGATACAAAGGACTCAGAAGAGCCAAAAATCAAAACAAGAGGAAGTGAGAAATGCAGAAAGTAAATATTCAATAGAATGACATCATTCGTTGTGTTAAAGTGCCTAGAAAGGAATTAAAACAGAATATATATATATAGGTCACCAATAACGAGAAAATGTAGTACCATAGAGTGAAAGACTACAAAAAGCGCTAGGTATTTCATATTGAGTGCGATATCAGCTAGCCTAAATAGCGAATAAAAAAAGTGCATTCTCGCTTCAGATAAAGACTACTACTCTGTTCGATTAGTGACAGGAAATATGATGAAAAGTGATACTAAGCTACCAAAGCTGAAGCAAGTAGAATTATTCGAGCCAGCAACTTAGTGGTTGAAAGGTGAATGACTTAACCACAGAGAAATTGCTCGAAAGCTACGGTTTCATTTATTACCAACGAAGATTAATGTAACATATTATTCATGAGTAAACATAAAATAAGTGAAAATTACTATAATAAAGTCATATGATTGGATTTACGACAATGAAGACAAACACCTGGATAATAAAGACTTAAGAATACTACTAGGATGACATTATAAGCTGGTCAAGTTTGTAAAACATCGCCAAAAAGGAAGCATTAACTAAATGACTAAAAAACTTTAAAAGCTGCATCCCATTTTCCGTTTATGTAAAAATCAGTAACTGAGAGACCTTAAACAATCAGGTTAAGCTGAAAACCGAGCGAATGAACGCTGTTTATCAGGATTAAAGAAAATTAATAACCAATCAGTAGAAAATTTTCAGTTGGTTATTACACAGCGTAAACCATGCCACACATAAGCACTAACTTAAGTTGCAATATCACATCAGTACGACCAAATGAAATTAACAAGATTGGTACAATTTAGTAAAGCAATAAATCGAAAGTATGAATGAAAGAATAACCGAATCTAAGATCCAGAAGACAGGATGCATGTATCACTGATATAGATTCTAAGTCGTCGTTCAATGACTCCAATAACTGATAGAAATTATCGCACGGAACCAAACCAGACAGTCTGTATCCAACGACACAGCTTGAACTAGCAGTCAACAACTTCATCGACTGATAGCAGGTTTGGTTTCATTACCACCCCCCCGTTTACCATATGAAGTAGGAGATGGTTTAGCACACGTAATACGCACTGCGTCATAGCCACCTCGGTCGACAGAGATACACAATCCGACTAATTTACCATCTTCGCCTAGTACAGTGCCTAACATCGAAAAATTACTCGGCTATTTCATACATGCAATGCTTTTAAGGGCACAGTGGCTCAGATATGTTCACTCTTTGTATTACCTTAAAATGTGAGATTAAAATCACTTTAAATCCTTTTACTCATTAACCAAATTTTCCTAGATGTATTATATTCAATATGTTGACACCTTTTTTTAAGAAAGTTTAATCGACGGAGGACTCCTTTTCAACGATTTCATTTTCATAACCATACAATCGTATATATATATATATATATATATATATATATATATATATATATATATATATATATATATATCTGACAAAACTATGAATTCATTAATAAGTGTATGCTTGTTAAAATAAACTAGTTATGATGTAAAACTCGGTTTTTTTCATACCAACGTTGATGCAGTTCCTGTTTTTACTAATTCGGCATACATCATGCTCTGGTAATGAGATTTGGCAACTTGGACTTATACATATGTGATAAGTTTTACGTTGCATTTTAATGACTAACTGAAAGCTAAACGAGTTTTCTCAGTTAATGAAAAGAATTTCTTAGGTAACAATCGGACGCGGTTGATGAGCCTTAAAATAAGAGAAGTGATCAACGTAGTTTCAAAGTTTTTGTCTGCATCTTCTTAGTAACATGTTATCCAAACAAGTGTTCATAGTCTATTAGGACTGCAACACTTGAAATGGTAAGGTTTGGTAAATCACTTGATGAAATACAAAACGTACTGAGTCACGAAACAAAAATATAGTAGTTTGCTTTTTAAGCTTAACTACTGTGGTAAGAAATTCAATTTCTGAGAACCCCTTTACTTGATAACGTAATACTGATAATTACTTTGACATTTTCATTTGATAATAAGAGGAATGCGAAGTTACCTCTAACCAGGTTGCAAAATAATATAAAAGCATTATAATCGTTATGATTGTACATGTCAATTCATAACATGATAATCTGTCTATGGTTTTGGGGTTTATTTAATAACAAACTTAGTTAAGCCTGAATGACGAACCAATAGACAATGGAAGAAGTAAACTATATGACTGAAAACAAAATTAGCAATGCTTAAATTGAATAAAATCTACGTTTTACAAACGAATGCTCCCCAGACAGCAAATATTCCTTTGAATAATAGTAATGTGATTGTTAAATAGTTAAGATGTTCGACTTCCAACTACTAGGTCGCAGGTATGAGTTCGGCTTCAACTACTTTGACTTGAGCAAAACGAATAGCATCACTAGTTCATACAAGTGCGGACGAGCACACGACTTTGTACTTGGTAAGAAAGTTAATTATCACTACCTCGATCAACATAATCCACGTTTATAAGATGGTTTTATAAAATTTAGTTAGAGCAATCGTATAGTAACGTTAGCCATGACAATATGCCCCAAAGATGAATACAATTCATAAACATTATACAATTCTGATTGGGACAAAAATATGGAATTGCCTTAGCAAAATATTAACGTGAAATATACTTGCATGAGAATCACATAGTCCGATATTTGCTAGAGTATATCTAGGTTGTTGACTTGGCAAAGTGTTAGAATGATCTGCAAACAAACTTACACCAGAATTGCCAAGCACAGAAGCATTACCAGCCCCAGTGGCAGCACTAACTATGGCCGCCACAACATTCGGATTACTCAGGATATTCATAGTAGCAAGTGCAGCAGAATTCGAAGAATCCACTGATACGCCATTGTATTCTGACTGTCCATTTACTGGAGTACTCGTATTCCGGTTCTGTAAAAAAATTAGGCATGTAAAAATTGGACAAACTATATATATCACTAGTAAAGACAGGCTACGTATGTAACGAATTCAATCAAGAATCATATAGCTCACAATTCACTTAATGCATACTTTGGTGGAAATCAATAACCAAAGACGCTACAACTAAGTTAAACGTAGAACTTCTCGCAACCACCTTTCGGTCCAAACCGTCACGCCACATTAAATCAAGGATTTTATAACGTCAAATGACATATGATTTACTGTCCGCAATCTGAGCAAAACGAAACAAATATAATGCTTGGTTACAGTAGGGAATACATTAGAAAACATGAAATGAGCATACGTGAATGGTGGACATACAATGTTGTGACTACGTAGTGTTCAACAACCACAAAAAAATCCTTGAACGGCTATAGACTAATATTTTTAGACAGTGAGATATTTAAATTTTGTGATTGCAAAGAATATGCAATTATCAGAGAATAGTAAGAGTAAACAATTACTTTTATACTCCAACTGACCACTTCATAATGAACTCAAACTTACTACCACAACCACCACCACTACCAGAATCACATGGTCAATCATAATCAACATGGAACTTGGTAACGATGTGCGTTAGCCCAAATCACAACATCACATCAACATGACAAAATTAATGGGAGTCGAAATGGTAGTGATATCAAAGTTATGGAGATCGCGGTTCGAATTATATGAACGAAAACTGCAAAATAATACTGAATCTCAAAAATTTGAGGAAAATAACGAGTGAATGCACCTACACTAGTGTACTACTAAAAAAAAACTGGTTTTAGAACCTCATTATGTAAACCAAGGCTTGACAGTCAAACGTAAGACTGTATATTCAGTCGGAAACAAAAACATCCAAAGTACTCACATGGTGAACACGGGTATATTCTGCTGCTAAAACAGCAGCAGCGGCTGCAGCTGCCGGATTCATTCCACCAATTGATCCATTACGATTTCCACCTTTACTAGAGGAGTATTGATCCCCCCTATATCTGTTGTTATGGATCATACCTCCATAAGCGGGAGACCAAGCTGTAAAGGAAATGGTTGGAAAAAGTTAATTTACAAGTGTATGTAATGACAGCATATTACATGGTGACCGTTAAAATTGACTCAAAAAAAGAAAGCAACGAGTTGATAGGTATCAGTTAAGCCATCTTAGTACTTACTTATGATTAAACACTTTACTTTGATGACGCTACTTGGCTGTTAGGATGAAAATAGAGCAAAGCTCGAAACTGATAAGAAAATAACTGGGATCCGAGAGTTTAAGTTACTAAATCATCGTTAACAATGATCTATTAGCAAGAAGCAAAGCGTGTCTCAGAAATACTTGATCTGCATAGAAAATTCTAAGACTAGTAATGTTTTGCAGAAAATAATGTTGAAAACTGATTTCAAAAATTTCGTAACATACGAACAGGTTACAGTCACCTCTGACATGTTAAGTGATGAATGTATTTAGAAGAATAAAAACGGACACATACCACCCCATGGTTGATTTCCCATCATCGTTGACTGAAGAGCAGCTTGCATTGAGGTAATTGGGACTCGTTGATTATTATTGATATTTTGACGGGCAGTATGAGGGAGCTTGGGTACTGCAGAACCAATGCTTATACGAACACCCTGGATTTCTTGATCCTTCCCTAGTAATGAGGCAGCAACCTCTGGATCATCAAAGGTAATGAAAGCGAATGATCGAAATGGTTTGGGTATGAACACATCCGATACCTAAAATAAAGCAGTCAATGCAATGATAGGGAAAAGGAACGACACTACAGAAATGTGTCAGAATGCAAGCATTCAAACTCTAATTTTATGTTACAGTATAAAATAGAAACGATAAAAGTTAGAAAGATGCTTTCCATTGTTAAGTGCGATGTGGGTTCTTAAAAAATTTGGTATCTTTTGCAAAGTATTGTATATCGTATGATAATTCTTGATATTTTAGAAAAATAGCTGATATTTGAACATACTTTACGTTAACAGAAATATAAGTTACATAGACGTTTAAGAAATGCATAAGCTTACTCTTCCATACTGCGAGAAATGTTGACGGAGAGTTTCAGGACTAATATCTTCTGTCAGCCCTCCAACATGAACTTTTCGAGCAACATCTTGCCGATCACCTTCCATCTAAATAACCATAGGTTATTAATAAATCACTAAAATAAAGTACTCATATGCACTATAAACATAACAACTCTATAGCATACAATTCATTTCGACTTTATTTGTATGATGATCGAAAACAAATTGCCTATATTTTAAATTTATTTACGGCGTTTCAAACGACTGTATGGTTCATGTTTTTGCAGCTAACACATCATTCAACGAAACTAAAACATGATGATTGGGTTCCATTTTCGCCCACCACCAGAAAACTAAATGTATTAGTGCAGATCGATTAAAGTACACGCGCATGCCAGGGACTAATAGTAAAGCGGAAACATGTAAACAAAATCTTTGCTTATACGGCAAGAATGAATGTTATTGCTTTACTTAGCTGGATGATAACTCGAAAACAACCACCAAAAACATAATTAGAAGTTTGTGAGTGCAAACATAACTTTATTAGAAAGCCAGTAAACCATAAGGATATTGACCTTTAAACTATTCTGAGACATTCCACTTCATGCAGTCAGTCGAAAACAACAAACGGGAGAATTCCTAAAAAATGTAGGGTATATGTATTATTTGTGAAGTTATCCTAAATTGGCTATTAGTACTTCTACCTTGACTTCAACATTATTTAAATGGACAATTGCTAAACCATTATTCTCACCCTGATTTAGGTTGGTAAAATATTCAATCAGCTGTAGAAATTGCAGTGATATTTATCAGCGACTTGAACCAAAAGATTAGGGAAAATCAGATTTCGGCGGCGTTGATTGAAACGATAGACTCATGGTAACTCATCCCATCAGGCTCCAAAAACGATGAGGAGCGAAGACATATTAAATCTAGACTGATAAAGAATCAGTGAAACGATCGTGAGTAGTGGTGGGTAACGAAAGCAAAATAGATGGAAAATGCAGCAGCGATAGGCAACACTATACAGCTTTTCGGAATAATAACAGAAACCGGAATTTAAAAGCCAAGTGTAAAACAATTTCTGAAATAGGCATAACTTTTATTTGCTCACGGCTCAGACGATGAGCGAAACACTTTAACGTGCAATTTCGCTGGCCTGCAGTAACTTTACAGTTATCCACCATTCCCATACAGTCTGATCAAAAGATAGACGTAGGGCCCTTTAACTTTTATCTAAGTTGCAAAAGCTATAGATAATCTAAAATGAAGACACGCTGGTTCGGATGAATAAACTTTAGAGATCCTTCAGGTCCAGTTTTAGTAATAAGACTGACAAGTATTCCAGCTTAAGTTTGGGAGATGTAAATTCCGCCATCTGACTGGCCTTTATCGCCCCAGTTTATAAGAAACCGAAATTTTCTTGTAGTAATCATAAACGAGTCACTTTAATTCATATAGCCAACTTGGTACACACGTACATTAGTTTAAGTTGTCATGCCCTCCCCCTCAGAGTATTGGAGACAGTAACAGATTTAGTAGCCATGGACAGAATCAGGGATCGCGGATAAGATTCAAGAAAACATAAATCAGCGGAAAATTTAAAAAAATTGTGGTTAATTCAGATACTTAGAAGTTGGGAAGGACACAAAACGGATACACCTGTGCCGTTGTGAAAGATTTTGTTCCGTGTCATCCAAAGTCTCTAGCCGCCGGTTATGATCATCACGTGAAACCCAACCAGGTGTTCTGCACTTATAAACATGGCTCAGCCAAATTGTCAATGACTTTATGGACTAATGCCGTGTTTTGGTTTGGCTGACGATAGCATTTTTTCCAGCCTACTCCTACACCAGACAGACAGATACAACGCAGAACTTCGTACATACGTACATCAGTTCAGGTCGCCATACCACATCAGCACAGAGACGCAACTGTCAGTTCAAATCCAAGAGTGATAGCGATAGTAGAAGTATTAGCAGTAATGCAGAAAATTAGGGGGCGAAGATATGATTCGAAAAGTATAATTCAGTGAGATAAATTTGAAAGGAGAAAGATAGAGAATTCAGAAGGTTAGATTTTGAGAGAACACAAAGAGTGGATGCACTTGCGCCATTGCAAACGATTCTGAGCCATGTCATTCAAGGTCTCTAACCATTGGTGACTTTCGTCTCGCGGACCCCAACCACGCAGCCTACATCTACCAACATGACTCAGTCCATTTGTCAGTGACTTCATCGATTCCTGCCATGTTTTGGTTTGGCCGCCCCTAGCTTTCTTCCAACCTATTCCTACACCGCAAAACATAGCTCGTCGAGGCAGACGGTAGTTAGACATGCGTAACACATGTCCCAACCACCTCAACTGATGAAGTTTCAATACTTCATCTATTGATTTGCCCTCCTTTCCTAGAACCCGTTTCCTAACGACAGCATTGCTCACTCGGTTGTCCCACGATACTCGAGCAATGCTTCGGAGATACCTATGGTCGAAAACCAGTAACCTACGAATGTCCTCTACTCTTAACGGCCATGTTTTGCTACCGTATAGTAGGACAGAGCGAACTGCTGCACGGTACACTCGTCCTTTGGTTAGCAAGCGGATATCTCGCCTGCGTCGCCTGTGACGCAACTTGGCAAAAGCCAATCGAGCTTTCTGTACCCGTGCTGAGATTTCGTCCGTCACCAGGCCATCAGCATTGATGAGACTCCCCAGATACGTGAAGCGGTCTACACGCTCGACTACTTCACTCCCTATCACTAGTTCAGGTGCCGATGCAACCCAATCCTGAAGCAACATTTTGCATTTCGAGGGGGAAAATCGCATCCCGAACATGCTTGCATTGTTGCTCAGGGTAGTCAGAAGACTCTGCATTTTGTCAGCGTCTTCACCAAATAGGACTATGTCATCAGCATACTCTAAGTCAGTAAGCGAGGCTCCTGGTAGTAAGTCAACTGAAAAGTCAGACGAAGACATGGTTATATCTAGGAGCATGTCTATGACAAAATTAAACAAGAATGGGGACAGTGGACATCCCTGAAGGACACCACTTGAAGTGAGGAATTCCGATGACAGTTCGCCATAAGCTCTCACTCGACCTGTAGTTTTAGAGTAGAGAGCTTGTACAAGGTTAATGTACTTCTTTGGTACACCTTTCAATGACAGACACTGCCACAGAACCTCACGATCAACAGAGTCGGATGCCGCCTTTAGGTCCAGGAAGACAACTATTGTAGGACGCCTAAATGTGTGTCTGTGTCCCAGGACCTGTCGCAGTGTGAAGATGTGGTCTATACAGCCACGTCCAGGTCTGAATCCAGCCTGGTTTTCTCTAGTCTGCTCTTCACGAGTTTTAGTTAGGCGTCTAACTATAATCGAGGCTAATAATTTAGAAACTATATTAGTCAGACTGATTCCCCTGTGATTGTCACAAGAAGACTTTTGTCCTTTCTTATAAATTGGGACAATCAGGGATTGAGACCAGTCAGATGGTATTACGCCCAGTTCCCAGATTCTACCTAAGATTTCAGTCAATCTAGCTGCTAAAACTGGACCACCATCCTTAAAAATTTCAGGGGTAAGCCTATCAGGACCTGCTGCTCTACCTCGCTCCTACACCAGATAGAATTACTCATCGAGGTAGACAGTGGTTAGGCATCTGTTCAAACTACCTCAGGTGATGAATATTCACTACTTTATCATCCAATTTATCGTCTTCATAGAGCACTATATTCCTGACCCATGAATTGCTTACTCGGAACTCCCAGAAAACACGAGTGATGCTTCGATGACATAACTGAATAATAGTAACCCACAAATATCCTCTCTTCTTAGTGGTCATGTTTCGCACCCATAAAGTAGAAAGGATCGACTTGTTGAGCAGTAAACTCGTCCTGCAATTACTAGAGAGATGTTTCGACTACACCAAAAGTGATGCGTATTGGCAAGGGCTAATCGAGGTTTCTGCACTCGTGCCGTTATTTCACCAGGTCATCAGAGTTGGTGAAGCTGTAGAGATAAGTGGAGCGGTTTACACGTTCAGCTACTTCGCTCCCTATAGCTAATTTCGGGGCCGACGTAAGCCAATGTCGAAGTAACATTTTGCATTTGGATGGGTTGGTTTTCAAGCTGATTCTGAGATGTTTTTTCGGCTCTTCTTGTCACTAAGTTGAACTTTAAAGGGGTTCCTTGCTGTGGCCTCTTGACGCCTAGTGAGACGCAGGCTAGTACGCACCCGTACTAGAGTATGACCTGAACTTAAGCATGTGCTTCAGAATAGGTGAGCCTTCTACCGAGCCCTTCCAACGACGATTGATGGTAGTGTGGTATATTTTAATTGTGTTGAGTTGACTGTGAAGGTCGCCATGTCAACTGTTTCTCCTTATGCTTTAAAGTTCATGTTTGCTAGAAATAGATAGTTATTTGAGCATAGTTGCAGTAGACGGTAACCAATATCTGTTGATTGAGCTTTGACACCACCACCCAAGTGCCTCTCGGTTTCATTTAGTCTACCTACTTCGGCATTAAAATTACGTTACTATTACTACATCACAGAGCTTAGCATTTTGAGGGCTGGAGAGCTTTCTGTAAAATTCATTTTTAACTTCATCGGAGCTGTAATCAGTGGACGAAGAGGCAACGGGGTGTGTCCCTATCTTTCCGATTTTTCGCTGTCTCATTTAGACAGACAGCACACAAGCGACTGTCTACTAGAATCCAGTTTAGGAGTGCCCGTTTTGCTTTAGAACTTAATATTGCACTTACACCAGCGAGGCCTCAAGTAGTAGAAGTGGGGTCTCTGGATAAACGAAGTGTGAATCTAGCCGGTTTTTTATTTTGACAAGGTGAAGTCAAGCGAATGACACTACTTTAATCCTGTATAGACATTTCGTAGATGCAGCATGAATCAATTGGGCGGGATCCTAGAGTCCTGGCTAAGAAAACCCGTTGTCCTACTTAAAACGAAATTCGAATATTAAAAGCTCCACCACGCAAGCGATGTTTCGGGACACCAGGAATAACGCTCAGTGAACTCGAACCATTAGTATTTGCGTGCAGTGTCAAAAGTATGCGAGAATGACTAGTCTTAGGGATAGGAGAGTTTTTATGAGTTGACGGCATGATTTGATTTCGAGAAAGAAGATTGCTGTCTGTTGATAGGGGTAATTGCGACTTTATGGATGCCCACATCATGGAAGAATATTACCTGAAATGAATTTGGGTTAGCGATCTTGGAGTGATCGTAGAGTCCAAGAGACCACTGCTTAAGGCCGAAAACGCACGGTTGTCTAATGGGAAGATTTTGAAGTGTTAGTTCCGCTCTCCGAAATCCCTACAGCTGGAGACGAGAACTCATAGAGCAAGGTGAGTCATGAGATTTATAGGGTCAACACTTTTCAACCCCTTCTTTCGGTAGTGAAAAAGCAGCATCACTAAAGATGCTGATTATCCAAGAGAAATACTTCACTACTGTCACACCTCACTACAGTCAGCAGTACGATTTTGCCCTCAGACCTGAGGTCGCTCCTGGCTGGCGTGGTAAGGCCTAGAGGTACAGGCGTTTTAATAAATATAGCTTAGTTGGGTCATCATGATAGGTGAGCCCAACCACCATATCAAGATAGCTGCTAGAAATAACACTAATCGACCGAATTTACAGGAATTGATAGCCTTTAAGGAGGTTCACTTGTTAACTTGTAATACACCGGTGACAGTCGTCTTCAGTGAAAACAAGAAAATATAGTTCTTTGGTAGCATTGAGCAACCATAAAAATATGTTTACGATGAGCTGCTCACTCCACTAAATGCGAATCGCTGCTTCAAAACCGGTCTGTGTCAGCATACAAACTAAAGATACGGAGTAAGAAAGTTGAGTGCACCGACCACCCTACTTGAAGGTTTGGTCAGTTCTGATGAGTTGGTGTCTGGTGGAATCTCGAGATGAATTTGATGACTTGTACCACATAATTCTACCAGTCTTGCAGAAGTACTTCCCAACACCAGCACACATAACTTTGATAATCGTCTTGATTGACCCGCTATCTTTGCCGGTACTACGTGCAGTTGACTCGATCATCAGACGATATACGAACGATGCTTTCAAGGGCACTTATGACTAAAAACCTGAGAAATATGTTTGTTATCAATATTGGCAGACCCCTTTCAAGTCACAGACGGACCGATGCTGTGGTAAAAGCTTATACGATGGGTTAGAATAATCGAGAACGACTAATCAATCTACTCTAGATTCATTAAAAGGTCGTCAGGAATGAAGACTAATTATAAACCTGTTATCATATAAAGTGTTTTCACAAAATATAAATCATGTCTTCCGCGATTACAGAAAAGTAATTCAGTGAATAATTAAATAAGTCAAACTTTATTGGGGCATTTTGCGGAAAAACTATAAGAGCTTAGCGAAAAATACGCTTGGTGGTTTTGATTGCTAATTGTTTTAACAGTTTGTAGTACCGAGCATATGAAAAATCCTTGCACTAAAAAATCATCAAAACAAAGCATGGTTTTTTGGAATCACGGATACAATTTGTAAGTCAAAATCACAAGTCAGTGTGATTGGATTGGGGTCCCACATTTGTATAGAAACTAGTGAGGTCACCATTCCTTAAACAAAAGTATGGAACTACTAAGTCACTTATAAAAAATGCCATGAATTTCAAACAATTTCGAGGAATAAAAGTTCCTTACTTTTGATATAGGAATGCGAACATCACACTGTCGATTTTCAATAGTATGTCGCTCAGCCAAACACATAACTTGTGCAGCATAATCGGCAAACCGAATAAACCCGTATCCTTTACTCTGCTGAGTCACTGGGTCTCGCTTGATCTATAAAAAATAAAACATGTACATAGTATACATGAAGGTGTATAAGTAATTCCCAGGGAGCTGTAAGTGCCTCAACGACTAAGATATGTCGAACATAAACGTCTTGGAAATTTAAAAGTGATACTGAACTGTGATAAAAACACGATTCAGTCCCCCAATAAGCAGCAATTCATTTAATTTTGAAACAGCCAAGAGTTGGAACTTAATTTCACAACTAGTGTTGCTGTCTTTTAAAAATGCACGTAATTTCAAATGAGAACCGAAGATAAGAATCAACAGCTAGTTGTATGAGAGCCTTTCATACGAGCCTTCTAACGTTACCAAGGGTGGCTACTGAAGAATCTAAGGGACTATAATTACCGGGAAAACTATTTCGAGTTTCGTCCTAACTCTTAAAACGTATAGTGAGCAGTCGAAAACAAGATCCATTTGGCATTTCGGGTTGTGAAACCATTTACAGTTCCCATCTTATTACCAACAATACAATGTGAGAAAAACAAAGATGGATTATCCACAACAAGTTTTACAAATGCCATCCGATTTGTTTTTACCAGTCAGGTATGCGTGGATACTAAACGGAACTAAGGACAATTGCAAAGGTGAAGAACAAATAATTGTTGACTGTTATTTTTGTACTAATTATAGGGAAAGTAAAACCAATTTATGTCAGAAAAGCATCCTCGAGTGATCATTGCTGTCGCCTGTATCACAGTGTTGAGTGACTAATAGAGAGGATTTTCCACAAGTAATGAATAGCTATGTAATAGTATAACCAGAAGGCCATTGTGTTGTCGGGAATGAAGTCAAGACAAAGTGTAAGAAAGTCACTTTCTGATGCAATTAACTGAACAATCGTGGTAAATTTTAAAAAAATACCAATCTGTTGGAGAACAGAAGGATTATATTATAAAGGCTTCCAGATATTTCTGGCATCATGCGAATAGGTAGTATGCGTGAGGGAAAATTCTAAGATAAGAACTCGTGGACCTGAAAAATGAAATAACTGAACACTCGAAAGATAGGAAGACAGCAAAGACGCGGCGACAGTAATAATTATGGATAACCCAAAGAGGTTTGTATAAACTGGTTACTAAATGTAAATAACTAGAAACAGAGTGACAAGTGGTAGGAGAAAGTTCAAGCTTGAACTATCGGACTGTCAAAGGTTTGGCAGTGTACAAGTTAGTTTTGTTTTCTTTGAAAGTGATCAATTGACAGTATATATGATGCCGAAAGGTGATCACTGGGGTGATGTGACTAGATTTAGTTAGATGTTCTTGTAGCCAGTTGAATACTGATTTACATTCGTTTAATATAACCCATTCCCAGTTAATCTTACCGATTTTTTAATCTAGTGAGCTATGATATCGTAACCAAAGATTTGGCATTGCACAGTTTGCCCGTGATTTAAAACTTGGACTGATTATGATTTGGAACATCTTTTACGGAAAAACAAAGTCGAACCTACCTGGATCATTACGAGGTCTCCATACTGACTGAAGTAGTCACGTAAAGTATCTTCATCTGCTCGCCATGGTAAGTTTAGCACTATCAAGTCCGTACATGTCTTTTTATCAAAACGCTTCTGCTTCATTTTTGAATCCCACGAATCTTCATCTGCTTTTCTCTTGGAACCTTGAAAAGAATATAGAAAATCATTATTTTGTAATACTCCTGCAATGATGAATTCCTTTCAACACACACTGAAGCTAAGTGTATTTTTGACGCTACTTTTATAAACAGGTTTCTGTTACTGTTATTATATGCATATGATAGCAAATATAGAAATAAGAGTTCAAAAGTTTAAGTTACAGGTTAGGTTAGTGTTGCACAATAAAACTGATTGAATACTGAGACCATAAAGAATAACTATAGCTTTCGATTTAACCTAACTAAAAGACATTGTAAACACACAGTAGTCTGACGCAATGTATGTTCAACGAATTTATATTTCATTAATGCAAGACGTAGTTACCTGCCACATGTTACGTGATTATTTAAATATGGTGAAACAAAAAGTTGTTTGGAAATTAAAATAATTCACTGCTACTAATTACAAAACAGATATTTAAGGTAAAAGAGAGCTGTATTTGTCTAGGTAATGAAAGACGACTTTATTAACAATCGGAAATCAGTATGCTACCTCGTAAGTCACACGCAGTTCTCTGATAATCATAAATGTACAAGCACAAGCCGAAGGATTACATGCTCTGCTCAACTGGCATATTCGCTAATACAACCTCTGGATGTCAGAATCCACAAACAACATTAGGAGTAAAACTTACATTTTGGAAAAACACAACAGAAAGTGTTTTTGTACCAGTGTCCATCGGCAGGAGGAAATAAGCGGTCATCCAAAAGACGAACACCACGAAAACATCCGGAGTCTCCAGACTTGTATTTTAGTCCTGTACAGTCTGGGAACTGAGCAGTTAATGTCGATAGTAGAAGAGTATCATCATCTTCTAGAGGCACCTCAATTGGTTGATCATCCTCGGTTTCGCAAATCTTAACATATTTTGATAATTGCATCCTCGGAAAAACTGAAACTGAGACAGGCTTGTAGACTAAAACAAGCACTAATTATTACGAAGTTCAATTTCAAATTGATGTGGAGGAAATGCAAAAGCTTTCATTTTATGGGAATCCGTGTCTAGTAGTGATAGATCACCAAGTCCATCAAGTACGAACTTAGGTATATAAAAGATGCATAGATGAAATGAGTATTAGCTAGTAAGCTGAAGGATTTGTTCTGAGTCCATATGAATAAATTAAATTTTTTCTTGAAAGTCTCAGTAGAACTTGTATGAATTATTTCTAATGGCTAGGAATTTTAAGATTTAGTTTTTTTAATGCATACCATCCAGTCAACTGTATTGTACTTCTAGTTCTTGGATGTTCTTATGTAGGTGTTTGAATTAATTTTAAATATGTGTCCTAACATCTACCCAGGAGTGTTAAGGATTTCGCAAGTCATTTTTAGGTCCCCTCTAAGCCACCTGTATTCTAATGGATTCAAATCTAAAACTAATATGAGTTCTTTATATGATTTAAACTTGAGTTCATAAACGATTTTCATGGCTCTTCATTGAGTTCCTTATAGAGTGCCCCTGCTTTTTGGGAGTGAGGACAGAAACCCTACATTTCCATACTCTAAATGTGGGTGAACAAAACTATTGAAAATTATATGGAATGTCCTATGTCGAGTTGGCCAAAAATGCTCTTCAGAGTTGAAAGTGTGAGGTTGGCCCTGATGGTACCTGCTACAGTTAGCAGTCAACTTGTGGTTGTATGGAACTAAGACACCTAAATCTTTTTCTACTGTTAACTCGTTTAAGGTCCGTTTTTGCCACAGATGAGCAACTTTGTATTTTATTGAGTCAAAAGATGGTTCATTTTAATCTGCTGAACTTTGAAGTCTAATCAAATCGTTCTGCGGTTACAGCTTGTTATCCTGGTTGCAGACCTCTATCTATAGTTCAACGTCGTCGGCAAACAGTAGTAGTTAGGAGGATACTTGCTGAGAAGGTCGTTCATATAGATTAGAAAGAAGAATAGTTGTAGATTCAAACTTTTGGAAACACTTCTGTGACATTCCACATCCTGAAAATATGTGTAATTAACCATCACCTTGATTCGCAGTTTATGGAGATGAAACCTAAGCCAGTGCGCTAACTGATTTAAATACATTATATTTTGCAAAAGTTTATTAGTGTTATGCATGCAGTAAGTGTTTGTATTAATACACTGGTAATACAATGTTAACATTGTTTAAATGTATCATTGATATTATTGTGTACACACACTGGCCTTGGCATCTTGTGCTTCATCTGTCTGAAGATTGAATATACCGTCGCTGCACTAATCTTCTTTCTGAACTGAGTCTCGTTCATTAATTGTTTGGATTAATATACGACCCCTGTTATAGCATCAGAACTCCACAGTTCAACGTCTTCAGTGTCTCTCTCAGCTGGAATCACTATGAAGAATCTATTGGACACTCAAATTAATGCATACGTGTAGTGGTCATTTGGAGAACTAATCATTCGCTTCAAGGATTACTGTTAATTCAAGTGAACTAAATTCTGATGAACACTGCATTTATTGTATATACTTGTACAAACTGTCAATGTAGTGTTTATTCCCGTTTGTGACAATTTGTGAGGCGTTATTAACTTGATAGTGTTCCGCAGCTTCCACATGTTTTTGGTGAGCCCGTGTTTTATTTTTATATTACTTACGTATTTATTTACATGCATAGGTATATTTTTTCCAGTGTTCTTATTGTGTCATTATCCTTAGTCCCATTTACAGAAGTTAACCTCGGGTCATTTTTGGGTTTTTTACGTAAAGTAATTCGGTCGTTAATTTTTATCTTAATGTGTATATATTCGCACAAGGCTGTCCTAGCCATTTATTAATGTAGTTACTCATCATTCGTTTGTTATACTCTGTTTGGCACTATTTTGTAACTTCGTAAACTTTGCCTTATGGACTTACACTCAACTTCGCCTCAACACATCAAAGATACTCCGTCACATGGTGTAAGCGCTATCGAGGATCTTCGACAACCGGCATACAGTAAACATAATCTTCGCCTTTGGTTTGCTCAGGCGAAAGCATTTTTCCACATAAAAGGCATTTGCACTTAAGCTGATCTCCGTGCTTATGTAGTGATGCCTTCACCATTAGAAGTTGCGGCATATGTAATGGATGGCAGAAATCAATTGTCAGACACAAATAACTACTTTGATTACTATGATGGTAAAATTGCAAGCTTCGATTTCTAGCTACACAATGCAGTGGCCAAGTTAAGTTTCTCTGGTGTACGCCACCACAGTACATCGCATGATTCCCCTAAAGTTCGCTAGTATCAGTCTAATTCTCGCCGTAGAGTTAAGTGGTGCTTGCGGCCATTCAGCTTTGTTGTTGACAGTAGTGATCATTGGGAAAACTCATTCGCCAGGCAAGTAGTGGGGGCTCCTGCTAGTCGCATGACAACCGGCCACCTTTTATATGTTGTACAAAATTTCAGCACTGAGTTTTCTGATTGATATACGGGCTGAAGTTAGTGTTGTTCTCCCACCAAACCATAGCACGAACACTTCCTAAAATCTGTCCGGTCATATTCCAAGCATCTATTGGAACTATGATCCGTACTTATGGGGAATGCTCATCAACCTTGAACCTTGGTCTACGACGACGACACACTTGGATTTTCGTGATTGCTGATTTAATATATGTTATTCTTGGTGTCGATTTCCTACAGCATTGCAACTTAGCCGTTGACATGAGAACACATTCCCTAGTCGGTAGTACTGCTAATCTGACCACTACAGGTGTAGCTAAGCCTACTTTCATCCACGATATTCATCATTTTTACCGTTAGATGACAAATTTACTGACATAATGATGCAGTACCCTTCGATTACAAATCATTATTACAGCGAACAACCGTTGTTTCATCACACTGTTCACAGTATCTTAACTAAAGGATAACCAGTTCGTGCTCGTCCACGCCGATTACCACCATGACAAGCTCAACGTCGCCAAAAAGGAATTGGAGCATATGATGCAACCTAGAAACCCGTCTGATGGCCCATGAGCCTCTTCCTTAAATATGGTGTCGAAGAAAGACCATGACTTGCAACCGTGCTGTGACTATCGACGTCTGAATGTCCTCACTGTACCCAACTGCTATTTTATTCACTATCTTCAGATTTCGCTTTGACGTTGTGTGATTAGACTGTTTCCACGAAGACTGACCTAGTCCGATCTTACCACTAAATTCCCGTCTCACCTGCAGACATTCCAAAGACTGTCATCACTACACCCTTTGGCATTTTCGAGTTCTCAGGGATGTCATTTGGTCTTAAAAATGCTGCATAGACTTTCCAGCGCTTCAAGAACGAGATTACACGATGACTGGATATTTTTTCATTTACACTGACGATGTTTTAATTGCTAGTAACAGCATATTTGACTATCAGCAACAACTAAATGCGCGTTTTCAACGCCTCAACAGTACGAAGTTGTCATTCATTCACACAAGTGCATCTTTGTCGTCTCTGAAATTGATTTTCTGGGACACTATATGACGACACGCGGTGTCGAGTCACTAGCAGAACGAGTCAAAAAACTAATTTCATGCACTGAACCAAGCTCATTTTAGCGGCTACGCAGTTTTCTGGGTATGCATATTTTTTACAGACGTTTTATTCTTCACTGTGCCCATTTGTTGTAACCCCATACTGATTTATTTAAAATATGGCAAAACTTTTGATTTTTCATCCTAAGCTCGGTCAGCTTTTAAAGTTATCGAGGAGACTTTGGCAATAGTAACCATTTTAACCCACCTTGACCCAAATCCTGCACTTCATCTTGTTTTATGTAGTAACGCTACTAAATTCGCCGTCGGAGTTGTTCTTTAACAACAGTAGAAACATGAATTGATTCCATTAGTATATTTTTCTTAACGCTTATAACCAACAAAAACACGATATAGTACTTTCAAGGAAAGACTTTTGTCAATGTACCTGGCAGTGAAACACATCTGTCATCTCAAATGCTGTAATTTTAGCATTCTAACAGATCACAAACCGTTACGCTATTCTTTGATAACGTCGTATGATAAACACTCACCTTGCGAGGTTCGTCAACGTGACTACATTGTACAGTTTACTACCGACATAAAATTTATTGATTGTGATGTTTATATTGTCTCAGATACTCTATCTTAACGTAAATTGAACGCCATTACGATAAAATCAGACATTATTCTCTCCAATCCTGCTTCTCTGAAGTGGAATTATCCGGAACCTCGAAGCTAAGCAGAACTCTGCTTTAGTTTTTAAACATATACCTATACCGTAGTCTGATTTTACAATTGTCCGCTATGTGTCCACAGATTTTATTAGATCATTTGTACCGGAGTTTCACTGGTGAGCTAATTTTCAACACCTGCATTCTATTTCACATTCTGGTATACGTGCTACAATCAAGCTGATTTCATATCGTTTTGTCGAGTCACAGATGAACTATAGTAGTCGCAGATGGCCTTGTGAGTGTTTACAATGTCAACAAAGTAAAATTCGGCGTCGTACGGTCACGTTCCGAACTGTGCTTGCAGGATCAAATAGGCATTTTCAACTTGTTTACACCGATATGGATGGTCCTTTGCCATCGTCGAAATTTTTTACTCGTATCTGAACAACCATCGATCGCTTTACACGATGGGGTATTACCTGTTTCGTTAACGATACTTCTGTTGACAACATCTCCAATGTTTTCTTAGAGAGCTAGATTTCATTTTCCAGGTGCCCACAACAGTTACTATTGGTCGTGGTCTACAACTTCAGTTAGCAACATTCCGCGAGTTTATCAGCGATTTCTTTACCAACTGGGGTAAACCCTTGGACGACGTTGAGGAAGACACTATTTACTTGGTTAATAACCATACGGAATTTGTTTCCTTCATTTGAGATAACATTTTTAAATCTATAAACTCACTTAGGATTTCAAACAGTTACGAAGTAGATAGCATAGCATGAATTTACTTTAAACTCAATGGACCTAATATCTTATTACTTCCTACTAAAACTGTTCGACATTTCCGTAACAATAGGCACTTACCCTAAAATATGGAAAACTTCATACATATGCCCTCGATTTAAATCGAGTAACAGGACAAATATGCATAACTGTAGGCCCATAAATATCACCCCATTCGTCTCTAGAATAATTGAAAAAATAGTCTGTGATTATCTACTCTTCGAAAAATTTGTCTTTCGTTCCCAATATGGTTTTCTCAAAACTAGGTTTTGTATGACTTGTCGCTTTGAATTTTTTAATTTGGTCTTTACTAAACAAAGCCCTAAGCACTTGGTATTCGTATTGTACTTAGACATATTTAAAGCTTTTGATATGGTTAACTACAGGCTTCTTACAAGCAAACTCTCTACTTATGGAATTAGAAATCCATTATTATCACGGCTAAACTCTTTCCTTAGACGTCGATATCAAATTATTAAAATCAACTCCACTCTTTCGAAGGTCAAGCCAGCTACGAGTGGCGTTATACAAGGAAGTGCTTAAGGCCTACTGCTATTTAAGCTCGTACGGATGATATGTGCAAAAGCTTCAGTACAAGTAGACCTTTTCAATACGCGGATGGTCCTAAAATAGTGTACTCATTCTCTCCCCCACGAATTCGCACACACTCAGTGGAGTCACTGCTAAAACTCAACAAGGTCGCTGTATAGTGCTCGAAATAAAAGTTAGGTCTTAATGCTTCTAAGTGTGGTTGGATATGCTTTGGAGATTAGTGTCTCAATTTCGATCTCTCCATAAATGGTAATACGTTGTCAAGGCTTCAACCGGTATTTGACTTCAAACTAAGGTACTCGTATAATCTGTCTTTTACAGAATAGTTTACTTTGCAGACATCCAAGTCACATAGACTTCTGGGTTGTATACCATGTAACTCTTATAATAATAATTCTTGTATTCTACTACAGGAAGTTTGTGTCCAACTTTCACTAGAATACTGGACCTTTATTCTCAGTAATGTTTCCATTAAAGATAAACTCATACTAGAGTCTGTCCAATGTCTCATTACCCTTCGTATTCTTGAAGTTGATCTTACTCTAGATTATCAAACCAGATGCACTAAGTTAGGACTAGATACTTTATGAAGCTATCGACTGAAGTTAAATCCAATCTTTTCTTGCAAGATACTGGACAAATTAGTGTTTTTATCTTATAGTACAATTCAGCTCGAGGAACCTTCGTACTATAACCTACACAATTCAGCTTCGAAAATGAAAATACCACATTTTAAATCTACTCTTTATATGAAACATTTTACAGAAAAATCCCCAAGATTCTCAAATCATTCGGGAAACAGATTTACTGCCTTTATTTGTACGACACGTTGGTAATTTCATCTCATCTGATGTTTCATTAAAGTGCTTACGCCAACTATTGTTTCTTACTCCACTAACGAAATATTAGGGACTCTGAATGTGTGTGCACCATTCACCTGTCACAGTCGTACGCCAGTCTTCTTCTCCTTTATCCGTTTATAGGCGGAAGTGGTGAGTTGCATCTTTTAATGCCCTTATAAACACTAGATTTTGCTCATTCGTTTACTGATAACAATGCTATTGTTTTGTGTTTTCCCTTCTTTCGTCCCCTCTCTAATTGTGGGGGATAATGTATAAGGCAAGTATGGAACGTACTGGCACAATACTTATGAGTTCTATTCTACGCCCAAATTCCGAATACTCTTGGTCTTATCCCTCATCCGGACATGCTCCATGATTTATTTTGCTCACTCTCAGCAGTTTTTTGGAATCTTACCGCCCCGGTCGAGAAGCGTGCGATTCTTAGTCATATATGCACCATGATACAATACATATATTTGGTATCCTAGTACTGTAAACTTTGATATCGTTGGTACGGTTCTCAATTCGTATCTTCATAAATTATGAATGTCTTGATAGTGATTATTTATCAAAATCCTCGTATATATGTAATCCTTTATGATTTTGATTATGCCTGTAAACTGGAATGCTCCCATGCACGAAATGATACTTTACAATAAAAGCTATTTATTTAATCACCTACACCCACCAGAAGCAAAACGACCTATAATCAATCAAATCATGCATTGTATATTCCTTATACCCACACAATACACACATAAAAATAATTTCATTTTTGTTTTCTTAATTTTTGTATATGCTACATAGACATATATTTTCTCGATTCAGTATATGAAGCACAAATGTAAGTTTATCTGAATATCAACCCTGCAGTGACCAGGACCTACATGGTTCAAAATATATATATAACTGGAAAATGAATTAAATTGAAACCTATAACGTCACAAGGACCCATACAGAAATCTTGTCTCACTCTCCCAAACTTCTGGACATGGTTGATTTTAAAAAATCAGCACTCACAAACCAATGTTTACTCGTTTGAATAGAGCACTGTGTGTACACTTTTATTGCTTCCTACAGTTTGAAATTTCAAACTCAGTAAAATTTAATAACTACACTCAAATATGTGTAAATCTTTCCACTTCTGGTCATCATTCACATGCTTGCATTTTTCACTACATTACTATACATTTTAATGGTGGATGTTTATTTATCGTAGTCTGATTCGTTTGTGTAACCATTTAACCCTCCTATAGTTCAATATGTTTTTGCTGACTTTGCCTGTAAAAATGACTTGCTCCTGATATCAACGTGATAGCTGGTTTTGATAAATTTCATCAGTCGGTTATATTTATTTAAAAAAATGGAGTTGTTGTCATTGAAATAAATTGTTTGTTTCTAGTGCATCTATAATAACTACGGCCACTTTACAGCACACTGTCTAAGCCTAATATACGTCGGTCTCAAGTTTCAAACTTGCATCTGTTTATACCAATAAAGACTCCTATGTTTAGAAAAATATTAACCACAGTCCTAACAGGTAGGCCAAGGATTTTGAAAGCTAGAGCTGCTTATGTCACAGAAAACAATAAGCCTTAAAAGGAGAAGCTGACGATACGTGTCAGTAAAGTTACATCAAGAAAAAAACGTTTGCCACAACCATTTATGCTGGTAATTAATGAAACTGCGCAAGCCGATCCATTAAACTCTTTCACCTCAACTGCTAGTAACCCTTGGTAATGGGTAATCAGCAACGACCCGACAACCGTCTTAGTATATCAAATGTCACACTTTTCAAAATAATTCAGGATCAGCAAAAGTAAGCTTAGATATGCAAAATAGCCATCAGAGTGCTAACAAGTGCCATCACTGCGCCTTTTTTTTAATAACTAAAAATCGAACACCTCAACTGCAGTGACCTTTCTCTGGACTCCCATTCGACATCAGACGTCCAGCCAGACCTGACGGAGTATCGAAACAAGATGGGTACATACTTAACTAACTCAGTTTCGAAAGGTACAAACAAGGTTGACTGAGAGGGGCTGGTTAGCCACCTTGCAGCTTCCCTCTCAACATAACCTGGGCTGCACACGCCCTGTAAATTGGTAACCACTCACCTCTCATTTGTTTATACATCAATATTATTATTATATTAGAAAATGTTGTACTGTAATATGAGAGGCATACGGTCGAAAATGCCCGAAACCAGTGAGTGGGTACACTACGAACGGTCTAGTATGATTGCTTACGCGAAACCTAGAAGAATGGTGAAATCGCCAGTGTTGAACTGCAGCCTGATGAGTATCAGCTATTCTGTATTGACGGACCTGACTCAATAGGAGGTGGTGTGATTATTTACGTATTTTATTGATCTGGTGCTTATTAAATTATTAGTTCTGAACTGAGCCTTCATGATGCACTGTGGTGTAGTGTGGAGAGTGTCACAATCTCTGCTCCTGCTTCCGGTATTATTTATAAATATCTTGGAGACCTGGTTTCCTTAGATAAATCGCCTTTACAATCAACTGGTCCAATCCCCAACCTAAGTTTTATATATACTTTTCTAATGAATTGCTTAACAACTCACAAACTTTTCACCTCAAATAACAATTCCAAACAAATAACTGGCTTTAGATACCCATTCAAAGATTGTGAACTACGCAGGAATGTAATTTGATGCAGCCGCTGGGAGTCTTATGGGAATGCTTCTATATCAGATTGTATTCTCACGAATCAAGAGAAACAAGTATCAGACTAAGAAATATTAAACCCTCTACACAGTAGTGACTATACCCTTCAACTCTAAAGTCCTCCTCATCCGTATGTCGGCGAAACACAGAATAAGTAAGAATTTTAACATACCGAATAACAAGGCGATTAGGGTAAACCTATTAAACATACTTGGCTAGGTGAACTTGCTCCAGTTGATGTGAAAGAAAGCGGTTATCTAATTACACAGATACTCTCTTAAAGTGAATTGATCGACTGACCCTGCTACTCTGCTTCTTCATAATATTCGTAGACCAATCTTCAAGCTACAGTCTAGCAGCCGCAAAATCATTAGGGTATTTTGTAATAATAATTCGGCTTAATCTGTTAGCTACATTACCGCGCATAGCATTATTTCAAGTGTTGTTACAACGTCCTATTGACAAATAATTCTCGAGCCGGGATTTATTGTGCGCACTAATTTAGTTTATAACCTGTTATCTTATGCAAACACTAGTTAATTATATAATTATTTTGCACGGTCTTTTTCACGATGGCATTTCTCTGCTTGTGCTGCTTGGTTAATTCGAAATTTCGAAACAGACCGGGATCGTTAGCCAACATGATTTATGTCTAAAGAACACTCAGACACCGAAGATTCAATCAGCTCATATAATCTACAAAAGAGATTTCTTTAAATAAAAGCAAATGCACGAAGTTCTACGCTTTGAAATCAAGGTTATTCACAGGATAAAATTGCTGTCTTTTTTGTCAAGATAGGTAACATATTGACACCAAAAATTCTATTTTAGTCGTACTAAATTTCATTAATAACAGTCATCGGTTCCAGAATCGACTGCGCGAAAATTTAATGTTGTTACCAGCAGTCCATTACGATCAAAAGTATAACTCCATCTATTTATGTGCATATATTTTTTACAGTTTTATAATTTGTTTATGTCGGCAGTGCTAATGCAAATGTGCATTTTGCAACAGGTTGCTATTCTATTTAGTTCTTGGGAATAACATTCAAGTTAACCGTAGTATTAAAAAATTATTTAGTTGATTGGAGGATCGCAGAAGTATTCTAAATCTTCAGTAGCTTGGCGGACACAGAAAGTTAGCTTAGCTATATTGTCCAAAATAGTAATCTAACACTAAAGTTTTGGATATGGACCTAGTGATGATACTCAGAGCCCATATTCAGGTTGCTAATTTACCTGTCTCACTTCTCTCGAACTGATGTTGTATTATAGCTTTTTAACCACCAAATCAGCTTTGTCGGCTTAAATAATGTGAAGAGTGGGCCTGTATTATCAAAGGGATTCTGAGAAGTTCGAATCCACACAAACCACCTGGCTTAAATGAAATCCGTCATAAAAGCCCGCAAGAAATGTGTGGATCTATTATGTTTCCCTCTAGCTATCCTCTTTAAGTGCTCTGTAGCTTTTGGCAACCTGACCTCCTGGCTAAATAAAGGTGCTGTCATGTCTGCACATTAAATGAGGGATAACAAAATGAAAGCTTCCAAATATCTTTCAGTCTCCTTTAGCCACTAAATTAATGAAGTTCACAGAAAGTCAACAACTGCTTTCTCAACAATACTCTGTCATCTGCATTATAAAGCGGCTTTCTTTTAGAGATGTCATGTAACACTAACCATCCAACAGCGTGAAATAGCTGGATTCCATCGTCGACACACGATTATTATTATATTGGTTAATTTATAAGAGTAACGGACTTTCAAATCTGTATTTGGAAGACTATTTCATTTATTTCGGTTGTGAGTAGTGTAAACATTTTATTTCTATGAATATGCTCTCATGTACAAAATGCTACCCGAGAATAAAATATTATTATTATTATTATAAATATTACGTTCCTCTTACTCTATCCTCTCATTTAGTATATTTGCTTTTAGTAAATTGTTTTTTACCATGACTTATCGTTAGTTAATTTTGTGCAAATTTTCCCTATTAACTTCCACTATCTCCTTAGTTCTGTATTAATGTTGAATTACTAATTGGTCTGCTGTGCGGTCTGGTGTTATGCTTATATAAATGAATGCGTGAAATTTAATTTGATTCTGTCTAGGTGGTCTATTGTTTTGTGTTCTTCTATCTCCGGCTTGGGACTCAGTGAGCATAAAACGGACAGTTAGTGATTAACTGGGCACACCTGATTGGGTGTTCCGATAAACTAATAACTTTTTGTGTAATTACAGTTGGTGACGGGGGTGAAAATCGTCGAATCCAAGCAAGCCAAGCTTTTGCAGCATAGGCAAGGTCACCTGGTTTTTGATTGAAAAACCAAGTCACAGCAAGTACCAATCAGTACCTCAGGTTTTTAACATTGACAGTGCATCACATCGGTCAATAGCTAAGACATTATTTCAGCGAATAAACCTGTCAACACCCTTAGAACTTGCAAATCTATTGGTGTATGAGCTTCATATTGCTAACCAGCGATTGACTAAATTAGCGCGAAAGAAAACTGGTATATAAGCAAATAGCATCAGCCTGTTGATAGTAGGCGTAGCAGTACCAAAGCGTACGTTTGAAATTTCCTACCAAAATCAATCCGAATGTTCGGTAGAAGTATCTCTGTCTAATGTGCCTACTATCGCAACACCAGATAAACAAGATGATGCACTGGAGATATTTGTCCAAAACACCCGAAATGTGTAACAGCCATTAGGTGATAAGCTAGCTTCAGTCTCAGATTTATCCACAAAACTGCAGAGAGCTTGTTCTAATAGATGTTCATGCAGCAAAGCCACCAGTCCGAATCAGGAAATCATTTGAAGAAGCGTTTTCAGACAGTTTTTTGAGCCCCAGATGCCAGAGTATTCAGCAAAGAAATGCATCAAGCCTAAGAAAATTGTAATTGTCGTCAAAGCACGCTTTAGATGTAATCAAGTCCGTAACTCACCAATTCATCCAAGAAGTCGTAACAACGCCAGCCTAATGACTATGCATGTCTAATATAATGAAGTGTTGTTCCTGTTACTACATAAGGATCCTCTACACTAAGTGAAGGGGAAGATTAGTGATAGATAATAGTTATATAAATAGCTATATTATTGATAGCCGGGCTTTTCTCGTCCACTCACCAAATTAATCGCAAGCAGAGAACGTGTGGAATTTGACAGAAATTAGGAAAAGCATTTTGCTCTAGCTGTTGAAAGTTGAGTTGTAGATCTTGCAGCGGAGATTAGTTACATATTTTTATATTATTCCTTTAATATTAGTGTCACTTTGTTGTTTGTACGTCAAGTATTATTTCGTTATTCGGTAAGACATAATAATCCTCAAGTCATTTCTAAATTAACCATCTCAACATTCTCTGCTTACTCTCTGTGTTATGATAAACAAAGCGATTACGTTATACAATTTACCAAAACGCAACAATATTATAACTCGTCTATAAATATAATTAGCACTGTTGATTTTAATTGCAACAACATTAGCAGAGCCATTTTTAGGTATTCCTAATCCCTAAAAATACAATGATTGATTTAATTAAACGAAACAAGTCGTATTGATTTTTTGTAAGCCTCATTTGTAAACTTTCATCACGTTAATTTGATTTCAATGTGAGTCCTACTCCTGAGTACAGTGTGACAGTATTTCATTGTATTGATTAAATGTTGATGATATCACTTGATCAAAAATCACTGTAAATTAACTGATATAAAAATCGATGTATTTATGTAAATAAATTCTCAGTTCACTAGTGTTGTCTGGTTGGCTTGTGTTCTTCTTATTCCGGCTTGGGACTCAGTGGGCATAGGGCAGATCCGCAATTATCAACTAGGCACACCTTATTTGGCATTCGGTCACCCACCCTCGAAATTCTCTCATCATAACACCATTAACATACTAAAGTACTCCTGAAGTTCTAGTGTCGACAGTATAAATCCTTATATACTGAAACATGATAGGCATGATATTTCAAATATTCTACCTAAAATTTTCACTTTCTCACTAGAATCAACAACTTTCCTGGACAACTGGGAAATCTATTTAATTGCTTTTAGGTGTAATTAAGGATTTACTTTGCGAGTTATCAACTATTGACCGATTAACGCTACTCTCGTCGTTTCAATGGTTGTGGAAAAAGAAATTAATCAAAATGAGCTCAAGCAGTTACTACTCCAGAACCCAATTACGCCTAGTCAACGGAGTTTTCTCGAATCCCGTTTGAGTGTGACTTGTGATTTGGACTTATTCAGCTACATTACTAGTAACCGCGTAAATGTCATACAGTTCTAATTTTGCACTACGACTTTCCCGAAGCTTTAGACAGCGTTGACCATCTGTTACTATAAAGGTCATTTAAGACATACAAGCCAGTATGTCTCACTTCATTCTTTGCTCTTTAACACTGAAAGTATTCATCTTAATCTGCTTTATGAACCGCTTTTAAACTTGGTTTCATTATTAAACTTATGCTGTCTGTACAAGGGTGCACTCCTTTTACTTAGTGTTCTAATGAACTTGACAACCTATAAGGTACCCGGATGCAAAAGTCATGGTTACCAAAGAAGTTAGGATACAACCAAACGCCTTCGCTGAAGAGAAGGGTTACTAGAATGCATCAAAATAGTAATCTTGTACCGAACACCATTGTTATTCACAAAATTAGCCGACTGGTAAGTAAACCCATGAAAAATTTCACGCCGACGACGGCAGCCGTAACTCCCTCATCACGTAGAGGCGTGACAAAACAACCGCTACCTGTGTACAAATGTTTCCATGTCCTTAAAAACATACGAATGTCAGCCCCTCATCAGATGCTAGAAAAATCTGATCATGTTTTTTTAGAGTAGGTGGAATAGCTGATTCTACCCAATGTGTTGTCGTCCACATTGTATGCTTATTGAAAGTTGTATTTTATGAAGACATTAAAAAAGAATAATATTGATGTGACATTAATTAACTTGCGTCATGGGACGAGGCTTGCCGGGTTGAGATTTTATATTCTGTATACGCTTTCTTTTTGAATACAATATAGATACACAATTAGCTTTGTATTGGTCAAAAGCATAACCACTAAATTCAGGGTGTTGCGCTAAAAGAGTCTCCTGGCGGTGTGATTTTGCGCGGTTTCACGTAGATCAAATAGTTGTACCGCGCATTTTATTATGAAGTAGGAATTAGGCCAATATTTAAGCTTATGAAATCCAATGGCTAATCACAGGACAGTTGAAAGTTATACGAAGGTGATCAGACCAGAAAATACAAAATTATTTGAAGCACTTGCATAGTTTCCAAACTAAGGCAGTTTAAAATAAAGAATTATAGACAACTGGTTGAGCAAGGAATAGTTCCATATAAAGTTTTACATATTTATTCACATTATTACCTTAACAAATATTATCACCAAGTTATTTAACCAAAGTTTGTTCCACAAAATCAGATAATCAGTCGAAACTTAACAAATGAACAGGAATATTATTCTATCTTTTCGTGATAAATTACGTACACTTTGTTTGAAAAAAAATATTTAAACTTACAGAAATATCAATAAAGATGTATCAGACGCCTCCTTTTATAACATTGTATTTTAAATTCTGGAAGTGTGCTTTGACTCGTAGTCAGAAGATTTAGCTACCTGTATTGGTTTGTTTCACCACGAGAGCAATCATTCAAGAAGTTCGCTGACATCAACAAGTCTGGAGTAGAAGGATACACCAGCTTAGAAATACTGAGATTTTCGCAAAAAACTTTGCATAATTATTAAACCAGAATTACCCTCGTATAACTTAAAACTATGTGACAATATGTTATATAGCTTACGGTTAAAAAGAGTATAATGAAGGATGAAATTCAGACAAACGTTATATTTCCTATTAAACCCAATTGAATGATAAGCACATTTTGGTTATTGGGGAATAAGAAGAAGCTCTCTTCACTAGCTCCTCAAATGTGAGTGAAATATTTGAAGAGTTTGTACCCTATTTTGTCACCAGGTTATCTTGCTATAATTGTGTGAACAGAGAAAAAGCTAGCGGACTGTGTCATACGGCTCCTCTTTAAACAGGCATATAACCCTAGGCCATATGGATCATACATCAAGTGTCAAGAAATTCGGGGATTTATTCAACTGAACCTTATTCAGCTAAATCGATTTCTACTTTTTGCCATCGTTACTCGTAGAATTAGCTGGGTTGAACACATATTGCTGCGGCTACGGGTCAATACTATTTAGAAGTACATATCTGTCTACAACAGGTATATATTTATTGCATAATTTTAAAATGTGTGTCGTCATTGTTACTGGTGAAGTAAGTAATTATTATATTATGACGGCCATTTGTTGTTTGACTTTTGTTCTGTGAATAATAGACGAAGTTTACTAAACAAAGTAATTCGGCTTTGTTTAGTAGATAAATCGTAATAGTATTCTGAAATAACAAGAGTTAGCATATTAGCTGAACTGAATTGACACCGAGGGTGGCCCTTCATTATTTTAAGTCGCCTCACCCAAATAAGCTCCAAAGCTGCAATTACATCTACATAGCTGTTATTTTGCAGTGTGCTTGGCTAATATATGTCTATTAGCCTTCAAAACATTGACATTTCCTAGACCTGCAGGAAATACTACCTGAGTAGAAAAAGGCTATTTTGTACGCAATATTGAGAAGAGATAGATAGCAGGCAGACTGTGACTGACCAGCTTATCAGTTTGAAACACTTTTAGGATGAACAGATCTCAAAGAATAACAACTTTCTTATTCTACCAAGTAGTGTGCAATTTTAAATTTCCAATGAACATTAAGTAAATTTTCGACACCAGGTGATATTAAACAGTCGATCTGTTATTTATTTTTACACAGGGCGCAGCCGAAATCCGGCAATCATACCTTCTTGAATATGTTAGAACGAAAATATCATTTGGTGTAAACTAGCTTACTTTAAATATATTGGATATTGTCAAATAGATTCTCAGCGAAATCTCGTGATAATTACCATTTATTTATGCACGTCTTATGTACAAAGTTGCTTGCCCTAATGTACCAGGGGTTACTGCAACTAGAAGCAGATGCTAGCATGTCCCATTTTGTTCTTAGTACTGTAGCAACAGTTTGGAAAATGAACCTTGGCCTTAATAAGTCGCAATTTCAAACGTAGCGTCATCATGTAGTTATGGCAATTTCTGAAAAGGACCAGCAGTACGACTCTTCCGAATTAGTAAAAGACCTGAGAACATACAGGCCAAAGTACCCCTTGCCAGAAGAGTTGCAGGGTATTTGCACTGAAGATACGTTTTGTGCATATTGTGGTGTCAGTTATCTGATACTAAATGAGATCAAGTTTCTTGAAAACACGGCAGATAATCTAAGAAAGGAATTAGATTTTTTCAAGCGAAACCAAGGGCTTGATTCATTGGTTCGTGTTAGCCATACAGATTTATCTGCATATGATGATAAAGAGACATCTGAATGGTGCGTTTACTGTTTTCATCTGTAAATATTAAGATTTTAGAACATGAGCTATCTTAAGAAGTAGAACTCCTGTTTTATATTCTACATAAGGTGCACTTAGTATAACTAAGTTTATCTTGTCGTACAAGCAGAGTAGCTTCTAACGTTTAACCACGCACGTACGAACAAGAACGAACCATAGGGCAGCGATTGATGGTTAATGGGATATAATTGACCGTGAGTAGAGCACAAACGGGATAGCAACGTCTATTTTAGCTGACTATAAGAGGGGTTACTTTCAACATGGCGTCATATTGTGATCTAGTTGTGATACTTAATCGAGTGTCTTAATCTAGTGCTCACTAAAATAAACATGGTTAACATCAATGACGAGAGCCTATGCAACTATTTATTTAGGGAGTTATTTACCGTCACATGGCTTCTCTTTTGAGGTAAATCTTTGGAGACTGGGAAAGCAACTAGACTTAGCGTGAAAAATATCCGTTTGTTTGTTTTGTATATTATCTGAATGATAGTAACCACAAGTCAATTAGTATAAAACTTGACAATAATTCAAAGTCATTTTCTAATTGATTTAAATGATACTGACGATATTTGTTCATTCATGGGTGATAAACTAAGTTCGTACATTTATTCTCTGTCTTTAACAGTCAGGCATATTTGCAAAATATCATTTTATATGCTTATCGCTTCATAAAGTTAATTTTCGAATGTTCATCACAATAAGTTCAATTAAGCGAGATCAGTTTAAGTAGACTTGAAATGCTGAAATGGAATGTATTTTTCCACTTAGTATTTCGCACAAAATCTATGAACCCCTACTTAGGCTTTGTTTTTTGGCAATTTTTTGCTCTGCTTTCGTTGAATTCTTTTGAATAATCTTTTTGTATAATATCTCTAGTAATCTCTAATCTTGCTACAGTATCAAAAGATTATTACAGGAAAAAGGTGAAATTATCCAGCAGTTAGATGACGCAAAAACAAAATTATTTTGTCATGAAGCTACTGAGAAACAGTTTGTTAAGGAAATCGCTAAAAGCCAGTAAGTCAATATGCTTTATATTAACCATGATTACTTCAACCCCTTATTGCCTAGCGAATGGCAATTCAGTATTACATGAATACCTAATTGTAGGAAAACCAAAAATTTGAGAAACCATTAGCATTATATTTGCAAAATGGTACTATCTGGTGACTGGTTGGTGTAAAATATTCCTGAATCAATTTCAGGAGAACATAAAAATGTTCAGCAATCTAAAGTGTTTCCGAACATAGAATGTAGTATAATCTAACTGTAACATTACATACTTTTTTGTTTTATAGGTGAATAGCAGGATAAATATCATGCGTTTACGAATTAATCGTTGTATACTATGCATGCATATGCGTGTTTACATTGCCTCTGAGTAACCTTCCTTTAACAAAATGTAAAGAATACGATATGCTACTGATACGGCTTTAGATTTACTATTTTTAATTCAATAAGACTAATGCTAACTACTCAATGATTTGATACATTTCATATTCACAGATGCTAATTTTTCTTGTATTCCCGAAGCCTTAGACGGAAAAAAGAATGCAGTCATTTTGCTATTTACATTATTTTCATCATAGTAACTCGAGATAAACAATATCACGTAGATTAGTAACGGACAATAACGTGTTATTTATTAATAATTTGATTGTGTACAAAGCTAGGGCGTTTGTAGTACAAACACATATGAACAGGTTTATGATTAATAAACAATATTTTGGCAGAGGTGAAAGACAACAAGAATTAGTAATTAAAATAGAGGCTTACAGTTAAAAAATGCAAAAGTTCCACAAACTAAATTTTCTAATAGGTCTGCATGAAAAGTATAAATACTAATCCCTACAGAATGTGTTACGTTACATTTTACACTTATTTGACTTTTTAATTTCAAAGTCCTATGCTTTTAGTTTACGTGAAAAACCAGTTTCAACGTCTGCTGTAAATTTATTTATGCAAGTCATTCATGGATTGTTATGTAGTAGAAAAAATATTTACAAAGCGAGTGACGAACATTTACTTGTTAGACCTTTCATTTGGCAACATGGTTTTTACTATCATCAAAGAGGTTTTTATATCCAAATATCTATTTTTTTAATATAGAGCCACTATTTCGTATACTCAAGAGCAATTAATTGAGTTGTTAGATTATTTAAAGAAAATACGAAATAAATTAAGAGATGGATTATTTACTGACGGTCAACTCCGTCCAATATTTGATAAAATCAACAGTTTGAGATGTCATATTTCTGAATTGAATAAAATATGTAAGTGATCAAACGTATATGCTACTTACCTATTATGAAATAAAACGATATTTAACGCTGTAACTTTTTTTGAGCCCATTGCTTGAAACTCTTGTAGCTTAAAATCTAAAACCCAAATTGCAGTAAATCATTTAGAGTTCAAATAGCTCAGCGTCAATACTTCACACTAATACCGGGTGACAGGAATTTATATCCTACAGGATGCATCAGTCCCTCCAAAATCTCACTTTTATGTTGAATTTCAACAAACATAAATATATGTTTTTAGTTTTCTCCTTACGTATAATAAACTAAATGTGAATATAGTACACATGATATTGGGATATTTAAACTAGTGGGTATATTAGTGGTGTACATTTAGTGTACAGCATGTAAATTTTATTAATTTTTATAAATTTAGTGATTGATTGGAGTGTAAATGAATTTCTCTCATAGACAAATAAATTCATGGCTGTCAAAAAATTTACTGCTGAGACAGGATTAGTTGGTAATCGATCAGGCGTGGTTATATCTGATTACATGTTAAAAAATGGTATTAATTTTGTTTTTATTTGACAAAAAATCGTTTCGTAGCCGACTGTAAGGAAAACATTATTTATTTAATGAACAAAAAGACTTATCTTCATGATAACTCATCCCGAAATAAAAGAAGACGCAACGATAGTCTGACAATAGCAGAATAATTCAATGATGAATAGGATGGAGATAAACAACGATCACATGAAAGTATCATGTCAACTTTAAATGTGAATCGCAAAATTTGGCCTGAGAAATTATAAAAAATCCGTCAAAAATGCTAACCTGATTGAGTTAAATCAATTGTATCAGCGGTTGTTTTGGAAAATTAAATAAACATGTATTACTAGTGCTACAGTATTTAGTTTACCACTTAACCAGCAGGTAGAAATCACTTGTTACAGTAGGATTTAAAGTTATCACTAGAAGTAGACCAATAACAATTACAGAGAATGTGAATAAATTTGAAAAGAGAATTTTAATCGCAAATTAAGTTAAATGAGTTTTAAAAAAATGCTAAGAAAATGAATAATGATTAACAAGCAAATACTGTATTAATTAATCTCTTGTTGGTGCTAATGTGTTCCGACTATCTAATTAAAACCGTCTTCATTTCACCTATGTTGTTTACGTAAATTGTGCAGAAAATACATATGTTTTTTTCTCACTTGTCATAATTTTAGATAACATTTCATTGTCCCAATTAAATAATCAATTTAATCAGCTGACTGGTAAAGTTGACTCAATTAGTTTGGAGAAAGATTCAATAGTTAACAAATTTAATGAATTGGAGTTGAAGTATAAAGAAGAACGTAATCGTTGGTCAGAGGATCGTGGACAACAATTAGGTGATATATTAGGTAGTAATCTTTTCTTCAAAAATATTTATTGACTCAAATTATACTACACTTAATCTCGTTTTATCTAAACATTTTACTTTGTTTTGAGTTGTGTCCACATTGATTGTGCATATTTCACCAGCCTCCTTCTTCAATATGTGCTTATTATAATGATGATCATGACTATTACTCACAGTTTCCATTGACACGTAAGCTGATTTAAAATAGCATCATAAACTATTCATTTTGACACTAGAAACCCCCCAGATTCATAGACTATAATCTAATTTAAAAGATATTTGTACATAGAATTTGGCTATTCATTTCGGATTAATAATTTAGATTTATAAGTGTAGAACCTGATACGAATTTCAATTTGATATCACAAATTGGTTTGAATTGGTCAACTATTGATCACCAGGAATCATTAGACAGCTATTTCATCCTAGTTTGGGACTCTTCAACAGTGCGCTTCCACGACTTCACCAAGGATTGAACCCAGGACCCTCTGGTTCAGTGACGGACGATTTTCATTAGACAATTGAGTCGACCCCTGATGGATGATGTTTGTAATTCCGTCAATTGGTGCTACGTTTGCGCTACCTAACTTATTGTCATCGGAGGATAATTGCCTCACAACCGACACGGTTGAACTCTACCGGTTACATCTTCTCACCAGAACTCCAGGAATCACCTTGAAAAGTTAGTTACTAGTGATGAAAGTTTATCGAAAAGAGTATTCTTTGTTCATATGTGCTTTATTTTAGCTTAAAATAACCCGTATTAGAAACATTATATGTTAGGATAAGTTTATCGAGTGTTTTGTTTTTTAGGATGATATATTAGTAAGTCACTTCATCATAATAGTTTGATGTGTAATTGTCGTTTTACTTGTATGCTTCAGATTTCGATTTATGCTGCTACGTAATCTTGTAAATTTGATTAATCAATATATTCTGCTATCGGACCAATCACTGCTGTCTTTATTAGATTAGTGGAATTGTGAAAATCCGTCTAGTGTGAACGGAGTTTCTATCGTGGACGGAGATTCTTCTGACATCATTCTAGTACTTAACATGTTTATATTTATTTTTGGTACCTTAAAAAGATTTAGTTGGGTTTATTTTTCTATTCGTAGAATTTTTCGGTCACTTAGGTGTTTAAGTTGCTAAACTACTAATAAATTTAGATAAATGAAAATGCTGTAAGTAATTTCCGTATTTATTTTCTAGTAGCTTCTTCTGTTTATTGAGTCCTTACTTAAAAGAATCAACTAAAGGTCCGGATGTCATTTGTTTTAGCAGTAGATTACTAAAATTTTCACTTAATGAGGACAAACATATGTATTGTGTTTAACGTTTCCTAAATGGCATGCTTAAGCCCACGTTGGAATAGTGCTAAGAAAGCCAACTTTTGTCCATGTTAATCGTATGGTAAACAGATTGTATTATCTGATGTACATTGATCACCAACTATCACATAGATCAGTTAAGTAAGCTACTGAGATGAGGTCATGCACGTTATCACTCCCTTCTAATTTTCTCTATAGACACCGTCGGTATATAAAAGTGTTGATTACCTTTAGTGACCTGTCTACGTATAAGGCAAATAACGATGAATTAAATATTGTTTCTTGCCGTACGTCGTATCATATATAAATGAAAGTTGATTATTTCTGTGGTTAAGTTACATTTTGTTGGCTAAAACATAAGGTATTTTGTTGAATACCTTGACAACATTTAGTGGTTTACTGTTTTCCGCGGACTTTCTCCAGCTTCCTTTAGAGGGGCTAAGATAAACTTCAAAAACTACTCTGTGTAATAAAACAATTTTTTTAATATGACCTAGTAGTAGCTTTTGAGATTTTTCGTTGTTCTATAAGTGTTTTGTATCCAACAAATGTATTCATCTCCTCATTCATTAACTGTATCATGTTACAGTGTAATTTCTATACAAAATTTCATTCTAAGCGGAAGTGATTTTAGACAACTCTCTGATGTGAACACATCAGATTTACAACAATTTAACATGCTGGATGAAAATCTAAATATTGTGAAATTTAGATCTTGAATTGAAATCTTTGTTAACAATTATACTTTAATATACAACAATCAATCAATCAATGCCTGTTACCCCACGTGGAGCATAGGCAGCCGACCACCATTCTTCAACCAACTCTATCCTGTAATGGGCTTTCCTTTCCAGTTCTTCCTAAGTGCTGTTCATTCTTTTCATGTCTGCCTGCGATTTCCAAATCAATGTGTTCTTTGACCTTGGGGATCTTGAGTTAGTGCTCGTCTTGTGACTCAGTTTGGGGATTTCCTCTATGCATGTCCTATCCACCTCCAGAGCATCTTCGTAATTTTTTCCCCAGCTGGATTTTGGTTGGTTTGTTCTCTGTTACTGACTGAGGTTGTTGCAGATTGTGTCTGGCCAACGTATGCGAAGTATCTTGTTCAGACAGCTGTTTATAAATAATTAGATTTTTTGGATGATGCTTTTAGTAGTTCTCCAAGTTTTAGCTCCATACAATATAACTAATTATCTTGACATTTGTATTGAAAATTGTGATTTTTATGTTGGCTGACATCTGATTTGAATTCTCTGTTTTTCTCTAATTGTAAAAATGCTGTCTTTGCCTTACCAATCTGAGCCTTCACATCTGCATCAGATCAGACCCTTCTTGTTTATCGATAACGCTGTCGTGGTATGTAAAAGTTTCCACATCTTTCAGAGTTTCTTCGTCAAGTGTAACTGAGTTAGTGCTCGTTGTTTTGTATCTGGAAACCTTGCTTTTCCCTTTGTGTATATCGAGGTCTACTGATGGCCTCAGAGGCTACTGCTACACTGTCCGTCCCTACCTGCATTTGATGTTGTGTGCGAGAGCTAGGTCAGTCATCTGCAAAGTCCAAGTCGTCTAGTTGTATGCATGTTGTCCACTGCATTTTGTACTTGCTTTGAGATGTAGTTTTCTTAATTTAGTCAACCATCAGCAGGAAGAAAGAGAGAAGGGCGAGAGTAAGCAGCTCTGTGTAACACCGGTTTCCTCTTTGAATGAATCTGTGAGCTGCCTTCCATGCAAGATTTTACAGTATAATCTTTGCAAGAATTACATATGATATAACTATCTTCTCGGGTACACACTAATGTCTAAGAAGACTCCATAATGTTTTCGTGTCTATACTGTCAAATGCTTTTTCATGGTCAAGGAAATTGATGTAAAATGGTGAGTTCCATTTAACTGATTGTTCAACAATGAACCGTGGTGTCGCGATTCGGTTGGTACACGCTCGATCCTTCTGGAGTCCAGCCTGTTGATCTCGAGGTTGGGTATCGACTGGAACTTTCACTCAGTTCAGTAACACTCTGTTGAAGACCCCACCCGAAACCCCCTAGAGTTACTTTCGATCCCATGCCTGGACAGAGGAGGAGGGTTGAGCATGGGGGGGTTAGCAACCCAATCATATAATAAACAACCTTCCTAAAAAGATGGTAACCACAAAAATCCATTATAACCATTTCGATATTCAGCACTCACTCATGATTGAGAGTTCTGAGTACAGAAAACTTAGTGAATATGTGACAAATGATGTCGATATTCCCCCTCCCCCCCCCACACACACCATCACCACCGATGTACTCTAAATGTCACCTTCTTATGTAAACAACTATTATCACTACTATTTTTATATGTTTCAGTATTAAAAACAAAGTTAAGTGAAGAGACAAAACGTTGTAATAATATTCATGAAGAGAAGAGACAACTAATTTCAAATTTTGAGTGAGTTTTTTTTTTCAAATACATTTGTAAATATCTCCATTTTTCATCAGTTTGGTAAATTTTGTTGGTTGAACATTGAATAATCTTTTACTGATTTAAGCAATTATTAATTCAAATATTTCTGGAATAATTTAACATTAATAATGACAAATTGTTATGCAATGCATTACTCACCAAAACTTTGATCTAAATCAGTTACGTGAAAGATTCTTTAAAATGTTACTATTTTAATCTTTTTCTTCAATCGCTTTTATGTACCTTTCTAATCAGGGGCCTTAATTATGCTAATTTTCAAGAACATGCTTAAAATGTACACAAATGTTTACTTAGTCTTGTATGTATTACTGTTGGTTAGAGTGAAAAATAAACCTTTACCTTTCTTTCTTTTAGGGATTGTATCAAGAGTTATTAAGAAGAGGGTGTAGTTTTTCTGAAGAGTATTTTTATGCGTTTACGAAATAAGTTAAGTCTTGTATTACTTACTTACGCCTGTTACCCCTCTCAGAGGAGCATAGGCCGCTCACCAGTATTCTCCATTCAACTCTGTCCTGAGCAATCCTTTCCAGCTGTCTCCAGTTACTGTTCATCCTTTTTATGACTGCTTCCAGCTCTCGACGCAGTGTGTTCTTTGGCCTTCCTCTTTTCCGTTTTCCAACAGGATTCCAAGTTAGTGCTTGTCTCGTGATACAGTCTGGTGATTTGCGCAATGTATGTCCTATCCATTTCCAACGTCGTTTCCTGATTTCCTCTTCAGCTAAAAGTTGGTTTGTTCTCTTCCAAAGTAGGCTGTTGCTGATGGTTTCCGGCCAACAAACATTCAATATTCTACGTAGGCAGTTGTTGATAAATACCTGTACTCTCCTTAGGATGTTTGCAGTAGTTCTCCACGTTTCAGCTACATACAGAAGAACTGACTTGACGTTCGAGTTGAAGAGTCTAACTTTGAGATTGGTAGACAGTTGTTTGGAGTCCCATATATATTTCAACTGTAGGAATGCTGCCTTTGCTTTGCCGATCCTTGTCCTTACATCTGCATCGGATCCTTCTTGTTCATCGATGATGCTTCCCATAAGTCTTGTATAACTAGTATTTAATCATAATACTAATATAAATCATTTGCTAAGTGTACTGTTTGTCCGCGTAACTACATTAAACCACTTTTGACTTAAATAATAATCTGGTTGAAAGGCTTATTCTACTCAGAAGTACATAATTGTACTGTATAAATATTTTTTTCGAAACAGACAAACAATAAACCATTTGAAAGAAGAAAATCAATCAGTTTTGAGTGAAAATAAAATTTTGCAAGAGAAGATCGCAAGGTAAGAAGTTCTGCAGGAAACAAAACTATTTTGTATATTCTCTTTTGTTGTTGGATATATTTCTATCTGCAATAGATTTATATTACAGCTGATAATGAAGCATTTGGTTTTGTTTGTATTCGTTACCTATTAGTATTAGTTGAGTAACAGTGAAAACCAGGGAGCACTGGACGACTGTTTTGTTCTAATATGGGACTCCTCATCAGTGCGCAGCTGTCCAATGCTCCTTGATTTTCAGTGGTATCTAGCCGAAATTTGTTGGGGATGTTAGATCCCCAAAACTGACTTGGTGAACCTGTTATTTTTGTGGTTTCATTGTGTAAATCTAAGTTTCCTGCTTTAGCGCCAAAAAGTTCCCTTCTCACCTTTAGTTCGTGTTTCCCACTTGGTAAGACACTAAATCTTATTGGTTCATTGTTTATTTTAGTACGCTATTTTATGACATTCTAAGGACGCTCTCTGTTTTTGTATGTATACGCATGAGTTGTGTATGTTGATGTCGTCTGACAGGCTGCCTGTGGAATTAAACACTTCTTGCTGTCTTTGGATTTCTTACTCTATTTAGCTGGGCTGGGGCGCTGTGGAATAGCTTAGCTTCCTGTTACTGTGTCGCTGGTCTTACGTTCGTTAGCAGGTATAGAGTGTCACTTAAACTCGCGAATTCTTAGCAAAATCAATCTTCGATAAATACAGTCAACTAAACTTTATATCTATCTCCACAAAACCACCGTAATTCAACTGATGATTGACTGTCAAATGTTAACAATCAACACTGTAAGAGATTGGGGCATCATATTGATTTATTTGTGCTAGGAGTTAGTTATACAGTTACAAGCAACACGGAAACTGACACCTTTATAAGTTGATATACCAAATTACATAAAAATGAGTACCAAATTAGTAGTAAAACGTATGATGATGACTGTTTCTGAGCCGTGTCAACTAACATTTCAAATTTTTAGTTACGATAACTATGCAGACCCCAACTGGGTAGTCTACATTTACAAACATAGTTCAGATCTATGTTCAGTGAATGCATAGACTAATGATATGTTTTGTTTTGTCCGACTATTTCTCTCTTCCAACTGATTTCCAAGTCAATCAACAATAAACGTCGGATATTGGCGGAAATCGAACACACAAGATACATGTTTTGTCCATCTCAAGTTAGTAAAAATTCACAATCTTATCAACCAATTTAACATCTTTCGCTAATTCCCTGCATCTAAGTCACGATTTTGTTTCCAGTGATCTTAGTAATAAAACACATTATAAGCACTATTTAATTTTAGGCATACTATACATTTGTACTTTTAAATTCTAGTTTAAGTGAACAATTAAATGCTCAGTTAAAAGAATTTCATCTCTATGAAAGAAACTCTAAAGAACAAGAACAATGTTTACAGAAACAGATTATCGATATTTCTGAAGAACTAGCCAGAATCAAAAGTAGGTTATTCCTTTGAAATTAATTTACAATTTAATTTAGTTAGAAACAATCAAAAACAGCAAGTTGTACTGAATAAATTTTTGATTGATTTTATTTCGTCCGGTTCTCATCAGCCGCTACATACAGCCTTGTAATATTGCGAAATTGCTATTTTAAATGAATATAGTTTTGTAGATGACATTTTTCATTTATTTGTTTTTGTATTCGTCACAGATTGACCTCGGTAAGGTATTACTGAAAACCAGGAATCACTGGATAACTGTTTAGTTCTAGAATGGGACTCAACAATACACATCCAGTCCTGCCCAATGGTGTAAATAGTTAAGCATTCGCCATGAACATGTCCCTAAAAGTCTACTATTAAAAAATTATGAGAGCGCTAAACACTGCTATCTCTACACATTTCGTTGACCCAGGAAACAGGTTGACATTCTGAGATCATTCAGTGTTTAATAGACAAACAGCTATTGTTCTTCAAACCTGTTCTGTATGTTCAAAAGGAACCAGTCATCAATCATTCTTTGCCTTGTTTGTTTATATCATTCTTCTTACTTTTCAAATGTAATTCATCTTATTATTCTATTGTTGCTACTACCTTGATGTACTGGTCGGGATTGCCAATCGTCATGAACCAGTCGAGCCATTCTGACCGAAGTAATCGATCCTTCAAGTCATACCGTACTAGACAGGGCGGTTAAAAAACGGTAAGACTAAAATCAGCAAACCTAAGTCTAACGCGAAGTCGTACTACCGGCTGTACGAAAATGTGGCTGCAGTAAAATGTTCCTCCAGAGGGGACCGGCATGAAAGCGATGCCACTTTCCCACTAAGAAAAGTTGGTATTTGGAAAGTTTGGCCCTAAAACTTTACATCTCACTTTACCTTACGGATTCCCGTCTTTGGTGATAAGGCTCTTCTAAGTAAACCATTTGTAAAAATGTCGTGTGTGACCGGTATCAAGAAGTTATTCCTTGGGCACTACTGTCACACGTGTGCTTTTAATGTACGAACATTATATCAAATCGGTAAACTAGTTTTAATAGCTACAACCCTAGAATCTTTTGTGATGTATGTACGGTGTCTCCGAAACATGCATACAGGACCCAAGCCTAGTCATTCACTTGACTCCACCTGGGCAATACTTGATAACTGTTCTGACTCATCAAGGACACTGCCTATTAGTGGGACTTTTCTCCGAAAAGGACGAGTCTATGATCCACTCTAGAAGATTGTGTCGATACACAGAACACTTCCATGAACAGTTCAATTGACCCTCAGCTACTCTCCGTCTACCAACCATCCTCAAACAACCTGAGTGGAAAATTGACACATGTCCCACAACTCTTAGTGACGTTAAAAAAGCTATAAGTAGTTTGAAGCAAGATAAGGCTGCAGGATCTAATAGGTTGACTCCAGTTATCTTTAAGGACGGTGGTTCACTATAATAGACAGGTTGACTAACGTAATATACAAAGTGTGGGAACTGAGAACCATCCCATCTGACTAGTCTCGGTTACTGATCATTTCGGTTTACAAAATATGACAGAAATAGTTTTGTAATAACTACGGTGGGATCAGTTTGATTGACATAATGTCAAAACTATCAGCCTCTGTAATCATCCGACGTTTATCCGACACTACATAAGTACAAACTAAAGAAAACTAGGCTGATTTCAGGCCTGGGTGAAGATGCATTGACCAAATATTCACTATACGCTAGATTCTATAACGTAGGCATACTTATCAACAGTAGTCCGACAGTAGTGACATTCTTCGACTTAAATGCGAATTTGACTCTGAAGATCATGAAGTTTTGTGGCAGTCTTAGTCAACAAAAGACACACCTCATAAAGACTCCCTACTCGAATGTGACTGATCGAGTTACAGCTTATGGCGAGCTGTCACGAGGACTGTCAACTTCAAGTGGGGTTCGTCAGGGTCACATCTTGTCTCCTTTGTCATGTAACTTCGTCATAGATGTCCTCTTAGAATCTTCAGTTCACTCATTTATTTCTTTAGGGATTATTCTCTTTCCAGAAAGCCTACTTGTCGACTTAGTAGTCGACTATATGGTACTATTCAGTAATGACGCTGACAATATGCAGAGTTTCCTGAACACCTTGAGTAACATCGCAAGCATATTAGACATGCGCTCCTCTTCCTCTGAATGCACAATGTTACTTTAGGACTGATCTGCATTATCGCCTAGATTAGTTGTGGGGAGTGAAGTCGTTTAGTGGGTCAACCACTTAACTTATCTTGGAAGTCTCATCAACCCTGATGGGTTGGTGTCTGACGAAATCACAGTCCTTATTCAGGAAGCTCGCTTACCTTTTACTAACCTACGTCACTTGTGGTATAAACAAGATATCAGTCTCTCAACGAAAGACTGTATTGCGTAGCAATTTGGCCTGTTTTAACATATGGATATGAAACATTGGTCATGAAAAATAGATGTTGGTAGGTTTTAGGTCTTTGATCATAGTAATCTTCGCACTATCACCCGTGGAATGGCCATCATGGAATAACCAGATTAGTAATATTGATACTAGATAGAGAGTGGTAGGAAAGCTTAGTACATCAATCAATCTTCCATCGACTGAAATAGTTGGAACATGTGTTGCGAATGCTCTACCACCGACTGCTTTATTGGTCGATGTAGGCTGGGATACGAGTAAGGTGAATGAAAGGTAGGGGCGGTCTATGAAGTCTTTGACTGTTAGTCTGTGCGATGTTTTTAGATGTCGACTGAGCTTCGTCCATGTTACATTCTCAATTATCGTTAGTTTCTTTCCATCGTCTTATTACGTAATCGCTTAACTCCTCCCGCTGCTCCTTCGATCGCTGTTCTGAAAGCTTCTTTCGTGTTTTGTATGCATATTGGTAATTTTCTATCCAACCTTCAATTTTTGTTTGCCTATTCTCAATCCCAACCAACTTTATCTCTATAATTATATTAGACCTTGTTTGGAATATAAATTTTGAAATATCATAGGGTTGTAACCAGTAGTTGATGAAGACCAAACGAGATAAAACATATCGTCACACTATTCTGAACAGCTCGTTGTACTTGCTCTATTCAATTTAGTACAGTTTTATATAATCTCTACTATTTATTAATACTCACTACACGTTTATTTGCTATGCTGAATGTTACACTTGATTGTAAGACTCTGTTGGTTGGAAGTTGAACATTCATAAGATTGAGTTATATCATATTATTAGCATTAAGATGCAAGTGTATCCATTTGACGATCCCAAAGTTGGAGGAAACTAATTGCCTGGATCTGTGCAAGCTAACACAGAAATGTAATTTGTTTTTATAAAAGTGATTATTAGTATTGTATATGCACCATATTTTCCTCATACACTCGTTAACGCATATTTGGTTAGTGTTGTTTAAGCACACTAAAAATGACATTGTACTACTACTATTTCCCTCTAAGGGTCCTCTCACACTTCTATTGTGGCTCATAAATATACATTTCTACATCACTGTTCTCTGGTATTAATTGATCATTGCCTATTGTTATGATCAATCCGTGGAAATCACTCTAACCTTGTCTGCTACTGATTACTGAATTTCACGTTTCTGTATACAATATTCCTCATATCATCATTTTTGTTTCTGGATATCGTATTTGGACATAAGAATGTAGTGTGGCTTTAAGAATGTAACATTTTGATTCAGGTTTTCTGCTCTTCCAAATACAATATACTATGTAAAACTCTTCATGTGTTTAGTGTATTTATGCTAACTGTTAATTTTTGACTGTTTATTTTCGTGTGTTAACTCATTGTATTCCGCAGCCGCTACAGATTCTACTACAGTACACATATGTATAAAAAAGTTTCTTATATAAGTAGATTATTATGTTCGGATCTACCCGTTGATTTGTCATGGACTGAAGTTGACACATGTGCATCTTGAACGGACTGCCTCTATATAGCGATGATTCATAAGAATTATTTGAGTCAAATTGTGATTAGCAAGCGGAATTTAGATTGCGCGTTTCGTCCTATTTTGGACTCACCAGCTGAATGTGCCTGCGTCTGAGTGTTGACGTTTATATCGAGACTCGAACTCAGTTCGTTTCGTGCCAAACGCCAAACTCGCTTCCCGGAATTCGCTTTTTAGTCACAATCCAACTCAAAGATTCACATTTATCTTTAATTTTTCAATAAATGTATTAATAGATCCATAGTTTGAAGTTTTATCTGCATTTTTTTCAAATAAGAACTGAATAATCATTTGAATACATCGTTGGAAATGGGGAAGCAAGAAATATTTGAGTTAAAAACTTTAAAGTAGGTGACTTTTATTTCTTTTTAAGGATCATTTACTACATTGTTTTGAAGATCGCTTTTATTTTTCAGACTAATATTAACTAATAAGGCGTCTAGTATCACGGAACACTAGACCGATTTTTCGTCCTGATTAGTGCTCCTTAAGAGTTTGTATGTACATACTTCGTTCCAAAAAAGACAGGAAACTACAATTTGGTTTCGATTTTCTTCCTTTCTGGTTTATACATAATAATTTTTCAAGCTACTAAGTTGCACATAAAAACACCAACCAAGGTTGTGATAGACTAACAGTTCTTTTCAGATACTTTCAATACAACGGTACCATAAACTGATTACCTTTTTGCTTTCCCCCAAGTCCCAGATACGGTAATAATGCCTCCTTTAATATTCTGTTAACCTCCGTTTCACTTTCTGTAACTGCCATTAGTATTTCTTTCTGTTGCTTTGTATGCAAACCGACTAATCTGGATAGGATGTCGGCTTTCCCGTATATTTTTGTCACCTGGTACTTATTCTTGAAATCGCGACTTAACAGCAAAATTACTCAATCTTGTGACTGGTTTGCTGTGTATATCGGGGGTGTCATTCTTGAATTCGAAAACTGCCAACAACGATTTGTGGTCGGTTAAGAGCGTGAGCTGACGGTCGAACAGCATCTTGTGAACTTTTCTTACAATAAAATGATGAAAAAAGCTCTTTTCTCTGTTTGATTATAGTTCCTCGTTGTTGTTGTTAATGATCCTGATAGGTGGACAATCACTTTCTCAAGTCTATCAGGAAACTTGTAAAAAAACAAATCATGTTCCTAAGTTCGAAGCATCTGACGAAACCGTTAAAGGGGGACGCTGGATTTATTAATTATACACTTATCTCAGATTTCCGAGATCTGTAGATTATTTTTGTCTTAGAATTTTACTTAATTTAGACCACTGCGTCACCATACGATCCTTGTAAGATGCTTGAAATCTTGGAAACTATGTAAGATGTAATCTGTTTCTATTTTCCAATTGACTAAAATCTTAATATTCATTAGAAATACAATACAAAGTAATGTAAAATGATGGAGAGAATTCACATGATGTGTTGTTAAGTACTTCGTGGTAAATAGTTTAATTGCGGATCTTTGATTGACATTCTGGACAACGCCAACGTGAATTAAGCATTTACGGTGTTGCCGAGAATAACAGTGAAATCTACACAGTTAAGTCTTTCAGTTCAGCAAACTCATCAATGCCATCACTCAATCAGTCAGTCAGTTAATCAGTCCCTGTTACCCCACGTTAAGCACAGGCCGCGAACCAGCAGTCTCAAACCAACTCTATTCTGTAATTGGCTTTCCTTTCGAGTTCTTTTCAAGTGCTATTTATTTTCATCATGTTTGTTTCCAATACCCGACGCAATGTGTTCTTGGGTCTTCCTTTTTTCCTCTGACCTTGAGGATTCCAAGTTAGCTAACCAAGAAAAACCATTTTAGCCATCACTTACATATGCCCGTTACCTCTCACAGAGGAGCATAGGTCGCTTACTAGTATTCTCCATTGAACTCTGTCCTGAGCAATCCTTTCCAGCTGTTTCCAGTTGCTGTTCATCATTTTAATGTCTGCTTCCGATTTTCGACGCTTTGTTCTTTGGCCTTCCTCTTTTCTGTTTCCAAGTTGGATTCCAAGTTAATGCTTGTCTCGTGTTGCAGTCTGATTTCTGCAATGTATGTTGTTTATAAGTACTTGTACCCTTCTGATGATGTTTACAGTAGTTCTCTAGGTTTCAGCTCTTTACAGCAGAACTGTCTTGACGTTCGAATTGAAGAGTTTGACTTTGAGGTTGGTTGACAGGAGGAGGGTTGGGCATGGGGCTAGCATTCCCATCTCAGAAAACATAAGCTTGCTAATAAAACGCCAACCAGATTAAACAAACTTTAACCATCAATACCATAATAATAATAATAATACTTTCTACAATTTTATTATTAACTGTTCACACCCTATCCCTCCATATTTTTGTATTTGCCACAAATAGGGATTCACAAAATGATTTATGTAAACAATTACAAGGAAAACTTCAAGAAATGGAAAAAGAGTTCAATGTTGAACAGCAGAATAAAGTGAGTCTGTACATGAATATTTGTTCATATAACTTCATTTAAATGTTCAATGTTTATTTAAACTTCTTTTCTAACTACTGTGATTGGATGATATAAGGAGGATAGTACTATAGTGAAACTAGGTAAATTATTGCATAAAACAGTAACTATGTTTAGATTCTTGTGAATTGATGTATGTAAGGAAAATGTTGTCTAAGTCACTGCTTTAGTATCATGTAAATTAAAGTAGTAAATTAGGTGATTATTACTATGAACCAGATTCACCAAGTTTTGACTACTCCCAATCGATACTAGATTCTTTTTTTATTTTAAAAGTGTTTACAGGAATATCTGAAATAATTTGACTACTCAGTTAGTATTTAGTAAGTACATGAAACTTATGTAATCCACCCTACTCGAACACTACTTGGTGAGTCAGAGCTCATGGCAAATTGTCATCAGCACTGTATGCCGCAAATAGTATTCGTTAAGGCTTTTACGTATACTGTACTAGAAATTACACTTCCTTCATGTATCTTTTCAAAGATTGGCATCCTACCAAGAGGCCCACTTATCAACTTAAATTATAGTTTTATTTAGCGAAGAGGTATATACGATATACAGTCTTACCTATACGTTAATGCCAGCATGTTTAGGATGGGTTCCTCATGCCCTGAATGCTAAGCTCTACTTCCGGACTGGTTCGTATTATTACATAAATCAATCATAGAGAGTGAAGACGTTGAGTGGAATGACTATTTCGCTTATCTTAGAAGTCTCACCAGCTCTGTTGAATTTGTGTCTGGAGAAATTTTGACTCGGTTTAATAAAATTTATTTTACATTTGATAACTAGCATCACTTATGGCATAGGCGAGATATCCATCTACCAATCCTAAGTACGCTGGCCAATTAGCTCTCTATTGATCTATGGCAGTGAAAATAGATGATATGTGTAGCATCCTTGTATTTGATCGTAAATATCCTCGAAGCACCGCTCGTCTATCGTGGAATGTACAAGTAATACTGAGGTTAGCCACAGAATACATAGGTAAAGCGGAAATATGTTTAACAAGGTTGTGAACCTTTACCAACTGGGGTAGTTGGAAAATGTAATACTTATGCCCAACTACCGCCTTTGTTACACGATGCTGGGTAGTGTAGCCGTCGGTTGTAAAGGAACTGTAATAGGAAGAAGTAAAACATTGCGTCAGTCCACGAAGTTGTTGGTTTTTGATGTGAGCAGTGTTGGTATGTACTGACTACGTGATTGGGGTATGCGGAATAATTGCAATCAGTGGGTAAAGACATTGGTTAAAATGACTGAGAATTTGTCAGTGGAGTGAATGAACTTACTCCTCATTTTCTTCTAGGTCTTATGTCCCCTTCCCATTATTCTATCACACACTTTTGTTTTATTTCTCCTTGTTAAATTATATTGTGGCACTAGTCTTGCTCATTTCTTGTATTATATAGTGGTGTGGAAAAACTGAGTGAATGTGCCAAGCCCCACGTTGTTCATATTCGATTTAAATTGGTGAATTCAAGTCTCAATGCAACATTAGTTTCAGTGAAATTCACTACGCATTTGTGTCTATATTTTTGGCCACACCTGTTGTATGAGGGTACAAATAATGTTACCGCTATTTAAAAACTGTAGTAAGTAGACTGAATTCTAAATCTGGAACTTGAAGTGACCTGATATCGCATGGATTGTATTTTTCGAGTTAAGTGGTTGGAAGTAGTCAGCATGAAACCCTACTTGACTTAGTTTTTGTGTTAGTCGACGTTTGTCATCAAGGTGTATATTCACTTTTTGTTACTACTCAGTAATCAATCACTTTAACTATTTTAGTTCTTCAGGATGTCACTGACATCCTGAAGAGCTCAATAGCATGTGTTTGAATTCTAGAAGAAGAATCAATTCACCAAAGATATGCCTTACTAATAAGTGCCAACTTTAATACGGAACCAAGGTCAAACAGGGGTTTTGTCAACTACATTCAACCACTTAAAAATTTATTCTCTTTTAAGCTATAATAAAATATACTGAATAGTTAGTTTGAGATCGGTAGCATTTCGGGGAATTTTTAAAAAAATATAACTATAATCTCGATGACATAATCTTTCAAGAAAAACAACACATTTATGCTTTTTCTTTTCCCTTACCACAGAAATTAACACTAGAAAAAGAATGGAAATTGTCACTTGAGAAAAAAGAGTTGGAATTTCAGCAATATAGGATTCAAACGGATCAAAGAATTGAACAACTTACATTAGAAGTCGAGCAGAAAGGTTAATGTTACTTAGATATTTTTTCCTTACACTATTAACTCATAATACGCAGGCGATATAATCCTATTCAGTGAAGATGCTGACAATAAGCAGTCGTTTGAGCACTTTGAGTAACATCGCAATCACATTTAGGGTGTGTTCTCTTCCTTTTAAGTGTAAAATGTTACTCCAAGGCTGGTCTTCATCATCGCCTGGATTGGTCGTAGGGAGTGAAGTGGTTAAACGCGCCCTGTTACTCGATGTCGGCCGGAGTAGAAGTAGGACTGAATAAAGATAACAGAGGCCAAACTAAAACTTAGTACCAGTTAACGAAGTCTTTAACTGTTAGTCTATGCCATGTTTTTGGATGTCAACTACTTGATTGGGGTCCGCGTGATAATCATGATGGGCGACTCGAGACGCTGGATAATATAGCTGAGAATAAGTAACAGTGGTGCAAGTGTATTCACTCTTTATCTAGATTTTAAGTTCTATTATACTTTCGTACACACCTTTACTTTGTTCTTCTGTATTGAGTTTTCTTGTTTTGTTATTTTTGTAAATTTGTCGTCGTTCTAATGTGGTTTGACAACTTGAACTCATTTGCATACGTGTCGGGTTCTACGTTGTTCATGATTGACTTTTTATACATTGCAGTTTAGTCATAAGGTGTTCGTTGTCTTTTTATATAACATCAGCGCCTACTTCAAAATGTAGTGAGGCACTAAAATTTGATTACAATTTACTGATTGTTTGTTCTGTCATCATGAACTTAGATTGGCTATATTTCCATGACTGTTGTCTATCTTTTTACTTAATAACTTAAACAAGAGATCAGTTGCAATATATCTATTAGTTGACATGTATATTGATTATAAGTCTGCAAAATATCTCTGATTTCTTTGTGTTACTAATCTGATTGTAGTTTAATGAAATACTCAATCGTATGTATGTGCATGTATGTACAACGTAGAAACTGGCACACATGTAGATTGGTGAAAGTTTACCACATCTCAGCAGCATAACAAGATTAATACCAAATCAGTACAATTATTAATCATTTCAACAGTAGTAAGAGAAAAGTATTGACATACAGAATATGGTACAGGATGGGGAAGGGATTATTTCTTTTAAGAAAGGTACCAAATAATTTTAAGGTCACAATTTGAGAGAAGACAAAGCGTGAATGTACCTAAGCCACTGTGACAGATTCTAAGTTATGTCACTCATAGTCTCCAACCGTTGGTTATGACATTCGCGCGGAATCTCAACCAAGTAGTCTACATTTATCAACACGGCTCATATGATCGATATGTGTGTAATCGAACAGTGTGTCATTAAATATAGTGACTTACTAATACTGCATTAGTCTTTTGTTGTTTTTCTCTCGTGGATTATTTTAACTTGCAGTATTTTGTTTCATATGTACAATTAAGCATTCTGTTGATGACATCCATTTCTAAAAATCATTACATTCAATTATATTCTTCATAATGAACATTTAAGTATTTCATGAATACAGTGAACTTTTAGAACATGAAATAAATAAACTAAATACAAGATTTTATTGAAATGTATATTTCTGATAAAAGTCAATGTATAATTGTAAACACGATGCCATTTCGATTAAGTTACGGTCAAAACATCCTTACAAAGTCATACAATGATTTGTTCATTTTTAGTAAATTAGCGTTAATCAACAGTTGTGAAGGAAATAAAAGAATATTCATTATGTGGATTTTATATAAACTTTATGTATTTATTGACAATTCTTTCTTATTTCGGTAGTATATTTTAATCTTTGCTCAAGTTTTATTCTGATTAAGTTAGTGAAATGGTCTTATTATAGAATACTAAACAGGGTTAAGATAAATTCATAATAAAATGTGAATTCATTGAGTATATTGAAGGAATGTCATGTAAGTCGTGTCCATTAAAATAAATATTATACACATCAATCACAAATACCTACACGACCATTTACCAATCTTGGTACCACGAATCGATCTGAATCAGACAGCCACTAATCGCCTGGAAGCAATGGACAGCTGCTTCGTCTTAGTACGGGTTTTCTCAGCAATGCGCACCCACGACCTTGGACAAATATACTAAAAATCAAACATTCGATTTGCTTTTTTTAAGAAAAACGAATTTTACTGCAATTAGTCCCAGCTTCCAGTGAAATATTATCAGTGACCAATTACAACATAACTGTTATTTAGTTTATCTTTACTCCGTTGAAAATATTTCTTTCATCAACTCTGTCATGACTCGAAAATCGTATGACCAATTTGTATGCTTACATGACTGCCTTTTAACTACAAGCCACCCCAATGCCTTGAAGTGAAGAAGTCAAGACAACTGAGCCGACAACTAGACAGAATCAATTTAAATTTATAGCAATCTCTTATATATAATTAAAATGCATTTGGATCTCCCTGTTGATTTATTATGGACTGAAATGGATTAGTCTCTGTTGCCATATGTGGATGTTGAGCGGATATAGCGATAGTTCACAAGTAATATTTGAATATGAACATCAACACTGGAGTGCTGATGATATAGGATTCTTTTCATAACTTCGAAATTTGTTGCCTGTTAATTGCCACTTAATTCTTACGTAACAGTCTTGACCATCAGATTTCTTGTAGTTACTTTGTGGTTTTTTTTCCTAATAGATATTATGTAATGAACAATACACCAATCTATTCTATTATCATTTGTATACTTTAAAAAATATATAATTACCCTTCGTGTCTTGATTGCTTTGCTAATTAGTCGTAATTACTAGTATAAACACCTTTGAAACTTAATTTCGCTTGCTGTTTGTTTACAAATATATTCTATTTATATCTTACATACACTCGGCACCTAAGTCTTGTGAATCTATTCGTTCTTCTCTGGACGACTTGTAAGGAGTGAGACAGTTATATGTCAGTGATAATAGATGGTCGTTACGCAATATCACAAATTGATGGAAGTGGAAATTCTATCGTTGAATGGCGGCCCAGTGGTACAGATGGTTAGGTGCTCGCCAATCTGAAGCTCCTGGTGCGGAGTCTAGGGTGCATGCTTCCGAGGAGTCCCATAATAGGACGAAACAATTATCCAATAGTGCTCTCTGGTTTTCAAGGTTACCACACCAACATCTTTCTGTGATATATTCAGTTAACAAAAATGCCAATCTCCACAAACTATCTCAGTTCAATAAAAAAAACTGTAAAATTACTATTTAACCCACCAACAATTATTTGATAATGATTTTAAAACAATTACAAATTTATGTGTAGATGTATTAGTGTAGAGATCTGATGAAAAACTATTTTAAAAGAAATTTCTTTGCTCCTTTCGTGCTTTCTTAATGCCTGAATGGGAATTTTTCGTTACTTTATGCATAAATAAAACCTAACCAACCAATTAGGAAATTAACATCAATGCAGACATAAAGTAACAGTGACTGTGAACTGGAGTATGTATGTATGCATGATCAACAAAGAAGTTGTCACACATGTGCATCGCTCGAAGTCGCCATACCTCCAAGGCACAGAATAATTAACATCACATTTGTAGAAGTTACTTCATTGATAATAATAATAAAAACAAGAAGAGTGAACATATAGGGTATAGTTCACGGAGAAAGAGATGGAGCGTGGAAAGTTAGGAAATAATTTCAAGCTTACGATTTAAGGGATGACAAAGAGTGGATATACCTTTGTTAGTGTGACCGATCCCGAGCCATGTAACTCAACGTTTCCAACACTACTGGATACGGTATTCGCGCGAAGCCCTACCACGTAGTCTGTACCTACCAACACAACTTAAAACAGTAGTCAGTGGCTTCATGGACTGATGCCATGTTTTAGTTTGGTTGCTCCTAACTCTCTTCCATCCTACTCCTATATCAGACAATATCGAGCGAGAACTGGAGTAACGTATGTACAATTGATTAACCATAATTCATCAATGGAAAATGTTATACTAACAGTTAATGTGGTAAACGGGAGGATAAGCCAAAGGGAATATGATAATAAGAAGAAGAGTAAAATATACACTTTGTACACAACTAAAATAATACAAATAGTCTACTGTAAAACATATTATACTCTTACTACTTATTACACTAATATGAATGTCAATTTCTTTTTGTCACTTTTTTTTTTACAAAAAATCTTCTAGAAAGAGAAAATAGTGTTTTACACGAAGAACACCGTCGTATTATGGGGACGATGAAAGAGGAAATTAATCAATTAACTAATACTGTGAATAATTCAAATTCTATTAGAACAGAACTGGAAAATCAAGTTCAAAAATATCAACAAGAGGTTAAAAGTATTTTAGTTTTCTTCTGTTTTATTTTTCAGTAAATGTAATCAAATGAAGTTTTCGAATTAAAAATTGTTTGAATTTTATTTTATACTACATAACATGTAGAAATGTGTACATCTATTCTTTCCTCTGAGATCGGGACTTTTGATCAGTTTACATTTAAATGAAGAGATGAGCTTGGCTTCAATGCAAAGTTGTAGTAAACGCTAGATAGTGTCCATATACAATTGACTGGGACACATTTACTGGAGCAATGATTGACGGTGTATAAATGAGGATTTATATAGGGGATTCTATCAGATGAACCAACTTACTCAAATCAAAATAATGGAGGTGTGTATTTACTTATTTAAAGACGAAATTTCGTTACAAATTGGCACTAAAATTCTATGTTCCACACAAGTACAAAAGTGATATTGTGAAAAAAGTAGAGTAGGGAATTATGGGGGAAAAAGGGAAAATTTAATAAGACAACGTGAAAATTACAAGTCAAGAGATGTAGCTTGGATAGAAATACAGACATGAAGATTTTATTCTCATTAAAAGAAGCCATCACACTTTTATGAAGATTATAACAAACACTGCAGCAGAGTTGCCACTTGTTTTTAGTCTGCACCATATCTGATAGAGACTCAAGTCACTGATTTATACTATTTCTAGGACACCAACCTGGAATTCGGGACGAACCAACAGATGATGCCGGTCCCATAAAACTTTCTTTCATCCTGCAGCACCATGTCATAAACTGACCACCTTCGCTTTTTCCAACCAGTTCCAGCATCGGTAAATGCATGATATAGAAAAGGCTATAATGACATTCGTAAAATATGACCTAGCCATCATAGCCAGTGTTTTAAGATGGTGAGACTAATTGAGTTGTTATCACTGTCCCTGAATACACGATGTCGAACCTCAGCATTACTAACATGATGTTTCTACCTGATGTCAACAATCTTTCCGAGACATCGATGGTCGAATACTGAGAAACACCGGATATTCTCAACCTGTAAGTGTCCATAGACATTATTCAAGCATTCCTTGCAGTCATACATAAAAATAGATATACAAATAATCAGAATTTATCCTTATGTTGAACGGTGCATATAATACTCTGATTCATGTGAATACTTCTTAAAAATCCCGAAAATCAGATGATAATCTGTCATATTTTAAAATTATAGTTTAACAAGTATGAATAAACAGAAGTTATTTGAATATCGTTTTTAATTTTTTCATTGTTAGTGAATTATTCATTGAAACTCAAATATGTTGCTATTTATTACTGATATAAACTATAGTAGTTTATCAGTACCTAGAAAATACGATTAAAATAGTTAAATTTAAGGTATTCAATCTGTTTCAGTCACTGAATGTTAGTTTCGATTGTTTGTTAATTATTATAACATAAGATAAATAGTAGTCTTATCTCGTATTCTCCTTAACACTTAATCACCCTGTTGTTTATTTGTTTTTGGACTGAGTGATTATTAGCCTGTTTCCAACAGTAGATGACTTACTGTTATGTTGGTATGATTGTTCTCTTTAGATCGTACAATTTATACTGTATTATGTATCTATATTATCGACTTTTAATTTGATATTTTTTGATGACAAGTGAATCAATAGTATTCAAGTTATTATGTGATAAGTTAAAAGACTCCTCGATAAACGTAAACATTTTCGTTCAGGATTTCACTTTTTCAATAATAATCTATACGTCATTAGATGATTAGCTAGAAGTGAATTTCGAGAAATTATTGTTGTTTAAAATTTCAGTTAATGTTGATTCTCAATAGAATATATTTGTAAATAATCTCAGCGGATGAAATGTAAGAAAATTCCATCGTCTGGTTCGGCAAGCTGGTCCGAGCTTCTTCAGGGAAATAACCAAGATCAAAAATAATCAAATGTAAATGTAATTAAGAGGTTACATTTGATTACGAATATCCAATCGCATACACAGCATGAAAATGTTACATGAAGAAACTCGGACCAGCTTGCCGAAAGAAACGTTGAAATTTTCTTTAGTTTCATCCGCTGAGATTATTTACAAACATATTTTATTCACTGTAAATATTTTCATTCATTTTTGGACGAAAATTCTTATAAAACGTCTGATTCTGTCTATGGGATTCAATAGGGTATGAATGCTGGCTACCGCACTTCCATATTCTTTAAAAAATAAGTTGTCTTTATCGTCTATTATCTATAAACATAGTAAAATTCGTTTAAATGTGATATTTCATAAATATGGAATTTCATGAAGAAACTGCCTGAAAATCAAACGCATTATACTTAACTAAACAACTATAGATTAGCTCACATGGCTTTTAGTAACATACTTTGTGTGTGGGGGGGGAGGTAACTAGTAATAACAAACGGAGTAGATTCCGAACTTGCGAACTAATGGTTAGCATTTGAATATATCAGTTTCAGAAACATTAACTGAATCATATTATTGTTTTAGATAAATCATTATCAAAACTGTTAAATTATAATGATCCCTTTTGGATTATCTGTATATTAATAAAATTATTCACTAAATCATCTTACTAACTGACCATTATGTTTCTCTAGGTTAAACAACTTTATGTTACAATTGAAAAAGAATGTTGGGAAAGAGATGAACTAAGCTCTACATTAGCTGAAACAAGAGAACAACTAATGAAACTAACTAATTCTTCACAAAAATCTCAATCAGATCAGAAGCAACCTAGTATATATGAAAATCAGAAGGATACTAGTTTATTACCACCAATAACTTCACCGTCGATAAAGTCAGAACAGTCTGCTAAACGTACAGTATCGAAAAGTTCAAAGACTATCAGTTCCAACAATGGTATTGCCAAACGTTCTTTACAAAACTCCAGGTAGGACTTTATGAAAAAAAGTCATTAATAACTGCATAAAGCGTTAAATACATTGTCAAATGAATTAATTCATGACTGCCCTTTTGTTTTCAAAAAACATTGAATCGTTTATTTATAATTAGATTATACTTAAAATCATAAGCACAACTTAGGTTAGTTGTATTGAAATTTATATTTCGTACCAATATTAGGAAACGTTTATCATGAATCTTTGATGTCCTAAGTGTTTGTTACTTTTGAATTAAAACTAGAATGCCCCATGCCAAATTATGAACGCCTTACCATCAAGAGAGACTTCAACACTTAACAGTTGTAATCAGATCATGACGCAAAGCACTACTAAAATTAGATCTGCTTGAAGCCAATAGATGGCATATTTCTATGCCAAACAAGTATAACACTACGAGTCAGAGCATATTTCACACCACTGTAAACGCGCTATCCTGTTTGACATGTAGGTAACATAATTCAGTTACTAGATAGTGTACAGCGTACTTTGGTTTGAGATACTATGTTTAGTAGACATTATTGATATTACTCAGCTCCCCATTTCAAAGTGGAAGGGGGATCTAAACCTTTTACTAGCTGAAAGTTTAATATCATTAACCACTGTTGTGTGATATCACAAGTCGACTGGTGATGTCAGACAGTCAGTTACAACGTAGAACTTGGTACATGCGTACATCAGTTCAAGTTGCCATGCCTCAATTAGCAGATAGAGATTAAATTATCGGACCAAATCACAGAGGAGGGGAGGTAGTAACAGAGTAAGTACTAATGGAAAGGCATAGAGATCAGAGATGAGATTTGAAATATAAAAGCGATTCAGTAAAGAGAAAATTATGAGCTCAAAAATTAGAATTTGGAGGAAGACAAGGAGTGGATGCACCTGCGCCATTGCCAACGATTTTGAACCATATCACCTAAAGCCTCTAACCATTTGTTACGATCATCGTGTGGGCCCCAACCAGGTAGTCTACATCTATTAACATGACTCAGCCCAATTGTCAATGACTTCATGGATTGGTGCCATGTTTTCGTTTGGCCACCCCTAGCTTTCTTCCAGCCTACTCCTACAACAGACAACATAGCTCGTCGAGGTAGACGGTGGTCAGGCATACGCAACACATGTCCTAACCACCTCAGCCGGTGAAGATTCACTACTTCATCAATAGCCTTACCATATTTACCTAGTACTCTATTCCTAACCCACGTGTTGCTTACTCAGTGGTCCCAGCAAACACGAGGAATGTATCGGAGACATCTATGATTGAATACTAAGAGCCTACGAATATCCACTATCCTTAAAAGCCATGTTTCGCATCCATAAAGTAAAACGAATCTGATTGCTGCGCAGTAAACGCGTCCTTTCGTCAGTGAACGAATGTCTCGCCTATGCCACTAGTGACGCAAGTTGGCGAAAGTTGATCGGGCCTTATGTATACGGGCCGAGATTTCATCGGACACCAGACCGTTAGGACTGATGAGGCTCCCGAGATAAGTAAAACGGTTAACACATTCAATAGTTTCACTCCCTATCACTAACTTCGGTGCCGAATTAAGCCAGTCCTGAAGCAGCATTTTGCATTTGGATGGGGAAAATCGCATCCCAAACATGCTTACGTTCAAGTTTAAGGTAATGAAAAAATTATGCATTTTATCAGCATCTTCACTCAGTAGAACTATATCATCGGCATATTCTAAGTCAGTAAGTTTATCTCCTGGAAAGAGGTCAACCCCAGAGCAATCAGACGATGACAATGTTAACTCTAAAAGTATGTCCATGATAAAATTAAATAAAAATGGGTAAAGCGGACAACCATGACGAACACCACTAGAAGTGATCAGTTCCGACTACAATCTGCCACAAGCTCTAACACGACGTGTGGTGTTCGAGTAGAGAGCTTGTATAAAATTAATGTACTTCTCCGGCACGCCTTTCAATGACAGACATTGCCACATAACCTTACGATCAATAGAGTCAAACGCCACCTTAAGGTCAAGGAATACAGCTATTGTTGAGCGTCTAAAAGTGTGCCTATGTTCTAGAACCTGAGTGTGAATATTTGGTCTATACAACCACGTCCGGGTCTGAAACCACCTTGGTTTTTTCGAGCTTGCTCTTCACGAGCTTTAGTTAGACGTCGAAGTATTACTGAAGCTAATATTTTAGACTCTATATTCGTTAAACTGATTCCTCGGTAATTGTTACACGAGGACTTCTGTCCTTTCTTATAGACCGGAATGGTTAGTGTTCGAGACCAGTCAGATGGGATTACGTTTAGTTCCCAAATTCTAGCCAAGATCTCAGTTAATCTCGCTGCTACAGCTGGACCACCTTTCTTAAATATCCCAGGGGTCAATCCATCTGGTTCTGCCGCTCTCCCTTGCTTCAAGTTTCCAATAGCTTTCTCAACCTTACTGAGACTTGGGGGACCAATGTTAATTTGCCATTCAGATTGTTTGGGGATGGTGGGCAGCAGGGATGACGCCATGGGCCAGTTGAACTGTTCCCTAAAGTGTTCTGCCCATCGGTCTAATCTTCTGGATTGACAGTGAATAGTGGAGCCATCTTTTTCGGAGATAGCTCCACTTACAGTTGGGTTTCTGATACCCATTTCCTTGATAAGTCTGAACAGTTGCCTAATGTTACCTATTGCCGCTGCCTTTTCCATCTCTTTAGCTTTCGCCACCCAACACTGATCACGACCATTGCGTAAGCTTTTACTCAGTTTGTGTTTAAGTTGCCTTCGTTCCTCATCATGATCACAACCAGACGGGATGTGTTGCCGAGTATCTATCAGTTCAGTAAATGCAGCTGAAATCCACTGAGTTTTCCTAACCTTTAGGTCTAGTTTATTAGTAGATATTACTGCTCTTTCAACAGCTTTTTGGATATCATTCCAAGCTAACTCAGGATGAGCACAGTTTACGCAGTTGACTAATCGGTTTTTTAGTTGTTTCTGAAACGTATTCTTGTCTTTTTCATCATTAAGTTGAACTCTGAGGGGAATCCTTGTCGCGGATCATTTACGTCCAGTGAAACGCATACTAATCCGCGCTTGCATTAAGGCATGATCTGAGTCTAAACATGTGCTCCAAAACGAGCGGCAGTCTTCTATCGAGCCTCTCCAACGATGGCTGATAGCAATGTGGTCTATTTGAGTCCAGTGTTGAGATGATTTTGGAGGCCGCCATGTCAACCGATGTCTTTCCTTAGAATGGTGATGTGTAATGTCAGAAATAGTCATTTATGCTCTTAGGAATTCATTCGCAATCATAAAGAGGATTAACTTTCGCGTTTGGTTACTATAAATATGACTAATTACTTCTCGATTAATAATTGTCTCCCAGATGTGCTACGCTGTATACTGATTTTGAAGAGTGATGACTTACGCAAAACACTAATGACTATATTTGTATTCAGTAACCAAGACCCTTGAGTTAAGCTTCCTAAATTTACTTTTAACAATGTAAATTAACTAAAATTACGATCTGACTTCAAAGGTCATAACTTAAAACTACAACTCCGATCTCAGAACTAACCACGAACGACGATAAGTTGTACTTATGAATTAAGTGGTTTGAACTGAACATTCGGAACACTGACGAAACATTTATCCATCTTGTAGTGCTTCACTTTAAACTACGTTGTGTTGGAAAATTTTAATTATAAATAATTTGCAGTGTATAATCTAAATACCTCTTCACTTTATTTTTATATTTATTCCACAGGAATACAAACGGTACTTTCGGATTAGCAGCTACACGAAGACAAATTGCCGCTATTATCTCTGCGACGAAGTTCTGATGATAAGAACTTTGAGAAGATGGAATGAGTCACTAGTGAGATTTATAAAATAGATTTACTACGTACACACTCTTCTGATTTACAACAAATTAGCATACATAAAGTTTTTCACTAGAATAACTTAACATTGTCAGGTAAACTGGTAACGTGTTGGAAATGATGGTTATTTCCTTGATAAGTGAAGCGTACTTCGGATGTCCTACACGCAAACGAGAAATTGACTTTAAAAGGACTATGCCCAAATAGTGCTATAGTGCTAAAGTAGAGTTTACAAAAAAAATACTTGATTATTAATCAGTCAATAATCCTCAATGCTTTAGAGTGGAACTGAAGTTGGAATACCAAAAGCTCGCTGCGTCAACTGGACTTAGTATATAATGTACGTTTAATGCTTGATTCCTAGTGTTCACTATCACGATTATTATGGCTTAGTAAATGAATCGTAAGTAAAATTTCAATTTACTCTGATAAACAATTTTTCAAGAAAAAACGACTCGGCAGTAGAGGGATAAAGATGAATAGTTTAACACCGTAGCCAACTTCTGAAACTAAATGTGAAGTGCAGCCTACTGACCTAGTAGCAGAACTCCTTGTTACTCATTTTATATAGTTTTCGCGTAGACCTCTATGCCTCATCTAAATTCTAAGGAATTGATTTTTTATTGGCTGGACTACCTATCAACCTACAGTGTGCATATGATACAGTCCCGTTAGTGAAGACGCTGACAATAGTCTACTGAACGCCTTGATTAACAGTGCTAGGATGTTTGGGAGTGCTATTTTATGACAGGTACGTACTGCAGTGTAGTTGAGCACAGTGAAGATATAGAGTACACCAATAACTTTAATTATCTAGGGAGTTTCATCAGTTCAGTTGACAAATTACCAAGACTAATCAAAAGTCCAACCTATTTCAGGCAATTCGAGCCTAAAGAACGACAAATTACCGACGTTAAGACTTCTATTTTTGAAACTTAGTCTAAGAGTAATGCATTTCACACAAATAAAGGTGCACGTAATAAGCTTTAGACGCAATTGACCTTTGATTGCTTATCTGTTAGCGTTCAAAGCGTACTTTATTTTTCGAAAGTGTTCTGGAGAAGTATTCTCACAACTATACTTGATCCTCAGTTTATATAAGTTATAGCTTAAATACCGTTAGGACTTCAATATTCCTTTGCTATATTTTATCATTCCATTTGTAAAAATTTTACACGCAAGTCCATTTGCTTTCCTGTATTGTAAGTGTAATGATCAAAAGGAACAAGTCCTATCAGGAACTTAAATACTATCCAATCACAAAAGTACCTGACTTACTATGAAGTGAAAAGTCTTCATAATTCAGTGATTAGTAAACAAAGGTTGAATGAAAGAGATTTTTTATACCACAGTAATTTTATTAGGCCTTATTCTTTGTCTGATTTAGAAGTAATCGTCCGAGTACCACGAATGCGTCCAGTTCTCCTAGCAGCTATTAGACCGACTTTTCGACCATGTGATGCATCACGACGGATAGTAGATGGCTTACCAATGTGTTGATGGTTGCCACCACCATGAGGATGTTCCACAGGCTGTGAATGGTGAGAAAATGTGAATATTTAACATACCGCCGCGATGAAACATATAAAATCAAAGGAAATATGTATAAGATGCAAGTATAGACAGCGAATACATCGAGTCAATCTAGCTTTATCGTCTATTCCGGCACGATGTTTGTATTCTGTTGAGTACACAGGGTAACAGGAAATGGTTTCATTAGCTAAAATAGTAGTATATTGTTTACTACACATGCGTAGTTCGAAGTACGTAGGATTAGTAAATGTCACTTCCGTACTTTTAAAAATGCTTCGTAATTAATGTAACTAAGTGTGCATCGAAAAACATAAACGTATGACCTGCAAACGTCATGAAATGTTTAAATATTTTGCAACTTGTTAAGACAACCATCTTAGTGACAGCAAATTATTCGGACTGAATAATCGGTCATATGATAACTTCCGGACTATCGACGCTATATTTGTGATTTTATGCATGAGTACTACTATTTAATAATAAAGGTCAAATATTTGTGGAACAAAGTCAACATGTGAGGAGGAGTAGTTTGAGTGTGGGGATACTCAATATATTAGTCTATTAATCCATATTACTCGAAATTAAAGTGCCAACGATGTATTACGTATTTCACAAGACCCAACTGAGTTAAACCTCTTAATCACCATACTGTGGCATATACTATATGTAAGAAACACTTCGTAGTAGAATATCATGGCGCTGAGTAGCTACTATTTTGACTAGAATTATTGGATTGAAATCTTAACACAGGCCAAAAATATTAATAAGTTATGGTTGGTTACCACATTTGTCAAGCTTTACTCGCAGGTTGAAATGGTTCATACTCACTGACATTAACTCGTAGTTACGAATTTACATAGATTTTGTATCAGAATGTTAGCTTAGCAAATAAAACAAGTTAACTGAAAAAGTTCATAACATAAGTCCAATACGGTGTTTGACTACAGCTATGAGAAAAATGAGTCGAAGCGATTACTGATTAAATGGCGTAGTGAAATGCATGATCAAGTAGAATACCAGACTTTCAATAATAATAGCAATTAACAAACATTACATTTACGAAATTATGAAAGAGACTCACATTCATAGCAACACCTCTAACAACAGGCCAGCAATGCCGTTTCGCCTTGTATTTGTGGTAGGCTCTACCCGCCTTTAAAATAGGCTTATCTACTCGTCCACCACCAGCAACTAGACCAACCATAGCACGACAAGTTGACGGCAAAACTTTTTTGGCACCTGATGGAAGCTTGACGCGCGTTCGTTTTGTGTCAGGATTGTGGGCAACAACAGTAGCGTAATTACCACTAGCTCGAGCCAACCTCCCTCTGTCGCCACATTTTTCTTCAAGATTACAAACTACTGTCCCTTCAGGCATTGCACCTATAGGAAGGATGTTGCCAATCTGACGATAATGGGAATATCTAAGCTTACTTGGAGTTTAGCTTTTTTACCACAGTATACAAACTGACCAGTATGCAATCCTTCTGCAGCAATGAATGTTTGTTTGATCAACTTGTATGAATATACATCCCTGAACGCAACTTTAGCTAATGGAGCACCGCGACCAGGATCATGGATAATTTCTTTAACAACTCCACGAATATAACCATGGCGTTCAGCAAAGTCTACAGGACGTAGCCTAGCAGCTCCTTTACGATGCTTAGTATGAGCTTTGAAAACACCACCAGCACCTTTACGCTGACTTCGAATAACCCTACCCATCTGTAACACAAGATAAACTAAGCAAAACGAATACTAACCTCCACGCGAAAAACAAACTAAGCGCGCAAAGGTATACGCAGGACTTACAAACTACTTGAAAGTTCCAATAATCATCAAACTGACAAACTTTGGTTGACAGAATTAGGTAATCGCCTGTTTTTTAAATTTACGTCTGTGGAATAAGGGAGCATGCTCTGGTATATGGAGAGTTTACTGAAATCGTCTTTTCGTATTTAGTAGCAATAGGTCACCAATGATACCAGAAACGAACTTAGGTACATAAAAAACGCATGAATAAAAGAAGTTTTATCAGGTAAACAGAGAAATATATTCAAAGGTCGTAAAAATAAACTAATTTTTCGCAAATATTTGGGTGCGATTTGCATAGACTACTCCACACGGTAAGGAATTTTAGGATTTGACAGTTCTTAATGCGGAAAGATTATGCCTGCAATCCAATCTGCTGAACTGTACATTTTAGTTTCAAGACATTCCTTTTTGACGTTTAAATTTATTAAATAGGTGTCCGAGCGTGATTCGAGGGGTGTTCAGGATTCTGTAAGTCATTATGTGGTTACCTCTAAGCCACCTATATTCTAATGAAAATAAGTCTAGTGCTAGCAGTTGTTCTCCGTATGATTTGAACTTGAATTCACCTAAGGACTTTATGGGTCTGCATCGGGTTCCTTCTATGGCATTCCAGTCTTTACAGAATGTGGGGAAAAAACACTATATTTCCATACTCTAAATATGGGTGAACAAAACTATTGAAAATTACGTGGAAGGTCCTACTGCAGTGATAAATAATTCCCCAAACAAATGGTTGCACATGTTTTCGTTGTTGATGCTGACCAGGATTGCAATGATTGGCGTCTAATCGGTGATTATCAGCTGCTAAACAACCAAATTATGCCATACCGTTGCCGTTTACAACACATTCATTTGTATACATGTTCACAATTATCAGAAGCCACTTCGGTTATACGGGAAGCCTAGCTTGATCATATTTAGAGTGCACTTCATCACTTACAAGCTTACCAACATTATACTTCAGAGTTAATAACCTAAGGTTGACTTTTATTGCTTTTTGTCACATTTAACAGTTGATTTGCGGTTGTATGTAACCAAGACACCTAAATCTTTCTCCAACAATGACTTGCTTAAGAAAAGATAATTTCTGTGTGGTCAATTTTCTGCATCCGATAAAAAACTTTGCATTTCATTAAGTTGAAAGTTAGCCCAATTATATCTGCCAACTTTGAAGTCGAGTTAGATCGTCCTTTAGTGCAACACTACCCTCCTGGTTGCTGACCTTCCTCCGAAATTTGGCGTTGTCCGCAAACAGTTCAAGGATACATGTTGACGTAGTTCATTTATACAGATTAGGGAAAGATTTGGTTGTTAGACTGAGACCCTAATTACATCCTACAGCTCGAGAATATATGTAATTTACCCTAGATTAGAATTGTTGTCCATCGGTGAAATACCTCTAGTAGTAAAGATTTAATGCCTATTTGTACCAGTGTGTGGATGAGATAAATATGACTTACTCCGTCGAATTCCTTGGGAAATCAAGACAATTAGCACTTACTATACTGTTTCGGCCGAAGAGAATGATCTAGTTGACTACTGCAGACAGCAGGTTTGTGATGCGGGTGTAGCCTTCCATAAAAGCATGCTATCGGGGGGGGTATGGGAAAAATGATGGATTATAGGTATTTATTTACTGTGTCACATATTAGGAATCCAATTATCTTATCGAATACAGAATCATCGGCTATTAATTTTCGGATTCAATACATAGATCTGTAGCGACTTAAGTTAACTAGCTAATAGTTGATTTCACAACTTATGTATACACGTAGATAGGAAAGCTTAAGTATTCATTTACTTCCTTATTCTTTATACGGATTATATTTCCTATTATCTTATATTGAATGTTGAGGAGACATTGTGTGTTTGAATGATTAGCATCCCCGCTCAAACTGTCTCCTGCCCACGATACGAAATAAAGACCTATTACCAGAGATTGTTGTTTCTTCTGTTAAAGTAGAACGGAACGTAACTTATTACTAAAGATCTTCTTTAAAGATTAAAGTGATGCGATCCTGCTTTCACCTGTCCTGAACCTAGACTGTATATAAACAGATCGCAGCCGAAAGCTGTCAAATTAGCCTGGCTTATTCGTTGTAAATGAAACACTACTGGAGCCTCTGAACACTGTGTAAGGCCTGTTCTAAACGAAGAGTGTATTTTGAACCGCAATTCACTGTAACCAGTATTATTCACAATTAGCCAGTTGGAATTAAAAGACACGCTGTTACGATACAATTCATAATTTCACCACAAACAACAACAATATACAAAATTTCTAGACGATAATGGCTCCTAAGAGCAACACAAACGATCCGATCAGTCAATTTTAGAACCATTGTCGACCAATAACTGAATTCAATCAAACTAAATAGCGTTTTATAGTACTAACATCTTATCTTCCTTGCCATATGTCTTCCTCTTTACTAGGACAGAGACAAATTTTGTTCGGGTCAGAAATATATAGTTCCACTTTTTAAAAATTTCTCTTGATAGTAAGATTTTAACGCCTTGGTAAGTCCCGTTCTATTTGACAGATGAAACTAAAATTATTAGGGAATAGGTCTTTATTTTACTATCGTGGGCAGGAGACAGTGGAGCAAGATGCTAGTAATTCAGACATACAATACTTCTCAACATTCACTATGAGGTAACAGGAAACATAATCCCTATGCAGAATAAGGAAGTAGATGAATACTAGGCTTTGTTGTTTTGGCTTATGCCTAGGGTTTGGAAGTTAACTCTTAACAAGTAACCTAAGTCGCTACAGAATTAACTCCAGGAGATTCTTCAAGCACTTGAATTACAACTTTCTTACGTATTGATAGGCTTTGTTGATACTGATGTTCATTTTCTCGCAGAGCCTTTTTTACAGATGTTTCTAGTTTGTCTAAAAAGCTTGTAAAATTCGTCAGATGTTCAACATTTTTTATTATGCCTAGTGATGTTTTTCGCAGGTTCATAGGTTTGAGTGTGTGGTAGCGTATTATTTTAGGCTGCTTGGAAATTTCGGGTACCGATTTTAGTACAGACTATTCGGTAGCTCTCAGAATAATGTTTAGTAGAAATCTTCAATATGCATTGATATCGGAATCAGAGTAAGTTTCCACATGTATTTGCTGGAAAACTGTCCGTTGACGAAGCCACAATAATGTTCACGTGTATGTTGTCGATAGGGCATTTTAGTTCTTTATGTGCACGAAGTTGAAACTAAGGATGGAGCGGTCACTTTTACCTATAAGAGCTAAAATTTTGTAATGATTTACTAAAAAGCTTTTTGGTGGTAGACAAACAATCTACGTGCAGCGATACCTGACAGTCGTTTTGACGAGTTTCTGACTTAACGTGATTGAGTAATCCCGAGTCTTTGATAAGCTGGAAAAATCTAGCTCCGAATGGATCGTCACTTTTACTATGCATAGTCAGCAAGCTGATTTTTTCGGAGGTCAAAGTCTGCTCAGATTTGAGAGAGCTACTAATTGTTTTTGACATCCAGTTATCATACTTTGTTCCAGCAGCTTGCTTGCTATAAGCAACACCATGTAACTATCTTATAAAACTTGACGATTTCACGGAACGTTCCGAGACTAGAAAGTTTGTAAGCATTAACTGGATGTGCCACTAATTCCGAACCTATGTATAAAGCAGCTCTACTTCCAATACTATTCTTCTTATCGTTACAGAGTGACATTTTTAGTACCAAAATTTCGTCGAACATGACTTGAATGAGGGTGTTCATACTTCTGTTATTCGTACCACATTGGCATTACTCACATCACTTAATTCACAAAGTTCGTCCGTCTTGTACAACAAACTTAATGCGATCATGTGTAGACAACTGGTAGTGCACACAAAAAAGCACAAGTGTAGTTCTAGTCTTGATTTAAGATATGCAGATTACAACCTACACTGTCTCATATTCTGTATATTCAGCTATGTATGTAGGAAGAGTTGACCTCGATGAGCCAGAACAATCCGTTCAATATATGTCATTCACAACGTGCAGTATAAAGCTGATACAGTTTTCGTGTCAGCATACAAATCGTACAAGTGTATGAGATTCTTAGGAGGGAAACTAAATTTTCGGTATAGAGTAATCCACTCAGTTGCAGAATGATCGTTTTTGCCACTATTACATTTTCTGACGAAATCCTTACCATGATGCACCTGTGATTCATCATTAATGTAATCTTCAGTTGTAGATAGGTACATTTTTTGGAAAAGTGTGATAAAACATGCATGCGAATCCAGAAAGTAGAAAAACCTTAATGCTTACAATTAGCAATTCTTATGATACATCATGCCATTAAACACAAAATATTTTTCAGTCATTTGTATCTCAAAACATTTTCATAATGAAGACCCGGCGCGTCAACTTATTTTTAGAATCTATTTTTAATGTAATGTGGAGTTCTAGAATATTCCTAAGAAAGTTCATGGAGGTTCAGATACGCCGGTAAACGTTTCGTCTGATCGGTATTGAGTAGAACCTTCGTAGAAACATCTGGAAAACATTGAATCACTTGCTACTATTCTGATTGGATATTTGGTCATGCGTCTACTATAGTTAGCATGGTTCATTGAACTATACTGAAACCTCAAGTCATTTGCAATTATATGAATACCACCATTTTTCTTTACAGTAAAAGCCGCCTTGGAATAGAGGGTTTATTCCGAATTTCCCGATTGTATTGGCTTTCATGCCAAACTTGACCTAAGAGACGTGACGACAGTAAGTAGCTGTATGTTACCATGCCCTACCTATCAAGAGACATTAAACTCACTCTGTCTGATGTGCATAAAACCCAACAACCGTGGGGATCTAACCAAAGCCAATTAGGCTTTGTGTGAAGTCAAGCGTATACGACGAGGAAAAATTCGGTGCCGTCAAAGCAGACTCGGGTTGATGCGCCAGACATTCGCTTTAAGTTTGACCCTCACAACTGTCTCAGTGACTTTGAAAATACCTCCTTACATAGTACTTTTCTTGGCGAATTATTAACTGTAGGTACCTCTTCCACAACAGAAAACTCCCTTCGGCCAGTTCCTTAGAAAATAGTTATCAATTCTGCATAACCAAGACTAATAACGTATAACGTTAGATAACAAGCCACTTGACGGAGTATAGCGTAACTAGGCAAATATTTAAATTCCTATATAGTACTGTGGAGTACTGACCGAACTCCAAAACCTTTATACACGCCTAAAACGTAGCATAGTTATTCTCACTGAAACGTAGCTCTCACTTGTAGTCCCAGAAGACGATGGAAACGTCTTAGGCACAGCTCTGATAAAAGAGGATAGAATAGAGATTAGGAGCCAATGTCTAACTATGTACGTAAGTATACTGCCAAAATAATTCCCATCAACAGCATGAATTTATCAGAGTTTACCTGGTGAAACTTTTGCAATCCCGGAGATATATATCTTATTAGGGAGGAATCTGTCGCACACTTACAAGGGATCATTAGTACAAAGAGAGTCTGATCCAGACGATTTCATCACTCGCGACAGGGTTGATAATATGATGGTCATGGGAGATTTTAACACTATATCACTGGAACGGACTGATGAGGTAAAGGGTCTCACTAAAGAAACACTTCGCTACGCCGATGTTGGTTGCCATCAATGAAGTGGGACTCACAAAAGGGGTAGGCTGCGACGCTTAATGAAGAATAGATGGTAAGCCCTTCGAAAATGAACTACCTATTTCCAAATGATGGAATCCAACAGAAAAATATGTGCATTAATGCACATCGTATAGAACAACGATCACATCTTTATAACATTTCAAATGGATGCCAGCAAGACTCTACCATGGAACGACAGATTGGAGACTAGGGAATACCGAAAAGTAGATGTCACGAAAGTATACGCTACTTTGTGTCGAGTCTTAAGCAACTAAACATGCCGGCAACAAACCTGTTTTTAACGATATTAAAGACGTACATAAGGCCGCATTTAGAAAATCATACTATTGTCCTTTCCCACCCTCAAAATGGACTCTGATCTTCTGGAGAGGACAAAGTGGCAAGTAACAAAATGTGTGACGGAACACAGGAACAAATGTCACACTTGAAATACTGTCAACATACTAACGGCCCCATACGATTATATGTCCCAGAGAAATCCATGGATTACTGCACGCCAGATGGCACCAACACAGGTTATTGCTGCTTTCTTGTTACTAAGAGTCTGCTCAAACTGGAACGAACTGCCTGAGGCAGTAGTCGCAACCTCCACTTTGGTGAGTTTCCGAAGAAAGCTGGACGACTATGTGAACCATCTTGGTAAACCTAAAGTCTCAGAGAACACAAATTGAAAACTTGGTATTATTTCCTAACGTTGAATCCTATCTCCCTTTATTATTGTCAATCATACAGTAATCTTTTAAGCCTTACTCACAGACCCCACTACCTGGAATAGAGACTGGCACGTAAACCCAAGAGTGAAAAAAGGAAAAAAGAACAAAAATAGATAAAAAAGAGTGTGAAAGAGAAAAGAGGGCAGCTGGAATTGCGGTCAGGTAGTCAGCCAATTATAGGAATTATCCAAAGACCCAGAACCAAAATCATGACATCCAATAGGCTGGCCTAAAGAAATCGATTGGCATACGGTAGTTCGTCATACGAATTTTAGATTACCATAAGAATAACATTATATCTTGGATGCGATTCCCAAGGCCAAGTCTTCTATTTACGCTCTATAAACGAACAACATTTCACCCCGGGCGTTTGGGACAGACCAATCGGAATGAGCCGTAAGTTTTGTCACATCTTCTGTGTTATTATGTTAAAGCCCATTCGGATGACGATGATTTCCCTTCTAAAGAAGAAGATGAAGTGTCCATTCCTCGTGCTTCGCTTAATAAGTTTGTTAAGGAAGTATTACCAGATGCACGGTTAACTACAGAAACGCGTGATCTTCTCCTTAATTGCTGCCATTTTTTTATTCATAAATTGGCTACGGAAGCTAATATCGCATGCTCTAAAGCTAATAAAAAAACTATCAGTCCTCAGCATATACTCGAGGGTGAGCAATATTTCGTGGTTATTTATTGCATATTTTAGGCCTGGATGCAATGAACTTATCTTCTTATAAAGAACATGCCGAAGTAGCTTGCCAAGAAGCTAAAGAAGAGATCAAAGGTCGGAAAATGCTTAGCGCAAGTTATCGGTTTAAACATCAGGACAGTGAGGAGCTGGAAAGATTAGCTAAAGAGCAACAAGAAATTTTCGAGCAGGTATGTGATCTAGGTGTATTCTCTGTTTGGACTCCGAATGCTTGGGGAGTAAACAGTTATTTTGAAGTGCTTGTTTTTTTCCCTATCACGATATTACTCTGATACATACTAGTATTCTCACTAAGTTATGTAATTACTAATTTCTATCTTCTTTTGGTGATACCGTCACTCTTGCAGTTTAGTACAATAGTAAATAAAATTCAGGCTAAAACCCGCTTATACTTCATTACTACCTAGTACTTTGTGTTCATGCACTTCAGTGTTATGGAGTATAGGAAGGTGCTACAATCAAACGAGCGGCACATCATGTGGAAATATGTCACTGACTGAAAGCAATGTTCAAATTTTCTATGGGGTAAGATCATTGGTTTGATTCTATTTCAGATGTGTATCTTCCTGCTTGAGTTTCTCAGTTAGAAGCGTAGGCAGTATTTGTTGTTAATAGGTCCTAGAAGCTAGTCATTCAATGAAAATACCTATACACTGCCAGTATAAGATTATTCTTGGCTTTTAAGGCCGTTTGTTCAGAGAACTCTCAGATAACTTCACGATAAACATGTAGCAGCAACGTTCGGGCAGTTGCTTTGTATTTTTCATATGATTAATCGCCACAGTAGACTGTAGGATAATATGGAGAAACCTAAATTCCCGTGCCGTTTGTCGTAATCTGAGAACTCTCTGAATAATGCTAGTCTTGGCGGGTTTTAAACTTCTGAAGAACATTTGAGTCACCTTTCAAATAGGAGTTTGTGATTTGCATATAGTAACTCTGCTGTAGCCTTTCAGCAAACAGTTCGTACCCTTAGTAACCGAAATAATTGAAACCAATCTGAAGGGATTATACTTGCTCAATAGACTTCCGAGTGTCTGACTCCAACTAACAAACTTTGGTCGGTTTACGGAATGTTTTTTGGGAAGTAATCCACATATTTTCTATTGGTAACACCAGATATGTCCGAAAACTACTGGTATTAATAAACTAGGACTAGATTTCAAGGGATTGAAGTTTCTCTTAGTAAAACTAATTCACTATACTTAGTAACTGATTACTACTTGTAGAGGGGTTCATGCCTAAGTCTAACCAGCAATCCTTGTTTCTTTTAAAGGCGAGGGCTGATTTCATTGGTGAACGGTTAGACAGAGGGGACTTGTTGGCAGCTTCAAACTATGCTGCGTCAGATCTCAGTAACTATGCAACCGAACATAAATCACATCCGTCCAATTATTCAAATATAAACTCTACAGACGTCGATATAAGTGATACATCTGCCTTGCCAACAGCTACTGGATCTGGGCGAATTCTTGGTGCTTCAGTTATCGAAGATGATGATAACTATGATGAGTAACTAACTTTCGCAATATTGTGCATGTAAACTAAAAATAATGAATGTACAGATTATTGTTATTTCATTTTTTATCTTATGCGGATTGGAGTGCTTTCTGGTTGAATTGATTATGTTATCTCCTGACCGTAGCTTTTAGTTCGACTTGGTTATTGTGATGATCCAATTATGCTATATTGACTAGAACACTCATTACTGCTCTGTCGGGAAGCTGAAACTTAGAGCAGCAAACTTAAGATCTGAAGTTGTTCAGGTGTTTGATGGCTATATTTTCCTCAGATAACCACCATTTGCCGCGTCGCCGCCCTCACAATGGAAGGATCGATCCTATAAAATGCACGCTATGTTGGCCCACATATTTCCGTCTACAGCGATAACGCCGTCAAAGTAGAGATAGCATGCTAAAAACTACTTATGTAAAAGTAGCATGTGCAGCTAGTCCTACGGATCTTGAAAATATTAAGTCACATCTAAGAGGAATCAAATTAGTTGCGACATGTAAATCAATTGAAGACAACTAGTCATAGAATACTACTTGATATTACTGGGTAGAGAAGACACAACGGTTATACTTGCAATCACAAAAGAAAAAAACGAAAATATGAGTTAAATCTTTACAACGAACCTCGTCGAAATCCAAAAACGTCTTATTATTAAAAGAATGAGTACAAAATAACAGCAAACGGTTCATAACTTCACTTATTACAATGTACAATAAAAGTATTTCATGGCTTTCACAAAAATGAGACATAGCTGGTTACTTCAAGAATAGACAAAATTAGGGAGTAATAATATCTCAGAATTGTTTGTCTATTGCTTCTTATACTTGTTTCCCTTCAGGATAACCAAATTACCGACTCTTTTGTTGTTGTTATGACTATTTCCCATCCTCTTTCTCTCTGCTTAGTTCAAAAATAATGAACTTAGAACCATTGAGGCTGATGCATATTTCGTTGTTGTAGTTCATGATGTAGTGCAACTGTGTTAACATCAGATGACGACAATAAGGAAATAAGATCTATTGGTGCTTCAGATTCTTTACGTGCTAAAGGAGCAGGTTGATCAAGTGACAACAGTGGTGAGTTTACCTAGAAGTGGAAAAGTAAAAAGAATCCAGTTAACATATGATAATTACGCGGACCACTACACTATAAACGACTAAAACAGCAGAATACGTAGTTTGGAAACAGCCATTTATGCGTTACATTTTTTTCCTGATAAGGAGGAACTTACAGAAAGTGTCTGAAGTAGAAATCAATATTTTAGGTTATCGGTTAATAGAACTGATTTACACTACATGGTGACCGGAATAACTACTTTGGACAATCTATATTTTGTTGTTGAATCGATCCACACAAACTACTTAATTACTTTCTTAATTGCTCAAGAATATATGTAGAGAGAATAGTACTCTTCACAAATATGAATACTTCACAGTCAAAACCAGTACTTGTTTCCTGATATTTTGTGGTTCATTGGAATATAATGTTATGAGTAGCACTTATATTTGTTGTCGATTCGTGTAGTATGGGTGCATATCGAATGTAGCGCTACAATTTACTCGGTCATATCAAAAACTAAAGTTGTCTCTTTGACGCTGGTTTCATGGTGTAGATTTAGTGTGAAATCATTGGTTGTCATACTTTAGTCCTATGTTACAGTGTATATAAGTCATACATAATATCCTGCAGTTCAGAGTGATGAAATGGATTTATATCTCCGATCCAGTGGCTGAAAATCCTAACACTTGAAACATATCGAAATATATGCATAAAAAAATGGGATGCTTCTACTAGGATGGAAGAAACATAAGGGTGGTCAAACTAAAATGTGGCATCAGTCCACAAAGTCATCGACTGTTGGTCTATGCCGTCATTGGAGTTCGATGATTATTTTGATCATTGTTTAGAGACACTAGTTAACATGGCTTAGAATCAGTCACAATGGAGTAGATGGATCTTCCAATTTTTAAGTTCTTCCGTTATTCGTGTATACATATCTTCATTCCGCTCCTTCTTGTTGAACTGTACGTTGTAGGATTAATCTTGCTAATTTTACCTCTTTACGCTATTGTGATATGGCAACTTAACGCATTTATGCGTCAGGCTCTACGTTTATTATTATGACTCAATGCCGCCACTAAATTAACTGATTAGAAATTACAATTAACGTGTAGTGAATATAAATAATCGGGAAAAACTTGATCATTGTTTAGCAAGTTAGTTGATAACAATTGATAGACTAGGTATATTTACAACTTCCTAGAATCTCTAAAAATTATATGTAAGAAATGTATGCTGTAGCATCATACACATAAATACTCCTAAAGCCAAGCATTTTTTTCGTCAAGTTCAGTAATAAAAGGTATATCTGTAATTGAGGTCCGAGGCGACACTACCTAGTCAAAAGTACTGATCAAATCTCGTCATAGTAATAATAATTCGTAAGAAACATAAGTTCATAGTTTCTATCAGTTGATTAACAGTTGACTAACATCAATAGAAAGTGTACTACGATGATGTGGATGTGATAAAACTGACTAGCAGGGGTTTAAATCCCAAGTCGAAATTTAGTTTGCATCATGGTCGCAAATACATTTTGATTAATGGCAGATGATAAAAAGCCAGGATACAAAGTTAGAATCTCAGTTACTAGGTACACATTCGTGTACTTTACTGCGAACCACATACAAACAGGAGTTAATGAGGTGGTGAATGAAAGTCGGACAACCTAACGATTAAGGCACTGACACCAATATTGGTGGACTACATCACATCAAAAACACCAATAAGCGGTTTACTACAACTACCTAGCACTAATTATTCAATTAAATATTCATAATTATATTAAAATACAACAATACTTCTTTTTGTATTTGATGATGATTATGCCGATTTTTCAGTGCTTCATTTTCTTGTAATTCCGCTTGTAATAGTTTAGCATATCTTGGTGGTAGATTTCGTTTAAATGTTGCACTTAATCTTGATGATAAAGATGTTTCTCCTTCTCCTGAAGATAAACTTCCACAAATATTACTAGGCATAGGGGCTCCAACGGGAGTCAGTTGCTGTTGACTGTCATTATTAATAGGATTGCTAGAAATGTTGAATCTCTGTTGTCTAGCTGCAACCTAATATAATAAAATATCAAGCAAAAAATAACACAAACACATCATTCAAATATTTACTGCTACGGAAAATTCATTTTAACGTTTCAGACATTTTTGAGCTATATAGTTTAGCAGGGGTTTTTATTATCCTGGATAATATCTACATATGGTAGAGGCTGACGATGTTGCCCAGATTGGAAATGAAGGCTGCACAATTAAACCATCTAAATTAGGGGACTCAACAACACCGAAGATGGCTAACTAGACAGTAAAACTTTTCTATCATTTCAAACAATTATGTAGTGCTTCCAGGTTTTTAATTCTTCTACGGCCGAAGTCATTGTCACGAAAATTGTTTAGGAACTCTAAGTTGAATAAGTGAACATAGGGTCTGTCGTAGGCGGAACACCACATCTATACAGCAGCACAAAATGATAAAGACAGATATTAGAGTAGTAGTAATATAAGTGATAGTGGAAAATATTATGCATAAAGAGCACGGTTTGTGAGTTATAGTTCTGAATCATGCCACTACAAGTTCCTAGACACGGACTGCATGAACCCCAATGAGATAGTATGTATCTACCCTGATTAGTCGTTGAGTAGTAGTCAGTGTGATATTTGATTATTCCTTTATAACATTAATCGCTGCCAAAGTAGTTTGACAATAACAGTCGCAGACTGTGAAACTTCGTGACTTGAGATCGAATCCAGCAGAAATCATTAGTTCCTTTGCTGACGAGTGCTAAACCGTATGAAACTTAGATTAAAGGTCTCCTACCGACTATTCCCTGAACACTTCCAATCACAAATTAGTCTGTATTCATCAACATGGCTCGGACTAATAGTAAATCGTTCTATGGACTTAGTTTGACTGCCAATAATAAATCAATCAATCCCTGTTACCTCATGTGGAGTATAGGCCGCCGAAAAACATTCTCCAACCGACTCTGACCTGTAATGGGATCTCCTTTACAGCTCTTCCCAAGTGCTCTTCATATCTGTTTCCCATTCCCGACACAGTGTGCTCTTGCGTCTTCCTCTTTTCCTTTGGTCTTCAGGATTCTATTTTAATACTTGTTGTGTGACACCGTTTGGTGATTTTCTCAATCTGTGTCATATCCATACTCCCCACCCACCAGTGCCTTTTCCTAATTTCTTCCTCGGATAGATTTTGGTTGACTTGTTCTCTGCCATAGAAGGTTGTTGTTGATGGTATTTGGCCAACGAATCCGAAGTATCTTACGCAGGCAGTTGTTTATAACTACTTATATCTTTTAGATGATGCTTTCCGTAGTTCTCCATACGACAGAACTATCTTCACATTAGTAATGAAAATTTTGACTTTAATGTTGACTGACAATTAGTCTGAGTTTCAGATGTTTTTTAGTTGTAGAAATGATGTTCCTGCCTTTCCAATTCGCGACTTCATATCTGCATTAGACCCTCCTCGTTTATCGATGATGCTGCCATAAAAGTGTGTATCGAAAGATGTTGCTTTTCCCGTTGTGTATGTTGAGGCCTACTTTCGGCTAAAGAGGCTGCTACTACACTGTCCATCTTCATCTGCATTTGTTGCTGTGTGTGGTATAGTAGGTCTAGGTCGATTATCTGCAAATTCCAAGTCATCTAGTTGCATCGATGTTGTCCACTGTATTCCGAGATCGCCTTGAGATGTTGCAGTCTTCATGATCACGTCAACCACCAGCATGAAGATAGGGAGAAGGTCGAGAGTAATCAGCTCTATCTGACACCGGTTTTCGCATCAAATGAATTTGTGAGCTGACTTCCATGCACGATTTTACGATGTAGTCCTTCGTAAGAATTTCGTATGATGTTGACTATCTATTAATAAGGAGATCTGTGGCTGCTGTTTCGATAACTGGTGGGTTCAGTGAAGCTGGTCTATTTAAGAGTTCTTCAAAGTGTTCTTTCCACCTGTTACGTTGTTCAGTCACTTTAGTGATTGGTTTCTCATCTTTGTTCTTGATTGATCGTTCTGGCTTACTGAATTTCCCAGCTACCTTCTTCGTTGTATCGTATAGGTGCTTCATGTTTCCTTCCCTTGCAGCTTTTTCCGCCGTCATTGCTAGGTCCTCAGCATATTTCGGTTTACCCGACCTGATGCTTCTTTTTACTTGCCTGTTTGCTTCTGTGTATTTGGTCTGTGCCTTGGCTTTTTCTGTTCTTGTCAGGTTGTTATTAATTGCTACCTTTTTGCTCCTTTCTTGGATCTTGTCCAGAGTATCAACAGAAATCGATTCTTTGTGATTATGTTTCTTGCAACCCAAAACCTCCTGATATGTTGAAGTTATTGTATCTTTAACCTCTTTCCAGTTGTCCTTCATATTAGGTTCACCTTTTTTTAGTAGATCTTGAAATGTCTGGAACTTATTGTTGAGAATTATTTTGAATTCGTTGCGTTTGTTAGTATCCCAGAGAAGGGGCTGTGTTAAGCTTTTGTAATACTGCTGCTTCAGTTGTCCAGTGCTTCTTCAGCTTCATTTTAGCCACTACTAGGTGATGATCTGAAGCTACGCCAGCTCCTCTCCTTGCTTTTACGTCTTTCATGGTCCTTCTAAACCTCTTATAAATGCAGATGTGGTCGATTTGGTTCTTCGTAATGTGATCCGGTGATACCCATCAAGTTTTGTGCATACGTTTGTGGAAGAATACGGTGCCACCTATAATCATTTTGTTGAAGGCATATAGGTTTGTAAACCTCTCACCGTTTTCGTTCCACCGTTCTCCCAGTCCATGTCGTCTCATGATGTCTTCATATCCGGTGTTGTCCATTCTAACCTTGGCGTTGAAGTCTCCCATCAGAATCGTCAGGTCTTTGTCTGGGCATTTATCGATGGTTGACTGCAGCGTCGCATAGAACTGGTCTCTGTCGTCTTTGCGGCTGTCGGTGGTAGGTGCATAGCACTGGATGACATTTATTGTAATCCCCTTCTTCTTCGTCATGAAGGATGCTTTGATGATCCTAGGTCCGTGAGGTTCGCATCCTATAAGAGCCTTTCATGCTTTTTGAGACAACATTAGTGCTACTCCTTGTGTGTATGAGGCGTTTTTTTTCTTCGTGACCGGAGTATAAAAGCACTCCTCCTAAAGATAATATTTGGTGTCCAGCTTGTAACCAATGGGTTTCACTTATTCCAAGTATCTTTAGGTTGTATCTTTTTATTTCTTCAGCTATTTGCATGCTTCTTCCTGTCTGCCACATCGTGCGGACATTCCACGTACCTATATTAATTGTTGATCTGGTTGTTAGAAGGGGCATCGGTCTCGTGGCTTCCGAAGAAACTCGCTTTTACCATGAGGCGTCATAAAAGACCTTCCAACTCCCAGGGCAGAGTTAAAGTGGTTATAAAGGTTTTTACTAGTTAGCGTTTTTTTAGCAACGTTGTTTTACGGGATGGGGTTGCTAACCCCATGCCCAACCCTCCTCCTTTATCCGGGCTTAGGACCGGCAGTAACCCTAGAGCGGCTCCAGTAGCTTCTAGCTTATTCATACATTAACTAATAGTGTGGAGGTAAGGGGTGATTGAACATATTTAATGTGCGCTTTAAATTAGCATATACCTTTGAAACCTTTTGTACATGTTTTTCCTTGTAAAATTAGATTTAAATCAGTACCGACATAAGAAAAAACATAATTTTAGTAAAGCAAGATCAATAAACAATTACACATACCTGACTAGCTTGTTCTTGAATAAATTTAGCTAATTCTGCGTTCATGATCAATCCACCAGAAGTACCAACATGTGGTAATAATGACGAGGGTAATGATTGAGGATGATACAGTGGATGATATTGCAACAGAATCACTTGATGTACTAGTCACTTGAGATGATAATAACAATTTTTCGGTTTCATCATTCATTAAATTGTTGGGTTTTATTGTTTCATGCTGAGTGGTAGTTACAGGGATAGTAGAAATCAATTCAGAGAGATTAGGCTGAGTGGTTTTTTGAAAGAAAAAATAACCATGAATAAAAATATATTTGCCTACTTTTGTTGCTAACATGGAAGTTACGTTCAACACCGAGTCTAGTATAAATATCGATTAGGTAAAATTAACAAGAAGAACACCAGATGAAACGCAAAATTGTAATAATAATGATAAAAACAAAGACTAAGGATTGTGAATATGATTCAAGAGGGAGGAATTAAAAGGTATGTATGGAGGAATACTGGAACTCAAGATATATATATTTGAGAATATAGTGAATGCACTTGTGCAATGTCACACAACGTCTCCAAACATTACGACATATCTGGAAGACATGTGATTGGTTAATATAGTGTGACAGATATATGAGTCAAAGGCTAGACCATAATATACAATATATATATATACAATATATATATATATATATATATATATATATATATATATATATATATATATATATATTGTATATTATTGGTTTGTTGTTGTTGTAATACATGCGTGTGAGTGACTAGTTGGCTTCTTGATAAATCAGTCGGATTGTTGTGCCTAAGCAATGGATTAAGGCAAGGCTGGGTGCTAGCTGTAGGACATAGCGCTGCAGATAACAGAATCGGTAATATCGGCCATCCCTGCTCAGATACAACACATTGGTCACGAGAATCACTCAGATCCTAACTAGAGAGTCTCTTCTTAACAACATAACACAGAACAACAGTTAACGACTTAATGGACTGATGACGCATCCTGTTTGGTCACCCCTAGCCATATTACGATTTGCTCCAATCCCGTTTAACATCATGTGACGAGGTAAACGCCAGTGCTTTGAAGACATCTACGATCAAAGATCAGCCTAATTTTATAGATCACGTTATGTACCCATATGCTAATACATATCGAAGTGCTGAGCAATATACTCGCCCTTTTGTTGATAGACGGATATTTCGCCGACGCTACAGCTAGCACCAAATAACTCAAGTGAAACAAGCATCTATGACAGAATTAAATAAAGAAAGGGGGGACGATAATAGCAGCCCTAACGAATCCCGCTTTGAGATTGACAATTTTTTAATGAAGGCTCAGTATAAGCTCGGACTCGACTAGTAGTATTCGAATACAGAATCATAAAGTTCATGTATATCTGAAAAACTGCGACAGAACCTCGACCAACGGAGTCGAATGATGCTTTCAAGTGAAAAATATACAACTATTATTACGAATCCATAATAAATGTCATTAAATAATCCTACACGTAATAAATTAAAATAGCGAACCTTTACATCAAAAAAGTGTCATTTGTAAGTTTCAAAGATCCTTTAATGAATGTGTAGAAAAATCTGTTGTAAGTTCTTGGGTTATAATCATTAACTATAAGAATTATAGAGCTTGATGAAGTTATTGTTTACACTTCAATAGCTATTAACTTTGATATAATAGTAAATTTTATGAAAGCATATACTACTCTGGTATGGATGAGGGTAGGAGTCCAGTTTTCCTCTTGAAATGCTATCACAAAGCCACTCATTTACAAACTCTGGCAGTGAAGTGTTACTCATTATCTTCTCATGGAATGTAACATTTTGTTTAAAGGAAAGAGAGAAGAACAAACTTACGGATATGAAAGCTGCATTTAGGATAATTAAAAAGCCCTGATTCTAAACTAAGTGTACATAGACTCCAAGATCTTGAGGAAAGAAATTGGGTACGACTCCGATTCGCTTCCTGCTTGCCACGTGATTGCATCTTCTGACTTAAAGAGTAGACTATTAATGGTTTCTTGTTAGAACCACCTACTTCCATTTCGGGAGCCCTAAAAGTAACTCAATCCCTCACAAACACAAATGTCGATGATTAGTGAGGACTACTTCTTTTTAAAAACTGGCTAATAGATGATAGTTTTGTTTACTATGTCATGTATTACTGAGTGGTTTAAGCTTAATAGATTCTTTTCAAATGGTACGTTTGAGGTACAGTACAACCGATAACTGTTTATCTGATTTCTCCAAAAATCTCTCAAATCCTTATTTTTTGAAATTGTTATATATGAATAAGAGGTAAGTTTGTAGATGTGTCTTGCAAATTGCAGTCAAGTAGGAGGTTCAGATTCATGTGCCACGTTACTTGAATAAAAAACTGCAAATGATCTATCAGATACAGATTCATATACTTGGCTATGAGTCACAAATTAAGTATAAAGTTTAGTGATGTACTCCGGTCCCAAAACCAAAATAGGTAGCGCAGGACCTGAACCAATGACATAGCAAGTGGAAGCTATTGACATTAGGCCACTGTTTCATAAACAAGTACGGCAAGAGGAAAGTACTATTAGACACTGGTCCAGTGGTCCTAATGGTTAAGCTTTTTCGCCATGAGCTTAAGATCATAGGTTCGATTCCATTTGGGATTGTGGTCGCACACTGATAAGCAATCCAATGAAAGAACGAAACAGGTGACAAATACAAACAACAAATTAAAACCAATCTCCACAAACAACTTTAAAAATTTCTAAAAGTAGAATATTTAACGAACTGATACATCTACTTACATTCTCAATAGTAACAGCAATTTCTGATTTTTGTTTAGTCAACTGTGTTACGGTTTTGTGTTCACAATTTAGTTGATGATCATTATTGGACATAACATTAGGATACGCAGAGTTAGATTTGGGAGAAATTGACTCTTCAAGATTTACTGATTGAGTTTCTTTATTACTACTACTAGTTATATTTGTAGATATGCTAAGCAAACTAAACATATCTTTTAAACTGTACGATGAATGACTGTTGCAATAGAATGAACCAGACCACATAAGAGTTTCTGTGGAATCAAAATTCTCAACACCATTTGAATTTGGAATCCAATTTACCAGGGATGGAAATACTTCAGCTATATATCTGTATAGTTATCAAATATAATTATTATTAGATTTAAAAAGACAAAATGTTAAACAAAGTACACAATAATTACTATATTTATGTGGAGGAATAGAAAGCGGCTGTAAGAATATATATATATACTTCAAGTAAATGATAGGAAGAAAATATTTTCCCCTACAGTAACTCATGCAGATAGATACGAAAAGATAGACCTGCGTTGGGGGCTAGACGTATTACCACTGTCTCGAATAAAACATAGGTGGTAAGTCATAAAAAAGTATGCCATTAAAAGGAGTGGATTATGTTTCTTGTTAAGATCTTAGCCTGTACAAACACCACTATCTAGGTTGATGCAAACAGATGCGTGAATCCCTATACTTTTGCATGCAATATGATTCGGCACTGGAAATGAAACCTTACTATTGATATTCAGTCTTTTTTGTGCAGTGGTCGGGTCAATCGTAAGATGTATGCTAGTTAAATAAGTGATCACGGAGTAGTAACCAGTTTCGTTTTTGTCTAATTCCTTGTTCTTAAGTAGAACGATTACTGTATATATGATACTGATTAACCAATGAATGACTGAGTGACCTATAACATTGACCGGGTATTTTAATATCGTTTCAGTCAACCCCGAGGTGGAAGAGAACGAATACGTAAAGTTAAACTCAACAGTCCAGAGTTCAAATATATATCAGTAACAGGCAGCTTCAAGTCACTTAAACTATTGTCCATGTTGCAACTCTAAGTGACTACACAAATATGACATTAGTCACTAGTCAATATGAATAAAAAAATTGATTTTCGTTATACTAACAGTATTATTTAAATATTTCTACTTCAGAGATTAAGACCTTCCATTTTGTTTCTCATGACTCGCTCCTTTGGGTCTGAGAGAGCATTCTACTGGTTTACTGATGCATAACAGTAATAGGTTATAAGTTGATTCGTTTAGTTGTATTAAATAAGTTGGTAAATAAGGTTGAAACAAATAAAAGGAATATGGTTCCATATTTGTAATGAACTTTGGGAAGGATGTATTAATTGAAGAAGTGACATATAGAGTTTATTAAGAATCTCATATATCAGGTACAGATTCATTTACTTGGATGCAAACGATACTTTAAGTATGAGAACTAATTACACTGACCTCAGTTGGCTAGTGGAACAAAGTCCGGAGATATGGCTAAGTGGCTGTAAATGAAATATACTAGCAATCAACTGCAGCAGTCTGCTTTGTTTCACCACATGGATATGAAACGTGGAATTCAATAATGGACGGTAAATTGGTTGTTATGGATTTGAATATTTATCGACTGAAGCGATTGGAATATGGTATATATTACGTATACCCTACCACAGCCTACTTCAATGAATAATGCTAGCAGGTTTGGGAGTAGGGAGGGAAGAAGTTAGTTTATAAGGTCATGGACAGTCGGTCTGAGTCATGTGAATAGGTGCGGACTACCTGATCGGAGTTCTTGCAATTATCGTAACCAATGGTCGGGGATGTGTTGGGTTACGTGGCTCAGAATTGGTCGAAATGGTGCGAGTACATCTACTCTTTGTTTTATCCTATATTCTCAGCCTTACAGCTTTTCGTACCTAACTTTCCACGAATTAATTCTTTCTTATCAAACCTGATTCTAGATTTTAAATATTTTTCACGACCACTGATATCAAAATGTGGCGTTAGAAATAGAGGGGGGAAGGCGATCATGATAAAAAGGAGTAATATTTAGTATGAACAAGAAATCAGCATACGAGATACATGTCGGTGGGAAATACAACCAAGAAGGACGTCATTCTTCTAGGAACTTTTCTAATTTTATGAAAAACATAAAAAACTACAGCACGGCCGCCGCTGCCTTTAATTCTAAGCTATATCTGATGTCTAAAGCCACTGAGTTGTACCATCTTTAGGACCTAAACCACGGGGTCATGATGAAGCCAGTCATAATCGGCTTTCTTTCGTACCACGATGCGGTTGTTAACTGACCATTTTCCAACTACTTCCAACAAAAATCAGCAAATAATGAACTATACGAGAGCACTGAGATGGTATTCATGAAATATGACTAAGAAACCGAAGCCAATTTTTTAGGTTGATGAAAACTATTGGAATACAGTCATTGAGCCTAAACACATTGCTGAACTTCAGCGTTACTAATACGACGTTGCCACGGGATGTTTAAATATTCGGAAGCGATTATAATATCAGAACATAACGATAGTATGACGCTACTTTAGCACATTAAAGATGATGAAAGTGTGATCAAAACATATTCACGGCGTGACTGAAAACCAGTCTGCGCCAGACAGCTTAGTCCATTATAAGTGTGATGAAAGACAATAGTTTCGATTCAATAGAAAGAAAGCTGGTACCTATGATAATGCTATTACTTCTACTACTTAGGTACTCATCTTGTTGTGCTATTGGAGTATAGCAACAATGACCGATGCACTTATGTACCAGGTCCTGTATTGCATATGACCGACTAACTAAGCCATGTCTCTATTGGCATATAGGGTGCTTACATATAATATGATAGATTAAAGAAATAGTGCAATACATATATTGTTTTTTTCTCTATACTACACTAATCATTTGTATTGTAGTAGACAAAGTGCACAGAAGGTTGTTTGCATTAGTCACTTAATGGATTTTTCTTTGATAAAAAAAAACGCATAAAAACTAACCGAGCAGAAGTTAGTAGACATAAAATGCGTTCCGTTTCAATTTCAAACTGCGGCTGTGAGGCATTATTTTGATGTTGACTTGGACACTTTGAAATTATTAACTCGTTAAGTTTATAATGGTAGAAATCAAGAAGAAATGGATTTACAGGATTATAGGCTACTGATGATGAACTGCATAACGAACGTTGTGTTGGTATATGAAGTGGTTGAAAACCCTGAGAAGATAAACAAAAAAAGAATCAAATTAGTGTAACCAAGTGCAGATTCGAAAACTGAACTTTGAGTTATACTTTAGAAGTGAATATATATATATATATATATATATATATATATATATATATATATATATATATATATAATTAACATAGGCAGTACGGGTTTAGTAGTCATGTCATACTTAGGATCGCTAATCCGGAGTTAGGATTGTTATATTGATCACATGGAAGTCTGTACCTCCGTTGTTAACATGGTTTGTGTTTTGCATCATATAATATACTCAGTAGAATTACATCTGTATAGTTCTCAGAAAAATTAGAATGATTATGAAAAACTTCTGTCATTAGACCAACAATCAACGACTTCATGGGTTTGCATGTGACATGTAATGTCCCAACTACTTCAGTTGATGAAGATTTACAAAAGCATCAACTGATTTATCGTCTTCCTAGAATGATACATCTAACTTTAGCTTAACTGGTGGTCCCGAAAAACACAAGCACCTGTGATCTAAGACTTATGGTCTACGCATGCCGCCTACTTCATAACTCATATTCCAAAGCCATAGGTTAATACAAAATATAACTGCCTTGCAGTATAATCGTCTTTTAGTTGAGCAATAGACATCTCACCTAGGTCACAAATGATGTAAGTTGACAACGCTGGACAAACGTTTAGGATCCGAGCTAAGATTTTGTCAGACAACAATCTATCAAGGTTGATTAGACATTCAAAATGAGTGAAGTGGTCGATGAGCCCAATCACTTCACTCCTCGTCATTGGTTCGGGTGTTGACGCAGACTAGTCATGGAGTAACATTTGGCAATAAGATGGGGAGGGACATAGCCAAAGTATCCTAGCATTACTGTTCCATGCTATCGAAAAACTGCATTTATTAGGCGTTTTTATAAAAACAGGACCATGTCATTGGGGTATTCTATGTGGAAAAGTTGGCCACATCGTAGGTGATCAAGAAAGGGTTATTTCTAGTAGAAGGTTTGTAGTGAAATTAAGTAAATATGAGGATGGTGGGCAATCCTGACGGACACCACTTGAAAGTGACGACTCTGGTAAATGTTTATTATAAGCTCTGACTCGATAAACAAGTATATTAAAAAGGTAATAAAAACAAACTTACTTGTAGTATAACAGTTTCAGGTAGTTTCATCAAACGGACCCAATCTATGGGAGTGAAACTGGTGTTGATACTTTCATTTCCATGATCGTTATGTTTATGAAAAGCATCATCAATATGATTATTAAGGAAGGAAGGATTTTCACTGTGCTCTTCTTTAACAATTATATCATCTATTGTTTTACTGTGAACATTACCATTTTTGTCATCGCTGTTATGGCTGACCGCTACAGGTATATCAGTAGGTTGTTTATTCTCACTACTATTTAGGTTATGCAATAACGGTCGGTAGTGTTTAAGTAAATTATTTAAGATACATACGGTGTTTTCGGTGAATGCAGGAGTTAGTAATTTGAACAATGAATCAGTCAGTTCATAGGATAACTTAGTCTCTATATAATAATATAAAAATGAAGATGTTTACAAGAATGGGATCTGATATATCACAAGATGAAAATGCAGACTGAATAAATCTTAACATTTTTGTACTACAACTAAATTTAATTTACTTACCAGGAATAAATTTGTATATTTGGTTCCGAACTATATTCTAAATGTAAGGACTGATAACTTTACTTGACTGCCTAAATCAAAATAGATAGAGTTGGGCTCGAACTCGCAAACCAGTGACTGTATGAATTGTTATGTCACCATACCCCAAAATTTCTAACTAACAAGTTTAAGTTATGTTATTTAACATGATTCAATGAACATAAATGGAGTTTGAGCAAATCTAAATTCTATCTACCCCTTCTCATATAGAGAAATGATATCGGAAATTATCTGATTGGATGTAGATAAGATGATCTGTGATATTTTCTTGGATACGATTAGTTAAGTTAGAGCTCAGGACGAGTTATTACGAGGACTTCGTCAGGGTTACCCTTTATCTCCCTTTATATTTAACTTCGTAATAGATTTCTTAGGAGTTTCACTTTCTTCATTTAACTCTTTAGGAATTAATCTCCTTCCAGAAAAACCGCTTGTCGACTTAGAATATGCAGATAACATAGTGTTCCTCGGTGAGGATGCTGACAATATGTAAGTCTTCTGAACACCTTGGGTAACAATGCAAGCATATTCGGGATGAGTTACTTTCTCGTCTAAATGCTAAATGCTACACTAGGACTGGTCTGCACAATCGCCTTGGTTGGTAATAGGGAGTGAAGTAGTTGAATGTGTTAAGCACTTCAATTATCATAGTATCTAACGAAATCTCAGTCCGGATCCAGAAAGATAGCTTGGCTTTTGTCAACTTGTTTCATTTGTAGTATCCGTCTCTCAATGAAAGTCCGAGTGTACCGAGTAGAAGTTTGCTCTGTTTTAAGGTATGGATGCGAAACACGGGCTATGAAAACAGAAAATATGGATAGGCTTCAGGTCACTGATCATAGAAGTCTTCGAAGTATCGCTTGTATATTATGGGAAGACAAAGTGAACAATACTCACGCTGGACATTTGGTACTAGGGTAAATAGCAATTGATGAGGTTATGAATCTTCATCGACTGACGTGGTTGGGATATGTGTTGTGTGTGCCTGACCACTGTATGCCTCGTTGTGCAATGTTGGCTGAGGTAGAAATACGATGGAAGAAGGGTAGGGTCGGCCAAATCGAACTATGGCTGTAAATGAAGTCTTTGACTATTGATCTAAACCCTGTTGGTAGATGAAGATTATCTGGATGGGGTCCGCGTGATAATCGTGATCGGTGGCTGGCAACATTAGGTGACATGGCCCAGAATCGGTCACAGTGGCGCAAGCGTATTCACCCTTTATATTCTTTTAGATCCTAAGTTCCATTATTCTTCCATACACACCTTCACTTTATTCTTCCGTATTGTATTCCATTGTCGTGTTAATCTTTTAAACTTGATATGGTTGTGCTAATGTGGCATGGGAACTTGAACCTATGGGTATATACGCCAGGTTCTACGTTGCTAATGACTGACTGATCTGTAATATTTATTATTCCGCATACACGTTGAGTCAGATGTAACTAAGTGTCTCGACTTCGTTGGTTACTTTTTGTCCACCTGAAGTCTTAATTTTCTGACTCTGATCTCCAAGACGTTGTGTTTTCTTATGAGTTGAAGTTTGTTATCGTAAAGATTTTTCATCAATGACAAAGTTGTCGTCCTCGTTGGAATCTTTACAACCACTATTGTCTATTTTTAGTCTCATTTGTTTCAAGCAGTGAAGTTGATTTTCTTAATTTTAATGGTTATGAGAAAATTACTGCCATTTCATAGCACCTAGTAGCCATTGAAGTCCCAGTGAATTTTATAGCAAATTTATTCAAAAAAAAGGTAGTGTATGACTAGTCTCAAGCTGTTATGGCAATGATTCGTCTTGTGATGATTTGTAGATATTCCATAAAGGCACGTAAGTATGCAAAACTATCCTACATAAATAGTTAACTAAAAGCAAACTTATGATGCAAGAAAATGTACATTTAGAAGAATTGTGCTCCGAACGTTGGACATATTTATAAAAAATCTGCGTTACTTATAATACAATTACAGATATTTTCTCCACTGTCTACTTAAACTAATTACAAATAAGTTGTGGAGAAAATCAATTAATCAATTACCTGTAATTTAAGTGTGATTACCTGCATTAATGATCTCATAGAAGCGATTTGATCGGAACCAAAGGAATAACAGATTTAACGCGAATATTGATTCTGATTGATATGCGACTTCATTCATTTTATTACCAATAAGAGTAGGGTAGACATTTGTAGTCGGAGAAGAAATAAGAAAAGAATTTTCATTTTTGTTGGCTGGATCATTATTAATATTATCATCATCATGATTATAATTATCATTACTAACATGAGTGATTACTGGTTTCACATTTGATCCATTTGAAACATGTTCATTTGGTGATGATGCGATCACTGAACTTGAAGCCATCCAATTAATTAAACGAATTGTTAAACATAAGAGAAGTATAGTGCCTGTTTGATACTTATTATGCAAAATAGAAGGCTGTTTATCTATTGTTTGAAATGATGAGAGATTTGATTTAGCATCCTGAAATTAAGGAAGTTAAATAAATTCGAGAAATTACAAATAAATAAAGTGAGGGACGGTCTCTGTGACATTTTGGATGTTCAATAAGTTTTGTATTCAAAAATTTTCATAATTGAGCTAAGGCTACCGACTTGCTATCTGTGTATTAGTATTCGGAACTCTAATAGTAAAACCGCTGAAGCCGAAAACCAGGACAGAAGAAGACTTCATTTCAATTAAGTGTATTCACAATGATAAAAAATAATCATTTTAATTCATCGAATTTTGAAGAAAGAAGTCTTATGATCGACCAATAAGACGATGTGGTGTTAAAACTCTTGAATAATGATTAGATGAAATTATCCAGCTTTTTTAGGATCTCTGTGGGCAATTTTAACAGTATTTCTGATTTCATGCTTGAATTTTTTTATGTAATTGTGTCTTTCATCTAGCAATTTAAGTTAGAGGATTACATAGGATAGTTCCAAACACTTGAAATCTTTAGTGGAGGTCACATACTAATATACAGTACTCATCTACTAAATGAACGAAAAAACGGCTGAGGGAGCTAGATATAACATAATGATTAGTGAAGATTGCGGATAACCTTAATCAATAAAATTTCAAACAAACATACAGATGATAATGCACACTGAACACAGTCAAATTAGGGGTGATATAATATTATCGAATATACAAAAAGTGAAAGCCGTTAAATAGAAAACAGTTAACAGTAATTCAAACCCTAGTTCGATCAATAATATGCAAGGTACATGTTGTTATTGGCTTAAACTGATTTGATCTTCTTTTCATGTAGTTTCTGAACTATATCCTCTTTTCAACTTTGATGGAAGCTCTGAATACTAGGAACAATTTTCGTATACCTCCTTTTAATACTAAGATTGATCAATCGCACTTATATTATTAAAATTATACGGGACTGTCCTGTCTCAGTTGACATTTTCTGCTTATATCCATAGTATTGTCCCTAATGAATTGATAATACAAATTCTAAAACGTTTAGCAGATCATGAAGTCAGTTGTGTATGTACAATTATGACAATACACTAACCCACTTTGTAGTAGTTATCGACTTATTTTTTATCTGTAACTAGATCACACTATGTCACTCTGCTGCAGGAAAGCTTTGGCTTGTCGAGGACTACTTTTTGTCCTTGAAATACAAACGACCGTGAGGGAGAGATATTAGGACGACGTAGGAACGATATACAAAGGCATGACGAGGTATCTACACAGTATGATTTCTGAAGACTTTCAGAAAGATCCTGAATGTTGGAAACAGAAACAGGACAAGTGTATATGATTGGTACACTCTAAATTTTGAGAAGCAAAGCTTTATATAGTCGAAATTCATGTATTAATTTGACAGACTAGAGATTAACACATTGTTAAAGTATAGCATGAAATCGTTGCAAAATAGATCAACAGAAGTGAACTAACTTACTGATAAGTACTGATCAGTTAGACAGAAATGAATACACAATATACGTAACAGTTGAATTTTACTCAGTTCTATGGTACCCCAGTTATCCATAGTTTCGAAAAGATCATCAGCTATTAGCATCAATTTTCTAGGATCTAATGTGATACAAGTAAGAAGAAATACTACTTCGATTTGTAAAATAAAAAATGAGAATTTATTAGAAGTGAAATGTTGAACAACACAATGCATGCATTGGTACATGTAAACGAAATAGTAATAAGCTTCAAACATTGGCAATGGATTAATGACTTGTAGCTAAAGTTATGAATGGTACCATCTCAGGGTAATACGACTTGTTTACTGAATATATATCCGTGTTCTTGAATTCGAGTCACATTTTGTGTGAGGGGTTGTGATAATACCCGGTTAACTAAACCAATGTTGGAGAAATGAGAATCGAATTAATGACCACATGTCTAGAAGGTGCACTTGAAAAAAATTGATGGTCTCTGTTTTATTGGAACACGCGTCAACCAGTAGGAGAGTCTGGAACGTTGGGGCTAAACTAGTTTGGCTGCGATTGACCTCATATAGAACTGAGTTGTTTACGTTGGTTGATTGAAATATGGCAAAAATTATTACAGGTGCATCGTACTAACGAGTGCCAAATAGTACGAAATATAAATGAAGAAAGGTTTTCTCTTCACTGCCTCCAGACCACCTAACGTCAAACAATAGTGCAAGTGATGTCGAGTTATTTTATGTTAGTGACCATACTGCAACTAGATCCAAATAATTCGATCTGTACTAAAGAACTAGATAAACATGACATTGGTTACTACTCAAAGATTAACTAATCCTCCTCATAGTAAAACTGAAGATCATCCTTAAAACCATATAAAATAGATGGTTTCAGTAGGACAGTTCGTATAATTTGTCGAACAGGTCATGTTAAATAGTAAAGAAAAAAAATTAATGAACAATATTTAAGTACCTGTATGCAACTGAAGTGCCGCATAAAACTGTATGAGTGATTTCATTTGAATATTGTTAAATTGTGGCCAGCGTTTTGAACTTGACACTACATCTTTAGCCAGACCGGTATTTATTTCCACGTTATTGTCTTCACATGTAGATAGTTCAGATGACTTGTAATAGTCCGCCAATACATTGGATAAATTGTTCATGGCAGCAGGGAATGAATGCAAGCATGACAGTGCACGTATATAATAGTAGAACAAGGCATCAATGCATCTTCTAGGCAACGGCTACAATTCGGTAAATAATATACGTAGTGAGGAAAGTTCACAAATAATGTTAATAAATATTTATATTCTACAATTTGTAATACTACCATTCCCTAAGCCTGAATGATGACTGAGTTCTATTGCTTTCATCTCAGACAAAACGGGACAATCAGTGGTTATGAGTAGTTAATGTTGGATAACTGGAGTTAGCAAGAAACCATGTTTAACCTAAGTTTTGTGTTAGTCAGCACTCATCGGCCTAGCACATCTGAAGTATTGAATGAATTGATGCCACTTGTGATTACTTGGTTAGGCATTCTCATTTTGATAACTTAGGTAAAAAATTGACGTAATACTTCCATCATATCATAGACTACTCCACGTAAAGAAAATTTATGCCGCAGAAGTAAGTGATATCGTTGGTGTGAAAGTTTTTTTGCAGAATATCTTCATTATGATTAGTTTCTTTATTATTTTACATATGACAGTGGGGAATTTCAGTAATTTAATTCGTTGAGGGTTTATTGCGCAAATTATTAACTCTAGATGTATGACTTGCCTTGATTTAACTCTATTTTGGTTATTCCAAATATCTTGAATTATTACTGGATGTTCGATGAGTATCGCAGAAAAAAATGAATCACATTTAAGGCTTGCCGTATAAAAACACCTAATTGCGCCCATATTCAGTGTCATATTTGTGTAGCTTATGGGACAAACTCACTGAAGTTTTAAAAGGTCATTTATGCCTTATGCTGTTATCACCAAACTCATTTGGAAACATATATACAAGAAGTGAACAAACTCTCAGTTTAGTGATGGTACAAAATCTCATGAATCGACTTTCTTTAATATACAATGAGGAATGTGAAATATCGAAAGTCTGGATATTGTTGTACTGATCTGAAAAACTGTTAGAATATTGATACATAAAAATCAAATGATATATGTTTATATTTCATTTTAAAGGTAAATGTACAATCAAATTTTTAGTTTGAAAGCGATTACTAATGAATTCGAGGTTTTAGTGAAAAATCGTGAACTTTAGGGTTTAACCTTGTTGGGAGTGAGGCAATTACCCACTACAGTAGTAGATGTAGTAGCCACATTGGTGATTGCTAAAAGCGACTGGATAAAGAGGAAATGATTAGAGCGGAAAACATTAATTCGTGGAGAAAATAAAAAATAATTTCATGCCCAAGATTTCAAAAAAAATATTAGTTATGACAATCACGAACTCAATGCAGATAGTTCGCACATATCATGCCTAAGAGTGATCGTCGGCGACTACATGGACTGATATAACGTTTTGCTTGAGGTATTTTAACCTTCTTACATTCTAGTCCTTGCATGTATGTATGTATGCTCAACACAGAACTTGGCACATGTGTGCATCGGTTATCATACTTCAAAAGTACACCAAGATTAACACCACATTAGTAGAAGTTACTTCAATGATAATAATAACAAAAACAAATAAGAGTGAGCATATGGAATATGGTTCAGTGAGATAGAATTGGTGTGGAAAGAAAGCTATGAAGTAATTTTAAACTCACAACTTAAGGGAGGACAAGGAGTGGATACACCTGCTCAACTGTAACCGACTCTGAGCCACGTCACCCAGAGTTTTCAACCACTGGTCATGGCATTCACGAGGACTCCGAACCAGGTAGTCTGCATCTACCAACACGATTCAAACAAGCAATAAGTGACCTCATGGATTGATGCATGTTTTGGTTTAGCCACCCTAACTCTTTTTCACTAAACTCGTATATCAGTCATCATTGCCCGTCCAGGTAGATAGTGGTTGGGCATTCTTAACACATTTCCCAATCACCTCAGTCGATGAGGATTCACAACCTCATCTACTGATTTACCATTTTTCCCTAATACCGGGCGGCTAATCTCATTATTGCTTACATGGTGGTACCAGCTAAGGCGAGATATGTTTTGAAGAACATCAATCGTCAAATACTAATAACCCACAAGTGTCATTCACTCTTGATGGCCACGTCTCACATCCACACAGTAGGACAGAACGAACTAGTACGCAGTACACTCTTCCTTTTGATGAAAGACGAATTTTTCGCCTACACCGTAGGTGATGTGAGTTGACAAAAGCCAAACGAGCTTTTCGAATTTGCATTGAGATTTCGTCAGAGACCAACCCATTAGGGCTAATGAGACTTCCAAGATAAGTGAAGTAGTCGACGTGCTCAACAACTTCATTCCCTATCTTTGGTTTAGGTGTTGACGAAGACGAGTCTTGAACTAACCCTTCGTATTTAGAGGTGAAGAAACGCATTCCGAACATGCTTGCATTGGAGCTTATTGCAGTCAAAACACTCGACATTTTATCAACGTCTTTACCAAACAGAAACTATGTCATCAGCATATTCTAAGTCAATAAGTAGATCTCCTGGTAGATCATTTCCGGAAAATCCAAACGATGACAGAGTTATTTCCAGTAGTAAATCAGTTATGAAATTAAAGAAAAGTGGAGACAGTGGGAAGGCTTGATGGATACCACATGAGGTTACAAGTTCGGATGACAGTCCACCATACGACCTAAGTCGACTTTCCGTTCAGACTGCCTGAAAATAGTGGGTAGTTCTGGGGCGGCTGAATGTCAACTGAACTACTCCATGAAGTTTTCAGCCCATCATTCTAAACGTCTGAACTGACCGCAGACAAGCGTTTTATCTCTTTTAAAGATTGTCTCACAAACACTTGGCTGCTTAATCCTGGTTTCGTTTATTAGTCTGAAAGGTTGCGTAGTGTAACCTAACGCCGCTGCTTTTCCCATCTCCTTTGCTTTTGTTATCCATCACTGGTCACGATAGTCTCGCAGACTTTTGCCAGTTTATATCAGATTTTTCTTTGCTCGTCATCGTGTTCGGAGCCTGACAGGGTGTTTTTAGGAGCCCATTAACTCAACAGACATCGTGGAGATCCACTGACTTTTCTTGGCCTGTGGATTCAAGTCACTAACAGATGTCACAGCTTCTTGGACAACTTGCCAAGCAGTATCTAGGTGAGTTGTATCTCTAAAGTTGCCTAAGTGATTATTTAGTTTTTCCTAAAATTTTATCTTGGCTTTTTCGTTGCTGAACTAGATTCTAATGGGTTTCCTGTAGTGGTTCCTCTTTGCCCAGTAACATGCAAACAAATGCATGCTCGTACTAGGTCATAATCAGAATTTAAGCATGTAGACCAGAAAGATCGGAAATCTTCTATCGAGCCCTTCTAACGGTAGTTGATGGTGAAATGTCCACCGTTGAGTAGATGCAGGAGGTCGCTATGTTAGACGGTATAGCTCCTTATGCTTAAAGTTCGTGTTTGCTAGAAATAGACGATTGTTTGAGCAAGGTTGCAGCAAACTGTCAACGGTATCCGTACTCTGAGCTTGAAACACAGAAGCACCTACCTAAATATCTTTCAGACTGATTCAACCTATCTACCTGGGGGTTAAAATTACGAACTGTGAGTACTGAACCTGAGTGTTTAGCCCAATAAAAAAGTTCGCACACGGTACTTTCGAGAGAGGCTTTTGATGTTGTAGCTCCGTAATTGTTGGGGCCTTACTGCCGGAGACAGGAAATCCGTGGAGTATGATGAGGTGTGCATTTCTAGGGTCGACCCTATCTAACCCCATCCTTCCTTTGTGGGACGGCAGTATCGCTGTTACACGTGTTGTCTGGGAGAAGCACCTTACTGCCATTACACCTCTGTACAGACAGCAGTACGACTTTTCCCCCAGACCTCATATTTGCTACTTTTAGTCTCATCGATCTCCAACCGATCTGCTTGGGATGGTAGGACCTTGGAGAACAATTGTTCCAGCCAGTATAGCCCGACCGAGTCATCACGATAGGAAAACCGGATCACCACGTTAAAGTAGCAAGAGGATCGAGATCCTAATCCTTCACCACTTATAATCGCGCTTCGAGGTAAATGGTTGTTGAGTATATGCGATACATGTCCCAGTCACCTCAGTAACTTTAGCATTGTATAATTGATGGCCCCAACAAACATGAGCAATGTTTAAAGGACATCTATGATTAAATACTGGCAACATACGAATGTAATCTGCTTTAAGAGGACAGGTTTCACATCCATACAGTAGAACAGAACAAACTGCTGCGTAATATATTTGTATTTTGGTTGGAAAATAGATATCATTCTTACTCCACAGGCGATGTTAGTTAGCAAAGATCAAGTAAACTTTCTGAATCCGGTGACGAAAATCACCAGCAAATTAACTCTTTACTTAAAAACTTACAAATTCTATACAAATATGCAATGTCACAGATTGATGTTGGCAGGGTATTATCTAGGGTGCGCGCTGCTGAGGAGTTCCACACTAGAACGAAACAGCTGTCCAGTGCTCCCTAGTTTTCCAACGGTACTCTACCAACATCAATCTGTGACATACTCAATCATCTAAACAACCAATCTCCACAAAACAAACATCCCAATTGAAATATCCAATGCTTAGAAAAGTAAAGATCACTTACCTTAGTTGCTTCTAAAATAGCTAACTGATTGAAAGAATGACCAGAATCAGGATGCACGACCCAAGCCCAGAGGTAATAACCAGCTGCAACATTTGGTTGTTGACGGTACCTGGAAAAATTAAGACATTAAAAATTTAACCTTCGTATGCAAAATATAGAATAATTCTCAAGTAAAAAAGTGATGTGGAATAATAACTAGATATTATAAATATTGAAAACTTGTAGTCTTGGTGTTACAGATGAGAAATTAACTAGACTGAGAAAAAATACTTATCGAAAATGGGTATTTACCACGATTTGTTGACAGGAATTGATATGAGAAAAACACTAAGGTATTAACCTTATTAGCACTTTCGTGACTTATAACATGCATGTTGTCTTATCATTTATAACATTTAGTCATGAATTTAGTTAACATTTTGTTTCCAAGCACATTATTTTATACGACAAAGAGCTTTTTCTGGCTTTAGTCTTCTATTTGGTTTCAGTACTGTTGAGGGGTCTGAATTAATAAGTATATATCTTAAGCGGTTATCCCTCAGTTATACTATATTACTGTAATTTTCTCTATTGATAAACATTATATAATTTTGTTGAAAAGTCTGGGGGCGCGTTTAGTCTGTCAAAACTCTAATTCATAACAAGAATGTGAAACTCAAACCTCTTAAATAACCAATAACCTGTGCCCGAGAAGAGCCACCTAGATTCGAGAAATGACAGTCGGGAATGTTTAAAAGGGAGAGATTTAAACCCCATCAAAGAGCTGCTTTAGTACTAACCCTGAGCTAAGTTTAATCGAGTAGAATTAGGTTTACCAATAATCTCCAGGATCTTTTTCATCAGATCACTTTAGTGTGCAATTTTAAACTCATTTGGAAATAGATAGACTAGTTGTTTAATGTATGTCCTATCTAAAGGCTCGAGAACATTAGGAAGTATAGTTGAAAAGAAGTATAAATGGATCCATGAGTTTAATAATTGATAACTTCATACATACGAGTCATTCGATCAAGACAAACTCATTATTCAAAGTCATCTTAAAGGTGGATATCAAACTGCAAAAAGCAGTGGGTTTTTGTTTTCCTCGAATTGTTGAAGTTTTTACCAGATTTCTACGGAGACCAGAACTATATGATTTTATGATTAGCACACACGAAATTGCATACATTGAAATAACAAAATATTATTTCGTGAATACATTTGTAAGTAATCAGTTAGTGATATATATATATATATATATATATATATATATATATATATATATATATATATATATATATATATATATAATGGAAATAGTAATGCACAATCCGTACTTTACTCAAATTGAATGGTACTAAGGTTAGTGTACAAATAATTAAAAACTCAAATCCAATAACTTCTTCCTACTACGAAAGTGAGTAGACAAAACGTGGAGAATTTCGGACAGATATCAAGACAAATTAATTACGTGAAAAATTTATAGACTGCCGTCGGCTAATTGATATAAAATACTTTAACGAAAGATAGTTCGGGGTTGTTGTCAGAGGATTTTCGGCTCGTTCTGGTTGCGCACCAGCTGACACTCTTCAATAAGGCAAGGCTACAATCTTCATAGGCTTAAAGGTTCTTGTAAGATCCGAGCATAGGGTATCCAGCTTCACAGTTTAAGACGCGAGATGCTATGGACAAGGGCAACGGCCTTTTTTTTGAACATGTATATACGAAAAAAATTATTAAAAAAAGACTAACCGTGCGATATCTCCAAGATGAACTAAACAATGATGCACTAAATAAATTACAGCTGCTTCTTGATCCAAATAATGGAAATCTGAGTTCTGGTTAGTGTTCACCTTACTGCTTTCCTTCTCATCTTCGTCTACTAATTTATCCACGGATTTCCCAGTTTCATCGCTTATTTTGCAATTTTCTACGTTTGAAGTAATTGTCTCAATTTCGGAAGGAAGCCGATCACCTCGAGATAATATACGAGGCGTAATAACACTTGTCTCTGATTCGTATGTAGTCAAAGAAGATTTTAGTTCAGGATACTTTATTTTTCTGCTAAATGCTCTATTAGAAGAGAAAGTTGCCAGATCCAGATCAAGGAAATCAGAAACATGTTCCACCCTATTATTGTCTAAGTCCAAAACAGCGTCGAAATTCGCAAGAATACCTAATATCTTTAGAGAAGAAAACACTGGATCTGAATCCAATCAAGAACCAAAAGTAATTTGGAATGTAATAACAAAGTGGTAGAGTGAACGCAATGACAAGTAATATTGTTAGTAGGTTACGTGACGTTTGTTTGAAGATAAGACCATGGACAAACATAATAGTTCTTTCATGAATTGCCTTTAACGATAATGGCAAGTAGTACCTTACGAGAATTCGTAGGAGGACATTTATATATTGTCGTTTTCGATAATATAGGAGCTTTTAAATGCTAACAGTACCCTATTTGTAAATGTCCAAGTAATGTCGTGTTACGGTCAAGTACACATAGAAAACCAAACTCAAGGTGCTTTTGCTAGGGGAGGAAAGAACACATACCTACTCTTGTACATTTTCACAATCTGACAGTTGGATTAGCTAGGCTTACCGAATTTCACTATTCCTCGTAAATTTTATTACTGAAGAGAAAACATTTTCAATAAAGACTCGATGCACACAAAACATCAGACGTTACCAACAATGAAACACTTGATTTAGATACTGTTAATTCCCAAATAAGTAGTTCATAAGCAGAAATATGATACGAAGTAAAGTATAATTAAAAAAATATGCATAGTCTACTCTTCTTGAAAATTCCTAGTCGTTGAGTAAACAGCATAGCTGAAAATATTAGACGTTTAAAACTCTTACAATATAGAAATTCCAATCCAATCATTAGTAAAACTTCAACCTAGGACTCTATCATAATAGAAACCAGTTATGTTAGGACAACCATTCTTTTGATTTGATCGACTTCCAAAAACAGTGGGACTTTAGAGATCAGTTACTCGACGTAGTTGGGTTAATATGATAGACAATGCAGACTACAATGTAAAGGTGATAGCTATCAGTCGCTTATTTTAAATACCAACATTAACACAAATAACATGTAGATATATGAATTATGAGTAATTAAAACTTGAAAATAAGAAACCGAAACTCCTTGATTTAATTGTCTTTATAGGGCGCATTGAATCATTATTTTACCATCTAGTCGTATAAATGACGCGATAACAAAATTATACTCACTACTTTAGGCCATGTCTGTTCTGAAATCGGTTGAAGTAACTGGTAGATGAAGATTGAAGTAAACACCTGAAGCACGATCCAACAATAAAACCAGACGAAGTTTAAGTTCCATAGTTGAATATTTAAAGGATCCACTGTTTCCGCTGAAGGGTAGGCGCCGATGTAACTGAAAAATCCCAGGTGAAATATTTAAAAAAAGAGCACTAAGGTTTTATAAGATAATGGTAATGTTTTAACATGAAATAGAAGAAACCTCGAATAGAGAAATGCACGTAAATAAGAGCCGAACCTCTGAAACACGGAATTATTGGTAAGACCATTGAAAATAGGAAGGACACTGTTAAACCAAGAAAACACCGACGTCAACTTGACGACAGACAAACGAAATATATTTTCACCAGACATCAACGAAAAGTATAGGTAAAAATTTGCCTAAACTTTGAAAATGCCTCAACGTTGCGCATCAATGGAAAAATCGAAGCAAAAGAACACTTTAAAGTCAACATAGTCTTTGCTTAACAATCAAATAGTAATTAATGTAATAATGTGGAATGCTATAACTTCAAACATGATATCCTTAACAGAAATCATCAGATTACCAAGCACATAAAATGTTTGAAACAAAATTGTCAGCAGATTCCTCAAAATAATATAACATGAGTATCTAATATTAAAAGTAAATATCTGACTAAATTTAAGCAGAGTTTGGCAGGCTTACCAACGATTGTAATGAGTTGATCTGAGTTTTGTACAAAACATTCCACATTTCTAACTCTACCATATTTTCAACAGCGTAGAGAGGGAAAAATGTGATAAGCTGAAGAAATCCATTTTGGATCTCAACAAAATACTCATCTTGCGTAGCTGCAGAACATGTTTCCGGCGGCTTCTTAGCTAATTTCGCCTTCAGGTCACACCACAAACGGCGCGGATCAACTTTAATGGTCATAACAGCAAAAGCGCTGCAACGTCCAGTTTCGAATATTGTGCAATATTTTCTAAGTCCAACTAACTAACTATTGTATTTATCTCGATAATCATACTTTCGAACTTGGCTTTCGAAGTCGGTTAACTGTGGTTCTTTAAAATCTTTATTCAGGCGATAGGAGTGTCACTAGCCATCATGAGTACAGAACTGTTTACATATTTTCTGAAACTGTGAAGATGGAAATTAAATTAAGAACTAAGTACAGTAGTAACCAAGGTATTTTTCCTAACTTATTTAACCTTAGTGCGTACGTCAAGTTTTTATTTGGAGATTTTGCGTATTATGTGATCGTTGTTAGATAAGCCTCCTCAGGCAAGGATTTCCGAACTTTGCATATCACGATCATAAAATAATACTAGTATCTGTGCTAGATTTTTCACGTTTTCTTTGAACAGTTGAGTCCTCTTAAACTAAATTTGAGTCGGAACCTTGCATGATATTTGTTAGGGGTAGAGGGTTCATGAGTTACCTGACATCAAAATTATTTCACATCTGGGAATCCTGATTTCGAAAAGTTATGAGGCCACAAACTAAAAACCGAGTTTCTTCGAAAGTCACATGACCTATGTCTATTCTGACTAATACAACACTTTTTAATGTAGGTACATGAAATGCCTACATGATGTGACAGACAAAGTAAAGCATTCCGATTGCAAAATAAATGCGAAGGCGATACTTGGTAAAGGCGAAGCCCATTCGTTACAAGCTAGACAGTACAGATTATTCTCAGAAGAGTTATTGTTATACAAACACAAATTAGCACTAATTTTATCCCTAGAAGCATGATAATCGCTTGATCGGTGCAAATCTTATCAACCTAGGATCATCAAAGCATCCTTCATGACGAAGAAGAAGGAGATTACAATGAATGTCATCCAGTGCTATACACCCATCAGCGACAGCCACGAAGGCGATAAAGACTAGTTCCATGCAACGCTGCACTAACACCGATCCGCCAACAGTCGGAAAAATCAAAATGGCCATTGGACAAACCAATAGTGGCAAGTTAGCAGAGCCAGACAACATACCAGCTAAATAAGGCACTGAAGACAGAGATAGAAGTAACTGGAAAGATGCTCTATTTTCTCTTCATTAAGATTTAGCAGGAAAAACAGGCGTCAACATACTGGAAAGACGGGTTTCTTATCAAGATACAAATGAAAGATGATTGTAGTAAGTGTGGGAAATACAGAGGCATCACTCTCTATTTAGTAACAGGAATTTTTTAATCGAAATGAATGAAAGATTTAGTTGACGTTTAACCTCGAGATCAACTGGCTGAATTCTAAAAAAATTAATTAAATGTCGAACAAATTGCGACTTTACCAAGGATAGTTGAACAATCTCTAGAGTAGAACTAATTACTTTAATTTTTTTGACTACGAGTCAGCATTTGACAACATGGGTAGGAGAATATGATGGGTCCTCTTCAACACCTTTGTGTACTGAAAAGATATTTAACATCGTACACACCACGTATGATGGATTATTCTGTATAATTATGTAAAGATGGAAGCTCATAGATGTTTTCCTAGTAAAGATTAGTGTCAGGCAAGGCTGATTACTCTCGCTATTTAACTTTTGTCGAGCGGTTGACTGCATTATGAAAGTTAAATGATTTTAATGGGAAGCATGGAATACAGTGGACATCTTGAGTGTGGCTAGACGATCTGGACGTCGCAGATAATCAACTTAGCTCTTTTATCCTACTCACAGCAACAAATGCAGGTGGGGACCGACAATGTGGCGGCAGCCTCTGTAACACTAGGCGTCGAACGTACACAGAAGGAACAAGGAGGTCTAATGAGACTGATAGAAGATCCAGTCGACGCCCAACATCAAGATCAACAGGCTGAATTTCAAAAGGATCGATTGTGTACCGAGTGAAAGGCGATACTGCAGATTAATTTTGAACAGTCAGTTGAATGGAACTCATCCTTTTACATCAGCTTCTTTGACTACAAAAAAGCATTTAACAGCGGAGACAGGAGAACTTTATTACGCCTTTTCGGCAATATGGCGTACCCGAGAAGACAGTTAATATCATACAAAATTTTTTCAACGTATAACACTGCGAAAATAGCTCACAGATTCATTACAAGTAAAAAATGGTTTTAGACAGCACAGCTTACTTTCGCCTTTTCTATATTTTCAACATGGCAGGCATTCACTATTGATGTTAAAACGCTTCGACCTGTACTACTCAGACTAAAATAAGCAAAGTCTAGTTTTTGTACTTATATATCAGGATACTCTGCTGTAAGAAAAACCAGGCCTCTTCGCTACAGACTATGATGCTACTACCAAATGAGGTAAGTTTAATTTAAAAATTGCCAACATACGTAGACATTTATTGAACGTTATGTTATACTGTGAAGTAACGTAGTGACCATCATACTTTGTTCGTAACTACACAACGTTCCTTAATCCACCTCCCTAATAAATCTTATATTTCTTAGTATTAGAGTCTGAACTTTATTTAATTACCTTCAGTGATAGTCAATTTGTTAAAGATAACAAATAAACCTTACGTGAATGAGCCGTACTAAGTAGGAGTTGTTGAATCTCAATTTTAAAGTCACAAAGTGGTCTGACTTAGACAACCATTCATAACCTGGCAGCACAGGACAGCTATTTCGCCCTAGTTTGTGACTTCAGCAGTGAACGTCCACGATTCCGTCCATGATCAAACTCAGGATCCTCTGGCTCAGCAGCGAATGCTTTGCCTCTAAACCACTGAGTTGGCTCCTAACTGTGATGCCGTAGTCTTGACCAATGTAAACAGTTATTCTGTTATGACTGCTTGAGCAATTAGGACAGAACATATGTCGTCATATTGTTCCTCTCTTCTTTCAGTACTTACATGTCGCCAAATATTACGCAAGATGTTAAACATTTACATCTCCTGTCATAATGTAATACTTTGATATGATGACTAGAACATGTTCTTCTATTATACACTTTCATCAAAAGGCCGTTTCGAGGTCTTATTTATAGTGAATGCTACATAAATATCGGTTTCAAAACAATGTATGTTGTTTCATGCAAATCAACTGTCTACTTCACATTTATTGTACATTTTACCCTTGTTTATGTACTTGTGTTACTTGTATTTTTTGTGGTGAAACAAGTGACAGCTGTATATCACTACGATCATTCGTGTAAACTGGCGTGAATTCTACAGTCAGTTTCAGAATATAATAATAATATTTAGTGTCACCTAATATAAAGGTGTAGTACCTTTCAACAGATTTTTGCCCGTGTTAACCACCTACGCATAGACGGCTGAGAACAGATAAACAACAGTATTGCGTTTGCGCGTTTACTAGTCATACAGATGAAGAATTACTAGTCACGAGTCACACACGATCGGGATTAGATGACTAGGCGTGATTAGGTTCTGGAGTAGTAAGTGCTTGAAGTGCACTTTCATTGATTGTTTTTTCCACAACCATTGAAACGACGAGAGTAAAGTTAATCGGTCGATAGTTGACTACTCTCAATGTAGAGCCTAATTTACGCCTGGAAACAATTAAATAGATTTCGCAGTTGTCCAGGTAAGTTGTTGATTCTAGTGAGATAGTGAAAAGTTTAAGTGGAATAGTTAAGATATCATGCTCATCATGTTTCAGTATATAAGGATTTATACTGTCGACACTAGAACTTCAGGAGTATTTTAGTATTTTAATGGCTCTGCTAATGCTGTTGCAATTAATTCGACAGTGCTGATTATACTTATAGACCAGTTAAAATGTCGAGTTTTGGTAAATTGTATGACGTAATCGCTTTGTTTATGATAAGACAGATAGTTAGCAAAGAATGTTCGAGTGAATAATTTAGAAATGACTTGAAGATTATGATTTTTCTCACCGTTGTAAACAAGGAGCGGAGCAGTATGCTTGTTTTCAAATCACTGCTTGTATGGACCGAACAGTGCTATAAGTTTGTCTCTCCTAACCATGCTGCCATGATAGGAAAAAATAAAGTTGTATGTATCAATAATAGAACCTAGTGCACAAAAGTCATGATGAATAAAAAGCCTTTTGGAGGGAGATGGTAGCTAATGTGGAAGGTGCTGTGAAATAAGATACATATTAATTCCATGTCATATAAACTACTTGGGAAAGCAAGTGCATTAAGACAAATACCAAGATTTGTGAAGACACTCGTAGCAAGTTGGATGCCACCAGTTGCAAAGAACGTAGTTCATTCTGACAGGCGGATTAACAAGGATAATATATGCTAATCAGCAGCACTGTAACCAGTACTTTTCACCCATCCTATGGTGACACCGAGAATAAGAGATAAATTACTTAGGCTTGTTACTTGATTTGTATCTATCAGTTCAACTGCTCTTGTGGCGCGAGTTACATCGACAGATGCTTAAGAAATTTTCTCCTTAGTGCTCGTAATCACCTTCCGGTTTGGTTAACAAAAGGTGTCATCAAAGTATCAACAGTACAATATTAGCTCACCTAATTCAAACAGGCCATACTGTGAATGTGAACCAACCGTTTACAATAATATATTGTATAAATAGTTATCTGCTTAGACTAGTTAGACTCGAGCTTCTTAAAACAGCAGAGACGGTAGCTATACGGGTCAAGAGGCCAGTACTGTGCATACAAAAGAAGTACGTTTAATCCCTTCACTTGTCATGGCCGAAACAAGATTCATTAAGCCAACGTCTACCTTGATCATACGATGACTTAATTGTAGTAACGCACATGTAACTTTCTTTCCTTATGTTTATTTCCACAGCTTAGGCTTCTCCTGTCCAAATACCACTCTTTTTATTCACAAACCTCCATATTATTATTATTATTATTATTATTATTATTATTATTATTATTATTATTATTATTATTATTATTATTATTATTCAAACACTTCATGTAATTGTATTTTTGTCACCCCACACCTATGCTTATATATTTGGCTATTAATCTTGTTTATTTTAGTTGGTGTTTAACTTTAACAAGCTAGATTATTATTATGGTTATGATTATGGTTATGGTTATTATTTCAACATTTACATTCGAACTATTTAAGTTGGATTGTGACTGGCAAGTGGAATTCAGGATGCGCGTTTCGTCCTATTTGGGACTACATCCCAATGCTGATGTTCATATTGGGATTCGAACTCAGTACATTTTGTGCCAAACGCCACCACGTTCACCACTAGACTACTGAGTTCAGACAGTCACGCTTATGCAACGGGCTCTAAGGTATTAGGATGAACTTGTGAACATCAACATTCGGATGCAGGTACGTCCAGCCGAAGAGTCCCAAACAGGACGAAACGAGCATTTTGAATTCCACTTACCAGTCACAATTCAACTTAAATAATACTTGTGAATAATGTCTGTATCGAGGCAATCCGCTCAGGATGAACATATAGCAACAGGGACTGACCAGCTTCAGTCTATAACAAATCAACAGGAAGATACAAGTTCATCCTAATAATTAACATTCGAATTTTACAAATAACTCGAAAGAAACAAGTAGTTGTATCCAATTGTCCCTGATGGCAAAATGATGTTGTTTATGCCTCAGAACCAGTTATTTTTGTGAATATTAATTCATTACTAGCCATAACTAAATGATTTCTAAATATTACCTTACTATTTAAGTGATAGGTGAATAGGATAATTGTATTCCAACTATCACATGATAACTTTCAATAGGTTATTTAATTCAAACGGATCATTATAACCTATTAAGTGATTACTGAATTAAGATACCAAACTATGTAATAAGGTGCTTCTAAATAAAAGAGAACTAAACAAAATAGAAAACACTTACGAATATATTCATTTAATAAAACATCAATTCAACTTTGATTTTGGCATTGTTTAAATCAGATCAATTCAATGTATGCTTAGATGTGTAATTATTAAACATCTTAACCCCTATACATTCATTCACAGTAATTAACACGTGATCATTATCATGAAAAAAATTATCAATATTTTTCAATGAAAATTTTATTATGGTTTTTTACTTCATAAGAATTGATTTATTTAAATAAATTCAATTTCTGAGATTTATATTACTGTGTCATTTCGTTGGCCAGTTACCATCCGCAATAACTTTCTGTGACAGACAACACATTGATTTAGGAATTGCAGGCAGACATAAGAGAATGAACAGCACTTGGAAGAACTGGAAAGGAAAATCCAGTACAGGACAGAATTGGTTGAAGAATTCTAGTAGGCGACCTATGCACCACTTGGAAGGAATTAGGCTTTAATTGATTGATTGGCTGACTGATGCTTATATACCTACATCAATACATCAATACTTACACTAGTTATATTTTCCGAGACACATATTTACCAGTTGAAATTGATTAACATTAATATAATTGTCTATCTTATTTTTATTTATTTATTAGTTTATATGTATGTGTTACACTTTCAATACAGAAATATGTTAAAGATTTTGTTTATCTTCAAGAAAATCACATTCTTCATATAATGAACCATAAATGAAAATGTATGAAATATTTCAATGAATCAATCAAATATACTATGAGAAGATATCTGATTACAGGTTTCTTTTTTTACTGATTCTATTACTTTTTAAAAGTTAAGGAATTTGTAAACTGTTTGATTTATTGATTAATTCAATTGAACCTACTACTAATCAATACAAATATGATCACAGTTACTAATAAAATTGAACTTGTAATTAATAAACACTTAGTGTTACTATGTGGAGATTATTGATTAGTGTAGTCGGACAAGTAATTTTAATTAAACCTATTTATGAAAACGGGGTGAGTTATATGGAATTTTAAAAAAAATTCATTACGTGTATAGTTATGAAGGTTTTCAGTTATTTTACTATTCATTTAGTACTTGATTATTTGTATACTACGATGTAATTTTCACTGTAGTTTTGACTGTAAAAACAGTTAATGTCATCAATAACCGACTTTTATGAATATTTCACTGTCAGTCAGTCAGTCAGTCAGTTACAACGTAGAACTTGGTACATGCGTACATCAGTTCAAGTTGCCATGCCTCAATTAGCAGAAAAAGATTAAATTGTCGGACCAAATCCCAGAGTAGGGGAGGTAGTAACAGAGTAAGTACTAATGGAAAGGCATACAGATCAGAGATGAGATTTGAGATATAAAGTGATTCAGTAAAGAGAAAATTATAATAAGCTCAGAAATTAGAATTAGGAGGAAGACAAGGAGTGGATGCACCTGCGCCATTGCAATCGATTTTTAGCCATATCACCTAAAGTCTCTAACCATTTGTTACGCTCATCGTGTGGGCCCCAACCATATTTCACTGTAGAGTAGTTCAATAAACTGAATGAGAAATACAAAATAAAATTAATGGAAATCAGGGCTTCAAATGTAACATGTCGTGAAAATTATACTTCAATGTTTTACACTCAATCACTACTGAATGAAAAGAATAGTTACCAATTGAAAATGTTGAGGATAATCTCAGATATTTAAGTTATACTTGTAGTTGATTAATGTATCAGTTGATGATATTAATACACTAAAAGTCAAAAGAATGATTAGTTTTTATTCAGAGAAAATGATAAAAATGAATAAACTGTTGTGTCGTTCAAAGTGTACATTATAGAATAAAACTAGGGTAAAGTGACATTTAGGGGGATGGTGTTTGATTTGATACGCAAGAATAAGACTTAACAATCAGATATTAATTTGTTGAAGAATGAGCAATCAACAAAATAGATATTACGTAATCGTTGATAACATTGAAATATATTATTTTGACTAATAACATAAACTTGACGAAGAAATTCTGGAAGATGTCGAAACCTTTACATACTTGAGCAGCATCATCGATAAACAAGGAGGATCTGATTCAGATGTAAAGACGCAGATTGGAAAGGCAAGAGAAACATTTTCACAACTGAAAAACATCTGGAACTCAAACCAACTGTCAGCCAATATTGAAGTCAGAATTTTCAAAACAAATGTGAAGATAGTTCTGTTGTTTGAAGCTGAAACTTGCATTGAGAACTACGAAAAGCATCATTCAAAAGTGCAAGTATTTATAAAAAATTGTCTGCGTAGGATACTTCGGATCCGTTGACCGAATATCATCAACAACAACCTTCTATGGCAGAGAACAAATCAATCGAAATCTATCCGAGGAAGAAATTAGGAAAAGGCACTGGTGGGTGGGGAGTATGGATATGACACAGATTGAGAAAATCACCAAACAGTGTCATCAAGACAAGTATTAAAATAGAATCCTGAAGACCAAAGGAAAATATGAAGACGCAAGAACACATTGTGTCGGGAATCGAGAAACAGATATGAAGAGAATGAAGAGCACTTGGTAAGAGCTGTAAAGGAGATCCCATTACAGGACAGAGTTGGTTGTAGAATGTTTTCGGCGGCCTATGCTCCACATGAGGTAACAGGGATTGATTGATTGATCCTATTTTTAGTATGGTTTCATTCATGAGTTATCCCATTTAGTGAATAGTTATAACTTAGTTACATTGCAATATTGGATTTCATCGCATTGATCAATATTCTATTCATCTAATTTAACAATTGAAAATCATTTCATCAACGTATGAAATTTTAATCTTTAACAAAGTTTAATAACAAACATATTCATTAGAAAAAAACCATTAATCATTTAATCATTTGAATTTGTTTAATACTGTTTTCATTCAACTAATAGGGACCTTATGTATGTGTATATATTCTCGAACTCAAAGTTCATTGAAATATTTTTTATAATCTAGAAGCTAAATTAAATGTGTAATCATCTAGATGTATATATGAGCTTACACCAATTCTAGTTGTATTACTTGTATAGATACTCAAATAATTGATAAATATAGTCGTTAACAAGTACAGATTATTTGATCTGTTTTATTTTATTTCCTTCAATATAGTTTGTATCTATGTTTTTACTACTGGTTAGTATGGCGTGATTTAGTTTTCATCTATTTCTAGACATTAACAAGATAAACGAATAAGTGAATATTCCAAATTGATTACAGAATGTATGCTAATTTACAGACATGATCAAATTGATACAAAATAGGAAGAATATGCTATAAAATATGAAGGAACTCATTATATCAGTAGTTTAATGTAACGAGACTTTTTGAAATTTATACGTGAGTTATCCACGATATTTCAATGTTCATTAAGTGTAATTTAGAAGTGCTTGTATAGTATCGCTGGTATTGTACTGAAGTGAAATTTACCAACGGTTGTTTCAAATTGTGCATTCCGATCAGATAGTTCATTGGTTAGATTGAAGATGGATTCTAACTAGCAGGTGAAGTCTAAAACTACCGCTTTGTCCAATTCAAGACACATCAGTTGGGTGCACATGTATTCAACTAATGATATCCACGTCTGGACTCCAACTTCACCCTTCCTTGACTACCGCGATCTTCTTCTCTACTGAGATACTGAATCCAAACAAACACTCGTACAATGGATGTGTATATATAAGTTAAAAATTTTCGTATACTAGCGTTATTGTTGTTATAGATCGAAATGGATATATGTTTGTTGTATTCAATAATCTTGGTAAATTTTTCGTTTAGTAAATTCTGCATATCAGACTATTAATGTTTATTAAATGATTTTATTTACAGTGCCTGGAGTTATTCATAACTGACTTGGTTGTAGCACAATTCAAAATACCAGATGGAAAACACAAAGTTGATAAAAGTTAGAGCTTGAAATGAAATGTTTAATGAAAGCTACACAGGAACATACAACGTTTATCCATTAAATGAACGGAAGATCGATTAAAAATAGCTATATAAAATGCATTTAGTGACTACTGAGAAATTTCCATATGAATCCAGTCAATAATACATATTCTTAACAAGGGAATATGCAAGATGGATTTCTGGTCATGTAGTGAAATTATCAGGTTAGGTGAATCATGATAATGTAGAGGAAATTATGTAGAATATAAAAAGTTCTTGATTAGAAAATAAAATACTACATGTTAACTTAGTAGCAAAATGTTTTCGAAATACTAGTCAAGATATATGTTCGAATAAGGTAGTATGTTTTGAAGTTTCAGATCATCAATACTTCTTTAAGATGAATTTGCTTCAGTTTCATTAAGCATTCTAAAAAGGATTTCCGTGAGCTAAATATTTAATGAAATTGAAAGTATATGCTTTTATATGCAAAATTAATATAAAGATAATTTATTTGAGGTTAATAGTGATTGGTATTAAGCTTAGGTGATTAGATTCGCCACAGACTGTTATTGGCAGGGTAATATTGAAAACCAAAGAGGACTGGACAGCTGTTTCATCTTTGTATGAGACTCTCAGTAATAGGGACAATAAACTTCATAGGTTATGATTCTAGATTCTTTGTCCCATTATAACAAATGGTTTGAAATTAATCCAGTCAGTTTAAAAAAGCGCTATATAAGTAACACTAAATGATTTGTTATCATTAATGTGGAATATCAGACAGATGTTTTATACCTGTTTTTGAGGTGTCACAATAATGTGAACTATTAACAACTAACAAGATAAGATTATAAAATAGCAAAAGTATTACACAAAGGATAATTTGAAACTGAGATTAACAGGTAAAACTTTTGTGATTCTATCAAAATAATTAATATTTTGAATGTATTTATGTTTTTCGTCGATGTTATGGATCGGAAGTGACCAGTCTCTATTGCTAACTGGACACCACGATAGGTTTTCACATCTATACTTGGATGCTACCATATCCAACTGACAAGTTCCAAGTAGGGCAAAATGTGCCTCCTCAATTTCAACTGTCAGTCATAATCAAACCTAAATTATGTAAAGGATAAAACACATGGCTTAAAGATCTGCCTTCTGCATACGGCGGAAGGTATTACCATTCACATCCATAGAGCAAAACTATTCATAGGAAGTTCATATAACCAATTACTCTATATTAACTGATAGTTATCTGTCTCTTTTGTGTATGCAAGTCGTTTGCTTTACTCTTACAGATCTAGTATTAATATCCGATCCTTTATCATAACTTTGTCTATTCTGTTACTAGATTTTATGTAATCAGTCAATTTAATATCGCCATATCTTTATTCATTCATCTATGATTTGTGACCTTTAATTAATAGTCGCCTTAGTTAATTGAATTCGCCAAAGATTGATGTTAGTTTGGATACAAATAAAAATTAGGTAACACTGAACAGTCGTTTCATCCTAGTATGAAACTCTTTAGAAGTGCACACCCCGGAGGAATCAATCCTTGGGCTTTCAGGTTGGCAAGCGTTTAATTTTCGTAATCACTTTGTTCGCCTAACCTTTTGTTAATTATTTACAATTATCTTCATGAACACATTGTTACTTAGTTCAACATAATCTGACACCACCACTTAATTAGGATATATTAATGTAGAGCCTTGATGGAAAACCTATTTGAAAGGAAATCTTTTGTTCACTTGTTGTTTTCATCAGATTACATAATTCGCAAAAATACAAAATGTGTTTATAGTTAAAGTGGAATAATAACTTGCATATGATGTCTAAAGTGGTTGTTTCGTTGTATTTAGGTTCGTCAGTTACACATACCTACACTAATGGAAGATATAAACACTTCCAAATTAAACAGTTGTTGATCTTAAAGTAAGAAAATACTTAATAGATTAGACTTTTAGTTATTTTTGTATAAGACTAACAAATCTTTAATTAAATTGTATTGTATAAAATGAATTATGTAATACATATAAACAGAATGTTTTAGCTGTTATCAAGTAGATTAAAAGTGTATAAAAATAATGAAAGCTTGAATGAATCAATAAGTCATTATTGAAATTCACTGCAATTATCTAATTTGGTAACTGGTATTAGCCTAGAACTATGAGTAGAACTAATTTATAATGTCTTTACTTGACAATTCTGAAAAATTTGTCTTCAGTTGATTGTAGCTCTTTAGAAAGTGATCTGTGTCACCGACAAAGTGGTACTGTTGGAAAGAGTTATATATAAGATAAATCAAAGTTCATATGCCAAATTTACATATAAAATAAACTTTTCATGGTTCCTTAGAAGTCCTAAGTTCTTAATTTATGTATGAAAAAAAAAACAATGAACAATATTATGTCATACCTGTTACTGCATAATCTTCTTCCATAGTGGTCTGAGGTATTTGTTTAATCTACTTCACAATAGTGGAAACATAAAACACTCACTTTACTGTATGTACAGCTGCATCCAGTAAAGTATGCTGCTTAGTGAGTTGAACCAGTGTAGTAACTATTCAGCTCAGAACACTTTCAAAGTGTTCCAGTCCTTGTGACATATCCTAAATTTCAAAAATCTATATTAGTCAGAATGCATAACCAACTTACCCATTTTCTTTTAATATTCCTCTAGTAGTTTTATTTTCCTTTCTGAATAGTGGACTCATCAATCTCAACAACTTAATCAATGCCCCCCGTAGATACACGAGTCTTTCACAGCATTTTCTAAGGATACATTTTAACAGTAATCACATTACTTGATAAAATTGGCTTCGTCGACATAAATAATACCGTGTTGTCAGTACGGACACTTTTGTCAGCCACCATATTAGTAAATACGAAATTTGTTTCAGTGATTTTCGACCTATTGAAAAATATCCCCTTTTTCATTGACATTTTGTGAGAACAATGTTGACAGCGGAATATGTACCTGTCACTTCTCACCTTCACATTCAACCTTATTTACTTCAAGTTCAAAAACATTAAAAAACATTCTCTTTTCTTGAAGATTCAGAAGTACCCTCCTAGGCGTAAACTTTAGTAGCAATATCATGATTTTAACTATGAGCTGTGACCTTGAAACAGATGTGTCATACCTTCTATGTCAGGTACTGTTATTTAGTTTTACTGTGTCGTGTATGATCATAGGTTTTTCTCATGCATAAACTGTGTATACAACGACATTGTAGACGCTATTCACTTCTAATGACTCGCATTGAAATAAGTTCAAATTCATTAAGTGATTTGAGAATTACTGAGTACATAGTTGGATTATGCCATATATGTTTGATAATTTGACCTATCTCCTTAAGGAAGCTTAAATCAAACTAATGAATGAAACATTGAAATCATTGTCAATCCTACACACTAAAGTTGATTATAAATATAATTCCTTGGGAACGGTTTTCATTTACTAAGAACTGAAGCATTTACGAAACTATTTATTCAATTTTAAACGAAATTCCTATTAAAATGACTAAACAGTCTTTGAAGTAAATTAAAGAATTACATTAGAAACTATGAAGTTATATTGAGTAATTTGGTTTACTTTACATAATTTGTTTTAAACAACATAACAATTTGAGAACAACTTAACATAGGAAAAAAATATATTGTTGCAGTGTATTCAAATTGGATAGAAATCAAAATCGATGGGGGTGGGGAGAAGTAGAACAAAAATACACGTATAGAAACAGAAAAACTATGAAAGGAAAAGTTCAATATTGAAAAAAAGGAACTATAGTACTAATGTATTCTTTTTACAAAGAATAGTAATGAATGTATCATAACGTATCTTTATCAATAAAGAAGACAGATTGATATATAAGTACAATGAAAGACTTAATTATTTTATAAAATATTGTTTAAATTTGCAAGTTTTTCAAAATATATACGCGCCATTTTAAAGAGTTTTAGTTAAATTTCAGAATACATTGATCCACATTTAAATAAATAAGTAACAAGTATGAATAGTACACAGTAACTACTACAGTTTCGATGCTAAACATCGACTATTCAATATAGCTAATATAACAACTTGTGATGCTGTTACACTACCAATTAATGAAAAAGTATATGACCAATATGGTAATTTCCAATAAGTATACAATAAATTACCTGTTAATACAGCACTAGCTGATACAAATAACACCATTAATTTGATTGTTGTACACACTGGTCCAGGTATCCATTTACTACTACAAGCACCAAGTAAATCACAAAAAAATATTAATCCTAATCCACCAACTCCCGCTGATAATAAAATAATCACAATTAAAATTGGTATTGTTTTAAAGCATTGTGTATATAAATTTCCACATGGCCAATCAGAAGTACCTAATGCATATCCTAATAGACCAATTGATAATGCAAGTAATGGAAAATGTAAATGTTTTGAATTGAATAATCTTCCAGCCATTTATATTGTTAAGTAACGATAATAAAAAGAATTAATCAATATGAAATGATTGTAAATTGGTCGATCGATCGATCGACTGATCAATCAATCGATCAATCAATTAGTAGGATATAATCAATGATCAATAATCCGATAGAACAATGAATCAATATCTTCTTTTTTTTCTTAAAGTAAAAAAAATAATAATAATAAAATGTTTAGTGAATCTGATTTATCTTTCTTTTACTACATTAATTTATGGTAGTAAGCATATATATGTAGATAGTTTTTATAAATGATAGTGATATATGATTTATAAAGGTAATGATTGGTTAAATACTATTCTGTGTTAATAATAACCTACATTTGAACATGATGTATTCATTACACAAATGTGTATATCTATGCAGTAAATAAATGATGTGCTCAATAGTGATAGATCTCATAGTGTACTTCAATACTTTAAGTTATTAATGTAGGTGCATGCATATATATGTAATATGTATGTTAATACAGTTATAATATTTATATGTATTAATATGATTTCCGTAATGAACAAGATGCACATAATACAGAATACAATGATCTGATCATTACATTAAAAGAATAATAATAATAATATCAGAAATGCTGGTTTGTATAAAATTCCTTATTATAGTTAGACTATTTTGTTATTCAAGGTTGAAATGAGTAATAAAAGGTCATAGAAAGATTGAAAGTTAAAAATGTGTATTTATTTATTGCTATAATACTATATAGTGGTGATCGATAGTTTATAAGAGATTACTTTAAGGAAATGACTTTCTATTATGTATGATATTTGGCATAGAAATTAAATTTGATTATTGGAAAGATTAAAAAAAATTCATTTGTTACAGTAATAAGAAAGTCAAAGACGAAGTAAAATATAGAAGCTGTGGAAAACTCTATAGAATGTTCACAATATATGTTTTCTTAAATGAATTGGAGAATGATTACGGTAAACCTGAATTATTCATATGATAGTTTTATAACACATACAAATAGATTTAAATCATTTAGATTAAACTTCTAGAGATATTATCGAACAACAACTCATTTTTCTTGAACTGTTAAATTCATGGGATTCAGTAAATAGATCCTAGACTACTAAAGAAATTGATGACCTTAAAATTGGGCCAATTAAGCCGATATTTTAATGTGTCTTTAACCGAAGGTACGTTACTCAGAGACTAGAATAAAAAACGATACTGTAAGTCTTACATTCAAAGCGCATATGTAGCATAAACCTGACACTGTTTCCCAGTACGTTTATTTAGCGTGGTGGTCAAGATTTTCAAGAAGGGCTATTTAAGTATCTTGATAATAATTTGACAATGTCTAAGAAAGTAGAATGACTTTAGAACTGATTATTCCATGTCTTGTAAGCTTCTTAGTAGCATGACAGGTCTCGTATACCTTAAATTAGCAAAGAACCCATCTGGATACAGTCCATATTGACTTAAGCAACGCTTTTGATAGGGTCTTTTAAACCGAGTTACGGGGTATTGAAATTAAGGGAGATTTACTTCACTGAATAAATGGTTTTTTTTAGGTGATCAGAGACAAAGGGTGCAGAGAAAATGATAGCTTGTCTGGACGAAAATTGTCCCTCAAGATATGGTTTTAGCCTTAGGTGTCAATTTTCTTTTATGTAAATGTTCTTCTTAATTCGCCCCTACTATCGGTGTTGCTACGCAGTTGACTATGTAGAGATATTAGTGGCTAAATAAAATGAGTGGAATCACCTAGCATTTTCTAATGATCTATAGACATTAGAAGAGTGGTTTAGTATCTAGCAACTTGAAAGAATGCCTCTATGTTCATTATTATTATATTGGGTACCAAAGTTCAGAAACATAAACAATGAATAATGTTGAGCTCCTGATTGTCTAGACGCAGTGATTTAGTTATCGCTAGTAATATGGACTTTAAAACCACTGAACATTACTGTAGCTGTTAGAAGTTTCATGACCCTTTTGGTCAATACGAAGGGCTTTCAACCATGTTGATGCTAGACTTTTTCTGACTTTGCATATTGAGTTTGTTCACTCAGGACTTGAATAGTGAATAGATGTCATGTTTGAGAATATTTCAAAAAATTTCCTAAGTCCAGCGTCATTTATCTACCAGATGATCTCCCTATTTTAACGTGTTGTCAGTTCCATAAACTAACTCTTTATAATGAAGTTGAATCAACTAAGATACCCCTATGAACAGGACTAACGTGGATCATACAGTCTTCTGTACCTGTAGAACTGAAACAAGTAAACTTGTCACACTAAATTAATAAAATTTTAATAACTGGACGTTGTATTGATTTCTGTAAATTGGATTCACATTAACTTCATTGTATTTTCTGTCATTTGTCAATCGTTTACATCAAAGATTTCGATTTATGATCATGAATTTATCCTCAGCTGCTTGTCATGAACATTTGGATGGATCATAAGTAAATGAAAATGAATATACATGTGAAACTAGGGTACTAATGAGTAACCACACTAAATGTCAGTTACATAATCAAATAACAGTACTACATGAACGGTTGAAGTTGATCACTTAAATGATAGCTTACAATTACAGCAATAGTACAAATACCCGTAAACTAATAAATAAATAAATACACAATGAAAATATACACGATCTTCTGTCGAGAAACAGTTCTAATTGTCATATTCACTTCATTTATTTCCCACTTTAATATAACAAGAGGTTTTTCAATTCTTTGACTCTTCTTACATACATTTCATTGGATAATTTTTATACTAGATACTAGATCATATATATGCTAATTGCTAAGTCTATACGAAAGTAAAATTTTAAAGATATATGCATCTATAAACAGTTTTCTACAAAAGATACTCTGAATCAGTTGGCCAGACACTATCAACAGCAATCTACTGTGAAAGAAAACAAACCAACTTTCAGCTGAATAATATATAAAGAAAAAAGACGTTGGAGGTAGATAAGACACACATTTTGGAAATTGTCAAACTGCGTCACAAGACAAGCATTAACTTAGAATCTTTATTGAAAGGAAAAAGATGAACGAGTACATTGTTTTGGGAATTGGATACAGATATGAAAAAAATGAACAGCACTTGGGAAGAAACGGAAAAGAGAGTCTAGGACTGGAGTTGGGGGAAGAGTGCTTGTTAGTGGTCTATACTCCACGTATGTTAACTGGCATTGGCTGGTTGATCTGATTACAGAATCTGTGAATTCCAATTAAAGTGGGTTAGATCTCTTCCATTCCTGTTATGACGCAAGAAAATTTTTAGTGGTTGGCCGAATGCCAATTACTTTTGCCTAGTCGATAATTGCGAGTCTGCTTTATGCCCACTGAGTCTCAAGCCGAAATAAGAAGAGCACAAGCCGATAGACCAACCTGATAGTATCAAATTATATTTCATACATTCCTTTATACATACATAAAACCAGACCACTCAGCAAACCAATCATAAAATTAACATTAATATAGAACTAAGGAAATAGTGGGAGTGAATTGGGATAACTTGTACGCAGCCAATAAATTGTAGTTCATAGTAAGAGACAATATACTAAGAGTAAATATACTAATCGTGAGGATAGGTTTAGAGGGACGTAGCAATCATAGAAACGAAATGTTTACATTACCCAGAGTTGAAATAATTGAAATAGTGATCTAAAACACAGTTCTGAGAGTTTGTTACTCCTTTTTAGTGGTCCCCCATAACACCTCCTTAATCAGTTAACAAATAGGTGATCATACGAACCTCTATAGTGACATTACTTCAGTTTTTCAGTAAAGAGCATTGTAGTATACATAAGTAAAACAATCAGTTAATCTTTCCTATTACACACAACAAACAGTGTTAAATAAGGAAGATAATGTGGTTCTTTTGTCATCACTTAACAACAGAATAATGCCAAATTACTTAAATTCATTCAAATTAACTAATGACTGAAATACAAATATACCATGAAACGGCTGAAGAAGTTATAGCGTGTTGAAGTCTCTTTTGTGTTGAACTGGTTTATACTATAAAAGATGATAAATTAATGTAAGAGTAATAATGTGTATCTTAACTGAAACTCCACTGTTTCTCATTTATTAGATCAGTTTTTTTTCATGTATATCAGGTCTTATAAGTATAAAAGAAAAAACAATATACAATACACAGGTCAGATATTTTGTTCCCTTCTATAAAGTATGGGGGAGTGGTCTATTGCCTTTAGTAATGGAGACTAAGAAGAAAATTGACCATAAGTTGTACTTTATGTATGAATATCAGTGTTAGAAAATATTGTTACCTTAGGTTACTTTTCATACGATCACATACGATTTACGTTGTCAGCTATTTCATTCTAGTAATAATAGAAACAAAGATTGGTATCGTAATGAACTTGTAAGTGCAAAGTAAAACAAAATATGAATACAAAGTATATAGTGAAATTAATTATTGATTTATTTGATTGAATTCATCACAGATTAATGTTGGCAGATTACAATCGAAAACCGAGGAGAACTAGATAGCTGTCTCGTCCTAGTATGGAACTCCTCAACACTGTGTACCCTCAGATTCCGAACCAGGGGCATCAGGTCGGAAAACACCTACACTTCTGATTCACTAGGCCAGCTAGAGTCCGTGTGTAGAATTTTCACTTCCATCAATTTGTGATATAACTCGACGATCATCCATTGTCATTAGTGATGACTGTCTCACTCCCGACAAGTCTGCACCAGTTACGACAGTTTCTCACTAGAGAATCAGGAATATCCTGAGGTTAGTCACTAGTGAGCTGATTTTCAATGATGCCCTACCAACATCAATCTGTGACGAATTCAAGAAACTAAACTTAATACCAATCACCACAAACCATCTCAATCTAATTAACTATTCGCCAAGTTATTCTCGTGATAGTGAATAATGAATTAATATGTCTATATAATTAATAATATTAGTTTTTAACAATGACAGCTTCTCTTTAAAATAATTTAACTGACATGGATCAAACATAGCTTTAACTTGTAGGATGTCAACTTCGGGATGGTTAGTGAATGTTTAATCAGGAACTAAAGTTAGTAACCTTTTGCTAAGAAGCGGATAGTCTTAGAGGTGGAGAAAAGATAAAATTAGCATCTGCCGAAGCTTAGATAATCATGAATCGTTTAAGTTGAGAACTCAGATTGTAGGTCAAACAAGTTGTATTAACTCTATAGAACCTTTTCTTAGGAAGAAATACTACTCCATGTGTGATCTAATATGAGGATGGCCTTGCTGAAGATACAAGAGATGCGGAAATTCACAGAGCATTGAACAGTGAGTTCTCAGAACAAATTGATATGCATGATACGACTATAACGTGAAAAAAACGTTTAACTGGGAGACTGTTAATTCAGGTCATGGGAAAAGTATAATTCATACGTTTTCCTTTATGCTTACCTTGTTAAAAGAAATAAGTAAATAAACCCTCCTTTTGAGTATCCTGACGAGTTCGGCAATATTGTAAGATGTTAATTTCTGGGTAGTCGGATGGATTCAATCAATAAAAGGAGTAAACAATCTTGTGACCATAGATTGATAGTACGTAAGATAAAAAACGACGAAACCAGAAAAAAAGACAAAGCTCAGTTAGAAACAGACCTTGATCACAAACCCTACATTTAGCGGTCAAAGAAATAATATTAGGGGTGAAAGATGACTGATGTCAGTCAGTGATTTACATTAAACTCTAATCAAAGTTGAGATAATTGATATTGAATTTTACTAATTGTAGACTTTACTCACTGATCTCTGCTGAATGTCTTTGGGAACAAGGGAGCATTGAACAGCTGTTTCATTCTAGTATGGAACGACTCTGTGGTGTTCACTCTTGACATCATCAGGAGAGTGAGTTCTAAACCACTAGGTATCACTGTCAATTCCTAACCAACCGCACCACTGAATTAGCCAGCGTCAGAGGTAGAATTCTTACTTCTATCAGTTGATGACATTGCAAAACCATTATGCGATTAATCCGGTGATAACTGTCTAACTCCTGACATGTCTGAACACCACTAGTCACAAGGATTAACTAGAACTTGATTGCTACATCTATCAATCTATTCCTGATTAATCTATTCATCTACCTATCTATCTAACTTCACTCATCTGAAATGTTGTGTTCCATTCTAGAGTTGGTCATGATTCAGGTTGTTAGGTCATTTTGACAAGGTCTCTTCCATACATCGACAATAAAGAATAAATCTAATACTCCTGGAAATTAAGGACCACCAATATGAATAATTATTATTATAGTATTGTGATATACCACATGTTTTAATGATTCATTTTAGCGCAAAAATGAGATCATCAATACTGAATATAAATAAATATGATGGGATTACTAAATCTAGTAAGTTTTCAATTATATTAGTTTGTAAGCATAAATTTATTCTTAAGTAATGACGTTAATGTAATACAGTGTGCAATCAGTATAATTTAAAGAAACTTTCAATGGATCAGCTGAATTAGCTCACTCCAGATAGTTGAAAATACTAAGTAAATAAATTGATTTTTCTAAAAATACTAAAAAATGGAAGATAAAATGTACTTTCTTCATTTGAACTTGTCTATATTAGGGAATTCCACTCTGTCTACAATCTACAGTTCTACTCAAAGTCAGAGATAACGACTATAATTACAAAGTAGGTTGATATGGGTTCTAATATCATCACTTTATTCAAGATTGTATGTATGCCCAATTCTGGCTTAATATGAAATCAATGTCAAGTAAACGAAAGTAGCAATTATGATATTGAGTTGCTTCATTGATGAAATTCAATTAGTGCTAAGGACTAGATAAATATGACATCAATCACTACTATTGATCTGTCAATAAAACTCACTTTAAATACGATTAAACTGTTACAGCTTACTCACCGTACAACTAAACTGATACATGTGTATCCTTTAGTAACTAACTTCAAAATGAATTTATAAACCACTTTCTAGTGGTAAGCCTCTACTTGTAGTTTCAACTAAGTTGCCATTAAGATAGCAGAAACTAAATGATCAGTATAGCTCATTATCACAAATTTTAAAATTTCAGCTGTTGGTTTCTGTTTTATTGGTCTCAAGGTATCTCATAGATTTTTATAGAAAAGTAAAATTCCTTATGTTTTTCTTTGTGCTAATGCGATACCAAAATGAATGTGTAAGCTTCCGCAGCTAGATGTTCATTACAGAATGCACAGTATCGAAGTTAAACGGAATTCATGTGTCCAGATATCCCAGTCTTAATTCCTTGGATAGAAGCTTCACATCACATAATTCCAGGGAACGCATGCCGGTTATATAAACCTGTGGTTTCTGTCGGGCTAAACATGATCACCATCACAACGACCAGATTTTAATTTACCTGTATATTCATTTTTAGGGTTATTTTCTAATAGACTCCAGAATTGTAAAATGGTCTGACTAATGGATTAATAGGATTATTAAACTTTTAAAGATAATCATTGATAAGAATGTTTCATTATAAGATGTAGCTACGGAGTCTTGAGACCATCGATTACATAAATATCGGTCATTGGATAGAGTTTAGTCTATAGCTGATTTATAAATTTAGTGATTATTTTATCCTGCTATCTTGTTTTCTTTACAAGGACATAAGAAGCTTTACTTGACAATGCCACTTACTAGTAAATAAACAATGAATTGTTGTCAAGCTATTGAAGGTAGTTGATAGAAGGTCAGGAGCGCATATTTATATTTTCGAGATGACTCATATTTTTCCATCCTACACATCTGAGATTCGAACACTCATGAATCAGTGTTGCAGTCAAGAACATTACCAGTGGGCTATTCGGTGCACAACAGACATATTAACATTGACTGATCACTAAGTAGCAACTAATGTCTTCTTTGTTTAGTCCTTTGGGATGCTTAAATTTAGTGCTCATTACTTATTAAGAATTTATAACTGTCAATGTCAAATAACTAAGTAATAGACAAACAAAAATGTGATGTATTTGTTTAATTGTTCACTGCAATGTGTTAAAAGTGATTGTAATTCAAAGAGTAACGTGGAACTTCAAATGAATGACCGATTGTTCCTACCAATGTAGCAAAATTCACTTCATATTGTACGTTAAATTAATATAATCACATTTAACCAGTGCTGAATTACTCCATTACAATGATTTATTCTGAACACGACATAATTCATAAGTTTCAAATGACAAAGCAACTAGTTTTAGCAGTTTCGCTTTCGTATAAGGCTACTATGAAGCTATCATACTCCTTCCTTTTATTGTAATGAAAAGCTGTAGTTTATATGCTGGTCGACCAAGTTTCAATTTAGAAAGTAACTAGTAGGTGTTGTACATCGACCCTTCAACACTGAACCAACAAACATTTGAGGATAGCCAAACATTTTCTGTCTTAGCTTGCTTATATCAATCAGTACTATGGATTTCAAAGGTTTTCAGTCAATGAATTCATCATACAATTAAATCTCATCATAAACTTTTAATAATTAATGATACACATTTTATTCTATCTAGGATTTGTCAGTTGGGCATGCCTGCATCCCTGTGTTGATGTTTACACTGGTACTTGGATTCAGTTTATTCATGTGAAGTTTAACAACGGTGCAGGTATATTTATCTGACTAGCCTCAAATAGAAAGATGTGCCCAATATTAATCGTGCTTATGAATTAAAGCTGTAATAAATTAATCTGCTCAAGATATACATAATGTAACAACAACTGGTCAAATCCTGTTATTAACTACTATTACCTCTGATGGCCCTTCATCCTTTATCTTGAATTGCAATGTTTTCACGTTTAACACATACCGATTAGAACTGAGAAACATCTGTCTCTATTATTCCGTTGATATAGTGGTTAGTTAATTATAGAATGTAGTGATCCCTCAGAGCGAGGAATTGTTTCCTACATCTATCAGGAATTATTCGGAACTATTAGACGAACGTCTATCAGTAAAAAAGATCCGTAAACCGTCTACCTGGTTTGCACTGTTCACTACTAGTGTTTGTCCTAGGTTGATCTGTTAATTTACTCCAGTTTTATAAAGTGTACATTTATACAAACCTCAGTAATTGATTCATGTTTGGATCTAACTTAATCTAAAGATAAATGGATCAAGAATATTTTAACATTTTCTAAACCATGATAAATAACAACACAGAAAGACAATCACTAGAATTAGATCACGATTAAACCACATTTTAATTCATTTGAAAATTACGCTGTTATTTCTCTCAGTATTATGTAACATTTATCTACATTCTATAATTTTCAACTGATGATAAAATCTCTATCAACATGTGATAGTTCATTAATATTAAGTTCTAATCTTTATTGTTTAATGTTTTGAAATGTAGTTACTTCATTAATGTTAGAAATAAGGTATCATGTATAGTTAGTACTTGTTTTTTTTATTATTATTTTTCAGTTTAATACCTAAGTACTGATACAGTGATGTTGTTTTGTTTTACTAAAGTAACAAATTTCATTATCATAAAGGTCAGATTAGTCATTTATCGTGATTTGTTTTATTGAATTGTATAATTTTGTTCAGATCAATTTAAGAGATACTAGTAGTTTATAGTAGTGAGTCAGTATAAAGTTATTTGAGATTGAGTTCCTATGTAAGTTTGATGATTGTTACTATAATGTAATTACAATATTAAAGTGTACATTAATCTTTGTTTCAAAAATATCGATAGTAATCGCCTAGGGTGAAATCTAGACTGTACACTGCCGAAGAATCCCATACTAGGATAAAACAACTGTCCAGTGCTTCTTGATTTCCAATGATACCCTGCCAACATCAATATGTAATGAATTCAATCATTTAAACTTAATACTAATCTCCACAAACCATCTCAATTCAGTAGTAACTTTGGCTTTAACTATACTTTAATGGGAACCATTGAATGAAGTTACACTGTTCTTCAGAAATTCAATACCTATCACCTACATAATCATCCCATTGCATTTATAATAATCAACCTCATCAATGACTTACTTAAGGATGTTCCTTAAGTTCTAGTAAGAAGTAGTATCATACTGGAAATACGAACAGTTATCACCTGATGACATTGAATGAATATCACTCTGTATCACAAATTGACGGAAGTGAGAATTCTACCAATGCACTGGATAATCCATCAGTTCAGAGTGTCAAGCGGTTACCATGAGACATGAAGATAGTGGGTTGAATTCTCTGGTGAAATCAACAGTGTGCACTGATGAGGAGTCCCTGTACTAGGACTAAACAACTATCGAATACTCCCTGGTTCTCAGTGATACCCAACTAACATCGATCCTTAACGAAAACGAACAACTAAACTGAAATTTCACTCACTAAATAAGTAATTAAAATCTGTCGCATAAATAAATTTCAAAGGATTTAAGCTTACATTTCGTTCCAGTAAAGTCATAATTTACAGTAGTCTTTGAGAGATCTTATCGTTGGATATTAGCTTCAATCATATTAATTACGTTCAAAGGAATGATTACTACTTCAGACAAAATCGTCACCAAGGATAGATGTTTCTTATAATATTTCATACCATACCGTAATCATTGTATGGTTAGTTGTATAACAGATAAATGTATCCATTTTAAGTACTTTAAGAACTATAAGAAAATTCTAAATAACCTTCAGGAGAATGCCAGCTAGTTATCATTGTGCTTCAAATTTCGCGAAAAGTTTGATCAGTGAAATTCACTAAGGTGGTTGATTTTTTACTTCATTACAGATACACCATAGATCCTCTTGAACACAAGATGGAAAGTGTGAGCCTTCGGTTATTACAACAGGCATCCAAATAACAAAACCACTCGTATTTGACTCAGGAGTACACATTAAATAATTTTAATCTGTTTCGTGAATTGATTGTGACTAAACTTCTTCCAGATTCCTGAGTTTCTTGTAGAGTAATTCGTATAGCGAATCGATTTAAAGTAAGAAATTATTACTTCCAATATTGTTTTATGAAGCGTTATAGCATATTAATCTTGCAAGTTGGATTGTATTTGTTGATTTAAACTGATAATATATTTAGAATCTTGCAAAAACATGATTTGATTTAGTTTCAGTAGTCGCTTTCAAAAAGACCTACTCTGTAGTTTATTTGGTTTTGTATATAGTTTACTTTGCGAACCACTCCTCAGCAAACGAAGTATGCAACTTTAGATAGATAGATTTCAGCCTTCCTGTTTTTTATTATAAGCACTACTCAGAATAGAGTACTGTATTCTGGTTACACTGATACACTTCGTATAACTAAGTACATGAGGCACAGTTGTGGATACTTTGTAGCACATAATCTAAAAGTCTATATACTTTTAGAATAACAGATTGTTGGAATATTTGAGTTTTAAATCAACCATTGAATGAAATTTGAATAACTTTTCATTGTTCACAGTGAAACTAAAATTGAGGTAAGTTTCACTAAAACATAGCTATTCACCTCTGAAAACACTAAGCTTAACACCTCATTTAGAGAAACATAAGGCGAAGTTATTTGGTCCAGTATTGACAAAATTTTGTATATGGGTAGGTTCTTTAGAGGAAAAAGAAGTACATTACTCTAAGAATATCGGTGTTCAGAAAAGATTCATTGATAATCGAGTAATTGAAAATAACGCTTATACTAGTTCTAAAAAGTAAAGGATGTAAACCCCACCTTGTATTACACAACTTGTAACTGACTTAGTATTTAACACAGATGAATTTACTTTAAATATTTGAAATCAGTGATTAAGAAAATAATTCACGTGTGCAATAAAGGTAGGACCGATGCCGTTAGATAAGCGATTCATCATTAGAAGCCAATGAATAACTATAAAAGAAAGCTTTTCTTACACCAAAGTACAAATAGTGAAACTAGGATTTCAGTGTAACACTCAGTAGAGACAAAGTTAGAGGATTCAGTGTAGCAAGTCATTCAAGATCGGGCTTTATAAAAAAGAAAGCTTTTAGAAAGTAAATATTTTGATATTTCTTCACATTTGATTTTTTCCATTACTAAGGAAACAACAGGGGTGATATTTATGGACATATAATTGTGCAGGTTGGATCTTAGTCTCTAAATTTGAAGAGAAGTAATATGTGTGTGATTTTCTATGTTATAAAGTAGATGTGTGCTTCTATGAAAAGTGTAAATAGCTTCTGTAGGAGTAATGAAATGCTAGATCCATTATACTTGAAGTTAGTTGATTTTGTCTACTCTAATAACTAATTGATACATCATACTGATTTATGTCCTTACTATTATAGTGATAAACAAATGGAATAGATTTCCCACCATTTCACTTTCGTGTAGTTATTGGTTAAACGTATGGTTTCAAATTTAATCTTATCTGGTTGCAAAGTATAACTGAAAAGGCTAATGATAGTTTTGAAGTTATTACGAATTAAACTATCATATAAAATGTGATTTTTGACTCCTGTTCAATAAATATAACAAGTTATGCACTTTAAAGCTGCCACTTTGTGTTAGTAACACTATGGTGGAGGCCTTCAACCTTTAGCTTTCTTTTATTTGGCAATAAATTATATTTACTTAAGCGATGGTTGGGAAGTCATTGAACTTAAAGTAGGATTTTCTTAAGCGTCTTAATTTGATACAATGATTAATCACTATGTATTAGTCAATAGGGTTAGTTGGGCTGCTTATTTTGACAAGTATAACGGAGTTCAAGTATACATGTGTCTAACCTATTTTAAAACTCATATGAAAAGTTGGTCTAACGTGAATATATTAAAAGGAATTGCAGAAGGTCCTAATTTGTAATTTTGCTATATATGAATATTAAGAGTGGTTAGAGGTAAAAAAGACGGGCACGTAGAACTATTTTTAGTCACCATTTCTGAATTCTTAGCTAACTTAGACTAATAGGAGTTTAGCATTTCAGCAGTAAACTAGGTCAATATTGTTGCAATGTTTAGTTGAAGTATGAACAAATTGTGTTCACGTTACCTGATATCGTTAAAAATATTTTTAGCAAGACTGGTCTCCACCTGAAATCCTAATTTAATGTGTGGGAGGGGGGACCTGAAGTCGTTTTTAATGACTTTCGCATCAAAATGCATAACAGAAATGAGTGTAAAAGTATGATTAGTAAGACTCTTTACAGTAATCGAAGTGCTTGAGGTTCTTCATCGGAATTTCAACAGTGGGCTGTAGCTCAAGGTATCACCAGAGATCCAGAATCATTCTAGTATACTACTGGGGATACTGTCAATAACTTTCTTAACAGGAAGACATTCACTAACGCATATTAGATTGTTGAAATCGTGTTTATACACTGGCTTATAGTGATATGGACTATAGTTTGAATATTTTAATCTGGATTAGTTATCGAAGAACAACACTATGATTTTGTGACAAATATGATGGGTGATTTTACTTATGTGGATATAATTCTTAAATTTAAGATATTATTTAGAATAAAACGTTAATTACTAAGTATAACGTTTACGTAGATACATTTTGGTAGTTAAGAGATGTTGGTTTGAGAGGACAGTTGAACTGTTAAAGTTATACCCTGTACATCATTCAGTACAATATAGACAGAGGGGCTTCTGTAGTCCAAAAACGTCACTATGTGAATCACGCGTATCTCGATGTTCATATGTTTTAACAAACAGTTACGTGTGATACAAGCTTTATTGTACTGTAAAGGGAATCGAGCATAGCTTGATAGTACTTTATGGGCATAATTGGAGTATTGATGAAAAAGTTATAATCTCCTATCGAATCTGAGCAAAGTAGGAGAGTAACGGGCAAGCCGGTGTCTTATTAACACTATAACGTTTCTTTTAAGTTTACTTTCTCAGTAGAAGGGTTTTAACATGTAAGAACATGATTAAATGCTGACTAAAATATACTGTTTACCAACCAACCTCGTATTTCCACTAACGCTTCAACTGATATATATAACGAATAATATAACAGTGCTGAACTAAATCACTCATTATACTTCTCGTTACATGACTGTTGATAGATCTCTGATACATCATCTGCATAAGATCAGTTGTCAAGTGTAAACGCATGCTAATAGAAGTAAATCTATTGAGAGAAATTCTCTGAAGCTTGAGAAAGTAAAAAAAAATACCACTTTCAAAACCTTGACGACAAATCCTGTAAGCATTTCAATAGATACTAGGGGATTTCGTCATTCATCAACCTAAAGTCTCTGCGGTGGAATCTACGGTCCGCACTGCTAAGGAGTTCCGTACTAAGGCGAAACAATTTCTCAGTACTCCCTGGTTTCCATTAGTACTCTACCAACATCAATCTATGAGTAATTCAATCAGCTAAAATTTCATTACCTTAAAATTATATATAAAACTAGGAATGAATTTAATTCATATACAGGCTCTTCTAGTTTCAGTTATGAATTTAGAAACTGATAATATTTAAAGATCCAGGAATTAATTAAAAGGTCAACATCTTAAACATTAAGAGTAAATAACTTAACAAAATTATACTGAAGTTCAAGTTTAGAGTAAGTACAGTTTCGTTTAACACTTAGTAGATTGATACCAAAAAATGTAACAGTGAATAATGTTGTCATAACATAAATTAAGCAAATTTTAAACAAGTTTTCATCAGAAAACATTTAGAAAATAGTTTTTTTTCTTCTTGTTAAATTACAAATATACAAAATGAAATTAATGATTAGTCATGTTGTAACTATGTACAGTGAATAAGGTATCGTTAGTGAATATCATTTAAATCACATTCTAGTCATTCATATTACGTAATGTGATTAATTATGATATTTCATATGTTGATATATTGAGTAATGGCGTAAGATCAACGATTTTTATGTAACATAAATAAGATTAATTGAACTGAGATGGTATTAAGTTTAAGTGATTGAATTCGTTACAGATTGATGTTGGCAGGGTAACATTCGGAACCAGGGAGCACTGGATAGTTGTTTCATCCTGGCATGGAATTCATCAGCAATGTGTACCCTAGATTTTGCTCCAGTATCTCTGGTTTAGCGTACGCCACTGAGATGGCCGGCATCCAGTTGTAGAATTCTCACTTCAAGCTCACTAGTGACTAAATTTAAGATGTTCCTAAAGCTCTTGTAAGAAATTTTTGTGACTTGTATAGTTCAGACTTGTCGGGAGTGAGTCAGTCATCACCAATGACAATGAATGATCGTCGAGTTATATCACAAATTGATGGAAGTGGAAATTCTACACACTGACTCTAGCTGGCCTAGTGAATCAGAAGTGTAGGTGTTTTCCGACCTGATGCCCCTGGTTCGGAATCTGGGGTACACAGTGTTGAGGAGTTCCATACTAGGACGAGACAGCTATCTAGTACTCCTCGGTTTTCGATTGTAATCTGCCAACATTAATCTGTGACGAATACATTCATATAAATAAGACTACTTTAATTATATTTATTATAGGAAAATACATATTTTTAGCGCATTTCGAGTTCGCTAATTATGTTGTATTCAGTATTTTCGATTATCTTTTCATTCGTTTAGCGGATAAGTAATACAAATTAATGTTCTTTTATATCAAAGGAGGCATATCAAATTTTAAATCTCATGACTATTTGTGTTTACCATACTGCATCGTTGACTGTGCTACAATAAACATATTCGTAGAAGATAAGTGTTGATAATTTCGGATGCTTAAAATGATATCTTTGATGATACTTAACACATATCTACTGAATGAATGGTTTGAAAGTGTAGTATTTATCATATACAACAAATATTGGAAACGTGAAGGATACTTTCAGTTTCATGAAAGTAGTTCTCATTGATTGAAAATAAGATCATGATTGGCGAAACATTATTTAGCAAGATTAATATAATGTAAATTGTCTTCACTTGAGTGAATGTTTAGACTGAAAGGTACATTTAAAACCAATAGTCGGGTTCGTAACTTAACAGATCAATATAAGGTTTGACTTTGTATATCAAGTAATTATAAACATTACACCAGCTGAATAGGTTATATGATTAGCTGGAATCAGTAACTCAGAGGATAATCTATTATTTGTCTGAAATTAGAGATATCAAGTTCAGATCATAGTGCGAATATGAACACAGTGATGAAAGTACAACTAACTGATTAGCACCAAACAGGATAAAGTATCAATCAATCAATTAATGCCTGTTACCTCATGTGGGGTATAGACCGCCAACCAATATTCTCCAACCAACTCTATCCTGTAATGGGCTTTACAGCTCTTTATTCTTTTTGTGTCTGTCTCTGATTCCCGAAGCAGTTTGTTCTTGCGTCTTCTCCTTTCTCCCTGGCTTTCATGATTCCATGTTAATGCTTGTCATGTGACACAGTTTGACGATTTCCTCAATCTGTGTTCTATACACACACCCCCACACCCACCAGTGTCTTTTCCTAATTTCTTCCTCAGATAGATTTAGATTGATTTGTTCTCTGCTATAGAAGGTTGTTGTTGATGGTATCTGGCCAACGGATCCGAAGTATCTTATGCAGACAGTTGTTTATAAATACTCGTATCTTTTGAATGATGCTTTTCGTAGTTCTTAATGCAATTTTCAACTCCATACAACAGAACTGCTACCATATTTGTACTGAAAACTTCGAAGTTAATGTTGACTAAGAGTTGGTTAGAGTTCCAGATGTTTTTCAGTCGTTGAAATGCTGTTCTTTCTAGTCTTGCCAATCCGCGACTTCACATCTGAATCAGACCCACCTCGTTTATTGATGATGCTGCCACCCGAGACTGTTAAGATTCCTACATCTTCTAGAATTTCTCCGTCAAGTCGAGTGTAATGGAGTTCGTGTTTGTTGTTTTGTATCGAGGGTTCTCGCTTTTCCCGTTGTGTCTGTTGAGACCAGGTATTGGCTATGGAGGCTGCTGCTACCTTGTCTGTCTTCATCCGCATTTATTGCTGTGTGTGGGATAGAAAAGCTAAATCATCTGCGAAGTCCAAGTTTGCCTCCTAGAATTTACTGCTAATCACTGTCAATGTATTTAAAAATCAATAACACTTGTAATTTTTTATAAACTGGCACACAATTGGAAACTGAAAAGTTAAGCCCTGCATCTATTATCATTAAATATATAACTCGTGTCATTTGAACCAAAGTATTTTAATGCATTCGAAACTAATACCTTTAACTTTCGATTTCGATTATGAGATTGTCTTTGTTTCACGTCTGTGTTAATCTATACTCTGGTTGATTACCTTTGTTATTAAATGTTTGTCCGTCATGTTTACCGAGCCTCTGTGTCATATTTTCTCTTTATTTCCTCTCTTTCAGATTCACCACTTTCTGCGATCTTTACATTCAATCGACCCACAATGTGCATCAGGCTATACCCAAACTACCAACAACTAAACGTAACAATAAGTAATACTAATATATTACACTGTGGTACACAACAAATGACTTTGGATAAAATATTTTTTTCATTCGTATGCTTACTGTAACACTTCTTGCAAAGTTTCACCATTATTTTTCTGCTCAGTAACAAAATAGATCTAGTAAAATTTGTAATCGGATATTACTAACTGATTAGAGTTAAATGATAAATAAGAACCAAGAGGCCAGGGACAGCTATTTAGTCCTAGAATGAGGCCTTTCATAAGTACGTATCAATGACCCAATCAAGGAGTTTAGACCAGAACATTCAGGTCTCGCAACCATTGAGTTACGACCCAGAGGTTGATAAATATAACTCAAGTCAATTCGTACGACACCTTATCAACTACAATCAGTGGGTAACTACCTTATACATTACATGATTAGACTCTAGTGATCAAATCTTCTCACTGAAGCTCCAATAATTGCCTTCAGAAGTTGGTCGATAATCAGCGGGCATTCCCTGTAACTTAGTATTGTGGCGATAGTTGTTGGATTTGATTTTTATATTACGAATTGCTCTGGATTAGACAACTATTGAAAACTTTAAGATGGATTGCTCATAAATGTACATACGTTCTGTCTCGCATACAATTTTCGCCATATTTATGAATGGCCAAACTCTATAAGTGATAACCAGTAAACATTCATTAGGGTATGTAAAATCAATTCTTTGAGAAAGCTAAATACATTCATGTACATGATAGAAAGTCATTGAAATGTATCACAGCTTTACAATAAGAAACAACAGTATAATTCTACAAGTTATTAAAAAATCCATACCCTGTTATCAGTGAGTCTAGGATGACAGGAACTAAAATGGAATATTTTAGAAGTATCTTTTACATTCTGTGATCGATGTCATATTTATCTAGATCTTAGTACTGATTAGATTATATCAGCATCACGTAAACTACGTAAACAACAAATCTAAGTTGCTTGAGTCCGAATTCCATAAGAAGCATTAGTTCATTGATTTTTGAAATTGCACCTGACAAAAGAATACTAATTATCACGAAACGTAGGTAAAACAGCATTGCCTACTGACTGCCTACAACATAACAATGTGAAATTTGAGTTACATGTACAATGTGCATTTTTGTTTTGAGTAACACGCCAGTTCCAATATACAACACATGTGTTGTGTCCAACAATTTTGATTAAGTTTCAGTTCACTTTGAAAGTGAAAACTCTACATTTTTTTCATTAAAGCACCATTTCAAGCCCCTGAAATTATCAACAATTATCATTTATGAATGCAATCTGACGTATTAAATGGTAACCACAAATAAAAGTGAAGTTAATTCTTGAAACATAATCAAAATTACATTCTAATATACACCATATACATCCACATTGTATTAATGGAAAATGATGTAACACAAATAATGAACAATGACAATGTTACTAGAAACATCAGACGTTTAATTTATCAAAGCAAATTCATTTACTTGTCTTCTTCTTCTTCCTTTTTTTTTTTTGCTTAAATATGATGTGCATAAAACCTTTAGTGAATATGTAGATATTGTCAAGTAATTGAAACATAATAAGAATTCACTTGAATTACAATTTAAACAATTCTAACTTAATACATTTGAATAGCTTAGCAACATAACATCTAACCAAAATTGTATATATAAACTTATTCGTTACATTCAATTACACCGATGATGTTCTCTATTTGATACTATTGAAAAATAACATCTAAAGGTAAGAATAGAAACAAAAAAATGCAAATTTTTTTTTATATTTTTATCAGTAGTTATTATCAAGATAAAAAAAAACACATTTGAAACAAAAAAAACATAATAGACAAAAGAATCCGACAAAACAAAAAGTGTGTAAAACTTTACATTTTGCTATTTTTTTTTTTTAATTTATATTTAAATTTTGGCAAAAATTTAGACACGTCAATTTATTCTAATGACATCATTTAATTTACAACGACATTTTCTATTTGTGATGTTATGTAATTGGATTTATTAGAAATGTATATTATGAACATACTGTTCGTATGTTATTCATATCACTTTTAGATTTCTGAAAGAATGTAAATACTTTTTAAGGAGGTGAGGGGGGGAGGGATATTGAAGATAGTCTGGAGGCAGTCAGTAAGAATTGATAGAACGAGACTTTTTAGCTATTCGACTACCTGTCAGTAAGGTCTACATATAGATCTTGAAGGGATAAATGCCTTCTGATAAATTAGATCTTAATTCACCCAGTTTTATAGTAGGGGACTGTTACTACTGAACTCTTCAGATATTTCATGCAAATTATTATCTTTATTTTAAAAGAGCAAGAATAAATATTTGTTCAAAAATAGATGAATTTATTTTGTTTGATTGATTTCTCATCAGATGCATACAATGTGGAATGATAGTTTGCAACATTGATATTTGAAACTAAGTTTAAAATACTCATGGAAATATTTAGACTTGGTTGAAATCAAAATTATATAAACATGTTGAATATGAGCATGCAACTAATACATGTGGATAAAATGCTGCAAACAAGTACACCCACTGCAAAAAAAGTACCAGAATACAATGTGGTGATTAGAGTTTAGGTGATGACATAATGAAAAAATGAAGAGACAGTTGAAAATTATTTGAATTAACCACAAGTTATTAAATTTAAAATGTCATATAATGACATAATTAAATAAGTTTCACTTGACAATTTAAAAAACAACAAAGTAATGTAATGAAAAAGGTTAAATCTGATCTGAAGAGAAACGATATTAATGTAATAAATCACATTTGGTGAAAGACTAATAATAGTGATGTAATGACATAAAAGTTAAGTTGCCAAGGTAAAGAAAGGTTTATAACTTTTATTCGTTTCAGACACAAATTTGGTTTCAGGCGTTTAATAACAATAGCTTTAGCATATTTTAGAAGATTGAAAGGTTTCTGTCTGCTGAACACTTTAAAGGATTCCTTGATATCAATCTAGTGTCCTGTGTCCATCATGTGTTTCACGATTACTCCATTAGATGTTTTTAATTCTTTGAATAATAAATTTCTTGAAACATGTTCATTAAAACGTAAGTACGCTATTCTTCAGATAACAACTAACTTTCTGTAGGACTGACTGTGATGTTTTCATTGATTTATCAATAAAGAATATGTTTATTTAGTCCTTCATAGTACCAAATTACAAGGTTGTCAGTTATCTAAGTAAGTTGATATTATATGCATTACTTTGTGATAGAGCGAAGTTTCGGAAGGCTAGTGGGGGGAAGGGGGTTGTCACCAAGAAACCATAAAGTAGATTTCATGTTATATTAAACTCAACTGCAAAGCATATCTGCAGTAACGACAAAATTAATTTTCCATGATGAATGCCAATCCTGATTCACTCAGATACAAAGTCTGCAACACTTACCACTGAACCACTAAGGTCACGACTGATCCTCTGTAGAGTTGGTTGGGATGTTAACATTTACTGGTCATTGAATAGAGATCAGTCAACTGATCTTAACTGTTTCGACTTTTTACAGATAATGCTTTGACTTAGTTTTACTGACAGTAAGTGGCATAAAACCCAATATAACTTTTAAAAGTCATGCTGAGTCGATGAAATTTGTGATTTCACTAAAGATAGAGACGAACAGTGGTTTATTTAACAAACGAGATTCTGGGTAAGCACATATTTAATTTTAATTTGATATTAGTTTGTTTGAGATAGTTTGGTGGCAAATTCCTAAACTTGAAGTTGCATAGCTTACAAGGCAGTCTACAAAACATGAATTCGCCGTATGATATTTGAACCAGCATTATTAGAATTCATAGTCTATGAAGTTATCTTAGTCCTACAGTAGGGTAGTTAGCATTATTTAACAACGCCTCTAAATGTAACATCAAAAGACTTGTTCTTAGACTCTGCAAGAAACATCGATTCTGTCAATATTTCTTTTGAGTGCCACCATTTTCTCCAGTCGTTTTCCTAAACACTTTAATTTTAAATGGTTACTTACACCATTAACCACATACCAATGTGAATTCAAACAACACTGGTTTATACTCGCAAGCCATTAGCTACTATGAAAGGAATAAACAAAGTTATATCCTGATCTATTTGAACAACTAATTCAACAATTAGAATACATAAAAACAACGAACGGAGAGTGACATCTAAGCCTTGATCATTAAAGTTTCTTTCGCTTACATCAAACGCAAGCTTTTATTCCCATTTGATACTGTTACAACAGGCGGAATACAGTAATAAACATTATCATGATCCACAGGTAGGTTCGCCATTTCATAGACAATATACAGAACTTTGTGTTGTCACATCCATTAAATTTACAATCTGTTTTATCAAAATTACATATTCTGTTCAAATTCATGTATTTATCCTTCCAATCATTTGATAATTAGGTCTGTTGTGTCATACTACTTAAATGCTTATAAGTAACTAAAACATTTTCCAATAAGTACTTATCTATTGTTACATTGATAAAAAAATTTTGCTTCGATTAAGATATACGTCTACAAATAAGGTTTATTATTAAATGAATAAGGCTCCCTGAGCAGAATATACCATAATGTGACAGCTACATGTACACGAAACGGCCGAATTACTTTGGTTGCTGCATTGAGCGCACTGCGATAGCTTATGGTTGTCCTTAGCCAGGCCTTAGTCATTTCACTCATCCTCAAATTTGACCGGTATGCCAGTGATAAGTTGTTATTTTCAGGAATACAACTAAGTATTTTGACTCTTCCACCTTAACTCATTTTGTCCCACTGTACATTGTGTTTCGATGTTAGGTGATCGTATACAGTAGACAGGAAACCTTACACTTACATTTCATCTAAGACTGAGCTTATTATATATTTTGAAAATAACATTGAGAAAACTGATAATCACTAGAATCATCCAACTTGATAGTTGAACACTTTACTATCGATTTATATACTTACGACTAATTTCCTGTTAAACTGAATAAACACTAAATAGTGATGAATGTCAAGTTTCCTTTTTAGTGAATTCTTACAATCTAGCTATAATGTGACTATTGATTCAGTATCTAATTTATTATCTTTTGAACTTAGTTGGCTAAAAGTTATCATAATGAAATTCTATGTCAGTAGTTCTATGTTAGTTTTGTGTACTTGTCACTAATTAATTCCTTCAGTATTAAAAGAATCAATACTTCATATATAGTTTTAAGCAAAGAATACTTTATTTATCTTCATTAAAACTACTGAAGTGATAAATGTACATTAAAGTAGTTAAATAGTCAATAGTTCAATGTGATCATATTAAGTTAGTATGTTAATTTAAAGCGCTAATTACAAAATTAAGCTGTTCACTTCAAAAGAATATAACACTAATGAAATCATTAAAATGTTTACAGAAACACAGAGGAAAACAAAAGAAAAAGAAAACTTGTTTATTTTTCCCTTGATGTAAACAAAATTGCACTGATATATTTTTTATTCTATAAATCGTTTATCTCTCATTAGTTTAAGTATTAGTAAGAAGTGTCATGAGAATGTCAACTATATACAAGTCCGCTTAAATGTTTTGTTTAAATGAAGCTATGTAAACATTGAGAAACTGGGAAATATTGACAGTTAATTAATAATTTATATCTTTGTTTAAAATTATTATTATTATTATTATTATTATTATTATTATTATTACACTTCAGACAGTGTATATGCATCAATGAATTCAATTCTTAGTTAGAATAGAAAAGAAGAAAAGATAATATTTGAGAGTTAACTAATCGTAAAGTAATCAATTGATTGATCACGTGTGATATTAACATTTAGTATTTATTAGGTTGAATAATGTATAGTGACTGATTTAATGTTTGTCAAGTTCTGTATAGTACTGATTGAATTCTATCGACTTATTTGTAATATGGTCACTAGTGTAAGAGATTCAACATAATTAATATAAAGTAAAGAAAGAAGGTTGTTTAGCTAACAACAGATCAGTGATAATTGTTAACAGACTGTGAAACTGAAAAATAGGCGACTAAATCAGCCTGAGAGTATAAGTTCCTTCAGAGATTGGAGGTACGCCTTGGTGATGAGTGCCAAACAGCTCGAAACCTAGATTCAGGGTTTCTTACTAACTCTTCCTCTAAATGACTTTATTGCGTTTAGTATCGTTATTGTATTTTAGTGCTAATAATCAACATTTACTTATTAAGTCAGTGATCCTATTTAAACTTTTCGGTCAACTTCTTTTCTCAAACATGTATATACTGTAATAAAATTATTATTTCATAAGTAGACTTTGTTTTACTGATGATATCATGTGTAGTTTACTATAAAATCTAGTGATTCACTTTCATAAAAGTTTTACAGTCTATCAGAACTTGATAATGAATTCACTCAAAAGAGATTTATTTGAGATATGAATATCTCCTAATAAGTGATACAAGAAATGTATATAGTTGAAAAGGATGTAAGTGGGAAGGATTACAGCTGGGTTTTTTTGGTTATTCACATATTAAATGCTTATAAAAAGGAGATTTACTTAAAATATTCAATAATTGGTACTGAAAACTATTTGTCTTAGTCAAACGAGGATTGTGTTACGTAAAGAGAGCATTATCATTCATGGGGGGGGGTGAAGATTCATAGCTAGAATGTGATAACTTTGAAATACTTACAGATTTTTCATGCTTATACTACTAAGGTTACTATTTCAGTCTACAATGTATATTTTTATTAAGCGTTTTAAGTTGTTTGAGGAAGTGGATACTGTTGACTGGATAGTAATGTATAATTTGTGTCATTGATTGACACTGTTCAGAATCACTACACAATAACTCACTTATTTAGCTGATGTCATGATGTATTGCCAGAGTTGAAAATAGAAGTACTTCTTACACTGGTTGATTTGATAGAACTGCAAGAATTTTATCTAAAACTCAGCCTTACACCGATACAAATCATTTGACAACAATTTTACTGATTTTTAATGAATTATTAAATGAAATTAGTTCTTGTACCAAACACAGTGAATAAAGGTTACTGATGAGACCCAGACATAAACTAATCGGCTGTCCAATGCCAAAAGATTTACAGTGCTTACCAGTTGTTTCGTCGATCAACAATTGACTATGTGTTCAAATAATATACCTGTATCTAGTCATTGATATTACTAACCAACGGTAGTCAAACATCCATCGAATACCATGGAACAAAGGATAGCTGTTTCATTTTTTATCTTTAGACTACCCGGTTATATGAATCCAAGATGTCACTAAACATCGAATCTGTGAACCTTAGGTATTCTGGCTAACACTTTACTGTCAAACTATTGTGTTGCACTTCAGTCAATTTGTAATATTTGACGAGTACTATCTAATATCGCAGTTGTTTTGGTTCTCAATAGTTGTTTGTTAGTAGTCAGTTGTGCGATGTAAATTGCAAAATTCAACAACCTCTACAATCTCCCCCCCTTCAGTGCTAATAATGTTGTTGTTTCTTCCAGATATCCAGAATAATTTATTGCTATATCTTTCAGTCACCAGTAAAAATATTCATATAGAAATCAAGAATCAATAAGCAAACTGTTTATCATGATTTTAGGTTTCATATGACTATTCCCTAGGGAATCTACAACATATATTGAATTCTAATAATTCTACCCTTTGAATATTGTTTAATTTTTCACTCTTCAAGTGAAATTGAATGACTAAAGTTATTTTTGATTAAATACATCCGATTCATAGCATTAAACGATTGAGTATCGTTGCTCTGTCTTTCTCTCTTACTTTAATCATCTGTCTGTTATTTGTCTCCAGTCACACTTGGTTGCATACTTCATACTTCATATCAGAAACCTAATTCACTATTCAATAATAAGTATGCAAAATTATCACAACAACTAATAACTGTAACTTGAATACAACAAGTCGATTAGAATGAATCTGAGCTTATTCTAACTTTAGACTACACTTCTCTATAAAAAGAGTTCTCAAGAAAAATACTAATCTACATAAATCAAAGTAAATGGTAAATAACTCAAAAAAGAAACTAAGGGATAATTGATACAAGTTAAATGCTTCAACTACTAAGTCAACACCCCGCTCCCCCCCCACCGCTCTACACCCTCTTGTTTTTAAAGAATTTATTGTTCTGTTTATCCTTGATTATCCTAACACTTAGAGATAATGACTATTTCAATTGAAATTTTTCTAAGATTTGATGATAACATGATAACTTTTCAACAACAAAAAAGTTTACAAGTATTTACTTGTTTTTCTTTAAGTTTCTCTTACAACTTCCATTAGTTGTTGTCATCACAACTAGTGTTATTGTGTTGATTATTGTTATTATGTGTATTGATACCTATCTGCTCAGTGTCGGCCCCCTCTCTCATCCCCCCTCTACTCTCTTTTTTCATTTACTATCGTGTTTTTATTTCCGTGATTGTAGATTATCATAATTGATGAGGATGATAATGATGATGTTCAAAGTAAAATTTGATAAAATACAATTTTAATGAAATCGCTTACCTCCTTTGATTATTTATTGACAGAGATTAGTATAATTGTTCCTCTCACTATCTGTTATTATTGCTTATTCTTTTTTTTTTTTACATTACAGACTAAGAGAGGGAGTTCCACATAGAATTGAATGGGCAATAAATCTCTAAAATATGATCCACACTTAAATTGTTTCTATGGTGTATGTATATTTACATATAAATATGTAGGTATGTGCATATGTGACTACACTAATGTACCTGTGTGCATGTATGTGTTTGAGTATATCAGTTTGTTAGCATTCAATAATGAATTAAATAAAAATCAATGGTGTATGTGTTCTTCATATTCGTTAATGTGTATCTCTATGTTACTTTCAAATTTGTTGTGTGTGCTATGATGACAACATATAAGTAAGTGTATGTTAATGTGAGTATATACTTGTACGTTGGTGTGTTGTGTGTGTATGTGTGTATGTATGTTTATCTTCCCAATTGAAAATCATTGTAATAACTAATTAGAATGATACTTTTTTTTTCTAGTTTCTCTTTTGTAAAATTCTTGTGAATTCATTGTGTATCATCGATATTTACTTATTGGATTATTTTGATAAATTATTTATTAAAAATGAAAATTCAATATATTATAATCAGTTTATGGGATTTACTAAACTGATCAATAATGTAAGTTAGTTTGATGCATTTATGTAATGTCGATGATGTAATATAGTAATAGATTATGTAATAGTTTGTGCCTATTTGATTGTTTATATTTATGAATGAAATTTGAAGAACACCATGTTAAATGCATAAACGAATCGCTAGTGAGTTAAGTATATCTTAGTTAGTGGTTAGCTAATAGTGGTCATGGTGGTTAGAAGGGGGGAGGGAGGGATCAATCACTCGTTTGATATCAAGGAGAACTCATTAACTGTACATTTTTGTATCACGGTATTGCTGTTTACAATGAAATGTGAAAGTTGTATCCTTTACATTTAAGCATCCTGACGCCTATCGAAAAAGTCAATGTTTATGACAATCACACATAAGTATGAATTCTGCTGTGTTTTCGTAATACTGTGCTCTCTAGTGTAGGATACTTTAATGGTGGTGCTTTCATTGTCATTCTAAACAACTTCAACAATTCAAATTTCTAATAGAAGTAAGCTGTAAGGAATTTCTCCACAAGTGACTAATAGTTACTTCTATCGACCTCAAATTTAATTGGTTGCTATTAAAATTCATCCTGTCATCTTTGATACATTTATTTTGAATCCAAATCTGGAGAAGCATCTAAGGTGCACACTACTAAGGAATCCTATAATAGGACGAGACAAATGTCCAGTGCTCTCAGGATTTTAGTTGTACCTAACTAACATCAATCTGTAACGAATCCAATCAACTAAACTAAATACCAATCTCCATAAACCATCTCAAATCAATGACATTAATTAAATTTTAGTCACAGTAACAATACAATTCATCCAATGAAATGAAAGTTTATGAAAACTCATTGTACTGCTTGATTAATGCTTCAGTAGATTTTAAGTTTGGTTTTTTTTGTTATTAAAAATTCATTAATAAATGCATTCATTTCTGTATGTTTGTGAGTAAGTGAATAACGTTAAGAGATCATTATAGACAGATGGAAAGACTCAGTCTAATGCATTGTCAGAAATACTCAGAGACTCTTTTGAAAAATACTATAAAATTATTGAAATAATATTTTGTAAAAAGTAATAAATTATTAAATAATTCATAAATTGAAGTGGAATAATTAATCAGTATCTATGAGATAATTAAGATAAGTCCCCAACATACTAGTATACAAATATATATATATATATATATATATATATATATATATATGTATATATATATATCACGAAATGACCCTCGTTAGATAACCACTAAAAATCAGGGAAACACTGAATAGCTGTTTTGTTTTTGGATGAGACTCATCAGCAGTATACACACATGCCTCTTCCAGAGACTAATATGTAGATCTTCAAAACGCACAGGTGAATGCCTAACCTAAAAGCTACTAAGCCGTCATCCAATAGTTAGCAATTTAAATTTTCTTTGATTTTTGATATATTACATGACCTCATTGATCCGTTTAATGAACTTAATCAGAAACTTCAAAACCTGAAGATTTACAGCTGTACCCCAGTTGGAGGAAGGAGCATGGTCTATTACTATGACAAAGTAACTATCCAGTGAATATTGAATCTTGGTTCTTTAGATAATCTACTCTGTACGGATGTCATATATATATATATATATATATATATATATATATATATATGTACAGAGAGAGAAAGAACGATGTGCATGTAGTGAGAAGCAAGATAAAGTGAAAAGACATTTCTCACTTAGTTTCGCGTTATCTTCTTAGACTAATATATAACTTTGCAATAATAGTATCATACCACACAAGTAACGGTGTCACGCAATAATCATAAACTTAGTTTTTGTACCGTGTTTATGAAGATAATATGAAATCATTATCGAAATAATTAAATTATACATAACGTGATTACTGTGACTAAAAAGTAAAATGTGTAGTTCAATAATTGGTAAAGAAATACGTAATTGATTTTAATAGCACATCGAGTGGTAACAACAGTTATATCAGGCTTAAGAAATGAACGAGAAGGCGGGATGTGGGAAAGTATCATTTTCACAATAAAAAAGGTAAGGAAAAAGATTACATGAGCTTAGTTTGTCCACAAAGCTCCATTTTGTGAACGTGGATAAAAGTGACTTCGACAAAGGTATGTTGACAGATGTTCGATCCCCAATAAGATAGGAGATTGTTAGGTAATTAACTACTTATTTTCATCCAAAGTTTCATGAATGTTCCCATAAATTTGATAGTTTATTACTAAAATGTCAAATCCATATAAGCCTAGAGAAATCGATAGATCAATCAATGCCTGTTACCTCATATGGAGCATAGGCCGCCGACCAGCATTCTCCAACCAACTCTGTCCTGTAATGGGCTTTACTTTACAGCTCTTTCCAAGTGTTCTTCATTCTCATCATGTCTATCTCTGATTCCCGACGCAGTGTGTTTTTGTGTCTTCCCCTTTCTCTCTGGATTTCATGATTCCATATTAATGCTTGTCTTGTGACACAGTTTGACGATTTCCTCAATCTGTGTTCTATACACCCCCCCAACACCCACCAGTGTCTTTTCCTGATTTCCTCCTCGAATAGATTTCGATTGATTTGTTCTCTGCCATAGAAGGTTGTTGTTGATGGTATCTGGCCAATGGATCCGAAGTATCTTATGCAGACAATTGTTTATAAATACTTGTATCTTTTGAATGATGCTTTTCGTAGTTCTTAATGCAATTTTCAACTCCATACAACAGAACTGTTTCCATATTTGTACTGAAAACTTCCAATTTAATGTTGACTGACAGTCGGTTAGAGTTCCAGATGTTTTTCAGTCGTTGAAATGCTGTTCTTGCTAGTTTTGCCAATCCACGACTTCACATCTGAATTAGCCCCTCCTCGTTTATTGATGATGCTGTCACCCAAGAATGTAAAGATTCCTACATCTTTTAGAATTTCTGCGTCAAGTCGAGTGTAATGGAGTTCGTGTTTGTTGTTTTGTATCGAGGGTTTTTGCTTTTTCCGTTGTGTATGTTGAGACCTGGTATTGGCTACAGAGGTTGCTTCTTCCTTGTCTGTCTTTATCTACATTTGTTGCTGTGTGTGGAATACGAGGCCTAAGTTGATCATCTGCAAATTCCAAGTCATCTTGTTGCATCGATGTTGTCCACTGTATTTCGAGATCGCCTTGAGATGTTGCAGTCTTCATGATCACGTCAACCACCAACATGAAGATAGGGAGAAGGTCGATAGTAAGCAGCCTTATCTGACACCGATTGTCGCATCAAATGAATTTGTGAGCTGACTTCCATGCATGATTTTACAATGTAGTCCATCGTAATAAACCAGACCACACAACGAACCAATTAGAAAATTAACATTAATACAGAACGTAGGAAATAGTGGTAGTGAACAGAAACAATTTGTGGTCGATTCGGTTCTTCGTAATTTGGTCCGGTGAAACCCATCAAGTTTTGTGCATACGTTTGTGGTAGAATACGGTGCCACCTACAATCATTTTGTTGAAGGCATATAGGTTTGTAAACCTCTCACCGTTTTCGTTCCACCGTTCTCCCAGTCCATGTCGTCTCATGATGTCTTCATATCCGGTGTTGTCCATTCTAACCTTGGCGTTGAAGTCTCCCATCAGAATCGTCAGGTTCTTGTCTGAGCATTTATCGATGGTTGACTGCAGCGTCGCATAGAACTGGTCTTTGTCGTCTTCATGGCTGTCTTTGGTAGGTGCATAGCACTGGATGACATTTATTGTAATCCCCTTCTTCTTCGTCATGAAGGATGCTTTGATGATCCTAGGTCCATGAGGTTCGCATCCTATAAGAGCCTTCATGCTTTTTGAGACAACATTAATGCTACTCCTTGTGTGTATGAGGCGTTTTCTTCTTCGTGACCGGAGTATAAAAGCACTCTTCCTGAAGATAATCTTTGGTGTCCAGCTTGTAACCAATGCGTTTCACTTATTCCAAGTATCTTTAGGTTGTATCTTTTCATTTCTTCAGCTATTTGAATGCTTCTTCCTGTCTCCCACATCATGCGGACAGTATATGTATGTATATTAATTGTTGATCTAGTTGTCAGAAGGGGCATCGGTCTCGTGGCTTCCGAAGAAACTCGGCTTTCACCATGAGGCGTCATAAAAGACCTTTCAACTCCCAAGACAGAGTTAAAGTGGTTATAAAGGTTTTTACTGGTTATCGTTTTTTAGCAAGGTTGTTGTTTTAAAGGATGTGGTTTCTAACTCCGTGCCCAATCTTCCGCCTTTATTTGGGCTTGGAACCGGCATCAACCCTAGAGGTGCTCCAGGTGGAGAAAAATAGACTACTTTTTACGTACTACTTATAAACATTGAAAGTCACAGACATCAATTCAGAAAATATTTTTGAAAGAACTTTTAAAAAATCTCTATGAATTTCCAAAGGTCATGTGTTTTGATAAGTTAATAACCATCGTATGCACTGAAATGAACTAAATCCATTAATTGTTTCATAAACTCTAGTGGAAAGCGGAGTGAATAGTATCTACTTTTATGTAAACAGTTAATACAAATATCACTCTATTTGAACTAAGTATCATGAAACTACTAATTTTCATTACCATATTCAAATACAGGCAGAACTTCTGGTTTAAAGACTAAACTATTCTGTTGTAGTTTACAGTTAAGTGTTTTTCATTTTAAAAGAACAAAGGTAAATGAGTGTTTAGTTGAATGAAATAAGTAGATTCTATGTAATTATCATTTTGCGTTACCTGTTTGTCGGTGTTGTTTCATTTCATATCAGTTAATATCTTCGAATCGATTGACAACTTATTGTTCTAACTTACTATCTTATTGATTCAAAAATAGACAATTCATTTACTGATTAGTAACCAGTAATCCTCATTCCACTACAAGTGGTAACCGCAATGTACACTAGAATTATACGTTAAATGATCACTGAGTATTGAACAGTGTGTTATTATCCTAATTCTTTATTTTAAAAAATCACTACTTAACAATTATTGAATTCTCATTTGTATAAAGAATCAGTTGCCTCCAGAATATCTCGGTGATAATATCATTAGACTGTTAAATTGGGTTACCTGAAAATAAATCCACCATAAATTATCAGTCCCCTCAGGAGTCCAAGTAAGCCTTACTGGTGAGCATCATATAGCTCGAATCGTAGATACAGAGTGTCCTGGTGAATACCATTAAAACTGTTTTAACATCAAATTTGCATTTTGGATCCTTAAGAAGACAAGATATATAAGTAAACAATATAGTTTTCATTTAAATCTACATTAAACCTTTGCTGCAATATGCAATAACGTTTATATTCAAACATAAAGGGTATAATGTCAACTGAGGCAGTGTGTGAGCCAGTGTTAAGCAGCTATTATTTGTTGTAATATATGTTACAACACACGATTTTCTCATCCTGGTTCAAATTCATTAGTAACACAACATAACCTACAAGGATTCTAGCCAGTATACTTAGTTTGTATTTAGAAGAAGTGCCCAATAATCCGGAAGAATACACTGAATGCAACCGAGTTTCATCTACTGACCTTCAAGAAGACCTCTGATGAAAAACTCACAGGCGATAAAAAGTTAGAAGACAGTGGTAAATGAGGTGGAATATAAATGGAATCCTAGATAGGGTGTAAATAGACTTTCAACTTTATGTCGGTCATGTAGAACAGGAATCACTTTTCTTGCTATGCTTCAACATGCTCTGATGATGCGTGACCAAATTCTTTCAGTTAGTATTATCTGCTAAAATAAACATGGTTAATATCAGTAAGAATTGCCTACATAATCATTTATTTAAAGAATTTTCTGTTATGCCCCCATTTCTTTCAATTAGTCATTAAAAATATGAAAAATGTAGAAAATACAAATTGATCTAGAAGGAAGTTAGATGTATTCAGGGTATTTTACATTAAATATTCAATGTTCATTTGTCTCGAAGCAATTCCATTAATTAACTATTCTACAATGATACATTTTAGAATTAGAATGCATTTAGATCTTCCCGTTGATTTATTATGGATTGAAGTTGGTCAGTTTCTGTTGGCTCGGTGTAAACATAGACACTGGGATACAGGTACATTAATCTGACGAGTCCAAAAGAGGACAAAACACGCATCCTGGATTCAATTAGCCACCCACCATCCAACTTAGATAATACATTTTGTTTTCTTTGTTATACTACTGATTTTAAACCTAGTAAGTTAATGAATAAAACCGAATTTCTTAGTGAAATATGTCTTTTTTATTTTCAGAAGATAATAACTATGGCTGTACCATATAGTGCTTGGAGTGAACAATGTCGTGCTCTGCTTGAAGTGCATTCTAAATTAGATGCTCTCTGTGTTTGTGATCATGGAAGTCGTGTACTAGGAAGTGCATTTAAAATTCCAGAATTTGCAGTCAGTAATCATGGTTTTGATCAATAATATTTTCTCCACATACATTAAAATGCATTAGAGCTTAACGTAATCTAATTTTGCATTATGTTTTATTGTTTCCTATTACGCTTATTACTTTTTGAAAGATTATTTTAGGATAGTTTCAAACATGAAATATTTGCAGTTAGACTACAATTTTGAATCAAGAAAATCTTCATAAATCATTCGCTTTATGTATATTCCTGGAAGTTGTCTTAAACGTTGCTTGTTCTGTAATGTACAACACAATGATGATAGCATAATGAAATTAGTTGCTACTTAGTGAACACATGTTAAAACGTCTGAGACTAAAAAGTTAAAGTGAACTTTCAATAATGCTATTAACCTTTATCTTCTTAGTTGTCATCACAAGCGTAACATTTTAAAATCTGTCAATAAAAAACATTGAACAAACAACTTTGGATTGAAAACCGTTAAAAACCAGGATGCAACGGTCAACTAGTTCATCCTAGTATAGGACTCTTTAACACTGCTCATTCATGACCCTGTCAGGAGATCATACCTAGGAATCCTTGTTAAAAAGGCGTGATTATCCAAGTTACCTCTTAGTAGTAGCAGATTAAATTGAGAAATACATTATGAAGTAGTAAAATCTAAAAGCATGATCAGTTGAATTTCGACTCATTGACCAGAATTTGAAATTCAACAGTTGAAAAATAAATGTTCTTAGCTTGATTTTGTTGGTTGGTTCGTGGATTTGTATTGCTGTGAGGTCCGTTACTTGAACAGAATAATTCCCTTATTGTTTACTAATTTTCAATGGTTGTCTGAACCAGGCCACCTTTTCATATTGATCAGCAATCGTCACAGCATCCAGTATGAACTTCAGACTTATTGCTCTTCACCAAGGAATTTGTTATTAAAAAGCTTAGATCAAACGCAGTTTATATATATATATATATATATATATATATATATATATATATATATGAGTACTCATTGCAAAAGTGTAGCAAAACGAAACAACTGGCTTAGTGGAGAGTACACTGAGGTTTGAAACGAATTAACTGAATTAGGGGCTCAGGGTGCAGATGAGGACTAGGATTCAGGTGGGTCCGGTTGGTGTGTTCCAACTACACCGAAGCCCTTGTTCTGGACCTTATTTGCCTGATAGAATCTAACTTTCATCTTACATTATGATAACTGATATTTCTCGACTACAAGGATCAGCTGTAAAGAGACTGTGAAATTAATGAATTCTTTTGACTGTTCTGTTGTTAGTGGTTTCATTTATAAATTCAAACTTATAAATGAGAAAAATTGTTCGCAACTGAAAATACTCTGCTAGTACAGTATAAGAAAGAGCAGACGTATTACTTAAAATGTCCACGTTCAGTTTTCCAACATGCTACTCATTTTCTTGGTTTATCAAGCACTTTAAACCAGTATGAAGATGCTATTAATGAACCTTTAGTTTATTGGGCAAAAGCAATAATGTTACAGGGGACATAAATATTTTACGTGGTAAATGAATGAATCATAGTTTTGTTGTGCAGTTGCCGCTGTTTAGCCACAGAATCCAAGATAAAGAAATGCATCAGTGTGACTAAAATGTTGTCATAATTCATAATGATTAGTACTTTTTAATTTCTCATTATATTTCTTCTGGTGCTATATCTGATCCCACTCAATCAACCACAACACAGTAAAGAAAAAAGAATGATTTTTATTAAAATTCGAATCATTTTATTACAGATTTTATGTTAAAACCCATGACAATATACCTTCTCTTCAAGAAAATCTTAAGTTTAAGACAAAATTTTATCCACAGATGGATGTGACCATAGTAGTTTCAAATATAAACCATATATATATATATATATATATATATATATATATATATATACATTTATATATATATATATACATTTATATATATATATATATATATATATATATATATAATTCTTACTATAAATCTCATTTTACTCAAGGTTTATACGAGGGCGGGGGTGGTATGATACAATGAGTTTCATTTCACCAAATATGCAAAAACGTATTCCTAACTAATAACATTACCACCTGTAAATACTATTCCTATATTAATCAGGTTATATTCCCGGCTCTAACTTTAAATCATAAATACAAACACTTCATAATCCAAACTACTAATCCCAAACTTCACTGTTAGTGCTAAATCGTAGTTTAACTAAAATATCAAACCTTATTGCTAATGCGAATTGATGTCATGGATGGTGTTTCCAGCATAAACTCCCAACCGTATTAAGTGACCTGCAGATTATCCCATAAACATATCGACTTTCAAATTGTACGTTTCTTCGTGTGTGTGTGTATGTTCAAGTTGTGACTGAACTCTCTCCACCTCCGGGCTATTTGAATGCTGGTCACTTGTCAGATTATCTTGGTTTCAAAATGCATTCCCATCTAATTCTTCCTATCGACTTCTTTATTTACATGCATCTGATAAACCATATATGTGTGTGAAATCAACTGATATGTGAGAATTATATGTACATAGGATTTGCATTTAGCTGAACTTAATACAACTACGATCCAACATCGGTAGTTGTCATAGTAAGTGTCATAGGTGGTTCTCCGGTCGTCTCCAAAAGCCATTCCTACAGATCACCATTAGAAAGTGGGTCTGTTTAAAAATATAAAATCTAAAGAGGAATTTATTATTGAACAAGAATCTACTCAGGCAATTACTAGATATATAGAAAAAAAAACAGTCAATTCGAATATACACTTTATAACATGCATATGTGAAACATTTAAGTTTAAAGTTGATTAAAACTGAATATTAAGGAATACGATTAGTTACAACTGGATGACTAACTCTTCGACCTAATTTATGCCTACAATATTCTGTTTTTATACATAAAATAGGAAGTGAATTAGGTTTTCTTGTTAACTAAACACAGAGTATAAAGAATGTATATATTACATACATTTTAGTCATAGACGAACAGTCAGAATTTATTTTAACCTCGGAATAAGTATCATATATTTTCATGTCTTTTCTTATGGTATAACTTTCCTAGTAGGATAGTTTTGAAATTCTGTTGAACTCTAATATGATCATATCTCTTCAATTAAATGCAGTTAAAAATAGAAATTTTATTCTACATGAAATAATAACAAAAATATACTGTATCAATCACTGAATCAATCAAATGTAAGATCTTATCTCTTAGTTGTTTAGCACAAAAATCAAAACGCGGCAACAAAGACACTTTAGCATACAAAATTGGTAAACATATTAAGACTAAAGAAAAACAGTAATGAATTAATATTCTAATAGGATTTTATCATGAGTTATAGTTACAAAATATTCTTTAGCTCCAGTTGTTCATATTCGTCACAGATTGATGTTGGTTAATTACCTGTGAAAAACAGGGGGCACTGGCCAACTACTTCGTCTCAGTATAGGACACCTCAACAGAGCACACCTTTGATTCCTATAGGGGATCAAACTCATAACCTTCAAATTGTCGAAAGCCTAACCTTCTGTATCACTGGGCCTGTTAATGCCCAATGGTAAAATTCCCACTCCCATCAATTTGTAATATAACGTGATAATTATACATTGTCACTGATGATAAATTCCTTAATCCCGACATATCTGAACTCCATCAATCACGACTTCTCACTAGAACTTAAGGCACATCCTAAAGTTAATCAATAGTAAGCTGATTATTGTGATTTAACTGAGATGTTTTTGTGGAGATAAGTATTAAGTTTAGCTATTTGTATTCGTCATAGATAAATGTCAACGTTAGCCGACCTGAAGGCCTTGGGTTCAAATCCCCGAAAGAATCGAAGATGCACACAGCTGGTGAGTTTCATACTAGAAATAGACAGCTTCCCAGTGCTTCATGGGTTTAAATTGCACCCAACCAATACCAATCTGTAGTGGATTGCCACAACTAAACACATCACCTATCTTCACGACTCCCTTCCCTCATTTTACTTCTTCAGCCTTAAGTATAATACTGAATCCAACCCTTAAGGGTTCATTTATATTTCCTGCATTCTGAATAAATAATGATTATAGCATTTTGAGAAGTCATTTTACAATAGCTAAAGATTGACCGCAAAATCTGCTATTAGCGAAGAATAATGTAAGTTGTCATGTCGTTAACATTCTAGTTATCATTATCAGTATAGTTTTAATTCTGTAAAGTTAGCTGGTTTATTGAATTCCTTCTTTATTTATATGTATTAGAGTATTACCAACTTAAGTACAAATCAAGTTCGCGCTATACGTCTTGTTATGTCAAAGATTAGTTCACAAAAGCCAAATATCGATTTCTTAAATGATCGCTTTGTAGTGGTTGATGCAAACAGTGAAATGCTATCAGCTAAATCTGGTAAAAAGAGTTTATTTGTTGAATTAACTAAAACATGTAAGTTAAATATACCATTGATTTGATAATTATCTACAATTATTTTATTTGGAATATTTTGAGTTCTGTTAGATGTATGTGGGCGGTTATCGTTTCCCACTTGTCCACACTGCGGAAGAGTTCTTCTTTTTGAGGTACCTTAAAAAGAAACTAGATTCGAAGTGGTCTTGATTATCCGAGAGTGTAACTGAAAGGTTCAAGAGACAATTGCTTAGTACCAGTCACATAACCTTATTATAAATGGTTTTTGGTGCGTTACCTCCGCACTTATTAAAGCTGTAACGCATGAGACAGAAATCTGTGGAGTAAGATGAAGTATGCATTTTCATGACCTATCTTTTCTAACCTCATCCTTCCATTGTGGAAAAGAAGCATCTCTGGTACTCTGGTCGCCCTGGAAAAAAACCTTACCGTAACTATACCTATACACAGGCAGCAGTACTACTTTTCCCTTAGACCTTAGGTTTGCTGCTTTTAGTTTTACCTCCCTTCAACTGATATGCCTGGCATGGTGAGATCTGAAGAATCGATTGTTCTAGCCAGTTTAGCCTAAATAGTTCACCAAGATAGGCAAGTCCAACCTCCAGTTAAGATACCAGCAACGGTTGAGATTTGAATATCAGTTATCGTTTTTTAAAATTCGTTACACTACCTACTAGTCAGCGTCAATGCTCAGCCTAAAGATAGCAAGTCAAGTAGTTAGGCATATCAATCATTTGATTTAGCTTGGAGGTCGCAACAACTAAGTTGGGTAATGTTTAACGAAATCTTGACACAGTCTAGGAAAAATTGAGTGAATTTTCCTAACCGGAGTTACACGCGAGACACTGTTCTCTAGTCATATAATTCGATTATGAGTGTTGTCAAACAGTTGTCAAAACACGATGGAAACTCCAAAATTGTAATGGTTGTACGTGGAAATGATGCTTAAACTGACGAGCTTACAAATCTTGATTGAAAATGATGATTGGGAAATGTATAACACATCCTTGGCTACCACCTACGTCTTGGTAACATAGAGTAAACTGAAAGAAAACTTTCAGAGAAACAAACAAGGTTTATTGTTGATTACTTTGATACATGTGGTATGGTATGTGCACATAAAATGTTAGGCATAATTAGAGAGGTAGCTGCTCACAAAAATCAATCAAACAACCAATGCCTGTTACCTCAAATGGAGCATAGGCCGCCGATCAGCATTCTCCAACCAACTCTGTCCTGTAATGGGCTTTACTTTACAGCTCTTCCAAAGTGCTCTTCATTCTCATCATGTCTGTCTCTGATTCCCGACGCAGTGTGTTCTTGCGTCTTCTCCTTTCCCTCTGGATTTCATGATTCAATGTTAATGCTTGTCTTGTGACACAGTTTGACGATTTCCTCAATCTGTGTTCTATACACCCCGCCAACACCCACCAGTGTCTTTTCCTAATTTCTTCCTCGGATAGATTTCGGTTGATTTGTTCTTTGCCATAGAAGGTTGTTGTTGATGATATCTAGCCAACGGATCTGAAGTATCTTATGCAGACAGTTGTTTATAAATACTCGTATCTTTTGAATGATGCTTTTCGTAGTTCTCAATGCAAGTTTCAGCTCCATACAACAGAACTGTTTCCATATTTGTACTGAAAACTTCGAATTGAAAGTTGACTGAGAGTTGGTTAGAGTTCCAGATGTTTTTCAGTCGTTGAAATGCTGTCCTTGCTAGTCTTGCCAATCCGCGATTTCACATCTGAATCAGACTCTCCTCGTTTATCAATGATGCTGCCTCCCGAGAATGTAAAGATTCCTACATCTTGTAGAATTTCTCCGTCAAGTCGAGTGTAATGGAGTTCGTGTTTGTTGTTTTGTATCGAGGGTTTTTGCTTTTTCCATTGTGTATGTTGAGACCTGGTATTGGCTACAGAGATTGCTACTACCTTGTCTGTCTTTATCTACATTTGTTGCTGTGTGTAGAATACGAGGCCTAAGTTGATCATCTGCAAATTCCAAGTCATCTTGTTGCATCGATATTATCCACTGTATTCCGAGATCGCCTTGAGATGTTGCGGTCTTCATGATCACGTCAACCACCAACATGAAGATAGGGAGAAGGTCGAGAGTAAGCAGCTCTATCTGACACGGGTTTTCGCATCAAATGAATTTATGAGCTGACTTTCATGCATGATTTTACAATGTAGTCCATCGTAATAAACCCGTATGATGTTGACCATCTTTCAGAGTACGCCATAGTGTCGTAGGAGGCTCCATAATATTCTGCTGTCTACGCTGACGAATGCTCTTTATAATCGAGGGAATTGATGTAGAGTAATGTATTTCATTCGATTGATTGTTTAACAATGGAATGTAGAGTAGCGATTTGGTCGATACACGATCGGTGTTTACGGAATCCGGCCTGTTAATCTTGAAATTGTGCGTTGACTGGGTTTTCCATTTGGTTCAATAACGCTCTGTTGAATACTTTACCTGGTATCGAAAGAAGAGTGATGCTTCTGACGTATTTGCATTTGCTGAGATCTCCTTTCTATGGTATCTTGATGAGGTACCCTTCTTTCCAGTCTGCTGGCACTTGTTCTTCCTCCCAAATCTTTTTGAAGACAATGTGGATTATAATTGCAGTTGCTTCTATATCTGTGGTTGCTGTTTCAATGACTTGTAGGTTCAGTGGAGCTGGTCTATTTAACAGCTCTTTGAAGTATTCTACCCTCCTGTTTTTTTGTTAATTCACTCCAGTGATTGGTTTACTTACAAGAGGCATATGTAAAATGTTATTTCATCAGTTATTTTTGTTCTCCTTCTTTGTAGTATGTATATTTGGTCTATCAATGGATACAGAAACTGAGAATAAACATGCAACGGCACTTGAAGCAATGCAAGATATACAAAAATATTATGAAAATGCTGAATTTTAGCTTCGTAGCATACTTATTTATTATAGAGTTACAAAATAGACAATGACAGTTTCACTTGTCAGTTACATATCATTCTTTTAACTCTGAGACAGTCGAGCACATCATTTTTTTCTTTTCAAAATGTAAATACTGTAAATGAAAATTATTATATTTTTGTTTTCACAATAAACAACAATTTTTTTAAAATCACTTGTCTTGAAAGGTTGAAAATAATGTGTATTTTGATAGAAGAGGGATAGCTAGTCATGTAGAATGTAGAACCTGGTAAATATACGCATAGGTCCAAGTCATTATATCACATTAGCACGATGAAATGGAATTAGTCTAGATATAATTCAGCAGGGTGAACTGAAATAAAAGTACGTATGAACGAGTAATAGAACTTGAGATGATAAAGAGTGAATACACTGGCATCACTGTGACAGATTCTGAGGCATATCATATGCCTCCAGCTACTCTTCGCGATGGTTATACGAACTCGAGCCATGTAGTCTACAAGAATTAACATGGATCATATCAATAGTCAAAGACTTTATGTGTTGAACATAGATAGAAAGCGATACTACAAAGTTAATTTTCATTCATCTGTACACATTCAGCCTAGTTTTTTTTCTTTATATTTAAAATTTGTTTGGTTTTTCTAACAATAGTATGTTATACACCACAAATTGGATTTGATTTGACTTCCATTGAAATTTAGGGATCACTGAATAAGCGTTTCTTTCTATTGTGAGACTGACATACAGTATACATCAACGACCTTATCATGAAATCAGCTCAGGATCTTATGGAGTCCCAGATTCTACAATCACCCATACTAAAATAATATGTTAGTTAGAATGAAGATAACTAGTATTCACTCTGCTATGCATTAGGATTTGGTGTATGAACTAGTTGCCTGCTTATGAGACCTGACTATTAATTTAGCACCCTTACTCAAGATGAACTAATATCTAATACTCAATCAGGAATCAGAAAGGTAGGCTTTTATCTATGAAAGTAATATAATTTGATACAAAATGCTAACAGGAAAAACTTGATCATTGGTCACTAACGAATGGACAATACTTATTTTATGTCACCCACTCTACTGTACATTAAGGCCTAACTCGTAGGCTTGATTATTTCCCCTCCACTCTATCATATCCCCAGAGTCTAATATAATTCATATTCGCGAAGTGAAGTGTGAACCTTTTCTAAATCTTTAAATAATATATTTAGAATTTATATTCTCTATCGTTTTGCGTAACTGTAAGTTGATTTTTCAATGCAACTTTATCTCTTATGATGTAACTCACCTAGTAAATATTCGCCCACTTAACTCCGAAACATACAACGCATGAGATCTAAAGATGCAACATTTCATTTTTACTCTCCCTATATACTTAACATACTCTTAGATCTTCCAAATAAAACAAGAAATAAATGATCTACTGACTATAAACTAATAAGCTCTTTGATTTATTTATAAGCATTTATTCCTTCATGTTATTAACACTCATGACTGAATTTCCAGTAATCTTTGTTGGTTAATGTGCATTCTAAGCAGATAGCAGCAATACAGTCAGTTTGCCATAGGTTTTGTTAAGGTTGAATTTTGGCCGGGCATGGAATTCAGGACACTGCTTTAGTCCTATCAGGGAATCATTGGTAAACTGTATTTTTATCTCAACGTTGGTTCTCATATTAGTACTTGAATTCAGTGAAAACGCTTAAAATATCATAACCTTATCCTCTGAACCATTAGGTCTAGACAGATACATTCTTTCCATGACTTAACAGATCAAGGGAAATTGCAATGAGATTTTAAGCAACCAGACTAAATTCAAGTGCTGCTGTAAAAACCACCATTGAGGTTCAAATAAATCTAGTTGATAATTCCCGTGTAGGATGAAAGGTGCATCCTGTATTCAACTTACCTACCACAAAACGACTTTAATAAGACCACTGATTTACCTTTTATCAATAATACATAGTTTATTTAAAAAATCAACTTTTAACAGCTTAAGCAAACAAAATACATTATTTAACAGATCAAAACATAAAAACTCTAGTCAAGTGAAGATATTCGGTTACTATTCTTCGTACATATTTCAACAAATACAGTTCAGTGTTATATCATTTTTATTAAGTATTATTTGACTATTATACCTTTAGCAGCTCTATGCATTTTTGGTTGCCTCTCCGTATACAAAGTAAGTATCACTATAAAGAATATGCCTAGTGCTAAAATGAATGGCATTATTATTTGAATGACCGGTGTTAATTTTGATAAAATCCTAGCTAAATAACTTTGTGGCAATACATCTATATGAATTATACCTGACCATTCAGGATAATTGTCTGTACTATTAGGAATTGAATATGCATCACCATGTACGCATATTAAGTTATATAACTCTGTGTGTTGTGTTTTCTTCAATGATATTGTTTCAGCTATAAGAATATTGTAAGCTGAATCAATTCTATATCGTCCACGTGTTTCAATTGTTAATGTTGTAAAATTAACTTGTTTCAATTTAGTCATTAAATATCGTAAAGGTGTTTTATAGTGGTAAATAATACTTTGGTTATATGCAGTTTTAATTAACTTCATTAAGTTATCAAAATTCTCTGGTGCATAGAACCATGTTATTGGTTTTACTATTGAACCTCTTACTGGACATGTGATAATTAATGGTTTACCTTCATTTACTTGTATACTGATTCGTTTAGGGAAGCGCGACAGTTTATTAAAAGATGACCTGGACGATGATGTTACATCGCTGAAATTAAAAAAAAATAATGATTTGGTTTTATCATTGGACTATAATGAATATATTACTTTCCTTGCTAAATAATAACAGAGTTGATTATCTGAATCGGCTGAATATATGTAATCGAAAAAGTAAAACACATTTTGGATATGATTTTATGCTACTTGTAAGTAGGCATAAAATATATAGTTAGTTTTAACATTATGAAAAGGCGATAGTGATTAGAAATTACTGTCATTTATTAGTATCCGTTTTTTTATTGAAATCGTTAAACTGTTAATCTGAATGACTAATCAATTTGCAGACTGTTACATACGGATCACATCATTCCAAGTGCGAATAAAACTACTCATTGACATTCTGCCTACTAATAAGTAGTATAAAATTGCACAAACGTGACTGTCTGACTCAGTAGTCTAGTGGTGTACGCGGTGGTGTATGGCACGAACCGGACTGAGTTCGAATCCCACTGTGAACATCAACATTGGGATGCAGGTACATGCAGCCGATGAGTCCCAAATAGGACGAAACGCGCTTCCTGGATTCCACTTGCCAGTCACAATACAAATTAAAGTATAAAATAACATTTGAAATTTGTTGGACTTTTTATGAAAAACTCAAAAGATATGTTTTATAATAGGATTTATTATTTGTGATGTATCATTCAACTAGTAAAAGTGCAGCCATCCAAAGGTGTAATGATATATTTAAGACTATATGTACTAAGTCATAAGGAAGAATGCCTTATATTAAATAATGATATCAATCTAACAAGAGAAAATAATGAGTAGGATTTAGGTGGACATTTACCAGTCCTATCAATTGTTAAAGGCAATAAAAGAAACCCTAAGAAACTACCCTAAATAAAAATAAAACTATTTTTCAGAACAAAAGTAACGTAAGTAAATAATTTTCGTCAGGCGATTCAGCGAGATTTTATTAACAAAACCGTTGCTTAATAAAGTACGCTGTAAGGTATCTAGACATAGTAGTGCGATAAGCACCCAGAGAAAAGTCAATCACTTGTGATTCTAAAAATAATTACCTGCTACTGTATATAACATGAGCACTCTGACAAATACTTTAAGTAGAAAGCAATTCAAAACAAAGGATTAGATCTAGAAATTTAGTTAATATTTAAAAATCAATAAGAAAGAGATATTATTCAGAAATATATATGATAATTCTAAAAATACGGGAATTCGTAAATTTTGTTTATTATTTAGAGGAGCGGAAATAAATTTATCAGCACTTACATAATATCTACTAATCAACAATTCTCAGCGAAATCATTCTTATGGTTCAAGTCAAACAATATTTACAATATCAGGAGTAAGGTAGTCGCCCACAGATGAAGTTATGTTATGGACCCATAATATTAACAATGGGCCGACATGATGCAGACTATTAAAATCAGACTCACTAGTTTGAATATAAAGTGAATGTCTTCAGCCCTGAAGGTCATGGGCAAGATATTTAGTGTCGAGTTGCTAACATATCTTATACTTAGATAGAGCATTAGTTTAGTTCTACCTGATTTCTTTTAGGTGTCTGGCTTAGGCTATTTCATGACTATGATAAATTAGAAACGATTGGCAGTGCCAGTGTATGAATTTGATGATACTATATTGCATGAGTTAGATGGCTCAATTTCAAGGCCTTCATTATCGTTCTAGACAGAATTATCAGAATCTATCATTTTTACAACTCATCTTTTTCATTAATCTTACAGCTGTTGTTTGATGTGTTTTCAAAATGCTCTAAATATCTAAACTAACATTTTACCGTTATTAAATTTAATTTTAGCTATCAATTTGGTTTAATTATAGGAACACCAAAGATTATTCTTAAAGCCACACATGACTATCCAAAAAGAATACAAATAATCTTGTATGTGACCAGTTATATGTATCATGTAATGTTTGAGTAGTGAAGTTCACTTACCCGAAGCCTGAACATTCTAGTATACATGGTCTTATAACTAATTCACTTGGTCTAAGGTGAATTTCTTTCGGTCCATATTTCCAAATGGAATTTTTGATCAAGTGCGAACGACACGGCAAACCAGGTTCACTGAACAATTTAAACGCTTCTCCAGCCTCAGCAGCCAAAGCATTCGGTTTGATTAAATAGAATCGGTCAATAGGTGTAGCATGACAAATACCAATTCTTATTTGCATCCCACCTTTTGGCACCTTTTGAGTAAATGGGGACGGATCTTTCGGTGTGCATGGTACACAATCTGACCATGAATACCAATATGTGAATAATTTTAAGTTATTATTAACAAGATATTGTGTAGGTATGGGCTTTATGTAATCAGCACTTTGGATGTTATTCCCTGAAACGAGTTCTGATTGATTTGTGGCTATTTTCATGGGTAAAACAATATTTCGAAAAGGTTCCTCTCCAGGTCTCAAAACAGTTACAGACCACACTCTTATTATTTGTCCCTCAAATATGCACCTATATATTCCTGTATGGTCAGGTTTTGCACGCCTTACGCGGAAAACGTCTTTATCGACGTAAATATTTTCTGTGCTCCTTCTTATCACAGTTGTCGTCTGATCAGACTTAGTAACAGGTAAAATACAATTTTAATGAGCTCTGTCTAATTAGATCAGCTTCTGAAGTAATTTTTGTCACCATGTATGCGCCTTCATACAGTAGTGGAAGCTCATTTGAAACTAACGATAGGTTTCGCCAAATTCGTTTACGTAACCTGAGTAAACAAGTAATGTCGTGTATAATAATAATATGACTATTTTAATAAAATCATCATAATTTCAAATATGTATGAAGTTTATTACATATTAGGCCGAAATATGCCATGACTAAGCTTTTAAATCCATTTTACTAACCATAATATACAATACATTCCCAGGAATCAATATGTACTTTTGTTAGCTGTCAAGTGAGTTTAAATAACGCCACGCTAAATAACATTGCTCTATTTCAGAAGATTTTTTCTACACCAAAAATGTTTTCACAATGTAAAATTTTCACTTTATAGTATTTTCGGCAATGCATAAATATGTCTATTACATCCTGCTACCTGGCTACATATTTGTTTTAAGATATATACTTAAGTAGTGAAGTTGATAATATCATAATTTGGCCTTTGGTTTTAAAAACAGAGAGTTATAAGTGCTTAGCACCATAGTAAGCGATTTTGAAATGTGAAGTAATGTTTATATTACTGGTGATAGGATTTCACTACGACTCAAGAACCTTTACTTTAGCTTAATGATGGAGAAAAGTAGTATATGAAAAGAAATGCATATTTACATAATTGGTTTAGTTGTTTGTAAACTGAATAAAAAGGTGACTGTTAAGGAGGTAAAATTTCCAAATTTAAAAAATTATTCAAAAATCAGGTGAAAAATTTTACACTGATTTATTTTACAGGCTTAATTTGTTAAATTCTCATCACTTTCCAGATAATTTAGTCTGAGTTCTTAGTCATCGTAAGATGCATATTTCGATCCGAGCATATGTCTGCTCCACAGTTACTTTGCCACCAGTTGATAAAGGCAATGTATAAGCAATCTTATTCTATAGGCGTATAAATACTTTACTTTGTGATAAATGAGCCAAATTAAGGAAACAATTAAGCTACAAATGCTAAATACATAATATATTTAATGTAAATAGGTATGTACACTTAAAGTACAAGTCTTCTGGGAATATTAGTTTATGCAGTCAATATAAAAATCTATCAACACATGAAATGATACTTATATTATCGATTCATGAAGTTTTTACTTTAGTTACATGATCACTATTGCTAATCATGTACTCAAATAACATTTGAATACAGTTTATATAATAGCGTCAACTTGTAAATATACCATCTGTGTAAGATATATTTCAGACGAAAATATGTAACATAACTAGAGCCATTTACCGTTTACTAAGTAAAACATTTTAACTGAGAATTTAATAATAATGACTATAAACAGCTTTCAGCAAAAATAATAATCGTAGGCAATTGGATCAGAGGCGACTGAAAGACAAAGTAAGGAACATAAAAATGGCGAAAATCCCCTTTCTACCGTCAGATATTTTACAATATATTTTGGCTGTTTATTGACTTTATAAGACTGCGTTCATCACAAATCATTGTAAAACCAGGTATTCTCACCCTAAATATTCTCTGTCTATGCTAATTTTTAGGACTGTTAATCAGCTGATTTATACTTTCTGAGCTCTTCCACTATCTTTAATTAATTTAGCTGTGATAGCTAAATTAATCACTTCAGTAAGAATTTTACAACAGTCAGTTGTATAAATTAATTCAATGTAGCAACATTTTTGACTACTATGAAAAATCACTACAGTGAGGGAGTGGAAACAATAATCTTGCTAAATCTAGATTAAACTCTTAGATGAACTGCCCTTTACTATCATCTGATCTTTTTTACTATATTTTTGTAGACAAGTATCTACTGATAGTATAAATATGATTCCAACCACTTTTATGTATAGTCCGAAGACAATCGTGTGTAAATAGAAATAAGTTAACGTTTCTTGTGGTATTTCAATGACTAAAGTCTGAAATTTTTAAAGTTTATAAGCTAAACATACTCCACTTTTTCAGAAAGTAAGCAAACAACCAAAATAAGTTGGCTGACACCTTTCCGCTTTGTCTAATCTGCAGACAATCTTGTTAAAAAATTTTGAACAGAACACTTGATCTAATATCTACCGAAAAATGAAACAACTGAATCGGTACACTGACTTTAATTTACCACATCTATTTGCTAGAAAGATTGTTATAATCGTAAATCTATTCAAAAGAGCCTCCAAACATATTTTGTCAGAAGAAGACAAGCAAAATCAAACTAAGAATATCTTACAGTATAATAATTTTCCTATCATAAATTTAAAAACACATAATGTCTTTTATTAGGTAATAATAAAAATTTAGTGAAACACCTTAGATTGGTACAGTTGTTCTACCTTGCCTCTATAGTACGGCAAAAGAACTGCTTTTGATTTGCAGCAAGCAAAACAAATAGCTATACGCAATAATAAGTGTGCAGTACTGAGATCCAATAATTGATTTGAATTACACAATTTAGAGAGCAAGCATTGATTTCGTATATGCGTTAATTTAGACAAAATTCACCTATATGTGGGGGCGTCACAACTATTATTTCACTATGATCATGTAAGTAAACTGACGTGAATTCTGTAAGATATTAAGAATATACTTTCAATATTATTCATTATGCTAAATAATATTGTCATGCCGTGTTTCTGTACTATATCAGACAAATTCCCTTGCGAGCATTACATTTTAAAAAAGTGATTATTAATATTTGTTTCACATTGACTTATAAACTCACCAAATTAATGTATTTGCGATTTTCATGAGTTCATTGATCTCACCTGCAAAGCTAGCCTGCGTTCTACTCCAGGAAACACACATTATTATTTCTTGAGGTTCACTCTTAAACCTAGCAGTGACTCCAACAAAATGATTGCGCATGTAAAATTAGCGTGTACCTGTATCTCTGGCTGTATATTGCTATTTTTAATATTCACATATATTCATATGATTCTCTAGCAAACATTCTACCTATGTTATTTTGTAGGCCTCTTTTAATAATATTACTCTTGTTGAACTGAATCAATGTTGTTTTATAGCTTCGTTCTTGACTGTTTCGTCATGTATAATTACAATTGCTGTCACAAACTTGCCAGTCAGTCTTTTTCTGATTTCAGCATTTGTTTTTTACACTTCTTAAAATTTTACCCGGTAAATTTCCTTATATGCAGTTTCATTGCCCTACATGTAACAAACTGATCATGTTTCTAAAACTAACGCATACCTGTTTTTAGGACCAAAATCTTGTCAGTGACATTCGTCTTGGACCGAGGACACCCTGATCAGTATGACTCATGAGACTCCCCAGGGCTGCACTCTAAACCATTTTACTTTAGGTAACTCTGGATAACGGAGAAACGATAGCCATAACCTGCAAGAGCAACTATTAGGGTGCTAACTGGGATTTACCCTACCTTTCTTCTACTGATCATTGAGCATATCAACAGCATACACCAAATATAGGATTTTTACTTTAAGACTTTATTTGATTAACCCGACAAAAGGAACATCACCAATGTACCCACTCTACAAAATACTGAAGAAGGCCGGGCTCATTAGTGCTGGATTAGAACCAATCAAGCTCTATTTAGAAGAAACTTACGGCAAGATCAAGTGAAAGGGTTAGACCAACAGAAATTCAGAAGCAGTATAACAGTCGAGGCGTATACTTGAACTAACGGAGTTAATACTTGAAAGCATACTTCGAACCTTAGGTAGTATGGCATTAATAGCGTATTTGTGAGATAAGAAAATATTTCAGGCCACATTAATTTGCAGTTGTAGACTTGAGATACCTTCAGTACGATTTTAGGTGGAAGTCAATAAGTTTATTTTTTCGGATGTTACCGAGGCTGGCTGAAAAAATCAACTGGAAAGCCAACATTTAAAATTAGACAAAAAGCCGTTTAAAACGAATCGCTTATTTAGCAGTTTGCGAATTAATAATTAAGGTGACTAAACGTATAAGCAACATTTTCAATATGTTTGAACTATGATTGTATTTGGTTTTAAATTCTTTTGACTCGTAAAACAATATGACCATAGACAACTTTCCGTTTCGCAATTTAAATACAACAAATAAAATAGGAATTACATACCTCAAGCGAATATGCTCTAAGGTGGTAGAATATAATGATGTATTTAAACTAGCTGCGCGGGTGACAGGATTTTGGTCACCAGATATTTTATCGCCGTGAACAGATAAACCAATCTTAATTCCACCGGACTCACATATTTCGTGATTTGTATAGCATTTAGAGCACACATTGCAATCCAAAACAAATCCATCGCCTTCCATAAGCAAAAAGCTTTCGTGTAAAGTTAAATGAAATAAATTTGAGCAGTTAAAAGTATCATGGGAACTTTTATGAAGTTTAGAATAAGCGCAAAGAAAAAGCAGAATCGAAAAAATCAAGCTAGCTTTACTTAAATGCAAAATACTACTTAAGAACATTTCAAGAAACTCGAAAGTTCATAAACAAATAACAGCATTTGGAATACCGCTGCTCAAACTTCAATATCCAGTATCTAGTTCTATGTGATAAACTAGTTTTAGCTGGTTGATACTTTTGTACTTGCACCTTAGTGGCTAGTTAACGCTTCGTGGGTGTTTTAACAGAAAACATTGAAATTTTTCGTTTGTAACAGTGAGGCAGTCGCAGCATCTTTTATTATTATTGACTTTAGAAATGAATGTTGAATTTTTTCCATTTTGATTTTTTAAAGCGTGGAAGTTGCTAACACCATTAACAGTCTGACACCAGTTCGTAAGTCTTTTGGACACTAAGAGGCAGTGAATACATAAAGATGTGTATATTCGTGAGAAGGAGTAGTGATAATCTAATATTCAATATCGATATGACTACTTAATGCAAACCAACTGACCTCGTTGTACTTATGTCTCAACTGTTTCAGCTTTGGTCTTATTTCTGTGGTATCTATCAGTGGCAAAGATCCAGTTATATATATATAAATATGTTAAAAAGGGCGGTTACTATAATTAGTTTTCGCAAAGATGGTAAAGATTAATGCGTGGGTGGAGATTATAGAAAAACATTCGCATTCATGTTTGTGAAGTAGAGTGGAGGGTTGGGGGGAATTCATTCAGAAATTTCCTTTATGTTCTATGCAGCAGACAAAATTCTGTGTCATGTAACATGAATATGTTGCCTCTATATAGAGCTCCGCATTGCCGGGCGGTCGAAATTGAGGCTAGTAGGGTATTTCACTTAAGACATATTCACGCTGCATAAGAGTGATTGAGCCTCTTTGAAGTCACCCCTTGGATAGCAATTTTAAAGTGGCTGCATAACAATGCACTATGATTTATCGCCTTGGGATTTCCATGTATACAGTGTTCTGGATCTTGAAGTGTATTTTATACCCAAATTTGGTTACCTCTTACTCCTTTGTACTGAAGAGGAGAGATGCCAAGCTCTCAAAATCTATCTTCTTATAGCTTGGGTTGTAAAACTAATATCCACCTGACTGACTGGCACTGAACTTTTTTTATATAGCCTATACATTTCCTTATAGTTGGCTGTGATCTGAATGAGAACAGATGTAACATTTTCCTGGTAGAATTAATGAACCTTTGTTTTTCGAGAGCTGAGCTATGGTAATGGGAGTGTCCTGGCTTATAGATAGTGTAGGACTTTCTGCGTTTCTACTGAAATAAAACAAATCAGATAAGAATAGAAGTTGCTGAAGGGTTGCTAGTACGATATTACTCTCAGCGACTGTAGATATCTATTTAGAATTGAGCTTTCTTGTGGAAAATTTAGCGGAAGGTGCCAACATTAAGTAATTCCCCGGAATAAATATTGACTTAGGCATTCAACACTGACGTTTAAAATGATCGTTTCAGTAGACATTATTGTCTGAAGAGACTCACCAGATCACATAGTGTGGAGTTAAAACCATCAACTTATCTTATTAGCTGGCAAAAACATGCTCTATACTACGAAATATATGTTGGTCCAATTAAATGTATTAGTCTCTGTATTGTGTTATCCACTGCAGATCCAGATCCTCCTTGAAATTGTTCATTAATAGCATTAATAAAATTATAAACGGATGAAAGTTTAATCAGTAACTTACTCGTACCACAAACCGACTAGAGTCCAGAATACAGAAGGAAAAAAGGACGTAGTATTTACCATCCTTCAAGATGATGAGGGATATTACTTAAATCCACCAATATTTATAGGGCAGAAAATTTTGTATGTCGCGTGTGTCACACACATTCACTCTCGTCTCGAGCCATAGTTTTCTTTTTAGGATACGCATATAAAACCCCTGACACTTCGACCGTTGCAGATAATTTCATTGTTAATACTTTTATACATACTTGTACTCTAAATTACCATGCAAAAGTCATCAAGACATAATAATATTCTCGACCTAGTCTTCTATCGTGATGTCAATTCCAGTTGGGAAATAGCTCAGAAAAGGTCACGACATAATGCAGAAATCAAATGTGCATAATCGAATGCTAAATGCACAAGTTTAATGTAATCATAATTGACTTACATGGAATAATAAACGTTGTTTTAAATTGGTGTTTATGAAGTGCCTGTTATGAATAAGACCCTGGAACGACCTTGTGGCGCAGAAACATAGCGAAGAATGTCTTAGTCATCATATAGATGGATCACATTATGACAAGGGATGTTGGTATTCAAAGTTTTGCTTAGTATGTAGCGAAATGTAAGTAGTTGGATTGAAGGGAGAAAAGCTAAGCAGAAATAAAAGGCAATATTATGACAGCTATGTTTTACTGATTGTGTGAGCAATTATAAAAGTAAGACTGTCTAACTTGGAGAACAATTCAGGTATTGTGGCTCATTTGGAACAAGTTAATTTGTTGTCTTTGTTTGGTTGATTATCACTGAAGGTTACGAACATAGTGTTTTGACTGAAGTGGTTATTTAGCTCTTTCTCAGTATGACACCAAATACATTAAGTATTTATGTATGTGAGTAATATTTTTTATTAATAACAACTTATTAGGTATCGGCATCATAATCCATAGTCTACAGGTCTGGTTCTTCCTGCTGTGTGATGTTCTGATAGGTAGGTTCAATTAAACTTCATTTATTTGAATTTAAGTGGCATATATCGGAGTATTTCGAAAATCACAATTTTGTGATTACTCGTGTCAAAGACGTAGTACGTTGCCGTAGACATAAAATAGATTTCGCCTCATAGATAAGTAGACAACATCCAGAATACGAGATTTTTGTCTGGAACTTCCAGCACACCCTTCTAAAATCCTCTCGCTGAGACGTCTTCCTTGTCTAATGAAACTAAACAATATGATTAGGTTCAGTGCTTCACACATACAATTTTATTTCTGTAAGAAGTCGATACGCTTAAAGAGAGGCTTGTTTAGACTTAGGGATTTTTCTGTATCTATGGAAACTGTAACTAACTTGTGACCAATTAAAAAAAGTCTACAGACTACTGACAAAGAGTTATCAGTAATACGAAGTGGCTCCAAGTAGTATAACTTTCACAGCTGTTCAATAAGTGCTTCAAATTTATCAAAAGTAACGACATTTCTTGCACTTCACATGATGAGTTAATTGTTAACGACCATCATATTATCACCAACATGTTCAGTTTTGTTTCTGATGCATAAGTTAACCCCTAGACGACATGGAAGTGGAGACCTTATATATGGCTACTAACTACATGAATTTCTTTTTCTTCATATACGACAGCATCAGTATATCCATAAACCCATTTTACCTTAAGCGCTCATTGGATAGATGACACTGGACCCATTTAATTTAAATCTGGTGGACTTAATATCTCATTACTTCTACATAAACTTTTGACCTAATCTTCGGGACAGGTGCATATCCAAATAGGTGGAAAACCCCACATACAAGTTCTTACTACAAATCAGGTAACAAGAATAACTTACATAACAAAAGGCCTATGAATATCACCTGGTTATCTTTAGAATAGTAGAAAAATAGTATACTATAAATATCTAGTTATCCAATCTCCGAAAAAATTATCTCTAATTTCCAACATGGTTTTCTCAATCTAGGTCTTGTGTGACCTATCACTTTGAATTTTTTAACTTGGTATTTACTAAACGCACCCTATGGTACTTGGAATAATCGTTGTACTTAGCTTTTGATATGGTTGACCACAGACTTCTTATAGGTAAACTTCATACGATTAGATCATGTTGTTGTATACTGTCTTGCATCCTATTTGTTTAAATGCCTTTATTCAATGCACCAGTATATTCTTTTTTATTCGGTTTTGTTGTTCGTCTTGAACGATGTTATACCTTTTATTAAAAATTTGTTTACTTCGTTGTTTGATTGTTTAACACAACATGGTGAATTTAACTCAATTTTTGTCACTTAAACCCTATTCAATTTATCTGCTTTACTGCACGTTTTTCCCCATTCTTTCTTTATTCGCATCCCCAAATATACAAGTAACAACTGAACTGAATATAAGCCCATTTCCTACAGGGTGCCGTGAAGAAATCTCACCTCACTGAACCTCTTTGAACTAGGTCGATTTTATAAAAGCTGTACTCGTCAACGAACATTCACCTACTTTCGAAGCAATCTAACATTATCAGCCGTATTATTATTATCTCCCTTTTTAAAAATATTGCACTCCGTGAATGCACTTTTATTGTATTTGTAGTTTGAAATTTCAGGTTTGCAACGTTCAGTTACTATACTTAAATGTTTATAAACCATTTCTCACCATCATCCACACACCTGAGTGTCTCACTGTATTAATATGCACTTTAAACCCGAACGTTTATTTGCCACATTCTAATTTATTTGTGTAATAATTCAACCATACCATGGTCTGATATCAAGAAAGAAATTATTACTAGTACTTATTACTATTTCCTGTTTAAAACAAGCGGCGTAACCCAAATTTAAACTTAGCGATTTAGCTGATTACAAAGAGTTCGTTATGTTATTGGCAGCCATTTTCAACTTTGGGTGTTTTACAAGGTGAGCAAACCTAGAAACATTCACTAACTTGGTTTTCCAAAACAGCATTTTTTGCTCAATAAATGGTGTTCTGTCTTTAACAAATCTACTTATATCATTCGTCATTATATAAAATAGCTTGAAGACTTCTGTATAATTGTTGGTTTAGAAACAAGTGTTAAATCTGACAAATCATCAGTCAAAGTAGTTACGCAAACCACCTGCAATCTTAATGCAACATAGGATAATTTTTCTCATAACTGACAGCGATTAACCCCAATATCATAGCCACAAATTGGGTGTTATGCTTCTCTGAGTTCCAAGTTGTGCACTCTCTAATAAATGTCTGGTGACCAAATATGGTGTAAGATATCATGTGCAGCACACCGTCAATCATCCTATGCCTATAACTTTTTAACCTTAATTTGTATACATTTTACTGCAATATTTAACTAAAACATTGCATCTAAAGCTTATCTCTCTTGAACTCACCCTAGTGAATTATTCAGTTTAAAATTCTGAAAAATAAAGACGTGACTTGTCACTAAAATGTTTCTTGCCAGTCTATACGTTTAAGTAACGTAACTAAACCTAATCACGGAGAAATATTAAAAGGGATCGAAAACATTCTTCCACAACTAAATAAGTCATGTTCAGCCGGCAAAGAAATAAACGTGAACTTAGGTCAAAATTTTTTATCATTTCGGTTAAACTTCTGTTCCATCAATTATGGACTAATGCATGTTTAACGGAAACTAACTACTTAAAATCAATTACAGTACCTTTATAGATGTCATTTATCATTACAATTATTATTCCACGGTTGAATATGATTATTTTAATTTCAACCATATATCGCTTCATTAAAAACTTATAACCAATTATAAATACCATTCATGAACTGATTGTTATTATTACTATTCCATGTTTGAATATTCAAGTAATCTACATGATTCCTTAGTAAAAACCATTGCATGTATTTAATTACTTATCTCGACACTTTTTACACCTTAAATCCAACCTGTCACCACTTGTGAAAGGTTTTTATAACTTTTCAACATTGCATACTTGTATGACATATTTATTTTAAATTGTTTCAAACCATTTTACATCACCATAACGATTATAATCCATAATATATTGCAAATAAAGTTTGGTGGAAGGGTAGGGTTGGTAAAATATGTGGCCCTGTTATACATTTCGTCTTCATTGTTGGAGTCTCAGTGAACGTCATACTGTTCAAAAAAGACGAGTAGAGAATGGGGTTCATGATAGCGCTCTAAATAACCTGTGCATAAGACTCATCGCGACGTGTCATACCTTAGTGTATTTGCAATTTTTCTTACTAATATCATCTAAAATACAATTTAACCACTACCCCCACCACCTTGGTTAAGGTGAACCAAGCTAATGGTGTCATCAGACGGCGTAACTGCAAGTAATGTGAGCAGTTGCGCCAAGCCATCAACTATGCGGAAGGATTTAGTTAAATGATAAAACCAATGGTAGAAACAATCAGGCGAAATTCCTATAGATGTATTACTTGCTTATTTAAATTCTTTCCTCAGTTATCGATATCGAATTATGAAAATTAACCCCTCTCTGTAGAAAACTGTGCCGGTTACAAATGTTGCTTTGCAAAACTGACGAATCATGTGATCTGATAATTGTTAATGACTCATAAAATAATTTAGCGAACTGTATATCTACGCATTCATAAATTATAGGTGCAGTACATTAGGTTATGTTATAGACATAGTCTCTTTATAAGAATAGTCAAGTTCTGAAAATCTGCCAACCAAAACGATCCGTGATGATTCCACTGAGTTCTATAAGAAAAAACTAAATAGATGCTTAAGGACACAAAACACAACTACTTGCTGGTATGATATGTCTCTGCATGTTTTACATGTTCATACCACTACCTGTAGAGTTTAGTTATTCATTTCTCTTAGGCACATAAGCCTATAAGGTTACATTCACAACCATTTGAAACCATAGTCAAGAGGTTTTGTACAACTAACTTTACCGCTGAAAAGCAAACAAAGTACAGTAACATAAAGTTAAGGAATATAGGGATTTATGAATAACAGTGACAACATCAAGGTCACGAATAACTTCTAGGTTTTCGACGCACAAGACTTCTGGATATTTTGGAACTTTTGATTTTGAATGAATATGTGTTTCGGACATTATGTTCTATGTATGTGAGGCGTTATTCAGAATATTGGATTCAATTAAGTCTTTATTAACAGCATAAAACTAATATGTTGCAGCAAGTTCAGAATCAAGGGACCGAAATCATGAGATGTTTGGTCAAGCTATCATCTAAAAATGAATTGAGACGCCTCAACCTAATTCCTGTCTTAACGTAGGCTACGACGCAACCAAATGCTAGTTTACCGTATACAGAACGGTGATTTTATGATTAATTTGTCCTGTCTTTTTCTCCTATCAGGAAATGTTTGATGAAGAGAACTTCAGCGTAGATAATCCCCAAAATAAATAGTTACCTAGGCTCTCGACATTGATGCTGATCATGTTTGTTTTAGTGGACACGACTGGGTGAATGTGCTCGGTCACGCATCATCATCAAATCACAACACGACACGATGTGGGTAACAACTTATTCTCAAGTTAGCTAGTTTAGACGTCGTTATCCTATTAGCGCTCCTACACTTACGACCTTCCATCCTTCATCACCTGATTTATTCTTATTTGTACTGGTGGATTTAATCGTTAGGAGCTATTTTGGTTATACAACAGACGGAACCTGGTCATATACAAGGTGCACTACATTGGTGATCACGACGTGATCTGGACACGATCATAACATTTAGTTCGTTCTTGTTTATAGTTTTTAACACAATATTTTGGTGCTTTCTTTGCACATTTTTCACTGTACTGTGGTATTTGCACACAGTAGTACTTTAATGATGTCTGATCAGACTTCTAAAATTATTACGATCAAAACTCACATCTCAAAACTTTCAGCTAATCCTCTTTCAGGCAGATAATGTAGAAACATGGTTCTTTTACTCAGAAGCCAAGTTTCGAGACTACGACGTGACAAATCCACGCGTTCAATCCATCGCTCTCACGAGGTCACTTCCGCGTGAACTGAACAGGTACGTTACTCCCTATATTCAACTGCAACTGCCTAGAACCTTATGACCGGCTAAAAGAACGATTATCAGACGCAGAGACTTGTCCAACAGACAGCGTCTTAATGAAATGCTCTACACCATCGGACTACATAGTGGTTTAATGACTAAAATATTTTCGCGCATTAGGGAAGTGTCTTACAGCTTCTGTCCTCCAGTCCATACTCACAGCGTCACATTTTTTGGTCTAAATGAGCCTACTGGGAGTGATAACGATGCTGCGGAGCCAATGGCCACAAAATACGAGCAAACGTTTGGACCAATATACTCTAGTCAAACACACGTGAACCCTAACATGAGGGTAAAACTTGATTTTTTGAAGTTAATGTGACTATCAGAAGTGTCCTTCGAAAATAATACAGTCAAAAAGTACACTCTATGTAGCTCTAGCAGGATTCATTTCTCTGTTCTAACAGAGTGGGCCTGATTATTCACACTCTACTGAGCAAACTGTTCACAAATTGCTTAAGTCAAGGTGTGGTTTCGGGTGAATATGGGTTAGCTCACATCGCTCCAACATTCAAAGTAAGTCAATGAAATAACCTTTCAAACTTCCAGCCATCAATTCTCCATTCATTACTGTCTAGGATTACAGAATTCCTTATACGTGATGGCTTACGTAACAACCTGGAATCCACCAACTTCATCGCACCTTACATCATAATTTTAGGAAAGAATACTCTTGTATCATAAACTTGTTGTCTGCGGTGGACAACTAGATCAGTATCGTCGACAAAAACGATTAAGTTCATGTAATGTATCCTTGATTTCTTAGAAACCTTCAACCAAATCGATTATATAGTTGACCTAGGAATAATCCTCTTATACTGTAGCCCACGGTCATCATCATCATACATAGTCCCGAAAAACAATCGCAATGAATAGGATCACATTGGTCATTACCGACGACTCAACGTCCAAACTACGCCTGTTTTTTACTCGTTACTACACATTCAGGACCTGACGGCCACCTTTAGGGAAATGATTGTATTTTCGAAAATCGATACAGTAACAGTGTACAGCCAAATACCTGTGGCCAAAAATCACATCCTCACAACTGCAACGATGACCGCTTTTGGCCTTTACGACTTCCTCGAAATGCATTTTGGTTTGAGAAATGCAACACAAACGTTTCAGCGTTTCATCGATGACGTATTTCACGGACTTGACTATATCCATGCATATGTTAATGACCACTTGATAACAAGCCCAGATGAGAAAACAGATATAAAGCACATAAACACAGAGTGAGCGGATTCACACGCCGACCAGGATCAGTTTCAATGATATAACCAATGAAACGGTTGCTGGTGCTTTGGTTGAACTGTGAATTGCAAAGTTTAGCTATCCATCTACAATAACGAGAGACCGTGGACGTTTGTTTGTACCTGAATTATTCCACTCTTTGATCAAACTCCTTGGAACAACATAATTCCGAACAACTGCCTACCACCCACAATCTGTCGATTTAAAGGAAAGATTCTATCTACATGGGAAAGCATTACTAAAAGTTACGAAGATATTGCAATGGACCGACGTTCTACCACTAGTTTTGTAAGTACAGGTTTTCATACGTCGTGATGCTCTACGTTGACATCTTGACCCAACCAACGATGGACTATATAAGGTCTTGAACGAATAATCAAAGTATTATACTATCAAAAAATGGATACGAAGGAAACGTTAGCATCGGCCGCCTCAAGGCAGGTTATCTAGAAAGTAAACCTTTCAACGTCAAATTCTCTACAATACCCGCGAAACCGAAAAACTAAAAGTCAATACGCCCAAACCAACGACGAGCAAGCAAGAGGAAACATCAAAGAGCTTCATGACTCTTAAAGCTACACGCTTTGGAAGAATCATAAGAATCCCCGTAAACTTTTTGTTGCCACACAGAGCCACCAATTCGTTTCCTTTTATACAAAATGTATTTATTTAAATAATCTTCTTTTCCGATTTTCCAGCGTTTCTGCAAACGTAATGAAGAACGCCGGAGAAAAAGAGCATATTTCGTGCAAAACTTTTTATGCAACAACACGATAGCGTATATATAGACGCCTAGAAATTTTGCAACATCGCAAGCTGTCGAAGGAACGTTTACCTATGTCTAGCGGATTGGGCTTTATCGCTTAGGTTGAACGTCTTAGGATCATTACGAATCCATAAGTAGGGAGTGATCTGCAATAGCAAATAATTTTCTAAATAAATTTGCACAGGCTTCTCTTATTTATGCTGGCCATGATGACCTCATAATAACTTACAAAATCCTAAACACTCTTAGACACCCTATACGACACCTCTTTAATATCAATTTTAACTCCCATCTTAGATGGAACACCCAGAAACTAGAGGCATAATACAGTAGAATGTATTTGACGCACAATATTTTCCTGTTAAGAACAGTTAGACACTTGATTTGTTTGCAGGTCAAGGTGACCCATACAAATTCTAACGAGACCTTAAGAAAATACTTAATTGATTCCTCAATATTAAGAACGCATTTAATTGCTAATCTAAAAATGCTTCTTCAATCTATATATATGTATATTCAGGTCCATATTTGATAGAATCCGTGATCCGTTGCTATCAAATACGGAAATCTATAGAGAAAGGCCTTTTACATTCCGTTCACAGCTGTCTAAATATGAAATATTTACATATCAATGAACGGAAAATATGAAATCGATACAAATAATACACTACGTTCACTTGGAAACGTACCAGCGAAACTGCATTTCTTCTACTGAAAAAGGTTACCTTGATAAAACTATGGAATGAATCTCAGAGAATATACTGTGCAAAATTTCAGTACAACACGTTTTGAATGTGAATCAAACAATCTAACAAAAGCAGTATGTATCTTCAGATGACTCATTAAGCAAATGACAAGGCGAATTCCAGGAGATCAAACAAAATATGACATCCTTTTCTTAATAACGAATATGTCTAAGATCATAATGTCCACGACTATTTGTAATATTGAACATTAGTCAAACGTCTGCGCATCTTTCAGGATTTTCGGAACATGGGTAAGAGTAATCATGATGGTAAGCCGAAACTTCAAAAAACCAATAAGAAATGGGTACGTCTTGCGACAGTGTTTGTATATGTCGTCTCTGTCTCCCTTGCTGCAATAGTACTCGCCATCTACTACAGCATGATATGGAAACCGCGTATAAATGGTCCCATTTCTTCGGTTTCCAAAATACAGAATGATACATGAAACTAACATACATTTTTCATATTTTGGCAGCCTATATTATTTCGCATTTACTATACAATTTAACTTTAGTGGCATTTAACACTTTGCATTTGATCTGTAATTTTTTTGTCTTAGATTACTATTCCTTTCTATTTCATTTACTTTTCGAAATAAACACATCTTAACCACTTTTACTCGAAGATTCTATCTTTAGCAAATTACTGCTGTTAGCGTGTTATCTACACAAGGTTTCAAAAGCATGACAAACGTACTACATACTACTAGGGTATATATTCGCATTAAGTGATTCATTTTTGAGCAAATAAATTAGTTCTTCGTTTGTCAAAATTATGATGACGTTGGTGGCGCTCGAATCATTAGACAGGAATTTAATTGCTTGCAATTTTCGTACGTAAACAGTCTAGCGACCAACTCCTTATTTCTGACTTTTCCTCAAACTTACATTTCCAAATGATGTAAGTAAATCAAACAATATTACGCATCGCCAAATTCACATAAAGTTAATTGCTTACGACATCCGTAGAAATAGGACTTGTTATAGTTTGCCCTGTTTCACCTATGAACTTTATCTCCGTTAAAAGGTAATAGAGATTAGTCCACTGTTTTTGAATGCGATTGCTATTAAATAAGCTTGATAATGGGGAAACATTTTCGGACATTACTGTCAATCTCTGATTATACGTGTTCTTATTTGTGCTTTGACAGTACATTTTGGTAAACTTTAAATGACAGTCCTGTTAGTTCTTATTAGGATTTTCGTGCCCTCCAATATTCCTATTATCTCAAATTGCCGATGAGGTTGGGAAGGTATCAAATCACCATATTTCTCAGCTACTATTCTAATAGATTTTTGAAATGAGCTTTGAGTACATTTTGATCACGAAACAGTTTGCGGCCACAAATATGGAAAGCGTATGCAAATGCTACTAATAGTATGTCAGGTTAAATCTACCCCTCGTGGCAGATTCCACTGTCATTTACCATGTGTACACCGCTTACGAAAAGCAATCCACAGACTTCCGTTGTGACATTTGTCGACCAATTCTTTTTTTCTAGGGCGGAAATAAAATATGACTTACTGCATGTTTCAGGTTGGATTCCTACGCTAGATGATGAAGCACAAGAACCAAAAAAATCCATTTTCTCAATCGGTCACTTAATATTCTATACTATTGTCCTTCAGCTTGTTATATATATATATATATATATATATATATATATATATATGCCCTTCAACCTACTAGAGTAAGGCATATTCCTTATGATACACTTGTTGATAGTATGTTTTACCACTACTTTTATAGAGTCAATCACTTCATTGGAAACCATGCGATGAACATATAAGGGAAATCCATTTCAAGGAGAAATTTCGACGATAAATATCTTTCGAAAATTTGAGTCTTTGTCGTGAAATAAAATTTCATAGATCTGATGTTCATCAAAACATCGCTTGAACACAGGAAGCGCAGTAAATGACACAAACTTACCAAGATGTTCGCGAATTTCTTATTTCCCCTCCCAGTTAAATCTTTATGATGTTTTAGACACAACCAATAACGAACTTACTCGTCACAGTTTATTAAGGTTTATTTAGTGGTGTTTTGGCACAGTTTAATCATTTTCGAATAAAGAACCGGGATATGCCACGTGTGTCGACTGTCTTATGACATTCTGGTACTTCGGAGTTCTACGTTATTAGTTGTGTCAGCATTCATTAGCATTTAACTCTAATTACTTTATGTCTACCCAAAAATAGTCACTTATCTGTAGATAATCTGACCACCGACCGTGCTGCTACCTTGACTTGGTGGTCGGGATTGCCTATTGTGATGACTCGATCGGGCTATACTAGCTGGAAAAATCGTTCCTCAAGGTCCTGCCATGCCAGGCAGGTCGGCTGAAGAGCGGTGAGACCAAAAGCAGCAAATGTAAGGTCCGAGGACGAAGTCCTACTGCTGGTTATACAGAGGTGTGACGCCTATTAGCTCTCAATCTAGACGTTCAGAACGACGGAATGAACACTTCAAGGAGCAGTTTAGTTAGCCTTTAGCTCTAGAACTTCCCACTATTTTAAGACAGTCAAAGTGGAAAGGCGACTTAGATCTCCTGACTCTTGTCGAAGTCGAAAAAGCTATAGCCAACCTAAGGCGAGGCAATGCAGCAAGTTTGGATCAATTACCGCAGAGGTTTTTAAGGATGATGGTCCCACTTTGACGATTAGGCTGACTAAAGTATGGGAACTTGACATAATCCCGTCCAACTGGTGTTAATCGTCCCAGTGTATAAGGAAGGGTCAAAATCATCTTATGATAACCATAGAGGAATTAGTTTGACTAATATAGTGTCTAAAATACTAGCTTCTACAATTATAAGACGATTACCTACAACTCGTGATCTACAAATACGAGAAAACCAGGCTGATTTCATACCTGGTCGTGGTTGTATTGACCAGATATTCACCATTCGTCACGTTATAGAACACAGACATACTTTTCAGCGCCCTACAATGATGGCTTTCCCTCACTAGAGAGCGGTATTTAACTCTGTAGACCGAGAAGTTCTATAGCAATGTCTTTCATTGAAAGGCATACTCCAGAAGTACATAGATCTTGTAAAGGCTCTTCACTGAAACACGATTAGTTGTATCAGAACTTATAGCGAACTGTCATCCGAACTTTTAACCTTAAGTGGTGTCCATCAAGACTGCCCACTGTCTCCATTTTTGTTTAGTTTAGTTGGAAATTACACTCTCATCGTCTGACTTTTCAGGAATGGATATTCCACCACTAGATTCTTTTATTGACTTAGAATATGCTGACAACATAGTCCTGTTTGGTGAAGGTGTTGATAAGATACAGAATCTTTTAACAACAATAAGTTTCAATGCAACCATGTTTGGAATGCGTTTCTCCCCCTGTAAATGCAAACTATTGCTCCAGGACTGATCTTCATCAACACCTGAGCCAAAGATAAGGAGTGAAGTAGTTGAGCGCGTCGACCACTTCACTTATCTCGGAAGTCTGATTAGCCTTAACGGAGTTGGTCTCTGACGAAATCTCAGTACGAATTTAAAAAACTCATTTGGTTTTTGTCAACTTACGAGATATTTGTCTTTCAACGAAGGTTAGAGTGGACTGCGCAACAGTTCGCTCTGTCTCACTGTATGGATGTGAGACGTGACCGTTAAGAGTAGACGACACTCGAAGGTTGTTAGTTTTTAACCATCGATGTCTTCGAAACACCACTCGCATTAGCTGGGATCACCGAGTAAGTAATAACAAAGACGATGGGTGGTAAATCAGTCGATGAGGTTGTGAATCTTGATCGACTGAGGTAGTTGGGATGTGTTGCGTATGCCCAACCGCTGTCTGCCTCGACGTGAGATGTTGGCTGACATGGGAGCAGGATAAGTGTTAGTGGTGGCCAAACTAAAACATGGTATCAGTCCATGAAGTCACTGACTGTTGGTTTGAGTTTTGTTGGTAACTGCAGACTACCTTGTGAATACCGTAACCAGTATTCGGAAACACTGGGTGGCATGACCCAGAATCGGTCACTGGCGCAGACGTATCCACTCGTTGTCCTCCCTTAAATCGTAAGCCTTAAATTACTTCACATCTTTCCACGTTCCCTGAACTATATTCTATATGTTCACACTTCTTGTCATTATTATTATTATCATTGAAGTAATTTCTACTAATGTAGAGGTGTGGAACTTTGACCGATGCACACATGTGCCAGGTTATATGTTGACCATACATAAATACAATCTGAAAGGGTTCTCTAGGTATATGCAAATATTCCCGCTATCACAGTCAAACATTTCTGGCTGTTGGATCTCGCGATCCTTGCGTAGATTATCCCGTAACGTGCTTACTCTGCTGGAATTAAGTGGTAGGTGTTAAACAGAAGAAACTGCGAACAAAAGGAACATGCCCAGAAATAACAACTAAGTACTCGCATTTTGGGGGCCCTCGTCAGTTCAGTGAATGCTTGCATATAATTTCTTTTCGTACGGTTGTTACCCTAAATACAATTGTGCTCTATTTACGGGTGAAGTGATAGACCAAGATTACGTGTTTTCATCAGCTGATACAATAACACTTAAAATGTACAGGATCTGAATAATATAAACTCACACTTCGTTAAGCAATACACACTAATTGTAAGTAGCTTCACACTATGTAACTGTGTACATCAATTTATTAGACCACATTCTAACTAAGAACGAGGAAGCGATTTTAAACGTACAACACGTGGTTCCATTCTTTACACTCGATGCTTCTTATGTTTGCTTGTCCAAAGGCTTGCACTTCGCTTGAACACTTGTTTTGGTTCGTCAGTTAACATGTTAAATGGAAGCATCCACATAAGTTGAAACGGCTGAAAACTAATTGGATAACTTTGTTTACGAAGAAATGTCAATAACCTACGTTAATGAAATGATAGGATACTAACAAGCCCCCGAAAATGTATTTATCCGGAAACGGCACATGTGCATCGGTTTTAGTGGCTATATCTTATCAACATAGCAGGAAAAATATCATGGTAGCGACAGCGGTCATTAAAAAATGTCCGATACAGAGAATACGATCTGATAATTAATTCGTAAAAGAGGGGTAAGCTAAAGATCTAGGGAAAGATATACAGTAAATATACACTTACGTAACAATTTAAAAATCTATTCCTAACTGATGTGAAACAATATACCTTGGTACACTAAATATGTTCATACAATTGTGCAGAGAATAGTTTAGCTGCGTTATCACTACTTTTCCACAGACGGTGCTAGCAATATCCACTGCTATATGACTCCAACAAAACTAGCAAGAAATAAAAACATAAGAACGACCGCAATCAAGTGGCCTTAAGTTTTATCCAATCTGGAATGTTACGAACAGTTTGGCTTGTGAAGTTCCAATGGTCTAAAATATTTTTTTAAAGAATTTAGAAATATCAAGTAATCTTTTGTGCGTCATTCTAATTCGAAGTAATTGAAAAAGTCATCTTCAATTTAAACGGGTTTTACAACTTAAGTGGTTGATTAAGCACTTTTTGAAATAATCTAAGCTTCCTTATTCATCAAGGATTCTAGCACCTAGTCTACAATGTCTTGAACTTTGTAAACAGCCTATTAAACAACTTTAAGTTAGGGATAATGCAGTAGAATTCGAAACAAAGTTAAAAACAGATTCCCATTTTGTAGTGAGATGTATTGGAGAAAAGGCGTGCTGTGCAGAAGCATGTGGAAAGTTGGAGTGGTAACTTACCACTTAGGTGTCAATAACAATTCTCAAGGGGAAACTACGCACGTGGCAGAGAAATGCCTAATATAAGCTTCACATAGCCAAATTAATCATATGATTAGTACTAGTTTTAAGAATACTATGGGTTTTGAGGTTACTTCGAGAGTGGATTCTCTTACGGTAGCAACTAGTCGATTATGCACAACGTACAGTCTAACACATATGCATCAGTCTAAGTTTTTAAAAATGAAAAACAGTAATATAAAATCTACAGCAATAGTGATATCGATGGTGATTAAAAACAGTGAACCTAGAGAATATGATTCTAGAAGAATGAACTATTTATAGAAAGATATGAAATAACTTTAAGCTTATAATCTCAAGAGAGAGATGAAATGTGAAGGTACTTCCGCCACTGTAACCGATCATGAGCTACTTCATACGACTTTCAGTCAGTCAGTTACAACGTAGAACTTGGTACATGCGTACATCAGTTCAAGTTGCCATACCACATTAAGCAACACGAGGTCAAATCTACATGATCAACACAACAGTAAAATTCAACAGAAAAGAATGAAGTAAATATAAGCACAAAATAATGATGGGACTTAGGATTTAGAAAAACATGAAGAGTGAATACACTTGCTCCACTGATCGATTCTCAACCGTGTCATCTAGCGTCTCCAGCCACTGACCACTAATAATAATGAAGTGATAGTTTTATACTTGAAACGTAAAATTCCGATTAACTTCCAAGAATAACGAAAGCAATACGTCACTCAATATGAATGTGAACATTCGTGTTATTTCTAATCTAATCATTTATTGTAGGAATAACAAATGCTAGGAGTTCAGTAATCATAGTTTATGGAATAATTTAGTTGTTGTTACTCTTGTCTCGTAATTTCAGTGTTAGATTTTTTTGAATGCACATTAACATGATGAGTATAACCCATCTACCTTCAACACAATTTTAATTGATTATAACATAACACAAACTGTAAGTTGTGTGGGTGTGGTTGTTTGTTTTACTCTAAAACAATTGGGAAAATTGTGAGGCATAAGTAAAAGATACACGTATAGGCAATATTTCCCCAGTAGATTTCTGACTGTAGTGTTTGGTTACATACAAATTTGTTATCGATAGAGTAATTTAATGTAAATGTTCGAGATTATAGAAACTAAAGTCGGGACTCAATCAGTAATTGATTATTTTTTGTTCACAGTAAACCAGCTGTACATGAAGGGAAAGCGTTTCGTATCAAGACAAATTATCAGTCAGTCATATACAACACAACTCGGGACTATTGTACACTAGTTGTCATACCACATTAGCAAGGCGAGATCGAGTCGGCACAATGAAAACGGACGAGATAACGTAAACGTTGAGAATGTCGTACAATAAGACAATGAAAATGCATGAAGAAATAATTGGGCTTCAGGTCTGAGGGAAGATAAGAAGTGGATGCATATGTACCAATGCGATTGATTTTTAGCTATATCATTTAAAATCTCCAACATCTCCCAACCAGGTTGTCCACATTTATCAACACGGCTAAGACTAATAATCAATAGCATCACAAAGTGATGCTGTTTTGATCTTTCCTAACAGTTTTCTACGTCTAACATTGTGTCTCGATGCAGGCGGTGGTTCGGCTTGCGTAATACATATCACAATCACTACGATCGACCAAGACCCGTAGTCGTATCAACCAATTTACCATATTTTACCTGTGTCCTGCATCTAACCTCAGCGTTGCTTGCTTAGTGGTCCTAACAAAAACAAATAATGTTCCCAAAGCAACGATGATGAAAAAACTGGAGCATAAACATGTCTTCAAAGTCGATATATTGCAACAATTATATGCCACATCAATAAAAAAATTGCGGAATTGGATATCCTTAGCTCTATGCAAAAGTATCCACAACAATATAGTAATCATACAAAGGGACAAAAATTAAACAGGAGCGACGGGTTAGTATTCATATAACTTGGTTTTAATAATTGGCAGATTCGAGTCCTGTTTCACTGACTTAGGTTTAGACAATGAATTAGATGATTACATAGACCTGTATACGGTGAATGAGATTCATTACAGTAATAATTACTCAAAGATAAGGCAAATGACTAGTGCAATAGATACTGACGAATTAGTAAACGTGAAAATAATGTAGTCTGAGAATTAAAGTAGAATTAGTTGAGCTCCAAACACAATAAATTCAACATTACAATAAAAAGTAACACTTTCATGTAATTCGATGAAGAGTTAAACAGGATAAGTCAAAATATACAAGGCATAAAACTCTATGACACTTTCGTGCAAACTTTATGACGCCTATTGAAGAGTTACGTGATCCAACAACGACCTGATTAGCACTCACTTTTGGCAGACAGTTTGAAGTTTCTTAACTCTCGAACTCTCTACATGCTATACACTGAAAGATGGATGTTTATTACGAAATCAGCCAGAGTCAACATTTGATGCATTTACACCATCACATATACAATTAGCTGTCACACGAGAACAAAGTAGTGATTATAGAAACGAATTAAGGTATAGGAACACTTTATGTCTTCTTTCTTCACTGATCTATATTTTCTTAAATCTCCGATCCCTGATGCTCTACATTACCACTAATGCTATTACTGCTACCGCTACTCAGGGATTTGGACCGGCAATTTCATATGTTTGTTAGGAAGCATGGTAACTTGAATTAATGTACGTATGTACCAAGTTCTACGTTGTGACTTATTAAAAAAAACACTTAGGAGTAATTGGGAAAATGAATTAATAGTTCTGATCTAAGACATATGAATGTAGATATACAAGTTACATCTGAATGTTTTAGTACAACTACTCAGTCAAACTGTTCGAATATGATAGCTTAACAAGGCTAGTGATTTCTGTGAACAGTGAAAATATTATAGTGTAGCTATTAATCAGCATCGCTTAGAGTGACAGCAATTATCGAATTGGTTTATAGCTTATTTATTGCATTTATAGAAAATTCTATTAGTGTATAACAATACAAAATTAGTATAAGTAAACAAATCAACACCAAACCTACCATAACTCAATTTAAGAATCAAATAAAGTACTTTTAAGTGTTCAGTAATTATTAACTGTTTTGTATTTCTACATCACAGACTAATATGTCAAACAATCAGTGAGAACAGAGGAACATAGAAGAACTGTTACGTCCTAGAATGGAACTCAGTGGTGCGTATCAATGTCGATTAATCATGGATAACGCAGAAGCCGCCGTACATCCCCATAGGTCTAAGTTCCCATACCACATTAGAAAGAGATCAAATCTACAAAGTCAATACATGAAGGAATGGAGCAAGGATGTGTGAAAGGACGATGAGACTTAGAATCTAAAAAATAGAAAGTACGATTACGCGACTAGTAGTGATTACCATGCGAACACCAACCAGGCAGTAAGGATCTACCAACATGGCTTAGACCAGCTGTCAAAGACTTCAAGGACTGATGATATGCTTCAGTCCATCCACTCTCCCTAACCTTTTCATATCCTATTCCTACGCAACCCAACATCATGTGACGAGACAGGTTGGCAAGTACATATAGTACATATCCCACCTGCCTGATGAATGTTTGCAACCTCAGGCACCGATTCGCCTTTTTAATATTTTGTGCCTGACACTAAAATTGCCTACTTCATCATTCCATGATATAAGGGTGATACTTTTGTGATCATAGACCCGAAACTTACGTAAATCCTCTATCTCCACAGCCTATATTTTGTATCCATAGGTTAATACAGATAAGATGGATACCTCGCCTACACCACATGTAACACAAGTTGGCAAATTACGAGCTAGTATTATCAATCCAATCTGAGAATTCATCAAACGCCCCAAATATGCATGTACCATTGCTTAAAGTGTTCAGAAAACCGCATATTGTGAGATTATACATCGAATAGCGCTACACAATTTGCATATTCTAAATCGACAATTGAGCCCCCTTGGTAGGTCGATTTGTGGAAAGTCAGATGAAGAAAATATAACTTCCGTAACATCTATGACGAAGTTAAATACAAAGGTGAATAACAAGCAACCCAGATAAACACTACTTCAGGTTGACAACTCTGACGACAGTTGGCCGTAAGCTCTAACTCGACCAGTGGTGTCCGAGTAGAGAGCTTTCATAAAGCTTACGTACTTTAGAGTTACGCCTTTTAATGACGTCACAGAACCCCTCGATCTACGAAGTCGAAAGACATTTCCATGTCGAAGAATACCACTATTGTCAGATGTTGATAAATACGTTCATGTTATTGAGGTCGTCGCAGCACGAACATTTGATTAACGAATCCTCGTCCAGGTTTGAAACGAGCCTGAATTTCTCAGGTTTGTAGTTCACTGGCGTTACATACGCATTGGATGATTACAGAAACTTTCTTCATAAACACTATGTTAGTCACACATTCTTGTGGTTATCACAAGACGACTTCTATTCTTTCGTTCAAACTGGGACGATTAGCCATCAAAACGAGTTAGATGAGATCAAATTAGAATTCTTGACTTAAGGTAATATACCAGTCATTCTGCCTGTTGAAAGTGGACCACTATCCCTAAAAGTATCTGGCGTCAACCTATCAGATTGTGCTTCGAATAACTTATAGCCTTTTTGATGTTATTAAACGTTGGGGAACCTATGTCGATCCTCTAAATCAAGCAGTTTCGTAATATTTGGGAACTGAAGGGTAGTTGGAAGCAAGTTAAACTGTTCCTGAAATAGTTTCCCTCATCTGTCTACTCTTTTTGACTGGAAATTCATATTTTTCAGAATGGAATCACTAACAGAGAACTTTCCAATACCAGTTTCCTTAACGTGTAGAAACAGTTATCTAGTATTGACGATTATCCAAACTGTTTATATCAAACACATTTTAGCTGCCCACGGCAGCTCCGAGTCTTTTCGCAGACTGTCTAGTTGGTCTACGACTTCGTTATCGTCACTTCATCCTTCTTCGTGTGTCAGAATGAATTTTTGAGCAGGCATTAGCCCAGTAAGTTACAAAAATCCACTGGTTATTCCTAACTTTTGATGTAGGTCGTTTATGCATTCATGGCTGCATGAAATCGTCGAAACCTTTTTCAGGATGACCTAGCTGTCGATGATCGACTAAGCACTTAGCTAGTCTTTTTAGTGCATTTTCCAAGTGATATCTAAGGGGTTTTCCTGTTGTAACCTTTCTAAGTCTATTAAAATGCCGGAGAATGCGTGCTGTCACTAGAGTGATCAGAGTCAGAACATGTCCCTGCATGAGCGTAGTCCTCTGGTCTCTCGAACAGTGATATAGCACGATATGGTCTACTTGCGACCATCGTTGTGTTGATGTTGGAAGCCCCTAGATTACACAATCTCTCTTCTCGTACTCAATAATACACAGTAATCTGAATATAATTGTAAATTACGGCTTTTATTGTTGAGATGCTGAAAATTCCATCTGAGGGTTTTGTAGTATGATTTAGACTCCCGATTTGGGCGTTAAGATTCTGTACGGTGATTACTATGTCTAAGTGTCTAGTTTTCTGAACGCGGTTAGAGAACTTCCGATCTGCAATTAGTGGGGGTATGTGCAGAAATGACATAAAGGCAGCGGTGAGTATCCTTATCTTTCCAATTCCTCACCGTGCCATTTAGACGACTGTCAACAGGGATCCACTCAAGAAGTGCCTGATCTGCCCGGAAACTTAGTGCTATACCCACGTCATCAAGACCATAAGGACTTGATAGTGAGACCCATGGATAAACTAAGAGTAAATCGTACAGCCTCTCCGCGCGGACTAGGTGAGGCCAAATGAATAACCACGCTAGGAACTTGTATGCATGTTTTAGAGACAGAAGCATCAATGGCAAGGAACCCTTGATTAGCATTTCATGAACTATAATAGTCAACACACATGTGAGAATATGATGTTTGAAAGTGAAAGGGGAAACAGTAAAGAGAAGGGACTTGATCATAAACATAGTGATCTTGAGTGCTGTTAAAGGCATGAAGACAGTTATCACTTCCCGGCTGTCCAATCGACGGAAGGATCCTTCTTCTAGAGGTACCTGAAAAAGAAACTGGGTTAGAGGTGTTAATCAGACAATTGTTTGACACCGGTCACACGTTTCTACAAAGTTTTTTGGCACGTTAATTCTGTGCTTGGAAAAACCTTACCGCCAGAGACGGAGATCCGTGGAGTAAGGCGAAGTGTGCATTCTTAGGGCCCAACTTCTCCAATAGCAGCATCTCTATCATTTTGGAGGGAAACGCCTTACTGCCGCCACACCTATGGACAGTCAGTGATACGACTGTGGTCTAATGGTTTGATGTTCGCCGTATGGCCAGGTCTTGAGTTCGATCCATGGTGGGGTTGTGGATGCGCACTGGTGAAGAGCCATACACTAGGACAAAACAGTTGTGTAATGCCACCTAGTAGTCAACAGTTGTCTAACTCAAACCAATTCATGATATCAAATTAGCATTCGACAGTTTCTGCAATACCCAACTACAATAGTTTACATTATTAACAGTAATCAGTTTGCAATAATTCACAATCACTAGCTACCGTTGTTGGTAGTGATATTTATCTCATGCTTGATATGGACGATCCCTCCCCCCATAGGCGCGATTCTTTATTAAACCCTTTGGTAATTACCTTACGAAATTAGTTATTTGTAACCATAGGCGGAATCCTATACAAAAACAAACAGATTTCTACTCTACTTTGGTTTTGAATGGTTGTCTAAGGTCATATCGTGTAAAATTGCAAACAATCGCAACAACCAATACTAATGTCTACTGTCTCTGAGATCACGTATAATTCAAATGTCTCATTGTATACGTTAACAGAGAATAATTTACAGATATATGCTGCCATAGAATCAAATATAATTATTTTCAACGACAAGAACGTTTCAGGAGTATATATGTATATGTTACATGACTCCCTGACAAGATATGTATATAAAATTTACGATAACGTTGAAATATTATTGGATGAAAATATCATAAATAAGATAAACGCATCGTTTTAGCTTTAAAAATGAACAAACACTAAACACAGTGATATAAAAAACAGTTCGGTAACATCAAGCGTCCAGTAAGATGAATGCCTGTTCGTGAGCAAACTTGAAAATGAACTAAGAAAATGAGTAAACAAACACACGCCAACAAACACTGAAGTTTAGTGCATTTTATGAAGGAAATAAAGGCATCACAATAAAGATAACCAGACGCATACCTATTAGAACACAATAAAATATGTGTATAAACTTAGTGTGGTATATGTGCGGGGATACTTCATCATTCATTTATCATCATGCATCATTATAAATGGAACCATTTGTAGAAACTGAGTAGAAAATTTGATGTAGCCTCTTTGATGATTCACTCTTTTGTACATACAAACACAGACGTTCAAAGCTAAATTAGAGAAAGTATACAGACAAAACGAACAAAGTTAAATTTTCTTATTACAGAGAATCTCATTATCATACTTTATCATAAAACAACTGACAAATAACATGTTTCGCGTAGTGAAACAAGATTTGTTTCTCAGAGGACAACAATATTTTACCACCTAAGATATTTGCTCGCTTATAAAATACGAGTATGGTGAATAACAATCTATTCTTCCGTTAGGCTTCTATTTTTCACTTAAAATTGCAACGCACAAACCGTATGCGTCTTGTTTTTTAATAGGGAACTTTCTCATATCAATCTGAACAAGGAACAACAAACGAAATTAACATGAATCCTACTTCGGTCTAGCGTTGAAGAGTATACAGAAAAATACTGGTTACCATAGTAACCTTAACTTACAAGGGTTTTATTACTACCCGAATGTCTGTCTACAAGTTTCCTTTATGTTATATGTGCATCATACTGATAAGTGTTAGCGGATATAAAACTTACTTTCAGGCCTCTCAACCTACTGCTGTGAAACACCAGATGCATACGAATGATAAGAAATAAATATAAACAAGTTTGGGAATATATACATTTATTCGGTTAAAAGTTTTGAACACAATTCATCAAATGTATGTATTGGTAAATTGTTATAAAAGTTTATGAGTAATGAATAATTAATAAATGAAATATTAAAGTAGTTATTACACTGATGACTTCTAATAAAATAAACGATATAGTGAAAACACAATGAGACATTTCTGTGTTTACCTTCAACGTTTTGCAAAGACTACTTTTATTAGTAATATGTATCAGATTAGATTTTTGTATATGATTCTCTTACCAGCAGATACCTAGTTCGGTGATGTATTTCAAAGCTGATTTACGACTATCACTTTGTCATAATTTCGGAATGTTGTAAATGGACTGGTTGTACAACTAGAATAATGTTTACATTGGAATGACGCTTGCACACAATATTTGACTTTACGTGTATCTTTGAAGAACATCGTTCAAAAATTTTCTTAAAAAAGTATGTATCTACGAAGGTAAGTCGTTATAATATTTACTGAATACAAAGGCATATGTATTGGTACAGGAAAATGAAGACTTTAACTATTACACACAGAGTATAAAATGTTCCACTTACTTAAGCCAGAGTATCTCGTTACTATAGTTACATATTACAGAACTATTTGTCACGTTAGATATATTAAGGGAAAGTTAATGACTTCAAGTGTGAGATAAGGTGGAATCAAAGATCGGATACCTTTTAATGCATGATTATAAAATATATGAACTACTTGACAAGTTTAATCATTCTATTAACAAAAATTGATGTAGACGCATAATTTACAATTATTCGCAAGACTACTCAACACATGAATAGTCGAAAGCATATCATGTAATTTCAAAAACTAATCGACAACTGGTTAGTGGGGATTTGTGAAGTTATTTTAACACAGAGCTGATAGTATACGCATTTAGGCTTCCCAACTTATCATTACTAGCATTCATAATGACCCAGAGCCGGGAATGTGAACAGAGGTTTGGGTAATTAGTAGAATTAAATTCTAAAAGTCAAAAAAGCTTTTATCCAGTTGAGGTTACTATACTAAATAAAGTCACGCATTCCTCTATAGTCAGTGACACTTGCATAGCTGGACATGAACGTAAGTTGTTTTTGAAAAACAAGTTTAACCTATAACTTTCTCGAACTAAAGAGGTAGTGCATGTAATCTGAAGAATCACACTTCAAGTGTGTGGAAATTTAATGGTGGATTTTCTCCGAGTAACTTCGGGTTCAGAGGACAAATTTTTACTCCAGGACAGTGGGCAGTTGCTTATGTGGTGTTCAACTTCCGTAAGAACCTAGAAGTGACAAAGACTAACATTCATTTTCGACTTCGGGCAACGCAATAATTGATTACAATTTATATAGAGTAAACTGGCTTATTATAAGCAGTCAAACTATTACAAAGTTAAATGAATACGTACAGTTATATGACTTGGTTATCTCAGGTAGGAAGGTCGTTTATTTTTTAAAATTTTGTTTCAAGATAACATTTTAGTGTAAATGGGTATCGAAAAAATGTATGAGCTACATAGATAGACAATATATCGAAAATATAAGAAACAAGATGATCATAATCAAAAAGGTAAAGTTTAACAAGGTGATAGAAAATTACACAAGAGGTACAATTCAGTGGAGATACAACTAATGAGAATTCCATTCTGTCGTTAATTCCCCTGATTTCATAAAGACTTGAAAATGATAGCATTTCGACAACGGCCGTCTATTCTGAACAATAACTGACGTGCCAAGCCACTAAAATATGCCATCTTTAGTACTCTAACTAATAAAATGTGATAGGCCAACAGAAGCCAATCTTGTCTATTGCTTTCTAATACTATGACCCTCATGTAATGAACTGGTCAGCTACCCGCTTTTTCAATGCAGTTCAAACATTGCCACAGTGTGCATGATATAGAAACCGCTGGCATAACATTCGTAAAACCTGACCGAACAAGCGAAGCCGGGGTCGCGAGATAGTAACACCAATTTAGTTGTCACGATTGTACACTAACACATACTGCTGAACCTAGGTACTAATAACATAATGTCAAAATTGTATACCAGTAAGCCTTCGGAGACGACAACGATTGAATACAAAGAGTAGTCGAAAACCCTTAACTAGGATATTAAGTTTAGCAAGCAGAAATGCTCTCGTTGACGCGTTGCAAACCCAACCAATAACAGTTAGATACACATCAGTGTCAAACGAGACGCTGATGGACATAAGCTGATCTGACATCCATTGTGAGATGACCGATCGCATTTTCACACCATTACCAGAACTCACATAACTACACATATACTCGAAATTTTTTTCAGTTTTGAATGATCCACTACAACAATTGGGAGAAGATAGAGTTTTACAGAAGTACTTTGCGTTTGCAAGATGAAAAGTATGTGCCATGCCAACAGATACTAATCGTCAAATGATTAAGTATGATTTGGATGGTGTGTGCTATCATACGATAGAACAATATCATCTGCAAACGATGGTTGAAAAATCTTTCTCCAGATAACAAAAGGAACGCCATAAACATTGGCTTCCTTTACAGCTATTTTCAGAATATCATCGATGCTAGAGTTGAAGAGGAATCGTGAGATGTGGCAAATTTATCCAATTCCACTGCTGGGATTGAACAAAGAAAAGAGGTGATTGCGTAGCCTCTACTCTACTTGAGAGGCTTCAGTACAGGGTTTTCAATATCTTTGACATAGTTTAATGACAGACAATCGCAGAGCACAGTCCAATTCAACGAAGGTTGTCCTGATATTAATAAACAAAGCGATTATCGGCCTACAGTACGTAGTGCTGCCACACCACTTAGCGAAGAGTCATTATGTGATCAGTACATCCACGACCCGGTGAAAAGCAGACTACTCTTAACGAGTCGACCATCCACAGGGTATTTCACAATCCGTGGAGTACAACGGACGCTAACAGTTTGATACATCCGAAAAGATTCTGACGCCGCGATAAATAATGCACAAATCGCAAAGGCTTTTCTTAAAAATAGGAACGATGGTCGCTAAATCCCACGATAATGGAACTCACCTTGATTTCTCAATCTTTCCAAACAGCCAAGCCAGCTCTCTAAGTTCTGCAGGGTCTGGTAACGCATGGCATTTAAAAAGGAGGAATTGTTCATAGACCTTAACATCAATAAGCTAGTCTAAAGTCACTAGGCAGGGGGCAGAGGACGAACAGATCAAAGCTGTTGGGTAACAGACCAGTTGAACTATCCTTAAAGTGATCGGCATATCGATAAATACGCATTTGGAGGTTAATTATGAACGAACATTACATATATACATATCTGACACATGTCAGTCAGTTACGACGTAGAACTTGGTACATGCATACATCAGCTCAAGTTGCCATGCCCCAATTAGCAGATAGAGATTAAGTTGTCGGACCGAAATCCCAGAGTAGGGGAGGTGGTAACAGAGTAAGTACTGATGGAAAATTATGAAGATCAGAGATAAGATTTGAAAGCCAAAAAAAAGTGAATAAGTAAAGAAAAAATTATGATAAGCTCAAAAACTTAGAATTTGGAGGAAGACAAGGAGTGGATGAACCTGCGCCATTGCCAACGAATTTAAGTTATATCGCCTAAAGTCTCTAACCATTTGTTACGACCTGACACATGTGCATCGGTCCCAAGTTACCACACCTCAGTAACACATCGAGATAAAAACCAAATTACTAAAAATCGTAATACTTCAATAACAATAATGAATGGACATACAGAATATAATCCAGAGAGAAAGGATTAATTCGAGAAAAGGTATAAATTAATTTCAAGCTTATAATTTTAGGAAAAAGTGAGTGCGCCTGCGTCGACATGACCGATTTTCAGCTATGTCACCCAGCCTCTAGTCATTGGTTACGGCATTCATGTGGACTCCAACCAAGTAGTCGGCATTTACTAACACGGCTCAGATCAGTAGTCAGTGACTTCACGGACTTGAGATTACCTCACTAGGTATATAAGAGTAATAAACACTTCTCGACTGGATCCCTGTTAACAGTCGCCTACTCTATGATTGATAAAATGGTTTGGAAGGTTAGGGACAGACTGTATTGTCCTTTCGTCATTTCCGCCTACACTCACTGACCGTAGTCCCAGACGAAGTGGGAGATATATTTTGCAGGATGTTTTTGAACTTAACACCCGAATTCGGTACTCATAGAAAGTGATTTTAACGCCCAAGTAGGTAACTTAAATCAAATTTAAAGGCAGGTATCTCCGTGTTAAAACTCAGAGGACGACAGTTGTTTATTTCTAGAAAACACAAATTCTCATTATACGGAAAGATTGTCTAACATGATAACCCAGTGCACCTACTAAACAATGAACTTAAATAGACCATGTTGGGGAGAGGGAGGTTCGATGGAAGGCTGCCGGTCTTTCTGGAACACGTGTAGATTGTGATCATACTCTAATACCAGCGTGTATTCGCTTACATCCTACTGAAAGCGGAAAAGTCACAACACGAAGACCTATAAGGATGTGGTTAAGCGATGAAAAAGCTAGGAGTAAATTCGTGGAACAATTAAAGGATCACTTAGGCAATTACAAATATACGACTCGTCTAGAAGCTACTTTGCAAGATATCTAAACAGCTATGAAGTTAGTGGTGACGTCTATCCGGGATGTGATCCAAGGTCGAAAGATCAGTGGGTTTCACTGTCGTCTATCGAACTGATGGACTCCCGTAAAGTTGCCTTATTAGGCTCCGAACGCGATGCGGAGCGAAGATAAATCAGATATGGTGTCAAAATGTCTGCGGAACGATCATGAGCAGTGGTGAGTAGCGAAGGTATAGGAGATGGAAAAGGCAACAGGCGATAGGCAACACTAGAAACTTCTCAGATTAATGCAAGAAACCAGGATTAAAAGGTCAAGTGTTGGTAAGATAATCTTAGTTTATGAAGTCATTGACTACTGATCTGAGCCGTGTTAGTAAATGCCGACTACTTGGTTGGAGTCCACATGAATGCCGTAACCAATGACTAGAGGCTGGGTGACATAGCTGAAAATCGGTCATGTCGACGCAGGCGCACTCACTTTTTCCTAAAATTATAAGCTTGAAATTAATTTATACCTTTTCTCGAATTAATCCTTTCTCTCTGGATTATATTCTGTATGTCCATTCATTATTGTTATTGAAGTATTACGATTTTTAGTAATTTGGTTTTTATCTCGATGTGTTACTGAGGTGTGGTAACTTGGACCGATGCATATATGTTCCAGGTTCTATGCTGCATATTCATATGATGCTTAAGTAACCAGAGAATAAAAATGATACAAGAAACCCAAATTAGCAGACACTTACAATCTAGTGACGATCAATTTTGATAATTGTCCTTATATTTTCTATATAACAGTTGGCTAACGAATTGCAATGTAGATCTTGGTAGCTATAGTAATCTCATTTAACCAGTTTACTTTTTTGATCACACTGTGTAAGGTAGTAACTTGATGATCTGCTCACTGATCCATGGAAAGTAGAAATATATGAGAAGTGTCGAGGGTACTATTTAGTAAACAGGTAAGTTTCACAATCTCTTAGGCATTTAAAAGCACCTCAATGTGAAAACCCAAAGCCTACATAAACTAAGGTGCTTGCATAGGTAGGTCAAGTAATGCACTGTGACACTGTAAGTCATGATCATTGCGCAATCATTATTCCAAAAAAATGTAACAAACACACGCAAACATACCAGTCCTACATATTAATCCTGTTTGTATATGAATCGTACTGATGGTGATATGAAGAAAAATTATTTTCAAGTGGCGAGTGGGATGGCATATTGTAACCTTGTGTCGCATTGTACATACCATGACTGAAATCACGTAAGCCATGGTTATTCATTGCTGGGGCATATGGCCAAGCTAAAAAGTAAGTACATAAAGCTACTGTACAAACAAAATACCCCAAGGGTTTTGTGAGTTTCCATAATACGAACTAGGATACAGAGAACTATATCGATTTTGCTGGGGAGGTAACTTCGGGACTGCAGAGCCGATCGATAAAGTGACGCCCTCAATAACTTGATCTTTGCCGAGCAAATCCGTCGCAACTTGAGGATCTTCGAATGACACAAAGGCGAATGAACGGAATGGCTTGGGAATAAACACATCGATTACCTATCAGTATATAAACAATTAATACGAAGCTTACTCTACCAAATTGTGAAAAGTGGTCTCTTAGGAGATCGGCTGTAATAAATTCAGTGATCCCACCAACAAATACCTTCCGGCTAACTTCTTGACGATCACCTTCCAACTACGAATCTCGCAAAACTGTACTGCTTACCTTGGATATTGGGATTCTAACATCACACCAACGTCCATCGATATTATGTCGCTCAGACAAACACATAATCTGCGATTGTATATCACTATACCGAATGAACCCGAACCCTTTACTCGCATTGGAGTCGGGATTCCGTTTGATCTATTCAACATGAAAACTCAATAAAAATTACCTGAACTGTTACAAGGTCGCCATAACGTGAAAAGTACTCTTTTAGTGTAGACTCATCAGTTTTATAGGCCAAATTCAAAACGATAAGATCTGTACATTTTTTCGCTTCTAACTTTTTAAATTTCGAATTAAAAGTGTCTCGTTCCCCGTTTCCTTTACGTTTGTTATCTTCAAAACAATACTGTTGCGCAAGAAGACAAATTACCTTTAGGAAATGCACAGTGATAGACGTGTACCCACCCGTCTGGTGGAGCAAAGAGTTTCCCCTCACTTAACCTAACACCCCTGAAACAACCTGACTCTGGAGCTAGATATTTGAGACCAGTTGATCTTGGAAAAACAGACTTCAGCGTGGCAAGAAGTACTGTGTCATCTTCTTCTACGGGGACCTCAATAGGGCTTTCATCATCATCTTCACAAACCCTGATAAACTTAGCTCCCGACATTGTGGCACTGTAGCTTTCGGCCGTCGACTGGTTTGTGTCCAGTTTAGAGGTAAACTGAATGTTGGGGTGCGCAAATCTAAAGAAAGATCAAGAGCATGAGCCCATTAGTCAAAAACAGGATGCACTTACAGCCAATGGTAGAAACACTCGACGAGTGATTACAAGCATACAAGTTTGAAACCAAGACAACCTTCTAATTAGAACTAGCCTCACATACGTCAAAACGAGTATTTAAACAAACGTGCCGGTGACCATGTGTATAATCTTCTGTTTCTAGGCATGAAGACAGGCGATCAGCGACCTATATTAGCGTACGCAAATAGTAATACCTTGAAAATTTAGTTTCTTTCTAAACTCATTAATAGAAGGTACATATATCAGGTTTTCTAGTCAATAATTTCAGTATTTCACAACTCGAAGGAAGAAACCAAAATTTATACGTAAATAACTTGACTTTAGTTCTTGGACTTTGTGGATTGTTCTAAAGTGCGTGATTGTAAGTGTAGGAGTGCTAATCGAATGACAACATCTAGGCTAGCTAACTAGAGAATGAGTTGTTACCCACATCGTGTCGTGTTGTGATCTGATGATGGTGCGTGACCGAGCACATTCACCCAGTCGTGTCCACTAAAACAAACATGGTCAGCATCAATGTCGAGAGCCTACGTAACTACTTATTATGGGGATTATTTACCACTACAGCTAACTCCTCCTAATGGGTTAGTGAGGACCCTAAAACGTACCGGCAGCAAGATAAAACCCAATGCATTAGACATTGGTAAACGTTCCTTTAATTGCTTGTGATGTTGTGCAGCTTCTTGACGTCTGTGCTTACGCTGAGGTGTCATTGCATAAAGCATTTTGTAACTAAAGGATTCTTTTCTTCAGCATTCTTATGTTCGTTTCTAAACGGCCTGGAAAACCGAAAAAAATTTTAAATATGTGCACTTTGTATGTGTATAAATAATATTTTGGCAGCTCAATACAGCTTCAAAACGTAAAACTATTGACAACACCCATATGAGTTAAACGCTTTTTTTATATTTTTAAATATACCAGAATGTGTGAAATACCGTAAGGTGAGAAAATAATTTTATTCAGTACTTATTTTTTTTTAAAGGCCTACAATGCGTAGAGACAACCAACTTGGCAGTGACCTCAGCATCATTAGGCCTGAACATACATAAGGGTAAGAGCAAGATCCTCAAAGTCAACACAGAGAGCACCGACCCAATTGAACTTGATTGAGAAACTCTAAGAGAAGTGGATACCTTCACGTTCCTGGGAAGTATCATCGATGAACAAGGAGGATCCGATGCAGATGTAAAGGCAAGAATTGGCAAGGCAAGGTGGGCATTTTTGCAGATGAAGAACATGAAGGACTCCAAACAACTGTTAACCAACCTCAAAGTCAGACTCTTCAATTCGAACGTCAAGACAGTTCTGCTGTATGGAGCTGAAACTTGGAGAACTACTGCAAACATCCTTAGGAGAGTACAGGTATTTATAAACAACTCTCTACAAAAGATACTGAATGTCCGTTGGCCGGAAACCGTCAGCAACAGCTTTGCTATCGGAAAGAACAAACCAACTTCTAACTGAAGAGAAAATCAGGAAACGACGTTGGAAATGGATAGAACATACATTGCGAAAATCATCAGACTACATCACGAGACAAGCATCAACTTGGAATCCTGTTTGAAAACGGAAAAGAGGAATGCCAAAGGACAGTGCGTCGAGAACTGGAAGTAGACATTAAAAGGATGAGCAGCAACTGGAAAAAGCTGGAAAGGATTACTCAGGACAGAGTTGAATGGAGAATACTGGTGAAGCGACCGATGCTTCTCTGGGAGGGGTAACGGGCGTAAGTAAGTAAGTAAGTATAATACGCAGGGAGTAGGAAATTAGGAGAAATAAATAGATATGATGTTCGTTTTAGTGTTCTGAAAACAGTACATTTCTACCAGAACGTGTAGCTTTCGGTGTTATAGAGCTCTTTGAAATTTCCACTTGCTTGTTGGTCGCTACTTGAGGTGTGATGACTTCGTTCATTTCAAGGTTCGAGTATGTTGTGACGAATTCGACACTTAAAGGTTTACCTTTCTAGGTAGGCTGCTTTTAGACGGTCAATGCTGATATTATCCTCATGATCAGTCTTGTCAATCGTATAGTACTTTGTTCCTCATTTCAGGACTTTCGTATGGCCCTTCGTAAGTTGCGTCAAGAAGTTGACGCAGAGCGTCACGACGTAATGAAAATGTGCGTACCATATTTTAGGACAGGTTGGATAAAAGCGTCTGTCGATTGTTGTCGAATGTGGACTGGTTTAACTGAACGCATAACATCTGTAAGCTGGTTCACATAAGAATTGAGATCCAGGTTTGCCATGGTGGGAGCGGTTTCCACAAACTGACCTAGTAGTCGAATTGTCGTTCCGTAGACTAATTCGGCAACACTGCGCCCAATATCTCTTACACTGCTACGAATTCCGAGTAACACAAGTGGTAATGTGTCGATTCACTAAGGGGTGTTTGTAGATGAAAGTAATGCTTTCAGATGTCAGTGAAATCATTCTGCCAAACGGTTAGGCGGTTGTTCTGAAAGGCGTAGTTTCGAGGAGTTTGGTCAGAGTGTGAAACAATCAAGATTCAAACAGACGTCCACGGTTTGTCGTTATTGTAGATGGGACAACTAAAGTTTGCCTATCCATCGTTTGACGAAAGCGTGGGCAATGGTTTCACTAGTGATGTCTTTCGGTAGAATCACTTTTGACCAGCGTGTAAATCGGTTCACTGCATGTCAGAAAAAAGGAAAGAGGAATCCGTTGGATTCTGGTAGAAGTCTTATCAAACCAAGGTGTACGTGGTCGAATCAGGCGTCAGGGGTCGGGAAAGTGCCAAGATGGGCATTTATTATGCTGAATTACCTTGTTATTTCGGTAGACCACAAAGCAGCGTACCGATTTTTTAGATGTCCATATTCATTATCGTCCAACTGAATCTCTGAGTCATCAGCTTGGTCGTAGCATGAACTTCAGAATGAGAGAGATTGTGCAATATATTGAAGATGATTTGTCAATAACTCCTGGGGACGATTGGACGGGTTGTATCTGTAAAAGAATAACAAACTAAAGTGTTCTTGCCTTTTTCGATCATTTTTGTTTGGGATTTCGAGCGTTGTCGTGCATAACATGTAATGGAGATCGTTACTTTCATTTTGAAGTCGAGCTAGTGCAACAAGGTCGATTCCTTGGATACGATTCAATGAAGGTATTCGTGATAAGGAGTCGGCAACTACATTGTTAACCTCAGATATATGTCATTTATCAGTAGAGAACTGGGAGATGTAGTCTAAACGCTTTGACTCTCTTGGAGGATACTAATCTGGAGATGACTTAATGGAAAACCTAGAAGGTTTATGGTCAGCGAATATTGTAAATTCCCGGCCTTCGACGGGATGTTGAAAAAGCGGTATAGCACAGTGCACTACTAACAGTTCACGTCCAAAGGTGCTATATCTCGATCCAGTATCGTTTAATCGCCAAGAGAAAAAGACTAAATGTTGCCAATCTTGGCCAATCCATTGTTGCAGAACTGCGCCAGTAGCTGGGTCAGATGAATTAGCCGTGATGCAGACAAGAGCTTCAGTATTATGATGCGCCAGTATAGTGGTATTGGTTAGTGCTTCTTTAGCTGCAATTAAAACTTTTTTTGTTTCTACAAACATTGTGACCACCTTTTTATTTCCACGAAGCTGATCCGCTGGTGGTTTCACGATAGATGCACAGTTGGGTATGAATCGTCCGTAAAAACTTACCCTTTCATTGAACGCTCGTAATTGCCTAATGGTGGTTGGTTCCGGATAATCTAGAATAGCCACCACCTTGTGTTTTAGAGGTCGTATACCATTAGCATCAATAGTATGCCTTAGAAAGCACGAGGTTGTTCTAGTTTTGCATTTCTGTACATTTATGGTAACTATATATTATTGCAGTCTTCCAAAATTTGTGTCCAGATTTTTGGTATGTGACTCCTCATCTGGGTTTGCTATTAATCAGTCATCAGCGTATAGATGAACATAGTCAAGCCCGCGGAATACGTCATCAATTTTTGAAAATACGGTCATTTCTTTCAAGGTTGCAGGCAAGTCATGAATGTGTGGTAACAAGTAGCGATCAGACGTAGTTTGGATTTAAGTTGCCGGTAATCACCAGTGGAACGCCAATCATTGCTATCTTTTTTCGGGACCAATAGTAATGGAGATGACGATAGGCTACTGGACGGGTGGATTATTCACAGATCGATCATATGATCGAATTCGTTTCTTGCAATCATTAATTTTTCGGGTTGTAATTGGCGTGCTTTGGGGAATACAGGTTAAACTGTAGTCGAGATGTGATTTGTAACATTGCTGGTTACACATGATAACTTCGAAATCACCTTATTCAGGTCCGAATATTTGTCAAGTATTAGCTGAGAATAAAAGTTAATTAAATATTTAAAACAAAGAGTGCATAAGCTACAACCTGTAACAGTGATTACTCGAATGTATAACTTTGTGTTGCCGTCCACTAGCTACTTTTAACTAGGGTCCACCAGTAAGTTGTGGTCGCCCAGTAAATGTAAGCCTATGATAGGTATTTTCACATCGGCGATAGTGAAAATCCGGTGAATAGGTTTTCGTAAACCCACGTTCAAATAAACATATCTTTTACCATAAGTGGCTATTTTTTTTCTGTCAGCTGCCTGTAGATCGAATGAAGCTTTACGTTGGCGATCAGATGAAGTTGCAGGGAGGACGCTGACCTCCGCGCTAATATCGATGAGGTAGCGAACTTTCGTTTTCACATCAGTGATGATTGACAGGTGGCTGTTTCCACCGGCTACGGTTGCCGCTAACACGTGCCAGGGGAATGATTCCCTAATGCATTTGTGGCTAGGAAAACAACAGGGGTTTCTACACTTGTTTGCGGCTTTGCAATAGATGTTGTGGTACCAACGCCAATGTGAATTTTTTGTTCACTGAGGTTGAGATGAGAATCTTCTGTAAAATACGAACTACTGATAACGTTGAAGGTTAATGTTGTTCTGTATAGGGCCAGCCGGTTCTTGAGTTACGCACGAATTCGCGATTGGAAAGCCAATAACACAGTTTATTGGTGCAAAACGTGGTACTCAACAGTTCCCTTTCCATATACAGTCAAGGGGATTCAAGCAATTGTACAATTAATTTGTCCAATGAAAATATTCCTAACAAATAATGGAATTAGACGTCTGCACCCAACTAGCTGAGCCAATTCACTCAGATACACAGGAAATATTAAGCCAATATGGCTTGCAGCATGACCTTGAACCCCACCAAAACAAAGCTGAAGAGCAATGGGATGTAATATATGCTAACAAAAAGAAGGACATGTAAGAACCTTATTGCGGGCAAAACTCGATAACTGTTATGAAAAGGACAAATGAAGAGAAGCAGAAACTGTTACAGAGTCAGAGAACAACAAAGAATCAAAATACAAGTTAAGGAATTACTCAACACAAAAGAAACATGGAGGGATTTTTATACAAGCAAAAAGTAGACTTTACATCTCTGTGATAAACATCGTCGACAAGAATTGCTTGGTTGATGTCGTTCCTGTAGGTCGAATAAACGGGAGAGAGAATGTTGAACAATGTTGCCACTTCGTTTTCGGTTGCATGAGGTTTTTCCGTAACAAAATAAACCTCATTGTTGCGAGTTTTAGTGATCTACAGGATTCGATCGGTAGATGAATCTAACTCATCTGCTGGGTTGTTATGTATGTTACCAAACTGCAAGTACTTGTTGTGGTAATTTGATAGGAAGAGTTAATGGAAGTGACCTTCGTCGTAAGTACGTTGATCAATCATTTCCCCCATGAGCAATAACTTTTCCGTTGCTAAACGGCTATCGAGCTCGATGGTGTGGAACAACTCGTCAAGATTCTGTCTGTCAAACAAGTCTCCGCGTGTAAGAACTGATCTTTTGAGCTGGTCACAATTTTCTAGGTGGTCGGGGCTAAAAATGAAGGGGGTGACGTACCTGTTTAATTTACGCGGAAGTGACCTTTCAACTGCCAGGAATTGAACGCGTGGATTTGTCACACCATGGTCTCGAAACTCGGATTCTGCGTAGCAGAACCATGTTTCTACATTATTCGCCCGAAAGAGGATGAGCTGAAAGTTTGGAGGCTTGGTGGTTTTAACCTTAATGAGCTTAGGAGTCTGATCAGACATCATTAAAATAGCAATGTATACAAATACAAAAGTACCGTGAAAAATATGCTGTAGACAAGAACGAACTCACAGTTATGATCGTGTCCAGATTATGCCGTGCTCACTAATGAAGTGCACCTCGGTACATGATCAAGTTACGTTTTTTCGTTCAACTAGAGCAATTTCTAGCGATTGAACCCACTCTTACGAATGAGAACAATTCGGAAGGCAATGAAGAATGGAAGAGAAGTTATATTTGATGGTGAATAGAGCGTCAATGGGATATCAGACTTAATCCAATAGACCTATTTTGGATACTTCAGACATTAACGTACTAATATTCTCCCTTCTGACAAATATGGTTTATCAAAATTCAAACTGTAGACAATATGATTGAAGTATAAATAATTACATGGGAATAGTTACCAATTTATTGCTCAATTTAGCCATTAGCTGGGCAAAATATTTTAAACAAATAGAACGAACTACATCGATATCATAACTACGTAATTATGTCAGTGCAGTAAGGTCATTGAAGAAACACTGAAACCTATGTCAATTATTTCACAAATTTGACAAGTTTGTATCACACTACCTTGTAGAATCAGTGTTACTGGATTCGCGACTATGTTAAGTTCTGTCAATTACAAACACTATTTGGGAATCAATCTTCGTCAATTACAATGACGCCTTCACACACCCTAGTGTAGGACACGCCTATGATCAACAAGAGACTAGCAAAGAAGCGACAGATTTATGTTTAGACCAAAAGAATCTTGCATTGCAAATCACACAGTACTCCAGAAATTCATCGATACGATAGTATAGTGAACGCACATACAAACAAAGAAACATGCAGTACAAAAGGTATCTCCAATCCACCTGAAAGGAATGCACATTGACATACAGGTAGAATAAAGTTTTAGAGTATCTTGTTTTATAGAGTTTAATTTAAAGCTGTTTTCATGATATATGCTGCGGTGGACAACAATGAAGTTGGATTTTCTTATCTGAAGCTCAGACATACACAATTACGACCACGTATTTATCTAGTCACAAAATAATTTTCCTATGATAGTGGCAAGTAGTAAGCTAAGTAGGTCTCTCTAAGATAACAATCACTTTGAAAGTAATCTACCTAACATTTTACTCTGATGGCACAAAACAATTTTTTCATCGAAATGTTAATAAGCTATTCAGTGACTTAATAGTTTAATTAGGTAGGTGGGCATTGTGTTCAATCCGTTTCACACTGTTTTAATAAAGCGAGAACTATGGCATGTTCTAAACACGTTGAACTCGATTTATTTGGTTGTATTCTCATCGACTATGAACTATAGGCGACTGGTTTTGAATAATTTAATATGTGAATGTACTACCTGGACACTTAGGAGTGATTGGTTCCTTTTACATAACATTAAACTGTTTGAAAGATGAGGTTGTTAGGAAGCAAAATTAACGGTATTTATAAATAAATTAGGTGACTATTAATGAAAACAACTTAATATGATAAAGACCCAGTATGAATATTATGAAATCACACAGTGTTTTTTTCTAAAACGGTGCCGCTGGATTTATCACTTAGTTTGATTAATAGTATGACTCTTATGCTCTAATAAATCTTCTTATATCACTTGACTTAGGCGCATTTGAGGAAAATAACATATGCGTATAACGAAAATGTAAATGACATCGATTTTGATAAAAATGTGTTGGAACTGACGTCAATTCAACATTAATCAAATCACCAGACTAAAGTATTTTAAGTTCGCATTTTTCAATGCCGAAGTTCAATAACACCATGGACAAACATACAAACATTGAAACATACAATAGGTAGATTATGATGTTGAGGGGATAAATGAGGCTTCTACAAGGTAACGTAGGAATGAATATTCTTGAGAATAATCGGAGTAATTTGGTTACATAATTATGAACACATGATCACTGTGAATATATAAAGATAGGAAACAAAACGTCAGAATATATTTGTCTAAAAATTGTAACCGGTAAAGCTCGCAGGCAGATCGGTACTGTTGAAAGATTTTTGGTCAAATCAACTCCATTTTCTGGCCGACATGGTTTCTAGAATTGAGTAAAACTAATGTGTTACAACTAGGAGCCGACATCATTTAGAAGTAAAATCCTATTTAGAATTTAAGTGTGTTTGGTTTTTCCGGTTAGTTTGATTTTGGATTGAAATTGATCAACTCCTGTTGCCTAATATACAACTTGGGCGGATCGCTTCGACACATGAAGTTCATATGTATGATTCAATTATATCTACGTGCCCACTGCACAATTACCATTACCTGAACTCATTAGCCTAGTGGTGAGCGAGGTGATGGTTGACACGAAGTACATTGAGTTAAAGTTCTGGTGTTAACATCAACACCAGATTGCAGATATATCCAGCTGACAAGTCCTAAGTAGGACGTGATGCGCGTTCAGGTTCTGTTTGCCAGACTCAATCTGAAGTGTTATCTTATTTTTTATATGCAATTTAAGATTTATTTTATCTTTCTTGAACTTGATATAGTTAACATTTTTACTGTGAACGATTGGTTATTCTAATTTAGAGAATTGGAATAAACCAGTTACAGTCACTTGTTCACCTTTAGTCGAGAACAAGGTATGCGTAGTGTTCCGAGGTTCATGCAACTTTTCAGTGGCAATAAATCAGCCTAGCTAATTTGAAAGTATCCATAATAAAATGAAAAGAGAAAGATGGAATCATAACTGCATTTCTGTTATCGCGGTAATCAAAGATTAACCACTGGCTCTTTTTGCATAAGGAAGTCAAGTTTTAGCTCTCGAATTTAAATGGTTTCAGAGAATCTCAATAATGTAGAATTGTGTTGTTTAGTGATTATTTCAAAGGCGTTTACTTTCTCTACTTCTTATATGGCACCTAATAAATGACATGCAAGTTTACTTTAAAACTGTTTTCGTCTTTAGGATATGGGTTCTTCGTGATATTTTTAATAAACAGTAAATAGTCCCGTCTGTCGTACCTTCCTCTTAAGTGATAGGAAGCATTCAGTCAGACGACAGTATATGATGATGATATATTTATTGTATGTAATGGTATAAACCGTGGAACGAAATTGCTTGAGACCTGTAAAAAAACACTCTGATATCTAATGTATAATAGAATATGAAAAACAATTCATTCCAATCCTTGTATCCATGAGTTTCACAAAGAAATGAGGGGACTTGCCAAACGTATATATATACTGGAAATATATTTGAAATGGATAATAAGCTTACCTTACTAGCTCTCTGATCAATAAACTGCGATTTTGTCGTAAGGAAGTAAATTTATTGCAGAGGTACTGATAAACCCAGAAAGAAATTCACAACAGAAAAAATCTTAGGAAAATTGTCACCTGATGTCATTTGTAGAGAAATATAGGAATGGAGATATTTTAAAGCTGGAGTCAGTGAATCTGAGATGAAGCAAATATTCATCTAGTTAGTGCTAAAATGGTACCATGTCACCAGAAAAATAATCCATCAAAATAACTATTAACCGAAAATTCCATGCCAACAAACGAATTTTATTATAAACAACACATTCAAAAAGAGTGAATAAATACCCGTTTCATATTAACTGTAATAATATTTTCAAGTTTGCATGCACTAGCGAAAACCAACACATTGGAAGAGCAGAGAGATGGGTGTTGTTCTTGTTAGGGATTCATAATCCCTAAGAACACAATAGTTGACTATTTAGATGAAAGAAGTTGTATTAATTAAATGTTATTGATTTTACTTAAGGAATAATCATTGTAAATTGATTGATATAAAAATCGATGTATTTGACAATACAAATTCACTGGTTTGCTAGTTGACTATTCTCTCGTCTCACTTTTGCTCCACAATACAATCTTCCTACAAGCTTAGTCTTTTGTAATAGCTGCTGGCTGGGAAGGGAACAAGTCGCGGTATACGTCTGAGGTACAAGTATCGGTAATAGCGTTCGCTCACTCAATCCTCAAAAATTCTAGTGACACAACAGTTCTAGATTTATTTAAATTGAACTTGTTAATTCTTTTATGACCAGGCTAAATTTCTTGTAAACCATTGGATTCATACCGATTCAAGCACATCAAAATCATATTACTTAGGTCACTGTGGTAAAAATTGATGCATCTGTCAACGAGAAGATATATCTCTAGTTATAAACAGATAGGATTTGCTTAGTTAGTAGCCTAAAATCTTGTGTTAGACATTAAGTACTGTTGTGGTAACATGATTCACTATATTCGGTGTTAGATATTATTTCCTTTATTAAGGCATACATAACCTTGCTGATGTTTGCAAAGTATTTTACAAAATGGGCCTTAACTTCTTTCGTAAATAGTCTTTAACGAAGGTTTCTTGCATAGTTTTTTTAACAGATATTCAGTACCTGGTGTGGCTTGAGTGATGCCACCTACTCTTTTCGGGTAAAAGCTATTGAGATGGCTCCCGGAAACTTCGGTAAAGCCTTCAAAAGTTCCTAGGTGGCCGGAGATACTTCACTTAATCACCGTTTGATAGAACTTTCCAGAATCTTGTGCAAAGTACTCCGACTGGATAACAGCTTAAACCCCTTTCGTGAGCATTATATGGGTTGTAGTGATTATTTAAGCTTCAGTTATTTGTACATGTTTCCCATTCACTGGAACAAACATTCCTTTCTACTTTTTTCTACTTTCTGATTTGTGACCTAAAGGGTTCAAAATGTTTGACGACTGAATTTGTTCGCGGTATTAAAAGTAATCGGTTAAAAGATATCATAAATATTTACGATAATAGTTATAGTTTACAATAGGGTAATTTTAAATTATTTTTCAATAGAGTTAGATATCATTTAGCCTATTCAGTACCTGTACAGCACATCTTAATTTATAGCCTAGCCAAACAAAAAACCAAGTACTTTAATGAACCAGATTAATTAATGGGGAAACCTTTGAATTTTTTGGGATTCGAATATATTACCTGTACTCTAAGTGCATATGGCATTTAATGTAATTATAATATCACCAACTGACCTAGATTAAACAACCACCACAAATCAGGGATCTTTGTACAGTTCTTTCTTCCCAGTATGAGATAATTCATGCGAAGTACATATCTACGGCTTCGTCGAGGAGGGGGGTTAAGCTCGAGACTTTGAAGTTTTACGGTGAACACATAACCGTTGAACCACTTCAGTCAATTCTTAATAACTGGCCTTATTTTATCAGTAGAACATCAGGAACTGTCTCTTAGAGTTAGCCATCAGTAACTTAATTTTGATCGTAATTAGGTGTTTCGAAGACTGACATGGGCTAGGCTATCAGGTGGAGTCTTAAATGTACATTGATGAGGAGTTTCATACTAAGATAAAACAGCTGCCAAGTGTTTCTTAGTTTTCATCTGTTACCTAAATCAGGCCACCTTATGATTTCAAATTTAGCCGTTTTCACAACACTCAATTACAAAATCACACTGAGTTATTGTATATTGGGAACCCTCACAAAGTGTTAACTAAGTAGATATTTTAGACTAACTAAGAAAAGTCTTATTAAGTATTCATTAAAATAATGAATATTCTGTTTAAAAATTTCTATTCTTTAGAATAAAATAATTTATTTTAGAACGAAAACATTAGATAGTACAATCGCCAAACACTTAACTGACGTAAGACACCAGAGTGATATTCTGGAATCCTTTACAGTATTTGTTAAGCGAAAATACCTCAAACCTAAAATTTTCTGAAGCTATCGCTATCAAACGCCTGAAATTCAGCTTATCTATTTAATCGAAAACAATTATCGTTACCTTGGTAATTTAACTATTATTCCACTGCATCATTGTTATTAATGTTTCTTCAAGTTCAGTTTCTTTTATTACATCATTATCCTCTTTCTTCAATTCAGATTCAATTCATTAGGATAACGTTATTAACGTCATATCTATTTTCTTTGACTGTATCATTGTACCATACACTTTTAAATTTTGTTTGAAATACCTAAACTTACTTTACATCATTCCCAAGTGTTGTCAATTGTTTTTATTTCTGTTTGTCTTATTATGTAATCACTTAAACTCTAACCATCTTTTTTACTGTTCTAATACCTTCTTTTACATCTTGTATACATATTTCTAACATTCTAGTTATGTTTACACATCTACCATGTTCGTATATTGAAATTTTCATTTAAATTTCATCTTCCTTAGTATGTTACACTTCGTTTCAAGATTCCATTTCGGAAGTATTTCAAGTTGTATGCAGTCGACAAGAAACCATCGAAATAATATGAATTTATTATATTCTATACAAATATTTGTTTTTACTATTTTCAAATTAATAAAAGAAACGATGCGTATCAACAATTTCTGTTGATAAATGTACATCTTAAGTATAATGCCGTGATAATAACATTATATTGAATTGTCATGATTTTGTGAAGATTGGTATTAGGTTTAGTTGTTTATATTCGTTAAAGATTAACTTACAGTAATCAGCTCATTAATGACTAACTTAAGGATGACAACGTCATGATTGATAAAGTTCAGATATGTCGGGAGTAAGACAGTTATCACCAATGACAATCCACGATCATTGAATTATATTGCAAATTGGTAAAAGTCGAAATCCTGTCATAAGATAATAACAGGTCCGATGTTACAGAGAGCTAGTTGTTCTCTAACCTGAATATCCTAGGTTGGATTACCTGGTTGAATCGATGGTACACATTCCTAAGGAGTCCTATATTAGAACTAAACAACTGTCCTGTACTCCCTGGTTATATAACAAGTGGTAATGTTTTGGAATAGGCTACCCTTAGGATATCCATCTAAATAATTTATCTTATCAATAATATTGAAAATAGAAAACATAGGGAATGAACTAATATTAGATACTTTCACATAGAAATCATCTTCAGTGAAAAATAGAAGTTTTGTTCATTTAAGAGATTACTTTTTAACGATTTCATTTTGGTAACTGTATAATCTCATGTTTACATAAGAAATATTACTTTACTAAACAAAACTCCTGTTTTACATAATACGATGGATGTGTTCCATTTGGTAAAAAGCATTTTAATGAATCTAATTATACTACTAATAATGTTAATAAGTAATCACTACGATGAAGATGATGATAATGATGATGACGTGTTGATCAACTAATTTATTTCTTCTATGAATAATCGATTATGCAAATTTTTATTCAATCAATTCATCTACTTATCTACCAGTTAGTCAGTTAATTAATCAATAAATCAATCAATCAATTTATTTATTTATTTATTTTATTCTCTTAAATCAAATGTAGCCTTCAAGTTATGTAAATCATGAAATAGACAAAATAAAACGAAGAAAAAAGAAAAAAAGAGAACATTTTTCTTTTTTTTTAGAAAAAAAGAAAAATAAATTAGATGCATAAAATTTTTATTTATGTAAAAATATTGAAATGAAGGATTACAGTATGTTGAATGATCAAATTATATGTGTTTAATGCTTTTCTTTTTTGTTTTTCCTGATGAAACTTATAAGTAAATGATATGCATAACTGTTAGTTAAACTTCTGAATGTATAAATTAGAAGAGTTTAGGTGCTTTTTATAGGAAGAGAGAAGGGTAAGGTATATTTAACAATGATTATACTATCTATTCTATTACTTTAAAAGTTGAATATATTCTTATAGGTTAATTGGCATAAACATGTAGAGTTGGATCTCTTATTATACAAGATTACTCTTTAATAAATCTGTGGTAACTTTAAGTGTTATTGTGAGAAAGTGACAAGGATGGCAGGGATAGTTGATTGATTTGTCAGCGTGTCGATAAAGATACATTCTTATTTCACTAGAAGAGAATAATATACTATATGTAAAGGGAAGTACTACATTCAGTTTCTGGTTAGCGTATTTTTTAGAAAGTTTCTTAAAAAAAAAGATGGAACTCGTCACTGTACATCAACTTCATTGATTATGAGAAGGCGTTTGACAGTGTAGACAGGAGATCGCTATGGAAACTTCTTCGACACTTACGGTATATCAGAGAAAACTCGTCAACATCATCCAGAATTCTTACGACGGACTACAGTGCAAAATCGTGCATAGAGGACAGCTGACAGATACATTCCCAGTGAGAATCAGTGTCAGACAAGGCTGTTTGCCCTCGCCTTTCCTCTTCCTCCTAGTGGTTGATTGGATCATGAAAACCTCTACATCTAAGGGAAAGCACGGAATTCAATGGACAAGTAGGATGCAACTCGATGATTCGGACTTCGTGGATCATCTAGCCCTTCTATCCCATACACAACAGCAAATACAAGTGAAGACAACCAAAGTAGCAGCAACCTCAGCATCAATAGGCCTGAACATACATAAGGGTAAGAGCAAGATCCTCGAATTCAACACAGAGAGCACCGACCCAATTGAACTTGATGGTGAAACTCTGAAAGAAGTGGATACCTTTACATATCTGAGGAGCATCATCGATGAACAAGGAGGGTCCGATGCAGATGTAAGGGCAAGGATCGGCAAAGCAAGGGCAGCATTTTTACAGTTGAAAAATATATGGGACTCAAAACAACTGTCTACCAACCTCAAAGTTAGACTCTTCAATTCGAACGTCAAGTCAGTTCTTCTGTATGGAGCTGAAACGAGGAGAACTACTTCAAACATCCTCAAGAGAGTACAGGTATTTATCAACAACTGTCTACGTAGAATATTGAATGTCTGTTGGCCGGAAACCATCAGCAACAGCCTACTATGGAAGAGAATAAATCAACTTTCAGCTGAAGAGAAAATCAGGAAACGACGTTGGAAATAGATAGGACATACATTGCGGAAATCATCAGACTACATCACGAGACAAGCACTAACTTGGAACCCTGTTGGAAAACGGAAAAGATGAAGACCAAAGAATACACTGCGTCGAGAGCTGGAAGCAGACATTAAAAGGATGAACAGTAACTGGAGACAGCTGGAAAGGATTGTTGAGGACAGAGTTGAATGGAGAATACTGGTGAGCGGCCTGGGTAACGGGCGTAAGTAAGTAAGTAAGTACTACATTCATTTGCTAGTTCTTTCCCCTTTTTATTGTTTATGTTACACAACTCGCTCTCTTTTATCAAAGACAACTTTATTAAGTAAGCAGATGATTTTACTATTTGTGTACCTGTTCCCTTATACTTATACTGTCCTAAAATGAATAGTTTCTTAGCGAATGTTGAATGATGGTCTAGTTTGAATGATTTTGTACTTAATCCGTCTAAATGTCAAAAAGTTAATTTCAGTCGAAGACATGAAAAAGACCTAAATATCTTTGTAAATTGGCATATAGTTTGTACAATTAAAGATTCTGTAATTAATACTACGCTGAAATACAGGTTATTAAGGAATTAAAGACTCTTGTTTCTTATGTAACTGATGTGTGGGTTTTGCATATAAACACACAGACAAACATACATGTATGTATGTATTATTGTCAGATTTGCACATGAAAAATGTGTAAATTGTTGAGGTCGAAATCGGTAGTAAGTGTTTTAAATCAATTGAATTCGTCACAGACTAATTTTGGAACTGTACCACTGAAAACTAAGAAGTACTACACACGTGTTTCATCTTAGCATGGGACTCAACAATTCGTACTCTAGATTACGTCCAAGGGGTTTTAGGCTGACGAACGCCTAACTCTCTAGATTACTGAGCCAGCATCCGATATTAGTAATCCCGCTTTCATCAATATATGATGCAGGAGCGATGATCATCCATTGTCATCGGTGATAACTATCTCACTCACGACAAGCATAATATTGAATAAAGCTATTATTATATTATTATTAAATAGACATCGTAAGTGTAAATCAGAACAATTGTTTAAACGAAGACTAAATGTAATGTATAAAATGATATGAAATAGTACGGTCAGGAGTAAGTGTTCATTAGGATTATTGGATGAATAATCATAGTAACAATAACAGTAATAATAATAACAATATAAAGATATGACTAGTAATAACAATAATATTTGAGAAAGAAAACGACAGTTAGAAGGATACGGAAGTGGGTGAAGGGAATTTGATTGTGTATGTTGAGTAAATTGTGTTAGTTTATCGTTAAGCTGATGATTAATAACATTCCTTAGTCTGATATTAGCTATTGCAAAAGAAGCTGCTGGATACATTTTTTTGGTAACCAAGCTTCGGTTTTTTAATCCAAACACTTATTGATTCGTTTATTTGACGATAAGTGAATCTGATCAACTTCAACAGACAGGCATTATCACAGTATTCTATTAAAAACGAATGATTAACTCTCATAATATGTCCCGTTTCAACTACATTGGCAAGTACCAAGTTGTTGATTGTTACCCATCCGCTTTGAAAGATGTTCATGAATACATAAATTTTTATAACAACAGTTAATGTAATTCGCTCCACAATAGTAACCGAATCTATAAATGTTAGGGGAGATGGTCATTCTAGGTAACTTACGTTTTGGTCTCGATGTCACCAACAGTATTATTTAAACATAAGTACACAGATATAACGAATATGAATATGATAATAATGGTAATAATGCCGACGTCTCTTTTAGTATTATTTTTTCGAATCTCATTACATGGCAGTGTTTGTATGTAAGTGTACATGTGTGTATGAGAGAGAGAGAGAGAGTGAGGAAAAGAGAAAATCAACTAACCAACATAAAGATGAGAAACAAGACTTATTTTCAAACAGAATGAATTTGCATAACCAAATGAGTTTGTAAAAATTAGTTTTGTCCTTGAGTATACTTTATACACGTGTGTATACATGTGTGGTTATGTGTAAATAGATAAGTGTAGTTGGGTAAATAAATTCTTTCTCTGGTACATTATATCACTATTATTTTCCATTGTTTAAGAATAGCAGGTAGACAGATGAGAAATTATCCATTATTCAACACCTCCATCTTCTTCACCTCTCCCCCCCCCTCCAGTCCCAGAAATACATTATAAATGAGTATAGCAACACTGAACCTTTAATCACCATGAAAGACAGAACAATAGACAATGCAACAATTTATTCATATATGCATTTATGAAAATTAATCTTCTAACCAATCGGTTTTAATGTAGAAAAATTTAAAATTGTTTAAATTAGGGAAATTTATAAAGTGTAAATCTTCTGTCATTGTCGTCATCATCTTGATACGCGTAAGAATTCTTATTTTTAACCTTGAATACATCTTTTATGCTTTCTTCATTTCATAGAATTAACAATACCTTTAATGTTTTTTTTCTCTTGATGAAATACTTCTTTCTTTATTTGGTTACTTACAAAAAGCAAAAGAAAGAAGGTAAAACAAAAAAATGATGAGAATTGAAGAAAAAAAAGAGAAATCGTGGGGAGAAAAAGTGAGAAGAGGATAAGACGGAATAATTTAATGCATATATATGTATATATATATTCTATAGATAGATAGACATTTTGTAGGATGGATGGATAGATAGATTAGTAAGTAGGTAGGTTGGTTGGTTGGTAGATAGATAGATAGATGTATTATGCTAATTTATATTCGGCTTTTAATCAACCACGTTGAGAATATATAAATGGATGTATATATGTACATATATATTTAAGTTCGTTTCAGATTGTATAGGCAGTACAAGCTTATGTATGTTTATAAAATACTGGACAAGTATTTATCTTTCAATAGTGGGATAATATTGAGAATACAAACGAGAATAGATATTGGATAAAAAGGCAAAGAGAAAAGTTGAGTGAAGAATAAAAGCCGGAAAAGAAAAGTGATTTTCATTGAATGTAAGTTCAACATGAAAAATAAAAATGTATTTTCTTCAATGTTTACATTATATATAAAGTTACTATAATTAGGAGTAATTAAGTAGTTCTTGAATCCATTTGAACTGGATGAATTTACTTATGACTGAATGCATTTAGTAGTTATATAATCTTTTAAGATATTTACATTTATGGTGATCATTCGCCATGTGATTCATTTACTTAGTCATTTTGAATAGATCTACTTCAAGCTGATTACAGGTTGAATTAAATGATTTACTTCTAGAATTTGTAGTAGGTCATGTTATTTCTGCTTTAGACCTTAAATCAACATTCCCTATTCAGGACTGGAGTATATTGATCTCTACTAAAACATATACATTATGAGTAGATAGCCTTTGGTTACTAGTTCTTAGTATAGATGATATGTGGCTAATAGTAGGATTTTCAATCTGAGTTTCAACATGAATTCACAAGGATCGTAATTTTGATTTCTATGCAGTGACTCCAACTCTGTCGTTACAAATGCCAATCAGCTACTCATTGATTTCAAATAGACACCGATTTTTTTTCAGTGAGTGTGTGTTGTTAGTATATTTGTAAGCATTGTATAGCATTGCATAAGCTTCCCTGTTTATTTGAAATTTCAGAATTATGGACATGTAATTAAAAGTTTATTTTATAGTAAATTAAAGTGATTGTTAGTAATATGATGATGTATATGGTGTCAATTATCTGATACAAGCTTTATGAAGAAATCGTTACATGTTAAATTAGTTCATAAAGTCACTTACTGTTGGTTAAAATGATGTCGATATGTACATATTTCACATTGTTTAAAGTAAAACTGACTCTATATCTGCTCATAGATCCTGAGTTCCAACATTAATTTACGTGTATTTATTCCTTACTTATTGTCTTTTGTATATCAAATCAATTTTATTGGTGGCTGAACTTCTGTTTCTATTGTATTAGTATTCAATTTACTTAATTCATCTCACTGTACTGATGTTGTTTGATAACTTGAACCGACGCGTGTATATATGATAGATTCAATGTTTAATATAAGAGATTAAATATCAAACTTGAATGCTGTTGTATATGTGTACTACCAGTAAAGGTTATAATGGATGCAACTTTTCTTAGCGTAATTTCAACCTCTGATCTATCTTAATCTTTAAGTTTCTTTTATCAGTATCAAACAATCGTTTCTGCTTAATATGTTATTTAGAGAAACTATGTAGTTTTGGCATTAGTTGACACTTACTGTAATCTTCTGCATATTCCTCTCTACTACCTATTATTATCTACTGTTCTTCATCAAGTCTACCTAAACTTTCGATAAAGACTACATAGTGTTGCATATAGTATTGAAGATTCTTAGTAGGATAGCAAAGTATTTAACATTATTATAAGTATAATTGTGGCTAGACATTAATAACCTGCTAAAAATATTTTTAGATGCATGCAAATAAGAGAAAGAAGAAGCGTAACTTGCTAAATTAGTGTATGCTGTATATCTTGACACCATCTCTGACGTAATATTTGTAGTTTTTTATCATGGGTTGACTTTAGACTAATATCTGATGAAAAGTAGGGAGGACTAACCAGTGTGGGACTCCGTAGCAGTGTATATAAAAGACTATACCATTGATCTTTAAGCCTCATAGAAAGTGTTAAACATTTAAACTACTGAACGCTAAAATAAGGCATATTTATTAACTTTAAGTTGTGTACTAACTAATTTACTTACTACAGGGTCTAGACCAACAGCACTTTATTATTAGTAGAATTCAATAATGTAGAGAAATTAGGCTGAAGTGGTTTAGCGGAGATTGATCTTAACTTCTTGTTTACATTCGTCACAGACTAATATTAGTTAGGTATTATTGAATTTTAAAGTGGCAGTGAGAACCGTAAACCCCAAATGGATCGAATGTAGAACATTTCATGTCCCAAGATGAACACTGTACCATCATCACTGCTGGGCGGCCGGTATCCAGTGATAGGATTCCCACTTCGAACGACATGTAGTGTAATATGATGAATAAACACACACAAAAAAAAAAAATCAAAATTAACCTTCACTAAACCACATCAACTTAACAACAATAATTAGTTCATCAGTGACTAATTTCAAAATATTTCTGAGGTTCTAGTGATAAGTTGTGACTAATGAAGGTTAGGGAAGCCCCATGTTATAAAACTAATCACTATATTGCTTAAAGTGAGAATCCTGTCATTAGACGCTTGTTAGCCTCATTAGTGTTGACAAGTAAGCATATGCTAGCTGACCTAAAGGTCCTAGGTTCGATCCCTGAAGGGGTAACAGATACAAATCGCCACTTAGGATTTCCATACAAGGACAAGACAGATATGGATTGCTCATTGCTTCCCAATGAAGCCGAAATGAAACCAATCTGTGAAGAATAAAAATAATAAATCTTTTGCATATTTTTCATGTTAATTACTTGCTTCTAATAAGGCTTAATAATTAAGTATTTAATTGTGAATAGCCTAAGGCAGTCAATATTTGATAGAGTCATAGTATGTCTACAGCTTGCAAACTAAGCAATTGAAAAAACTACAGTGAAGCATACCTTTCTTAGTCGGGATTCATTAGACATAACTTACGCTGAATGAATAATTCTAAATTGTTAGATGTGGTATATATTTGCCGAATAATATCAGTGTAAATAAACTATAAATACCAATTGTCATCTGTACTAAAAATACATTTGATATCCGTTGAGGGTTCGAGTTAGAAGGATTCCAAATAATTGAGATGACTTACGAAATAACTTTCGGTCTTCTAGTTCAAGATTTTACAGTCCACTAGGTGCACCTTTACTATAACTGTGGACATATATCGTATATTTAGTTATCATATTCGAATTTGAATATTTCTCATTAAGTAGCAGTAGACAGCTATAAGCAGACAGATATTACATAATCGACAGATTTCATGCAAGAGTAAATTGATAATCATAACTATAGACAAATAATAGCAGTAATCAGTCACTATTCTTTATTCCTTTAAAGTAAATGAGATTTCAGTCAAAAGTGATAAAGACATTGATATTACACATGGTGCATGTCTGCACAACACACAACCTGACAATATGTGTACATATCTCATAAGCACATCATGATGAGCACCAATTAAGTAGAAATAGTAGTTACACCAATAAAATGAGGACCGCTACTGATACCGGTATTGCAACTAATACTGCTACTACTACTACCACTACTACTACTACTACTACTACTACTACTACTACTACTACTACTACTACTACTACTACTACTACTACTACTACTACTACTACTACTACTACTACTACTACTACTACTACTACTACTACTACTACTACTACTACTACTACTACTACTACTACTACTACTACTAGAGTTCTCAAAGTGTTATTTTGTGACTCAGAAATATTAAGTTATAAGAATATTACAGATCTATACAGAAAGAATTAATTCTAGGAAATATAGTGGTTTCAGGCTCAAAATCTGAGGGTGATAAAGTGTGGATTCACCTATGTCTTCAATTCATGTCATCCAGAGTTCCCATCTATTGATTACGGCATTTACTCAGATGATGAACTTGGTAACAGCTCAAATTATCTCAGCATCTAAAATTAAGTTCTAATTAAATTACCAGTTCATTAATTCTACCCTCAGAAAAGATTTTCACAAAAGCAATTATTGCTTCATAAATAGTGATAGTTTGATGCAGAAATATAGACAGCAATAAGGTGATTTCAGATTAGAACAATTTAAAATGTTGATACTGATTTATCAGGGATAACTATATGGTCTACGTGGTTTCCTCAATATGTACATAAGATCTACTGATAAATGATTAGGTATCCGTTTAAAATATGAAATATAAATTCGAAAATCACCATAACACCGAATTACAATAAATATCAGTTCACTGGTGACAGACTTCAGATATCAATTCCTAGAGCTCTGGTGAGATGAGACTAGTGGAGGTCAAACATATCTGTTGTGAGTCAGTTAACTAATAATGGCAATGAATGTAATCTCATATGTTTTCAATCGTTATCTAACCCAGGTCAATACATGATATCAAATTCGGATCAAGGAATTTATCAATTATTCCTGACAGTTCAAAGCTGAAACAATCACAGTTTGTCATCGAATTGCATAGTTTATTGTTGACATTTCATAACTTCATACATGAAATTGAATAACTTTTACAGTATTCACTAAAGGCTTATTGCTAAACCGTTAATTTGATCTACTTAATAACTTACTTTAAATGTTATTGACTGATAATGTTATATCTTCAATAGTCGGCCAATCACAACGTATAGGAGGTAATCTGTGACCTCGATAATTTCAACCGGTGCCCGAACACGTCTGCCCCGTGATTACTAGTCCTCAAGCCGGAATGAAGAACACAAGACAAGTAAGTCAACCGCCAGAGAGAAAGATTATATTTCACTTATTCATTTATATATACACAAAACCTGAGGAGGGATCACACTAATATGTAGAATAGCATCAATACAAAACGGAAACAATGGTGTCTGGAGACTGAAAATACAGGTACATAGTTAATTGATTATAATTCATGAATGACCAAGACATTCAGTCAGTCATTGTAGGCATAACCCATCACAGCTCGCTTGAGACAATAACCAACTAGAAATTACATATTCCTTTAGCTCTGTCTACGTTCAAATAAACTATACCTGTCAAGTGTCCCCTTCATCTTCTTCGTTTCTTTGTATAATATAATTTGTAAGATATCTGGGAACTAGCATTATTCGTTATTTTTGTGTTTGAATTGTTTATTTGTTTATCTACTAATATTCACACAATCAACAATTTATTTAAGGATTAAATTACAGAGATTAAATGCATCAGCTTACAATAATTATCAAGCCTCCAAAACATCAGTTTCTTCAAGATCGCTGATACATCTCTGACAGCTAGTATCTTGTTGCCTGGGAGTAGATTTTTCAGCCAATTTCCTCTAACTACTTAATATTAGTCATTTAACGATGCTAGATATTCAGACGTATTTTTGAAAAGATTTGGCAAACATAATGTTGGTCACTTTCTAGTGATTATTCAGTGCGTATATCTCAGTCCTACATAGAGTCAGTAGCAGCCTGAATAACTCAGCGGTGATTGTCAACGACTGTGAAAATAAATTCTTCAGGGGGGGTCATTAATCCTCTAAAGATTACGCATCTTCCTGACGAATACCGAGTAGCGCGAAACCTAGGTCCATAATTCCTCATCGACTCCCCGGAAAATTATCATCCATAAACTAGTAACGCTTGCTGTACCTTCTTGAAAATAATATTTTTTTCTATCGTGTTTGTAGTCCAACAAAAATGAATACAATTCGAAAAATCTGACATAGCCCACTATTCGCTGTCTTCAAACTAAAACAGGTTATATACTATGAATGACAATAGTTGCATAATGAAATCAAGTTTGACGATATATCCAGCACGATTTAGTCTAGTTTAAACAGTGTGCTAAGAAGAATATATCCAACAAGTAAGCTAGTTACAATATACGCAAACAAATTGCTCATTGCAACAAATAGACTTACACCTTATGTTACTTCAAATTGTATCTATCATCTTATTTGTATCTAGCGTTACACATACACTAAGAGAGCTGAAAGGAGGGTAGGTATTCTGTAAAATTTACAACTAAGTGAAAAACATATTTTCATTAAATGCTCATCATTTGCTTGACAGTGAATATAATATAAACGTTTCAAATAAGCAAAGGACTTCATATTTACTACATTCTCCAGAATATATTGTTATAAACGATTCAAAGCCACTTTATATATTCAAAAAGAAACAATTATTGAACTTGATCTACCATAGTAACCACAGTTCATAGTATTGTTATGTAACTGTTATTTCACAGTTTATATTATCTTAAATGATAACTACATCATTTCTGTTTTTCTAACTGATACTGATCATCTGTTTCAGGAATTCTTTAGCTATTGACCTTTTAACTTTTTCTTCTAGAGTATCCATGTATTTCATCCACAAATAACCGACTGTTTGAATGATACTTTATATCTTCCACAACTGTTAGCCTTTTTGTTTATTTACAACTATGTCAATTTTTCTGATGTAAAGTATGAATACCCGTTTAGTTTTTAATCATCAGCATAGTTATTTATATACATTCTGATAATCAATCAGTGCCATTAGTGATAACTGATTCACCCTGTTCATCGCTGAACTTTACTAATGGTTACACATTACTGATATATTTAGAATGTTTTGGAGTTATTAACTAACAGGCTGATTGTTAAAGTTAGGATGGTTTTGTAGGGAATATTTTTTTATTATTTTTCTGTTTGCATTCATCGTAAAATGATCTCGGTTGGGTACCATTGAGAACTAGAGACCACTAGAAACTTGTTTCATTCTAGGTTGGACCTAGGCATTAGTAATCATCATCGACTCTCCATCCCTAGGAATTTCAAGTGTCGTGGCAAATGCATAACTATTAGTATTAGTGGGCAGTCTTCATTCATTCTGTGATACAATGTGACAACCATTCAATACTATTTGTAATAACTTTCTCAATGTCAACGTGTCTGAATTCCACCAGTTTTTAATCACCGTTTAATGTAAAACTGTGAAACAAATAGATCTATCTTATTCCTCTGTTGTTGTTATTCCTTATTTCCCTATTCAAAGTTATAGCGATGTCATTTCCATAAAACTAACCTTTATTCCTTCATCATAAATTTCATGTATTTACTAAATAATGAATCAACTTCCTGTGAGTCTGAATCGTCTTGAATAACCATAATCATACTTCACACTTTGAGTAGTAAGCTTTCATCAAAACGAAAGCTGAGGTTAACATTAATTTGTCAGTTTTATTCAGATAAAAGTAAAGTTTTGCAAGTAAATGAGTCAGGTAGCAGTGATAATTTATCCAAGAGTTCTTTTTGTTTCAGCAGGAAAGTAACCAATTGTTATACATTTTATCTTCCTTAATTTCTATATCGCTTTAAAAAGGTTAGATAATTCCACCCCTTCACTTGGTTCAAACAGATCAGTTTCAACGTCTGAGACTAAGAGACAAGGTGACGTAGGTTTAAATATCATAGGGAAATATAGATTCTAGACAAAATCCCAAGAATATCATGCTATTAATTAACTACTAACATGAAAACTAGGTGAAGTATGAATCCCTTCAAATAACCTTCATCTACCCAACCTCAAAATATGGTGCAAATGATAGTGATACCCTTAGATTGGAATATAAACCACAACCTATTCATCATTAGAATCTGATCAATACTTAGGAATAGACGAACATGATATTCATTAATATACAGTGTTCAGTCAGTGTAGCTCCAGAATGGTGTATTACCAAAAGGTTATTAGGTGGAAAGCCTGTCATAAAATGTAGGCCTATTCTCGTTTGATTTAAGATTTGAAAATTTTGTTCAGAATGTTGGTAAACGCTTCTCAAGAAAGTAAAATTTTTCGATCAATACCATATCGTCACTTGTATGCATTACTGGTGTGAAAATTTATACATTAATTTCAGAGCCTACTTATAAGTAGTATAAAATACAAAATAAAAAACTAGGAGAACTAACCGCTTCATTTAGATAATAGCCCATTTAATTTGTGTTTATGGATAAAAATCTGCTTTATTCTTATTTACAAACTGACAAAGACAGCGGTACGAACTAGGAAACCTTTCGGCACTACCCATTTTTATATGAAAGCTGATAGTGGTTATTTAAGAATTCGTGCAAATATTATTCATTGTTTGTCGATATCGTATTTCATACAATTAACAAGTATAATAATTGTAAATCACTATGTTATCATTAGTTTACAATTATTGTTTGGCGTCGTCTGAAAGCCAAGTGTAAATTAAACAGGACCGAGTATCTACAAACATTCAATTAAGGTCACTTAATTGAAGTTAATGATGAATCAGTCCTTTTATGGACGAGTTATCTTTTGGTGACGATATTCTGAGTGATCGATCTGAGTTGAATCCAATATATAAGATTTTTTTATATCTCCATGATAACTTATACCAACCACATGGAAGTAAATAAGGTTTACTGCTGTTTCAACTGTATTCCTGAACTTAATTTCAGTGGTACTGTTAAATTAGCCACAAAAAACATTGGGTAACATTGGGTAAAACGGAATATAGTTCTGAATCTGTGGTAAAGTTGGGGTTTAAAGTTGTTATGCTTTTCACATGAAAACCCTGAGTAGAATGAAACTTATAATGAGAACCAGATATATACATATATTCTTAAATTACTGACTTTCAGTAAAGATTTTCTTGGTAGGGGGTTGTTAGAAGGTATATTGCAATGAATCTTCACTTCGAATTCTTTGAAAAATGACCTAACAGCTTATTAGTCATATAGATGAATTTCTTTATCATCGTTTCTGTGGTTTAATAGCGATAAGGCTACTACAAAACTATGATTCATTTACTTACAATGTAAAATATTTATATTCCCTGTAATATAATTACTTTAATAGCGATAAAATATTTGGTCATATATGCTGTATTCTCATTGACTTTAAGTGGTTGATAGATCAGTATGGTGATTACCTAATTCGTAAATTAAAAACAGATATTTTAAGTATTCCTTTTTTTCGTTTCTATATTGTACTTTAACCGGTAGAGAAAACTTGATCTATCAGCACTTATTGATTCAATAAGTGATATCAATGTGACTAACAAGATGATGTTATTGGATGTTCTATCACTCTTTACAGGCGTTCCTGCAACCCAAACAATATACTCTATATGTGATTATACTGAAGACAATAAACCAGATATTTGAGGGGCGAAATATTATTTATATGGACTACTCTTACGATGCACCTTCGATGTTTTGTTGCCATTCAATAGCGATTTTTATGGACAAGATTATGGAGTTACAACCTGTTCATCATTATCCCACTACTTGTTGACCGTTACATGGTAATTCTACAGAACGTAATGCCTAGACAAATGATTGTTAACTTTCGCTCATACAAAAGATGTATGTATGATATTTTCAACATTTATTATAAGAATAGTGATGTGATTGTCACCTTAAATAAATAAAATACCTGTCATCAATCAATCAATCAAGTTTACAGTGGAATCGAAAAATAACCCAGTATGTAATTTCCTTGATGTCATACAAAAAGAATCCAGATGGTTTGCTACAAAGATGTGAATATGAAAAGACAAACTAGAAAGGTCAGTAAATGAGTTGTTAACCCTGAATTCCACTTGAGCGAAAAAGTGAAATTAATTCAGTTTCGTTCCTCTTGGTTCAGACGATTATGTTAGAGTGATACAGATTGCATCATGAAGAGAAAACTCTTTATGAACCTTGAGTTTTAATGTGATACTTCAATTAAAATTTTGCGAAACCAACTCTCAAATGACTTGTAAAGACGATTTATGCAGGTCACAAACCTGAACTCTAAGTGCAAAGGGATAGTTACAAGCCCTGATTATACCACAGCCAGATATATATTGTTTTTTTCAGTCAGCAATACTCAACAGTTTCGGATTATTAAATCTATATTCATGGCGTTCATAGAGGGCATTTTCATCAATGATCTTAGCATTTGTTAGTATATATCCTTATTCTTAAAAACAACAAGAACTAAAGACAGATGTTTGCTTGTCACTGTTTCTAATCAGGTTGGTTTTCTCAAACATGTTTTGTACTAGTGATTGAAATAACAGTGGAAAGAAGATCTAATAAAGTAGATTACAACTATCTAAATGATATATTCAGAACGCATTTTGCAACATTTATTACTATACCTGTTAGACTGTGTTAATTTAGGTAAGCCACTTGGTCCTTGACTCTTGTGTGGTTGCTTAAATTCACCCTTAAGTATTCCCATACTGGGATTGTTTTTTAGTTTTAAATAGTTTTCCAAAATCTATAGTCAGTACTTGTTGTGGAGCTTCGCATGTAATATACCACACAACATTTATGCATAATGACAAGTACTGCACGGCCGTTTAATCCTAGTATGGGACTCACCAGAAGTGCTCATCGCAGATGCCACCCCAGGGGCTTCAGGTTAACGAACGACTAACACTGCACCATTAGGCTGGCACTGAATGGAAGAATTCCCACTTCCAGTGATTTGTGATATAGCCCGATGATCATCCATTCCTTTTTCTCAGTAGTACACTACTAAAATCAGTCTGTGACGGATTCACTCAACTAAGACTCAATACCAATCTCCACAAACCACCTCAATTCTATAACAAATACTGTATTATGGTTAATATGCTGCAATAAAAATATGGGAAACCTTTTTAACTGATTGAATCCTACTACTCACAAACAAACAGTAGTTTAAAGTAAAGTCAAAAGAAGTAGTAGCAAATATTACTAGTAACATTAACCACTTTAAGCAAAAGATAAAGGAATTATTTCGTGGTGTATCATGTTACCAACAAAATTAGGAAGTGAATGCTTCACTTCTAGAAGTTAGAAACTCGAAAACGTAACTACAGATAATGACAATGTAAGCTTCTGTCTTCCGATAAATAAAAGTAATCAGCAGTGAATTTTGTTAAATGAATCAACACAGCTAACTTAGCCTCAAATAATGTAATTGATTGAAATGATCATCCTACTCTTTGATGGCTGCTCGATAGTGCTGACGGTTTAACGTTTGCTGCAATCTCTAGAGACTGTATATTCAAGGCTGCGCTCTGCTGAGTCTAAATAGTTATTCATTGTTATCATAGTTTCAGTTAGTGTTCAGACGAGATCAGTCGTAGATGAATACAAGTAGCTAGTTAAATGAAAACTTCTACAAAACCACCCCCCCCCCAACTCAATCAGTAGCGACTGTTCATAATGATTTTAAATACTTGGTGGGTGGAAAGATCAATGATAATCACCACGTAAGTTATGTTTGCATATGTGCGCGTATGGGGAAGTATGTAAGTTATTGCCCTTATCTAGTACATTTAAGTAACAATATGCATAATATGTCCCTATCGAAACAGGAAACTACTAATACTAATCAATGTCATGTGTAGTTTCCTAGTTTTCTAAAGGAATGTATACAGTAGTATTTTGCATAGAAGTTTCAACTATCATAGGATTGAAATACATACCGATTGTTCACTTACTTTGATATGCAAATATAAGAATTCTTACTATTAACTGATGAATATGTGGGTATTTAAATATCTCACTGTTTATTTCAGTAGCCAATACTACTAAATCTAACAGACGTTTTCCAATAGATATGACCATCGATATTATTCATATGAAAATAATTTGCTAACAGAGTGTTTATTAGTTCGAAGTAGAGATGACTTGAATAGGTTAAATTACAGTCTAGTTTACTAGATATGTTTAGTTGAAGAAGATTGTACATTTAATAGAAAAGTAGTCGTTCTACAAATTTAGAATAACTTCAACTGTTCGTAATTCTGAGGATGATTAGTTTTTCAATAGTTGACTATGTCGAAATAGTGATATGTGAATTCACCTTAAAGTAATATTTAATTTGAATTGAAGTAGGTTTTATGAGATTGGTACTTTAATTTTGTTGTTTGGTTTCGTGACAGATTGATTTCCGTTAGGAATGGCATCAAAGGACCTAACGAAATAAACCAAGAATTGTAGAATTTGGAATACTCTCATTAAACACCGGGAAGTTAAGCGGTACTAAGTAGCTAAGTATTCATTGAGAGACCTGAAAGTCATGGGTTCAATCCGTCAATAGTCTAAAGTAGGACACAATTCGGGAGTCTTATATTAGGACGAATTATTTGTTAAATGTTCCTTGGTTTTCAGTGAAATCCTAAGGAGACTAACCAACGACGAATAGAAATAACTGAAGTAATGTTTTGTCAACAAACTACCAGACTGATTAGTGATTTATATTTTATTATTTACTCGATTTGGTGAATTGATTCTCATAATTTTGGTATAAAGTCTGTTTATAAATAACACCGAAAGAGATAATTGGTGATAATGAATGAACATTGGAAAACATTTATTCTATGTTATGGAATAACTGTAAATAGGACAATAATTATTCACTGAATCAGTTCTGATGTTATTAATCCCATTTTGTGCATAACTGAATTGAAAATGTAGAAGAGTTGACCAATACTGGAAGGTATCTCCCGAAACTAGCTGCCCAAATAAGTTTATTATGAAATGTTAAGTAGCATATCTACAAAAGTGCAATAAGTTTAATGATATAGCGAATATTCCTGTAAACGTCTAAATTATTTAGAAAAGCAACAGATGCTCACTTTTACTACACTTTTTCAGAAACCTGACATTATCAAGTACACTTCACCTGATAACTACACAAGGAATGAAAACATCACATATTTTTATGTTAGTAGAAATTTATCCATTACATAATTCTTCTTTTTCTTCCAACTATCCACTGATAATCAATGGTCATTTTAAATTTAATTACAATTTCAACTGTTCCGGTTATTATATTAGTTGAAATGAAATGATTTTATGAGAAGTGGTGTTTGATTTTGCTGTTCTTACTCATTAGAGATTGATCTCAGTTCGGTAACACTGAAGAACGAGGGACACTGGACTACTACCTCGTCTTGGCATAGGACTAAGTTGAATGCACCCCACCAGGAAATCAAGGCCGGGACGATCAAATCTAGTGATGAACGCTTGACTATTGGGACCACTGGGCCGACTGATATCCTACGGCAGAATTCTGATTTCAACCAACTATATTAGTTTATTTCCTGCTAATAAGCTTAAACCTTAGAATAGAGCAATAAATTCATATTTTACCCAATAAACATTGTTTTTCATGTATTATTTCATCGCATCAAGGGAACCAATTGTATGAAACATTGTTTAGTTGTTGCATTACTTTTTAGAAACTGATTTATTATTTGAAAGTTGTATTCATCACAAGTTCAGATCAGCTGATGAACTACTTAAAATGATAATTAACTGCTTGGACAATAAATATGAACCTCAGTAGAAAAGCTACTGTCGCACACTTTACAACTATGGTAATAATAACAGAGACTGACCAGCTTCATTTCATAACAAATCAACGGGAAGATACAAGTTCAACCTAATTACATATGCGTCAGTTGCACAAGTATGAATGTCTGGACTCAGTAATCTAGTAGTAAACACAGTAGCGTTTGGCATGAACTAGAGTAGATTCGAGTTCCGAAGTAAACATCAATACTGGAATGCAAATACATCCATCTGATGAGTTCAAAATAGGGCCAAACGTGAGTCCTGGATCCCATTTATCGGTCACAATCCAACTTAAACATTTCTTGTGATTTATAGCTATATCGTGGTAATCCGCTCAGGATGTACATATAACAACACAGATTGATTAGTTTAAGTCCATAACAAATTAAGGGAAAGATACAAGTTCATCTTAATAATAATTATTATGGACTTGTTGAAGTTAGAAATATAAACTACTGAATGTAAAAACAATAATTTGAAGTTTAATCACTTTTCTCAACCAAACATTTTAAATCTACTCTCTCGTTAAGTAGTAGGTATACACTATCAAGAAGTTCCATAATAAAATGAAACAGTTATCCATTGCTTCCTGGTTTACAGTACTTCTCTAACTAAAGACCTTCCATATGAAATTAAAAAACTGTATAATTCATCACTTCAAATGAATTATCATTTAAACATTCTATCATTTTAAGGTATATGTCATTATTACCGAATATTTTCTAAAAGAAAGAATTACCATAGATGTAAGTAACATACATTTTAAATAAATCATTTATTTTCCTGTATTGTTTTCTTTTGTTTTTCTTTTTGAAGAATATCCGAACATTATATCAGGGTACAAAAAAGGAAAATAAGTTTGATGTAAAAAGTGAAAGTAGACAACAAAAAAAAACAACGGAAATGAATATTTTCTGGTAGTAAGTGAGGTGGAGTAGGTGGTAGGGATGGTGTAAAAAGGAGGTAGAAGAAAGGAAAATTGGTTCATTGTCATAAATATTTCGGTGATTATTATTTTTTGAAGGTAGAGAGAAAAAAAATTGGTAAGAATACTATGAATAGATTATTGTGCATAGTAATATCAGTATGTTTTAACTTACTCACATGTATAACTTCTTTATGTTCATTTACACATAGACACTCACGTACATATTTTTTTTAACCCCGACTCAGCTTTTCATTCTTTTCCTGATACTGTGCGAAAATGTATAACGGAATGCTCTTCTATCTTATTCCGGAACTGAAATATACCAAAATGATATGGTATACAACAGAAGAAGAAGAAGAAGACAGATTACACATTTGAAACCTTGACAAGATTCTTCCTGACCTCACTTAATGTAGAGTATGTCATTTGTTTTACTTCAGAAAATTTAATCGTCTGTTTGTTGAATTGATTGTAACTGGTTAATGTAGAAATGAAAGAAAATATTTATATAGTGTTCTATTTTTTTTAATATTTTGAAAATGTTAGAAAGTTTTGTATTTTTGATTCGAATACTGTTAATAAAAGAATATAGTGGTAGTAGATTCCGCAATAAATCACTATTGCTAGGTAGAAGATTTCATTAGTAATGTCTCAGACATGTTCTGGAGTGAGATAGTTACTATCAATGGCAATTGATGGTCGTTGCGCTATTTCACAAATCAGTGGAAGCGGGAAGAGGGTTAGACATTCGTCAACCTGAAGCCCCTGGGGCGGAATCTAGGGTGCACACTTCTGAGGTGACCTATACAAGGACGAAACAACTGTCCGGTGATCCTTTGATTTCCGCTGACACCCTACCTACACCAATATGTGACGAATTCAATCAAGTAAACTTAATTCAGCTGAGTAGGTTCCGTTTCCAATGACCCTAAGGATTTTGCAGAGAGGTCAGTTGTAAGAAGAAAGAAGTCAACAAGCGTATATGTAAAATAACATTAAAGTTGAATAACGCACATTTATTTTGTAGCTGATTGTAAGCAATTTCCTATAATATATATACTTGTTAGTGCATTACATAAGGATAGGGAATCAAAATAAATGTGCAGGAAATGATTAAACAAGTGTTAACAATAACTAATCAGATTCAACATCGACAAAGCGTACTACACATTCTCTGTGGGGAAAATTTCATACCTCACTTCTGTCAGAAGTTTAAGCCGATACTATCAACTAGAATGACGATGGAAGCTCCACAAATAAACTATCCGGTTCAGAAAATGCAGTTTAAGCAAAAGTTTCGCATAGTAACTAGTAACTGCAATACTTTGGACGGTGTAGTTAGATTCTCAACAGTAAGAAGCCAAGACGCAATAATCATGATTACTGAACAATTCCTTGTGTTTATACTGAATACTTAATCTTTACATGGATAAATCGAAAAATTGAAGGAATCGAAAAGTAGTTTAGGAGAACTAGAACGAAATCCTTCTCCTTCGACTGTAAGTAAGTATCTATATCAGTAATAAGTATTTATGATTTCATTATAATTGTTTACAGTATGAAACTGATTACACAATAGGATAATGTCTTTTATTGATTATTCTCTTTCATATATTTTTTCGGTACTATAAACCATATATTGCTAACAACCAGCGAACTGATGATTATATATATTAACACTTGACTGATGTCTCACAAATCCAATCGATCGATATGAGTTGCAAGCTTCGAGTAAAGCCATTTGCTTTCTAACTTTTTTTTGAAACGAAAAAATTCGTCTTTTCAATAAGTCAGTCATAAGTACTATTTGCTTGTATTCGTCACAGATTGATGTTAGTTGTGTGCCACTGATAACCAAGGGGGCACTAGACAGCTATTTCATCCTAGTATGGGACTCTTCAGAAATAGTACGCCTTCGAGTCTCTCTCCTTCAAGAATTATAACATATGAACTTCATATCCCACAGCGAACACTTAATCATCTGCACCATTGAGATAATTTCAAATGGCATAGTTTTCACTTCCATCGACTTGCAATGTAGCTCGACGATTATTCATTTCCAATGACTCCCAACCTGTTTGGACTCCACCAGTCACAACTTCCTTATGGACTTCAAAAATGTTTTGATGCTTATCACTCGTTAGCCGATTATTATAACTGAATCGGCGTGGTTTTGTGGGAATAGGTATTAAGTTTAGTTGATTGGTCTTGACAAGGATTGATATTTTCCTTAGGTACCACTGAAAAACAGAGGACACTGGATAGTGGTACGTAATTAACAATAATATGACGAATTCAATCAATTAAACTGTATACCTATTTCCAAGACACCGCCTAGCTGCAAATTTTAAGAGTTAAACTTGGTTGTATTAAGTTCGTGTCACATATCAAGAAAATGTCATGAAGTGAAACCACTGAAGATCTTTAAATTGTTTAGCCGGAGATTTTTTAGAATATGTTCCTGAAATCGAAAATAAGTCCTTCTACCTGTTTTACGCTTTTTCACTCTTAATACAGAACTTAGAGAGTTCAAAGTTGTCCCTATTCTTTTCAATACTCACTAGGTATTGCATTTCTGGGACTGTCAATTATTACTTTGTTCATTAACTGAATGACTGCTGTATAACGACATATAATCCTCATTAAATATTTCATTTTGTATCCTTAATTTGACAATATTTCTTTTCTCTTCAACCAGGTTGTGTTAAATTGGACACATTCATATAGTAGATAGTTGCATACAACTTTAGATGATTGAAACGGAATCTTTGATAAAGGTACACTTTAATATACAACACTCACTTATTGGATGAGTGAATGAATGGATGAAAATAAACTGAAGTTTTAAATAAAGAAAGAACAACAATCATATCAGAATAATCAATTGAATTCATTTTCCACATGTTTACTGATCATTTTCTTACAACCTGGAAACTATAGTAATCATGCGTCAAATTCATGATGTATATTTTATGCCATGTTAATGGAGAACTACAAGAAAGAGAATAAAGGAATATGGTGAGAATGTAAAAACGTCCAAAACGAATGAATACATATAACTTACTTACTTACGCCTGTTACCCCTCTCGGAGGAGCATAGGCCGCTCACCAGTCTTCTCCATTCAACTCTGTCCTCAGCAATCCTTTCCAGCTGTCTCCAGTTACTGTTCATCCTTCTAATGTCTGTTTCCAGTTCTCAACGCAGGGTGTTCTTTGGCCTTCCTCTTTCCCGTTTTCCAACAGGATTCCAAGTTAGTGCTTGTCTGGTGATACAGTCTGATGATTTCCGCAGTGTATGTCCTATCCATTTCCAACGTCGTTTCCTGATTTCCTCTTCAGCTGGAAGCTGATTTGTTCTTTTCCAAAGTAGGCTGTTGTTGATGGTTTTCGGCCAACAGACATTCAATATTCTACGTAGGCAGTTGTTGATAAATACCTGTACTCTCCTGAGGATGTTTGCAGTAGTTCTCCACGTTTCAGCTCCATACAGAAGAATTGACTTGACGTTCGAATTGAAGAGTCTAACTTTGAGATTGGTAGACAGTTGTTTGGAGTCCCATACATTTTTCAACTGTAGGAATGCTGCCCTTGCTTTGCCGATCCTTGCCCTTACATCTGCATCGGATCCTCCTTGTTCATCGATGATGCTCCCCAGGTATGTAAAGGTATTCACTTCTTCCAGAGTTTCACCATCAAGTTCAATTAGGTCCGTGCTCTCGGTGTTGAATTTGAGGATCTTGCTCTTTCCCTTATGTATGTTCAGGCCTATTGATGCTGAGGTTGCTGCTACTTTGGTTGTCTTCACTTGCATTTGCTGTTGTGTATGGGATAGAAGTGCTAGATCATCCGCGAAGTCCAGATCATCAAGTTGCATCCTACTTGTCCATTGAATCCCGTGCTTCTCCTCAGATGTAGAGGTTTTCATGATCCAATCGACCGCTAGGAGGAAGAGGAAGGGCGAGAGCAGACAGCCTTGTCTGACACCGGTTCTTACTGAGAATGCATTTGTCAGCTGTCCTCCATGCACAATTTTGCACTGTAGTCCGTCGTAAGAATTCTGGATGATGTTGACGAGTTTCTCTGGTATACCGGAGTGTCGAAGAAGTTTCCACAATGATCTCCTGTCTACGCTGTCGAACGCCTTCTCATAGTCGATGAAGTTGATGTACAATGACGAGTTCCATTCAATTGATTGTTCAACGATGATGCGTAGTGTTGCAATTTGGTCTGTGCATGACCGATCCTTACGGAAACCAGCCTGTTGATCTCGAAGTTGAGCATCCACTGAATCTTTCATTCTGTTCAACAACACTCTGTTGAAGACTTTCCCTGGTACTGACAATAGTGTGATTCCTCTGTAGTTCTCGCATTTGCTCAAATCTCCTTTCTTTGGTATCTTGATAAGGTATCCTTCTTTCCAGTCTGCCGGCACCTGTTCTTCCTCCCAGATCCTCTTGAATAAAACGTGGAGCATCCTCGCCATTATGTCTATATCTGACTTAAGTGCTTCGGCTGGTATATTGTCAGGTCCTGCTGCTTTCCCACTTTTGATCTGTCTGATAGCTATCTTGATTTCTTCCATCGTTGGTGGATTGACATCAATCGGGAGGTCTGTAGATGCTGCTTCGATGTGTGGTGGGTTTGGTGGAGCTGGTCTATTCAAGAGTTCCTCGAAATGTTCTACCCATCTGTCTCTTTGTTCTTGAATCTCGGTGATTAGCTTGCCTCCTTTGTTCCTGACCGGTCGCTCTGGTTTACTATATTTACCTGCCAGCTTCTTCGTTGTGTCGTATAGCTGTTTCATATTTCCTTCTCTTGCAGCTTTTTCCGCTGTTGTTGCAAGGCCTTCGATATACTTCCGTTTGTCGGCTCGAATACTCTTCTTTACCTGTTTATTTGCTTCTGTGTATTCATTTTGTGCCTTGATTTTTTCTGCTCTAGTTCGGCTGTTGTTGATTTCTGCCTTCTTGTTCCTCCTTTGTTGAATTTTGCTCAGGGTCTCTGTGGAAATCCATTCCTTATGATGGTAGTTCTTGCAGCCCAGAGCCTCTTGACAAGTTGAAGTTAGTGCCTCTTTGATTCCTTTCCAGTTGTCCTCCATAGTGGTTTCTTCCTCAGTTCAGCAGATCTTGTAAGGCTTGGAACCTGTTGTTGAGAATTATTTTGAATTCATTGAGTTTGTCAGTATCCCGAAGAGAGGCTGTATTGAACCGTTTTAATGCTGTTGCTCCAGTTATCCATTGCTTCTTTAGCTTCAGCTTCATTTTGGCAACCACTAGGTGGTGGTCTGAAGCTACATCAGCTCCTCTCCTGGTTCTCACATCTTCCATTGATCTTCTGAATTTTTTATTGATGCATATATGATCAATTTGATTCTCTGTACTATGATCTGGTGAGATCCATGTAGCCTTGTGTATGCGTTTGTGGGGGAATATTGTACCACCTATAACCATTTTGTTGAAAGCGCAAAGATTTGTAAATCTTTCACCATTTTCATTTCTTTCCCCCAGTCCTTGTCGTCCCATGATGTCTTCGTAACCGGTGTTGTCCATTCCGACTTTGGCATTTAGGTCCCCCATCAGGATTGTCAGATCCTTTCCTGGACACTTCGCTATAATTGACTGAAGCCTATCATAAAACTGATCTTTGTCCTCGTCGTTGCCGTCGTTGGTGGGTGCATAACACTGGATGATATTCATTGTAATCCCCTTCTTCATTGTCTTAAAGGATGCTTTGATGATCCTGGGTCCATGTGGTTCCCATCCTACAAGTGAATTGCGCGCTTTCTTAGACAGCATCAGAGCAACTCCTTGGGTGTGTGGGGCATTTTCCTCTTCGTGCCCGGAATATAGTAGCACTTCTCCCGTGGCTAATGTTTTCTGTCCAGTTTCAGTCCAATGCGTTTCGCTGATCCCGAGCACAGTTAAATTGTATCTCTTCATTTCTGTTGCTATCTGGCTGATCTTCCCTGTCTCCCACATTGTCCGAACATTCCATGTACCTATAAAAATTTTTGCTCTGGTCGTTAGAAGGGGTGGCATCGGCCTCATGACTTCCGAAGAATCTCGGCTTTCATCATGAAGCGTCATATAGGTTCCTTCTACTTCCAGGGCAGAGTTTAAATGGTTAGGTTTGTTTATTCTGGTTAGCGTTTTTTTAGCAAACTTGAGTTTTATGGGATAGGGGTGCTAGCCCTATGCCCAACCCTCCTCCTTTACCCGGGCTTGGGACCGGCAACAACCCTAGAAGAGCTGCGGGCGGAGTTGAATACATATAAATCATAGAGAAAATTCTAGAAGAATCGACACGAAAACACACATCAAAAATGGAAATTTAAGTAGTAAGTTATGTAATTTCAATTGTAAAGGGCATACATTCCACAGAGTAACGATGATTTGTGCTCAAAAAATAATCATATAAAATTTTTCAGTACTAAAGTTACTACGGGTAACACTAAACTGACAGTTATAATCTTTTGAATATGTAAGTTCTGTTTGATTACTGTGACTTCCATGAAACCCAGTAAATTAAACATGTTTCGAGTGTTACTTATTCTGTATTATTTTAATAGATCAATCTTCTATCCACTATCAAACAAATTATGAATAATGTCACCAATGAAAATATATTGGGGTTTTATAGTCAGTTGTTATGGTATATTCTCAACGATGTAAGCTCTTTGGGGCAAGGTGATAAGCTAAAAGTTTGGATAAGGTATCCTTAGTAATAAATTAAAGTTATTTTGGATAACCCTAACAAATGAAAGTCATGAATTTGATGGTACTTGGATGCAATACTTCTTACTTTCAGCTAACTATATAATAAGTCATATTGGGATAATGTTATATTATTATTTGTGTAAATCACATTAGAAATTGTAATGGGGTGTTGCAGAGATTATTGAATTTGAATTTGATATCATGAACTGGTCTGAGTTAGACAGTCGTTGGGAGCCGTTTCTATTTGTATGACGGTAGGCAATAACCATAAGGTCTGCGGGTTCTGAGTTGGATTCTCTAGTAGGGTTGTGAATATGCACTGTTGAAGAGTTACGTATGAGAATGAAACAGCTGTCTAACTTAGACCAAATTCATATTATAAGTTATTAATAAAACATACTTTCCATCTTTATTTCTTTTCTGAGTCACATGGTTACATTTCTTTCCCTTAACACATCAAATTCAACCCAAGATGATTAATTTCTAATCTTACATATGGATTTATGTGTACATATACATATTTCATGTCTTATAAGTAAAACAAAGATGTATTCTCTTCTTTTTCTTTTTTTTTCTTTTCTTCTTGTTCCATTTTCAACATTCTTAATCTTAGCTGGATCAAAATGTCATTTTACTCATTCTACATAGATATGATTTTATAAGACTTTTTGTAAACACGTGAACAACAACTTTGTAGCATTACATAACATGACATTAAACATAAGCATTAATATATACAAACAACTATGCATTTAGTTTCTTTTGTAACATACACCCCCCTCCCCAATAAAAAAAAGACTAAAATTATCACAAGAAGTGTGTATAGGCTTAAATAATTTGATGATCAGTAATGAGAGTGATGACGATTCATGTTTCTCTAGTATATCTATGCGGTCATATACAGATATATATATATCTGTATATATATATATATATATATATATATATATATATATATCTGTATATGATGTATATATATATATATATATACATCATATATTGGTCAGTCTGTTATCTAATTAGCCTTAAATCCTATTAATACTTAACTAGTTTGAAATAGGCTAAACATTTTTAAATTTATCAGTTTTATTCCACTTCTCCACACCCCCCCCCACCTTCTTCCATTTTGTTTTCTTCATTTTATTGTCATTCTTAGTTAAAATGAAAAAGAAAATTGGCGTTAACAGAATAAAACTTTATGGAACAACGACCGTGTATCGATTTGATGATGAAAGTTGAGAGGATTTATGAAGAATGAGTAAATTTGAAGAGAAGTAAAGGTTGGAAATGAAATAACTTTTGTTTATTTTGTTTATCTTTTTTTTCGAGATTCTCTTCTATTTTATTCTTTTTTTCTCTTTTTTTTGTTTGTTTAACATTTTTACTAGAATTAGTTTTATGTAGCTGCCTTCCTCTTCACTTGTTAGTTGAGAATTAGTAATAATCCTTAATGGTGATGACGATGATTAGAAAGAATCTTAACGAATTATTCGGGTTACGAGGGGAGGGGTAGGTTCGGTATGTGTAGGTGGTAGGAAGAATGCAAATGAAGTAAATTTCATCTGAGGCATTAGATAGTGCGGATGTGTTGTTGATGAGTCATTCGTTTTTATCCATTTAAAGCGGAATTCCTCTTTTTCATTTCTGTTGCTATCAACAAGAATAATTTTTAAAAAAAATAAATCTCTAATTTAAAAGTAATTCCTCACATGAACTAATGTTACTAAGATACATTAGATAACTTATTCACTATACACTGGGGAATTCTCAACAATGAGTATTCATGACCTTGTTATTGAACTGAACCTAGGATATTTAGGTGTCAGTTTGTTTATGGTATGCTAGAGTGGGTACCTAGAGTTATCAATGAGAGTCTGTTACACAGCTTCTTACATGATTAAACACAATACTATCATTATTAGATATTGATTTTAGAATTTTAATTAAAGTTAGTTAGTATCGTAATCTGAGACAAGAATTTCATGCTCTTTGAGATATTTCAGCTAGATGTCTTTGAGTTTTAGTTCTAATGATCTCACCGAGACTCGAATTTCTTACTTCAAACATTGATAAGTTTTTCACTGGACTATTGGGTTTGGACATCCATTTACTTGTGTAACGAATATGAAGTTAGTGTAACCAGGCATTGAGCTTTTGACGTACATATTTCAAGTGAGATTAATCAGTTGCAGCTCAAAACATCATCAACAAGAAGATGTAAACCCTGACAAATGATTATATAAAATGTGGAAAGCAAACGATTTGAGGATACTGTCAAAGCAAATTCATGTCAGATTTAAGTGTTTACCACGTTCGAATATGAATTCAAGGAATCCATATGAATAAGTGAATGTTGTCAACTCTTAACGTTGTTTTTATCCGCCTGGTTTTCTAAGTTTTATGTATTACGAGTGTATCTCATTCTATTTTATAATTTGAGTTATGTAACGAATTTACATAAAATATTACTTCTGGTTAACTTAATGAAATATAAGTAACTAAAATATGTTTACTGTTTAACGGAACAATTGTACGGAATAAAATTGAAACTGACGAAAATAAACGCTATTCGATATATAAATGTATATAGTTCGAAATACGATAAATGACTTTGAAATGGTAAAGAATATTTGTAGTTCAGGAGGATGATTTTCATTATACTACGTGCTGTAATCTTAATGGGTTCATTCCAGAACTTTCATCGTCATTCTAGCAGAATGTCTTGATCTTAGATTTTGTTCTATCTATCACTTGTTGCAAGTTGTGTCTATAACATTGATGGGATTGTGATTCAAAGTGGCTTCGAAAATGAAAGACATTCCCAACAAACCTGATCACAGTTGATTCCTTGACGTGAGGACAGGGCTTGTACATTGTGATGGTATATTGGTGGGAACACTCATTCCTTTAAGTTATGTCACAGAAACTAAGTCTGTTAGATAGTATCAAGACTAAAAGCAGTATAGTCATGTTTTATAGGAGTATTCTTACTACCACCTGCACAGAAAATTGTTGGCAGTAAACAGTTTCTCCCAAATAACCAGTATTACAACTATTTCGCCTTCTCATATCATAGGGAATAAGTTTAAAAGACTAACCCTGGAATTACATACCTCATTTTACTGGGTGAGTTTCTGCCTCCAGGAGTTGCACTTTCGTGAGCAAAACGAAATCACATCATGACTTACAAAAAGGACTTACGTGACAGGATTCAAACATTTGTCCTCTGAGGTTTCCGATAAGACTACCAAGTAGTTAAAACAACATCTAATCCAGTTTCTTTCAAAGGATTCAAGAGTTCTTTGACAAAAACCATTTACCGCGATTAAATTTTATTTCTAAATTATTCTCAAGTTTCATTTTCATGAGTTGCAATCATTCGTTAAATGATAGGGATTTCGCGTCTAAAACAGATTCTTTTTCGATAATTTTGTGTTCTCTGAGTTGAATGATCCACTTGTAAATCTTTCATTGTTGTCAAGTAGAAGTACTTCCAAAACACCCGATGGCAGTCAATATCAACTCATTAAAAACTAACTTCTGGAAGTAATTCCAGGAGTTCTATTGAGTAAACGTGACCAGTGGTATTTAATCATGTTGGGTTACTAACAGAAATACTTCTGTTCGATGATGTTATTTAGAACAACAATCATGCTTTACAAATAAAACTATCTTTCTGACATTATCCAACAATGCATGAAAGAATCATTCATGTAGGACTAAAATAATCCTTATTACATTATCATTAGTCAAGAAATAGTCCCAAAACCCATGTAGGAAGCATAAACACTTTTGGAAGAAACCTCACAGACCAGAGTTATAATTCATAATGTGAGCAAAAATAATTCATTCATTCTTAACTTTAACTATCAAATATGTCTTCTCATATCATTATGTCATATTCATCGACTTTTTCCGTATTACTCCATTTGTATCCTTCATGTATAGAAAACCTTCCTCTTTGATAAGTAGAATAATGATATTATTTGCATGGATAGAGAAATGTATATGGTCAAGTTAAGGTTATATAATCGATACATTTATTTCACTCATATCTTTATTATAGGATATTACTGATTCATTTGAATATCTATCTGACTAGTGTCATTTCCATAGAGTAATGGAAGTGTTCATTTGCCGAAAATCATTGAACCGTATATCTGTCAAGGGAATAATAAATATTTCTCTAAGTGTTATGTTATGTTACCTTCTTGCTTAAACATATTTCCACATGTTAAAGTGTATTTGTGTATGTATGTGAATGTGTGAGTTTATTGATGAGACATACAGAACTGAGTAATACATTATACTTGAATATAAATAGATTCATTTTAATAAATAATAATCAAATAAATAAACAAATAAATATTATTTTGGTATATACTACTGACTAATAAAAGTAATAATTTAATGCATAACGTATTTGATTAGATTGTGCACGGATGTATGCCGTTGTAACTTCTGTAATAAGTCCACTATATGTATCTATCAATATATATATATATATATATATATATATATATATATATGCATCTATATGATGGATAAAGAGACATTCGAAACTTCGTTTATTTTTCTTGATAAAACAAAAGCATTCATCATTGATCAACAATCCATATAGAAATGAAATTTCTTGAACAATAGTTTTGTTTAGGTAATAGAGGAAAGTGAACATAAATATAACCTAGATAAGTAATATTGTTATTCTCGGTTATTTTGCATAGTTGGTTTCATGAACTACAATTAACTAGAATGCCATGGTAACTAGCATATTAGATTCATTCTACTATTGAAACACATTGATACATCAGTTTGGAAATTGTTTCACAGTTTCCAGAGATCTACTGTTGAGTCTTCAATAGATAACGAAAGGTGGAAAGTCTGAAGAATATTTTGTTTCTAAGATTAATTTATATGCATAAAATTAGGATATTTACGAGTTTATGAGTTTATTATAAGGTTCTAGAATCTTTTGAAAAAATTGTCAAGATTAGTAATTATGAAATAGAATATTGACAATGTAATTTGTAATTAGACAACATTCTTTCGAAGTAATTCTAGAATATTGATTAATTAAAGCATTCTAATTATTATCCAGTTCTCTTATGATTTACCGTCAGCTTCCATTGTTTCTTAAATGTGGTTACTAACTTACTTACAATGAAATTGGAACAAAGGACTTTCAGGTTTCGTAAGAACCACAATTAATTCAGATTATGGAATTAACATTAAAAAAGCTGCAAATTTGACTTTATCCAATTTTTGTGACATATCGTGAATATTTCACAGGGTATTTAATCTGCCTTTTGCAGTGTATCTCAGAATATATGGCCTGAGTGAAGTGTATAAAGATCCATTGGGAATCCATGATCCGGGAGCTCATGTGGCGAATGTAAGCCAGAATAAAATACTTCTTCGTACATAATGAGATTATTAATTGTAAATCACCCGACATCATTCTACTGTTAAAACTATCTCCAACTGTGTAACATTATATAAACTTGAATAAAGTTCAAGGCATCATTCTTGGTCCCAGTGAACTTAGGCCGCAGTGAGATACATTTATAATCATTGGCATTGGATGACAGTATCCTAATATTACGAATAAACCGAAGTGAGGAATATTAATTACTGAATGCCTACTCAATGGTTTGAAGGTAGAGGCTCGCTTCAGTTCCTTGGATTACTAAAATTATCTCCTAGCATAGCCTTGGTTGCGACCAAGGTTGCTTATTGTAGAGAAGTTTCATCATAGTACGAAATAGATAATAAGTAGCTCATATTTTTTATTGGTTGCTGAGCTACAAATAGTCTGTAATGTATAACATCAATTAAACAATTTCCATAGGCATCTCAACGCACAAATATTTTGCATATCCATAATCCGCAGAAATGTATTAATGCTCCCGTACCTGCTGAAATATTTTATTGATCGAAAATAACCGATTATAAAATGTTTTTCTCTCTCCATATATATATATATATATATATATATATATATATATATATATATATATCTTGAAATTCAGCAAAAGATATAGTACATCATATTACTAAAATACGTGATGTGTTTATCATATGATCCAGTTTTCATCAAGAAATCAAGTAAGCACCGAGTGATGAACTGTGATACTGATTTTATACCCAACTAACCTGAGGAAAATACAGAATCATAGGTCCGCACAACTGAGGGGTCCTGGACTAAGAAGAAACAGCTATCCAGTGCTCACTGGTTTTCGTTAATATCCAACTAATCTCAATTTGTGAGGAATACAATCAATTGAAATAATTCTTAGTCTAATAACACTCATTCACCTTGCTAATCGTTAATAGAGGATGGAATCTTTCACATAGTTATATCAGTTAGTTTTACTAAGTATAATTACTTCATTTTATTGAATACCGGATAATTTGAGTTACTCAGTTAATGTAACACTCTGTAGTTGTTGTTTAAGAGTTGAGAGTCTACAATTTGAGTCATTTAAATATGTTGACTAAGCAAATTTCAAGTAGTTCGTATATACACTCTTTAAATGGACTGGTTTATCCTCTGTGGTTTATTTCTGTACTTTTCTCAGGTTAGTTGGGTATAAAATCAGTATCAAAGTTCATCACTCGGTGCTTACTTGATTTCTTGATGAAAACTGGATCATATGATAAACACATCACGTATTTTAGTAATATGATGTACTATATCTTTTGCTGAATTTCAAGAAATATATATTTAATGGTGTGACTTTGAATCATGTGGCAAATAAGTTGCATTTACTCTTTACCACTCCCCCCTTCCCGAAGATTGCACATACGTCTTGATAAGGAGTAAAAAATAACACGGAACCTACCGATAACCTCCAGCCGGTCTGACATTTTGTCTTCTCTACGATATTGATTATTTATTTTCCTTAGTGTCGTTTCATTTCGAAATATCTTCATTATGACTAGTCTTCCTCACTGTCATTAATGCTAATAAGATGGTTTCCCCATTTAATTATTTAGTCCACCTCCGAACACAATTCACAAGGTTCTAAACAATTGGTTATCTGAATCCTAAACAAAATCTATTTTCATTGGTTAACAAAAGCTGTTGTCATTAACTGTTTGAAATATCTTCCTAATATGATCATCTTTGCAGTTGAATATGTACATTTGAAATTATGACAATATTCACCTTCGTCAGTTTCCTCCTGAATAACTGGGATATTTGGTATCTATTCCATCACGGAGTAACAAGATGATAGGTATGCCTTGGTAGCTAGTTTCAGGAATTTATGTCAGGTGCCTAAAACTACTTATCATCAACATTGTTGTTCTGTTAACTCTGAGTGAGTGTGGAATCATCTGATTTCAATCTATTAGTTAAGTGTATTGTTTCTACCTTTCAGTATTTGAGATAAATATACGCCGTAACTTTGTGATAATTTTCCTTAAGTCATGAATCTATTACAGCACAAAATAATATTATTTTAAATGCCCACTCTGTTGTAACTCAAACCATCTAGCTGGAAGAACATAACGCCACTGTCTGTTGTCGAACGGCAGCAAACCTTTCACTTTCATTAGGATGAATTTGTGTATCCCCATTGATTTGTTATAGACTGAAGCTGGTCAGTCTCTGTTGCTATATGTGCATCCTGAGCGGATTGCCACTTCTGAATGATCGCTATATCGAGACAAATTCATCTTAATACCAATGCGCCCATTGTACAAGTGTGACTGTCTGGACTCAGTAGTCTAGTAGTAAACTCAGTGATATTTAGCACGAAATAGACTAGTTCCGGATCCCATTGTGAATATCAATATTGGGATGCAGATACATTCAGCTGACAAGTCCAAAATAGGGCGGAACGTGAGTCCTGGATTCCACTTGCCAGTCACAATTCAACTTAAATAATACTTTCAATTTCATATTTTCCTGATATGAATAATAATGAATTCTGTCCCTACGTCTCGAATAAGTGGGATGTTAACTAATAAAAGACTCAAAAGGAAACATCGGTGTTGTTATCATATGTTACCTTTTGCCTATTATATGGATACTGAGAAACGAGTAAAGTGAAATTCATGTATCTCACATATGATGGATAAACATAATTGATGAAACAGCTAGAATAGTAAAGAGCATTCATAAATGATGATAGTCAGATACTAAAGTGTAGAAATATAGAATACTTCTTTCTACTTATTCGTCACATAAGGATCTTGGTTGCATACCATTCAACATTGCTCAGCCATGACCCTATCAAGGAACTGAATCGAAAATTTTCTAGTAATGTGGTAATCACTTAACAATTAGTCCGACTTGATCAGCAGGATTTTAATGGTGGAATTTATACTTAATCAATTTATGATATAAAGCCACGATCACTTCATGTCATTAGTGATAACCAACCCGATTTTGACACAAATAAACTAGAACATAAGAGATATCTTCAAGTTAGTTACTAGTAAGTTTACACAGTTTCATGTACAACAGAATGAAAACCGACCTCCCGTAAAACAACATCAATTTGTAAAAATGTATTATTACGTAATTACAATATGGATGCATGTTAAACATAAATTTGTTGATAAGAATTCCGTACAATAATAATAATTACATTTTAATTCTGGTCTAAGGGGTGGGGGGAGGGTAAGTGTTCTGCATAAAGATAGAAAGCCCTGCATTCAAACGATAGTTACAACATGATTATACACAGATGAAGTGTCTTATTACTAAGATGTACACTATTACATTATATTTATTGGTTAACTAACCCAGACTAATTCATAGTCGTCATAATGAAATTCAGTTAGCTCTACAACACTTCTATCATAAAGTTTTCTATGTCAATGAATAAAAGTGTTATTATTAAATATCACTGCTTCATAATACCACTTGTCTGCATAAATATTTAAGACTGTTCAATAAACATGAATCATGTAATTCTACAACAATAAATGGAGACAATCATCACATAAATGATATTGTTTACATTAATTACATCTCATTTTATACTTGACTATATTGTCTCCTATGAAGATATTCAATAGTATTATGAATATCTACGTATATTGGCTGACTTGATCTATTCAATTTCTTCAATTCTTTATGAACAATAAAGCAATAATAAGAAAAAAGTTTCATCTATGAAATGAAACATTTATCTTCTTCTTTATTTTTGGGGGGGGGAGGGGGGGTTTTGTGTATTAGAAATTATGAATTACTCTTGTAAAGGAGAAAGTAAGAACAACAACAAAAAATGTAGAAAGGCATAAAAGTTCGTTGATGATCATGTCTATTTTCTGTGGTTTCTTTACATAAAATGAGGCTAAGAGAGAAAGGAATTGCTTTATTTATTTATTAAGAAAGAATGTATATATATATATATGGGTAGAAAGTTTGTGACAGTGGTGGAGGTAGAATTGGTTTTTCATAGTCTTTAATTAATAAACAAGTAAACAATCACTTCATCATCACCATTGTTATTACTGTTAATGTTTTCTGTTGAGTTTACTTTACACAATATGGTAAAATAGCCACATCTAACAGCTGGTTATTATTATTAATAATAATAACACTATATCTATTGTACTTATTCATATGATTACTGATGATTAATTGAGGGTATGGTGATAACATATGTGTTAATAATTCCCTCCCTGGCCCCTACCTCTCACTCGCCCTAAGAATATAAGCCAATGAAATGACAGAAACAATGGAACTGATTTATGGGTAGTAGAAATTAATTATCCAACCAGTTTTATGTATAGTGTCTTTTATGTATTGTCATGTCAGATGTTTCTACTGGACAGATTCATAATGATATAGAAGTGTCTATGATGTGGACAGATAGATTTATTAATATTGTATACTAAACATGATAAAATTGACTAGGATAATAATTCTATTACACGAACATATAAATAGTTTCATTCTAATATTACACCTAACTCCTTGTATACTTTGCATTTTTTGTTAATTAGGAATATTTCATTCTAAGTATATAAATCTCTCTACGTTATCACAGTGGGCCACAAAATCTGGAAAACTAAACTGATTTTAGACTTGGACGAGGATGTAATGACTACATATTCGCTCTGCATCTATTCCAAGAATATAGGCACTCGTACTATCGTCTGACAATAGCAGTATTCCTTGACCTGAAAGCAACTTTTTACTACACAGATCAAGCTGTTCTATGGCATTGTTTGTCATTAAAAGGCATATCACTAAAGTAAATAGACTTTATCAAAACCCTTTACTTTAACACCACTGGTGGAGTTAGAGCTTATGGCGAACTGTTATTAAATTGTCAACTTTAAATGGTGTTAGTTCAGCATTGCTGCCTTATCACTCCTTTAATTTAATTACATTATAGATGTCTCTCTAAAAGTTACACTTTGTTCATTTAACCCCTCAGGAATCTATGCCCTTCTTGGAAGCCCACTTTCGACTTGGAATACACAGACGATATAGTCCTACCCGGTGAAGACGCTGACAGTATGCACAATCACCTGATCACTTTGAGTACAACGCATTTATATTCGAAATTCGTTTCTTTCCTTCAAAATGTAAAATGTTGCCCAGAACTAGTTTGCATTACCGCCTAGATCGATAACAGGGAATGAAGTAGTTGGGTACGTTAACCACCTCACTAATCTCAGAAGTTTCATCAGCCCAGGTGAGTTGGTGTCTGACAAAATCCCAGCCCGGATTCAGAAAGCCAGCTCGGCTTCTCTTGACTTACTCTACTTGTTGTGTAGGCAATATATCCATCTTTCAATGAATGATCGAGTGTACTGCACAGCAATATGCAGTGTTTTAACTTATGGGTGCAAAACTGTGGACACGAAAATAGAAAATGTGGGTGGGCTTCAGGTTTTAGATCATAGAAATCTTCGTAGTATCACCTCTTTATCATGGAGTCTACTAGTAAGTAACTTCAGGATGTTCCTGAAGTTACTTACTAATGTGTTGATTACTATAATTGAATTTGATCAACTAAAATTAATACCAATCTCCATGAACCATCTCATTCTAATCTATTCATTTCTTTTTAATATTCAATAGTTGTTTATAATTTAATTTCAATGTATACTGTTAAACTTTAAATTCAACAATCTTTACTTATCACTTAATCATTAGTAAAAATTAATCAAATACTACTAACAGAATGAGTACTTAATTAACTGACTAGATTACTAAATAAGCAACGAGAACAACAACAACAAAAATCACAACTCATTTTTAAACTGGAAAATAAAACAAAATGATCAACAACAAAAAAACGTCAATAAATAAGTAAAAAAGAAAAACATGAACAAAAAAGTATGATAAAACAAAAGTAGATCAATAAATCAAAGTGAAAATCATGAATTCACAATATGGTTTTTCTTTTTCATGGAATAAAAAGAAATTAAGAGAAGATAATAGACAAGAGGAGATAAATCGTAATAAATTTTCTTCTTTTTTTTGCAAAAAAAAGAGAGAAGACACTTGGGAAGAAAAGACTTATGTATTGTATCCCATAATTTATTATTGAAATATAACATAATAGACAAGATATCGTTTTAATTCGTTCAAATAGTAACAGGTTGTATTCTGTTTGTGGTTTTCCTAATTTATAGTTTATTTTATTTCAGTAATATATATATATGTCTTAATTGATAGGTGGGGTTAATTCAATGAATGTACATTGTATACTTAAATCAATAACTGATTGATGTAAATGAAGGAAGAAGAGAAAGAGGAGGAGGAGAAGTAGAAAGAACCAGAAAAAGGGAAAGAAAAGGAGGGGAAGTAAGTTCTTTCCAGTTTAATATAAATCAGGTTGAGAATATGTAGAAAGTCATTTTGAAAATTATGATTTTATATTGGATGCATTAAGTCATTGTTTATCAGTTATTGATTTATCAGTGTAATTAATTAAACTCCTGTTGTATTCTATTGTTACTATCAATGAACAGTTCTTATGCTATGTTATCGATTTATTTAATTAAAGTAATAGATATTTTATTATCACTATATTTAAAAAATATATTTACTTGAATTGAGATAGTTTGTGGAGATTAGTATTCAGTTGCTTGAATTCGTCGTAGATTGATGTTAGCGGGGTACCACTGAAAATCAAGGGTGCGAAGCTGCTGAGGAGTCTGGCACCAAGAAGAAACATCTGTCCAATGCTCCCTGGTTTTCAATGTTACCCCACTAACATCAATCTGTGAAAAATTTCATCAACTAAATATGTTTAGTGTTAAATGATCATCGTTAATGAGATGACGTAATTGATTCGTTGTATTAGGTATGATTTAAAGTTAGAAATGTAAATCCTTCCAGTGGTTATAAACGTTCTAACTGTTTACTGAAAAACTTGAATATCACGATTTCCATATATACTGGGATCATAGGTGCTTTCCGATGAAAAGTTTTGTTTCAGGATCAAACAGTAGTACATCGCTTTATTGTTTTCAATGGTACCATCAGTGAAATTAATTATTCAATTTAAAAGTCTCTCTTCCTTTTTAACCTTGAATCCTACATTTTTAAGTACACCTTGCTTAGAGGATGATTACACGAAATTCTGAATGGTATGTCTCATTGATTAGATAATGGCTTTCATAAATATTCTAGTGTATCCTAGCTTAATTCTTCTTTGTTTATGATGGTTCTTTATGAAAACATCTGTTTTTTCGGAACATTTTGTTTTTGATCAGCTACTACGTCATCACTACTTAACACCAAGATACATACATTACGACTGATCATTGGGTAGTAACCAATATCATATTTCGCTAATCGTCTAACCCTACTTACAAGACAAAATAGTAATGACAAGTAATTGAAAGGTTACCTATGAGATGATTAGCTAAGTGATAATGTCTTAAAATCTGACAACGAGTGATAAGACTTCCATCCGTACAATATATACTGTTTGTTAAATTCCTGCCTAATACAACTAAATGACTAATACTCTTCATGGCGTTGATACATTTTATTTTATTAAATGTGCAAATTCAATACTAATAATCGCAGTATTCATCAGTGTTCACTCCCGCATGAAACTTCCTTATCTTCATGATAAACTTCTTTGTTAAGATTGCACCTTTTCACTGAATTGTCAATAAATCCATGGATAGAATATCATTACTACAACATGAAATCCTATAAATAAGCTAGAAAACAACTAGTAACCTAATTTGTCATTAGATTTGAGTAAACAGATTTTAATGTCAAAATTGTGAATTGAATTCGTTATTAAAAAAACGGCATGAGTGAATGTTATTATCCTTAAAAGAGCATTGTAGATCTATTCCATGTATTGTCAAATATTTCAATGAATTTTTAAAGAATGTACATTTTAGGAATTGAATAATGACAAAATCCCTTCTGGACACTGTTGTTCTAATCTGAATGATTTCTATGTTTCTCAAAAAATGTGTTACTTTCAAAATCATGTTTTGACTTGAACTTATACTATATTATTGTAGCTAAGTCACTGGTATTAAGTAACAAGAGGTAAATATGACTGATTTTCACTTCAGAGTTAGATTTGGTTGGGAGAATTGATCAGAAACAACAACGTGCTATTACATTTCAGAGTTTAGGTAATAAGTTTGAAAAATTCTTCATCATCATCATATTAGTCAACTTAATAATGTTATTAACTTTTACGTAAATGATATGGTCCAAAGAGGTGTACATAATTAGCTACTGTAAACTTCTTAGTCCTACAGGTCAACTGTGACCTGAATATCTGAGCAATAATGTTCCACAATAGAAAGTTGGTTGATGTACGTACGAATCCTGTAAATGGTATCAGTTTACTGAAGTGAAATCTGATAAAATATTCTAACTTGTGCAAAATCAAGTTAAAATAGGAACCTGTGTCAGCCCTCTTCAACTTGACATTGAAACTGACACATGACCTTATGCTTAATTCCTAAATTACAGAACTTTTCGACTTAACAGTATATACTTAGCCATAATCTAAAAATCTCCTATAAATCCTACTTAATCTAACAAACTCTACAGACATTTCCATTCAAATGTTAATCACTTTTATACTCTAGTGTGGCAACTACATGGTGTACTTCACGAATCTTCTCTACAACACCTAGCAGTTAATATCCTGTACTTGCTAGTGACTGGCTTTAAAAGTGTATTGTGTAAAAACTTGACAAACGAATTTCAGTGTATAGTAGTTACGATTAATAACACCTAGATGAGGTCAAATACAACATCGTGAATTGATCAAAGTTTAAAAAATTAACTATTGTACTGCAATTCAGTGGTCTAAAGCTTAATCGAACTCTACAAAGTATGAATTTCCTGAGTTTTATCCGTAGTTAAGGTTATGGAAGCCTTACTATCACTAATAAGTATCTCATCAAAAAAAAAAAAACTGCCATTCAATATTTTGTATTTTCCCATCATTGTCCTATGAAGTGAAACTTAAATTAAATAATTTCTACAGTACCCAGTAGCAATCGTATATTATCCTGTATTTCAAATTATTTATGTTTGATATCATGAACTGACACTAGTTAAATAACTATGGGAAATCAGGAAATACTAGAAATATGTTTCATCCTAGTATGGTATACAGAGGTGCATTCCCATGGTCCCACTGGGGATCGAACTAATGACTTTCAAGTTACACTTTGAACTCTTAATCCTTGACTTCAAGTAACCTCATTCACTACAGTCAACGGGTAACATTCCACACAACCGATGTGAATGAACTCTATTAGTCATATCACTCGATTATAATCAAATCATTCAATTTATTACAGGTTTAACATTCTAAAATTATTATAACCCAATAGATTTTCTTCCAATTTGTTTATTCATATGTTTATACATTTATATAACTTATATGAATCAATATGTCATCTAACTATATTCATACTACTTAAATATTATTTCATCGTCTATAACTGAAAAATTAAATAATAGAACATTTGTTCAAAGTAATATTTTCTTCATAACTATATTAGGTCGTATTCATTCAATCAGTAAAATCAATCACTATCATCATTTGTATTTCCTATGTCTATTTTTATGATTATTCAATATTATGATCACTATTTCACTAACTATTCACTCTATTTAGTATTCAATGTTCAATTGTTATTGTTCAATTATTTATTTATTTATTTTTTTCTATGTTTATATCTATCAATTCAATATTTGTGCTAATTTGGTTTGCAAATTAGGTTTTCTATCTCATTCATTTTCTCTTACATTTTATCTACTAATATTACTTAATAAATTTCATGTTGTATTTAGTCAATTCTATTTTAGAGTTCATATTATTGAAGTTTTCATTAGTTTATTTGTATATGTTAAATGAATAGGTGTTTTTGTAGGTGTTATACGTCGTTTGTAAATCTAAATGTATATACATAGGTTGCATATACATACATGGTATGAGGCGGTGAGGTAGGGAGGGTTGTACAAAACTACATATAAACGTTTTTCATGTGGTCTATTTTTTCGATTCGGTTTTAGTGAAATGTGAAAATTCTTTGAAAGAACATTTTATTTCTATGGTTTATTTGTTGTATGTTATTGGATGAAAATCAACTGAAAAAGTATAATAATAGAATGAATGTTTTGTGTATTATAGTGTAAGTGTACGTGGGTATGTGTTTTATGTAGCTTGTTAATTTGTGTACAATACAAATTGTTTATGTAGTTAATAGAATGACAATGAAAGGATGACACATTTTTTCTATGAAGTATTTTGGCGGTTAGTTTATAATTAGATAACAAATAATAATAATAAAAGGTGAAGCGTGTAGAGGGAAACCTATTATTGTTGTGTTTTTTTTTGGTTACCTTAACAACGTAATAAAAATGTTTTTCAATGATAACGTAGATTATATTTTGATTTTTTTTGTTACGAAAACAAAAATTACGCAATTCGTCAACTGCCTCTTCTAAGCAATATACTACAACGAATGTTGCGTGATAGTACATCATTGATTTCAACTAGTCGACAAGATACACTGATTTACCTAGACATTATGCTAATATTAATAGATACTTGTAATCTTCAATGAAATAACAATCCATGTAAGATTTGGGTTTGCATCATTATGTAATATAGTCTGCTACGGTTACTATTGAAATGTTCGGGCTGTGATTGACCTACTCTAGTTTGAGGAATTCTACTGATAGGATTTCTCGAAAGCAGTATATATTATAGAACGCCATGCGAAACTTGTAACAGTGGACAGTCAACGAGGAGGTGGAATGATAGCAGGAAGCAAGGTGTATTTAGGATGTAACAAGAATGATTACCGAGAAAAACCATTGAAGAATCAGTCTTAAATAGAGAATACAAACAACGCACAAAATAGATAACTAGAGGTTATGCATACATTACTTATCGTTTTTCAGAATTTCACTGAATAAATTATTTTCCCCATCCAAACAATAGTTCTTTTCAGTACTTACTTACGCCTGTTACCCCTCTCGGAGGAGCATAGGCCGCTCACCAGTATTCTCCATTCAACTCTGTCCTGACCAATCTTTTCCAGCTGTCTCCAGTTACTGTTCATCCTTTTTATGTCTGCTCCCTGTTCTCGACGCAGGGTGTTCTTTGGCCTTCCTCTTTTCCGTTTTCCAACAGGATTCCAAGTTAGTGCTTGTCGCGTGATGCAGTCTGATGATTTGCGCAATGTATTTCCTATCCATTTCCAACGTCGTTTCCTGATTTTCTCTTCAGCTGAAAGTTGATTTATTCTCTTCCATAGTAGGCTGTTGCTGATGGTTTCCGGCCAACAGACATTCAATATTCTACGTAGACAGTTGTTGATAAATACCTGTACTCTCTTGAGGATGTTTGAAGTAGTTCTCCTCGTTTCAGCTCCATACAGAAGAACTGACTTGACGTTCGAATTGAAGAGTCTAACTTTGAGGTTGGTAGACAGTTGTTTGGAGTCCCATATATTTTTCGACTGTAGGAATGCTGCCCTTGCTTTGCCGATCCTTGCCCTTACATCTGCATCGGATCCTCCTTGTTCACCGATGATGCTTCCCAGATATGTAAAGGTATCCACTTCTTCCAGAGTTCTACCATCAAGTTTAATTGGGTCGGTGCTCTCGGTGTTGAATTTGAGGATCTTGCTCTTTCCCTTATGTATGTTCAGGCCTATTGATGCTGAGGTTTCTGCTACGTTGGTTGTCTTTACTTGCATTTGCTGTTGTGTATGGGATAGAAGTGCTAGATCATCCGCGAAGTCCAGATCATCGAGTTGCATTCTATTTGTCCATTGAATTCCGTGCTTCCCCTCAGATGTAGAGGTTTTCATGATCCAATCGACCACTAGGAGGAAGAGGAAAGGCGAGAGCAGACAGCCATGTCTGACACCGGTTCTTACTGGGAATGCATTTGTCAGCTGTCCTCCATGCACGACTTTGCACTGTAGTCCGTCGTAAGAATTCCGGATGATGTTGACGAGTTTCTCTGGTATACCGGAGTGTCGAAGAAGTTTCCATAGTGATCTCCTGTCTACGCTGTCAAACGCCTTCTCATAGTCAATGAAGTTGATGCACAGTGACAAGTTTTATTCAATTGATTGTTCAACGATGATGCGTAGTGTTGCAATTTGGTCTGTGCATGACCGATCCTTACGGAAATCAGCCTGTTGGTCTCGGAGTCGAGCATCCACTGAATCTTTCATTCTATTTAACCACACTCTGTTGAAGACTTTCCCTGGTACTGACAATAGTGTGATCCCTCTGTAGTTCTCGCATTTGCTCAAATCTCCTTTCTTTGGTATCTTGATAAGGTGTCCTTCTTTCCAGTCTGCCGGCACCTGTTCTTCCTTCCAGATCCTCTTGAATAAAACGTGGAGCATCTATGTCTGTTATGTCTATGTCTGACTTTTCAGTAGGACTGATTATAGTTATACTGATAGTGCCTATTTAGTCTTTATCTCTTGTTGATTACTGTTGTAAAACAAAGAATAATCAATTTATCTTTTTACAGTCTCCGAACCACCTCAAGACATTAATTAAAATGATTAGACAAACAATACGATATTCAGTGATCGTTACATAGGCTAAAGCAAATGTGTGATTGTGAAAGAATCCGAAGCTCTGATGAGAAGACGTAATCAATAGAGTTCTAACATAGGGAATGTGAAGCAATTGCTCGCCAAAGGCATTCTATGAAGCCGTGCAATTTATTACGAACTGACTAAAGTTAGAAATCTCCAATATTTGGATCTCAGTTGACTTGTCTATTAGTTAACGCTCATCTCGAAGCTTAAGATGTCCTAGGTCCCGTTTTCTGTAGGATAACTGACACTCACTGCCATTATATAGTCATATACTAGGACTAAACACCTATTCAATATTTCTTTGTCTTCAATGGTCATTTAGTTAAATTTTATCCATGATGTATAATCCGAATAATTATGATAGATTTATTCAGTGCAATATGTCCACTAGTGCATATATTTTGAGAAGACACGGTGCTTACATTTTCAAAGTTCATCCAATGCCATAAACTGAGAACTATGTTTTATATTTGTTTTAATTAACTAATTATATCTGTCAACTCCTCGTGTCTACCTCTTTTCATAGAATGCCTACGATCTATCACGAATCTGATTACTAAGAAACACAGAAAATATCATACTTTACAATTCATTTGTGGTACTACGCCTTAGTAAAAGACTATTTAACAATTTTGATTTATGATCCATCCAGGATCTCTATGAGATCAACCTCCGAATTACTGAGACTGGATACAATAGTTTACATCCTTAACATCACTTCGCGATGTCATATGCAAACTACGAATGGCCATTAGTGACATTCATCTCATGTTTGGCTTAGAAGGTTAGTGATAATTCCTGAAACTCAAGAAAGTGTTTCGTTTTGATAATAAAATATCTTAAGTGCAGAAATGATCATATCAAAAAATAATTTGATTTTGTGAATATTATCTTCTTTCCAAGTTAATAATTCCAAATATATGGATCATTCTATTTCAACATCATGAATAGTGTTAATCATATGGTTACTCTAATTTGAATCTATTTTAATTATTTTGCCTTCATAAATTAATACTTCAAAGAGTGTAGCGAACTATAGATAGACGTTTTTCTGTTGTATTCTAATTTCAGTGAATTTTTGCGATAGTTTTAATCCTTAATGAATTTGTCCAATATCAAAATGGACTCATCATATATGATTAGACGACTTCTAATGCAGTAGATTAAATTGTTTTCTCTGATATGCAAAATATGTCTCGTTACTTTTACCACTAGGTCATGACCCTCAAGTATATTTTGAATTCGAGATACATATATATTTATATATGTTCGACTATATAATCGAAAAAAAATATTGTTACTATGGTAACCGGATCTATTTCAACACTGATGATTTTCCATAAACAATAATCAATCAAGTTTTTTGGTCATCATCACATAACCATTTCCTCTTTCATTCAATTCTTATTCACCTGTTTTCTTGTATATTTGGCACACATCGACCATATGTCATACACAGATGATCATTTCAACCTAATTTGACTTGGTAATGAGCTTGAATGTGTGTATAAATATGAAAAAAAAAGAACACTTTCATTGTGTAACCTACTCATGTACTGTTATATATAAATATTTGTTTGAATTAAAATGAGTGTTAATATACATATAAGTAGATAAGTAGTTTACAAAAATAGATCTTATTGAAAGCACATGACCAATTTATGTCACACATGCATCTATACGAAGAGTTGAACTATAAAAGAGGCGGGAAGAAAGGGGGGGAAAAATAAAGTTCGTTTCGCAAAACTAAAAGTAAAATAATGTCTAAATCTTGAACTAATAGAGACAATTTACATTAGAGATGGATAATTCTGGTGTTGGGTTTTATGAGCTCTACAATCAAACTGTGTAGATCATTGATAACTGTATTAGATTCTCGTCTAATAAATAAACAAATTGAATGAAAGAATTTTGTAGAAGTCATTTTAAACTGTAACTTAAAAGTTGTAAAACCAAAGAATGATTTTATTTGTAAATTGCTTTTAGTGATATCTCCATTACCTGTGATAAAATATAACCAACAGATTAGAATAATATCTATAAGACGCCATCATTTAAAACATAATTGACAACTTACTAGTGTCCTAACTCTGGATGAGTCCTGGTGGGATTTCGTAAATGGTGGGGTTCACATATGTCTCTAGTAAAACGGTTGTCGCAAATGATCATTGTAACTGGAAGTGTGGATCATCGAACACTAACCCAGTGATTCTAGTGGCTTAGAGTTTAACTGATGGCCTAAGTGCCCTTAATGAGTTTCCTGAGAAACTTGTGGATGCACGCAATCAAGAAATCTCATAGTAGAACGAAATGACTATCCAATATTCTTCAATTTTTAACAACAATCACGCCAAGAACAGTTCATATTAAAGTTGAAAATGTGAATCACTGAATTACGATTCATTGACCATGGTCATAGAAACCCAGGTACAACATTTTTCTAAATTTAACTGATATTATTGTTAAAGAGTCTCGAATTGAGACAAAATAAATGTAACTTGTCATTTTGTATCGTAATCTGGTCAATACCTCGGTTGCTAAGATGATGATTTATAGTTTCTGATACACTAAATATAATCTATCGGGTATTAATTACTGACAAATAAAAAGGAATTTTCCTGTTATCTGTTCACCGTAATCGAATAGATGAAGTTAAACGAGTCCTCACAAATCTTAAATTGTAATTATTGTCAACTGTAGTTTATTAGTAAGAGAATTTTCGTGGAGCTAACTTATTTACCATTAGTCGGAACCTAATTGATAGGTGTAGACTAGTTGATTTGGGTCTGAGGGATTCGCACAAGGATTTGATTAACATAATAATATAGTAACGTTAATGAAACAGTATTAAAAAATTGAACTATGAACACTTGATCAAATTGTAAATAACAAAATTAACAGTAATCTAGTGAATATAGAATAGGCTTATATCATCCCGTTGATTTGTAATGGACTGAAACTGGTCAGCCTCTGTTGCCATATGTGCATCCTAAGCGGATCGCCTTTATATAGCGGTAGTACACAAATTATATTTAAGTCGGATTGTGACTGGCAAGTGCAATCCAGGACGAGCGTTTCGTCCTATTTGGGACTTATCGGCTGGATGTACCTACATCCCAATGTTGATGTTCACACTAGGATTCGAACTCAGTCCACTTCGTGTCAAACGCCACAGCGTTCACCACTAGGTTACTGTGCCCAGACAGTCACACTTGTGCATCTAGTGAATAATTCATGCAAACAACTAATATGAAGTAGATCGAAATGCACACCGTGAATTCTATTATAATTCACTATCAGATGTTATGTGATAGTGTAAGTAAGGGGTTGAAATCTCTTCTTGTTGTTACATATACTGTGTATACTTAGTGAATAACATGCTAGCCCACGATGTGATAAATACTTAGTTTAAATTTTAGTCGATTAGTACACCCAACTGATGAGTTCTGAACAGGACGAAACACTTTTCCTGAAATTCACTACTAACCACTATTAACTTCGATTAAACCTTTTCTACTTTTTTTATTTATTTAAATTATGATTGGATTCATTTTCGTAAATATACTATGAGCTTATGGTATTCTCTCCCCCTCCTCTTCTCTAGAAAAAAGTAAGAAAAATCTGAAATGTCTATTTAACTGAACTATTGAAAATATTCCACATGAGTTACTATGTCAGTTTTACATACTTAGCCAAACAAAATATTTTCTTTTTCTTTTTTTGTTTCAAGTATGAGATTATATATCACTTGTTAGGAAAGTTGTGAAATAAGTACATAGTGATAGTGTACAATAAGACATTTATTAAAGGAATAATTAATTCATTACATGTATAAAGTAGTACATTACAGTAGTAAATTGACCAAACATATGTTCCAGTTTTCTTTGAATAAATAAAAAAACTTATAATCAACTTATGATAAGAATCATATGACGAAAAGATCTAGAAGTAAATGAAGAAACTTATGATAAATAGATACTTAAAATGAAAAGTACAATGAATTGAAAAAAAAATACGCGCTAGAAACTAATCAGTTGTAAGCTTGAAACGCGAATATATAATCTCTTTGTGTTTACATAACATGAAAGGATAAAATGTTGAGACTAATCTCTTTACACTACTTAAGTAACTTTCTATAATTGAAGAAGGGAGGATTATTAGCATTTTCATTACTCAGTTACTGATGTATAAAGTTTTTTTACTGTTGATTACGTTGTGTGAAGTTATTTTCTTATTTACTTGAATGATTTGATATCTGGATACAATGAACATAAGATGAAATAGGGAAAACTGAAGCTGTGAACTATCAAAATCAGGTATTGATTTTAAGTAGATATTCACAGGATTCTACAGCGGTATAGATCAATGTTCCTACAAGAAATCGAACACAAGACTTTCAAACATGATAATGAGTTTTAGATTAAAAGGCCACTAAGTAAACATCCAATAGCTTACATCCTTAACATCAATCAAATCACGATGTTGGTGGATTTTTATTAATTATCATTGATATTATCTGGCTAACAGATAAATGTTGGGATAATTTACCAGTACCTTTCTGAAAATCTCTAGGGTAGTACCATACTACTGTATTAGACCCATTACCTCGGCTAAAAGAAGTGCCATCACTCTCAAACTCAAGCAATCTTAATGTAATAGAATTTAATGAGTGATTAAAATTATGCTCTGATCTTTTTACTTTAGTGATAAATTCCTCCCCCCCCCCCACCTTCATTCCGTATTCAGAAAAGACCTGTTATGGATGAGTGAGGAGGATATGCGTAGGTCATTGTAAGCTAAATGTAAACCGTCCGATACCAACTCAATAGGTTATGAACTTTCAGCTAGGCACAAAAACTTTCTGTCTACAATCAAACTACGAAATAAAATTTAAAATGTCTCATTTTAATTTGGGATATTTCCATAAAGACCTATAGTAGTGCAAATACTGGGTCTTGAACTTTCATGATAGAGTCACTTAATCAACTTTTAAAATTGAGATCGATCTCTTCATATGTACGTCAATTATCTGATATAATCGGCAAAATATTTTCCCATTCCTGAAGTGTTCGAAATCTATTAATACTTACAAGTTCTTTTTTTGGTTGCTATCATTTCGTAACGGTAATTACCTTTAGCCATTAGGTTCACTGATATCAGTCTCTGTGTTACGATGTAACATGATAGGTTGTATTACTACTAGGATTGTTAATATCTTTGGACCAATGATGCCAAGCAAGGAGCTATCCTTAAATGAATGACTATGAGATAAAATCCGTAACCCGTAGAGTTAACCAAGAGAAAAATTAGACAGTAACTTACTAATAACGTTTAAAGATAAATCAAATAACCTAAACTCAGGGTTAATTGGATGATTTAAAGCGAATGAGCAAGTTTACTATGAAGAACTAACAATTGGAACAAAATCAAGTTGTAACTGTCAACTAAAAAAAACAACAGAACAAATGATTACCTATTCTTACAATCCACACATATCTCAACTTCTGTACACGTTCATATCGTTAAAAGAACGTCTATTAAGTCATTCTTTAATTTTTTACGGTTAAAGCACTATCATACAAATGCGAGCATCCTTCATAATAGAGATTAGTTTACAATTTATAATTTTATATAGATAGGAATGAGGCAGTCAACCATTAAAGACACTAGATGATAGTTACACAGTATTCCAAATTGATCGAAGTCTTAAAATGTCTCGAGGTGTCATCCATAAAGAAATCATATATATGTAGTTTTTCAAGAGTTTTATAACATGAAGAAATAATTATCTAGTACTTTCATACATGATCCATTTATAAATTTGAACACTGCAAGAACAACATGGTTTACAGAATAGAATGAATTCATTGAATATCTCGGCTATGGGGTAACCGCTCGGGTTCACTTTTGTTGGTATTTTTATAGGCTACCTTAACTAAGACGAAAAATCGAAAATACAACGTACTGTCGAAGTTACGTGGATGATATATTTATCGTTCGGAACATACTCCAAATTTATTTCACCATTTCAATGAGGTATATGACGACATCTGACTATAATGGAGTGTGAATATAACAATTACTATAACTACCTAGATTTGATCACAAAACAAAGGGGTAATGGAACGAATGTAAATACCATTTTCAGAAAAGGAACATGGACGGGCTAATATTTACATTTTAATGGTTGCTGCCTGGTGAGTTACAAACAATGCCTTGTTAAAACCTTATTTACTAGAGCTGGAATGGTATGTTTGATTGACAAAATAGAAGAAGAGTTTTCATATATTGAGAACGGTCTTATAAAAAGTGGTTCCCTAAGAACTTTATCACAAAAGAGAGGGGAAAATTTCCCGATTATTTCCAAATATTCCACAGTGGAGAGAAAATCGGTTTTTATCAGTCCTCCTTTCAAAGGAGATGATATTTCAAATAGAATTGGCAAAAGAACAAAGGTTTCGCTCAAAAAGAGCTTCTCTGCATCTCAGTTATTTTCAGTATACCAGACCATATGTTCTTTAATTCCAATGCGAGTAGATCAATACTCCTCTGAGGTTACTTTCATGTGCATTTATCAATTTATATGTACTCGTGGTAGCAAGTACATGGAAAAGACTGAAAGGTCTTTCATTAGTTTTTTTGAACATATTCCACGAAATTTAAGTTTGGAGGAAAAGAAAATTTTCAGGAATTCAGTAACCAAACATTCAATCCATATTGGTTATGTAGTAATTACTTTTAAATAGTTTAAAATAATCGATAAATAAAGAACCACTTCTACTTCGCTTCGCAGAAACTATTGCGACCAAACGTATTCAACCTGACCTGTATAAACAGAAAGAAAGCCTGGCTATCCTCTCATCACCAAGGTAGAAGAAAATAGTTACATGAAGCGTGTTCAGATCACATAATTGTTTCTTTTTTTTCAATCCATTGACAACTGTCCATGACGTCACTCAAAATATCCTTGTGATAAGTGACTTATACATAATCATTTATTTATTTATTATTATTCATTATTAGTAACTGTTACGTCACATTCACTTTATTAATTTACATATAGATACCCTGCATTGTTTTACTATTCTTTCCACTTTCGTCAAATAATTAATATTCCCTTTCTATTTTTTTTTGATTTCCGGTTAATTAAAATTCGTCACAGATTTATGTCGACAGAGTACCACTGAAAGGCAGGAAGCACTTGATAAGTGTCTCGTCCTAGCATGGGACTTCTCAGTAGTCCTACACCCTCTATTCCACTAGGGGAACCAAACCCATGGGTCTTCAGATTGACGAACGCCTAACTCTCTACACCACTGTGGACATCTAACTTCCATCAATTTGTGATATCGCGCGACGATCACTTACTGTCACTGGTGATAATTATCTCACTCCCGATAATTCTGGACTCCGCCAGTCACGACTTCACACTAAACTTTAAGAGCACCCTGAAATTAGCCATTAATGAGCTAGTTATTGTAGTTGCATTGAGGTGGCATATGGAGATTGGCATCACAATTATACTATCAATTAATTAAGGTTTGTATAATGCTATTCATAATTCTAAATTCAGACCGTTTACAGGTGACCAGTAGCCACAAAGTATAATGAATTCACACTATTCTACAAACTTTGTTGTTCTTGCATTATTCAGTACTTCCTGACTTTCCTTAGTTATCAAAGATTTTTTTCATGATGTAAAACTTCAAAGTTTTAAAGGAAAAACATCATCACAACTATCTACATTAAAAAAAAACATTCATTTCTTTTTGATGTATTGATATTCAATGAATAATATGCAAATGACAAATCATAGTAATCTCTTTATTCCAATCTGTCTGAATTGAGAAATAGCAAATATACAGCTTAATGTAATTGACTTGACTGATTGAAGGAATGAATATTACCTATCAAATAATCTTATGCATATAACAATAGATAAAAGAAGTACACTGGAAATAACATTCAATGAAAATCATAAAGAAATGATTGAAAAATTGAAAGAAGCATAGTATACAAAGAATGTAGACGATGTAGACAATTCAGCCATAAACTTTTAAAGTTCAAATAAGTATGTTTCTTTTTCTATATAAGTTAAGTGAAGTACATGACACTTAATAAGATACAATTCAATGTATAAAATGTGCTTTATAATTTTATCAATGAACATAAATTTAACAGGATCTGACATTGATCACAATAAGTCATTGATCTAGGTTTCTTTATTTCTTGTCTGAATATGACATGTTTAACATTCAATGAAGGTTATTCAAGTATGCATAGGTCATTAATGCTTGTCTATAATGATAATGATGACAGGATATTTCTATAAGTAGTCATATTTACTTATTTACCTTTCATTGATATTCATATCTATATATCTATAAATACCTTAAGACAATCATAATGAATTCCATCTAAAAATTAAATTTACTGTAACTTGTCATTAATGAATTAAAACGCTTGTATTTTAGTTTATTACAGTACAATTTAATTTGTAATTACTGTATGAGAATAAACATGTCTTAACATGTTGCTATGACATGGTTCATAATAAGTAGTAGTAGAAGTAGTAGTTCCATTTGATTGGCAAATTATATTGAACACTTATTAGCTGAGGTTGACAGCAATACTTTCAATATTCTCAAACTGCATTATGCTTTGAACTATTTATTGTCTTCTTTTTGATAAAGCGGATAATTTCAAACTTCTTGAGCTAGTAAACTATCTGTAATGAACATGTTAGTGTAGTGTATCCCAATGTATTAATGGGCAATACAGATTTAGTAAAAATTAGGTTTGGAATTGAAATATTTGATGAAAATCATGCTCTATTATGAAACAATCATCCACAGAAAAAACTACACTTTTAGTTAACATTAAAAACGACACCTGAAGTCGATAACACACTAAATGACATATTAAAGACTGTTTACTGCGAAGATATTATAAATAACCTCATTGCTTAGTAATGAATACCGAGGTTAGAAGTTTGCGAAAATGTTCAACTTTAATTTCTTTTTCATGTCAGTATATGAATCATCTGATGTACACTCGAGATATTCAAATGTTGCAGCCAACATAACATTATAAGTTAACAGAGTTTGAACTACCTAATTACGCATATTCACAGGTTAATTCTTCAGTTAATCAGTTCATATATGTAATTACTATTAACCAGACGTTTAAAAGACATATCATATCACGCTAGAAGAATATGAATGACTAATGATCTTAAGAAAAAATCTGGAAACAGTCAGTATTCACTTAATTCAGTTTAACCATCTATGTAGTTGTTGTTGTTGATGTTCAGTACTGAATCTTGAATAATTTCTGTTAGCCAATTAGGTTTTTGATTAGACGTCTTAATATTCCATTTTAGTTACAAATGGATAGTATTTCCCGATTATTGGTAACACTAAGATTTAGGATTCAACTATTTATCTATTCGAATGCTGTATCTTAGAGGATGATTTGAAAACTGAAATTATGACTTACTTCTTATTGCCTAAGTAGTAGTCTGATCTATAAAGGTTACAATGACGTAGTTAGAAATGAAAGTGAAAGCTTTCTCAGTTCTTGTATCAATACAAACCCTATCACTAAAATACAGGTTGATCTAGTTGGAAAAATCTCGGATACATAGTACTTTCTGAATCCTATTACTGAAATTGAATCTAAATAAATAACCACGATCATTTTAAAATTAGGAATTATTTGTGCTTATTTTAGTTTTTAATCACTGGATAATATTAAAGAATCTTCATTTCAGGTCAGTACTTATCAAATCCTGTTCAACTATGGGGATTAGTCAATATAACTCAAAATTGTTATGGAATTCATTTAAAGCAAACAACAGAAAATGTGATAGCTAAATTTCAGGTTAACTACCAATCATTTGTTAACAATATTAGCATTCCTTATTTGACTGTCGATTCATCAAGCACCTGAACCGACTTTAGTCTATATCACAATCAGCTGCTTATATACAGTTTTAACCAGAGACATCTTATCAACTATTACAGAATAGTACGACATCTAGGTATAGGATTTTACCACCAAATACACTCAGATACTTAGTAGAGGTAATTACTTTGTATTGTATAACAAATATGCAATTCCGTATATCCGTCAATTATAATATTCATAACAAAGAATAACGAATATTGATAATCATGGGTTACATAAATGGCTTAAATCAGGTAAATTCTATTAATCTTTATTAATTGTTTTCTCTTCCTATCTACACAGAAAAATTAAACACTGGTTACTTCAAATCATCAGATAGTGTTCGTCTAGTTAGTATTGACAAGCAAAATGAATACCTCAAATCTATCTGGAGCTTGTGCTAATGATGTTGTCCAGTTAATTGATGAAAGCTTTACAATTGAACCACTCAGTACAAGGAACGTCAATTCATCAAAATCTCATCATCACTATCTCAATAATTCTAATCACTTTAATGCCATCAGTCGGAAACCTTATGTTGTGTACAAAAAATAAGATGAAGATTTCTGTTTTATGAAATATCTTCATGGAATAAAATCTGTTTATGTGTATTGTATTCAAATGAAAATTAGTTGATAAATTAATTAATGATTTCTCCAACGAAACTGATCCCCTCCTTATTTCAAAGAGTTCAAAGAATAGTTATTCACTACATCTTTGAATAGTTTACATTCTTACGTCTATCATTTATTAAATGTTAATGTTTACGATACACTATAGCTTGAAGGAATGACAGTGTTATAAATAGTAACCAATTCTTGAATGAAGTAAATTTAATTTACTACAATCAGTAGCGGTTTATTTAAACTGATCTTTACTTTACAGTTGTATTTACTCCATAAATAGTAGTATATGAATGTGATTGGCTTCAATCATGTCCAGTTCTCAAATGAATTAAATGAAATGGACAATATCTTATATGTTGTAACATTGGATTAGTCTTTATCACATTCAAGAATGAATGTTATGAAATATCAAAAGAAACAGTGGTTTTTCAGAAAGCAATAATGATAGAGAAACATATTTTCATCAACTTATTATACATAGAATGTAGATGGACAATATCATATCAAATGAACAGCTCATAATCCAATTGATTAAATATTGAAACACAATCAAGTACTTATCAACAATATAAATCCTAATTGTCTATTCTAATAAATCGATAAAGTAGGATCATTTATTCTAAGTGAATGTATGTTTCAACGTAACCAAAATATTCATAGAGTATGAATGTAATTCAAGTCGTCAAACATTGTTTTACAAACGAGATATTATCTAATCACAATGACTTTCTTTTGATTATTATATTCATCTTCTCTTGAAAGGAAGAAAATCGTCATATTCATGTTGAAAGAAAGATACCTAAAATTGAATTGGTTGATTACGATAGTAGTAAGCAATTTCGTAGCATCATTAAGAAAGAATGAAATTTCTATAATGCAGAATATGCAATTACTTGATTTTTATACAATAATCTGAAAGTACCTGAAGCTACACAGTATCACCACATCTAATGCCTGTAAATAGAAATAATGATTAAAATGTAAAAAAAAAGATGAAATGCAATTATGATAACGCAAGGAATGTTTCAAAAAGATACTAATCTCGTTGCTATGGTTACAATGAAAACTACTTATAATCTGTAACTGATCATTGGACTTAGGCATTTGATGCTCATCATATTATAAATGCTCTGTGTAGAAATATCTCAAATAAAAGTATTTGAATGTAACAATTTCTTCTGCGTGTCATTCACAAAAGTCACAAAAGATTCCTGTAATGTATACAAATATTGTTAGATAGTTGAAGATAATCGATAAGAATCCCTATTTTACTGTAGTTACAGGGTGAACCTGTAATCTGCAGGGAGTTGAGATGTTCTAGTACGAATTAAGACCTTAACAATCAGTTTCACAATTAGAATAATTACCATCGATCATATTTGAGCTGAGATTAGTCTCATATACAACTGCAGAAGCCATGACTACTAGCTATATTTCAACTTGATCATTTGGCAGAACTCGTTCATTACTATGGACTAGACAAACAGGATATTTGTCTCAACTACATGGATCAACTATTAAATGTCAATTTATTTAATCAGTCAGCAATCAATACTTGTTTACATTATAATATAATGGAATACATTAACTAATTACTAAAACAATTTTTCTTTTTCATTTGATCAATATAACATTGAGATCAATTACGAAGTATGGATTTTCTTCCCTTTTTCTTCTTAAAATCAATTTCTACATGTTTAACCACACAGCATTTTCATCATTATCATATTGATGTCTTCTTGAACTGTCTGTTCCAAGGGAATTTAAACATTAAATTCAGCCTATAGAGCAAACAAAAAATTGATTTTTCTCATTTCTAACCTTCATCCTATCTCAATTTCGTTCACTTCACAGTTGCTCTCCTTCTTTCTGTATATTTTTCTTACTCTCTTCATTATGTTTGCATGTTTTTCAACTAATGATTATTAAGCATAGAATTTCTATCGCCTTATTCTATCCAATCATTTTTTGACTATCTTTTCATCTACCATCATTTATGAACGCTAGAAACTGATAGAATTTTTGTTCTCTCTTGCTAACTAACCTAACTTCCCTTTCATTTACTTGGACATCTTAAATATGATGTTGGTTACAGAAAACTTCTCACCCTTCCCCCTTGTTAGTGTAAGTTGTATATTAAATAGTATGCGTAAATTCATTGACTAGTAAAGTGTAGCAGTTTTCAAAATGTTTCATTTACTCAGTTTTATCCAATCATATATATCTAATAGAAAAACTATTTCCCCCCCACTCTCTCTTATTCTCTCACTGTTACTTTTCATTACCAAAGAAACATAATACCAGGTTAATTTATTCTAAATTCTATGTATGCCATTATCATCTGCCTGTCTGCCTACCTATGAAAGTAATCGCCTGTATTATAGAACATTAGAGTACTATACTACTCCATATGGTTGAATATATAGAAATAGTAGTCAGTGAATAGCCAAGGATTTACATTATCTCTATTCTTTTTATTACTTTACCGAGGTATTACTCAAAGAAACTCTGAAGTATTCTATAATTTATTCAAATCTCTGTCCTTTAATGTAAGCTATCTATTGTGTAAAGAATCACGTTATAAACATATCATTATCTACAGACACATGGAACCTATCAACGAATATACACGCATGCACACACGAAGAGATATACACCGGTTTTACTTTCATGAATGAATCAACTACTGAATGGGAACATATCGAACTAATTTAAATAATACACACACAGATTCATTATCATCTTTAACATTTCCAACGTCTTCATCACTCTCATATCGATTAACGGAACAAAATGATAATCACATTAATAATGATAATGATGATAGATTAATACATCATGGTCAACTGAATTTATTCAACAACACAAAGCCAATAACAACGAGTACCAATGTAATAAACAGTCTCCAATTTACTAATATTTTATTAGATCAGTCAAATATGATTACTAATGATAATAATAATAGTAGTAGTAGCAGAAATGGTGATTGTTCACGTGAATTGAATCCATTATCCTTACTTGAAAGTGCATGTTCATTAGCTTGTGACTATTCTCCACTATTTGCATTGACAAATTCATTGAATAATTTTAAACCAGATAGTATTACTAATATAGCATCTAGTACAATAACTTCATGTGATACCTACTACTACTACTAATACTAATACTACTGACATTAGTAAGGGTATTCATAGTCATTATCAGAATAAAAACATTAAACGTAATAGTACAACAATACGAAATCGTCTCAAATCAACCACAAAAAATCAATCAGCATTTACAGACTCCACGGAGAATTTGACCAATTTACACACATGGCCGAATGATTTCAATAGTCATAATGAAAATATACCACGACAACATGAATGTTCGTCTCTGGTCAATCATTCAGAAGCAGTAACTACATCAATACTTCGAAATCGTTACAATTCAAATACTATAAATAATGCACTGAATCAAACTACTAATAATACCACTTCTGTTACTACTGCTACTACTGCTGATATATCTTATAATAATAGAAACAATGTAGAGACTATGATAAATTCTAATGTGACCAATCATAGTATTCATTGGTTGCCTAACAATTCATCATGTCAAGATGATCGATTATTGTATTTCTCAAGATTTTCTCCACTTTCAAATTCAGGGAATGATAATTTACAAAATCCTGAAGTTATGTCCTTATATTTAGAATCAAGGAATTCAGAGAATATTGCTGAATGTCATCAATTTGATAATAGATTAACAACCAAATGGAAAAATGATAGAATGATTACTACAACTAATACTATTAATGTTAATGAATACGCTAATAATGACAACCATCCACAATTAGGTGCTACACAAGATTATTTAGATACAAACAAAAATATTTTATCCACTAGAGTTTACAATCAAGATTTAATGGCATATAAATCGAGTGATTTACACAATATTTTACTTTCTTGTAATGATATTGATGAAGTTTGTGAAAATAAGACGAAATCATCTACAGTAAATTTACATGAGAATGATTATTATGAAAAGATAAAATCACATTGTATACAACAAGTTAACATGGATTTAGATATACAACAACAAACTAATACTTTGTATACATCAACAAATCTACCATATTACAATAATTTAGATTTATCACATAATACAACAACTGATTTAAGTAGAATTCAAACATTTGTAAAACCTTTTGATAAATTACTACATTATTCAACATTGAATGATAATAACATGTTCAATTTTCCTGTATGTTCAACATCCAATCTATTTGGAATGACAACTACAAATAATCTATCGAATTCAACCATAGATACTGATCATATAAAAATAATTTCAGATGAATTTCAAAATACTACTAATATATTTCCTATAGAATCATCAATTAATTCAATATCACAAATGAATAGAATGAATTATAATAATGAAATATCAAATTGTTTATCACCATTACCATTAAATGATTGGATTGATTGTAAAATATCGAAACATTCAAGTATTGATTGTACAATTTCATCACCAATAACTACAATCACATCAACAATGTCAGGTAATTCATCAATCAATTCTTGGAGATTAGATAATCATGAAAATATACAATTTGTAGATAGTTCATCAAGAAAATTAATGAATGAAAATTATCATATCAATAAAATGGATTATTTTGATACTTCACTTAATGAACCATATATATCAGCCCATATAAATCCTATTCAACAATCTATATGTTGGCAACAGCAACAACAACAACAACAACATCATCACCAGGATGAACATGAATCAAATCAGTATAATCAACAAGTTAATCTGTTAAATTTAACCACTTCACTAATTCCTATTTCTGAAACTGATTCAAACATTCAAAAACATGAATGGAAATCTTCTAATATAATGTTTATGAATCATGTTAATGAATTAATGACTATATGTACTACTACTTCTACTAATACTATTACTAATAATAATAGTAATACTAATATTCAAACAGCTTCTATTGATACAGCAGTAACGAATAGTACTGAAATCAATAACAGTAATGTAGAAAATACAAATGTAAGTGAACAACTTAATCTACATTCACATGATGAACATCAATTTAATACACTATTACATATCAATCCAAGTTTGATTGAATCTTCATCATATTTATTTAATTCATTAGTCTATAATCAAAATTCAACAGATCTTACAAATAATAACAATAATGTATATCATATGAATTCAGTAATATCAGAATCAACACCTCGATTAAATGATCAACTATCACTTGATTCTTTAACATCAACAATACCAGTATCATCATCATCATCGAGTATATTCAGTGGAATGTTACAACAGTTAGTGCTACCATCAAATTCACTTCAATTAAGTAAATCCTGTCCATCTACATTATCATCATCATCTGCCTCTTCTAATACACTCCCTATAATAATCACCGACGACAACAAATAATTCAGCTCATTCATGTAAATTATTCACTTCAATAGAAAAATATTCACTGAATACATCAGATGAATTAATGTATATGACAGGATCATTTTCTCCATCTTCATCAACATGTTTACTATCATCACAAATGCATGGATTCAATGAATCATTATCAATGAATAATATTGATTATCATCAAATTAATCGAACTACTAATGATACAGTTCATGCTACAATTTCATTAAGTAATAATAAAACTGATAATAATAATAATAATAATAATAACTAATAATGCACAATAATTCCTGGAACTGGTGAATATCCATCAGCAGATGATTTAGAAATATTTGCTAAAATGTTTAAACAACGTCGTATTAAATTAGGTTATACACAAGCTGATGTTGGTTTAGCATTAGGTACATTATATGGTAATGTTTTTAGTCAAACAACAATATGTCGTTTTGAAGCATTACAATTATCATTTAAAAATATGTGTAAATTAAAACCATTATTACAAAAATGGTTACATGAAGCTGATTGTTCAACTGGTACAACAAATAATCTTGATAAAATTACAACACAAGGACGTAAACGTAAAAAAAGAACAAGTATTGAAATTGGTGTAAAAGGTATATTAGAAAATCATTTTATTAAACAACCAAAACCATTAGCACAAGATATTATACAATTAGCTGATGTATTAGGTTTAGAAAAAGAAGTTGTACGTGTATGGTTTTGTAATAGACGACAAAAACAGAAACGTTTAAATCCATTACTACTTGGTTCAGGATTTGATTCAAATGATGAAAGTACTTGTAGAAGTGACAATAATAACGATGATGATGATGATGATGATGATGATGATGATAGCTATGAAGATGATGAGGATGATGATAACAGTGTTGAAGAAGAGGAAGAAGATGATGAGAATGTACAAGTAGGTGTGAAGATCACCACAGAGAATGTATACAGTAATAATAACAGTAGTGATAAACATCTCGACAATGTTATCAATGAAAAACAATATTTACAAAATGAGTTAAATAATGATGTAAACTATAGAAAATCAGAGAAAATTCTAGAAGATGAGGATATATTCGGTAATGAAAATCATTTAGATCTATGCAATAACTCCTCATTGAAACGTAATACCATGAAACGTACTAAACGTCGTTTTAATCAATCACTTACTCCAATAAATTTCAATCGTAATTTCATTAATACAGATCAATCATTAATTCATTCAGCTGATAATTTATATGGAACAACTTCCTGTACAATATTATCATCGTTATCATCAACATCATCACCAACAACTGGAACCATATCATCATCATTATCATCATCTCTACTTCCGTCGTTACATTCAACATTTCATGTAAGTAGTTCAAATCAACTCTTTCCTTCTAATTATTCGACTTATTGTAGTCACAGTAGTAATAGTAATAATAGGTATTGGTAATAATAACATGTTATTACATAATTCAACATTTTACGATACATCACAGAATTCATTACATACAGATCATATTCTACAAAAATATCCACAGATAATTTTAGATGATGAGAATGTAAATGACAATAACAGTACAACTAGTGGACTGTTAACTCTACCATTAAAATCGTATTATACACATCCTACTACTACAAATAATACTAGTCATAATCATACAACTAATTTATTATATGATTCCAGTGGATTACTTAAAGAGAACCATCCAATAGATAATTCTATTATTGATTATTTGACCACAGAACCATCAGCAAATCAAACATTTTTCTTATCTAACCTAAATTTGAATCATGAAAATCATGCTAATGTAATTTCTACTGGTATAACCTCATCATTTCATAATCATACTGCTACTACTTCTACCATTACTACTACTAATAATAGTATCAACAGTAATAATTACAGATCAGATTTATCAAATTACAATCAACGATTAGATATGCTGAATTTATCTACAAACACTACATCGTTGAATAATGTTGAACATACTGAACTATCAACATATCATGAAAGTAATAATAGAAATAATCATAATTTAGTGAATGATACTACTATTAATACTATTAATATGATTTCCAATTGTATGGATGATCCAATGAATTATCCAGCTGGAATTGAAATAAACTTAAATGGATATAATAATACAGAACAGGCAACAGCATCAACATTAATTCCAAATGTTTTTATGCATTCCAGAAATATGAATTCCCTTATACCAGATGATAATATCTTTATTTATTCACAATCACATCAGTAGAAACTACTTTTTTTTCGTAATTAATGACACTTTGAGAAAAACATTCACAAGTACCCATTTATACACATACACACACACACACCTGAATTATTTGCTCATTTTTAATCAAGTGAGTTAAAGGAAAAAAATATTCCCTTTCTATTATTACATTTTTTTTGAAAAGAAAAGAAACGTACTACTCATATAATCCGTCGATTACATAATGTCTTTCTGATGTGAAACTATTTTCTAAGATTTATTCATACATTTATATATATATATATATATATATATATATATATAGTGGTACATAATGGATGGTGAACAAAACATCCACATGTAGCTATGACCCAAGGAAATCAGATAATCTTAAAATCGATAGTAGTAGTTGTTCATTTTTCTAAACTTATTGCTTTGACTGACTATCTCAGAAGAATGACAAACCAACTGACAATAATTAACTAACTGATAATTTCATTTGCAGTGTTAAATTGTTATAATGGTGATGACGATGCTGATGATGATGACGATGATGATGATGATGATTATAGAAACAGTAGTAACAAGAATGTAACTCTGATTATAATGTAAATAGTCAATATATAATGTATATGTGTAATAGACCAGTTATTTTCAATTATTCCGCATTCTTTTATCTTCTTGTCTGCCTATAAACAATTATGAATAGAACACTGAATGATTATTCACTAATAATGATCTTTAATGGTACTATCCAACTCATAGATACCGTCAATGTCAATGTTTACGATCAGTTTTTATCAATAACATTCATGTAATGTTGATGATTACACAGAAACTAATCAATAAATGAAAAAAAGATGTAAATATTGATTAACATTTACTTATTTTTATTTACTTTATGTAAGTGTTTTCTTTTCTCTCGTTTTTTTTTCTTCGACACCCTTTTAGTCGTTGCTTGTTTTCATCTATTAACTGAAATTACTAATATCAATGATTTCTATTGAATATATACTAATTGTGTTTTATTCTTGACTCATTTTAATGTCTACATGGTTTCATAGTAATTTCTGGGTGATATTGAATTATAAACATACTATGTAGGTCGTAGAAGTAGATATTTTTTTTGAAAAAATGATTGGGCTATTTGTTTGTCAACTATACTACTTTGTTATAGATTTGTTATAATTAAATTGTAATAATGAATTCTAACCACTGTTTACACTTCTGTTTATTGAGATACGAAGTATACGAGAATGGAAACACTCCGATTTATGGTATATTTTTCATTAAAAAGACACAAGTGATAAATACATTTGAACTCATGTATCTTATATACGGTGGAACCCTAGGAGGTCAAAGGAAAAGGGGGTGACCCAAGAATACACTACGTCGGGAACTGGAGTCAGACATGAAAAGACTGAAGTGCACTTGAGAAGGACTGATAAGGAAAAGCTCAGGATAGAGTTGGTTGAAGAATACTGGTCGGAGGCCTATGCTCCACATGGGGGTAACAGGGCATTGATTGATTGATTTAAATAGCCTGTCGAGATTTAATTTGAACAACTGAATGCCTTTGATCTAGAAGCATGGATCGGAAAACATAGAGATTATTATATAATTAATCTGCATAGAGTGTTACAGTGGTATTATTCAAAGAGTTACTGATAATTTATGTAAATTCAGGTGTGAACGTTCATAAGATTCCTAACAATGATATTCATCTTGACATTGATTTAAAATAAATCCCGGTTATAAACTGCTTTGTAATCGGCAAGTGGAATACAGGATGCGCGTTTAGTCGTAATTTGTGGTTCGTTAGCGAGATCAGTGATGGTAATACTGAACCTATATAAACAGTGCATTGTGATTCATATTGTTTTACCAGTCTGTTCAGTTTAACCTTTGGTCTTCGTATCTAAATGTATTAATAAGTCTATATGTGATCCAACTAATCAAAAACTATTATGAAACATATCACATTGCTCTCATAAACTTCGTTTTCTCATCGCATTATTCAAATTTGTCAGACGGACTGGTCACTTTTACTCCATAACATATCAAAGAGAAGATACGAATACCTTCAAATTATATATACACACCAGTTGGATATGTGTAACTATTTGAACTCAGCAGCCTAGAGGTGAACGAGGCGACGTTAGACATGAAACGAGTCCTCATGCGACCATCAGCATTAAGATGAAAGCATTTTTTTTCCGACGAGTATTGCAGAGGATAGAATGGGGCTCCAGGGTTCCGTTTGCCAACTACAATTCAATTTAATTATTACTTATGAACTACTGCTATAAGGAAGCAGTCTGCTTAGAATGTGCATGTGAAAAACTGAAACTGATTCAGTCCAGTTTATAACGAATCACTGGGCTGGTGTGAATACATTCAAACTTTCGCTTATTTCTGTCATTTCTGTCCCCATCATTTTATAATCTTCGTTTTCGTCCAGCTGTTATGTGATATTCTTCGTAAAACCACTTAGAATGTTATAAAATCGTATTGTCACTAAAGTTTTTAAAAAATCTGTGAAGCATAACACAAATATTTGCATTTTATCTAAAACTACAATAGATAAAATTGAAATACTGATGAAGATTTATAATTCAGAAAGATGATTTTAGTAAATGTTAACACTTTAATAATTAAGCCTGACAATTTTAAAGAACAGGACTTCAATGAAGTCAGTTGTCATGAGTTACAGATCTCGAAATCAAGTCAAGTTTCTAAAAAATGCAAACAGTTATACTTTCTCTACAGATATTTGATTAAACTATCTAACTAAAGTGAACTTATCTTGATCATAGACATTAGATTATTATGATCTATATTTCTGTAGTAGTTCCTTATCGACAAGCTTTCACTTTTTAATATCAGCTGATACTGATTGATAATTCAAACTATATTTCTTTATTTGTTTATATGATATCAGTGATGTACTAGACAACTAACCTAAATCTATTGTTTCTTTGCTAGAACACCCTACCAAAACAGCTGAATAAGTTTGCTGAATCAAAGTTTACGATGATAGAGAATGTTTATAGTTCAGTAGAGTGATTTTGATGAAATGACGTTCATTGATGCTGAAATCGGTCTATTCAACGAATCCGAAATCCATAATAAAGGAAATTTTAGTCTTTTATACATTCTATTGAAATAAACTCTTAAAGTTAAAATACATAATACAGTTGGGCTGTAATTATTAGTTTCAGTTTTCAGAGAACTAAAGAAATCCATTGTGTTATCGAAAAAATAGGAGTGATCAGAGAAAAAAGCCTTCTCATCCTGACAACGTTGTTTACATTGTATTCATTACTAAAGATGTAGTTATCTTAAATATCTGAGAGAATATTGAAACCGATCGTAAACCGACAACTTACTGATTAAGAGATGGTATATATTATATGATGTAGATCTTTAACAACCAGATTCTTATATTCATATAATGTGTTTCTGGATTACAGTTGATAAGAGTATGGGCTTACCGATCACTAGTTTTGAAATGAGTCATAGAAGTTTTCGTCGGGAGATAAGAGTGAGAAATATTTTTAGGATATTAATTAGTTATTGTCTATCCATATGTTTCACCGAATAGGGTGAAATACATGAATGACTCGACGATGACTGATTTCAAAGTGACTTGGGTTAGGTAATTATTAATAATCAGGAATACTGGGCAGAAATTTATCATAGCATAGAGCTCCTCCGGGATGCGCTCGCTGGTCCCTACTGCAGATCGAGCTCAGGATTTACAGGCTTCACAGTAAACTCTTAATCATTTTTGCCAAAATGATATTTAAACTTGTAATGCACCCTTTTGGTGACCGGGAAACGATTCCATCCAACAATACATTAGTTTTATCAAGATTTCAGGTGCGACTTACTGACAAGTAAATAGTGGAACAAAATCAATGTTTTCTACTGGCTATTCCCTGGCAACTGTCTGTACATGCTCCATTCAAAAATAACTATCTTTTGGGTAAGCATTCGATGTTTTTACTAATTGTGTACTGTGCTAAATTAAAATGCACTATTACTACGTAAATACGTAAATACGAAGCAAATATATGCAATGGGTTTTCAACATAATAAGAGGAACATATCACAGTTATATACTTCAGTTTTCAGAGTAAAAACGGAAAGTCTAGTGACTTTTGTTTATCCTCACAGGTTATAGTATCGTGAAGATCCAGTCTCACTTTAAGCACATTAATAGAAAGTGCTGATTCTGTTTAATTAGGTAAGAAATTATGATAATTCGCAATATTGATGTGAGGGAGTAAACTTCAAACATTAATTACTTATTTTTGCTTTTAAACTTTACTGAAATGCTCCCCCCCCCACACTTATATAAATAGTCAAAATCATTGTTTCGGTGTAAGAAGATAAAGCAGTATTAGTTAATCCCAGCCTGTGACATGATAGCAAATATTGATTAAGGTGTCACAGTCTGTTTGAAATGATAGATCAAAGAGACATTTTACTGTTTTAATCCCACTTTTCTGTACCAGTCATATCACCTACTTTATAGTTACTCGCAGTTTTGGGGTTTCTACTAACTATGACTTCATAATACTTATAAACAGTAACTTTAGGTATTTGATGTGTTGCTAGTAAAGTGTCTCAGTGACCAATGTACAACACTGAAAGGAAAACAGTCAAGAGTTCCATCTTTGAACACGATGTTGTTTTGTGTGTGTGAGTATGTGTATGTAAATTACCAGTATACCTTTTTTAAAATCAAAATGTAACTTTGTATTTGATTTACCTGAATATACCATTTAATGAAGCTATCGAAAGACATTCACCCATAAACAAAACATTAACAACAAATATTTCAAATTTAATGCATCGAATATACGTTGAATCAGGAATGTAGATTTCTGTAGTATCCTGATAACTAGATTCCTATCAAAAGTCTATTACTTTTAGAATCTTGGTTATTACCTTATATTTTATTACATGATTTTAAGCAATACACTATCTTCCAATTGTTTAGTTGCTTCTAATTAATTGTACATTGACTATCACAGGATGTATGCACACATTATATACATAACTTAAAATTAATTAATTGAAAGAAATATCCCTATTCATTTTTAAAAAAAAATGTTTTTTCATCCAACTGACAAACTGGGACAGAATGGTTAGATCGTGTGAATTAAGATGATCAGCTAACTTACACAAGTGGTATTTTCAGAGGACTATTTCATGTACTTTGGGTGCATGCAAATTGAATATATTATTTCTATTATTAATATGTTTCCCTCGCTATGACCCCTAGTTATACTAATAGATTGTTGCTAAATCATTTTCCATTCAGGAGTTACAACGAACTAACAATGTACCTGTTCCCTACCTCAGTTACTAGTTAATATTGTCCTTGTTTTATATGAATGTTATTATCGTGATTGGTCCAATGTGTGATCAATTTATTTAATGTATGTAAACGAACAAGTGAAATATAGTTTGTCTCTCATATTGTTAGTTCACTGGCTTTGTGTTCTTTAGTTAGACTCGGAGACTAGTGTAATCGGAGCAGACTTATGGGCAGTTAACAAACAGTGTCTGATTGTGCTATAGATAACAAGCAAGATTATTGCTTTTTCACCATTAGTGATTAGAGTAAGTTCAAGCCTCACCGAAAATAACTGTCCACTAGAACATGGTTTCGCACTAACCACGAAAATTATCTGTTTCGCAATTATCCTCGCTGATAAAGTTTTGAATATATGCCGTTGTTGAGCTACAAACTAAAATGAGGCAGTCGTTCAATAATCTTTAGTTCTTAATCATTTTCCAACTAGTGCGAAACTAATTATTTTTGCTCATGACTGTTTTTAATGAGGTTTCTTTTTCATAGAATACCTATAGATTTGAAGCCAGTCAAATGATTTTTACCTCAAAAGTCTTCGTAACGAACTAAGCAGTCACATGTAACTGAAGTTGAATAACCCTGTCTTTGAAGCTATACTCGTCTTAAAAATAGTTTCAATAATGACTGATATTAACTGAAGTGGTACGTTTGACCGCTGATTTTATTAAGAGATGATCGTATGATATTGGAAATTAGCTGTAGAGGACAGTAAATTGTCGAAATGCTAAAAAGTGGATGGGTAATTGAACAGCTGATATTCTGTTGTGAAAGAACTATTGGTAGATGTCATACACATTTCGATTAATAATGTTATTGGTAATTCCTTCAGTTAACGGGAAGTAATTATCATTTAATATATACAGTTAAAATACAGCTAGATAAAACTTATCAGTGTTCACTACTAAACAATTTGTGCCACTACTCTTGAATAAGTTGTCCTTCAGGTTACAAATCCTAAAAGATTCCATTTTAATCGGGACTTGTGGAGAATGCTGAATTTGAAGTTTTACATCAAGGATTTACCATGTTTGAAAAAAGGTTGACAATTAAGAGTTACTGAACAACTATTCCCTTCTGATATCTCTCCACTATATTGCTTATCCATTAATCCACAAATAATTAGATCCAAAAATGCCTGCCTTGAGACTAACGTTTAACTTTTAGACTAATGAGTTGGTGATAAACTTTTTCACTTTTAATATCAATCAATTCATCTTACCCGAAATGATTGAACTCAGCTATTGAATTCAATAATCCCCGTAAAATCCACTAATGTACAATCAACATGAGCTTACTGTTTACTAAATTCAGGAGGTAATCCCGAAATCTCTGACGACAGCATGCATACAGTTGATTTCAAACATGTCAGACACGAAACAAATATCAGTAATGGAAATGAATGTGATTGCACAGTGCATAGAAAATTGATGGGATTTAGAAATGTTATCCAGTTCGTCAGGTGGTGTGATGGATAAACGCTCAGTGTGTGTCATGAAAGCTGCATTCTTGCTGTAATCTCTAATACTAGAGCATGAAAAGTGTTCAGTGCTTATTAATTTCTAATAGCTGTTTAACTAATTCTAATCTGTAATGTGAAATTTATTAAAAGATGGGAATGCATGTATTTCACAGAAAATGTTAATGACAATTTGATATCACAAACTGATTTGAATTAGACGGCTGTTGATCACTATGAAGAACTAGACAACTATCTCATTCTAGTATGAGATTCTTTAACAGTGTTCATCTACGACCACATCAGAAGGTCGAACTCAAGATCATCTAGATGCACAGCGAACGCCTCACCATCAGACCCCTGAACTTGACTCCCAACAGCTGATATTTCTAATTCAATCAATTCGTGGTACGTTTGGGCGACTTCATCTATTGTCATCGGTGGTTAATTGTCTCACACTCGACACAAGTTTATGATGATATGAAAGCGTCTCGATATACGTCGAGAACCATCCATGAGTAATCTAAAACATGGAGATAAGAGACCAATTAATAAAAAGCTATTTCTCAAAATAATTTATATTCAATTATTAAACCGATGGATCTACAGAATGCAACATGTGTAAACTTCTTCCTTCTCTGATAATTCGTGACTAAAGTCAATTTTAAATGAAGTTCTAAGTGAATTTCTTTCTTTATCAGATACATTTTCAAGGTGATGAAAATGCCCATAGGCAACCGATTAACTCAGTTATTACTATTATTGTTATTATTACAAATGAAGTGTTATTTAAGTTGCTAAGGTTAGTATTTATTACATCCTTTTTAATAGACTTCTCATTCATACTCATGCTTACTTTACTTACTCTTAGTAACAATAATAATGATTATCATTTTTAGTCACTTCTCCATCACAAAATTATTGAAGGATTAACTGGAGAATATTTCGTAGGTGACAAAACATTCCAGTGGAAAAAAATCGTTTAGTAGAAAAGATGAAAATAAAACTGATAGTTTTCTTTAGTTTTCTTTTCTCTTTCACAATTCATCCTACTTCACTCCCAGGCAGATACATACAAATGTAGCCAATGTGTATGTTTGTATGTACATAAGTGTGTATAGGTGTATCTTGTCTATACGCTTACGAGTCTTGTATCTGTGAAAAGGGTACGTGTCTTTGTCTAAGTTATTGTGCAATAGACATTTCACTTGATAAGATAATGCTATTAGTGATTATTTTCTCATATTCTATACAATCAAAGAGATTTACACAAGTATATTGTATTATGTATGAATGTATACAAGTATTATCAGAAACAAATGAACATTATGATAGTCCTTTATTCTACTTGTTGAGTTTAGATTTCCTTTTGGATTGACAACTAATGAAACGAGTGTTTTTTCTGTTTTGTTCTATGTTCACTCGTGCAGTAATACATGTCTATAAATTGTACACAAATGTAGCTTTGAATATGTTTACATAGACAGTAAAGAAAAGTTATATCCACTTGAATAGAACAATTCTAATAGTTTTATGATAATTTATTCTAAAGTTTCTTTGATTCCTTATCGGTATTCTTCAAAAAAAAAAGGAACTATATTGTTATTTGATATTCTTCATAGGTTGATCAGTGATACTCAGTTGAGATCAATCTATTATGAATATAAACAATAAATGAAAACCCATTAAACTTAACTACAGTAATCAGTTCACTAGTAACCTACTTCATGATTCATATTTAAGTTCTAGTGAGATGTTGTAAATAGTAGCATTTCAGAAAATCCCACAATGAGACAGTTATCACTAAGGGTATTGTATGATCATTGTGCTCTGATCGGAAATTGAATGAAGTGAAACTTCTACCACTGGGCACTGATCATAATATATAAGTAGATAAGCGTTCTCCGTTAGTTTTGCAGGTCCTTGGTTTGATGGCTCTTGGTAATGTTGTAGGTGGATACTACTGAAGAGTCATGTGCTGAGAAGAAACAGCTGTTCAGTGTATCATAATGTTCAGAGTTGCCCAAGTCGCGATTAGTCTGTAATGATCTCCAAGCAACAAATCAAAACCAGTCTCCATAAAACTACTTCATATTATAAGTAAATTTTCAACATAATCTATCTACTTATAAACATTCATATTTAGTCAAACCACTAGGCAGTGATGCTAGTCACTAAATGAGAACAAATACTAGAATGAAATATATTTCTGTCGAGGATTACAGTTTTCCTTTTAACAAATGCATGAAAGTATCGAAGTAAGTAGTTTGTTGAAAACAATTATTCAACATGAATAATGTATTTCATTGCAGATTAGGATTGCCTAGAAATTTATTGAAAATTAGAGCAGTGAAGTTCTGTTTCCCACTGGTTTGTAACTCTTCAGCAGTGATTATTCATGGTCATCTTTTCAGGGATAAGAAAAAGGCAGCTAGGTCAGAATATAATGTCTCATCGTAACGAACAAGTGTTTTGTTTAAGTATTGAATTCATTTGAGCGAAAAGCACCTTCCAAGACGAATTTTTTAAGCAAGATCAATTTATGATACAAACGATTATGTAACATAAATTTGTTTACGCATTCAAATAGGGAAAGTTACATTAATTAATTATCGAGTAGTGACCAACGTCATATTTGTCCTATTCGTTGAGTGCTGATCGAATTCTGCCGATCCAGGTTGAAATGTGATCATCAGTCCAATTGACTAAATCTCCCATTCACTATGTTTTGATGCTAAGTGATTGTAGATAGTCAACAGTAAGTGCTAAATATACTTGATGTTAGGCACTACCTATTGATTATTCACTATAAACACAGTTATACATTGGTAACGTCCCGGAAACTAGTTTGAACCCCATAATCAGCCTCCTCTACTTCAAGATTATAGGTACACCTTGGTGACACGTGTCCAAGTAACATGAAATCTAGGTTATGGGAGATTTCTTTTACTAACAACTCCCAGCCACCCTAAGTTTATAAGAAATCAATCATTTGCTTGAACATATAACAATCGCTCTCCTAGAAGAGAAGCTGTAGTGTCTATGACAACAGCATTATGTGACGCTAGTCCATTAGTTACAACATTCTCTTACTAATTAGTACTTATTAATTATTATTAATACAGATTTATTTCCTTTTGATACATTTATATTAGGGCTCATTATTCAGATTCATATTCTAAATAGGATTTTCAATTTTCATTACCTTGTTCGGTCATATGAAGGTAATCTGTTGCTTATCTGTTTGAATCCCTATTATATTCAACTTCATTTTGTGTTCATGATGAATTAAACATTAGTAACAACCAGAATTTATCTACTTTTGTTTGGGATGTCGTACATACATTTTACGATTACTGGTCTATGTCACTGTAAAATAACCAGAACTGTTTAAAAAGTTAAACGCTGTTGAAGATTTAAGTACCTATCAATTAGTTTTATAACTAAATCTTTAAATTGAATTGGGATGGTTCTAGTAAAACTCGGGACTGGTGGAGTTCAAACTTGTTGGCTGTGAGACAGCCATTACCAGAGACAATTGATGAATGTTGAGCTACATCACAAATCGATGAAAGTGGTAACTTTACATGATATCAGCCAGAATTTACTTCATTCAAGACGTTTCACACAAGAAGAAAACAGCCGTCTATTGCTCCCCGGTTTTCGATGGTACCCTGCTAACATCAATCTCTGACGAATTCAATCAAATAGAAATATCAATCTCTACAAAAATAACTATCTCTAATCAATAAATGTATATTTCAAAATGAATAGAAGAATTTGAAGTATGATTTATTTCATGAATAGAGGTCTTTGTTACATACTTCTGTACACTTTCTACTGCACAAATTATTGGTATTATATTTGAGCATACACAAATCATTTTAATTCACAAGTTAGTAACTAATATGTATATATATTTCATGTATAAATTAATCATATTGATGTCCAATTTAGTAACTAAGCTTTACTATTAAAAACAAAAGTGGACAAGATTAGTGCTACTCTACTAACCACTATAAAAGTGTCAGTAGACAAATTTTCTTACAAAAAGGGTACTGCATTACGGTTAATCACCTATGAAGACACGTGTTGTAAAAAAAACACAGAAAACTTAAATGTACTGCAACGTAAAAAAAAAACAGTTTTATCAGTTACAGTGAAATTCAGTAGTGAGTTCATTTTCCTATAACGAGTATTGGTTTATGTTACCGGTTTTGAACAATACCATTTTGTGAAGGCTAATGTTACTACCCAGTTATCCGAAATAAAATAAGTGAAGAGGGAGGGAGGTGCTTCAAACCTAAAAATGATAATTGAAACCATTGTACTTTAATCACTAAAACATTCTTAGGATTCATCTATCTATTCATAAATATCCTTAAAAAAACTAATGTTTCTAGTATAGCTCCTCAATTTTGTGGCTTCTATATATTGTTGCAAATTCAAATGTAAGTAGAGGTTTCCTTTTTCAAATTAGAAAACTACTTAAAGGTTAATAAATAAATTTTAAGAACCAAAAGCATATACTAACTTTATTCTTTTATATATTTAGCTATCCGTCGCGGTTTAGTATAGAAACTGTGTTTACTACTTTTAAGTGACTACAATAAATTCTGCAATAGTTAGAAGGATAAACATCTAAATGGTTATGATGTCATTCATTTTATAGATTTAGTAAGATTCCGTTCAGTGAGTTGGAGCTCTCATCGTTATTTTGAAAAACATCATCGATGCAAACTTTTAACAAAAGTGAGCTATGAGAATTTATTCATGAGTGCCTTGAAACCTTTCCTGTCAACCGTGTATTTGACTGATCATTTTTAATACTTGCTCTGTTATTTTTTGACCATCTATTTTAAATCTATTCTTTCTTGTAGCTTTGTAGTTGTTTATGTTCTTTTCCAAATAAATTTCAAGAAAAAAACAACAGAATAAGTGTTAGCAAAAGCCAATTCAATTTAAGATCGACAGAATAAGCTACAAGTTAGTTATGAAGAAAATTTTAGCTCACTTCTTTTAGAAGTTTGCTCCGATGAAGTCATCCAGAATGATGATGAAAGCTCCATAAATAAACTATCGAGCTCTAAGAGCTCAGTCTAACCGGGAACATCTTCAAATTTTCTGGACCATTTAAATTTTGGGTTCCTAAAAACTTTGAGTCTAATTTTTATCTTGTGAATGAAATACATAATATTGCTCTATCACTATATCGACCAGGTATTAGAGATGAGTGAAATAATAATGTTAGTGGTAAATACCCAGTTTGAGTACCCAAACTAGACTACAGTTAACTTACAAGCCAAATAAATGTTGAACTTATTTAAGCAAAATATTGTCTTATTAGTACTAAGTAGTTGGAGTTCTACAAGAGATATTGCATAATCTAGTGTGTGTCTAGGGTGTGTCTAATACGCTCGTTTTGGGATTCGAACCCATATCACTCAGTTTCATAGGATCAAGCGTTACTACTAAGCTTTTCTATAAAGCTGAAATACTTGTATTGATTGATTATATTCATATAGCCTCTTGGTATTGATCTAATTCTTATGTTTATAATGTTATTGAAGTTTTATACAAAAGAATACAATTCTCAAGCGGACATTATACAACATGCAAACAAACCACTACTATAAGCAAATAGATGTACATGCAGAACTTAAAGAGGAAACTTGGAAAAATACCACAGTATAAACATACGTCTAATTAACATGAAACTGAATAATAATGATAATACCAACTGGTGATCATTTAGACTCATAATGTAAAATGTGAATGCTTTGAGGCAATTCACTTCATGAGGATTTATAAAAAAAGAAGTCAGTTGACTTTATTACATGTCTAAATAAACCATGAGTCAATAGTAGTTCTTAGAAATGTTCAAGGTGTATGTATAATCACCAGTGAAATATTTAATCTCTTTAGAAATGTGGTTCTTCAAATTTTACACAGGTTCCTTCATTATCATGAAAATTTCCTTAGGGTATAAAGAAAAAAAAGAAGTGTCTATATTGAGGTACATGTTAATAGATGTGTATACAGGGGCGTATATATGCACTATACTTGTACTCATGGGAGAATCAAATCTCCACAGGAGGTCAATGAAATTGTCAGAAACAAAATAATCTATAAGAAATTCTAGACGTTTCTGTTATCCATTTTATGGTATTATTGTCAACATAGTTAATTCTTCTTCATTTTAACTTACGTATAATTAAATGAAGTTAATAGGTCAGTTAGTTTTCAGTAACAATAATGACTAATAAACTAATGACTTGTTAGTTAGTTTGGAACTCAATTTCAATGTGTTCATGCAGGTAAAGAATCGATGTCACAGAATCTAATGTAATGAATGAAATTAAAGTGTTGTTAGATGACTGAAGGTAGTCGATATGTAGGTTTCATCCTAGTTAGCACATTCAATCTTGATATAACTGATGCATCCTGATAGATTTAGTCATGAATCATTCAGTATCATAATTTGTGATCAGTTAACTTTTTGCAAAACTGATAATTGAGTAACAGGCTGAACAGTGACAATTGAATTAAAATTAAAATATTATTCATACTACTGGCTTTTAAGAAAGTGGTCAGCAATAGAGTCATGACTGTGGATTTGTATAAAGTGTTTTTTTAATCATTTCAAATGTCATTAGGCTGGGGAGTTCTAAACTAAGCATGAATTATTCAAGGTGGATATACGATCTACGTAAATGAATTGATACTCTCTGAGATTAAAGAGATTTTTATATTAGCTGATTCATTAGGACACAGAAGAATAAGATGTAAATCGCTAAGTGAAACTAAGTGATTACAAATGACAAACCTAAATCCATTTTGACTTTCGCTGCTAGTTCTAAGAGGTTGGAACAAAGTTCAGAAGATTGGGCATTCACTAACCTGAAGCTCTGGGAGCGAAAACATAGGCATGCACGCTGCTAAGGTGTCCCATACCAAGAAAGAGTATCTTTCGTAGAAAATTCATTTACTAATCTAAAATGAGAAATTTTCAATTATTTGTACATAAACACCACCATAATGAAAGTATAGTCCCATCGAAGTTTTACAGATCTCTTTGACATCAAGAATTGAGTTGAACTAGACAACCACTGATCACTATGAAGTACTGGACAGCTGTTTCGTCCTAGTATAGAGCTCTTCAGCAGTGCACACCCACAATCCTGTCAGGGATCGAAACCAGGACTTTGGCCCCGTGACCACTGAGTCGGCTTCCAGTAGTTGATATTTCTAATTCAATCAATTCATGATACGTTTGCGTGACCTCATCCATTTCCATCAGTGGGTAACTGCTACACACTCGACATGAGTTGAACCCCATTGGTAACGTCTTCTTACTAGAACTCCCGGTGATCAATGATTGCCTAATTCAGACCAACTTATGACATCAAATTAAAAATTCAAAGATCTCTACAACACTCACTTTTGCAGATCTTATCAAATACAAAACAGAATATCAACATTTATGTTGAACTCTTAGTCTATCTTGTTTTGTTTTTTAAGTTTTCTTTTACAATTGATTTTACTTTAGGTTGACTTAGATATGTCAAAAGTAACAAGGACATTCTTCTGCATAAATTATTGATATCTGCATAGAAATTGTTAAACAATCTTTATAAACTATTGAAAGAAACAAAAGGAATAGTTTCAATGAATGTTTTGATGATATTTTCATCTTTTTGACTTCTATGAATTAGCTAAGAACTTGTCAGAGTTATCATAGAAAGCACTTTTCGAGGGGACTTCAACTTCTGGGCTACCAATAATTAGCCTTTGTTATCATACTTGCATCCTTAATGAGATTTCATAAGCTTTCATATGTTTTGATTGTGGTTAGCAGCGAATCTAGGTTGTGTGTTTTATTTCATCTTGTGACTCGTTAATTAAATGTGCCTTCATTCCAGTGTTTCGGTTCACATTGAGATTCGAACTCAGCATATAACATCTAAGTTAATTTTAGCAGTTATAACTTTAAACCTTTAATGATATTATCATACTCGCTGAAAGAGCTAGTGGTTATCTGATTTCAGTAGCTTAGTGGATAGGGTGGAGCAGTAGGTACTGGATTCTAATTTTAATGTGAGCACCAACATCAAGATGTATGTGGATTCTGTTTAAGAGTTCAAAATAGGATATAATGTACATCTTGGATTCCATTTCTAACCACAATGTAAATACGTTATATCTTGTTACCATATGAGCTAATATGTTATTTATACTATCCAGATATATGAGATAGAAACAATTCTTTTATTATGTGAATCGTTGAAAGGCCAAGTCAAGATAAAAGTACTTTCTATATCTAATTTGAAATGACATGGTCATTTTTGGAGATAGGTAATAATTTTCGTTGTTTATGTCCGTTAGAGATTTATGTCAGCTGAATACCACTGAAAACCAAGAGGCACTTAATAACTGTTGTCTCCTAGTATGGGGAGTATGGAGGAGTCAGTGGTGTCCGCCACCCCACTCTCCATACTAGGGCTATGCTTCTGTCCAGTGCTTTCTGGTTTTCAGTTGTATATTATTCAAGTAACTTGAAATTACAAGTTTATAAGTGGAAATATACATATAAATGAATAGTGTATACATTAAGTAAGTCATCGTAGTAGGGAGTTATGGTGACTGATCAAAATTATTTGGACGACACAAACGCATAGATCATTATAGTATATTGTAAAGATTGTTAATTTTTTACACCAAGTACATACCCTAGTTAGACAGCTATTAAAAACCAGGAAGTACTGGGCAGCTTCTTCATTCTGGTATATGTTTCATTAGCAACACGTTCCTGCAGTTGCATCGTGAGTCGAACCCAGGACTTCCAGTCGTCACAAAGTGTACCTGACTTTCAGATCTCTGAAGTTAATATCTATAATTTATAATTATAACCCCGGTCGGTTTGAGTATAGTCATCTCAGGAAATAGTTATACCGTTAATGGAAAACATGTATTTTAGTAACAAATTTCCACCTAACTGCGAACAATTGAACATGGAATCAGTGAGTGATAAATATGTCTTTGTTATCCATGTCATGTTACAGTGAATGACTGAAGACACTTGTAGGAAGTTCGCATCTATGCTTTTCTTTGGTTGAGAAAAATGATTGACTATCTGCGTTTGTCACTTTTAATGAACTAACGTTTTTAAACGAAAAACGCCTAAACTACTACTTAAATTAATGCTTAATAACTTGAGTTCGGTTAATTTTAAGGGCTAGATAGCACGTCTGATTTTGTTCAGTGACGAACTAACATAATATGATTCATAGGCTTCTGGAATATTTTCGCATATACTATGTTCATAAACGTTTTGTATGCATGTTAGACATTGGAGTATAGGGATCATGTACGCAAACGACTTATCTGGCCGCTGGAATAACTCTTATCTAGATCAATGTGTTAATCAACTTAAGCAACTCCTTTGAAACGATGGCTTGATCGGTAATTAACTGAGCTATCAGTCCCTCGAAGCCTACTGCCACTTAATCCTTTAAGGCCCGTATAAAACTGACCAACAATATTATCGCTAAGCACCTAACAGTAAAGAATAGGTTAATTTTAAGAAAATAGAAACTAAAACTTACATACTGCTAGAGGATGGACTTCACATAGCCGGTGGCAGTGCCTGTAGCAGTGTTCATAAAGAAATCTCACACCGTGACTACATACGCTGATCTGATTCTCCCACCAAAAGAACCATAAAGTTCAGACAACATTAACAGGGATTAGATGGGTCAAAGTATTTCGCATACATCAGATTCAGATGGAGATTCAGACTACACCTCGAAGACTTTTAACCAATACATTGTAAAATATATACTATTGGTAAAGGGGATTTTAAAGAGTTAAAAGCTTTGCGTGCCAAGAATTGCTCTCCAAGAAAATATTATACATTGTTCACATGCGTCAAGAAAAAAAGATAATCTGACATCTTGAGAAAGTCGATTCTATTTATCTCATATTTACTACTTTCAACTATCTAACTTTCAATTTGATATTACGAGCTATTGTAGATTACGAATCATTGGATAAGTGTTTCATTCGAGTATGGGGCTTTTCAGCAGTGCATATCCACTACCTACCAAACAATCGAATCTAAGGCCGCTAAGCTTCGAGGACAACATCCAACCATTAGATCACTGAGACAAACGGTATCCAATCATTGATATTTATAGTTCATTCAATCGGTGATAGATTTTTGCTGCTCCACTATTCCTATAGGTCGTTAACTGCCTCTATAAACGTCATGATTGAACTCCACTTGTCACATCTCACTAAAACTCAAGTAATTACCTCGAGAAGTTAGTCACTAGTGGGCTAGTATCTATTGTAATCAGATGTTGAGGAGTTTGTTGACATTGAACTGAATATCACGAATCGGTCTAAGTTAGATAAACAGTCTACATAGAAACATTGTCGGGACGGGGGTGGAGACGGGAGATATATTATAACATACCAGTCTTATTAAAGACGAATTAAACTACTATCCTATGTTAGGGAAGAATGCCATTCTATTTACTACCTATCATTTCATTGTCTCAAAGCTATTCATCAGATGTATATAAAGTGAGCTAAAACTTCTAAATATTCAATTCCCTAAAAGCTAAATGGGAATAAATGAAGTGAAACATGAACTAATTAATAATAGGACAGTGTATCCTTATGAAAATTATTCTCTGAAATCTAACTTTTCTTCGTCTTATGACCAGACAATTTCATTTATTATATTTTCTATGTACAACTATTTGACAAGTAGATTCATTTTCAATTTGTCATAAATCCCGCATATATAAGTAGTATATAAAACAAAATATAACTTAATAAAACAGAAACAGATTTGTAATTGAAAAGAACTAATTTGCCACGTGTATATAAAAGCCAACTACTGAGTTAAACTGTATGGGTGTATGTATGTGTGTTTATGTACTAGAATAAAGTTGAACAGGAGTGAGACAATAATGTACATAATAGGCTTGGAAAAGATAGAGCGAGAAGAGTGTAAAGAGGAGGAGAAGAAGGAGAGGGACAAAATGGATAAGCATAATAATGTGAAAATGCATAGTAGGTCACTGATTTCACTCATTATTTTTAAGAAGATATGACTGCTACTATTCACCACAGCGTTTCTAAGACATAGAATATCATTTGAGTCACATTACCAGCACTATGATCTACTTGTAAGTTACTTATAAATAACTGCATATAAACAACAGCCATGAATTCTTCTGTATTGTCAACCAAATTGAGAGTGGATAAATTCGATTCCCATGTAGAATCGCAAATATGCACTGGTATAGAGTCCACTGCTTCTTAACTTTCAGTGGTTGTCTAACACATATGAGATTTATCATATCGAATTGAATGATAATTTCAATCTATATGTCGGCGAAACCATAGAAAACCTATAAGTATCCCAAATATATATTATTGTTAGTTTGAATAATCCACGAATAGAAAGATTGGTCCACATGAAAATAAATTCATTCAATTTCATGACTTTTCATTAATTGAAAACGATCTAAAGTTAAAATTGGTCTTACTTAAACGTTTTACGTACTATTATTAATTAGTGGTATTGTATTTAAAACAGAACACAATATCATGAAGACAAGAAGATAACACCAAATTTCAGACATGGAAATTAAAATTGAGAAATGACACCAATCTAAAGATGAGTGATATAATAAACATTAAACAGCAGATGTGCGATTGCATAATCAAGTTAAGGATGAGGTGAAACTTGATATCATGAATAAATGTCAATGCAACAAAACTGACAGATTATGTAATCTGTACGTTTCATTATTATAAATGATACTATCATAATAATTAGAAATTTATCACACCTCTGCTTCGTACAAAGAGATTGAATTCAAAGCGTTTGATAGCAAAGAGGGCTAAAATTAGTATTGCGTACATGTTAATTATTGCAAACGCTTTCCTAGCGCTTACCATATGTCCACTATCTATTAAAAGCCTTGCTAATGCACTTCTGAACATTATTCTATCCTTCGAACAAAAATTTTCATCCATTATATTCAAGGAACATAGTAGAAGTCCTTCTCTCAGTCTTCCTATGTACTTGCTGACACAAATGCAAGCAAAATGATGAATAATTCTGGTGGGGAGGGGGTGACCTTAAGCTATTGATGGTAGGCCATGGAATGTGACGAATCTGCTTTATTTTGTAAATCTCGTCGTACTTGTATTATAGGAATTTACCACCATAAGGTTGGTATAAACTTAAACGAATCTGCAAAAGTAGTGCTTTGTTTAGATTCCATGAATTTCAGAATGTCTTTGTCCGAAAAGGATGAAAACACTTAATAGTGAAATCTCCAGACGGGCAAATAACCTCAGATCTAAAATTTACTGAAGCTATTACTATTAAATTCGATTTATATATTCAAATGCAAACAATTATCAGTCTTCCTCTATCCAGATGACATGTTTTAAACTCTAGCCAACTTCACTTGTCTAATTAAAATAAACTTTGTTTGGTTCTCATATATTACAAGTCGGATGCAGTTGAGGAAAACCAAACAAAAAGAGACCAATCTATCTTATTCCACATAACTTATTGTTATTGCACACTACAAGTTAATGCAGTAACTTATTTGTATGAGGTACTAAAAGAACTTGATAAATTGTGTGATTAAACTAAGTTACATGATCTCACAATCCTAGATTTCCTATGCCTGACCAGTCAAATAGCATAGTTTAGTTGTAAAGGTTAATTACTGAATTTCATTCCATATAAGCTTGATAATGCAGTAACTGCGGAACCGACAATAAATACACTAGCGGCAACAGTGAATAGCAATGAAATATAATTTGTCTTCCTGATTCGTATTACACCTGACTTCTTTCATGCAATCGTCACTTTCAATAATAGATATATTATTAGGAACCGTATGGATTACGCTTCAGCTACACAATTATCAACGTCATCATTTAAGATAGCTGTAGTGACAGACATTGTGGTGTTCAGTAAACTCATTGGTGGTATTACCACTTTTAACATCATCAGCAATTAATTTATGTGTACATGAAATTTATAACACATTTCCAACTTCAGTGAGACTTTAAATGTGAATTTGTCGATCATGACCTAGTTTCATAAATACAAGACGTGTTTCATAGAGACCTAACGATTATTCCTAGGCTCTTTCTAGTGTTGATGTTTAAGTTCATAACATGACATCCATAAATCCTGTAAGTTATAGAATTCTTTTCATCAGCTGATCTATGGAAAACATAAATATTCTGAGAAGGTAGTATACTATGTATACTAATGAGTATTGTGGGACAATTTATGTCACATATTCTGCAAGAGAAGTACATTAAACATCTTATTTACAAGCGGTGCATTTTGATGTTGCAAATCATTAACATGTACGACATTAACTGGTCGTTATTGTCACTGTCTACTCGTGTAGGGCTTTAAGGAATAGCAAAACACTTTTGATTTATATACGAGAATCATGTCTACTAAAATTACATTACCTTTAGATTGCTCTGTATATCTTTTTAGTAAAAGATCGAAGGACATATATATGCAATAAAACTGTAATAGAATAAGTTAAATTTTCAGTTAAAAGTAGATTTTTTATCTCTGAAATATACATCACTCAACAACTGTAACTACATGACCGTTGATTGAACTGGAAAGGCTCTAGTAAGTAGATCAACAGTAGATCAGTTCTCTATTAAACACACTAGATGATAGTCGCACATTATCAAGAAATTAGTGAAGTTAGAAGTATAAACTATTGTATACCAACTCAGTGATCTGAATGGTTAAACTCGCAAAATCTTCAATGATAAATGTTGACCAGTGCATTCTGATTTTCAATTGTTGGTTCTCCTAATTCATTTCGGCATTGCAAAATATCATCATATATTTTATTATTTACACATTGATATCTTAATAGATGAATGATGACAAACTGACGAGTTGAAATCTGTGACATTTTTGCATTACTCACTAGATCAACAAGAAGCATATTTATTAGTTACTATTTACTCTTAACAGTAGTCCAAGCAACTAGTTCTCTACATTCCTTTTAAAATTATGTATTTCTGTCCCTTTATTAGTCATGCATGATTATAGGTAGATCAGCGGATTAAACTGCTCAACAATCAATTGCTAGTTTGTGAGGATTTTTATTTTTTGTTATTAATGACATTAACAAGTGAAGTAGGTCTGTTTCTATCGACAAATGTACATCATGATAAGCTGTAGTCCTTTAAGTCTACAACGGAATATTATAATCACTTTCAAATCAAATATACCTCCATTGAATACGTAAAGCTAACTAAAATCAGTAGTCTAATAGATAATATCATAATGTTTGAAGTGAGTGGATTATATCCATCTCCATGTGTAAATATTAATACTAAGATGTAGACAGTATATCTACATGATTTATCTTAAAATAAGACGAAGATATACATCCTGAACTCTACTTGTCAGTCATAACTCAATTGAGGTCATAATTTCTAAACTTAATTCTAATAATATTATAGTCTGGAATCTTTAGCTTCATAATTAACTATCATAGAAATTATATCAACTCACAAATGATTAAATCTTTGTTTTATTTTTATTTCATATAAAATTAGATCAAATTAATTTATTCCAATCAATTAATGTTACTCTAAGTGAATTTATTTGGAACCCAAAAATAAAAAAAATTTACTGATCGTGCATAATTTGTATCTTTTATATTCTAACTGAATCTTTCTCTTGTAATACAGATAGATTGTCTTAAATTGATTTGATTGTTCTACCTTAGCAACAAAATCTATTAATAATGAATGAATTTTTTTTTTAAACTTAAATAATTAAACATCTAAATTAAATTAAACTTTCAACTATGCAAAAAAAAAATAAATTTTTGTTTTTAATGGTAACCTATCAATGATATGCCAATCAAATAGTCCAGGTGAATATTTCAATATTCTGAATCAGTTGATCGTTCATTAGATTACTTTATGAAGTTTGATTTGAAATTATGCTAATGATCTTTATTGAACTTCATCGGTAATAATAATAAGCATTATGATTATTACTGAATTTTATTACTAATTAACGACTATCAGCTAATGTATTTTCAATGATTCCTATTAATAACTGTAAGGTGGGTTCTGTAATCATAGAAAATGGTATAACAGCTGAAAACAATTGAAGTCAGTCAATGAGTGTGTGTGTGTATTATAATTTGACAATCAAGTATTTCTCAATTTCAACCACCCACCTCACCCCATCTCTACACACAAATACATTCTCTGTCTTTTATAAATTCATTCCTTTTTTACTTGTTCTCTTTTTGTTTTGTTATTTTCCATTCTCTTCTCTATCTTTGCTTATTTATACTTATTAATTAATTAATTGAAGTGAAACGGTCTATTCACATTGTGTGTTCTATTTATTGATGACGATATTGATATGGATCGTAACTTCAATATGTTTCATATTTAGATGTATTTGTTTGTATGTTTACGCCTACTTTCTTGTCATAAACTTTTTCCTATTGTTGTTATTGTTGTTGTCGTCGTCGTCGTTGTCCTTGTTATTATCATTCTAAATCTTTTGATCATCATTTCATTAGCATAATTTTTTTTTTCATTCTAAATTTTATTTTGAAAATTAGTTCATATTGAAAATTAAAAAAAAATGTAAATATGATTGTATTGATCCAGGAACTGGAATTTTTGTTTTGTATGTTGATATTTATGGTTTTGTAAATATTCAACATTGATACTCATCTAGTTAGTTTCAATGATGATTGAGAAAAGCTACTTATTGTTTTGTTATCTACATAGATTTGAAAGGTTTACACTAAATGCTGAGTAAGTTACTGGCTATCTGAACTCAGTAGCATAGTCGATTGTAGGTTGCCACTTGCAACGCTTTCGATTGAATATGCATATCAACACTGGGATCCAGTTTCTTTCCGCTGACAAATCAAAAACTAAAATGAAATACATTTTCGCATTCTACTGATACCCACAATCCAAATTTATTGAAATATTAGATAATATTTTATTTGTCATGTAGCTAGCAGTTGAATCGGCAATACATATTTCGTCCTAGTTGTGACCCTTCAGTTAGGCATACATGTATCCGATTGTCGATTTTCGGATTGTGACTAGGTGCGCCAAATCATTAGCAGTAAACATCCATCAGAAATTTAGGCCTAAGGCGTCCAAGTTTCGTGGATAACACTCAACCACTAAACCAGCATCAGTCAGTTAATATTTCTAACTTCAGTCAATTTGAGAACTTTTCGATCTCGTTCACTGTCAATGATAGGTGACTCTGACACACTCTGAAGTCTTGTCATCGGGACTCTAGGAATCGCCCTTCTGAAGCTAATCGCCAGTGTATTGATGTTGATAGTGTTACGGTAACTGATCTATTTAAATATCGATATCATATCGAGGTCGTGTAGGTATATAGAGAACTGACTGATTTTTATATGGTGGCCCTGTGGTCTAACGGCTAAGTATTCACTATGGTGTTGGGATGAATTTCCTTGGTGAGGTCATGAATGCTCATTAGAATAAAATGTCTTCTAATTAAACGATACAGCTGTTCAGTGCTTAGAAGAACATTGAAAAATGTCTTCCGAAAATTGTTGTTATGATCGGTGAATAATATTACATCGAACATTTTAGTCATATAAATAGAAGCGGTTACACGCAGTCATCATAGAGATAATTGATTACTTTATAAAACTACATCTGATGATATGGGTTACTTTTACTAACTATAATCGTAAAGGTTATGAGGATATGAACGTTATTAGAATCTGTCGACAATTACTCGAGATGAACAGTGAAGCATACCTTTCTTAGTCTGGATTCATTAGACATAACTTACGCTGAATGAATAATTCTAAATTGTTAGATGTGGTATATATTTGCCGAATAATATCAGCGTAAATAAACTATAAATACCAATTGTCATCTGTACAAAAAATACATTTGATATCTGTTGAGGGTTCGAGTTAGAAGGATTCCAAATAATTGAGATGACTTACGAAATAACTTTAGGTCTTCTAGTTCAAGATTTCACAGTCCATTAGGTTCACCTTTACTATAACTGTGGACATATATCGTATATTTAGTTATCATATTCGGAATTTGAATATTTCTCATTAAGTAGCAGTAGACAGCTATAAGCAGATGGATATTACATAATTGATAGATTTCATACAAGAGTAAATTGATAATCATAACTATAGACAAATAATAGAAGTAATCAGTCATTATTCCTTATTCCTTTATAGTAAATGAGATTTCAGTCAAAAGGGATAAAGAAATTGATATTACACATGGTGCGTGTCTGTACAACACAGAACCTGATAATATGTGTACACATCTCATAAGCACATCATGATGAGCACCAATTAAGTAGAAATAGTAGTTACACCAATAGAATGAAGACTGTTACTAATACCGGTATTGCAACTACTACTACTACTACTAATACTACTACTACTACTACTACTACTACTACTACTACTACTACTACTACTACTACTACTACTACTACTACCACTACTTGGTGATATTTGACTAGTTCAATCTAAATAATTTCTCTGTCTTTAGATAGTAATCATTTGAGAAGTTTACTGTTTTGTAACATCGACTTAAGTTTAGATGTACTTTTCTTCTTAACCATTTTTGAATCTGTCCTCACGAAATGACATGGTTCAGATAGATACAGAAAACTCTAAGGAATTAGATTGCAGCTTCAAATTAATATACAATTTATCCACAGTGAGAATTCACGATCCCATCAACAGATTGGGCCCATCAACTCCAGGTTTCATGAAGAATGTCTAACCACTAAACCACTGAGCCAGTTAGCATCGAACGATTGCTATTTCTAACTATAATCATTTCTCGAAATACTGAGTGATTCCATCCATTGTGACTAATCGATAATTAACTTATTCTTCACCCCTAACCCCGGATATGGTTTAACTCTACTGGTCACTTTTTCTCACTAGAGCTCTTTCTCTGTTTGCCTTTGGGATAAACACGGCTGTAGGTTACGTGTAAAAGTGTATAGTTTGATATTTTTATATGCAATACATCTTCAGTCTATGACAAGTCAACGGAAATATACAAGTTCATCCTAATTACCTATGCACCTGTTTCACAAGTGTGATTGTCTGGACTCAGTAGTCTTATGGTGAACGCTGTGACGTTTGGCTTGAAACGAACTGAGTTCGAATCCCGATGTGAACATCAACATTGGGATGCAAGTACATCCAGTCGACGAGTCCCAAGTAGGATTCTACTTGTCACTCACATTCCAACATAGTGTTTCATCTTACACTGCATAATTAATGACAATTTATGTTACACTACTGATCAACATTATTCCTTTCACGAATGATCTATTTAACCATTGATAGAGATTTCGTATAGTTTAAAGTTGATTTTCATTAAGAATTTGTTAGTATATGATCTCAAGTGTTATTTTGATTGATAAGTCTAGTACTGACTAATCACGTTCATTTATTTCCTTAGGAAAGTTGCTGATTACTGTGATATGACTCAGGTTAAAAAATTTACAGGTTGTAGTTACGATTGTAGGCAGCTGATAAGTGCAAAATAGAACAGAAACTGGTTTCGGGAGTCTACTTCGAACTAGATTCAATCATAAGACAAAAAACAAAGTGGACTCGATGACTGGTCATTTAGACCTATCGACTAACATCTCAGTTTGACCATTAAAAATCAATTTTCACCATAGGTCTTATAAAACATAACATTGGTTACTACTCACTGTAAACACCTCAATCCTTCAAAAATGTAAGACTTGGATAAATTAGCTCAATGATAATGTGTGCTGGGGTTAGCAACCAGAGTTTGAGTTTTACATGTAGGATTCATTTACACAAGTTTATATTCACACTCTGTTGATGAGTACCAACAAGCGCGAAACATAAGTAAATCAAAGTTTCCTATCAGTTTTCTCTAACTATGCAATAAACTTAAATCTCTATTAAAGCTTAACGTAGTAAAAAAAACTGAGTTGCATTAAAGTAGTCCACATTTTTAGTTTTAATCATTTCATAATTTAACATGATCCATATATAATGTCCCAGGGTAAGTTATCGTTTCATAGCCACCTTCACTAAATCAATAGGTCAAACTTACAGATTGAAACTTCTATTAAACAGTCAATATGAAAGTTTATTAGTTGTCAAGAAACGATTATTATTATTATTATTATTATTATTATTAGTCTTCAGGAGTTTTATATGATTAGAACGAAGTGATTTTGTAACACATAATCAAGGAGTCGCAAAATTACAACATAATAATTGTCTAATACTCTATGGAGTCCAGAGGCTCTACAGATGACATGAATTTGTCATGTAAACTGCATATATGCAACATTATCTCTATGGTGAAGCTTTGGCCACTCCTACCATAATGAAGATGCTCGTAGTAACAATCTACTGTTCTACAAGATTAAATTCTACTGTAACAATACTTGGATTACTAAAGGTAAATATAATATTAACCGAATTTTATAGTGAGAACTTTTGTAATTAATTGTCAGTAGTTACTAAAGATTAAATAGGTTTCATTGCAGTTTGTAACTAAACAACTTATTGTTATAGGTATCTCATCTAAACAATAAATCATGGATTATTTTATGTAGAAATTATTTGAGAGATTGTGAAGTTTAGAACATTTAGTTTATACGTATCGGTTCAATAGAATTTCATTACTAATGAATGCATCCAGAGACTTTTAGTTGTTGGTTAATAAAGGAGAATGAAATGTACAACAATCTTAGTTAGACTATTTCATTACTTCGTGATACAAATATTGAAGTTAAACAATATAATAGGGAAAATATGTATCCACCTATATAACATACATTATGTATTCTGAAATGAATGAATCAAAGAAAATGATCTAAAGCTCAGTATCCTCTAATGAAAGGAAGCAATCTCCACAATACCTAGTTACACTCAATATCTTCTCACTAGTGACTAACTTCTCGAGGTGATTCCTGGCACCTTAGTGAGAAGACGTGACCAGTGGAGTCTAACTATGTCTGCTATGAGGTAGCTAAGAATCAATGAAAATGGATGATGTCACGTAAATATATCGTGAATTGGCTAGCGTTAAAAACGCCAGTTGTTGAGTGCTGGCTCAGTGGTTCAATGGTTAAGTGTTCTCAGCAAATCCTGAAGATCTTGGATTGTGTTCCATAGTGTGATGTTGGATGATCCCTGTCAAAGATTTCCACACTCGAACGAAACCATTGTCTTGTGCTTCTCGGTTGTCAGTGATTATCCATCTCGAATTAATTCATGATTACAGACTGAAATTCAATAGTCTTCAGATCACTTAATTACAAAACAACACCAGTCAATAACATTACAAGGTTCTGATGGTAGGAATGATAAGGAGATTGATCATAGCTTTATTCTGCATGATGAACTTCCTATGTAATAGTGGAGTGGTATTTGAACATTTTATATTAAATATTCATTCAGTATATGGCTTTCTTTCAAGTTTTAATTATTTAAGTCCAATTAACATTTACTGGAAATAGTGGTAATCTTCTCCACAAATATATTCTTTGAAGTTATAAGCCAGGTTCTACCTTCTGATATTCGCCCACTCTAGTCGTAGCAAGTATAGTTGCTATCGATTCGCGTATCTGAATCCCAAATTTAACACTAATCTCTTCAGCACCCAATTAAAATCAGTATCATTTTACTAGTGATGAAATTGAGGAGGCTGTTACTGGAGAATAAGTGACCAGTAGAGTTCAACCATATCCGGGGTTGGGGGTGAAGAATAAGTTAATTATCGATTAGTCACAATGGATGGAATCACTCAATATTTCGAGAAATGATTAAAGTTACAAATAGTAATCGTTCGATGCTAACTGGCTCAGTGGTTTAGTGGTTAGACATTCTTCATGAAACGTGGAGTTGATGGGCCCGATCTGTTGATGGGATCGTGAATGCGTACTGTGGATAAATTGTACATTAATTTGAAGTGGCTATCTGATTCTTCCTAGTTTCCATTGACTATCCAATCCATATTAATTCTTGATATCAGATTTCAGTTTAAAGAGATTCTTTACAACAAACAATTACTATGAATTATGTATCATTAATTTAAATCAGTTTCTGATTACCATTCAAAGTTGTTCGGTTATATCACCCATCATTATGTTACACACATCATGAAGAATATAAGCATGGCAATCACATAACAATTCATGCTTCTCATCATATGAGCCATGTTACATAAACAAATTACATATTTTGAAGTGGATGCACCTCAATGTTATTGACTAATGACCTCATAATTTCTTCAGAGAAAACAGCAGAATGTTGGAAACAATGGACAGTCATTTTACTATTATTTGTGAAGACATAACTCCACACTCCTATTAATAAATTCCACTATGACTATTGACGTCTAGATTTGACATACAATTGCATAACTGTTATCAAGATTATAACGTACCCGTGATATCAGATGAACAGCATTATATATCTGAAATTATTTGGAGTAAAAATGTTGAACTGTTTGTTTTTAATCCAATAGTTCAACGATACTACATTAACATTCATCCAATGTTCCATTGCTTTCAATGATGAAATTTATTGTCAAAATGATCAATAGTATTCTTAACCATCTTCAGTTTCTGCGTTTTCTTGATTGAGATTATTTCCACAGAACTTGGCAGTTATTAGTATACATCAGCATTATGCAACAATCATATGACTAAATAAAATACTGACATCATATTGATTGTATCTTGTTAAGAATTCTGGAAAGTGACTAGACACTAGTGATTAAATAGTGAACAAAAGGTAAAGATGAGTATAACGACAAAACTAAATAAAATGAATAAAGCTCAGTGAAACTTCAGAAACATCCAGCTGTGTTTACAAATTTGTATGTAGGTGATCGAACTGGCTACATTAATTAAAAGGAATGGAGGGTTTTATGGTAGATTTAATGAACATCGCGAGGCTGAAGTACCATGAAATGTAAAGTAACTAGACACCTCTTGGAGATAGAACAACAGTTTGGTACTGTTAAATCTTTCAAGGTGGCTAATAATCAACCGGGCTAATTTTTTCTGAAGTTTGCTGACCCTATTGGTAGTAAGCGTCGGAAACTTGATTTATATGTCCAAAAGAAAACTGTTGTTAGTCATTTTGTGACTTCATTTCACAGTATCATAAAACGTTTATTTAAAATTAGTTTTTTAACTGCTTCATTTCATTACATCAATACATCGGTTTCATCGACTTCTATAATTTCGTTAAACTTTACTGATTTCATTTAGTTGTATTCTTATTAATCTTTACCTTTTGTTCGCTGCATAATCACTTTGTCTAGTCCTTTAACTTTTTTTCACTAATATTTTTCTTCAACATATAATCTATATGTTGATGTTGGTAGGGTACCATTGAAAACCAGGGAACACTGGATAGCTGTTTCGTTCTAGTATAGGATTCCTCAGAAGTCGTGACTAGTAAATTTCAGACTTGTTGGGAGTTAGACAATTATTACTGATGACAATAGATGATAATCTTACTACACTACTAATTGACAAAATTGGGAATCATACAATTGGACGCCACCCCAATTGTGCATTGTGCTAGGTGTTCACCAACCTCAAGGCCCTGGGCTCAGTTCACTTATTGGAAGTGAGGGTAAGCACTGTTGAAAACACCCAAAATGGACGAAACAACTGTTCAGTGCTCCCTACTTTTCAATGGTACTCTACCAACATTAAACTATGACGAATCGAATCAACTAAAATTGAATACCAATCTCTATAAAACCGCTTCATTTCTATATAACTCATATATTAACAATATTTCACTTCATCACTTCATTCATATCTTTATTACATGATGCTGATGTATGTCAATATCAAGCTCCGGTTATATTCCTTTATATAAGTGTAATACATTCACATTTCTTTATGCTAATGGTTTCGAACTACTATACATTGTAGACAACAATTAAAGAGTACCTAAAATTTAACTCAAATGTCTATTCTCAGCCTCTTCGAGGTAAATAATCGACTACATGTACTTGTACTACTAACCTCTTTTTCCCTTGCACTCTGGTTGTTTAACCTTTTTCACTCCAAAGGAACAAGAAATTTAACTTTGGAAAGGTCAAAAGAGTTTGAAAAAAATTTTATAAAACATAATAGTCAAATGTATTTTTGTGTGGAACTATATTTTGATAGGATTAATGGTACATTGAATAAAGAAGAATGAAAGTGATGTTTGCTTTGTTTTGAAGGGAATGAAGAACTTTCGAAAAGAAAAGTTGTAAGGCTTACATGAAGCATTTGAGCGCCAATTTAGATTTTGCACGTGATTGATTCTAGATAATCCTACTGGGCTTTTGCTGATGGTAGTTTTGTTCCTTTTTACTACATAGGACTGTTCACGTCTGATCTTAAGACTGTATTCGTCAGTTACTGGCCATATACGTATAAACAACATTAATTCAACCCAGCCTACAAATTAAATGAAGAAAAAAACTATTTTAAAGTATAAAACTGATGTATTACACTAAGTAAGAAATAAGTTCTCATCATCATTATAAGATTGTAAAATTGTAATTATTGATTGATCATTACTGAACAACTGAGATCTATGAAAGGCTGTAAGTTTGAGCAAAACATTGGACAATGAAACTTTGTATGGCCAAGTAACCAGGGATGGTTTGTGATTTAGAAATATGAAGTGTAATGCAGTGTGTATAATATTAATTGATCTACAACCGAAGAGAATTTGACAATGATTAATCTAACATGATTCTTTTAAGATATGAAGAGATCATTGCAATTAGGAGGTAAACACCGGACTTCTATGTTTGAAAAGAAAATGCAACTAACCTCTAATTGCTTTGGGGGGGGGCAATAAAATAACGTTTAGTTTTTTTTTTCCCGAAGAATTACGAATATTCCTTGATGATTTAAATTCATTGTTTCCTGTTACACCAATTATTTTGTGTTATGATATTTCCAAAAATATACCCACCTCCAAAAGTCTCAGTGTTTAATTTAAAGAGACCATTTTGATAGTTTCATCGATCCGAATGATATATTAATCCTTTATTGTTTTAAATTCTATATATTGACTATCTGTAAAACTGACTGAAATGTTATCACTAAGTTTACTACTAGCTAGCAATATTCACTAGAGTAGTAGCAAGAGTCTTCGGGTAACTGATATTCTGCTATGTGAATTGAATTTATATCATATCTACAGTGGCTACCAGTGAGTTATACCACGACATATACTTTATTGGAACTAATTGAAACAATGTATTCATATACCGCCTATTCAACGAATAATATAAATCATCATCATCATCATCATCATCATCATCATCATCATCAATTAACATTCAACTCTAGCTGAAATTTTCATTGTATATGAGGTACATGTATTCTTATGAGAACGGTTTTGCAATTTCAACTTCATCAATAGCTTGAAATAAGTTATTAGTTTGTAATTCATATTAAATCATAATAAGTTATCTTATATTCTCAAATTCATTACGTAATCATGATTAGTTTTTATAATTAAAAGATTTCATACACATACATACACACATACAGAAATACAGAAGTTTGGCTTTTCATTCGTATATGTAATATCATTTAATACAACATATGAAAACTTATCATCAATATATAGTCTAAGCGGAACAGATGTTCCATGTGTAATCAAGAACGGTGTCAGATATGTCAAAAAACAGAACAAATGTAATAAGCAACAAAACATACGAATTAGTTCAGTATTACAAATGATGTGAAGTGTGAATAACATTGTAGGATTAGGGTTAATTTCGGTCTTGAAACTAACTAGTCAAGTGACTATTCACATGTTTATAAGTGTGTATGTGAAAATAACTAATGATAAGTGAATATTGAGTTAAACCATAAACCAGTCTGTTTTTTATTATTCTAGGAAAACAAAACCAAACAAACAACCGTCATCCATACTCAAGTTTATCATAAAATATTCATTGAAACTGATTAATTACAATGAGACACTTAAGAAATGGAATAGGTCAGGGATAAATGGTACGATAATGAAACAGGTTTACTCATGTTTTACATCATGGAATACAACGACAATGCAGGTGATTTGATATAATAAGCATCAAAGAAATGTCTGTTGGTTAGTTAGATTCATTATTTCATGTTACAAACATAATTACTGTCAAGTATGTTGTGGAACTTTTCATAATAATGTCAATTATATCAGACATGTTAACTTTTGATCTAAATGATCTAAAATATTTGTGTAAGATAAAGCATTTATTCAAAGTACTTTGTTGTATGTACATACATGAGTCTATAAGATGGTTGGAGATGGTCGGTAGGTTTTCCTACTAGTTAAGTTTTAACAGCATGATATACATACAGTTTTGTGGGAACTGATGTCATCTGTCGGATTGGAACCCATCTCACTCAACCTCACAGATAAACATGATATTAATTAATACTCAGGGATAGTTCAGTCCTACGAGAAGTTATTCACAGCCTAAATGGCTGTGATACTAGGTGATTATGATTCGAACACTACAAGGAGCACCACTTCTCTTAATATTGCTGAAATGCTTGGTAGACGAGTGCTAACTAACATGAAACCTAAGTTTTTGGTTTCCCACTGATCGCTTCAACCATCTTACTTTTAAACTCAGTGTAAACAATGTCTAGTCACTCCTGACTACATTATAACTTTGATCATCAGGTTACAACTAACGGTAATATAAAGATAATACTGGTCTATATTCAATGAGAAATCAGTGAGTTCATAAAACTATGAGTATTATCAATATTGAAAACTAGATTTTTTTCAAAAATAACTGATAAGAACCAACCAATATTTATCTACCAACTATTGACAATAAATATAAAAAGTACTATGTATTGCTTTAAGTAAAACAATCAGTATCATGTTTATAAAAGTTAACTCTGTGATATTCAGTGACTGAGAGATACTTTTAAAGAGCTGCATAATGCACCTAAACCAGTACGAAGTACATAAGATATTAAGAAAACTTTCACCAGTGAATATCAAGGCAACTTTGAATAGTCAGTTCGCTCTTGTCTCAGAGTTTCTCGAATTAAGTACACATTACTCTACATTGTCTATTTACTAACACTATGAATGTAGATTGGTGCATTATAAATTTCTGACCAGTTAATTTGTGTTATTGTACAGTGATCATCATACTATACTGATGACAGTTAGTTCGATTCTGATATGCTTGACTACATAGGTTACATTCGCTTACCAGAACCTACTAAACAGAATTAATACACTTCAATTAGATTAATTAATCCCTTCTCACACTGATCACAAATTATTCCCTAATTGATCGACATCATACTCAATACTTAATATTTGATAATTTCATTTGTTATAATACAATGACTTATTCATAAATGAAAATCTTACTCCGTCTTGATGTCGTTTTTACTGAAATTATCCAGCAATATTAGCTCTAAATTTGAGTTGAATTGTCACTAGAAAGCGGGATTCAAAGTGCCTGGTCCGTCCTATCTAAGACCAGTCAGCTAGATGTTTCTACATCCCAGTGTTGATGTTCACATAGCTACTCAAACTCAGTTCATTTCGTGCCGAATGCCACCATGTTCACCACTAGGTTACTGAGTCTAGATAGTCACACCTGTCCAACGGACATATATATACAGTTTGAAAGTATTTGGATATACATATCAGAATTCATTAGTTTGCCTGTTAATTAGAGTGTAGTATTTCCCTTCATAACTGTTTTGTGTACTGAAAGTTTCTGAGTATAGTTTGATTGTGGTTATCATTAGAATGTAGCATTCATATTTCATCCTATTTCGGACTTATGAATTCGATTTACCTAAAGAATCGAATCCAGTATCTTTTTCACATCAAACATCAACACATAATCCATTTAACTAATTCTGCTTATTCATTCACTTGTACAAATGATATCATTAGTCGAAAAATGCACATAATTTGCGATTTTTATTGTATGTTGTGAGGATTGTTGAATTTGAGTTTAATATTACAAACTGGTTTGAGTTAGACAACCATTGAAAACTAATAATCATTTGAAAGATGTTTCGCCTTAGTGTGAAACTCCTCAAATGTGCACAATCACAACTCTAGCAGGTAATCGAATCTATCACTTTCAGGTTTAAAGGAAAATGACTAACCATCAAGCCCCTGGGCCAGCTGACATCATGTAATTAATAATTTTAACATGAATCAATTCTCGATATATTATTTAATTTAATCCACTACTTCAGATTTGACATAGTTGAACTCCACTGGTCACAGCTTCTAATTAAAAATCTAGGAATCACCTCTAAAATTAGTCTTCAATGAGTTGATATTGACCTTAATCGGAATTACAATGAAGTTCATCCATGTCGGGGGAAAGACTGGGACAGACTGTTACCAACCGATGTCATTGGTTAAAGTCAAGCGAATATTGATTTAGTTTTAAATGTCACCCATTGAATATGGACTTGATGATCTGATGTTTAAGAGCTCACCAAAAACACTGAAGGTTATTGGCTGGATTCTCTAGTGAGATCGTGTATTTCTATTACTGAAGAGTCCAACACTACAATGAACCAACTATTCAATACTTTCTAGTTTTTTGAATATTTGTATAACACAAACATATTCGTGGTTGTTTTTTTTTTTTTTTTTTACATTCAAATTCAACAATCTTCACAACAACTAATCAATCAAATCATCAAATGAATTAACTTGAACACAACCGTTGTAGATGAAATCACAACAATGAAATAAACATTGAATGAATAATGCTAAAATGAAAATTTGCATAAATTACACCTTTACATAGAATAGACTACTCATTTAAATTGAACTAGTCATTCATTTATTTATTCTAAAACTATACTGATTACAAATAGTTAGAATGTTTTTAAATGAATAAAATGAATCATCAATTTGAAATATTGTCATCAAATGACAATATTGAATGTATAGTCTATGCATGCATAAGTTACTAATTGAACTGTTCGAATACTTTACAAGTAAAGAAAATTAATATCTAAGTAGAAATAGAAATTAGTTAAACAATGTAAGAATAAATTATGAAAGTATTAAGAATATTGTTAATATGATTGTCAATGTATGTAGATGGTTACATAATGATTTAAAGTGATATAATGGATAATGTTTTGAAAGATTGAATACAAATGTTATTATAGGAGATGTTATGATAGGAGATTGTAACTATTATATCATTTGTAGTAACTGCTTCACTTCTGATGATATGTCCAAATAAGTCTTGTCACCAAAATACATATTATAATCCCAGGAATATCCTAAAGTTAATTGTTAGTGAGCTGAATATTAGTAGTTGGATTAATGTAGTAATGTGGAGATAGGTATCATATCTAGTTATGTAAATTCATTACAGATCAATGTCAGTTGTGTGTCATTAGAAAGTAAAGGAATACTGAATAGTAAATGGTTAAGCAATTCACTGTGAGATATGTAGGCCTTGAGTTCCATTTCTTAGCTAAATCAAGGATGAGCACTACTGAAGAGTCCTATATTAGAATGAAACAGTTTCTCAGTAGGTCCTTAGTTAACACTGGTAGCCAACCAATATCAATCTGTGACGAATACAAATAACTGAACTTAATACCTATCACCAGTGAAAACACCACAGTTCAATTACAATATTCAGCTCAATAGGATGCTCCGAAAATTCCTGAAATTGATTAATAGCATATATACATTACTCATAAGTAGATAAAGCATAAAAATGAAACTCTTCTAGTTGATCAACTTGCTTACTCATACAATAATCGGTAAAGATAGTGCTTTTCTACTAAATAACCAATTATTTGGTACGTTTTGTTCAGTGGGTTTTAGTGAAACTCAGATTGAGCATTTTGTTCCATTTAGGAGTTTTTAGATAGGTTTACTCGTTTTGAAGTATGGGAGTTCATACTGAAACACGTATCCAATACCAATGTTATTGAGTCTAGATAACTACTAACTTGTTCAGTTTGTATAAAGATTTAAGATAAAATTTATAGTTCCCTGTTGTTGATATTCAGGACCATAGGTTATTTGTTTCTATTAGCGTATGTGGTTTCTTAATAGATACTTTGGTACTGGTCTTTTAATTACAAGTTACAATAAAAGTATACTATCTGTTATGGATGCATTTATGCCAGTATTGAATGCTGACAACAGGAAACTATAAATCTATACTAAGAAACAATTTATTATTTTTGAACTTCGCATAGATTATATTGAGCAGCTTCTTAATACCTAAGATGTAAGAAGATTCAATGTCTAGGAACTCTACAAATATATATTTTCTTCAATTTTCAATGACTATTCAGCTAATCAGTTCACTACAGAGTACAAAGCATCAATTATTTGGTTCCGCTGAGAATATTTTCAATCACTTATCGTTTTAAAATAGAATATGATAGAGAACCTCTAACACTTTCAAGTATATGGCAAATAATTTCATAGTCATTTGATACACAGTTCAATGTTTTATTAGTATATACTGAATACGATTAAACATTTACATCTATGTCAAGTATGATAATCTCTAATGATTAATTTATGTACAACCATCTAACACAGATGTGATTTAAGCTTCGATGTTTGCGTAAACGTGTTACTGTGTTTTAGCACTCATGTATTCCTACTCATATTTATGAACCTGCTCACTTATTACCTCTAGTTCATTGCTCTGGTGTAGTATTCTAATCTGACATTCATATTTCTTTTATTTCATTGGTTTTTCTATTCTTACATCCCCTTTCACAAATACAGCGATATTCAGGAGATTTGTATTTCTATATACAATGATAGATAATCCTGATTTGACTGCTTTCTGGCTTGTTTATACTTCTATTACTAAGGGATACAACAGAATACAACTACTGCTATGCCTAAGTTCGTACTGCGTTGAATTGTAACTGTGATTTAAAATACTAAGCTCTAATAACATTGCATCAAGATATTCACAGGACTTTATGTTAAAAACAACTAGTTCTAATGAGTGATCGAATCTAGAAGGACTACATTACTGGAAAATTACTTCGTTCATTTTAATAACTTTTGCATCGAATATTTTGTTTCTATCATTTTTGCCGCAGTCACAAACAAGTGTCTTGTGTAATAATCCCATATCCTGCAAGTACATGAGGTACCTCGAAATTGTTTTAGGTTTAAAATTACACAACAATCAGTCTAGAGTAACAATATCACATGCAACGAATTTAATCTTTTATACAACTATATGCAAAGACTTTGAAACTAGTGACTTGTATGTGATTGATCAAAACTTTAACTTTCGTTCGTCGGAACTATGTGCTATATTAACCGTTAGTTACAAGTAAATTGATGTAACCAATGAAACTCAACCTACGTTAAATGTGAGAAAGTTACCCGTCAGCAGCAGTATATGGAAACACAGCGAACTTCCAAAATATTACGGATAACTTTAACCGCAATAATTTAAATATAATACTTTAATATTTCGCTTATTATTGAAGAGATGGTTTATCGAATAGGTTGTCATGGTAACTTGTCTTTTAGGCACTATATGATAAAAAGCTAAATTCTGTTTTCTCTGAGAAAATTGCCACTATAAATTAATTGAAATTAATTCTCGCATGAATGAATAAAACTTCTCTGAGTGGATTTATAACAACTAAACATTTTGAGTAGATTTCTCTGTTCTTAGAGAAATTGACGGTTTCTTTTATCAAATTATTTTATCCCTAGTAACAAATTCAGATTTCTTTTGCACGAAGATCACTAAATCCCATTTGTAGAGTAGTTTACGCTGAATGAACAGAACAATGTAAGAAAATGTGTTTTGCTTGGTGAGTATACCTGGAAATATATACAGTGTTTTATAGAACTCCTCATGCATACAGTTTATACACTGAGTGGTGTCTAATATCATGTTTACCCAGTCTGTTGCAACGATAGAATTCTATTAATGATTAACTTGGAATATGATTATTTGTCTATGTGATACAAGATTGATTACATAATGTTTTGATGTTAGGTGGTTGAAAATAGTCAGAATGACCTAGTTAAAGCGATTCATGATTGTCAAATTGAGTGAATCGGATTCAAATTTCAAAAGGATCATCACCGTGCCCCGATATTATTTATAGGATCCACTTCTAATTTTTGATAGTAAATGGTAACTAGTATAAAACTCTGGTCTAAGTGTTCCTACTCACAATCCCCAAACATCTAACATAATATGGCATCAAGCGAAACTGCTTACATAATATAATATTTTAACATTAAAAATTATACATGTAGTATAATAGGCTTATAGAAACGAAGTTGATGTGACGACATATGAGCAAAATGCACAGTAAGGTTTAAACAAAAGGTTAAACGGATTGAATAAAAACACTAAAAGTGAGTATAGAAGGCAAAATAGAGTTTTGGAACATTGGTTATTTAGTAGAGGAGAACTATACGAATAAGATTACATAATAAAATCATCTACAAACAAGAAGGTTTTACTATATTGTAATTATGAACATAGGTTGTTAATAAAAAAATTAAACTGAGCCAATCCCCGTTAATGGAACAATCTCTTATAGTAGATTTCCAGTAATATGTCCGTTCAAATAGGTTTACATTTTGTCAGAGTTTTCTATTCCATACGTAACAACAAGTGTACGGTGGAGACTGCTAGCACATCGGTAGCCTTTGTGGTAGTAGACCTTAACGTACATAAGGAAAAAGGGAAAAATTCCTAGATACAAACAGCAAGTACCAACTGTGCTACACATGACGGAGAAGCTCTGTAAGTGTAGAGACTTTACATACCCGGGTAGCAGGCATCGTCGGTAAACAAAGAGAGAGGGAATTTGACATAGTTGTAAAGATATGAATTGGTTAGGCGAGAGTGGACATTTCTAAAAGTGAAAAACATCTGGAACTCAAAATAACTGTCAAGTCAACACAGAAGTCAGGATTTTTAATACAAACGTCAAGATAATTCTATTGTATGGAGCTGGAACTTGGAGAACTATGAAAACCACTGTTCATAAGATATAGGTATTTATAAACAATCTGTCTATGCAAGATACTTCGGATCTACTGGACAGATATTATCAGCAATAACTTACTGTGGCAGAGAACAAACCAACTATCAGGTGAGGAAGGAGGTGTGAAAGGACTCTAGGGGCGAACAGGATACACATTACGGAAATCACTAAACTGCATTACAAGGCAGGCCTTCAGTTGGAATCCTCAGGGCCTAAGGAAAAGTGGAAGAGTGAAGGACAGACAAGCAAAGAATATATATTGCTTAATAGCAGATAAAAAGGAGAGTATAGAACAGGAAAGAGATGATATGTAGAATGCTGGACAGTGACCTATGGCTCCACGAGGTGCAAAAGGCAAATGAATGAAGGAAGTGTGCCATCGTACTTTCAACACATCAATAATGCTTTTGCATTCTGGTTGGCCTTCTGCAACAGTCTCTGCTGTTTGTTTTGGCTTCTCTTCCCCGATACAATTTGCTTTGAGTTGTGTTTTCATCATTGATATTGAGAATTAACAACCAAATCCCTGTTTCGGACTCACCAACGGAATAATCCGACATATTTTGGATCCTAGAGTGCAAAATGCCTACTTCATTACAGTTCGTTTCCCCATATTGCTTACATTTGATACCAAGTTTAATGTATACTGTAAATGGTGTGCAAACTGAGAAAATAGTCTTCTGATTAGAATGTGGATGTCACTTCAGGAAAACTGTATTCCTATAAATTTTAGATTTGTTTCGTAAATTGGCATTACCGATTAATATAATTCTTATATTTATTTTGTAACTGTTGATAAGCGCATGTTATCTTGGGTTTCTTACTTCTCCTGCAACCTGGAAAAAATAAGATCCAAACCTATTACTTAAAAGGCCACTTAAGTCAATATAACAGTGGAAAATTATCAAGATTGTTGTCCAATTAAGAAACTATTTGGCGGATTGAAAAACCTGAGTAGTAGCAAAGAAAAACTTAGAAATGTTGGCTCAACGTGACAAAGAGCTTTAAAAATCATCCTTTTGCGGTACTAACTCTTCAACTTAATTTTAAAAGTGTTGATATTAGGATTATGTGTTTAGTTCTTCGCAGCTTTGCCCAACCTAATTTTTAGTGTGGAAACATAGTGTTTTCTTCCTCATTCCTAAAAAGACAAGAATTTTTGAAGCGTATTTAAAGATCAGCTACGAAATTAGTTTGCTTACGCAGATTTATGTACTACAGGAAGTCCATGAAATCATTGAGGTTGAACAAACAAGAATGTAAGCAACATCAAACCAACTTCATCGTGACTTTCAGAATATTAATTACCCTTAGTCATCCGTTGAAAAATTTGCGGAAATTTAGCCCTTAGATTAACCTTCAGTAGAACGTTCGCAAGTAAGATAAGTCACACGGTGGGTTGGACCATAAACATTATTTTTATCCCTTGAAGTGTTCAAGGTATGGAATTCGCTATCAAAACTCCATTGATCATTTTGAAAGAAAAATTCATACCTCATCAAAACATTGTGGAGAAACAGAAAATGTTTTCACTCTACATTTTTACCTCTGCAAGGAAAATTACTTGGCTCCTAGATGCAAAAATATGTGACCTTCAGTTGCAAGGTATAAAATTTACTAAGAAATAATTCCTCGTGTTTTAAACACGGTCATCAGCCTCATATCCACCTTCAAAAAGTTCGGTAAGCCAGGTTATACTCAGTTATGTTGGCAGCTCCTGATTCATCAGTTTACTATCAGATGTCATTAGATAAGACTACTTAGCCAAAAGGCAGTTCGTTAGAGATACGCCCGATGACCTAGTCAAACATGGTTGCCTCAATACACGTTCCGCTGATACGAAGTTGACGTCAGGTTTTCCCCGCTAGGTCAGCTTACTACGCCCAAAAAATGGTACCATGAACAGTGCATATCAGTATTTACTTCCGTAATGCTCCATTCTCTGAGCGGTTCGTAAGAAGCCGTTCATCAACCTACTTAAAATACCAGGTTTCTTTCTAGCGACTACACCATTAAATAGCACACTCTATTCGCCGAATTAGCTGGACGCTGTTGAGAATCTGATAATAAATAGAATACTACATTGATTGGATCAAAGTAGTCGACTACTAATACAACTGAATGTTGTCCGGTTTGATTCAGTTCCACTGTTAGCATCCATCGGTTTTGGAGCTATTGGGTGAACGTTCGTATTACTGTCGAAGCAAATATTATTCAGAAGTACACTCCTGGTTATTTTGTATACTTATTGCATTATTCTGGACTTATTGTTTACTCTTAAGACAAGAAGTTAAAGTAATTAATAGTTTTCTGATGATATGTTGTTATTCCATTTGGGTTACAGGGGAAATAATCATAGTCAATACTTGATTAAATAGATTAATATTAAAACACATAGAAGGATAGGATATGATAATCAGCAATCCGCAGTAACTCAATGGTTCAAGTGCTTTTGTGCTTCAAGATCTCTCCCTTGAAAACTTGGATCCACATAGAGCAATTCAAATAAACCATTAAACTACTGCATATGTGGCTGATTCCTGCATAACAAACCTTCTGGAAGTTGTGTATAAAGAGACTCTGAAACACCGGAAATATTTGTATCAACAGAGAAGTGAACATTTTGAAGCTTGGCGAACCTCATGACAGTATATTTTAAATACTTGAGAATCCCATTGAGATTTATATTTTTAAATGAGCACTTGATATTTGTACAGTCTGCTTAGTCTAACCACCGATCTTCTAGGTGGTGGTACATAGTCGAGGTTTACTTAAACTTGGTCAGCCAGGCATTTTAATGACTGACCCATTGTCCGTCTATCAAACCTGTTCATACTGTTATGTGCTTAAAACTTTTACGTTTTATTACAGGATTGTGAATGACTGAATGATTAAGAAGGCATTTAACGAAGAGAGCGAGGAACGACAACCAGTAAGCCATATCACACTGTGCCCCAATGAGGTATACGCATCTAATCAAAACGTGCAGGGGAGGGGTTAGGTCATACATATTACTGTTGACAGGATGATACAAGTAGCAATGTTAGGACGAGAGAACGCTTCAGGAAATACTTCGTCGACATTGGTGTCATCAAAAATGTAAATGCACGGTATATTCTATTGTAATGATTGTGTCATATACTTGCCCATCACTCACCGATAATTCGTTATGCCACAAAGGAAGCTGTGATAGTTGTCGAGTAACCAACTCACGTATTTGTAGCTCTTTTTGTTGCTGTCGTTTAAAATACACATTGATCACTAGTTGCTTATGCGGTGATCAAGAGGCCAGGCCACTAAGCTTAAGGCGACCTAGGCTAATCGAGTCACCAGGTAGTAAAGCTTTGGGTTGGTCAATAAGCCGCACCATGCCACCTATTTTGTAATGGAATTAGGCTAAGTAAGCGACCTTACAAGTAAGCTAGCCTGGTTGATGGTAGAAACCATTAAGTCTATTCGTATATTGGTGGGCCCTTCTAAAAATTACATAACCTACCTTTGTTGATCCTAACTTATGCATATTTGACTACCTTTACTATTTTTCGCTTGTTATCTGCATAAGTGTTGATTAGTGATCACAAATACAAACTCGTTTTAAGATTGATTAGTATTAAAATTCGGCTAATATATTGACCAGCGAAAACGGCAAAACATGCGCGCCATTAAAATAAGACAGTGGTATTTTTACCTGCTTAGTATAATTGTTTACTTAGTTTCTATTTTAACTCAGAAGATGGCATTTCGTTTTCACTGGAATTTTTAGTCGAATTACCTCTGGAGTAAAGTTCTTGGCGCCAGGGTTTTCTGTGCACACCGGTGTGTACACCATGTACATTTGTTTTCTTCTGGGTTGGTTTACTCTCCTAATCCTTCGATTCTCTTATAGACCCTAAGTAAGTGTTCTACTCATTTCGGTCTTCGCTGATTTTAGAGCTACGCTTCTGTCCTTGTTGGCATTAAGTTGTCATTTATTGGTTGAGTTTAATATCAGCCTCTCTTTACCACTACTCGCAATGGCTGTAATAGATAATATTTTCTTGGTTTGTCTTCGTAGTATCGGAAAATAATTCTGGAGCTATGGGGTACAATGTGTGGACCAAATGGACTCATAGCTTTCGTGGTTAAGCAGTTCCAGATGCCGACTCGGAGTCCTTTTGATGAAGGCCGGTACCTGTGTTCATGGTTCAGAGCCAAAATGAGATCTCTAAACGGTGTAGAAATGCTAAGGTCAGACTCAGAGAGCAATCAGGTGACCTAGGCTACGCAGACCACCAATAAAAACCATGTTTGTAGAAGCCTTCAAATCCCAACTGTTAACCTACAAAAACAACTGCAAGTAAAAACTTATTCTGAAAGTTTCGCCTCACAGACCCAGGAAGAATGATAAACCTACAATATTAAAGACCGATGAGGTCATTTGGAGGAGCATATTCAACAGTACGAACTTATACACTTCGATGCTCTCAGTTTTTAGCCCTAACTAGGCGAAATCGTCAAAGCATGACTGTTCACTCCCAGTCACAGCTGTTTTGGCTAAGAATGACCTCCAAGCTGACCAAGCCCCACTTACAGTTCCTAAGAACACTTTTAAACTCCTGAACGTTGGCAGAGTTAACAAAAAAATAAGCACGACAGAAAAGAATTATGTGTACTTCTAGAGCTGCCTTCGCAGGCTCAAAATGTTTATGTACTGACCTTTCACAAACTGCTTAGTACCCAGGCATAGACTTAACTTTTTAAAGTTCTTGATAAACAGAGTAAGTTCGCAGTTACACTTTACCCTGTCGACAACGAAGATTTAAACCTAAAATCTATTATTTTGCTTAATGTCAAAGAATGATACTCCTACCTACTCTCGAATAAGGATAATCATGGATACCTTCAATGGCAGGTCATCTAGGGACTCCTGAAGATTGATCCTGGCCAGGCCGCTATCAAAAGATGGGCTCCTAGACATCTCTCGTACAAAGAGTTTCCCGGGCAAATGCGAATCAATCTAGATTAAAAATGGAATTTCAGCAGATACTACTGAGAGCTTTGTCGTCGCAAGCTAGATGGGCTTTCGAATATTAGAACTGAGCGTGACAGGCCCTAGTCAGTAATGCAGTTTTTCTGAAAACGGAGAGGAATTCAAACTGGAGAAACATGTGTTTTATAATTATACATAATATCCAGGGACTAAAGGATGAATTCAAAGATGATAAGCCAACCCACATGTGTTAATAGGTTTATCGTTACAGATAAACGAGCGAATAAAGTTAGGAAGCTACATAGACTAGCTTATTTAACTCTTTTGTCTCAGCCTAGGTTACCACCTATAACCCTGGACAACCAGAAATTAGTAACAAACATGTTGCAATCATGGTATTGCAAATCCAACGCTTTTCTAAAATAGATAAGAATTTTCGAAAGCAGGCCTGTATCTTTAAAAATACCTGACAAAGCACCCTGAAGGGCCTCCTCAGTCTCTCTATAACTGGTTACTGAACATCTAGATTTACATGGTTAAGCACCAGACCGGCATCTCGACCTAAAAGCGCACCACAATAAGGCAGAAACTTCAAATGTACCATCCCTCAAAACACATTGTGGCTAGCCTTCTAAGAGCTAACTTGCTACTCTGGACCCTACACTTCTAGACGTTTACTACACCTCTCACTCTTTTCATTCGCCTTTGAAGTAATATGAAGAGGGCTATTGTCGGAAGTGTTTGAAATCAGGGAGCCAGTACACTTTAAAAGTCTTAGTATGATAGCTTACAGTGAAATGTGAACTAACTTTAAAGCCACTAATGCCGAATTGCAACTTGTTAGTTGTTAGTCATCCCTTAACGAAACGTCCGACTTGTTAGGAAAGGGGGTTGAGTGGTACTAAATATAACCTTTGCCTAATTGCCCATAAATCTAAATTTCAGACACACCTATCCTGGTGTTATGTGGAGCAGAGTGGAGAGGAGTCGTGACTCCTGTTTGGTTGTGGGTTCTATACAGACATCCTAAAACTCCTGATCCCATGAACAGGTCGTTTTTCACGTAGTTTGTACGACTCCATACCTAAATTTTCCCCATAAATTGCTAGTGGGTGACTTCAAGGTCCTTCATTTCTCTTGACCATACCATAAATCCAAATCAGTACCCAACTTTCAACATCTTCCCATCGGCCATAAGCTACTCGACAACATACCACAATGTACTCGCTAGAGGTTCAGCGGAACTGCCTCTAGACTACTTTATGTCCCCACTAATGGAGATGCTGTAGTCTCGAACCTGGAAATTTTAAGCCCACTGAGTAATAGCATCTATACCGTTCTGTTGTTCGAACTACCTCTATCTTACGTTTGTTTTAGAACTCATAGAATATAGGGACTGATACAGTGCAAACTTTGACAGAGTTAGGAACGACCTGAAAAATACCTTGGCTGAGCAAACAGGCGATGATTATTAATCAGTGTTATCTGGAATCGCTATGTGCTTACGTGTAGGAGAGGTCTCTGGCGTTTGAAGTTTGCTCCACCCTCTATGACTGGTTTACAATGACTAGTAAAATGCCACAAGATTCCATCCTAATTTGAAGTCACGAGTCCTTTTATACATAAATGACTTTAAGATATGGAGAAAGACTCGAGTTAACTTTGATATCAGGATTCTTTAGTACTACCTGTGAAGGATATACGAATGAAGTTTCAGCATTTCGTTTCCTATTAATACCAGTTATTACAAAATGTCAGTGATAAACACTTGAGACACATTGTTTACGCACACGCTTGGTGGGCTTAGTATTACTCATTCTACCTCAGAAAAAGACCTAGGCGTGGGCCTCTGTGATACTCTAGGGGTACCTTTGATTAGCATACCCCAGCCACTCTTAAGGCTTCTGTCCAGAACCTTAAGTAGTTTGATTCCAGAACTCCTCACCTATGCATACAGTGTTTACCTAAGACCTAACTTCGAGAAAAAGTTGTATATTATACCCTTCTATCTTAGAAAGGACATTCCCATTTCTGTACAAGTTCAAAGAAGAACAACCGAAATGGCAGTGGGATAAAATTATGACCCTACCCAGGACGATTTATAGCATTGAAATGATATCCGGTGCAGTGCATAAGGGTTAAGGAGTATATAATCGTGATGTATCATATAGCCCATTACCCTGTTCATTCGAATAGGTTACTTGTAAGGTTCAGTCCCTAACTAAACCTAAGAGGACACTACCCACAGGACAAAATGCGAAAGAGCTCTTACTAAAATTCGTGCTAACTTATTGGTGGCAAACAATCGAACTCACTACAAGGAGAGGTCATGCTAGCACCTTCCGCTGATTCAATCAATAGAAGGCTCGATTTATATTTAGACTTTATGGACACTATGAATCACAACTATCGAAGCTAATTTAACTCTTAACTCTCAAGTTAACCGATTTCCTCTCAAGTTCGAAAGAAATATATCCAGTACCGTACCTTTCAAAACCAAGTACACACCTACCATCTAGACGTAGATTTCAAGAAACGATAGCTGGCTAGTTCTGCTAAGCAAAGTTAAAGTTGAACCATAGAATTAGGATCTATTGGGGTTTTTTAGAAAACGACAGCTGTTTTCAAACACTACAAGATATTACGTATGTTAAGTAATCAGTCCCTCGTAAAAGTAGTAAAATCAGCGTGATGGGTGGGGGTATTTGTAGATGAATTCACACTTAATGTAATTAAAAGTTCCATACTTTCTATTCATATTCGATATATATACATTGTTCTAACCACAGACTATCTACCTTCACTAACTGAGTCCCATCTGCTAGTTAGACAAATAAGAAATACCAGATACCTGTGGTGAGTTTGTGCTCTAAAGTTTTCGTAGACCTAAATTTGCTTTAAATGACCCCCTTAACAGTAATTGTTATTTATCTGAATGATCATATGTATGTATAGTGTTAACATTCTGCCCATATATACTTTAAAAGAACGACACCAATTAACTACAGACAGATCACAGATAAGCTTAATTCTGGGTATCATTAATCATTACGCTGTTATTTTAATAATATATTAACTAATTTGGGCAATTATACCCTTATTTTTTATGACTTATAATGCAAATACAGGTTGCCAAGTTGTAGGTGAATGTAGAAGTAATATAATACTATATAAGTGGATTAACTATTAAAGTGTGTTGTTTCCAAATTAGGCATTTCAGCTTATTAATAGGTACCAATCTAAACCGGCGGCAGCAGCCTTTGATAAAAGGCTACTTAATCTATATCATGTTCCAAATAAATCATATAGACTATGCAATAATTTTAGAATTTCATTATGTAATTTGGTTTTATCTTATACTAACCTGCAATTAATGCTCCCATTATATATGTTCGTTATTGCATTCAATTTTATGTCTTGAAAAAGTGCTTAAATAGTTTTTTAATTCTTGACTTGAAGGTACTAAATAAACTGTTGATTTATTGAAAGTCCAGGGCAACAAGTGACATACTCGACTCGCCCAATGTGTATCACTCTTAAGTAAAGTCGATACCACCTAGTTATACTTAAAATAAAACGTATCTGACTTAATATTTGCTTACTTACTTACGCCTGTTACCCCTCTCGGAGGAGCATAGGCCGCTCACCGGTATTCTCCATTTAACTCTGTCCTGAGCAATCCTTTCCAGCTGTCTCCAGTTACTGTTCATCCTTTTTAAGTCTGCTTCCAGCTCTCGACGCAGTGTGTTTTTTGGCCTTTCTCTTTTCCGTTTTCCAACATGGTTCCAAGTTAGTGCTTGTCTCGTGATGCAATCTGATGATTTTAGCAATGTATGTCCTATCCATTTCCAACGTCGTTTCCTGATTTCCTCTTCAGCTGGAAGTTGGTTTGTTCTCTTCCAAAGTAGGCTGTTGTTGATGGTTTCCAGCCAACGGACATTTAATATTCTACGTAGAGAATTGTTAATAAATACCTGTACTCTCTTGAGGATGTTTTCAGTAGCTCTCCACGTTTCAGCTCCATGCAGCAGAACTGTCTTGACGTTCGAATTGAAGAGTCTAACTTTGAGGTTGGTAGACAGTTGTTTGGAGTCCCATATATTTTTCAGCTGTGGAAATGCTGCCCTTGCTTTGCCGATCCTTGCCATTACATCTGCATCGGATCCTCCTTGTTCATCGATGATGCTTCCCAGGTATGTAAAGGTATCCACTTCTTCCAGAGTTTCACTATCAAGTTCAATTGGGTCGGTGCTCTCGGTGTTGAATTTGAGAATCTTGCTCTTTCCCTTATGTATGTTCAGGCCTATTGATGCTGAGGTTTCTGCTACGTTGGTTGTCTTCACTTGCATTTACTGGTGTGTATGGAATAGAAGTGCTAGATCATCCGCGAAGTCCAGATCATCGGGTTGCATCCTACTTGTCCATTGAATTCCGTGCTTCCACTCAGATGTAGAGGTTTTCATGATCCAATCGACCACTAGGAGGAAGAAGAAAGGCGAGGGCTAACAGCCTTGTTTGACACCGATTCTCACTGGGAATGCATCTATCAGCTGTCCTCCATGCACAATGTTGCAGTGTAGTCCGTCGTAAGAATTTCGGATGATGTTGACGAGTTTCTCTGGTATGCCGGAGTGTCGAAGAAGTTTCCATAGCAATCTCCTGTCTACGCTGTCAAACGCCTTCTCATAGTCAATGAAGTTGATGCACAGTGACGAGTTCCATTCAATTGATTGTTCAACGATGATCGGTAGCGTTGCAATTTGGTCTGTGCATGACCGATCCTTACGGAAACCAGCCTGTTGGTCTCGGAGTTGAGCATCCACTGAATCTTTCATTCTATTCAACAACACTCTGTTGAAGACTTTTCCTGGTACTGACAATAGTGTGATCCCTCTGTAGTTCTCGCATTTGCTCAAATCTCCTTTCTTTGGTATCTTGATAAGGTATCCTTCTTTCCAGTCTTCTGGCACGTGTTCTTCCTCCTAGATCCTCTTGAATAAAACGTGAAGAATCCTTGCCGTTATGTCTATGTTTGACCTAAGTGCTTCGGCTAGAATATTGTCAGGTCCTGCTGCTTTCCTACTTTTGATCTGTCCGATGGCTATCCTGATTTCTTCCATCGTTGGTGGGTTGACATTTATCGAGAGGTCCGTAGATGCTGCTTCGACGTCTGGTGGGTTCGGTGGAGCTGGTCTATTCAAGAGTTCCTCAAAATGTTCTACCCATCTGTTTCTTTGTTCTTAAATCTCGGTGATTATCTTGCCTTCTTTGTTCCTGACCGGTCGCTCTGGTTTACTATATTTAACTGCCAGTTTCTTCGTTGTGTCGTATAGCTGTTTCATATTTCCTTCTCTTGCAGGTTTTTCTGCTGTCGTTGCAAGGCCTTCGATATACTTCCGTTTATCGGCTCTAATGCTCTTCTTTACTTGTTTATTTGCTTCTGTGTATTCATTTTGTGCCTTGATTTTCTCCACTCTACTTCGGCTGTTGTTGATTTCTGCCTTCTTGTTCCTCCTTTGTTGAATTCTGTTCAGAGTCTCAGTGAAAATCCATTCCTTATAATAGTGTTTCTTGCAGCCCAGAGCCTCTTGACAAGTTGAAGTTAGTGCCTCTTTGATTCCTTCTCAGTTGTCCTCCATAGTGGTTTCTTCCTCGTTCAGCAGATCCTGTAAGGCTTGAAACCTGTCGTTGAGGGTTATTTTAAATTCCTTGAGTTTGTCAGTATCCCGAAAAGAGGCTGCATTGAACCGTTGTAATGCTGTTACTCCAGTTATCCATTGCTTCTTTAGATTCAGTTTCATTTTGGCAACAGCTAGGTGGTGATCTGAATATATATCAGCTCCTCTCCTGTTTCTCACATCTTCCATTGATCTTCTAAATATTGCATTGATGCATATATGATGGATTTATTTCTCCGTAGTATGATCCGGTGAGACCCATGTAACCTTGTGTATGCTTTTGTGGGGGGAATATTGTACCACCTATAAGCATTTTGTTGAAAGCACATAGATTTGTAAATCATTCACCATTCTCATTTTTTTCTCCCAGTCCTTGTCATCACATGATGTCTTTATATCCGATGTCGTCCATTCCAACTTTGGCATTTAGGTCCCCCATCAGGATTGTCAGATCCTTTCCTGGACGCTTCTCTATAATTGACTGCAGCCTATCATAAAACTGAACTTTGTCCTCATCGTTGCCGTCGTTGGTGGGTGCATAACATTGGATGATGTTCATTGTAATCCCCTTCTTCATTGTCTTGTAAGATGCTTTGATGATCCTAGGTCCATGTGGTCCCCATCCTACAAGCGCAGTGCGCGCTTTCTTAGACAGCATCAGAGCAACTCCTTGGGTGTGTGGGGCATTTTCCTCTTCGTGCTCGGAGTATAGTAGTACCTCTCCCGTATCTAATGTTTTCTGTCCAGTTTGAGTCAAATGCGTTTCGTTGATCTCGAGCACAATCAAGTTGCATCTCTTCATTTCTGCTACTATCTGGATGATCTTCCCGGTCTCCCACATTGTCCGAACATTCCATGTACCTATAAAATTCTTTGCTATGGTCGTTAGAAGGGGTGGCTTCGGCCTCATGACTTCCGAAGAATCTCGGCTTTCATCATGTAGCGTCATATAGATTCCTTCCACTCCCAGGGGAGAGTTTAAATGGTTAAGTTTGCTTATTCTGGTTAGCGTTTTTTTTAGCAAACTTGTGTTTTACGGGATAGGGATGCTAACCCTATGCCCAACCCTTCTCCTTTACCCGGGCTTGGGACCGGCAGCAACCCTAGAAGAGCTGCGGGCGGAGTTTGATTTACTATTATCCATATAAAAGTGAAAGTGCAATGTATTTCAACTGGTGAATCAGCAACAACTACTCTGGGATACATATCACGTACTAGGTGGGGATATCAATTATTTCTTCAGGAATTTAAATTCTATTCTACTCACCCTTTTATACAACCAGGTATATTTTCAGTCAGGCTTAACCATCATTGATCCGTCCTATAGACCCTGATTATTTGTCTGCACTCTATTGTGTGTATCCGCTGATCCAATGGAAGAATAAGCATGATTCGCATACCCAGTGAGCTACCTAAGTAAAACGGCATCTCTGATTCGACGTGAAATCATTTATTCTTCCTTCACATTCAGCTATGCAACTTCTGTAATTCCCCTACTAATTACCACTTTATTTCACTTATACCGCTTACTCAAGTGTATGATATCCCTCTATTACTTAGAGCCTTAACTATCGTTTTATTATTTAAATAACCATCTGCTTAATCTTATAATTTTACACAAATCCTCACTTATACCCTAGTCAATACACACTTTCAGTAGCTTGACCTCACCGAGAAAATACAATAATATTCAAGTATCTGATCTTCAGGTTGCGGCTGTAGTAGACCGTGTGGCCAATAATAAGGCACTTGCTTTGATGAGTTTGGTGCAAATAGAGTTTGTAACGTACAGTAGCAATGGCATCACTATGAATGCCTTCAAACCATTAAATATACGAGCCTAACATCATGAAGGAGGGAGGATGGATATTATAACCACCAGACGTGATAGTGTGGGCGAAAACTTTAAAATTTCTTTATTTGGGGGGGTGAAATCCTGTTTCATGCTTACGGTAACGTACAGTGGTCTTGACCAAGGCAATCAAGTAGAACTAATGCCTTATCTGCCCATATAAAATCTGGTTGGATGTACCTAATCTTTCTAATCTAGGTATCTTTCCATAAGAATAACCATACTGCTAGGCTAGGTGTCTATGAGGTTGACACCTAATAAATAGCGACGGAATCCAGTCATAAGTAAACACTTAGTATGCCATATTCCTATCCAGAAAATTTTGCATTGTTGTCATAATCACCATAATTTTTTCACCCACCTGAATTAATCTCATGTTAATTTTTACCATTTTTAGTTAACCATTTTGCAATCCCTCACAGTGACCCTCATATTTAGACAACCCGACGAAAATAATAAATACCCTGATATAGGACCTGACACATTTTAGCCATTTAAGCTGTAAGCATCTATACAGCATCGTTCATTTATGTCCCCGTCGTTTCGCTACTCGTTTTCCTTTTGTATTCCATTTTAACAGACGCTGATTGAGTACACTGAGTATAAGGCCAAACATTCACACCTAGTGGAAAAGAATGTATTTGCTATGGAAATACAATACTAATATACCACCACAAGTCATCTTCTGCGTTATCTTTCAGCTGCTCAACAATTACCGCTGATACGTCATATCCCGTACCCTGCACCACATATGACTATTTTCAAACAATTACTGATATTACCATGTGAAGTCTCAGTGTCTGAAACTTGTATATCGTTAATTTGTGCAATTTGCCATATTGTATGCTTATTATTCTGGTTGCTTTCCCTTGTATATCATCATGATCATATTTGTAAATTGTTATGAAGTCTGCACTATTTAATCATTTAGGTATGTTTGCGATGCGTTTAACCTTCCTTAAACTCGAATTGTTGCATCGCGTTAACTGGGATCACCAAGAAAGTTACAGTCAAATTAGGCAACATGCTGTTATGGCGGGCACTTAAAGAAGATTGATTATCTCCTAGAACTGTTTTTTCTGTTAACGATTCATTATTTTTGGTTGTATACAAAGTAAGCATTTTATTATTATTATTGTGACGTTGCTCTTATCCTATACTACTGTTTAAGGCATTAACTGTTGTTATATCATTTCTCATTTATGAACTATAGTTAATTGACTGCATATACGTTACCCCAGTTCACACTCACTATTACTGTTATTTTGTATTAATGTCAGTTTTCTAATTGGTTTATGATGCGGTCTGATTTTGCATGTATATAAAGGCATGATTGAAATAAAGATCTGATCTGATCTGTCTGTTGACTCATAAGTCGTTGTTCTTCCTCTATTCCGTTTTGGGGCTGGTAGTCGAGGGGCTGACGTGTCTGTACAGTGATTAGCGATTATCAAGGTCATTATATATATATTCCACAAACATAACACATGCATTGCGGAAAATAGGAAACCAGTCTATCAGATTTCGAATCATTGTCTACTGGGATGGCTGGAATATATGTTATGCATCCTCAACTTCCGATTACCTTAGCGTGTGTTGATGACTGATATAAGAGTAGGATGGGAGAGTAAGGGTTTGAGAAACCAAAAGCTATCACCAGTTCGTGAAACCACTCACTACTGATATGAGCCGTGTGGGTAGACATAGAATGCCTGGTTGGGGTCCACGAAGATGTCGTAATTGAGGGTTGTAGACTCTAGGCAACATGGCTCGGAATAGGTCACGATGGCTGGTGGGTGTATTCGCTTTTCGTCTTCCACTAAATTTCAAGCTTTGATTTATTTCATAGCTCCAAACCCACAAATTTATTCTTTTTTCGTGGATCATATTCTTATTATTATTAAAGCAACTACTACTCCTACTGATTTGGCGCTAATCTTACTGTGCTACTAAGGTGTGGAAACTTGGAGAGATGTAAATGGGTGCCAGGTTCTCTGTTTATCATACATACAAACACGTACATACATACACATGCACATACATACATACAATATGATGTCGTAATACTTGTATCACATAACTTCACTGATATGATTGGTTAGCCGTAATGTTATCATTTATAGCTCCATATTCTAACAGCAGGCCGTGCACCCTGATACTAAACTTAGCAATCAGTGACAATCCAGCATCATGACTAATCTGATTACGAAAAGTGCGCCAGATTATTGACAGCTATTTTAAACTTGGGAAAAACTCAAGACGAATATTATTTTAATAGTCAAAAACAGCATTTTCTGTTGAAGAGCTATTAACTAATCAGTCTAAGTTCTAACTCATCAAACCTTTCATTTCCACCGTATAGCGTTGTAACCGGTAAACGATGATAAAATTTGATTTAAAGTGTACTCTGTATACGACGAATTACGCTTGTCGCATAACTAGAGTAGATTTTAACGAATTAACCCACGCACATGAACAAGAACAAATCAGAAGGCAAGACGGTTGGAGAAGAGGGAATGTTTATTTGTGAGTACAGCATCAACTGGATAGCAGTGTCTAGGCTGGCTAACTAAAGGTCAAGTTGTCTCCTAGGTGGTATAGTGTAGTGATCTAGGTAATGTTGCTTGACCTACGCACATTTAGCTGGTTGTATCTGTTAAAACAAACATGACCAGCATTGATGAAGAGAGCCAATGTAACTATTTATTTAGGGGAATTACTCACCACAGTACTATGAAGGAAATATAATCAGAAAGAACTAACTTAGCAATTTGGACTTGCGTATTCGCCCAGTATACAAAGTACTGCTCTTAAATGGCTGTTGTTAGGGAATAGGATAGTACCGTTGCTTATAACAATAATAGTTTATTCTCAGGTAGCATGTTGTACATGAAAGCATACCAGTTTACAGGCATGATCAGAATGATATGGATTGTCGTTTACTGTCCTGCTGAGCAACCTCAAACCCTGTCAGTCTAATTGACTGTCTAGAGATAACTAATACTTCACATGAAAAATCATCTATGAAATATGGGATTTAAGCAGAATAACCCTGCTTCATGTATAAAGGAAATATACTGGAAAGAGTTAGGGGAAGGGGAAAAAATAATACAAGAAATTTTTGAGCAACCATAGTAAGATTGAGAGGCCCCAACCACTATCTTACCGTGGGCTATCAGGTGACCTCCTACTGGCTTACTGTATAAAGGAATAGGGATTCCAGTATTATTATGTCTAATTTTTTCCCATCTATGAATAGTCGTTAAAGAGGATGCTACAAAAAGGTTCAAAAACTGAGACCAAATCGTTCTTCCATCGACTTAATGTATTACTGAAATTATTCACCAGAACAAGCAGTATCCTAGATCCTTCTGTTGATACGTTCAAAGTGAAGCAGACTTTTAAAAGTACTATAATTTGCGTGGATTATCAAAGGTTATTGACCACGTATCTTTATCTTTGAAGACCGACTGAAGGCCACAGATATGCCCTTGAAACTGAGTGGCATTTTAACTTTCGGCATTCAAATGGGTCCGAAGAGAATCTCGGTAGGTTTGTAGGTGGTCGATACTATAGCTTGATGTATGTAATAGAATGTTACCCGTGAAAAAACTGCTGTTAAAAAGCCCCGCACCAAGTCTTCTAAAGATGAAAATCTGAACTCACCTGACTGTGGAGCAACTCAAAGTAAGATCCTGCGAATTTCAATCATAATTTAGACTCAAAACTTAAACTGGTGTACCAGGTATCCCGGGTTCATCACCTGAACTAGCTAAGCCCTTATCAGCTACATGGAATTTAAAGCTAGTATCATGGAATGTCAATGGAATTCGGGCTGTCATAAAAGTATTAATGTCGTCTAATTCTAAACATCCCTAGAATGGTGGTATGGAGTATATTAAAAAGGAAAATGCAGACATATTTTGTATACAGGAGACTAAATGCCCTTTGCACAAAATTCCATCTGAAGCTAAACTTCCGTCATACCAATCATTTTGGTCGTCTGCTGACAAGGCTGGTTATGCAGGCACAGCTTTGTTCTCAAAAATTGCTCCGAAGAAAGTAACATATGGTATAGGTAGAAAAGTTCATGACGAAGAGGGACGCGTAATAACTGCGGAATTCGACAGGTTTTATCTTGTTACTGCTTGTAAGTGCAATTTACTGCCACTTAAATAAAGATGTGCCTAATGCAGGACAGGGCTTGGCTCGTTTACCATATCGTGAGAAAGAATGGGATCCTGATTTCCTTGAATACCTGCGCAAACTTGATGCCACTAAACCTGTCATTGTTTGTGGCGACCTCAACGTAGCTCATGAGGAGATCGGTAAGTTAACCAGGTAATGCAACTAAGTAGTCATATAGGTTAACAGTAATTCAGACATTGGCCAAATAAGAACTGATTTTCATCCTACTCAGTAAATGTAACAAAAATTGTTTCTAAAACCCCAGTTCAAGAAAAGAGCGAAAAAGCAGTTGATACTTACCGGTACAATTATTCTTAGTTGCATGTTATCATTCACTAAACTTGTAAACTGTTGTCTTCGCCTAGTACCTGAATAGTGTTTACTTTCAAACCTTGAAACAGACTATCAGAATTAACTCAGAGTACAAGTCGATGAGACTCATATGTTTTTATTGTTCTTTATCAACAGCAAAATATATCTTCCATTTTGACCAAATATCTGTTGTGTTCATACATGACTTTATAAATACGATTCTTGTGTCTCTTTCGCTAGTGCTAACATTTAATTTCACACGAAGTACATCAATGGTATATTTTCTCAATCTGCCTTCATTCTATGAACAATAAACAGTCGGGAGCCTAGTGATGCTTGATGTATATTTCTGTTCCATGTTAACTCGATAATAGCATCATCCTCCTTTGGAAACGTCGGTAATAACTTAGCAAGCTTTAGGAAAAGCTAGGAAATGCTTATAAAGCTTAAACAGATTACTTGAAAGGAGTAAATGGGCCGCTAGTCGTGTGAATGCAATTTTGCATCTAGTTTTGTTGTCATTATATGAACTGGCTTGCAAATAACCTCGGATATTAGTTTTTAGTAGCGTAGTCTTACCAGGTTCATCCAAAAGTTTTTCGATATTGTGGTCGGACTTATTAACCATTAGATATGTATTTCAGTGGTGCGACTTCTGTCTAACACCAAAGTGATATTATCTAAGCCTACATTTAGTTCACGACATTATAGTGTATCCAGCCCAAATTTCTTAGAATGCACGTCAGCGCGAATTTACGCCACCTATTTTAGTTCTTCGGTTATCGCACACAGCTATCAACCAGTAAGTAGCAAGTTTGAACCTCTCTTCACTTTGCTTCGTGCAGCCTAGTAGTAACACTAGCCCTCACTTAAAGTGTGACTGGAAGCCAAGTGTGGGAATCCGTACCACTTAAGTGAGTTAATAAAAAATTAATTAAGATATCTCGTTCATTAGCTTCTTCTGCTTATCAGTATTTTTCATTTAAACAGATCTGGCTCGTCCGGATACAAATCATAAAACTGCTGGATTCACTGATCAGGAGCGATCAGGTTTCACGAAATTACTATCATCAGCTAATTTGATTGACACTTATCGTCATTTTTACCCTGACCGTCGAGAGGCATACTCATTTTGGAGCTATCGGACAGGAGCGCGCTTAATCAATAATGGATGGTAAATTTATTTTTACGGGTTATTATACTTATGACGATAACTGTTTATAACGGGTGTTCGACTTCAAACGAAAGTGAAAGCACGGTACTTATAAATTAAATCAATCGTAATTAGATAGAGATTAATAGGAGAGACTTGTTGCTAACTCTGGCTTTCCCATATCACATAAATACTTTAGTGGTCTTACATAAGGTCAGTACGATGTTGAATAGTATGATGCATTTGTATAGCTATAACTGATAGTAGTTGATTAAGAAATAAATCTGGTGGATGTTATATACAAATCACACCATGTAGAAACTAAGATTTACGATCGTTTTGATCTAGTGTTTTTTATCAAGTTCCTACCATCAATAACAGGTATTACCAAACTGCTAAAATTTTAACAGTTTTAACTTTATCCTAGTCAGCTTTTAACCACCATCTGTTATTCTATGCGGAACAGTAGTGTAGTATTTGATTTTCATCCACCTACTTTGGTAGAAACACGAAACCTCACACTTACTGTTGATTGAAGCCGTGTACACGGATTTATTCCTGATGTGATTTCTAGTTTTGAGGAGCCTGTTGTTGCTCAAAATATATGTCACTTGTTTACTCTTCAACATCTATAAAATATATTCAAACTACCTAATCTCATCAACTTTCGAACAAACATACCAAATCCTAGTCTATACAGTATATATCCGACTGTTGCAGTGTTATTCGTTATACATTAACATTATGAATTGGCTCAAGATATTTTGATCATTCTTAACATTATGAATATTTACTGTATTTGATCGTTTGAAACTTTATCAATTGTTTGGTTTTATTTCTTATTGCAGGCGTTTGGATTACTTTTTGGTATCTCAGCGAATCTTAGCAAATGTCGGTGATCAGGAAATACGGTGCGGAGTCACTGGCAGTGATCACTGTCCTGTTGTTCTTTATCTTCACATTTGAAACTCTATTTCACAAGATACTTTTATGTCATACACTATCGAGAGTACTTATATTTTATTGTAATGTTTAAAATAATAAAGATTGACGAATTATGTTTTATAACAGTTAGTGGAATAGTGTATAAAAGTATGAAGTATCATAATTATTTATTGATATTGTTATCACAACCTCTTAGTTAGAATCAGTGAAATATGTGTCGTATAAATCAAGTACCACAATACAATTTTCATCAAAGTTTATAAAAATCAAAGTACGTAGTTCTAGTGACTTATTTAGGACAAATAAAATATGATTGGTATAATACATTTACAAACAATAAAGACTACACAAAAAGGTATCCTACTAAAAATATTCATTTGATCGGCTAATCATGTTGAGTGTTTACTCGCCAATGACGACATACGTGTTACGCTATATAATTCTGATTTTTGATCTTGACATATTTTAAGTTATCTGTTCATTGCGTTGCTTATGAGCATACTCATACTTAAAATTATTGTTAGTGTAGCGAAGAATATCATAAATGTCGCTTTGTTGTGTTATTTTCCTCTATACTATCAGTTGATAGGAAAGATATCTCACCACAGTATCACATTCCGTGAATTATATTAAGTTCTACATTTGGTTTTATTACTACCTAAGTGTTTATCTATATTAGGCTGTTGCTCACTTTCACTGTCTTTGACGCGCATGACTGTCAACTATCCATCAAAGAGGAAAGCGTACTACATAGCAGTTCACGTCGCATTACCTTATAGCTCTAAAATATAGTATTTAGGAGTCAGTGGGACATATAGGTTACTAATACCTAGTAATAAGTGGTTTCGGAGCATTTCTTATTCTTAGTAAAACCACTAAATAATATTGGGATTAAACACAGTAAATCATGTGATGAACCTGAATATTTATCAAATAAGGTGGCCTGAACGTACGTAGCAGTTTACGCTCCTGATAAGTTCCTGGCCAATGTAGGAGTGTAGTAAAAGTGGGAACGGTTTTTCGATTGTGTAGATATATAGTTAAAATAATTTGTAAGTGCCTTACAGCAGCTGCTTACCTGGAGTTGTGATCTGGCTTGCTTGTTACGATGAACCAACCGAGTTATACTCTGTGACAATTATTCCCCTAGTTCTCACCATACCAGGAAAGTCTATTGAAGAGAGGTTGGTCGAAAAGCTGCAAACCGTTTATCTAGTGATGTTGCCTTCCCACATCAGGAGGATGGGGTTAGTAGAGGTCTGCTCTGTAAATACATGTGTACAGAACTAACGCAGCTTAAAGCACTTATGGGAAGTTCTTGTGTGGTCGGCTTTCACTAGTAGCCTCTTCAGCACTTTAATCACGTCTCGCAACTCATCAGAACCACTCCCTACCCAGTTCTTTTCATGTACCTTAAGAAATAGTTGCATCTACGATATGGAAAACTTGGAATTGATAACGGTCCTCATATCTCAAACATTATTTGAGATTGCCAAGTTCATAATCACATTGCTCGATTTCCTAATATACATGTTTTCACTACCGGCCCTAAGTTTATATTTTCGGCCTCCTCTCCATATGTCCTATTATTTTAGTTTGCGAAATACTATTCCATGTCTACTGAAACTGTACTCTAAACTTCGCATTGGTGCCTTCAGTCTACAACCCCTATGTAGTTTCGGCCTTCAGGCCCCACTTGGTAAAACCCTAGAATTTCATACCGTTGATGTATATTATCTTTCAAACACACAAGATCCTAACGTGATCATTCATTCAACTTTATCTGATCAGTACGGCGACCCGTCAGCAAGTTCTGACTTTGCCTTTGTACGGGTGTGACTAAGTTTGAGATCGGAAGGTTCACTTATTAAATATGTTGCTGTCAACAATCAGCGGTCTTCAAGGATAGTTGTCTAGCATTAGCAATAAGGTCGATCGATAAATTATCTAAAGCTTTGGGGATGGGGGTTATCCCACCTGACATCTCAACCACTGGTCCTTCCAATCCATATGAAAATACAAAATTTCTTTCGCTGTAATCACAAAGCGATTCGTTTCACCAATAGAGTGCTTATAGTTTTATGGTCTATACTTGCGGAAGACTTAATTAAAGTTCGTAAATTACATGCAAGGGTAGACCAGACTGGCTTCAGACTTCGTCGTAACCGTATTGATCAAATATGTATATTTCGCCAGGTTCTGGGACAGATCGATGTTCGACTGTAGTAGTATTTCTTAACTTGTAGCAACATTCGATACTGTTGTCTAAGAGTTCCTGTTCCAATATCATTAAAAAAGCATATCATAAGTATATAAACTATGCGAAGGCTCTTTACCTGAATACCGCCAGTCGAGTTCATGCTTATGATGAATGCAGGCGGTACTCTTTAAAGGTGTTAGATGTCACCATTTTTATTCAACTTCTTTATAAATCTATTAACAAGAAAAGCGCTTTACACAACTAAATATTCAAAGATTGATTCTCTACCAAGAGTCCTACTTATTGGTTTAAAATATGCAGACAATAAAGTCCCGTTCGGTGAAGATGTTGATGCAGTGCAAACTTTTGATCGCATTTAACACAATGTAAGTAGGTTTGAGATTCATTTCACCATTCTAAATGAAGATTGCTGCTTTAGGATTGGACTGGGTCAATACTTGAACTGAAGATAGAGGGTGAAATAATAGACTACATCAATAACTTCACTTATCTTAAAGTCTCGTCAACTATGATAGGTCGGTGTTTGACGAAATATCAGCACACATTCAACAAACTCGTTTGAGTTCCAACCACATTCGTCACCATTGCTATCAGCAACATTTACATCTACCAATCAAATTACGAGCATACTTAGTGCAAATTCCTTGTGTTTTACTGTATGTACGTGAAGTGTATTTAATAAGGGTGGGCAACACTGATAAGTTACTAGTGTTCAGAGATAGATGTCATAGGAATACTGCCCATATTTGTGAAGACTGCCGAGTAAGTGATACTGATTTTGAACATACAGTATTATTAAAGATAATAAGATGCTTGATGAGGTTGTAGATCTCCAGTGATTGAGATCGACTAGATTGAATATGCATTATATGCAATTCAGTCTCATTTTACGTGAACACACCTATAATGTTTGGCGTCGGAAGTTGGATATAGTAAATGTAGGTGTGATCTGTTTGAAAATTGTAATCAGTCAATGAATCAAATGAGTGTTGATCTGAGCCATGATAATAATTGGAGAGTGTGTTTATTTGGAATTGTATGACTTTCGTAATCAATGATTGAAGATGTTGTTTGATGTAGGTGATAATCAGTGACTGGTGTATGTACACTCACTGTTTATTTTCGTTTGATTGTTGATCTTAAATTTATGTTATACCATTTTTCCGTGTTACTGATTGTTCTACTGATGTATCGTATTCTCCATGTCTGTTGTTTTTGTTTTTTCTAGAAGTGATGTAACTACTACTTTGGTGTTGATCTCCTTGCGGTTTGGGTTGGGGTGTTGGAACTTTAACCTATGGACATATGTGCCAAGTTCTATGTTATACATGACTGATTTCAGCAATGAAATAATTCATGTTTCGTCATCGTCCTAATTTTTATTCGTTCATCTTTTAAAAATGGACTATAGAGTAGTTAGTTGCTCAAACATCTCCTTTACTGCCATTTGATCATCACATACCATTAAACAAATCTGTTCTACATTGTGCAGTTGAATAGTCCTTTCTTTTCTTAATTGAATAAGAAATGCTGATTATGTGGAACTCATATACAGTTCGAACACAGTAATTTTCTTAGAGAAGAAAAGTTGTTGCTTGTTACACTATGCGTATATGCTGTGAGTGTGGCTTGTCTATATGGAGTCGTAAATCGTTTACAAGTTCCAAAGAATATCGTAAATCTATTATTTTGTTGTAAACAGGGTATACTTGTATTCTACTTGTACTAAGTAACCCAAACGATTACCTAGTTTTAACAAGCACACATACGTCTACATGAACAATAAAGTTTTAGGCATGTATAACTATGGTATATCACTGAACATCTTAATTTGAAAAACAGTTATTTGATTTCATTGTTGCCATAAGTACAATTTCTTACGATGTCACTTACATGCAGTGCAGGATTCGACTCTAGACGTAGGCACTATTCCATAACACTTAGATTAATAGTCAATATTTTCATTAAATACAGCTATGGCTTTGTTTTATTAAATCAGACTGCTCAAACCAGTCATATATTTCTACACAAAAATTAATTTGTGAGCGAGATAATACTTAATCGGTTCAGATTCTCTATTTCGTTAACCGCTTCATTTCAATTAATCTCATTCAGCAGTTCATCTACTTACCAATAGGAAGCGGATCAATATTTGTAATCAAGTCCCATCTATGATGAAATTAGTTAATATCACATAGGAAAAACAGCGTGATTTTCATATCACTAGCGTCCCTTGGGTTCATTCATATGAGCAACAGTCTTTTATTCAAGAGTAATTTAACTACTGAAAGTTTGTTAGTAGCAAGATTAAGTATTATTAAGTAAGTTTTTGATCCTAAAGTTAACTCATTTACAATAAATATGGAAATAATTATTAAATCTCACTGGATACGTGTTTTATAATAACTTCAGTATTAAGCTGCTTTGAAGTATCTACAATAATCCATAAATATCTAGTACCAGATATAAGTAATGCAAAGGGATCTATGATTGCAATTGGATTGTGGTTGGAAAACTAGAATCCATGACAGGAGTTTCATCATGTTTTGGACTAACCATTTATATACATCAGAATTCCCTGTTGATATTCATGCTAAAACCTCAACGAAATCCACTGATGTTAAACGGCATTATACTTAGCACTGACCTATTGACGAAAACGCGTATCCCGAATTCCACTTAGGCAGACAGAATCCAACTGTGATCATACTTGTGAATTGTTCCTGGTGAATCCAGATAGTCCTCTCAGAATGCACATATAACGATAAACACTGGTCAGTTTCACCTCATAACAATATCAACGGAGAGACACAATTAATTCCATAGTGTATTTTATAACTGACAACTATGGCTGACTGTCAGGTCACCAAAATGTTATCAATAATTGGCTAATTACTAAGCTAGTTGAGTGCTAAAAGTTTAATTAGTCTTTAATAAAATCCGCAATTCAGATAAAGTTGGCCGACACAAAGTGCACCAACTCCTAATAAAGACACTCTCGTGCATAATCGTGACATTAATATTTCTTGAGAAACCAGGAATATAAACGTGACGTATTTATTGTACACGGCATTCTTAGTAGCTAGATTTCAAAGAATTTATGCATAGAATACTAAAAGCAATGTCTAATTTCAATTTTAAGTAGCAGTCAAGTGATAGCCATTTGACTGTTAATAGAAGGGTATTTACAAATAACTGTGTATTTATTAGCTATAGGATTCCCTATCTCAAAAGGTCATTGGAAAATCAGCGGATAACTTTGTAATAAAGGAACTCAGTATCTAGTTTAGGACTGGTGGTGCTAGCAAAACACATAATAATTTGTCTCACTTACTTTCCAAGTTCCTGAAAAACCAATTTATGAATCCATATCGCAGACTGACATTAGACGATGGCAGAGAGTGGATATAGTTGAACAACTTGAACAATTCTTTAACCATGGAAATCTGATTTACTCGTTGGCTTGGTTCCTGATAAAGTTTTATAACGAAAGCTCGTTTAGATTTTGTAAAGTGATATAACCTGTGGCTTAAATGAAATATCCGTCAGTCTACCATTGGAAGATTATTCTATACGTCAGTGTTCTCTATTTCGTTGAAGCAGTCAAATAAGCAGTGCTGAGGTTAGAATCAAGGTACTAAGAAAACATGATAAATCAGTGGATAAGATTGTGGATGCTCAACTACTGAGGCTGTCGGGAGATAGATTATGCACACCCAGCCACTGTATGCTGCGACGATGGTGACCGTAAGTTCAAGCTATGTTAAGGGATGAATGTATGCAAACTAAAGCATTTTTAGATGTTATTAAGTGTGATGTTTTCGTTTCGTTGTGTTATCCAAGATATGCCTTATTACGAGAAAATTCAACAGTGTTTAATTAATAAAAACGCTGAAGTAGTCAGGTATATTTTAAATGTTTCATTAGTTTTTTTATAAGTAGGAACAATATTTACTGACACTCACTTGTCTTATTTCTTTTATTCGGTTTATGCTATAACGAACTGATTAAAACTGTCGATAACTAACAAAGCGCCTGCCATCACATTGATTCACAAGTATTTCAGATGATGGTGAATAATTATCGCCTAGGAACTGGGGAGAGGGGAGATAGTGTGTTAACAGAATTGGATGATTTAATTGTGTTTTTTCTTTATTGAATACTCTTTTCTAGTGCCTGATAAAACAAGTTTGCTTCAATATGTTTGCTAACTGAGTAGTGATCTCAATATTGTTCTTCTGATAAAATTTCCTTATGTTACCTAAATGTAATATTTTAACTGACATTCACGTATACACACTTGATCCATCTAGCTTAGGGAGCTTGACAACTTTGTTAACAATTGCTCGCTATAATACACTAAGTGAACATTGAAAACGTGTAGGATAACCTCAATAAATATCTCTATTGAATAAACAATGAATGTCCTCACCTAATGCTTTGATTCCAATTACCTTACTATAAAATTATAATTTAATTTGTATTGTGACTGGCAAGTGGAATCCATGACGCGCGTTTCGTCCTATTTGGGACTCGTCGGCTGGATGTACCTGCATCCCAATGTTGACGTTCACAGTGGGATTCGAACTCAGTCCGGTTCGTGTCGTACGCCATCGCGTACACCACTAGACTACTGAGTCCAAACAGTTACGTTTGTGCAATGGGCGAATCGGTAGTAGAATGAATTTGTATATTCCCATTGATTTGTTATAGACTGAAACTGGTCAGTCACTGTTGCTATATGTGCATCCTGTGCGGATCGCCTCGATATAGCGATTATTCGTAATTATCATTTAATTTGTATTGTGACTGGCAAGTGGAATCCAGGACGCGCGTTTCGTCCTATTTGGGACTCGTCGGCTGGATGTACCTGCATCCCAATGTTGATGTTCACAGTCACAATACAAATTAAATGATAATTACGAATAATCGCTATATCGAGGCGATCCGCACAGGATGCACATATAGCAACAGTGACTGACCAGTTTCAGTCTATAACAAATCAATGGGAATATACAAATTCATTCTACTATAAAATTATAAGTTTTTAAATAGTATTATACATTCACACATTCAAAGATAGCTTGTTTTCATAGTCACACAAAGTATGTTCAAGAAGGATACATTCGAATCCTAAGGTATTAATTGATCAAAGTTTAGAATAATCCTCATAATGAGTCGTAAGAAATCATAGAGATAGGGTATTATATCAGTTTTCATGCTATAGTTTTAAACAATCTTGGACGGCAGTCACAATTTAAACAGCTAGACTATAAAGAAGTGATGGACTGCAAGAAGATCTATTACCTACAACCAATTTAGATATTCAAGGTTGTTTTGAATGAAAGAGTTCTGAACAGCGCAGCAAGCTATTTCAAATTGTTTAATCTAGTTACAATTCAGTCGTTTCGTGATTTTTATCCATATTAAAACAATATTAATTTCGTTTTTCTAATCTGATCTAGGTTAGACGTGGGTTAGATAACCATTAAATAGCAAGAAACATTAGACAACTTCTCCGTTCTGGTGAGCATCCACGATATTACTAGGGGACCAAGCCTAATACCTTTTGATCTCATGGTGAATAATTAATCACTACACCACTGGGAAGGTATCAATTTCAGTCATTTCACGATATACTAGTTTGACTCCATCTATTGCAATTTGTGAGTAACTACCTCACACCTGACATAGTTAAACTCTACTGATCACTTTCAAGCTTTCCTTTAGCCATTTCTAATAAGACTTTGCAAGTCCTGCTGCCTTTTATACATGAAAATACATTCACATAAAATATTATAGATCATATACATCATTTTATATTGATGAAAACAACATTTAAAAGTTATTCCAATGTCATTTTATCGGCCTATCTGTATTCACTATACGCTAGATTTCCTTTCTTTTGAACCCAAGTTTTAAATAGTCAATACTGTCATTGTCAAAACTATGTGTAGATATACTTTTGATGGGAAGAATATAACGACGACAACAACAACAACAATAGGAAAAGTGAAAAATAATGATGACAACTTTTAAATGATTGAAAACAAACCCGGATTATTATTAGGAAGTATATTATACTACTAATAATACTGCAACTAACTACTACTAATAACTAACACAACACTAGGATCGATATATGTGAGTTTGTATTCTTCCATCGCTCATAATAATTAGTCTTTATTAGCATATGAACATCCTAAACTGATTGTTAGTTACAAAATAATGTAGTAAAGTTGAATTATGACTTTTAGTGGAAAGTAAGACATGCGTTTCGTTCAACCGGATGTACATACCACATCTTAGTGTTAACATTCACACTGTGAATCAAATCTAGTAACTTTCACTTCAAACAATAACAAATTGTTCAATGGATGGTTCAGTTCAGTTAGTTATTCATTTGTGAAATGGTTCAACTTTATTTACAAATGTTTATATTTTCCTGTCGTTAATTTTCATCGCATAGTTCAACTGATTAATCTTCTCTAGTATATTTTTATTCAGAGTGGTTGTGGTGGTGGAGGGGGAATATGATTTCACCAGAAATCTTTTTATAAGAATTAAACTGTCACTAATAAATTTCAACGAATAACTTCATATTCATTCAACAGGATTATCAGCTATCAGAAATCAATAGCTCAGTGGATAGAACGCTTTAGTGTTTTTAGTGTTAAATACTAGATTGAAATCTCATACATATGCAGTTAACTAGTCAAAGAAATAGGGCAAGATATACATAATGGATCCTAAAACTAATTACAATCCACTTAAATTAAGATATTAGGCTATTGTTTTACTTTATTCTGAATATGAATTATCAAACCCTTTTCCATATATTGTGTATATATGACTAAGCATTGGTTTAATTATTCGTGAAAAGAAGATGATGTATGTAACACTAATGGTATTGTGATGATTTATAGCCAAGGTTTTTTTTTGTTATATTCTTGTTTAAATGCATATAATATCGAAGTACAGATATATAATTTGCATAATTGTTAAATTTAGACAATGCAATTTAGGTTTAGCATGTGAATGATTCTAGCTGATCTTGTTAAGCTTTCGATCGTGGTTGTTTACTGCTGTTTACTATATTGTGGACTAATCAGTTCTACCTTCAGTATAGCTTTTTTATTGGCTAATCGAGTACCTACGAACAGCATCGGACCTGAAATACCTCATATTTAATAAGGATAATTGAAATATGCAATTATTTTAATTTATAAGTCATGATATTCGCTAGCCAAAATACACTTAAATGACAATAAATGTTTATTACATCTTAGTTCTTCCTCATACGTAATAATACTTATCTGTGGTACCAGAGAATACTGGGAAGAACTCAACTGGTTTCTGATTATAGTTTGGGACTTATCAGAAGATCATATCTTTAGATATCAAAGAAGGTGATTAATCATTAGATCATCTAAAATTTAGTGTTTACGAGACAAATATTGATAACAACTGCATAGTTGCTAGTGACTTACATTTAGATGCATTTCAGAAGTTCATATAAGAAGTTATGAACAGTGAAGTACAGCTATCCTGGAAATGTAAGAGTCATCATCAACGTTATCAAATGATTTTGTGGTATATTGTGAATTAACTGAAGTTCAAAATGTGTACCGTTAGATGTCAACTTATAGGCCTAATTATGTGAATTTTCTAGGTTCAATAACTTGTTAAGACGTGGTAGTGCATTTCAAAGAGAGACAGTTGTTCAGTACTTCAAAACCTTCAGTGATACTTCAGCTAAACTCAATAGATAACAAACAGCAGTTTCAAACTGTAATTATATAACAGAACTACTTCATCTAAAATAAACAATAATGAATAATTACTAGATTTATGTGGAATAAAATATCTGTCAGTAAGCGTTGTCTAGAAATTTGTGAAAGTATGGAAAAATGAAGCTAACAATATTTATTTTACTAGAATTATAAAACATTCTAACAAGTTCCACTCTTGATGTAAAGTGATCGTAGGCTATCAGAGGGAATTGGTGATGCAAACTCAATCAATCGATCATTGCCTGTTACACCATATACAGCATAGTCCAGTAATAGACTATGAATTTATATTTCGTGATAGTCGGAATACATCAGCAAGACGTGTCTGCAATATTAAAGTATCATGGTATTCAGATCTATATCAACCTATGTTATATTCATACGCACTATTAATTAAGAAATTCAGCAAATTAATAATCACCCATAATACTGAGAGTTTGACATTGACGAATTAGCGGTAACCGGTGATATGTTTGTCTAACCCTACTTTAAAGTTTTGTAACAAGGATCTGTAAACGTTATTTATTCAGAGTTTTCTGGCAAAAACAATGTTTTCAGTGATGATCAATGATTTTAATGAATATCTTGATCATCTTCAAAAACTATTTTATTTTCAATATATGAAAATCAACATTAAAATGCCACTTATATTGTTTATCGAAATGATAGAGAAGATTTGTAGCTGAGGAAGGTGATTGTGATTAAATTGCATTCTCTTAGCTAAATAGATTAATTTTGGAGTTGTTATTGTCATTTTGGGCTTCATTGGAGCAAACTTGGATATAAATGAACTACGAGAATTTCTCCACAAATAACTATAAGACGTAATAACTTGCGTGCAATAATATCAAAGTAGACAGCTAGTTGATATTCGTATCGACAAAGATAAAGAAGTCGACCGTTTTGTTCAGTTTTACGTTTCCTTAAAGTCTGCAGTAGTTTGTTTGACAGATAATATTTGGTTTATTATATTTCGTTACTTTACCCATTTTTGCCTCAATAGAATTGATTGTGGTGGTTTAGTCGGCTATACGAGTAATGCCTACTCATATTAGGCCTTGAATAATTTGGTTGTGAACCAACTCATGCACATTTGGAATACATCTTTCCATTCTGAATACAATTTGTTGCTACAGGACTGGATCGTGTTAACACTTGAACTGAAGATAAGGGAATGGAGTAGTTGATTTTAAAGTCTCGTCAACCATGATGGGTCGGTGTTTGACGAAATATCAGCACACATTCAACAAGCTCGTTCGGCTTCCAACCACATTCGTCACCAATGCTATCAGCAACATTTACGTCTACCAATCAAATTACGAGCATACTTAGTGCCAATTCCCTTGTGTTTTACTGTATATATGTGAAGTGTAGTTAATAAGGGTGGGACAACACTGATAAGTTACTAGTGTTCAGAGATAGATGTCATAGGAACACTGCCCATATTTGTGAAGACCACCGAGCAAGTGATACTGATTTTGAACATTCAGTATTATTAAAGATAATAAGATGCTTGATGAGGTTGTAGATCTCCAGTGATTGAGATCGACTAGATTGGATATGCATTATATGAAATTAGTCTCATTTTACGTGAACACACCAATAATATTTGACGTCGGAAGTTGGATATAGTAAATGTAGGTGTGATATGTATGAAAATTGTAATCAGTCAATGAATCAAATGAATGTTGGTCTGTAGCATGATAATAATTGGAGAGTGTTTTATTTGGAATTGTACGATTGTCGTACTTAATGATTGAAGATGTTGGTTGATGTAGGTGATAATCAGTGACTGGTGTATGTACACTCACTGTTTATTTTCGTTTGATTGTTGATCTTAAATTTATGTTATGCCATTTTTCCGTGTTACTGTTTGTTCCACTGAGTATCGTATTCTCCATGCCTGTTGTCTTTGTTTTTTCTAGTTGTGATGTTACTACTACTTTGGTGTTGATCTCTTTATGGGGTGGGTTGGCGTTGGCTTCTGGAACTTTAACGAATAGGCTTATGTTCTAGACTTACTTATTGAATTTCCAAATTTATTTTTCGTATATTTCATAACGGTGTTTATATTAGTTTCTACATTTTCATTTTCTTGTTTATTTATTTACATATAAACTTTACACAAGTAGATTAATCTATAAATCGCCATAAATTCGATTGTTTATCATCAAATAAAAATTATATTCTTACATAAATTTGAAAATAAATTACCATATTTTTATTCCTATTTTTTTTCATTAAATTTGCCCTAGTTTCTAACAGATCTTTACAATCTCTATGACTCCTATTAAGTTTTATTAAATTTATTGTTGTCTGATTGGTCACTTATTTTCAGCCAATCAGATTTCAGTATCCCAAAATTTTTTACATAAATATAAAGGTGGATGTATAATTTACTAGAATGTTTGAATACTCATGAGAATAATGAAAATATATGTATACATTATAAGGAATTAAATTATTTTGTAATGATTTAATCAAGGACATTTATGTAAAGAGATGATTAACATAAAGAATTAAAAAGAAAAAGAACAAAAAAAAATTTACCTTTGATGAATTATTTTCTTTTTCAAAAATTTTGTTTACATTGTTCACTTTATTAAAATATAATGCCTTTTCGTCGACATGCATATGATTTTATGCTGGATGATGGATTAGATACACGTATACCAGTGTATAGTGATGAAGTATTTAAACAAGGCATTCACTTTTGTGCTAAAGTAAGTTATTTTAATGTTTATGTTGAAAATAATGATAATTTTCATTAATATATATGTATGCATATATATACTACTTATATTATCTATTTACATGATGAATGTATTAAAATGATCACAGTTGATTCGTTCGTACTCTTTGATTGTAAACATTTTACTGTAAGATTTATGGTGACTGGTTGTTGTAATCAGTGAAATGTTATATTTCAATATACAGTTTACTTAAAACAATTAGTACCTCTTGCACAATTCAATAACGTAATGAGTAAATGTAGTTGATCAGAAAAATCTTCTAGCCTTTCCATTTTTTATCGGAATTTTTGTTCTTTTATGAACGAAAATATTTGCAAAATTTGATCGCCAAGTGTATGTAAGACATATAAGTAGAATATATTTACAAATAATCTCAGGGATTGAAATTAGAGAAAATTCGTTACACTTGGCAAGTTGATCTGAGTTTCTTCAGGTAGGAAGGTTAAATTTGATTACGAATAACCAATCGTATACAGGATATGAAAATGTTACATGAGTCATTGTAAGTGAATTAAGGTTGAAATTGTTGTGGATGAAGGAAGGTGTGCATTTCATGAGTAGTTTCATGATACAATCATTTTTACACCATACTGTTCTGAGATAGGTTCACGAAGAGGGATAGACAATCTGAAGATTGGCTTGCTATCAAGTCATAGTACGAGTAAATCAGTGTAATGATAATTAGTAAGTCAGAGGATGGGCTGTATATTTACAAATGGTGAACACGTTGAACTGTGTAATTAGATTGAATAATTCTAAACAGAATCAGTCAATCAATAAATAAGTGGAATGCGATGGAAGTTAGAGTAGTAGATGTTTGAATTCATTTTTGAATCATTAGTTGATATGGTACAGCTAACAGTACTCCATCTCGTCGGTTTATATTGTTCGGATTTGCCCATATTTGTAGGGCTTCAGATGTTAAGCTTTCGTTGTAAGATCTCAATTCCCTGAAAATTGATACAGTGCTCTGATTCCAATTTTTATCCTTCAACCATTACATTGTAGACATTTGACTATTTTATTTAACTTGACCTCTATTAATCTTACACATTTAGGCATAAACTCCATGATAAGTACATATGTGACTGGATTGCTTGAAATGTATAAAGGAATTATATCACATTTTTCTCACTAACTCCATCTTCTCATTACACAGTCAAAACAATCATTTCTTTGTGTTATATAATCTATCTATCAGCTGATTTGAGAAATGTAATGAGGAGAGGATTTATGACGGTTGAAATTAAGTTATCACCACCCCCCCCCACCTGTCGACGTTTCCAATAGTCACTAAATGTTCTATTTCTTCATTTCAAAACGAAAAGAACAACAGATTGTACGGAATAATATGAATTCATTCTATTTCATTTTTATTATCACTTGCATGCAATCTCTAAAATTATAGTTTAATCAATTTAATAAGTCTATAGTAGTAAGTTCGATGAGAATTTAAATAAGATCTAAATATGATTTAAAGGAATGAACAGAAGGTACCAAAAATGGTTATAGAGAATCAATACTGTAATAATAAAAAGTCACATGATTAAAATTAAGCGATTACATAATGGAGAAATGAATGTCAATTTGATGATAATTTAGATTTATGAGAAGTAAAGTTAGTTTTTAAAGTAAAATCTAAAAATTGATATGACGTTATAAAGTTAACGAAATTTTAGAAATAAAGGAAATGATGTAATGAAATAAAAGATAAGTTATCAGGATATAGAAAGTCTGACAGATACTAACTTTTGGTTATATAAATAATGTTATTGGTGTTTAATATCAATAGCTTCAGGGAGTTTTAAAATATTGTATATTGTTCACCTGCTAAACATCTTAACATATTTTACAGTACCAACTTCATGTCTTGTAATGCTAAGATGCTTGGAGATTGGGCTGATGAAAGCTTCCATTCCGTTCTAAGAGAAGACGTTTATTAATCTGTTCATTCACTAAACGTGTCGTATCAGTTGAATGAGTAGTTAGCATATAATAATGTGTAGGTTTTATCAAAGATTTTATATAAATCTTAGTTTTCACTATATTCATGTTCAGCTAGCAAGTTGGGTTACTCTAAACTAATATTGTCATCGTATACAGTTGTGTACACTACTAACACCTTAAAATGAAATTATTATTGAATGGAAATAGTACTAGACATAACATAGTGAACATTGAAAACGTTACAGATAACCAGAATCTTTATTAACAGAAATATCTGTAACCTGATTAACTTGTATTTCATTAGAATAATACTAAGATTATAGTTACATGTGAACTATGTAAACCATCGTATTCCCATGTGATCAACTGTATAAAATGAATATTGTAAACTATTGAACTGTTCATTGACTAAAATCATAGTAACTAGTTTTTTTTTCTTCAAAAGTTATTTTACTTATAATTTATAGTTAAATAATGGCATAAATTATGAATAACGCCTATAGTCGGCAATTTTCTGAAAGATTTTAATGATTTAGTAAATGAATTACAAACAGTTTTAATTACTAGATTATCTAATTGAATTGGGATAGTTTAGGCAGTTTGGTTCCAAGTAAAGTTTATTAAATTTGTCACAGATTGATGTTGACAGGGTACTATTGAAAACCAGGGGGCACTAGACAGTTGTATCATCGTAGTATGGGACTTCTCGGTAATGAGTGCTCTAGATTCCATTTCTAGATGCTTCAAGTTAGCGAACGCCTAACCTTCTGCACCACTGAATCGACATTCAATGATAGAATTTCCACTTCCATCAATTTGTGATATAGCGTGAATATCATCCACTGTCATTCGTTATAACTGTCTCATTCTCAATAAGTCTGAACTCCACCAGTTACGACTTCTCACTAGAGCTTCAGGAACCTCCTAAAGTTAGTCACTAGTGAGGTGATTATTGTAATTAAATTGAGATGGTTTGTTACAAATTGATAAAAGCGGGAATTCTGCCATTGAATACCGGCTCAATTGTTCAGAGGGTTAGGCACCTGCCAACCTGAAGCGTTTGCGGCGGAATCTAGAGTAAGCACTGTTAGGGGGTTCCATAATAGATTATCTATTCACTTACCAAGTACAAATTTATGTACGAACTTTAGGAGGTGATTTAGCTGCACATGAAGTCTAGGTATAGTATCCGGTTATACAAACCAAAATTGGGGGGTTCGAACCTGAAATCTATCAGTTAAAAGCTAAGTTGTTTAAACAGTGAATAACTATCCTGTTTTTTTTGTTGTTATTTTTCGGAGATTGATATCGAGTACGTTTTACACTCACAATACACTTATTATTTATTGTATCAAATCGAATGAACTATAGTGGTTGAAGAGAAGTGAACAGGAAAGAACTTAACTTCTATGACATAATATTACACATTTTGTATACAGCAGGAAGAACTTAATCAAATTAACACTGTATCCATAGGATTCTTGTATGTCCTCGTTTATTACAATGATTATTTACTCAACTAGACAATCATCTTTCCTTTAAATTACAATAACTATAGACCTTCTACCATCAACTTAAATTTCATATAATTTGATATTATGATAACTAACTAATTTACTGACATTCCAACTTTAAACTGATGGAGTTATTATTATTATTATTGTTATTATTATTATTAAGTGGTTTGTTTAGACGCCAATTCACTTATCAGATTTTGTATAGACATATAATCTCACTAGACTTTAAGCTCAAGTCAAGTACATAAAACTCTTCTCTGTGAATGTTTTGTACTTACAGAACAAACATGAATTGGTATAAACTATACTTTCTATGTAATTTTATTAAATGTAATTATAATGCTGAGAAAATTGGCTATTTTTCTAACTTGGGATCATTAAACTACTACTGAACATACAGGACGTCTTGAATATAAAGTTTACGTTAATTAATAAGGGCTTATATCTTTCCAGTCGTAATGTCAAGGTCTATAATTGAGTAGTCACTTTAGTGAAATTCTTTTATGTAGTATTATATAAAAAGCTTGATTTGATTTGAATTGTTACTGCTAAATAAAGTTAAAGAGGTACAGTGTATCCTATGTAGACTAACTGAACTCAGTAGTTCCATAGATAGGACGATTGCACCTAAATCAAATTAGTTAAGTTCTAGTCCTTGTATGAATATTAATACATGGATGGATGTACAGTCAAATGACAAGTTCTAAATTAAACAAATCACATGTGTATTGCATCTTCTTATTATTTACTAATCAACTTCTATGTAACATAGATGCTAACGTTTCAAAAATAATAATTTTAGAACTAAAACAGCAGTTTAGGTGATGGCACTCACCAATGTTCCATTCATTACATATACATCCAGAGAGTATCTAAATCCTCGTATCTCCGCCGACTCCATACACATATTCAATAATCAAATCACACACATAATAAGAAGTCAATAACAATGATTTAGACAAGGATGTATTAAGAACAGATTAGGATCCACAAACGTCTAGAAAATGAACAAGCCATCGAAAAATCAAATGATTCCAATCTCACGTTAAACATACACATTCAGATATAAATGTACAAAATATACATTAACTGTTATGTTCATGAATAACTAAGGCTTCTGCAGCAGTAATAGGTTATTTATTATTATGAAAATATTATTTACTACTTTTAGAATGAATACTGAATTAATCTTATATTATCAAACTATAATAATCAATTTCAATGTTTCAATGCATTAGTTACTATTCATTAAATGTAAACATCAGATTATAAAACAGATGGCTACGCCAAAAAGAAAAACCTCTGACAGATTAATTATACTTATAGATATGTTTTAAATGTTTTCATTTACTTGCTATTAATGTTATCAGTATTCTGGTATGCTGGGTTTTTCTTTTTACTTCTTCCTAAGTGCTGTTCGTTCTCTTTATGTCTGCCCCCAGTGTCCGGCGCAAGTGTTCTTGGGTCTCCCTCTTTTCCTTTCTTCTAGATGATTCCAAGTTAGTGTTTGTCTTGTGACGCAGTTTGGTGATTTCCCGAATATGTATCTTATCCACTTTCAGCGTCTTTTCCTAATTTCTTCCTCAGCAGAATATAGGTACATTTGTTCTCTGCAATAGAAAGTTGCTGCCGGTGGTGTCTAGCCGACGGATGGAAAGTATTTTCCGCGAACGACTGTTTATAAATACTTGTATCTTTTGAATGGTGCTTTTCGTAGTTCTAAGAGTTTAAGCTCCATACAACATAACTGTCTTGACGTTTGTACTGAAAATCTTAACTTTGATGTTGGCTGGAATCCCCTTAGAATTACTGCCAGTCCCGAGCCCAGACAATAGCAGAAGATTGGGGATGGAGTTAGCAACCCAACCTCGTAAAAATCAATCTTGCTAAAACCGCTAACTAGAAAAACCATTTAAACTCTGCGCTGGGAGCTGGGAGGTTCCCATATCAAGGAGTTATGATGCCTCATGGTGAAAACCAAGTTTCTTCGGAAGTCACGAGTCTAATACCCCCTCTGACAACCAAAGTAACGACTAATATAAAGTCAGGTTATCCAGAACAATTCATCCGAGTTTAATTGTTACCGAAAAGATATTCACAAAGGGTTAATTACACTGCATGATCTGTTAGATGATTTCAACAGGTTTTGGTAATTAGTCTGAAATAGTTTTATGCGGATTGGTTTAATTTCTCATTTGTACGCGTCAGATACTTACTGCTGTTGGGTACTGCAGAAAAGTAAAAAAACTGGACTTCTGTTTTAAACTAGCGTGGGACTTTTCGAAAGTTCTATTCCAAGACCCCACTATCAGGGTTTGAGTTGATGATCATCAGGTTTTCAGACATACAGTAAATCATCACCACCAGTTAGCCATCGTGTAATCGGAAGATTTCTTACTTAAAACAATTTATGACAACCATCCTAGTTGATTAGAGTCGAGATCCTACCAGTGAGCGTCGGCCAGCTCAGTGGTGCTAATGGTTAAGTGTTAGCCAAGGAACATGAAATTTTTATGTTTAATCTCTGGTACTCAGATTGTGCGAGTGAATTTCTGAGAAGTTCCATAATATTATGAAAACAGCTATCCAGTGTTTCCTGGTTTTCATTGGCATTTATCTGTAACGAATACAAATAACAATTTTTAGTGGAACTGGGTTCACTGAAGTGGATTTTTCCATCGAGGAGCTTTTATTAGCATTCGAGACGGCATAATTGACTTTTAAACACAGTAAAAGTGAGTATTTTAACTATTACACAAGCATTAGATCAGTCAATTCCGATATTCTTGTTTCCGACTGGTTTCATTACCTTTATATATTCTTTAATTTCTGCTGACTGTTTAATTAAGTTGATCTTTGGCAACGAGATCGATGAAAACACAAGCTGAAGTTGTTGTTCAGAAGGATAAACTAATCATTCAGCTCAGTGAATTCAACATTTCCGAAAACGCCTGGATGAATTACAAATTTTTACTAATACAAGTTTAATAGTTTACAACTTAGTAAGGGAATCGAACCTTCAGACGTTAATGTTTCATTTCGCTCTTCAATCTTTTAGGATACCTTTTCAGATGACTAGTTCTAGATGTAAGAAATATACAACACAAATTCTTCTCTGAAACTTCGTCCATAGTGCAGACGGATACTGAAATGGTGTCTGTTAGTCATTTACTATAGGACAGACCAGACAATTTTTAACCACTTTTGCTTCGATTTTTCTGTCTAGTCTTGACATATCTGTTTTATACTTGAACTAGGCGTATACAATTTGAAACTCAGATTAGAAATGTAGCCTAATATTTGTTGCACATTAAATCAGAAACATGTCCTTATCCGTAATCTGAAGATTTTTATAACGTGACTGTATGATCTAGAAGAACCGAACGTAAATGCTTCCTTGAAGTGGTATCGATTTTACGTATCGTGACGATCCAATAAATCTGGTAATTGTTGAAACGCATACTTCTTTAGGTTCTGCCATCTTAGACGAGTCGGTTGGAAAGTGGTAAGAATAGAAATGACGACTTAAGGTCTAAGAATACAGTAATACTACTATCTTCCTATAAAGAAGGGGACAACTTAGAATAAATTAACCCTAAGAATACCACACCCTACATTTCCTTACATATTTCTTTTTTCTATTAAAGGTCCTTATAAACAAGATGAAGACATTATGATTAGTCATATATGACTGCTGAATTCACCTGCCTGTACCTTGAAACTAGTATCTCAGGAATCACTTCGAAAATTTAGTCCTTAGTAAACACGCGAATTTTTTAATAAAAAAAAACAACTAGTAGGATACTAATTTAATTACAATTAACTGCACAAATTCATTTTAAGCTTGCAGAAAATTATTGGGTTCCTGGTCCTTCATTGTGTCTAAGAATATTTTCCTGCAAGACTGCAAAGGACAATACAGATCAGTCCAATGTTTCATTTTGAAACGTATATTAGATACAGGGAATTCAGTCTCAGATTCACTATTTGAAATAATCCACAAAATTCAATCAAATATACTAAAAGGCCCACCTCTGAATTTATTTTACGTTGTAGAAACCTTAGCTATTCATGATATGAAACCTGAGTCATGCATACAAAAGCAATTCGTGAAATCGTTTTCTCTACCATGGCTTCAGTTTAGGGTTTACTTTATCTGGTTCTTCATATCTCGTCTCTACTTCTAATATTAGTATTCACATTCACCGTTATTATAATGACAATTATCATTATTATTACAACTATTGTTGGCATTTTATTATCACAAGAAAAAACTATCTTTATTTAGATTTCCTCGAATTTTCATTCACACATCCTTACTCTCATCTGACGATAATGCCAATTACTGACTCCACCCTACTGGTTGTGCAATTTTCATGTTTCCCGAATCCCCTCCTTTCAATTACTAGTTAATTATTTAAGACACCAGGTAGTCAAATTTTCTACGTTACAAATACCCAATTTATTGTAAGTATTCATTGATCTACAGTTTATCGTAGGAAAAGATCCCACTGCTGAATAAATTTGTTTTATGATTTATTGAGTATATTCAAACTAATTTGGAATATTTAAGTTGGATTGTGACCGGTTAAGGACTATCGTTTCAGTCCTATTTAGGACCGATTGGCTGGATGTATCTGCATCCCAATGTAGATGTTCACACTGGGATTTGTACTCAGTTCGCTTCGTGTCAAACGCCACTGCGTTCATCCACTAGGCTACTGTGTCCAGACAGTCATACTTGTGCAAAAAGTATATATGTATTTAGAATAAGCTTTTATGACAACAGAAGGCTGACCTAGTTTCAGTCCATTACTAACCTAAGGCGAAGATACAAACTCATTCTAATTAAATGACATAATTCAAAATCGATTAGAATGGCATAGTTGAATTCAATGTTAGATTTTGAGATTCGAAATTATTGTTCAGCGAATTCATTCATTCTCCTCAGATTACGTTGTCTATGTTGTATCGTTGCTTGCTACCATTGATGTTATTATTATTACCACTGATTTAACAGCTAGTTATCCACCTTGATATTTTCATCTTACTATGATGATTGTTTGGGGCAACTGAAATTGATTTACATATGTGAGATTCTACACTGCTGAGTGACTAAATGCGAAGCTATTTCAATAAACAATAAATCCTTATCTAAATGGGATAATCTACATAAAATAAATACTCTTACTGTAAAAAATACTGAATGCATTAGGAGAATCAGTTGAAGTGATACTAATAATATAAAAAAATGTATTGAGGACATTTGATTTGTAACAAAAACAATGTGGAATATTTGTGAATAGAAAATATCGACTAATATACCTTGGATATCATATTTAATTTACATAGTCATGTGTAGCATGTTCACTGGGAGGATAAAAAGATGGATGTCTCTTAGTTTTACTTACAGTACACCGAAAATTAAGTCTAACTTGTGAAAACTATTTCTTTAGCTTGATCATGCGAGATCTACTGAATAAGATGGCAAAAATCTTAGAAGGTTTAGGCGGATTCTATGAAAAAAAACTTAGATTCATTTTTTCTAGAATAATCGAATGATTAAAACTAATCAACTAATCAAGATTCAATTTATTAACTATTGTACTGAAAGATTACATTTATTAGACTGTAGGTAACACAATGAAAATATCAGATTCGTAAACATAGTTTTCAGGTATAATATAAGTAGGACTTCTGAAAAAATAATACTAAATGACTGTTTAAATCAATGTATATGGAGCGTAATTCATACCTCTTTCCTAATCGTTATAAGTTGAATATTTTAATCATTCGACAATTGTTTCAGTGAGTATATCAATAATAAGACTTGAGTATATCTATCTAATAAGCATTAATCAGGATAAAATACACTTCTTTCATTCTTTGTCAAGATACTATTAAGTATGAAATAGTAAAACGAAGATTTTTTAGCTTACTATACTTTACTGACAGTGGGATATGCATATATATATTGATATATTTCCACTTAAAAAGGTAATATGAAGTAATCTTTCTGTTTGTATACCAACTACGCTGTTTACTGAATTATGTTATATACTACTGATTAAATACTTAAATACATATATTGTATAACTATATGTTACGTACATATATTTAAATCATATTTAATTATAGTTTGCTTTAAACATAAAAGGATAGAGTAGTATGATTAAATAGAAAGACAAAAAAAACACTGATAGTAAATGGTAATTCACAAAAATTTCCATTTTTCAAAATTGAAATTTTCATTTTTATATTTAACATAAATCGATTTATTGGCGTTAATAAAAACAGGAGAAAATGATGAAGAGAAAACATTGAAAACAACAACAACAACGACAACAACAGTGTGGTGACACAAAACAACAATAAAAACTACTGGATTCGAGAAAGTAAAAAATGAAATAAAAAGTAAAATGAAAATCAAAGCCAAATATCATTTGTTCAGTTAGACATTCACTTATTCATTCGTTGGCTTAAAGTTGAAGAGAAGCTGGGATAAAGCATCATTGCCAAGTTATTTTGCATATAATATTTCATTTATGAATTACCATATACTTCGTAAATGGTCTACGTAAATAGAAACTTTTAGCTTTCATTTTAGATACTTGAAGGTAGTCATTAGAAAATCTTGTTTGACTTCATTTTGCTTTATACTAGTCATCGTGACGTAATTGCAAACTTGAGATAAATGATGCGCTCTGCGTGGATTGAAACATGGTCTACCAAGTTTCATAATCCAAGGGTACGTCACTAAATTGCATGTATATATATGAATGCATCAGTTAGTAAAAAGTTATTGTCTATTATCTTCGTGACCTTAACGAATCAGTTAAGGAAACGGTAATTACCTCATTCGAAATCGATTGTTAAATGATACTACTACAACGCCATGGATTTAGTTGAGTTGCATTTGATTGGCGCGTACATGACTTAACTAGGTTGACGGTATAATGTATGATTTTTATCACGACCAGGTATACTAAACCAGCAGTTATCCAAAATGATTTTAATGTTCACTGATTATATTGTATCCACCCCTTCCAGTCATTTTCTCGTTCATTTGGTAGGTAAGTACTGTATATCAGAGTGTAATGTTTAGAAAAGTTTACATTTCAAGCATTATATATAGTGTTATTCTTGTTGAATAAGTAGGCCTGAGTATCAAATATGTTATCCAAAACTTGTTCCACGGAACCACAGGTCAAGATGAAATATATTTACGTATAAATTGCAAGATAGGTATTCATTTGATACAGTATTGCTTCTATCTTGTTATCCTTTAAGTCATCCTTTATGACATGATGATTGTTTAACGTAAATATAATCATAGTTATAACTTGAAATGAAATCTTTAATAAAAGCTGTGGCACATATTCAACACTTACTTGCTAATCAAATATATAAATGGCTAAAATTCCTAAGTAAATGATACTTAGTTTACACTGAATACATTGCGAAACCCGTTTATATGTATATTAAACTTAAATGCATTTCATCCCTTAAATGATAACAAGACTGAATTGACGTGATTTTTCTGAGATAGATTGACATTACGTTTGGTTGCTTGTATTCGTCACAGATTGATGTTGGTTAGGTACCAGTGAAAATCAGGGAGCACTGGACAGCAGCTTTGTTATAGTATGTGACTCCGCAGAGGTAACCATACATAATCCTTCCAAAGAATCTAACCAAGAGCCTTCAGATTTGACGGAGAACACATCACCATCTGCACAATTGGGCCCATAAGTTATTTTAAACACCAGTGTCTACGTGACTTACAACATATATATATAATGATTGTTTTAGCGTATAAAAGGGATTACATATTTCATGATGTCCCACAATATAAACGATATGATACTTTCTGCCCAACATTTTCATACGTATTTCTTATAGCAATCAATAGTAGTCAGTAATTACATAACCAACTAACATATTTTACTGAACTTGATGATAACTCATTACTAAAACAAGCATTAAAGTAACAATTGGATAATCTTATCCTGTGGATTGCTTTGAAATTTTGGATTTGGTTATTAGAACTCTGTTACCATAGTAACTAATAACAGTTATCTCACCAGTATTCTACAAAAAAAAACAACACTTGTAACTACATTACTAATGAAAAGATAATAAACGCCATGAAAGAATTAGAGCAATAAATTAAGCAGTGTAAGGTGAATTTATCCTATATTGTTTTGTTCCCACCAATTACTTACATTTCATGGTTTATGATGAAGTCCAACATACTCATATAAGTAAAGTTTATTAAGATCTGGGTGAAAACATATAGGCATATCGTTACAAACAGTTAAATAAAGTTGAAAAATTGAATAGAAGGCTGCAAGGTTACATAAACATAAGATCCAAAGAAGGGTTCTAGATTAGTGATTAATGTAATGGCTAATTATCGCAAGACCCAAATAAAGTTATAGAATGCAAGTTAACAATAATCGTGAGTGGTATGATTAGGAACTACAAAAAGTCATGTTGATTATAAAATACAGCTACTTAGACTTAGAAAAAATGTAATGGAATAAGTTTAAAATCGAAGGTACAGGATAATTGACAACCATTTTCTTATGGACTTAAACTTCTCACTATTCTCATTAACTTACATGAAACGTCTATAAGTGAATGTAATATACACACCGAACTGATCACAAGTCATTAACTAATTGAATACTAAAATTGTTCTCATTTATTTCTTATTTCATTACCATAAGTGTTTTTTCTACTGATAGGGAACTAGATATTTGTGTTCATCACACAGTGACGTTGGCCGGGCACCAATCAAAACTAGGGATGCACTGGATGGCAGTGTGTATCCTTCATTCCTTTAAAGAATCTAACTTGTTCTTTTTAGAGCTCATGGTGAATGCTAAACCATTCACATCATTGGGTCGAAATTTATGATAATCCACGACAATCTATTAATTTTATTAATGATAACTGTCTTACTTTTCTGATAAGTCTAAATTCTACCAATCAAGACTTCCCACTTAAAACTTCAGGAACATCCTAAAGTTAGTTAGTTACTAGTTGGTTAAATATTGAAATTAAATCGAAATGGAATTGACGGAAAATTAATGTGATTAATTTCATTATCTCAAAATATACATTAAAAAAATAACAGAAACGTTGTTAGATTTTCTTTTTGACAGTGTCTTTAAACTTCGGAGATGCATCAGTCAGCGATGAAGTTCACAGTAATACCGCTTTATTGTCATACATCAACAAAGAACTTTAATAAGTTTGTCTACAATTACTGATACTTTTTGCTTGACCATCGATAATAATGAGTAATCAGCTCTGAATATGCTATCTACGATAATAATTATCAATCACTAGCTAGTTTGTATACAAAATACTCCTGCCTATACATAAGACTGATCAAACAGAATTTAGTCAACGGAATATAAGGTAGTGCACATAGTAGGCACTCGTTGATCTTGAAATTGTAAAGATATATATTTGTATGATTCATTTCTTTACCAGAATATAGTTAGCATGTTTGTTTACCAATGGCTCTTAAGAGATACTAGTTATAGAGTAAAAAGCTAACTCATACTTAGCATAATAAAATTATGAGAAGTATTTACTATTCATTGTTGGCATTTAGTGACATTCTGTGATCTGTCTACAAAATGATGAAACTACTGGTTCTGCACTAAATATTTGCAAGTGGCCTGTATTCCAGCATTCATATTTTTTCATCTTCAATTGTTACTGATGAAACAACTATGTGAAATATCAAATGATTATTGAATATACCATATTACAACTTGATCAGTAGCGCTTTATTAGCTATAAGGTCTAAATTTAACATCTTTTATTAGTGAGTAATTGTAATTACATGTTGAATTTAATTTAATATCTCGAATCGATCTGAATTAGACAACCAATGACAACTAGGAAGCACCAGATAGCTGTTTTATCCTAGTATGAGACTCCTCAAGAGTGCGCGATCATGACTTCATCAGGGATCAAATGCAATACCTTCCAACTCCGCAACGAGCACCTTACCATTAGACCACTAATCTAACTCCCAGCGGTCGACGTATCAAATTAGTCTCTTAGCGATATACTTGGGAGACCTTATCGATTGCTGCCGCAAAGTAACTCCAGAAAATCCTGGGTTTGAGCCGTAGTTGGGTCATGGATGGGCACTGTTGAAGGCTTCCATATTAAAACGAAACATTTGTCTGGTGCTTCCTGGTGACCAATCGCTCTCTAATTCAGATCAGTTCGTGATATCAAATTAACATGTTAGCATGTCAGCTTTATAAAGAAATGACCACATTTCAAGTGTTTCACTACTAGCGGTTTTGAGTTTTTAATTTGAGTGAAAGTAATTTAAATATCTATGAAAGTATTAGATCCCTTAAGATCACGTGTAACAGCCTTCTGATGAATACCTCAATCTCCTTCTAACAAAGGATGATAATATCTTCCAAATTTACTCCAACGTTAGAGGTTTATATAACATATTTCCAACTAAGTGTAGTTGATAAATACATATGATATTATTAAACAATTTTCTATTTTTACATACAACCGTACGGCTAACTACAGCAATAATTTTTCGATGGTTACACCATCTGCGGTCGTTACTTCGTATAATTAACGGCGTAATATTAAAACTTTCATAGTATGGTCATATATGTATGTATGAATAACATAAAATCTGGCAAATATCACTGCCTTAAAAAAAACACGACACAGTTAACACGAAATCAGTATAAGTTACTTCTAATGATAATAATAATAACGAGACAAAATGAGTGAACACTAGATTATGGTTCAATGAAGAAAGAATTTGTGTGTGGAAAGAAAGCTGCAGAATAATTTCAAGTTGACGACTTAAGGGAGGAAAAAGAGTGGATACATCTGAGCAACTGTGACCGATTATGAACCATGTCACCCTAAGTTTCCGACCACTAGTTACAGCATTCGCTCTGGCCCTAACCGAGTAGTTTTGCAACAGCCGATACGGCTCAAATTAGCAATAAGTAACTTCATGGATTGATGTCATGTTTTCGGTTTGACTGCCCCTGTTCTTATATCTGTCACCATCATGCGTCAAGGTAGTCCAGTGGTTAAGCATACGTAACACATCCCAACCACTTTAGTCGATGAAGATTTACAACCTCATCGACTGATTTACCACATTTCCCCTAATATCCGGCATCTAACCTCGTTATCGCATATTCGGTGGTTCCAGAGAGTATGGTATGGTATGATTATGGTAAAAGGAATTTATTAGAAATGAAGAAATTATTGCCATGAATAGTAAAACCAGGGTCTCTGAAGATAAATCACTCTGTTATTTTTATTTAGAAAATGTTCACATGTATCTCTAGTACTTATAATTTGTAATATATTTTATGGCTAGAATAATCTGATGTTTTATTTATACAGTAAATGCATGTTACTTTCACGTTATTGTTATGTCATTCAATGTCATCACTATGAGTAATAGGTATTTTTAGTAAATTAACGGAGATTATAGATTCACATCATTTAATATTCACCCAATGGTCTAAAAGATAAAGCTCTCATTGTATATCAGTCTCTGATGGGTTAGCAAATGCACACTATACCATTACTATATAAAGTTATCTCTAGAATTGATAGGTACTACTGACTAGTTTTGATGCCAACATTAGCGTTGAGAAAGATTTAACTAACGACTCTTAATTATCCGAAATTTCAATCCTCCTTATAATCTATTTATTATAAACTTATAGTTCAGGAAAAACTGAGACCTAATATATTCCGTACTCAATCACTACTGATAAATTTGGACCACCAAAGTCGAAACCATTCTTTATGTTTATATCATTTTCATAATTAAATTTATATGAGAATAATGCTTATATGTAAATTATAAACGTGTTTCACTGAAGGATGAGACTAAGCGTTTTATATAAACGGTTATGCTAATCAGTATACTAATACTACTTATTTTATTAAAAGTAGTGATGTTAATTCGTGTGTGGGCATCAGACTGTTTACCACATGGTAATTTGTTTTTTCTCACAGTCAAGTAATGTACCATATAAATTGTAAGCATTTAGTAAACAAGTTGTGTTGCTATGCATTTTAGTTAATCAATTTTCAGAATTATTCTAAATCACTAATTTAACTCAATATGTTTCTATAAGATTTCTTTGTAACTAATTTAATGTACTAATATTTTGGTTAATTTCCACTAGCATTCTAACGGTAACCCAAAGTAGTCGCTGTTCATTTAGTTTAATCGTGTTGCATTTCATAATGTTCATCATACACTGTCTATATTTAGAAAAGTTTTAAACACTAATATGCATTGGTTAGCCATTTTACCTCTAGTGTACTACTGTATGACCTCGCTTGAGATTGTTCCAAAGACAATTGAAACACTTGAAATGCGCTTAAAATTCAAACTATTGTGATAAGATATTATGGTGTATGCTTCTAGATTCAGTCAGTTTGCAATGTTACGCGATTATTATACTTTTTAAATGACGATTTTTACTTCACGCCTTACATAAATTAATTCTGCACGTCACATCATCTTAACAGAATTGAAGTAATTAACGCCTAAAGTTAGTCGCTTACAAGTAAATATATAAGTTTTTAGCACAAATTTTCATAACATGTATAGTATTCAGAATTGATTTGGGCTAGAAATAGAACGAGGAGTTGTCAGTGTTCAATACTGAAAAACCTGAGGCTAAAAGTAACTATTCGTTTAGTAGCCAAGTTGAATTATTTGACATACTGATTTATATTGTTAATAACTTTTGATACAAATCAGTAGTTATAAAACTACATGGTTATGCTGTTAAGTATGAAGAGCTAGAGAGCTCGTGTAAATCATTAGTATCCAGACAGCTATGCTTTATGGTTTAGTTTCTGTTGCATTAATTAGTCATCATCAATGTAGAACGTAGTACAAATATGCATTAAATCAAATTAACATACCATACCAGCATGACAAGATGTAAATGTAACAAATTGAATATCAAGGGAGTTAAAGTAACTTTACAGTGATAATAACTGGGCACTGGAAGCACAGTTTAGGGAGTAAAAATAGTATGTATAAAGGAATACCTGAACTCAAAATCTAGTGAAAGTTTAAGAAGTAAATCAATATACTTGACTATGACTTATTCTGAGATATGTTATCCAAAATTAACCATGACCACAGATACCACATAGATTCTGAGGTAATCCATGCATCTAGTGACAAAGCTTAGATCAACGGTCGATGACTGTATGGATTAGTGTAGCAAGTTGCTCTTATTCTAGCCAATATTGCACATACAAGTAGGTGGTGGTTACTGAGAAATGACAAATGTCCTAAGTATACACTTACGAACTTTTTGATGATTACAGTAGAACCTGGCACATAAATACTTTTAACTAATGGTAATAAGATCACACTGTATCCATAATATCGATAAGTATCGAGAGGCTGCATATTCACCTTCAGCCAATTTACCATACAACGTAATCTTCAATTAATTGACTTCACAGCTAATGATTATTACTTTGAAAATTATTCATGAATAGATTAAAGTCATAAAATATCATGATCTAATAAGCAGTATTAAAATATGAAGTTCGTTTTAATTGTCATGTCATTACACTGAACACTAAACTCTATTTTCTCCTGAGAGTGAAGGGAGGAATATCTATTTTCCAATGGACAAAACTTTCCCCTTCCCATTTGACTTGAAAATGTAAAAAGATTTGTTTTTCATTCAATAATTATTAAACAATTTGTGGGGGGGGTGGGTATCATTTAATCACTTCATCGGTAATTAACTTGTCAAATTACTATTACATAATACATATCTATATACTTAATAAGTATTCTTTTAGACAAGTTGGTATCTTATTATCTATTGATTGTTACCTAAGAAAATGAAAAAAAAAAGAACAAGAGAACAAGTTTGTCTATCTTGATTTGTTCGAACTGTTACTTTTGTTATTCCTCTCTTCCCTTACCCCATCTTTTCTGTTGTCTTGATAAATTTAACCTGAAATTTTCATAAAAGTGAAGTTTTTCTTATTCATCTAAGAAAATCACCTCACTAATGAAGTGATACATAATTTTTTTGTCTTGATAAACTCATCATTTAATGTAACCTTAATTCATTGTTGGTTGGTATGAAAGTTTACCAAATGTCTTCATTTAAATCCTCTTGAGGACATTATTCGTATGCGTGTTTATATATCAGTATTTGTGAATGTTGTCAATGACTGATTAACTATTTCACCTGGTTAGTATACATGCCTTTATTCATTATTATACTGATGTAATTAGATAATGGAATAAGTCTATACAGAATCTCTACAACATCTAATTACTAAACAGAATAATTGAAAGTTTAAGTACCATTTATTGTTGATAATTTCTTCTTTAATATAAAAGTGTTTACACTAACTGTCTAAAATAGAACCTGAAAAAAAAACTTCAATGAAATAAGAAACTTCATAATAAAATGAATCAACAAGAGGAAAGAACTACAATAAAGAAGTTGGTCTCAAGGTGATTTAAACACTAAAAAATAAACAAACAAAATAAAACGGAAAATAAAGTAAGTTAAAGGTGAGCAGCGAATAGGTAACAACAACAACAGCGACAGCAGTAACGAAAAAGAAATTAGGACAGACTCTACTATCCTTTGCATCAATAATTACTTTATGTAAGTGAAGAAGAAGGATGATGAAGATAAGTAATAGAATGAAGTTAGCGGTTAAATGCCTAATGAAGTAATCACTTGTTAAAGATAAGAGTGGTGATGCATTATTCCCTGAGTGGGGGGGGAGAGATGCAAACATGCCTATATATATATACTGGAAGAGGTAGGGGAGTATGTTATGATGACTGTATAGATGTCTCTTTTCATGTTAATGCTGCTAGTGATAATATGATATCAAGCTCATCGAGAGAATCCCATCCACTACATCAGAATTCATTTGAATATTAGAGAAATCAGAAACGACTTTAAAAAAATGTAGAAAGAACCAAGATAATGTTGAGCACTAATAAGTAATTGATTGACCCTAAGGGTAAATATACTTAAAATAAGTCAGTCTAAGTTCAATTACTTTAAACAAAAATTAGATAAAGATGAAAATAAAAAGACATAAAAGACAAGTATTAGTCGTTTAACTAATATCATTTTCGGAGGATAATTGAAGAAAAAGAAGAATCTAATCACATTCTTATTAGAATAATTGTATTCTGTAGTCTGATGTTTTTTTTTTTAATCTACGTACATCTTTCGTGAAGAGTATAGTGATAATACAGTCAGGATAAAGAAATAGACACAAAATGTTCAATATGGTAAATTAACTAAAAAAGATATATAAATAAATCCCAATAGGGTTTATTCAATTTGCCATAGATTCTGTCTTTATTCAAGTTTCTTTCCTTGATATTTCAGAATACTTTCAATGAATTACTTTAAGATAATGTTACATAAGCATCATTCTAACATAATTATATCAAGTTACACTTGAGCATTTAAATGTAGGATTTGAAATGAATGCAGATTAGAGTAATGTATTTACAGTTGATTGAATGCGCCATAGATTGGTGTTGACAAGGTACCAGTGAAAAACCAGGAAGCATAGGAGAGCTGTATTGTTCTAGTGTTGAACACCTCAGCAGTATGTACTCTAGATTCTGCCCTAGGGGCTTCAGATAGCCATACACTAAACCATCTACACCGCTGGGCCAGCTGGCATCCAATGGTAAAGTTCCCACTTCCATCAATTTATGTTAGATAGCGCGACGATTATCTATTGTTATTGGTGATAACTATGTCACTTCCGACAAGTCTGAACTCCAATAGTCACGATTTTCTACCGGAACTTCAGGAATATCTGGAAGTTAGTCACTAATGGGCTGATTGGGGCGTTATATCACAAATTAATAGAGGCAAGAATTCTACCGTGGAGATAAGCTGACCCAGTGTATCTGATGGTTGGCGATTTACAGTAGGAACCAGGAATCGTTCCTCTGTTGGAGTGGAATGTGTGCCCTGTTACAGAGGAATTCCATACTAGGAGGAAACAACCATCTAGTGCTTATTGATTCTCATTGGTACTCAATCAACATCAATCAATGACGAATACAATCATTTAAACTTAATAATAATGATCTCCATAAAACTACTTCAATTGATCTTTTTCAAGTAAACGTTTCGTTTAATATCTTAAAGTATTTATTTCAAGAAAGAAGACATCATAGAAGATAGAACATTTCCACCTGTAATTTCAGTATATTTCTAACTAACTAACTAATAAACGAATTGACCAATCTGAACTATATTTATTTAAGACTATAGTATAAAATCAACAAAACTGTTAATTGATTCAATCAGAATAGAATGTATTTCTCTGTCAAATTTTCACTTTATAAACTACTGTTTATTGTACTACAAATTCTTTCTTATTGTACTATCAGTTGAGTCTAAAATATGATTAATGATGATCATACTAATATTTTAGTTCATTTTAATCTTTTTCTGTGTTTCTTTTCTTTTTTCGAATATTTCAATGAATAAATAAATCATTTTCTGTGTCCTTATTTCAGATTTAGTGACTGGGTATTCATTTTGGTGGTAGTGGTGGTGATTGTTGTGAGGGTGGGTGGGTGGGGTGCGCGGGTGAAGGGAATTCTGTGAATAATCAATGCTTTTCATTGTTCCTCTGTAGTCTTCTTCATCATTTACTTCTTTGTATCTATTCTATTTTAATGATTATGAAAACAGACTGATATTTGTTAGATTGAATTCTTTCACTTGTTCTTGTTCTTTTATTTATTCTTTAAATTATACGTGTGTATGTATTCAATGTTCATATTATAACATAAACTATTTATCATATTCGATTCATTATTAAAAGTAAACTGAAATATTTAAATAGAAACTAACTATTAAAAAAAGAATGATTAGCAACTAAGGAAATTTACGAAATTGATGATGATGTTGAAGAGATAGAAAGATAAAATCTTACTTACTACAATCATAATTATTTAAGTAGTATATATCTATGCATACATATATGCATCATATTACAGGAAATAAGTCTTTTCTTCTAAATTTCAACTTTAAAAAAAAACAATTAGCGCCATTTTACTTTTGTTATTAAATAAAAATGAATGGAATTAATGAATATAAATAAAAGTAAAAGTATACTACCTTTTTTTTATGTGCGTAAAATAGAACTACTACTATAAATCGGTTAACATTCTTCTTTTGTTTCTTGTCATTAGGAGTTAAGAAAAAAAAAGAAAAAAGAAAACAACAATTATAGATTTATTTTACTGCAATGATTTTAGTTTTTTTAAAATGTTTAGTTGAAATGTGCTGATGATTTTCAGTGTAGAATTGTAGGCATATTCAATGGCATACACTGTCTCTATGTGGGTGAATGTATGTATGTGTGTACCTATGTAAAGATATGCCCAGTTGTCATCTTTATTTCTTCATTCTTAATTGTTTTCTTAGACAATATCTGTATTGAAACAAATGACATACGAATAAATACCATGAAGTTGATATTGTTTGATATGCGAAGAAAATACAAATGATGAAAACTATTTAACTTTGTATATGATACATACATTAGTTAGAAGTTTCTAAGTTGAATTCATTAGACTATATATGATAAATGCATTAAAAAAAGTTTCTTGCCTGAACAAGTAAGCCAGTTATTTTAGTATTAAGAAGGTTAATTGTAATACTTGAAAGAAGACTATTTTGGAAAAAAGATACAAATTATCATAGTTGAATTGAGGTGGTTTGGTGGAGATAGAGTGTATTTATCACAGGTTGATGATGGTCAGGTACCACTGAATACTAAGGGGAACTTGAAAGCTGTTTCATCCTAGCAAGGAGTCCCATACTATGATAAAACAGCTGTCAAGTGCTCTTTAATTCTCATTGGTGACCAACTGATATCAATCTTTGTCCGATACAAACAACTAAATGTGCATTATTGTATAAAACAGAGTAAAACAGATTTGATTTCTAAATTGGGTATGTATTTAAGATATTACTAACAGTTACTTCCATTGACTTATTACACCTTGCATGCAATTAATACTGGAGAGTATTCATTCTTCGAAATTCACTTATTTTCTTATTATAAACATAATTTCATAATTTTCGCTAATGGAAATTATCGCAATGCATACTATTGATCAATCTTTATATAATGATTTTTGGTGTCTTAGTGCGAATCTATGAATAGTAGTTTTGAACAGTGAAAGTTACTCAGATTAATAGAAGATGACCAAGCAATATAGTCAATTGACTGAAATTAGTAATGTAAACCTATATGATTTCAATCGATTGATTTGAAGTATAAGAGTTTATCCTGTTACCTTAAAGTCCTGGATTTAGTTTCTGGCAATATTATGAACAAGGACTTCTGAAGAATTTCATACTAAGATGAAACCACTTTCAAGCGATTTGTAGTTTTGATTATCTGATTAACTAAGATCAGTCTGTGGTATGTAAATTCACATATAATATGTTAGATTAATAAATTTATTTTATTCGGTAATAGGATCAGACTGAAGGCTGTTTAGTACGCATAACAGATTCATCAGTGATCATATATTAACTAATAACTAATTAGCAGACGAAGATTATGAAGCTTACTCTAAGATTATAATCAGTACAGTCCATTAAATCAAGAATAAAATATTAACTTACACTGATTAACCACTAAGTAAAGGCTAATTTCATACTTTCATGGTGAAGACTAAAACCTATCCAAAAGATTTCAGTATGACTACTAATCTAGATATCTTTATATACAATGAATTGTTTTACTTGTAGGTGATTTAGAAGTGGTCAGCTGGAAATCTTAATAAACACAGATTTTATGTTAGTTAACACTCGTTGTGAAGGCATACTTTGAGTCTCAGATAAAACTTTAGTTTAAGAATGTGATTGATAAAATGTCATTTTGATGTCATGAATCGGTCTGAATTAGGCAATCACTGATCATTAGGAGTTCTAATAAGAAGACGTGACCAGTGGAGTTAAGCCTCGCTTAGTGTGAGGGAAATAACCCACAGATATCAACAAATGAGGTTGCAAAAACATATCACCGATGGACTGAATTAGAAATATCAACCATTGGAAGCCGATTCAATGGCCTGGTGGTAAAGTGTTTACAGCGAAGCTAGAGGGTCCTGAGTTCGATTTCCAATTGGATCTGGGATGCGCATTACTGAAATGTACCATATTAAGTAGGAACAGCCGTTCAGTGCTTTCAGGTGATCAATGGTTGTCTTATTATAACCAGTCTGTGATATCAAATTTACTGCTTCGAGTTAGTGTTTAGTGTTGAAGCTGTGTACAGTTGATTTTGTGATAACTTAACATTCGATTAACAATTTAACATGATAACTTTTAGTTTGCATTATGGAAAATCAATTTCTACTTATACGTTTAGTGTTTTGAGTAGTATACAGATAGTTGATTCAAGTTAGTTGTTTAGCTGAATACTGATTAATTAATCCTATAAATCTCTGTGAGCATTTTAGGAATCTCTAGATCTAATCTTCAAACAGTATATATTTCAAGTCTTGAGGGAACTGATTCAAGTCGGTAGGTTCATACCCACGCTACACACAACTAGCGAACATATTGAAATAGCCACTAAAAGACCAGATAGAATTGACATCGGTTTCTATTCGTTGCCCAACTAATACAGAAACTTCAGATTTACCAAACTTCAGTCGCTGCTTAAACAGTCAAGTGATATCATCTCAGTATGAGTTGAATTATCATAGGAAGCACCAATTCCTTAGCTTACCAAAGAGATCTAGTACAAAAATCCTGTCACCTAGCTTCGGAATAGACTAATGGTTGTATCATATTTTTATTAATGGATTACATAGTGTGAAATTCTGCATTGACATAGTGAAAAATTCAATGGAAATACATGGTCGATAAAATTTGACCCATATAACTAGAGTTTCATTGTAATTTGGGTAGTAATTTGTGACCAAAAGATAATTTGACTAAACTGGTTACTTCATTAAGTGGGACTAGTTACATTGACCGATATTTTAGCAATTGACAAATTTTTTGATTGTGAAAGTATTTCAAGATAAGTACTTCATGAATAACAATCGCTTTTAGCAGTTCAGTACTTATCCGTATAGTGTATGCCAGAATAAATCAATAATTTGTCATGTTGGTAAGTGTATACCAAAGTGTATCAAACTCAAAATTCTCCAAGCATCAGAAATCATCACTTTCGTATTAAAATAAGCATAAAGCTATGCAGATAAATGAGCTGTTTTCATCTTGTTCTTTCATTTTGATAAATCTCAGTCCTATGAAGTTAATAATCATAATTAAGATGATCTAACTGAATGAATATCCTCCTTTTTTGTACCATCATAACTAAGATTGATCTCATCCACTAACTTTTCATTGTACTTTTATTATTAGTAACATGTAAACACTTACTCCATTTTACCATTCTATACTCAATTCATATTCTCATATACATTACGTAATCTTCAACGAGATATCTGATTCCAGATTATATTATTATTTTTAAAATCTATGTTACTTTTAGGTATAATTTAAATATTGCAAAATAATCTTCAATAATCTTACTGGAACGAATAATCGTTTTCAATAGATTTTTCATCAGTATTACATTTAGGGTACACAAGTATACAGCCATAGTAAATGAATGTCTCAAAGATATAAAATGAAAGTAGTAAATGTATGATGAAAAACTATTGAAATACTAAAGTTGATCACAGGTAACCTCAGAATTCTGTAATTAGAATGTATTTGCATATTCCCATTGATTTGTTACAGACTGAAATTGATCAGTCACTGTTGCCACATATACACCCTGAGCGAATTGCCTCAATATAACTATGGTTCAAAATAATTATTTGAGTTGAATTATAGCTGGTAAACCAAATCCAGAACACTGGGATGCAGGTGCATTCAGATGACGAGCCTAGAATTAGACAATACACGCTTCCTGGATTTCGCTTGTCAGCTACAATCCAACTGAAACAATATTTTTAAAATTTTGCTTTGAATTCAGGCGAAAATCATGTGGTCATGGGGAAGACATTGATAAAGAAATTTTCTGAGGATCAGCTAACATAGTAAAAACTGGTACATCTATTTCCTACCCTATAAAATAATGTTTTCATCAGTGTATGTTTGTAATGGTTTAGATATATTCCATTTGAATGACATATTTTTAATAAATCGAGATTTGAATTGAACCGTCTTCTTTGCATGGGAACTCAAGATCACGAATGTGAAATTTGCTATCTAGATGTTTCTATGCTCGTTTTTGAAGTATTTTAATAAGCAGTTTGCATATTATTGGCTATCACACTTAATAAACATGTCATAAAGATGGTTTGAAATGTTGTAAAAGTTTCCCATAAGAAGTGTATACAATAGTGGGAGCCAATAGATTGTCACTTACTAAACTATCGATTTAATGATGTATTGTAGGGTGCAACTGTAACTCCGAAATCCATATTCTATGAAGTCATTTTAATTGATGCCTTAAACTTGACAATCTTTTTCAGACCTAGTAATCTGAATTTATAACGATAGAATCATACAAGGATTCAAATAGGAAAAAAATTATGAATTCATGAGAACCTATGGCTACTTAAATCAAACTTTCGGGTCGCCATTTTGATAACAGTGGATTTATTGCCGAATATTTTCCTATCTTATATTTGATAACCGGTTACTGAACTTGGACATTTTCATTAATACAATTCATCAAAATAATGATTACTCTCAAGATGTTTTGGTACTTTTACTTGACCATCTTTGTTACTTTGAAAATTGAGAGGAAGTGAAATGAGATGTCATTGAAGGAAAACTGCTTGCACAAAATTATAGATGAATAAAGATAACTGTTTATCAACTTTTGGTATGTATTTTGTAGACAGTTTCCATAGAGTAGTATAGTAAAGGTCTTAAAAAAGTTCATTTAATATTTACAATACATATCCCGATGATTTTATTCGAATAGTCTTCGGCTGAGTTGGTTAGGACATGTATTACGTGTGGTCAGATAACCACTACTGTGTACGGATGGGAGGGGGATGAAGGGATCTTCAATCAACTAAACCATAGCATATTTCCACGAAGTCATTGATTGTTAGTTTGAGTCGTTGTATTAGATACAAAACACCTGGTTGCTATAGCATGACTGTTGTAATCAATGTTTGGTGACACTATTTAACCTGGTTCAGAATCGGTTATAGTAGTGTTTTCACATTTTATCATTCTTTAAGCTGTGAGTTCAAAATTATTTCATATTTTCCTTTTCACACATGAATTCTTTCTATACACATCACATTCTCTATGCCAACTTTTTACAACCACTGACGCTATTACTACTAATATGACAGTAGAATGAATTTGTATATTCCCATTGATTTGTTATAGACTGAAGCTGGTCAGTCACTGTTGCTATATGTGCATCCTGTGCGGATCGCCTCGATATAGCGATTATTCATAGTTATCAACATTGGGATGCAGGTACATCCAGCCGATGAGTCCCAAATAGGAGGAAACGCGCATCCTGGATTCCACTTGCCAGTCACAATACAAAATACTAATATGACATTTGTAATCATTTTGTTGTGCTAATCAGATACTACAACTTTCACCGGTGGATATATATTTCATGTTCTCCATTGTACACGACTAACTAACTGACTGACTAACTTATAACACATTTATTTGTTATCCTAATGATCTTTATAAATAAGATAATGTAACTCAGATTAAACAACTGGTACAAGACTGCAACTTTACTAATAAAATATGCAACATCTTATCTAATCAACAGAAATCAATAAGGCATTGAATGTACCGATTGCATACATTGACTAATTTATTTCCGGTTTTTATGAAATGAATAATAATGAACTGAATGTGATATATAACTTCAAAGTAATATGCCTATCTTTATTACATTAACCTACATCATAGTAGACATCATACAAAATGCATGAATGTATATTGTGTACTGATGTATATTCTTGGCTAGGTGATAAATTCTAACAGTAGTTATATTACATTTCTACTAATAATGAAATTATTTGATCTGGATGGTTATCATTATCATTCCGGGCAAATATTATCAATATTTGCCTTAAATAGAAATAGGCATTTGTTGATTGAATAGATAGATATTAAGTCTAATGATTTCATCAATGATTTGTTGTTTTCATAAGTTTTATTCTTATTTTCTAGATGTTGTTTCATTTTAATTTGGTATTTTGTTATGTTGACTTTTGAAAATGTGTTGTTTAATTGTTTTAGCATGAATTGATAAACTGTATCTTGTTATGATGCAGAGAAAGTCTGGGGTGGTTAGTTGGCCTGAGTGCCAATCACTAGTGCCTAGTCGGTAATTGTGCGTCTGCCCTATGCCCACTTAGTCCCAAGCCAAAATAAGAAAAATACTTGCCAATAGACCAACCAGACAGAATCCTATTATATTTCAAGCATTCCTTTATGTATACATAAAATCAGACCGCACAGCAAGCCAATTAGGTAATTAACATGAATGCAGAACAAAGGAAACAGTGGTAGTGAATAGGATCAACTTGTACACAACTAACTAACTATAGTCCATAATAAGAGCCAATATAATAACAGTAATTATGCTAAACGGGAGGATATGTAAGAGTAACGTAACAATAATAGAAACAAAATATTTACATTGCACACAGTTAGAGTAAATAAAATAGTGTTCTCAAAACACAGTTCTGAAAGTTTGTTACACTTCTTTGTGGTCCGGCATAACAGGATCTATACTGAATGTGTCTATTGATTATCGTTGAATCTGTTAGCTACGATTATAGAAATTCTCTGATAATTTTAGAATTTCTTAGAATTAGTATTTTGAAATTCTTCTGAATAAACTGGTATCCGCATGGATTCACATAAATTCTCACTAATGTTACATGTTTATTGATGCGTAGATGAAGTATGAGTTGATTTTTTGTAGTACTGTTGAGACGTCCCTAATAATCCGATAGTACTATGTTATAATCCCGTCTAGTATTCTATGATTCGACAAAAACACCGACTTTGTCCCGAATCAGAACAAGAATAGATCAGGTAGCTAAATGTATTCAGTAGTGGAACAGCGATAGGCAGAAAGGAGATAAATAATTACACCAGAGTGCATATGAAGTCAATATGAGAATATTCTAGAACCTTCTCGATTGTTTGCTGCGGCTGATTGACCGAAAAATGGACCAATCATTGTACACCTTTGCAAGTATGTATTTGAACATGCTTTAATCAGGCCTGTTTCGTGCTAACAAGTTTATATCGCTTATTACAGCTTTCAACTACTTATGTGTAGATAATGTTACATTTATCTTCTACTGTTGTTGTCTTACAGTCTCCATAAGATGGAATGAAGGGATTTCTTATCATGAATTGTGAATAATATATGTTTTAGATCACGGGAGACAGTCAGGGAGGAATCTTGAAGGATATTTTAGTAAGGAGAAAAGTGTTAACATGTAACGTAATCATACTTGCACTGTTCAAAACCCTCCTTAAGGAAATACGAAAATACTAGTACGTTAGAAGGATGAACAATTGGTTTAAAGTGAATTAAAAACATTAGTTTAACAAAGATCTCAAACATGTTATGATGTCGAGCTTAAAAAAACTAGTGTATATACAGGAATTGTTGTTGAAAGAATCAGATTAATTGTAAACAAACGAAACGAATTGACATATTAAGTCATTAAGAAATGCGGCTACCCTGAAATAGGTCTACTCCAGTAAAGTTGAATAAAGGTCTCAGTAATGCAGTTCAGAACATGCTTCTAGTCTTATATGGAACTCATAAGCTGTATGTATTTTACTTCGAGTAGCGATGCCCGGACTAAGACTAGAATTTAATACCTTTCATTCCGAATATTAAGTCGACATTAACTGGAGTACTAAATCTAGGTAACCACTCATTTGTGACAACGGTATATTACATGTTATAAGCATTCGATGAAAATAAGACGAAATAAACTGAATTCTTTTTTATTCTGACAAAATACCTTTTTTTGTGATTTTTAAGTGAATGCAAAGAGCTGTAAGAGTTTCATTGGAGCGATGATCTTCGGAAAATTCATCCTTTCATCATATATTCTAAAGCAGTTTATATTCACTTTAAGTTTTCATTTAATGTCATTGACATTGTGTTTTCTTATAATATCATGTTAAAACTTAATTCTATGCACTGTATTCTATCTTAATAAATTGTAATGAATACAAAAGAATTCATCCCTAGTTAAATGGTGCTAATGGTTGAGCGTTCACCGTGAGACCTGATAGTTTGTAATTTAATTCCTTGATGAAATTGTGGTTGGGTACTGCTATTGAAAAGTCCGATAATGAAACTAAACAGTTGTTCAGTGTCCCTGAGGTATCTAAAGCATATAAAATCTTTATAAATTAAGGCAACAGATTAAAAGCCAGTTTTTCGTAGAATTGCTTCAGCAGAATGCATTAAAATGTGTTACATAAAACCAATATTGCATTTTTGAACTTTGTTAGGTTACATTTCATGTGGATACTAAAATCATGCACTTCATCTCTTCTCATCTAATTAAGCTATTGTAAAGTACCTATCAGGCAGTGTTTAAACGGATATGTAATTGCTGATATGTAATTTTGACATCTACGAAAACAACAGGTATAGCAATTTTAAGCTCTGTGTTTAAAATAATAATGATTATAAGTTATGTGTAACGAATGGTTTATTCTTTTTCCTATCTATCTATCTATCTATCTATCTATCTATCTATCTATATATATATATATATATATATATATATATATATATGCATCAATCAATCAATCAATCAGTATAGCTATCTACCTATCTACCTATCTATCTTTTTTTCTTTTATCTATTTATCTTATTGTCTGTATCTATCATTCTACGTGAATTCACTTTTCTTCATGAATTGCTTCTCCACTTATTAGACTACGACACAGTAGCCAAGTGGTGAACGCGGTGGCGTTTGACACGAAGCGGACTGAGTTCGAATCCCAGTGTGAACATCTACATTGAGATGCAGGTACATCCAGCCGATGAGTCCCAAATAGGACGAAACGCGCTTCCTGGATCCCACTTGCCAGTCACAATCCAACTTAAACATAACTTGTGTACTACCTCTATATAAAGGCAATCCGCTCAGGATGTACATATGGCAACAGAGGCTGACCAGTTTCAGTCCATTACAAAAATCAGTGAGAAAATACAAAACTACTCTAAACTACGAGGTTTAATATTGTGAAATGATTGTTAATTACAAATATAAATGATTGCACTGTAGGAATTCTCATTGTATTATGTAAATATTTATTGTGTTTAACACTTTTCTAATAGCTTACAATTCTGTATACTACTTACAAGTATCATATATTAGCGCTAACTAAATAGCATATTGTTAAATAATGAAAGGTTATTAATTTACAACGTGAAAGGCAACATTTCAGTTGAACACAAATAGATAAATAAAATTTTTCAGTAAAAAATTCATTGAAAATAAAACACTAGTCTATTAATAAACATAAATTTGTTACTATGCAATATTTTGACACTAAATATCAATTTAGCATAGTGATAATTTCTACTGTGTTTTTCTTTCATGTTCTTTTTTTTCAATTCTGATCAGAAATCAGAGATTATTTTTTTTTTTATTAGCAAAAAATTTTTGATGAAAAAGTGTATATTCCCAGAACTATGAACATATGACAACCAATTGAACACTTCAAATATTGTTAAAATGCATAGGAATATACTAATTTTCTTTTGCACAGATTCTATTTGAAATAATGAAAACAATAATGAGCAGGCATTTCTTTACAAACATTTTTGACATTTAGCGTTTGGATACTGTTTGGCATATAATAGGATCATATGTTAATACATCAATATATATATATATATATATATATATATATATATATATATATATATATATATATAATCCATAGTGAAGTGCATCCATGTCATTGTAATAAAGTAGTATCGATGACTGTTATCGCTGAAATGGTAGGTATATTCATTGAAACATAATGTATACACTAAATAAGTATGATATAACTTGTATTCGATTACAGTACCAATAAATGACTACTTATATATACTTATAGTAACATTTCAGTCATTTGTAGTATTATGACTTTTCTATTAGTCGGTAATAATGTTTGTAACAAAACTTTTACACATATAAATACCTTCACTAGTAAACACTACACACTAACACTCACACACACATACACATACAAATACATCCAAGTACAGGAAAAATTGTTTTTCCTAAATAAAATTAGTTCCTACTTTTTTTGAAAAAAAAAAATGTCAAAAATCAAACATTAACAAATATAGTTTCTATAATGAAGCAAAATAATCTGTACTACTCTATTGGTACTAAATAAATAGACTAAATTTTTAGTTTTAACATTAAAACATACAAAATAACATATTAGATTAATGTACATGAATGTATATTCGTTTATATGAAACACAGCATGTGAACACAGCATTTATAAAGTAGAATCGAATTTGCAAACTAGAAGGTTAACGAGTGAACGAGTGACAGAGAGAGAAAGAGAGAGTTAATCCGGGATATGATAGTAGGCAAGAATAAGTTAAATGAAAATATGAATGGAATTGTGTAAAAAGGCAAAGTATAAGTGTAGTCACAAAACTATATGATGACATTTTAAAAAAACAAAATTACTAAAAAAATTAAAACAGAATTCTATTTTTTTTCAGTTTTTAGTTACCATTTTTCAAAAAAAAAAAACACAACAACTGAAAAATGTATTGGTATATTTGCATGTTTGTATGTGTAAATGTGAATGTGTGCATTAACAAATTAGACCAATCTATTCGATTAGTGGAACTTTTTAGTGGAAGTATTATCTGCACTGAATACTTTAAAATAACCGATTCAAATATCATACATAAGAAAAAGACAAACTATATAATTAGAAGAGAATATGAAAAGGTGAATGAACTACTGCTACTAATACAACTAAAACTACTACATCTAATAACAGTAGTGTCAATCAAGTAGTGGTATAGAGTTTAAAGATAACTTTTGATTTTAATGTAGGTAGTAGAGTAAGGGATGGGGTAAGTGAAATAATTATTAGTTAGGGTAAATATTTCTCTTTTACATGCACTCAAATATTATCTGAAATTTGAGTGATTAATATCTTTAAATTTTGGTGACGAATGATGTCAGTGGAATTCCTACAGAAGGTTATAGTTCGATTATAACTTCAGATGCATGTATTGTTAAGAGAAGCCAACGATAATGAAAAATAAGTTCATAGATTATTGATAATCGTCAGTCACTAATCAATCATCATTTTCTTTATGATATTATAAAATGTCCATTGTAGGATGGAGTATATGTATGTTATAAAAGGAAGTTGAATCAGTAAGAGGAACCTGTCATGATTAATTTTTAGAGGATTATTTTACATGTTCCTCTGCTTGCTTAACGAATATATAGTTTACTTAGTTCTTATATTACCGTCATTATGAACTAATTACTTACTGATAACTCAAATTCTATATGGCAAATACCTAATTATTTATGTGTATGATCTGTAAAATCATGTATGTACATATATGTAACATAAAAATATATGCTTGATTCTTCTTAAAGTGTGTTTACACTAGGCTGCACCAAGATACAAAGTCAGTAAAGACTAAATTGACTTTAGAAATATCTAATCTTTTTTAAAGTGTTGTGTCACTCGGTTACCCTTAAATTCTCATGTCATTGAATAGACGAGGTTATAGTCAGTAACTGTCCAAGTCAAGCACTTATTAGAACAGAAGGTTCTTCGATGTACAGAACTTTTGAAACATAGTTGAACCGAAATGTTTTCATACTTAACTAACCATAACATTAGTAGAATTGTCACAAATAATTTGTTAATATTCAAATAGTAAAACTTATTGTCATGTGTCTAGTCATGTTAATAAATGACTAGAGTTTTCTTTATGTTTAAACCACGGTTAGAATACCATATAATGGAAACGTTTGTTGTAACGTAAACATGTACTTCTGATATCGAAAACACTACTTACTTTAGTTTCCAAGCTAAAAGATATTTAGTTGAGGTATTTTGTGAAGCATGATTTAACTTGATTATTTGTAATAAGCACAGATTAATCTCGGTTAGATACTATTTGAGATAAGGAACACTAAATAAGTGTTTTATCCTAGTCTGGAAGTCTTTAATATCGTGTAACATGGATGTTTTCTCCCAGTGGATCGAATACAAGACCTTCATACCTTGCGGGGAGAGGAGGCGTAATCCCCAACAAATAGGGTCAGCTGTTATCTAGCTGAGGTATTTTGATTTAGATCAGCTTGACTTTAAGATTCTCTAGAAAATCTAGCGAATTTCAATCATATTAGGAAACAGACAGTAGTCACCAGGCTGTATCAAAAAATGACTGAAATGAAGACCCTATCAGTGGATTCTATGAGCCATTTCAATTTTGTCAATGGATAAGTATTCGACGCGAAACCATATAGTTCTGGGTTAAACTTACTACGTGGGATCTTGGGTGAGTACTGCTATTGAGAATTTGTATAATAAGCCAGACAGTTGTTTAGTGTTCCCTAGTTTTGAGTAGTTTCCAACTGACATTAACCTTTAGCCATGACGGTATCCTTTTTTAATAATGTAATATCAATAGTCAATAGGTTCAATGATAACAATAAATTAATGAGTATGAGGAGTGGAATAAACGAAGTAAAGTTTTTTCTCATAGTTCTCATAATTCCTAGTTATGGATCAGCGTTCCTACTTTCACATCAAAGAATGTACCATAAAGAAATTCCTCCACATGGTTACATAACTCCTAAACTTTGGAATAATTATGTGAAGTCAAATACTTTCTTAGGTGCCCATAGAAAGACACGATTTTATTAGTATCGACGCCAGTCACTGGATTCACAAAGCGCTTCTTGTGTACTACAACACCATGTTTGTGACCTAAACATTAAGCGCATTTGTGTAGCCTTCCCAGTCATCTCTATATACTGCCGTTTTAGGTCAAACTAGTTAATTTATTATCAGTATTATACCTTCTTAATGAGACCCTTACAGGTACTCCTGCCTAACATGCCGAAAATCGAAACAGTTAAATTTATTAAGTACTAGTATTCACTCATTCTTCGTTTTCAATTTTTCCAATGTTTATCAGAATTTTTTTATCAAACATTCATCCATTTCAACAGTTTTACCGACTCCATCAAATAAATTTTTTAAAATAATCAATATATCCTTACGCATCCCACAACAATAATTATGTCACTGAACGGAAGTCACTTTACTAACGTCAGTTAAGGCAACTAAGTGGATATTGGATCGCCTAAAAGTCAGTAAACCAGTAGTGGCGTCATTTGCCTTAAATGGGACCATGAAAAAGCTAGTCTGTTCTAATTTATTCACTATACTTGCAGTGGTAACATCTAAAAGTATAACCATCTCTTCTCATATCATACATTTCCATCTTTATTTGTCTACCACAGTCAAATTTCAGGGTTCTGTGTAACAATTCTGTCAGTAAGATAGAAGCATATCTTCGCATAAACAAGAGAAAAGTTTTTCAATGTTATGCATTTAAAATGAGCACCAGCCTACAAGCTAACACTGTCTTTCTGATTGATTGTTTAGGAAATTTCAAGGGTTTTATACCTATTGCGTTTACTATCCCTTTTAGTGTACTCTATCCTATAAACACTTTTGTATATGATACAAAAATACAAATAATCGAAGTATCTGAATATCATAGAACCAATTCTATTTCTATTTTATCTATCTGTTTAGGTTAAAACTGAAAATATTAATTTATACAACAATTTATGCACATTCCTAGGTGTTCATTCAATTATATTATGAAAGTACGGATTGTTGAGATATTCCATACTAGAACGAAACAAAAGATCTAGTTTGAATTGAAATGTCACTGACAAGCGAATTCCACGATATGCCTTTCGTCCTACTTGGGACTTGTCAGCTGGATTCAAGCGCAGTCTAATTTTAGATGTAGTGTTCCTTAGTTTTTAAAGTTATACAACCAAGATTAATCTTTGAAGAATACAAACAATAAATAATTACGTTCAGCTAAATAATTAAGTAATGTTCAATGTACAATATCACGATTTCTCGTTTTACCCATATATTCATTGTACTACAATCGTCTTTTTCTTCAAAGAAAAAACAACAAACATATTGTCAAATATGTTTTATTTATAGTTTCACCTTTGAAAGGCTTATTGTTGGCAGTATAAATTATAGTGAAGTACTTTTCACTTCGTTAGTTAAATTAACAGTTGGTGTTTTTCATCATCGTCATCATTTTTTTTTAAAGAGGTTGACTGTATTTTATTCTTAATGATGCACCTTAGATTATAGGTACGGCTTTTTTTTATTCCTCTTGAACATATGACTGGATTGGTATGTAATGATGAAATGAAATGCACCTTTACAGTTTTGTTTAAAAGAATCCAGTAAAGTAACAGTGTGTTTAAGTTGCCTATGAAGTTATTGACTTCATAAAATGTTATTATATGAAATGAATAGCAATAAACAGTGTACAGTTTAACAAAAGTGTTAAGTATAATTCTCTTATAGGCAGTAAATCACAAACATCTATCCTACTTTAAACACTCATGAAATTTAAGTTATACATCCAATTATAGTGATGACAATGATAATGACGACGACGACGGTGTTGATGATGATGTTGAAGATGATATTGCAATTAAATAAGAATATACTACTGAAATCAATCTATCTCTATCTATTTGTCTTATACTATAGAAATTAAAATATTCTACATGAAATGAAATGTATCATAGGGAAATTGTGAAATAAAGAAAGTACTTTAATAATGAATATTCCATGACGTCATTAACATTAGTATTTATGAAGTATCTATAATCATTAGTGTAAAGAAGGTTATGACAAACTGTAACACATACTATAATAAATCTTTCTGTCATTTTTATTATTTTTATGATAAAATAACTTTTCTATGTGTAACACCTACACATCTATGTGTAGTGTGTAGTAACATTTCCTGATTGAAAAGTTAGTAAAACCATAGTATAATGAAATGACATTAAGTATTTTGACAATGTAAAGATTATGCAATAAGATAGTAGGAATACTGTTAAAGTTAATAATAGTAATCAGTAAGTGACATATAGGCTTAGAGAAAAAAACATTAAAGTGAATCAATTAAAACATAATAATGTTGCATGTGATAAATCAATATCAGCTATAGGACCATTGAAAATCAATGAACATGAGATTGAGATTAACAATAGAAGCATGGACGTCATAAATATGTTCTTTTCAGGAGTTACTAGCTGAATATACTTTTTGCGTAACATGAGATTGAAATTCCCACACTAAGATTCAAACCTAGTACTCATTGCTTTAAATTTACGTAGCTATCATGTTGAAATACCTATTAACGTAAAAAGACTTATAAACATTACAATTAACTAATAAAGGTCTTTAAATATCTTGTAAATAATTGTAGATGATAAAATGGAATCATACAAAAAGTGAAAAAAAAATATCGTCGACGATAGTGTATAATCAAGGAGTCATATCATAAACTTAGTGATTGTACATTTATCAGTTTAGTTTAAAAAGTGGTGCATATTGGTATGTAATTGATGTATTTCAAGCTGGTCCTTTAAGTCAGGATTGAACGTTAGTTAGAAACAGTTAGAAACTGCATGTCACTTAACAATGTATTCATCAGTAAAGCAAACTCATGACTTTTTTGTTAAAAATCCAACGAACTCACTAAATTTTGTCGGTATACATCATGAACTTTACATAATTTGTATAAATATTATACTTTTCCATAGACGATACCTAAAATATGTCCAATACAGATGTACTTGTTAAGCTACAAAATCATGTTAAGACATGGAAACGTTTTCTTAGAGTTAAACAATAACAAGGTCTTCAATGAATACCCATTTAGAAAGTAGTCTTCAACATGAACTACTTCACTGTCAATTTTTGTTACAAAACTCACTCCTATAGTATCTTTAAAGCAGATTGTTTTAATGACAGTAGTAATCAAATATTGATTCACATGAATGATATAATTATGTATATGCAGATTTTATGATTAGTGATTTGATATCTAGATATTTCCAACTAATGAATTATTACTTATTTTTTACTTTATTATTTTAATATAAGTTTGTTGGTGGTATGGATATACCAAGACCACAAAATCGTCTTGAAATCGTTTCCTCAATGAGAAGAATACGGGTAAGTTGATAAACATTGTACTACTTTATGTTAAACTTGTGTAGTAGATTGTAAAATGAAATGGTATTAATTGTTCATCAACCTTATTGTTACTGTCTGTTTTTACATAATTTTTAATGTATAAACAACATGCAATAAGGAAAGAAGCTTCATCAAAGAGAGATTGAGAAATATTAATGAGAGTTTGAAGTTTCCTGTTGTTGATGTTTTGGACTGACAATTGGCCCTACTTTGATGGGTTGTTTGCATCCCAAATGGATAACTTTGATACTGTTAGCATGTAACAAATTTTATACCTAGGAGTTAGGTTTCGTGGATAGGCTTCGTATTAGGTCTTAATTTGAATTAGTAGGGTGGATGCGTTTGGCAAGTCACTGTCGATGTTTACACTGAGACTGAAATATAGTGCATAGCCCTTGTGAAAATTAATATGTGCATATCTTCAAAGCTATTAAATTTCGGTAATTACACAGATGTTCAGAAGGCTGAAATTAATTTACAAAGACTTTTGTTTTCCCGTCATTAAAATTAAAGATTGTAGTCGATGTATCATAATTAAGATATGTGCATCTTTAACAGGATTGTTATGTAGCTAAACTAAGAGTGAACATTTGAGTTGGCTTGTAACTGACAAGCGAAATCCAGGACTCTCGTTTCATTCTATTTGGGACACGTCAACTGGATGTACCTGGATCCCAATGTTGATGTTTACACCAGGGATCCAAACTCACTTCTCGTGTCAAACGCTATCGCGTTCACCACTAGGTTACTGAGTCTAGACAGTCAAACTTGTGCAGTGAGTATGTATATATAAATAGAATATGATTAGAATCTTCTCGTTGATTCATCATGGTAAATCCATAATAAATCAATGGGGAGATCTTAAGGTATTCTAATTACATGCCCAATCAAATGTAACAAAATAATAAAATGATTCAGTGAAGAGATCTCTCCTCAGCATTTTCATTTTCAATCCCATACAATCACCAGTATTTATAAACATCATTTCAATCGAACACTTTATGTCGGTTAAACACAGTTACAAACGGAGGTACACATAAAATTATTACTAATCAATAAAATTGTAAACGCACTTGGAGAATGAACATCATGGAAACTAGATAGAGAATATACAGTTGTATTTGATTAATTGATAAGATAATATACTTGTCTTGTCACACTGAGAACTTTTCATTATACGAGTTAGCTGGTTAAGGATAGTTGACAAGTAATAATACTTAAACTGTATTTACAATCTTTCGAGAAGGGATTCTTTGTTTCATCACAAAAATGTAACCGGAATATCTAGTCATTTAGACTGGTAATTATATTCCAACTTGGTTGTTATAGTTCAAATAACACCACAAGAGACTTGATAAACTTGACAAAGGTCACTACCCAATGATCAACCAACGTGTATATCTCAATCCCATAAATAATCAATCTTGGCATGAACAGCTTAGTGATAACTGGTTACATCAGTTTAAACCAACTAGGGCTCAGCGGTTCCCTCTGTATGGCAGATACTAGTTGCTTACAAGTGCCAGATAGAAAGAAACTTAATTTGATTAGTGTTTCTTGTTTACTTCCCCTTAAAATACTTTCTAGTACTAAAATATTCTTCTAGATTTGTTCTCATCAAGTTCTACTGTTATAAATCATAATTTATCAATCAAATGAAGTGACTTTAAAAGGAATTTATAATTAATAGTAAAACATATTTTCCTACAACTTGTGTCGTTGAAATGACTTTAAGTGTTACGACCACTTCAGTCAGTTGATAGGCTCATAAAAATGGCATATATAGAGTGTGAAATATACATGCAATATAATATCTTACGTTTGATAAGATATTATGCAATACTTGCGTCGATGTTATTTGAGTAAAATATATCAAAACGGAAATAAGTGCTCAGTAAACTAATTTCTATGTAATCCTTGGTGTTCAACAGTGTTGGATGTGCAGCATTTATCTACTAATTGTAGCGGATGACTAAATTTAGAAATACCGACTACTGAATGTCTACCTGGCTAAGCAGGTCAAAGAGTTAAACACCTTCCACAATACTTGGAGGTATTGTGCTCAATTCCATGGTAATGCCCGTAAATACTCGTTGCTGATGTGTCCCACTTACTCAGTACACTGATCTCATCTAGCTCATGTAGGTTCGGGATATCAATTCAAAATGAAATTATAAAACTCCACGAATGAATTAACATTAATAGCATTGGGTATACTGAATCACATTATGATTAACACTGAAGTTCACTGGTAGCTGTTAAAACTGATCCTACTAGTTGACAAGTTTTGGGTTTTTCTTTTAAGTAGTCTAGTTACTACTCCTGTCACCTTTTGAATATGTACATTTTAACACACTATACTATAGAAAGTAAATCACTTGTATTTGCTCTATGATTTGTTTAAACCGAACGAACTATCTCTTGCCTTATCTAAACCACAATGCATATTGCCTAATGCCTTATCTAACATTTGATATGATTACAATGAAAAGTATAATCTCACATTTAGATTTCGCGTAGAAACCAACTTAATTAATCATAAAATTGAAATCTTAATGTGGAAAATTCCTCTCAAATTACATATAAGAGCCCATGAGCTTGTTTTATTTGTAGTTACCAGTTCATACTTAGTAATAACACCTCCCCTTATCTTCCCGAAAAATTTTTTTACCTTTAATTCGATTTCTGAATTAGACTCTATAAGTAATGACGAATGGCGTAGTTTCTGTTATCCCATAACATATTGGTCGAGTAGTGTAGTTAATTTGTACTGTCGACGTTGGTTTGAGTGAACCGATCATCGGGTTTACGATGTTTTAGTTCTAGGTGACTAAAAGTAATCACCGGGGAAACTCTAGACTCAGCTTTCATGTTTGATATCACTTATTAGCATAATAGACCTCCAATATTTAGGGAACTGAGACTCCCTGTGCAATCTTAATCAACGTCACTCATCCTCATAGATTGCAACTATTATGAACAGGTTATTTGTAATCCATCAAAAAGTTGCATGAGTTCGAATCTGACATAAAGCATCAGCTTTTTTAAGATTGCAAGTGTGTTATGTTAAAAAGTAACATCTAGTACAAAATTTCTATCAGGAGGCTTTTTATACCGATTACCTCTAACGACCTTATGTTAGCACCTTTGATGTTTTGTGCAATCGCTTTTGAAGCTTATCCAATCGACAAAATCCTGCCGTTGTCATACAGCTATGCCTCACAACGTAATTTTAAAAAAATGATTGAATACCTTCAAACTGTAAAATTATTCCAGTTTGATAGTTTCATTGTTACAGTAAAGTCTCATGTTGCAAAGAAGGAATATTGCATGACTATCTAAATGAGCGACTGATCACATGAAATGATGTGATTAATGTGATCGACTGATATACACCTAATAAATTAATGACGTAGCCTATTCAGTGAAAAGATATCAAAAGACTATAAAATGTCATTTCATAGTAGTTTTTCAAGATAATTCCTACTAAAAGATATTTAATGTGAGAGTAATCATGATGAAGAAATTTATTACTGTACAAATGAATTGCGACATGTCTGGAAATGACGTCTGCCAGTTCGGCAAACAGAAAAAAATAACAGATTTTTTTCTTACACATCATAATCAAATTAATCATTTTCGAATGTAGAATTTCAGAAAAGAGGAGTTTCATTTTCAGACTAAAATAAACATAATTACCGTATAGAAATAATTGGTCATTTTCATATCAATTTATCATAAACACTTTGTAATATGCGTACATTTATTTTCATGATATAAATACTACTTATTTGTCACTTTAAACTGATCTTATGATGCTTGAATTAAGTCATCCATTCATTTGTCTAAAAAACGTACTAACAAGTGATTTAATGAATTTGGATAATTCTGGATGAAAATCTTTTGCACTGTTTGAGGTAGCCTCGCTCTCCCAAAGTGGTTTTAATCCTGGGTCGTCCTAGCTATCAAGTCCTTTACCATTAGTCCTGCGCTGACCAGGCAAGCCCTAAGCCCAGAAAAAAGAGGAAGAGTTAGGTGTGGGGTTCGTAATCCCACCCCGTAAAATCAGCTATTACTAAAAAACGCTAATCGGAAAAAGCCATTTTAACTTTGCCCTGAGACGTCTTCAATCCGAATACTTATTACGTCTCATGGTGAAAAGCCGAGTTTATTCGGAAATCACAAGGCCGATGTTCTTTCTGATAACCAGAGTAACAATTAATATAGGTAAATGGAATGTTCGCATGATGCGGGAGACAGGGAGAAGCATCCCATTTGGGAAAAACTGGAAATGAAAGCTCAGGACAGAATTAGTTGAAGAATGCTAGAAGAGAACCTAAGCTTTATATGGGGTAACAGAAATTGATTGATTGGTTGATTGAAAAATCATTTAGTTTTCGCAATAATGTACCATGGTGACTTTAATTGTCGAGAAATTAGCCTGAAGTTCTTTAACTTTAATTATCTGTTATGAGAGTATTTGGAATGTAATTGGCAGTAGAATCTATGAGAAACGCTTCATATTAATTGGTAATTATCAACAGGATTTACCTCATCCGATTGTTGATGTTCAATTTTTTACATGAACTTAGTCCATATTGATTCCTTTAAGCTACTAAGCGTAACAGATTATCTACAACTTGCATCTATAGATAATATTGAAAATTACCTTAGTGACTAAGTAGATTTATCTTGAACATTAACGAAAGGTAAACATAAATTCTTATGAATAATATTATTCATAGTTATTAGATTGGATAGTAACTAACTTGAATTTTGGTAGTATGATGAATAATTAGTTAGCATAATGTGTTTGAGGTAAGTACAATTGATGAATCCTTAATAAGACGAAACGCATATTTCAGATTCCATTGCTGGTTACGAAATAAATACATTAAAACTAGTGGCAGTGGTTTAGTATTTAAACACTTCACAATGAGTACATAATAAGTAACAGAAACTTATCTTGACTATCAACAGTATGAATTTAGCCTCAAAGTTTGAACCAGTATTCTTCTTAAATGAAGTCGATGCATGTACGTTTTCAAATAGATTTCAGTCGCTTGAAATCATATCATATACAAGTTTTGGTTATGTAGACTGATTTATCATGTGAAGACATTTCCGTATAAACTTATAAACATGATTGCTTAGTAAAATTGTTAAAACGATATTAAGAAAGTGGCCATTAATGAATATATTTCACTTAACGGTAGTTTCTAATCACTTGGTGTAGATCATCTAGACGAAATGTACCAGAAACCTCTAAAACTTTAGATATTATTAGACTTCTATCAGTTAGATGGAATAAATTTTGCCAAACAGATAAACAGACATTCTTTATAATGCTGCTAAATGTGCAATTTTGATATTATCGTTTGCAAAAAAACCAATGTTGGATTATGGCTTACAGGTAGAATCCAAGATGCATATTTCTTTCTATTTAGTGGTGGCACTTGTCATACCGATGCTGATGTTTACACCTAAACTCAAACTTCATCCCATACATGTCAAATTTCACCGCAAACCGCAACCGAGTCCCAAATTGGAGGCAACAAGTGTTTGGGTTCTACTTATAAACTGTAATCCAATTTTACTCATACTTTGAACTACCTCTATAATAAGGAAATCAGTTTAAGATACTTATATGACAACAAGAAGTTATCAATTTCAGTTCATAACAACATTGTAGATGTTTAGATGACATTTTCTTATGATAATGCTATTATAATTACAGTTAAATGAATACAAATATGACCTACGTTTATTATTAAACATTATAGAATCTTATCTCATCGAATGGAGACACAACAGAATGGTTAACTGAAAGATGCTTTACAAGAATTAATTATATAAGAAGTTGCAATCAAATCATATGAAATATAAGAAGAACATAACAATTAAAACGAAAACATTCCATACACTTACGATCATCTTGCAGGCGACTGAATTTTAAAAAGAATAGTACGACAAAAATAAATAAAGGAAACATTCTAGATTAGTGAAGAAGTAACTACGAAATAAAGCCTAGTTAGCTCAGTTAGCAAATTATGAAATTAGAAATCTTCAAGCTCATATGACTCATATGACAATTTCATACCCTGTATGCAATTGGATATCCGTAATCAATTTGACCTCTTATTTACATTTATATTCGATAATTTTTGATTTTGGTTATTTCCCTGAAGAAGCTCGGACCAGTTTGCCGAGCGAAACGTTGGAATTTTTCATTAATTTCATCCGCTGAGATTATTAACAAATATATTCTATTCATATGTCTTACATACACTCGACGCCCAAGTTTTGTAAATATTTTCGTTCATTTTTGGACGAAGATACCTATAAAATCTTCAAGCTTCTGTTTACCAATAAGACAGTTTATACTGATCATGATTCATATTGGTTGTTCATTATCGACGAGTGAATGTAATTGGAAGTGTAAACTTGTTGTTCAGTCGGTAGGTTTGTACAGCAATATCAAATTAAAAAAAAGTAGTTTAATATGGAGATAGTTCATCTTAATAGCTTGGTTTACTGAAGATACTTATCACCAGCATTTAGCAGTTTAAGTCATAAGTTATTTATACATACTTCAGTTTCAGTATATTAAACGAACTTCTAAGGGCTAACATGGAAGAACTTTCCTGATGTTGACTTCGTGGTCCAAACTTATACTTTCTATAGTCATATTGATGTATTCCTTATTGACAACAGTGATTCATGAAATAACAAAAGCTGATCAAAATAACATCCCCCGCAGTGATAACCTATTGATTAACGTGATGTCTTACCTTTGGTTTAATTGAGTCTGGTTGGTTGATTTTCGAAAACTATATACATGAAGCTAAGTTGTTCTTGCTGTTCGACCATTCGTGTATCGTGTTTAAAGTTAATCAGTCGTTAGTCAGTGATTTTAAAGTGATGCTGTAGTCGTAAGGCTTCACTATACTGGGTGAGATTCAGGAAGGAAACATCCTTACTACTTTTTAGAAACTTAGTACTAAAAAAAGACACTAATTAAGTATTGCCTGATGTACAATATCATTTTCAATATTTCAATGTATGAATTATCTATAAAAAAAGGAAATATCCATTAAACTTCTGACTCAATTAAATCTCCATGTCAGTCGTAAAGTTTTTTCTAAATTTGTAAGTAACATATGAAGCAACCTGTAGTATGCATTTTGTAGTACCAGGTAAAATTGATATTTTCTGTGAAGTATCAAGGTTTCGAAATTAATACCGTATTTCATCATTCCATATTTCATACCAACAAAGAAATGATGGATTCATATTTACCGAGTTCTAACAAAATACTCCTCCTACAGTTCAAAATGTCATTGATTTCGAAACAAACAAATAGTCTAATGCTAAAATTTATGCCCTATATTAGGAACATTCACAGAGTTTTATGAAGATACATTTATTAGATAAATGAAAACTAATGGCCAGTGAAGATTACAAATACTGAATATTTAGCTTACTATGGTCTGCGAAAATTCACTTTCATCAGTGCTGCAAAATACCTAAACACAAGACATGTAATCGTGTCAGCGAGTTGGATATGTCTGGATTAGCGAATTGAAACTCAGTGTAGAACTAAACGACAGTTTGGTTCTTACTGGTTATCAGTAGTTTCCAGTGCTTCTAAATTATGCATGTCTCTTTAAGATACTTTATTAAGCTGAAATGATTCTACAGAGCTTGGTACTTATTTTGTTGTTTGTATTCGTCATAAACTGATCACATTTGCATACCATTGGAAACCAAAGATACACTGGATAGCTTCTTTGTTCCAACATGAAACTTTTCATCAGATATTTCGGAGAGTGTTCGTTTATCACCACCACTGGGATTGAGTTATGCAGGATTATTCCAACTTTAATCAGTTCATAATGTAATGTAATACAGAGTGTTCTGAGTTCGATTCCCTGGTGCTGCAGGGAGTTCATGTTGCTGAAGTGTGCCATACTAGGAAGAAACAGTAATACAATATTTCGTAGTCTTCAGAAGTACTCATTGGAGGTCAATCTATGACTGATATAAACAACAAATTGAATATGTTAAAAATTTGGGATTGTTAAGAGTTAGAGAAGCGGATCATTCTTTTGGTACTAACATGGTTCAACGAAATCGATTCACTAATAATTAATGAAATATGTGACTACTATTTCTATCAGAAAACTAGGTCATTTTCCAATGTTTTTTAAAACAGATGTATATGCAAAGAAACAATACCTGGTTTTTTATCTGAAATATCCCTTTACATGACTCAAGATAATCAGAATTATTAATAACTTTAGAGTTTTCTGTATTCATATGACACATATCCTACACAAACTGTTCTTTCCAGTTTATTCATTGAACCAAACAACGTCAGATCTAAATTGAGATGGCAACTTTTGTGGAGATCAGTATTTTCAATTGATTGAATACGTTCACAGACTGATGTTGGTGAGGTACCATTGAAAACCAGGGAGAACTAGACAGCTGGTCGGTCACGTGTAGAACTCCACAATAGTACGCAGGTTGAATCGAAACACTACCTTTTGTAACCAAAACTGATGCTTGAAATTACAAGAGCATCGCACTTATGAAATTGGTTTTATAAAAGGTGTTCTAACTAGTTAGCAAAAGAATAACTGTTATTAGGTGATGTGAAGATTACTGAATTTGAAGTTTTGAATAACAGGTTAACACTAGACAATCTTTACAAATCTGGGAACACTGAACAATTACAAAATCTTAGTATGGGACGCATCAGTTATGAGTATTATATACTATAGTGAAACAGACACTCAATGCTTCTAAACGTTGTATAAGTTCAGTCTGCTTTGTAAAATATTAAATTAGATTCTGATTCAATCTATTATATCAATGAATTGTGATAACTGATTACATTTGTCAGTTTATGTCCTTAGTGACCTACCTTCAGGTTATTTCTTAAGTATGACTGTAGACATCTTAATGTGTTATTTAAATAAATAAATTCTAGAACTGAATTCTCTTAAGTTACTTTAAAGCAACAAAAATAAATTTCCACAAGCCAGTTTATTAGCTCATATTGGATTGTGGATGTTAGCTGGAATCGAAGATATGCGTTTTGTTTTGCTTTTAAACTCATCAAATAAATTATGACCATGCAGTTATGTAAGCTGAAGTATGACTGGCAAGTGGAATCCAGGACGCTCGTCTCGTTCTATTCGAAACTCGTTGGCATGTTTCATACACTAAACAAATTATCCTCTGAGCATATGACCAGAGAACCTTTTTAATGATCATGGATTGTGAGTACAGTATTCCTTTAGGTGGAATCCGTATATTTAAGTAGAATCAAACTGAAATGAAATTTTAGTTTTATTTTACAATTTAGTCTGGTTTCGACAACCAATGAAAACCACAAAGTATTGGAAATCTGTTTCATACAGGTATTGAATCCTTTAACAATGACTATTTATGATCCCATCAGGGAATCCAACTCAAGATCTTCAGGCCTCTCAGCAGAAACTTAACGATTAGTTTACTGAACTAGCTGGCTTTCAATTGCTGATAGATTTGACTTAATCAATTCAAGATATATTTAACCGAATTTATCCATTTTCATCAGAAGATGACTACCACACACCCGACATAATTGAACTAGAACTTTGGGAATCACTTCCAGAAGTAGGTTACCAGTGAGCCAATATTTATTAAGATTATTACCATTTGAAAAATAGACTAAATCAACATCAATCTGTGGTGGATTCATCAACTCGAACTTAATGCCAATCTTCACAAAACACCATAATTCAGTTGCAATAATCAGTTCACTAGTGACTAACTTCACGAGGTTCCTGAAACTCTAGTGAAAAATCATGACTGATGAAGTTCAGACTTGTTGAAATTGAGAAAGTCACCATCGATGACAATGGATGATCGTCGTGTTATATCACAAATTGAATGATAGTGAGAATTATGTCATTAGACTCCGACCTGCCTAGTGGTCCACCCGCCACAGTGAAGTCTAGTGTGTGCAGTACTTTGAAATCCCACACTAAGACAAAATAGCTGTTCACTGCTGCCTTGTTTTCATTGGTACTCTACCAATATCATTTTATGACATTAATTATGTCATTAAATTAAACTTAATACCAGTACTCTAGAAACTACCTCAATTCAAATAGTCTTGAAGTTTAATAAATACGTAACTTATTTAAATTTACTGTAAAACATTCAAATACTTTTTAATATGCAAAAATATGTTTTCGTCAGCATACAAAACATTCTCATAATTTCACTGTCAACTACTAAAAAGAAAATATAACAAACTTTGATATGTTCATCAGGCATATATTGATAGTGTTCCGCTGATGGAACAGATAAAAGACTAAAACAGCATGATCCCAGTACCTAAATGATATATGAGATTCTAACCGATATAAAAAAAGGTGTAATATTATCATTGAGTTTAAAGATGATAAACAAGCAAGTTTACGTACGAAAGATAGTTTAGAAGTAGTCGATTAAAAAAACACTGTCCGAACTAAGTTTTGTATCATTTGACACTTATTAACATGGCCCACCCTCACATAGATCGTTAAAAAAACTGTTACTTCATAAAAGATTTTATCGTTGTTCACACAGTTTCGCAGTCGTCAACAATTACCACTGAGCTAATCAGGCAGAAAAAACATATCAACGCAATACGGCGTCTAGAGTTTATATAATAACTATATTTAAATATAATCAGTAGAATTCTATCAGAAACATAATAGATTAGATAAACTTTTCATTGGCCACTACTCAGTGATCAATTAACGCATACATTTAAGCCATACAGGGTTACAGTCCATACAAGGACTTAACATCCAAATTGTGACAGTCATATAATTTGAAACTGAAAGATCTGGGTGCTAAATACAGACAAACCAAGTTCACCAAGGATACTTAATTGCAGGAAAAAGACAATTAAAAGAGCAATCAAATCCAGGTTGTTTAGACGTGAACAGAAAAGTTTCCAAACGATGATTTGCTAATAATCATCTTCACCCATAAATGTTTACAATTAATCTTTTTCTCAAAACATATATTCTATCGCTAAATCTATTCGATGAAGACCTTTGTTTTCGAAAGAATAGATAAAGAGTAAATTAATTGAGTCACTTATGAAAGTACTTGTTTAGTCTTCTAAGTAGTATTGTAAACTCCTTATAAAATCACTTAAGAATACCTAACAGATAAATTTATGCAGTTGATACATGATTTGGAAACTAGTTACTCAGCTATTTAAGCAAGCTATCTTAATAAAGAAATAGACCTGTGAACTAACATATTACTTATTGTTAATATGTTTTCAACATTGGCTCGTTTTGAGATGTGACAATATAATTTAATAAGTTAATCACTTCAAAGTAAGGATGTTACGTATTGATGTAATTAGGATTGAAATCGCATATTGAATTGCTTATACACTAAGTAACTCACTAACTCGATGATACAATGCTTTCAGTAAAACCAAAGATCTAGGATTGGACTATTTGTAAAGTCAGTGGTGAGAATTATTTAGGAATCCTATGCAGAAGAATAATCAACCTTTTAATGCTGAATTAATTTATACCCATTTGGTTTGAATGTATTTGAATTTTTCCGTTGATTTGTTATGAACTGAGACTGATCAGCCTCTGTTGTTATGTGTGCATCCTGAGCGGATTGACTCGATATAGTGGCAGTACACAAGTATTGTTTGAGTTGGATGGTGACTGGCAATCGAAATCGAAGACTTGCGTTCCGTCCTACTTGGGGCACTCTGCTAGATGTACCTGCATCTCTGTGTTAGAGTTCACATTTAGATTCTTGTGTACTATCGTTATATAGAGTCAGTCCGCTCAGGATGCACATATGGCAACAGTGATTAATCAGTTTCAGTCCATAGCAAATCATCGGGAAAATCCAAACATATTCTAATTAATGTGCATACCAGTTGCACAAGTACGACTATCTGAACTTATTAGCCTAGTAGTGAGATAGGTGGCATTTAGCAAGAAACGGTTTAAGTTCGAATCTCGATGTGGACATCATCATGAGGATGCAGGTACATCCAGCTAACGACTCTCAAATAGCGCATGGGACTAAATTCCACCTGCCAATCACAATCTAACTTAAACAATACCCATTCGCTGTTTAAACAAAAGAAGTAATAGGACATTATAACTTTGACGACCTCATTTGTTTCGGAAATGTATTCCAATCTAATCGAAGTTGTTTTGCGAAGATTAGTATTAAATCTATTTATTTATGTTCGCAACAGATTGATATCGACGCAGAAGTGGAGATGGATAGACATTTTTCGTGAGACTTAAAGGCTCTGGGTTTGATTTTCTTGGTAGAATCAAAAATACTCACTGATGAGGGTTCCCATACTAGAATGAAACAGTTACCCAAATCACCCTGGTTTTTATTATCAGTGAAATCGGTATGTGATAAATACGAATAACTAAATATTATAGTCTACCAAAAATCTGGAAATAATGTGACGTATTAAAAACTCTGAAGTATCATAAAATGATTCTGGAATAGTTTTAAGCTGAAGGAAAAATGAAGTTATATAAAAAACATTTTATGAATAAAGATTATGACAGATGCTTTTTCACTTGGCAAATGGAATAAGGAGACGAAAAACTTGAAAGAGATAATAACCATGTATACCAACTAATGAACATAGACCTAGCCAGAAAGTTGTATGACCAGATATCTAGTACTTTAAAAAAATTCGTCAGAGATGGACTAATATCAACATAATATTATTGATTAATACATTTAATCTTATTCTATCTCGATTGTATGACAGATCAAAACTGCATAAACCAAGTGTCCACAATAACCAGTTTCTTTACTTTCTATTATCTATTTTGTGAAATCTCACGGATATTCAAAAGTTTAGTGATTCCATGCAATAATCAATGAGCACCTTTAGATAAATCAAGGAATCAAATTCAGGGCCTTTGGCTCTCACTGAAAAATTTTAGCCATTCGCACTATCCTACCAGCATCAAACAGAAAAATTCCCACTTCCAACAATTCTACAAATAAACGCCAGTTTAATTATGCAATGGTACTTTGTTTGCCAGAAAGTCTGAAGACTATGGACTTGATTTACTGGCTGAGTTAAAAGTACATACCGCTGAAGAGTTTCATACTAGAACTAAACAGCTATTTAGTCCGCCTTGTTTTTCATTGGTGCCCAGACTGAATTAATCTATAATCGAACATATACAACTAAACCGTGATACCTAATTCCATAATTCACTGTAATTCAAAAAAAAATAGTTTCATTAAAACACTATTGAATCATCTCATTAGTCCAAGATAAAAATAATTGAAAATCATATGGAGCCATTTATTAAATGAATTGAATTATGAATAGTTTGATTAGTTGAACTATATTAATTGCTGTGATTAAACTTACCAAATACTTACATAAACCATATAATTTATACAAACTGTCTAATCAACCATTTATGACTTAACCCAATAAAACATAATGAAGTAAACTAGAAAGTGAAATCATCTTAAGAAATATTCTTCAAAACTAATATTAAACAAATAAATCATGAATTATGTCTAAATGAAGGCGCCATTAATTTGAAAGTTAAACAATCATAATAGTTTAAACTATATTTTACTTCGAAGTAATACCTATTAACATAAAGAAAAAAAAACGAAGCAACTTCAATATAATTATGAAAAATATAGAAAGAAATTGTTCTTTGACATTTTTAAGCATAGAAGAAAGTAAAAATATGCATAGTAACAAAGAAAAATAAATAAATAAATAAATTTTTGTAGAATTGCCTTACTGTTAAATAGTGTACAGAATAAATTATGAATTATGTTACAACAGAAAGAGTTGGATAACATTGATTGATTACTGAATAGTGACCGATTTTATGTTTGTTTAGTTTGCATTGGTTCTATTTGAATTCTGTTGATTATAGATTTGTGAATTAATAGTGATTATTCAAAGTTTTCATGTTAGATGATTGATGGTAGTCAACAGGAACAACAATTATGATAATAGTCAATCATTTTGTGAATATTACAGTCCTAGGAAGAAATCAGTTGTGACCAAACTAATACAGTAGTAGATTCTTACGATATGAATCTGGGTGATACTTGTTCGTTAAAGTTCGTGAGTACACTTTGCTGACAAACAGATTACGACAATTAAAAATAGTCATCTTAAGCAATATATATATATATATATATATATATATATATATATATATATATATATATATATATATGGTAAATGAAATACTGATTTGTGAATGATGTCATAAAACATGACATGTTCGATTGTTGCATATACCTGTGAGATCGGATTTACTAACTATGAATTCAATGGTAAGCTTTTAAAAAATGATACTCATTTAGTTAGTCACTGTGATTTAGAGTGCTTGTTACAGGTATAAGGGCGGTTTATTCCATGAACATTAAGAGACGAATATCTTACAGTGTATAGATCTGGTATATAATTGATAGGAAGAATCATTGGTTACAAATAATTGTCGGTTTTTGCATACGGTTTGATAATAGATGCCTCATACTAAATGTTAAGTAAGCGATTTCTCGTAATATTCCTCATCTGAATCTTAGAATCTCATGATGTAGTACTGACTAAAGTTATCATTACTGTGATAATCTAGTAGCAGAAACTTTGGTCAACAAAATCAACAAAACCAAACTTGTGTGTGTTGATTGTCAGACCTAATTAAAATCATTATGTTCGGTAAACGGTAGTTTGTAGCTACTTGGTTCACTGGATTTTCAATGCTATTTTTTCATGTATATCACATAACATTGTGCTAAAATTTTAAAAGATTCATGCCATTCGACATTTGCCAACTTCTACTTCCTCTGAAGACAGACGTCACGTAATGTTAAAATTAAGGAAATGAACATGAATTATTAAGGTTGTCAATGGATATTTAAAATGTAGGTATTTACAGTCACTTACCTTTTAGCAGTATCCAACTATTAGGTAGCTAGTTACTTAAAGGGAATGAAAGTGAAACTGATACTAAATGAAAGATGATTAAAAAGTATTATGTCTACTGCAGTTGAGTGTTTTCGACATGCTACTCAACAAGGTGCATGGTTTCGATATGATGAGTAAAATGAAGCATTTTACGAAAGCATAGTATCCAAGTAGTCACTTGTTCTGAAATTCATATTATCTCTTATTCAAATAAATGAAACATCAATTTATGACATTGATTATCAAAGCCAAAATATCATATTACTTTATGAAAAAATTAACTTTGGTTCATTAAATTTGTCATAGATTGATGTAGGTGTGGTACTATTAAAAACCAGAGAGCACTGAACAGCTGTTTCGTTCTAGTATGGGACTCCTCAGGAAAGCGCACTGCGGATCCCACCCTATTGGCATCAGGTCAGCAAACACCTGATCACCTACGCCACTAGGCCGTTGCCGGCATCCGATGGTAGAATTCCTGCTTCCATGAATTTCAGACATATAGCGCGAAGACCATCCATTGTCATTGATGACAACTGTCTCATCCCCCGACATGACTGAACTACACCAGCCACAACTCATCGGAGATTCTGGGGCGGCCGTAAAGTGTATCATTAATGACATGATAATTGTAATTGAAATGTGAGAGTTTGCGGAGATTGGTATTAAGTTTAGTTGATTGAATTCATTACACTGCTGAGGAGCTCCATACTGGGACAAACAACTGTTTAGTGCTCCCTGGATTTCAGTGATATCCTACCAACATCAATCGGTGACGAATTTAACCAATTAAACTTAATGCGAATCTCCACAAACCATGTCAATCAAAAAACTTAATTTTTGACATACTACCTACCACGTGATCATTGTAGTTATCCGATGGAAACCTAATAACATGACTCAGTATGTATTTATTCCTTGTTATTTCTCTAAATTTGAAATTCCAGTACATCTTTATGTGCAACTTTTTACTTTATCTAGTTTAAGCAAAATATGACTATTTTCACCTCTAAGTGACGTCCCGCTATCTACTACTTATGGATGGCCTTACGAGTGGCATTCATTACACTATTACTACTACTACTACTAATAATAATAATAATAATAGTAATAATAATACTAATAATAGTAATAATAATAATAGTTACATTACTAATAATTATTTCCATTCATTTTTTATTATTTTTCAATGTCAAGTATGAATTCAAGGAGAAAGGTATCAAAAAACAAAAAGTTTTAATCAAAATTTCCGCTGATGGTGTTTTTGTTTATTTGAGGAAAAAAACCAAAAGTAAGTCAGTTTATGATTCTTTTGTTAAAATGATCAATGTTCACTGTAATTTGGATTAAAATAAATTTAATAATTTATTTGTTGATGGAATTGAACATTTACCCAGTGTTGCAAAAATTTAAGCATTTACCGTCAAACATAAAGGCAGTGGGTGTAATGAAGGTACACTAGTGCGGAATTCTATGCTGCAACGAAATGGCTATCCAGTCCTTCCTTGTTTTCAGTGGTATTCAACCTGCATCAATCTCTGATGAATAGAAATAATTATACGTAGTTTCTAACCCAATACAAACACCTTAATCTAATTGTTGATGGACCAATTAGTGTTGTCGTCTTTGATTAGCTGATTAGTTTAATTGTGAAGTCATATATCCATAAACCTCTGATAATTTGTAGGCTTCGAGAATTTCTGTACAGGTGACTAGTAACGTGTTCTGTTGATCTTAAGTTTGATTGTATTTTTCTGTTTTCGCTTATTCACTTTTGCATTTACTTTGACTTTTATTTTGTTCATCTACTCTTAATCGAACTGATCCATAGTGATATAACCTAGACTACGATCAGCGAAAAAAAAACTGTTTATTAAATTTTTGATACTACCTAGCCAATACCAATAAGGTTATTGTGAATGGTAAAACTGACTGAGCGATATATTTAAGTCCGTTCTGATCCTGGTAGTCCCAAGCCAGATAGATGAACACAAAAGAAACAAGTTAAATAACAAGAGTTAATTTATATTTCACTAATTTGCTATGAAATATGATCATACAACCGACTAATTAAAAAGATAACATTCTTACAGTACAGAAACAATCATGGTTGGAAACTGGGCGGAAAACAAGTACACAGTGAATTAGTTGTAATTCGTTAATGAAAATTAATTCGGTAACAGTCAGTATATCAAACGGGAGGTAAGGGCGAAAAGAACATAATAATAATAGTAGTAAAATATTCAGAGCACAAACTACTAAAATGAATAAAATAATCTTCTGAGAACCGACCTGAAAGTTGGTCATTCTTCTTGAGTCGGTAGATTTATAATGTAGCATTATAGTTATTAGTGATTTTTCTAATTCGTTGACAAATTGAATGGATTTTAATAGATGTATAGATGACTAATTTATTTGTGCACCAATGTTATACGCATTCCCCAGTCATCTTGGTGTTTCCTCGCCTCCAAATCACGTTTTTCTCGTTAAAACATATGCCTGTGATTTTCAACAGGCATTTATATCAAAGAAATTATATAATGATTCTGTCAATTAATGGATATTTTTGTATATGAGGATGAAGAGGTTGGTCTCTTTGTACAATATACTGGTTTGCTCGATTAGACAATGTTGAACTTGTCTCCGTTTATTCTATATTTAGTGATGTTTCATAAAATTTGTTCAGTCGATGTTACTAATTTGTGAAAAATGTTTACGTATAAATGTAGTTATAACTGTTGATCAGTAGCTCATTTATGACAAAGCAATCGACTAGATGGTTTCTGTGGATACATTTCTGTTTGGTTACTATCATGAAAAATAATTTTTGATAAAGTTGAGTAACTACTTGTGTTATTGGAAATTAATCTATGGAAAATTTTCCTTATTTCTGAGTTTGTTAGATTTGATTCATTTCGTTGTTGTCCATTTGAAGAGAGTTTGTAAGCATTATAATTCCTTGTTTTTTATTATGATGAATATATCATTCATTGAAAGAATCTAGATTTTTGGTTTTATCGCCGATTCTACTGAAAATTTCAACATCATCTACACTGACTCAAGCACGAGTATAAATCAGCCATCCAAACCTTCTGAGCCGTCGATGACTTTCCTATTTTATACAAGCCTGTAATCTACAAAACGGAATCATTTCATATCATCTACATACGTATTATGTTTTTTTTTTTAATCTTTTGATCTATAAACTAAACATCTATTTTCCCCAGGTTTGCATAAGGCTACTTAATAGAAATGGTTTAGTATGGGCAGGTATCACGTTTAGTTGATTGTATTCGTCATAGATTGTTGTGGGTTGGATACCACTAAAAATTGAGGATGGCTGCATGGCTGTTTCGTCCCAACAATGGTATTCTTCAGTAGTGAACATCCTCGGATCCGTCAGGGAATCCAACCAAAGTACTTTAAGTTTCACGGTAAACTCCTTATCATGTTTATTATTAAGTCGACATCAAATGGTACGATTACTATCTTCAGAAATTTGTGACATAGCTTGACTATCTATCAATGTCATTCTTGATAACCGCATCAATCACCAACATGTCTGAACGAAACAGTTATCCAGTCCTCTTTGGTTTTCGAAAGTACTGGAAAGGCACCACTCTATGATTAATACAATCAATACTTATTAATATCATTTAATTTGTATTGTGACTGGCAAGTGCAATCCAGAACACGCGTTTCGTCCTATTTGGGACTCATCGGCTGGATGTACCTGCATCCCAATGTTGATGTTCACAGTGGGATTCGAACTCAATCCGGTTCGTGTCATACGCCACCGCGTACACCACTAGACTACTGAGTCCAGACAGTCACGTTTGTGCAATGGGCGAATTGGTAGTAGAATGAATTTGTATATTCCCATTGATTTGTCTATAACAAATCGGTCGCGTATGACACGAACCGGATTGAGTTCGAATCCCACTGTAAACATCAATATTGGGATGCAGGTACATCCAGCCGATGAGTTCCAAATAGGACGGAACGAGCGTCCTGGATTCCACTTGCCAGTCACAATACAAATTAAATGATACTTCTGAATAATCGCTATATCGAGGCAATCCGCACAGGATGCACATATAGCGACAGTGACTGACCAGCTTCAGTCTATAACAAATCAATGGGAATATACAAATTCATTCTACTTCTAATACTTATTAATAGTTTAATATTTAAAAATGCGAATGGAGCAGAAAGAATAAGACTTTACACTAGCATTAACGAGAACTGTTAAACGATAAATAGGATGGTTAGAAGTTAAACGAAAAGACAAATGTGTATACACGTATATATCTTTTACCGTATACTCGATTTCTTCTCCTTCTTCTTCTTCTTCATAATCGTCATCATATCTTTCATAATTATGAAGATCTTCTTCATCTTCATTACATTTAGACTAATTATGAGTTGATCATTGGGAAATGTTATCATCTAATCGATGACAAAATCAAGGTATTATCCTCAGTTAATTAATTCATTTACTTACTATTAGTAACATTAATGATTATGTAATAAATGAATAAATGAAGTAAATGATTCACAGTTACTGATTTATTCATTTATTTTTAATGAACAATATTACATCTTAGTCATCATTGTAATACAAAGAAAGATTGAGTAATTCATTAAAAGTAATAAAGTTGAAGCATAAAGAAACAATCCTATTGGGAATAAAAATCATTTGAATTGTGCATCAAACTATTGAATATATTCAATACAATCTGTTTATTGATGACTTATTTTAAATAGAATTATTCAATGGAATTGTTTACTTTATATAAGGTGAAGACAGTTTTTCACTTGCTTTAACTTAAAATGAAATGTTTGTTGAATGTAGATGATTTGCTAAAGTTTTTTCTTTCATTGATATCTATTAAGAGATATTTAATCATTTATGTCCAATATAGATTGATGTCGGTTGATTATCATTGAAAACCGGAGAGCATTAGTATGAGACTTTACAGCATTGAACAGTCTTAATTCTATCAAGAAATCTAATCGTAAGTCTTCAGATCACATACTGAACGTTTAACTATCTACATCACTAAGTTAGAGTCGAATAGTAGGATTTCTACTTTCATCAATTTATGATATAGCACAAAAATCACTCATTGTCACTGGTGATTAATATCTCACTTCCAAAAAGTCTAGAATCTACTAGTTACAATTTCTCACTAGAACTTTAGGAACCTTCTGAAGTTAGTCACGAGTTAGCTGGATATTAGCTGGGCCTATTTGTACAGATGGTTAGGCGTTTGCTCTGGGTCGATTTTCCCTGGAGGAAGCGAGGGTGCTCACTGCTGATGAGTTTCATATTGAGAAAAAACAGCTGTTCAGTTTTCTCTGGTTTTAGATGGTAACCAAGAGTGATCGATCTATGCCAAGCACAAACAACTTGACTCAATGTCTATCTATACATTACTACCTAAATCAAACTACAATCGAAAATAAACTACTAAGTGTTAAAGTTAAACTTCATAATTCTATATACAGATTTGAAGTAAATTAATGACTTGGAAACCCATTCGATTTAAGATGTTATGAATTGTGGAACTTTCCTGATTTATTGTTATCTCACATTTTATAAACGCTATAAAGTAGGTTGATGATAGGGTTGTGTATGTGTGTGTATTTATCAATATATAGAAACACTTTTGTTTTCACTGGATACTTAACTTCATGTGAGTATCTACATAATAATGAGTGAATAGCGTGCATAGTTTTTAGATTTTATTATATACGGAATTATGACTTATAATGTCATCGTGAAACAATTAAGAAATCTATGCAGAACTAATCGATGAAGGTTTTACAGTTCTTTATATTAGCAAATGAATTGTAAAAACCTAGTGGCAATATAGTGAGCTCTTATTTCATTTAGATGTTAGGGGGAGGGCTAGGGTAATCGGTAGAAAACTTTTATCTTCAGAGGGGTTTTGTGCTATTCAATACTAGTCAGTATGATGCATTTACAATCTTTAGGGAACAAATACTCACTGGTGGATCAGATATCGAATCACTCATTTCTGCATCTGTGACTACTACCACTAAGTTGTTAGGACTGCTGTTAGTCCCGTATAGGATTAAGATATTTTATGATTATCGAGAGGTGACCAATATGATGTTTATTTAGCTCTGCCAGAATTCTGTCTATCTAGATGAATCGTAGTTTTGCTTTGCTGGTGAGTACCAAATTACTGAAACTTACTTATGGCAAGGTTTACAGCCGGCCATTCCTAGAAGCCTTTACAACTACTAGATTGGTCAATTTAGACGATTCTAATTTTAAGTTTAACGCTGACTAAACATATAGATCTAAAAGGTTACTTTTATCAGAAGTTTACGTTGATGTTGTTTAAAATGACAATGAAAGCTTCACCAGCAAATCACCTGATTGCAGTTAGCGTATTTTTAATAAAATTGATATTGTATTTATTCCCCTTAGATTGATCTCGACTAAGTACTAGTTGAAACTAGGGAGGAATAAATGCTAGACATCTCATCAGTGAGCCCTCATATCATGGAAACGAATCTAAGACCTTCATGTCTTAGCTTTAATGCAATCATGAAGTCAATTGTTACCGACTTGAAAAACTTCTCAAAGTTCTAGTAAGAAGTCACTTTGGGTGAATTTCTTGAAATGATTTCAGTGAAGATGTCATTATTGTATACTGTGAGACATCAAGAACATGGCTTCAATCCCGAGGTAGAGTCATGTGCACGCTAAACTAGGGATTTCCGTACTAGAATGGTGCAGATTGCGTTACATAGTTTTATTGGCACCAATTGTCGACTGATATGCAGAAACTACAAACAACACATCCGATTAAGATAAAACCACATCAACTGATATCGTCGAGAAATTCACATCTATTCATCAAATTTAAAGGGTTGAATAATCACAAGGTGAAATACATTATTCCCCCTGTTGAACAATCAATAATTAACTCTGAAGTTATTTTACATTAAATAGTATACAAGTTATACGACTTATTGTTTACAAAAAGCAAAAAAATAAACAGGATGAATATGAAACTTGAAGATGAAGAAAATGTCATTTTGGAGATATTTTAACTGAATACAAAGTAGTAGTCGTAGTCTTAGTTGTAGTCGTAGTAGTAGTAGTAGTAGTAGTATTATTAGTAGTAGTATTAGTAGTAGTAGTAGTAATAGCATGTCTAATACTAACAATACTAATAATATTAATGAATACATGAATGATTGAATATATTGTCAACAAAGTACTAATTAACTGTCGTTTGTGATATTTTCCATTGAGTTTTACAAAAAAAAATCGACTGTTTCACATGAAATAAACAGCATTTTCGTATCATTTTAGCTTTACAACAATGATGAATAGGACAGTGAAAGAGACGTAGTAAAGATTGTAGCAAGCAGATAGGCTAATACAACTACATACTTTTATATATTGTATATTGAAAAATTTAACAGTGATTACAATGACAGCTTGGCATTCTACATTAAGGAGGTGTAAAATTGTACATCGGTATATTGTTGTATCTATGTACCTTGGTGTCTTCTATAATAGTAAACGTCATATTAACAGAAAATAAAGCATTAAAATGTTGAATGAGATACTTACAAAAGTTAGTTACTTGCTTGCTTCAGTGACATTTTACTATGTTTTAGGTATAATGCTTTTGTGTGGTGTATAATGTGTCATTACTATGTCGGCCTTATATTAGTAGTATGTTGAAAACTGGTAGAGAAAATATCAAGATTATAAATGAAAATAAATGATTTTTAAGAATTTTGTAATATTTTATTCCTTACAAAGAATTAGACCATGTAAGAATGTTAATGTCATACTGTAGGTGCATAATCTTCATAATCTTTACTATAAGGTATGATCTAATTGAAGTCAAGAACCATTTCTTTCATCTCATTATCTACTGGAAACAGACCTTCTGCAATTCATTGATGTCTGTTAACAGTTTTATTTTTGCAAGTTCTACTACGTAATACATAACTTTCATTTCATCTCTTTGTTGAATTAATAAACGAATTCCTTCTGATTTTAATTTACTAACTACTTTATGTGAAAAGAAGAATAGAAAATATTTGGAGTGAAAACTTTTAGAGATGTGTTAAATGATAAAACAACTATGCAATCGCTTTTGCATATTCTTATAATATTAGTAATGATATCGCAGTAGTAGTAATGGTAGTGATAGAAGTGGTAGTAGTAGTTGTAGTTTTAGTAGTAATAGTAGTAGTAACATTAATAGAGCAGTAGATACATACTGTTGAAAAGTCACATTGTAAGGCAAAAACAATTATCTAGTTCTTCCTGGTTTTTGCAAAAGTTGTCTTTTGGCTTTAGAATAAGAATCGACGACAGATATATACTTAATAGTAGAATTTACCAATGGTATACTAAAGACTTAAAGCAGTATCTTGTTGTAGTGATTGACGTCTTACTCTACGGTAGTTGAATTTTAATAAGTTATGAAAGGTTAGTGATTAATCTATACACAGATAATTGAGTGTGAATAGTAGAGACGCATTGAAATAAGTTCATAATAAATACAACAACATTCAAAGTGAATTCCATAATATGAATTTCACAAATAGTACTATTCATTTTTAAGAAGAGAGGTGCTTTCTTCCTAATACATAGCTTGTATACCCTATTTGAGGCTCGTCAGCTGTAGGAAACGCACGTCCTGTATTTCACTTTCCAGCCACAATTCCAATTTAAATCATGCTTGTTAACTACTACTGTATTGAGACAATTCGATCATAATGCATATATGAGGAAACAGAGAATGATTAATTTTAGTCCAAAAAGTATCAGCGGGAAGGTTCAAATACCTTTAAAGTCTGTACATTCGTTTTGACGACAATGATTTTGATGTATACATTAGTAATTATCAACAGCATCACCAATCACGATATCATTATTGAGTTATTGTAGATATAATGACTCATATAAAGACTACTGTGACTGAAATTTGTTGACTATATGCATTTCTTTATTCACTAACTTGTGATCACTTTATTGCATATGGTAGACGAATATAGTTGTGTTACTAATTATAGAAGTTTTCGTAAAGGTAAAAGGCATAACTGTGTATCACCATTTATTTTCTTTAAAGTTTGATTTCAGTTATATAGTAATGATTTTACACAAGCGTTTTCAACACGGTTCTTTCTAGTGATGAAGATGAAATGCTGAAGAAACTGGAATAGGTGTGTAGAGTGGTTATTTGTGATACTTATGCATATAAGATCATGGTTACGTTTATTATTTTATGAATTCTCTGTACCATCACCAGATATTCATCGTAGCCTATTTCTAGATCCCTATAAGTTTATAAACATTAACTTTTTAGTTATGTTGCTTCTTCTAAGCTAGTCAGTTTAATTGAAGAATTTTCATAGTCATATTGAGCGACTTCGCTAGAACGAATTTCCTTAACTTTTTGAGGAGATGGAATCAAAATAAATATCCGAAATCGACATAACAAGTGTTAACAACAACCAACCAAATTAATAGTCGACGAAACAAGCTACTAGTCTCTCGTAGAGAAGTTTGTTACGATAAATTATCTAGAATAATGATGAAAGTTTCGAAATGGAACCTTCCAAGCCTAGAAAATACAGTATAACTAAAACTATCCTTCTGAGTTACAAATCTTTTCAATCATTAGTTTTGCACGTCTTGATCATACCAGTATTTATTCGATTTACATTTTAGAACTAATCATGATCTTCATAGTAAAATATAAGTAAATAAATGTCAATTGCCAATCGATTTTGTTGTATACCCTTCTATAGCATATGTATGTTCAAACTGTGTTCGGAATTTAGTACACCATAGTATGAATCATGTTACCTCTATTTTATTACATAACAGTGTGAAAAGCTGAAAATAAATAAAAAAAGAAAGAAAGTTGTTGTAGTATGTAAATTTAAGTTGTAATATAATTCATACAAATCTGATAACGATTCCTGAAAGTCATCAGTTAATCCCCAATCACATAAAAGTAAATCAATAAGTAACAAATAACAAATCTGTACTGCATCGTTGGTACTTTAATTGGTGATTATGGTATGTTGAGGTGTATAGTAAAGTCACAAGCCAAATTATTTAGCTTAAGTTAGATTGTGACCCGCAAGCGGAATTCAGGATGCGTGTTTCGTCCCATGTTGGACTCGTCAGCCAGATTTACCTGCACCCTAGTGTTGATGTTTGCTCTGAGACTTGAACTCAGTTTATCTCATGCCAAACGCCACTATGTTTGCCACTAAGCTACTGATGCAAACATCAACACTAGGATCCAGGGACATCCAGATTACGTGTCCTGGATTCCATTCGACAGTCACAATCCAACTTAAACAATACTTGTGATAATATTGATCCATCGAGGCAATCCACTCATTATACATATATATCAACAGAAGATGATTTATATTAGACCATGACAAAACGACGAGAAGATCCAAATACATCTTAACTATGAATTATTTGGCTATGAAAGTGTATTTCGTTGTAAAAAGCGCTAAACAATATATTATTCGAATAGTAGGAAGGAAATTACTGAATGATACATATATATATATATAATTCTGTAGTTAAAAAGACGTGATGTAGCGTCTTCGACATTGAAAACAATTAATGTAGGAGCATGAAATCATCTACAACTAAAAAGATGATATAAATACAGTGCAATAGGGTAACAAAATACCGAATTTAATGAAATGAACTATATGTGTATAGTAAGGTTTAAAGTGAAATAGATATAATCCAACAGATCTATAATAATCAAGAGTTAAAACTATCGTATATAAATATGAGTCGTCAATCAATCGTTTATTTAATAGCTATCTAAACATAATAGGATTCATTTAGTATATCAGATATTTTTCAAATCCTATTTAGATTGGATAATTGTGATAATAGTAGTGTGATGTGAAGATTGTTAAATTTGAATTTAGCCTTCAAATGTCAGTTTGTCGTCTAATGGTTATGTAAACACTATGAAACCTGATAGTGATTGGTTCGATCCCTCCTACTTAAGCTTTAAATGTGCACTGCAGAAGAGTCACATACTAAGACAAAACAACCATTCAATGCCTTCTGATATTCAATAGGTTTGCTGAAAACACATTGATTTTAATTTTTCGTTTTTTGAGGACAGACTCAAATTAAACTGCCGAACGAAATGATAAGATAACTGTGTGGTGTTTTTATGTTAATCGTTGAGATTATGTACAAATGCAATTCCATTTCTTACATCATCCATATTCAGTTCGTTAAACGCGCATCGTTTTATGTGACATAACTTACTTATATATCAGTATTTTATCATGTCTATTACTTTCAATGTCGACCTATGTAGCATGTCATATCCATCTGCTTATATTTTATCTGAACAATCACTATTGATTATTCGATAAACATTAAATGTCACTTAAAATTTCAGACTTAATAAATTGAATTTTACTAAACTTGGCGCCAGAAAGTGCTTTTTCTTTTACAGAATACTAAGGTTTTATAACTTGTATACGTTATGAAGAAATATAACTTTGAACGTATTTGTTGCTATACAGTTAGTTGATCATTCATGTAACGTAATGAAGAAAAATGTAAATATGTGTTTTTTTTCTTTTGAAAATGTAATGTTAACATTCCTCAATTTCTTACTAAGTGAAAAAGCCAGCAGAATGTCAGTGCTTCTACTAGGAAAATGTTGTAGTGGCTAACTTTTAAGCTTTACATTTCACCGTGAACCTAGATTACAGTATAGAAATAAGAAAACATGGTAATTAATTGTTTGTGCGAAATTTCTCAATTAATCAATAAAAAGCGTTCTAATGGCATCAAGGTTGCTGTGGATTCAAGTTAAAAATGTACACCATAGGGTAATAAATGATTATTAAGTTTAGCAAATGATTAGAAATTGTAGGTTAAAATTAGGCCATTATTCTTAAGAATATGCTTATTGGATTATATAGTAAGAACAAGAGCTACACCATTGAGCCTAATGGTTGGAGGAAAACATTGAGCAAAGTATTAGGCAAAATGAATGAAAAACTTAGACCTTTATAACAATCTATTACACCTCCCCAGTCGTCATCACCACTTCTACCTCAACATTACTCATGTTACAGCGCTTCAACTAACGTTTGGTGACATTCCATCCAATGTTACTCTACATTTCATCAAGACGTAAAAAACTCATGAAATTAACTTCAGTAAGACGATTACAAACTAAAGACTAGAAACATTATTTACTCAGTGAATTAATAGTAGTAGTAACCAACAGGGACTTTGTATCCGACCGACCAAAATTAAAGTACATCAAATTTCATTCATGTGAACACACATAGTCACATATGCACTAACATGTGCATAAATATCTTACTTCAAATCACCTTGACCCAAATGACTTGACATGAAACGATCAAACTCGCATTTTGATTTATTCCACTGTATTATTCAATCTTGTTTTAATTCAATTCGATTATTCATCTTTTTCTCTGAAGAAACGACTTACACTGAGCCGTGAAACGCCAGAAATTTTAATTTTTACTCAATGGAATTTTTACAAATACACATGTATCACTCATTTTTATAACACAATCTATCCAATGCTCAATTTATTGGAATTTAAGGGGTTGTTGTGGAGATAGTTAATTTATTAATGCTGATATCACGAATTGATCTGAACCAGACAACCATTGGAATTTATCAAATTTAATCTTGATAGGGATATATTAAAATCGATTTGTTAATGCATGCTGTTTTATGCATAACCTTAATTAAGTAAACTAATGCTGATATTAAGAATCGTAATTATCAAGTCTCTATTAACATACATACAAACTAAACCGACTGATTAGATAATGTCACAAGTTCACAGTAAAGTTGATCTGTTAATATGCTTATTATTGAAAGCCGTAATATATTATGATCAACAATTAACATATTACATAATCAAATACGAACTCAGTTGTTTTTGATGTACTATTATTAATAATTAGAAGAGGCTATCCTGAATATGTAAACACTGAATCAATGTTTACAAGCTTTCTGTTGTTATTCATCTGATACCATTGAATGTATACAATGAATTCATACTTTAAAGTGAATACTTTGCCACAAATCCCTATATTGTATCATACTTACTTACTTACGCCTGTTACCCCTCTCGCAGGAGCATAGGCCGCTCACCAGTATTCTCCATTCAACTCTGTCCTGAGCAATCCTTTCCAACTGTCTCCAGTTACTGTTCATCCTTTTTATGTTTGCATACTATATCATACAGTTCACTTTTTTAATAATGAATATAGATTTATAAAAAAAAAAGACATTGTTGTTACCTAGAATAATAACAATAATATTAATAATAATACCAATAAATAATTGTCCTTAGAAAAGGGAATTGATTATCCGGCATATTTTAAATATTCCTTCCTTTCCTTCATTCCTTCATTCTCTACTTCTTTTCTTCATCTTCTTTTCTCTCTTTTCATCATGTTCTTCATTAAATTTCTTTTTCTTTATAATTTATGTTCAGTTCTGTTTTACTATCTGTTACTTACATGAGAGAAGAAAAAATTGTCATTGAGATATTTATTAAAGATAATAGAAAATTTATTTACTTGATATTTTCTTTTGTTTTATTGATTTATTCAGTAAAATTTACTGTAACTAGTTACAGTTTTTTTGATAGTTGTAATATTTCTAGATCGTGTAGAAAATAATGGTACCATGTAAGACTTAATTACATTTATAAAGAAAATAGGGAGTTCAGGTTGAACTTGAATCTTTCAGTTAATTCGTCATAAACTGAAACTGGTCAGCCTCTGTTGTTATATGTGCATTCTGAATGGATCGCCTCGATATAGCTGTAGTTCATAAGTAGTGTTTGAATTGGCATTGTGGACGCAGTGGCGTTTGGCACGAAGCAGACTGAGTTCGAATCCTAGTGTGATATTAACATAAGGATGCAGGTACATCCAGCCGATGAATCCCTAATAGGACAAAACGTGCGTCCTGGATTCCGCTTGACATTCAAAATCCGACTTAAAGTAAGTGATGGTTTTAGTTAAGGCTATCTACAACCATTTCTGTGACTGTCTATTGTATCCACTATATTTATCCTGTATTTTTTAATCAGTTACTAAAGAAGTGAGATATGTTTAAGTTTTGATTATTTAATAAAGTTTTCATTTCAACCACCTAAAGTTATAAACAACTGTGTCACAGGGAGGGAGAGAGCAACATTATGTAAATCATTTGTAAAATGTAGGAAAAACTTAAGACTTTGCAACAATCCATCACACCCCAGTCCTCATCACTACTACTGCAACCACCTCTAAATTTCTCGTGTTACAGAGTTTCAACCAACGTTTATTAACATTTCATCCAATGTTACTCTACATTTCGTGATGACGTACAAAATTCACGAATTAACTTCAGTAAGACGATTACCGATAAAGGCTGGAAACGTTATTTACTCAATGGATTAATATTAGCAGTAAGATTTAAAAATTCAATTTACAATTAAGATTTAGCATTATGAATGTAGTATGAAATGAGTAGTTGCAGTTATGAATTGGTTGTAAAGTTGGGATCCGAGGTTACACCTTAGGTTATAATCCAAATGATAGAGAAAGTAAGAATTACGAATGTTTGTATTGTTATTTGATGATAGATTGTTATTTCATTAATGAGATTAGCCTCATTATATTAAGTTTTTGCCATAGAAACCATGAATAAATTGAGATTTATAATGATAACTACATATATATATATATATATATATATATATATATATATATATATATATATATATATATATATATATATAGTTCGTGAATGAATCCACTGTAGTTTGTATGCATGTGTGTATAAGGGTATGTCTTTTAGTAAAGACTTTTGTGATAGTATGGAAGGGGGAAGAGGAATATTGTAACGAAAATGTCGGATGAAAGCTGCAAATCCTATTCTACTCGAATATGCTGTTTAAATAATAATTTTACTTAAAAATGTCACATTTTAATGTTTGGCATTTACTTAATAAATGAACGGAATGACTCAACGAAAGCATGTTGCAAGCACCATGATTAACAGACTTTAGAGGTATCAAATGGCTAAATGCCAAGTAATCAAGGGTTTTCTTTTTTGTTATAGGCCACATTAAGTGATAGATTCAATTTATCATTAATATTTTTGTATAATATTCTCTTTAGAACTTAGTATTCTAAATAGAAGTCATGAAGTAATACAGTGAGGACTCAGAAATAGTAGCAGTAGAAATGTATTGTAATAACCAATAATAGTTACTGGTATATATATATATATATATATATATATATATATATATATATATATATATATTAGACTATCGATGTCATAAATATAGATTGGCACGATGGGATGAGAACTGGACAACCAATAATGAGTAACAAATATGAAGGCCAACTTAACATGCGTCACCACATCACACACAGGAGAGGAATGCGTGAGTTGTAAGACATAGTTACAGTTTATAAAAGCATCAAGAATAAAATGCACATAGGCCATATGATTGTCTAGATTCTCCTGAACTAGATATTGGAGATTACGACATTTTTTCAATATTTAAATTTTTGTGCAGTATTTAGTCACATTCCTATCTGGAATCTGATCTTAATAGTAATACGACAAAGACAAGGTGACCCACATCATATGACTTACGATGGTACTAAATTTAGCAGAATGTTTGTGGGTGTATACCATTGAAATGTATTTGGTATTTTAGTCTTGCAATTTTATAGCCTAAAGTGAATTTTTTTCGGACTGCAAGTTTTACATTATTTGAATTAATTCACATTAGACTTCTCTTAATAACATGATTGTATTTAATGAAAACTTATAATTGACACTACAAAAGTAGCAAACAGTCATTAAGAGTGAAGAGCGTATACTCGATTCATAACTAGGAAGGAATGTGGTCTTTTACGAGAGCACTTGATAGGATCCATACTAGGTTGCAATAACTGTTTAGCAACTCCTTGTTATCAAAAACTACCTGATGAAATTTGGGCCTTATATTGCTTGTCTTAATTAAAGATAGATCTCTGTTGAGTATCAGTGAAGACTAAGAAGCACTAGACAGTTATTTCATCATAATACGTGGTCCCACAGCAGTTCCTTACTGCATTAGTGTCTGGCATGAATGGATTGAGTTAAAGCCTTGATATTAGCACCACTATTCGGACATGATAGGCATATCCACCTAGGCAAGTCACATAACACATGTTAACGAATAATCGCATTCAACATTAAAAATCTTTTCTCTTCATGTCTAACCGACGACCACATTCAATTAGTTTAAATGTCATACTCAATGAAAGAATTAGATTTAACAACTTTCAGACATAATAATAGAGAGCACTATGGAAAAATTAGGTAAAATTTTAAGATAAAATGTACAGATTTATGAGACAGATTAATATTTATCTAAATGTAATGTAGATGGTGATTGACAAGCGGAATCCAGGAAGATGTGCTTCCTCATAGTTAAGGTTCAACCACGACAAATGAGAGCATGCATGTATCACTTTTACACACGGAGTAAAAGTTTAGAACTGTTATTTAATAACCTCTCTGCAGTGCGTAATGGATTGACTTGTGCTCAGTTTGAGCTTAGTCGTTTGACTGTGTAGATGATTTTAACAGGAATCTCCAGGTGGAATAGAATAACCAGTAACGATTGGATTGTTCTAAATTGATCTATTTATTACTATACATTTTTTTTAAAAGGTATGACTTGTAATGCCTGCCAACTTGTTTGGTATGCTCTCGGTTATTGAGGCTTATTTTACTTAATAAATTCAAATAAACTTATACATCCAGAGTAGAAGTTTATCAAATAAATAATCGAAAACTAGTAAATGGCTGGAAAATTTTGAGATATCTTGTGATCACGCGTTACTCGTTCTAGTAGAAGATTCATTCAGATTCATCTAGGTAGTCAAATGATGGGGTTCATGCTGAGCATGAGTCAATAATTCAGACAACTCATAGGCGTTAGCATGTCACAGTTTCAAACCAGACCTACAAACGCAGAGTAAAGTACGAACATAAAAAGCATTTTTATTTTTTGAATTGAGTATATTTTGTGATTTTTTTGTTTCCTTCACAATCAAGTGTTTAACTTTTACCATGAGACATGAATGTCCAGGGTTAGATCCCACGGAGGGGGGGGGGGAACTGAGGAGGGAACTAAACCCTGCTGAAAACCCGCATACTAGGACTAAATAGGTGTTTATCTTTTGGTGGTTTTCATCCATACCCGACTCAGATAAATCTATGACGAATACAGAATTTAGACGATTATATTTGTTGAATTTGCATAAATACGAATTTACAGCTACCGTAAACGATTTTGTCGGAAAGAAAATTCTCTTTGCTGAAATGTTCTCTTTTCTTCTTTAATTAGACAATGGGTGTTTTGTGTATTTTTCAACATTGAATTTCATTAATTAGTAGACCTGTATAAACGAGCCGTTTTATCATAACAAAGAACTTCATAATATTGGAAGTACATAAATTGTAGGATAATTAGACATAGCAACCGCTATTTTCACGAAAAGAACGTTCATTCACAACAAGTGTAGTATCTCTGTAGTATAAGTTAAAGGCTTTATATTTAGGTGATTGTAATTCAATAATCAACACTATTAAATGATCTCAAACTGTTTTTAAATGTTTCTTGACGCTTACTGTATTTATTCGATAGCACTGCATACATTACATGCTTCCATCCTTTGTATTCCGCTTAATTTGAAAATATGGTGTTTCTTTATACATTACCTTGTTATCCCATCTCCCAAAGTATATTCCTAATATTTGGTCGATCTCATTGTCAATGCCATAATATTTATTCCTACTCCAATGGTATTTCATCATGCTGATGTAGATTAATGTGCATTTATACGAAAAACTCTCCGCTGTATATGACTGGCTGATCTATTGAGGATTATCCACTCAAAGAATAATATTCACATTCTTATAACTCCAAACTTTAATAACTCATTCATTTATATAAATTAAGCTAAATAGTTAAAAGGAGATTATCTTGTTCGTATTAATTATTATTTCATCTTTCTGTAATCTATATTTTCCTTTGACTGTATAACCTGATACTTGACTACTTGACTTGAGTCGTCGTAAATGTTGTAGTAAGTCATTTGTGACTATAAGTGACATGGCCTAGAATCCGTCACAGTAAAATATGCACATTCTTACTTTATGTTTCCTTAAGTTCTGAGCTAAAAATTATTTGATACCTTATCCCTGATTAATTCTGTACCACATTATTTATGTTTGCACTTTATCCTTAGTATCATTGAACTATTGATTCAACTAATTTGGTTTTCATCTTTCTATACTGCTGGAGGTGTTGTAACATAGACCGATGTACATATGTGCCAGGTTCTATGTTGCACACATACATACATTCACAGGTGCAATCCATTCATCGTGTATCTTTTACGATTTTTCGTGGTAAATCATTAAAATAATTGAGTGAGCTATTGATAAGTAATAGAAATTTAAACATTATAAATGATATATCATTGTGAATATATCAAGATTCCTACTATGAGCTGTACACCATACAGGTGATACGTAATCCCAATGACGAGACATTCACATAAATTAGATTCTATTAGATTGATTACATTTACCCAACAAACATGAATGAACTTTATTGTCTAAACTAATTAAAATAGTAATTTTTATATGCTAAGAACCTGAAGATAATCTACAGAAAACCCTGTAGTTACACATTATACTAGTTGGTATTTCTTTGTAAGATATATCTACGGCATTAAAAAGAACTGATGTAAACTGGGCTCAAATCCCACAAAAAGTATCACTTTCTATGATCGAATCAGTACAAATTTCTGTCTGTTATCTCCAGCCATCTAACATCAAGTCAGTTTAGGCCAACGTAAGCTAACATAACTTACCTACTTACTTACGCCTGTTACCCCTCTCGCAGGAGCATAGGCCGTTCACCAGTATTCTCCATTCAATTCTGTCCTGAGCAATCCTTTCCGGCTGTCTCCAACCACTGTTCATCCTTTTTATGTCTGCTCCCGCCAGCAGCCCTTCTAGGGTTGTTGCCGGTCCCAAGCCCGGGTAAAGGAGGAGGGTTGGGCATAAGGCTCGCACCCCTATCCCGTAAAACACAATCTTGCTAAAAAAACGCTAACCAGATTAAGCAAACTGGGCTAACATAAACCAATAAATAAATTAACCAATAGACTATAATCAGCTTTAAGGAGTAAACGAATGTGCTCTCCATAACTGATTTGGGGTTATCTAGTGCTTCCGGTGGTTGACTGGATCATAAAGACTGCAACATCTCACGGAGATCTCGGATTACAGTAGATGATATCAATGCAGTTAATTGACTTGGACTTTGCAAATGATCGACCTAGCTCTCCTATCCCACACACAATAACAAAGGCAAATGAAGATGGATAAGTAAAAGCAGCCTCGGCAGCCTACAGTAAGCCGCAACATACACAACGGAGAAAGCAAGATCCTTCGATACAAAACAACAAACACTAACCCAACTACACTCGACTTGACGGAGAATTCCTAGAAGATGTGAAACTTTTACATACTTGGATGATAGCATCATCGATAAACAAGAAGGGACTGATAGAGATATGAAGTCGCGGATTGGAAATGCAAGGACAGCGATTCTACAACTGAAAACATCTGGAACTTAAACCAACTGTCAGTCAACATTGAAGTCAAAATTTTCAATGCAAACGTGAAGACAGTTCTATTGTATGGAGTTGAAACTTGAAGAACTACGAAAAGCATTATTCAAAGGATACAAGTTTTTATAAACAACTGTCTGCGTAAGATACTTTGTATTCGTTGACCGGATACCATCAACAACAACCTGCTATGGCGGAGAACAACCAATATCCATCCTAGGAAGAAATTAGTAAAAGAATTTAGTGGGGGGATGTGGATAGGACGCAGATTGAAGAAATAATCAAACTATGTCAAAATACAAGCATTAACTTGGAATCCTAAAGGCCAAAGGAAAAGATAAAGACACAAGAACACATTACGTCGGGAATTGGAGACAGACATGAAAAAAACGAAGAGCACTTGGGAAGAGCTGAAAAGGAAAACCCAGCACAGGACAGACTTGGTTGGAGAATACTGACTGGCGGCCTATGCTCCACATGGGGTAACAGGCATTGATTGATTGATAGTGCAACTTGATCATAATAGTTTATATTTTAGTTGTATTAAGTTTTCTTAATTCGGTGGATTACATGGTTGTTTTCTTGAGCAACCATTTAAAGTTCATTAGAATAGACCGATTTTATGCTTATTGAATTCTAATGATATTATTTTCAACGATAATAAAATCACTTCAACTAAACTTCTGAACATGTGTTATTCTTGAAATATCTCATTTTTCAAGAACTGAGTTAGTTGTATGTCTACCATTAACCACGAAGTTGTATATACTTCAAGAATGGTTCCATAAATGGATTCCTAAAATTCACTGTTATTTCTAATCTGATTATTCAGTAGTATAAACTTTAAATTTGATGCCACGAATTGATATTTGTTAGACAGTTATTGAAAAGCAAGAAGTACTGGATAGCTGCTTTGTCCTATGTAATTTCTGGAGTTGTAGAGTGATGTTGTGATAAATGGAGTACAACTGTGCCTGGTTTTAGGCAGCTACTCACCCATTGGAATGAATGAGGTAACTCAAACATCACAAAATGACTGAGAGTAGAAGTATTGACCACAGAGGTTTATATCCCGAACACGATTACCTAATATGATCATGGATGCGCAATGTCACTTAAAAGTCCCATAATAGTACAACACAGCTATCGAGTGCTTCCTAGTTTTTCATCGTTACTTTGCTCAAAACATTTCTTCACAAAATCCAACTACAAATATAAATTATATTACTATAGGTGATTGCCAGCCTCTTTTTGTGCAATAAACAAAACATATATTGACTATATGTTTCCATAAAGCAAAGACAGGGAAAATAATATTCCAACGACGTCTGCAGTCGTTTATTACCAGTGTTTAGCGGTTAATTATTGATATTTGCTCACTGGAAAAACAAGTAATTCCAATGTCCGAACAGACCGCTTAGAATGGTAAAAGTAAACAGTCCTGACTAAATTAATGGTTACATAGAATTTACTTATTCTCTTAAAATTTATATAATGAAACAAAACAGATTCAAACATAACTTGTGTAAAAATCAACTAACTCGGATTTCAGACTGAATGTAAATAATGACAGTAAAAAAACAGGAGATACTGAACACATGTTTGATCCTGATATGAGACTCCTCAACAGTATGCATTCATAACTCTTTAAACACTCAATAAGTATTTAAATTGTAAACTTTCTGATTCAATATCCAGTAAACTACACTTCTAACTTCAGTTATTTCGTTACATTAAACAATCTTTATCCAATACTATTTGTAGGTAACTGACCGATTGTTCAGTATGAAATAGCTTACTGATGCATTTTGTTTTTCAACAGTAAACATAATTACAATCATTCTATGATGTAAATTACGACATTCAACAATCACCACAAATCTTCAATGTTAAATTATTCTTTTCTCAATGATTTTCATTAGATTTTCAATAGTATTCATTAGTCTCTAAATATGATGCTAAGTGAACTGATATTATTTCATTATAGGTTTCCCCTTCTTCTACTTCTCTGCCTTCTTCTTCTTCTTCTTAGTATTATTGTTATTATTGAATGAATAAATGAATTGCCAAAGGCTGAAAAGTATCAAATGTAACTATTAAGCTACCTATTTACATTACTTATATACATATATATACTTTTTTTAAGTAAATTAAATTAGACATAATGAGAATGAAGCATGAAATTATTCAATGACTACTCTTGTTGATGTTTATTTTCATTATTATTCGTTCTAAGGCAAATTACTTTAATAACCATTTCTTTAGTCAACTTTTCGTCTTTCTAGTACCTACTTCAGTAATACTAATACTAATAATAATAACAATAATAATGTATTATACTTATTATTATTAAATAATTTCTAAACGAAAATTGGATTATACTGATGAGATGAATAAGTTAGTTAAAAAGTAATTACCAAGTATATAAGTAGTATAATATAGTAAGTAAATTTTATAGCAAAATATAAATCTACCACTAAACACTGTCTATGTATACCTATGTATGTTTGAGTCTTTTATCTGCAATCATCATCATCGTCATCACCACCATTATTATTACTATTATTACATTGATATTCAACATTTATTGAATTCCTACATCATATTTCAAGGTGAGAATATACACCCAACAGTTTTCATGAAATAGTTAGACATAATTGAATTTCTCCCCCCCCGAAAAAACCAGTGAAGATTGACAATAAATAAATAAGAAGCAGTCGAATAACAATAATAGTAAATAAGCAAAGAGAAAAAAAAGCGATGTCGTTGAGAATAATCCCTATGAAGTAGATGTACACATTCTCATAAGTATTTAAATGACAAGAAAAAAAGAAAAGAAAGAAAAATATACGAAGAAAAAAGCAAGTAGCAATAATGAAGAGAAGTATAAAAATAAACTTTGTTTTGCCTTCCTTCTAATAAATTTTTTTGGAATTTAATTTTTTTTTTCGTTTAATTGACCAGTGAATGTGTAAAGGTTTTACATAAATTCGTTACACTAATTTTCATGTAATTACATTACAATAATTGACAACTAGATTATAGTAAGAAAAGGTTATCTAATATGTGTTTATCTCTATGTGAGTGTATATACTAAAGTATGTTGAAGTGAGAGTTAAAGGAATTCAATTATCAATAGTAAATAAGTAAATTGATGTTGAATTAAGTAAACATTTAAATGTTTAATTATATCTATATATGAATATTTATGGGGTAAAGTAGGAAAAAATTGTATCTGTGTGTAGAAATGAGTTGGATTGAATAAGTGTATAACATTGGCAATTTTTCTATTTTGAGACTATGAAATGATAAAATAGGTAAGATGAAAATAACTCACGTGTGTAATGTTTGTCTAGTTCTAAATAATGCTGATCAATCCATTTTCAACGTTGATATTAGTTTATAGGAGTAGGAAGATGATATCGATATAATCAGCGCGTAACCTTGCTTGAACCAGGTTTTATTCTAGTTGTTACACGTTAGTATGGCTTACCTGGAGCCCTGATGGAAGTGAGGCATCATAATACGCCAGTTTCTTAATTCAATATTCCGACATAGATTGACTCCTTTATAAACTAAGTTGTATGCATTGATAAATTACTGAATACTGTTCATTGTGATATCAAACAGTATTTAGTTTAATGTAGCCAACACTTATGGTTACTTTACTTTAAAATTTTAAATGGAATGTTATGTACTAAAGTGTACACTTCTTTGAAGATTTCATTTCAAGCTGACACGTTTACTATATAAACATTTACAACTCAACAGTTTGAAATGCATTGCAATGGCACTTTATTAGTGGATAATATCAGATCTTGTTATTACTATTTATATTTGATTGATGTAAAATCTTGATTGTTTTTATTACTTTATGTACTGGCAACTACTTGCATTTGTATTAGTTATTATCACTATCTTAAATGACCTTTTATACTCTCTACTAGTTATATATGCCTGTTAAATTAATATCAACATTACAAGTTTATTATGTTTCTTTTGATATTTTAAATCAATTGAACATATTTAATACAAATTGATCAAAACTTTTAATAATTATTTGATGTTTTATTGATTATATTCATCAAACAAATGTTGTTTGGTTACTATTGGAAACAATAAAACAGTTGATAACTATTTCGTCTCAGCATGAAACTTCTACATGATAGTGAGCATCATTGATTCCGTTGAGAAATTCAACCCAAGACCCTTAGATTCCATGATGAAAGGTCAACCAACTACAAGAATACATCGACCGATTTACAATAGTAAAACGACTATATATTGTTGTTGTTGATGACTAATGCAGTTCCAATTTATTGGAATAAAGCAGTTACTACCAATGAAATTGGATTATTAATGTGGCAGATCACAAATTACTAGAAGTGATATTTCTATCTCAGGACACCTGCCGTCCCACTGACACAGTGAATTAAGCGTTCACCAGTCATATCTTAAGGACTTAGGTTAGATGCCCTGGCGTATTTGAAGGTGCGCATTGATGTGAAGTCTTATACTAGAATAAAGTAGATATTCTGTGCTCCACTGATTTCATTTGTACCCAATCAACATCAGTCTTTGACGGATACAAACAACTAATCTGATTAGTTTCATTGGTTACATATTAGCACCAGTGTTCCAAATTGTTTTTCTGGATATGACTGAATTAAATTACCCTGAAGCCTTTGAAGAACAATATAAATGGGGTTAACGTGAAGGTAGAGACATGAACTTTCACATGAATCCCCTTCATATGAAACCATGATTCAAGAGAGATGTGGTTGATGATGTCGTATACGACGATAACGAGGGCAGTTAAAAGACCTTTGTGTGTAGGAATACTATGTTTTTCATATTTTGGCCGATCAATGGTGTTTACTAAGACAAAGAATAGGCTACCTAAATTTACCCCATCCTTGTACCTTTATCAGTTCAGCTTCTTTCGTGCAGAAAGCTAAATATGGCGTATAATCAGGCAATTATTCAATAAATATATATATATCTTTCACGATGGTTTGATAAGGGTTTAATAGAGAGCATATATGGTTCGGTTTTGGCTCATTTATATGATATCAGCTATGCTGCAATGAAATCTAAGTTATTTATAGCAATATATTGTATACCATCAAAGTTTCCTAATAGGGTCCGTGTTCGCTTATTACACATAACAGAAGTAATATGAACTAAAACCAACAACCTTAGTCTGTGTATTTAGAAGTTTGTTGAACGCTTTTTACTTCCCTGGTGAAATTTGGGTTAAGGAATATTTTCATGACCTCCACACATCTTTTGTCCTATGTTTATTTTAATTCAAATAAATTAGAGTAATTTTGTGGAGATATATGTTCATCACAGATTGTTGTTGGTTAGATACTACTAAAAACCAAGGAGTAATAAACAGCTTTTTCTTATTAGTATGAGGTTTTTAAGAGGTACACGTCCTTGATTTTAGTTAATTTTCATGATCACTTTCACAGATTGTCTTCACTACCTATACCACTGGAATTTAATTCTATACATTTCTTAGCGAGCAATTTAGTTGATGATTGTTGTTTTTATAAATTTGTCTAGACCAGATTATTTTCTCAAGTTATAATCTACTTCCTGTATTGAAATATTTATATGAGTTGTTCTGATTATTCTTATCATAATCATCATCACTATTACACCTACCCACTTACTATCAAATCGCTACTTCACTTATTGTAACCATCAATTTTGCAGTTCGTCTATCTCACTATCATTATTAATTCACCTTGACTGGTTTAACATTTTTCTTACTCGAATATGGATATGACTATTCAACAGAGTAAAGCTTGATGAAAATTGTGTGAAGAAAAAATATTATTCGCTTACATGTGTTGTACTAATTTACTTGCTGAAAACTTCGATAACCTTCTGAATAAGTACTTTAAACGTCTTTTGTAATATTGAATTTGTTTAAAATATCAAAGTATGTAAGTAGGTGAAGAAAGTCTGACAAAATATAATAAATCGCATTAATTAGTTCAGGTTTGTAGATCTTGTAGAGAGCTTCAATAAAATCCTGATTTATTTAAGTTAGGAAACCGTTGAAAATCAAGGAGCACTAGACTGCTGTTTCGTCCGAGTGTGGGATTATTCAACTGTAAACATCAGCGTTGACACCATGAAATTGACCCCTAAACTGGTCACCTTTCGCACTGATGAGACGATATTAACTACAATTGGAATTACCTCTATATTTACCGTGGAGTTCAACCACGTCAGATACGAAGTAGTTGCACACCTATGGCGATGAATGATGTCCCGTTAATCTATCGCAAAATGACTTGGTTAACAATAACAATCGTTGAAAGCCGGTTCAATGATGTAACAATTATGCGTTCGCAGATAAATTTGTAGGTTTTGGGCTAGATTCTGTAGTGGGGTCGTGGATGTGCACTGCTAGATAGCCCATTACTTGAACAAAATAGTCGTCCAGATCTCTTCGGTTTTCAATGATTGTTTTACTTAAACTGGTTTCTAATATTAAAAAAAAAACAATTTTAACAAACGTCACAATATTCAAATATATTCAGTAAGACAGTTATATTCGTTTTTATTATTGTTCCGTAATGATAATCATCTATTCTTATTCATCTGTCATGATTAGTTATTATATGTTAACTGTTGACATGTTCGTTTAAATAATGTCAATCTTTTGACTAAATATCATGCTGAGATAAATAACGAATAACATTTTACTACTAACAGACGTCATTAGTAAAATATTTGACAGTAGTATATACCCATGATCATTTTACTTCAATAATTCTATTTAGTAATAGTTAATAGAGTGTATAGTAATGATTAAATCATCATATGTGATGATGGACGATATATGTTGACTGTTTCCATTTCACAACGAGATCGTCTATTCCTTTGTTTGTAAACTTTAACAAAGTAGATGTTAAGCATTCATCGATTCATGAAAAATAACAATTCTTTTCAGCTAAGAGACTGTTTTTCAAAGAACTACAATCGCATATATATATGTATATGTATATGATAATAAAATACAATAACAATTCATCAAACGTAGCAACAAAATGATAACCACGAATGGTTGAGCACAGTGATATAATTCAAAAATATCTCATGTTATCCTTATTTTGACTGTCCTAGTGACTAGAGGAGTGGTAGAAATTAAGTTATAATGGGCGAAAAATTTAGATACTTTAGAAGAGGTAAAGAGATCGAGATAAGTAGAATGAAAGTAATCCTTTTAGAGTCGAGTTATTTGATATAATAGAATAGAAAATGCAACGTATATGAGAAGTAGATGATGATAAGCAAAGTTTATCTACTTTTTGTCAGAAAGAGATTGATGGAAGAGGTAACATGTAAGATTTTTATAACACTAACAAGGTAGAGACAAAATAGAATAAACTCAAGAACTTAAAGACATTATGAAGGAAACTTAAGGTTAAGTCCATATTAGGATCAAAGATTGATCCATATTCTTTTGTACGTATAGTTCCCAATTTCTCTATGCATACTGACAACGGCCTCAGTAACACATAAAAGGTGGAGACTTACTGCCTTCATAGACTCCTATTGATCATATAAATTGCTTTGAACAAGGAATCTGAGTTGATTAAGTGATTTTGAAGATTTATCCATTCACTAGGACTGTCTTAATAGGAATAATAGTAGATATTTCTAATTTTTCTTACTAATGTTTAACTATTCGTGGTTATCAATTTATCATACATTTCATTTTATTACAATAGTTAATAAATTGCCATTAGGCTTTATTACCATATAAATATGCGACCTATACAGCTACGAAAATCAGATCGCTTAAACAACGAGCTCTTTTCTGAACACAAAGCATTAGTAATGATGAACTTCAAGAGGTGAACTACTTATTATTTTTTTTATAAGTAAACTGATTCATCTATGTTTCATTAGATTAAACTTAATGTTATGAAGATGATGAGGTTATAATTAAGACTGATTGAAATTTAATTAGGTCAGTCATATTGGTGAGACGAATTTCAATGCAAAAATCTACTGTCAACCACTGAGCGAATGAAAACATGATCGTTAGAAGTAGGTATTTCAAGATATGAGTAAAGATATGCAACTTAAGGGAAAGATTTCATTGTTATGTTCTTTGAACTGAGGGATTTGTCGTACTTTTGTGGTACTTTTGAGAAATTTAGAAAAGCTGACTTCCTAATCTCTTATTAATCACTATATAAATAGAATTTTACATAAGCTATTAGTTGATAATTAAAAAGAATATACAAACATTCTTATCAGTGATCAAGTCAGGGAAGATACTTAAACTCAGTGTGGAATTATGAGAAATAGCTTGTTAAGGCCAAGATTATCTTCTGAATACAATAACTCCTACATTGTACATCTCTCTGTTTGTATCGAGGTATAACTGAATATTCTTAGAGCGCATACGATGCTAGCAAGTTACTTCTATTTAGATTGCTAGTTGGGCTGATTCTATCTTCAATACGTTCTTATCTTCATTCGTCGTATCTGACATTTTAGTCGATAAATCGTACATATATATGTGTTAAGTCAAACTGCTATGTGAGGGTTCATATGAACATAGGATATCTATTCAACTAAACCTAATGTAACTACTATCTAACACTGACAATTCCTGTAACAAATCTCCAAGAAGATATAGTGACTTTAGACAAGCAATCACTATCAACACTCCGTGGTCTCATCCACTCACGTTGCGAAAATTACATTCTAATCACATTTTCTGTTAACAAAAACACTTATAGTGACATTTCTTTTTAAAACAAATACTGATAATATTTTCCTATAAAAACAATCAAAGATTCATGATGAGATCATCTACCTCAGAGAATTCAACAACTCCGAAGTCTTTACTACATTTGAGATTGATGTGAACGATTGAGGAACAGTAGTGATATAATGAAAGCCGTTTCGCATTTAAAACAACTTGTATCAACAACGTAAAGTAATTAAAATATGCATATATTAAGAACAGTTGGTAATTCAAGTTGTACAAATGATATAACATGTAAATATGTTTGGAGGTAATCACTTATACTAGAATAACTACCTAATATGGCAGGCTGTATAGGCATCGGTCTTTGTTGTAAAATCTATAAGAAATTCGGAATCAACTGAACTGATACTGGTCAGTCACTGTCACAACTGAAGAATATCTTTTAAGTAAATAGTTACCAGGTGACAAATGTAAATAGTAAATTTGATAAACATGAGAAGAAAAGGGTATTTAATTATTTAATGTGCAAGCGTCACTACGTTACTAGATAAATCAATCAAAGACACGAAACACCTATCAACCATGCATATTTTTCTATGAAACTAGCTTCAACATATGTAACGCCAAGTTCTATAACTCAGCGAAAAGTAGACAGATATCCATTACACGCCATCTCAAATTACCAGTTTACATCTACTTGCAAAATCAGATATATTGAAAGAACAAAAAACAGGCGTCTTTATAAACATATCATGATGAATCTACGTTCAATATGCAAAAATACTTTTAATGTAAGATTGTATGTCATTTATTGGACATCGGGTACAAGGTAAACAAAATGAATTCATTTGAAACAAACAATAAATTGAAAGATTTGTTATTATTGAAACTTTCTGAAACCATTTCTGTTAAAAAAGACTAAAACTTAACATCAGTATCCATTTGTTAACCTTTAATATCTTTGATAGCAGAAGTGGAGTTGTAATTCTAACCTCCTTTATTTCATTTTTCACAGACAGCAGTCAAAGAGTTCTATTTTGTTTCTTATCACCACTTGTTTACAAGAAATGCGTATCATAGTTACATAGTTGTTTCATCACAACGATCCATTAGAACTATAATTTCTTCATAACTCCTTGGTTTTATTATAAATCAATGTTATATGACATAACCACATTTTCTTCAGTAACTTCTAGAATTATAATCCATTTAATTTAGACATTCTCTGAAATCCAATTTATTATACCTTTATCTTTTAGTCAGTTTAATGTTATCTGTCTGAAATATGTTGTTTCTTAGATTATAAGTAGTACATTAATAGCTTGAATAAACTTCAATCAATAATCTGTCGTGTGTAGTTGATGATGTAGAAAGCATCAAAGCACACAGAATTTAACGAATTTCTTTAAAATATTATCATTTTTGCTGTATACACATTTGTGAAGAAATGGATTTCTATAAATATTAATGCAAATGTAATTGGGAATAAGATCAGGGTTTCATATTATTATTGTTACATGTTAAATGGACTTTTAATTAAGTAGATCCTATGTTTCATTGCATTTCAAGAATACATTCAAGGCCAGTGTGACTGAAAATATTGTAAGGTAGTTTGGGGTAGTTGACCAGTATTCCTGGACCTATATTTCGTGAGGTTTGAAACTAATCAGCAAGTTGTATCTGCATTATTTGAGATTTATACTTCCCAAAGAATTGAGTCCCAAGTCACCGAATTCTACTGCATACCAAGAAGCTCATTGGTAACGTTCGCAGGCTGTAAAACTGGGTTACCCGGGATCGGATCAACAGGGAAGCATCGGTTGCTTCAAAATACTGCAGGCACGCTTTCCTGAAAAGTGACATGTAGCAAGTAACCTAGGTCTAAGGTTTCTTGCTGATTACCTTCAAACCACCTATCTACACATACTGCCAATGATATCGCATCACTTAGACTAGTAACTGCACTGCACCTAAATTGACAGAATTCGATCTTCACTATAAAAGACTCGATGGACATCAAATTGGTCACTACAAAGTGATTGACTAGTATAATACCGTTATAAAATACTTTATGGTAATCCGAAGACTGAGCATACTTGATTCTTGAAGTTATAAAGCTGTTGCACTATATACTACGCACAGTGAACTCCTGGAGGGTGACGCAAAACTTGGTTAGCATAATAATGAGAACCATTTGTATGGAGCTTGTAAAACATAGGATTCGACAAATTTCTTAATAAACAATCTAGGATGGTGAATACTCGAAAATAAGTTGATGTGTTCAACCATTTCTTTAAAAATATCTACATCATTCAATGTTTACTGAGGATAATAATTACTATATCTGATTAATACTTGTAAACGTGTTCGTTATTTTTCTGTTTTTCAGTTTGGAATTCGTTGGCCAGTATCACGAACATTTATTTCATCATCACAAATTCCCGGTAATCGAGTATTCAGTGAAATTTTAACTACTGATACAACATCAATCAAAGAATCAACTGGTGCCACAGGAGATTATGATGCGATTTCAGCAGCTAGTAGTGGATTACTTGGTTTAGGATTAAGAGATACATCTATGCTTGATTGTATACATCAATCAAATCTCTTATTATATCATCCAATATATAGGTAAGAAAAACTCTTTTGATACTCTTTTTTATGATGGAAAGATGATTTTACTCATGAGTAGCCAAAACAGTATAGTTGAATTGTAGTTTTTAGTAGAATCTACGATTCATAATTCCTTCTGCGACTACTCAGCAGGGTGTACCAGCAAGTTATTGCTGATGCTCACAATGAAACATGGAACTACTGCCTTCTAAATTCTAACTTCTACTCATTTACTAAGCTATCGCTTAAATATAGTCACGAAGTTATTCAGTAGATATGACGGTAGAAATGAGGGCTCGTAATTTTCTAATGATAACGGACCAATTACAGTCACAAATATCAAAAATCAAAATTGTAAAAATCTCCCGGTAAGGTGACAGTTACAGAATTTATAATATATTTTTTGGGTTTTCGATTTAAAATGAGAGTCCTTGGGAGTGGCGATAACATGAAAGCTAGATTCCAGAACACAGTACGTTTCCCATTAATCTAACAAGATTTACATTACAAAACTAAACTTTACCATCACCTCGGAAAGTTTGAATTGTATAGCTTAGATCGACCTTGGTTAGATAATCGCTGAAAACCAAGAAGTATTCGACATATATCTCATCATAGTTTAATACCCCTTAGAAGTACTTACTCAATAAACCATAGGAGAATCTAGCCCATCTCCTTCGAATTGTTCTGTGAACGCCTAACCGTATAACCATAAAACCAATGTATGACAGTAAATTCACTTATACATCTTAATTTAACCATTTTAATTAAAATCAAACTCTAGCAAGTTATAATTATCTCAATATGGATTGACACTAATTCATTCATCAATGATTATACCAGATAATTTAAATTTAATTAAATTTAAATGTTAATTGAATATATCACAGATTGATGGTGACAGAGTACCATTGAAAACCAGGGAGCACTGAACAACTGTTTTGTTTTAGTGTGGAACTCCTCAGCAGTGTGCACCCCAGATTCCGCACAAGCGGTTTCAGGCTGATAGCGCGCGCCTAACCCTCTGCACAACTGGTTCGGCGTCTAATGGTAGAATTCTTACTTCCCTCAATCCGTGATATATATTTCGCGACATTCATCCATCATCCAGCAGTTAACTTGAAGCCCTTAGGGCCGAACCTGGGGTGTACACTGCTGTGGAGTTCCACACTAGAACGAAACGGCTGTCCAGTGCTCTCTGGTTCCTAGTGGTACCCTGCCAACATGAATCACTGATATATTCAATCAATTAAATTACTAATCTCCATAAAAATAGCCATCTCAACTAAATCATAATTGTATTGATAACGAATATTTTTTGCATTATAATATATTACTACTTACACAATTATTGAATATCTACTAAGATCTTCACACAACATTCTTTGTTATTTCTTGTAGAATTTTCTATGTATCACATGATTCACAAGATTTAAAAATATTCAGTTATATAGCAAGAGATAGTAGAACAAGCGTGTTTCGATGTAATGTATTCAAAGCATATAAAAAGGTAAATTGAATTAAATATTTCTATAAGTAGTAGATAATGTTACTATTTTTATCAAGTGAAACTTTTATTGTCAAGTTTTTCAAGGTAAATAGTCTAAGTTTGCAGCCTTCTGGATAACATTATCATACTGAAGTATCTACATTTATGGTAATGCAATGAAACTCTAGTGTTCTAAGAATTGAATAATACTAAGCATATCAACCATGTAAATTAATTTATTTACTATTCTAGAAATGAGAAGTTTGTAATGTATAAAGTTAGGATTAAGAAAGTCCTTACATAACATCATTTCTGTTACTAGAAGATTTGATTACCAGACTAAATGGATCTGTGTGAAGTTTTTCTGTAGATCGAAGTAGAAGAAGAATGTGATTATTACTATACCAGTTACATTATAAAGAATTGTTCGACATAGTCGATTGCATTCTGGAGTGAAGAAGCTTTGGGTCGGCCTTTCAACAAATCATGTGTCTGTTGTTTAGTCTGTAGACAGACTAAAACAAGCTAATTAATTTCCAAAAATGCTAGAGAGCACTAAGGAATCCACTTCACATTAATGTAAGATTTACTAATGCATTCTCCATGATTACATCTGAAATTAAAATAGGATATTCTTGATTAGAGTGAAGCAACTACATTATGCTACCTAACTGTTGATGAGTAACTAATTTTAGTCACTTCATAATGTAAATTATCTGCATATTCTTTTTTTGTCCCAAATATTATGGTATGCTGATATAAACTTCATGATGAATCTTACTGAAGGAAACTGCTGTAGCATATTTAGATTACATTTACCGTGTAACTGCGCGAATAAACCCTGTTTCTTTAAAGTTGAGTCCCGTTTCCATACGTCAATCCTTTCATGAAATTCAAGGTTTAGATCAGACATTAAGGAATAATTTTATCATTCAATATCATGTGTTCACCTATTGAAAATAACTTATTGGTGTTGAATAGTATGCTATTTAATAGCTATATACATATGTATATAGCTTTATATACATACATAGCTATAGGCATACTTCATCACTCATAATTCATGGTCTGTATAGCTACTACTAATCCATATTACCGATTATCTTATTATTCCTCCTTCTTTGAACAACGGATGTTAGTTAACAGCCTACTGTTACATTGTACACAAAACAACAGCAATCATACCGACCCTATATTTTATGATTATGTGAAGTATTGTAAGTATAAACTCTGTAACTTTAAGGTTTCATACTCAATATATGAAGTTTTAGATTTGAAAAAAACATATGGTTATGGTTGTAGGTATACGAACCACCGAAGATTTTCAAAATAAATTGAAACGACCATCACATGCTTTCTGATTTCCCAAGGTTCTGCAACAGAAATTAACGATAAAAGTCATGATATGGTTCTTTTCATATCGGTACATGTAGATATTTATAGACACTTGATTGATTGGGAAAGCGTTGAAATTTCGAATAATGAAATAACAAAGAAATCATAGGGAGAGTTATGGAATCACTCAAAATGCATGTTGGAATCGATTCAATTTATTGAGCCAATTAAATGAATAATAAGCAGCTTTACGGAGCTATGAATTAGATCATGAGGGGAAAAAAATCAAAATAACTATGAAAAAAAGACAGGATAATTGCTTACAACAATCAATTTAAGGTTTACAGAACAAGACACTAACAACTTGTGGAGAAATTCGCAAAGTCCGCATTAATTTGAAGTTTATTCCAACTATATCATCAAGAAAACAAATAAAACCACTGTGATTAGACTACCCAACTTCATTACAATAATTCTCATGGGTTATAAATCTTAATCATTACCTTATAGGTTCTTCAGCTTATATCTATCCTTAAGTGTAAACTGGCCATGAATTGAACAATCTTAATGGTTTTCCCTTCACTCTAATTCTAATTTACACATTCATTATTTGAGAAGGACTGTCAGTAGATTCTAGAAATATACTAGTTCAATGATTATACATAAGAAACATTGTAAACATTGAAATCAAAGCACATCACTGATGAGTTTTTAGGAACATTAAGCGAATTGGATGAAGCTAAGTTTTGTTTTGAAGTTGGTTGACATCATAAAAAACATTTTCACTAAAACTGCTGACATATACTCGTCAATCGCATTACTATCAGAAAAAATTAGTAAGCTATGTTTAAATAAATGAGATCAAATGCAGTTTATTAAATACGTGGTTAGTCTCAAGGGTAATACAGCACGTAACACAACCTTCATCGATTACATTAGAGACTATGAACGCATAATCATATTTTGAACAAAGTAAATAAGGAGAAAGTATTGTAACTTATTAGTTTTAAACAGATTAACTTAAATTTTCTTAAAAGGGATTTACTATATAACACGATACGACAATCATACTAGAACTGAACACAAAGACTACAAGAGATTAGAATTTAGTATGTCATACTTATACTGTTTTCTAATAGGACAAAATACCCACCGATGGCATGGATGAAGTTGTGCAAACGTATCACGAATTGACTGAAATATCCCCCGTTAGGAGCTGACTCAGTGGTCTGATAGCAAAGCGTTTGCAGCAGAACCAGATAGTCCTGGGCTCGATCATCGATAGAGTCTTGGGTGCACACTGCTGAAGAACCCCATACTAGTAAAAAAATAGCTGTCTATTGCTTCCAGGTAATCCATGTCTGTTTGATTCAAATCAACTCGTGGTATCAAAATTGGCAGTCAACTCTCTCCTCAACACCCAATTATAACCAAATGCAAAAACTATGTTGAAAAAATGAATAGTTACTCATTTTGCTTCACTAAAGCATAGACTAAAAATGAATCGACATGGTTTGTTAACTCTGATATCAATACATATGGACAACCAAAGATATGAATTCAATTAGGATAACGTCAAAATTCAGAAGCGGGAAACTTATAAATTTACCTGAAAATTTCCTGAAACATTTTAGGCATTAGACTCAACTACATAGATACATTCTATAAACCACAGTGAAGAAGCAGTCAATTATATGATGAGAAGCTATCTATAAAAGACAACCAACTAAAATGCAAGAATAAACGAAGATAACAACTCATGAATATTGTCATCACAACTAAATGATAAAACATTTGCAGAAAAGCTAAAATTCTTATCTCCTTGCACATTAGGGGTCATTAATGTTGTGTAGGACGACATACGAATCTTTGAAACTAAATTACCCATCTCAGAAAACATAACACTATCTCATAAACCTCTTAAATTATCAAAGGTACACTGTTATAACCATGAATTACCCAATCGATTCATCACCAACTGACTTACGATTTATCACGTGAAGGCCATTAGCTCTCAAACTACATATTCCACTACTGTCACAGAAGAAGGTTAGGTCGAAAATGGACAGACTTATATAAGTTGTTGATATGACACATACCATTTATAGGTAATTATTTCTGACCTCAACATATAACACATTAAGAATTTATATGATATACAAAACTAAATTATCAGAATACAGAGAGTGAAAAGTTGATATTGGGAAATTGACTTGTAGACAACACAACGAGATTATTAAGTCAACAGTAAACTTTCATCTGGAAGAATGTTAAAATCAAACAAGTGAACGTATGACAGTATAGATTTATAGACAATATTAGTCGAATCTCACTGAATTTAGAAATCGTTGGATGTCCGCTCAGTGGTCTAGGAGTTAGGCTTTCTCCATAAAACCTGAATATCGTAGACCGGAACCCCCCGTGATTAAGCCTTAGACAGAAAACATCTTCTTAGATTTTGTATTGATTATCTAACCCAGGTCATCTCATGATATCAAATCCAACAACCTCCATAACATCCAAATGAACAGATAATTTTCATTTCAAAGTCTCATACAGGTCATATAGTGAATGTATTGTATTTTGATATGAAATACTGAAGCATATCAGTGAAGATCAATCTATTTAACGTACTTCCTATAGTAACAACATTACATTTGACGACATAGTTATACCACTTTCTTATCATATTTATGTTTTGTATGTACTACTTATAAAAAATATTTTATTTAGAAGAATAGTCAGTATTCCATAAATACATCTGTACTTTAACATGATGTCATTTATAAGTGTGCTATTTACATTTATCGTATGATTTATATTATGATCATATTGACATCATTCATTCATTCATTTATATTTCATTTTCAATAAGTTACAAGCTATGCGAATTGTTAGAACAGTTGGTCAAGCATTTGATGTTTGTCATCGACTTGCTTTACAAAAACAAGAACAACAATTAGAAACAACTGAAGATAATACTACTTCTACTACCAATAATAATAATAATAATAATGAAAATGATGAACCCGATGATAAAATAGAAAAACCTGATAAGAAATCTATTAATACTACTACTAACTCTACTACTAAACAAGAGGAATTGAATAAATCATCAAAGTATAATGGTGATATTGATAAACATAAAACAAATTCAAAACATAAATCAAAACGAGAGAAAACAATGAAACCATCAAAATCAGTTAATTCCAAAAATAATCATCGTTCTACATCACAACTACGTAAAATAGATAATCATAAAGATAAGAATAACAATCATAACACTGATACAAATGATCCTAATGATAATTCTGATGATATTGATAAAATGGATCAAGAAATTGATATCAAGAAATCACATAAACATCGTCAAATAAAAGATCTTTCAGTTAATTTAAATAAAATTGATGATACATTGATTGATATGAAAACTGTAGATTTGATCAGTGAATCTGCTGAGTTGATCGATATGCATCATGATGTAGGTAAATCAATAGGCAGTTGTGTACAAAGTAAAACTGGAAAAACTTATCATAAATCCAAATCAACTACACTTCAGCGTAAATCATCTAGAAAAAGGCATAAATCTAAATTTTCAAGTGCTTCTGATACAGAATCATCACCTTGTGTTCATAGTCATTCAAGAGAACATTCCCAATCATCTAAATCTTCCAGACAAACAGCATCATCAAATTCATCTGATGGTAGTCGTATCCTGTCTGATCATTCAACATCACATGTAAGTTCTGTCAGTTCAGTATGTTCTGGAGAAAAAATACGAATTCATAAGAAAGAAGAACATTATAGACATCATAAAAGACCATCTAGTTCACATAAAAGTACTAAATTAAGGACAAGTATTACTACACGTGACTTAGTATGGATGTTACAAACCGGTGAAGATAGAAACGAGAAAACAGATTTATTTACACAAGAATTAGTATCATTATTTGCTGGAAATACTGCTTCAACCTCGTTATTATTGGAACAAGGAAGACGTATGCATCAAAGCAGATCTTTAGATACAAATGTTGCACGAGACTTACTTAGTGAAAGTAAGTTGAAGAGATTTGTGAATGCATTCATTGAATATATTTAGTGTCACTATCCTTAGATCAATAAGTTAATCAATTACTGGGGCAGCTTTTAAAAAAGGCATGAAATTCGTTTCTCAATGAAATGAAGTCATTTTGTTTTATTAAGTGTTTTAAATCCGGCACATATTCACTGATCAATAGCCGTCCTTAAAAATTAAACTCGATGGAGTACCACTGTAAACTTTGGGATAATGAAGAGTTGTTTCACTCTAGAATGAGACTCCTTAGAGATATACTGTTTTGACCCCACCAATAATTCGAATTCAAGATAATCACATCTCGCGGCAAACGCCAAATCACATCATCACTGTTTTGTCGTTAAGTAGTAGATTTCCTACGTCAATCATTTTTTATTTTGATTGACAATTGTTTATTGCGATTAGTGGTAACTGTATCACTCCAAATAATGACACTGAGTAAACGTTACGCATTATCATAAATTTACTAAGCTGAAAATTTGACCATACTTGGTTGATCTATAGCAATCAAAATGAGAAAATGATATCGTCTTATTCAGCTATGACTGATATTCTTGCTTTACAAGAACGCTAATGAGCTTAAGTAGATTAAGTTCTGTCTTAGAATTTATCGTTAGTCAAACTTAGTGGACACAATTATTTATTATAAAATCATGATATCTATGCAGCAAGATTGGCTGTCTCCTAGACTGCGTGGAATAAGAGATAGACACCTCATAACACATTGGCGTATATTGAATGTATTCAGTTGGTTACTCGAAACATTTTGTGGGTAAATTAAAACTGTTTGTGTGTTCTACAGAAATAGGAAGACACAGTTTGTGTAATTTACTTAAAATTAATAAATAATCATCTTTGTCAAGATAGCTTTCTCCTCATTCTTCCTGCAGTAGGATGAAAAAAGTAAAGGGGAGTTGAAGCAGAATATACCATCAATCTATGAAGTCTTTGACTGTTGATATGAACTGCGTTAGTAGATGTAGACTACTTGATTAGGGTTAGCGTAGCAACCACGATTGGTGGCTAGTGACACTATCACACGTCTCAGAATCAGCCATAGTGGAGCAAGTATACTTATTTTCTATCTTAATCTAAATGTTAAGTTCAATTATTCTTACGCGTATAACTTTTCTTTATCCCTCCCTGTTGTATTCTATTGTCGTGTTAATCTTATAAATTTGATCTTGACGTGCTAACATGGTACGGTAACTCGAATCTATGCCCACGTGTTGCTCATCACTGACTTTGTTTAGCCTATTTGTTGGTACGTTACTCTACCATTTTCACAGTTAAAATTCATTGTTAAATCGAACATACAATATACTTTAGTCTCTCATTCTAATGACAATCGCCTATCAGTTTCGTAGATATCTGTTTGATTTACAGGTTGTACTTGTTGCTTATTGACATCACTCTAGGTGTAACTCCAAACCAAGAAACACCGTTTCAACGATATACAGGACTACTAAACAGCGTACACTCAAGATTCTACTGAGAATTAAACCTAGAATCTTCAAATCTGGTTGTATATATTAAGCATTTAGACCGCTGATTTGCAACATACTGGTATACATCTCAAATTAATAATATAGTACAGCCTTTGTTAAGTAATACAGATAACTGTTGTCTGATTTTGAAAATGAATGGGCTATGCTGACAACAAGCTACATTGATTATTTCGAATAAATCATCTTTCAATGAATTTAACCATGAAAGTAAACATATTCAATGATCACAATTTTTAAAATGTAAAATATACCAGTTAAATATCAGTTCAAAGGAATTGATTTATTTTAAAATAATATTTTCTTAATGATTGTTTTCTTAAAAAATTAAATTCTACAGGTTCTTTACAAAGTTCAAATAATGTATCCAGCACTTTATTGACTGATAGTGTCATGTCAAAAACATTATCAACTGATCAAAAATCAATTGGTACAGGATTAACTGAAGTAGCTGATGTTAATAATCTACATCAATATCAAACAAGTAAACCGTTATTATCAAATCCTACAGTAGATACAAGTTTACATCAAGTAAATTGTTATTTTTTTCTTAATTGAGTGTTGTAGAGACTGATGAAATATGACAGAATATTGGATTCCGGTTCAGTAAACTGACGGTTGAACACTTGTTCCCTAACCCGAAAGTCCTAGACTTGATTCCATTTTAGAGGATGGGTAGTGGATACACATTTACATACTAGGACAAAACAGACGTTCAATGCTTCCTGGTTTTAAAGCGTTATCTAACTCAAGTCAATTAATGATATCAGAATCATTATTTATTTTTTGATATGAAAAATTATTGATATGCTTTGTTCTAACAAATATGACCTACTTTAATTATGCTATTTACCTTCGCTTTCTGAGATCTCTGAGTTTATCAACTGAAGCTGTTACAACCGCTGATAAGATCTCATTTAAAGTAGATGCTAATTAAATAAATGTATAGTAAACATCTACATCAAGCAGGGTTAAGTAAACGTATTATGTAGATATATTTGACTATTAAGAAGAAAATCTTAATAAACATTTAAATACTCTACTTTATAGCCTCGAACAGTAACTGCTGAATAATATGTTGCATACAATTAAAAAATTAACGTCTGGGATTCTTTATCAATTCTCATGAACATAAGTTATCAATGATTGAAACAACATATACGTCCTGTGGTTCGAAGCAGTCATCAGTAATCTATTCTTGGCTGTGTTGGCACTTATTACTAAGACATACAAACATCCTTGCGTAGACTAACACTCAATGTTTTACAGTCTAAGACGATACCACTGAATTATTTTAGCATCGAATAACCTTCAGTAGGGCTGAAAAGTTCCAATGAGTAGTGTTACATTTGTAGTACTTTTCAGCACTAAACAATTTCTGTTAGTTAACCTGTAACATGACTACTACTCTAAATGATTTAAAAATTTTGAGTTTTCTTCCAATTACGTTTATTCCTCTAAAAACAACAATATAATCCTTGGTCACCTACACTGGTGGCCACATTCAAGAATCATCCTTAGAGCTTGATAGGTAAAAAACACAACACTAATAAATTCTCAGTCATAAATAGAACACACATACATAAATACTAAGTAACTCAAGAGGTAATCATCATCTTCATGCTAATCGACTTCCATAATAAAGGGAAATGCTGTATCTTTCAGTTATTTTGACTGTCGCACCTTATAAAAATGAAATTCTAGACCGAGTTCTATAAACCATAAATTAGTAACTTAGAAAAGGAAATTGCCACTAAGAATCCTTTGTCTTTAGTTGTTTCATGTCAAGTATAAACTATAAGCCCAATAACTATAAAAACCAGGAAACATTGATGGGTGATTCCTTCCTAGTATGGAATTCCTCAGTAGTGTGCATCTATGATCTCATCATTAGAAATCAAACCGATCACTTTCAGGCTCCACAACGAATTCTCACAATAGTTTACGTTTCTTAATTTCATTCGACTTACGATATTGTGAGGCGATCATCTATTGCTGAATTTCACATTTCTCTAACTCTTGATATGGTTGAAATCCACTAGAACTATGGTGAAAGCCCCTAAAAGTTAATTGGCAGACAGCCGATGATGAGATTTAGTTTAGCAGTTGTAGAGACTTGTGATTATGTTGTGGACCTCAACCATGTAGTTTGCGGCTACCAACATAGGTCAGTGACTTCATGAACTGATGACATGTTTTGGTTTGACCTAGCTTTCTTTCACATCACCCCTTTGATAGTCATTATCACACGTAATCTAATCTAATGTTGCAAGAAAATAGATTTATGGTATAATCAATTACCAAGACTTAGTTTTCGAAATTAGCATGGTCATAAATCATGTGAATGAATTTACTTATGTAACCTACCGTTACAAGAACTAGTATCTACAGTATTAGGATCAAAGTATATTAACGACGATTGCATAGACAAGCCAAGGACAGCATTTATACATTTGAAAAACATCTGGAACTCGAACCAACTGTCATTCAACATTAAAGTTGCGAATTTCAATACAAATATGAAGACAGTTCTATTGTATACTATATAATAATCAGTAGCTTTGAATGATTGTCATGTTACACTATGAATTAGATAATATCATAGATAGTGACCCCACGATTCTTACTCTATACCCTAAAATCAGCGTATTCCGTTTGATCCCGCATAAAGTAATAATCTTTTTAAGTTTTCACGTACTTTAATTACTGACAAATACCAACATTGATCTGGCAGGATTTTCGGCCAATATGACTTATAGTTTCAACTAATGAACGTAAAAAGTAACAATTAAAACAATTAACCAATACTATCAAGGCAAAGAGATGTGACTGATTTTCATGTAGAAACAAATTAGATTATAACATATGTTATACCTTTATATCATTAATAAACTGTAAATACAAGTAGATAGACGTAAATCGTAATGATCGCATCACACTGTACACCTGCATTGCGAACCTAATCCGAATCAATCCCTAACGTACTTCTAACCCTAAAAGTACTTATCCTAACTATAATCCATAACCCATTCCTATGATCTAATGCATTGGCAGGAAGATTATTCTTCAAACTGCTAAATTAGAAAGGTAAATGAACAACTTTGTTCTCATAGATTTCTTGTTCCAATACTACACCATCACTCAACACTTGCTATTTTTGAACAACCATTTCGTTGTCACAATCACAAACAAGTGTTTTGTGCAATATACCTACATGCTGTGACTACATAAGAAATCCCACAAATCTTTCAGGATTAAAACTATACACTAACCGATCCAGTGAGATAATATCACTTGCAACGAATCCCATTTTTCATTCAACTTTGCACAATGACCTAGAAACCAATTGCTCACCTGTGATTGGTCAAAACTTAAATATATGTTCATTGGAATTATAAGTCATGTTCACCGGGCTGTTTATCGACTACCCTCGGTCTCCTCCCAGACGTGATCATAATATCGTACGTATATATTATAAATTCTCATACTTTTTTTAAAATTGAATTTACCACCAAATAAATCATATTTATTTTACAATTTGAAGCATTGTATCAAACAACTTGTACGTCAAAATTGGGATTTACGTACATGGTTAAATCAAATGTCTGATCGTTTAGAACGTTTAGAATTGTTAACATCAAATAAAATGGAACATGATAATTCAATTAATCAATTGACAGATACAAATAATGTAAATAAATCAATGGATCGAAGTAAATTAATTTCTGCTGGTCCAAGTAAAGTAAGTTTTTTGTAACACTATATCTTGGTAATAGAATGGATTGTGAATTCTCAATAATCTTGATAACAATCTAGTCTGTAGAATAATAATGATGAAATTCTCCAGCAGGAATTGTAGTATTCTTACTAAACATCAAGTAATCCTAATCCTAACACCAAATGTAATGTTCTTGTTAATCAATAGATTCTACTCTCCATGATAGTTATTATGTCATTGATGATTATAGTAAACTGAATTAGTAGTCTTCACTGAAACTCGATAACAGTCATGATCGATTAAAAGAAATAACTGACTTGTGTTAACTAAGGTAATAATAGTAACCATTCCGATACTTTGACAAGCACTCCAGGAATAAGTCGCATTAAAAATGAGATACATAAGGAAATCACTCACCTGGGAGTATATTACCCGGACTTGTAACTGTATTGTGATGAAATATATCACAATTTTGGTAATAACCCTAAATTGCTCTAATTGTCAGTGAGGTAAAATTAAGAGGTCTCCAAGTGTTTTGAAGTATTTTAAAGTGAATCCATGTCGATTATAAATGCAACTTGAAGGGTTAATACAGAAACAGAATCAAACATGCAGACAAGTATTTCATGTATAAGATAAATTTATAGATGTAAGTACTGAATCAACCATATAAAGTGGGCATTCGATAACCAAATGGGGTAGTGTGAAGTGCTTTCTGTCACATGATACTCAAGATCTATATTCAATCCTTAGGGGTCTAGGCTTGTATAATTATGATCTTTGTATGATTACTGTCACAGTTTCTTTTTATGCAATTATCCAAGCCTTCGTTAGCCGACATGTTTCCAACCCTATTTATATACGATTTGAATTCACTCAAACTAGGATTTAGACATTCTCGGTTTAATACATTCGAGCGGCTTAGCAGCATACTGAGTAGCCAAGGAAATAACCGTGCTTTTGTTCATACAGGTGACTGTTTAAAACATTTTACTATGGCCAAGGTTAAGCCACTAAGTTGTGTTGTTACTAGGATAACTTGGCCTTTAGAAAAAAACATAAACTGGTTTTCAACTGTTATATGATAAACCAATCGTAAACTAATATGCATTATGTACAGCATTTTTGACTACATGCCGTTGAGGCATATACTTAGGATTCACAATATCTTATTTAAAACCTCGGATAGCTGTACAACAGTTTTGCCATCGTATAAGGTTCTTTGGTAATGCTCATCTTTGATTCTGCAATGGAACTGAACCAAGAACTTTCAGTTTTCTCAACAACGGCTTACCATCAGTACTAGAGATACGATTTCCATCACACTGGCCTACATTGAACACATGTGAACTTCAGTGGTTATGCCCTCTCACTATAACTCCGGGAATTACCTTGGGAAGTTTGTCACTAGTGAGATGATATTGATTGTAACTGATTGTCGGATAAGGTAAAGCAAACATATCCTAAAGTGACTGAATTATAAATATCAGTTGTTGGGAGCGAAATACCCCCAAGTTAGATTTCTACTGAGTTCTTGAGTGAGAGCTGCTGAAGAGTTTCATACTAGGAAGAAACAACATCCTGGTGACCAGTATTTCTCTAATTCAGACCGATTGATGATATCAAATTAAGAAATTCAATAATTTCTACAACAACTAATTACGATCTCTCAGATTTGTTTAGGTATTATAATGAGGTTAGTCTTGGCCACCATTCTTATAGAAAACAACTATGTATAGAGCCCTTTGTTGTATTTTCTATTCACTTATCCAGTGATTAAATCCCTCACCCCATACGATTTTACAAAATCATTATGGATTATAGAAATCAAATAGAAAAGCAACTATACTTGAAACGTCTAAATTCTGGTGACTTACAGTGATGTTTTAAACACAAACGAAATACAATTAGAATTATTGTAAATTTCAAGTGACAAGTTTACGTTTCACCTAAGTTCTTACAGTTTACACATTGAATGAACAATAGTTGATAGTATTTCTATTATCACTTTTATAATTCTTTTATATGCCTATTATTTTATTTATGTAGTACATTTCAAATAGACGATTACTACCAAATTCAGCATCATTTAGTGTACAGTCAAGTAATAAATCAATAACTGATCAAAATGTTCTATCTTCATTATCATTATCTGGATGGAATAATTCAATTAATCTAAATAATGAAATCAATTATAGACCATTAAACAATTGTAATCCATTTCGAATGCCACGATCTATTTCAGCTTTAACTGGTACTATAAATGAAATGAATACAATTAAACCACAAATTAATATACCTTATTCAGGATATTTATTTAATAAATCAAGTCTTCCAATATCTTCATTGAATGAACCATCTAATTTAATTTCTAAAGAAACTAATAATTTAGAAGATGATGAATTCATACAATTAGCTAACAGAAAAGAAGTAAGTATTCTTATTAAGTGAAAATAGAAACCTCAAAATACCAAAGAAAAAAAACAACAAAAGATTAACAGTTCTTGTTGTTATTCATGTCATTCTAGTATAAGTATTACTTTTTTTGTTTTCAATAGATGAAGTATTTAATTATGCATACTGTCAGTATATAGTAAGTTATTGATGATAACATTCAATAAGACATTTCTCAGTAAAGTATCATTGTGAAGAACAATAGAACTCATCAGATTAGAGCAACTTCTTTCTACTACTATTTTACTTACTTTACTTACGCCTGTTACCCCTCTCGGAGGAGCATAGGCCGCTCACCAGTATTCTCCATTCAACTCTGTCCTGAGCAATCCTTTCCAGCTGTCTCCAGTTACTGTTCATCCTTTTTATGTCTGCTTCCAGTTCTAGACGCAGTGTGTTCTTTGGCCTTCCTCTTTTCCGTTTTCCAACAGGGTTCCAAGTTAGTGCTTGTCTCGTGATACAGTCTGATGATTTCCGCAATGTATGTCCTATCCATTTCCAACGTCGTTTCCTGATTTCCTATTCAGCTGGAAGTTGGTTTGTTCTCTTCCAAAGTAGGCTAAAAAAACGCTAACCAGAATAAACAAACTTACTACTATTAATGCTTACATAATAACATCATTTCAGTACTGTCTCTTAAAAAAAATTAGTGTATTGTCTCCTTGAGTTACTGTGTCTTACTTGTGCAACAGATATAATTACATTTTTAAAGATATGTATTTTCTGGTTGTTAATTTACATATTTACAAATATGTTTGAGAATAAATGTTTGTATTCGTCACAGATTGATGTTCGCTGGGTACCATTAGAAACTAAGGAGCACTAAACAGATGTTTTGTTTTAGTTTGGGATTCTTCTGTGGTTTACACCCTTCATTTCACTAAGGAATCGAACCCAGAGCCTTTAGATTATCAGTCGAAAGACATGGTGCTCACTGTTGAGGAATCACATACTGGGATGAAATAGTTACTCACTGAATTAATGCCCTATTCTAGTTGAGTATTTCCTTTACAATCATATCATTTTGAGCATTACAATTATACACACTTCAAAAGTAAATGAATTTATTATTTATCGGATGCATATTTCCAGAATGTTTACTAGATCGAATAAACCATTCACTTACTGACATAGTCTTTGAACCTATTAGTATTTTGCTTTGAACATAGATGAGCTGACTTAATTGCCAAAATCTACTAGTATACAACATGTAATCTATAATATTTATATCTTAGTTTATAGCTCACTAATTATCAAGCATCGCATCAGATAGTTAATAACACTTAATTAAAAACAGTCGCTCTGTACTTTTGAAATGATGGTCTAGTGAAAGCTAGTTACTCAGTAACTTAAGGGGATTGGTTGTCTTTTAAAAACGCTAGTCGAAATAGGTTTCATTCTACTTTACTTTGCTCAGTAATCCGCATTTGCAATCTCTGGACGTGAGAATTTTACTGTATATCACCTAAATCAACTGTATAAGCCACTTACTACTGAGTCATACTGCGAATGGCTTTCTGTAGGATGAAACCTAAGGTCCACAGTCACCTACCGATTATTTCCTCCCCTCCATAACACCACCAAGTAATATTAACAACATAGCGCACGCAATATTTACTTACTTAGACTAGGCTATCGTATCATAATTTTATCATGAGTATTTGCTAAACTAATTAACAAAACTACAGAAACATTATACTGGTCACGTCATATTTATCGGTCAACTTGAAAAATGAGTCAATATTTCTACCAGGTACTACACTTCGTTGAATAAACCATATTTAGTTTCATTATCCATTCACTTTTAGATAGTGTGTTCCATACATTCTATTTGTCAATTATGCAAAGTTTTGAATTTAACTTTTACCAGGTGTCTAATATACAAGATAAATTCAAAACATTGCAACATTCATGGTCTATGAAAGGAGGCAGTAATCTTACTGTTGAAGATCAAATGCTTTGTGGAACCGGTATACCACGTTCAATTAGTGCAATAAATAGTCCATTAGAAGCTATGGCTACTGAAACAATTGATTTGGGTAGTCAACTATCAAATCAGACATGTTCTGAAAATAACTGTATTCACTCAGTAACCACAACTTCAAGCTGTTCACAAATATACAAGCAAAGTTCTGAACATCAAACTAAAATAAATAATTTAAATTCAAATGAAAGAAACGGTACTTTACCGTTACTAAAATTATTACCACAACCTCCAAAACGTATAAACACTGTGACATCACAAATAGACAAAAAAATGAATAATCATGAAGAAATCTCACTCCAATCAACCTTAGAAAGCAGTGAATTCGCCTGATCATAATGCAACCAGTGAACTTACTAAACTTAAAAATACAAAACAAAATGAATTAGGCAATTCTGAAGAAACTAGGACAAATTTACCAACTGATTCGAGGTGAGAAAAAGTAAGCATCTATTCATCTGTTTACCTCCATTTTCATTAAGACAGAGAGATAGATAGATATTAAGTGAGTGAATGATTGACTGACTTAAACTATTTTAAATCATCACCAAAATCACTTCAATCAATCACTAAGATGCTTCGATTCACTAGTTCTTATCCTAACACTGTAACAATAAAATAACTAATTAGAATCTCGTTCAACAGTTCAGGGACTTCTCTTCGACAATGGATATAATATAGTTCATATATATATATATATATATATATATATATATATATATATATACTGATACAGCTGTCAATTGTTCTTTACATTCGGTAGAGCCTTTCTGAAGTACCTTAGATCCATCAAGGTCACTTTCACTGTACTTTTTCAGGATTAGTGTACATTGATCACAGATCTATTTTCAAGCTTTCCTAGATCTTCGGAAGATTTAGGAACATATTTGGAATATAGTTTGTGTTACTTCACCCTAACATTTAGCTGTCTAGATGTTTCTCTCACGTAACACGTTCATAAACTTGATTGTAAATCAATTTATTATTTTATTGAACGGTACCATTCATTATGTTATACTATTAAAGATATCATTAATGAAGCATAAAGTAATGACTTTTCCGTGTAAATAATGCTGACACCAAGGATGAACTTTAGATTATAAACTAATGTGAACTGACAAAAACTAGAAAAGTCTACTCAGTGATTTGTAGGTAACTAGGTAGTGATAAGTTCTGATAATGTCACAGATGTTTACTTCTCAAGAATTAAAAATAACCGAAGAAACATTTTTCCACAACCTTCCAATTTACATGAATTGTCTACATAACATCACTTGTCAACTGTAAACTACTTGTAGACATTACAAGCTATTTCATATATATGAATGATATATTTTCTTGAATATTATTTACTTAACTATTAAAAGTAACTTTTATTTGATCAATTACAGTCCCGATATACTACTGAAATCATTAATAAAAATGAATAGTGATAATCAACTTGATGCTGAGAAACAAACATTTAATCAATGTAAATATCAACATATTACTGAATTAGATCTATTTGAATCAATTACAAAATCATTTACATCAGATGAAAAATATTTTTCATCAACAGATGATGAATATTGTACATCAACAAAATTAAATAAAACATTATTGAAAAAATCTAATTCATTACGTATTCCTAATCTTTATTCATTACCAATTAAAAGTATTACATTAACAACAAGTAAAGATAAATTATTAATGTATTTTAAACGTAATTTTAAGCGTACAAAATGAATTATTCAATGTTCAATGTATTCAAATTGATCAATTACTATTGAATAAAAATCATTTTACTTTTTCTTCTTTTTTTTTAAAAAAAGACAAACAACTGATATTCTCTTTGTTTTTCTATTTTTTCTAAAAAAATTTGTAATCCACTTTTGTTTTTATATATTGATGAAGTCATCAAAGAAATGATTTGCATCATTGAAACATTGAATGTATACATTTCAATATATATTTATTTGTAATTAATAAGTATTACATAACATTCTTCTAATTGTTTTTCATATATGTTCATAGTGCATTGTTCTCCATTTCATTTTATAACAATCTTTTAATTTACTTTTATTTTATCATCTCATATTGACAGTTTTCTTGTTTATCAGCATAATGAACTAACCTGTGAAAAAAAGGGGTAGATTGGTTTCTGTACTTTTCTTTGGTGTTTATTTGTAAACAGAATAACATTCTTTTTTTTCTTGTGTGTGAAGAGGTGGGAGAGTGAGTTAGGGTGGAAGAGGGGAGTTACTTTTTTTTACAAGTGTAAATATATTCAAATTATGTTAAATAAAATATACTTGGAGAGTACTTTATTCCCGAAATGAAACATTTTGTCTTTCTATCATTTTGTTTAATTAATTTTTGAAAGGAAAGTTATTTGAATGCATTGAAAGTTAGTAAACTGTTATGATAAGTATCATCAGATATTATTATTCAGCAATGTGTATTATATTGAGTAAATATGCTTGGCTTGTTAGAACCACAGTTATAGTCTTTCATGAACCAAATGTTTAAATAATGTTCAATATTGGTCTGACTCTTGGATAAAATATACCCGTATGATTCATTAACTATTTTTAATCAACGCCTGAGTAATTGACATTGTTTCACGAGTAATATAAAAAGTAGAAGATAAAAAGTATGAACTTGCATCTTCCCGTTGATAAAAAATCAACGGAAAGATGCAAGTTCATTCTAATTACAAATGCACCTGTTGCACAAGCGTGGTTGTTTGGATTCAGTAGTCTAGTGGTAAATGCAGTGGCATTTAGCACGAAATAGACTGAGTTCGAATCCCCGTGCAAAACATCAACATTAAGATGCGGGTACATCCAGCAAAAGAGTCTCAAATAGGAAAAAACAAGCGTCCTGGATTCCGCTTGCCAGTCAAAATCCAACTTAGAAAGCAGAAGATAAGTTGATACAAGACCAAATGACCAAATCCAAAAGTCTGGATAAAAGAAGTTCAACAGTTTAACTACACTTGATTTCGTGATAAATAGTCTACAACTAATAAAAAAAAATCGATATTGCGTCTTCTTAACGGGAGGAGGGGGGAATTATTAGCGGCAGAAACTAAATTTGTTTTGAAGATAGTGAAATCTTGGATATATACACTATTTAATTTGTAGATACTCTGAATCTAGCAAAAAAGAATAATACTGGTTCATGTGTCAGTCAATCAATGCCTGTTACCCCATGTGGTGCATAGGCCGCCGACCAGCATTCTCCAACCAAGTTTGTCCTGTGCTGGGTTTTCCTTTCCAGCTCCTCCCAAGTGCTCTTAGTTCTTTTCATGTCTGTCTCCAATTCCCGACGCAATGTGTTCTTGGGTTCTTCTCGTTTCCTTTAGCCTTCAGGATTCTAAGTTAGTGCCAGTCTTGTGACATAGTTTGACGATTTCCTCAATGTATATCCTATCCACCTCCAGCGTCTTTTTCTGATTTCTTCCTAGAATGGATATTGGTTGTTCTCTGCCATAGAAGGTTGTTTTTGATGGTATCTGGCCAACGGATACAAAGTATTTTACGCAGACAGTTGTTCGTAAATACTTATGTCTTTTGGATGATTTTTTTCGTTGTACCCAATGCAAGTTTCAACTCCATACTACAGAACTGTCATCACTTTTGTATTTAAAATCTTGATTTTAGTGTTGACTGACAGTTGGTTTGAGTTCCAGATGTTTTTAAGTTGTAGAATTGCTGCCCTTGCCTTGTCAATTCGCGCCTTACTATCTGCATCAGGTCCTCCTTGTTTATCGATGACGCTGACACTCAAGTATGTATATAAAAGATTTAACATTTTCCAGAATATTCCCTCAAGTCAAGTGTATTTGGATTAGTGTTTGTTGCTTTTTATCAAAGGATCTTGCTTTTCCCTTTGTGTATGTTGAGGCCTACTGTTGGCTGCTTAGGGTGCTGCTACCTTTCGAGTCTTCATCTGGATTTGTTGTTGTGTGGGGGGTATGAGAGCTAGGTCATCTGCAAAGTCCAAGTTATATAGTTGCATCGATGTTGTCCACTGTATTCCGAGATTACCTTGAGATGTCGCAGTCTTCTTGATCTAGTCAACCACCAGCATGAAGATAGTGATAAGGTCGAGAGTAAGCAGCCTTGTTTGGCGCCGGTCTTCACTTCGAATGAATCTGTGAGCTGACATTTATGTACGATTTTACAATGTAGTCCGTCTTAATAATTCCGTATGATGTTGGCTATCTTTTCGGGTACGCCATAATGTCGTAGAAGGCTTCATAATATTCTCCTATCCACGCTGTCGAATAGTTTTATTGTAGTCGAAGGAATTGATGTAAAGTGGTGAATTCCATTAGACTGATTGTTTAACAATAAACCGTAGAGTAGTGATTTGGTCGATACACGACAGGTCTTTAAGGAATCCGGGCTGTTGATCTTCGTATCTTGATTAATCATCCTTATTTTTAGTCTGCTGTCACTTGTTTCTTCTTCCAAATCTTCCTGAAAAAGATGTGGAGTATCTTAGCAGTCGCTTTCATATCTGTCTTCAGTGCCCCACTCAGTCGGTATGTTGTCTGGTCCTGGTGACTTGTCACTCTTGATTTGTCAGATGGCTATTTAGATTTCTTCGATTGTTGGTGGATCGGTGTTTATGGGGAGATCCGTGGCCGCTGTCCTGATGACTGGTGAGTTCAGTGGGACTAGTCTATTTAAGTGCTGTTTGAAGTGTTCTATCCACCTGTCTCGTTGTTCATGTTTCTCAGTGATTGGTTTGCCAGCCTTGTTATTGATTGGACGTTCTGGTTTGCTGATTTTCCCAGTTAACTTCTTCGTTGCATCGTATAAGTGCCTCATGTTTTCTTCTCTTCCAACTTTTTTCGCTATCACTGCTAGGTTCTCAACGTATTACCATTTATCTGACCTGATGCTTCTTTTCACCTTCTTGATGACTTCTCTGTATTTAACCTGTACCTTAGCTTTCTATGATCTTGTTCAAATGTTATTAATTGCTAACTCTATGACCCTCCTTTCTTAGATATTGTCCAGAGTACGAACATAAATTCATTCTTTATAATGTTGTTTCTTGTGACCCTAAACCTCCTGACATGTTGGAGTTGATGTTTTTTGATTTCATTCCAGTTGTCCTCCATATAAGCTCTAGATTCTTCTAGTAAATCCTAAAATGCTTGGAACTTGTTGTTTAGAGTTATTTTATATTCATTGCGTTTGTTAGTATTGCGCAGAAGGGCTGTGTTAAACTTTTGTAACACTGCTGCTTTAGATGTGCAGTGCTTCTTCAGCTAACGTTTCATTTGATCAATCACAAGATGGCAATCTGGAGCTATTTCAGCTTCTTTCCTTGATCTCACCTCTTCCATAGTCCTTCTAAACTTTTTATTGATGCAGATGTGGTCGATTTGGTTCTCTGTAATGTAGTCCGGTGAAACCCATATAGCTTTGTGTATGCGCTTGTTGGAGAATACCGTGCCTTCTGTAATCATTTCGTCGAAGGCACATAGGTTTGCAAACCTCTCACCATTTTCGTTCCTTTCTAAAAGTCCATGTTGTCCCGTGATGTCTTTATATCTGATGTTGTCCATTCCAACATTGGCGTTGAAGTCTCCCATCATAATCGTCAGGTCCTTGGCTGAGCATTTATCAATGGTTGATTTTAACCTCGCATAGAGCTGGTGTTTGTCGTCGTGGCTGTCGTTGGTGGGTGCATAGCACTGGATGACATTCATTGTAGTCCCTTCCTTCTTCGTCATGAGGAATGGTATGAAAATCCTGGGACCTTGAGGTTTCCATCGTATAAGGGCCTTTCATGCTTCTTGGGACAACATTAGTGCTAATCCCTGTGTATATGAGGCATTTTCTTCTCTGTGACCGGAGTATGAAAGCACTTTTCCTGAAGATGATCTTTGCCGTCTATCTTGTAACCAATGAGTTTCGCTTATTCCAAGTATCTTTAGGTTGTATGTTCTCATTTCTTCAGCTATGTGCATGCTTTCTTCTGTGTCTTACATCTTGAGAACATTCCATGTACCCATATTAATGGCTGGTTTGGTTGTCGAAAGGAGCATCGGCCTCGTTGCTTCTTAAGAAACTTGGCTCTAATTACGAGGCATCATGACTCTTCTAAATAAAGACCCTCCAACTCTCAGAGTATAGTTAAAGTGGTTATAAAGGTTTTTACTGGTTAGGTATTTTTAGCAAGGTTACTGTTTCACGGGATGGGATTGCTAACCTCATGCCCAACATCTCATCTTTATCCGGGCTTGGGACATGCAGCTTCCCTAGAGGAGCTTCATGATTAGTTTGGTTCGTGAGTATTTTATATAATATCTTCATACAGTGTGAATTTCGTAACAGTGACTGTCTATCAAAACTCATTTTAAAGCCGAAACATTCTTATCATGCCTGTAAACTGGCACACACTTATGTACAAAATGTTACTTGAGAATAAAGCCATTATTATTATTATTATTATTATCAGATTTCCAATAACAAATAGAGAAGAAGAATGTAATCGTTGGAATGATGCGATATGACCGAACAGAAAGAGTTAGAGGAATGTGAACCTACGTAGGTTGATTATCACGATAAGAAGCTTCTTACATCAAGTTGTGATATGAAACGGCCACATTGCTTGACTAAGTTCTTTTACAAGCAGTACCAGCCTGAAGTCGAATGTTAACATAGTTTTTTGCCTCGTAGTGATATTTGTCATTACATGTTTACAGAAATTTACTGAAACGCTTGAAACAAAACTATGTTTTATAAAATATATATTACTTTGACAAAAAACTACTAAGTAACTCTATTGTAGATTATGGAATAAGTCATCAGGTTGATTCAGCAATATGCTTGCTTACTTTCAGCTGTATTTCTGTGACAATTAATGACAGCGAGTCAATATAGAACTGATTGGCTTTGGAGAAATATCCATTAAATAAAAATCATCAGTTAATAGCAAGCATATTTTAAAGTAAAATTGAACATCTTTGACTATTTATTTAGTGTTATCTTAGGTTTGAAACTGTAATAACGGGATAAATTGAGTGTGACTTAAAATGAAAATATGAATACAAAATCATACACACAAAATCATACGCACAAAATCACGCACATACACTAATGATCAGATGCAAAGAAATTTAGAAGCTATTACGCCAGAAAGTATAAAACTATATTTAGAACCAATTGAATTCAGCAGTCAATGTTCGATGAAGCATCCCGGCATTTAGAAGGAAGTGTTTACAAGGAAAGTAGTTAATTAACAACTTAAACATACATGCCAAAGACAGTAAACATTGCTATGTTCATGAAGGCTATTCAGGGCCTATAAAACTTATTGAAGTGCTTACTCTAAACGTTTCACATAACTGTTCAGTTTTTTAGTGAATAAATTTGAAAAGGCTTATTAAGAAAATGTCACACAGTTTATATTTTGAACTAGCAAATGTTTCAAACTTTACGGCGTTTATAACTCAGTTAACTCTATTACCCATTTGAATTATGCGCAGTTGTAAAAAATAACCATTTTATACAAAGTATTCAACACTTAGAATAGTCTGTTAGTAGATAATGCTAAACAAATGACATTTATACGGTTTTGTCATAGAAAGCTATGATTATATCTATGTATGATTAAAAGAATAATATTTCACTGGAGAATACAAAAGACATGTCTTGCTAAGATTTTGTGGTCAGAATAAACATACTTTAGAAATCTTCATCTAAAAGGTGGAGACACCATATTCTGTCATGTCGTGATGGTTGACTAACTAATGATACTGCCTTGGAAAAAACCTATAAAGTAACTGACAACATTTAAAATAATCAATAGATGCCAGTACGTATCTTGAAACAACTAGTTCCAGGCTTGATAGAATAAAAACAAATGATATCACTGAAGCGGCAAATAATCCTCAAAATAAATAGTTGCAAAGAATCTCGACAACGATACTGAAAATGTTTGTTTTAACTGACACGACAAGTTGAAGGTGCGCCGTCACACACAACCACCAGATAACGACACAAACCACCAAGGATAGCATCTGTCTCTAGCTCGCCAGCCTAGACGTTGTTATCCCACTGAAGCTCGGTTTATGATCAAATATAATTTCTCTTCCGTTCTTTATTGTCTTTTGATTTCTTCTTATTGGTAAGAGTGATTCCAATCGCTAGAAGTTACTCTGGTTGTACGACAAACGTAACTTGGTTATATACCGCGCTGCACCTTATTACAGTCGACCAGGTAGAAGTGTATGTCTCAAGCGTACCATAATGTGAATACATGACCAGGCAGTTGAATACCAGATAATTGCATCCTAAGATGTATTGGAAGATGACTAAATAGTCTTACGTTATATAATAAGGAAAATGTACTTAAAATCAATGGAGTTGATTATGTATGATCACTGGTGTCAATGAAGATAGAACGTTGGTACTATTAAACGTTGTGTAGACAGATTAAATTCCGTTAACGGCTGATATTAGTTCTAGAATTAACTGAGCGGATAGTCTGTGTTGATTTTGGGAGTCGATATCGTCTAGAAGCAAACCTCATATATTGTGTATATAATTTAACTTATTACTTTAGACTTTGCATGATCCTGTTGTTAGTGGTAAAATTATAAATTATATCTTAACGGCGTGTCTTTTATTCCAGTCCGCTAATTGGGAATAATACGGCTACCTGAAAGCTGATTTTATTAGTAGTATTGACTGTCACTACTGTCTGAAGACGTTTGGTAATAAGTTGAGACTTTGCTATAAGGGTTTTCAGTCTTTTTACAAGCAAATCCCTAGACTTTGAAAAAACACTAGCCGGTATGCATAAATTCTAATCTAATACTAAGCACCATATGATGAGCGCTATCAAAAGTCGTGGGGGAATCCAGAACTATGTGGATATGAAGCATTGTTAAAGTACTTCGATCTGAACTACCGGGACAACTACTCAATAAAGTTATATTAGAAGCCCTTTACGATCATAAATCTTGCCCTAGTATGCTCTTCGGTTTGTCTTCCCCTCAAAAATCTGTACAGGCGTCTACGCTTCATTAAGCAATTCAAACCCTTTTTTAATGCACCAATAATACTTTCAAAATACCTTGAGGGGCTGTTACCAGCAGTACTCTATTTACAGGCAGGTAGTCAAAATAACAAGCAATCACACTCACAAGATGGCTTTTCAGAAATACAATTAACTGAACACAAGTCTGTACGTAATATCCGTTTGGCTTGCCTATGCTAAATAGCAAAGTCATAGGCACATAGTTCTAAGTTTTATATTTGGACTTTAGTAGTGACCAACTTCAGCGGTAAAAAAAATTAATTGCATTGTAGTCAGATAAGATATGGGATTTCATACCAAATATTTACTTATGTAGGAAAACGGTCGGTGACAGGCAACCAAGTGAGTTGCAGGTTTACGATACGAACCCATGAAATTAGACTCAGGACACTCTTATTTTCCCCATTAAGGTATAGGAAGACTAAGAAATGACTTGATAACTGTCCACAACATCGCCAGCATTTTGGGTCACTTAACAAATCTAATCGGTCTTTTTCAGCTGTTCTCAGTACAGTAAACCCCCTCTACCTCAGAGGGCAACAGTATAGGTAAGGTCATGTTTTCTTGACACTCAGAATCTATCAGGATTGAGATGTGCTTCTAGCGAATGTATCCTAAGTCCTGACAACGCAATGTTTTTCATGAGGTTAGACATCCATGTGATGCTTCGTGAACTATCATCACCAGCCTGGAAAGGCAACTAACGTAGGTAATTATCCGGACCAGCTTCTATGTCATTTAACTCACTTTCCCATTACTTTCCACTATTTGTCTCTTCCTATTCCAACCTCTCTTCTTACTCCTCCTTGCTCGTCTTTTTCCTCACTAAGCGTTCTATCCTCTTTTATTTTTCTACGTCTTCTCCCACTATTTTTGCCTTTTTACTGTTCATCCTACATTTCTGCCGACATCCTAACTGCCTAAAAATCGTATGAATCTTGACTAAATGGCATATACTATCGACAAAAAAATCAAATTCGCGAAAAATAATAACTAATATTAATGGCAGTAAAATTAGCTGTGCACTTTTTTAGCAGAGACTTCAGGAAACAAATTAAAAATAATTTAGTAACTTGTTCTAGTACTGGCTGGAAGGCAGATATCTCCAATAGGTCAGTCCCAAAGATCAGGAACCAAATCAGTAATATCAAGACGAGAGCTTCAAACAATCCCAAAGCTTATATCAGCTCGTAACAACAGTACTAAATACTGAATTTAAAATATATTTAAAAGATTTTACAATAAATAATTATTAACATGCTTTTACTAAATTTGTATTGGACTAGTGCAGTTGTGCACTTAGTCTACGGTCATGAAACACTGTCAAATAAACCCATAACCTGACCCGAAAATGAAAACGTCAGTATAAAGAAATCAACTGGCTTGTGTTACTCGTCACTAAGACATTGGATATCGGTAATGTGTTATGCCAACGATTACCTCGCAAACTTTTAAAATGACTGAAACTATGCGTTGTAAAGTTTTCATAGCAAATGTTAATAGATATGATGAGCAATACATTGCAAAGGTAAAGAAAAATTTATTAACCATATTCTTAAGTTTTTGTCAGCAATCTGTCGTCGGAAAAGCTTCAAAAGCAGAAGATGAAGAGGCTGTCGAAGAAGAAAACGATAAGTCTCCAAAAGATACAAAGAACCCACAAACATACTCGATTTACGGTACAGTGGATGAATCGAGTAATGATCTTCCTGGATTTGTGAATATCATTCAGATGGTACAGAGTGCTTTTCACAGTTCTTATGATTTGATTCTCAATGCTAATAAGCCTTCTTCTCTTGTAAAATACTGATAGTTTAAAATTGCAGGACTTTAAACATGTCTTTTTTGACCTTTTTATCGTATAAAGTGAATGTAACAGTGAACCCAACTCTTATCTAGTCATTGTGTCATCGTTAAACACTTTTCAGAACCATGAATTTACATGTAGTGGAATCAGAATTTGTAAAATAATGCATAAATGGTTTACTAAATCAAAGTACTAGCTCAAAAAACCTTAAAAAATCTTGTTTGGAGGTAAAAATATCCCTTTAAGGGGTTAAGAATTAATATTATGGGGGAAATTTATGTAAAAGTTCAACGTATATGATTTACAGCAACAATGAATGCAAGTTTATAAACTTAATTCTAGATATTTGTTGTAGTTGACGCTTTGTTGCTCCTTAATAGCAGCCAAATGAGTTGTTATCCATATCTTATATTCTTCACAAATATATAACGCATTCCAGTGAACTATTTATGCTTCTAATATAATTCACCAAACTTTATATTTGTTTAGGGCATGACTTTCAAACTTTAAATACCTTTTGAGTGCTATAAAACAAATGGGATTTTGTGATATACTCAAATATAATAACCTAACTTATGAAATATTCGTGCATAGCGACGAACCCTGCATTATTGTTCTTTTATCTCTGAAAAAATGTTTATAGTGCCATGGTTTATTTATACAAGAGTTATTTGTCCATTCATTTGAATCGAACAATAATGAACAACAGTTGCAAATTTTTATCGGCTCTTAAAACTAAGGAATATAAGGACTGAAACCATATGAGTATTGAGGGTCTTATTGTCAAGTCTAAGTTAATATTAGGGAATATTTTTCTGTAAAAACATAGATTGGGCGACTACTCATAGAAAGAAGAGGTTGAATTTGGAAAAAGTCGGCTCTGATAACAAAAGCATCTGCTGATAAAAGTTTGACAAAAAGTTATATGGCTGTAGTTTATTTGAGCTTCATCCTGGGCCAACCTACATCATTGACATCAATCGAGTTTGTTCTTCAGGCTCCTTAGAGAATGATACTCTGGGACAAAAAATCCAATTGCTCATGGTCTTAATAATTGTCAAAGGCCAGATGCAATCTTCCGAAGGCAATCAATTCATACCTATTCCTATATTTTTTAAAAAAATTTGACTAAAACTTTCCTGACTTATGTACAGTTTATGACATTGTTTGGACTTTGCAAAAATTGAGGTCAAATACTTTACTTAATAAACTAATTCAGTACAGTAAAACATAATATTTATTTCATATTACATATTTTTACCATTTTTTACGATTTACTTAAGTTACGTGAACCGTAGGAACACTAAACTGCTATGTTTTCATTGTAACTTATTTTAACAGGATGAAAAACGGCAGGATTACATTGAAAAAATTATGGAATGTGATTACATTATTTACAACATTAAAGACGATCACGCAGTTATTGACGATGCTCTGTGGATATTAGATCAACTGCATAATAATTTGGAATCCTTTAAAACTCAGAAAATATTCATTCTTATCTCTTCCGTATTAACATGGTCAAAAAGTTCGTTGCCAGATCCAGTATGCAACTATTTTTTATGAAACAATTTAGTGCACAGAACGATCCAGAAATGCCTTTTACTGATGATGATTACTTAAGAAGAAAAGCACATTCAAACTTCAAAGAGCATATATTAGCCGAAAAGTCAGTCGTACAACAAGGAAAAACAGTAGATTACAAAATATATACAATTCTAACTTGTTTTCTGGTATTTCAGAACTAAATTAAAGCTACTTACTTACGTCGTCGCATGTGGTTTAACATATGGTGAGAAAGAAAACGTATTTCACCATTTCTTTAAGGTAAATTATACAGTTATTGCCTTACGATTTTAATTAAACGGTCTAGGTAGATTGTTTTTTGCTTAATAATAAACTTATAATACAAAATAACTGATCAACGAGTAGAGATTAGTATTATGTTTGTCTTATCAGGTTTCCTTATAACCACTAATCTGAGTGATTCAATATTGTGTACATTTTGTTGTTGTTGTTAAGTGACTGATCAGCAGAGTTTCTTGATAAAGCTTAGCGTAGGTCTCCTAAACAAAGAATAAATACCACCAACATTGCGTTAAATTGATTACATTTACTCGTTTTATTAGGAAACGACTAAGATAAAGTAGTGAAACGTCAAACACAGTTTTCTACTTAATGAGACATGTAAATGTGTGATTTTTCTAGTATCATAATCTGCCTAATGCTCACTTATTTTAAAGTGACTAATTACTTCAGTGTTGCTTTTTTATATACGTCTCTTAAAGGCAGCATGGAATAATGAACAATTTCTTCAAGTGCCAGGAGATGGACATAATATTGTGCCCACAATACATTTACGTGATCTAACTAGGTAATTATTTTATTTGATAATGTTAATATTCATACACTGTTGTATTACTTAAAAACTTTTCGTCGAATATTATGTTTTTTTCCTAATCAATTATAAAAATTAACCTTCTTTGATGAAATCTCTGTTTCCTGGAATATGTCTCTATAGCATACTACAGTCGGTCATGGAAATGCGACCGGTAAAACATTATATTCTGGCAAAAGATGATTCTCAAAATACACTACGTGAGATAGTTAAAGTAAGTGCATTTCTAATCTATATTCTATAATCAGAATAAAATATTGATTTTTAATTAATTCTATAAATGCATGTAGGCCTCCTTTATTTCCCCATTGTTGATGACAAGAGATGTAGCTGACCCATCACTATTCTTATATTCGCATCCTAAGCATATTTTTTGATATAGCATGCTTCACAGGTCCTCATCGAAAAGTAGTCTTGGTTGGCAATTAAGATTCAGATCTTACATGACCATTAACTGTAGATGTAGACAAATTCAGGTGACCGGTTACGAATAAGGTTATAAGCTTGTACTGGGTTCCACTGTCAGTCACAATTCAGTGTTACTAGACATTAATAATTTTATTGTTACAAGATTTTAGTGTGTTTGCAGATAGAGAGAAGCTTATATTTTACTTTTTTTAACTATCGCTTATTATTTCCTACAGTAAAAGTTTGGTGTTTTGTTAAATTGCCTTTGTTAATTACAGTAGTTATAAATTTATTCATAGTTGGAATGAGCAAAACAATTGGCTGAGCTTCACTAACATCCATTTTACTTTTATATTTTTCTCAGGCTATTTCTTCAAGTTTGACAACTGGTCAAATAAAGTCTATATCTAAAGAAGAAAGTTTATTTCTGTCGAGATATAACAGTGGGTTTCGTCATTTTGTATTAAAAAATAACTTAATCAATTATTAATTCCAATTCATCATCACTGAACATTTAGATGTTAAAAAATGAGTTAACCAAACCAATTGTGTTATCTCTAGCTTTTTTGGTCATTTGTCTGCTCATTTGGTGAGCAAATACTGTTACTTTAGAGTGACCTCCATTAAAAACTAAATTGTAAGACATAACACGTAGCCTTGTTTTATACCCACTATGATGGACTGTACAACAAGAAATTTTCATAGCAGGGAGTTTTCGATAAGTCCAGTCGCTTGAGATGAATTTTTTTAATAAAAATATTAAGCTTTAGTCTACGGGACTTTTACATTAGGTTGAAATGGTCGGAATTTCTGGAATTAGTGGCACTACAATTATTGTACGCAGTTACAGGCTAGTTACTTCATGAATTCATTAGCTAAACTACATTATGTTTTCAGCACATTTAATATACAATTTAAGGTCTATAAGTGAAGTTTGTGACACTCCTCTACATAAGCTGATCTTGTCATCAATCGGTCTAACTACACATCTCACTGACACTAATACTCGTCTAAAATTATTGAAGTTTGATTTTTTTTAACTCGTTTACTGAATGCTGATTCATGTACCTGGCTTGAAGTCACATTCTTATTATGAGAATCAGGGATAGTATACAGTTGCTTGAACTAAAATAGATGGAAAGAGGTCCTGAGATAAGTTGTTTAAAGAGGAATTCCTCAAACTTTGACCTACAGCTCTACAAACAGAAATAACGTTTTCTTCCCTTTTTCTGTAAAGAACACAAACTGACTGAAGTTTTTGTCAACTCTAATAGTCATTCACTTATTTTTATTTAATCGTCAGTTAACCTAGTTATTTTGTCAAGGGAGTCTATTATATCCATAGATCTTTTCTCTTCATAAGTTTGTTACTGAAAAGGATATCGTTTTATGAGTTTGATGTCACAATAACTACTAATACTACTGCAATCTTTAGTATATTTTATTGCAAATTTCAACCAATGAATGACCATTATGCACACAAATCTTAGACTTAGGCTGTTTCCCTGACTGTCTTCTGCGCTTATTTAGAAATATTAGTTAGCTTTTTTTTCAATTGATTAATATTAACTTATTCATGATTATTGCCTTAGTCTTCTGGATATTACTATATTGGAGTTAGCAACTTTCTTTCACTTACAGTCACAAGTTAAGTGATTCGATGTAGCCAACAATAAGCTTTTGTTGACCTAAGTTTCTAGCTAGCTAGTGCTAATCGGTCAAACATGACTCCACTCTTGAGAAAACTGATCATTCACACGGAATTTAAATCCGAATTACTATGATTCACAGTTTTTAGATCATGTCCTGAGCGATTTGAACCACGACTGATCTCATGTAAGATTTAGGTATAACATGACTAATGATGCACTGGATTCAAATTACCAGTACCATTAAATTTTTAAACACAGCACTAATTAGTCTGTTTTAGTCCTACAATACTTGACGATTGTTTAAATTCTAGTAATTAACCAAAATCAAATGTAATGTTTCAGGTTCAGCTTATAAGAGTAGAACATTCACAAAGTTGTAAGTAAACGTAAAGAAATGCAAATTATGTAATGAATATGTGCTTTTATCACCACAGGAGGTTTAATTGCTTAGAAATAAATCACCATTATTATTATTATCATTAGAAATTGGGTATGAGGACTAACTTTATAAGAAATAGAATTCTGTAGGAAGGTTTTGGTGATTGCTAAATTTGTTTACATCAAATGCTTTAATTATATGGGCATATCTGAATGACTTGAATAGAAGGTATGCATTACAGTTACCTACATCATCTTATTATCATCTTGGTTACCTGTCAGTCATAGGCAACGGAAAACTCGGCATACGTATTGATTGGTCATACCACAATAGCACAAGGTGGTTAAATTTACAAGAATATCATAAATACATAATGTAATATAGTGGGGGGGGGATAAAGAAAAGTATATTTGAAAAAATAATAGAACTTAGTATCTAGAAGAATGTATATACTTACGCCAGCCACTGGATACCGTTACCACGCTGAACCCAACCAGGTAATGTGAATCTACCAACAAGCCTTTGATTAACAATTAAAGAGTTTATGAACTAATTCGATGCTTTTGTCTGACTAAAACTCCTCTCCTCAACGTTTCGCCATCCTACTGCTACACTATCCAATATCTTGTGATAAAACAGGTGGTTGGGTATGGGTAATTCATATCCTAGCCACCTATGTTTTTAAAATTTCACAACTTCATCTCGCTGATTCGCCTTCTTTACTAATATTCTGTATCTAACATAATTATTACTTAGTTGATCATTCCATGATAGGAGATCTATACTTCTAAGACTTTTTCTGTGTGCATATCCATTTTTGTAGCCTTTGTTACACAACCATAGGTTAATACTGAGAAAACCGATATGGATTACATTCAGCCTTTCTTTGAAACATGGATATGGATCAAATAGACCACCATTCTTAAGTATATCTGAGATCATCTTATCAAATCCTGTTGCTTTCTCTTTCTTCAAATTACGTTCAACCTTTTCAACCTTAGTAGAAGTTTTAGGGGGTGGACGGAGAGGATAAGTATGTCTATCATCCACTCAGATAATTTGGGTATTGTTAGTAATTGAACGGTAGATAATGACCAGTTGAACTGTTCCCAAAAAGTGCTTCAATCATCGATCTAACCTTCACAACTAGAAGTAGATCTTGTATTCATTTTTTTTTCTGGAATAGTCTATACAACAACTGACTTTCTAATATCGATTGTCTAATAAGCGATTACTATTAAACTACTTATTTAAACTTGAATAAATTTTCATATTTAAAAAAACTTTTATTTAAAATAAAATTTTCTTTTATTTTGAACATTGAAAAACAAAATGTAAAATAAAAATAAATCATTAGCAAAATACAATTGATCAATTATTAGTATCATTACGTATGAATGCAAATTATATAAAAGAGAATTTTCAATTGAAATGGTATTGTGAAACAGGATTAATTGATAATATTAATATAATTACAAAAGAATATAAATTATCACGTCAATTAATTGTAAGTTTATTAATGAGTGTTTTATAGTAAAATGTTTTTTATTATGTTTATTGTTTGTTAATATTCATCATAAACTGATATTGGTTAGGTATCACTGAAAACTACAAAGGAATACACAGCTATTTCAGTTTATAATGGAACACTTTCAGAAATAGGCAGAATTGATTTCGACATCCATCATTAGTTCAATTGATATCAGTTGACTAGTGATGTTTGTGAAGTTCTAGTGAAGAATTGTAGGTGGTGTAGTTTTAATTTGTCGGGAGTGAGAGTTATCACCTGTGACAATGGATGATCATTGCTCTATGAAACAATTTGATAAGAGTGGGAATTCTACATTTGGATGCAGTCGCAGTGACGTAGATGGTTCAGTAATCGCTAAGCTGAAGGCACTGCGCTCTATTTTCCTGGTGGAATAAAGGATACTTATTGCTGAGTAGTCCCATACTAGGACTTCAGTGCCCCACGTTTTCCAATGGTACCTTACCTAAATTAATCTTTCACGAATCCAATCAACTAAACCTAATACCAATCTCCATAAATATACCTTAATTCGACTAAATTTTAATCAAACTTTGATGATATCCTGCCTTAGTTATAATTATACTTATTTTGTACAAACAATAAGTATGTATGCCTATGTGTATTGGATGAAGTAGATTCCTTTCCACACTTTTCATACTCGAATTATTCGACGTACTTACAATACAATCTTCATAAGTAGAATGTTTTAAAAATGTCACGTTCAATATAACATGCGTGTAGTCATTTGATTTTACTAGGAAAGAATGATCCTAATAGCAAAATAGATTTATAGATGAATGAAATAACAGAGAGAGAGAGAAAAAGTAAGTGGAGGAGGAGGAGGCAGTTTTAACGTAATCGAGTATTTCTTATGCTAACAGTAGACAAAATAACATAAACCTATCATTAATTCAATAAGAATGAGTTTCCAATATATTTCTTTTATACTGTAAGTAAAAAAAGTACAGAAAATATGTGTATTGTTCTACCTAGGTAGTTCACTTGTTTATGGACCTTCTCAATGATCTAACTGTTTTTTTTTTGTTTTGCAACCAGAACATGCAGAAATGTTAGTTTAACTTCATTTTCTTCTTTGTATGTAAATTTAGTTGCTGGGTAAATTTATCTATTATACTTTCTTTAGATAAACATTAAACATTGTATTGAATGCACTTAATTTATGTCCATATTCTTATTCTTCCACATATACACAAAGCAGTATATAGAAGTAGTTTGTTTTGCATATGTTATGCTGATCGTAGCATGAATATTGTCACATTGTTTTATTAGGAAATAATTTAAACATAGTGACATGTCTGACGTAATCAAGTACGCGAAACATGTACTAATTATGATGTTAACGCTGAACAGAATGACGAGAATCTATATTCATTATCAAAATTAGAATTGAAACGAACGTAATAGTGATGACAATAATATTTTAAGGTGGTATTCATTAAGAAGACATATCATGACCCCGAATCATTCAGTGAATCCCGAAGTTGCATATTTAATAATAAACAAATAGAATAACATTAGACTTTGATGCTGTTTATGCCTCGTTGTATTTATTCTCTCTAATACCATTGTAAGCAGTTATCACCTTTATTTGCAACTCTTAACTATTCATCATAAAACTTTCGATGTCTATCTTAGTCTTACATTATCAACAAAAATATTTGATCGCCTCCACTTCCCTTCTCCACATCATATCGAGATAGTAACCACTGGGATAACGTTTTCCTATGCCACCTTCAATTATTATTGACTATACCATTACCATAACTGATAATTTTGTTAGTTAATATATATTTATATATTAAAGACGAAAACGGGATTATCATCAAACCTGGTAAAGGAATTGGATCTATCTAACTCGATAAAGTTGATTATATAGACAAAATGAGCGACATTTTAAAGGATCTGTCAGAATTTCAGAAACTAGATAAATAAAAAGATCCACATTTTCGAAATAGAAAAGGAACTTTGCTAAATCTCCAGAAATACTAAACGGACCAGACATTTTAGGAAACCATCAGGAACATATACGCTATAGTTCACCGAAGGTATATATTTCGGGGTTTCCACTAACACCAAACGAAAGTATACAAATTTTACCCTATTACATATATCGAAATGGCTGGTGAATCTGTTAAGAATGTCTCCTTAAACAGATAATTAAACGAAACATCAAAGATGTATTTCAATATTTAGACAGGATCATGGAATTTAACACCAGAAATCGTACTATGTTATCGTTAGATGATATGACATCCTTCAAAAATGTCCCACGAATACAGGTTGTCAAGTATACATGCAAACATATCACATAAAGTGAAATAGATGTCGTCATCCCAGTAGACATTATAAAATGATTACTATCGAAATGTACCATGAATGTAAACTTCTTGTTTAATGATGAACTATATGTACAGTTAGGTAGGGTAGCGATAACCCATGTTAGCCGATATTTCCTTAGCCAAACTGAAAAATAGTCTATTGACATGACTGACTGCAAACTTGCTGTTAGATTATCGATATATAGGATCATACATTCATCATTTGCAAGCACCAGACTAATCGATGTGAGATTCTTAGGTACTAAAATGGAGTTCATCAGGCTACTAAATTCACCTACAAGGAAGAGAACGTAAGTAACATAGAATTTCTGTATGTTATACTTACGAAAAAAAGATGGACCACTGAAAAGGAGCTTGAACAAAAGAGCTACATGCGCACTTAATTATCAACGTGTGACTATCAGCAATCTTTTCCAATTAACGTAATGCAGATTCGGAGCAGATATCTACAGCTGATCAATGATGATGTTAGAGTAATTGTTGACTACTTTGCTTCATATTAATTGAAAAATACCTTAATTCTTAACAATATCAAATGTCTTTTAAAAAATCAGCATTTGTACGCGTACCAGTGAAATTCAGTGTCATAAACTTGGTTGGTTGACATTCGATGGGCACCTTGAAAACTGTATTATCATCGATTACAACAATAAAGAAAATTTAGTACTCTTATTAGTTAAAATTTGGGTTAAGAGTGTCAGTAGGGGGTAAGGTACTTATACGAGTTCTTTTCAAGAGTAATTCCATTATGTTTTGTGTTAGTATTACGTTATGATTTTCGGCTACTATATATCCACAGTGAGAACGTAATAATAGTGGTCTATATTTAATCTGTTATTAACTTCATTTTCAAAACTGTAGCCTATTCGGTTATGTATTCTTGGTCCTCCTGCAAGCGGCAAAACAACATTGGCTAAGAAACTTTGCGAATACTATAAACTAGAGCATATTCATATTAAACGTGTGGTTGATGAAGGAATAACAAATTTAGTAAGTTGAATATTTAGTTAGCTTCTGTTGAAGAATATTTCACGTTGGGAAAGGATCAATCTGACAAGCAACTGTGCATATGGTGAAAACATAGAATATCATAAAATATTATATACATTACTATTAATCATCAATTCACACATCCCTCTCGTTCTCTGATCTGTGTAGGTTGTAAGCTTACTTCCCTTGGTTGTCCTCGATTCTCCTATGTATTCTAATTGTGCTTTGCTCCTTGCCACCACGCTAACTAGCCTCATATGCTGTTAACTTGCTCTTTCTAATTTCTCGAGACTTTCAGCTACCTACTACTTATGGACGACCTTATAAGTAGTATCCACCACAACGCTTCACATCTTAACTGACTGTGGTACATAAAGCTTACTTCGAATAAAATGATTAAGTCTGTCAAATAAATAGTAGAAGGAAACTGTAACAATGAATTGGATTAAAGAAAACTCCTGTTATAGAAAATAACAAACGAAAGTTTATCTTCTAAATATTTTTTAGAAAAATGGCTATTCCCACAACCTTGTCAGTCGGTACTTATCAACGTAGATCTTTTTGAGAATATTTTTTTATACTAAATTCCAATATCGCATTAACTCGATGTAATGAATCTAATAAGATGAATACTACATGAGTTGAAGTAGTGCAATTGTACATACAACAAAAATAAACATTGCGAACATAATTCGACAAAAAGGAATAAAAGATTATGTAAGAGGTAATACAGGAACCCAAATCTTAAGCCAAGATAGAGACTGAATGCGTATGTTACACAGCTACTATAACCATAGATAACAAACCCATCCCGCTCGGTCTGAACTTATTAACATGACTCACTCATTTTTAGCTCTCATTCGACTTACTTCTACCTCAACCAATATTACACATCATGGTAGGCAGTAGATCAATTACTCGAGTCTTTAAAGACTCAGGCTCCCATCAACCGATTTACTATTTTTCCCTGCTACTGTTCACCCGCATTCAGAATTACTCATCTGACTTATCCACTAGTCTTGGGAAATACCTTAGAGATAACAATGATCAAAAACTTGAAGTCTATGAGTTGCTTCTATTATTATAAACGATATTTCTTACCAATAGAAAAATAAGACCAGTGTGTTGAAAGTCGCTTGTATCAGTGTACTAAGTACTGGTCTGCCTGCCGTGTTGGTGAAATCTCAAGCAAAATTAATCTTAAGATGGGTTGGACCTAGGGATAGAGCAAACACAGAACTGCTATGCAATATACTGTCTATTAAGCTGGCAGACAGAAATGTAGCCAACACAATAAATATAGTCGTTTTAGAAAAAATCAAGTAAAATTTTCGAATCCTTTACGAGATTTCGTAATCCGCAAAGCTCATATGGGGTGATAAGAGACTTACATAGTAAATGAAGCAGGTCAATCCACCAAACTATTCTACTTTTCACAGTAAGTCTAGATAGGCGATCGACTATCTACTTCATATAGTAACACTAACCTCCTTACAGATTTCTTAAGATGGTTTCCAGGAAGTGACATTGATACGATCCCTTATCAAGTCAACTGAGGACAGTCCGTCAAGAATGTTACCCAAAGCATTTAAACATATCTCCATAAAAACCCACTTATTAATACGAAGATTGTGTGCCACAAGAGAAAAAATTTTTATTTATTAGTATTTATCATACATTGTATGATTAGCGCACAATTCATTCTATAGTTATTTAATAAATTAATAGAAACAACGTGTTCAAGTGGCTAAAGCATCTCAAAATGATCCATATCAAACCCAAATGAATCAATGAAAATGAACATTCTAGTGCTGATGATGTTGAATTTCTGGAAGCTATTCAGCAAAATATGATTGAAAACAATGGCCGCCTTGGTTTAGAATATGTAACAACGTAAGTAGTTGACTTACTGATTAATAATTATAACAATAAAATTAGTTCACTTAATTTTCCTCTTGATTATATAACTATGAAGCTGAAATAGGCTCTATGATAGGAGGCACTGCAGAAACTAGTATCGACGCAAGAAATATTGAGATTTGTAAAGCATTAGAATGAAAACTCACTGGTATCTAATGGTATTTGTCTGGTTAAAGACATTCTGTTATGTCAACTACCTTTATACTGAATCAGTCTAGCTGAAATCCTCCCATCTCGCTAACAGTGTTGCGCTATTTAGTGACTGATTAACTGAAGGCATAAATATGAACTATTCAGTTACATCTTAGTGGTCGATAGCTTCTAAGTTTACCTGGGTTCTGTCAGTTATGAGAAAAGTTAATGAAATCTAATAAACAGTCCCAAACTAGTATATGATATATGTCCCAGTGCTCCTTAATTTCTAGTAGACCTTTATTTGAAGACAGTGAAAAGATAACATTTCAAAAAACCACCTCAGTTTGTATACATTATCAGTTAAGTATTACCCCAAGCTCACAGGATACTTTCATCCTATGTGAGGACTCGTCAGTAGGATGTACACAATTAATGACAAGTGTAATACCCGCTGAACAGTCTGGTGATTATCAAAGTCCTATAGTCTAGTGAATAATGACACACCATTATTGTTGCTGATACATCTATTTAACTAGTTATAAAAGGGATGAATACATCTATTCAAAGTTTCTTCTAGTAACCACCACCCGAATTATAACTGACTAATATCAGTACATTGGTAAACAGTTAGTTAAAGAAAAATCCAACTATTCATTGTTATATAGCAGGCAGGTAAATTATATATTACTAAACAAAGTTAGCAGTTCATAAACTATAAATTTTCTTTTAAAGATGGATTGTGGATTAAAGAGGAAACTAAGATATGCGTTTCTATCCATTTCGAACTAGTCAGCTAGATGTGCCTGTTTCCAAATGTTGATATCCACATCGAGACATCAACGGAAAGATCCAAATACTTTTAAATTACATAAAGCTGTATTACTATTGTTAACATTATTATTACTATTACTATAGAAATGCATTAATTTTTGTTATTTAGATTATTTCAAGAAAAGCTCACCTCTAAACCGTGTCAAAATCAAGGTTATATAATTGATGGATATCCTAAATCAAAGAAGCAAGCAGCTGCACTCTTTTCACGTAAGTTTAGTACATAATAACATTGTCATAATCATCCTATACATTCGTAAGTTTCTAGATCATTCAGAACTGAATACGTGACCAACTAGATGATTGAAACAAATATAATACATTAGTTCACTTCCCATGAATTCAACATGCCATAGAGTATTGTCCAGCTTTTATGGTTCTGTCTCTCTTAAGATGCAGATTCGGGTTATTACATGTGTAGTATATGACAAAGTAGCAAGGAAACTTGTTATTTTGAATAGTTGATCAATAAAACTTTTAACAGCTGATTATAAAGGATATCGTATGTGCATTCTGGTATCATCATTAAGCAACCATTAAGAGAAGGCACTAAATTGTTATTTTGTTCTGATATGAGACTTAACACAGCCCATAGACAACCATAGTGGGGATCGAGCCTAGAATATTCAAGCTTAACGTCGAGCTCTTAACCGTCAAATTACTAAGCCAACCTGCAAAGCTTGATATTAGCCGGTATCTATCAATTGGCAATGTAATACAATACCTCATCGATTACGATTGATGCATGACTTCTTTACGCTTGGTAAGGTTGAACTGCACTAGTCACATCTTCTCACTATAGCTCTGTCTGTTACCTCCAAAAGTTAGTCAATAATGAACGGATATTTATTCTAATAGGTGTTGTGAAGATTCTTGATTTGAACTTTAATATCACGAATTGGCCAGGGATAAGCAAACACTCCCTGACGAAGTCATGAATTCGCACCGTAGAGGCCTTCCCTCACATTATGACAAAATTACTGTCTAATGTTTTCCTGTTTTCAGTGGTTTTCTAGGCCAGCTTAAGTGCGATATCGGCATAAAAACATAAAACTTGTACTTTATGTTCTTATAGAAAATTCACAGGTATAAAATTCATAATAGTAATATTTGTATTTCTGTGTATTCGTTTAACATCTGGACTAATGAAATGTTATTTGATTAGTTTTGGTTTTCCGGTAATTATGTTATCAATACTTGCAGCAATCTAACCTTGTCTTTAATCTTGAAGTTAATTTTCATGCTTGGGATGGATTAGATTTATCACAACATTCTTATTGACTATTAAATGATATAAGCTCAAAGCTACTAAATACTAACTCTATTAAAGTCAGACTATAGTTGATAGTGGAATGTAAATCGCATGTCATTTTGTCTTATCTGGGACGTTTTCCCCAAGATTTACCTATCTCATAAATGTCTAGCTGTCCAGACTTAGTAGCCCAGGTGAATAAAATGAAGGCATTTAACTAGGACAAATCTAGTTCGAGTCCTTATGTGAATATCAACGATTTAATGATGATGCATTTATCAAAGGTAGGATGAGACGTGCATTCTAGAATCCACTGACAACCGTTACCCAACTTTGATATATAACTTGTGACGTGACTCCGTATTGAACAATAAGCTCAGGACTCACTATTGGCAACAGAAATCGATCGATTACATCCCTTAACGACAGGAAGATACAACTAATTTGTCTGATTTTTCATTTATGCTTTTACTGACTTGATTTCCGACAAAATTATGCTTCAGATGGTGGTGGCGGTGTCGATGAAGAAGAAGAAGGGGAACAGGAAGAAAATGAAGAGGAGGAAGAAAAAATCAAAACAACTACTGGAGACATTATCCAATCAGCTAATGAATTATTTAAAAACAAATACTTACCATCAGAAAAAGAAGCAGGAGATGTAACTAAAGAGCCAGGATTGTTATTAACTCAACCAATACCAATGCAATTGCCTAAAGGATTACTTCCTGCGTATGTATTTGAACTACAAGCAACTGATTGCTTCCTAAGAGATCGTATTATGAATATGCCGGAGTATAAAGTACATGGAACACATTATACTGAATCTGGATTTTGGCGACGTTTAAATGAATATCGTACTAATCAAATAGGAGTAAATCCAGCTCTGTCACCCACTTTAAATATTCCTGGAACTCCATGTTCTGAACATGAAGTTGAACAAGTTGGCACAAATTCGTTGAGTCCATTAGCTTCAGCAAGTATTTACGAGAACTCCGTGAGAGCTTATTTTGATTCCAAAGGAATTCTTCAAATCCCACTTAATATAATGACTGATGAGAGTGAAGTGAGTAGTAGCATATTTTCTTTTAAAAATTTACCTAATTTAAGAATCCACTAAACTTACGAAGTTAGTAAACTACCAAATATCTCTAAAATCAATTGTAAACTTAAAAATAAAGTTTAACCAAGCTCTTATATACATTACTCAGGTGTTTTAGTTGGACAGATAGTAAAGTTATCCCCTAAGATAACCAACACTCGTAATGATGTCATCTTTTAACAACAAAAGGAAGGAATTAGAAAAAGCCTACACGAAACATAGCACACCTCAACTCACCTGACGGATTTTCATCACTGACAGTAGGAACCTTAAAGTATAAAGCTATCTAACTTAAAACATTATAAGTGATTTATTTTAAACAGTTACTTCATAGGAATTAAAGTCATTCAAGACTTTACGAAGCTTCATGTACTATGTAAAGAATAACTCCTAAGTGATATAGGAACCATAAAGTAGTAACTTATTTTATATGGTAAGCAGCACTCACATCGCTTTGTGTTTCAATCACAAGTCAATGTGCTTCTGTCAGTCAGGTTTGTATATACACTAATTAAAGCACCTATGGAACTAACTAAAGTTCATCATACCTTATCTCAAAAGCTGTTATATAATTTTCATGAATATAAAAGTAAGAGGTTACAAACTCAGAATATTGTAAAATTACTAATTGACGCTTTTTACTAAAATTTAGAAGTTTTCAATCAAGTTATACCTTATCGATTCGGTATACGGATTTCATATAACTATCAGTCATTATCTTCGATACTGTAGAATCTGTATGACATTGTCAAGACTAATTGCATTTACCCACAGATAAGGAAAATGCAAGTGTGAAAGATCAATATTTTTATTTGGGAATACCATTAAACAAATTCCATCAAGTTTATACCATTATTTCCCAAACTTATCAAGTTTTTGTGTGATTAGATTGCTGTATTGTATTGAGATAAAACACAACACAGTTTTGATAAACTTCGTTTTCTCAATTCAGTACTTATAAATATTTTAAAACCGAATTAGTGCAATTAATGAACAGAATTGAAGTTAATAATCTTAAGCTTTGGACACTGACTTAATGGCCCAAAGGTTAGTCTTTCTTCCCCTCAGGTCTCATTGTTACGGAAGACGACATCTAATATGGTCACGAACCCTCATGACTAAGTCACACACTGTGATGAAATGACTTTCTATGGTATGGAAACGCAAATCAAGCGATATTTTAAAAACTAATCGTATAGATTTTACAGACAGGTTTTTCATACTTCTTTAAATTGTATGTATTATTGACATCCTTTTGTATTGTTTAACAAGTTATGAAAAACTCTTAGAAGCCATACATTGTTATGCAACCCACTTCGAAATATATTTCCAATCAGTGGTTATAACACAAATAGTTACTTCATTACACTTATCTGTATTAAACTGTAGATATAAATTTTATCTGCAAAATCGAATAAGCCGAAAATACAAAATACGAATCGAGTGTATTTTCCTAACATATAACTCACTTGAAAATTTGTTTCAACAGGGTATCCGTGAAGGCTTATCCTCTATAATTAGCATGTATTTGAATCTTCCCGTTGATTTGTCATAGACTGAAGTTAATCGGTCTCTGTAGCCATAAGTGGTTCCTGAGAAGACACTAAGATGCAGACGCATTAGCTGGTGAGTCCCAAATAGGGAAAAATACGCATCCTGGATTCCACTTGTTAGTCACAATCCAACTCAATGTGTTTTTATCCTCTATTTTCTGAAAAATGTCTGATACAATAGTCCAATATTTTGTGACATTTTGTTTCAATAAAGTTAATTGTATGGTCGAATGTGTATAACTGTACTACGCAGTGAAGGTGTCAAAATAACACTCAATTTTTAGTTAGTTGTTTTAGTTAAATTAGCCGGCTGGTTATTAAATAAATGTATATTATTTTCTGCAAAGTAGTGCTCTGAAGTGGTGATGTAATTATTCAAACGTTCTTGTTCCAACCACTAGTTCTTAGTTTGATAACACGAATTGGTTTGAGTCAGACAACCATTTAAAACTAGAAAGCACTGGACAGATGCATCACCCTAGTATCAAAACTCTTCGAAATTCAGATTCAGCAATCATCATAATGCCTAACTCTAATTAGTATCAGCTCACCAATGATTAACTTCCGGAAGTTATTCCTAAAGTCCTAGTAAGATGTAGCAAGTGGGGTTCAGCTAAATCCAGTGTGAGTCAGTTACCCACGGATGGTGCTGGATGAGGTGACTTAAATATATCGAAAATTGACTAAGTTATTAATATCAACCGTTGAAAGCCGTCTCAGTAATCTAATGGTTAGGCGTTTGGTGTGAAACTTTGAAATCCCGGGCTTAATTATCTGATGGAGTAGTGGATACCGACTGTTGAAGAGTTACATACTAAGATAAAACAGCTATCCAAAGCTTCTTGGTTTTCAGTGGTTTTCTATCTTAAACCAATGTGTAATATCAAATTCAAAGATTTTTGCTACGCGCAATTAAACTAGTCCTCCTGATTTGAGTTTCAGTTTGAGTATCCCTAGTTTGGGAAGCCTAGGTTGTATCACTTAAGTCCATTTACTGAATTGTGCATTCAAAGCCCTATACAAGAATCTGCACTTCATCAGTTGAATCGTCATCTTAAAGATCTGGATATATCCCACACAAATACTTATATACATGCGGCTATAAGAATGTTGTTATTAACAGTCATAAATACCCGTATATTGACTTCTGCATACATTTCTCTTGACTACCATTATTCATATAAGTTTTTGTTGTTTGTGTATTATCTTTTTTTAATAAAAACAGAATTTAGAACAAACATTCAAAAAATTGGTTTACTTCATTGGTCCACCACGTAATTATGGTTTAACTGATGAAGAAATTGAAAAGCAACGATTAAATGAAGAAAAACAACGTCTAGAATTTGAACGAATAGAAGAGGAAAGATTAAAACAAGAAATTGAAACCGCAGAAGCTGAACGCAATAAACGTATAAAAGAATGGGTAAGATGCATGTTTTCATCAAAAAAAGATGTTTCTCTACATAATTATATGTATGGCTGTGACAATAAAGATTTGTAGCTAAGGCAGATTTCATTGTCATTCCGGACTTCATCTTTACAAACTTTTGACTGAAGCGAGCTATGTGATGTTCCCTAAAGTAATTAACGGCTGTCCATGTTGAGTATGATTTGTTGTTTTTGACACGTGTGCATGTGGATTCACTCCCTCTTCTCTTGATCTGATTCGTCGTATCGCAAGAGTTTAGTACTTTAATAATTCATTAGTAAATTGGATCGGTTTCGGTTTTTTAATTGACTAGTCATTGATTCGAGAGACAAGATTCTAAAATTTCTCTCATCCTTATACTGTGAAAAGTGATCAACTGCCTGATAATATGTATCTTTGGTGTATTGCTTGCTAGTTATGTAACACTATATAAGTAATTCAAAGGTTGTAGTGGTGGCTTAATCACAGGAGAGTTCAGTTTTCAACCACTTAGTCAACCAGGTCTCTACCGACTACAGTTTTGGAGATTAGATAATAGGCTTATGTGCCCAAAAGTTCACTATTAAGTGTAGATAAGGTCTCGAAATCATTTTTCAAGTCTAATTTGTGAATCAGGAGGCAATGATTATTGAATCACTTTGAAATAAATACTAAATACATGATGTGCAATCATCTTCCTTTCAAATGTGATATACATTTGGTCCATAAGAACGAATGTACCTAACTACAAAGGTCGATAAACAGTGGATAGTTATCTTTCAGCATGTCGTCAAACTTAATTTATTGGAAAAATATTTGAAATGACTAGTGATTGTGACTATTTCCGTATAATTCAATATACTGCTCAGGGATTTCTCTTGAGGTAAACGTGTGAAACTACAAAACTATTTTGCTTATCATTATTGTAGATGCTTAGAACTTATAAATAATAATCTGTAAAAAAATATGTCACTGTTACAGCTGTTTGTCTCTTCCGTTGTCGTCATGAGTTGTAAAATCGTCCGGATATTAAAATATGTTTTACGATAAAAATACATTCACCATGGAGTACAGATTTCTACATCGGCATCATCTGAATCTATTCACAGTTTGCTTGGAAGATAGAAAAGTAAGTGATTTATCAAGAATCCTTTAAAAATGAACCTTAACTTTCCAATAAAATATGTTCGTAACTCATATCCTCCATGAATGATATTTATCTTGAAAATTATTATACCTCATTATGATGACTCTACACAAACTGCGAACTTTATATCTGAGATGAGAACGCAATAAAATACAAAACTAATCTAAATACACACAAACAAAATGCCACAATGTTCGATTCAACGAACCAGAGGAAAATACTGACGTGGAAAACATGCTTCAGCATATCATGTAGTAAGCAGATAAATATTCCCATACATACACTTACTCGATATAGTTACATGAAAATAGAATTTAATACACTCTAACTTTCTGGATTAGATGTAACGAATTGATTAGGGTAAGACGACTTTACAAACGCAGGAAACATTAGAATAGCTGCCTTTTTTCTAAATATGGGACTCTTCAACAGCAAGTACACATCTAGTGGCTATCGGTGAGGCTATTGAAAATATGTAAAATACCAACCAATCTCCTCAGTGGTCTAAAAGTTCTCTGAGAAGCCTAAAGATCATTGGAGAAGATCGATTGTAGAGACATGAGCTCACACTTCTGAGATAGTCCCATACTACAACAAAACATCTGTGGTTTTCACCGGCTGTCTAAACCAGGTCAATCCGTAATATCAGAATGAGCAATCTCAGAAAAACTTATATATATATCTTTTGTCGTTCATAGCAAGAAAAACATGAAGCTTTGAAGAAAGAAGAAACAGATTTACTAAATCAAGAAGCGGAACCGTTAAGAGCTTATTTAAGAAAACATATAATGCCAGTATTGTCAAAGGGACTAACAGAATGTATTCGTAAACGTCCGGATGATCCACTTGACTTTCTAGTAAGTATTTAGTTTACATGCGGTATATTCTACATTTTATATTTTTAGGTTGATTGTTCGTCACTTTTTTTAATCTTCAGTTAAAGGTGCTTCATCTAACGTTTTCAGTTAATTTTTTTTGTAAATGAGTGCTACATATTGTAATGTTGTTTTCATTAAAGATTTCATTTTAATCCTTTATAATGTACTCGGCCGACTTTTGTGAAAATATCAATGTAATGCAAATACAGTAATAGCGGAAGTACTGGCCATGAAATCCAACACTCACCCACTAAATGAACGGAAAATTTTCCGAAAGGCTGGATGCAACAAGCGTTTTGAATATTACATACTTTAAGGATAACCTCTACTTTAATTTTCAAGAAGGAAGAACAAATATAAACGCATAAATGTCCCTTTAATCTATTAACTACAGCTACTTCAGTCTTCTATTACTAACAATAATCAAATTTGGATTATCAACATTTATGATAAATGGATTAACTTGTTAGTTTTAGCTTTCTATAATCTAACCCATCCGAAAATGCTGTGAGAAATTTCTTAGTTGTCTGAATTCGAAATAGATTGATGTTGGCTGGGTATAGCTGAAAACTAGAGAGCACTCAACAGCTGTTTCGTTCAAGCTCATTACTCAGCTATGTGTACCCTCAATTAAGATAGGGAATCTAGCCTAGAGCCTTCAGGTTAGACAATATCTAACCTTCTACACAACTGTACTGGCGTCAATCGGTAGAATTCCCACTTCCACCAATTTGTAATTTAGCGCGACGACCAACAGTATTAACTGTCTCGCTCTCAACTAATCTAAACTCCACTAAATTAATCGAAACGTTATGACTTTGAGTTGTTTTGATCTTCCTGATGTGATGATGAATGTGCAATGTCAAGTCTCACATAAGAAGAAACAACTGTCCAATGCTTCTTAGTTTTCATTTATTGTCTAAGTTCAGCAATATGATGTAATATTCTTCAGTTTCTCATTGATTCAACTGATTGTAACCGAATTATTAACATAAAATCTAAGACATTCTTTTATCAATGATTAACTGCTTAGTGTAAATTTTCGATTTCGCTTCAGTACTCCTCTTTAGATTGAATATACATTCATTTTATATTGGTCATCGTTATTGTTAAGTTAAAGATTGCTGAAGTAACTGAATAAATCAATAATTTTTTATTTTTTTCAGGCTGAATATTTGTTTTTCAACAATCCACAAGTCGACTAAAGTTCCGAGTATTTATTTTTTGTTAGTTAGAAATGAACAATCAAGTGGATTTATACATGGAAATGGAAGTATTGTAAAGATTTCCTTGAAAACAATTACTCATATATACCTAAATGAATAGAAAAACTTATTAATTTGAAAATCTGGTTCTGTACTTTACTCAAATATTCTTTTCATACTTTTATTATCATAGCAAATTTTTAATAGTAGAATTATTTTGTAATCATCCCTAAAACTTACTTCGTTGTGGATTCTGAATAATAATACCTTGAAGGATTTTAGATGGAGCGGTAATTAAAGCACTTGTTAAGTTGCAGGATCGAATCCCCTCTTAGTTTACTCAGATTTGGAATTAGCAGAATCGAAAGTTCACATACAACTAGCGTATCTTGAAACTGAATACAAGAGTAGTAAAAGGGATTTCGAAACAAGTAGTATCATTATTAATTGATCTAATATGACATTATTCAATAAACAGAGCTGATGTGTTTAAGATCAGTCCATAACGCTCATAATGCTGTTGATACATTTTTACTTTGCGGTACTAGAAATCTTAGTCATGATACTTTTAATATTCTTGTTTATACATCATGGCTTTTGTTTTAGTGATTATGAAGTAATCTTGACTTTTTGAGATGATAAAGCCTCACGCAAATAAATCAATAAGGTTAATGCTAGAGAACCTCAACCAGATTAAGAGAATGCTGTTTAGTTGACATAAAAACATGCGACCAAAGTTCCCTGGAAGTGATAGAGAATAAATCACATTTTCCTAGTTCACGTTAGAAGCTTCTTAAACTAAAATTATGACAACTTTCAGTACAAAACCTTCTCCCTCCACTCCGAAATGCCCTGGTTCTGCTGGGAGGGTCCGTTTTCCCTTTCGAAAGGCTCTCATATGGCTAAGCATCCACCGTCTGCCAGGGAAGTTTTACTTAATAGCCTCTCATGGTTAGGTGCTATTTACCAAATTGAAAGGACGAAAGTAAACGTCCTGACACAAAATGGGTTGGTGAATATATAGGGTCTACCTAGGGAAGTTGGAAAACCCTGATTTCAAACCAGTGGTTTACATGGGGTTCATGATCCTAAAGAAACGAAAGAAATACGAACCAGCATTGATCACTGGCTACCACAGGACTGCTTCTCTTGACGATGTTTCACTGTCTTGTGGACCAATCCTAATAACAAAGGCTTGGAAAGTGGGCCCCTAAGAAAATCATCTGCTTATGTTTGGAACTCCGGGTGGTATCTCTACCCACACTCAGCTACAATGTTTAATGATTATAGGATAAGTAATATTGCCTCTGAAGATGGAGCAATATTTATCGCCATTTTAGAGAAATCTTGATTTTACTTTACACAGCTTTCTAGTCCGTTTTCTTTTGTTTTGTTTATTTTCATTATTTATTCAACTCGTTCAGCAGCGCACTTATGGTGGAAATTTTGTCCTATCAGTTTAGTTTAACATAATCCGATGGTAGTCTTTCGATTGTTACTACCGATGTTGAGATGTGATACAATGATTCTGAAACCGCGTATGCCATATAAACTAACGTCTTTCAACGTTCGCACATTGATGAGAATTGAACAACAGACAAGTTTGGCTGCCATTGGAAAATCATAACATTAACGTTTGTTGCATCTCACAGTTTTGCATTTAGAACTATAGTAATGTACTATAATTTTGATCGCCATCTGTAGATCAAAAAAGTATGTTCCACGTGCGCATAACCGGGAACAAGGTAGCAACAACTTCCAGTTTCGCTAGCGTAGAATTAAGATCAAGAGTACACGAAGCAGTAGCTAATGTGCTGTTAGATTAGAACATTCCATCGAAGCGAGAAGAAACTGGCGAAAGAAGCGTCGCCTTTTTGTAACTAACTACGTGGCGAAGGGATACAGCCTCGACACAGTCAACGAAAAGCTCTACCATTAATTAGATGATCTCAAGAAAGCACGTTCGACAGATATTGTAGTAATATATGGAAATTTTAGCGCTCAGGACAGACAACAATGACAATGTTCTACAGCTTTGTGAAGGAGATAAACTGTTTCTAGGAAGCACCAACTTCCGACACAGTCACCGCCGAAGTGCTGTCTGGCGTCCAACTTCTACAACTCCGACCTGAACACAAATTGACCACATTGCTATTAGAGACCGCTAGTGTTTGAACCCAAGAGCATCAGTCTTCTTGCCACACCTACTTGGACTCCAATTACGGTTTCGTCTGACCTATGATTATCTTGCTTTCCAACGGATAGCAAACATCTCTCTCTAGACGGATCGATACTAGTAACTTGATTACAGCTTCTGTTGCAACCAAATATTCATCCAAGTTATGTTCTAGGTCAAATTCTAAGTCAATAAAAGCATAAACGAGCATCAGCTGCATCCCTTTGACGCCAAGGAAATGGAGATCCACGTCTTTTGCGGTTACAACCAGGTCTAGGCAGGTTTCCTCCAACACCTTGAGGCACGTTAGTCCACCCCGATGATTCATAGTTTTGTAATGGATTTTTCTTGCATCGCGAGATCATGAAAAGCTGCGTGACGACCGCGAAACCTGGTTGTCAGAGAGTGCTAAACAGTTAGAAGCACAAGGTTCATCTGGCAACTGCCGGAAGTTCCTTCAGCTCATCCAATCCGCTGGTAGCAAGAAGTCTGGTGTCTGTGAAACAATTTATGAAAGTGATGATACTCTAATCACCAACACCTAAGATCGCTAGTCTTCAAGGGTCAGTTTACCTGGTCTGTTGTGTCAATAACTCTAAGCAGACTGCCCCACCCTAGCTGGTCAGTAACGACGTGTCCATCTAACGAAGAGGTTTGCAAAGAACCCCTACTTTAAATCGTAACAAACTTAAAAAGCCTATACAAATCACCCCTGATCCCTTTTTAAAGGTGATGGTTAACTTCTGATTAGGGAAGTAACAAGACTATTTGGAAGTTTTGGAAACTGAAAGTGCCCCTTATTATCTTGGAACGAAGCAGTCATCGTCCCCATTTTTAAAAATGATTCATGTAACCAATGTAACAAGTATTAGAAGATAAACCTACTTCAAATTCCTTCCACACTATTGGCTTCCGACATGCTTCGCAGATTGTGTAAAACTCGTGAATGACTGACATGCGAGTAGACTGGTTTCCGACGAGGTCGCAGATCCATTGATCAAATTTCTATCCTCCACCACGTGTCGAAACACCATCAATCTTATTTCAGACCTCCGTTTTATTGGATAAGACTGTGCTCTGAAATTGTCTTTTGGGTGTCTAAAACGTTTATAAGCATTTTAAAGGTTCTGTAAACAAACGCCTCAGGGAAAGTGTGGCGGGGGCAGATAATCACCTTTTTCTACTGTTTCAATGTAGCTAAGCAGAATTGTGGAATTTCATCATCCTTCCGTAATTTTGTCGTCGATACTAAAAATAGCTCTCAGGGTGTGCCGGAGCAACGAATTTATCACCTAGGAAGAAAATCCTCGAACTTAAGTATGCGCATAACATTCTCTTACTGTACAATAGCACCCAACCCAATCAACTGCGAATTAATATTCGTAAGGCATACACCTTCCAAGTATTTCTGAAAGACTGAGAGGGGTATGCACCTGTTCATAACATTTAAGGTGAACCGTTAAGTAGTTAAAAAGTTCGATTATCTAGGTAATTGTGTATACTAGATGTTGGTGACAGATGAGGTCAATCTACGCATGATGAAAGTCACATAGGCGTATTCTAATCTTCGTCATCTTTGGCGCTGTAGTAAGCTTTAAAGTTTGAGTCTACAACGTTTAAGTGGAAGTGGTTCTGCTCAATACATGTGAAAGCTGGTGAAGATGATCGGTGCCTCTCTATATTTGATTGTCGTTGATTCCGAAGAATTGTCGATATCGTACCGACGTCACGTTAGTAAAGTTCGGTATCATGTATTCAGATGCAGTGACAACTTAATTGGTGTTACTGTCTTGAATGACCGGATTCCGTGATTCGGCTACTGTTAGGTCGGACCACAAAGAAGTGTAACAAACTTTCAGAACTGTGTTTGAGAACACTATTTCATTTATTCGAACTGTCTGTAATGTAAACATTTTGTTCTCTATTATTGTTACGCTCCGCTTGCCCTATCCTCCCGTTTAGCATAATTACTGTTATTATATTGTCTCCTGTTATGGACTACAGTCAATTAGTTGCGTACAAGTTGTTTCTGTTCACTACCACTATTCCCCTCGTTCTGTATTCATGCTAATTTTCTAATTGGTTTGCTGTGTGGTCTGATTTTATGTATATATAAAAGAATGCTTGAAATATAATAGGATTCGATTCGGTCTGGCTGATGTATTGGCTCGCACTCTTCTTATTTCGGCTTGGAACTAAGTGGGGACAGGACAGACGCACAATTACCAACTAGGCACAACTAATTTGGCACTTATCCAATCACCCCCCCCCCATCTTTCTCGCATCATAATAGCTACGGCTTAGTAACGTCACCATAGTGTGCATTATTTACGACACTGGGACAAGTTGGTAAAAGCTATGATCATTTTATAACATGGCGCTGTGGAATACAAGGAAGCTGTATAGAACTGGTCAGTAGGTCCTGTTTGGGGTCACAGAGTTTGTGGTACTCAGTGACTTTATCTGGTATGGTGTAGAATGGAAGTCAGTGGTGATTCTGCTGCAGTTTCCTATTGAAATCTCCATAAAAGTGTGGTAACCTCTCTTAATGCAATGAAATCCTACTGTCAGTACTTCTGTCAGTAATATATCTCCTACCGTGTAATTTTCTTGTTGTCTTAATAAACTTTTACTTTATTTTCAATGACCACCTTTACTTTGAATTTTTTCGCGATATTACTTTGTACTCTTGCAACAGTTTGCTGACAGACATTACAACCAAAGAAACACTACTTGTTTTCGTGAGGCCTACATTATCTACGTAATACTACACTCAATATGTCTATTTCTAGGCATAATGAGGACCAGTATTTATTCGAGAGTTTCCTGCAAGCAACTGTTATAGTAGTTTAGATGCGTAACACCAATGACGTTGCATGGGCTTCTGTATCATACACCACCTAACGAACCGAACCGAAAGGATTAAGAGAGTAATTAGTTAATGACATAATTTCGTAACATAGAAATAAGTGTCTGACTGACATATGTCAGCACATTATCACTCCTTGTATTAGAACATCGGATAGTTCGTCTTTTAATTATTTGCGACCTTTGACAACCCAGTAGTAGTTATATTTGGTTGTTTTGAATAAAAAATGAGATCGTGGTATTCGCAATGTTCTGTTATATGGTTCATGTTCTAGTGTGTAGACGTACACATCTTTTAAGTTAAGTAGATGTATTAACGCATAACCAGAGTAAAACACCATAAGTTATAAATACTAAAAGTTACAACAGCATTGTAATTAAATAATACAAAAAGAGTTATATTTTCAAAACGACAAAATTAATTACAACACTGTACACTAAATAAAATTAGTTAGGTAGATCGTTTCATTTCCCCTAGATCCTTAATTAAATCTTCGTCAATCTACAAAGTATGAATAAATCATTGATTTCAAAATCAAGAAGACCAAAAATATCTATATACAAACTGACATTATTACTAAATGGAATTGATTCAATATGGTAGCATCTATCAATTTGATCTTAGCTATAGTACCATCAAAAACCAGGATTACTGAATTAGAGCGACGTTGTACTGTGAAATTCCTCAACAACGGCTCTGCCAATGATACAACCAAAAGCTTCGAGGTGCAGTTGGAGTGTTTAATCATCCGATTACTGGGTTAGCATCTAGTATTACACACTTCCAACCGTGATCAATTATTAATATAGTTCCACAATCCATTTTATAATCTTTCCTCGTTTCCTTCTTTTTAGTTGTGGATACTTATACGAACCACGTAACTGACGTGGAACTAGGATATACTACATTAATTACATTTCCTCTTCACAATGATATTTTAGTCATCCTACCAGAAAAGTACTAGTTCCGACATTCTATACCATTACGGCTAGCAGAAGTCGAGAAATCGATTACTTACCTATGATGCAATATAGACTCGCCAGTCCACATTACTTTTATTCACACTAACTTAACGAAATCAGTTTCCTTCGACAAATTAAATACATTACAGAATTAACATCGTACTACAGACCTGGATAGTACCAATAACCGCTTTATTAATAGTGGATTACAAAATCGTACCACCAGCAAATAAATTGTTTACTGTGTCCTCCTTGGCGATGAGACGACGGTCATTCTTAAACACTTATGATGCAATAGTCACGCTACTTCATAAAAAATTTTTAATGTTCATCGGGTATGTTGCAAATAGGTCTGGCAGAAAAAGGAGGTAAATTATGTAAAATCTATAAAACCAAACTGAATAACTACTCGAATGTATTTATTTCAGTATTAGCAAAGAAAGTATGGAAACTAACAAAATAAGCGTTAGGCAAAGACCATATTAGATGAAGCTTAACCAATGAGGTAACTCACTTCAGGCCACTTTTCTATCAACGTATCAATTAACTCATCTTTTACATCACCTTGAATTACAATTTCATCACCATTCCCTGTTACTGAACTACCGGTTGCGAATTTACGACCAAATACTTTTGAAGCCTCCCTTAGATCAATTCCTTGTGGATAAAGAAATTAAACAATTTCTTGACTAACCACAAAGCTAAAACATTTTTATTTTGACTGGTAGAAAAATATGAACACCTGGGATTTTGTTTAGCCTTAATTGGTAACTAGTAATATCCTTTTTTATCGCAGTTGGTATCAGCTATTAACAAATCTAATTCTCTCCTGATATATACTGAGCAATGGGTTCGGTAGTCAGAACTCAATTTGATTGCCATTAAAGTAACCAATGAAATCTATATTTTCCAGTAAATTGTTCCGAATGATTTCTGATCATACCATTTTATAAGTTTCCTGCTATTTTTGATTAGTAGTCTTGTCCTCAAAATCAGTTATTTCGGGGTCTGAATCAATCAGTTAATCATTAACAAGGTAGAATTCAGGATAGATATGCATCCGCTCAAATTGCTACATTACGTCAATACAAAAAGATGAATATTAAAGCGTGGATGCCTTAAGGCACTGTTATGGCACAGAATATAGACATGACTAATAGATCAATTATTTGCTCAATTATTGCTGGTCTCCCATTTAATACGGTAAAGAAGTATTTTATCACTGATATCTGCATTTGAAATTGATATTCGAGCTCTGTTCTTTCCCAAACCCCGAAATACTTCAAAAAACCAAGCTTGCAATATTATGCTGTGGATAGTACGAAGACCATTTATTTCAAGTGCACTGATTCATACACCAATAAATTTACAGCGATTACTGGTTAAATGAAATTACCAACTGAATATAACAGGTACGCAAAAGTTAACATGAATAATTATCTTACTAGTTAAGCACACAATTATGATTGAATTAGTTAATTCAAATAAATGTTATTAACATTTTCTCTGAAATACAACTCGCAATAAATAGGATTAATATGACGACATTTCAAGAAGCAAACTTGCAAAGACTAATACAAAGTCACCACTTGATTTTCGGAATATTTGTATGATTGAGAATTCAAAATCCCTAATAGTAGCAGTGGTGGTGGTAACGCCAGTAATCATAAAAAGATTAGACAGAATGTGATTCGGAAAAAAAAAGAAATAATCCATGGCAAAGCATAAAATAATTTTAAAGCTCAAAATATATAAAATGATATAAAAAAACGAATAAACTTGAGTCGTTTCATCCGATGCTGAGTTACATCAAGCCCCTAACCAGTTAGTCTACAACTAAGAACGTGGCTAAGTCCAACAGTCAACAATATCATAGATGATGAAAGTTGGCATAGGCTAAACGAACTTTCTGAATCTTTGTCGAAATTTCGGTAACAATCGAAACAACAATTATAACACCATAACATATCCCCTAAATGACATGCGCATGATTTTCAGCTTTGTCGTTATCAAAGGACTGTAAGAAATAGTCCTGATGAATGAGAAACTTTATGTTAACACTTTAAACACAACACTGACAAGCATTCTCAGAAGCCTTAATTTACCAATGTAATCGCATATATACCTACCAAATGTAGACAACCCAGTGACACTAGTAGTGTATTTTTTCTTGCCTCTAGAAGTTTTGAATACTGCAATCTGTTGCTTTGCTGGTTTTTTTGGCCCTCCTTTACCACCCCTAACTTGTCGTCCTTTGGGAGTTACTTCACTTTGATTTGAATTTACTCCATCTTTAAAGCAAGAGCATGACAAAAATTGAAAACGAACCAGTAGAAAGCTGCTCAAATTCTTCAGGTAAATTTTTCTCTAACCATGCTCGGCACTTATCAGGAAACGGTGAAAATTCACAATATTCCAGAGGCATAGTGCATTCTATATAGAAATGTTCTACATGCTAAAAGACTAACCCCCACAATACTTAATTGCTAGAGGATATTCAACATCAGGATTCGGTTTTGCTCGTGGCATATATTCATAGTTTTCAGTCATTACGAATTCAAAAAACCTATCTGGATAAAATTAAATTATTGACACAACCTATATTAAAATCAAAATTAATAAAGTTTAACACTAGTGCCTTCGGTTTTCAAGTTAAAACATACCGACTGCCTGCTACTGGTATGAATAAAATTAACACTAACTGACTTCGAAGGAAAACCAAGATTTGCTATGAATACTAAGATCTCCCAGGTACTTGACCCAGGATTTCTAAAAGAATTGGTATGAACACTGTAAGGTATATTAGTAGGTGTAGACTACTAGGTTGGAGTCCACACAACAATCATGACCAGTGAAAGGAGATAATGGGTAAAATGGTCTAGAATTAGTAACAGTGGAATAGGTGCATCTACTCTTTATCTTCCTATAGATCTTAAGTTACATTATTCGTCACTACATATCTTTCCCTAATGTTGTAAAATACTCTAGTATTCACACTGGTGATTTGATCGCGTCGTGGCAGTGTGGTATGACAGCTTGGACTAAAGCACATACCGTATGGTCTCTAGGTTGCTAACGACTGACTGACTTTTGGCACACTATACCTGTTTTCATTTAAATCACATGACAAAATAGATGTGTTGGTAGAAAACTTAACAGCTATTTAAGTCTCCTTTGACATCACGAGATAGTAAGGCTTGATTAGCTTACAAAAATTTTAGTAAAATGTAAATAACGCTGTCAACAGTTACATAGCGCCATCTAGGTGAAAAAAAATATCGTTACAGTTAGAAACTCGCAGGGGAGAATCTGCTATAGTACTTGATGATGGCCAACTTAGAGAGTATCAGTCAACTATATACAACGTATAATCTGACATATATATATCGAGTCAAGTTGCCATATACCATTAACATAGCACGATGAGTACCAAGGCATCATATGGAGTAGCAACATCAGTGGTAGTGAAACAAAGTTAACGTATATAATATGATTTCGACAGTAAAACTTGGTAGTGGAAAAAGGGGTATAAAATAATCATAGGCTCTGGATTTAAGAGAGGATAGAGTGGATCCATCCAAACTAAGCCATAAAAACTGATAGAGGTTAAGTTGCAAACCTAAACCAGATACTTTGCACCCACCAATGGGTTTCAACGTGCCATAGCAAGTGACTTTATAAACTCGCCGCGTATCTAACTCCCCGAAAATTATTTTTGCTACGTCACTTTGAAGAAAACTAGGGTACACCTTGGAGTGTAGTTCCACCTACTGCTAGTAGCGAAGAAACAAAAACTAATAAACGTGTATACCCTATCCGCACAATTGAAAAAAACTCTTATGCACGTACACACAACCATAATAAAGGTTTATGGACACTTAAGAACGTAAGGGATAGAGTTTAGATTCAGTAAGTCAAGAAAGTTTTCTAAAACAAGTAATTAGGGTAAGTTCAGTTTACATACTGCACGCGTAGATGGATCATACAGGATTTTACCTCCCACATGAAAAGAACTATAGATGAGGGGTATTTATATTGCAACACTGCTGAACATAATTTTTACGGCCGGACCAATAAAGAACGACCAAGACGTTTTAAGGTAACAACGGCCACCAGGAAACCTCACGTGAAATGCAGAGGGTCTTCCAAATCTAATTATTCATAATAAGCTTGTGATTTGTCTACAAACTATGGGACTGTTAAGAAAAGTATCAAACTGTGAATTTAGAAAAGAAATGACAGCTTTTTTTAAAACTCAAGTAAGTTAAGATTGATATTCGTTTGAGTGCAATGAATGTTGGTGTAAGTAGTCCCTCAGATCGGATTCCTTCTCTATTCATTTTAAACTAGAATTGAGGCAAATCCTTGTATTGATCACTCTGTATAAACTAGTAGAAAAATACAGTCTACCTGGAACAATAATATAGTGACAATTGGAAACCTCAAGAATCACTTTCAAATATGATCTACTTACACACGGTTATAGTGTGCAAGAAATAATCTGTTGATTCACTGACGGGAGTTCATACAAATAATACTGAACAAATGTGAAGTCTATTAAGACGTAATTCGCAACCATACATTGGATGGATACTTATATAAAATACATCTTGAAATTAAGTCGAACGAATGCGAAAATAACTTTAATAAGTTTTTCCACGAAATGAAACCAAACCATGCATATATTTCGATGATTGGTATTTTATTGTGTATTGCTGATTCATTGTTACATCTTAGATTATAGTTACGGTTTAATGTTTTCTAAACATAAGCATATTTCATCTTTTATCAAGGATTCCGTGGGGGAGGTATATTACAATGAGTCTTAGCTAAAGGTTAATTAATAAACTACTGGAATTTGGAGGCAAGCCGTTGTTTCTTATTTAAAGGGTTATGAATGCTTTATTTCTATTAAGGCTCCCAAGGTCATTTAACAGACAACCAAGCTCGGCCGTATGTCTACCGGGATCGTTCTCAAGAAATAAAACCGCCAATACCAAAGCAGATTATCTCGGATTGTTTTAGGCATCCATAAAAAAGTAGTTTGCTGCATCCACAGAATGTATATAAACAAGAAGTGGTCAAAGATACTGAAAACTGACAACCAAATAGTAACGTATAAACTGATTCTGCGCCTTCGATTAAAGCACTCCAATATCCAATGTAGTTGTAGTAAGATAGTACAAACCTAGCCGTTCCTTAGTTCCTGTTTCTTGCTGCTACTGATTGAATTATAGGTCTTTGGTATTGATCGTTGGTCGCTTAACTAGCTACTCGACTGAAATGGATCTAAGTAAAGTAAGCAGGGGAATTAATAAAACATTTATTTTCTTTCTTCTTTTCAATTTTCTCTCGTGTTGGGTTATATGTGCCTTTTGAGTGCTGGATATTCTTTTTGCTACTTTATATTTTTTTATTTATCACATATTGACTTGACTTTTTTTTCTTTCCATTTGGTAACCAAAATGTAAAACAGTTGGGGAGTTAGAAGGGATATAGGTAGAAGGGCGAAAAAATAATTTTAGTAGCTATAAAGCTGAGGAGGTGTATAATAGCTGGTGGGAATGAGAGGAGATAGAAGAGAGAAGTAAACTGCTAGGGATATGGGATGATGATAATAATAATCGTGATAACAACAACAATAATTAAAGCGTGACAATGCTAATAGGTGACCAGTTAATATTATACTAAGCTAGTTGGTAGGTAGTGGTAGATCAAACAGCAGGATAGTGTACAGATAGATCACTTTTAGCCAATAAAGGCGAATATGGTGGTCTTGCTTCATTTTAAAGCTCACCCTGGCGAAGGAGTACATTAGAAACATTACCTGAAAGAGCATTCCGTGTCGAACAGACTCTGATTGGAAAAAAGTGCTACCTTACTTGCATTTCCATACCTCGGTGTTAGATTTTTTTGAGGTTCCCTCTCCGGCTGGAACTATTCGAAAGAAAGTCTGTTAGGTTGTCCTTAATCATAGACAATGTCGTAATGCAGTTATCAGATCACTCCTAAAGTCGCCTATAACTTAGAAAAAGTCAGGCTTTCTGAGCCTTTCTTTATTAAACTTGTCCCCTGAGCAGACTAACGATTCATAAGTTACCTAAACCATAACGAAACGTTGGCAATAGGGTCACAGATGTCTGGAATACATTCCTTTAGGACTTCAGGGTTTAGATTGTCACAAATCTAGGATGTGTAAACTTGAAAAGCGTATTAAAATAAGCTTGTATCTTCCCATTGATTTGTAATGGACTGAAACTGGTCAGCCAATCTTGCCGTCAGTACATTCTGAGTGGACTGCCTCAATATAGCGATAGTACACAAGTAACGTTCAAGTTGGATTGTGATTGCCAAACGAAATCTTGGATACAGAAGCTTTGTAATGAACGCAGTGGCATTTGACAGACTGAGTTAAAATTTAAGTGTAAATATCAACATTTAGATCCAGGTACAGCCTATAAGTCCAAAATAGAATGAAACGAGCATCCTAGACTTCGCTTGCCAGTCACAATCCAACCTAAACATTAAAGGGCGTACTGCTTAAGGAGGATGAATCCAAGGGTTATTATGATAGGGTCATTTTGGCGTTTAGGTACTTTCCGTTCTATTTAACAGAAGAAACAATAATCTTTGATAATAGGTATTTATTTCGTATCGTGGGCAGAAGACAGTGGCGGGATGCTGATCATTAAAACACAATGTCTCGCAACATTCAATATAAGATAATAGGAAATATAATCCTAATAAGGAATAAGGAAGTAAATGAATACTTAAGCTTTATTGTTTTAGTGTAAACATAAGTTATGAAGTCAACTCACAGCTAGTTAACTTAAGTCGCTACATTAGCTTCCTCCTAGAATTTACTTCCGTAGGAACGTCGGTTCGATCAACTTAACTCATAAAATTATCTTAGTTCTGCCACTGTAGCTCAATAGATAATTACTAGCACATCCAGCACCTGACATTAGATCAATAGTAAACAGTCCGTTAGTATTCGACGATACTACGTGGATTAAGTTTACTTTTAGAACTTCTTATCTAATCTTTTAGCGTTTATATTCTCCCAAAAATGATAATAGGATACTTGAACTTAACCTCCTATCGGTGACCAGAGATTGGAAAATAAGAGTAAGAAAATGAAACAAGAATATCTGAGGAAGTACCGCGAGCGGGCTACCCAACACCATGTTGATGAGGTATGATTTTTCCATGGTTTGTCCGGCTATCAGGTGTTTACTCACCTGCCTCTTGAGTAGCACTCAAGTCAAAATGTAAGAAGAATCTACTTAAAAAAAATATTATTGAAACTCCATCACACCTAAAGAATTGCTCCACTGTTTGTGTAAAAAGTTAAAGTACCAAAAATAAAGTGTACAATTATAATTGTTAAGTCTTCGTTTCTACGTAAGTGTTCGGTTTCCAGACTTGTTTGGAACCTGGGTTATTTTCGGAATTCATCGTTATTGTCAGGGTTTGTTGTGTTATTAACAGTAAATATTGTCTACTAATAGTGGGGAAACCTAGAAAAATGATTAGTTCCGCAGGTGAAGCATGCTCACAACACTCATATTAAAGATTCTCTGTTCTTTAGTGCCTCACCTCCGTTGATAGGTTTGCGACTTATAGTACTCAGCGGATTGCTTAAGAATATATTGCTTAAGTACATTTTATTTTATATATACAAAAATAAATTGACTATATCGTTCATATATTAAAAGATAAAGTCCGCGTGGAAGTGTGTAGAATAATACTTTGGACTACTACTACTTATTATTAATACTACTTCGACAACGTCGATATAGGGCAATGCGAAAAATACTGTTTTTTTTTAATATATATCTACAAACTCGAGATTTCAGAAATTACGTGATTGCCTTTAAGAATGAACTAAAAACCTTGGGCATCCCTACCTGGATAATAGGTTGTGCTCATCTAACGCTTTCAGCCACTTTACAGCCTTGACGTTTACACTTTTATATTCCGTGGTTGTTTGGTCAGGCAAACGATCTAACAACACGTATGGGGGTTGATTATCTAGATAAGCCGGTTTTAGCCTATCGATAATTACTGGGTCGATATTTCCTTGCTTCTGAATAACAAAATATTTAGGTTTTCTTGCAATAACCTTAAATGGACCTTCAAAAGGAGGGTTAAGTGGTGCTTTTACTTTGTCACATCTTATCCAGACGTGTGAACAGTTGCTTAGATCCTTAGGTAAAAAGGTCGCTCGTGACTTTTTACGAGTGTTAATTGGCTTAAGCTTAGACATTTGGTCCCTTAGCTGGTCTGCATAAGTTCCTAAATCAAGTGCTTTACTGTCAGTGTGAGGGTTAATAAACTCACCTGGTAGTCTAAGAGTGGTCCCAAAGACTAATTCTGCTGCTGAACATTGTGAGTCAGTTTTGACAGCTGTTCATATTCCCAACATAACTAATGGCAGGAATTCTGTCCACTGACTGGGGTTTGAATGAGATATAAGAGCGGTCTTTAGTTGACAATGGAATCCGTTCCACCATCCCATTAGCTTGAGGGTTATATGCCGTGCAACGTATTCTGTTGGAGCCTAGAAGTTCAGCTAAGTTGTTGAATATCTCAGATTCAAACTGCGCTCCTCTGTCCGTTGTTATTGTTATAGGTGTACCAAAAATGGTCACCCAGTTCTGCATGAAGGCCTTGATCACTGTTTCGGCTGTGATGTCCGTGATTGGAACGGCTATAGGAAACCTTGTGAATCTATCTATACACGTAAATGAATAAGTGAAACCATTTGAACGTGGCAAAGGGCCTACTAAGTCGATATGGACATGTGTGAAACGTCCACCTGGTTAATTAAAACTTCTGATGGGTGAATTTGTGTGTCAGGTTAACTTTTGATTGTTGACAAACCGAACACTCTTCAACCCATTTAAATACATCCTTCTGAAGATTTGGCTATATGTATCTGGCACTGATCGCTTTAGTTGAGGATTTCACCCCAGGTTGAGACAACGAATGGAAGCTATTAAATATTAATCGTCGCATACTTTTAGGAACGAAATGTCGGGGCACCGCCTTCGTTGTATCACAATAAATCATAACATCTTCCATAGGTGATGGAAGCCGTTTTAGTTTGAGACTAGAGCTTTTAGTTGACAGTAGGTTTTGTAATTCTAGGTCATTTTCCTGGCTGTCTCTCAAAGTCTCGAAATTTATTGTTGACTATTGTATTATATTCATTTCTAATCGAGATACTGCGTCTGCCTGCCCGATTGTCTTGACCTTTTACGTGACGTATATCACTAGTGAACTGTGATATGTAGTCGAGGTGTCGGACTTTTCGAGGTGAGTATTTATCGGCTTTCACTTTTAATGCATTGGTTAACGGTTTATGATACGTATAAACTGTGAATTCCCTGCCTTCGAGCATGTGTCGGAAATGCTTGATGGTTAGGTAAATTGTGAGGAGTTCTCAATCGAAGGTAGAATATCTCGTCTCTGCTGAAGCGAATTTCTTTGAGAAGAATGCGATCGGTTTCCAGGCGTTTTTAACTAGTTGGTTAAGAGTACTGCCTACGGCTTTGTCCGAAGCATCTACCATCAAAGCCAATGGGATGATGAGAATTTGAATAAGTTAATGTAGCTGTTTGAGCAAGTTTATCCTTTAATTGATTAATAGCTTCGACAGCATCAGAGGTTAGTTTGAATTTCTTCGGTTTTCCTTTCTGTCAATGGTTGCATTATTTGTGCACAACCGGTTATGAATCTGAGATAAAAGTTTAATAAACCTAGAAAACTTCGAAGTTGTGTTAGAGAGTTCGGTATAGGGTATTGTTTAATAGTGTCTACCTCTTGTTTGATTGGTGTAATTCCTTCAGGGCTTATGGTATGCCCGAGGAACTCTAGTGTTTCTACATCGAAAACACACTTACTTTGATGAATGTTCATGCCATTTTGATTTAATCGTCCCAACACTGCTCCCACATGTTGTTCATGTGATTTTAAATCCGGGCTGGCAATCAGTAAGTCATCTATGTACCCCTGAGTAAACGGCATATCTCGAAGTAGATTATCCATAAACCTTTGGAATGTTGGTGCCGCGTTCCGTAGGCCGAATGGCATGCGTACAAATTCGAATAATCCAAAAGCTGTTGTGATAGCTGTCTTCGTAATATCTTCTTCAGCTACTGGAATATTGTGATATGCCCTGACTAAGTCGATTTTAGTAAATTCCTTCATATCCTGTAAACCATTCGTAAAGTCTTGTATATGTGGTATCAGGTACCTGTCTGGTACCGTTTGACGGTTAAGGGGTGTCTAATCCCCGCACGGTCTCCAATCGCTTTTATTTTTCTTTAGAACCATATGCAAAGGAAATGCCCACTGGCTATCAGATGGACGTATTATGCCCAGCTGTAGCATGTAATCGAATTCCGCTCTAGCTATTTTAAGCTTATCAGGTGCTAATCTCCTGGGTTTAGCAAAAACATGTTCACCTTCCGTTTTGATTATATGACATACTTTTAACTTAGTTTTGGAAGTTTGAGGGTTTGATTTTGTTAGGTTTGTGAATTCCGCGAGTATACCCTGGAACTTTTCCGTTGTTACTGGCGGAGTTTGTATTAAGTTTAGAGATGTGATATTACTTTCTGTGCCTTTTGTGAATTTCGAAGTTTCTTTCAATGTCAAACGTCGTTTTTTAGTGTCAACTAGGAATTCATATCTCTCTAGGAAATCCATTCCTAATATTGACAGATCTAGATCGGTTACAGTGAAAACCCAAGGAAATCGTCTTCAAAACCCCAAATCTAGAGTCAACGTTTTCTGCCCAAACGTCGCGATTTTAGTCTTATTGGCAGCTTGAAGTGTAACTGAGGAAGTTTCTCGACCCAGCTCGGTTTCATTCTTAGGAATGATACTAAGTGCAGCACCAGTATCTACCAAAAAGGTCAAGCCTGAATTTTTGTCTCTAACGTAAAACAAGCGACTGTTTAGGCACCCCTCCTCAGTTGTCAGAACCTTGGGAGAGGTTATTCGTTCCCCTGGTTCTTCGAGGTCTGTTTGGGCCAGGCGCATGGTTGGCTGCACCTAGTCGATTGAGCACCGAATTTCCATGTGGTACCAACAAAATTGTCCAGATTGTCTGGACCCTTGTGACCTTTTCCGTGATTTGGATCTCGGTAGTGGTGGTGACCTGCCTTTATTTCTATGACTCGTTTTCATTTTTCTGACAGTCTTTGTGAGACTTTTAACACTAGCAATCAGTTGTGCTATGACTGGATCATTTGTTGATTCCGCTTTTTGAGTATGTTGTACCATACGTGATGCAGTTAGGGGACCTTTTTCCATTATCCACTCCGCGATCCGTGCTAAATGAGATAGAGAGGTATCAGGATCTTGTGCATCCATACATTGATAAACGTAGCACAGGAGAGCTTGTATCCATCCTTGTTTTAGGACTGCTTCACCCACTGTGTTGTCACCCACTAAAGCTTGAAGATGACGCAAAAACTGTGATGATGACCTATCACCTAATGTTTCTCCCTAGAAAGGCCTTTGAATTCTTTGTCCGTCTGATAATGATAGACGATTCATTATCTCTTGTCTAAGGATGGTGTATGGTTATGGTGTTGGTGGACTTAAAATCAAGTTGCGGACTTCTTTGGCTACTGAAGGAAATAGGACTGAACATAGGTCTCGATAACGAACTTCTTCAGGTTTTATACTGTGTCTCATGAAATAATGCTCTAGCTGAGCAAACCACAACTCAGGATCACTACGATCGGATTCTGGAAGTCGGACTTCTGTAGTCATAACGGTGTCTATGTCTACCACTGACATATCCTCTAGGCTTTTGGTTGGGATTGAGTTTGACATGTTATGAACAATATAATAATGCAATAAAAACGGAAAACAATGAGTCTAATAGTAGTACCTAACGATAAAAATGAAATACTATATATAATATATACGTAATCTAAATTATTGCGAAAACAGAAGGCTTATTTAACGTACAATGAAAAGTTAAATATAATGTTCAATACAGAGCTCACCAGTTTAATAGTCCGGTACGTTCCGTTCTATTTAACAGAAGAAACAATAATCTTTGGTAATAGGTCTTTTTTTGATATCGTGCACAGGAGACAGTTGGAGCGGAATACTAATCATTCAAACACACAATGTCTCTCAACATTTAATATAAGATAATAGGAAATATAATCCCTATAAAGAATGAGGAAGTAAATGAATACTTAAAGCTTTCGTATCTACGTGTATACGTAAGTTGTGAAATCAACTCATAGCTAGGTTAACTTATGTCACTACAATACTTCACTGGTGTTGACTATTCTTGTTTTATAAACGGATAGATTTTTGTTTATTTATTATCACCAAATAATAGTACAGCACGATGAACAAAGAAACTATTTCTCTAGTTATCCACTATAGATGGTGAACTTCTGTTTACATTCTCTCCTGAGCCGATTATATCTTCTTCAATGAATATCCCTATCTCCATTATTTTCGCAGCTTGTTAGTTTCATCTCCAAAGGTTAAGCCGGGATGACAAATGGCGGAAACGTCTTATTTAGAGTATTTCCTGTTACTGGAAAATGCATCATCTAGTCCTCAGCTAAACCCTTTGACTTCACTCCTTTTATGGTGGACAGATTTAATAAATCATTTTTAAGCATTTTTGAGCTACGCTTGTGTATTTATATGCATTCTTATAACGACTTAACAAATACCAATACGCTCTATTCGAATTTTTAACTCTTAGCGTTTCGACTGGACAGCAGTTGACCTCAACATACAGAAAATGAAAAGAAAGAACCTTAGACACGAAGCAATGAGCACTGGCCGAATCACACTTAATTTTAAGAAAAATTTTGAAAGATATAGAAACTTCCACATAACTCGGCAGCCTTATCGATAAATACGAAGGATTAGATGAATATGTGCAAGCATGTGTTAGCAAAAAGTGCGGAATTTCCATAATTGAAAAAATATTGTAACTGTAACTGGATGTCAGCCAAAATCAAAGGGAGAATTTCTGATATAAACGTTATGACAGTTAGCTATATCATATGGAGATGAAACTTTGAGAACTACGAAAGGCAACATCAAAAAAATACAAGTGTTTGTGAACATTCATCTATCCTGGATTTTTTAGGTTTCTTTGGCAAGATACCATAACCAAGAACCTTCAGTGGTAGAAAACGAACCAAGTAGAACTCAACAGAGTGTCGTTAAGTAGAATGAAAGACCCAGTGGATGCTCAACTTCGAGATCAACAGACTGCTTTCCGTAGGAATCGATCGTGCGCAGACCAAGCCGCAACACTACGCTTCATCGTTGAACAATCAATTGAATGGATCTCGTCACTGTACATCAACTTCATTGACTATGAGAAGGCGTTTGACAATGTAGACAGGAGATCACTATGGAAACTTCTTCGACACTACTGTGTAACAGAGAAACTCGTCAACATCATCCGGAATTCTTACGACGGACAACAGTGCAAAATCGTGCATGGAGGACAGCTGATAGATGCATTCCTAGGGAGAATCGGTGTCAGACAAGGCTGTTTGCTCTCGACCTTCCTCTTTCTCCTAGTGGTTGATTGAATCATGAAAACCTCTACATCTGAGTGGAAGCGCGGAATTCAATCGACAATTAGGATGCAACTCAATAATCTGGACTTCGCGGATGATCTAGCACTTCTATCCCATACACAACAGCAAATGCAAGTGAAGACAACCAAAGTAGCAGCAATCTCAGCATCAATAGGCCTGAACATACATAAAGGAAAGAGCAAGATCCTCAAATTTAACACAGAGAGCACCGACTTTATTAAACTTAATGGTGAAACTCTGGAAGAAGTGGATACCTTTACATATCTGGGAAGCATCATCGATGAACAAGGAGGATCCGATGCAGATGTAAGGGCAAGGATCGGCAAAGCAATGACAGCATTCCTACAGTTGAAAAATATATGGGACTCCAAACAACTGTCTACCAACCTCAAAGTTAGACTCTTCAACTTCGAACGTCAAGTCAGTTCTTCTGTATGGAGCTGAAACGTGGAGAACTACTGCAAATATCCTCAGGAGAGTATAGGTATTTATCAAAAACTGTCTACGCAGAATATTGAATGTCTGTTGGCCGGAAACCATCAGCAACAGCCTACTTTGGAAGAGAACAATCTAGCTTCCAGCTGAAGAGGAAATCAGGAAGCGACGTTGGAAATGGATAGGACATACATTGCGGAAAATCATCAGACTGTATCACGCAACAAGCACTAACTTGGAACCCTGTTAGAAAACGGAAAAGAGGAAGGACCAAAGAACACACTGCGTCGAGAATTAAAAGCGGACATTCAAAGGATGAACAGCAACTGGAAACAACTGTGAAGGATTGCTCAGGACAGAGTTGAATGGAAAATACTGGTGAGCGGCTTATGCTCCTCTGGGAGGGTTAAGCAGGCGTAAGTAAGTAAGTAAGAATCCAACCGAGGAAGAAAGGAGGAAAGATGATGGAGGTGGATACTACACACATTGAGGTGATCACTAAACTTTCTGGCAAGACAATCCCTTTTTATTGAACACTTATAGATAAAAGGAACGAAGAGCACCCTAAGAACAAGTTGCTTTGGAAATTCGTGGCAGATGTGAAAAGAATGAACGGCTTCTCGGAGGGACTGGAAAAGAAAGCCTTGGACAGAGTTGGTTGGTGAATTCTGGTCGGCGGTGAGTTCGCCACCGGAGTAACAGGCATTTATTAACTTGACTAGTCATCGCAGACTATGAAGTGACCCTACTGCAACATTCACAATTTTAAATAAGTTTTAGGATAGACTCATTGCTTCTTCTATGATAAATCATCTGAGATGTAATCACTGAAAGGGTATTTCATGTTTACCCTGTACAGCGAAAGATCAGAACGCCATACAACATAAAATAACATAGATTAATCAGTGCGAGCTCTCAAGGAGGGACTGGTTCTTTACTGGGAAACATAATGTAAGGATTAAAGCAGATCTCATAACCTATTATATTTACAAGTTAATTGAAATGAAAACTTAAAGTCAACTTATATTTATTTGTCTGATTATTATTAAATGGAGTTATAAAACAAAGATATAGCATGCTTCACGTGACGAATGTCAAAACGGAAAATTCTAAGTCAAGCTGATTAATGAGATTGAATATTGAAAGGCAGAGTTTGCGCTTTCAAAATTTTGACAACAGTATGGTTAATCACTCTTGGTTGTGGTTACTTGCTTATTTTTAGTACTTAGAGTAATATTTTTGATTATTCCCATGCCTTTCAGCATTTTCAAAGTTGGTTTTTGTTTCTTATGCCATTATGAACGCTATTAATGTAAGTTGATCGAGAATATCTCAGATCATTAGTTCCTTATGTTCGAAACAAGATAAATACTGTGACAAAGGGTATTGTTGTTAATGATTATTTTTTTTTATATAATCAAAGTCTTGAACTGTTTCGTTATGATCTGTGTACAGCGTTATCCAATTCAAACCCTTGAAATGCTTTCTTTGTAGTACCATTGGATAACGGTACACTTTAGTGCACTATGGTAGTTGACTCACACAGCTTTACTTGAACGGATCTTAAAATAACAAAAAACCTTTTAGGAAACAGTTGACGAAAATTACTTATATTCATTGGAGATCGGGTTAAGTATATAAAGTGATTACTAAGTCAAAACTATTAACATATGTTTCTCGCTAAATCTTTGTTAAGAAGAGGGGTTTCGCACAAACATGAAGGCATATGTGTATTGTTAAAATCTAGAATTAGAGCGAATTAATAAATAGACTAAACGAAAGTTTAGTACTTGACATTTCCATAAGCCTGGTCCTAAGCACTAATGGTGGACTAAATCATAATCTTCAAATCTCAACTTTAGCCTCACTAGTTTATATATATATGCTTGTGATTATTTGATTGGTGTACTATTTTAATTTAATGTATCTGCGATGACCTAGTATGTTCGTTTCTCACGAAACTGGTAGTTTAGTTCTCATCTATAGCTTGCACGGATCTAAGTGCCGCTGCAAGTTTGTCTCTATGTGTTTACTGTCATTTATATAACTGACTTACAGTTTGACACTAAGTTGCATCAATATCTTATGATCACGTGGTTAACGGTACTTAACTAGAAACTTTAGATGCATGCCTTCTACCTAGCACTTTTCGATAACGAGTCTAAAACTTTAGGTTATCTGATGCGCTACAGTGAGATTTGAACATGAGTTACGCAGTTTTGGTCCGATGAATTATTAATAGACTATTATGGTTACGACAATAAAAATTCGCTTTCTACTGAGTAATCAAAAATGACCTAGATTCACTTGACAGCTGCTGACTGACAGAAGTCAAGAGAATTATTTTGAGCAACAGGTCTTATTAACTTCATAGACTCCACACAAATTATTCAGAGCTGTCCTGGGAAACCAGGACATCGTTGCTAGTGTTGCGACTTGGCTCGCCGTGCATCCAGCAGTATTCACAACTAAGTACATTTTAAAATATTACAAACTAAATTTTATTTCATCCACAACTACTTAAAATTACATAACCTTTCAAAGCAGAGTCCTTTAACCTCATTAGTTTGTTTTGACAAATGAGTTGGCAAAGTTTGCATTTTGTACACGCTACGGGTTTCTAAAGGATGTATTTGGTATTTATATCTTAAAAGATAACTCCCACTCTTCCATAATTTGTAGAGACTTGATATTTGTGTTTATCTTTACGTACAAAATGATTCCCCGTCTTGGGGTTTGCAAGTCAACTGTTACAAGGTGTTTAAGGCAACACTCACTAGCAGTACCACAAAAATGTCATAGATCATTACGAAAATCCTCGTAATGTGGGCTCATTCGATAAGAAGGACGAATCCATCGGCACGGGTCTTGTCGGCGCACCAGCCTGCGGAGACGTTATGAAGCTACAAATAAAGGTAAGATATCATTTATGTTTCACTGCTTAGTTTCGATATATTTTCGCGTCTATTAATCTTACAAAAGCACTGATATGACTTTAAAATCCATCTAATTTTCATTAACCAAACCTGGGTTTTGAAAGACAGTCTCTGAAAAAGGTGGGAGTCCTGTCTACCCTCAGTCTAGGCGTTTAAAACGATGGCCAAAACACTTTAACGTGCAGCTACCAGTGGCCTTCCGAAGTTGAAAAATACAAATTTAATCTGAAGTGTGGAAGAACGCGATTTCTAGATAGATTGACTTCTACGATATTTAATTATTGTTGTTCAGTCCTATCATTTAGATTAATTAATATTTTATCTGAAGTCTGAAAGCTGGTGTAGTGTACTATTGATCTTTTAAATTTGATCTCTACGTGTTTTTTCAGTGTGGTGACGTGAGTATATCCCCGTATATGCCAGCTTCTTCGTTGTGCTAAAGTATTTATCCAAGCTGTTTTTTTATTATTCCTTTCGCTAATAGTACAATTGCTAACGTACTATCAATTTGTCCTTTTTGCTTGTATACTTATAATTGATTTTGATAATCAATTTCTTTGTTATTCATTTAACGTCACCTTGATTGACTTAACATTTTTCCGTGTCTGTATATAATTATTATTGTATATTAGAATCAAGCTTAACAAAGATCTAATTCAGAACCATCGTTCGCTTGTATACGTTGTCTTAAAATAATTTTAAGCATATTGGTTTAAAAATTACATCTATTGTATGTATAATTCATTATTTTGAGACTATCACTAAGTTTTGATAATAACTATTGAATTAAGCGCTTACATTAAACTTGTTTTTCTCATATCAGTCATTTAGTTAAAAAGTGAAGCTATAGATCAGTTAGTTGAGGGTTTACAGGATGTCAGTTGAATGATAAAAATCAGTCTTGCTAACCATACATCTCAAACTGTTACTAACACCTAACGGGTAAAAGTAATAATACAAGAATTTTGTGGGCCTCTCATCCTTAAACCTTCGACTATCTACTAAATGTTTGGTAATATTCTCTATCTTTATCTGTCCGTTTTCTTACATAGTACAATGTTTTCTTGGAATCATTTCTTTTACTTTCAGGTAGACAAAAATGGAAAAATAATAGATGCAAAGTTTAAAACATTTGGTTGCGGTTCTGCAATTGCATCCAGTTCACTGGCAACTGAATGGGTTAAAGGTAAAACAATTGATGAAGCTTCGAAAATAAAAAACAGTGATATTGCCAAGGAACTAAAACTCCCACCAGTCAAGTTGCATTGTTCCAGTAAGTTAGCATCATTTTAATCATTTTTTCATACTACGGAAACCGATAACATATCCTGAGTAGCTATGCTGAGATTACTTTCTTTGAACTGAGTAGTTTAGTTTCAAAACATTCTTTATCTTCCCATAAAGTATCATCACAAATTCAAAGTGAAAGTGATATCTGGAAGTTTCTCTCTAGGTGTTCGGTAGGTAAATAAACTTGATATCACTTCGAGCTTATCCTAATGATTTATCTTTCTGAGCTAACTCTGTTTCGAAATCTCGGAAAATTCAAATTGTCGCGTAATTATGGTAGCATCAAATTTTTTTCAGGTGATGAAAACTTTTAGTCTTTCGATTCTTCAGAACTAACTAAAATTAGAAGGTAGTGAAAATTTAACTACTCATTGAAGTCAAGCTATGTAATTTGGTGAAGCATGTATAGTCACCACCAGCTTCTACGCATAATATTGACCAATATATAAGTACATTTAAAAAATACTTTGTAAGCTTACAAATTTAAGCATGACATACGTTTATGAAGATATTTGGTTAGTGTAGGTGAGATGTAGACTTTATTTGAGTCCCACATGATAATCACCTACTTTAGCTGAAGGTGATACAGTTCAAAATCAGCTTATGACTCAGTAGTATTCATAAGGTTGTACAATTTTAAATTCTAGTTTAGTGCATAACACGTTGACAATTGAAGCGAAAGATAATCACTTCAAGTTTCAGCGTGAATATCACTGAGACGCTAGCGTATCCTGCCGAGATGTTTTAATTAAGACGAAACACGCACCCAGGATCCCACTATTAACCAATATCCAAGTATGTTGAACCGGGTGTATCTGTTTGATATCTTTTTCTTAATTATGGGTTTTATCATCAAATATTTTTCACTATTAAATCTCACTTGTCCATTTTAAACTTTTCTTGCATTTAATTTTTAACCACAGTTGGTAACCTTATTTCAACTTCTCAGTTTCTAGTTTTGTGTATCCTTTTATACTGATGTGAGATTTTGATAACCTTAATTGATACAGATTAGTGCTGAGTTTAGTGTCGAATATACTTAACTAACTGAATCGTGTTTAATTCATTGTCATAATGCCGTTCATCACTTCTGTAGCTTGTTTATAAGTGACCATGTCTAGCAGTCTTTATCCTGGCGTGTTTTCTTCTTTTCAGAATATCCGTTTAACCTTTTTCTCGTGTTCTCCCTTTTACTATTTAGTGCTTGCTGAAGATGCTATTCAAGCTGCCATTACAGATTATAAGAAGAAGTCTACTTGAACACTTCATCCTAAAGATAAAATTAATCTCATCTATATTGTTTCATCATACTTCATCATTTCACTTAGATCCTCATTGTTCTACATTGTTTGTATCATCTTAAAAGTAATATTGTCATCAAACACGTTTTCTCACAATGATAAAGTGATACTGTTAAATGAAAATAAACTTTATTTTTATTTACTAGAAAGATGTACTTTTGTTTATTGATTTCATGTTGGATCGCCTGTAGTTCTGTTTGTTTTGTTGTTTAGTGCTGTACATAGAAAATTAATTATTATTCGGTAATCAGTGTGGCGTTCTAGTTTTCTTGTGCACAGTTTTCAATATTAGTCTACGGATATCGTTTTTAGTGTTACTGTGCTAATCTGAATTTTAAAAATGAAATGAATAGTATTACACTGAAACGGTTACTTTGAAATACTAGAAAGCATCAAATGCTCAAATCGATTATCAGCAGGACTTAATATTTCATCAGTTTCAATTATAATAAAAAGAACAATATCCTATGCAACATCAAACACGTTAACACTTAACCAATCGCGCCACATCTCACTATGATTGTTATTTTCTATGCATGCGACTAAACATGTACAGAAATGGTTATAAAAAATAAGTAAAATTATATAATCTAATGTAATGACAAACTCCTATCTAAATGCATATAGTTCAAACACTTTATACTGCCGATGTTAACTCATCCTTTATAGTCTTGCATAAAAGTTGTGTAGGTCCGATATGTAAGTTTGGTGAAGCAATTAATGATCAGTGGCAATAAATGATGTAAAATCAAAAATTAACTAAATTTACATTAAATACCTTCTTAGTAGTCTACGAGTTAAGTTCTCGCCTCGCAGCCTAAAAGTTCCTAACCCGACCTCCGCTTCTGAGGTGCCTGACACAGTATGAGACGGTTTTCTAATGATTCCTGATTCACGCAGCTTTAGTTTATTGAGTTCGTCACAGATTGATGTTAATAAACTCGGAAGCAGTGAACGTTTTTCATCTTTGTACGTAGCTCTTCAGGAGTCAATCAATCAATCCCTGTTCACCTCATTTGAAGCATAGACCACCAGCCAACATTCTCCAACCAACTCTGTCCTGTAATGGGCTTTCCTTTTCAGCTCTTTCCAAGTGCTCTTCATTCTCTCCATGTCAGTCTCGGATTCCTGACGCAACGTGTTCTTGGGTCTTCTCCTTCGGCCTTCGTGATTCCAATTTAGTACCTGTCTTGTGACACAGTTTGACGATTTCCTCAATGGCTATCTTATCCACCTCCAGCGTCTTTTTCTAATTTCTTCCTCGGCTGGAATTCGGTTGATTTGTTCTCTGCCATAGGAGGTTGTTGTTAATGGTATCAGGTCAACGAATCTGAGGTATCTTACGTAGACAGTTGTTTAGAAATACTTGTATCTTTTGATTGATGCCTTTCGTAGTTCTCCAAGTTTTAGCTCCATACAACAGAACTGTCATCACATTTGTAATGAAAATTTTGATTTTAATATTGACTGACAGTTGATTTGAGTTCCAGATGTTTTTAAGTTGTAGAAATGCTGATCTCCCCTTTCCGATCCGCACCTTCATATCTGCATCAGGCCCTCCATATTTATCGATGATGTTGCCCAAGTATGTAAAGGTTTTTATATCTTCCAGAATTTATGTGTCAAGTGAAATTGGGTTAGTGTTTGTCGTTTTACATCGAATGATCTTACTTTTCCCTTTTTGTATGTTGAGATCTATTGTTTGCTACAGTGGCTGCTGCCTTGTCCGTCTTCATCTGCATTTATTGTTGTGTGTGGGATTGGAGAGCTAGGTTATCTGAGAAGTCCAAGTTATATAGTTGCATCGATGTTGTCCACTGTATTCCGAGATTACCTTGAGATGTCGCAGTCTTCTTGATCTAGTCAACCACCAGCATGAAGATAGTGATAAGGTCGAGAGTAAGCAGCCTTGTTTGGCGCCGGTCTTCACTTCGAATGAATCTGTGAGCTGACATTTATGTACGATTTTACAATGTAGTCCGTCTTAATAATTCCGTATGATGTTGGCTATCTTTTCGGGTACGCCATAATGTCGTAGAAGGCTTCATAATATTCTCCTATCCACGCTGTCGAATGTTTTATTGTAGTCGAGGGAGTTGATGTAAAGTGGTGAATCCCATTCGATTGATTGTTCAACAATGAACCGTAGAGTAGCGATTTGGTCGATACACGATCGATCTTTGCGGAATCCGGTCTGTTGATCTCGATGTTGAGCGCCGACTGGGTCTTTTATTCGGTCCAATAACACTCTGTTGAAGACTTTTCCTAGTTTTGAAAGAAAGGTGATGCTTCTGGAGTTTTTGTAATTGCTAGGATTTTTTCTTTGGTATCTTGATTAGGTATTCTTCTTTCCAGTCTGTTGGCACTTGTTCCTTCTTCCAAATCTTTCTGAAGAGAATGTGGAGTATCTTTGCAGTTGCTTCTATATCTGTCTTCAGTGCCTCGTTCAGCTAGTATGTTGTCTGGCCCTGCTGACTTGCCATTCAGATGACCATTTTGATTTCTTAGACTGTTGGGGAGTCGGTGTTTATGGGAAGATCTATGGCTGCTGTTTCGATAACTGGTGGGTTTAGTGGGTCTAGTCTATTTGTGTTCTTTGAAGTGTTCTATCTACCTGTCTCGTTGTTCATGTATCTCAGTGATTAGTTTGCCAGCCTTGTTCTTGATTAGACGTTCTGGTTTACTGAATTTTCCAGCTAGCTTCGTTGTATAGTATGTATGCCTCATGTTTCCTACTCCTGCAGCTTTTTTCGCCTTCATTGCTAGGTCCTCAACATATTTCCGTTTGTCCAACCTGATGCTCCTCTTCACTTGCTTAGTGGTTTCTGCGTATTCGGCCTGTGCCTTAGCTGTCTATGTTCTTGTTCGGCTGTTATTAATTGCTATCTTCTTGCTCCTCCTTTCTTAGATATTGTCCAGAGTACGAACAGAAATCCATTCTTTATGATGTTGTTTCTTGCTACCCAAAATCTGATATGTTAAAGTTATTATTTCTTTGATCTCTTTCCAGTTGTCCTCCATATTAGTTGCACCTTTTTCTATTAGATCATGAATTGCTTGGAACTTATTGTCGAAAATTATTTTAAATTTATTGCGTTTGTTAGTATCCCGAAGAAGAGCTGTGTTAAACTTTTATAATACTACTGCTCCATTTGTTCATTGCTTCTTCAGCTTCAGTTTCATTTTGGCCACCACCAGATAGTGATCCGAAGCTATATCAGCTCCTCTCCTTGTTCTTTCATCTTCCATAGTCCTTCTAAACTTTCTATTGATGCAGATGTGGTCGATTTGGTTCTCTGTAATGTAGTCCTGGTGAAACCCATGTAACTTTGTGTATGCGTTTGTGGGAGAATACCGTGCCTTCTCTAATCATTTCGTTGAAGGCACATAGGTTTACAAACCTCTCACCGTTCTCGTTCTTTTCTCACAGTCCATGTCGTCCCGTGATGTCATTGTATCTGATGTTGTCCATTCCAACCTTGGCGTTTAGGTCTCCCATCAGAATGACCAGGTCCTTGGCTGAGCATTTATCAATGGTTGATTGCAACCTCGCATAGAACTGGTGTTTGTTGCCTTCGTGGCTGTCGTTGGTGGGTGCATAGCACTGGATGACATTCATTGTAATCCCTTCCTTCTTCGTCTTTAATGATGCTTTGATGATCCTAGGACCTTGAGGTTTCCATCGTATAAGGGCCTTCCATGCTTCTTGGGATAACATTGGTGCTAATCCTTTTGTATGTGAGACATTTTCTTCTCTGTAACCGGAGTATGAAAGCACTTCCTGAGGACGATCTTTGCTATCTATCTTGTAACCAATGAGTTTCGCTTATTCCAAGTATCTTTAGGTTGTATATTCTCATTTCTCCAGCTATTTGCATGCACTTTTCTGTCTCATATCGTGCGATCATTCAATGTACGCAAATTAATGGTTGCTTTGGTTGTCAGAAGGAGCATCGGCCTCGTGGCTTTTAAAGAAACTCGGCCTTCACCATGATGCATCATAAGTGTTCAGAATGAAGATCTTCCATTTCCCAGGGCAGAGTTAAAATGGTTACATAAGTTTTTACTGGTTAGGTTTTTTTTGACAAGGTTGTTGTTTTACGAGAAGAGACTGGTAACCTCATGCCCAACTCCCCTCCTTTATCCGGGCTGGGGACCGGCACTAACCCTAGGGAGGCTTCAGGTTTAGTTTCTCCAACAGTGCGCACCCTAAATTCCACCCCAGGGGCTTAAAATCGACGAACGCCTGATAAAATTTATTGCACTGTATTATCTAACAAGTTAGCTATCAAATTAATAGTAAATGTTTCCAAAAAATAAAATTTTCTAATAGTCCGAGGTAAAGTTATAAGTTTTTTATGCCCATATTAGTTTGCTAAAAAGTATACTTTCTGAACATCTTCATTGTCTTATCTAGGTGTTTTAATTGTGTAGCTTTTGTCGTCATTCTTGATGATTTTAACGACAAAACCTATTTTCTAGCAGAATGTTACATTAACAGACAAACATTAGTACTCTTGGTTGGTATATTTAAATTCCATATTTAAAACTGAAAATTACGTTTATGTATCATCAACAATCCTACTTAATTCAGAATAGTATTGTTAAGTATTAAAAATCGATCCCCGAAAAAGCGACCTGTAATTTATAGATTTTAGCAGAAGTTTGTACCAGTGGTTATATGAGTAAACTAATCAGCACAGACACAATTTCACAAAACATAATTTTTTCTATTTCCAACTTACCTACTAATAAGTAACCACTTTAAAGCAGCTAAAAAGCTAATGCATTATTTTAACACGCTTTATGGTATGTGTTACAATTTTAAAAACTTATACCTCGTATTATTTCTAAGATACTAGGATTTAGAAGTGCACACATTGGTCGACTTTTAAGCATCCGGATTTTACGTCATCTCAGTTCGATTCTGGTTGAAATTGGATGTAAAGTTGTCGAGGTTACGTGGGAGTCGAAGCGTTTAAATTTTTTGTTTTATAAAGGAATCCTAGTATTCCAGCCAATAGTACTAGTGTCTATATTCTAGTATGGTATTTATGTGTTTGTTCATGACTTCACTAACTAACGAGTCATTAATATGGCGGGTTTGCGAAGATTGTTATTCTTCATTGAGGATTGATTGAATTATTTAAAACTGAGAGATGCTTAGTAGTTGTTTTATCCTAGTGTATAGCTTTTCGACAGTACGCAATCACAATTCCACCGGGAAACTTCTTATACTCACTGATGACTAGTCAAGCCACCGCGAGCCTCGATGCTCAATGTTATCTAGTATTGGAATAGGTTAGAAAAATGATATCTGCCCAAACGAAGAAGTTTCATCAACTATTCATCTGAGCTATGTAACTATGCAGGAACTACCTAGTTAGGTTATTTTCGATCGGACGTCAGACGCTGAGTAACATAGTTCCGAATTGGCACACTGGTGTAAATGCCTTCACTTTGTCTTCCATTAGTTCCTGAGTTTCAAAATAAGTCCGTGTCCTCTATCCTGGAAGACAATCCTTTCTTTTCAAGTCGTATCGTATCTTTGTAAATTTTTTCTATTATCATTGAGTTTACTACTGCTACTACTTTGGTATTCATCACACTGTGCTTATCCACTGTGGTAATTTGAACTAATGTTGTTTCTAATTGATACTGTCTTTATCAGTTAAAATAAAGCATCTTAGTTATAATGTGCCCAGCTAGCTAATCGAATGTCGTTAATCTATGGACATTCGCTGTCTGAATTTTTGTATTATTTCCCTGATTTCTTTATCAGTATTTGAATTTTTGAAAACTAACTGGGTTAATTGAACTGTACCTGGTTGAGACCTGCCAGATATCCTCGATCATAATTAATGACTCGTGTTGCGTATAAATTCACTCTTTGTCTTCCTCTAAGTTTTTGACATTATTTGATACGCTCACTTCCTTGGATTCAATTTTTTTGGAACTACATTCTCTAATATAAGTTGTAAGTATTTGCATTTTCTCCTTGATATTGCTAAGGTCTACAGTTGATCAGTATATGTTGCCATGTTTTCATCTTAAGATAAATACCTTAATACAACCATAATCTGAAAGTAGCTAAATGTATGATGCAATGACGTTTTACACGAATAGACTAAGCTGGTGAGCCTAGAGTGAAACATACCTTCTGAATTTTGCTAGCCAACCATTATGCAACTTTTATATTATTTAATGTTTAATCTCTGTGAGAATTACTGGTACTACTATTAGCTCCAATTCTTGCCAATTGTACCGATTTAACCATTTTGTTCCAATTTGGTATTGGAATCTAGACTGATGCACATTTTGTTCCATATTTTATGTGGATTGTGATTGATTGACTTATCTAAATTTGTTGTTTGTATCGTTACATATTGATCTCAGTTAGGTACCATTAAAAACCAGGGAGCATTGAATAACTGTTTTAGGTTAATATTATACTTAACAGAGCTGCAGATACACAACCTTACCAAAGATGTATTCCTTTAATTTTAGGTTTCGGTTTTTGTGTTTTTTATTACAGTCACTGAGTTAGCTGCCCAATTCTCTTCATTTCGATTCGTTACTTTTGTCTCATCCCCAACATAGTTGACTTTCACTAATCACGAGTTCTCACTAGAACTTCAGGAATTATCTTTTAGTGTTGACCATCAGTTAAAAATGACGATTTCTTAGTGTAAAGAAATATGAAGATTATTGTATTTCTTATGTATTTGGTTCTTCCTTTATGCGAATCACTACGTACGTAAGAAAAATTTAGAGCGCAGAAAATTAGACTATTTCATTTCATGAACATATTGTCTTTTGTTCTTGCCTTATGTAAGATAATCTACTTACTGATTCGAATGCTAACAACAACTAATAATAATAGTAACAAGATTTATTTTAAACAATGAAAACTGATTAGAAAAAGTGAGATATTTTAGAAACGTGATCAAGATTAAAGGGTTTTAATTGAATAAGATTTCATTTTATCATTAATATTTTAGAAAGGAAGTATAATCAGTTAAAGTGTAGATTCTGTATTATGATTTGACTAATGAACTATGGTTTATTTTGAATTGAGTTTTTATCGATAAATATTGTGCAATACAATCTTCCCAAGTAGTAATTTCTTCACATGATCAAATAATTGACTATAACCTCCAGGTAAACTGTTATTAAAGGCAAGACAGTTAGCTAGAAGAATATATGTTTCTATCTAACAACATACTAATGTGTTTATAAAAGAGTTATTAATCTAAAAATAATTAGATGTCATAGCCGACTGCAGGATATTTACTCTGTAGTTCACTCGCCTTATGATTAAGATCTAACCAATAGGCGAATATATTCATTACTAATAAATGTATATCCAATTATAACTCCACTGAAGCATTAATGTGTTCAGTAGGGACCATTTCTTACCTTGAATCGCGATGTATATCAGCATAAGAGTACGTTGGAATACAGTTAATAGTAGCTAAACTATAACACGACACCAATTCATTATTCACACTTATCTTATTATTAGTCGTATAAATTTCATCTCACTTGTACTAACTTAAGATGAAAACTCTATCTAATGCATATTCATACCAGGCTGTATATCGTTTATAGCTGACTGACTCAAATCTGTTCTTTATATTCATAAATTGGTAGATCTAGGTACTAGTTTTCTTAACTTCTTCAAAATATCTGAATGTTTTTCGGATGGTCAATTATCATTCATCTGGAATTTATTTCTTCTTAAATGTTTAAAACTCATGATCATTGCTATTATTATTTCTTTTTGAAGTGATCACAAACTGGTTTTAATGTATGAACATTGTTAAATGTTTACATGTATATTGTTTTGAATAATCTAAAATGTAATAAGTTATATAAATGACTTGTTAATTATGAAATTCTTATACAGTGATGAATGTATAAACTAAACTTTACTATTAAAATATGTAGATGTTATCATAATGTGTATGTCATGGAATTTCACTTTAACAGGTGCAAAGAAAATTCAATTTAATAATAATAATAATTATTATTATTATTATTATAAAATTGTTGCTATGCAAATATAAGAAGTAAAAAGTAATATTAAAATATATAGTAGCAGTAGTATAGTGGCTTATTGGTTAATATATTGGATTTTTAACTAGTAGGTCATAAGTTGGTTCCTGCTTTTCTCTCATTTAGTTAGCTGAGTAGCAGAATCGATTGCATCCATATAACCAAAGTGTAACTAAAAGTGGTGTACATAAACTATATCATTGATGCATAAGTAAATCATTCAATCATTGAGATAGGCAAACAATGATACTTTTTTGCCAAAGAGTTGATGACTGTTTTAATGAATTACGGGGTTAGGGTGTTAGTGAAAACTTAATAGTGATTACCATTTATAGTTCATCGGGTTAGTGGATTGTTTTGTTTATAATGCATTTACCTGTAAGTAGGATGGATGGTTTAATTGCGAAGCTTTTACTAGTTTTTATTACTATTAGCTCACCACGAACAGGTCAGTCAGTCATGTATATCGCAGAACCACACACATAGGTCATTCTAAGTTACCACATCTCAATTGCTCATCTAGATGAACACCAATGGTGGTAAGAAAAGAGCATGAATATGTAAAATATAATCCAATGAGAAAGAATTAATTCGCTCAACGAAAGGATATAAAATTATTTTAGCCTCACGATTTAATGAAAGACAAAGAATGAATACACTGACCTGTTTTGTAGTAATGTTACTTAGAGTCTCCAATAATTGGTTACGGCAGATTATTGTCTTCGGGTCACTCTCCGAATACGAGTGATAACAATACCACTATTAGGCTGCCCAAATAAAACGTAGGTGGAGTCGAGTTATATTTAAGTTGGATTGTGACTGGCAAGTGGAATCCAGGACGCGGATTTCGTCCTATTTGGGACTGATCGGCTGGATGTTCCGCATCCCGATGTTGATGTTCCCACTGGGATTCGAACTCAATCCGCTCCGTGCCGAACGCTACCGCGTTCACCACCAGGTGGACTCGAGGTTCGAACACGAATCAATAACTGGCATTCGAACACCATAACATCGCCTGCACCGCTTTATATAATAACGAACTACTGAATGACATTGCTTTAGTAACTCTAGTCTTCAATATTTACACAAGCAAAATCTTAATTCGGCCTTTTCCTGGTTATTAGCTACACAGTGTTATTCTATTAATTTATCCACTTAACAATTGTGATTACATAACTGTTGATCTCATTCTTCATTACCTGTAAAAGTCTGTCTCCATATGTTTTCATTGTTTTACTTGTTTACAATTCCTATAATTATTGCCTTCCTTCTAATTCTTCATGATCTACATGATATGGAATATGTACATAGGTCATCAAAAGAACGGTTGTGACTACTGTTCTTTAGGTCTTAATGGAGCTGAAGTTGATGAGGAGCTGTGAAATACACATGAATTCATTTTCTTCTATTGTATTTGTTATTTCCTCTATTCAAATATCCTACAGATTATAGCACAGAATTATTAGTAAATCTAATTTTAGACATAATCTAAAATTGAATATAACCTAGTTCGTTTCTTTTATTATTCAATTAATATATGTTTTTGCATCTTTATAGAATGAATACTTATTTCTAAAATTTTATAACATCCATTTATGTACACATAAATACTTCACTCTGTACTGTACGAAGTGTCAGATTCTTCCACTCCCTTTATTTTTTCATTCTATTGTATTTGTATGAGGTAGAAAGAGTAATTGAGTTAGGAAGCAATGAAGATTTATTCATGTATACGTGTTTAAAAATTATTTTGAAGAATCTCTAATTATAGTACTTGTTTCATTGAAAATGTAGATTTATTAAGACTGAAAGACATAGATTACTCCTACCAGTTTGCTTGATTGCAAACATGTAATTGTTTTAGTATTGTTACATATGAAGTTCATCCTTACTCCCATAGAATTTATCTTCTGTGTTTAGTGAAATTCTATGATATGTATTTTATTACGGTTGAAGTTACCGTCGACTTCCCTTTCATTCAATATATGTACTGAATCTAGCACTTCTTGTCATCTTTCTGTTTGCTTAGCGGGTGAATTCTTCATATTAATGCATCATTTTCAATATTCATCTCAATTTAAACAGTTGTAGTTATCTTACTTTCTTCTCTGAATATGTTTTTTTTATCATAAGCCTCGATACCATATAAAATCACAAGCATAGTAAGTATTAAATCTAAGAGTTAAAGAAATTTTTATTAAGATTTACACTATTGTGCACTACTCATCGACTAAATGAAGGCAGAAATGATTCATACTGTTAGATACAACACAACAAATAGAGAAAACTACAATTAAAAACTTTACAGTTATTTCCACTTTCGTATTTGTTTAGTAAACTTAGATTTATTAACAAATACAGTTCTGTATTTTCAAATTACTACTCGGTTTCATGAGTTGAAACTAGTTAGACAACATTTAAGTTCGTAGTGTATTGGTTGATTGCACTTTGAACACTACTCCACATCTTCTGTCTATGAATCTAGTGAAATATGTTGGAGTATGTAGTTAAGAAGTTCAATTTCATTCACTAAGTTACAGGTGTGATCAGGTATTCGTCAGATAGTATTGCTAGCTCACACAGAATGTGACTCGAAACTAAATACGCAAATTCCGTTTTTTGGTTAATAAGTTAGAATATTTCATAGTTGATAGTAGTGCTATATTTCGTTACACACTTAAATGTGCAATTTTGTTTTTAGGAACACTATTGAATCACAACTATGTCTGACCGAATTACTAAGTGGTTTGGATCTACCTGTAATTGAAAAATGTGGTTAGGCTGGTATAGTTCTAAACTAATCGTGTTGGTGTAGGTACATTTACCCCTTAGCTGCATCTTAATTTAGTAAAATTATTTTGTACTTTTTATATCCATCGTGCTAACTAGAACATTTAGGTTAATTCCTATTGAAAATAATATTGTTCGCCTATATATGCCCTATTTTTACTTCCACAAATCATTTTCTGCATACTAATTTCTTTAATACTACTGATATTACTACCATCTCTTGAAACTTATCCCAGCAAGTATTCTTTCTAATATTGCTAAATAATACCTCTTAGTTTAGCAATTTTAGTTGTTAATCAAATAAAGTTAGGTAGGATTGTTCTTTTAAATTTTTTCTTAAAAATCTCTAATATTCAGCATTATAACCTCAATTATGCTGAACGACAAAGCAACGTCAGAGATATTTTTATCATGTGAATTAATCAATTAACCTTCCCTGATGAGATTATTATGACTAATGATGTCTAATTAAGGCTATTTATATCAGATGCACGTTAGTCTACTGTACCATGGATAGTTATTTCATTGTAATATTGAATCAACACAAATTACATTTAGTTGATTGGATTCGTCACAGGTTGATGTTGACAGGATACCATTAAAATTCCAGGGAGCGCTGGACAGTTATTTTGTCCTAGTATTGGATTCCTTAGCAGTGCGCACTTTAGACTTCACCTCAGAAGCTTCAGGTTGGCGAATACCTTATTATCTGCACCACTGGTTGGCCGGCATCCAATGGTAGAATTTCCACTTCCATTAATTTGTGACATATAGCGCATCGATCATCCATTGTCATTGGTAATAACTGTCTCACTCCCAATAAGTCTGAACTTCACCTGTCACGACTTGTCACTGGAACCTCAGAAACATCGTGAAGTTTATCACCAGTGAGATCATTGTTGTAATTGGAATGAGATGGTTAGTAGAGATTGGTATCAAGTTTAGTTGATTGAATTCGTCACAGTGCTGATGAATCCCTATACTAGGAACAAAACGGCCTGTCAATCGCTTCCTGGATTTCAGCGTATTTCCGTCAACATCAATCTATGACGAATTGCAATCAACTAAACTTAACACCAATTTCCACAAACCGTCTAAATTCAATTACAAATTATACTTGTTATACCTAGATCCTATTTATGGATAAGTTTCTAGTTTGTGTTTAGGCAATTTTTAATTAATTATAGTTGTGTCGGATTAATTAGTTGGAAGATTTATCTAGTAGTTGATTACTTCTTTTTGTAAATATTAGTGAACAATTGTTGTTGATAACTTCTTCAGACTCTACAGTTATAAATTCATAAATAATATGTATTAATATAAATCATCTATATGAATTGAACCGTAGGTAAATAGCTTCTTTGCTGATAATCTGGATTTTTGTTCTTTGTTCCGGTCCAAACAAGTATTGCTTTTATCAAATTAGCTGTATATTTGTTTTTTTCTAGTAGCATATTCTTAGTTTTCATCTACAGTCCTCTGCGAATAGGTATGAAGCTATGGGGGAAGTAGCTAGCAAAAAGCGTGAGTTTCTTCACGTTTAATTATTTCAAAACAAAGATTCTTCTGATAAAAGTTAGACTAACTTGACAGCCGGATCAGTTCTTTTTTCTAATACATTTATTCTAAAATCAGCTCATTGCCTTCGAATACAATTTTAGCAAACCGAACTAACTATCAACCATGTCAAGATCAGCTTCCGTCATCTTAGTCCTCCCATACTTAGTTGTCAATCTTGCTTTACCTTAGTAACTTCTTCTTTAAGAGTGCTGATAAATTTTAATTCTTTCACTAATGTTATCTTATTGATTCACATCCACATGTCAACTTCACATTTATTCATGGTTTTCTTGATGCCAAGTGTGTATAACCGTTGCATTAGGCTGATGAGAGAAGTGGCGATAAGATGAATCCACATTATTCTGCTACACTTTTTATTCATACTTTACTAAAAAGACTATTTATACTATTTGAAATTGTATGAAAGTTTCAATGGGTTGCCTTTTTGTTTTGAAACATGTTAAATATCTGCACTAAGCAGCAATTTGTAGTCATTAACTCACTCTAAATAGAGAAAAATAAACTGCTACTAATTTTTAGTTAATAAGTAGTTTTACATTTCAAGCATCGTGAATTCACTTACATATCACTTGAAGAAAATAAACTACTAGTGTTTTTTTAAGCAATTCTTTATTTAATAAATGGTTATTTCTGACAGAATATTAGTTTTTTCTGGAATGTTTATGAATCTAATTGAGTTTTTTCTTTCTTACATGTCTATTTTTAGTTTTCAAGTATCTGCCAATTCTTAAATATAAGTTGTTCTTCTTTAGTTTTCACATTTATTTCAATAAGATATTTTAGATAGATTGTTTCATTCTGGTAATATACACACTGAAATACATATGATTTATTCGCATACAGAGTATACATTAATGTACTCGGCTCATGTTTTCTGGGGTCACCAGATAAGTAATGATAAGGTTAGACACATGATAGTTGGGAAAGATGGTAAATCAGTTAATGGGGTTGTAAACCTTCATTGACTGAGATGACTGAGACATGTGTTACATATAACTAACCGCCGCCTACCTTGACGCGCGATGATAGCCGATGTTGGAATAGGATGAAAGAAGGTAGGCTTGTCCAAACTAAAACATGGCATCAATCCATGATGTCATTCACTACCTGTCTGAGCCGCTTTGGCAGATACAAACTACTTCGTTGGATCAGCACTAGTATCGAGACTGATGGTTGGAGACTGGGTGATATGGTCTAGAATCAACCACGGTAGCGCAGGTGTATTCATTTTTTTTCTCCAAATTGTGGACGTACATTTATTATATTAGCTTTTTGTCACTAACTAATTCTTTCTTTCTGGAACACATTCTGAATGTTCACATTTTTAAAAAATTATTATTATCATTACTTCTACTAATTTGGTGTTAAATTTATTGTGTTACTGATGTGGGGTAAGTTGAACCGATAAATATATGTACATGGTTCTATATTGTACATACAGTCAGCTGTGAGTTACGTTTTAGTTGTATTGAGGCTAGTTACCTTACTACTTAACTGCATAAAAGTAAGTAAGTGGGTTTTTGATTTAAGCATGAAATCTACCAGTTAGTAAAAGCTTAATCGTCTAACCAACTAACCACTGCGTAATAAATGATGAAAGTGTATGTATACGTGTGTAATAGTTGATCTGTATATTTCAGTTTAGTCACGTCTACCTTAAATACCTGACTAGTGTAATTAAAGCCTACACATTCAGTTTAAGTCAATATTCTTGATAATGGTGCTTAGTTTGATCGATTACTGTCAGTGTATGTGCATCCTGAATGAACTACCTCGATAATATCATTCAGCTACAAGTTTTTGAATATGCCTTACTCAAAATTCTATCATGAATATTGATAGCGAATATTATAAACCCTCACTAATAAACGCATACCTATTTAATAAGTAAGTGGTTTTATATTCTAAGTATTTCATTTGACTGGAGTGTTGGTGTTTGAAGTGAAGGAGTTTTGGGCTTTAGTCTCCATTTCAATACCTAGATTGGGATGTAGGCATTCATATGATAAGTTCAAACTAGAATACAGTTAATGTTACAGATTTTACTACCAATCACAATATATATATTTTATAAAATTATTCCACTTATTGGTGAGAAAAGCATACCCGTTTATCACTAAGTTCCATAAATGTAGCTTGTATATTAACTTTTAGTGTCGACTCGTGTTTCATAGTATAGCGACTCTAATTTCATAATCACATCTTTGGGATATAAGTCTTTTTTTCCTAAATTATATATATATATATATATATATATATATATATATATATATATATACGACTATCGTTTCTTCAACATAAACGTGACATAATATGGACATCTAGATGTTTATCATCATAATCCAACATTTAAACATTACCTTAGTCTAAATGTAGTAATTCTTAATTACTCACTCTTTTCTTCGATCATAGGTCTGTGAATCATAACTCTAATTGTTCACTGGAGCTTAGGCTTGTTTACTTTATAAACAATTTCATACTGTCTCATACTTCTCTTTTCGCGATGATGTTCTTTCTTTACTAAGCGTACTATTTGTGGTTCGTTTTACATCGAGATTAATATTACTACTTTCATTTGCCTACAATTCATTTTAGTTGTTTGTTTTTTCTGTATAATGGTGTGTAATCTGGGGATCAAGGCAAATCTATCCCTGCATACTATTCTTCACTGTTTTTAATCAATTGAATCACGAATAGTAATTTCTTGAGATATCACACCTCGAAAATCATTCAGGAAGGCTCACATACTTAATGTTTGTTTAACTTTTTTAATTTGTAATACATAATCACAGCGATTGATTATTCAGTAGGAACGGATACATTGTTCATATCTTCACGTAGCTTTTTGGACATATTTATTTTGATTAGTAATGCATAAAACACGTAGATTCAAATTACCCCTCCTAAATGGAACATCTTGATGGTTGGCCTAATGAGTATTATTGTGAGTATATCCAACTTTTCTTGAAATACACGCCCCCCCTTTTTTTTTTACCAGAATTACTAAGTTTTTTCAGTTTATAAGTAGTCGACCAGTTTATTTATCAAATAATATCCTTAAAAGACTCACTTTTTTGACTAGAATATGTTCACTGATGATAACATCACCAGAAACTTATATCTTTTCCTCCACACTTGGATTTTTCATGATTATATGTAAAAAACTAACCTTTACTTCTGTTTTCTTGTAATCACATTTAGACATTCTCATGTCATTTATATTTTTATCACATTCTCTCTATTGTTTCGTTCTCTTTTTACTTACAATTCATTTCTCTATTACCGTATTCATCAACGTTGTAACTTGTTATCCTTTAATCTAATTAACTTAATAAGTCATTCATACAGTTTATTTCCTTGGTGTATTTAAGTAACTAACATTTATAACATAAAATAAATTCGTCATTCCATTTTAAGGCATCTTAGCCTCTGAAAACAGTCTAACAATACACTCTGAAAACATAGTTTCTGCATAATTTAAATAATAAAAGTTAATAATTGATGTTCGGAGCATGAGAGAAAAGCATATGAATATGGAAAAGACACTACAATATGATACGAAGCATTGTAGTTAAGATTTGGGTGCATTTTTACGTTGCATGTGAACTCATACAAAGAAAAGTCCTATTATCATAAAAACTAATTGAGGCGATCAAATAAGCGACTGCATGATCAAGTCAAGTCAAGTAAGTGTAAAATTGACGTCCTGAATGAATATCAGTGGGTTGTTGAAAAAATATAAAAAAAGTGGTTATATATTAGGTCAAGTTAAATCATCATAGTAGGAGTTTCTACATACTTTCTACCGACATAGGTCAAGTTGGAAGTATTAATGTTTACAACCGTGAACATTTTACTTTTTTTAAGACATATTTTAAGAAATATGTTAGAATAACCTAATACATCACCTTTTCTTAATCTTTTCAATATGCTTACTACTATAGGTCCATGTTTAATTCTTTTTGTTTCACTACAACTCAATCACCATTTACTAAACTTTTACCATAACAACTGAATGTCATCCTCCATAACTATGTTTGGTTTGTCTAGTAAATGTAATATTTAAAAAGATCAACATTATGGCTTGCAAATAATAAACACTGCATCTTCTATAGTTTAGTGAAATATGTAGATGTGTATCCATCAGTTTCTTCAGTTCACTTAATAGATGAGTATTGAGTATTAAAGTATAATTTTGGTCCTATATGTTGAGTTGTGTCATATTGATTTCAGCTAACTGTAAATAATAGAAATATGACTTTTAATAGAATACTCATTAATCAATTGGTCAGATAAATCAATGAAAATACTAGATTTCATAAGATTGTTGAATACTGGAAACGTTATGGATAGTCTTAGCTGCTTAAGGTTACTAAATTCTGTTTTGTTTCTTACAGAGATTTATTGAAATGTTTCTTTTAATAATTCGAATATCTTGTCATATCTTCTTGTGTAAGGTATTCGTAAAATTGCTTTTGTATTGGTATATTTTAGTGTAACTGAAAATTATACATCATCACATAATCATCTATATGCATGATGTACATGTTTTTTGGATCAGATTCAGAGATACTATCTGAAAAGTATCCAAATATCTGTTACATGAAAGCTATAAAATAATAACACTATCTAGATAATGTTAGGTGTTCTAAGCTGGATGCTTTTGTAAAGATAATCAACTAGAAACAGGTTCACTAGAACGGACTAACGTAACACTTGCAAATTAAGTAGATAAACCCACTTATAATTGAAGGTAGGCGATAATGATATATTAAATAACTATAAATGATTCTTAATTATGCCGTCTAGGTTAAAGAACACAACATTACTAGATACTATCCTAGACTTTACTTACAACTGTTTGCTAGTATTTTAACATTATTAGTTGAAATGAAGTCATTTAGTATATACGAATATATCACTTACGTTTATTTATTATACAATATACGTATCCACAGACAGGTCAGCCGTGGCTCGAATAGTTCAGTAGTAATTTTTTAGACTATGAAGCCTGATTTGTATTCTCCAATTACTACCAGTTTCTTCAAGAATCCAAAGATGCTATACTGATGAGGCTTTATTTGATTCGAAAACTAAGTCATTAATATGATTATTTACCAATTATCTCCAATCACCAACAGTTTCTCATTGATGAGGATTACGCATTATTTCATAGAAAAAAGAATGTTTAGCACGTAATAATCAATTTTATATTCCATTTAGTTTTATTTATATACAAACCAGTGAAATGTATTGACAATTAGAAGCTGATTAGAGAAATTATTTAAAGAAGGACAATGAAGACAACGAAAAAGATTAAGAGGAAATGAGTTACCCAAGCTTGGAATATTCATACATTTTTTGGCTATGAGTGTTTGTTACTAAGTAATTACAGTAAACTTAATATTATGAAGTTGAAAATAAAACCATAGACAATTTCTTATCAACAGTAAAACTGCTTACAACATAATAAGATTAGAAATAAAGAAAAATAGAATAATGAATTCATTTTTATTCTTTGATCTTTACTGCCTTTAATCTAGTTCTAAAAAAAACAATAAATATGCTACTTACAATGGTGTATAGTAGTAATTTCTCCAGAAGACATTTAAAGTTGATCACAAAACAAGATACATGCTATGAGGAAGAAACCTGGAATATATTCATTTTTTGTTCAGTTTCTTTGGTTTACTTCGTAAACTTCATTTGTCATTCTCTTCATTGTAGAAAAAAAGAAGTCGGTATAATGAAAAAAAAAAGCAAACTATCGAAAACGCACACCTTAGAATGTTAAGAATTAAGAAAAGTAAACAAATAAGTAGAATATATGAAGGTACACGCTGAGAATAAATGCAAAATGCCATTGATCCAGAAAAACAATAATGTCTGTTTAATTTTTAATGGTTGATTATGCTTAAGTGCCCGACGGACTAACTTTTTGAATGTTATTTATATTACAATTCTTGTGATCATTAATGCTTTCACAAATAAGTGTTTACTGCATTCGAAGTTTACTATTGTTATTATTATTATTGTTGTTGCTAATACTACTACTAATATTTCATTAGTCAGTAGTTAGTTTAGTCAACGTTTTCTGAAACCATGGAAATGATAATCGTATGAAATGATTGAATTTTATTAATTGCTTACAACATGGTCCAGTCATATGTCCACCACCCATTGGTCGCATTACTTCTCGATTACAACATGATTTAACGTATTGATAAAATGTTGGTTTAATAGTAGTATAATTGTTAAAATCAGTAGTGAATGATTTTTTAATGATGAATGGATAACGATTATTATTAATGGGAGTAAATTTACCTGATTTTGGTCGATTCCATTGTGACAGTTGAGTTGTTTTCATGTTGTATTCATCTTGTTTAATTGATAATTCCTTTAAATTCCCTAACGAATGTATTTTTCTATGAAGAGTTGGTAACCTGTATTGTGGAATTGATTGGGTAATCATCATTATTATCTGAATGTATAGAGTTAGGAATACTATTTGACTTTTGGTTCCTTTCATTATCAATTAATGCAGAGTTTTTTTTCCACTTATTTTTGACCTTAATCTATTAATTTGTGTTAATACAATTTATGAATTTGTTTTAACAATGAGCGAATCAATGAATGTTGTCAATTATCAGTTTTCATAATATTCTTTCAGATGGAATTTCACTTGTGATTACTGAGAGGAAATATAAGTAGTACGTTTGATAACTGTTTATCTAAATTAGTAGGTAGTTACGGAAAATAATATTTGTTTTTATAGGTTTTCTGTATGACATAAGATTTTAAATTGTGTAGGTGTGTTTAAAATGGTTTTTATATTTTTCAAGGTTGATACATTAAACTAAAATATGATTGGTTACTTTGTTTGGTTGGTTTGAACATGATTTATTTTACTGAATATTCAACGTTTTTATCAGACATTATAAATATATCTGCAAATCTATGCCAAATTAATTTGAGAATGATTAAGATGTTCGCATAGTTGACAAATTTTTTTGAAGAATGTATTTTGTTGACAAGTGTGATGCGATAAGCGGAAGTGTGCAACTTCTTTGGCTGTTGTGTGTCATACATTTTTACCGGTGATTGGTTCATTATAGTACTGATGAATATAGTTTAATACTGTAGGCTAACTGCAGTTAGATATTGTAAGCTAGGAAGCATTAGAAAGTTGTTTCGTTCCTGAATGCGATGTTTTATCCGTACGCTTACTCATGATCTTTCAAGGTGTCTTGGTGAGTGCATTACTTTGAGACCTTTGAGTCGACTTCTCATACTAATAATAAACAGTTGTCTAGTGCTTCTTGATTTTCATTGGTTGTCTAGCTGCTGTAAACTGCAAAGGACTTCATTCGTAACTGTTGAATGATCAATTATCGAATTATACTAGTTAATTATTTTCTAATATAAAATCTATTTGATCAGTTGAATAGTTTTTCCGTCTGTTGAAATTGCACTAGGCGACTCAGTAAGTTAATTTACCATATTGTTTCTATAAGTAGATTATTTCATTTTCACAACATAGAATATAGATGAATCTATACATAGTAGACAAAAGTACTGGATACCTCTGTGGGAATGTTATAGGAATTATCTGTTTTTTAGAGCAAAGGAGCTAGTATTTTGTCCAGGTTTCCTGAAAAGTGATGTAAAATTGCCCGTTTGATAATTGTGGAGAGGAAGGTTCATTATCTAAGACGTCCAACTTACTTCCATTAAGTTGCTGGTTCGGACCTTGCACTATCTATTTTTAGTTCAAAAGTCGGATAACATCACTAGCTCTTACACATATAGTGTTGCCCAACGCTATGTATATATGAATACGTCTGGTAAATGAGTTGATAAAACTCCATCAAATAAAATTACATTACTATTCTTTGTAATCATTCAGAACAAAACTGTATAACCAGTGCATAGAGATTTTCTCTTTAAGAACTTGTTCATAATATTTTAGAAATGATCTTTCAAACTGTTAGGAAATTTCGAATGTCAAACAGTTTTAAGCAAATACCTATGGGTTAATATAGTGTAACCCACCTACTAATTACAGCTTTCTAGCCACATCGACAGTTTTAGAGCTATTGATATTATGTGGTTTATCATACGAAAGTGCTTTGGGGTTCAAACCCAATGTCTGCAGGTTGAAAACCTAATACTTTAACCACTAAACGAGTAATCTACAATAGCTTTTGTCCAGTTATTTGATAATTGTTATAATTTGTGGTTTAGTAATTATGAGAATTGTCTATTATGTTAACTGTTTATCATTCGAATCTGATATCAATCCAAATTTTTTGTTCAACTATTGTTTTCATCATCAACCTTAATACTATGATAATACATTTTTAAAAAATTAAAGTATTTGTAGTTTTGTAGTTATTCAGAGACTGTATGATTAATGAAATGTTATCGTTGTGCCCTTCTCTTAGAAGTCAAACACATAAACAATTATTGAGTGATTTTATCACTCTTGTATGTTCATAATATTTCATGCATATACTTACTTGAACTTACACAATAGTAAAAATGATAATGATATGGAAGACTCATGGATTAGGAGGAATATTCTGTTTAAAATACGTTCTCTGAACTTGGTAGTTTTATTTGTGAAGTTTTCTTTCGGAAAAATAATAAATTTCCGACTCAACCACTAAGTTATGGAATTTCAGAAAAAAGTGAACACTGATTTTTTAAAGGCGAATTTCTTCTCGCAACTTTTTATAGTTTTTGTTTTTCGATAAATGTTCCCGTTTAAAGCATTTCACTGAGTAATACATTTAAGTTATAGCTAGAAATGGACTCCAATAAATACATTTCATGCTACTTTATGCCCATTAGCTGAGCATATTTTCATTTTATTGTTATTGTTTACAATGACTCTAAGTGCAGTGCCTGTCTTTTAATATACCAATATACCATCTAGTAAAGTACTAAATCACTATAGACTTTCAGTTGTTCAACAGTTATGATATTTCTCGGCCGGCATCTAATGATAACATTTCCACTTCCATCAATTTGTGATATAGCACGACGATCATCCATTATCATTGGCGATAATTATCTCACTTCCGATAATTCTGAACTTCACCTGTGATGACTTCTTACTGGAGCTTCAGGAACATTATGAAGTTAGTCATTAATGGGGTGATTACTGTAGATGAAATGAGATGGTTTTTCGGTGATTTGTATTAGGTTAAGTTGATTGAATTCGTCACAGATTGATGTTGGTATTTCCGTCAATTTGTGCTATTCCCCTATTGGGTGCCGGCCCAGTAGTGCAGAAGGTTTGACGTTCGCCAACTTTAATCCACTGGTGCTGGATCTAGGGTGCGCACTGTCGAGGAGCCCCATACTATGACGAAGCAGCTGTTCATTACTTTCTGGATTTCAATGGTTCTCTGCTAACACCAATCTGTGACAAATCTAATCAACTAAACCTAATGCCAATCTCTACAAACCATCTCATTTCGGTTTTACTATTTATTTATAAGTGTTTATATTCTCCCGCTGTTTTTATTCAAGACACACTAACTGAGATTAATGAAAATTGAGTCCTGAATACATAACAATAAAATAATACGAACCCTTATGAATAAAATTTCAACTGAATAATATTAATGTTTGGCAATGATATACAGTTCTTAATGCGTAGGTGGGTGAATTAATTCATTTTCATAAGAGAAAAATATTGTCTCAGAATCCACACTCACCCTATATATTTACCTTATTTGCATTCATGTATATATGATTCATTAGTGTTAAACAATACAAATGTTGTAGTTATTGTCCATTGTAAATGACTATTACCTTAAATGTACATTATGCTGATAAATGAACCAACAATATACATCATTAATTCTTATGCCTATTCCTCATTTATTCGTCTATTCACTGATAATTAGTTTGTGGTGTCATTTATCAAATTGGTGAAATTTTTTTTTTGAGTTAATAGAGAATATTTATAGGTCATTTGAAAGATTTCGACATGAATTGTACTTTTTTTTAATTAGGTTGTTTACAGTCATGATGGTTTCTTAAAACCAGCAAGTTCCTCAGAAGACAATGAGAGCTGTATGTATGTAGGCACAACGTAGAACGTGATATTTATAATCATCGGTTCAAGATACCACACCTCAACAATACATCAAGATTAACACCAAATCAATAGAAACAGTAGTTACTTTATTGGTTATAAGAAAAATGTGGGAATATAAAACATGATACAGAGAGAAAGAATTCATTCGTAGAAAGATATAAAAAATTTTTCAGTTGATACCGTGACCGACTCTGAGCCATATCACGCACATTCTCCAATGATTGGTTTCGACGTTCATGCGGATCCCAACCAACTAGTCTTCATCTACCAACATGACTTCATCGAATAATTCCATTTTTCGTTTTAGCTACGCCTAGGTTCTTTCATCTTACTCCAATATCAGCCATCATTGCTCGTCAATATACACTGTGGTTAGGTATATGTTACACATGTCCTATTCATCTCAGTCGATTAAAACCTACAACCTAATCAACTGACTTATCATCTCCCCATACAATCCCATGTCTAACCTTATTATTACCTATTGGGCGGTCATAGAAAACTGTATGACTATAAATCATTCAAATTAAGGAATATAATATCTATAAGAGTAAATTATCCATGTGTTTTGCAGAAAAATTGTAGAGTTCAGAAGTGTCCTTTTTTGCTAACATTTCTCATAACTTTGGAATAAATATGAGCAAGTAACAAGGTAACGTTCATCCCAACGTCTTTTTTCAGTTAAGATTAGTTATTTCCTTGTCGAAGACTAATATTCCACGTTCTATTGAATAATGTTTCTTTGCGGATCGGTTGATTACTTCAAGATAGATATCATAAAGTCTGTTTTGATTTGAAGATAATTAACTAATCTAATCAGTTGAAAAATGTATTAAGTTAGCTTCTGTATAGTAAATTTTGAATTCAATGAAATTAGAAAATGTCTGTTCTTTAGTAGATAAAGAGCAAAGTACTTGACATATTGAACACTTAACATAGTCTTGATGTTTTGTGCCAAGAAGTTTATTATTAAGGATAAAGTACTATGTAATTGGTCTCTAATTTTTAAATTGATTCCGACTTTACTAGTTGTGTAATTCAAATACTTTGAATTTGTTGATTTGTGTTAGTCACACTTAACATACTTTACCTATTTGACTCACTATGCACAATTGATACAAAAATATAAAATTTTGTACATTTTTGTTTGAATGGTATTTTCATTTGTTACCATTGGCAATAATCTGTAACTAGTATTTACTTTGTTTGTTGATGTGTTTATTGTAGTTTATAATATCTGTAAAAATGATAATATTGAAGGTAGTAGTAATGAATCAACTTATTACTGACAGCTTGTTTTTACTTAATTTTAGGCATACAAAGCATAACCTACTATCTTACTAATTATTCTTTTCGATGAAATTAGACCAGTGTTTGACAGTCATTAAGCATGTTTATATTTACTTGGCTTTTGATCTAAGCTATTTTGGTACGTGTAACATACTTCGTTGAAATCTTGTTTAATTTGTCGCAGATGTCCTCCTAAAAGTCAAATGCATGTATATCTACATGAACAACATAGAAGCTGGTGCGTATGTTCATTGATTCAAGTTACCACACCTCAACAGTACGGGAATATTAACACCAAATTAGTAGCCACTTCATGAATTGATGTTATGGCTTGATTTGGTTGCACCTGACTTTTTCCATTCTACTTCACTATCAGCCATCACCAAGCATCAAGACACGTTGTGATTAGGCATATGTTACACATGTCCTAGTCCGTCTCAATCGATGAAGATTTACAACGTCATCAATTAATGTACCATTTTTCCCTACTATCCTGTATTTAACCTTATTATTACTTACTCGAAGATCCAAAGAAACGCCGACTGATTTTTAAAAGTCACCGATGATCCTAATACCAATATCCTACGGACGTCATCAACGTTTAGTGATATTTCAGTTCTATACAGTAAGGGGAATCCGACTGCTGTGCAGTATACTCGTTCTTAAATTAGTAGATGGGTATCTCACTTATACCATAGATAACGGCCAAAACCAAACAAACTTCCTGAATCACTTTTCGAGATTTCATCGGGTACTAATCCATCAGAACTGATCATGCTATCAAGACAAATGAAATTGCCAATCTGCTTAACTATTTCGCTCTGTGTGTTTATCTTTTCGCTTCATACAGACCGGTTGTAGAGCAACAATTTGCGTTTGGACGGAAAGAAACGCATCTCAAATAAAATTTCATTGTTACCTAACCTATCACATGGCTCGGTATTTTATCAGCGTCTTTACTAAACTGTTCTATATCACCTGAGTATTCTAAGTCAATAAATCGATCACCTAGTAGGAGATCAATTTCTGAAAATTTAGACGGTGACATATGTTATTTCCAACTATAAATCTGTTATGAAACTGAACAATAACGGAGATAGTGAGCACTCTTGACAGACACCACTTAAGGTTACAAGTTCAGATAACAGTTCCCTATATGCTCTAACTCAACCAGTAATATTCGAGTAAACAGTCTTTGCAAAGTTAATTTACTTCTAAAGTATGTCATTCAGTGACAGAATCTGCTATAAAATACTAATAATTTCTATCATAAAGTTAAAAAACTTGATAATACAATGTTCTTATTTCATTTCTTCATTATGTTCATTTTCAGATATACATTTAATTACATCCTATTGAAATAACATCCCTCTAGATAATGCGTAATTTTCATGATCGTATTTCTTTCTCTGAATATATCTACGCAATTAAACTAAAAAATGTATTAAATAATGAAGCATATCAAGATAATGTTGATTTCAAGAAGAATTCATTCATTAATTCATCAATACACTTCATGTTTAATAACATTGAATCAATCATATTTTCAATAGATCAACAAAATTATCACAATAACAATCATGTTACTATTGACATTGATATTTTGAAACGTATTAATCAGTGTTTATTAATAACTAATCGAAGTAAATATCAACTACTTTCTGGTATCAAACGTAAAGGTAAAATGATGAAGAGATTTGTTTTTCTTTCAATGATTGTGTATAATAATACGTCTTCGTTTCTTCTTTTTTTTGTAAAAGCAGTTAATGAAATATTTTCTTTGACGTGCTATAGTACGAAACAGTGGGTAATTGTTTCTACTCTCGGATGTACTGAATATCAACATTAACTGTAGAATTTCATGTAGGACGAAGCTCCTATCTATACATGGTTGCTGATGAAAACAATTCTGCTACGGAGTTGGCTGGAGATTAGCGATAGGTGATATTACTTTAACTATAGCCAGTCACGATATGTGTAGACAGTAACCTTGATCAGATCCAATACTACAACTTATACACCATGACCGATAATTCTATGCTTGCATGTCTACTCCTTGAATTTCAGTTCCAAGCCCGGGTTGAAGAACATGAAATACGTGAACCAACAATCACTCAGTCAGACTATATTCCACTAATTCGTTTATATATATATATATATATATATATATATATATATATATATATATATATATATATCCTGACCACCAGCGGGCCAATATGAAAAATAATAATAATACAAAATAGGAGCAAATATAACTGGCAAAGGGATGCTTACAAAGTTAATTAATTAAAGTTCCTGAATAACAAAGGACATGATAACAGTTCATGGGTCTACTTTGCAGACTACGACAAGAGAAACGTATTAATAATTGAAAGTAAAATGATCAATTTGTATGTCCTCGAAACAAATGTAATGGACTTTTAAAAGACAGTTCCGAAAGTTAGTTATTCATTCCTGAATCGCCTGATATAACAGTAGGAAATCCTACTTGACCTAGAGTTTCATACAAGTTAGCAACTTCAATCTTGTCGGAATTGATTCTTCTTACAGAATTCGAATCCGGATTATTCTGTTACATTACATGAGGTATTACTACTAAGGCAGTTTTAGCTACTGCTAATTTTATGTAATACACACGATCCACATTTCAACTTCATCGATAAAATCCGATTATTTTTAAAGAATTAGCTAAATCTGATATTCTTTAAAAATTTCCATGTTTATCAAAACAAAGATGTTTCAACTAAAAATATTCTGTTTGATGAATTCTCGCTTCAGTTTCTACAATTATGAGTTCAAAAATTAATGATCACAAAACTAGTCAGTTCTGGGGGTGGGGGGGATAGGGGCAAGTACAATATCATTTTGATATCATGGATAATTGGATACAACTATTTTTTTTTCTTTAGAGTTTTTTTTTTAATTTCGAATGGTAATATTGAAATAATCATCATCATGTAACTTGTTAAACTTAATCAACACGATTATTAATCAAATAGATATAGGTATCTCTGTATATGGGTGAAATAGGAGATGATGAGGGGGGGGGGGTGGGGAGGGAGTGGTGATAAAAATATAATTAGATGAGAGAAGAAATTTATAGTTAGTTGATTTGTTTGGTTTTGAAGAGGTTACGAAGTGAATAGAAATTAGAAGAGAAGATAGAGTGATATTCAAATTCATTATGTGTATACTGGATTAATAACGATAACACTAATACTAATAATAGTAATAATAATAATAATAACAATAATAATAATAATAATAATAATAATAATAGCGATAATATGGAGATTTATGAATAAAGAAAGTTGTATTTGGATAAGATTGACTTAAGTTATAGGAATGTATATAAAGAGAGGAAGTTACATGTACATTACTACAATTAAGTCAACGTATGATTATTGTAGGTGATTGCCTTAATGGACTTTGTGTCGGCCATTACGAGAGAAAAAGTTGGATCTATCTCTTTTGTATGCTTCTTGACCCGTGTAGCTATCGCTTCCATCATTTCAAAGACCATGAGTTTAACCAGTCTTGGTAGACAATTATTTGTGCGATATATTATTGCAAATGATTTACTCATACTTCCCACATGATCCGCTTGAATTAGGCGACTAAATATTGAACTGTATATGCTTTCGACGACACTATTGGTTAACCACTCTGGAAGATGCTCACTAGCACAGAGGAATAAATTCAATGACCGTCTACCAATGTAACCTACTCCACAGGAGCAATTGAACTGATGAATACAAAATGTGGTGGTAAACTTAGGTAATTTATCCTTTATTCAAAGACTTAATTGTCGTAATGTAAATGTAACTTCCTATAACTTAAGTCAATCTTATCCAAATACTACTTTTTTATTTATAAATCTTCATATTATCGCTATTATTATTATTATTATTATTATTATTATTATTGTTATTATTATTATTACTATTATTAGTATTAGTGTTATCGTTATTAATCCAGTATACACATAATGAGTTTGAATATCACTCTATCTTCTCTTCTAATTTCTATTCACTTCGTAACCTCTTCAAAACCAAACAAATCAACTAACTATAAATTTCTTCTCTCATCTAATTATATTTTTATCACCACTCCCGCCCCACCCCCACCCCCTCACCATCTCTTATTTCACCCATATACAGAGATACCTATATCTATTTGATTAATAATCGTGTAGATTAAGTTTAACAAGTTACATGATGATGATTATTTCGATATTAACATTCGAAATTTAAAAATAACTCTAAAGAAAAAAAAATAGTTGTATCCAATTATTCATGATATCGAAATGATATTGTACTTGCCCCTATCCCCCCCACCCCCAGAACTGACTATTTTTGTGATCATTAATTTTTGAACTCATAATTGTAGAAACTGAAGCGAGAATTCATCAAACAGAATATTCTTAGTTGAAACATCTTTGTTTAAATATGATATTGGTTTATTTTCAATGACTAATCAGTGTATATAGTCAGATGTTAATGAAGTCTATTTAGTGGAGCCTGACAAAGATTTTGTTTCACAAATCTATTCACTGAAAGTAAACCAACCCGTTGGTTTTCTCTAAACTGAACACAACAGTCAACATACAACCAAAACACAGGATTAATATAAGTAATCATTCACATTTGTAGTTTACAGAACGTACAAACTTATCACATTTCTGCACGAAGCTTGGTTTGATGTGATTGCTGAGATTGAAAAAATGTAAGCTTTACAATGTGCACATCCTGCTGACTGAACACATGACTAATAATCAACAGTCTCCACAAAACCTTCCATTCATATACTCACTAGTGGCTTTCGTCTAAATGATTTCTAAACGTTTTTATGAGCTGTTATTGAATGACTTCAGCTGTATAAAAAGTAAACGTTTGCTATCGATGACATTGGTTGATCGTCAATCGACAGTAAACTGTTACTTGTTTATTAACTGAACTATAAGTTTACAATTTGTGTTTGCGTACACATACTTGGATGGAATTGAAATCAAGCTCTGATCAGTAATAATGTTTATGTGTTGTATATATACGTAGAAGGTGATTTCCTTGCTTCTGCTGGATTTTTTTATCATGCATATCTGTTTAAACGAGATGGACTGATACCTGCACCTAGGTACGTTAGTTCACGTGATATCGAGCACAAAGTCCCCACTATTGGTTAGGAACCAGATATTTGTTGTGTCATAACGAAAGGAAAAGATTACATGAATGTATTCGTTGATATACTGATTTCGGAGAAGTTATAATTATTCACGAAGCTAAGTGATTGATTCCAAACACCTCTAATTAATGGATATTAGAAGATAGAATATGAGTCATTTTACATAACAATGTAGTACACTAATATCCAAAATATTTGACATAAAATAAACACCTCCAAAATTCATTAGATCCACTTATGACTACTAAATATTGATGTCGTTTGTCACTTGTGATCTTAATGTATTTCTTATCAGAATGTTGTCATCGAAAAATGCAATGAAATCGAGTGGATAGATAAAATATACATTTCCATTCCCTAAGTTGTGATGCTTTATTTTTCCGTCCATTATCTCATTAATCATTCACATCCAACGTAGGTCGGACATACAAGTACCCTTGTGTACTGATAACCTTGTGTACCTTATGTACTCCTTTTTCCAACTACAGATTTGTGCATTTAGCCTTGATCAACACTTTGTAAGATATGTAGTGGTGCCATCAAAACGGAAGTATAGGGAGTGTGACTTGAACCTGCAACCTATCGGTTAAAAGTCGAACGTTTATTTCATTAAACCATCGTTCGTGTATTATGCTACGAGCCATCCTTAGCAAACGAGCCGTAACAATACTAAGTGGTTATTTAAAGTTCAGTATATAGAGTAGAAATTTAAACTTGTGTTTTTATGATGGGATTCTAACCTCATGATTTTTGTCTTACTCAAAAGTGAAAATGCAAAAGTATTAAGTCATTAAGAAATTACTACAGATTGCTACGATTTATGTCCATTTCTAATTATCTTAAATTTTAACCAAACTACACTTAATCCTTGGTAGTGGAAATAAGCAATAAAAGGAAGAGACTAGGTTATAATAACTAATATTCTATTTAGGAAAATCCTAGTTACATCAACCGGTTTGTAAAATTGTCGGAAAACGATCTATTTATTGAACCATATTGTTTTTCTTTCAGGTTTTAATAGGCGTTTTCAGTTTTTTTTTTCGTGTGCACTATCTAATCACTTTTACTTGACAACTTAGTATCTTGTCTAAATCTCTGAAAAAATTAAACTGAAACTAGACTAATATTGCCATTCACTCGTCTCTAGTGCCATATGTGAATTCAGAGAGGATTACTTAGATATTTCCATTTAGTCAAAAGTTCATTTTAGTAAGGTTGAATTGATACGTAAGTATATTCAGATGGTTGGTCTTAAGACGAAACATTCATACAATATTTTATTGCTAAGTTGTAAACTAGTGCTTAACATACAACTACCAAGACTGCTCAACACTATTGATGTTCATAACACAAAGTTGTGCGTAACTGTATGAAATGTTTAACTGAAAACAATCTGTAATATGCGGTGAACTTGGGTGCTGTTGGATGTATGAAGGCGGCTATCACTTCCCGGCTGCTCACATTGTAGAAGGGTTCTTTTTCTGAAAATGTAGTTGCATTATACGTGGTCTTAACGACTGGAGTATGTGACCGTGGTGCTCAAGAGACAACTATTTGAGGTTGGTCACATACAGATTTTTTTACAATTGGTTTTGGGTGTGCTTGCTCCGCGTTTGGAGATACTTTACCATCGAAGATGGAATTTAGTAGAGCAAGGTGCAGTGTGCATCTTTACGGAAAGGCATGAGGGGGACGCCAAACTACACCTCCTTATAGTTGTCAGTACAACCCAGTCCTTCTCGAACCTCAGGTTTACTGCTTTAAGTCTTACTACTTTGCGATGAACATGCCTGGCATGGTGAGACCTTGTAAAATGATCGCTTTAGCCAGTATATCTCAATTAACTTATCACGATAGCCAGGGCCAACCACCACGTCAAAGTAACAGGAACGGTAGGAGTAATATCCAGCACTTGTTCACTAAATAAATTGGAAAGTGTTTAAAAGTGCTATGTACAATACACTTAGCGAATAATGGGCTTTGTTTGATTAACATCATCTTTATCTGTTTAACTGATGGAAACTATTTCTGAACTTAATTATTTGAAGTAGAAAAATAAGACAATTTTATTTTTTTCTTAAAATTTCAGTTTTTTGGTATCAACTTGCTAGAAATAAAAGTTTTCTTCAATGTCTCATGCAAATTATACCTACTGGCTATGGAGATCCATATTTTCAAGAAATCGCTTTCATTGTATTAACAAATTTATGCATAATTGCTGGAAGTGAAAGTAAACAGTAAGTGCATGATGTCGATGATTAATACAGTCATGTCAACTAAGAATATTCTTTTCGGTAGATTCTCTATGGATTCTACTTTACACTTTTTGGTGAAATATAAATCGATAATGCTTCTTAATGGTGGATTATGACAATACTATGTTCAGTGGTTATGTAATCTTAAATTATCTATAAAACACCGTAGATCCCATAGACTAATACACATACATAAACAATCGAGTAAGTTTATATATCAGAAGTCGGTAAAGATGAGTTTATGAGAATTCTGTTGGAATACAGAATATATCCAACAATCAAAGCATTGAGACAGGCGCCAGTTGTAAGTCACCTTCGAATTGAGTTCAATCGCACATTGAGCATAAATATAACTGTGGAAAGTATAATGTACAAAATGTGTTATGTCTAGAGTTATATCGGCTAGCCGCAAGTTATAATCCCGAATTATAAATTAAATGGAATGGTCAAACTTAAAGACAGCATATTGTTCAAAAAAATTATGCACCATTTGGAATTACTGCTATTAATGAAATAAAATGAAATTCAGATTTTGTATCATGAAATGTCCTAAATTAAGTAGCCACTAAAAACCGAGGAACATTAAATAGTTGTTTTATCTTAGTATGGTGCCGTCAGAGGTGTATATTCACAACACCATGGAGTTCGGGGTAAGGAGGAACGCTTAACCCTTAAACTACTGAGCCAGCATCCAGCAGTAGCCATTTCTAACTTAAGTTAGTTTACGATGTATACTGCGTTACATCATCCATTGTAATTAGTTAGTAGCTGTTACACACTATTAGGTGTTGGCTCACTGGTCTAGGCTATGTATTCGCCGTGAAACCAGGTTTTTGCTCTAATTTCTATGGAAACATGAATGAGCACTGGTAAAGAGTTTTATACTGAGACAAAACGGCTGTTCAGTGCTTCTCGGTTTTCAAGGGTTGTCTGATTTAAATTATTTCTTGATATGAAATTCGATTTACGTTTTATTCCATTACCAGTAGTAATTTCAAATGCTGTATGATTTTTGAGTAATATATAAATTGGACACTGTAAGTAGGTTGATTAACCGTGCATAAAACTTTAATAATTTTGATTTTGATTGATTCCCTTTAAGGAGCTCAGACCAGTTCGCTGGGTGAAACGTTGGAATCTTTGAATTTTAATCGCTGAGATTGTTTTCATCATAAATTATACGTATAATACTTGCCTTTAATGTGTCTATTCTTATCAATTAATAATTTGGAATCATAACTGTAGAGTAGAGAATCTATCGAAAAGAATACTCTTATTTCGTATATGTATGTTTTAACATGGTACGGATTTCTATGTAGTTAACATGATGAACCGTATTATTATGTAATAATGGTATTAACCTTAGTTCAAATACATTTACAACATCCACGTACATACATATATACTACTTGAACTGAACATTTATTACAGAGACGTCAATAATATGAAATATAAAGTGCAAGCATAGTACGATTCTACCAGCAGTTTTCCCTGATAAAATCATCCCAGAAGACGATGAAAGCTCCGCAATTAAATCATCAGTCTTAGAGAATGTAGTATAACGAAAACCATTTTTTCGAGCTAGAGATCTTCTCTATCACCTCAAAATACATAAGTAAAAAATCATTTCATAATGCATAATTATTTTTGAAATACACAAAGTAATATTCACCAATTATTGTAAGCTAGGATGGTGGAATAACTTTGACGTCATGAGTATTTTATAATGATAGATATCACGTTTGTTCCAAATAAGTTATACTAAATAGTTTATTCATCAGTAAGAAAGCCTAATGTTGAACATTACTTTCACCCTTTACAGTAAGTACATTAGGGATGAAGCTAATTTTCCTGATTAAGAATATAGTACATTATGAAATTATAAGAACCATTTTATTTGTAGAAGAATCTTTGTTAATGGGTTATGGAGATTGATGAATGTTAATTCGACATTACGAATCGGTCTGAACTAAATTTGCATCACCTCGTCTATTGTCGTCGGTGGGTAACTACCTCACACTCAACACGGTAGGACCCCACTAGTCGCGTAGCACAAACCTATCATTAATTTACTAAATTAGAAATATCAACCGTTGGCATCCGACTCAGTAGTCTAATGGTAAAGCGTTCGCAGCGGAACCAAAATGTCTTTGGTCCGATCTCTGATGGGGTTGAGGATACGTACTTCTGAACACTCCCATATTAGGACTAAACAGCTTTTCATTTCATTCTAGTGATAAACGATTGTTTAATTCAGACTAATTCGTAATATCAAATTAAATTTAGTACTGACCTAAAAATAAATACATTAAAAAAATATTACATACATATCTTAGTCTCAAATATGACTCTTTTATTACATTCCATACATAACTAAGATAACTAACATGCAGTAAATAACAGGATATCTTGACAATATATTTTATCTTCTATGTCTACTTCTGTATTTTGGTCACTCATAGATTTGTGTCTGATTTTCTTTTTGCATTCTTTCTCGCCATCTACTACAAATGGAATGTGTCTTATTATGTAAATGCAGATTTCATGTTTTTTGTTTCACATTTTTGAATAATAATTATAATTTATAAATTATTATTATTATTATTATTATTATTATTATTATTATTATTATTATTATTATTATGTAATAACTATACATTGAAACATTGAATCACTTTCATTATTTCAAACTGAAAATGTTTGTACTCTCATTTTTTTTTACATTTCTATTCACAAAATTACAATTCGTGAATGAAATCTAACTCATCTTTTTTATTATTAATGAAAAAAAGGAAGAGAAAATTTTTGTTTTAATTAGCGATAATATTGTTTTCACGGTGTATTTGAAATTGTTAATGTTGTTGATGATGTGAAATTCAAGAAAGTCTGTTGGTATTTATACATCCTGAATGAATTGCTGTCATGTAGTTTTAATTCAAAAAAGTATAATTAGTTGGATTATGTATGACATATTAAATTCAGGAGGCTGGATATACCTACCACATGAAAGTGTTGATGTTCACATAAAAACCTGAATTATACCTATTTGTGTCGAATATCTAATTGCTATTTCATTAACTATTGAGTTCAGAACTGGGATAGAGAAAGTACATTGAGGTGATAGATTGTAAATAGTACGAAACGGACATTCTGTATTTTACATACTTGACACGATCTAACACTAATCAACTTCCATGCAGACACTTATATCGAAGATTTAGGTACAATATATATGTTGAATTACATAACAATAGACATAATTAATTTGGATATAATAGTAAACAGAAAAAACAGAATAATATATGTTTTTAAATGTTATTTATCAGTTAATATATTGTATGATATAATAATTTGATTGCTTACTTCACTGGTAGTACATATTTTTAGAATGAATAAATGAGGCTTCTCAAATCTCATTGAAACATCTCTCCAATCCTCTTTATTTTCAGCGTCTTTGCATCGCTGACGAACTTAGTGATATATATATATATATATATATATATATATATATTACTCAGGACATTGAGCAGTACATGTTTGGAAATCTACATTCCATGAACTCTTTATCTAGTGAATTTGCAATGAGAACAGTACCGTTTGGAGCGCACTGTGATCCTCACCATTTACTACTGCTGTCAATCCACTATGTAGTATAATCATTGGACTCCATTCAATTTGAATTTTGAGTTGATAATATTGAAATAGATCTTAGACTAACTGTAAAAAGCTAGTAGTATGCATATAGATATTGAACAGATATCCCATATCACTTTAATTCGATTGCTAGAGCTTATGATTACTTATTATAGTGTTATATATAGTGTTTATATATATATATAGTGTTTAATAAGAAATTAAGGTTGTAATATAGCTGATGAGGACCATAAAAATGAAAAGTGGATTCATATTACTATGTGTCAATTTTCGTTTTGCTTTATTCAAATTTATTAAAGAACTAATGGCATGGAAAATATATATTTTATGTTATACAGTAAAACACAAAGTACTTCACAAATTCTCCACCTGAAACGAATTAATTCAATTCTGCTATTGCTTTTGATGTACTATAAGCGATTCTATACAAAATAAGACAAACTGACACTACTTCTACAAATTTTAGAGTAATCAAACTTTATGATTTTGAAGTGTTTAGTATTGTTTTCCCTGATAAACGATCCTTAGTATTAATCCACTGTAATGATATTTATTTTCGTTATTGAAAAGCAATTCTAGAAGTGAAAGAAAGTGAGTTAATTACAAATGTGATTTGGATATTATTCTATTATACCATAAAATGAAAGACAGAAGAAATGTGAACCTCATTCTGATTCATTAATCTAAAAGTGACGTTTCTGCCTAAATAAGTGTTCATTGTTTTTTGGTTTTTGAATATTCTCCAGATCACGTTAGTCCATGAGGAAAATGATTAACAAAACTTTCAATGTTAATATAATTTTACCATTTTCGTTTGATATTATTCATACTGTTTTAAGTAGTCTCATTCGTTTGCATAGATTTAAATATTTGTTTTTTGAAGCTTTATAGTTAAGATTATTTCGTTTTGATATTAAAAAGTCACATATTTGTGCTCTATATTGAATCACTTGTTCTCTTTCTAACCCAGTAATAGTACTGCGATTATATATATATATATATATATATATATATATATATATATATATATATATATATTAGTTACAGGAAAATAGTTCTTTGGATTTATCACAGATTGATGTTGATTGGGTACCACTGGAAACAATGGAACACTGGATACCCAATTCGTGCATGTACGTGACTTTTCCACAGTTCGCACCTTTGATTTCTAGCGGAAAATCGAACCCATAGTCTTCAAATCTCAAGGTGAGTACTTAGCTTTCTACAACACTAGGGCTAGCTGTGTCCACTAGTAAGATTCTGATCTCCATCATTTTGCGATGTATTGCTGTCTCCATACGGTGCAAACAAATAACTTAATACCTATCCTCAAGAAACAATCTATTTAAAATAATCAGTCCACTGGTTACTATCTTCAGGAGATTCTCGAGGTTTTACTGGAAGTCGTGACGGGTAGAGTTTAACCTTTTCGGGGATCGAGACAATTATTACCAATAATAATGAATATTCATCACTCTACCACTGGACGCTAGCCGGCCTAGTGGTACAGTGAGCTAGGCGTTCTGCAACTTAAAGACTACGGGTTTAATTATTTGACGGAATTGAGGGTATGCACTGCCATGAGGGAGTATCATACTTGGATGAAACAGCTATCCAGTGCGACCTTTTTCTCACTGGTACTCAACAAGCATCAATCTTCAACGAATACAAACAACGAAACGCGCGTCCTGGATTCCACTTGCCAGTCACAATACAAATTAAATGAAACTAATCATTCTGTTTCTCTAGACAACACCGCCAAAATTGAGTTACAGGTATGTAATATATTTTCAAGGTACTGTTGGAGTTCACTCTCTTGTTCTCTACTTAGTTGATTTATTCGGCAGCACTATGGCTATTACATTTCATTGCATTCTTTTTGGAGTGGCAACTTATTAAATTATATCGTTAAAGTCAGATCATATCACCGCTGGTTCGGGTCCCAGAACATCTGTCTCAGTTTTTACAACCGGGTAATGTCATTAACTTTCAATCGTGAAGTTGCTTACACCAACTTAAACCTAATAATAATAAACCAACATCAAACCTTATAATTTATGAAATAACTTTTTCGTAACTGAGTTTTATATTGTTTAAATATCTAGTTTCGGATTAGAAAAATGCGAAGCTGCCTTGAAAAATCTTATTCATATTGCAGCTGGACCACTTGTAATATTTTCAAGTTCCTCTGGTCTAGGTCAACTTACAAATTGGTCAACTCAAGCCTTAACTGGATTATTGAAAGCAACATTTATTTATAATCCGAATCTAAGTGTAAATTATAATAATGATGTTTGGATGGAGAAATTACTATTGTTTTCTCATGTTGTCCATGTAAGTAGTGTATGTTTTTAATTTAAGATTTATTTGTGTTTGCAATTGCTAATCTTTTTATGACTTAGTAACATCGTCTGCTAGGCTATCTTCCACGAGAACTTGATAGTAGGCTACATGTTTGTAGACAATAATCAGTAAAGGATACTAATAAATTCTATGGGATCTATTGTTTATTTTATTCACTGACAACAAGGGGCTGTTCACTCTCCTCTTCTTATTTTACTTTCTCTTGCATGAATTAATGTCTTCAATAAAAATACCCTTGTTTAGTAGACAGATGATATTGCTACTAGAATACTTATTTTATCCTCTTCGAATTGTTCTGAAATCAATGAGATTTTAGTGGAAGTTGAAAAATGGTCTATTTTGAGCAGTCATATACTTGTTCCTCCTAAATGCCAATGTGTTAATCATAGTCTAATACATGAAAAGTTGTCTGGGCATCTTAGAGAGAATGCTTGGTGTGAACAAATGGTTATTGTTTTGTTTTTTTAAAATATAAATCAGTACCTACTATAGTCGCATCTTTCTGTATATTTTCTCTCAGAATCAAACGCAACTATTTTAGAATCCATTTTTACAATGCAAAGAAGTTAACATATTTTGAATCAAGCATTTAAGAGATTTCTATGATGGCTAGTAGTTGTCTTCAGGTTAAGCATTTGACCCTATTTATGACTTATCAGCTATGTGTATCTTATTGTTATTGTTTAAATTTTGGCTAGAACTCGAGTATGTTATTTACTAAACTGTTGATTCTTTCCGGACACTGATTGATTCAACTTGCATATGGTTATTAACAAGGGTTTTCAAGTTCCAGCTTTATAAATTTGTGACTTCCGCCACCAAAATTTTTGACAGACAGTTATACCGAAGTAATCTGCCGAAGATTTACAATTGTGACTGGCCAATTAAAGCGACTAAAAGCTAAAAGCATTAATTAATAAGTTTTAAACTTCGTTATTCTGCTGAGGTACTTTGTGTGATACAAAATATTTTACTGAAGTGAATAAAAAAAAGATTATAATGCACATAATTAATATATGACAATTATAGCAATCATCTTAACAAAACCTCCCATTAAAATGCATTCCTTAGATTGTGCTTCTTAACAATGACAATAATTTCTGATTCGAGAAGAATGAATTCGTGGATTACAGTACAGTTTCGGAACTCAAAATCTAAGAGTTAGACAAATAGTGAATGCAGCTACAATATTGTGATCAATTTTGACTCCTGTCTCCTGTTGTTAGTCACTATAATCTCTTAAACCATATACACATGTTGCTACTTCTCTTCATCTTTTCTTAAGTTAAAAATGTTAACTACTAAATGCAGTTTAAGTAGTCTAAATGCTAGACTAAAGGTCATAAGTTCGATCATCGATGTAGGCATGATGGCACACTCCTGAGAAGTCCTATAGTAGAACGAGACACCCATCCAGTACTTCTTGTTTTTCAATGGTTGTCTAGCCTAAGTCAACTGATGGCATAGAATTCAAATTGTTCATTGTATTACCTTTTATTTTACTAGGTATTTCACAGATTATTACCTAAAAGCTTCTTCATTGAATCAGATAATTTTGGTTCATATGAATCATTGAAACAGCTTAGCAAATACATTGATGATGAAGTTGGTTCTTTCAATTTAGAAATACTATCATCACATTTCAATTTGTTGACGTTAATTTTAATGAAATTGCCGTCAGTGCAAGTGTTTTCATCAACATCCACATCATCATCAGACGATAGAACTACAATACAAGATAGGGAGAAATTTCTTGACATTATACAATATTCATTCTTGAATTTCTGTTTAGCTATTGGAAAAGTTTGGTTATGTTCTTTATGTACGAATAATTTAGTGTAAGTTTCAATTCTTAATTACATACTACTTAAATGATACTTTTTACATGAATATCTATCATTTTAAAATTGATTAATTATTTTGCCTCAGTAAAATATCACTTTGATTAATATTACTCGTTGTAAATATTTGCATTTTTATGTTGTTGTGCTATTCAACAATGAATTCATCGATTTATGGGATAAGTCTCATACTCAAATGCTTAGACATAGACGTCACTCTGGCCTCCTAGACCCTAAGTGTTTCACCCTAAAATCTGTCCCAAAGTCATATTCCTAATACTGAAGGCTTAATCTAAGCTAAAATTGCTAATCTCTAGCCTAATTATTAATTCTAGCAATCATATATTGTCCATTGTATGTACTTTTAGTTTGAAATCCCGACATCCTTGATACTATTTGCGTGTCACTTATTGGCTAATCAGACAATTTTTCCCGATCGTTTATGTAACGCCTCTGATTGTTCCTATAGTGTACCTTAACTGTTAGGCTTTTGTTAAAGTTGTATTGTAAATATTAGTGTATGCTGTATTTTGAACTCGTGAACTAAATTTAACTTCATTTCAATGATTTTTTCCAAATAAGCACTTTCACTTCATCAACGCGTTATGTACTAGACTAGTTAGTTTGAATAGAAGCCAAAAAGAATATTCAAAATCTATAAAGTAAGTTTTTGAGTTAATGACTACTTGTAATCAGTAGATAATGGATAACACGTTGGCATTTGAAGCCAAAAGTTCATGTTCCAGTGTAAGCATCGACGTTGGTATGCATATACGCATAATTGACGATTCTCACGTAAACGAAACTCGCAAAGATAATCCTATGTTCGCTAAAACGTAAAACTACAAGTAGTATCTAGGTTGGATAAGGACTGACCAAATGCATTCCTTAATATCGGAAACGAGAAAACTCAAACTTTCTCATCAATGTTAAATGCTTTTGTACAAATAAGCTAGTATTGACCAACTAAATCAGAGTATTGTAGTATTATATCATTAATTCATCAAAGTTAATTGTGATTTGTGAATTATTATATCTAAAAATCATCAAGGCAACTGTCGAATGTTGTTGGTGATGTGGCAACTTGGGATGTTGCATCTGTTTGCTAGGTTCCACATTGTGCATGTCTCCTTCATGATTTCATAGGATTTATCTCTCTGAACACATTCAGATCGAATGGTGAGAACAACTCCATACTTCTGAACATTTGAAGAATCTAACTGAATCGAAGCAAATGTTATAAACATTTTTATTACCATAATCAATTTTTCACTTGTGGGAGTTCATGAGAATTGTTTTTTGCTCTCCTTTTTATTCAGTTTTGTCACAGAAGTCCTCCTTGAAGTTATGTATAATCCACATAACTTCTCATGAGTTGATCTTCATCTAGAAAACCCACTTGCTAATGAAGAATACGCAGACGATACGGTTCTATTAGATGAAGACGTTGACGATGTATTAGATTCACTTGAACATATTGAATAACAATCTAAGCATATTCCCGATATGTTTTTCTCCATACAAATCCAAACTATTACTTCAGAACTGTACTGTATCAACACCTAAACTGGTCATAGGGAGTACAGTAATTTAATGTGTTGCCGACTTCACTTATCTGGGAAGTTGTATCAGCCCTGATGAGTCGTGTCCGACAAAATGTCAAATGGGATTCAGAAAGCTCGTTTAGCTCTTGCTTACTTGTAGCACAGGCGTGACATCGCTTTGCCAATGAGTGTACAGTCCGCTTAGTCTTAACCTACAGATACGAAACATAGGCAATAGAAGAGATGTGTAGGTTCCAAGTTTTTGATTATAGAAATATTTTGAAATGTTGGCCGTATATCATTGAGTGAGCTAATAAGCAATAATAATGTTAGATATAGAGTATTAAGAACGAATGATAAATCAGTCGAAGAAGTGGTAAACGTTCGTCGACTGAGATGACTGGAATGTCTTCTCAACCACCACCTGCTTCGTCGCTCGATGTTGTCCAGTGTAGAAGTGGGATGGAGTAAAGGTAGGGGTGACTTAACCAAAAACGTGGGATCAATCCATGAAGTCATTGATTGTTGGTGTATGCCATGTGGTAATCCAGACTACCTGTTAAGGTGGTGATAATCGCGATGACTGGCCAATAACACTGAGTGACATGACTCAGAATCAGTCGCATTAGCATAAATGTATTTACTGTTTACTCTCCTAGATCTTAAGTTTCATTACTATTTTGCACAAACGTTTACTTCGTCTCTTTATTCAATGATTTTGTCTTGTTAATCGTGCATATTTGATCTGATCGTTCTAAAATGGTATGGAAACTTGAGTCTATGCGAATAAGTGTTAAGTTCTACGTTATTTATAACTGTCTAAGTGACTGAAATTAATTGATCATTCTATTCTTTTATTACAGCAATTTCAATCTATTTGATTTTCTTAACCTTCAACTGAATGATATCAATGTCACTATAATGAAGAAATGCGCACCAAATGAAAATCTTTCTTATGAAGTAATTTCATTTACCTGTAAACTATTAAAATCTCTATTACAACTAATTCAAATACCTTATCTAAAAGTGTATTTTCTAAAAACTCATTACAATCTAATACATAGTTTATTATATCTAGGTAAATGTTTATTCTATTGTTCACAATCATATCATTCATCCATTACATCACAATGTGTACTATATATAATACGTATTATTGGTTGTATATGTTTACAATATCATGAAATCAGCAATAATCATTCAATCTCTTTTAGAAAATTATCTAATTACTGTTTATTAAATAATTTTCTATTACTTATCAATTGGTATCATCAATATAAATGTTCATGGTCTATATGTGGTGTTGAATTATGCTGGTCTTTAACTCATTTCATTCAATATTTCAATATATCTATGTTTCAACAACAATCTAATCAATTATTAGATTGTTTTATTAATACATTTCTATTTAAAGTATACAATTTAGATTATGGTTGTAAAGAAGTAATGTGTTTATTATATGTAAATATGAAAATTACTGCTAATACTACTACTACTACTAATACTACTACTAACACTAATATTATCAACAATCATGATAATAATTATTTATATTGGATCAAAATATTGAATAATTTAAATGATCATTTAAAATCACAATTTATTTATTGGAAATATTTAAAACAAAATTTATCAAAGTATCATATTGAAACATTTATATATTTATTGAAATTTTTATCATTATTTATTAATATGAATGTATTAAAAGAATACATTATAATGAATTGTATTATTTTGCATAGATTATGTATTCAATGTGATCAAATATTGAAAATGTTGTCAAGTGTAACATCATTAGAATTATTGACAATTGAAAGAATTATTCAAATGATATGTTCATTCACTATGAGTACAGATATTATTTCATATATTATGTCAATTATTGAATATATATGATTGTAATTGTATAATTATTTTGTGTTTGTGTGTGTGCGTGCAAGTGTAGATAATATGGAAGGGAAGGATTGAATAAACTGTACTGGAGTTTGGCACGAAGCAGACTGAGTTCAAATCAACATTCGAATGCAAGTGCATTCAGCTGATGAGTCACAAATAGGACGAAACGCGCGTCCTGGATTCCACTTGCCAGTCATAATCCAATTTAAATATAACTTATGTACTACCGCTATACAGGGGCGATCCGCTCAGGATGCACATAAGACAACAAAGGCTGACCAGTTTCAGTCCATTATAAATTAACGGGATGATACAAGCCTATTCTAAACTGTACTGTTTGTTTGAATTAATTACGACCTATTGCTTACAAATATGACTGATTGATATAATGATCCAATCAACAGATATAAGAAGACAGAATATAAGTTGCTCTATGCAACAATATATATATATAATAGTACTCTAACTATCTAGAAGGTTCCCTCATTAAATTGTATATTCATCCAATTTGATGAAATTTTCCATTTGGAAACAATACGAACAATGTAAAAAATTCCTTGTAATTAAGTAAGCTCAAATGTACTTCTTTCTCTTCTTTCTAATTTTTATCGAATACAACATTTTGAAGTGTTTAAAGTGAAGACAACTACTAGGTGTTTACTAACATACAAATAAAATATCGTATGGGTTCAGTAAGATATTATTTTGTTAAAAATCCTATAGACTCATTTCATATGCTGTTTATCTTTGGTTGCTGTGACACTATATCAGTGTTCTCCTGAATCAACAGAGTCAGTAGAACTGCCCTATTGTATTCTTGCATCATTATTTGACAATGTTTTGATAAAAAAATTGCTTTGATGTCCTCCTTATCATGCATTCATTTTTTTATTTCACCATCTAACAGATCAGTTGTTTATGTTCGTCACAGATTGATGTTGGTTGAATACCAATGAAAACCAGTAGGCACTGAACAACAGTTTCACCTTAGTATAGAACATCTCAATTTAATTTCAATAATCAACTCATTAGTGATCAACTTTAGGATATTTCATTAGTCATAGTGAGAAGTTGTAACTGGTGGATTTCAAACATGTCGACAGTAAGACAGTTACGTCAGTGACAATAGATGATCTTCAAGGTATACTAAAACTTGAGAGGATGGCGTTTCAACAACTAAACAATCGCCATCATAGATGCAGATGGTTATGGGTTCGCTAAACTGAAAGCCATGGGTTCGACTTCCCTGTCGAAACTAAGGAGTCCCATTTTAGAACGGAGCAGCTATTGAACGCTCCTTAGGTTTTAGTGACTCTTAACCACCATTAATCTGTGGCGAACAAAAACAACTAATCAACAAAATCACGTCATTTTCGGTTGCTACATCAACATACATCGAAAATGTATAAGCACTAGTCAGAATTTGATTGATATAAGAAATACTTCTACAGTATGTCAAGAAATTTTAACTGAATTTAATAAACTGGTTTTGTTTGGATTACAGAATTGATTTTAACTCATCAGTTACCAACCTCGATCACAACTGTTATAATGAAAGTATAGGATTGTACGAAAATTACCGATAGAAAAATCAACTGATCGATCGTCTTGAAAAGTATCCAAAGATTGATTCTTCGTTCAACTGGTACCTGCATGCTCCTCCAAGAGAAGTGATATGTTATTTCAGTTTTTCAATGTTACCTAGATATCAGCATAAAGAAGAATCAAGTATTTGCCAGGAAGCTTTGATTGCGAGGAGACTTTACAATGCATGTTGAAGACATTTTACAGCTACAGATGCTTACGAAATGTTAATAACATTAAGTACGGCAGTGTCTGGAAAACGGCCTAGATTCGATTGACGCGCTAGAGAATCTCATTCATGAGTATGCTGCAAATTTTCTCTACACAGTCGTTTAATAACCGTTTGTATTTTTTACTAAACATGAGTGATGTGCATTCACATTTTGATGACGTCCCTACGAAAGAATTGTTGAAAAATGTAAACAACTCACTTTCATCTATAGGAAATGGCCATGATTTCCGTTTCACAGTCGCCCGCTACTTTCTTCAGAATTAAAACTTTGACTTTAAGCTTTTAATCCTGATGAAAACAGGATCACGAATAGTAAGATGATACAGTGTCACTTTCAAATTATTTCACTGCATCCCTAGTGCATTCAATAATTGAAATTCATCTAAGAACAGTAAAGTCAGTAATAAATTATTCGTGTTAGTTACAGCATTTCGCGTTGACGATAAACGCAAGCTATAGTCAGAAGGAGATTCATTACTAATATCGGTAACGATGCTAGAAAAGTGATCACTCATTTGATGCATCACTATTTTACAGCATATTTATTTAGAGACAAACCAATAGTGATTTATCGTCAAACATTTTCTCATTGAATTAAAATGATCCACAGGTTTAACAAGTTTCCTAGCCCGCAACATTTACATCACAGTATGGAAGAGTATATTTCTAATCACTAAATAGGTGATTAATAACGTGAATTGATTGTGGCCGTGTTGTAATTACAAATCTGATTGAGTGATTAAGCAGCCCAGTGAATGAATATCAGATAAAATAATAACTGATCAATAGTCTACAGGAGACTATTTCGAATTAAATTGCATGCCAGACCTTACTTATTAGTTAGACATGTTTGTGATCTCGAGAAGCTGATATTCTAGTTTGTGTCATATAAATCCATAGTTTGTGACGACACCGCTAAGTTATTCAGGCTATTAGTGACACCCTGTGGGACTAAGACATCTACACTGACTGGTCATTGAATAGTAGTCAATGTCTAGTTATTTTCAGAAAATAATAAAGTTTTGCCGAGAATCATAAAAAATATACTTCCTTTCTATTAGCATTAAGATTAATTCGTACTGATTTCATTTCGTCAGTAGTTAGTGTGTAATAAAAACCTGTGAATATTGAACACCTTATCAGTTCTCAAACTAATAAATAGTATGACACTTTAACTGTGCATAGACGGTTAAATTCAGCACCTTCCTATATCACGTAACACGTGCATCACTAGTTTAGTGACTATTGTTCTATGGTTACGAAAGCTACTTAAACACATCTACATTGATAGCAATTTTTTATTGTAATTGAATGTTATGGAGATTGTTAAGTTAGATACCATGAATTGACCTTTTTTGACAATTTTTGAGAACTAAGATGGACTAGATTGTTGTTACGCTCTAGTGTAGGACTCTTCAGCAGTAAGTAGCCGTAACTCTCAGCGAATCGGTTTCAGAAACTTCGGATTTTGTAACGAATACTTAGCTAAATCGGCCAGCATCCAACAGTTGACATATCTAAACCCCAGCAGTTCGCAATATAATTGTGCGACCTCATCATTTACCATAGCGATATGATTGAATTTAGAGACATCAATTTTTCGGATAGTGGTCGAATCAGTGATTTACTGACTAAACATTCGTAACGAAACCCAATGTTTCTGAGTCCGATTCGCCAATAGTATCATGGGTGCTGGCTGCTACAGTCCCATAATTGGACGAAACGGTTATCAAGTCCGTCTTGTTTTTCAAAAAATTATCTAACATGTATCAATTCGTGATGTCAAACTTGTTTGACAATGTTGTCAGTCTATTGAACTAGTAAATGACACATAAAAATAGATCACTTTGTGGCCCTTAAAAAGTACACAATATATTTACTATAGACCAAGCATCCAATAACAGGGTTCCCCTAACAGAACTAAAAAGAATGTAACGTAAGTCCTACTTGTTATGAACTAGTGACGTGTTGACCTAGTACGGAATGATTTAAAGTTGTTTTAAAATACCAGAAATATGTATCTACTGTACTGCATTTTAATCCAAGCTTTCAGAGACAATAATAACATACTCTTTTCAAACGAGTGATCAAACATATTTGCATAAAACATATTTTACACATAATGAACATGTAAAACAAAACACCAATATTCATTAGATATCAATCTTGTAGGTTATTTAAGAACCTATAAAATTAAGGCTTGATTACAAGGACTACATATTGCTCACCACAATAAACGTACAATCATGAGTATTCCTGCTACTTATACTATACAGATTCAGCATCATATAATTCCATAATCTACTTTTAATAGAACTAAAGTACCTATTCACATATCTTGATTATTATTAAATAGTATTTCAAATCATGTGACAGTGTAGTGTTAACAAATCATAATCAGACAGACAGACAGATACAACTCAGAACTTCGTATGTACGTACATCAGTTGAGGTTGCCATACCACATCAGCACAGAGACGCAACTGTCAGTTCAAATCCAAGAGTGATAACGATAGTAGAAGTATTAGCAGTAATGCAGAAAATTAGGGAGCCAAGATATGATTCGAAAAGTATAATTCAGTGAGATAAATTTAAAAGGAGAAAGATAGAGAATTCGGAAGGTTAGATTTTGAGAGAACACAAAGAGTGGATGCACCTGCGCCATTGCGAACGATTCTGAGCCATGTCGTTCAATGTCTCTAACCACTGATGACTTTCGTCTCGCGGACCCCAACCACGCAGCCTACATCTACCAACATACAATTTAAAACAAATTTTATAATAATGCCTAGATTTCTTTTGAATAGAAAGTACAGAAAATGTGTACATTATGCATAACTATCTATTTATTTTATCATTTATTTCTAATGTAAACAAATAATAACAACTATGAAATTCAATATACACATATCAGTAACTTTTTTCTTAAAAAATTTTCACTTACTTTACTTCTCTTTAATTTCAGGTTCATTATAATCTTTCAGTATACATAAATCTAATAAATGACACTAGATTATGTTAATGAAAAATATCAACATCTCTAAATATTTTGTCACTATTAATTACATAATTATCAATGAATAATTAACAAATACATCTATCATAAAGATTACAACCTATAACAACATAATTTGGTTTCGAACATATAACAACTACATTCGAGAAAAAAAAAAGGAATACAGAATAATTCATTATCAAGACTGCAAAACTTTTGAAATGAACAAAATAAAATTAGACTACATCATTTCATCATGACAATTCATAAACTACTATTTATCTTGATGAATAATAGTGAAGGCAATTAAAAGAAAGAAAAAAAGGAAAGAGAAAAATCAAATAAAGAGATAAATAAACAAGAAAGAGAATAGAATAATTTTTTTAAAAAAAGAATTCATTTAAGTGAAATAAACACTACTGAATAAACTTAGTAATATCTCTGTGTAAATCAAAGAAAAAGTAAATTTGTGGTTTGTATGAATGAAGCAATTGGTATAAGTAATTATCACTGCCAATAATAATAGTAATAAAAATAATAATACTAAATATTATAGATACCAATACACATTGACTAATTGATGGGAGGTGGGTGATGTTCACTATAACGGAAAGCAAATTACAACGAAAAAGGAAACACGACGCTATAAAGATTTACAATTAGAGAGAGACAAAGAACAAAGAAACATAAAACAATTCCTCAATTGTTATTCTTTCGCTTTATGTTGACAAAATAACTGTTGAAATAATAATAATGTTAATGATCAAAATAAATTTATTCTGTTCACCATGTAAACATTTTGTTTTCAATATGAAATAAATCACAATTAAGTTGATATTATAGATAATAAAAAAAAACGCATAGGGATAAGGAGATATTGTTTATTACTTAATACAAAGTATACTACTGTTTATGTAAACAGTAGATAGAAGAATATTGAATAAAATAAAATAAAAAGTACAAAGGAACTACTTTTTTTTGGCTCACCACATAGAGAAACAGTTACACACTAAAAGTAAGTATGTTCCGTTTATATAACAAGTACAAACACATGAATTAATACCAATGATGTATATGTATCTGATGAGAATAACTACATAGATTGATACAAATTTATAGACTTAATTATCTCGCTATAAAACAACAACAACAACAACAATAAACTTAAGACACATTCACATATGAACAATTTCTATACATACTCATACATTAAAAAAAAAAGAAATGCATCTGCATAAAGTATACACATCATTGCATAACATAACAATTGAAGTTCAAATAAATTAACGTAAGTGTAGTTGGTAGAAACATTAAAGGAATAACAAATCTTTCAGATAGAGTACATAGAAAAAAAATACACCGGATAATAAAGAAAACAAAATGTCGAAGAACAATTAGTTAATTATGATCAACGTAGAATTCAATGCATATGAGCATAGATCTAACTTGTTATACTACATTAACACGATATAATCCAATTTACATGATTAATACAACAGCATAATTCAACAAGAAGGAATGAAATAAACAAATGTATGAAAGAATAATGGGTTTAGAACAACTGTAACAGGATAGACGTTAGAGAAAAAAAAAGCGGTAAGCACAAACCAAAGAACACAAGCAACACTAAAGATGGATCAATAAGGTATCTGATAGATGTATAAGTAACATTATTATATTCGATGTTCAGTGGCTTCACGATATATTCTATTCAACTGTATACTGAAAAGCTTAGCTATTTGTGCAAGGGATAGTAAGAGAATTGAATTCATAAAATCTGATATTGGTGTTTATCTAATGGAAAATGATAAGTGAATTGGGGGGGGGAGGAAAGAGAAACTATAAAAAATGAAGTGATAAAATGGCGTCTTTTCTATTCAAAACATTAAACTCTCTTCCAAATTATTTTTAAAAAAAAACGAGAATTGAAGTAAAACAAATGAAGTAAAATTCAATCTTCAATACTATATTTTACATTAATTGTCCTACTCATCTCGAAGTGAAAATAATAATAAGAATAATCTTATAATTGATTAGAGGCTATAAAAGTTGATGAATGGATGTTTATAGAATTATTATTCTTAAGATGAATTATGCAATGACATTAGAAAACAAAAACATACATGGTGTACAAAAAAAAAAAACAAAATTGTTTCTTTTTTTTCTGGTGATATAAGAAGAAAACTAAGGCAATAAGATATTATTTAAAATGGCGCAAAAAGTTAAACACAAGTGAAAATCTTCATTATCATCATCATTATCATCATCACACGAGCAAAGAAAAGTCAGTAAAACAGAAAAATAAGTTTAACTAAATAAATAAACTAACTTTCCTTGATTTCATTGAAAGACGAACTGAGTAATTTGCTTTGTCTATTAAGTTACGATTCCACCGGTGTGTATTACCACTAACAATAACTAATACTACACAACTAGTATTAACAAACAATAAGAAAATGTGACCAACTTCTAAGTACTAGCTAGTTTGATCACGTCTAGCTGCATGCATAGGGACTGCATCCATTGAACTTTGTACTAACATTCAAATCACCGGAACTTCCAACTACTCCTCCACCGCCAGATCTCCTTGAAACAGTAGCATCACAAGATGATGATGATGAAAATGATAAACCGGTGATAATGTTACTATTATTATTATTATTACCACTACTATTAGTAGTAGATGTTATACAAGCAGTTAATGGCAGTGAACTCATCATCGGATTCAAGATGGAAGAGGTTGATGATTGTATAACTTCTGGAAAATTTCCCTTCACGGAGGATCCCACTGTTGCAGATGATGAAGATATGGGTGGATATGATATTCCAGTTTGCATAAAATAATCAGATTCTAGTTGCTTTACGACCGACAGTACAAGTGTTGTTACTACTACAGCCGTCGCCACCAGGAAGTTGCTGACAAGAACCAGATTCTCGTTTCATATGTTCAATAGCTATGATATGCTCAATAACATCTGCAGCTGATTGCACATTGACCTGTGGTCCAGTGATTGTGACAGTACGTTGCTGTGTACCAGATAAATAAGTAGTTTTTTGCTGATATTTGTATACCAGTACCTGTAAATAATTGTAAATCCATTATAGATCGACCTTGGTGACCTACAATTAATGTTGATAACATTTTCCGGAACCTAAATAAAAAAAATTGGAAAATGCTTTTAGTATATGTATGATGCTATTGTTTTCATTAGTATAAGTTAATCATGCAGTCAATAATAATATGTTAAAAGCTTAAGATAAGTTGTAGCTCCTTAAGAGTATGATGAAATCAAATTAACAAGAGGAATGGTAATGTAATTGAAATAATTGTAGTAATAATGATAACATGCAATAGTGAGAACACTATGTAAGAATATGCAAATAAAAACGAGTATGTACGGAGGAATACTGAAACTCAAATACAAAGAACGAATTCATCGGTGTCATTATGATGGAATACAAACATTTTCGTTGTAATAAAAAATATGTCGCTGAGAAAACGAAAATTGGAAATAACAATCTGATCCATTTTTAGATATCTTATTGCTAAGTAAATGCTATATACCTAAGAGAGCTTGAAGATGTCTACAGAATATCATCTTTGTTGATAGTACGTAATAACGTAACATATCAAGTATGTAGATTTAAGTGGTAGGTCTTAAAACACTTCATACATTACGGTAAGTGATCCCTACTACCTCAATTGTTGGGCATGACTTAGAAACACCTAAGTTCATTAACAGATTATTAACACTATGTATGCACCTATTTTATCAGTATGTTTGTTGATACTCGTTTTAATTAACCTTATTTGCGTCAAAATAATACACTTCTCTGTAATTAGTCAATGTCGTTGTACGTTTTGTATATCCTAGCCTGTTGGTTAATACAATGAGGTAATAGATCCGTGTTTTCAATTCTATTATCACAATGGAATTATTGATAATCTTGCAATTATTCAACGTTACAGTCCTATTATAAGAATTATCTAATTCATCGACATCTGCTTTATTCCCCAACATACGAATCCTGGTCATGATATGTTTGATCACTCCATTGTCTAGACATCAATATTACAAGTCAAAAATATGTTATCGAATTTCACCAACAGTATAACTATATACTCCATTTCATGTAGTTCATAAAATTTTGTATTTTTGTGCACATTTTGGAGTCTCCTCGCTTAACAGAAAACCGCATTAATTGTATTGTAGTAGCAAATATTTGGATACAACCACCTAAATACAAGCTACAGTCTTCCAAGTAAAATGACATTATTACAAACTTATTATCAATCCATACGTATTAATATATAAGTATTACTATATGTTTACTTCGAACTTCATTTCTAGGTTATAAATATCCATATATACGATTTTTCAGTCATAACACACCTCTCAAACAGATATAAGGAAAATGAAACTGAACCCATCAACTACTTGTTGAAAGGAAAACATGTTAATCATCAAATCAAAACTAGTTAACAAAACACCTTCTTATACCAGTATCACATAATTGGTAAATTAAATATTCCCTGGCAATTTTAGAAATCTCACTCCATGCCGTGGTTGAATATATGTAGTGATATTGTTTTACGGTTAGTCAGTGTTTGTGTATGCACAAGTGAAAAAAGAGCTAACGTTGTCCAATGTAGTTTCTTAAGAAGATGGTACAATTTAGTTTACAAGCGATATTGAATCTTGTCTGTTGAGATTGTTGACCAATATGAGTGCACTAGTAACTAACTTCAGGAGGTAATTTCTGGAATTCCAGTGAGGAGTCGCGGCTAGTGGAATTCAATCGTGTTGAACGTGTGCAACAACAGGATTGCAACATATCGAAAAAAATCGATAGTTGTTAGAAATGTCAACAATTTGATGTTGTTTCACTGGTTCAAGTTAGGTGCTCGCAGTGAGGTATGATGGTCATGAGGTAGGTATTCGGTAGGGACATACGTGAACACTGATGTAAATTCACACACTAGGAGGAAGCAGCTATCCAGTACCTCCTAATTCTCTATGGTTTTGTAACTCAAGTCGATTCGCGGTAACAAGCGTAGGAAGATAAACATCAATCAAATCTGAAAACCTGATGAAAAGGTTTCATGAATGCCAATAACTATAACAAGATCAAAAATACTCTTCATTATCTAATGTAATTCGAGCAGTAACTAAGTAGCTAAGGCACTCGATTTCCAACCATCAAGTTTCAAGTTCGAAACTCCCGATTCCAACTTCCTCGGTTTGGGATACCAAGTAGTAATTTTGTTATTCTTCATATTTAGAGTATAGCTCACAGCAAAGTATACAAACTCTGTGAAATTTAGATACATAGATGATGAAATAGTTATCACCAAAGATACTGTATGATCGCAGCAGTATATAACAAATCAATTGAAGTTGGAATCGTACAACTGGACTCCAACCCAATAGTTCAAATCATTAGGCATTTACTGCCAGATTCGAAGGCCATGGGTTTGATCTTTCATAAGTTTGTAAATATGCTCTGATAAAGAGTTTCTCTACTATTGCGAAACGATTGTTTAGTGTTCTTTTATTTGTAGTGAAATTCGGAATGAGATAAATATGTCAGGAATACAACCTAAGCAGCAAACCAATCTCGATAAAAATCCAATCAAACAAACACTTTGAAAAAGTATAATTTGTGCATAAACTTGATAATCGAATTGAAAATTTAGAACATTCAACCTACGGATATAACGCGTCTATATGTAACATAATTTCCCACTGGTGTAATCATATTCGATGCTGAAGAATATTGTAATCCATGAAGTCCAAGTAAAGTTGATGAAGATGGTAAAGCTGTAGCCACTTGAGGTGGTGTAGATGACGATGAAGTTATACCTCTAGTCAAAGATACGTGTTGCTGCTGTTGTTGTGGTTGTAAGCCATGTGAACTTGTATTACTACCCTCTGTTAGTGAGAGCAAAATTGAAGTTGATGGTATTGACATTGTAATTGGATCATTGGATATAACATGAGGCAAAAGTGGCCCAACACCAAATGACGATAATGGCGAACAGGGTAATAGACCAAATATAGCAGCGGCTGCACCAGGATTAGGCAGAACAGGTGGTAAATGTTTTGTACAATTGGTTGTTACAGTAGCTGAAGTTGTAGTCGTTGCAGATGCTGCAGCTGCTGCAGAAAGTGCTGCTAATGCAACATTAGCGGCTAATGCTGGAGATGTAAGCAACGAATGTAAAGTAGTTGGTGCACTACAAATTGGTAAAGGACTAGCTTCGCCCTAAAGGTGGGATACCTCTAGTAGTCGTTAAGTGAGTGTGTTGAGGTGGCGAACCTCCATATCCAATTGCTGGATAACCACCACCAAATAAAGCTGTAGGCGACATTCGAAGAGGTGCTAAATTTAAATCAAATATGACAGTATTAATGAATATATGAGTAAGGAATTGCAATTAAACAAAAATGGATGGAAAAATTCAAAAGAAATGAAGAACTATTTGAAAATAATAAATTTACCAACCAAGTACAGTAGAGTGAAACATACTAAAATATAATATCAATCCATGAAGTCAATGGCTGTTGCTCTGAGCTATGTTGAAAAGTTTAGACTATAGTGAATGGACATTTCGAGTGACATAGCTCATAATAAGTAGCAATCGTGAAAGTAACAAGAGTGATTGTACTGTTTTTCCTTTAGATATCGAGTTCAAAAGTTACTTCATACTTTTTATCCCCGAAGTAAATCTTTTTCAAGTCATATTCTCCGATATTATTGATACTTCATCAAGACTACAACTAATTTCGTTTATTTTTCGATCCATCAAGAAGGTAACCTTTCATGGCGTGGAGACCATAAAGTGACGATTACTCAGATACATTTGCAACACTCATGACCACCTTGCTAACAACTGACGGGATACGACCTATGAAAATATATGAAACGTTGTTTGCGACATTTCGTACTAGTCACAGTGTTATATCCATAAACTTCAGAGAAGTGATGCTTCCATGGAGATTAAAACTTTTAACAGCGAAATTAGCTACACTAGTATAGGTTTCGTACAATCCTGTTTCTGATATTTAGAAGTGCAATGAGTTGGTCTCTGTTCCTATATGTGCTTCGTAAAAGAAGTGCCTTGATATAGTTAAAGCAATGATATTTGAAGCAATGAACATCAGGTCAGGGTTTCAATGTAAACATTAATGCTAGGATGGAAATAGAACTCATTGAGGAGTCCTAAATAACATGAAATGAAAGTCTTATATTCTGCAGCTCGCTACAAATCAAATATACTAAATCCAGACGTAATTTTAAATATGAAACAATTTTAAACCTAGAAAATTTCGGGCCACAAAATTTAAAATTCCCACCACCACATCAGACCTGGAATAAATGAAGATGGAGAAAAAAATACTGGAGGTGATACCGCAGAACGAGATGACTGAGAATCTTGTGGTTTAGGTGATACAAACGAGCCAGCTAAAGCTTGTTGTGCAACTGACACTGCTAATGGTGTGGCAGCATTAAGATCAGGTACCATAACATCGAATCCTGTTTGTCCGGAAATATGTAACCACGGTGAACTACCAGTTTGTGAAAATAAGTCTCCAGACAGATTGCCACACGAGGCTCTACCGTTTACAGTATTGGGAAGCATAGAAGGCAAAAGAATTGATCCCGTAGCTGCTGGATCTGATGATAACGCTGCAAGTGTTGCTACATCTGGTGTTGCAGGAAAGTTAGGTGGAAAAAATCCAAAAGCAGTACCACCACCTTGCGAAGGAATAAATGACGGTGTAGTTGATTGAGATGGACCAGGTGTATAAGCTGCGGCTGCTGCCGCCATCATTGTTGCAGCAGCGGCTGCCGCCGCAGCAGCAGCAGAATTTACATCAACTGGAGGACTAGATAATGCAGTTGGATTAGGTAAATAAGGAATGATTGGAATAGCGTATGGTGAACCAGTTGGATAAACACTAGCCACAGGTCCTTGAATATCATGATAGGAAAGATTTGGACAACTAGCTGATTGTGGATCAGCAGCAATAACACCCAAGATCAAATGAACAGCAGCTCTTGTTTGATCCAATTCACCTGAAAGAATTAAAAGTAAAATGTAACAAACTGAACTGTACTCTACCCGAAAACTCAGCTTATTTCTACATATAAAAGTAATATAAGATCTGCGATATTTTGTTATTTATAAGTATAAACGTTCTGCGGATGCAATTTGATTATGATAAATAAACTTTAAAATATTGGTTATTGTAAGGTGTTGAAGTAATTGTTGAATCTGAAGTTTCATATAAAAGATTGACATTGGTTGGAGAGCCGATGAAAGCCGAGAAGCATTGGGCAGTTGTCTCGTCCTAATATGAGAGAATTCTCAGCAGTATGTACTGAAGACTCTATCTAGGATAGAATCTAAGATATTGAATCCTCTCGAAGAGTACCTAAGTTACAGACCACTGACCTATCATTCAATGGTTCATATTTCTCATTTCAGTGAAATCCGGGTACACTGCAACATTTATTCATTTTGAAACATATGCCAAACATGTTTAAACAACCCACTGGTCATGACTTTCCACTGAAATTCTAGAAATTAATTCTAAGAAATCAGCCTACAGTAGGCATTAGAACGAAATAAATGAATGATGCCTTCTAGTTTATCTTTGATACTTATTTATTATGAATGAGGAGATTTTGATAATTTGAGTGACTGGATTTTCGAGTGAAAGAACGCAATATTGATCCGACAAATGAAAACACAACGATACAATGTGACCGAGTGATAAACCTTCTACGAAATACAATTATTGTTTCAGACCAGAGAATGAATCGAAATCAGATACACGATCATAAACCAGAAGGAAAGAAATTTTTTAAGAAACAAAATAACATGTATATACACAAAGTATTGAACGCAAAATATCATGATTAAGTATTTTAAACGATCGGACGACGCGGTTACTGTAGGTCACTCATTCCCTAATCAATAAAGACGTCCATTTTGTGCATTATATAACTAAAGCCAGTTTATGATGTGGAAATGAAAATGTTCGACCTTCGGTCCAAAAAACAATCAAACATTTAAGCTGTGATAAAATTGTTTTCTGACGCAAGTGCTGCAAAAACATGCAGCCTAGTACATACATGTAACGTAGATCGAATTCCCTAACCAAATTAGCACAACAACATCAAATTAACAACATGAATACCACAAAATACAAAACAATAATAATGTGACTTCAGATATAAGTAAGTAAATGCACCTACACCAACGCAATCGATTTTTGGCCAATGTCTTCAATTATTAGTCGCTATTATCCCTCTAGCATTTAACAGTTAGTCTGCACCTACCAACTGGGCTCAGAACAGACAACGATTTAATGGACTGATGACAATCTTCGGTTTGTCTGCACATAGCCAAAGTTCAATGACAATACGTTAATACAGAGCAGACTGTTCTACAAGTGTCAAATGTTTTCCGAACAAATAACTTCCCTATGCCACAAATGATACAAGTTGACAAAATCCAAATATCATTCTGAATCTGAGCTTACATTTTGCTAGACCTCAACTTATAAGAGTTGAATAGACTTCCAACATACGTGAAACGGTCGATGCACTCAACTATTTTACTCCTTATAATCAATCTACATGATAATGCTAAAGTAACATTCTGCAAGTAGATGAAGAGGAATTAATCCAACAAAAGCTAGCATTGTTAAGTAAGGTGGTCGGGAAACTGCATATTGTCAATGCAATCACCAAATAAGATTACATCGTCTGCATATTCTAAATCGATAAGTGGGCCATCCAGTGGAAAGTCAATTCCTGAAAATTCAGATCTGAGAGGAGAGGAGGAGAGGATCTGAAACGAAATCAAATAAAAAGGAGAAAAAGGGGCAGCCCTCATGAATACCATTTGAAGTCGAAATCCTGATGGCAGTCAGCTATCAGCTCTTACTGGATAATTAGTGTTCGAGTATAGAACTTTAATAAGGTTAATGTGTTTTTGTGGTCCACCATGTCATGACAAACACTACTATTTCATAGCTGCACATAAGTGTCAGATGATTATAGAGACTAATACTTTAGACACTATTAGTAAAAACTGACACCTCCTTGGTTATCACAAGAGGATGTCTGTACTTCTTTACAAAATGGGATGATCAACACGTTTCGCAGCTGAGGATTTTAAAAAATATTTATATGATTTCATAAGTGAACATAGATAAATGATCACGGAGGAAAGAGTTGAAAAAGCTGAGAAATTCTCCTTAGCTTTAAACATTTTCCTGTTTTTAGATCCATCTGGAGTAACGAATTATAACTGATAACCATATGTATTTACGTGCTTTCGCAAAACGTTGACAACCTATCGTTAATCAATTACTGAGCAAATGAAGAAGTACGTACCAACAAAGTGAGCAACTGTTTTTGTTATCCTTCAGAGAAACAAGAGGCGATTACTAGAATTCACACATCAAATATATGTTCAGAGATTAGAAGAGATATCGAGGAAGCAAGACAACTTGATGGTAAACGTCTGCAAATATTTTGAATGTTTGCAAGTAAAATGTTTATAAAACTTGAATTTGGTTGCAATATTACATATTTTTGCAGGGAATTGTTTACTGTAATCGTATTGAATAAATTTATAATAAGTATTAAAAATAAGAAGTTGAATAACCCACCGGCAACAACAATACATCGTTCTAAAAGATTGAATTCGCGAGATTTTTGTGAAATTTGAACATAAGCACCAGTTTTCTCTTTAATCTCTTGAATATATGATCCACCTTTGCCTATTACCATACCAGCTGTACTATTGGGTACAAGAATTTTCACCTGAAAATAACAGTAAATATTAAAAATAGACAAAAAAGGTGAACTATAATTCAGTTGAACAATATGAATATGTACAAATCGACACAGTAAAAATATATCAGAAAATGGCAACATAACAGCAAACAATAATCTTACCTGTTTATGTCGTTCAACATTCAATCGTCCTTCACCAGTTGTATTTGGATTAGGATCAGGTTTTTCCATAATTCGATCCATTACATAGTTATGTACTGTGATGACACCATCGAATGATCCAATAATTAGGCAAACACGTTCCGTTGTACCTGAGATTAGTGTGATCATGGATAGGTACAAACATTCATCCATGAACATACATACAGAACAAAACAACACAAACACATTCAACAATCCAGGATACAAAACCAGCACAGACGAACGTGCAAGCGTTTGGTATACATACAACACAGAAACAGACACAGTGAAGATATCAAACAACGAGAATAATTGGTAAGCCAGTCGTCCAACCAACAAACCATCACACGACAAACAAGGGACCCAACATTCACATCAAGATCATCAAGGAATAGACAAACAGAAAGACAATCAATCAAATGGGATGGATGACAAAAATAAAAGAAGCAAAATTCTGATAGTTCTTTTGTCGATGGAAATGATGACAGTGATGTGATGGCATAACGAAGGCAAATGTATGTATATAATATATATAAGTAATGAATATTGATAAATAATAAAAAAATATATGTGTATACATCTATATAAATACAAATGCTACTAATAATGAAATGTTTCATAGTGAGTAATATGTTGAAAAAGAACTCAGACGAGAAATAATAAAAATGATACAATGACAAATAATGACTATGATGATGACAATAATGATCCAGATGATATAATAGTAAGAACACTATCAGTGGTTATACAGTGAATTCTGTAAATGCTTCAGTAATCAGTGATGAATGGATAAATGCGAGACTAGAAACACGGGGTACAATGATGGTTTCAGGTAAATATGAACTGATTGTTTCAAAAGACGTAAATTATGTCTTATTTATTTTATGGGATTTTTTTAAGAATTAAAACGAAAACCCCGACTCTTCAGTGTCCTATCGGATAGCAATACTTGTCAATAGTATATGATTGGCAGTAGAATCTAGAATGTACGTTTCATCCCAAATAGGATTCATTGGATGTAAGGTAATATTCACACAAAGAAACGTGTGAAGTAAACTTTCCTAACGAACATCAACAAGTTATCCACTGAGCTACTAGGTTCAAGTTTCATTACGAATATTAACACTAGGATACTGGTACTTCTATATGATGATTCCTAAATAGAGTAAGATGCACTTACCAAATCCTACTGATGGTCAAATATCAAGTATACTCAAACTTGTATATGCAGGTTGTATGAAACCAAAAGTCGCAGGATGAATAGATCAATATGAATATAGATGACACCAGCTACTATATAATGCAAAATAACATGAATGGTCATGAAAGCAAGCTTTAGTTGCAGAGAAACTAAGGACTAAAGGTTATTTGAAGCATAAAGAAGGTCTCTCATCAATTAAGCTTATGTATCCGGCATTGAACAATACCGTATACACAAGGGCTGTGATACTTCCCGACTGCTCAAAACTAAAAGGTATATAGCAGGGTTCGAATTTCAGATTTCAAGAATTGTATGCGAATAATAAACTGCAAATTAGCAGCATCATGTATTACCACTTGATAGACCAGGCGATTCAGAAGTCATGAAAAAACCATTAAAATATTTGATAGGTTAGTTACTATGACTACTACGACTACACAAACGCTTTCGGATTTCGAAATTTCCTATAGTAATGTTAAATATGCCATAATGATGAGTGACATAAGGCATTTTTTATTAACTACTTACAAAAATTTTTCTTTTAAATAATCAAATTCATGAACTAATTAACATGAAAATATTCAATGATACCAAGTTACTTTAAAAACGAAAAGTAATATGACCCTGACTACTATTCAAAAGTGAAATGGACACATTAAGGAGAGGTTCATCAGTTGCTGTGGAAGTACTTTCCGTAGAAAAAATGAGTGAACTTATGGATATAAAGCATTTAATTGGTAAAAAGTATTCACAGATTATAGTACACTGACTTATCGGTAAAATGACTTGGCTTATAATCAATAGGTTTGAGGTAGTTTTGATATAGATTACGTAGGACTAATCACTGCCTGTCTCGTCATCCGATGTTGGCCGGCGTAGATATAAGATGGAAGAAGAATAGGGGCGGTAAAACCGAGATACGGCACCAGTTCACAAAGTCTTTAACTATTGATCTGAGCCATGTCGGAAGACACAGACTACTAGGTTGTGAACAGAGTGATAACCCGATCAGTGGCTGAAAGTAGCGGGTGACATTATTCAAAATTAGTCACTGTAGCGCAAGTGAATTAACTACTTATCGTTTTGTAAATATTCAGTTCCATTATTGTTTCATGCGCACTTTTATTTCATTCTTTCCAGCCGAACTACAATGTAGTATAAACATCGTTAATTTGATCTCACCGTGCTAATTTGGTATGATAACTTGGACCTATAAGTATATGAGCTAGATTCTACGTTGTATATGATTTAGTGACCGAATAAATTTCGTGCCTGGAAACCCTACCTTCTACTAACCACAGTATAGGAAACTGGGAATTACTGGTTTTGAGTCAAATTCTAGGTATGACAACTCACTAAATCGAACTAGAGAAAGTAGGTTTAAAATATGAGACTAAGTAGTTGAAAGTAGAATGCCTTAACCATTAGATCATCATTAAGTAGTATCAGCTAACTTTAAATAAACAGTATGTCTAAATCACAGTCAGGTATAAAACTATATACTTAGAAAGCCAAACGCAAAAAAATTATCGCCATTATAAAACTTACTTGCATATATCATCCGTTAGCATACAGTAACTCGAAAAAAATTTCTTTTGAAGAATTGTTTAAACAAACAAGTACAAAATTATAAGCAATATACCTATAGTAAAAGTATTACAACAAGACTGCCACATAATTGCCGAATTCTATGCTCCGGAATTAAAGATTATGACTGAAAAGATCATTCCCATATGATGCAGGCACTGATGATATCATCATCCAGCTAAACGACAAATAAAGCTTTCTAATTAAATTTTTTAGCTTAAAAACACAATACCATTAAAAAACACCCACCTCTACTGCAAACCTTCTACATCATTGTGAGTTAGTTAACTAGGAGTGAATGCCGTTATCAGTGTATCACACTCGAATTTATTTGAATTTAACTAAAACGCTGCAAACATCGTGTGTGCTTCTGACAAACAGTAACAATAATAAAGGTCGAGATAAATGAGGTATTTTCAGTTAGTCACAAGTTAAAATTTATTTTAACATCTCAACGATATGAACAACAGTAATACAGCTTATATATATATATATATACTTCACTATACTTTAATTCCAACGTCAGTAATCATTTTGTCAAGTCAGTATTTTAGAATCAAAACTATTCCATGTATCTGCCTTAGTGGTCTAAGTAACTCATAAGGGAGGTGATTATTTAAGAATCAGAGTACGGAATCAATATGTATAAGATCCAAACTATGTATATCCCCGAAATGTTTATAATGAAAGTCTGCATGCCTACCTACGTTAACTACAGCAACAAACAATTGTGTCACGTAAACCGACGAAATAAGACTTAACGGTCGCATAGGTGAACTTTGTATGTACTAAAATTGCAAAATCGTTAGTATTAGTCCCATTATCATCTTTATATAACACATTAGCTTCCCCATTTTTAGCTCTATAATTAAAACTTTTCAGGACACTTAGAATTCTTCTATGAAAAACAGTCACGAAACTACAACGGCAAGCGATCATGTGATACATATAGTATTCGTGCTAGTAATTTAGTAGTTAAAACGTCTGTACGCGGCAGTTGAAAACAAAAAGAAACAAGAACGAAAGAACACTACTAAAGGAAACACTCAACTTTACATCGTCTCTTTTATTTTTCAATGGATTTCCAAGAAAACAATATGCAGTAATGTGTAGAGTAATGAAGGTTGTTAGTAGAATATGTAGTGTAGAATATTCTATTCTGTCTATGGTTATATATGGATATTTAAAATTCTGTAAACTAATGGTAAGTATTATTTTGTGAAATATAAATCATCACGTATTTCAATTACAATTTAACCCCTTGATTATCTGTCTCAACAAGACACAGTTACTATTGAGGTAATATACGTACAGAAAAGTTTAACAGATTTATACAGGCGTATCCAAGAAGGGAAGACAACAAGATTTAAAAAATTGCTTAATCAGCTGATCATAAGAATGAAATCTAACAGTAGGAACTTCTTAAAAAGTAATGATTGACATACAAAACTATTATTTATAATATTCAATCTTGTTTCTAATTAATAATTATAGGCATACTAGTATGTTATCATGTAAAGACACATTATTTTGAAACGCTTTAATATCACTTCATTTAAGGGAAGCGGATCCAGTCGGTCACTACCGATTATCATTTTAGTCATTCATTCTATTAATTACAAGTAGTGTTTATTCATAAAATCCTAATGGCACAATAAAGAAACATTATGCAAAAATATTCTCTCTACTATATCACCTTATGTGCTGAATTCACCTGAGTATTAAATACAAAAATATTCTAATGAGAAAAGAATAGTAAAATGAATGAATCAGAATCGAGACAAGTCATGAACAACACAGAATCTAGCATACACTTACATCTTAGATAAAGTTCCTCTAACTACATTAGCACGAGAACGGTCTGGTAGAAAACGACAGACCTAGAAAGTAAAACTTTTCAGATCTACATGAGCGAGATAAATCTAAGCATCTTATTATATAATTTACGGTTCATAAACTAGGACTACTTATTTTATGCTAATTTTACCCGATTTTGAATAATTAGTAGGCTTTGTTTTATTTTGATGTCATTTCTTCTAATTGTGTTGCTCTATGGTATTAGAAGGCATGCACAGTATATAATCAAAGGATTATTTAGATTAAACAATCAGGGAGTGCCTGATTTATTGATTTCAAATCTTCTCATCTACCATCAGAGGATAGATAGATTCTGATCAAATGATCAAGACAATAAAAATATTCTATTTTTGGATTATTTAATCACTTATAATAGGTTGTATCGTTAGCTAGCCAGAGGTCATTATCAAAAATTATCAGCTTACAAATAAAACTGTAATGAAATGTCTAATATGTGTGTAAAATAGAACCTAAGCTATATGTGCATCAGTTCAAGTTGTCACACCTCAGTAACACAGCAAGAAGAATACCAAATTAGTAGAAGTAGTAGTTATTTAATGTTAATGAGGGAATGTGGTCTAGGGAGAGTCAATTTGTAGAAAGAAAGGTATGAAATCATTCTAAGCTCACGTTTAAGGGGAGGATGAATAGTGGATACACCTGCACCAATTTTGCGGCATGTCATCCAGAATCTCCAATAATTAGTTACAACATTCGCACAGACATAAACCAAGTGGTATGCATTTACCAACATGGCTTATACAAAAAAGTTAGTGACATCATGGACTAATGTTTTAGTTTGGCAGTCCCTAGTTTTTGTCCAATATCAGCCAGCGATTTGAATTGAGGTAGGCGGTGGTTAGGCATATGCAACACATATCCAAACCCCTTCAATCGATAAAGATTCACAACCTCATCAACTGACTTATAATCTTTCCCCAATACTCAACACCTAGCGTGATTATTACTACCCGACGATCCCAGGAAAAGCGAGCGATGATGAAATACAAATAGATTACGAATGCCATTTACTTTTAATGGCCAGGCTAATCATCTATACAGAAAACCAATCGAATGATATGCAACATACTCGTCCTTTAAATGATAGATAGATCTCTCACCAATGACAAAGATGATGTAACGTTAACAAAAGTCAAATAAGCTTTTTGAATCTGTGTCGAGATTTCGTCACTGCCCAATATGAATAGTTATTTTAATCTCTACAACGAAGTAACTTTTTTTCAATTTAAGATGCACAACTCCGTTACAGTCAACAGATTTATATCTAACTAACCATAATAGCCAACTTTTAAAACCGGATAGTTTATGTACGGATTATAAGCTTTTAATTTACACCGACATAACTTACTCAGAAGTCTAAAAGGTAAATATATCTCAGGATATATGAATAGAATATATTTGTTAATAATCTCAGCGGATGAAATTAATGAAAAATTCCAACGTTTCGCTCGGCAAACTGGTCCGAGCTTCTTCAGGGAAATAACCAAAATCAAAAATTATCGAATATAAATGTAAATAAGAGGTCAAATTGATTACGGATATCCAATTGCATACAGGGTATGAAATTGTCATATGAGTCATTGTAAGTGAACTAATATTGAAATTGTGTGGATGAAGGAAGGTGTGCATTTTTGTGTGCAGTTCATGTTACAATCATGTGTTGACCTGTACTGTTCTGAGTTACGTTCACGGAGAGGGATAGACAATCTGAAGATAGGCTTATTATCAAATCATAGTTGGAGGAAATCAATGCAATGATGATTATAGAATATTCGTAAATGGCTACACGTTGAATGTGAATCGGAATAGGGAATTCTAAACAGAATTCATCAAACAATAAACAAATAGATGGAATGCATTGGAAATTGGAGTAGTAGAAGTTGTTAATTCATTTTTTAACCATTAGTTGCCATGGTGCAGCTAACTGTACTCCATCTCGTCGGTTTATATTATTCGGATTAGCCCATATGTGTAGGGCTTCAGATGTTAGTCGTTCTTTGTAGGAGTTAAAACCTTTTTGAAGGATTTTAATTCCATTAAAATCGATACTGTGCCCTGATTCTATTGAATGTAGTGCTATTGCCGATTTATTTTCAAGTTTCAGTATATCATTAGAGGATTTGGGAATATGCTTTGAGCAAAGTATATGTTCCTTCATCCTTACATTCAATTGTCTTGATGTTTCTCCTACGTATTTGGCACTGCAATCATTACACTTGATCTCATAGACACAGTTTGTTTGTTCTTCTTTTGGTACTCTATCCTTGATATTTACAAGTGCAGAGCCCAGTGTATTGTTTGTTCGGAAGAAAACGCGTATGGCATGTTTATTCAAAATTCTTCTAATCTCTTCAGAGGTCCCATTCCTGTAAGGTTGTGTGAGATTAGAAGAATTTTGAATAAACATGCCATACGCGTTTTCTTCCGAACAAACAATACACTGGGCTCTGCACTTGTAAATATCAAGGATAGAGTACCAAAAGAAGAACAAACAAACTGTGTCTATGAGATCAAGTGTAATGATTGCAGTGCCAAATACGTAGGAGAAACATCAAGACAATTGAATGTAAGGATGAAGGAACATATACTTTGCTCAAAGCATATTCCCAAATCCTCTAATGATATACTGAAACTTGAAAATAAATCGGCAATAGCACTACATTCAATAGAATCAGGGCACAGTATCGATTTTAATGGAATTAAAATCCTTCAAAAAGGTTTTAACTCCTACAAAGAACGACTAACATCTGAAGCCCTACACATATGGGCTAATCCGAATAATATAAACCGACGAGATGGAGTACAGTTAGCTGCACCATGGCAACTAATGGTTAAAAAATGAATTAACAACTTCTACTACTCCAATTTCCAATGCATTCCATCTATTTGTTTATTGTTTGATGAATTCTGTTTAGAATTCCCTATTCCGATTCACATTCAACGTGTAGCCATTTACGAATATTCTATAATCATCATTGCATTGATTTCCTCCAACTATGATTTGATAATAAGCCTATCTTCAGATTGTCTATCCCTCTCCGTGAACGTAACTCAGAACAGTACAGGTCAACACATGATTGTAACATGAACTGCACACAAAAATGCACACCTTCCTTCATCCACACAATTTCAATATTAGTTCACTTACAATGACTCATATGACAATTTCATACCCTGTATGCAATTGGATATCCGTAATCAATTTGACCTCTTATTTACATTTATATTCGATAATTTTTGATTTTGGTTATTTCCCTGAAGAAGCTCGGACCAGTTTGCCGAGCGAAACGTTGGAATTTTTCATTAATTTCATCCGCTGAGATTATTAACAAATATATTCTATTCATATGTCTTACATACACTCGGCGCCCAAGTTTTGTAAATATTTTCGTTCATTTTTGGACGAAGATACCTATAAAATATCTCAGGAGATGTTTGTACATATGCAGAATACAAATAAACTGATTTATAAATTGAGTTAAGGTAATTAGAGTAGAAACATTAATTAGATTGTTTGAAATGAAACACTGGTCTATATGCTTCATTTATTTATTTTAATTGGATGTTGTGAGGATTGTCGAATGTTAACTTGATATCACGAAGTGGTCTGAGTTATTCATTTCATTGAATAATTATAATATAATAATAATATTACCAAACTATTGAATAGAATAAATTTATTAGTATGCAAAAAAAAGACAGAAAATCATATCACATATTCCTCTGAAAAATTTCAGTTTGTCTTTCCTTAATGTTTAATCTTTACATTCAATTGAAACTTTGAGATAAGATAACTCTTTAGATAAATGTCAATAAAAAAGCAGTAGTAATTTTCACTGGAAATTTAAAGATATAGGTAGATGTCACAAACCACCATCGACTGAGATGACTGGGACATGTGTTGCGTATGCCTGACTACCATCTACCATATTGCACTATGTCGAGTAAGACAAGAGTAGGATAGCAGAGAGGTACGGGGGCAGCACAAACCAAAACAAAGTATCAATCTGTGAAGCATTTGACTGCTGGTCTAAGTCATCTTGGTAGATGAAGGCTACTTGGTTGGGGTCAGTATGACAATCATCATCAGCCGTTGGAGACGTTGAGTGACATGGCTTAAAATCGGTAACAGTGATGTAAATGTTTCCACTTTTTATGTTCTGCTAGATCCAAAGTTTAATTATTCCTTTGCACTTTGGTTTGTTTTAATCCTTTCCGTTAAATTATGCTGTTTTGTTAATCTTGTGAATTTTATCTTGTCGTGTTAATGTGATATAACAACATGGATTTATGGTGCATACGCATCGAGTTCTTCATTGTACATACATGAATGAGAGTGCAATGTTGTCATTGTTAACGCTTGTTGAATAACAATTACACAAAACTATGGTAACTACTAATGACTGATAAGTTTTTGGACAAATAAAAGTTAAAAAGAAATAACTATGGAAAAACAATAATGATGATGATGATGACAATCGGATAGGATGAATGAGACGATGATGATTGGCTGAGATTACTGAAGTTATGTAGACATTAGGTATAGACGGAGATATACATAAATGTATGTGTCTACATTATGTATGTAGACATACAGAAGAGCAGGTATATGGCAGTATCACGGAACAAATTAAATTATTGGCATAATGAGATAGACAGTGAGTGAGTGTGGTGAAGGAATGCGAGAATAAACACATGCACAAACAAACAATTTATCTATGTAATTTATATACATATACATACTTGTGTGAACGACCTAATAATGAGAAATTGATTGATCAAAAGAGGGGAACTTGATTAGTACTTCTAAATTTCAATTGTACATAGTAACTATTTATTATTATCAATAGTAGTAGTGCTATGATATCATAACTACGACTACTACAACAAAAATTCGCAAAATTTAGATCAATCTTGAAAGGCTTATAAACATCATCGACACGACTTACAAAGACTAACAATCCCAAATAATCTCTGGATCAACGGCACCAAAAGCTGAATTTAAATCAAAGGACAGAAACATAGTCAGGTATCAGTAAGTTTGCCTATAGTTTGGGCACTTCTAAAATATGCCTTTGAGTTAAAAACAATCCTACTAAACCTATCGAACTATGCAGTCGAAAGCTGCCTTCAAATCAAGGATTACCATTATTGTCGGGTGTCAGTTAGCTTATCCGTGCTCCTGAAATTAACTCAGTGAATATCTGATAAATATATCCTCGTCTACGTTTGAAACCAACCTGGTTTTCCCGAATTTGTAGTTCACTAGCCTCAGATTAACGTCTGATAATTACAGAGGCTAACATTTTATACACTATATTAGTTATAGTGATTCATCTGCGGTTATCACAAGACGATCACTGTCCTTTCTTATAAACCGAGATCAGCGGTCGACACTAGTAAGATGGCAGTTTCCAAACTTCTTGAAAGTCCAGTCAACCTACCTACTACAATTGGACCACCATCCTTAAGGATATCTGGGATATCAAAATAACTCTCAACAAGAGGTTCCAAGCCTTACAATATCTGCTGAAAGGAGAAGAAACCACTGTGGAGGCAAACTGGAAAGGAATCAAAAAGGCACAAATTTCAACTTGTCGAGAGGTTCTGGGCCGCAAGCAGTACCATCTTTAGGGATGGATCTTCACAGACACATTTAGCAAAATTCAACAAAGGAGAAATACGAAGACGGAAATCAGCAACAGCCGAACAAGCGCAGAGAAAATCAAGGCGCGAAATGAATACACAGTAGCAAATATGCAAGTAAAGAGAAGCATTACAGACGACAAAAGGAAGTACATCGAAGGCCTTGCAACGACATCGGAAACAGCTGCAACAAAAGGAAATATAAAGCACCTAAATGATACAACAAAGAAACTGGCAAGCAAATATAGTAAACCAGTGCGATCGGTCAAGAACGAAGAAGGCAAGCCAATTATCGAGGTCCAAGAACAAAGGAACAGATGGGTTAAATACTTTGAGGAACTTTTGAACAGGCCAGCTCCACCGAACTTACCAGATATCAAAGCGGCATCAACGGGCCTCTCGATTGATGTCAATTCACCAACGATGGAATAATCAAAGTAGCCATCAGACAGACCAAAAGTAGAAAAGCAGCACGACCTGACAATATACCAGCTGAAGCACTCAAGTCAGAGAGACATAACGGCAAGAATGCTCCACATTTTATTCAAGAGGACCTGGGAGGAAGGACAAGTGGCGGCAGACTGGAAAGAGGGACACCCTATCAAGATACCAAAGAAAGGAGATTCGAGCAAATGTGAGAACTATAGAGGAATCACATTATTGTCAATCCAGATAGTACTTCAACAGAGTGTTGCTGAACAGAATGAAAGATTCAGTGAATGCTCAACTTCGAGATCAACAGACTGCTTTCCGTAAGGAATGGCCGTGCACAGGACCAAATCGCAACACTACGCATCATCGTTGAACAATCAATTGAATGGATCTCGTCACTGTACATCAACTTCATTGACTATGAGAAGGCGTTTGACAGCATAGACAGGAAATCACTATAGAAACTTCTTCGATACTACGGTGTAACAGAGAAACTCGTCAACAATCATCCGGAATTCTTACGACGAACTACAGCTCAAAATCGTGCATGGACGACAGCTTACAGATGCATTCCCAGTGAGAACCGGTGTCAGACAAGACTGCCTACCCTCACCTTTTCTCTTCCTCCTAGTAGTTGATTGGATCATGAAAACCTCTACATCTGAGGGGAAGCACGGAATTCAATCGACAAGTAGGATGCGACTTCGATAATTTGGAACTTCGCCGATGATCTAGCTCATCTAGCCCATACACACCAACAAATGCAAGTGAAGACAACCAACGTAGTAGCAACCTCAGTAGGCCTAAACATATATAAGGGGAAGAGCAAGATCCTCAAATACAACATAGGGAGCACCAACCCAATTAAACTTGATGAAAAAACTCTGCAAGGAGTAAGTACTTTCACGTACCTAGGAAGCAACATCGATGAACAAGGAGGATCCAATGCAGATGTAAAGGCAAGGATTGGCAATACAATGGCAGCATTCTTACAGTTGAAGAACAGATAGGACTCAAAACAACTGTCAACTAACCTCAAAGTAACATTCTTCTATTCGAACGTCAAGACATTTCTAGTGCATAGAGCTGAAACGTGGAGAAACTACTTCAGACATCTTCAGGAGGGTACAGGTATTCATAAACAACTGTCTTCGCAAGGTAATGAATGTCCGTTGGCCGAAAACCATCAGCAACAGCCTACTATAGGGAGAGAACAAACCAACTTCCAGCCGAAGAGGAAATCAGGTAAAGACGTTGGAAATGGATAGGACATACATTTGCGGAAAATCACCAGATTGAATCACGAGACAAGCATTAACTTGAAATCCTGTTGGAAAATGGAAAGTAGGAAGGCCAAAGTACACACTGCTGTCGAGAATTGAAAGCAGACATTAAGAGGATGAAGAGCAACTAGAAACAGCTGGCAAGGATTGCTCAGGACAGAGTTCAATGAGAACACTGGTGAGCGGTCCTATGCTCCTCTGTGAGGGGTAACGGCGTAAGTAATATGATTGAAACTGTTTTTTCACAAATCCTTATTACACAATGTCTAGTGGTTATTTTATCTTCACAAGTTTTCACTTACTTCCCGTGTTGAAATATTTATCCATGCTATTTTTATTATTTAACTACAAGAATACTGTATCTTCATACTAATCAATTTTCACTATTCACTTAATATGACTAGTTTATGTAATCCGTTAATTCCATTTATATCACTGATTCGAAAATTGCTTTGGTTATCTTAACAGTTTTCATATTTGACCATAAATATTACTGAATTTCAGAAAAAAACCTATTGAAGATCTAATCGGTCTCGAGTCCTGTTACAGGGTATGAGGGTGGCTATCACTTTTCAGTTTTTCATGCACCGTGGAACGGATTTTATTTTTGAGGTACTTGAAAAGAAAAAAAGACTAGGGTCGGTTTTAAATACCTGAAAGCATGACCGTAGTGCTCAAGGGATGACTGCTTGGAGCCGGTCACACACGAACTTTTTGAGAGAGTGGCTCTTATTGTGTTATCTCCGTACTTGTTAGTGTCTTACCACCAGAGATGGAAACCCGCGGAGTAAGACGATGCGTGAACTTTTAGGGTCGACCTCTTCTAACCCCACACTTCCTCCGTAGAAGGGTACCAACGACGTCACGCTGCTTGTCTGAAGGAACCACTCTACTACCATCACACTTCTGTATAGTCGTCAGAACGACTCCACCCTCTGACCTTAGATTTGTTGCCTTCCGTCTCACTAACTCTTCAAATGACCTGCTTAGTACGGTAGGACATTAAGGAATAAATGTTCCATCCAGTAAACCCTCCATCAGGGCCATCAAGATAGGCAAGCCCGACCACCACGTCTAGGTAGCAGCAACGGTCGAGAGATCTAATTGAAAAAAGCACTGTTCGCTGATGTTTTGTTTAAATAGATTCTCATTGTGTATTACGCTTATTTTTATTAAAATATTAACGGCTTTGACTAACACAATGGCTGAACTTCCAACAACTCGGTTTAATATATTTGTTACTTAGATGTTAATACAAATTATAGGCATGTGCAGATACTGATATTATTTTTTTTCTAATATAACTCATAAAGTTCACTCAGTTCCGTCATAATATTTCAACGAATATGAAATCTTGGAGTAAACCACCAAGTGGAAGTTGAAATACAGTTGGGATTACTCATAGTGTTTTAAATGTTTCAACTCATTCAGAATCTTCAGTTATTTTTCAATTCATTCAGAGTATAATTTACTTTAAAGATATCATGTTAATTCATCTTTTGAATAAATAGGAAAATGACCGTAAGTATCATTGAACACTGAAAACATTACGGATAATCTTAACTCAAAAATATTACACATTTAAATAGAATGTCTTTCTTCTATGTATTATAAATCAAAAGAAAAAAAAGATTAACTTCAATTTCATTGAACATTGAAGTAGTATTATGCTTAACATATCAAATGTAAATCCTCTGGAAACTCAAAATAGAAGATATTTATGAAGTCAAATATATGATTAGGATAGATAAATAAAATATAGAAACCGATAAAAAAAAATGCGTATTGGTTACTATAATGCTAAATTATTATTAAATAATGAGTGGAAACAAACTACAGAAAAAAAATGTTGCCGCGAAATATGAGATTGACTTGATTAGCTAAAATGAAAGTTAACACTATCGATTATCAGTCTATTCATTTATCTTAATAATTACAAATATTATTCATTTATAAAATCCGAAACTATAACAAAAGAACTTAACCTATGAATATAGGAGATATTCTAGTAATAAAAGAGTAATAAAATGTATGACCCAGGATAAAAACTAGTTGTGAATAACGCGAAACTTAGTATATATGTGTACACTGGATCAACTCTTTCGATCACACTGACAAAAAGAGATTGAATTAATAAGATTCATTCCATAACCGTACTTTAAGATGATGAATATCCGCAACCCCTTGAACCGATTCTCTATCCTTGTCTAGTATTCGATGCTAAAATTCTGCATTGCTTACTTAGTTGAGCGATGCTTCATAATAAGCAATTCGGTTGTCTCAACTTAATTAACTAGTGGAGTGTCTGAACTAAAGACGGAAATTAAAATGTCTTAATCAGAGTCACTGATTCTAAATTTACTTACCGATGACTATCTCTTTAAGTATGTAGGTGAACGTGTAGAAGAGAGACGCGTATAATACAATTTGAATATTACTATTATTATAAGAAGAAGTAGTAGTAGGAATAAATTGAAATACTTCACAGACTCTAAATGATATCACAATCTTATTGCATTTTGTCAGAATTAAAAAATAAATAAAGTTAATCCTCAAGTATAGAATTTTAGTTGAAAAATCTAAAGCATAATAAATCATCAATTTACATTTAACCCATTGCATCCACCCCTTAGAAAAAAAAAGTTTTTCAATGTATTCATTTGTGTATACATATTTATTCTATAATAGACAACTCGAAAAGAATATTAGTTACAAATACATTGGTATGTAATAACATGTGTACATTTTGGAATGTGCATTAGTTTATACTTCGTCTTCTAAACATTATGTATAAAGTAGACTAATCAAAGGTACTTGATTGGTGACGAAATCAATAAATATACATGTACTGTGTTAAAAAAATATACACATTTATAAAAATAATACGGAAAAAGACTGAGAATTTCAACAGTAAAACTTATGGATTGTTTGAGGCCAGGTAGCTAAGATGATGATTGCCCACAGTCAATCAAACCACTGATGGATGTTTGATATGAAAGAGCGGTAACCCACGTAATAACCTATGCTTTCTAATCCAGTATTTGTTATCTTAGACTGTAAATACGTTATTAATTAAGCTACTGGGTTCAAATAACTTAAAATCTGTTCAACGTGAATTAAAGGTAATAATAAGAGTTTGTGATTTATATTGGCTGATATCCAGGACTATAATTAGTTGTCATGTTAGTTTTCAATCGCTATATGAACAGAAACAATGGTAATCTAGGTACATCCAGCCGATGAGACATGAAGAGGACGAAAAATATGTGTACATATAACAACATAGATTGATTAGCTACATTTCTAATATCAATAATAGAGAAATACACACTATTACAGTGTTCACAAATGTTAAGAAGTACGTAGTTCAGATTTTAAAAATGTGATTCATAATCATTAGTGGTCTGAGATCAGAGCTTGCTACGCGACCTGAAGGCCCTTAGTTTAAGCCTGAGTTGAAATGTAACGATACATAAGTAAAAAGAGTCAAAATATGACATCTTTTAAGTATATTTAATCATCGCTTACCTTAATGTGCAACGTTAGTTAGCGTAGGAGAAGGTAGGATGAAATTTGAAGTTGGGTAAATCACACTTGTTCTCATACTTTCTTGCATCATGTATACTACTAATGGATCTTGTTAGTATCCTCTGACTGTACTGACATAGCATATCAACATGGGTCGATAGATGTTTATGTTAAGTTTCACATTGTTTATTACCAACTGATTACTAAATCTTCAGCTGGACACTTACACTCTTGAAAATTACTAAAAATATTTATTATCACTTTTATTTCCAAATAGACGTTCAACAAACCAAGTTGTAACAGAACTTAAAAAGTCTTTTTTAGGTTGAGGTTATTCAAAGCGTTTTTAATCTTGACTGTATATATATCCAACACGATGATCATTTCTCTATTCATTTTGTGGATGAGCATACTAGAATTTCATTTCAAGCTCCAGCTTCTACAATACATATGAATTGTCTTTATTCACCATATCCGGTGCGCTACGTTGACATATAATTAGTAGACAGTTGAAAACATCACAAAACGCTTAAGACAAAACCACTGATGAAAATCACACTAAAAATAAAACACTCCTTTACAAAATGAATGGGGATATGTTTGAAAGTGATGTATAAAGGACACTAACCGAAAAGTAAAAATATTGCAGCTAATTTACACCGATTTTTGCTAATAATAGCCAATCACTTTTATTTTATATCCACCTGCTTGCGTTTACATGTGATGACTGGGATAGGAGTAGGATGGAAGAGAGCTAGGCGAAGTCAAGCTAAAACGTGACATAACATTACAAAAGCAATGACTGTCAAACTGTTTCATGCTAGTAAGTGCAGATGACTTGGTTAGCATCAATGGGACTACTGTTGTGGTGGATACTACTTATAAGTCATCAATAAGTAGTAGGTAGCAGAGCGTCAAAGTAAATTGGGAAGAATCAGTAAACAGCAGACAAGACGAGTTGCGAGAGGACAAGAAGTGAAACATGATTGAAATACAGAGGACAATCGAGAACAACTAAGAGAAGCAGGCTGAGAAACGATACAGTGCAGACAACGCAGAGGATGTGCAAATTAATGCTTGAAAGTATTGTATGTATTATTTTATGACCTACTCTGTTTTCGCCAAATAAATATTGCTTACCCAATTGTTGTTCTTCACACTGTGACCAACAGTTGGAGTTAATGGGCAAAATAGTTCTAAGTCGGTGAGAGTAACGCAGATGAATAAAATCTTGGTGTTCTCTTAAATCCCAAGCTCTTAAATGTGTATATGCCTTTTCACTAATTATTTGTTTTTCCTCGAAGCATCCAGTCTAACTTGTGACCACCGTTGTTTCTAGTAATTCAAACACTTCTATATCCGTTTTATTAAGTTAATCTGCTGTGAGAACTAGGAATGATGCATATACGTGCCAAGTTCTACATTGTACATGATTTACTGACCTGACTAGAAAAATCGTGAATAATACTACTATTCGGTTTACACAAGTAATCAAGTACAAATACTTCATTAAAACATAATCTTCCCATGCAATGAACAGGGTCATTGAACGATACAAATGAAATATAATAATTACACAGTGCAATATATTGGTCATGTAAAAATAAAGGAATAGTTAATAATAAGTAACAATTATTCTGAATGAAATTAAGGTCGCATATGATAACAGAATAATTGGTACATAAGACTAAAGTGCAATAATATTTGACATGGCAAATTTTCACATAGAAACTAAATAAATAAAAAGATCAATAACTGAGTCTAGGTAACGTTATGTGTGGTGAACCTCAAAACACACACACTTATGATGTAAAACCTACACACCAAAAAAAGAACACTATAGAATTGCTAAGACTGAAATAGTTCTCGCAAACACACGTGCTATAAACTCGAAGTATTTTCTGCGATCAATGAATTACTATTTCGAAAGTGGCGACCTAAAACCGTGTCTTGTTGACAACCTGAGTAACGATGTAATTCGCTTTAGATGAAATACTCTTTCTACAAAATGTTGCATTAAAAGTTGATAACGTCATACAGGATGAAGTGGTAGGGGACGTCGATGGCTTACCGTATATTAAAAAATCTCATCAGGACTGTTGTATTTGTGTATGACGAAATCTCAGCATGAAAACTGAAAGATCGCCTGAAGCTTGCTAATCTACTTCACAAGTGGAACAGTTTAGATGTCCGTCCATCTACTAGGAAGTGAGTCTATTATGCAGCAGTTCCCACTGTACTATCGTATAAAATGTGAGACATACTTAACCACTGTGTATTCCAATGTGCAATGTTTGCTGAAATAGGAATAAATTGGAAGAACGATAATGGTAAAATCAAGATATGATATCAGCTTACTTAGTCAATGAGCTATGTGACGAGATACAAACAATTGTTGCTGGAGTGTAAACAATAGTGGTAACCAATGGTTGAAGACTTCGAGTAACACGATATATATATATATATATATATATATATATATATATATATATACTACAAATGAAATTTCAATAAGCATAAGCCTACTGAAATAATACTATCAACATGCGGAATAAAGTAAACACTGAAAGAAAACTACACTTAATAGGTAAACGCTGTAAGAGTTGTTAAGGAATATATAATTAAGAGAAAATTTAGTCACATGTAAGTAAGCTAAACAAAGCAGAAACCAGTGTATGTTTACTGTTGGATAAGGAAAAATAAAATGTCATCTAAATGACTATGGGAAAATTTAAGAAAACTGGCAAGAAAGTAAGGAAGTGCATATTACATCTATTAAAAAATGATGCTAAAAATAATGCATGATTTACTTAATTATTCATTTTTTTAATACCCAGATTAGTAGTCATTGAATTTTCAACACTAAATTTATATTATAGTATAGATAAATTGTGATTAGAAGTGGAATTCAGAATGCTCGGTTCATCATATTTCTGACAAACCGGATAAAGATGGAGTTACACTCTAATGGTGATATTCGTTCTGGAACTTTAGCCCAGCACCTTTCGGTTGAAACGTCAGCATGTTATCCACTGATTCAGGGTCACCACTTACCTACACAAAGAGTATGAATTTGTTCCAAAAATCTTGTAGTTTCACTTAGTTGATGTGAAAAGTTGCAATTGATCAGTTTCTGGATTCCTCTGGTAGCGAACCACTCAATGCCAACTCGGTGATCTAAAGGTAAAACAGTCTTAGAGAAGCCTGGAGGTCCTAGGTTCGAGTCGTAGCCACAGAGTCGTGGATCTTCACTACCACTGATAAACCGCACAATAGTAAGAAACAGCTGTTTAATACCACGTAATTTTAAATAATTTTTTAACTAAAGGCAGTTTGTGATGAAAAAAATGAAAAAAAATCAATTTTTTAATTGACTACTACTACTACTACCACTATTACATCAAACATGATTACACAATTTTCATAAATGATATTACCAAAGAAATACTTATTTTCTGTAAAACTGTTTCCAGTTTATCTTGAAATATGATTAGAAAGATGAGTGTATGCATGCATATGTATGAATGTAGACATTCATCTCTGTGAAATACCAAAATATATTGCAAGTATGACGCTATTGAAAATTCATTAAATACAGTGTTAAATAAACATATCTTATATTATCACTGATAAAAAGTGATATTATCGAACGATTCAACTAATATCAAAAATGTTGGCAACTATCTAACTTCGATTTTACAACAACAAAAAATAAATTATGCACTATACACTAACACAAATCATAAATGAATGTCATGATTTCAAAGTTTTATAAACTACTAAATATTTTCTTTTCGTTCTCAGCTTCGAGGAGAGCATATGATTACCGACTAACAAAGCGATTAGAGATTCAAAAGTTAGTATTTTTCAGTATGATACTGAAATCTATTAAACTATTCATTAACTTAAAAGTGTATTTATTGATGCTTATAAATTACTTATTGCTCAAAGTGAATAGAAATTATCACAAGTTATTTAAATATGGAAAAGATTACGATTACTGAATATAAAGTGTATGAAACAATATTTTGTTAGAATTACAAGTTCTGTCAATAGTAAGCAATTATACCACTAATTGATGGCAGTGGGAATTCTATCAATAGATACCGACCTAGTAGTGCAAAGATGTAAGCATTCGTCTGGGTCTGGTTTCTTAACGGAATCGAGGGTGTGTACTGTTTGGGAATTTCATAGTACGAAAACACAGCAGTCCAGTGCTCCTTAGTTTTCGTTGATAGACACTACAAAATGAAAGTCTGGTGTTAAGATTTTTATCCGATTTCAAAGATCAGTTTACATATGAAAACGACTTCAAACATTTACTCCTTGGTTATTCATTTAATTAACAACGTTTTCGGCTCTGCTTATCTCTTATTTACTTAGAAAGTTAAAGAAAAGTGAGACTTAGTATGAATCTGTATAGATTCAAGTTTTCATACCTTACATTAAATTCAGAGGTAGTAAAAAAGATTAAACATAGAAAATGTGATCAGACAGAAAAGGAGTGATTTTTGAAATAAACAAAAGGATAAAATAATTACGAAATACTGGATTTAGGAGTACACAATGAGTGAATTCATCTACAATATGGAGATGAACCAGACCCATAACTTCCCCAACAAGGCAGTTCGCACCTACCTAAATGGCTAACACCAATAGTTGCATAACAAAACAATGAAAGCTATTTACAATTAGATTTGATAACTACAACAGCAAGTTTTTTCTTCAAAAATTTTCCACCTATGTCTCTACTTGATTTATGTTTGCATTCGGTTAAATGAACAACAAAACTGATAGATCAGAGGTGGGATAGTCTACCGACATTACATATTTATTCATCTGCATAGACCACTCCAAACCATGAAGTATCGTAATATGCAATCAGATCCAAAAGCTTTATTGCTAAATAAACTGATTACAAGAAGCTGCGCTTTTGTCACTTCAAGGTAATGATAAAAAGTACTCCATTCAAAATTAGTATCAAGTAAACAGATTCTCATTAGAATTTATAACCATAGATGAGGTTTATTTGATGAAAAGTAGTAAATAAATAATTGCAATCCAAAACGAAAAATACTAAATGAAATTGTGTTTAAACCAATGGAACAAATATTAGAGCGTCAATTTGCATAATTTATTAAGTCAATCAGTCAGTTATAAGTAATGTAGAACCATGTATATATATATACGTATCGATTTAAGTTGCAATACAATAATAGCACAGCGAGACAAAAATATCATGATCGATGCCGAAATATTAGAAGTAGTAGCAGTAATATCAGTTATCGAGAAAAAATGAATAGATATAGAGAATACGATTAGGAAAGCAAGAATTAATTCATAGAATGAAGAGTACTAAATAATTTTGAAACTGTTTATCTACAGGAAGACAAAGAGGCAATATATCTGGGCTATTGAGACCAATTATTTACCAAAAATAGTTGAAAGAAATAACTATAACTTCGCCAGACGATGTATACACATTTTAAAGGTATTGTCTTCATATTGATATTGTCTTTTCGTAACGAATAACATAAAACCTTGAAGCATATGCCCATCAGTACAAGTCGTAACATCACAGCAAACAGAAATAAATCAACTAAGTAGAAAAAAATACCTAGCTTTCGTAACAGGCTCATAAAATACACACAGAAAACAAACAGTTACACAATAAATGAACATCCACGATACACGTAAACATATTACAGCTTCAACATTCAAATTAATAAGCAAACTTGAATACTGATTCATAAGTGGTTCATATTTCGTAATAAAATAAATATAATAAGTGAATACAAAATTGAATCAACTAATTTCATGTTATAATCCATACGAGATTAGGAAACAGAATACTTGATTATGAAATATTCACGGAATAATCAATTATTGGTTAAATGAATTTGATTGTATTCAGTAGATCACATATGAACCAGGTATCAGAAAACCAAATAAATGCTGATTGATACTAGATATTGGTGAGTTTAGAGTATTATTATTGCTACTATCTACCTAACGTGCTACAAAATGGGTCAGCTAATAGGAATTAAACATCTATACACACAACTAAATGAGAAATATGTAGAAACTAAATGTTGAAGGAAAAACTGAACAACATAACCTAATATTAAACATTTGGAACATATAAAAATCATCACATTGAGGTAGCCTGAATATATGGCAACTAGCTTATTTACTGATTTCCAAACTTAAAAGAAAATAAATGCATTGAATTCTGCTCTCAAGTCGGCAATTAAAAATACAACTTATACACTAGTTTCATCAGATATAATGTAGAAAATATGAAAACTTCGTTAACTAAGCGCAAATAAGGACAATGATGCATTGTACAAGAATGATATGTAGACGGTGAAATAAAAGCAATCAGCTAACATAAACAAAGCAAGTGCTAAATACTACAGTGTATACTTCATGAAAGTGTTGTTAAGTTACAGTTTTACGCCACAACTATCAAGGGATCATTTAGTTGACCTAACTACTGCAGTTATTAAAGTGATATTAATCATAGAAAGCGTGAGGACTGTAAGGAAATTGCATGTATAAAGTTAATAGTGAATATTAAAGGATATAAATGCTTCAGTAAAGTGAAATTTAAATATTAAGATGCAGAGTAATAGTTAAAACATTTCAACATGATGCGTTCTTTAAATGTATCTTCAACCCTATACAATGCATAAGTAAATTACTGATCAACGAGATCATATACTTAGCTAATAGCTAACAAATATATATAAGAAATTGTCAATGACAACTTCGATTTAAATCGATAAAGATAACATACCGTGGATAAACTGTATAGTTTGAAGTATACAGAAGTTTGCTATTCTTAATAAGCACTGAAACTAGAAATTTAAAAGGGTTGAATTTAATTGTAGTCTAGTTCTGATTGAGGTAGAGATTGTTGTAACTACCCTTAATATTTTTCTATAAAATGTACATACTTCGAAAGTCATATTAATGAAATATTACATTTTAGAAAATATTATTATAAGTTACGAAGTTATAGCTGGTTTCGTGCACTAGTAGAAAATCTCTCATGTTACTGGTACCTTGATGTGGTGGTTGGGCTTCCAAAACGTGATGATGCAATCGAGTCATACTGGCTGGGACATTTATTCTTTAAGGTCCTACTAAAAGCAGTAAACCTAAGGTCTGCGAGTGGAGTCGTACTGCCGTCTATGCAGAGGTGTGACGGTAGTAAGGTTTTCCGTTCAAACAACTAACAATGGTGCCTCCCCACAAAGGAAGGATGGAGTTAGAGAAAATCCGCACTAAAATGCACACATTGCCTTAATCCACAGATTTCCATCTCCGACCATAAGCACGAAACTAATACATCAAAAACCACTTGTGAAAAGGTTGTGCGTGTCAGCCCAAAGCAGCTGTCAAGTTGGCACTGTGGTAACATTCAAGAGTCATTATGATTACCTCTAATCTAGCTTCCCTTTCAAAAACCGCCAAAAAGGAACCTTAGACGGTGTGATCAACTGATAACTGATGAGAAATAGTAATCACAGCAGAAGAATTTAACGCTGAAACTTGTAGCCTACACCAATCTGAAAAACATTAAGGTAAATTTGTTGGTATCCGAGGCCAAAATAGAAATATTAGGAACAGTATCCCACCATTATGTTTAGATTACCGGTTACTCTTGGCAAAAAACATAAACTTTAAGTATAAGGAGAGACATAACACAACACGGTGAACTCCAACATCAACACAACGATTGACACAACTAGACCATATAAGCACTAGCCATCGTTGAAGAGGCCCCACAGAGGACCGCCATTTACTGCAAAGTACATGAATCGACCATGACCTAGTAAGAGCATGCATTTCCATTCGTTATACTGAACACAGAAAGGTCAAGACAAGAAAACCCCTTAGATGTCAATCCGAGAACGAAAAAGCCGAGAATGCATTTAGAGCAGTTCCTAGTCGATCATATTCAGCAGCTTAATCTCATACAAGTTTGGAACGATCAAAAGAAGGCTGAAAATGCAGCAACCATAACTACAGCCAACCTATATCAAATGGTTAAGAATTATTGATGGATTTCTTACGTTTCAAGTGAACTAATAGCCACTCGAATAATCACTCAGATACGCTCGAAGAATGATGTAGAGCGACGACAACCCGAACTTAAACTAGCAGAACGTCTATTGAAGAACCATGCGCAGTTGTAGAAGTAGTGGCAGAATCAAGTGATGATAACGGCCGTGACGATAGACAGTACTAGACAATTATCCCGGCTGATCAACGAAACCGGAATTAGATATCAAGCTGTTAGAGAGACTTTGTTGGATAATGATAATTTCGTGATATATTCTCAGTTCAGAAAATCACACCGATGGGTGGGGGGGGCGTGGAACACTCAAAATAACAATTCGTCTGACCTCCAGTTACTTTACATTTACTATCTGAGTGGAAAATTGACACATGTATCCCAAATGTTAGTGAGATTGAGAAGGTTATGAGTAATTTGATGCGAGGTAAAGTAGCAGGATCTGATAGGTTGATCGCAGATATCCTTAAGGATGGTGGTCTAATTGTAGTAGGTAGGCTGACTGGACTTTCAAGAAGTTTGGAAACTGCCATCTAACTAGTGTCGACCGCTGATCTCGGTTTATAAGAAAGGACAGTGATCCTCTTGTGATAACCGCAGATGAATCACTTTAACTAATATAGTGTATAAAATGTTAGCCTCTGTAATTATCAGACGTTAATCTGAGGCTAGTGAACTACGAATTCGGGAAAACCAGGTTGGTTTCAGACGTAGACGAGGATAGATTTATCAGATATTTACTGAGTTAATTTCAGGAGCATGGATAAACTAACTGACACCCGACAATAATGGTATTCCATGATTTGAAGGCAGCTTTCGACTGCATAGTTCGATAGGTTTAGTAGGATTGTTTTTAACTCAAAGGCGAATTTCAGAAGTCTCCAATCTTAAAGGAAGTCCTTTACACAAATACTACTGATCACGTTAGAGCTTATATCGAACTGCTATTAGAATTAACAACCTCGAGTGGTGTTTCTCAAGATTGCCTTTTATCCTCCTTTTTATTTAGTCTCGTTACAGATGATCTCCTAGAAGCTACAATTCGAGAATCTTTAAGATTCTACGATGTGACTAATTTACTGATTTTGAATATGAAGACGTTATATTTTTTGGTGAAGACGTTGACAATATGCAGTCCGACGAACGCTTGAATAACGGTGAAAGTATATTTGGGATGCGTTTCTCTCCCTCTAGATGCAAAATGTTGCTTTAGGACTTGTCTGTATCATCGTCCAGACTGTTCATAGGAGTAGAATTAATTGACAGCATCTACCATTCCACTGGTCTCGAGTCTCATTAGCCCTCATGTGCATGTATTTAACAAAATCTTTACTCAAATTTAGAAAGCCCGCTTAGTCTCTACCAAATGACGTTGCTTTTGATATAGGCAAGATAAACGTCTCTCAACGAAAGACCGGGTATACTGCGCAGCAAACAACTCTGTTTTAACCCAGAGATGCGAAACATGGGCTATAAAAATAGACTACATGTGTAGGCATCACGTCTTTAATCATAGAAACCTTGTAGTCCAAATATCATAGAATAACTGAGTGATAATAATGTTAGAGTACTAGGGAAAAATGCCAGATCAGTATATGAGGTTGTAGACCTTTGTTGACTGAGATGATTAGAGTATGCACTACTCATACCCAACCACTTCCTACCTCGTCGTGCGATGTTGGTCGGTATAGAAGCACGATGGGAAAAAAGAAGCGGCTAAACAAAATCATGGCATCAATCCATTAAGTCTTTGACTGCTGGTCTAAGCCACACTCGACTGCTTGGTGTTATGTTGGACAACTACGGAAGAATAACGAACTTTCAGAACTGTGTTTTGGAAGACTTATTTCACTAATTTTAGTTGTGGGTAACGTAAATAGTTCATTTCTATCAGTGTTTCGTTCATCTTACCCTATTCTCCAGTTTGGTATATTTACTGTTAGTATGTTGTCTCTTATTATGATCTATAGTTAATCAGTTGAGTATAAGTTACCCCTAATCGCTGCCACTATCTGCTTTGTTCCATATTATTGTTAAATTCCTAATTGACACACTGTGCTGTTTGATTTTGTGTATATATAAGGGGACTTTCTGAGTACTCCGTTCGTGTCGTGATCTGGCTGTTAGCGAGTAATCTAGTTGTTGAGTAGTTGATCACCAGTTGCGAGTATCTGTTTTATTTGCATAGATCAGTTCGCGAACCAGAGAGTTATGGTTAGTGCATCCGAGTTTTAAGTAGGCGCAAAACACATTGCCTGGTTGGGGTTCGGGTGATATGGTTCGGAATAGATCAGTGGCATAAGTGTGTTCACTCTTTACTGTTTTCTATATACTAGATTACATCATTCTTTCGTATACACCTTTGTCTTATTACTTCCTGTTGAACCATATTGTGATGTTGATCCCGTGAATTCGGTCTCGTCATTTTAATATGGTATGGCAACCTGGACTCATGAAGCAAATGTGCCGGGCTTTACGTTGTTCATGGCTGGCTGACTGAGTAGAAAACCTCTATTCTCTCCTAGATGCGAAGTCAAATAGTGAAGTGTGAAAAGAACAATTTTATCTTTCACTTGTGTGTACTTTGACAAATTTACTTGTACACACCTGTGAAATGTTAAAAGAATTATCATACATACATTAAAGGCTGACACAACAGAAAAAGTAAGAGTAATTAGAGTAAAAACAATATACATAGATTAGTTACGTGATTAGAGCAACTGATTTAAAGCAACCTCATGTCACAAATAAAATTATTGTTTACATTTAGATAGCTACATTCTAATGTAATAATATGAGCTTTTTAGTGGAAGAAGTCAACTTGGGATGATTCATACGTCATACAGTGTTCATTCTTTATTAAATATTGTGACTATGTGGATGTGGTCGGCAAATGGTTTCATAATTTGACATTTTATTTTATCTTTCCTTCCTAACGTACTGTATGTGAAGTAAAAATTCAGTAGAGTTACGAGACTCAAGATAAGTGGAGTCTTGAAATAATTGAAACACGGCAGTTATGTATATCTATAGGAACCATATATAAATATAAACAAGTTTTTTTACAGCCTGTAATTTTTTTTATTATAGTAAATAACTTAACTTCCAACTCCACATGTTAACAAAAGAAATAAGAATATTAAAGCCAATAGTTGAAACAGGAAGGAAACGTAGATTTACTCTATCTTCAAACTATGTTCTACCGTCCAAGGAGGACGTAACACAAACTGGAGTTAACGCCCCTATAAATTCCATTCTATGACATATATAATAATGCAAAAATTAAAAGTAAAAGCAGTGTTATTTCTACATAAAATGTCATAGTGATTAAGCAAGGAGTTTTGGAACTTGGTAGGGTGATTCATAGATCTTCAAATAAATAGTTAATAATAAAAACAATAACAATATTATCCACCTAGTCACGGAAAAACAACAGCGATTCCATTAGAAGTTTCATTATAAAGCATTATATTACTATCAGTGATCAGGACAATTGCCAAAATCCTCTATATAATAAGCAGAAACCTGCCGAGCCTAGTATATGTTTGATTTCTATTTGTTGATGAAGCCTTCGTCAGGGATACATGGAGGCCAAAACCATACGTTCAACCTCCTACCTTACCGTGGACTAGACTTGCAAATTTTAATGCATTAAATTAAATTATCCATTTAGTTTTATTCTAACTTGTCTTTAGAAACTATCTTACACATTATCCTTTGTTCCCGATTAATCTATGGTAAAAAGCTTTACCCTTGCTTCTATTCTTCTCTCGAATATCTTTCATTTTGGAATTTATCTTAGTATACAAAAACTCTATATTCATTACCTTAAATCTATCTATAATTCTACCATAGAATGTCACAATCTAAACTAGTACTCAATTTATTCCAGAATCCATGTATTATGAAACTCAACTATAGAGTTTTCTACTAAGTTACCGTGACTCCATGATTACATACCAAACTACGTAGTGGCATAAACCCTAAAACATAATGAAATCCCTAAATGCATTACAATAGTGGAAAACTCGGCAAGTTCGCTTTTACAAAAATACTTACGGAAAGTTTTTGCTTGTATTTTCAAAGGAATTATAATTAAATTTTCATGCAGCGACGTTTATGCGAAATCGGGGCTATATGAGGAATTTATTATTACAATAATGCGAATTCGAACCAAAGCTTCGAAAATTGCCTTAAAGATTGACGTCTAACAGTGGTATATTCAACGTAAATGGCAATCGCTACTTTGAAAAACTAGGATATTGAGATAATACAAATCATTAGTTGGAAATTTTAGGTGTACTTATTCCAACTATTAAATCTTAGTCACCACAATATTTTCATTTCCTTTCCTCTTTTTTTAACACATTTTCGTTGGGTTTCCTTAAAACATTTCTACTCTTTGATTTTTGTTACTAAGTATCGTAAATTCAACCTAAACACTTCCATGGTTTCTTATTATATTTGATCAGTGTACATGCAATAAAAAACAAAACTTGTTAACCAGTTATATAGACATAATATTAACGCTGACTAACAGCAACATATGGCTTGATTATCGGCTTTTAGACACTATTTAGATGGAGTATCTCAAAGCTTACGATAACAAATAAGTTGTAAAGTCATCATTATACATAATCACAAATGACACTAAAGCAATAACACCTAGGTGAAAGATTACCAGGGATCTTACCAGGATAAAATTCGTCTTGTTTTGATATCTTGACTTTCGTATTTGTATCTTTTTGAATTCGGCCGATAGCCTCTCCCGATTTTCCAATAACTGCCCCGGCGGCAATTGATGGGACCAAAATTTTCAGCTGCACATTATCCTCTTTAATATTGAACAATTAATACCAATGTGAATAACAAATAAAGATTTACCACAATTTGGGCGCTTAGGGCTCGTATCTAGGTCTATATCTTTCTCTCGAGGTCTTTTTCTAGAATCGCTGCTATCATCAGAACTTGAGTGACTTCCAGACATTATGTGGACAGTAGCCTCTAACAGAAGTGTAAAGTAAGCGTCTAATTTCCTAGCATCACGTAAGATAGTCGTTATAGGAGCTGTAACGCAACAGTCGAAACAAGCTCTAACAGAGGAGAGTCTTCAATTTTCGCATATCAAAATTGTCTGTAAGAAATTCTATAAATAAATAGTTGTATAGGCTATCATCGTTGACACTGATCCCTTTAAACTCAGTAGACAAGATTAGCTGAGGATGCTTGATCAGACTTCACCACCAGATCACTACACAATGCCACATATGAAACAACTCTTTCGCTAGTCAGCCACGTTAGACACTACCATCATGTTTACGTTCTGATCACGAATAAATATACCTCCTTTTCTATTCATTGCTGACATCTGACTTGTTCATATTAGTATGTGTGGGTTTAATCGATAGAAGCTACTCTAATTATGCAACAGGCATATAAGGTATCATTCAGGCCTTTAGAGGGATTCAGTCAGTCAGTCCGTTACAACGTAGAACTTTGTACATGCGTACATCAGTTCAAGTTGCCAGGCCTCAATAAGCTGACAGAGATTAAATTTTCGGACATAATCCCAGAGTATTGGAGGTAGTAACAGAGCAAGTACTGATGGAAAGGCATAGAGATCAGATATGAGATTTGAAACAAGAATAAAGATTCAGTATAGAGAAAATTGTGGGAAGCTCAAAAACTAAAATTTAGGAGGAAGACAAGGAAGTGGATGCATCTGCGCCATTGCAATCGATTTTGAGCCATAGTCACCTGACAGTCTCTAATCATTCGTTACGATCATCGTGTGGGCCCCAACCAGGTAGTCCTACATCTATTAACATGGCTCAGCCCAATTGTCAGTGACTTCATGGATTGGTGCCATGTTTTTGTTTGGCCACCCCTAGCTTTCTTCCAGCCTACTCCCACACCAGACAACATTGCTCGTCGAGGTAGACGGTGGTCAGGCATACGCAACACATGTCCTAACCACCTCAGCCGGTGAAGATTCACTACTTCATCGATAGACTTACCGTTCTTACCTAGTACTCAATTCTAACCCATGCATTGCTTACTCGGTTGTCCCAGCAAACACGAGCAATGTTTCGGAGACATCTATGATCGAATACTAGGAGCCTACGGAATATCCTCTATCCTTAAATGTTACGTTTCATATCCATAAAGTAAAACGGATCTGACTGCTGCGCAGTAAACGCGTCCTTCGGTCATTAAATGAATGTCTCGCCTACACCACAAGTGACGCAGGTTGGCAAAAGACAATCGGGCTTAATGTATACGAGCCGAAATTTCACAAGACAAAAGACCATCAGGACTGTTGAGGCTCCCAAGATAAGTAAAGCGGTTAACTCATTCAAGGTGAGGTCAAGCGAATGACTATGCTTGGATCCCGTATACACGTTTAAGAGATACAGCAGACATCGATCAAGCAGGATTCTAGAGTCATCGCTAAGGAAGCCTGTTGTCCTATTTGGCATAATGTTCGAACGTTGAAAGCTCCAATGCATAACTTGGTGCTCGGTTTTAAGAGACCAGCGATAACGTTTCGTGATCTCAAATCATTAGCCTTAGAGATGCGAGGTAATAAAATTATGTTAAAGGATTAGGCATGGTGATAAGAGAGTTATTAAGAGTTGATGGTGAAATTCGACCTCGAATAAGATGATCTCATGTGCTGTCAGAGGTGTGAGGGCAATTTTCACTTCCTGGTTGCCCACACCATGGAGGGATGTTAAATCTTGAGGTACCTGGAAAAGAAACTGTGTTAGTATTGATCATAGTGACCCTGGGAGAGCGATCGCAGAGCCAAAGGGACAACTGCTTGGGGCCGATCACGCACGGCCTTGTTATGGGGAGTTTCTCAAGTGTTGGCACCGTTCTATAGAAGGCCTTATTACCGAAGACGGAAATCTATGGAGTAAGGCGATGTGTGACATTTTTAGGGTCGACCTTTTCTAACCCCTTCCTTTCTGAGAAGGCAGCATCGCTGCAGATGCTGGTTATCTGAGGGAAACACCTTACTACTGTCACACCTCACTTCAGTCAACAGTACGACTTCACCGTACAGATCTTAGGTTTCTGTCTTTAGTCTTGTCGCTCTCCAACAGACCTGCTTGGCATGGTAGGACCTAGAGGAACATGCGTTCCAGCCAATATAGCTTAGTTGGGTCATCAAGATAGGCAAGCCTGACCACCACGTTAAGACAGCAACTACGGTCAGGGGTAGCGTTATCGATTTACATCAAAGAGAGGACTGATACATTGTATTCACTTAAACTTTAAACAGTTATATGTTATTAATTTTTTGCACTTCGTTATGTTGCTTGTTCTCCTTTTTCACGTTACTTTTTTAGAAAATGATGCGTTACACTATAATTGTCAGGCTCAGTAGCGAAGGGCGTATTTTCTGTAAGTGATCTTGCCCTAATATACTGCCTTAGATCATTTCCTTTACCACTGTTCAACAACTAGACAGTCATCACCACAAGTTTATATCAAGTACAACGGTTCACATATCGCAATTTTTAGACATTTCCTATGAGAATTCCTGTTGCATTAAACTTGGATATCAAAAACATGTTTAAATTTCTGAAAATCGTTGTTACATTTTTTTAAAAATCTTTCCTTTTAAGATAGTCTTAAATATGACTGTAAACTGTCACGAGAGCTGTGCAGAGTTTTAAAATATATTTATCCATCTTATTAAGTACGGAGACTGATCAATGATTACGCTCAAATAGCTGTGCGGCCAATCTCAACGAGCTATATAATGAACACTACGGTCACATTTTCGCTTGAATAAGACCAACTTTAAGACAGTTTCATTAGCTTGTGCTTGACAAAATCTCCCCATGTAGCTGGAAATCAAGAAGTGACATCCCCATATCTCACCTAACAAATTCCCAACCCCACTGTGGTCATAAAAGCTCCTTTCTTCAGTTCCTAATATTTTTTTACTTTGACTATAAATGGTAAATCCCTTTCGAACCTACTTTACACACTTCAACAGTGCCAACAAAATACTATTCAGAGACTACTGAAACCACTTTCGTAACTATACACTGGAGCCTTTCAATTTACACACTCTTAGGCAGCAACTATTTCTGACCAGATCTTTCTGCTAATTTACACCATAGTAGACTCATCCATTTCCCTACCGAATCACGGATGTACTAGGAAGCAATCTTTTGCCTTCTTTATGAAAATAATAAGCATTACTATTCAGAGTGGATAGCATTTTCAAACCTAAAGAACCCGGATACAGGTTTATTTGTAACACCAGCCGAGTTAAGGAGCAGTATATTGGGGGACTGAGGACAGGCATGCATTTGTTAGCCACCTCCAGCTGAAATAATTGGGATATGTAACCCATATGACTACCACTCCCCCCTACCTCAATTTTCTGATTGATGTTAAAGATAGATTTAAGGAAGGCAAAGTCGGCCACACTATATCGTGGTATTAGACAACGAAGTTTTTGACTATTGGTATAAGCCATGTTGACAAATAAATACAATCTGCCTGGGGTCCATGCGATAACCTCTATCACTGACACAGGCGTTAAAATTACTCCCCCTCCTATCACGAACCTGAAACCATCTTATGCCTTTTTTCCTTGAAACAACCCACCCTCTGTGTGCCATATAACATGCTCTTCTTCTTTCTACTGTTGGCGCAATGCCTAGCTGTACTACTCTATCACTTTTCTGTACTAATAAAGCATGATAAAATGAATTATTGGACACCTGCGGCTCCACATTGTGACTGACCACTGGTAATTAAAATGCAACTTGAGAGCTCTTGATAATGACCTTTCTAAGCCATCACTTTGTGCTGGATTCACTCTAGACGACCAGGAAAATTTATACGATAACTTCAAACAATGACTATGGTGCAAAGGTCCTTCAGCTTCGAGAACTACCTATGCATCCAGCTATTTCAGGTTAGTGTGGTTCACCCACGGTCTGTATCTAGTATTTAAATGCATAGTAAGTATTAATTTTCTATTAGTACAACCGCACATAATAAATAATCCTAGTTTGATGATCATGCCCATCGTTAGAGAGCTAGTAGCAGTTCAAACATATTACATTAAACACTCACGAGTCTGTTGAATATAATTACGGTTTCTGTAAAACTGTAGTTACTAAAACAGACAGCTATCCGAATACTTGAACAGCAAGGACTATTTGATGGGCACAATTACACCTACACGACTAGGCAACTCATGACATAAAGTATCTTGATTATATTATTAAGCATTCTTGCAGAAATTCTTATAATAACCAAAGTATTTCGAATGTTGACATTCCTTCCACGCGTACTACGTTACGAGGATCAATACATGCATGGATCCTCTCGTCTCCTAGTGGTGTACTAAATCTGCATGAAGGAGTATACTATGACTGAGAATGATCTAAAGGATTCCGTCGCCGACTTAAAACATTATAGCCTTGGCATTAACAAACAAGGTATTCTACTTCTGATATCTTTGAGCACTAGAAGTGCTATAAAAAGTGCTGCACAACACCTTAGAAAACACTTCACTCTAAGCCTACTAGACAGGCCAATTACTGAAGATAAAATACAAAATGGCTGTGTCATGGTCGGAAATCACCTAGAACAGGTCTAGCTATGTTCGTAACAAGCGAATCCACACCTACATGCAGTAAACTTTTGATCAGTTTACTTCCTATTTGGGTTAGTGCATTTGCCAACTGTTTCAGTGCCCAAATAAGGTACCAAGCCAAATAATTGATGCACTTGGTATATATCATTTGGAAATGCTAAGAATGACTATGTAACCAAAGATGCCCAACTAAACAACCACCACATGAAGTCAGCCGAATAGCAATGTTGAACACCCTGGGCTTCATGACTAATCGCAAAAGTTTCATTATAAATATGACTATCTTATACTGGTACATCTTGATGTGTCCCATCATTATCCAGTATGACTTATATATATTTCGTGAGTGACGACAGTGACTGTGCTCTTGAACCTAGTTATATTGATTTACATTGTTGAAACAGACACATTTTATTCTGTCATTTTTGTTTTGACTTTATATAAACCCAAATTCTGAACCGAGTTTCGGGAAAAACTACTTGTAAGTAAATCAAATTATGCCTTAATATTGTAGATGTTTAGAAATGAAGTGCATAGACTTTCACAAAATGCCACTGTTTAAAAGGTTCCTATTATTTAGATAAACTGTAGTTCAATATAAGAAAGTTAGTGAAGCAATTTAAGAAATGGTGAGAAGATTAGAAAAATATTTCACTCCTCATCTAATTCTAAAATAGGCGATGCAGTTAAGTGGACAGCTGAAAAATCACAGTTTATTGAACCGCCATTATTTATAGCTTCAAGTTGTTTAGGAGCGAGTTCAACAATATTTTCGACACATTTCGTGGCAACTACAGGATTTGTTAGATGTTGATGGTTTGATACATCTGTGGAGGACGGATTCGCAATACCAGATTCAGGAGAATGCAAGGTAATAATCGGTTCTGTATCGTCAGGATTAAATGTGTCTGGAAGTATGTTAACAGTGGATAGCTCAGTAAAATTATCACTGTTTCGTTCAGAGACCACGTAATCTGAGGAGAAAAGAGAGAAAAAGATAATTTTGTCAAGGTATCATAAGTTATTAATTAGAAGACCAAATAAAGTGTTCTGATTACTAAGATATTTATACATAGGCTAAGTAAACTTACTTGAATTTCCATTACAATGATAACTTTCCTTTAATGAAGCATCTCCTAAAGATTTGCACGTGTCAAAGCATAGGAGTACCAATATCACAACCCATTTTAGAATGCATTTTTTTATCACTATTTGGCTGCCTTGAATATCCACCACTTGCACGGCGCCGGTGAGCCTCACGTTTACGGAGGTTTTTTCTAAAAGATAAATTACTGGTAAACAGTGTGACGTCATAAACGAGGAATGGTGGCTACATACGTATTAAAAAATAATTGCCAGCATGGTAACTACCTTTTAATGTGATATCACGAATTCGTCTGAATTAGACAACCATTAGAAACCAGGAAGCACTGAACAGCCACTTCATCCTAATACAGAACCCTCCAGCTGTCTGAACCCACAATCCCGTCAGAGGATTGAGGCCAGAACCTTCAAGCTTCGGAAAGATCCCCATGGTTAGTAAATAAGTAGCAGTTAAATTACCTCCACCAAGCAAAATAAACGAAGAAAGTTGCCCACGTAACTAAATAGCTGTCAACCCCTTTAATGGTTCAACAGAACCACTATATAGACACGTCTCCTAAGCGATATGATGCTATTAGTATCCACAACGGACGACAGATCAACAAATTACTTCTTGTGTACTATGATACGATAGTTATAACCTAAATACGAAGGAAATATATAAATGCTTGTCTACACCCCAGCCATCTGTATACAATTGTCGTCCCTCCATAAACAAATTTCCTTACAATTAGTATCAAAGATCGTTTTGCTCAAACTTTTATTTTCGGAAAGTGGCTTTAAAGTTAATGCTATCCGATACATCGGAAAAATATAACAAATAAATTTAGTCATTATTAGCATTTTACTCATTCCTTCGTAACACGTCCTTACCAGTGACATTTGTACTTTCATCTATTCCAATAATTTCAAATTTTCTAGGAAGGGCGGAAATATATTTTCTAAGGAACAAAAAATGGGTTGTCTTAGGTGCACATTTCCAGTTCAGATTTGCAGGAACTTTGACGCTTATAGCGCGCCACTGATTAGTTTCTTCAGAAGTTCCGTATGGTCGTTTAAGAATCATTCTTGCTCATTCTTATAAAATATTCTAGCCAATAATACTTAATAACACTAGCGTAGAAATGTACTTACCGTATAGTGCACAACGTGTTATGTAATGTTTCTACTGTATCTCTAGGCGAGAAGTCTACATGTTGATCTTGTTGGCAAAAACTCACTGATCTTATACGCGGTCTACATACAGTCGAACTGAGGACGACACTGAGTAGACTGTAGCGCACCATTCTGACAAGTTCCTGATAATTTGTCATTAGATTTACATCGTCGAAAATCTGAATTTGATGCCACAATATCGTAGGTTGCATCACTGCTTGAATTAGGGAAGTCATCTAGTGTTAAATAACACTCATTATTACCAGCTAAGCCAGCATCACGTAAAATATTGCCATCCAAAATGACCATTTCATCTCCACTAGATTCTGGGCAATACATAGGTAAGAATAATCGGAAGAGAACTTTTATGATGCATTAATAATGAGATGAATGCTACCTAGTCAGCTATTTAGTCATTAACAAAGCCCAAATATACATTAGTAGGTAGTTGAAATCTGCCAACATAGCTCAGAATCGGTAACTTCAGATTGATAATAAGTTATGGTTTGAGTGCGACTAGCCCAATCCTAACTTACTGTTACTCCAATCAATATAGTATCAAGACAGGTGATGGTAATGAATTTTCCGACATCAATTGATGAAGATTAACGACTTCATCGTGCAACTTGCTGTTTTACCAAGTATTAAAAGCTTTATCTTAGCATCCTTTACTCTGTAGCTCGACAGTATATAAGAAATAATTCGAAAATGCTCGCAGCCCATATGTTTTTTACTTTCATGGCCCGTTTTATAGTAACAATTATACGGAGTGGACTGCTGAGTAGTTTACTCGTGCTTTGTGTTTACTCAATGTGTGTCAAAACTTCGTCAGATACCAACGAATCAGGACTGACAGAATATGCAAAATACATTAAGTAGTTAAAGCATTAAACTCCACTCTTTGTGATCAATCTAGCTGATGATGCAGATCACCTCAAATGCAAAATTATACATTTAGCGGAAAAAGATCTTAAATATGATTGTATTTCTGCTGGAAGCTTTTGAGAAATTGAATTATGTCAGCGTCTTCTGAGATTTTTAATTTCCTTGTGGAAAAAGAACACTATATGGATGAAAACCAGTCCAAGACATCTCCAGTGTTTACTAAATGTTGTATCCTGTATATCAGTTATTATTTCTATTCACCTAGTGGGTGAGTGAGATATAATACAGGGTAGTGTCTATTAAATAATTCATTTTAAGCATCTAGAGTTATTCACAAATGTTAACCATTAACGTGTGCAGTGTAGCGCATTCTGACATGCCGAATAGAAAATACGAAAGTCGTGTAAGTCTGGCGTTTAAAACAAAGTATTTATTCAGGGTAAACTCTAATATGCACCTCACATTCATTAAATGAAAGGAAAAATGACCGAAAACATTAGACAAAGCACTTGATAAAGATATCGTCTAATCGTAAAGTAGGTTGAAAATAAGTGACATATATAACAACAATAAAAGCGCAAGACTGCAACCCTGAGATGAGTTATTTACCTGATATTGAGCGCTGTTTCAGAATACTTTTGAGCACTAGTCCCGTTTGACTTGGATTACCACCAGGAGTTGAATTACACCTGGGACGTTTGACAGAGCAATTATCAACATTATCATTAACCGTATCCATCTTATTAGAATGTTGATTGATCAAATTCGATACATGATTAGACGTGAAATCAGAATCATTTGGTTCAATGACATTGAAACCGAAATTTCTTTCCGATTCAGCATTAGGATCCCATTCTATGGAACAACATTGATCTGATAATAAAATGACACTAACTGACTTCAAATGTTGTCGATACATTGTACAATTTTCCTGAAGTAATTTATTACACATCGATAATTTAGAGACTGATCTATCGTTACTGAATGAAGATTCTTTATTAGCAAGCCCAGTACTACATGAGATATCATTATAATGAAGATCATCAAATGTTTCGTTAAAATTAGATATAAAAGAATTTCGTTTAGAATGAGATGCGAATGCTTCCATACCAATGAATGAACATTCCTAGATTATGTAATTAATAACAAATTTTATATGAATAATAATAAAGTTGAAGGAAATACAAAGCGACAAAGTGTTAAAATTTTAGTCTCTCAAGGTCAATGTATCATAAACTAATAAAAAAAGAAGATCTCAGTCAGACAGTTAATTATGTACAAAGCAGAATCATGTATATTTGCCAATCAATCAAGGTTGTCACACTACATTAGCACAGTAACAATTCGTTGTAAGATCAGTGGTAACAAAGAAGATTCAACATACAGAAAGAGATTCGAGAAGAACTAACCAATTCTCGGAGGTATACGTATACAAAATTTCATAACTCAGGATTTAACAAAACACAAACGGTGAATACATCACAGATCTTTACCCATGTCATCTAGAGTTTCCAATTATTGATCACAACAATGGCATGAACCCCAACCAGGTAGTCTGTACTTACCAACTTGGCCCATTGTGATGGTCAATAGCTTCATCGATTGGTGTCATCATTTTGGTCCGTACCTGTCTTTTATTCTGCTCTTACGTCAGCCATCATGATGCACAGAAGTAGACGGTAGTTAGGCATACGTAACATATATCCCACTCACATTAGTCGGTAAAAATTCTAAACGTGACCGACTGATAGTTGAATTTTTCGCCTCACCACCATTCTTGATCGAATGACAAGGATACATTAGACATATTTTTATAATTAGCCACAAAGTTATGTGACTTCCATTTTCTTTCGTTTGTGTGTTGTTGGTTGTTGATTCAACAGTTTCTGATGAGTATAGTACAAGTTTTAATTTAATTGCTATTTACGTTCATTAATATGCGTAGTTCGCAACATTTTATAACACATTTGAGTTGTAGATTTCCCACTTTAAGATTAGTGTAATATGTTGTGATGCAAACCTACTTTAAAGGCAACTACGAGTACTGTGTTTAAATCCTCTAGACTTGATTATGAATTAATGAGTAACAAGCTTTATCATTCTCAATCACATAAATATTTCATATAATTTGTACTGCAAACTAATCAACCATAGAACATTGTAAAATATTGGCAATTTTGTGCAGTACACTTCGTTGAAGTTATTTGCAAAGTATTTTATGTTCAGTAAGGTTGTTGTATTTTGAACTTAGTCGTTTTTTTTATTCATTTACCAGCTGTGTAGTTTTTATTGTAGATCTCATTTTAAATGTCTGGAGTTATCAACATTTGTCTGCGGTGAAAATTTCAAACTTACCCTAACCCGACAAATATCAAAGGAAAAACATATACAATGAAAAAGCTTGATAAAAAGCTTAAAAAATGGGAGTTACTTTGAAATACGCATCATTCACTAAGTAACTCTAAAACGATCGATAATGTTGGAGACTACACACTTATTGGAGATGTTGTAAATAACTTGAACTACCTGATTAAGATACACGAGATTATTGTAACCAATAACAAAAAACTCTAGATGACATGGGTAAAGATCTGTGATGTATTCACCGTTTGTGTTTTGTTAAATCCTGAGTTATGAAATTTTGTATACGTATACCTCCGAGAATTGGTTAGTTCTTCTCGAATCTCTTTCTGTATGTTGAATCTTCTTTGTTACCACTGATCTTACAACGAATTGTTACTGTGCTAATGTAGTGTGACAACCTTGATTGATTGGCAAATATACAAGATTCTACGTTGTATTTATCAAATCTGCTGACTGGAATTTAACTACATGTGGTTTAAAAACTCAGAAGCTGATATTTTGGGTAAAATAAGTATGTAATCGGTCAGTCAGTTACAACGTAGAACTTTGTACATGCGTACATCAGTTCAAGTTGCCATGCCTCAATTAGCAGATAAAGATTAAATTGTCAGACCAAATACCAGAGTAGGGGAGGTAGTAACAGAGTAAGTACTAATGGAAATGCATAGAGATCAGATATGAGATTTGAGATAAAAAGTGATTCAGTAAAGAGAAAATTATAATAAGCTCAAAAATTAGAATTTGGAGGAAGACAAGGAGTGGATGCATCTGCGCCATTGCAATCGATTTTGAGCCATGTCACCTGAAGTCTCTAACCATTCGTTACGATCATCGTGTGGGCCCCAACCAGGTAGTCTACATCTATTAACATGGCTCAGCCCAATTGTCAGTGACTTCATGGATTGGTGCCATGTTTTTGTTTGGCCACCCTTAGCTTTCTTCCAGCCTACTCCCACACCAGACAACATTGCTCGTCGAGGTAGACGGTGGTCAGGCATACGTAACATATGTCCTAACCACCTCAGCCGGTGAAGATTCACTACTTCATCAATAGGCTTACCGTTCTTACCTAGTACTCAATTCCTAACCCATGCATTGCTTACTCGGTTGTCCCAGCAAACACGAGCAATGTTTCGGAGACATCTATGATCGAATACTAGGAGCCTACGGATATCCTCTATCCTTAAAGGCCATGTTTCACATCCATAAAGTAAAACGGATCTGACTGCTGCACAGTAAACGCGTCCTTTTGTCATTAAACGAATGTCTCGCCTACGCCACAAGTGACGCAGGTTGGCAAAAGCCGATCGGGCCTTATGTATACGGGCCGAGATTTCATCGGTTAACGCATTCAATAGTTTCACCCCCTATCACTAACTTTGGTGCCGAATTAAGCCAGTCCTGAAGTAACATTTTACATTTGGATGGGGAGAATCTCATCCCAAACATGCTTTCGTTCAAGTTTAAGGTAGTCAAAAAATTCTGAATTTTATCAGCATCTTCACTCAGTGGAACTATATCATCGGCATATTCTAAGTCAGTAAGTTTATCTCCTGGAAGGAGGTCAACCCTAGAGAAATCAGACGATGACAATGATAACTCTACAAGTATGTCCATGATAAAATTAAATAATAACTGGAGATAGCGGACAACCTTGACGAACATCACTAGAAGTGGTCAATTCCGAAGACAATCTGCCATAAGCTCTAACACGACATGTGGTGTTCGAGTTGAGAGCTTGTATAAGGTTAATGTACTTCTCCGGTACGCCTTTCAGTGACAGACATTGCCATATAGCCTTACGATCAATAGAGTCAAACGCCGCCTTAAGGTCAAGGAATACAGCTATTGTTGGACGTCTGAAAGTGTGCCTACGTTCCAGAACCTGCCGTAGTGTAAATATTTGGTCTATACAACCACGTCCGGGTCTGAAGCCACCTTGGTTTTCTTGAGTTTGCTCTTCACGAGCTTTCGTTAGACGTCGAAGTATTATTGAAGCTAGTATTTTAGACACTATATTCGTTAAACTGATTCCTCGGTAATTGTCACACGAGGACTTCTGTCCTTTCTTAAAGACCGGAATGGTTAGTGTTCGAGACCAGTCAGATGGGATTACGTCTAGTTCCCAAATTCTAGCCAAGATCTTAGTTAATCTCGCTGCTAAGACTGGACCACCTTCCTTAAATATCTCAGGGGTCAATCCATCTGGTCCTGCCGCTCTCCCTCGCTTTAAGTTTCCAATAGCCTTCACAATCTCACTGAGACTTGGGGGACCAATGTTAATTTGCCATTCAGATTGTTTGGGGATGGTGGGCAGCAGGGATGACGCCGTGGGCCAGTTGAACTGTTCCCTAAAGTGTTCTGCCCATCGGTCTAATCTTCTGGATTGACAGTGAATAATGGAACCATCTTTTTCGCAGATAGTTTCACTTACAGTTGGGTTTCTGATACCCATTTCCTTGATAAGTCTGAACAGTTGCCTAATGTTACATATTGCCGCTGCATATCCCATCTTTTCAGCTTTTGCCACCCACCACTGCTCACGATCATTGCGTAAGCTTTTGATTAGTTTGTGTTAAAGTTGCCTACGTTGCTCATCATGTTCAGAACCAGATGGGATGTGTTGCCGAGTATCTATCAGTTCAGCAGATGCAGCTGAAATCCACTGAGTCTTCTTAACCTTTAGGTCTAGTTTATTAGTAGATATTACTGCTCTTTCAACAGCTTTTTGGATATCATTCCAGGCTAGCTCAGGTTGAGAATAGTTTACGCCGTTTACTAATTGGTTTTTTAGTTGTTCCTGGAATGTATTCTTGACTTTTTCATCATTGAGTTGAACCCTGGGGGGGGGGGGGAATCCTTGTCGTGGATCTTTTACGTCCAGTGAGTCGCAGACTAATACGCGCTCGCACTAAGGCATGATCTGAGTCTAAACATGTGCTCAAAAACGAGCGGCAGTCTTCTATCGAGCCTCCCCAACGATGGCTAACAGCAATGTGGTCTATTTTAGTCCAGCGTTGGGTTGATTTCGGAGGCCGCCATGTCAACCGATGTCTTTCCTTATGCTTAAAATTGGTGTTTGCGAGAAATAAACGCTTGTCTGAACAAAGTTGTAGTAACCGGTCGCCATTGTCTGTTCGTTGAGCTTCAACACCATATGATCCACCTAGGTGCCTTTCGGTTTCATCTAGTCTACCTACTTGGGCATTAAAATCACCCGCCACTATTACTACCCCAGTGCGCTTAGCTTTACATAGAAGGTCAGAAAGCTTTCTGTAAAATTCATCTTTCATTTCATCTGAGCTGCAGTCAGGGGGACCATAGGCAGAGACAACAAAGAGACAACGGTGTGTGTCCCTATCTTTACGAGTCCTTACCGTTCCATTTAGACGGACTCCGCACAAGCGACTGTCTATTGGAATCCAGTCGAGGAGAGCCTGTTCAGCTTTTGAACTTAGTGCCATGCCTACGGCAGCAGGGCCTCGAGTGGTAGCAGTGGGGGTCCCCGGAAACACAAAGAGTGAACCGAGCCGGTTCCTTATTTTCACAAGGTGAGGTCAAGCGAATGACTATGCTTGGATCCTGTATACGCGTTTCAGAGATGCAGCAGATATCGATGGAGCGGGATTCTAGAGTCATGGCTAAGGATGCCTGTTGTCCTATTTGACATAAAGTTCGAACGTTGAAAGCTCCAATATACAACTTAGTGCGCGGTTTTAGGAGACCAGGGATAACGTTTCGTGAACTCAAATCACTAGCATTAGAGACGCAAGGCGATAAAATTATGTTAGAAGGATTAGGCATGGTGATAAGAGAGTTATTAAGAGTTGAAGGTGGGATTTGGCTTCGAAAAAGATGATCTCGTGTGCTGTTAGAGGTATGAGGGCGGTTTTCACTTCCTGGCTGCCCACACCATGGAAGGGTATTTCTTGAGAAATCTGAAAAAGAAGGTAGATTAGTGTTGGTCTTAGAGACCTGAGAGCGTGACCGCAGAGCCCAAAGGACAACTGCTTGAGGCCTGTCACGCACGGCCTTTTTATGAAAATTTTTTTGAGTATTAGCTTCGCACTTAAAAGCCCTTAGTGGGCACCCATACCACCGGAGACGGAAATCCGTGAGGTAGGGTGAGGTGTGACATTTTTAGGGTCGACCTTTTCTAACCTCTCCTTCATTGTTAGAAGGCAGCATCGCTGCAGATGCTGGTTGTCCGAGGGAAACACCTTACTGCTGTCACACCCCTCTGCAGTCAGCAGTACGACTTCGCCCTCAGACCTTGAGTAGCTGCTTTTAGTCTCATCGTTCTCCAATCGACCTGCCTGGCATGGTAGAACCTACAGGAACATATGTTCCAGCCAATATAGCTCGGTTGGGTCATCACGATAGGCAAGCCCAACCACCACGGCAAGGTAGCAGCTACGGTCGGGATGTAATCGGTCAACATTATTCTAAACTTAAATTCATAGTACAATGGCATGAATTATTAACAAGGGTTTGTATTTTCCCTTAGTTGATATTAAGGATTGTAAAATGATCAGTTTTTATTAAAAATGAGGATCTTAGACAGATCGCCTCGATATTGCCTCATGGTTACAAGATGTTATTAGACTTGGCTGGCAAACATGATGATAATTATTAAAATAAGCATGGAACTCCTGAACTGATAGCTGACAAGACATTAAAGAGACCGCTGACTAGATACATAGAATCCAGTCAACATTAAAAGAATTAGATAGATATGATACTGGTCAGTACAAGGAAGCCAAGTATGATTTGTCGCTGAATAATTCCAACCACCTGACATTTAATATACTAGGTAGGATCAACTAGCAATAAGTGAGGTAAATGAATCAAAAGTCAATAAAAAAATCAGCAGTAAACGGGGTCGCTCATGAACTAAAATCTCAATTATCCTTGACAAATTAACGCAAAAGGAGTTTTAAAGAAATGGGTATATAAATTACAAATAAAACTGATAATTTAATCAACGGAATATATTTGGCAGATCATCATCAGGTTACACAACTGTAGACAAAGATTTAACTCTACTTTTAATCTTCAAATAACTGGTCAAACAGAATTAATGTTACATAACATTGTCTTGTTACACCCTTTCATTTTACCATTTTAGATACAACTAAAACTTTCACCTACATAGTTACCAAACAAACAAGCCGTTTATGAAGATTTTCGATAACTCACCACCAAGATATTGAGAATGTTAACTTCAATGGTATACAGAACCTCCTATAGTAATTAATGCTGACCATTGACTCGATTTATTAAATAGTATAACCTAATGTTTGTACTTGTCTCGGTTCGATACTTATGAAAACTAAGAAGCACTGAACAGCTATTTAGACCGTGTATAGGACAGTCCCAAAAGTGTGCACGCACTAGCGATCGAAAACAACACCTTCAATTCTTTCTGTGACTAATTAACAATTAATACCACTAGGCCAGCATCTAATGGTATCATTTCCACTTCAATTAATTTGCAATATAGCGTGACGACGCCAATGGCAATAACTGCCACACTCCCGGACCATTAGATTGTCATCACTAATTACGATTTTTCACTAAAACATCGGAAAGGCCTTGGAATAGGCCTTCAGTGAGTTGATTATTATGGACACTTTGAAGTAGTTTTGTAAAGACTTATTTTAATTAGTTGTCTATATTTGCACAGTAGGAGAATACTGCTGAGGAGTATAATAGTAGGATGCAGTAACTGACCAGTGCACCCACAAACATATAACGAACGATCTCCATAAAACTACAACCTAGCACAACTTACACTGACATATTTTCAGAACAAGCATCACATTCAATAGACTGAAAAGAGACCGTGACATAAAATGATGTTATTATCAAGAACATGTATTCAACTTACTTGCATACCAGCTGTTAAAGTGCGTCCAGTTGCAACTGATGTCCACCAAACAGCTCGATTTGCTAGCAATTCACTAAACAACTTTTTATTCATACTTAAATCACCACAGTTACATGAAGGTTTACGAATCACCAGAACTGCATTTTTCGGAGAAATACGACAAGATATTATTTGTGGTGACAGTACGGAAGATTCTCTTGACTGGTGATAACAGTTGAATGACTCGATATTGTCATTCAGTGTAAGTTCAGACATCCTAGTTGCAACAGAAGATGGACACTGTAACACTATACCCCAATCCATAGTAAATCCACCGCTCCCACAACTTGAAAACGTAATTAGTAAAAGTAGCTCAGATGAAGATGAAACATCGAACATATCAGTGTTGGATGATTTGAAATGTAGAGGATCGGTCCAATTGATCACGAGTGACTTAGACAAAATACCACGCACATCCAACAAAATAGTTAATGAGAATGGATCTTGTCGGAAACGAACTGGTGCTAACCGTCTATAAATTACAAACAATAAAAAATAAATGTAACTTAAAAAGGTTTGTATCTCCCATTGATGTCATTAAGGACAGTATGTAATCTGTCTATGTTGCTCTCTCTCTCTCTCTCTCTCTCTATATATATATATATATATATATATATATATATATATATATATATACTGAATGATTCTTAAGTGTGATTTAGGTTTAATTGTATCTGACAAGTGGGGTTTAGGACAAACATTTCGTCGAATTTGGGGTTCGCCAGCCAGATGCACTAGCATCACAATGTTGCAGCTCATACGCAAATGTGATTGTTTGGAATCAGTGGATGGCACGTAAACGTTCGTCACGAGTGGACTGAGTCCAAGCCTGAAGTATACATCAACAGTGAGATTAGGGAGGTACAGCTGGATACAAAAAATCCAAAACAGGACGAAATGTGAATCTTGAAGTTCAATTTTCAGCCACAATACGTTACTCATGATATATGGCTGTAAAAAAGTTTTTACATTGATGGTCTCGTTAACAAACTGAATATTCTCAAAATCCCTTGCCACTGGCAATGTCGTCCCACATAGAAGAATTGATCTCATATTTTTTAAAGTGAAATAAACTGGAAATAAAAATTAGAGTAATGTAGCACTTAAAAAACTTGAAAGGCAACAAAGTTTGCACTAGATTTTGGTTTCGATATACAAAATAGGTTACATTCCAAGTGTATAGTTACAAACAAATTCTCCTGGCTGAATTGTTTCCATTAGTTCATTCTCGTTTAATTCGTACAAAAGTACTGATATCCAATGAGGTAAGTGAATACAGTCGGCTAATTACTAATAGCGCAAATGAATTTGTATTCAAAATGCTCCAGTTTTACTTTTCATGACTAGTTGTTCAGAAAAATTGAATCTATCTACTGATAAATATGATTACTGAAATAGAGGTAGTTCGATAATCTTAAAAATCCTAATTGTGTAAATAAGAATAATACATATAAGCAAGTAATACTGATTCCATAAGATCTTCAGGCTTTACTTCAGTAATAAAGTGATATTTATAGACAAATACATAAAATAATTAAGCCAGTTGAAGCAATTTGTGAGTCAATAATAATAATAATAATAATAATAATAATAATAATAATAATAATAATAATAATAATGAAATAGCTGTACTACGTAAATAATCGTAATAAGTGGAAGCAGAAATTACATACTGATAGTATGATGGTAGAAGCATTAGTAGTAATAATATTATTGTTCACCGATTTACTGAAGTGGGAATCAAGCTACTAAACGCCGATCTCGTGGTATTATTAGTTATTGACTGATAGACCTAAAGGCCATGTGTTCAATTGCTGGTGGGGTTGTGGGCGCACATTTCTAAGATTGTCCTATACTAGAGTGAAACCGCTGTTCAATGATCCTTGGTTTTTAAATGCACTTAGCTTAAGTCAATCGATCACAAATACTAATAATTAACAAAATCAAGTAGTCATAATCAGTCAGCTGTAAACTAGGTACAGACTGGCATGTGCGTTAGATCAAGTTCCCATACCAAATTAACCCGACAAGGTTAAATTACCAAGATTCATTCCACTATATAATTCAGCAATAGGGAATTGAGAAATAATCAGATATATGATCTAACATGTAAAGAGTAACTGGATCAACACCAACGTCATTGATTCTCGTACATGAAATCAACTAGTCGCCAACCACAGATGCCGATTATCGAACAGACTTTTACCAAGTAGACTTAATCAACTAACATAACATATACCAACACCTAATGACTTCGTGGACTGCTTCCATGCTTTAATCTGTTCGTTCCTAGTTTTCTTGCAACCTACACCGACACTAGCCATCTTTAGTCACATACGTAGTTCAGCATACGTAATACGTGCCACTGTCAATACCTAACTCGAAGGATGATATGTAAATAGTCAGCACTAGTCCTCCCCAAGAGATTTTGAACTATCCTCTGATAAGGAGATAAAAAAGTCGAAACTTTATTCCCTACTTTCAATGACGTCGATGCATGGGAAAACACGTGGATATCTTATAGGTTTTAAGAGTGTCACTGAAAATCAGATATTTAGGATGGGACTTTAATATTGCTTAGTTAAAAAGTAAAAGTGTTTTAAAAATAAGAAATAGTGGCTATTAAATGAACCCTTTCTTGGCTAATTGGGGCCTAATTTTTAGGAAGTACTGCACTTTCAAAAAGATTTTATGTTACTTTAAGACATACTAACCAAAATGTGGATTGATTACAGTGTCAACTTGAAACACAACAAACGAAAGTTGAGTGATTTGATAACTACAGCACAAATTGAAAATATAGGTAATGGAGACGTTTCCCAAGTGGTTAAAGTGTTCACCTCTCAGCATTTAAGTCTCAGGTTCAAGGCCTGTTACAAATGTCTTGATTTAAACAGTTGCGTAGACTTATTGACATATCTGGAAGAAGACATGTGATTGGTAAATATAGTGTGACAGATACATGAGTCAAAGGCTAGACCTTATATATATCTTCTGTATTATTGGTTGGATCATTGTGCCTAATCAATAGATTAAGACAAAGCTGGGTGTTAGCTGTAGGACACAGCGCTGATAACAGAATCGATAATATCGGCCATCCCTGTCCAGATACAAGAATTATGAGCTCTCACAATCGGAGCGTAGTCTAAAGCCAAATATATGAATCTATACTTGATAAATAAGTTGATAAGAAATATGAATATGCGTATTATACTTGCCACCTATGTCTTATATAGGTGGTAATAAAAGAGCTAGAAATAATAATACGACAACAGTAAACAAAGCATTTCGTAAAATATACTCCAGAGATAGGATCAATTACCTATCTTTGGATAAAATCATTTCACAACTTGAAACCTGGTTTATTTTGATTTCAACATTGGAGGAAATTGATGCAATGGCAGTAGACAATGATTGAGACTCCATAAGTTTGTCTTCTCCTATGTTCTGTCCAATTTTTGAGAATGTTCCATTTATATCTAGTAATTTATCGTATTGATTTTGTGTCTGTGCCACAGACTTATCAGTAGAAGTTTCAGCAACAATAGGTTCAGATATATCCACTTCAGAACATTCTGATAATGAGCTTCCACTAGACGTTATGTCTCCCACGTTCTCGGTAGCACCGTTGGATTTAGGTCGTCGTTTCCGACGTTTTCGTCGTGTACGTTTCCCAACAGTTGTGCCATTTACTGCAACTGACTCATGATCAGAAGTATTTGTTGATGTAGAGTTGCATGCAACAGATTTTAAATCATCTTTTCCATCATTACTACTTATACTACAATCTGCAGGCTTATAAGCAGCTGGTTCAATAATTTTAGCAAGGGGTAGTGTAATACATAAAGTATGAACAGATTTATCGAATTTCGCTGTTCCTTCACTGTCGTTTACTTCATAGGGTAATTTTAGATCAAGTAAATATGAGATTGGCTTCTGACTCTACAAATATATTTATGAAAGCTAAACAGGGTTATTTTCAAAAACTGATAACAGAAAAAAAAACAATAAAATGATTAAAAACCTAAAAGGCAATTAAAATAAAACATCATGAAACACATTATTGAGATCTTTAACCAACATTGCGGACTGACCGAAGGCGACATACGTTGGCAAAAGCTAAACGAGCCCATCAAATCCATGATAACGTTAAATCAAATACCGAACCATCAAGGTTAACCAGGCTTCCGAGATTAGTGAACTAGTCAACGCGCTTAACTACTTCACTTCCCTCCAGTGTTAATCCAGACAAATCCTGAAGCAACTATTTGTATTTAGTGAGAAGAAATACATCTAAAACATGCCTGCGTTGTTGCGTAGTGCTATCAAAAGACTCATCATTTTGTCAGTCCCTTCACTAAACATGATTATATCACCTGAGTATCCTAAGCCTATCAGTCAGCCTCCTAGTAAGAGAGTAATCCCTGAAAATTCGGACAATGTGAGCGTTATTTCTAGCGGCAAGTCTGTGATGAGATTAAACAAAAAGTGGGGATAACGGTCAGCCTTCTCAGACGCCACTAGAAGCTACAAGTTCAGATAACAGTTCGCCATAAGCTCTGATCCGACGGGTGGTGTTTCTCAAAATGTATATACCTCCCAAGATGTACCTTTCAATTAAAAACAATACCATAGTGACTCTCGGTCTACGGAGATAAATGTAGCCTTTAAGTAGGGAAAAAGCACCATTATCGGATGTTGAGATATATGTCTTTGTTCATAACCAGACAAATAGTGAGTAATTAGCCAATGACTACGTTTCAAACCAGCCACATTTTCTTACCTTTTCTTCAAAATCAGAAAAACCTCTCTGGATAACGTGGATGTTAGTTATTTAGATTTCATGGTCAGTGTAAATAACATGTACTTTTATTGATGATTTGGTTCGAAACTTTTGACCTCTGTAGGATAACTATGAGGTTGCTTTTTATGACTTTCATGTTCTTTGTCACAAGTAATGATTTTTTGGAGAAGACTTACACATGTCGAAGCGTGTTGGTTACTTTAAAGAACGCTTGAAATTCATAGTGTTTCAGAATTCTTTACAAAAATTTAAGAAAGCGGAATGATCTATTGGTGACTAATGATAAATTTAATAAGATGTCGTTCTACCTTGTTGTCATGAAACGACAGAAGAATTGCAAAGGATAATAAAACAACATGGAATCTGCATAAAACTATGCACGTCCAACTTTCCCTTACGTAATAGAGCTTTCAGTAACTAGGTCGGAGGTTCCAATCGCGCTACACATTTCAATATGGGCATTTAAGAAGTATCACTAGCACTCAAATAGAAAGTATGGTTCAAAACCAAGCACATGAATCTGTACTTTATACGTAGGTTACATAACATAAAATAAATACACAGATAGAAACACAAAAGAGGCGATGAGATATTTAAAATAAAAACGAAGTACAGTAAGTGGAAATGTGAAAAAACAAACCCGGATAAAAAGTATCTGAAAATAATGCTTTTAAACTTACGATTAAATGTATATGCGTTTTTGTCACTTCCAAGTCAACACATGAAGAAGAACTTAATCCAGGTAGTTTAATATTGATTATTAAGCGATCTGGTGGACGTAGAGGGTTCACATCATTAGAATCTCGGCAATTACTCAGATCGAAATCCGAACTGTAAGTTATAGAATAGTCTGGTTTAACAGGTGTACTTGTTTTGCTCCCTAAAATCAAGACAGAAACAATGTTGGAAATGCACACAGCACAATAAAAAAATATTTTATTTACGTGTTAGTTGGTTGAAAGTAGTTCGAAAGCAATTTAAGAAGCAATCACTGAGCTATTTGTACCCCGACTGATAGCAGATACTTACACGGATTGGTCCCCGAGCAGCAACATCAACGTTGTATTTGTCTAAGTCTTAGTGCTGATCGAATTCTACTGACTGCTTTGTAATATATTCACTAGTCTAGGCGACTTGACATTGCGTGCACTACATTTATGATGAGTGATTGGACAAATGACTAGACGAATAGAAAAGTGATGAGAACTTCATCATGCTTTACAAGTTGATCATCATTTATTACTGACCATTTTAATAGAGAGACTATTATATGCTCAGTAATAATTAGTGAGGTATAGTAAAAAGCTCTCATTATATGTCACATCTCATCAACAGCAAATGAAATTACTCATCTATATTTCTGCCTACTAATAAGCAGCGAAAAACAACATTTGAAATTTATTGGATTTTATACGACTAAATACAATCGACTTCACATCACTCTGTTGGAAGTTTTGTCCTGTTTAGGCGGTTCCAAGATGTTGAGTGGTCTATATGAAGCTATGTGTGCTTTAAAGATGCGATAATTTGAAAAATTACGTGAGATGGCACTGAATTAGTGCCAGTGGTGGTCATTCATTCATCGATACAATCAGTGAGAACAACTAGAATTATATGAACTGGATGGAACTAGGTCACATAGTAGACACAAATGCATAGCTTCCAATTCGTTTTATTGGCTTAGGCATTCACTTACTAATTACTAGTCTAATTTTCACTTTATATAGTAAGAGAATATTGGACTTGAACAAAACAAAAAAAGAAGTAAAGAATGCTAACTAATAACCAAATGTTTTAGAACCATTCAAGAACTTACCATCATTTTTATTGATTGAATTATCTAAGCACTCAGGATTACTATAATTAGGATAAGAGGATAACATTTTGATTGCTTGCTCTTGTTCTGTAGATTTACACAACTTTAAGTCTTCTGCTTCCCGCTTTTTTAATTCAGCCTGACGTTGTTCATAATCTGAACGGCGACGCCTGATTACTGTCGGCCTAGCAACACCCTTATACTGTACACCTTTTAGGAGACGGACAGTTTTGAGTAAATGCTTGTCGCATATAGGATCAGTAAACGGTAACCCATTTCGAGGACATTCTGAATGAGTTTTTTTTCTGTAACTGAATAACTGTTGTGCCTGTGAAAAAGTTTTCCCAAAACACAAATTATATTGCTTTTGTACACCATCGATTGCTGTTACATCCAATAATTCTTTTATAGAAACGGATGATTTAGCTAATTCAAAAGCTTTCGGATTGAACGCCACATCATAAACCTAATCGTTATAAGATGAAAAGCATGAAAGATAGATTACACAAAATGTTACTTTTATTTTAAAAAATACGGTAATATATAAACAAACTTACCATCGCATGTTTTTTTGCTTTATCAATATCTTCACGAGGTGGAATAAAACAATGAGGAAGACTCCAATAAATATTACTTTCTCCTTGTCTAGTAATACTGTTTGTTACTGGTTTCATTTCTGGACACTCTACTTTATCTGACTGGCAAACATTTATGAAAATCTTCACACTTTCTCTGGCCGATTCGCTGTTTTCTTTTGGAATGGTTTTACTTTCAGAACAGCTGAAGAATGTCTGGCCAGTGACGTGTTTTTAAACAATGCCCAGGGATAGGATTGACAAACACCACATCCATTCCTTGTTCTAATTCCATTAACCGTATTTCATCTTCGTACCTACAGAATTTAGAACATAGTGAGGATTACTCTTGTACTATCAGAACTGAATACTTCTGGTTGATGATTAATTTATAAGGCGATATGTTATAAACAATCACTGACGGGCGTACATCATTATATGATACATTCACTCGTCGCCTTCCTTTACATTATGTATTAAAACACAGCTTTATACCTTTTTTATTAAAAATTAATTCTTTTTTCTCGGATTCTATCGCATCTCTAAAATTTTTTATTATTAATACTTTTACGATATTGGTTGTTTCCGATATTACTTTCTACTTTATTTCGTCATAGACGTTCTCCTAAAAGTTTCACTTTGTTTATTTAGCCTTTCAGAAATTAATCTCTTCCCAGGAAATCCATTTGTCGAATTAAAATACCCAGACAATTAAGTGCTACTCGGTGAAGACGCTAACAATATGCAGTCTCCTAACAACCTTAAATAACAATGTAGGCATGTTCGGGATGAGTCACTCTATGAAAATGCGAAATGATACTTCAGGACTGGCTCTGCATCATCGCCTAGAATGGTCATAAGGAGTGAAGTGGTTGAATACGTTGACCACTTTGCTTATCTTGGAGGTCTTGTCAGCCCTGGTGAGTCGGAGTCTGACGAAATCTCAGTACTGGATTCAGAAAGCTCGTTTGGCTTTTACTAATTTGTGTTAGATACGGCGTAGGTGAGATATCCATCTCTCAACGAAAGGCCGTGTATTGCACAGGAGTCCGCTCTGTCTTAACTCGTGGGTGCGAAACATGAACTGTGAAAATTAAAAATATACGTAGGCTTCAGATCCTTGATCATAGAAATCTTCACAGCATCACTCGTATACCATGAGAAACAGAATAAGTAATAGTGGCGTTAAACACAGAGTACTAGGAAAACATGGCAAATCAGTCAAAGAGGACAGAACACTTTAAAGAACAGTTTAACTGGCCCTCAGTTTCACCTCAGTTGACCACTATCCCCAAGCATCCTGAATGGCAAATTGATACCAGTCCTCCAAGTCTTGGCGAAGTTGAAAGGGCCATTGACAATCTAAAGCAAGGGAGAGCAGCAGGACCTGATGAATTAACCTCTGAGATATTTAAGGATGGTGGTCCAGCTTTATGAGTGAGAGTATCAAGATCTTGGCTAGAATCTGGGAACTGGACATAATCCCATCTGACTGGTCTCAAACACTAATCGTTCCAATATATAAGAAAGGACAGAAGTCCACATGTGACAATTACCGAGGAATCAGCTTAACGAATAGTGTCAAAAATAATGGCCTTAATAATATCTCGACGTCTAACTAAAGCTCGTGAAGAGTAAACTCAAGAAAACCAAGGTGGTTTCAGACCTGAACGTGGTTGTTTAGACTAAATATTCACACCTCGACAGGTCCTGAGACATAGGCACACTTTTAGACACCCAACAATAGCTGTATTCCTTGACTTTAAGGCAGTGCTTGACTCTATTGATTGTAAGGTTATATGGCAATGTCTATCATCGAAAAGCGTACCAAAGAAGTACATTAACCTTATAGAGGCACTCTACTTCGAACACCACATGTAGAGTCAGAGCTTATAGCGGATCGTCGTCGGAATTGGTCACCTCAAGTGATGTTCGTCAAAGTTGTCCGCTGTCATTGATCGAGTACTAGAACCCTACGAATATCCTATATCCTTAATGGCCACGTTTCACATCTATGAAGTAAAGCGGATCGAACTGCTGCGCAGTAAATGCGTTGTTTTGTCAGTAGACGGATGTCTCACTTACGCCACATATGAAGCAAACTGTCAAAAGCCCATCGGGCCTTATGTATACGAGCCGAGATTTTAGTAGACAACAGATCGTCAGGACTGATAAGGCTCCCAAGATAAGTAAAGCGGTTAACACATTCAACTGCTTCGCTCCCTACCACTAACTTCGGTGCCGAATTAAGCTAGTCATGAAGCAAAATTTCGTATTTGGATGGGGAAAATCTTATCCCAAACATGCTCACATTGATGCTTAAAGTAGTTGAAAAATTCTACATTTTATCAGCATTTTCACCCAATAGAACTTGCTTAATAAAGAGAGTAAATATAAAGTTATGTTGCAATCTTATCTTGCTAGATGGTCAATGTGCTTTGGCATTATAACCTTGAACTATGAAACGAAACTATAAAATACCATGAACGTATGTATTTGTATACCAAATTTTATCTTATTGCATGGTTTAATAAATTAATGGAATAATCCGTGACCGATAGCCAATAATACAAATGAACGATACTGAAGAAAATGAAGATATATGACAATCATGTGAAGGCTTTAGGAAACAAATTACATACAATTTGAAAACGCCAGATGGCAAACATGTGAAAAGGTGCTTAAAGATGCAACGACTTTTAGGGAATCAAGTCATTAAAAAAATCATTTCACGAAATGAATATTCATCAAAAATTCAAAAACATTTGTAGAGATCAAAAGAACAGGAATATTGTACCAAAGTATTTCATCTTATTTCTAAAAATTTATTACAATATATAATGGTTCAAAAGTATTCAGGTTTCCTAGTGTGTATCTTGCACGTAACTGTAGTCATCGAGTGCTGTCAGAATGATCCGGATGCATCAGCTATGTATATGCATAGGACTATGTTAAAGCTTCTGACGTCCCATGCACATTTTACCTTCGAGTGTTAAATAGCATTAACAATTTCTTTGATCAATTCACACTGCGTTGGTGAGAAATGCGATATTTTAGGCTAGCATATGTTCGGGTTAGATCCCAATTCGACTTATCTCCTACATAAGGGATCGAAATAATTTATTTTAAATGAATGATACCCAATCTTGAGCAGTAAGTTGGATAAGGGGTTGACTTACACTAATCTTCTAAGATGGAAACATATTGCGAAGACTTTATGTATCGATCTGTCTCGTACCCAGTTTAAAGTAAACAGCAACAATGAAACTGCAAGGCTAATAGGTCGAAGACCGACACGGATAAAAATGACTGATGGGCATAGTCTAATTTTAGAGGAAGATTGGTGTACAGTTTTCAGTTTGTGTAAGGCTTAGAGATCTCAAAGAACATACTTTAATTTTAAAACTTCGTAACACAAAACAACTTAGAATCTTAAAAAATGGTCGCCACATTTTACATACACAATGGTAGGGAATTAACCGTAGAAAAAAATTGGCGAAAATAATAATTCCAAATTAAGTAAAAAACTGAAATGAAAATCCTATCTTGTTAATTTACACTCAAGTCTTTACGAATTTTATCATCTCATGTAGCTATACTAGCTGCAAGTTAGTCTCAAGTATAGCCACGGACCATAGGTTTCTGTGAAGTTTTCACTTATATTCTATCACAGTGTGAACGGGACGGATATGTAAAACATACGACCTCATATAAATAAGTATGATTTAGGTCGCTAGTAGAAGCAAGCTCTATTCCTATAACAGGACATAACTTGTTATAGACCATACTTTCGCGTTCTTTTCGAAGATTAGAAAGTTTTCCCTTTAGCGTATCAACGACCGTAATTTTAAAGCGAATACGAAAAGGTTTATGAACATCCGGCAAAAGCCACACATCAGAGACTACACCTCCTCACTAAATCCTACATATGCTACGGTTACCCTATATTTTTAGATAGAAATGAGTGTGGTTGACAGTACTTGATAATTTAGTATATGTAACCAAATAGACTTATTGCTGTTTTGATCACAGATGAGTATTGAAATGTGTATAAAAAGAATACGTTGTGAAGATCGGAAACTATGATTATTTTGAACATAAATCAGGACTAAAACTAACAAAATTAGACAGAATAATTTACAAGACTGACTGATGAACACACGAAATCTCAGAGAACCCGGATAAGTCCAGTTTTAATGACATCCTTTTAATCCTAAGAACTAGAGCTTAACGCCACCATCTGACCTCTACTATTATAGACCGAGACAGAGCAATCGGTAAAAGAGCGATAGGAATTTTAGTTAGTATGGAAAAAAAACCCACTGGAGTAAAAGATGGTCAGTCCCAATATAAGTCCACAGGCTTTGTATGACCGTACTACTGAAACTGCCTTTAAACAAAAATGCAACGATCAGGGTTAATATAACGATAAAGAAGAAACTAAAACGCTTCTTATTCCTCAGTGAACTACCTAAATAACTTAATTTACGAATAAAGGAATACTTACAGTTTCGCGAGACCGAAAATGCCTGGATGATTATTTATAAGTTCTTCATAGTTTGCAAACCACTGACCCCTGAGATACAAACTTTATCTGACACCCGCCAACCTCCACAAAGAGCATTCACCAACGAGTTTCTCAAGTTGTAAATCATCTTTAAAAAATGGACCTGATCACATGTATTGTAGACGGATCTATTGAGCAAAATTTAGTATGCAATACACCGTCATTCGAGACGTCTGAATGTAAGAACTTGTAGCTATATAGGCACTAATAATTAAACAAGTAGGTTAACTTCAACAACGATTGGCATAATTGGCAAACTTCTGTTCACTGAGATGTGTCTAGGTGGTACGTTTATGGAGAGAACGATACTTGTTTGGTTACATGTTAACAGGCTTAACTGCAGTTAACCCCATGTATCCTTACTTAATTCACAAAAAAGTGGTTTTTTAACGTTTGTTTCATCACAAATTATCAATATTCCAAAAAATATAAAATAGCTGTCATTTGATAACAAGAAATTAAAAACTCAAACGATGCGCACCTTTTCTTATTAGCCGGATCTGATATTTCTTCCGCATACTCTTTAAATAGCTTTTGAAATTCCGGGTCTTTAAAAGCCTTTTTTAATTTTAAGACCTCATCTGACGTCAATTTTAATTCACGAGATTCATTCATTTAGTAGTTTCCCGCTCTGGAAAAAATGCTGTATAACCTTGACAACAAGCATTTGTTCAAGAAATAAAACAAGTCCTCAATGAAAGAGACGATTTGAAAAACTGGTGTTGTAAATACATGCCGCTTTTCCTACCCCTCCCCCGAAAATGGAAAAATAAAATATGCTGTAGTAATGTTACAGAGATATAATTTTAAAGACAATTTATGTTCCACTCTTTGTGCCTATCCATTATTATCATAAAACTTAAAATTTCAGTTTCAGTCTAAGAATGGCTGAGAGCTGGGTGATTTGTGTTAATTCTATTTACGGTAATTCTTTAAGTGGTCCTAATTCTTTTGGGGTATAACCGACAGATTACTGGTCGTCCAGTTGCCTGTAGAGCCTGTTTTTAGAATACGGTAGAGCTTTCATGCATTTTCAAGTTTTTATTTGATGTCTGTCATTTAAAAGATACAAAAAAACTCATAATCGCTTGATCTGACGACCGCTACTTACTTAGTTTCTGCTTTCTGAGTCCTCTATAGTAGTTCATTATCTTTTTGTGAATAAGATCTAACTGAGTATATTCGTTATTGAAGTTCTAGCCAAACAAACGTTATAGAAAATCCGTATATCGCAGTAGAACCGGGGGCTCTAATTACCCGTTAAATGACCACAAGACATTTGGTAGCCGCTTCACAATAATGTGCAATGGTTTTGAAATTTCCATTAGTATTAATTTCCATCCTGCTATCCTGGACAGTGGTTGCTCAACATTATTCTTCATGTATGCATTCTGATTGTTTAATGAGTACTCACTTCTCATAACAATATATAGGTGTGTATTTGATTAAAGCGTTACGTTTTACATACTTCGTATGCATGGTTATCCAGATAACAAAAATAATCCATTCGGAAGTCAGAATGAAGCTTTAGAGTAAAAATAAATCAGAACTGAAAGGTTGGAAATTGTAATATGTCCAGAAGTGAGCGTAAGTGGCAGAAAAATACGATATTTGATATTCGGACTACCAAACTAGAGTAATGCATATAAAAAAAGTGTTCGTTGCAAAACACAAGACTTCTAAAATAATTTATTCGATATGCTGGTTATTGTGATTTGTGGATATTAATTAGGTAATTTACATTTGTTACAGATTGATTTTCAGAATCAACAATAATTTACCTTTAATAATAGAGTTGTATACAACAAGGCTAAGCGCTTGAAACCTAATATCGCCTCATGAAAATCCGATGGCCATATCGAAGGATTGCATTATGATAGGAGGTGTAGATATTCAACAGTTTTGCGTAGTATGAAGCGACCTCTAAGTGCTGCAAAGAAAGAGGAAAAAAAAACAGATGGACGAAACAGCTATATTATGATATCTATACTTTCTCGATTAATTTTGCTTATCGGAAAAGTATAATTGTTTTGATTGAATGAACATTTTGGTATTAAAGTTTATTTGGAAAGAATTAAATTGCTATCTTTGTTAGGCTTGTTATCACGGAAGGTTACAAGAGTAGTGTTCAGACTGGATTTCTGAGCAAGATGAGGTTTAATAGTGAGTTGATTTTGAGAGGCTGCAGTAGTTATGAAGGGGACTGTATGGTTATTAATTCCTGTCTGCAGTGTGGCACTAGATGCAATAAACAGTTATGTATGTAGGTATTTTTATTTTTTTTATCAATCTTAACTTACTAGGTATCAGCATCATAGTCTGTAGAGTAAAGGTTGCATTTAACTTGCAGTACAATTGTTTGAGAGATAGATAATGCCAAGTAGACTTTATGTGTGAGTCAGTGTAGCATATATTGGAGCGTAATTACTGAGTACTCGATCTTGTCAGAACCGCAGTACGTAACCGTAAACATAAAACAGATTATACCCTACAGACAAGGGCGTTTGAACTTACCTCCCACACCATCATGTCTACCGGTCGAAAGCTACATCCTCCCTCTTTTAATGATATTAGGCTTTTAAATTTACAGGTTTGATGGAAATTATGTTGTCGTACTCGATACTCAACGATACGAGATCTATTTTGATCAACCTTATCTAAGCAAGCACCTTATGACAAGTTACACAGACTACTAAAGCGTAAGCTAGAAACTAGATATCTATGTCTGTGTAACTAGCATGTTGTTAGTTAGTATTAGGAGACCAGTAAGTTATTCGAGTAGTAGGTTGGAATGGTATATTGATGATATAGTGGCATACATAAAAGTGACTAAAAGTGGGTAGGGAGTAAAACTTGTGAACTTTTTCTAGATTCTGGTCACTTATGCACCTTAGTAGTAAGATACTAGAAGAAAGTGAGAAAAATGAAAGAGGAAATTTCTTTTTACGTGTAATGTACTGGCATAAGGATGATCGGTTGTTTGGGCTAGTGAAGGGAGATAAGCAGCGTAAGTTGTTAATAACATGCAGGTCTATGATATGAGTCGTGAACTAGTATGCTAGATGTAAGGTGGTCCGTGACTTATCATGTCTCGCTTTTCAGATAGTTCAGGAAAATGTTGCTGGGTCCCATCGGTATCGTGGAATAAGTTTGTCCAGAGTTTAAATTTTAGTAAATTATCACAGGGGCTGATAGAAAGTGGAAACATTTTCCATAGTAGATTGTAGAGTGATATGAAAGTTATTTCGTGATTGGTGTTTGCTTTTTACGTGTATACAGAGTTCGAGCTAGATTCCTTGGGTCATATTGCGGTATGGTCCACCAGAAGGAAGAAGAGGTTAAGAAAGTGAGACCGTGAATAATTTTATGGAAAAAATTAAGGTTGGTTATTATGTGGCGTCTCTATAGAGGTTTTAGAGAAAGCAACCTACATTTTTTCCACATAAGTTATGTTACAGTTATACTCCAGTTCTCTGGAGATTTTCATTTCGTATAGTATCTGTGTAATTCCTACCAGAGAAGACAAGCGAGCAGTATTCTAGGGTAGAACGTACACACATCCTGTGTGTTGCAAGCTTGGCTTTCCTGGTGTGGAAATTTTGAAGAATAAGGTCAACATATCGTCTTAACTTGGATATGATTGACGATACATGCTCAGTAAACTTAAGACTCTTGGTGTAACAAATACTCAACCCACATATAAAGCTCAGTGTTTAAATTTTATATTCATTCAAATAGAGTTCTTGATGAGCATCATATTTTCCGAATTGCATAACTCTATACTTGCTGTAGTTGAAAGGTAGTTGCCATTTCTGGTTCAATATCGATAGATTATCTATGTGTTTTTGGATATCAGGATGTGCCTTCATTGGATGATCTAGACCTAAAGCTGTACACTATTCTTAGTTCATCCGCACACAGGTACGGACTGCCATAATGTATGACTTTACATATGTATTATTTATATACATGAGAAAGAAATGACCTGGGAGACTGCCTTGAACAACTACACTGATAATAAGCTTGAGTGACGAGAGGTGGTTTTTATATTTAACCATCTGGCTTATTCCTTTGGCAAGTGAGTTGAGCCAAGAACATAATGGGTCATTAATTCTGAAAGACTTTAGTTTATGCAGAAGTCTATGATGTCGGACTTTATCAAAAGCTTTCTTGTAGTTGACAAAAACGTTCGATACTATCACCCACTTGCTGCGTTGTGGTTATATCGTTAAGACGGTCTAATGGGCACGTACTACACCACCTGGCTTTTAGAAACCAATTTTGTGATATGAAGATCAGGAACTGTTTCTGGAGACACAGAGATATTTCAACCTTAACAAGGTATTCCATCACTCTAGAGATAACCAACGCGAGGTTAATTGGTCGGTGGTTTTATATATTCGCAATCAGTTAGCTTTCGATTTTGGGATATAATGTATGTGCTTTTCCGAGGTTGGTGGGCACCATGCAGGAGAGAGTGTTATCGTAAACAATTTAAGAAATAGTAGGTTGAGGTTTTCGTTCCCTCTTTTTAGCACGCTTGCTGAGATACTATCAGTCCCTTCGCTGTTTGAGTACTTTAGCGTCTTTATTGCCTTATCAATATTTTGTCTAGTGAAGATTATATTTGTGAGTTCATATGATGGCGTTTCGGTGGATTCGTAGTCATCTCCGGAAATCCCCTTTCTTAGTGTTGTACTAAAGTGTTCACTAAACACTTCAGCAATAAGTTTACGGTTGTCTTATATTTGATTTTTATTGATTAAGAGGTTTCCACCTTTTATTTTAGAACCCTTAATTTTGTTTCTAAAATTTTTTTGGAGAGTGGAGGGATTTTTGTTTACGTTAGCTTTTTTCTCTTGTACAATTGCTTCTTCCATGTGTACCTTTACAGTTATTACATATATTTCTTTCGTTGAACTAATGATAAAAAGTCTTTACATTTATGAAATTGGGAAGCATGTCTTTGGAGGCGTCTTCGTATACACGTTGGGATTAACAAATCTTTGGGAATTCTTGGTTTCGGATGTCATAAAGGTGTAGTCTTATCTAAGACATCATATATGTTATGGTAGAGAATATCAGTTGATTTGCTACAGTTGTTTTCAGCAAAGTAACTTTTCCGATGTAGTTCTTGAAATTTATCCAGTCAACACTATGAAAGTGTCGATTAAGTGATGCCGTTTGATGCTTAGTTGCTGTATCTTCTATTTCAAAGCTGCATATAATAATGCTATGGTCGCTATTAGGAAATTTTTTCCAGGTATGCACATCGTATGGGGAGAGGCCATTTGTGAAACTAAGTCTAGGATATTTTTGAGTCTAGTAGGGTTACGAACGTACTGAATCCAACCACCGAGTTTTAAACATTCGATAAACGGATCGTAGAGTTTTGGTGCTTTACGTGGAGACCACGAGATTTTGTGGATGGTAAAATCTCCACAAGTAAGCTTGCTAGTGAAGGATAGAGAGGATGCTAATACGACAATTTCTGTTAGTAAATCTATATTCCTTAACTGGGCGTTGAGAGGCTGGTATATGCAACCACACAGGGTCGATGCAAACCTTGTAGGCTTCAGAACAACCTACACAGAATCTTGTGTTACATTTAGCCCTGAAATATCACAAAGGAGCGAGTTCAGCTTTGAATGGACATATGTTTTACAACATCCACCACGTTTATGTAATCTATGACTATGGTACAGGTTGTAATTATCAAGATATATATATATCAGGAATGCTTGAATTAGTCCATGCCTCAGTAATCATAATGAGCGATGGTCCGCAGAGTGACGCTAGCATGATTAAGTCAGTCATTTTGTTACATATTGACCTGGCATTTATTAGATATAAGGTGAATGCGTGGCTATATAAGTAAAACTGGCTAAGGGTGTCATTTATATATGAACCATAGTTAATATCAGAGCTGCAGTTTAAGTGAAGTGCAGATGGTTGTTGGTTTTCGGACAGCTCATATTGATAGTTAGGATTATGACTGGATTCATTCCAGGAGCTGTTAAGTTTATTCGGACTTGTTAGCCCGGGGAATAGGGTGGGAATTTTGACTGACTGAGGTTGTATGGGATTAAGGAGGTTGCATATACTATGCGGTTGGAAATTGTATAAACCAGTTGTTTTGCTAGTGGTGCTACTACGTCTTGTATTCCGAAAAAATTTTGAATTCCGTCTATTATGTTATGGTAACGATGAAGTTGAGATTTAAATTGTTAAGGTTGAAACCATTCTTATTTGTGTCACTATAAGAAGGGTTTGGAAATGGTGCACGCCTGTTGTTATACGTATGTGCATTAAGAGATCTTATAATTAGTGGTTGTGTTAATGTCCTCAAGTGTCTTGTCCTATTTGCGTGAGTGCATTTACTATAGTAGTCAAATTGTTGCAGTGGATGAGGGAGCACTTCTTGGTATATTGACTGTTAAATCATAGAGGACGCGAGTACATGCGTCCTTAATTTTATAGTCGATCATTCTTTGTATTGCGTTTTATATCTAATAGTTGAGTAGACATATCGTTTTCTCTATTGTCTTCAGTACTCACGAGTTTGCTATAAGCTAGTGAGCAGAATTTATTTACAGAGGTTAATATAACCCTAGAGTTTTGTCTGTTTGGAGTATGATCTTTAGTCTGCATGTGGTTTTTAGCCCGGACCGAAATTGTTGTGAGCTTGCTTGAAATTGTTCACTTTTCGATTCAGGTTTGGCTGTCATCATTTTGGAATAACCCGTTGAAAACCGAGATTTGGTTGGCACAGAATATCCATATTTGAGTCGTTTAAAGGATCTAAGATACTTTCTGTGCATAGAAACAACCCGAATAGGGGATTATTAGCACACATATATTTATTAGCACCCATGGGAAGGTGTTCGTGATTTTCATACACACCTCCTTTCTTGGAAACAATCTCAAAAGTAGTGGATAGCATACTATTTCTGAATCTTTTTAGTCTTATCAAGATTGTAGAATATTTGTAACCGTTTCACAACAGTCTATAATTATCTAGGGTGAAATGAGGTGGTTTGTCTTACTATATGTCTATGTTCGCACTAAGTCTCCCAGAAACTAAGTTTCATTGTCTAGTATCTTAAGTTATCATGTTCCTCAGACCACCTCTGCTAAAATCGAGGATATAGCGGCGACTAATGCTATGGCTTGCTCCTGCGTTACTGGAATCTATTTATAGCACAACTGTCCCGCCTACTAGCCTCGAGACCAATCTGCTTCATGCGTATGAAAGTGATTTTGCAGTCAATAGCACGCTCTATAAAATTCACAACAATCTAAAGAAACCGTGTAAACTTTCATAGCTAGTAAGGGTTTGGCCTGGTTTTTTATTTGTATTCCGGGTGAGATCAGCATCAATAAAAATACAAATTTTTAAAGTTGTCATGTGTCGTGAATTACATTTTTTGATTCGAGGGATGACTGGCATTTACTGAAACAAAATGAGGGACTTAATTTTAAGCGAAAGTTTGGATCAAGTAAAGAAACAGCTTGAGATCTCATATCCATTTTTTAACTATAGATAATAGATTATTATTCTGAAATTTAGTACGAAATTCACGTCAGCTTACAGGCATGGTCATTATATTACAGGAAGGTTAACTCTTACACAATAAAACATAATACTTTACAGAAATAAGTGCTTGAATAACAATAACATTTGCAAGACTCTAGATCCATGTGCAGGGAGATTCAGTTGAGATCTGAACAGATAAGGAAACAGAACAAGCAACAGAGCGAAATGATATATATAGCTAAATAAGTACATGTGTTTGCAGTGGAATCTAAGGCATGCCTGTCGCATTATATAAACCATATATGTCATTCCTTTTTTGTTCTGAGAAACGTTGGTTGGCACGAGAGATAACTATAATAGATTTTGAATCTACTGTGGGATAAAGAGCTCAGGGAAGTATAGTATAGGAAAATAAAAGGCATAAAGCATCAACTTTAAGAAATACATAGGCATTAAGCGATTCCAAAGCACTATCTGTCAGGAAGGAAAACGTTCTATTGTCTTTAGGTGAATAATCAAAAAACTCTTAAGATCTGTGTGTAATTTTTTCAGAAGTGTTATAAAAAAATAAATACTAGATGGTCCATTGATCAATGTACTCCATTCCATAAAAGTTGTATTAGATAACTCGCAGATACCGGCATTATCTAAGTAGAGGTTTATTGTGAATCTAAACTGTGACAGGGAGCTACATTGTCATATGGTTTCTGGTAATCAGTTCTAGAAGTTAGCGTTGAGTGCAACAAAGAAAGGGAATCTTAATTTTTACAGGCTTTCTGTACCCTTACCAGATAATCTGGGTTCCGCAAGTCATACTTACGTTTTCGAGCATATGTCGAAGCAATACAATCTGCCATAATTTCTTTACGAAGAATTTTATGGAGTATCGTAAGAATAAGTTTAATCCTTATAACCTATGAAGGGTCGGTTACTCCGATTCTGATACCATTTTTCAGAGGGGTTAACTCCTCTGCTGACAGGTGGAGCAGTGTTTTTTGTGCTAATAATACACAGGTGATATATCAGGTTTGCATCCAGGGATTCTATAGTCTCTAAGAATCTAGTTCCACATGACGTATAATCGGAGCCTTTCGCAGGATGCCTGTTCTTGATACCCAGCACGATGACCGGGTTTTACTAGCAGTCAGTCCACCTCTTAAATCAGGGAACATTAATCCGCCATGAATCAACTATGAAGATTACACACATAATGGTGGGGATGATTCGGTCGAAGCTTATTTTTTACAATTTATCAAAGATCCAGGTTTACTGGAACACATGAAGTCAGGAACTAGTTGGAGGAACTGTCAGGTGCCTTTCACTGTTGGATTTTACCTTTGCCAATGAAGAGTTTTTGATAAGCAACTTTTTACTTCTAGCTCTATAGGAAAAAGTGACCACATCGACTTGCCTTTCAACTTCATCTGTGAAAAAGAAATGAAACACTCTGTTGGTAAAACACACATAAACTACCGCCGATTGAACATGGCTGTATAATGAAATGCTTTCAAACAGACAGCTTAAGCGACTACCCGGAATCAATCAACTTGTTCGAATCCCAACTCCATGGTTTAGGAAAAAGGTCACTCTTGTACCACTAATATACTGTTGAAGATGAACGACTAGACTGGCATCCTCAGCCGGAACGAAATCGTCAATGTAGTTTATCTACACTTCTCGATGGTCTTTGACCGATTTAATTGTGTTTGTTTTATCTCCATACTGGACCAGATAGGTATTCAACCTCCGCTAATACTCTGGTTTAGATCTTGTCTTGATGAATTACAATTCAAGGTAAGGTCAAATTACTCATTTTCTCAGGATGTAGGATGCCACAGTGGTTCCTGTGTATGAGGATTGCACGTTTACACTAGTTATATATCCCCTAAAATATAGCTGGGTTAGAGGTAACCTCCTAATCACTTATACAATCCTAAGCACTCTTTGGAACTCATCAGAATATCTGGTTAGGATGAATTCGGATACATATCTTAGAGGGAACAGCAAAAACCCTGGGACATAGTTCAGTAGATCGTATTGTAGGCACAACTTTTTCCCATTGGAAACAATCAAACCCCTTAACTCCTTACCTATAGAAACAGTCTACACAAATTCTGTCGAGGCCTTTAAGAAAAGACTTGATTTATTCCTAGAGACTAAGACCAACTTCTTGTACCAACCCACTATTCTATTCTTTTTACGACCATACTAATTTACTTGTTCTCAATTTGCATATCATCACCTCCACAACCTCTAATTTTTGTGGAATTTGGTTAGTAGTGAGTACATTAGTGTAGACCTGATTTGTCATGTAACGTTTCTTTACTAGTACACTTTCAAGTACTTCGATAAGAAAACCTGGCACTATGTACGTAATTTTTATATGCGTTGAAGTACTTATTTTAGTGGTTGGCATATTCGGTTTCGTGTATTGAATCTGTACTTCTTAAGCATGGTCACTTTGTAAAGTGGATTATCGTCTGTGACTTCTATAACGAAGGCTCAGTGTTTACACGCCAGTCCCTATAAGATCATGACAGTTTTTTGTTCTTACTAAGCCTCTGGCAGATTAACTCCAAAGGGTCTATGTCCTAGAAGAAATTATATTTTTGTTAAATTCATTAATCTTATAAATAATTTGCCGAATCAGACAGCATTATTCCTATACCGTGTTGACAACTGTTCCTAGACTTGCAGCAAACACGATGTCACTCGTTGTCACTGAAAACATTTCGAAGCAACACTGCATATCGCCCCTATCGTAGGGTACCACCAGGGTAAAAGTGAACTCATAAAGTATAAGGATACCACGTTGAACGAAAATCGGTTTTCAAGGAAGTTAACCACTGATACCAATGAGTGTTGTTTCGCTGAATTAAATTCGTTTGTTTACAGCCATTGGTTCTAGAACGATTAAGTGATCGTTCGTGCTACAGTTGAAGTCAACATTATTCAGAAGTATATTACTAATTGTTTGTTTATTTATTGTATTATTCTAGACTATTGTTATTGCTGTTATTATATGCTTTATACATTTGTGTATTCCTATGACAAAACTGCAGTAATTTACCGTTTTCCAACGAGTCGTTATTATTTCATCAGGCTGTCAGAACAACAGTCGAATTCGATACTTGATTAAACACAAGAGCATGACAGAAGAATGATTTTTTAACTACAGTACAGGATGACTGTAAGGAGGAAGTCACAATTTTTTGTAAAAATTGAGCTGAGGATGGATGTCACTGTTCTTTTAAAAGGCGAAGAGAACGTATATGAATGTTGCATCTGAAGACGAAAACAAATGATCCCAAGACAATCCGTAAGGTTTATTCCTAAAAAGAATAAGAAACTATCGGCTAGCAGGAAAGTCATAGAATTTGAATGCCTTCTTTTAGAAACAAAATTTCACAGGTTATAAGAAGGAGAACAATTGATAGAAAGTGATTCGATCCTCTCTAGTCTTAGATTTACAGTTTAGGAACGTCACTGTCATCGGTGTATTGTTCAAAATCATTTATAACATCAGTAGTTTATAGTGCAAGGCAGGCATCAAGTAAGTTAGCCGGATAGGCTTGATTAGTAGCTAGAGTAAACCTTCAAAATACCAATAATATACTTGTTCCAGCAGTCAGTTTAACGGCAACAACACCTGTAATGATATGTGTATTTATCCATTAATTCAAAGTACTTGATAATGTGACGTTTACAGGAGTAACATAAGTCCACTGACTTCGATAAGATGCAAACAAGTTTAAAACAAGGCAAAAAACAGTTTTCTGTCTATATAAACGCATTCTAGATACCTCCTCATCCCACAAGCGTCACAACCAATTTACACGAGAACTATGGAAATTCAACAAAGAGCAGCAAGTTAATCATAGTGTTGTCATTGAGCCAGCTGTCGACAACTTACTTTCTGTCAACAGAGGTCTGTATACTGCTAAAAACTTTCAAAATTATTGTAAGAGGTCTATGAATATTGTGCAACTTTTAGACTGTGTAACTTACTTATTGGCTAAGTTGTCAACGTTAGTAGCCTGTCGGTACCACTTGTCACTTTTTCCGTCTAGCCCGATTAAGTTCCATTCATTGCAGTAACCATAAGTGACGCTATTGAGCATTCCATGTGATCCAGGAGAAATATTACCAGAGAACTTGTTACTGACCAACAAACTATTGGTGTCTGTAATTGTCCTACGAATATACGTGTATTAAGACGACTGGTTTATTTCCATTGACACGAATAATCAAGTCGTCACCTTTCTGTATAACTAGATCGTACGTAATCACTCATAGATTGGCAGTAACTTCTTTTACTAATCCATGGGATTTGGTCAAGTAATATGGGTGAAATCGACTTTTACAAAATATATGGAAAGTGAGTTTTTTAAAATGCAAGGATTTCAGGTATACCTGAAAGCATAGGTCCTGGTGAAACATTATACGACACTCATGAACGAAAGTTTCTTATATGACTATTAAACCAAAGGATATCATCATTTGCTTAGGTAAACTAGGAAGAGCTGAGATTTAAGACCCAGTCTATACTTATCAACAAGCCAGTCTCGCAAAATCTGTTTAGTATTCTCAGATGTAGTAAAGCACAGCAAGATATCAAACCGGCATGCTCTGTAGGGACCTCACTGCTGACATCCATCATAACAGACGGATGCTGGAGGATTGTCCCGTTCCCTTAGCTTGAAACATTTAAATATTTTATTCATCGGTAATTTTATGAGTGTTACTGTTAACTTAAGAATCATATAAATTTACGAATTGTTCTTATCATACTCTCCTCAAATTTAATTGACCTATTTGTTATATTTAATTTTGAACCTGGATTATCTTCGCTATGGCTATTTTTACTTGCACTGCCGTTTTGGGTTGTTTGACCATTTGTTTTAACCCGATGGCTATAATATTAAAGATTTGTAATAACTAGAATTTACTACACAGAACAATATTTACTTGGCAAGTTACATACACACATACATTATTTAGATATTATTTTATTTCGCTCTTGGGTCTACAGGACCTTGTTTGGAAACCAGTCCAAATGTACCTTCAGCACCGTCATCTGAACGTTCGGTTTACAATTACAATAGGAATATTGCTTGATAGTTTCTGATACGGAATTAATTATCTGACTTGCCTTGACTGTTTACTTAGCCTAATTCCCATGCGTAAAATGGCGTGATGAAACTGCTTAGCTTGTGATTTGTCGTACAAGTTGGACCATCTAATAATTTATTTAACTTGGCCCGTTCACCTATTTTGGTCAGGTTTCTTAACTAATGCGAAGCCAGATATGAGTCAAACCGTATTTAAGAAGAAAGAGTACTTAGAAGACATAGTCTAACTTTTGTAAGCTTCGTTCCATGACGTAGGCCAATTAATACGCCATCATCAGCGCCCTCCTTAAACACTATAGCATTCACTGAACATTTAAAATAGACAATGACACGCGTGGTATGGTTAGAGGTTCCACAGACCTTACAATACACCCCTCTTCCACTGAAATTATAAAATGTTTACTTCAATATCAGAATTTATGGGGTGCTAGCGCAAGGGGATTCCAATGGACAAATGAAGAAAAGGGAAATACTTCTGGGCACTGGTAACCTAAAAATAAACAAGAAGAGGCGGCAGAAACCGTTTGAGAAATAATGATAGTGAAGTGTACCCGGATATATGACCAAGTTACGCTTGTCGTACAACCAGAGCCACTTCTATCGAATGGACCCCACTCTCAGGAATGAGAAGGAATCAGAAGGCACTGTAGGATGGAAGAGAAATTATATTTGATCGTATACAGAGCTTTAACGGGATAGTAACGTCTGGTCTAGCAAACTAGAGAGAGATGCTACTCACGGTGGTTCGAGTCGTGATCTGGTGGTGATGCGTGACCGCGCGCCTTCAACTAGTTGTGTCCGCTAAAACAAACAGTCAGCATCAATGTCGAGAGCCTATGCAACTACTTATTTTGGGGATTATTTACCGCTACAATAGGTTATGATTTAGGCATTTTTAAATTTATCATCAATATCGATAAATGCCTTAATAGAATATAGATTGAAATGGTTTTAAGAATGGATGATGATTCATTACAACTATCCGTCAAATCAACCGACTGAATCGCTACGACTGAGCGGTTACTGTAGTTCAAAATACTATTGCATTACTTCTATCGATCAAGTGCTTCTAATTAGTTGAGTATTGACCTTGGTTATTATCCACACAGTCCAACGGAATAACAAGTCGTCAGAAAGCGAATAATTACTCCAACGTATATAATAACAGCAATAATGATAGCAATAACAATAATTTGTGAATAATATTTACTCCAACAGTAACACAAACGTCCGTTCAATCGTTCCAGAACCAATGACTGCTTGCAATGGAACTCGATTCAACCAAACGACATTCAGTGGCACCAATATTCAAGTTTTTTCACACCATCTTGGACTAACGTACAGTATCAACATGTAATAATAGCAATTCCACAGGGTCCATCTATTGCATGCTATCAGAAGGTTAGTGTTACAGGACCTGCTACGAAGGGATCCCTACCTAGATATTGAGAGTAGAGAATTGTTTGGAAAAAAGTCATAGAGACAATTGTTAATTCTTTTCTGCAACTTCCGATACTGCAAATATAGAAAAATTGGCTTTGTGATAGTCTTCAGTGCATTCAGGATGTCTTAGTATCCGTTTAAGAATTTTGGTCTCAAGCTTCGCAGTCCTTGGCAGACAAAGAGCATGACTCAGTGATTAGTAATTGGTATTGAGGCCTTAGTTAAAGAGAAGTTGGATTGAAATTCCTTGATTATTAGATAAGCAATCACAAAATAGGTTCTGTTTGTCATCATTGAGTTCCTAATTATAATTAATATCAGCATACTTGAGACTAATCTCTCAAGGCATTTCCTATAGTTTTAGTAATAATAGGTCCCAGTAATAGGAGGTGCAGTTCAATCAAACTTTTTTTCATTCATAGCTATCTGAGAGCGTGAATGCTCAATTAATTTTGTTTTATCAGGTAGTGTAAGCACCTCGTATTCCGTAACTCAAGGACCTTTGCCAACGTTTTGATATTACATGGATTACTTACATATTTTAGCACCTCTTGGACTAGGTGTCATTTTAACTTTGTGCAGTACTGCATATTGCATTTATATTCATTACTCTAAACGCAGGCTCGTTGAGCGTATCAAAAAAGCGATGCTTGCTAAAACAATTGGTAGAACAGGTGATGTAGCTGTCAACACCCCTTGGTATACTAAAATAAGGGCCGACAAAAAACACTCTGTTGTAGCTCATCCTAATGTGTTGAGTCACGCGTTTAGCATTCCAGGATCTCAGATGAATTTTTACTGTCACCCCGGACAATCTCGGACAGACATTTTTGTTCAGAAAGTTGGTAATGAGGTGTATAGTTCGCTAACTAGGGAACCGTAAGTTTGTCATTATTATGTGTTGTGCAAATTTTTTTGGCTTTATTTAGACGTCCTATCGCACTTACATTCTAACTCTTATTCAAACAGTTGTAGATGTAATAGTTTCTTTAGCTTCTGTGTCCAGTAGGTTTGAATAACCGATTCCTCAAAGTAGAGACTTAGGTATGCAAAAAATATAGAGATGAAAATGTATTGGTAAGTTAAGAAATTTTATTCTTTAGAAACGCTGAGTTTTTTTCCTAAAAGCTCGATGGAAATAGCCTAGACTTTATCGGGTAGTTGAAAATTCGAAGACTTGACTATTCTAGAAAATAGTGTCCCTATAGTTAAACCCATTGTGCCACATGTTTTATTTCGGGGTGGTTTACCATAATTCATGGCGTCAGAATGAAGTGTCTATAACAAATTCAATAGGTACCTAAGGTTATTTAGTATTATGTGTCATTATTTGGACACCTATTTTCTTAAGGATACGAGTCTAGTGACAACAGGTGTTTCTCGTATGGTTTAGACTTGAGTCAATGAATTGATTTCATAGCTCGCTGAGTTCGTGCTCTGGTATTCTTGTTCTTTTAAAATGATAGAGGAAGCACTGTCACCACACTTTAAAGAGAGCGAATAAAACTATTAAGAATCTTTTCCAAAGTCCTTTTGTCAAACTCGCCAAAATAAAGTTCATAGTAAAAACTTTGAGGTTGGATTCGGAGGCATTATATTATCAGAAAAACGTTAAGTTAAACAGCCTTGTATCTTGAAAATTCGGTGTGAGTACATTTACTCATGCAAAAATGTATATTATCTTTTACCTTCTCATGAAATGCTCATGATTGTTATTAGTATGATCTTTCCTCGTTTGATAGCATGTCACCAGGGAATCATCCAACATAATAATATATAATCGTCAATGCAATAATTCATATTTTCTAACGGCACCCTAAATTGAAAGCAAGATTTATTACTGATAGTACTAAACTCCGTCTTGTTTTAAATAAGCATACTAAGATATAGCTGTCTTTCAGAAAAGAGGTTAAGGATCACTTCTTGTGTATGCAAAACAGACATTTTACAGCTGTAATACTTATAGTCAAAGGAACAATTTAAGCCCAACTACCTAAAACACTATGATTGAATGAGTTGAAAATTTGTATTCGTTTATAAAATTGAATTTTTGGAATTCTTTGTTATCTCACCTGAGCAGATTGCATTTTACACACCGCACATCGAAAAAACATTAACTTCTTTATCTGTTTGACTTGGTGATTATTGTTTGCATACTTTATATAATTACTATTGCCAAATAAACATAATTTTTTAGTCGCTTGATGGCAAATAACAATTTAATGTTGTGCCAAATAACTTTCTCGTCTAACTTCATTTCTTTAATGTGCTTGCAACTGTTCTATAAAACTAACTTATCAATTAATTTATCTTCAAGGTCATATGTTCCGAAAACGCTTTATCAGGATGGTCGACATATAACACCCTACGACTCTTCAGGTATCACATCGCAAGGCAAAAACTTAACGAAAAGTATTTTTATGGAACCTAAAGGTATATACGTGAACTATCCAGTTAAGCCATCTAAATAACACATGTACAAACCGAACTGCTCAAATATACGAATGTGCGATACTAGTGAGGTGTAAGTGTAGTAGAAAAAATATCATGTCAGTTTTATTTACCGATCATCATCTTACAGTTTAACGTTTCAACAAGTAAATCATATAAAGTAACTGCTCATAATGCCACTACATATTTGTTGGTTACCCTTTTTCTATGATTCCGTATCTCCTCTATTTCGAAGTTGTACTTCTTATATCAAATTGATCTGAATATTTCTTATAGCCTTTACTAACTTCTGTTGACCTAATGTAAATTAAGCAGTCAACCGTGTACAGTGTAGAAACGGGTACATATGTGTACCAGTTGAAGTTGCTTTATCTCATTCGCACAACAAAATGTAAGTCTATGTAATGCAGTTATGAGTTGCATCAGTGATAGTAAGAAAATAGTGTGGACATATAGAATATGATACATGAAGAAATAATTAATTCGTGGAAGGAAAAGCATAAAATAATTTTGATCCTGCCATATAGAAAAAAATACAAGATGCCACTGTGACCTATTTTGAGCCATCTCAATCAGAGTCTCCAGCCACTGATCGCCACTATTAGGTGGACCCCAAGCACATAGTCAGTATCCACCAACATTAGCAATACCAGCAGTCATTGACTTCATAGACTGATTCCATGTTTTAGTTTGGTTTTCCCTAGCTTTCTTCTATCTTTATTTAACGTAAATCAGCACAGTATGTTGTGGTAGATGGTTACTAAACATATGTAATTCATGTTCCCACCACTACAGTCGATTAGAATTTACAACCGCATCATCTAATCTGCCATCTTTCTGCTCCATCTTGTATTTGACCCAGTTATCACATGTTCGGTGGTACAAACAAACGTGATCAATGTTTCGAATACATTTGTGTGCAAATACCAATAACCAACTAGTGTATTACCTCAGTGGTCACGTTTTGGATCCATAAGGTAGGACATAATGGACTGTTGCATAATATACTTGTGGTCTAGTTCGCAGAAAAATATCTCGTCCACGTTGTAGATGACATATGTTGATAAAAGTTGAACGAGCCTTTCAAATCCATGATAAAGTTTAATCAAATACCGAACCATCAAGGCTAACCAGGCTTCCGAGATTAGTGAACTAGTCAACGCGCTTAACTACTTCACTTCCCTCCAGTGTTAATCCAGACAAATCCTGAAGCAACTATCTGCATTAAGTGAGAGGAGAAATACATCTAAAACATGCCTGTGTTGTTGCGTAGTGCTATCAAAAGACTCATCATTTTGTCAGTCCCTTCACTAAACATGATTATATCACCTGAGTATCCTAAGCCAATCAGTCAGCCTCCTAGTAAGAGAGTAATCCCTGAAAATTCGGACAGTGTGAGCGTTATTTCTAGCGGCAAGTCTGTGGTAGGATTAAACAAAAAGTGGGGATAACGGTCAGCCTTCTCAGATGCTACTTGAAGCTACAAGTTCAGATAACAGTTCGCCATAAGCTCTGATCCGACGGGTGGTGTTTCTCAAAATGTATATACCTCCCAAGATGTACCTTTCAATGAAAAACAATACCATAGTGACTCTCGGTCTACGGAGACAAATGTAGCCTTCAGTAGGGAAAAAGCACCATTATCGGATGTTGAGATGTATGTCTTTGTTCATAACCTGACGAATGGTGAGTATTTGGCCGATGACTATGTTTGAAACCAGCCTTAATTTTGTTGCGATTTCAATCTTTTTAGTGAGGCTATGGCTAATCAAGTTAGTAGTTTAGTCAATACGTTGGTTAGACTAATGTCTCAATGGTATTTACATGATAATTTTAGCTCTCTTTATTTACTAGCAATATCTTTAATTCAGATTAGTCAAATGAGACTGTATCAAGCTCTCAGAATTTAGCCAACGTATCACTTAAAATAGTTGCTCAAATTAGTCCACAATACTTATAGACCTCTGCAGTTAACCCATGAAGAGTCGTTCCTGTCTGTTGCTTTAAATTAGCTATAGCCTTTTTAGCTTCGGCAAGAGTTGGAGATAATGTCGATTTTCCATCCGGGCTGTTTCGAAACTGAGTGGTTTTAAAGTAGCTAAGGGCTTAATAAACTGCTCTTTACAATGTTCCGCTCATCGTTCTAAACGTCTAGGCCGAGAGCAGATAAAAGTTTTGTAATTTTTTGAAAATTCTTTCATTAATGCATGACATTTTATTTCTGGTTTCTCTAATTAGTTTGAAGATCTGTTAAGTATTACCTATCACCGTTGCCTTGTCCGTCTCATTTGTTTTCTTTCCCACATCTGCTCACTATCATTTCGCGAATTTCTTATTATTTCGGATTTAATTTGCCTTTTCCATTCATTGTTTTTGTGGCTTGATGAAATAATTTTATGGAAGTCTATGACTTCATTAGACTTTACTAAACTTCACTGATTTTTCCTAACCAGTTAGTTCAAATTACTAATATATGTCACTCTGTTTCCACAGCTGTTTGGATATCTAGCCAAGCTAAAGCCCGGTAGGCCCAAATTTCATAATTACTTAAATACTTCTTCAGTTGTCTCTTGAATTTGCTCTTATCTTTTCCCCTCTGATCTTAATTTCAGTGGGTCTTCCTGTTATAGCTTTCTACTTTCAGTGAAATACGCGCAGATGCGTGCTCGTACTAGTACATGATCACAATCTAAACAAGTATTCCAGAATCAATTGACAGTCCTCTATCGAGCCTTTTCAACTATCATCGATGGCTGTATGATTTATTTGAATCAATCGTAGGGTCGGCACATGGGCCACCATGTTAGACAATGTCTCTTCTTGTGCTCAAAGTTGATACTTGTGAGGAAGCTGCAGCTGTTTGAGCAGAATTGCTGAGAACAATCAGCGTTATCCGTTCTCTGAGCTGAAACAGCATAATATTTACCTAAGTATCTCTCAACCTGATTTGATCTACCTACTCGGATATTAAAATCACTTACTATGAGTACTAAATCCAAGTATTTAGCTTTATGAAGGATTCTGGAATGCTTTTTGTAAAATTCGTCTTACACTTAGCTTAGTGTTGGTGTTAGTGACATTTCGAGTGACACCTCAGTGTTTATAGTCGTTTACGTCTGGAAAGTACTTAAAGGGTACTAATTATGTATAGAATAAAAACAATTATTCATTAACTTATAAACAGAACATCAAAGGTTTTATGGAAAAGGCACTTATTTTCTAATATCTCAAAATTGATCACTGTTCAGATTAGTTGTCCTCGCCCTCAAAATGGGTGTTTCTTTAGAGGTCATACACTAATTTCTACATCTTATTATACGTACAGTTTGGTTATATAATCACTACATCTGGCTCAGTCAAAGTCAAATAATCTTCAGGGTTCAGTTACCAGTAAGGTTGAGAAAACTACTCATGTCTTCGATAAGCTCACGTATTAGAAATTGTTTTTCAGCTTTTAATAAATTTTACTGTTCTAATAATTCTTGTACACATGTAACATATATTATATTATTAGGAATATTCACTTGTTAGCCAGTTGCTAGTGAGGTTGAGATAGTGTACGTAAGTAGAAAACAAGAAAAAATGAATAATTCGATCAAATGCATTACTTGGTTAAAGGTCATATAATTGAATAACTTGATTTTGGATCTTCGCAACATATCAATTAAATCAAGCTGTTATGTAAATTTAATGTTGGTTACGAAAAATAAATATTCGCAGTATATACTAGTGTTTTCATATTTGGACCATTTATTTTGTTATTTGATTATTTTAGTTGATTTGAACTGGTTATGTAGAGATCGGCATCTAATTTCACTTTCTTATTTGTATTCGTTATAGTTTGATCTTGATTGGGTACCAGTAGAGACTAGGAAGCATTAGAAAACAGTTTCAGTCCTCGTTTAGAACTTTTCGCCTTGAACAATTAAACGCAAGACTTTTCAGTTTCATAATGATACCTAACCGAGATTAATCTATGATGAATACGAACTAAATGTCAATCTCTCTACGAAATCATCTCAAATCTTCTTAATTGAAAACTTCAGTAATATCAATATCCTTTACATGTAATTCATAACCTAAATATGATATGTAAAATACATGAAACTAATCAATGCTTTGTATGTTTTCTTTGCGTATATTCTAAATTCTATAGGTTGTCCTGATTATGATTCAAAGCTTTTTTTTTGTCAAATCAACTACTTATTTTCTACATCATTAATATGCAATGAATAAAGAAGATTAAACAGGTTTTTTGTTTTAACATATTCATATGAGAATGCATTTCATTTCAATTCATTATTAATTCACTTTAACTTTTAAAATGTGACTTTAGGGTGAAATTTGAAAAATAAGCATTCTTCTTTTTGTTTTTTTGTTGTTATTCTTTTGTTGCCTTTTTTTATTCTTTTTGTTTTATGTTTTATTATGTAAACGTTGTAGTTGTCATCATCGTCGTCGTCGACGTCGTCGTCTTTTGTTTTGTTTACGCATTTGAGTTCTATTTTGTGCTTGTTTTTTTGCATACACTACACAAACTACTACTTTTTTGTATGTTGCTGCATGATTTTTAATCTAAATTATGTAAAACAATCTTTTGTTGATATTATTTACTGAAGAGAAGAAAAAAGCGAATAGTAACTTTATTCAATACTTTAAGTGTTTTAATTGCAGTAAAATATTCTGAGGAGAGAAAATGTTACAACTTCACCTCCCCTTCTCAACGACTGTTTTGAAAGCATTTAACTTGTAAATATTGAAAAAATATGTAGGTACAGAAGAATTTCAAACAGTTACTAGTTAGCATTTATATTTATGCACAAATTAGTTGTTATCGTATGACATCTTTTTTCATTCCTGAAGATATTGGATATATGAATTCTATGAAATTAATCGCTTCTCTTTTTTCCATAAGAAGGTATATGAATTATCAAAATGATGTTGAATTCAAGAGTTTCTCAGTGATTAGCTTTAAGTTAAAAATATTTGTATTCATTACTATAGATGCTTACTGAGTATTGTAGAGATTGCTGAATTTAATATTATGAATTAACCTGGGTTAGATAGTCATTAAAAACCAAGAAGCACTGAACAGTTATTTTGTTCTAATGTAGGATTTCTCAGCAGTGTAAATTCTGTTTACCCACCGAGAATTGAGCTTAAGAACTTCAGATTTCAAAGCTAACTTTTAAACGTTAAACCACTGAACAGGCATTTGACAGTTGATAGTTATAACGTTAGTCATATCACAGTGTAATGTAACAGATTTAAATAAAACAAGGTTGACAACATTTAACCTCATCAACTACATACCACAAGATACATAAAGTATATGAAATACGGTAACTGCCTACGAATATCCATCTGTTTGTCAGCTTAAATAAGCGTTTTTAGTAAATCCATTTTCTTACTTTTAAGTAATCATGATACAGGCTACCATAGAATAAAGAAGGTTATTTATTCATATTAGTTTACAATTCCGCAGAGACCAACAGGAATACATGTTGCGCAAAATTTGGTCGTACAAATATTAGTCACATTTTAATAAATGCACCATACTACTCCAAGTATGGAGATTAATTAGCCGAGAATTATATTTTGATTGAAATAGAGTACCCAGAGGTAACTCTAAATCAGTATGTGTATACGAAGAACAAGAAGAGAAATATGTCTACAGCTTGTAAAATCCAACACTTCAAGTTACAATCCAGTGAATTCCTTATGCGGTTACTCTACTTATCATTTTCTAGTCGACCAATCTTAATTTTCTGAAGTCAAGATAAATTTATCTGGTTGTATCATATGATCGTGTACTTTCTAATAAAACCTACTATTAGATAACTAAGTTAACTAGCTAAGAAAAATTTCTTTATGGTTTGGAGACGTTCTGATAAGATCGATACGCCAATCCGTTTTATTATAATTGGCTAATAATGGTCGTAGTTCGATTTAAAGTACTTAAAGTAATCTATCAAATGCCTTCAGTTACTCAGGAGGTGGGTTCTTTTTCTACCGGATATTGTATATACTATTGAGACTTAGGTCAGAGTTTCATGTCTACGTAACTAAAATGAATATACTGTCTCTTCCTATGCCAAGTATGACTTACTTGATGACTTTTGTCAATTATCCATGCCTATTGTTGGTTCTCCTTCATCCCTTACGTGTATAAACGTTTATATTCTATAACTAATTATTCCTAGTCAATCATATTCATCACGTAATCGTGAGTAAATGTTATTGTTAACGTAGCTCGTAAGTGTATTACATCCAGAACTCTGTCTTAATGTATGCTGCAGTTATATGTATCTCTGGTCAGCAAATAATAAGATTAACAGATGGTAGTGGCTTTAAAAATTTAGAGATTAAGGCCGTAACAGAAGGAAAGGTTGAATGTGCTTCTTGTGTGTGCATAGTTCTGACTTCTCTAAACACACTCAGTTTCACTTGAATAAATACAAAAAGGTTGGGTTATCTGTATTAGTTGTTGTGATAGGAATCTCCAAGACCAACTTCTTTTTGAATTTGTAGAGCTGTAACAATGTATCGGGGTAAAGAGGTTCACTATTTGACTGTTCTGTGAAACTGTGTAATAGGCTGTCAGATAACTAGTCCCAGACTTGCAGACGTTTTAAAAGTGTCCTTGCAAATTCCTTGTTCCGGAAAACAAAAAAGAGGTTAAGTCTAGTCGATTATTAAGTATTTTGAAGACCGTAATTACATCCCATCTAGTTTTTCTCTATGATAAAAAAATAAGTTTAACTAGTCACTCTTCATACAGCGGCTCTAATATTCCAGGAATCAGCAGTTCATGAGACATTTTCCAAAAATTTACTGTCTTTTTTAAAACATGAGCTAACTGATTGTGTAAAGTATTCATATTTTTCTGGAATAGGCAAAGTGAACTCTTTTGGTATTTATATGAAATGAAAGCTTTCTATTTACTTTCTAGATATCCATGAATATGTTTTGACTGAATACTTCACTGGTTACATGATGTTTAATTATTGAACTTCTTAATGGATTCATTGCTGTTTTTACTCAATCATGTTGGATAATGTTCTTTAACATCATTAAATAGAAGACTGACAAACTTAACTTCATATGAAGCAGGTGAATAATTAAACAAACATCAGCATGATTGTGTGTAATCACATATACTTTAAATTGTTATTGAATATATAAGTAAATTTCAAAACAATACGCTCAATGTAAGTGTGAAAGTAACTTTAATTGTTTAAGTTTGAACTTATCTTTTTCAAGATATTCAATAGTTTATATTTTTTATACTCCAGTATACATTGAATTATTGAACTGTAGACTTTGTTATTTATTCTATTGTGTGTAGTTCTACTTCATAATTGATTTCATTCATAGATGTAACTATGATGTAATGAAATTTTCATCTAGAAAGACAAAGTTATTTATAAGTAAATTGATTTTTGATCATTGAAAAATATTTGTTTGAATGTTTTAAAATTGTGTAGAATTGTTGAAAGAGTTGAATAACTAACTAAGAAGTAAAACAACAACAGTTCAAAGATTGAAATTATGTTTCATATATAAGTTTGTCGATTTAATTTTATGTATATTCAATTAAGGTGTATTTTTTTTGTTTTATAGTTTTCGAAAGTGTTAAGTTCGCATCATCTTACTAATTAACTTAATAAGTAAGTTGATTATATTTTGAAGATTAATGAATTTGAACTCAAAACCATGAATTTGCAAGAGTTAGATAACTATTGAAAGTGTTCTTTGCGAAATTTTAAGGATATAGGTTAGATTCCTTTGTAGGGTAATCAATACAGATTGCCGAAAAGCCCCATACTAGAATAATATAGTTGTTAAGCGCTTCAATGGAGTACAAAAGTTGTCACATTCAAGCCAATTTGTGATATTCAATTGAGTTGATTGTATTAACTTATATTAGAACAGTCAGTTAACAGGTTTTGTTCGGATAAAATTTCCTTTTATAAGTATTTCATAGATTTGTAACAGTTCCAGTAGAAGTTTATGTTGAGTAGAATTGCAGTCTGTCAATTGAAGTGGTACGAAAGAGTATAGTCGAAGTAACGATTACTCAAAAGTATAATCCGAGTTTCAGAGCTAAGAACGAGTACCAGAACACTGAATAAGTAGTCTTAATAACTGAGTTGTTTTATTAAGTAGAACTGTAGATTTATTAAGCTTGATGAATTGGTTGACCGATGAGTAGTTAATAATATGATGTTTGCTCTCTTACAGAGCTCATCAAATTCTCTCAATATAACCTTAGTCTAATTGGGATTGTAGGCACTACGCTATGGTAGAAGGTGGTTTCATGGTGGTCAGAAGGAAATCCTTTTAGAACTAGGTTCAGTGCCACTTCTTACTTATCAGCAAGGGATATCTGCATTCTTGAGGAATATGATGTTCACAAATATATTTCCGCGTCACTCACTTTTTCAGTCGGTGACCACATGACAGCCGATGAGCTAGTTGAGTAGCGAATGAAGCTCATTATCACTGAAATACTTTGGTTTATTACTTCCTGAGTCGTGACAAATGTTATTGTTGTCTAGTGCTTTAAGGAATTCGGTCAACCAATTAACAATGAACCTACTTTCATCACAACACGGCACGTGCTATGTCCAGCCACTTAGATTAATAGCCATATTAAACCTTGATCGATTGATTGTATCTGTGTTATAATATGCAGTGCAAAAGTCAGTAATAGATGATCAGTTAGTATAAATATCTCAGTTCTACAGGCGTTCATTTGCAACTCGAATTGCCAATATTTGGTAGCAAACAGAGTGACCAGTTGATGCACCTGCCATGAAGCATTAGCTTTCTCAAGATTTAAGGTCTGGATTAGTGACGTATACAAAATAGCCAAAACTATACATTTAGGGCTTCCTACTGACTATCAAAAGAAAACCGTATTTAATACACTGTTGCTATTTAGCACAGAATTGAACTTGCTTGGGGTCCATCTAAAACGTAATTAGATTAGAGGTTATTCATAGAGGTTATGATATGTACTGTGTTGTGCCCAGTACTTTCAGTTAATCTCCTGTTCATTTTATGGAAGAATATTTCAATTTTCGTGTAAACCCCATTAACGAATTCATTTCAAGGTATATGTAGCTATTCATAACTGTTTTTTTATGAACAGATCATTGTTGTATAACTCACCAGACGAATAAAACGCAAACATATATTGAGAGCTGGGTTTTAAAGTGAAATCTGTGTTAAAATTTACATTCTACTGTACATTAGCCACCTGATAAATGATTGGAATATTGACTGAAAGTTCTGGCTAGAGTCATACTTTATGAACATTAAGAACAATAAGCATAACCACCGGCGTAACGAATTCCGGGATTCGAATTTAATAGGCTATTCAATAGTATTTGAATATTTATTCTGATTAACTACATCAGTTATACAATATAACGTTGTCTACATGTTTACCTTAAATTAGTTGAAGCTACAATCGTTTGAAAGTGAGATAGTTGTGACACTTGTTGATATGAAATAGAATCATTTTTATTGAAACAGGCTGACATTAAGTTTATGAATTGAAGTTAACCAGCAACAATGAATGAATAATACTTCATCCTAAATACTATCAAAGTGTTAGTTCCATGTACAGACAATTGAAGTTCCTCATTGTAATTCAATATCTTTCACATCTGTACATCAATTACTTTAAAGTTTTTAAAACAATCAAATTAACGACTGTTATCCGCCATATATCCAGTTATATTGTTTATAAAAAACTATACTATTATTTCCAGTATAAATTTTCAAGAATACTCCAGTAAAGTTTAATAAAAATTCAGTCTCTTTATATTACGTAGTCATGGTAGATTAAATAAACTTCAGTCAGACTAACTAATGATTATTTGTCCTAAAGTTAACCTTAGACTATATACCGATTCCCAGAGGGAAGTTCACGTTGTTAAAAAATAATTGAAAGCAATCCTGTATGTGTATGCTCATCTTTAATAAATGAAGTAATGGAATGTTGAAGCTTACATTTAGAATGACATAGACACATCATCAGTATTGCTTTCAAATAGTCGATGTCTTGCAAAATCCAGGAGTTTCGAACTAATTTTTCATTAGTTAGGGATCAAGATATCATATGGGAATACAGTGAAAACAGGCAGCAAAATGCAATAACAAAAGTATTCTAGGACTAATGAACTAAGTGGACAGAGATTGACATTTCTTGGTCGTTGCTTTGAAGGATTGTAATATAGACTCATAATAAGATCAAATAGTTAAAACACTATCATGGACTAAAATTTTATATGTGTAATGAGTGATGACAGTGTTCACGCAATTGGAAGTTTTATGATTTCATCAGTGAATTAAGTGATATACGTTGATGTAAACACTTTAATTGAAGTTTCAAAAGACAGGAAATTAATGACGTGTTATTCAAAAGATATGAGTGAATTCATTTAATGAATAAATGGGGGGAAGGGGGTAGATTATTCCAAATTCTTTAAGATGTATTTGTTATGTAATTCATATTGAAGGTTGCTTTTGAAATTAAAAAGTTGTTTACTTCTAGAATTGTGCATTATAACTTGCAAATTAGCCAATTCAGCTCCCTTAGATGATATAAATAATAAGTTTTTCAAAATCATGTATGAAAAAAGTTGGATTCACTTTGAACTGTTGCTTCTATAAAAGATTAGGTCTTAACTTAGTATAGCTAGTTTTATGACCAAGGTTACAATCGATTCTAAGAATAGTGTTATTTAAAGCAACTCTAGGTATCTTACAGTCCTTAGTATATCATTAATTAAAACATTACTCATAATGAAAGTGCAATGGAAGTTAGATAAATACTTTGTATAGTAGGATACAAGATGATAACAACTAAAGTAACGTATCAGATGGAATTAAAGTATGTGTATGTGTGTATCTTTAGGAAATACAAATCAATGTAACTTTAATAGTGAAGTGCCAAGTATATAATTCGATCAAATATTAATCTATGAGAATATACTAACAGGCAATCCCTAATAGGTTTACTGATTACGCATTTAATATATTAAAGAATCCCATCAAATTGAATATGAAATATGGAATCTTCAAAGTTTGCTGTAAATGATAGCGACTAATAGTTAAAGCTCCCAGATGGCAATTTATTTAAATTTACAATTTACACCAGTTAATAATGAAGAAAGCACAAACAGATATACGTATGTCTTTTCAGTTTACATATAGTTTACTTTGAACTTTGGACCAAATCCTACAATTTACAATCACATATTTAATTTTAAGTAATTGAAACTAATTAACAGAATACCAAAGTTAACTATTTACTTCTTGATTTACTGAAAAAATACCGCTCAAAAGAAATTTTTTTAATTTTAATTGTTTAACATGCTAAGCACAGGACATATTGGTTTCAGTCAATGCTGTAGCTTGATGAGTCTATTGATGTTGCTTTTGTGACACTATCAAGAACTAAAGTATTAGGACTTGATTGTCGTACTATAAATATCTTAATTAAGACAGGTGATTTAGGTATACTAAACTTGCAAATCAATGTTTTCTTACAATTAAGTAAAGCTATGTGACTACAATAAACACTTCACAGATCAAGAAGTGTAAGACAATGAGTACATGACTCGAATTTCATTAACAGAGAAATAAGGTTTTGCGATTTACAGGATCAGTTAGTTGATATTTAGTACACAACTTGCAGATTTTATTGGTTGAGATGTAATTGAATATTTTTGATGAGTTGAAATTTCCTTAACTGTCAAAAACTTTATTATTGAGATCAGATTAGTTGAAAATATCACTCATCAACACAAAACGTAATCTTCGACCAAACATTGATTTAGGTTTGTATTCAAATTAGATTTATTTATTTGACTAAATACGTTAATCATTTCAACTGACGAGCAATTTTATTGAAGTAAACATTATACAGTTACACAAGATGATCTCGTGTGTCGTTAGAGGTATGAGGGCAGTTGCCTTTCCTGGCTGCCCACACCATAGAAGGATACTACTTCTTGAGGTATCCGAAAAAGAAACTGGGTTAGTATTGATCATAGTGACCTGGGAGAGCGATCACAGAGTCCAAGGGACAACAGCTTGAGGCCGATCACTCACGACCTTGTTATGGGAAGTTTTTGAAATTTTAGCTCAGTTCTTTAAAAGGCCTTACTGCCGAAGACGGAAATCTATGGAGTGAGGTGATGTGTGACGTTTTTAGGATCGACCTTTTCTAACCCCTTCTTTCCTTTCTGAGAAGGCAGCATCGCTGCAGATGCTGGTTATGCAAAGGGAACACATTACTACTGTCACACCTTGCTACAATCAGTAGTACGACTTCACCCTCAGATCTTGGGCTGCTGCCTTTAATCTTATCGTTCTCCAAGAGACCTGCTTAGCATGATAGGACCTAGAGGAACATGCGTTCCAGCCAATATAGCTCACTTGGGTCATCACGATAGGCAAACCTAACCACCACGTTAAAATAGCGGCTACGGTCGGGAAGTAAACATTACACACAACAGTTAATTTGTCTTTAAAAATTTAAGTTTTTCAACCATCCTGAACTATGTTAGTCTTTAAAAATTATCTTTGCTCTGTAATATGCCACTCATTAATGTTACCGATTACTTTTGATTTCGGAGTGTACAACTTCATTGCAGTTTGTTGGAAAGAATGTTCCGTATTGTCTTGAATACCTGACCTACAAAATTATTATTAAAATAATGAATAAGTTTCGTTCTAATAATGTACAATAATGAGGTTTCTACTATCTCATTTCACTTATAATTCTTCATCCATCTGACATCTTATTTAAACAATAGTAATGGCAAGTTATTTGACCAAACAGACTACTAGTTTATATTTATAATTATCAGCTTCAATGACTATGAAATATAATGGGTGACATATTACAATAATACAATATACACTGTTATAAAAGTGCAACAACATTTCGTAGATGAAAAAAGCTGCTTTGGTTATCCATAAACAACGAATAGATTTCATTATAAACACCATGAACTGTTTGCTGTTCTCTTCATCAGTAAATCAATCACCAATACCGATTAATACTCTGAGATATGTTAGTTGATTCCTGGTAATTGATTGTTGGTGATTTAAGATTCAAGAAAGTTTTACTAATGAAAAAGTATAAAATGCATAATTTTATGATATTTTGATATAATATGATGTTTTGTTTCCTCATAAATCACTCTACTATGAGCATACTTTCAGTTATTTATCATCAATACTCAATAACTAAAATTATTACGCAATCAACGTTAATATGTTTTGGAATAAATTTTCAGAAAAACGTAACTATGTTTGAACCAAATTCCATAATATTACCTTCATTACTGTTATTGTTAGCCATTAAGAAGAGAGGTACCATTTTCCAGAAATGAATAGTTCAGTTACCTTTATAAAACAAATGAACTGAATTCGAAATTTATTGTACTCTAACAACACTAAATTCATAACTACTACATTATAGTGACAAACTGTGGCATATGCAGTCATTGTCTTACCTAGAAAATACTGGATTTCACATAATATAGATGTATCTGATATATATATATGAATATACTAACAATTTCATGTCACTAAGATTGCTTTCACTTACTTAGTTGGTGACATGCCAGGCACCTAAAGAAGACTGATTATTTTCGAAGTGTTCTCCTGTAGACTATTTCAATTATTTTGGTTGAATACATTGTGAATGTTTTATCCCTATTATTATTCAATTCCCTTTCCTCTATCCTTCCATTTAATTCAGTTACCGTTAGTATATCATTTCTCATTTATAAACTACAATGAATTGATTGTGTATTTTGCATTAATGTTATTTTTCTAATTGGTTGTCTGTGTGGTCAGATTTCACGTATATATGATGTTCGAAAAATAGTTCAATTCTGTTTGTTTGGTTCGTTAATATTTTTCTTTTATTTCCTGCTTTTGACTAAGTACGTCCTCGATCAGACGTACAGTGAGCAGATAGAAACTCTCATTGGAGCACGCTATTGTAACTTTATGCGCACTAAGTCGCACCATTCACTTGGCCATATGCATTATGCATATCAGCCCTTTCTTTCGTTATAACAGTTGGAAAGTTATTCTACAAGTCATCCAAGCTTATTTTGTACTACTTTTTCCTCATAGGTATTAACCTACTCAATGTTAATGTATTCAGGAAGACAAATCAAATCAAGAACATTTAAACAAATGGTAAGTGTAAACGTAATTACTAGTAATTTTATCGTTATTAGTAGCAGTATTCATGATGAAGGAAAAGGTCGGAAGAAGTTCTACATAAAGGTAACATTGTTCTAATTTTGAAACTATTCAGCTCACTTACGATTGTAAAAGGAAAATTTCGTCAACAATTTTCTCTTTTATTGTTTTTATTTTTTTTTATTTTAGGTTCTCATTGTGTTTCTCTTTCAGCTACTTATTTTATATTTGGTATTCTTCACCTTTGATTATATGTAAGTTGCGTTTCAAATTCAATTTGAAGGAAGGAGAGGGGTATTGGATACATCATATTGTTTAATTTTTCTATTAGACCTATATTAAATCTATGGATTGAACAACATATTTGGTCAATGTATTTATTATGGTAAGAATTATTGTTCGCTTACTTTTGCCTTTACATACTTGAAAATGGGTTACATTCAGTGATGACATCTGTGACTGTGTCATCAGGTTCAGTTATGCTGAAAGATCCATAGGACTGAATCTGACGATATTGATTCCAAAGCTCTCAATACTATATTTCTTAATGATCTTGATGGACAGAGTAAATCATTAACGAAAAGGATATTATTACTAGTGGTAGGGTAGTAAATTTATTTGTTTGTTTGTTAAGAGGAGGACAAGATTTCCGAGTTAAGTGGAGTGCTGAGGAAACAGTAAGTTGTGCCCACTTCTAGTTGAATTCAATAAAGTTTACTAATGAATATTGACGAACAGATGAATCATCGGTTCCATCAAGATCGCAAATAGATCACGTCATAAAGCACCTTCTATCACAAAACCCATACCCAGAGTATTCAACAGATCTCTTACAATCATTTAACATTCAAATCATTTCAATAATCAGATACATTAGTAAATATACTATGAGTTGGTAGACACAACTAAATCAAGTGAAAGTTGTAGTAAGATTATATTGAGTGCCACCCATTCAAAGAGTAATTAGTATACATAGTTACAAACTTTGATAACTGATCCCAGCTGTCATTTCAACACTAGTAAAGTATATCACGTATCTGAACAGCAGGATTTATACAATACTTATAGTAAATCTCCAATTCCTTTCTGATTAAAACAATCATTTGTACATTAATCAGTTCATCAATATACGGAAAATGTAAGCATATGATTATAAGGTTCAAGTAAGATGTCTAGAAAGCGAAGTTATGTAAAATGTTTTCTGTTTCACAGTAAAAAATTGTAGGATAAATCATGATGAATGGTCTACTATACTTATACGACATAATCTAGATGCCGTAATAGGCTTTCACTAGCTCTAATACAGATTCGAACTCATAGGGGTGAATTTTAAGAGGTTAATTGTTATCAGAGTGTTTTAAGTATAAAGTAGGCTAAATGTAAAGTCAATAGCGTTGATCACTAAAGTCTGTTATTTAGCAATGTTAACTTAATAAAATCAATACAGTCTGACTGTTCTAGAGCATAAACTACTTATGAAATTAATTTTCGCTAAATTTACTTTATAGTAAAGGTATGTAGAACTACGAAAGGTCAGGATTTAAGTGAATTAATGAATGAACGCACAAGACCAACTGTCACTGATTTGCAGTAAACGTAACACAAAAACTTAAATTATTGATTATAAAATTTACGCTGAACTCAACTAAGTTGTTTGCATCTACCACTACGACTCAGACCAGCATTCACTGACGTTATAGACTAATTGTCATGTTTTACTCCGGTTGCAACCCCCCCCTTACCTCCTAGTTTTTCCCTAACCTATTACTACTCCAGTCAGCATTGATTTTGTAAATAAGTGGTAGTTGGATAAATGTAAGAAATGTCCTATATACCTCAGTCGATGAAGATTAGTAATTGTATCAACTGATTAACCAGGCTTTAATTAATGCTCTGCTTCTGACCTCATAATTGCTCATTAAATGGTATTAATAAATGCCAGTGATATTTTAAAGTAACTTATGATAAAATGCCGGTAACCTACTAATGTCATAGGACTTTTCAGCAGTGCACATGGATGAACCTATCAGATATCGAACCAAAAACCCTCTGACTCCGCTGCGAATGCTTAACCAATCAACCACTAAGTCGGCTCTCAAGGATGAAACAGCTGTCTAGTGCTTCCTAGTAATCAATGGTTGTCTAATTTAGACCAATTCCTGATATCAGATTGACATTCAGCAATCATCACATCACCCAATTACAACTAAATTGTAATTAGTATTATAATCCCTTCATAAAGTTATGTATTTGAACAAGCAGAATACTGTAAATGTTTAATATATATATATTGTTTTCGTTAATTTCAGTTTAATGAATGGTTACAATGCAGTTATTCTTCTAAAGATGTCAACTATAGAACGATTGTTTCCTATTAACGTAATTATCTTGAGTATTTTTGTAAGTTTATAATAAAGCTAATCTTTATTGGTATAATACAATGAATGGTCTAGTTCTTTAGGGATATCATATTCAACATTTTCATTCAGTTAATGTATACAAGATATGTAATAGTGTAATTTTCATTTCAAACTAGAACTTTCAATACTTCTTTCGAATATTCTTCATTCAGTTATTCAGTTGTATTACACTTACTTATTCATAAGAGTCAGTTACGGATAACTTCCGAAAACCTCTATTAAAATGTATTCACACATATTTGTTGTGTTCATGAAGAAAACAATGTAGGCAAAAGTACTAAATCTAACATACGTGGAAACTACGCTACGGATAATTTAGGATTAAGATCGTTGAGACATGTGTTTGATCTCAATGATGTATTCTCTTTCTTGTTGAGATTACTTATTTATGCCTTCCGACATAAAGGAATATGATTTACATTCTGAAAATAGCTACAATATGCGCATCGATTTACTGACATACCATGTTAGTTACAAAACTGTTTTTAGAAATATTCTTGTGATCATAAAATTATTTTTAATGAAAAACACAAGCACTAATAGAAAGTGATAGAAATGTAGTGTCATACTCCATTGGACACATTTTATCAGTAAAAAGATTGTGATATCATGTTCATGAGAAGGAAGAATAATTAATGTAGCTTAGAACCAATCAATTCTGATTTAATCAATTAATTAATTCCTGTTACCCTTCGTGGAGCATAGGCTGCCGATCATCATTCTCCGTCCAGAATTCCCCGTATGGTTACTACTGGTCCCGAGCCCGGACAAAGAAGAAAGGTCTAGGACATGGGGATAACAACCGCATCCAGCAAATAAAACAGCCTTGCTAAAGAAAATCGCTGATCAGATAAAACCATTTCAACTCTGATTACATATTATGCATAATTATCTTCAACTACGAAGAAGAAAGTGAAAACGACGTCTTTAGATTATTAATGAAAGTGCACTGAACAGTGACTCAATGTATGGTATTAGCAGGGTAAGATATGAGTTTGAGTAAAAATGACGTCAGCTATGCATAATATCATCCTTTATTGAATTCAAAGGATAAATTACCAGCATAAAAGAAGTCGAACAAATGTTCTGAGAAATAATAACGTGCTCACATTTCAAGTCCCTATAATTGAAGACGTAATGCAATATACAGCCATTGGCGCAAACACTTTTAAGACAGTAATGGAAGAAAACAAATTATCGATGTACCTTTAACATTGTTTCATCGTGAACTGTTTCAAATAACTGTAAATTAATGATAAAGTTCTCATGTTTGCAACGAGCAACAAAAATATTGAACGTTCATTATTACCACATACTCTTTTTGTTCACTTAAAAGATCATTCGAAGAGCTTCTGTCTTAAAAATCAATTTAACAAAGCAGTGGAGCAAAGAAAGTGGTGTATTTGTTTGATAGCTACTGACTAAGAAACGCTCACAGTTTTGATGTATTAGGGATTATGGATCCTGTTTACAGTACTGGTTTGAAATCAGAGCTTTTTACGCTTATTAGTTAAACTGTTCATATCAACCAACTAAGCTGGATGAAGACAATCTTTCGTCTAATGCAGGTAGTTAGTTGAACTTCTTTTTCAAAAGTTATAAATTCAATTCAAGAGGAAGAGTAAGCTTTTAACACCAGTGACTCGACCAGAAATTTAATGATATGTTATTTTATACACCTTAAACAATCAGTAGCTTAAACTTTCGAAAAGTTACGTATTCTAGTTCAAGAAATAACATTAACATGAATTCAGATACATCTAATTAATGATTCTTAAATATGATAAACAATATTGTGATTACAAAAGCCGTATTCACTATTTCATTTTGCTATTTGTTTTGTTTCTTCGTTAAATAACCCATTTTAGACAATCATTCATTCTTCAATTGTGGCTACTATAACTTATCAAAATGGAGCATATGATGATGTTGTATCATTTTTCATTGTTCTACTTACATCAGCAATCCTATTCATGATTACAATGAAATATTCATATGATATAACTGTCATATTCTATGAATACTTTTATGTATTTACATTACCATTAATATTTACACCAGTTTTGATGGTTATATTTGCTATTACTGGATATGAAATAGTAAGTAAAATAGATAAATGCTTTGATTATTTACATATGTATATATATAGCACTCAGTGGGATCAGATATGAATATCTCAATTCTACAAGGGCCCAATGATGATGTAAATAACCTAGTAGTCATCTATCTGGTTGATATTTGATAATATAGATTTGCATTTCAAGGAATCAATGGTTCCGTTAAGTTCACTTCAAGGCTTCACTTATGATTACTAACTAGAAAAATGTATTTTTTAAATACATTTTAGTGAAATAACTTTAAAGTCTGTTATATGTATATAGTGTCATTATTGACTTTAGAATAACACTAAAATGTTGCATGACAATTATAATGTGGATTACAAAGAATATTATTACTATTCAATTGTTTGGCTTTTTTAACGTTGCCAATTTATGACTCTACCAGTTAGCGAACCCAAAAGTGGAAAGTTACAAGTACATCTCAATAATGGGTGACTCTTGGATCAGTACATTATTGCTATCAAGATGAAGCCAATTTTTTGACTGAAACTTTACCATATATTGAATATGTCTCAGTTATTATAGTCTTTATTTAGTAGTAAGAAGTAATTGAAAAAAAACCATACTTGACCTATATTTTATATTATTTGGTATTCGTTAGCTAACGATTAATCCTGGCTTTTGGAATGTGGAACTCCAGGTTTATTCCTAACCGACATCATTTCGACTCACAAGTCTATGATTATTATCACCGACCTATTCGGGCTATAACAGATAAACATGATACTGACTGCCACTCAGTCAATATAATCATCATGAATAATTGGCATAAATTGAATGTTTTCGGCCATATAATATTGTTACTAATTACTTTCATCAGATGTGAATTGATGATATTCTAGAAAGGTAATTTAAGTGAATATTGAATGTAGTCAATACCTACATAAAAGGCATAGCTGTTTCCTTATTGCATTTTATATATCCTATTCATTTGTTCTTATAATTTCATATCATTTAATTGTAATAGGTATTTACAAAAATGTTCATGGTATTCACTTTTATTCACTTTCAATTTGTAAGTTACATTGTTTTAGTTCATTATATGACTGATTTATTCATCCGTGTAACATTCTTAACTCATTATCTTCAAATAATTACAGTTATGCTAACTAAGTGGGTACAAAAACTATATATTCACCAAGTGGGTTTGTTATTGGCTATCATTCATAAGTTTTGTACTCAGATAAAGCAATTGTCCATTACTTCCGAGTTTTCGGTGGTTGCGTAGTTACAGTCAATTCACAATATAACTTACAAAACTAGATTAGATGATTGTTTAGTGATAATTGATGATAATAATCAGTGATTTGTGGATTTGTATTCCATGCCAGTTTCCACTCGGCAGCTTGATATTTAAGTGATTTCACTATCTATGTGTAAACAGTACTTGTGAAACATAATACCTTAAACCCTCTACACAGTAAAGTTAGTACCTACATTTAAATTGGATTTACGAAAATTAAGTCAGTGTTAAATCTGTCCATTTAAAAGTAGGAAGTAGGTTACTATGCAGTTATATAAAGTATTTGTATAACATAACGGTTATATAATTAAGAAGATTTTAACTTTTAAATGCCTTAAATTCAGATTGTTCAGAATAAAACAGCTATGCTACTCAAACTAAATTTGTTTCGTGAAAATCGGTTTCAATTTGTTGTATGTATTCGTCACAGATTGAACTCACTTAGGTATCTTTAAAACCAGAAAGCGTTAAATAACTGTTTCTTCTCTGTAAGGGCCCACATCATCTAGGTCTAGCGGCTAACGCATAACTATCAACACCACTTGGTCGGCGTATTATATGGTGGGATTCCAGCGTAATGGTTTGCCATTCAGAGGCACTGTTCATAATCATCTGACACTGATTATTTGAACTCTATAAGTTAGGACATATTACTAATAATTCTAGAAAGTCCTACATACAGTTTTCATCAATGGCGTTAGACTGGAAAACATCACGCTATATCAAAAATTTGTTAGAATCTTACTATTGGATGCCGGCTCAGTGGTACTGCTGATGGTGTTCACTGTAAGAACTAAGGATCACAGCTTCTACCCTAAATAAAGTAGTGGGTGCTCACTCCTAAGAAGTTCCATATTAATAGAAAAATTAACTGTCTAGTGTTCCATATCGAATTTGTAAACCCTAATTCTTAATCAACTATAAGAAGTTAACCTAAATATAAGTACTTATTAAAGTTGTAATTCCTTAATACCTAGGAAATCTTGCAAATATGCAAGTTCATTGATACTAACTACTTATATTGATTAGAGTGGTATATTGATTGATATGATGATATAATAGAATGTCTAATGTCAAGATTTTCGGAATGTATTCCAGTTTGCAAATACATATAATTTCATATTGTTAATTACAATACACATAACTGTAGTGACGATAACTAACGTTTCATCAAATAGTTAACAATACTAAGGTAACAATTACACTAGAATGTGTTTGAATGTCTCTACTCAGATCTGCAAATGCTCATTTCTAAGAAGCTACAAAATAGAAAGTAAACCAATGATTTCCTAACTTTCAATTAGTGATTAGAATTAATTACAGACTAAGGTTCTTCATAACATTATCAATAATGATTAAGTGTATTTAAAATTTTTGATCTTATTCCCATGAATGAGTGCTTCAAGCTAGAGTGTAATCTTCATGAAGAATTTTATTTCAATCATCTTAACTAGTCAGTAATCAACTACTGTGAATATGGCCTACACAGATCCCGGTAAAAAAAAAAACATAGATGCATCTAAAATTAGAGATTGAAATAAATTCTATAATGAAGTTTATACTGTACTGTACATTATCTACTCGTAAAAGGAACAAAAGAACTGTTGAAGGTGTTGGATTCATGATACATACTGAATAATTAAAACGTTGAGAATAACCTCATTTTAATTTCGATGTTTGTTAATCTATTCGATATGAAGAATTGGTCTGAATCAAACAACTATTGATCACCTGAAAGCACTGGAAAGTCGGTTTGTCCTAGTATAAGACTGTTCAACAGTGCATAACCATGAGCACACCAGGGTCGAACCTAGGACTCTTTGGCTTAGCGACAGACGTTTTATCATTAGACTACTGAGTCGGCTCTCAACGGTTAATATTTCTAATTAAATCACTTCGTGATACGTTTGTGTGACATTATCTGCTGAGCCAAAGAACCCTGGATTCGATCGCCGATGGAGTCGTATATGCGCACTGCCAACAACTTTCATACTAGAACTAAACAGCTGTCCAATACTACCTGATGATCACTGGTTGCCTAATTCAAACCAATTTCGTGATATCAAATTGGCACTCAACAATCTACACAACATCCAATTTATGAATATATTTTTAACGATTCCCTTCTACCTTAAAACAATCTGATATCTCATAATTAATATCTATTGAAATTATTATTTTCATATAGTTCACAATAATTACAGCTCAAACACTTCAAGGTGGTCATGATGTTCAAATTGAAATAGAAGATTATGTTCTAGGCGCTATGCAAATGTTCATTGTTATATTATGCTCATCATTATCATTATTAACATTATTTAATAATAATTCAAATGAAGTATATATTTGGTATAAAACAGTATTTTTACTATTCAATATTCCATTAGTATATTTTGCTATATTAGTTAATGAAGTAAATCTTAAAGATAAACTAATGAATAACAGTAAATGATGAAACACTATTGAAGTGTTTGTAGTATCATTATGAAATCAGGAAGTATAGAAAGGGTTTTTTTGTATTGGTTAGTATTGTCAATAAATCGTTTTGAAATTATCCGACTTTCTTTGTTATGTACCTATTTTTTCCCAATGTTTAATTCGATTTAAGACAACTTGTGCACAGAAATATCTAATGAAAGATAATTTTTAACAAAAAGAGGCTGTTGTAGCAATGCGTATGATCGATTTGTTGATGCAACCATATGAGCATGAGATTACAGTAACATACGCCAATGAATGCTTAACTGGTTACTGCAAGTCTATCTGATATCCATCTAGTCTCAAGATAGAAATAGAAAGAACACAAGTTCATAAATTAACCAGATAAATTATATTATATTTGAAACATTCTTTAATATATACACACACCAGATCGATTAGCTGGTCAGCTAAGAAATTAACATCAATACAATACAAGGTTGATAATGGTAATGAATAGAGGCAACGTGTACACAATTGACTAACTGTAATTCCTAAACAAACGATAATATACTAACAGTAAATACGGTGAGCGGCAGGATAGAGCAAGGGGAACGAAGCAATGATAGAAATAAAATGTTCACATCACACACAACTAAAAAAATAAATTTACCTGAGTGTAGTGGAGATTGTTGACTGTCAATTTCGAAATCACAAATTGGTCTAAAATTAGACAACCAACGATCACTTAGAAGCACAGGCGTTTTGTTCTAGCATAGGGATCTCCAGCACTGCGAATCTACGATCCCATCGAGAATCGGGCCCAGAACCCTCTGGTTCCAAGGCGAACGTTTTACCATAATAGAAATGATCTCCTAATACAGAGTTTTTAAAGTTAGCTATTCCTTTTTAATCGACCATCAAAACAGTAATGTACATGGAATTCAAATGGTTTTATAGAGATAGGCATTTTTCTAATTGTTTGTATTTGCCACAAGTTGATGTTGGCTGTGAACATTTGTAGACCATGGAGTAGTGGACAGCTGTTTCTTTTTTGTATAGAACTCCCCAACAGCGATAATATAAGGCCTCCATAATAAATAAAATTTAGGACATCTTAGTCAAAAAGGATAACTCTTAGCTATCAGTGCCACTTGATCGGCGTTAAATGGTGAGATTTTCTATCGAATCATTTGCACTACTTGGCTGGCTAATGTCTGTTGGTGTAATTTCCACTTCCATCAAAATGTGTTGTAGTGCGACGATGATCAGTTGTCATTGGTAATAAGTGTTTCGCTCCTAACAACTCTATGCTTACTAGAAGTATAGTAACATTTTGAAATAAATCACTACTGAGTTGAATATTTATAGCATAAATGGAGTTTAGTAAAACAATCATTGAAAATCAAGTAATATTGAATTGTTGTTTGATCTAAATTTGGAACTCCTTAAAGATTCTAAGGTACAACTCTGTACATGATAGAATCTAGGACCTTTAAGTAATGTGAAGATGACATCTACTTTTGACCACCAAGCTTACATTCCTAACCTTCTAGTAGTTTATGCAATTATATGAACATCATCTATTACTGTCTTCGACAATTCTCTTACTTCCGACATGCTTCGTAATGTAGTTAAATATCAACAACATCATACGAAATTTCTAATACTTTTATGTACTATATTTACTACTAATGATAACGTTATATCAATTGATTAATATAGAACTGTTATATTAATTGAAACTTTTCTGGGTAGTCAACAAAATATCCTTTATTCCACTTTAAGATGTGGATTTCAATTTGTAAGGTACATATCAGTCATTCTTCAAGTTAAAATATACTTGTAGTAAAAGGTAAACATTTCATTTGCATTTTAAATAAGTAGAAATAGAAGTAGGATGATAAATTCAGTATTACGAACTGACCAGGGTAAGACAACCGTCGAAATCTAATTCAAACTTTTTTCAAAAGAACGCTGTCAATATCAACAAACTAGTGACTGGCTTAAGAGATGGTTCATTGAATATTGATGAAATGTAACTAATTAAGTTTAACGGTATCATTTGTGAGTCAGTTACTCTTCAATGGGTTTGCACAAAATTGAAGTTAGAATTACCGACAATTGGATAACGATAGGCTTAACAGTCTAACAGTTAAGTGTTTATCAAGAAGTCCGATATGTAGTCGGTTACCTGGTAGAGTACTTGATGCACACTAGTGTAGAGTCCTATACCAAGACAAGGAATTTCTTTCAGTGCTTTCTCTTTTTCGATGATAATCTGAAACAAGTCATTTTGTTATATCAAACACACTGTGTTTCATTAAGTTCTCAGTAGCTGCCAAGATAGTCATTATGCTTCATATCTGGCACAAGACATCAGAAGAGTGTCACAACTGTGGTCCCTGATCATCAAAAATTAGTGATAATTAAAAATCAAATGCTGACTTCACCTTGTCCAAAATGCAACTAATTATGTATATACATTTTGACTACTAGTAAGTAGTATACAAAATGAAATTAGCAAAGGTTGAACAGAATATTTCAAATTAATACCGAATTCAAAAGATGGTTCTATAGGATGACAGTAGTGAACCACAACACTAATATGCAATTACTACGCAATGAAGCACAGGTTATCGACATTCAGAAACTCGAATTTATTAGTGTTTATTCATTAGATTAACTGATCCTCTATAGCCTTTCTAGATAGTACATTCGAAATTGGCTTCAAGTTATACAGGAAAAATATAAAATTTTCAAGATTATGTTCTTTTACGTAAAATTAGTTTTGACTTTGTTATACTTATTCATCAAAAACTGATCACCACTGGGTAGTGAAGAAATGTATCTATTTCGTTCTAATAAGAATCTTTTTAGATGTAGTGCATACCAGCTACCCCATTAAGAGATCGAGTACACAGCCTTCTGGTTTTCATGTGGAACACGTAACTACCAACTTCATTAAGTCACTGTGAAATGGTGACATTCTTACTTCAGTTAATTTGTGATGGAGCTCGACGATTCTCTGTTTCCAATCCAGATAGCTGTCCCATGTATATCTACGAGTATTAATGTAAAAAATATTATAAACAGAATATAATGTGTTACAAACTTTCTACAACCTTACCATTCATAATATTTATAAGCAAATCGCATTACTGTACTCGAAGTAGGATGCACTAAAGCTAACATACATATTGACAGATTAGCGGAAAACAGGAAGTATAATATCGATGTATATTGAAATCTCAATGAATAAGAATACGTAACAGATTAATGAATTTCTATTAAGTAAACAGTAAAGTAAGTGTGAGGAACATTGTTTACTGGTACATAAATTAACCCTGAAACAATACTTAATTAATAACACATTTTACAAAAGATAGATAGGCACAAAAATAAGAAATAAAATTCGAATGTTGCAAACTATGTGTTTGGTTGGAGGTAGTCAGTAAGTAAATTTGCTAAATTTTGGCTTCATTTCAATTGACAAGATTTGCCTGTGCTCTAGATAAAGCTGATGCTTTCTGGACTATTCGAATCCTGGTCACTCGTACTAGAACCTTAAGACCAAACTGAAGATTTATTATTATCAACTGATCACTGAGACCCTGTGACGGCGGTCGTTGTTTAATCCTACAAAGTTTAGAGACCGCCCACTAATATGCCTTTATCTAAAGCACAAGTTTCTACAATTCACTAACATCATGTGCATCTTTCAGTTTACCTAGCCATGTAGAGCTGGATACATAGGTCGTTCATCAAGGACGCTCCTTCATCGTATTTAAAAGTATCTACCAGCAACACTGAGCAAACGATATTAGAAGTCAATCACGCCTTCTATTCTATCAACACATAATGGATTCAGTACATTAAACCTCAGATTTATATCAACAACAAAATTCATTTACACATATCCAACCCAATCTGACTGTTATGACGAGAGAATGGGGGGTGTGATTGGGGTTGAATGGCCGAGTGCAAATTGACTGGTGCCTAGTTGGTTATTGCGCGCCTGCCCTGTGCCCACTTAGTCCCAAGCCGAAATAAGAAGAACGCGAGCCAGTAGGTCAGCCAGACAGAATTGAATCTATATTTCAAGCATTCTTTTATATATACATAAATCAGACCACACAGAAAACCAATTAGAAAATTAACATGAATACAGAACGAGGGAAATAGTGGTAGTGAATAGAAACAACCTGTACACAACTAATTGACTGTAGTCCATAACAAGAGACAATATAATAACAGTAATTATGTTAAGTGGGAGGTTAGGGCAAGCGGAGCGCAACAATAATAGAAACAAAATGTTTACATTAGAGAAAGTTCGAATAAATGAAATAGTGTTGGCATCCACAGTTCTGAAAGTTTGTTACACTTCTTTGTGGTCCGACCTAACAGACGATAATCACAATTACTATCTCAATCCTGTACATAACAGTTTCTTGTTTCACAAATCTTCTCCTTCAGGCACTAATTAATTATTTTTAAAATTGTTCACATGACAACTGATCAAGTTTTATATAGTCCTTATCATTTTTGTTTGTTACCAACTATCCTATAGAGTAATCGGTTTGAAAACTGGGACGAACTGGTGAACTTTCTAGCTGACCATTATTTTTTACAATTTTACATCAGGATAAAATGATTTTAAGGTAATTTTTAAGTTGGATTGGGACTGGCAAGAGGAATTCAGGACGTGAGTTCCGTCCAATTCGGGACTTGTCGAGTGGATGTACCTGCATCCGAATGTTGGTACTGCTTACGTAATAATTTATACATGTTTTTTATTAGATTACATCATGACCTCTCACACTTTCCTCTTTCATTCATAAATGGGAACCTGTCATTATGATTGTTCAGTATTAAAGGCAAATGACTATTATACTTACGTGTCTTGTTCAAATTACACTTGTAAAATATTCTACTTGTTTGTTTGATTTTCTACAAATGTGGAAGAATTAAAGCATGCGAAATGTAGTGAGTTCACTTTATCTCACATCGTGCTTACTGTTCTTGCTTTACAATAATATTTGATGAAAATATCACTCTAATATATAATAATCATTCACCAAATGAAAGGAGAAATGACCAACAGAAATGCAATTAGCAAACTCTGAAAATGCTGTGGATAAACTCAGTTACACAAGACATTTACATCGTAATTTAAGAAAAATGACATAAAGGTGCACTACAATTGCTACTATTACTACTACTACTACTCACGCTATACTTAAGTTAGATTGTGACAGGTAAGTGGAATCCAGTCTACTACAAATCAACGGGAAGATACAAGCTTATTCTAATTACATATGTGCCTGTTGCAAATGTTAAGCTTCCTGGACACAGTAACCTAGTGGTGAACGCGATGGCGTTTGGCACGAAGCGGACTAAGTTCGAGTCCTAGTGTTAACATCAACATTGGGATGCAGGTACATTCAGCCGATGAGTTCCAAACAGAACGAAACGAGAGTTCAAGATTCCACTTGACAGTCACAATCTAACTTAAATATTACTTGTGTACTATCGCTTTATCGAAGCAATCTACTCAGAATGCACATATGGCAAGAGAAACTGATCAGTTTCAGTCCATTACAATTCAACGGGAAGATACAGGCTTATGCTAATTACCACTCATTCTATTTCTAACAATCTTTATACCATTTCTCCTTACCATGGTGACTTAAAAATATACATGTTTTCAAAACAATGGAGTCACTAATGTAAATATTATGAATTATTATTTATTTTATGTAACAGTCCTTTCTTTTCTTACCGACTACTGAAGTATATGCTTCTGGTAACGGCATTCATGGTTTTATCATTTTTATTTCCGGATATCATATTCTAAGATTCCATAATGTGGTGAAGCTATTGGAAAGTAACCTTCTGATTCAAGTTTTCTGTACCTTCAGGTATGCTACATTCGTATAGACATTTTATGTGCTAAGTATGTTTACTAACTAGATATCACGTTTATTTGTTTACATTAATCATAGTTTAATGTTAGCTGGGTACCATCGAAACCTACAAATAACTAAATATCTGTTTCATCCAAACATTAGACTCCTCAGAAGTGCACACCCTCAGTTCTACCAGAAAATTCATCCCATTGTCTTCAGGTCTAATAAGGAACACCTGACCATCCCTTGTGCTAATACGCCATTGTTTAATGGCATAATTTCTACTTTTATCATTCGTGGTAGATATCTTACTAATAAGACATGTGAACTCCACCATTCATGACATTTCACTAAAACTTCAAGAACATTCTGAATTTAGTCACTTATGAGCTAATTAAATGAGGTAAATGAAATGAGGCAGTTTTGTGAAGATGGATATTAAGTTGTTAATATTTGCTTTTTTTACATTTAACTTTCAACTGTCTTTCTCTAGTGTTAAAATTTCGCGTATTTCACAGGAATCCCAAACTTCAATCATAAAGTGTTACATCTGGTTATTGTATTACTTACTACGTGTATACTATCTAAATCACCATCGTTTGTACTATTAATTTCCTGTTTATATAATCAGCGACCATTTTAAACATGAATACAACATATTCACTATGCTAATTACACTCCATAACTTCATACTTTTATAAGAAGAATACAGAAAGTAAATGAGTACATCTTACACTTTTTTTCTAAAGATTGTAATAGTATGTATCTAATATACCAACTTTGTTTACTGGATGTTAATTCATTAGAATAACTAAACACATTACACATTACATATTTGTCTATTACAAACATTCATCATAATTACTACTTATTAATGTATATCACTCTCAGTATAAGAATATAACATTCCAGATTGTTTCTTTTTAGTACTTTATCAAAATTTATCATAGTTTTATATTAAAACACATAAAATACTCTCATAGAAACTATGCTCACAAAAATAAACACAATACATTTACATAAAAAATAATGTAGATAAGGTACCGCTCCTTCAAAAGTGCATTCAATTAGGTTATTAAACAAGAATTCTATTCATTAGTGAATAGAAATGTAGATATTTGTAATAATAATAATAATGATAATAATAATAATAATATAATAATATTATTATTATTATTATTATTATTATAATCACCTTAGTTTATATGACCTATATCATAACAATCTAGAATGTATTATTATCATTATCATAATACTAATGAATAGTATAGTTTAGTACTAGATAAGTTTATTGGTGAATTGTATTAATTTATTTTCTTTTTTATTTTCATAATTAAAACTTTAGAATAGTACATAACAGTAGATTTTATAATGTTTCATAATTTTTTTTAGCTTATTTCTAATACTAAGTTTACATTAATGATGATATGATTTATAGTAAAATGGTTTTTTGTTATTAGGCATTTAGTCAAACTAGTTTGAGTTAGATTATTAATGGCGAATGAAATCTAGGAAGCAGGTTTCGTCCTGTTTGGAACATGTCAGCTAAATGTATCTTCATCCCAATATTGATATTTACATCGAGACTAGAACTTAGTTTGTTTCGTGCTGAACACCACCTCGTTCACCACTAGAATACTGAGTCTAGTTTAAATCAATGACAAAACAAAAGGAAGATCCAAATACATTCTAATTATATATACATATCCGTTGCACAAGTAAGGTTGTTTGAACTCAGTAGCTTAGTAGTGAACGAGGTGGTGCTTGGCATAAAACAAATTGAGTACTAGTCTCGGTGTGAACATCAACACTGGGATACAAGTGCATCCAACTAACGAGTCACAAACAGGACAAGACGCTCATCCTAGATCCCACTTGCTAGTCACAATCTGACTCAAACAATGCTTATAAACCATTGCTATGTGGAGGCAATCCACTCAGGATTCACATATAACAACAGAAACTGATCAATTATGGTCTATGATGAACCAAATAAAAGATCCAAATACACTCTAATCATTATATTAAGCTGTTCAAATGACTAAATGGCTTCATCTTTACAAGCTACATAAAATACTTTACAGAATATTTAATTCAGGTCAGATGCGAATAATGTTTTCCATGTGTCTAATGATAACATTTCGACTAAATGACAAATTATCTATAATGACTGTTTTCTTTTTATTTAGCGATTCAATTGCTCCAGTGAAGCATATTACATTGACCGGTGTTCTAGAAATCTCTATTTTCATTCTCGTAAACATTTTCCACAGTCACTGAGTAAAACCGTGGTTAAAACGGTTAACAGCTAAGTACTCACTCACTTAACTGACACCTAGTTACATAGAGATCATTAATTAGTCATTTTAAATAGTACACCATGTTAATAACCGTCTACTGTATTTCGTCAGAAGCATATTTCTCAGAACAATGAAAGCAGTATCTATCCAAATCAAAAACCCTGAGCTTTGTGTGCAAAAGAAATCGGTCACCATGGCTGGAAGTAAACCAGAGATGTCAACCATCAACTTAATAGCATGAATGCCAAATTTACCTAATGTACATATCAATTTCTCCACTTCCTGCACCTATTTCTAACGTTTTTTTAAAATGTTATTGTTTATGCTAGTCATATTTTTATATCGTTGTTATTCTTCTTCTTATTATTATTATTCATATTGTAATCATATGAACAGTTTCAATGGACATTCAACCTCCTAATTTGTAAGTTCATATCATTTTATGCACTCTAACTTAATTTAGAGCTTCACACAAAGTGAACTGGGTTTAAGTCAAAATGTGGCCAACAATGCTGAGCTGGAGGTATATTCAATTGATGAGTCCCAGATAGGACGAAACAAACACCCTCGATTTCACTTGCCAGCTACAGTCTAACTTAAATCACTTTAGATATTACCTCAGTCTTCTTTTATATACTTGTTATGAGACCTATATTAGCATTATTTATTTGTATTTCATCTCAATATTTATTTTGATGATTAGCATGATTCCCTCGATGATGTTTTCAGCTGTCACTTAAGTGAAGTTAACTACTTATTTTAACACTAACACTCCCAAATTCATAAACGGGGATCTAATCTAAGAGATATTTCTACCTTTAAACTTGATTTTTCACTTCTGGATTTTATAATTAATTTGGATTTATTATTATGTGGAACTTGACAAGAATCTGAGTGGAAGGAGTATTCTTCGATCATCGTTGTTTTGTTTGAATTCTCTTTGACAACAAGTCATATAGAACAAATCCCTGCGTCTAGTGCCACTTTACATCTACAGTAGAAGCAGATATAACTCTCGATATTTTCTGCCATAGAGTGTCAATAGGTTATCGAAGAAAGCCGTTACCTACTCAGTAACAGTCATTTTTACGCAACATAATAATCTTTTAAATGAAAAGAGATATATTAGTTTCCTTAAAAAGTACATCTGAATACTAATAATCCCCCTAGAAACTTTCATTTTATTGCAGTCACCAATATTAACACCTGTCAATAAAGTATACTGATAATCGAAAATGAATATTTAAAAGTCAAATGAAAAGTTATATTCCTGAATGTGGGTTAAATGATTATTATATAGTCCTAACCAGAAGTTGGATGAATGATTCTAAATAACCAACAGATTAGATATTTTGATTTACTTCGAATGAAAAGTTGACACTACTTCCAAATCAGCGAGTTTGAATTAGCACCATAAACTGATTGAATCTTTTGGAATGTGGTGTTGAAACGGTATAACAAAAGATTAGGTTACCTATAGAAGTAGTAGTAGTAGTAGTGTCAAACATAAATTTCAAAGAATTTTCGTTTATCAAAGTTCCCGGAAGTATTGAAAAGATCATGATACATACAGGTCACAGTAAGCAAATTCACTTGTTATAATATACAGATCAATTCACTTCATATTACTATAGGTACAAGCAATATCAAGGAGTTTCATTGTTTTGTAATAAGTGAGTATTAACACAATCAAGTATCTAAGTAAAGACAGATGTCAATCTAATGATTGTTGTTAATGTCAGGATAAAAAGATCACTAGATAATCGGTCTCTGTAATGCATTAGCTTTTTCAAATCTTCATCTGAACACTTGATTGATTGTTTCTTTAATAAGAAAATAACATTCAACTAGACTTTATTTTGCTTAGACACATTTTTTACAAAACGATGTTTATTATAAGATTGCTACTGGCTATTATGAAAAGTAAACAGCTACTGCTTGGAAGGTTGATTATTAAAGTACAATGCATATTAAAATATTCTTAGTCTCATTGAACTGAGCCCAGTAATGAAGATTTATCGTTGTAAAATTATATGAATCAAATGAATACATTCTATGTTATAAGAGAAGAGATCAATTATTTTACGCTTTCTTACAAAGTATACTAAGTTATTTAAACAACAAGATATACAAGTTTTATCCACATAGGGAGCAATGGGCAGCTATTTTATCCAAGTACGGGGCTAATTCAATATCTCATTGAGATTTTGTAAATAAATCTTATTCACTGTATAAGTTTTGTCTTCAAAATTAGCTTGATATGATTAGATTAAACATCGGTAATCATCTTTTAACAATCATATATTTTAATAAAAGTCGTTTACATAACTCTGTGGTAACTTTAGTAGAGTGTAAAACTGTATCAAATGTGTTTAAATTCTACAGGGAACATCCATTCCATCAATATGACAAACACAGCTTACTGACGAGCACCAAGTTGCATGAAACCTTAGTCCATGGTTTCGTTCCAGCTATCATCGTGCATATATTTCCGTTGAAAACATCTTTATCTTATTGTTCTCAAACAATAAATGAATAATGTTTTTTGAATTATATTCCGAATTTCGTAAAGTAAAATTGTATCTTTCTTTACAAAATCACTATTTTTTCTTATCTGACATATACTACTACGTCTGCAACCAATCAGTATGAGATCCAGTTGTCAGTTGTAAACATCGACCTTAGAATAACCAATCACTTTAATAATTTTCATATCAACTAATCTATAAATACAGAGTTATTTCAGCTTATTTATAACAAGATAATAAACTAGTGCTTTTTATTTCTTGCAACAAGAAATCGATTTTCTTGGGTTACTATTACGTAATAAGTAAGTAATGTTTATTTTCCAAAATATCATTGTATACATTTACCAATATATTGTGATATTTTGTTAAAGGTTTTATGTCTACCTAGTACTTATTGTCCTAGTATGATTTATGTTATAAAGTTTTGTGGAAATGTTATTTTCACTTATGCGTCTTTAATTGTATCAGATGAAAAGATTCGATCATGTAACTGTGACAACTGAATGAGGTAGTTGATTGTAGTATGTAAAATGGTCAATTCCATTATGTTTTCTACTTAATTTATAGTTGATGTGCATACTCAATGTACTTTGGAGCATGACATTCACAAAATCCTTATAATTCTGATCTTACGTTATCTATATGAACTGACTATGTAGTGTATAGTTTACGAGTTGACACTTATTTTAGAATTTTTGAAACATTCAACATATTCAACTGCAAAACAATTTCATGTTTTAGACTAATTGTCATTTGAACCATTATAGTGAAATGACAAGATTTCCATTCGACTACATTCCGTTGTACTTAACACCGATTTACATAGGAGAAGAGTATAAGAAGCTAAGATATAGTTCTAGTCCGTCGAATCATCTAGGAAAATCCAGGACTTCCTAGTTATTATTCACAAGATAAGCATAATCTATTTCCGTGATTTACAGGATTCACAATTAGTCCAGATTTAAAGCTTAGCATCACTTTGTATTTATCATAATTATTGTTATTACTCAGTCTTAGTCTCATTATTCATTCCCTTTACAAAAATATCTTTATGCTTTGATTTCATATTATTATGTTACTTTTCTTCGTCTCATGTTGTTGTTATCTTGTCTTATTGTATGTAAAAGTGAAATGTGGATAGTTATAGTACTATCCATAGATACGTAAATAACTCTTTCAGTAACTGATTATAATATTGAAATTTTAAGATGAATTAATTTATATTACCTTTGAAAGCATTCAATTCTATGCAATATGATGTTTCTTTCATATGTTTATATTATTCATTACTACCAAAGAGTTAATCATTATGAAAGGAACCATTCTTATCTGATGTACTGTACTACATGCAAAGTGTTTTTAGATAAGTTTCTAGCTATAGTTCAGTGTAGAGATGGACTTTAGCTATTATCAAACAGTCTGTGAACAATTAATGCTAATCAACACAGATCTTAAAAATCTGAATCTAATCACTTATTGTAACACGTATATTTAGAGCCTACAAGAATACAAATTAGTATGAAAATCTCATTTATGACAATAGTATAAAGATTATAATGATGTACATATATATATATATATGTTTTTGATCGATGCTATTGTTAATATTTGATGTTTGGACGAAGGGGGTAATTACTCATGAAGTGAAACACAAGATATTAACGGAAGATAATTAATGAGCTGATGTGGATGCGAGCATTCACAGGTCGAGTTGGCTGGTATATTTATTACATATTCCCAATCACTGTTTACTTCGACATATAATGTTGACTGGAGTAAGAGTAGAGTAGAATGTTGTTATGTGGAGTGAAAATTAAAACTTCACATTGAATTGATGTTTGTATTGATGTCGTAACCGTCGATTGGATACGCTTGATAACATAACTTTGATTCATTTACAGTGTTGCCTGCCTATATATATATATATATATATATATATATATATATATATATCCTATGAATTTTAATCTCCGCAGATATTGTGACGTGTATGTTATCGTCTAGACATAATGCTGACATAAGCAACTCTCCATTTATTTCAACACTATACCACCATTATCAGTCAAGATTTCTCAGTAGAAATTTCAGAATGTCTTGATATAGGTCAATAGTGAGCTGATTATCGTAGTTAAGTTGATGTTATTTTATGCAGGTTGTTTTTACTTCAGGTTTCTACTCATTATTGAATAATCATAGTTGAATTAACATATTTATGCATATTGACTATTGTACAACCTATTCATGAAGTTGTTGACAAGAAATCTCTTTTGTATATACTGTATTAATTACAATGACAATAATTAAGAATACAAACCTAATATTATGCAAATAGGGCGTTTCTTAATTCTTCTTCTTCTTAAATGTATTATAATGTACAATGAAAATAATGTTTATCAAAATAGAATCTTGAATCAAGGTATCATCATCGTCAATGATACCAATCAGTGGTCGATTGATAAATACACATAGTCAACAATCTAAAAAGAAAACAAACACCTTCATGCTCTTTATTCATCATGTTAAAACATGATTTGAACAAATGATTATTGATACAAGTTAAAACTATCTTATTTAAATGTCAAGTAAATAGTTTCATTCTCAAAGTACTTACAACTATGATATAAGTGAAATAATGAGGGAACTGTTGTATACACTTCATTGTAAACATGATTATGTAATAATTTTGTGTTGTCATACTGTATAAATCAATATTGTTTTATAAATTTATAACATTACAATGTTTTATTTTTACATAGACTAACTAATTACTACTAATCACCAGTAAGTCAATTATTGGTAATATTTGATTGTTAATGAATGAAATTATTTTCTTTGAAATTATCACTAACTAGAAAAGATTGTAAGATTTTGCATATCTGATAGATTTGACAATTTGATTTTTGTTGATACAGTGAACGTGAAGGGAAACAGTGAAATTACATCATATTCGACTGATGAATCCTATGCATGTGACAAAAGAAATGTATCGGATATCATTACTTCTTAATGTCGACTGTTAATGGGATTTGGATATAAGTTTAGATCGACTAACAATCTAAGATATTCAATACGTTTATCAGGTGAAAGTGTTATTTATGAAAACATAAAAAGGTCTGTATACCAAAATGAGTAGATGCCCTAAATAAACATGTATGAATAAATTTCAATTAAGTGAAATAAAGAGTATCCTTCAAGTTAAAGATAATTAACTACAAAGAGCTGCCTCAGATGCAACTGTACAAGAATAATGAGGTTGATAGATATGCTTAACTTAGAGTAGGAAGAGCACTAAATTTAGAAAACTACTAGAGTATATCTCTCAAATTTGATTAATGAAGGTAGATCTTAGCACATGGAAGTACAAGTCGAATGCTAGTTGCAAACAAATTATTGTCTTACTCATGAAAGCTGGAACCGTGTGATAGAGTATAATAAGATTCAAGTCATTAATTGCTTCATTACCTAAGAGAATGTTAGTAAGTGAACAAGATTTTAACGTAATTCCATTACTAATATTCACGATTTACAGGTTGACTGAGGCAAAAATAGTAAATGACAAACCAGGACGTAACATTAATTTATGAAGTTATTAACTACTGATTTGATCGGTGTTGGCTATTTCAAACTACTTAGTTTGAGAACGGACGATAATTGTAGTTATTGCGCCATGATATCGGGTAACATGAATCATAATCTATCTTCGTTTATTCTTGGATTTCATTGTGTGTACTTTACTTTACGAACTTATTATACTTATTTGTAATCACAATTTTAATGTTTAATTCGTTTTACTATCAATAGTGGTTATTGTACTGCTTGGTGATTATATCTTACTGTGCTGACGTGCTGTGGAATATATATATAATTCCCTAAAGAAACGGCTTACATTAAGTCACAAAACGTCAGAATTCTCAGTTTCTACTAATTGGGTTCTTATAAATATGTTACTTTATTTTATAAACTATTTATCCCATCCTACAATCTATTTAAAGTTATCAAGTTCAACCTTGATAATGATGCCTGCAAACTAATCAGTAGTAATGGTCGTAAAACTAGAATAAACGTTGAAAATATGATTAGAAATAAGTATAATAATTTCATGAAGTAAAGTGCATAAAATGAAATCTAAGAATAGACAAAGATAGTTCTATGTGACAGATCACTGTTAGTCACTTATCATTCATTTATTTGTGTCTGTTGATTTCAGTGAAATGAATTGTAGTGCAACTATTTATACCTTTTGTGTTCACTTCAACTGAAGGGACATAAGTAGGTGGATGTTGGAAATCTTTTAGAAAGTAAAGTTTCATGTGATGAATTAGTTACTTGTGATTTTGATTCATTTAGCGATCAGATTGAAGGTACCATTACTAAAGTCGAGCTTAATAACTGAATAAATTCGATAAATTGGAAATCGATTAAATAGATTTTGGAGTTAATTAATATATCGACTTTATTTTTACTGCTTAGCGTAAGCTGCTCATTCTGAAGAAGTTGCGAAACGTTAAAAATCTCAATTTCTCTTTATTGGAACATTTCAAATTAATTAATTAATTCTATTGTCATTGATAATTATGAAGATTACAATGAGTTAGACAATCAGTAAAAACTAGAGAACTGGTAGTGAATAGCTAGTCTCGTCCTAATACGGAATTCTTCAGTAGTGCACACCGACAACTTCATCAGGGTATCGAACCAACCACCTTCAGGCTTATTAGTTGATGTTTAAACATTAGAATACTCAGCTAATCAGCATATATTGGTTGATAATCCTAACCCAGTTAATAAGTGGTGACTACCTTATACTTGATATGGTTGAAATCCACTGGTCATATCTTCTCACTGAAACTCCAGTAACTACGTCCAGGATTTAGTCATTAGTGAATTTATATTGACTGTAACTTCAATGGTTGTCTAAATCAGAGTAATTCATGATATCGAATTCAAATTAGTTCTATATTTATTATTATTATCTTGGCAAATTCCTACTTCACATTAATTTCTGTTGAATTTGGTTTTTTACTTACTCCTTACCAGGTACCAATTAAAAAATGCAAGTTTATCTCTATTTTATTAAAAATCTTTGATGTAAATTATTTTGTTCAAGAAATTATTAGTTTTATTCACGTTTATTTACTTTGGGAACTTTCATACTTTCATTTTCTTAGGGGAAAAGGAGACGAAGCAGTAAGCCAAAATATTGTATATATATAAATATACATACTAGTCATTAGTGTATTATGTTTCCTCAAGAGTGCTTCATTTACGATGCTTTCTGAGATCAGTCTCATAACAATTATACAATACTATTGATAACAAATGGTTTCACTTTCCTATTGGAGTCAGACTACACCACTGATAACTTCATATCATGACTTTACGTAATTATCCTGAATTAATCCATTACTGAGCAAACGATTTGAGTATTAATGAGAAATTTGTATGGTGATTTGTTTAACTGATTTAATTGAATTATGGTGTATGAAGTAGAATGAGTTACGGCATGAACTTGATTCAATTTTAGCAAGTTATGAAAATCGGTTGGTTATAAAGAGGAGCAGTAATGAGAGTTGGAACTTATTATCAGCATTAGGATTTGAGTTGATATAGAACTAGCTGTATTTTAACCTTCTACAAAAATCGTTTATTAAAGACAATAGATTTATTCTAAAATGAGGAAACATTCCTCGTATAAACAACTGTAATCCTAAACTGAATCATCAACCAGTCCCTTAATAGAAATATTAACCCTATTCTAACTTGAATTCCTAACCTTTAAATGTAATCCTAAATCAAGGCTTTAATCATTACCCTAAATTTCAAACTTGAAACATAATATTGAACTTAAGTACCAATTATTAGGATATTCCAATCAGTATTGTTTTTTCATCGAAACAGCATAGTACAGTTTGTCAAAGCAAGTCAAACTCATTGTTTAGAATAAATATACTTTTAATCTGTGCACTTGTGTATAACTGTAGAACAATTCATTAAAATAACACTAGTCAAGTTTAGTAGTTTCGTTAGATTGTAACAGTTGTCAAGTACTAGGACAATACAGATGTACAGCGCATTCTTATGTTCAGTAGTACGCCAATTCAATAAAACTTATTTCATCAACATTTTATGTGCAATGTAACTTGACATGATCAACAGGAGTTTGGATAGAACTTAACTTCACTTGATGTACATAAATTTAGATATTTGGTTAACATCAGTCACAGATTAGTCGATGTGCTCAGATTAATGAAGTTTAATGTTTTTACAGTTTTCAAAACCTACAGATACTGATTACAGTATGATCTCTTACTGTAATAGACGGATTCTTCAAGAAATTTCTATGACGAGTTTTAGTTCATTTTAGTTATTTAGAAAACAATTATTGCAGATAAATAATTTATGAATAAAAAAAATGAAAAATACAAAAACTTTAATGTCCTTAGGATAACAGTTACAAATATACGTTATAGTATTAATTCAAAATGCATAATATCAACACCTAATATGGCTATTTCCATATTTATTTATATGATTATCTCTATATTTATTTGATACTGTTCTAGCAGTTCTAAAGACCAGTAAGTTCACACAATACACTTTTATTTTGAACCTATTGAGCACACTTCTGTTACACTTACATGGTACCAACTGCTTTCATATATGCTCACATCATTACAATGTGTTATAATCATGAGATGAGTAGTGGAGTAGTAATCGTAGTAGTAATAGTAGTAGTAGTAGTAGTAATAATAATAATAATAATAATAATAATAATAATAATAATAATAGTAGTAGTAGTAGTAGTAGTATAATTAGTAATAGCACAAACTGAGCATTGAAAATATTATCTGAAAATTAAAGAGTGAACTGGTTAAATAAAACGTTAGTAATGATGTTAAAACTCGTAATCTGTAACAGAGAATGAATTCACCTTCATGAATCTGATTGAAGTCGTGTTATGCAATGTCTGTAACTACAGTTTGCATTAATCTTGCTAACCCTAACGAAATGATCTATGCTAATCAATGCAACTCAGACGAATTGTTAGTGTCGTTTCGATCTGACCATACATTCTGGTCTGCACAACACATTTCTCTTCTTATTTAAACCTACACTATATATTAATCATTACTGTAAAGACTTATGGTAAACAGTAAGCTAAGATTCAGTATTGTTAGTTTTCATTGAACAAACCTCAATATGTTCATTATCGATAAATATGAAATAATCATATTTCTGAACATCATGTCACCAATTCAGTTATCTCAAATTATATGAAACTGTTTGTTTTAAACAGTGAATACGGGACGGAGTACTGGATGCTCATCTATACACCAATTTACTGTGGTGATAACTTTTAAACAAAAAAACAGGCAATCTGAATATGACAAATTTTATATGTTCTTCAACATGACGGTTAACAACAAAAACGTTGAATAACACAATAAGTGGGACAGTTACGTTCATTGTGAGGCAAAGCAACACTAGATACTGCTTACCAATGAGACTCATGTTAATTCATTTTGTGATTATTTAATTTGAAAACACAGAGAACTTGCATAACTGTCAGTACTATCACTAGATGATTACATGCTTCGAAAGGTTTCATATACATCACATAATCTATAGGGAATTACAATTGTTAAGATATATGCAAGTACATTCTTTATTGCTGTTATGATTAATGTTTGCGATGTCGAGATGAAAAATTACTCACTTATGAAGTGAAAGGCTGAATATTAACGGAAGATGATTAGTAAGCTGATGTGGATATGAGTCTTCATAGATAGAGTTGGCTGCCATATTATTATATATTCCCAATCACTGTTTACTTCGACAAGTAATGTTGACTGGAGTAAGAGTAGGGTAGAATGTTGTTATGTGTGGTGGAAATCAAAACTTGACATTAGATTGATGTTTGTGTTGACGTCGTAACCGTCGATTGGATACTCTTGATAACATGACTTTGATTCGTTAGTAAAGTTACTTGTGCATTTATGATTTCTCCTTGCTAAGATCGTGAGCTTAATACCATTCTATACAGTTCTTACCACGAATAATTTTTTACTTTGAGAATCGAAATTCTCCTGAATCGATTTACTATTAGTAGCACTGACGTATTACCTTGGCATTTTTAATGGTGTTTGTATGATAATTTAGACTGATGTTTATATTCGCTGAATGGATTTATTATTGAGAGTGATACTTCTTTCTACGTGCATCTGTTTTATATTTGCGGCACTCATTTCTATAAGTTAACATAATACTTTGTTGAGTCTTATGAAGTACCAAGATGAGCTAATCTTTAAACTTACATTTTTCTGTGTTTAGCAAGAAAGAAAAGCATCAGTAAGAGATTTCTACAAACCCATTGCATAACATATTCATTTCTTATTATTTAGCATTTTTCTCAATCAATGCTTATTAAGTATTTAATGTAAAAGGTTGCAAAGTTAAATAAAAATTCATGTGGCCTAAAACGTAGAATCGGTTCCTGTTCATATGAACTGAAGTGATTTTGTGGACGTACGTATAGGGGTTCACATGTCTGTATTCAATTTTGTCAATTTCCAGGTAGAAACGATGGCGTTGAATATTGACGATTTCTATACTAAGCTGTTCTTAACTCCCTGATCTTCCTTTGTACCCAACCAACATAAATATGGACAAATACTAATATGTAAATCCCTTTACCAATCTTCATATAACTATCTCAACTCAGTTAGAGTAATCAGCTCACTAGTGACTAACTTCAGAATGTTCCTAAAATTCAAGTGAGAAGTATTCACTGACGTTCAAACGTTTTGGGTGAGAGGGGAGAGTGAGACATTAACAACAGTGAAAGATTGAGTCATCACAAACTGATGGAAGTGGGAAATATATCATTGGACATTAATTGGTTACATGTTGCAAATAGTTAGGCATTCACCATGAAACTTGAAAACACTGGGTTTGATTTCCTGGAGGAATCAAGGGCTAAATATTTAAAACCTGCAGATATAAATATGAGTCACTAACATATGTTATCTGTGAATCTGCATGTGGTGTCCATAAAAGCAAATACGTTTTTCAACTTTGAAATAAATCGATCATTATAAAAAAAAATCGAATAAACATTAGCAGTCAAAAGCATTGCAAAGTTCAGATAAAGGGTTCTCAATGAACTTTCCGCCTTAGAAGATAATGTATTATTACATATTATTGAAAAAGTATAAAATGATGAAGTAATTAGTATTTGAATGAAGTAATTAAACTATTTGATTGCATAACAATCTGCAATGATCTTTAAAACTATGAGTCTATATCCATGTTCTTAAATCATTCGAATCAGTTTAGCGTGAGCGGTAGTAGGCCATTCACTTAGAAAACGTATGATCATAACTCATTTTGTCTATTCATTAGTTACCTATACTGATCATGACTGTCAATACATGATACAGATCTAGATGCATTATTTCTAACATACTTCGCTTAAGAACATCTTCACTTTCACTTCTGTTACACACATTTTGTTATTGAACGTTGTGAAGACTGTTGAATTTAAAATTTCACGTTACGTATTGTCTATTGTTACACAACCACTGAAAATCATGAAGTATTAAATAGATATTCTATTCAGGTAAAGCGGTTTTTTTCAAGTGTTCATTCACGACCCAACCGTGGATCGTACACTGGAGCACCAGGCTTTTCGCTAAGTTCTTAGCCTGAAAAGAGCTAAGTCAGGATCTGGTGGCTATCGTAAACAGTATCACCCAATGACACTAGTGAATAACTAGTCACCCTTGTCATAGTTTGACCTGCTGTCCCCCCCTCCTCTGCTTTGAATCAATGAGTTATGAAAATACTGTTAATATTTCAATTCGATATCCTGGATACAACCTACAATACAAATAATAAAAGAGAAGTGTTTTTAACAAGTTTATTCTCTTTCAAGTATTTTTACTTATTAATTAATCACTTAAAAATTTTACTTTTGTCTTTAAATTAATTTCCAAAGTTCTGGTGACTCTAAGGGAAAGTAAGTTACCCAGAAGTATTCTATAGCTTTTTAAAAGTCTGCATATGATGTCACGAATTGATCCAATTTAGATTTCTGAAGAATCAGGTTGCAATAAACATCTCTTTTAACCTAGCATAGGACCCCTTAGTACTGGTTTAAACACAAAACTTTCAGGTTTCGTGGCTGGTGGCAAACTTTCAGACCAATTTTGAAGTATCTAATGGTTGATATTGCCAACTTCAGTCAAGTCAATTCATGATATCATAATCAAAATGAACATTCTTTACAACCCGCAAATACTTCAAATTTTTTTGCAATACATTTCATTAATCATTTAATGTTGTATATATTCGTTCTTATTTTTTAAGGAAAAAGGAAGGTGAAAAACAGTAAGTTTCATGATTTGTACGCATCTTCAGTTTATGAAATTTGTTTGTGAGGGATGGAGGGGGGGTCTTTACGTGATGCTTCATTCTGGAGATTCTGTTTATAACAATTTTTATTTAAGGTCCAACCATTTCAGGAAGTCAGGCGGTAAAGCTGTAGGAATTGAAGCGACAAAATTAAAGTTTGAGGGAGAAGCCGTAATGTTGACTGTACGAATTGTCTTCTACGAATTTTATTTTATAGCAATAAAGTTTAAATAGGTTCTAAGCTAACGGAATAAACACAATTCTAAATAAAGCCGTGTATGAAAGACCTCAAACAGTTATATTTCGAGAACTGTGGTAATACACCAGGGTCACAAAGACTATCCATAACCCTGTTTTATTCTCGGACACTTTAAGAAGAACCCTTTGAAGTTATTGTCAACTGGGAAGTGATAACCACCCTCCTACACATAATAATTGTGTTGATGATCAAATTGCTTCTTCAATAGGTAATATTTCCAATATCGACTCTAAACTTATTTTCAACATTCTTGTCATTTGTCAACAGTGTCAGTAACTCGAGCTTATGAAATACTATCCTAGGTCAACTGCAACTACACTCCGAACTAAACATTGGAGCTTCCACTGCATAAATTTTGTGCCAAGTTGAGCAGGAGGTCCCAATGACCAAAACTCTAAAATCTCATGCCATTAATATACGGTGTCTCTCAAACACGTATACAGGATTCTAGCATATCTATTCACCTGACCATATGTGACCAATGTGAAGAGCCGTCAAAATAGAACATCCGTTTATCTGGTAATAAAACGTCAACTTTTCGGGGTTCAGCCAGTGTGGATATATTACAAACTATGGAAAAGAAACAAGCCTTTCGTGAATATATTTCTGTTGATAGTTGCTTATAAACTTTCCAATTAAACGGTTTCATTAGAAACTGAAAAGAAATAAAAACATATTGTAATTTTGTCGTTTCTGCCTACATTGACTATAGCGGTTAAGATAAACTTAAACATTCACATGCAGTACTCATAGCTGGTAATGCCTAAATGAGTAGCTTAAATCAGACACTTAGGTTGGCCTTATGTGAGTTAGCTCAGCGAACAGATAATGGTCTCCACTAGCTACAACTACGCTCAAATAATTATTTACTGCTTGCAGCTACTAGACTTAAGCATAAGCAGAGATAGCATCTAATATAGTGACCATCCAACCAACCTAACGATGGATTCATATGAATCGTCACCAGTTATTGTTAGAGAGACTTGTTCTGTAGTTCATGCTTAGACTCTGACCATACTCTGCTATGAGTACACGTTGCGGAAACAGCGTGCAAAAAAATAACTTGATGTAAACGTCTAAAGAAATCACTGTATATAAGGAACGTCTACTGAAGTGATGGACTCTCAGGAGGGAAGGCATACTAGATTTAGACTGGTGAAGAATCTGGAAAAGGATGGTAAGCAGTGGTCAGCAACAAAAGCAAAGGAAATGGAGAAAAGCGGTATTAGTTATCAGTATGACTTATAGGAAAAATCGAAATAAAAAGTTTAGTGTTAGTTAGACAATCTCCTAAAAAGATAAAACTTTTATCTGCTCGTAGCCTAGACAATGGGCAGAACACCACAAAATAGTCCCATCGGCCTCTAGTCAACCTAAAGCTACCCACAATTTTGAAACCCATTAGTGAAAGACAGACGTACAAACCTAACACTTGTCAAAGTTGGAAAAGTCATAGCTGTATCTGAAACGAGGAATAATCCTTTATGATGAAAAAGTCGAGTGATTACAAAGTCCTCTGTAAGCACTCAAAAATAATCAAGAGTGTTTGGAATACATTTTTCCACATCAAAATGTAAGTTCATTAAACTCGTCACAGACTGACGTTGGTAGGGTACCATTGGAAACTAGTTAGCACTGGACAGCTGTTTCGTTCTAATGTGGAACTCCTCAACAGTGTGCAACCTACAATCCATTCCAGGAGGGATCACGTTGGCTAAAGCCTGACTCTCTGAACGACTAGGGCTGGTCAACTTCCAATGATACGATTTCCACTACTACCAGTTTGTGATCATCTGTTGTCATCCGTTATAACTATCTTACTCACGACAAGTCTGAACTACACCAGTCGTGACTTCTCACTAGATCTTCAGTAGCATCCCAAAGTTATTTACTAGTGAGTTGATTATTGTGAGTGAATTGAGTTGGATTGTGGAGGTTGGTTAATAGAAAGAAACCCTCATCCATTGCTATGGTTTCCCGTCACAATCTATTTTTAATGATTACAGGCTTGTTTATTGTAAATTAGTAATTACTCAGATAGTGGAAACGGAGCATAGGTCAAACTTCTCAATACAGATTAGCTAACATGTTTTTTATTCGCCAACATGTGTCCTACTTTATATGAATGCTTACCGAAAACTTTCATGCTATGTTTACTAACTCTATCTACCCACAATTAAAATACACGCTTGAAAAAATGTAGTTGTAGTACGATTTTATTTCAAACTATTTGGCGTCAACATCTAATATGATTATCTCTATATTTATTTGATACTGTTCTAGCAGTTCTAAAGACCAGTAAGTTCACACAATACACTTTTATTTTGAACCTATTGAGCACACTTCTGTTACACTTACATGCTACCAACTGCTTTCATATATGCACATGTTGAAGTATTTGCATTACATCATTACATAGTGTTATGATCATGAGATGAGTAGTGGAGTAGTAATAATAGTAGTAGTAGTCATAGTTGTATTAATGGTAATAGTAGTAACAGTAATAATATTAACATCGCTAAATACAATGTACAAATTAGTTTCAAAACTCACAATTTAAGAGTAAATTCATTTAATTTGTAGGATTGTAAATGTTTGGATCAAGAGAGAAGGAAATTAAAAAAATTCAAGTACTAAGTGTTAACAACGACCAATCTAATTAAAAGTCGACAAGACAATTTGCTAGTTGTATGTGGAATGACTCTCATAGCTTACTTTTATTAGGTTTTCTTCAATGAACTAGTTCAAAATGATGATGAAAGCTCTAAAATTAATCTAGCACTTCCCATTCTTCCTTAGAGAACTCAAAAATGCTAAGTATCGGAAACAGATATCTTTTACAATCCTGTTACATATCAGTTAAGACTTTCAGTATAGAGAATGTATATAATTATCATTTATAAGTGAGTTGATTTTGCATGACTATGGATTTCGAATACATAAGCATATTCTACAAAAGAGATATAAGTACGATCTGCTGATAAGAAGCTTAATTTGAAAAATTCAGTTAGTGTCATACATTTTACTAGCTATTAAACAGTTAAAATTTATTACTAACAAATGAACATTATTTAGGTTGGATTATGACTAGGCAAGTGAAATCCAGAACGCGCGTTCCGTCGTATTTGTCACTCGTCAGGCTGGATGTAACCTGCATTCCAATGTTGATATTTACAGTGGAATTCGAATTCAGTCCATTTCAGTGTCAAATGCCACTGCGTTCACCACTAGACTACTGAATACAAATAGTCACACTTGTGTAATGGGCGAATTGGTAGTAGGATGAATTTATATATTCCCATTGATTTGTTATAGACTGAAGACTGATCATTCAATGTTGGCTATATGTGCAGCCTGAACGGATAGTCTTCGATATAGCGATTATTCACAAGTATCACTTAAGTTGAATTGTGACTGGAGAGTGGAATCGAGGACGCGCGTTTCAGTTCTATTTGGGACTCGTCAGCTGGATGTACCTGCATCCCAATGTTGAATCATAAACATTTGATTAATTTCATCCAGAATTAACTACCTTTTATAAGTCTATTACTACTGAGTAGTAAACGAATATCTAACTAACTGAATTCATTCACTGATCGAAGTTGGTATTGTACCACTGAAAACCAGGTAAGCACTGGACAGACGTTTCGTTCTAGTATGGAACTCATCAGCAGTGCGTACCCTATTATCTACCCCAGGATGTTTATTGAAGATCTAGTTAGAAATTCCTGATTGGTGAAGTAAACACTAGTCGAGTGTAAGATATTCATCATCAATGACAACGGATGATCGTCAGCGCTTCATATCACAAACTGATGGAACTGGGAGTTCTACCCAGTAGTGCAGAGGGTTGAACCTTTGCCGACCCTGATCGCCCTGGAGTGAAATCTAGAGTGTGCACTGTCGAGGAGTCCTATACTAGAATGCGACAACTATCCAGTGCTCCCCGATTTTTAATGGTACCTTACCAACATCAATCTGTGACGAATTCAATCAACTAAACTTAATATCAATCTCCGCAAGCCACTGTGACTGAATGTTTAATTAGCTAGTTTCAGATTTTGTAGCATAGTACTGACTAACTAGCAAAGTTATTTGTAATGAACACTTTAAAAATGATTAAATCACTTTCAACTAAACTTCACTTTTATCAGTTTGTTTTAGCTGATTAACTTCTTTTACTTAATAACTGTTCGATTTTTTCACAGATTTACTGTTGAGTTATTTTCTTCTGTATCTTCAATAAAAATGATCTATTCCACGTACACGGCTTAGTCACTAATTGTTAAAATGTAACTATGTTTTACTATTTTAAATAATAATTATCATAATTTAACTTGTTCTCTTGCACTTCCCATTCTTAAATCTTTGTCCCATTGAAAAGTCATAAATCTGGTTCAGGAAAACGGTGAGTAATACTATATTCTTCAAAGGATTAGAAATATGTATTAATATGAAATGAACTTTTGAAGTGATAGATATGTTCAGAATAATCATCAATAGTTAATGATATAAATAATCACTTGGACAAGTTTGAGTGACTGACTGACTTATGTAAAGGGAATAGTATTGACTTCAGTACTTCACATTTAATTTACAGCGTAGGTCGTTTATATTATAAACTTTGGAATATAATATGCATATACTTACTAGAAGCAAAAGGCTAATAGATGGTTTTTAAGTGTATCAAAGTGGAGCTTGTCAAACATTTCACGATTTTAGGTTACTTTAGAATTTGTAATGTTGCTTGAATAGTTCAATGGCAACATAAATATGCGCGTCCAAACATTACTAGAAGTAATGAATCATTCAAGACTACGGACAATCTTTGCTTTCAAGTGTTAATTGAACAATATAAATACAGTATATATCTATATTTTAATTCAATTTAAATTTATTAGTATCTAAGTATATCTATTAAACTTTCAATTTCTAACTCTCCATCAAAGGAATTCATGCTGTTCATGTCATAACTATTACTGATGATACTAACAGAAATGATTCCATAATAATTCGATTCATAAGTGACATTAAAATCACTCGCTTCTTCTAAGTGACTTGATTGATTACATAATATTTACTATCAAGATTTCTGTAATTGATAGATTCAATAGTAACAATTAACATTTGTTTATTTTATTAGTTCTTCATCATCGTAAGTCAATGTTCAATAATTAACTGAACTTTGAAATTATCATCACATTTTTAATGTCATATATACATTTGTAGATATTATAGTAACTTGATTTTCATTAGCTTGCATTATTTAGAGTTTTTGTCTAGTTATATTTTTAAGATAACAGAAAAGATTCGGAACTCAGAATGATGATTTTGATTGAATTGCATCCCTTGATCTGTATGGCTTAATTGTAGTGGTTTTATCATCATTCTGGATGACTTCATTGACTTATATCACTGATGAAATCGTTTAAAGTTAACGACTGAAATCACCACAACTAAAATAATTCAGCTCAGAAAACACTAATTTAATTAGAATTATACTTTGCTTTAAAGAAGAATTATCTTATGCTAATATAATTCACCTACGGATTATCTCTCTTATTAACTAAAGTTTAAAGAGAATACTGTTTACAGTATTCAGTCATAAAAAGTCTAATATACGTCTTCAAGTTTCAATTTGATATCATGACTTAGTCTGAGTTACACAACCACTGAAAATCAGGAAACACTAATGTTATGCCTTCATCCTAGTAAGAGGCTCTGTAGCAGTGTGTATCCATCACCCAACCATGGAATCGAGTCCATTACTTTCAGATTTAGCGAAAGCGTCTCAATCATTAGATTATTAAATCCAGCTTTAAATATCTGATGTTTATAACTCTGATCATGATATGTATTTGTCTAACCCTTTTTCATTACGAATGGTGGTTAAGCTACCTAACACTAGACAAGAATGAATTCCACTGGTCATATTTGCACGCTAGAACTCCAGTAATTGGTCACCAGTGAGATGATATCAATTTTAACTGGGTAATGTAAAAGGTTTTGAATCTCAGTTTGATTGAGTTAGATTTATCAACCATTGAAAGCTGGACCGTTCAGTAATCTAATGGTCAACGGTTCGAATTGAAGTCCTGGGTTCAATTTTTTGACTCAGTCGTCGGTGCTCACTACTAAAGAGTCTTTTACTGGAACAAAATATCTGCTCAGTGCTACCTAATTTCCAATCGTTATGCACCTCACACCAGTTCACTATATAAAATTCAAACTTAACAATCTCCACAACGCTGAACTCCAACCTTTAAAAAAGTGTTATGTAATTGAATATTCAATTCATTGATTTCGAAAAGACTTCGGAAATTATTTTACCAGTATTTTATATCATTCAAATTAGTTTAGATACTCTTGTTTGAAGATATTCACTATCGACTTACATACAATAAATGTTTGATGTGATCTACATCAATGAATATCACACTATAATATATACTATTCAACCATCGAATGAGTAGAAAATGACTGATAACACTAGACATAACACATTTAGTGAACTTTGAAGACATTATGCGTAACCTCAGCCACATGCATATTATTCCATGCTTAAAACTAATGAAGACATTATGAACAATAAATCAGCCGAGCAAATAACTTTTTTTAATTGATTCTTCATCCAGACTCAACACTTATATATTGTCTTAAATGATAGTTAGTCATTAATAATCATTAAACGTAATGCAAAAGTTGGTTGGTAATGAAGACTAAAAGTTGTTACTAAACCCGATCCTTTCAGTAAAGTTAGAAACTGGTCCTGCTAAATATCTATCTTAAATGACCTAGAATTTTATTATCGTTCTGTTGATTATACTTTCATAGTCATAAAGTACGCAGATAATCTACCTTAACTTTCTACTTGAGAGTATAATCAACATTAGAAAATCATACAGTTTATGTATGTCAATTATTTAATATTATTAGAATCTAAGGTAATATAGGTTTACTACCATACCTAGATATTAACTATTAACTATAAAATTCCATCAACTTAACTACAATCATACATTCTTTAATGTAGATACATATCTACGTAATGATCTTAGAGACTTGTACATACACCTTAACTTTCTACTTGAAAGTATATTTCTCGATATTCTTAACAAGGAGTATAATCAACATTAGAAAATCATACAGTTTATGTATGTCAATCATTTAATAAACATAAAATCTTAATAGAATGATAAGGTAATATAGGTTTACCATAATACCTAGATATCTTATTGTTAAACATTAGCAATGTATTATCATCATATGAAAACATTGTGTTACCTAATCATAAGACATTTCATCATTAAATCTATGCCATTGTCAACAATGACTCTGTGCATTTGTTTAGAAAAGAAGTTATTACCTCATTCATTTGAAGTCATATGAGTTTATAAGGAATACAAATGTATATACAATAGACTAGAAAAGATTTGTGATTTCATAGCTTAGCATAAATTTGTTATCATGTAGATTTGGTTTCAAATCAACTAGATTGATTATTAGTAGCTAATTATAGTTTTATACAGAGAAATGATACAAAATACTTTATATGGATATTAGTGATACAAATGTATTTGTTTCATCTTAGTTGTAAGTCCATCGTTCATTTAGAGATGGAATTTATGACCTGTAGAGTGATAGGCAAGGATAAAACAGATATCCACTATTAACTGGTCATCAGTGATTATCTAATCAATGTAAATTCATGATGAGTAACAGCGAATTCAGTGCTCAATAAAATAATTAGTGATTACATTTAGGAGGTAATTTTGGAGCTTTAATGAGAAGACATGATCAGTAAATTTTAACAATGTTGTATAAGGAGAGGTTACCCATCAATCGCGTCGGACGATTATCGCTACAGTATAGTAAATTGATTGGAGTTATGAATGTAAACCAAAAGATGTCAACTCAGTGGTTTAGCGATCATGTGCCAACGAAGAGCTCAGATGAGTTCAATCTGTTGTAGGGTTGTATTTGCTCACTTCCAAAAAATCTTGTACAAGAACGACATAGATAACAAATGCTTTCTGGATTCCACTGTTGTTTAAGTTCCATCAATTCGTTATACGAGACTTCAAATTCAAAATTTTTCACATCACCTAGTGATAAAAATTAAAATTTAATCAAATACCAACATAATGTAAAATCAAAAGATGGAAAAAAAAAATCTCCACTCTGCAGTGTATTACCATAACTTCATGAACTGTCTACAGCTTCTAATCGATTCAAACATCATAAAGCTGAATTTCGTTGTCGACATAAATTCATCATTTTGTTTATAGTTACTTCATAACGCCTTATATAGGATTTCAAATATAAGACTTTAAATAGGTATCAATTTGTTCTCTTGTGTGTAAACTAGGTGAATCATTACTATGTATATGATAAAATCGCTCCATATATGATCCATATGTTAAAGGGACTGTTTACTATTAAGTGATATTTCAAATATGATCTATACCATGAGTAATCAAATGTTATTACTTCCATGTTTTTAATAGTAAAAGCAACAGAAACTAAACAGAGATATAATGATTGATTCAGTTGTAAAATGTTAACTTCAACCATGAACTAAATGTTGTAAGAAGATGCCTAGTAGTAGGAGTTTATTTCTTTCTACATTACAAACATTTTTATAATCATATTTTTGTATTTCCAAAAAATATCTGTTTTTCACACATCTTCTAAGGTCATCATCGTTAGTTACAATTTATTTAAATATAAACTATTTTGATCATCTTTTATTGTTGAATACATTCAAAAGTTTTACTTCATATCTGAACTTTAACGCTACTTTATTTAGTTAATCATTTTTATGGGAAATAATCTTTCAAATGAGCTGGATAAGAAATATTATGTCATAACAAATCCTACATAATAGATCATTCAGTAAAGAACAGACATTCAGTAATTTACTTACGATTAGTCAATTAAATGGATTGTCAAATAATAAATCTTCCATGAAACTACTACTCATTACAACTAAATAAGAATCTAAACTAAACAAATTAATACATGACAAGTCAGCTGGTCAAATAGTTCAATTATAATATATGACACTGTTATACTGGATTTGAATTTTACAGAGGGGATGATATTAAGACCCAGATCATTTTGTATTCCTTGGCATTCATATTCAACCGCCTATTGTTATGCATTCTAAAGCTAATCTCCTTTGAAAATAGATGGAATGTTTACATTTGTTTCCATAGAACCTAATCTAGTATCACATCATTCCTAGATTATTATTCAAATTACTAAAACTCTTAAGTGAAACCAATAGGTTATAAGCAGCTGATATAAAATAAGTCTTCTATTATACTACATGTACTGTTCTTCCTTTAGTAAAACTAATACAATCCAATATCGTAACTTGGAGTACAAATGTTAACTTGTATCCATAATTTTTATACCTAAACTTATAAGTTTATCATAGTAGTCTGCTTAAACTTTTGAAATACTATTTTATTCAAAATGTATATTTATTGCCATGTTACAGATTTGTTTCACTTAAAAGATTCTTTTATAAAACACTTACAATTTATTGTGAAATTCAAGAATTAACATTACAGTGGAGAGTATATTGTCCTCCTCCGTCTTCTTTCCTTTTGGGAGTGGAGGTGGGGGGGGGGGGAAAGTGACAACTGATTTCAAAGAATTCACGAATCAAATATATATTAAAAATATAAAGTGTGATGTAACAGTAAGGATTGTTGTGAATTTCAGTAAATCATTGTTTAAAGCCTAGATGATACATTCTTTTTGAATATGCAATAGTTAACTATTTCGGTATCCTTAATTCGGTAACATTAATATATACTTTGTGTCGAGAATTCTTGACTGTAATCTAATATACATGGTATTGAATAAACTGAGTATGATTGTGAACAATATAACGGTTGATAATTTCCATCTATACACTGATTAATGCTGATTAAATCTCCTATTTTGATCAGACAACTCTTTTTTTCTAGCAAATGATAAACATTATCACTGTGTATATTTGTCTATCATTGATACATTATATTAAAATCCTTAATTTGGCACCACTAATTGACCTAGGGTTGGACAGTCTCTGTAGGTCAGAAAGCAATAGATTGCTTTTTCATCTTCTCTTCCCAAAAGGTAAACTAGTGATTAGCTTATGGAAGCTACTTGTTAAACCCTAGTTGAGAATACATGGCTAGATGAGTTCAAACCTGTCAGTTGTGAGGTACTTGCTCAGTGATGGCATTCAATGACATTTAGGAGATATATCGCAAATTAGCTGCGGTTAAAACATTACCTATAGGTTTGGTGATTAGTTAGTTGCTGTGAAACCCTAAAGTCCTTGATTAGCACTATCTGATGGGACTGTGGATGTAGATTCTTAAAAGTTCAGTGCTTCTAGGTTTCTGGAAGGTTGTCTAACTAAGGTTAATTTGTGATATCAAATTCAATATTCTTCATAACATTCTTGCTATTTACAATTATGTTAATTTCGTACACATATATGTATTTGTATTGCTTGCAACTTAACAGATCAGACTCTGACCACAAAAAGTAAGTCTAATTATGCAATAACTATACAACTACGCAAATCGTTAAATATTTTATATAAATGATGAGAACAATATTCATTACAATGATTTGCCAGTTTACTTTCTCAGAGGGATATTTTCAAGACATAAGTTTCGCCTTCTTTCATGTTACATTTTTCAGGCAAGTTATTATTAAAAGGAAAGCAATTACAAAACTGGTAGTTCATTATCTAGACACTAAGTATCTACATATTCATATGTAGGATTATATAGATTTGAATCTTAATTCCTTGAAAAAAAAACATAGTGACTTAACAGAAGGATTCTAATAGTTGATTATAAACTGTGAATGAAAACAGTACAGGGTGGCGTAAGTTCGGTAGATTCTAGGTAAAATAAAAAAGACTTCAATTTCGCCAGATGGATGGACCATTGAATGCAAACTCAATGATTTTAAACTAAAACATTCTCTTCTTAATTTGAAGATTACTTTTATGATGGTGAATAAGCATTATCACTAATAAATCCATAATAGGGCTAAACAGTTCACCAGTGCTACTTGGTTTTCAACTGTTTCCTAGCTAAAGTCGGCTGACACTGTTAAAATTATTAATAGTTTTACGCTGAATTAAAATACTGTTAAGGCTTAAGATATGGTCATTTTACGATATACAAGAACGGTAACGCTAATGGCGACCAAAACCGCAACCCAGACACCATGACTGTTAATTTTACAGCTGCCCCAATGTTGCTTACTTCCTAAGCCTGATTGAAGCGCACAATATAAGTAACCCAACAATCAATCAGTATGACTATATTCCACTAGTTCGTTTGTATACATACAAAACTTGACCACTCAGAGGACCAATAAAAAAAGCATTCTTACAATACAGGAACAGTGACTGGAGACTGGCGGAGTGGGGGAGAGCAAACAAATACTCAGTAACAGTTCCTGAATGATAATCTATATTATAACCGTTCATGGATCGAACGTATAGGTTAGAGGAAGGGAAATTTAGAAATAATAGTAATAAAATGATTGATTAACACGTGATCAAAATAAACAATATAGTTTTTTACAAGACAGTTAGTTGTTTTTCTTAAGTCGCAGAATATAACAATCCAAACAATCCAAGGCTTTTACCCTATGTGAAGCATAGGTCGCCGACCAGTATTCCCCAACCAACTCTATCCTAAGCATTCCTTTCCAGCCTTTCCCAAGTGCTCTTCATTCTCTTCATGTCTGTCTCCGATTCCCAAAGCAATGTGTCCTCAGGTCTACCCCTTTTCCTTTCACCTTCAGGATTCCATGTTTATGCTTGTCTTGTGACACAACTTGGTGGTTTCCTCAATGTATGTCCTATCCACCTCCAGCGTCTTTTCCTAATTTCTTCCTCGGCTGGAATTCAGTTGATTTGTTCTTTGCCATAGGAGGTTGTTGTTGATGGTATCCAGGCCAACGGATCCGAAGTATCCTACGCAGACAATTCTTTATAAATATCTGTGTCATTTGAAGCATGCTTTTCACAGTTCACCAAGTTTCAGCTCCATACAACAGAACTGTCTTCATATTTGTATTGAAAATTGTGACTTGAATGTTGGCTGACAGTTGGTTTGAGTTTCAGATGTCCTTCAGTTGTAAAAATGTTGTTCTCGCCTTTCCAATCCGTACCTTCACATTTGCATCAGACTCTCCTTGTTTATCGATGATGCCGCCCAGGTATGTAAAAGGTTTCTACATCTACCATTTCTGCATCAAGCGAAATTGGATTAGTGTTGGTTGTTTTGTATCGAAGGATCTTGCTTTTCCCTTTGTGTATGTTGAGACCTACTGCTGCCGTGGCTGCTGCTACCTTGCCCGTCATTATCTGCATTTGTTGCTGTATGTGGGATAGGAGAGGTAGGTTAATCATCTGCAAAGTCCAAGTTATCTAGTTGCATCAATGTTGTCCACTATATTCCGAGATTACCTTGAGACATTGCACTCTTCATGATTCAGTCAACTACCAGTAGGAAGAGAGGGAGAAGGTCGAGAGTAAGCAGCCTTGGTTGACACCGGTCTTCACTTCAAATGAGTGTGTGAGCTGACCTCCATGCACGATTTTACAATTTGGTCCGTCATAAAAATTTCGTATGATGTTGACTATCTTCTCGGATACGCCATAATATCGTGGAAGGCTTCATAATATTCTCCTATCCACGCTGTCGAATGCTTTTTCATAGTCGAGGAAGTTGACGTATAGGAGTAAATTTCATTCAATCGATTGTTGAACAATCAACCATAGAGTAGCGATTAGGTCGATACACGACCGGTCTTTACGAAATCCGGCCTGTTGATCTTGAAGTTGGGCGTCAACTGGATCTTTCAATTGGTTCAATAACACTCTTTTGAAGACTTTTCCTGGTATCGAAAGAAGAGTGATGCTTCTGGAGTTTTCGTAATTGCTAGGATCTCCTTTCTTTGGTATTATTCTTTCCAGTCTGTTGGCACTTGTTTCTTCTTCCAAATATTCCTGAAGAGAATGTGGAGTATCTTTGCAATTGCTTCCATATTAGCCTTCAGTGCCTCAGCTGGTATATTGTCTGACCCTACTGACTTGCCACTCTTGATTTGTCGTATGGCCATTTTGACTTCTTCAGCTGTTAGTGGGTTGGTGTTAATGGTAAGATCCGTGGCTGCTGCTTCGATGACTGTTGGGTTCAGGGGTGCTGGTCTATTTAACTGCTCTCCGAAGTGTTCTACCCACCTGTTTCGTTGTTCCTTCACTTCTGTGATTGGTTTGCCAGCCTTGTTCTTGATTGGACGTTCTGGTTTACTGAATTTACCAGCTAGCCTTTTCGTGGTATCGTATAAGTGCCTCATGTTTCCTTCACTTGCAGCTTTTTTCGCCGTCATTGCTAGGTTCTCAACATATTTCCGTTTATCCGACCTAATGCTCTTTTTCACTTGCTTGTTGACTTCTGTGTATTCAGCCAGTGCTTTCACTGTCCTTATCAATCTTTTACTAATTAATAACTTTTTGCTCCTCCTTTTTCGGATCTTGTCCAGAGTACTAAATTAAACTTTAGTAATACTGCTACTCCAGTTAGCCAGTGTTTCTTCAGCTTCAGTTTCATTTTAGCTGCCACCAGATGATGATCTGAAGTTGTGTCAGCTCCTGTTCTTTCCTCTTATGTCTTCTATGGTCCATCTTACTTATTATGTATGCAAATGTGGTTGACTTGGTTCTTCGTAATGTTGTCTTGTGAAACCCATGTAGTTTTGTGTATACGTATGTGTGAGAATACGGTGCCTCGTATAATCATTTCATTGAAGACACATAGGTTTGTAAACCTCCCACCGTCTTTGTTCCTTTCTCCCAGTCCATGTCATCCGATGTTATCTTCATATCCTATGTTGTCCATTCCTACCTTGGCGTTTAGGTCTCCCATCAGAATGGTCAGGTGTTTGGCTGAGCATTCATCGATGGCTGATTGCAGCCTTGCATAGAACTGGTGTTTCTCGTCTTCGTGGCTGTTGTTGGTGGGTGCATTGCACTGGATGCCATTCATTGTAATCCCTTCCTCCTTTGTCTTGAAGGATACTTTGGTGATCCTAGATCCATGAGGTTTCTGTCCTACAAGGGCTTTCCATGCTTCTTGGGACAACATTGGTGCTAATCTTTGTGAATGCGAGGCATTTTCTTCTTTGTAACCAATAGATTTCGCTTATTCCATGTATCTTCAGATTGCATCTTTTCATTTCTTCAGCTATTTGCATGCTTCTCCCTGTCTCCCACATAGTGCAAGCATTCCATGCACTTATATTAATGGTTACTCTAGTTGTGAGAAAAGGCATCGCCCTCATGGCTTCCGAAAAAACTCGGCTTTCACCATGAGGAGTCATTACAGACCTTCTAACTCCCTAAGTAGAATTAAAGTGGTTATAATGGATTTTTTTACTGGTTAGCGTTTTATTTTAGCAAGGTTAATGTTTTACGGGATGGGGTTGCTAACACCATGCCCAACCCTCCTCCTTTACCCGGGCTTGATACCGGCAGTATCCCCGGAGGGCTCCAGGCGGAGTTACGATATAACAAGTATGAATTAATATCGTCATTATTTCGACTATTTGGTTAGTGACATTTACATTTACACTCTTAACTGTTATATTTGTTTTATTTCTTAAGTTTCATTAAAAAATCCCTACTCGCAACCACCATCCTTCGCTTCTGTAGCCATTATCACAGGACAGTATTATTGATTTCTGATCACAGTTAGATAAATGACATATTATTGACTACATTGTCACTCTGGATAACATCTCTAAGGCTCATTTTAATCTATACTTACTAATTCTACCTAGCATAAGCATTGCTATTAGTTGTCCAAAACCATAATTAAAATATATCCTAATTGAAATCATCCACTTTAGAGAGCTTAACCTTACCGAAAACCACTTAATGTCATCAAGTGAAGTAAAGTTCAAATTCTCCAGTGATTCGTATTGCATTGGCTGTACTTTACAATTTTTGTAGCCAAAAGTATGCCTCACCTAAATATTCAGCTTGAATCAGTTTACATACAGAAGTTGCTAGACAATTAAAACTTATTGTATTCTATGGCTTATTCTCAAGGTTAACTGTAAAAACTTTCATGTAGTATCATTGGGTGTTGTAGAGATTCTAGAGTTTTAAGTTTAAAATTATTGACTAGCTTCATTTAGACAACTAATGATAATCAAAAGGTGGGGGAAAAATATTATGTTTTTACAAGACTCCTCAGTTTACTTCTGAGTTTCTCATCTAATCTAGATCGGAACCCTAAGACGTTGCCATAAACACTTAACTATTAGACAGCTGAATCGGAATCCAGTAGTTTACAATCCAAACTTAGTAAATTCATTGTATTTTCCGATGTCATTAATTACCACTAGTGATATTCATTTCAAGTCCTATATGATTGAAGGCAGCTGACTAAGTACATCGTTGTGTTCGATGTTTGTCTAACAGAAATCAAGTTCAGTAACTCATGAAGCAGTAATAGCTGAGGTCAATCTATGATATGAAATTAGTCTATTCAAATCTGCTTGAAGTTTTAATATTATTTGAAGATATTTTTACCACTGTTGAAGTCAAGAATATATTTATTTTGATTTCAATTTATAGGAAGTAACTGTCATCAATATGGTAAGTTCCTACACTTACATCCATACATGATATGTATGCATCACATGTTAATTACATTATCTTCTATATTTTTAATACACGTTAAGTTCAAAAGCACTAAAATCGCTTACAAAGCCATAGAGATAAAACATAGAAATTACAGACTTCATTCTATAAGTACAGTGTCATATGTTAATAACCTCTAGTATAAAACTGCAAAACATTACCTTATTTCAATATTTGAGCAATTCAGGTAGCTAAGTAGAATCTAGGTATTGATACAAAACTATGGTATTTACTACTTACCAGGTGATTAATAGTACTGTTAATATTAAATTTTATGATTGCTAGCACTAAACATGACGACACATGTTTATGATAACGCAAATATAAAAACCTTTAAGTAATATTTATGTAACTAGTGCTGTTGGAAATGCAATTCTTGACGGAATTATCTACTTATCCATTATTTATCAGCGTGATTTTCAGTTTACTTCTTTCTCCATTTAAACCATATTATCGAAAACAATATTCTGGAACTAAAACATTCATAGTTTTTGTTCCCTATACCTTTCGAAATGACTTTGCAACTTCACAAACGACAAGGTTTGGATGCATAGTAGGCGGTAATAGATGTAAAATAACTTGGGAGAATTTGTTTCCCTGTTGTTGACTTGTTACGGACTGAAATTAATCAGTCTCTGTCATGGATTACTTCGGTACATCGGTAGTTCACAACCATGACTTATGTTGGATTATGGCTAGCAAGTGGAACCCAAAATGCGAGTTTCCTTTCAATAGTGACGTGTCAGATGAATGTACTTGAATCCCAGTTTTGGTGATCATGCTTGGACTTTAACTCAGTACGTTGCGTTCTAAATTCCACTGCTTTCACCATTAAGCCAGGTAATCGACGCGACAAGTCATTATTTTAGCATATTTGTTTGTCTGACTATTGTAACACAATATGCATGGATTTCTAACCAGAAGAGTTTAATTACGAAGTAATGGGAAACGATTGTTTGATGGGATACTTCTTATTTTTGAATACTTCATAGGGGTATGAAAACAAAAGTAATGATAACTGTTGCAAATGAGGCGACTAATATGATATTCAATCGTCCCGTAATTCCTCATTCATATATGAAAGCACTAATTTACCATTCGAGTATGTTGGGTATTATTAATTTAATACGAAGTGAGCAATCACATTTCTAGGATTCGAGTACATCGAACCATGAGCAAATAAATGATACAAGGATACAACTAAAATCCAAATTACTATGGGCGAGTATATCGTACAAATTAAATACAGCAATTGTCCTCAAAACTACTTCGACTTAATTCTGAAAAGTAATCCACAATTGGCCCTTTTCAGAACATTCCTAAAATTCTAGTAAGAAGGCGTGTCTGGTGTGGAGTCCTAGCAAACGGAGACTGAGACATTTTTGGTCCGATGTCACTGAATGATTCACACGATATAACACAAATTAACTGAACTCTTGTCAACCAAGTAGTCCTGATGGCTGTGTGAATGCTTCAACTTTCGACTGGTCCTTCAGTTTAATCACTAAGCGGATTGTGTAATTTCATACTACGATGAAATAGTTACATAATTCACTCTGACATTTAGTCATGCCAAATTATTATTTATCTTTAATGAATAAAATCTATTAATTAAATAGATCAGTTTTCACAAAACTACTTCATTTAACTAATTAAGACATTTACCTAGTCACTGATATAAATAAGAGTGTAGTTCTAGTAGAAACAAGTTAGATATGAATTACCTATAAAATCATCCGATTATATGAAATAGAATATAAGATTTCATTGGTAATCAAGAATCTTATTTAAATAGTTAATTTTATAACTGACTAACTTTTATACTGTTCAGTACTACTTAATTGTCAACAATTTTCAACTCATATCATACATTTGACAAAAGTTATTACATAACAACTTATCTAATCAATATAAATAAGGGGTAGTCAGCTTACGATTTTGTACGATGACAAATGACATTTCTCTAGTTTGTATTATTCAAGATAGATAATATGAATTTCATACTTTAAATCTCTTATACTGTAAACTGACTTATTTGTTATAATGTTTTGTTTTATTGTTTAACTTATACTATTATGGTCGTTATGAATGATTTCTTTATCATACTATTTTAGACAAGAATGTGACATTAATTCAATTCATTTGTTTAGTTTTTATTTTTATTTAATAATTAAATATATATTCACTTTAATTAATATTTAAAAAATTGATCTTCTTTTGTTATCATTTATGATAATACTTGAGTTTATCAACATTTAGTTGAAATGAAATACTGTAGAATTGAATTGAATTGAATTGTATAGGCGCATATTTTAGATTTCTAATGATTATCTTGTAGATTAGATTTCTGTTATGACGCAAGAATATTTGGGGGGATTGGATGGCCGAGTGCCAATTGCTAGTGCCTAGCTGGTTAGTGCGCGCCTGCCCTGTGCCCACTTAGTCCCAATCCGAAATAAGGAGAATGCGAGCCAATAGATCAACCAGACAGAATCATATTATATTTCAAGCATTCTTTTATATATACATAAATTCAGACTACACAACAAACCAATTAGAAAATTAACATGAATACAGAACGAGGGAAAATAGTGGTAGTGAATAGGATCAACTTGTACACAACTAATTAACTATAGTCTATAATAAGAGACAATATAATAACAGTAATTATGCTAAACGGAAGGATAGGGCAAGCGGAGAGTAACAATAACAGAAACAAAATGTTTACATTACAGACAGTTCGAATAAATGAAATAGTGTTCGTAAACACAGTTCTGAAAGTTTATTACACTTCTTTGTAGTCCGACCTAACACCTCCCCTTTTTGAAAAGAACTGGTATGGTCCAGTGGGTTCGCACACTCTGCTTGGTTGTGTACAGCTAAAAAGTACTCAGAAAAAAAAAAGAACATGATTAATTACAATTCATGAAGCAATCACAATCTACCAATTTCTGCTTAAGAATTCTTAATAACCGGTTAGTTAAGTCAATAAACATATTACTAATTCATCAGTAATCGTCAAACATAACAGTTCAGCAGATAAGTCTGAAATATTTGTATTCTATTACTAATAAGTTAATTGATTAGTTCGTGGTTTGTTTTAAGCGAAATATAGAAATAATAACTTGACTAGAAAGTAATACAGTAAACAATACACAGAGACTAGTTGTTTATACTTGTATTTCTGATCTGATATTAATAGTCCCTAAGTCAAATACAATAACACAAGACTGCTGAACCAACTTGACGGAGATACAGTTATATTTTAAGCATTTCTTTAGATACATGTAAAAGCTGAGAGCAGACCCAACCAACTTAGTAAATAACAAGGAAAACAATTAGAATGTATTTGGATCTTACCGTTCATTTAACGTGAACTTAAATTGATCAGTCTCTGTTACCATATGTGAATCTTGAAGAAATTTTCTTGATATAGCAACAGTTCACAAGTAATGTTTCAGCTGAATCGTGACTGGCAGTCGGAATCGCTGTATCGAGGGATTCCTCTCGGGAGGCAAATATGGCAACAGAGACTCACCAACCTCACTCCATGATAAATCAACCGAAAGATCCAAATACATTCTAATTAATCACTAACGCCCGTTGGCTCTACCGGAGGAGCATAGGTGACTCACCGGTTTACTCCATTAAACTTTACCTTGAGCAATCCTTTCCAGCTGTTTTCAGTTGATCTTCATCCATTTAATGTCTGATTCCGATACTCGACACAGTGTGTTCTTTAGCCTTCCTCTTTTTCCTTTCCCGACAGGATTCCAAGTTGGTGTTTGTTTTGTGATGCAATCTGATGATTTCCACAATGTATGTCCTATCCATTTCCAACATCGTTTCCTGATTTCCTCTTCAGCTGGAAGTCGGTTTGCTTTCTCTCATAGTAGGCTGTTGCTGATGGTTTTCGGCCGATAGACATTCAGTATCTTGCGAAGACAGTTGTTTATAAATACCTGTACCCTCCTGAGGATGTTTGAAGCAGTTCTCCACGTTTCACTTCCATACAAAAGAAGTATCATCCCGTTTGAATCAAAAGGTTTGAATTTGAGGTTGATTGGCAGTTGTTCTGAGTCCCATATGTTCTTCAACTGTAAAAATGATGCCATTGCTTTACCGATCTTTGCCTTTACATCTATACCGGATCCTTCTTGTTCATCGATGATGCTTACCAGGTACGTAAAAGTATCCACTTCTTCCAGAGTTTTTCCATCAAGTTCAATTTGGTTTGTGCTCCCTGTGTTGTATTTGAGGATCTTGATCTTTCCCTTATCTATGTTCAGGTCTACTGGTGCTGATGTTGCTGCTACGTTGGTTGTGTTTACTGCATTTCTTGGTGTGTATGGGCTAAAAAAGCTAGATTACTCACGAAGTCCAGATCATCGAGTTGCATCCTACTTGTCTATTTAATTCCGTGCTTCCCCTCAGATGTGGAGGTTTTCATGATTTAATCAACCACTAGAAAGAAGAGAAAAGGTGAGAGTAGACAGCCTTGTCTGACACCGGTTCTCACTGGGAATGCATCTGTCAGCTGACCTCCATGCACGATTTTGAGCTGTAGTCCATCGTAAGAATTCCGAATGATGTTGATGAGTTTCTCTGTTACACCGTAGTATCGAAGAAGTTTCCATAGGGATTTCCTGTCTACGCTATCAAATCACTTCTCATAGTCAATGAAGACTTTATCTAGATTGACGATAATGTCATTCCACTGTAATTCTCACATTTGCTCGAATCTCCTTTTTTAGTATCTTGACAAGGTGTCCTTCTTTCCAGTCTGCCGGCACTTTTTCTCACTCCCAGAACCTTCTAAGTAAAACGTAGAGCATCCTTGCCGTTATGTCTATATCTGACTTGAGTGATTCGGCTGGTATATTGTGAGGTGTTGCCGCCTCCCTAATTTTGATCTACCTGATGTCCATTTTGATTTCTTCCATTGTTGGTGGATTGACATCTATCGGAAGATTTGTAGGTTCTGCTTTAATATTCGGTGGGTTCAGTGTAACTGGTCTATTCAAGAGTTCCTCAAAGTGTTTTACCCATCTGTTCTTTTCTTCTTGAATCTCGGTGATTAGCTTGCCTTCTATGCTGTTGACCGGTCGTTATGATTTACTATAGTTGCCTGTCAGTTTCTTTGTTGTGTCATTGTTAGGGATTCCTAATCCCCAAAGATGCAATTGTCGATTTAATTAAATCAACCATTTGAGGTGGTTGATCGAATGCCAAATGAGGTGCACCTAGTCGATAATTGTGAGTCTGCCCTATGCCCACTGAGTCCGAAGCCGAAATAAGAAGGAACACAAGCCAACCAGACAACACTAGTTCACTGCGAATTTATTCACATAAATACATCTATTTTTATACCAGTTAATTTACAGTGATTATTCATCAAGTGAAATCATCAACATTTAATTAATACAATGAAATACTGTCAAACTGTACTCAGGAGTAGGACTCACATTGAAATCAAATTAATGTGATGAAAGTTCACAAATGAAGCTTACAAAAAAATCAATACAATTTTCGTTTAATTAAATCAACCATTGAATCATTGAGGATTATGAATCCCTAACAGTCATATTGCTGTTTCATATTTATTTCTCTTGAGACTCTTTCCGCTGTCATTGCAAGGCCTTATATGTGTTTCTGTTTGTCGGCTCTAATGCTCTTCTTTACTTGCTTATTTACTTCTGTGTATTCAGTTTGTGCCTTGATTTTCTCTCTTCTAGTCCGGTTGTTATTGATTTCTGCCTTCTTGTTTCTCCTTTGTTAAATTTTGCCCAGGGTGTCAGTAAAGATCCACTCTTCATGATAGTGCTGCTTGCTGCCCAGAACCTTCTGACACGTTGAAGTTAGTCCATCTTCGATTCCTTTCCAGTTGTCCTCCATAGCAGTTTCTTCATCTTTCAGTAGACCTTGTAAGACTTGGAACTTGTTGTTGACAGTTGTTTTGAATCCCTTGAGTCAGTCATTATCTCGAAGAAAGGCTATGTTGAACCGTTGTAATGCTGTTACTCCAGTTATCCATTGCTTCTTTAGCTTCAGTTTTGTTTTGGCAACCACCACGTGGCGATCTGAATCTATATCAGCTCCTTTCCTGGTTCTCACATCTTCCATAGGTCTTCTAAATTTTGTATTAATGCATATATGATGGATTTGATTCTGTTTAGTATGATCCGCTGAGACCCATGTAACCTTGTGTATGCGTTTGTGGAAGAATATTGTACCACCTATAACCATTTTGTTGAAAGCAAATAGATTGTTAATCATTCACCATTCGCAATTTTTTCTCCCACTCCCTGTCGTCACACGATGTCTTAATATCCGATGTCGTCCATTCCCACTTTGGCGTTTAGATCCTTCATTAGTATTGTTAGTTTCTTTTTTGGACACTTCGTTATAATTGATTGCAACCTGTCATAAATCTGATCTTTATTCTTGTCGTTGATGGGTGCATAACATTGGATAATATTCATTGTAATCCCCCCTCTTCATTGTCTTGAAAGATACTTTGATGATCCTGGGTCTATTTGATTCTCATTTCACAATTGCATTGCACCCTTTCTTGGACAACATCAGAACAACTCCTTGGGTGTGTGGGGGCATTTTTCGCTCCGTGGCCGGAGTATAGAAGCATCTTCTCCGTAGCTAATGTTTTCTGTCCAGTTTGAGTCTAATGGGTTTCTCTGAATCCGAGCACTATCAAGTTGTATTTCTTCATTTCTGCAGCTATTTGATTGGTCTTCCTAACCTCCCACATTGTCCGAACATTTCATATACCTATACGAATTTTTGCTCTGGTTGTTAGAAGGGGGGGGGGCATCGGACTCATGACTATCAAATAATTTCGGCTTTTATCATGAAGCGTCATGAACATTCCTTCTACTTCCGGGGCGGAGTTTAATGGTTTACTTTGTTTAATCTGGCTCGCGTTTTTAGCAAGCTTGTGTTTTACAGGATGGAGATTTTAGCCCCATTCTCAACCCTACTCAATTACTTGAGCTTGTGACCGGTAGTAACTCTAGAACAGCTATGGGCGTAGTTAAATACATTCTAGTTATATATATATACATATATATACCCATAGTATAAATGTGACTGTCTAAACTCAATAGCCTTGTGGGAAATGCAGTGAAGTTTGGCACGAAACAAACTGTGGTAGAAACCTGGTGTGCACATCAACACTGAAATGCAGGTATATTTAGCTGACGTGTCCTATATAGGACGAGACAGGCGTCCTGGATTTAGCTTACTACTCTCGATTCAAATCAAAGGAAAACAATGATGAAAAAAGATTAATGTGTATGTATTTAGTTAGTTATAGGTCACTGATGTAAAATGACACGTCAACAGTTAGTAGGTCATGGAGGCTTGAACGAGTGAAATATGCAGATAAGACCGTCAATGTAAATAAAACTAAAACCAACGAGTAGATATTTTGGATTGGTTGACTGACCAAATGAATCTTTGTTAACCATCTTAGTTTCGATTAATTTTAATAATAGAAAGTTAAATGAGTAGAGATTAAACATATCAACAGACTAATAACGTGTAATCAACGGAGAGAGAAAAAGCTGGCAAAGGTTCATAAATTATACATAGGGCAACTCATACAATTGGACATAAATGTGTAATAGTCACATGACTTATTTAGTCTACATGCTTGCACTGACCATAGTTGTACGTAATATCAAGCGATTTCTAGCAACACCTAACATATCATCACATATCAAAGTAAATACTGATTATTTCATAATAAAACACTTACATATAGTACTGAGTAGCTTCTACACGTGGAGTAAATAAGTCTTGTCAGTAAAGAGTGTGTCTCCTAAGTATTAGTGAATGTGCTATAACATAATAAGGCGTAACATAATTCTCTATAAATGATTAACTTTTTAACCTCTGGAATCATTGCAAAGTACTCTAGATGTCACCATTAGATAATGAATCACCACAACGTCCGACGATTATCTTTAACATGATTGGTAGTGTATAGTCTACTCATTTATCTCTCCCCACCTTCAATTATATTGTATCTTCAGTCTACTGTTACCTCCTTTCTAGTCCAACTCAACATTCGCATGAATTCATATGGTTTAGTCACATGTACAGGAATTATAATACTAATAACTTGTTAAAAGGAGGGCGTTGTTTGGCATCGTGTAATCCTACAAATCCAATAAAAACAATGCAGAGTCTATACTGTAGTCGTCATTTGTGATTAGCTAAGATTATTAAAGAACAAATGAAAATGGCGAAGTTATGAAAAACGGTCTCAGAAATGGTTTCTTTATTAATCATCACAGAGTTAAACTATGAATGGCTAACAATACATATGCAGCCTTTGGGACGAAAAGTTTTTGTAGTTTACTTTTGTTAAATACATGTATGAAGTCATATAGTATTCTTTCAAGTTTTCTCCCCTCATTTATTCACACCTGACCTGTCAATATAATGTCAGAAAAACAAATTACGCATTTAAATTGATTTAAAATTACCTCAGTTTCTTGATGTAGATATAAAAATACCATGAAGTTGATAGATTAGCTAACACTATTACACGTATTATCGTTCGTTTTTAGTGCTCAATAACGTTATGCTTTTTAAAGATGGCGACGGCAGGATGGTGCAGGTGATGACGCACTATTATATCTAGACCGCGGTACTCGTTGCGTTGCTATTCTTTCTTCATTAAATTAAGCTGATTTCACACTGAGCCTTGTATTGAATAGGATGCCTAGTCACTGCAGTCAGGGTAGGCCAGACTAAAAATGTCATCAGACGAAATGACGTAGGCGTAATTTTAAGTAAGTCAAAAAGTTACATTATACTACTTATTGTGAGAGTCTAAACAAGTTAGTAATCAGGCCTATGACAATCGCTAACAAGGCCTGCTTCTACAGAGCATTTGCTTAACAGGTTATTGTCTTCTCCAGGTGCTGCAAGTCATTTGACGTAATGTGAAACTTATACACCTAGATCACTTTCTAATGTCTACTCACCAAGAAGTGATATGTTTAGAATATGTGAGGCACATTTTCGGGATCATTAGCCGCTGTTTATTTTGACAATGTTTGCAGATAGAACATCCTATATGGATTATATATGTTGCGTTTTCTGTAAATATATAAAATATAAAATCATTACTGCATAATTATGTTGGAAACTTTAACATACCTGGGCGGCATCATTGATAAACAAGGAGAGTCTGATGCAGATGTGAAGGCACGGATTGGAAAGGCGAAAAAAAACATTTTTACTACTGAAGGACATCTGAAACTCAAACCAACTATCAGCCAACATTCAAGTCACAACTTTCAATACAAATATGAAGACAGTTCTATTGTATGGAGCTGAAACTTGGTGAACTGTGAAAAGCAAGCTTCTAATGATACAAATATTTATAAAGAATTGTCTGCGTAGGATACTTCGGATCCGTTGGCCGGATACCATCAACAACAACCTCCTATGGCAAAGAACAAATCAACTGAATTCCAGCCAAGGAAGAAATTAGGAAAAGACGCTGGAGGTGGATATGGCATACATTGAGGAAACCACCAAGTTGTATCACAAGACAAGCATAAACATGGAATCCTGAAGGTGAAAAGAAAAGGGGTAGACCTGAGGACACATTGCTTCGAGAATCGGAGACAGACATGAAAAGAATGAAGAGCTCTTGGGAAAAACTGGAAAGGAATGCTTAGGATAAAGTCGGTTATGTAGTATAACAGGTATTGGTTGTTTTATAATCGCAGTCATTTTATAGACAGTATAATTTCAGTATGTTCATAAACTGTCGCATGTCACGTTGACTTATACGCATCCACAAATGAATAATAGGTGTAAAAACGAAAAAAACATTAACGATGAGTTTGTTACAATCATCTTCTAACAGGATTTATGTCCAATAAACAGTCTTTAAGTTGGGTTCAGTGACACGTTGGGTGGACCTACTATTGAGTAAGAGACTACGTGAAAGTATTATTTTCAAAGTTAACATCGACTGCCACACTTTGACCTGGCTAGAGAGAAAACATGATTTGCACTCAGGCTCAGGGAAGCTTTATTCGGATTACGTAAAGTTCGGAAAAAGAAGCTTTTGCTGTTATATCAAATAGCTGATTGTCTAAATGACATTCGAGCCAGTCATTTTAGGAAGGCTTTACACATATTTGTTTCCTTGCAGGTTAGATAAATATAATTAGCTCTAATGCTTTCAATAAATTGTCACACTTTACGTCGACCACCTCGTTTTGATCAAAGACGGTAAGTGGGTTATATTCGGCAGACCAAAGAATTGTGATTCATGAGTAAAGCATCATGTGACAGTGTTGGTAGTATGCAAAAAAAGTGAAGTATTCTGTTTAATCTCTTGAACTACTGTAGATTAAAGATTACATTTGTCAAACCAAGTCTCTAGCTATCATACAAATCTTTTAGATTCTTACATCATATATTCAAAGTTTAATGAGGTTACTCTACTTATATGCTAGCTTATGAAGCCCCCCGACCGTAGCTGCTACCTTGACGTGGTGGTCGGGCTTGCCTAGAACATATGTTTCAGTAGGTTCTACCATGCCAGGCAGGACGATTGGAGAATGATGAGACTAAAAGCAGCTACTCAAGGTATGAGGGCGAAGTCGTACTGCTGACTGCAGAGGGGTGTGACAGCAGTAAGGTGTTTCCTCGGACAACCAGCATCTGCAGCGATGCTGCCTTCTCACAAAGAAGAAAGGGTTAGAAAAGGTCTGCCCTAAAAATGTCACACCTCACCCTACCTCACAGATTTCCGTCTCCGGTGGTATGGGTGCCCACTAAGGGCTTTTAAGTGTGGAGCTAATGCTCAAAAAACCCTTCATAAAAAGGCCGTGCGTGACAGGCCTCAAGCAGTTGTCCCTTGGGCTCTGTGGTCACGCTCTCAGGTCTCTGAGACCAACACTAATCTACCTTCTTTTTCAGGTTCCTCAAGAAACACCCTAACTTGGTGTGGGCAGAAGGGAAGTGACAACCGCCCTCATACCACTAACAGCACACAAGATCATCTTGTTCGAAGCCAAATCCCACCTTCAACCCTTAATAACTCTCTTATCACCATGCCTAATCCTTCTAACATAATTTTATCGCCTTGCGTCTCTAATGCTAGTGATTTGAGTTCACGAAACGTTATCCCTGGTCTCCTAAAACGGCGCACTAAGTTGTATATTGGAGCTTTCAACGTTCGAACGTTATGTCAAATAGGACAACAGGCATCCTTAGCCATGACTCTAGAATCCCGCTCCATCGATATCTGCTGCATCTCTGAAACGCGTATACAGAATCCAAGCATAGTCATTCGCTTGACCTCACCTTGTGAAAATAAGGAACCGGCTCGGTTCACTCTTCGTGTTTCTGGGGACCCCACTGCTACCAATCGAGGCCTTGCTGGTGTAGGTATAGCACTAAGTTTAAAAGCTGAACAGGCTCTCCTCGACTGGATTCCAATAGACAGTCGCTAGTGCGCAGACCGTCTAAATGGAACGGTAAGGACTCGTAAAGATAGGGACACACGCCGTTGTTTCTTTGTTGTCTCTGCCTATGCTCCCACTGACTGCAGCTCAGATGAAATGAAAGATGAATTTTACAGAAAGCTTTCTGACCTTCTATGTAAAGCTAAGCGCACTGGGGTAGTAATAGTGGCGGGTGATTTTAATGCCCAAGTAGGTAGACTAGATGAAACCGAAAGGCACCTAGGTGGATCATATGGTGTTGAAGCTCAACGAACAGACAATGGCGACCGGTTACTACAACTTTGCTCAGACAAGCATTTATTTCTCGCAAACACCAATTTTAAGCATAAGGAAAGACATCGGTTGACATGGCGGCCTCCGAAATCAACCCAACGCTGGACTAAAATAGACCACATTGCTGTTAGCCATCGTTGGAGAGGCTCGATAGAAGACTGCCGCTCGTTTTTGAGCACATGTTTAGACTCAGATCATGCCTTAGTGCGAGCGCGTATTAGTCTGCGACTCACTGGACGTAAAAGATCCACGACAAGGATCCCCCTCAGAGTTTAACTTAATGATGAAAAGTCAAGAATACATTCCAGGAACAACTAAAAAACCAATTAGTAAACGGCGTAAACTATTCTCAACCTGAGCTAGCCTGGAATGATATCCAAAAAGCTGTTGAAAGAGCAGTAATATCTACTAATAAACTAGACCTAAAGGTTAAGAAGACTCAGTGGATTTCAGCTGCATCTGCTGAACTGATAGATGTTCGGCAACACATCCTGTCTGGTTCTGAACATGAAGAGCAACGTTGGCAACTTAAACACAAACTAATCAAAAGCTTACGCAATGATCGTGAGCAGTGGTGAGTGGCAAAAGCTGAAAAGATGGAACATGTAGCGGCAATATGTAACAGTAGGCAACTGTTCAGACTTATCAAGGAAATGGGTATCAGAAACCCAACTGTAAGTGAAACTATCTCCGAAAAAGATGGTTCCATTATTCACTGTCAATCCAGAAGATTAGACCGATGGGCAGAACACTTTAGGGAACAGTTCAACTGGCCCACATCGTCATCCCTGCTGCCCACCATCCCCAAACAATCTGAATGGCAAATTAACATTGGTCCCCCAAGTCTCAGTGAGATTGTGAAGGCTATTGGAAACTTAAAGCGAGGGAGAGCAGCAGGACCAGATGGATTGACCCCTGAGATATTTAAGGAAGGTGGTCCAGTCTTAGCAGCCAGATTAATTGAGACCTTGGCTAGAATTTGGGAACTAGACGTAATCCCATCTGACTGGTCTCGAACACTAACCATTCCGGTCTTTAAGAAAGGACAGAAGTCCTCGTGTGACAATTACCGAGGAATCAGTTTAATGAATATAGTGTCTAAAATACTAGCTTCAATAATACTTCGACGTCTAACGAAAGCTCGTGAAGAGCAAACTCGAGAAAACCAAGGTGGTTTCAGACCCAGACGTGGTTGTATAGACCAAATATTTACACTACGGCAGGTTCTGGAACGTAGGCACACTTTCAGACGCTCAACAATAGCTGTATTCCTTGACCTTAAGGCGGCGTTTGACTCTATTGATCGTAAGGTTATATGGCAATGTCTGTCACTGAAAGGCGTACCGGAGAAGTACATTAACCTTATACAAGCTCTCTACTCGAACACCACATGTCGTGTTAGAGCTTATGGCAGATTGTCTTCGGAACTGACCACTTCTAATGATGTTCGTCAAGGTTGTCCGCTATCTCCATTTTTATTTAATTTTATCATTGACATACTTTTAGAGTTAACATTGTCATCGTCTGATTTCTCTAGGGTTGACCACTTTCCAGGAGATAAACTTACTGACTTAGAATATGCCGATGATATATTTCTACTGAGTGAAGATGCTGATAAAATGCAGAATCTTTTGACTACCTTAAACATGAACGAAAGCATGTTTAGGATGCGATTCTCCCCATCCAAATGTAAAATGTTACTTCAGGACTGGCTTAATTCGGCAGCAAAGTTAGTGATAGGGGGTGAAACTATTAAATGTGTTAACCGTTTTACTTATCTCAAGAGCCTCATCAGTCCTAACGGTCTAGTGTCCGATGAAATCTCGGCCCGTATACATAAGGCCCGATCGGCTTTTGCCAACCTGCGTCACTTATGGCGTAGGCGAGACATCCATCTACTGACGAAAGGACGCGTTTACTGCGCAGCACTTAGGTTCGTTTTACTTTATGGATGTGAAACATGGCCTTTAAGGATAGAGGATATTCGTAGGATCTTGGTATTCGATCATAGATGTCTCCGAAACATTGCTTGTGTTTGCTGGGACAACCGAGTAAGCAATGCGTGGGTTAGGAATAGATTACTAGGTAAATACGGTAAGTCTATTGATGAAGTAGTGAATCTCCCTCGGCTGAGGTGGTTAGGATATGTGTTACGTATGCCTGACCACCGTCTACCGAAACGAGCAATGTTGTCTGGTGTGGGAGTAGGCAGGAAGAAAGCTAAGGGTGGCCAAACGAAAACATGGCACCAATCCATGAAGTCATTGACAATTGGGCTGAGCCATGTTAATAGATGTAGTTTACCTGGTTGGGGCCCACACGATGATCGTAACAAATGGTTAGAGACTTTAGGTGATATGGCTGAAAATCGTTGGCAATGGCGCAGGTGCATCCACTCCTTGTCTTCCTCCAAATTTTAATTTCTGAGCTTAGTATAATTTTCTCTTAACTGGATCACTTATTATTTCAAATCTCATCTCTGATCTCTATGCCTTTCCATTAGTACTTACTCTGTTACTACCTTCCCCTACTCTGGGATTTGGTCCGACAATTTAATCTTTATCTGCTAATTGAGGCATGGCAACTTGAAATGATATACGCATGTACCAAGTTCTACGTTGTAACTGACTGACTGACATATGGAGCCCATATAATATTCCTTCTATTCGTTTCGATCCACACATTTTTAATTTTTACAACACTTTCAATGATGCTGACGTACTTTTGAGAGTTGACTTGAAATCTTCAGCGTGCGCCAAAACAATAAAGCCTAAGTATTTATTTATTTCCCTAGCCTGCATAGGGATTACATTTCCTATAATCTTCTATTGAATGCTGAGAGGTATAGTGTGTTTGAATGATTACATCGCGCTCCACTGTTTTCGACCTTCGATAATAAAATAAAAACATTTTTCCTAATAATCTAACTTCTACTATCAATGAAACGGGACGTGGAAAGTAGATAAATACCTGTAACTCTTGCTTTTTTGATATAAATGTGATTAAGACTGTAAATCAACGCAAATTTGCAAGTAATTTCGAAATACCTGTATTATGTAGTCATCCAACTAGAGTACAGCATAGGAACTAGCGAACGCTGAGCGCAAATGATAGTGTAGAATTTTCTAATTTATCAATTAAAGACGAACTATCGTCATGAAGGTTATCTCGAATATGAACTGAGAATGGATATCAGAAACTATATATCACATCATGGGTTAGTATTTGGTATTTAGGTACGTTTCATTTTATTTAACAGAAGGAACAATAATCTTTGGTAATAGGTCTTTATTTCGTATCGTGGGCAGGAGACAGTTGGAGCGTCATGCTAATAATTCAAACACACAATGTCTCTCAACATTCAATATAAGATGATGGGAAACATAATCCCTACAAAGAATAAGAAAGTAAAAAAATATTTAAGCTTCCTTATCTTCGTGAAATCAACTCTTAGCTTGTTAACTTAAGTCGCTACAAGAATGTAGGTTAGAGGTTTGGAATTTCAATCGACGTTAGGTTTTTAGTTTTTAAATAAGATTTCCTGTCAGATCTTAGGTTCCGAAATACGTTATGTAGTAACAATAGTCACTGACCATAATCCTCAGCACAGCTCTAGCTCCATCTGTTGATTTATTAAAAAGATGGATCTGCTAATAAATTTTTTTCGACAGAACTAACACAAAGTGTACTGTTATCTGTCCTAATCACACTAAAACTAAAATTAGTGAAGTGAGTCGAAAGACTATAACTAATCTACACAAACTTGTAGTAAGCAATATACAAACAACTGACGAGAAGTATTAGAGGAGCGGGACACAGCAACATTATTGTATGTATTAGCATTAGCAACAGGATTTAGAAATTTTAACTTAAACGATGTTTCGCCAAAAATTTCACTTGTCAGCCCTAATTTCTAATAGTAATCCTGAAATGAAGTTCAAATGTAGTGTAAGACAGCCAAACGTAATGCAGAATAGTTAGAAACATAAGGTAAATTAGATCGAAGTCAAATGTAATCCAGGGAGCAGTTTTCAGTGTTATGAATTTGTTGTAAACTTAAGATTTGAAGTTGTTATTAGTGTCATAACTTGATCTACATAGTAAATAGTATTTAGAAATGACAGTATTGTCACTTGGGAGTTAGAGTTTACATCGTTAACCGAATAAATCTTTTCATTTTATACCCTCTCTCATTAAAACCTCGAATGAAATGTGTCTTGCGTAAGAACCATACGTACACATAGTTCTTGGTCGAAACTATTGTAGCGTACATTCTTCTGTGAATAGATCTTGGCCTCCTAGTAAAATTTTTAAGAGGGATGTATACTGTATTATACTGTACCATAAAAGTATGAGTCACTTATTTCCTATGGAATTAATTTCGTTCCTGGCTTCTTTTTGATGGAATAATTATTTGTAAAAACACTGTTTTTTAATTGATTTAAAGTAATTAGACAGTCGAAACCATGAATAATTAATTCAAAACTAAACACAAGCCTTTCAGTTGCTAAGTGTGATGGTTCCTGTGGTTCCCTGTAGCCTGTCATCCTCGAGAGTGTTGGAAGTTTAAACTTTCGTACCAATGAGTGACTTGAAAGTTTCCCAGTATACCAGTAAGAGACCTACTTACGTAAGATGCACTCTTTGTTTTAAAGAGAGAACGGAACGCCTTGTTTAGCAGTCGCAATACTTCGGATATCGGAGAAATATATAGACTAATCTCAAAGATCCAGGGATTGAAGCTTTAAAACTTGTGAGAAGCAAGTACCATCTGGAATTTCAGGTAGTTTAAGCATGATGGGACCTAGGTTTAACTTAAGAAAAATGCTGTACGATTTGTCTTAAAAATCCCATTAGCACTTAAAGACCTTGTTTGGAACACGTCCTGTGAGTTTGTTTTTCAAAGTCCTACATTATACTCAACCGATTGTGTATTATGAGTGTGTGTGGGGGGGTAAGATGTACGAAAGTACCCATAATTCCTCCTAAATTTTAGACAAGCGGCTTTTTAACGGGACACCTTACGCTTTAAAAGCATTAATGAACGTCATTATAAGAATTCAGAGAATATAAAATTCTGAAATCAAATTGTCACCAAATTTACGTATTACAGATTTCTTGATCAATTTACTTCTCTAGTGAATGCAGTTAAAAGCATTACTCAACTTTAGGTTTCTCCACAATCGTTACCGTATGATAACGGCAATAAGGTTTAAAATAAATAAATAAAGTAGGGAAAATGGGATTTATACATAATGTTTAATAATTTTGTCATGTATATTTTAAAAACCTTTTACGAAGTATGAAGAACTAAAATTTTATACGTGGAATTTCAATTTATGTTTACTGAAAGGCTGCCCAAATCGAAATAATTTTGAATATTTTTATCATGTTTGACTATAATCAAAGCTTTGTTTATATCGTTCAAACGTCATTGTCAGACTGAAGTTCATCAATCAAAAGTTTAACGTGTTCTTGCTAGAATGAAAAAATTTATGGACTCCACTAATACAAAGTTTAATAGAGCTATACAGGTTTGTTTCGAGTTTACGCATTTACAAATATTTTTTTGAGAAAACAAGCGAAATCATCGGTAGAGCTGAAAAGACAGAATTTGATGATGATTTCGTCGCACTCTTAAAAGATGCGGAATCTACTCATGAGGCATCCAAACATATTATGGAGGCAATCGAGCTGTGGATAAATCCATGTGTTTGTAAATAGTGTCTTATTGCTTTTTTAATAATTTATTTATCTTTAGTGAGGAAATTTGATGATGTTGGTCAGTTCATGTGGACAATATATATTATACATTTATCAAATTTTCGTCTCTTATTGTTTTTCAGTCAATTTATTTAGATAAGTCTGTATTACCGTTGATTTATTTCTTCGCTTTTCCATATCTTTGCAAGTGTACATGTTTCTTTTTATGAGAAACGGAAATTACAATTCTGTAACAATGGTTGAGGCCTTGTATCATCTGATATTTGGGCAGTTTCCGTGAATATATTCTTCAATAACTCACTGGGAAACAAATTCTTAGTTACATATTTAAATGTAATTATTTACTAGACACTTTCGATACGGATACAGTATGACTACCCTTCTCGTTCTCAGGTGCTATTTCTCCTTCATTGTTTGATATTTACAGCTTTTGCTTGACACCGTGGCAAACCCTCGATTTTATCTACGAGCAACTTAAAAATCTGATGACGCCGTAGACACTTTGTGAGAGACTTGCTTAAGATATCTGCTGATTAATTGGTATACGTAGCTCTTCGAAATAATATATGATTAATACATATTTCATAATAAAAAGTTTTTCAAATATTGCACATAAGTGGCCTGTTGGCCTTACAGTTCTTTCTCTTTATAGTTATTAGCAGAATCATTTATGGTCTTCGAAAAGCTAAATTCAATGCCTACTGCTGTCATTATATTTTTCCTCACAACATATTCAAAGTGATTGTTTATAAACGATGATGCCTGTTAATACCAGATATACTAATACCCCACCTTTATTAGTGCACTATGAGTCTTAAGCACCCCACCAAATATGGCTTTGTCTTTTGCATTTTAGTACTGTTAATCTTGATACCTTTGAGGTATAAATAGTCTAATATACAAATCCTTTACTTATTATTCTTCGTTGAAGTTTTGAAACAATATATAATTCAAACTAATAAGTGTATTATATATTATTTTATTTAGCTTGCAAAGTAGAAAGTATGGTTACTGACAACAAAAGTTATTGGTTAAAGGTACCAGCAAAACTACCTGCGGAGCATCTTGGAGATACATTAGTCAACGCAGCTATGGATGTGGGGGTTAACACTCAGTATGGTAAGTCTGTAATACTTGCATGTGACATTTACTCCTAACGATATTGACTTCTACTAAGCAGATGTCTTACACAATGAATCTCAATATATACATTCCTCTCTAAGCTGAAGTAAAGTTGTTTTAACTATCTCTGTGATTAGAGATGAGTGAAAACGAAATTAATCATATTTATAAGACAGTGAAAGCCATGGAATTTAGTACGTCATGGATAGCGTAAAGTGACAAATAATATTATTTTATGGCCATATACAATAACATAATAATAAGATCTATTGACATATGATACACTTCGTTGCACGAACTTTGATTCGCGGAAACTGTTCATCCATAGAACCCTCGTAATAATATTTCTGTTGAATAAAATGCTATAAAGGTCGTGGATTTGACATAATTAGTGATTTTGCTGAGCTTTTCTAGATTCCCTTATTTTTTCTTATGATAAAAAGAAAAAGTCATGTAGATTACTGCACTTACTATGTAGTAATAAGACTTATCTGTCAATAGTATAACATCATTTGCTTAGCAAGAATAGGCAGCCAATTTCAGCAAGTTCGCCTTATTCGTCTACTAATTTAATATCGCGGTTTCATCTTGAAATAGCATCATAATTTATAGACTAATCCCAGCCCTAACATTAGAAAAGAAGTATGTAAGTGTTATTAATAGACATAAACTTTCAAACTGCCATGAATTAACTTTTAGGCTATCATTACGAACTAGTTATCACCAAGCTTCAATATCTTATACAAAGATTTTTACAAATGTGTTTTCAGTCACCCAACAAATTATCGGGTGTGTGGCTCAGCAGTCCGTTATGTTTGCTTGAATGGATGCAGATTATATTGTTTAAAGGTAGAAAACATGCGTAGGTTGCAAGTCTTTGACTTAATGTCTCTTCGAATCGTTGATAGTGTATTTTGGGACAACAGAGTAAGCAATTTTGAGAATTAATAAAAAAATACTCGAGAAAGATTTCATGTCGATTTATAAGTTTGCGAATTTTCACCAGCTATGATAACAGAAATTTGTGTTGCGTATATCTGACCACCACCTACCTTCATGCATAACGTAGGCTAGTATAACAGTAGATTGAATTACAGCCAGGATAGTGAGAGCTATGATATAACATCATTCCACGAAGTCATAGGCTATAGATATCTGCCATGCAGGTGAGCTCAGACTACCTGATTTGTATCATCATGACATCCATGATTATCGACTACATCAATTGGAATGGAGTTGCTCAAAATCGGTCACTGTAGCTCAGACTCATTTGATCTTCATCTTCTAGGTCTTGAACATTGGTATTTCTGTATATATACATATATAGAATGCATCAGTTCAAAAAATCAATAAGGAAGAAGAGGGAAGTAGTAATGGTCATCAGATAGTTGCTTTTCTTGTTTTAAGTTAAGAATCTAAGTCAAAGTAGAAATGGAGCGAGTTTATGCTGGATACAGTCACTGGCTTCAGTCACTGAAGACGGACGGGACGACTACTATCTTTGGCGGACTTTTTTAATTTCGAAAATGACTTAGATCAGGTGGTCTATGTTTGCAAGATGCTTAGTGATTAAGCTTTTTATTGATCTACTGCTACCTCTTCACAACCATTCTAGATGGTGTTCTTTAATATTTTTGGTTAGAACCTCCATCAAGAGAGCTTTATTAGTGCACATGAATTAATAGACGCATATGGAATTAATTAGATGAAATAGTTTATCCTCCATGCTTTTGTTAATCAAGGAAATCCCAGATAACAACAATCTTAAGGTAATTGCAAAAAATGTTTTTTCTAGGTGAATCGAAAATCCCCCTTTTTAGAGTATCTATAGCCTTGTCACCGTTAAAATTAATGTTCATACGAGGTGCTCTTTGTTACGGAGGCCTCTGATATCTTTGGACTTTAGGTCTTCATGTTCTTACCAATAAACCTAGGTGGATATCAATTTCCTATAAACATTTTCTTTAAGACGTTTAACTTTCATTTACTATGTAAAGACTGAGAATTCTTTAAATCTCGGTGGCAGAAGATATGATTGAATTTCTCTTTCTACTGATATGAACCCAGCTATGGAAGCCTAAAAACTGACCATTCCCAAATGGTTTTCCATAAATAGACCTTCTCAGGGTTCCATCAGGTTTTTTTGTTATTGGTAAATTATAGGGCTAAGAGTTAGGTACGTTTTCCACTTCAACCAAAAATTTAATTGAAGGATGACAGTTACTGATGGTACATAGAATGCTGTTTAACGCATATTTACCGTAGTTATTGATAAAAATGTTATTTATGTACCAATTATCTAAGTAGAAGTCTTCGAAAATGGCTTCCACCGATTGTTCTTTAAACTGAACATGAGGCAATAATATATTTATGGACTATCCCATATCTATACTGTCTTTTTGTCTGTGAATAATATCACTAAATATACATTGTACACTGAATGTATTCAGTAGTAACAATACTTTTACATAGGATATTGATATTCTGATACTTATAGTGTTACCGTGCTTTTGTCACTATGTTTTTGTTAATAAATCAAATTGTTACGGTAAGTGGTGAAGAATGACTCGACATCAAGTGAAATTATGTCTGTCTTTAACATTTACTTTCTTTATGCTGTCCGGGAATCCAAAGGCATCGCGTAGAGAGTAACTAAAAGCTCATTTTCTTACAAGATCTAGAAGACCTGCTAACCGTTTTGAGTCATATTTGTATAACATTTGTCGTCATATAGTTACAATGAGAGATTAGGGAAATGTTTCTTATGCTGTATCCACAAACTTACCGGAAGTGAGTTTTATTTTTCTAGTCCTAATGACAATAGTACTGATAATTACAAGTTTAGTATACTAATGAGTTTATAACCATTCACAGCAATGTCTTTTGACAGTTAGCGGGCCTAATCATCAAATCAATATACATTCCGATGTATTACGTAAAATAAGCATCACTATTATATTAACTTTGATCTATTACACGAATAACATTCAAGGAAGCACCGATAATAAATAAAACTGTTTACATTAGTACGGGAGTTCTTCTAGGATCTGTAACAGTAAATGTTTTTTGCAGTCTGGTTAACCAAAGGTTGCTGAGTTGCAGTAAAATGATGTATTTGAAATATTATATAAATGATCTGTAGTTGGATACAAAAACTGCTTAGAAGATGACACTAGTAGTATATTTCATAGTGTACATAGATGGTCGAACCATTAAAACAAGGATGCACTGGACCTGTGCTTCATCGTATTATGGGTAACTCAGCAGTTCGTATTGACGATCACAACAAGGATTAAATAAAGCACTTTAAATCTTCGAGACAAGCGCTTAACCTAAGGACTGCTAACTGGTTAAATAACTCAAAATAACTTAGGGATTCATCTCTCGAGATTGCTACTATAGATAGTTGTTGGAGTTTAGAAATGTAAGCTGTCAGATGCTGACTTGATATATGTGATGTCACACATAACATCCTGATTAGTAGGTTAGAATATGAAAAGTATATTGATACAGCAATCTCATGCACAGATGACAAAACTCAGGGGATCGTTCACACATAAATGTAGAGAGAAAGTCTTATACTCACTTAACTACGACTTGCCACTGGTCTGTCTACACTCCTATCAACCAATCACAGCTCACAAAGGCTGGACGTATTAGGTCTAAATATTAAGCTACTACCGTAATGCCTGTATATTCTGGATTCGACTTCACACTAGTAAAATTAATATCTTACACTCAGGTTGTATCATTGCCTTTCGTTTCACCAAGCACTGCCAACCGATAAATGTTAATTAATCTCCTTGATTGGTTTTGAAAATGTACACAAATCTGCTCGTCTGTTATGGTCTACTAAGATTGACTTAAAATCAAGCTGTTGTACAATTTATTTTAAATAAGATCTAAAATTCATATGACGCACATTACTGCCTATTTACTTTTACGCATATGTTGCTTTCTTTGTCGGGTATGTATTCATTCATAAAACATAGAAACTAATCGCTACACTATGAATTGTCAAGAAGTATCTTTTGTGTTTCAAGTATCGCTGAACCAATTGCATATTATGAAGCGTCTTTTTTAGAAACGTGGTTTTAGTTTTTTGTCTACAGTTTGTCCTTTCATTTCTTCAAAAATATTATGGCAACATATTTTATTATTCATATATATTTGTATGAAATGTTACTCAAAAGCATCTTAGAAAACAATCATAGTTTTATACAAACATCACAGAGTGATAGTATCAGTAGATGAGATTGTGTAATATATTCATTATGAATTGACTGAAGTTTGACATTTAAATTGTTGAACGATAACTCGATGGTCTAAGTGTTCAGTCAGTTATGAAAAACGTAGAACCTAGTAGGCTAAATCAGACTGAAAAACACTTAGGTGGGTCACTCGACATCCCAGCCCAGCGAACGGATAACAGAGACTGTCTGATGCAATTCTGTTCAGACTACCGTTTGTTTTTAGCTAGCACAAACTTTAAGCATAAAGAGAGATATTGTTTAACCTGGTGACTTCCACCATCTACACAACGATGGATGCAATTTGACCACAGCATCAGCTATCGTTGGAGAAGCTGTATAGAGAACTGCAGCTCTTTCTGAGGCACGTGTTTAGATTCTGACCACGCCCTAGTGAGAGCATGTACCTCAATGCCTTTTGCTGGTCCCAGAAAGGTCACATCAGGCGAACTCCTTAGATATCGATTCGAGACTTTAAATACCAAGAATGCATTTTGAAATAGTTTGGCTAAGCATTTAGTCATCCACAACTAACAGATTTATCCCATAACAGCTTTAAAGTGATTTTAAAGCAGGATGTAAACGCAGCAGCGTTTTCTGCATCTAACTTCAATCCAAAGGTTATGAAAGACCATTGGATTTTTGAAACATCTAGTGGGCTGATGGAGGCTCGAAAATTCATTCTAGCAGACGCGGAGAATGATGAATAGCGACGATGATTGAAACGTAGACTGACAAAGAGTCTGCATAAGGATTGTGAACAGTGGTAGGGCAACAAAAGCGAAAGCGATGGAAGCATCGGTGGCGGCCGGAAATAGTAGACAGCTGTTCCAACTTATCAAGGACACCGGTATTAAGAAATCGGCGGTTAGTGAAATTATCTCGGAAAAAGCTGGGTCTACGATTTACTCTCAGTCTAGCAGATCGAAGCGATGGGCGGAACACTTTCAGGAACATTTCAGCTGGTCCCCAGCTACTCTTAGCTTACCTACTTACCCCAAGTTACACAGGTCCCCCAACTCTCAGTGAGGTTAAAAAGGCTGTAAGTAACTTGAAGCGAGAGAAAGCAGCAAGACCTGATAGATTATCCACAGATATTTCTATGGATGGTGGTCCGGTTTTAGCTGCTAGGGTTGACTGACATATTATCCGACGTCAGGGAACTAAATATCATCCCATCTGACTAGTCTTGCTCAATGATCGTTCTAATTTACAGAAAGGGATAAAAATCCTTCTGTGATAACCACGAAGGAATCAGTTTAATCAATATAGTATCTAAAATATTATCCTCTATAATCATTCATCGTTTATCCAACACTAGAGAACAGCAGACGCGAGAATACCAGGCTGGTTTCAGACCTGGACGTAGTTGTATCGATCAAATATTCTCCCTGTGCAAGATTCTTGAACATAGACATATGTACTAACGTCCAGTTATAGTTGTATTTCTTAACTTCAAAGCAGATTTCGACTCCGTAGACCGTAAAGTCTTGTGGCAATGTTTGTCATTAAAAGGCGTACCTTAGAAGTACATAAACCTTATAAAGGCTCTCTACTCGGCCACCACTGGTCAATGTCAGAGCCTATGGCGAATTGACACGAGAAATTTCATCCTGAAGTGGGGTTTGTCAGGGTTGCCCCTTATCCCTTTCTTATTTAATTCCGTCATAGATGTACTCCTAGAAGTCTCACTCACTTCTTTTAACTCCTCAGGAATCAATCTCCTTCCAGGAGGTCCTCTCGTTGATTTAGAATACGCAGACGAAATGGTTCTATTTGGTGAAGACGCCGACATTATGTAGAATCTCCTGAGCACCTTGAGAAACAATGCAAGCGAATTCGGGATGCACTTCGTTCCTTCTAAATACAAAATGTTATTCCAGGAGTGGTCTGTTTCTTCATCTAGATTAATGATAGGTCTCACCCCTAGTGGGTCGGCGTCTGACGAAATCGGGATTTGATAATTTTCGCCACTTATGGCGCAGGTGAGATATCTGTCTCTCAACGAAGGGCCAGGTGTACTGCGCAGCAGTCCGCGCCATCCTAACATATGGCTGCGAAACCTGGGCCATGAAAACTCAAGATATGCGTACGACTTCAGGTATTTGATAATAGAACTCTTCGTAGCATCGCTCGGATATCATGGAATAGCAGAATAAGTAATATGGAGGTTAGACAAAAGGTACTCGGGAAATATGGTAAATCATTTGAAGATGTCAATAACCTTCATCGACTGAGATGGTTAGGACATGTGTTGCGCATGCCCGACCACCGCATGCTGCGTCGTGCAATGCTGGCTAGGGTTAAAGTAGGATGGAAGAAAAGTAAGGGCGGACAAATCAAAACACGGCATCAGTCCATTAAGTATTTGACTGTTGGTCCAAGCTATGTTGGTAGATGCAGATTACTTGATTGAGGTTCGCGTGATAGTCACAATAAATGGCTGGAGAATCGATCACAGTGGCGCAAGTGTATTCACTTAATCTAGATCTTGATTCCTATTATTATTTTCTGCACACCTTTACTTTACTCTCCCCTCTCGTATTATGTTATTATGTTACCTCTGTTATCTCGTAGTGGTAACGTGGTATGGCAGCTTGAACCTATGAGCGTATGTGCCCGGTTCTACGTTGCTGCTGCTGATGATGATGTGGACCCTAACCAGGTAGTTTTCATCCTATAACACGGCGTAGATCATCAGTCAAAGACTTTAGAATAAGCTTGTATCTTCCCGCTGATTTTTAATGAACTGAAATCGATCAGCCTTTGTTACTATATGTACATCCTGAGTAAATTGCCTAGATATAGCGATAGTACACTGGTAATGTTAAAGTTGAATTGTGAATCGCAAGCTTATTCTAATTACATATGTACCCGTTGAACAAGTGTGAATGCCTAGACTCGGTAGCCTAGTGGATGAACGCAGGTGGCGTTTGGCCTGAAGCGGACTGAGTTTTAACCCAGTGTGAACATCAGCATTGGGATGCACGTACATCCAGCCGATGAGTCCCAAAGTAGGACGGAACGCGAGTCCTGAAATACATTTGCCAGTCACAATCCAACTTAGTCAAAGGCTTTATTGGGTGGTGCCGTGTTCTGGTTTTTCCATCACTAGTTTTCTTTCATCCTGCTCTTAAAGCAGCTAACATTATGGGTCGGGGTAAGTAGTGGTTGGTTATATATAATATGTGTCCAAACCACCTCAATCGATGAAGATTCACAACCTCACTCACTAATTCGCTATTTTTCCATAGTACTCTATGTTTAATATCTCTATTCCTTACTCGATAATTGCATGATGTACAAGTGGTACTTCAAAGACTTATAACTAAGGACCTGAATCCAACGCATATTTCCAGATTTCATAGCCCATGCTTTGCATCCGCAGATTATTAATGATTGCTTTTAGCAAACCTGAAATTCTCGGGTTTGATCACTGGTGAAAGTGTTCCTGAATAGTTATACCAAGATGAAATATCTGCTTCCAGTAATGTCTAATGCAAAATCTATAAACGTTGCCCACTAGTTATTGTTTTAGAATACTCAACTGTTATGATTCGAGAAATTTTTGGTTGGTTGATCGAATGCCAATTAGGTGTGCCTAGTCGATAATTGCGCGTCTGCCCTATGCCCGCTTAGTCCTAAGCCGAAGCAAGAAAAACACTAGACGATAGACCAACCAGACAGAATCGAATTATATTTCATGCATATACATAAAATCAGACAACACAGTCAACCAATTAATAAACTAACATTAATACAGAACAAAGTAAATAGTGACAGTGAATAGGGACAACTTGTACACAACTAATTAACTGTAATTCATAGTAAGGGACACTATACTAAGCGTAAATAGGGTAAGAGGAATGTAACAATCATAGAAACGAAATGGTTACCTTACCCACAGAATAATTGAAATAGTGTTCTAAAACACAGTACTGAGAGTTTGTTACCCTTCTTTAATCGCCCAACATATCAACGGTGCATTATTCATAACGTTTGAGTTAAACTCTAAGTATATTTATCCTAATAAGTATGTGAAGACATTGAAACTTAAGTGACTCATGATAACCATAACAAATTATCAATCACGAAAATATTTAACGAACTATTTTCCCATTATCCGTTTCTAGAGTCCAAGGCTGTTCTTATTAGTTCTATCTTAAAAGAGCTAGATCAGCGAAAAAATTTCATTTATTATACAATTCATTTTAAAATAAAAGCATTAAGGTAACAGATTAAATATGGTTTGAAGTTGGCAATTGCCATTTAAAAAGTACATTTCATTTTATTTAGGTCTCATCAGTACAAACGTAACTATCTGAACTCAGCAGTTCAGAGAAAATAGTTTTACTTAAAAAGGATAAACTGGATTATTGTCCTGATGTTGATATTAACACTGGGTTGTATGTATATCTAGTTATCAAGTCCCATATAGTACAGAAGGCACGTTATAGATTCCAGTCACCAGTTGCAATCCAACTTGAATTATATATGTGAATTAACTCTGTGCTAAGATAGAACGCACATGTAATAATAGAAACTAATCAAATTCTGTTCTTAATAATATTATCAATGAGACTGAAACACATTCAGATTATGTTAAGGTGACGGATCTTAAAAAAATCAACAGCAACATAATAATTGATGTCTTGACCTGAAACTTATCACTTCCCCAATCTTCTCAATCCTTACATATTTACTTACTGTTTCTCACATCTTTCATCATTATCTAACATCTGTTTGTACTTATTTCGAAAAAGTTCACAATAGGTTATATACATTTTGTTGACATATTTTTAGAATTTGACTGAACATATAAAATCCTTCCATCAGTTAAAATATAAAAAAGCGTTTTAATCAACTAGTATAAGGTAGATTAATCGGGAAATGTTACAGAAGAGAGATGTTCACTGTCCACTAAATGTGATAATATGATGCTACTGATAGACTTCGTTACTCATTTTCCCAACTATTTAGGCACATGCTCTCGAGTTAGTATGAACACCTCTGAGTACAGCTAGTGTAATTAACCCTGAGTAACTAATTTAGATTATATACAGACACTGGGGAGTTCACCTTTGATATTCTATCCTTACCATGTTGAGTTAACACTGAATTTCGTTGCAAACATAATGCATATCCTATCTACATTAAACGTTCTTTCAACGAATCTTCCGATTCTATGTTAGAATGTCGCCACAAATATCCCATTTAAAACCTATTCGTAGGTAGGGGGTTTTCTTACTGATAGTGTTCTATATTCTGGTCTGGAAATGTACTTTTTGACTGTTTTTCTCCTCTTTATTTTAATTCTTCACAATATTATCGCTTCATCTGTGAGGTAAATTTATACAACCCTATAGGGCCCTAATTTATATGCTGAAAATAAGTAGACAGATGAATATTACTACATAGTTAACAATACTACTAACACAGTAACCACCTACAAAAGACATTTATTACGATCTTTTTGAGCTTTCCATTTTGATCACCTAACTCCTTTGTAAGCAGAATTTGTGGTTCAATTGATGTAAGTTATCTGTCTTAACCATCACAAACCGTGAACATATAGGTGTTTACAAGTGACCGCTTTCTTTTCATGATACCTATTTAATACTTACATCTGTTGGTCTATCATGACTCTCTGGGGGCTGGGGGCGTATGGTGGATGTAATATAAGACCAATTCATCCAATTCATCAGCTTTATATGTTCCCAAATGTGGCTTAAAGTAGAAGTGTGTATCTATCTTCTCGTACTTACTACTCTGTTCTTCATTAGTGCTAAACCAACCTTATTAATCGGGGACGATCTATCTTGGTTATATTTCTGCTTGAACCCTTCTGTTTCTAAGTATTCTCCTTTTTTTATTTATTGATTATTCATATATCCTTCTGTTTCTCTGTATTTACCATACCATTGTGTGTAGCGCGTTATAATCAAAGTTTTATACATTAAAAATAAAAATATATAATTTAATACACCAAAATATTTCGAGACCTATACATAGTTGAATAAAGAAATCTATGTTAAAGACGAAATATCATTTGATTGCGTCCCAAACAAATATGACTTGTTTACAAACCAATCACCTAACCTTCCCATAACATGCTTCTTCTTTTATCATCTATCAAATTTCTTAAAAAATAAATCCTTTCATGTATATTGTTCCCTTTATTATTTTCAAAATAGCAACCATAAATATTCGTACAGAATAAGATGAATTCATTTTATTTCATTGGTTTCACATCAGCTACATATAACATGGAATAACAATTTACAAAATTAACATTCGAAACTAGGTCTAACATGCTCATGATAATGTTTGAACTTGGTTAGAATCGAAATTATATAAACATGTTAGATTCGTGGGCATAATTAATGTTGGATAAAATGCAGCAAGCATATGCAATATGATAACATAATTAAATAAGCTAAATTTAACAATTTAATTAGGTGTTGTGTAGACTGTTGAATGTTAATTTGATATCACGAATTAGTCTAAATTAAATACTAATTGATCACCAAGAACCATTGAACAGTTGTTTTGTCCTAGTATAGGATTCTTCAGCGGTGAGCATCTTCGAACTCACGAGTCTCTGGCTCCGCTGAAAACATCTTACTACTAGGCCACTGAGTCGGCTACCAACAGCTAATATTTCTAATTCAATTCATTCGTTATATTTTCACTAAATCTAACTTATTTAATTATGTCGTATTACATTTCAAGTTTAATAACTGAGCTTAATTCACATCATTCTCATGTGTTTCCAATCGTCTCTCAACTTTCTTATTGCGTAACCACTTAAACTCTAATCACTATTTTGCTTTATGGTACTTTCTTCTGCATTGGATATATATGTCTGCAGCATTTTATCCAACAGTAATTATGTTCACGTATCTAACATGTTTATATAATTTTGATTCGAACCAAGTTCAAATATGCTCATGAGTATGTTAAACTTATATTTAAGTTGGATTGTGACTGGCAAGTGGAATCCAGGACGCGCGTTTCGTCCTATTTGGGACTCATCGGCTGGATGTACCTGCATCCCAATGTTGATGTTCACACTGAGATTCGAACTTAGTCCGCTTTGTGTCAAACGCTATATAGAGGCAATCCGCTCAGGATGCACATATGGCAACAGAGGCTGACCAGTTTCAGTCCATTACAAATCAACGGGAAGATACAAGCCTATTCTGAATTATGTTAAACTTAGTTTAGAATATTAATTTTGCAAACTTTTATTCCAGGTTGTATGTAGCTGATGTGAAACCAACGAAATAAAATGAATTCATCTTATTCCGTACGAATATTAGTTTTTGCTTTTCTTAGAATAATGATCTATTTCATTTTATTTCATGGATATGTTAATGCGAAGCAAACAGGTGATACAGATAATGATTTATCACTTCTCTGTTTCCCCGATTCAACATATATGTAATGCACTATCAACGTTAACATTTATGCATTATACAATTAAAGTTACCCGCAACATTTTCAGTGCTTAATAAATATTTCTGTTTTTTAATTATATTGAGTTCTTTGAGCTAGATGGTTTAATTTAAAAGTTTTTTTACGTCATTCTGTATGACTTCATCAATGCAAACTTTGGATAGAAGTGTACTATATGATTTTCTTCACAAATGACTGGCAGATTGTTCTGTCGTAATTGTATTTGATTAATTGTTGTTGATACTTTGTTGTGAGATCCGAAAAATGCTGATATAATGATGGGTGAGTAGGGCTAATTAGCATGCACCCACACACCTGACCTTTGATTGTTAGTTCCTCCCCCCCCCCCCAAAAAAAAAGCAGAAGTGAATAAGATAAGACAGATAAGCTGACCATCAGACAGAATCATTATATTTCAGGTATTCTTGTTTATACATACAAAACTAGACCACACAATCAACCAATTAGGAATTTGACATTAATACAAACAAAGGAGATAGTGGTAGTGAGTAAAAGTAACGTGTACACAACTAATTAACTGTAATTCATAAATAAGAGATAATATACTGGCAATAAATAAGCTAACGATAGGATAGGGCATGAGAGACATAATGATAGCAAGAATAAAATGCTTACATTACACACAACTAAAATAAGTGAAATTGTCTTCTATGATATAGTTCTAAAAGTCAGTTATTCTTCTTTAATCGCTCAATATAACACCCTCCTCTTATCAATTTTCGCATATTTTTTTCGATTGTCTTCGACGATCATTTATTGTCATTGGAGAAAACTGTCTCACTTCCAACAAGTGTGAACTCCACCAGTCATGACTTAACCAACACAGCTTTAGCAACATCCTGAATTTATTCACTGGTGAGTTGATTACTGTAATCGAATTGAGATGGTTCGTGGATATTGGTATTTTTAATTAACTATATTCGCCACACATTGATGTTAGCAGGGTACCGTTGGAAACCAGGGAACACCGAACAGCTTCTTTCTTCTAGTATCGAACTCCTCAGTAACGCGCACCTTGAATTCCACCCCAGGGGATTCGGGTTGGCGAACGCTTAACTCTCTGCACCACTTAGCCAGCCAACATCCAATGGTAGGTGTGAAACACCATCTCTAAGTGTTGTTATATCCAACATTTTTGAGCATTAGCCAGATTCGTAACTGAATGCTGCATACTAGGATGTAATATTCAATAAAGATTTCATTGCAAGTTATAACTTTCACTGTATTTATGATTTTCATCTGCATTTCTGCTGATGCCGTACTTAGTAAATATTGTCTGAATTCTGGTTCAAGTGAATTTTGCAATGTCTGAATTACCTGACAGCATATAGAGTAACCAAAGGTCTTTTAAATATGACGATTAGTATCCAGAAATAACGGACTCTGACTATCCAGAACCTAGTATAACGATTAAAGTATGGCTAGAATTAATTTCAACCGGGCTAGTTTTGTTGATAATGATCCATTTGTCTCTAAACATAAATGTCCTGGATTCCATCCCTGATGAGTTTGTGGCATCCTTATTGCTAAAGAAACCCACATTAGTATGAAATCATTATCCAGAGCACTCTGGTATACTGTAGTGCCATGCCGAGATCGGCTTGTGACAGTCACAAACAACGGATGTGGGTTTGATTCCCTGTCGGAAGCGAGAGCGAACACTGCTGAGGTCCTTGGAAGAAAGGAAGAAGCTACCCATTACTTCCTGGTTTTCAGTTATACTCAACCAAGGTCAGTCTTTAACGAACACAAACAATAAAATATATAGCGTTCATTCATTTCTGTGTAGTGCAAAATCTGAATCGATACTGATTCACTTTATGCTCCACTTAGATCAAATAAGTGCGACAAATAAAATGTGATTACAACCAAATATGGTGCCTTACTATTTAGTGAAAGTCAGCCACTAGTAAGATAGTTCATGGTGATCATTTTGATCATGTAGGACTATACTAAATCTGAAGCTGAGACTTACTGATTTTTTTACACATGTGAGCTAACTATCTGTTTCTATTTGTTATTTATTGTGTACTTTGAAGTATAGTTTTCATACATTAAAACATTACAGATATAAAACCGAACTTTACAACACAACAGTACTGACATCGGTTACATTTATATGAAATATTTTGTTATTTAAAGGAATCTGCATTCAATTAACTTGATTTTGTATGTGTGCTTATAAACTCTGTATCGTATAGAGGGTGGAGCTTTAAAATTCAAAACAGATTCCTTATCTTTATGGAATCCATTAGATTGAGGTACTTGCATAATAATGAGCATCTGAATGACTACAAAAGATTATTTAATTATGTAGATGTGCATGTCTAATAAATTCTGTCACTATTTCATTATACTTTTATAAATTTTTAAATATGCTGTAATACCAACCCTTCCGCTGCTTTCATGTTCTCCTGTCAACTGAATGTAATGTGTAAGAAAAAAGAATAAGTGATTCTTTCTTGTTTCATGTTATAATTGAATGTTTCTGGCTTATGTAGAGAGTGGTAAAATGTAATAGTTTTTAGAATGGAATCAATTTTAGTAACTAGTTAGTTTTTTTTTTTTGCTGTGACAATTTTGTATTGTTTTGGGGTATTAAGGGGGTTATACATTGTTTCAATTTATTTGTAACTCAGTCAACTAAAGATTAATAAAATATAAGCTGGTTTTATTACTTACATGTTCATTTATTGTAGATCGAAACATATTTTTACTAGTTATCCAAAAAAACTACTTAATTGTTCTAGAATAAATAAGCCTAACGATGTAATAATGTAACTCTTACACTAAGTACATACTTATATATTCAATTTTTTCGGAGTAGTGACTCAGTGGTTTAGGATTTTGTCGTTCAACCAACAAGTCCCAAATCTGAATCCCTCTCCAATAGACTTCTATTTGAGTAACTGGGCAGTATTATTTGCCTTAAGGCTTAGATTGTGGTTCGAAGCCACATACAATGATTTGTGTAGGAGAACTGTGATCTCTGTTCTGAGTTACGTGATTTTTTATGAAGGTTAATGAGACCGAGACAAAAACATATGGCTTGTTGGTTGAACGCCGAATAGGTTTATCAGTAAACTACTTCCCATTTGTATAAGCTTACATTATAGCATGAATTTTAACTTAATGGAACATATAACATATAAATCCAATTATTCCTTTTACAATTTTGATTTATGTAATATAACATAACTTAAAAATGCATATAGCCCTTCCGTAAATTTGTTAAATGATTCGTCGAATTAGCAATAACTAACTGTTCAATCTTCCTTAACTTAATTATATTGTGTTTTAGGATCAGCACTGAAACATTGCGGAGAGTATGGTCGTGAAATAGCAGCGATTGAAAGTCGAAGGAATTCAGTACTAGAAAAGAATACATTATATCCACTTCATCGTTTTTTGGCAATTGAATGGCCTGATATACAAGTGAGTCACTGTTCAATTATTTCTGTTTACATTATAAAGTTTTTAACAAAAATTATCGATTAGTTGATAGCCAATATTTAACAATTAAACTAAGTTATTGACTAAAATGTCAATTTACAATTGCCACAACTCCACTCCTTTATTGTATCGTGTCAGATAATGTAAAATTGATTGTTTTAGTTATTCCATTGGATTTGAATCGGTTCGCTCTAGTAGCCATGTTTGTGATTGATTTTTTCTGTGAGTTTTATTGCTTTTGTTAGTGCTTATATTTCTTCCAATTATTCTGTTCCATTGAACTTTGACCATGAGGTTGACTGATTTCTTTGTATGAGTTGTTAGACCAAACTCGTGTTAATCCGCTTATTTCTAATTGATTTAATTACCATGCTTCTAAATGTTTCCTGGAGTTCTTAAAATTTCCACTACCCAGAATTTTTACATTTTCTAGTAGAATTTATATTCGTCATCAAGTGCATTTATATCGCTACCATCATATCATGTAGTTTTACTGTTAGACTATTTTCATTTAGGTATAAGTAAAGGAGATAGTTCAATTACTGAGCTAATTCTATTTTTATTTTTCCAGTTAGTCATCAATAATAATAAATATTGGTCTGCTTTCAACACTATTTAATGTTTAACAGTATTGATTGAATGATATAGTGACTGTTGAATATGTAGTTGTACATCATGAACTGATATCACTTAAATGACAGTTAAAAACTAGGAAAGTACTGAACAGTCATCTCTTTCAGTAGTATCCATCTATGAACCACACTAGAGATCGAGTTCATTAAAAAATTTAATTGTAAAATTGATACAACTAGACCAAAACTTGGTTCTAATTTGTGATATCGTTAACTGTTGATCTGAAGCTATATTAATCGGTATTTAGAGATAGTAAGTGACGTAGTACAAAACCAGTCAAGATTTCTTCTAGGGATATCAATTACTAAGTTATTAAATTCAATAAATATGTATGTAACCATAATTCTTTTAACATAATTTATTAGGTTTAACAATTAAGTACACTTCATTGATTTTCAATAATTCAATATTCTAATACGTCGTTCAATAAATGAACTTCACAATAAGAAGTTGAACACATGTGAAGAGATTAGTTTACTTAGTGACTACTTACAAATTGATTACTGTGGTTATTGATTGATTATGAATGATGAATTACGTCTTTAGCTTCTGTTAAGTATGTAATTTATTTTCTAAGGTGAATATGTGTGAGCACATGTATATTTTAGTAGATATTATTCCTACAATAGTTCAATTTTATTATTCTATTAATTAGTTTTAACGTCAATTGACTTGTATAAAAAGGAAAGTAGGACAAAATCGCGCATCCTGGATTCCACTTGCAGGCTCCCAATCCAAATTAAATGAAAATTTATTGATTAAATGTTTTTTTTTTCACTGAGTCATATTGTCACATATGATTCTGCTGTGAATATTATGTAAACTGTGAAACTCCTCATTACACCAAATAATTATCAAATTCACTTGTCAATTACAGATTGTATATTTGCCTTCAAGATATGCTCTATATGTGACGATTAATTATAGTAGTCTGTAAGCCAAGCTTGAATAAGTTGAGTAAGGTTCACAGATGCTACTTTGTACCTGGAAATCAAATATATCATCCAATATGCCACACCTCTATTCCTGATCGATGTTTCTCAAGAGTAAAGTATACAAAATAATCGATATTTTGTCAGTTAAAGTTGTTTTTAGCTGCGATGGAAGGTTCTCAACTAAAATCACTTCTATAACCTTTGATATTTTTTCCTATTTACGTATTCTACTTTAAAATAGTATTTTTTCTATCAGGGTCGTTTGATCCCTAATCACCATTTGACACGAAGTCAAGTGCTACAGTTAATGTCCAATTAATCGGTATGAATTCTAGATTTAATAATACTCATCAGTAATTTTAAAACCCTAAGACCTAAGTGGAGTATCGTTCGCTAAACTTCAGTCACCTAGAACCAATTTGATCTTATAATCATTTTCACTATGCTCATTTGAAATCTCTAGTGAATCCATAACTTAATTCCTACAGACCATGGTTTGCCACCGTAACCTTATTTTGAAGTTAGTCACTTAATTACTATATATTTCAATGCTTTTGTTTAAACTTACCGATTGAAAGTGGCTTAGATTTCAAATTGACGATTAAACTTGGTTCAGCATACTCTGCAACTTAGCTAGAAATATAGACTGTATCCTATTTGTTTGACAATTTCACGGCTACTGATTAATCAATAGCACATAAGGCAGTTAACTAAGAATCGTGTTACCGTTTTAAGCTAGGATTGGCAGACGTAATTTTAAATAATAAGTCATCAGACGACTGGCCTACTTCCTGCTATTATAAACGCCTAAGGTAGTAGACACTCCTAAGGATATCCAGATGGATTTTAATTATTTACTTAATTTGTGTATGTATATTCAACTTTTTTCTCACAGAAAATCAACACATCTTCTAGCTTCGACTCTTTTTAAGTAATGTTTACCAATTATAATTGTACTTAAACTTTTCCGTTCACCTGTCTTTTTGTATAGAAAGAACGTAGTCATTTGGAATCAGTTCGTCTGGACTATGATCAATTAAGAAGTAAAGTGAAGCACAATGATTCTTCAGATCCTGAAGTAAATAATGTTTCACATATATACGTTTTTCTATATATTGCTGCAAATTAACACATTGACGCCGTTTTAGTGTATGAAACTGAGTAACTCATTTTTGAAACCAATATAGATCATTAGTTCCCTCAAGATTACGGGTATACTTTACTAACAAGCGTCAGCTAACATGAGACGTAACTACCTCCAGCTACCTAACATCTACAACGTATTACAGGCGATGTAAAATCATTCAGGCTAGTGACTACATCTCAACTTACTCGTCTATAGAATTCCACCAGCAGCTCTAAAGGCCAGACAGACATGACATTGACTACTAATGAGTAGTCAACGAATACAAAAGTACATATTTGTGCAACAGTGTAGTAATAATGGATGAATGCAAACAAATTGAAGTTATAGACTATACCAGAGACGTTCGTTAAATTTTCTCAAGTGTCGAAAACAAGTTGTGTAACAGGTACATGACATTAAGAATTAAAATAACATAAATAAGACGGATATGAAAGATGACCGTCAACTTGACTAGGATATCTCCGAAACGAACATGTGTCGAAAAGAAACTTGCGAAATAAAGAGGGGTGTTTGAACCATAATAATATAAGTGATTAGATTTGTGGCTTCTGAGCACAAGACACATCTAACTTTTTACATCCCTCTTCCATACGTTATTACTTTGCCGGGAAAATTTTCCTGAACAACTTTTGATATATTTAATAATGAAACAACAACTTTATGAATGATAACCCTAAATGTTCGTCAACCGAGTCGGAAAATGTTTATCTTAACTCACTATTCTTTGGGACGTAAACATCATTTACCCATAAACAAATTCATCCATAATATACTAGTAGTAAATAGTTCATATGAATTAAAACTTTAATGCGATCTATGACGAAAATAAACAACAAATTAATACCAATCTCCGCAATACTACGTCAACTTGGCTAAAATAATCAGCTCACAAATGACCTACTACTAGACTCTGGAAGGTCCAGTGAGGAATTTCAACTGGTGATGGAATTCATATAAGTTAAGAATCAGACAGCTACTATCAAATTCATTGGTTGATCGTCATGCTATACCACGTTTCCACGTATCAAACAGGAATCATATTATTGGACAACGACCTAATAATACAGGTTGTTAAGCTTTCACGAAGAAACTTGTCTATCATTGATTTAATCCACGTTCGGATCAAGGATGCTTGGTAGTGAAAAGTCATGTACGGAGACGAAATAGCTGTCTAATGCCCCATGGGTTTCGCTAGCACTTAAGTGAGGTCATCCTGGGTAAATACAACGAGCTGATTTAATGTAATGGTTTGTGCTGTTTCAAAGATTTCATTAGTCATGTGATCAAGAGTAACTTAATCGTTATGACTGGTAAAATAAATTTATTAGTCGACCGCTTTATTCTATAAAAGCAAAATATTATTATGCACTTACGGATTCCTTTTTTATTCTGTTTATTCACTGATATACAAGCAGTTTTTAGATTATCAATAATCGCGTAATGTGTTTGCAGGCAGACATATGTGTAGGCTTGTGTTTATAGTACAGAAGTATACTTTTGATGTAAATGGTGACAAAAACTTAAACTTTATGCATAAAATCAATATCATTGTAAATTAATAAGGTGTAAGACATTGATAGATGGTAGACAGAAGAACAAATGTGCATTGATTTTGTGCATTATATTTTCTTTTTATGTTTCCAGGCTGTTTAGTTAGTTGTTAGTAAAACATATGAATCTTCATCATAATAAATGTGTTTTCAAGTCTAGAAAGTGATGATGATATTCTTTCATTCAGTTTGTAGCAACACTGTAATATTACTTACTTACGCACGTTACCCCTCCTAGATGAGCATAGGCTGCTCACCAGTATACTTCATTGAACTCTACCTTGAGCAATCCTTTCCAGCTGTTTCCAATTGCTGTCCATCCTTTTAATATCTGCTTCCGATTCTCGATATAGTGTGTTCTTTGCCCTTCCGCTTTTCCTTTTCCCAACAGAATTCCAAATTAGTGCTTGTCTCGTGATGCAGTCGGATGATTTCCGTAATGTATGTCCTATCCATTTCCAACGTCGTTTTCCTGATTTCCTCTTCAGCTGGAAGTTGGTTTGTCCTCTTCCAAAGTAGGCTGTTGCTGATGGTTTTCGGCCGATGAACATTCAATATCTTGAGTAAACAGTTGTTTATGAATACCTGTACCCTCCTGAGGATGTTTGAAGTAGTTCTTTACGTTTCACCTCCATACAACAGAAGTATCATCACGTTTGAATCGAAAAGTATGTTTTTGAGGTTGATTGACAGTTGTTTTGAGTCCCATATGTTCTTCAACTGTAGGAATACTGCCTTTGTTTCGCCAATCCTTGCCTTCACATCTGTATCAGGTCTTCATTGTTTATCGATGGTGCTTCCCAGGTACGTGAAAGTATCCACTTCTTCCAGAGTTTCTCCATCAAGTTCAAACGGGTTTGTGCTCCCTGTGCATTTTTAATTCTCAAATTTACTCAAATCTCCTTTCTTCGGTATCTTGATAAGGTATCCTTCTTTCCACTGTGCCGGCACTTGTTCTCACTCCCAGAACCTTCTAAATATAACGTGGAGCATCCTTGCCGTTATGTCTATGTCTGACTTGAGTGCTTCAGCTAGTATATTGTCAGGTGATGCCGCTTCCCCACATATGATCTGACTGATGACCATCTTAATTTCTTCCATTGTTGGTGGATTGACATCTATCGAAATATCTGTAGGTGCTGCTCTAATATTTGGTGGGTTCAGTGTAGCTGGCCTATTCAAGAGTTCCTCAAAGTGTTTTACCCATCTGTTCTTTTCTTCTTGAATCTTTGTGATTAGCTTGCCTTCTATGCTGTTGACCGGTCGCTCTGGTTTACTATATTTCCCTGCCAGTTTCTTCGATGTGTCGTGTAGCTGTTTCATATTTCCTTCTCTTGTAGCTCTTTCCGCAGTCGTTGCAAGGCCTTATATGTATTTCTGTTTGTCGGCTATAATGCTCTTCCTTACTCGCTTATTTACTTCTGTGAATTCAGTTTGTGCCTTGATTTTCTCTGCTCTAGTTCGGTTGCTGTTGATTTCTGCTTTCTTGTTCCTCCTTTGTTAAATTTTACCCAGGGTGTCAGTGGAAATCCATTCCTTATTATGGTGCGCCTTGTGGTACAGAGCCTCTTGACACCCTGAAGTTAGTGCTTTTTTGATTCCTTTCCAGTTGTCCTCCATAGCAGTTTCTTCATCTTTCAGTAGATCTTGTAAGACTTGGAACTTGTTGTTGAGAGTTGTTTTGGATCCCTTGAGTCAGTCATTATCTCGAAGAAAGGCTATGTTGAATCGTTGTAATGCTGTTACTCCAGTTATCCATTGCTTCTTTAGCTTCAGTTTTGTTTTGGCAACCATCAGGTGGTGATCGAAAGCTATATCAGATCCTCTCTTGGTTCTCACATATTCCATTGGTCTTCCGAATTTTGTATTGATGCATATATGATGGATTTGGTTCTCTTTAGTATGATCCGGTGAGACCCATGTAACCTTGTGTATGCGTTTGTGGGAGAATATTGTACCACCTATAACCATTTTGTTGAAAGTGCATAGATTTGTAAATCTTTCACCATTCACATTTATTTTCTCCCAGTCCCTGTCGTCACATGATGTCTTCATATCCGATGTCCGTCCATTCCGACTTTGGCTTCTAGATCCCTCATCAATATTGTCAGGTCCTTTCCTGGACACTCCGCTATAATTGATTGCAACCTATCATATAACTGATCTTTGTCCTCGTCGTTGCCGTTGTTGGTGGGTGCATAACATTGGATAATGTTCATTGTAATCCCCCTCTTCATTGTCTTTGAAGATACTTTGATGATCCTGGGTTCATGTGGTTCCCATCCCACAATTGCATTGCACGTTTTCTTGGACAACATCAGAGCGACTTCCTTGGGTGTGTGGGGCATTTTTCGCTCCGTGGCCGGAGTACAGATGCATCTTCTCCGTAGCTAATGTTTTCTGTCCAGTTTGAGTCCAATGGGTTTCTCTGAATCCGAGCACTATCAAGTTGTATTTCTTCATTTCTGCAGCTATTTGATTGGTCTTCCTGACCTTCCACATTGTCCAGACATTCCATGTACCTATAAGAATTTTCGCTCTGGTTGTTATGAGGGGGGGGTGGCATCAGCCTCATGACCTCCAAATAATCTCGGCTTTTATCATGAAGCGTCATAAACATTCCTTCCACTCCCAGGGCAGAGTTTAAATGGTTTAGTTTGTTTAATCTGGTTAGCGTTTTTTTAGCAAGCTTGTGTTTTACGGGATGGGGATGCTAACCTCATGCCCAACCCTCCTCTTTTATTTGAGCTTGGGACCGGCAGTAATTTTGGAAGAGCTACAGTCGGAGTTAACACTGTGGTATCGCCCATGTATATATGCCAGATCCAAGTACTCGGTATTGATTCGAACTTAGTGTTTAAGAGCTGCTTGTACTAACTAGTTTTCTAAAGCGAAATAGATGAAGTTGAGTTCAAACTTGAGACCTAGTAGTAATACGTATAACTCTTACACAAATAATGTGGTTCATAATCTGTTGCATAAACGCATTCTTTGTTAAATTTTAATTAATATTACTACTTGTACAGTATATACTTAATGGAAGTGTCTCCTTTGTCACCTGCTTGAATTTTTTTTCAGATATTTTCATGAAGTGGTAACATTTATGTTCTCGACTGTATTCTGGAAGAAATTCAGTTTAATTGTTGACATCAAATTGATTACTTTAAAATATAAACTTTAAGTTCACATAGCTTTAATCCACCGTCGTTTCGAATAGCGAAGCATCATTCAACGTTACTGCATTCTTAGTTTCATTAAACTAATACAGTTGACATTTTAATTTATTTTACACAAATCATTTTTTGCTTTAAACTAATTTTCTGTCAATAAAATATTCTGTGAGTAGTCAATCCTGTAAGGGTTTTGCATCACCTACTGACTTAGTTAAATAGCCAATAGAAATCCAACAAGCTATGATCAACTGTTCTGTTCTATTATGAAACTCCACAAAAGTACGTGCCCATGACCCGGCCAAGAATCACAATCAATACCTCCAGGCACCGTTGAGTAGTGCTTCGTAGTTTTTTCTGGCCATCTAATTAAGGTCAGTATGCAATGAAAAACCTGAGATTTTGCCATCTGTACAAAATCCAGTATTAACATTTAGCTCATTCTTCATCTGGTCGTATCAAAACTATACACTGTTGAATCAGACGTGTAGTGGACGGGGCAGCACTCAACAAAAATGAAAATTTTCGTCAACCTAGCCAAGCATTAAATAGTGATAACTATGGACAATCAGAATGTTATTACTATTATTGTCGGGTTTTGTGTGGCTTCCGGAAATCGAAGCTGCACGTTACAATCTGACATTATCTAGATAACCACTGGATAGTAAAACATTAGACATCCATCTCGTCGTGAATGGGATTCTTACTAGGCCTACATTTACTACCGCACCATTGATGGAATTCAAAATAGTCAGCTTTTGTAGAGAACATGAGACCCATTAAACTTCGATTTTAAATACTGCACAAATGTCAACTAATGCTATTAGTAAGTAAGTGCTCACATTCAATGTCGTTGGTTACATTTCTCCAGAGTTTTAGAATTATTTCATGAAGTTAGTCACTGGTAGGCAACTGATGACTGGACGATATCGTTCAGATTGTTGTTTATGTTGTTGTTCGTGTAATGTTTATTTCTGCCATCTTTCTTAATAATTTATGTTTGTCTTCTATTCATTCACATAATATACCTTCATTAGAGTTTAATACCCCATGAACTGTAAATTTGGCACAAAATGTCTAGTTCCCACTTAAATTATGAAAAATCATTGACCGTAAGACATGATTTAGATGGTTTTGATTTCGTGACTAACTACACAGTTTGCCTATTTCTAATTGTTACAAAGGCGGAAGTAACCAATTTTAATAAATATCACATGTATTTAACCTATCCTAAGGATTAAAAACTAATTAAGTATACATGTTATGAAGTATACATTTCTAGCATACATTAGGTTTATCTATTAATGTCGTATATCTGTGCACGCTAGAATTTTAGTATCAGGTCAAAAAACACTATAAGAAAACTAATATTTTTAAAAGAATAAGAAATAGAACTCCAACTGTCATACGTTGGAAAAATTATAATATACTAAAGCAATGAGCCACTAAAATTTAAGATAACATCTATTGGGCTACAGCGCTCGATTCAGAATGTAAAGGTGGGTAGATTGTCTTTTACAATCTACAAGCATTCACTTAATTTTTTATAAGCATGGACGAACTTGGACGAAATCTAAACAGACAATGATTATATAGTTAGTTTCCCATGAAATGCAGCAATTAGAATGAGGAGGTTTATGACATTTTAATATGACATATAAATTATTCAAGATAACACGAAGGTTTTTGGAATTTCACTTTCAAGGACTATCTGATTATGTATTCATAGAAGTGGCATCCATTTACTCTAAATATGGCCTTATTTTCCAAACCACTAAAAACGTATTCCTAACCATAATCTTATCACTTAACCTTAATGGTTCTGTTACTCTCTATAATTAATAATTAACTGTTTATCCATTTTACATTTTCTCATTTTTGTATCCTAAGTCTCATTGTAACTATATTCTTTATTTCATTCGAATGAAAATTCTTTCAAGTTCGGTCTTTATTCTAGTTAATTCATCGCTGTAGCATATTTTTTTATCGTTTTTATGATTCATATTGTTTAGTGGCCCTTTTTAGGCTTTCTGTTCACTCCTAATTTTGGTATTGATTTAGATTTTGTTTTGTCATTAACGTTAGGTTTTAACCGACAATTTAGTCCACGACGCTCGTTTTCTCTTGTCTCGTACTCGCAACAGAGTCATATTTGCTATATCTCAGGTGTCAATGTTCATACCACTATACTAACTCAATCTATTCGTGTAAAAACGTCGCTTTATCCACTGAGTTCAGATAGTTGCACATGAATGAGTATATAATTTTAAATTGTTTCTTTCTTTACTTTGATGTTGACATGGAATGCAATTAATTACCCCAATCGCCATATATTTTAAGTTAGATAATTCTTATTCACTAACTCTGTATCGAAGCTGCCCACTTAGGATACACGTATGGCAAGAGAGACTAATCATATGCATTCCTCGGGATGATAGAAGCACTTTTAAACTCATATTTTTTATTGTTAACGTAGGTGTAGATTTATTCATATCAAATGACCAGAAAAAGGTAACGTTGTCCTTCTCTACCGTTTTTATCTACTTAAAGTTATATATTTAGTCTTCATGATCCATGTAGTTTTGTCGTATGAATATGATGCCTCGTTGTTGGTTATTATTAAGAAATATGCTTTCACACTACTTATTAAAAATACGTAGTGCAAAACAATAAATATAATTTTTCGTTTGGTATGACAAATTGCTCACTTTTTTTGCAATACATTTAATCTTTTTGACCATTACCTAATATTTGTGCAAAATGTCTTTCTCCAGGATGAATACCTGGTATGTTATGTACGATATTCAGTCGGAATTCAATCATTGATGACACAATGTATCCTACGTCACAGACAGGCTTTAGCTAGACAACTGTTTACAATAAAAAAACACTGAACAGCTATTTCGTGTTGGTACTAAACTTCAAATCATTGAGTACCCACAACCCCACTTAGTCCACATAGCATGTGCGTAAATAGAAGTCGAATTCGTCATAGTTCTCTAATTTGTTTAACAACAGTTAGTAGGTAATGTAAATTACAACATTTTAATGAACCCTACTAACTCCTTTAAAAATTTCAACTGCCTATCCAGTGATTATTAGTTCCATCAGTTAGAAGGAAGTAACATTTAAAAGTATTTGTTGATCGAGTTAGTGGTACTTAAACGTAGCATTTGAAAGAATAATAATCATACTATAACCGAAATCGGCTCTGAAATGCTTCATCATAAATAACACCATCTAATTAGTTTGTATGGCACATAAGTGTCAATTAGGCTTTGAAGCATACTCCTTAGGTACGGCCAACCGATACCATATATCTACTTCACTTAATTAGACTTCGAAATTCCGGAATCTGCAGATTAATGACTGGAGTTCGAGTACATTAACCACTGAGCCACCCATTCATGTCATTCACAATTGTTGTTATCACGATTTTGTTCATATTCACTGATTTTATTTTTTTCAGACTGGGAAGAAGTTGGAAAATGCTAAAGATATTCTTTATAAACAACTGGAAGTGACTAGATCTAAACTCCAACTCGTTAAGTCAGTAAATGTAAGTCAGATTAATAAATTATTGAAAAACGTTTCATTGTTTTTATTACTATTAAATGTTTTATTTTGTTATCAGTGTAAAACCTGAAATATTGATATATCATTGTAAGTGTTCACATCGCAACTCAGACTTAGTCACAGACATCAACGCATTATCCACTATCCACCGAGTTCAGACAGCTACACTCATGCAACGGGTATGAATTTATATGTGATGAGTTGTATTTTTCCGTTGTTGATATTAGGTGTGCAATTAGTCACTGTTGTCATATGTGCATCCGGATCGATCGTCTACATATGAAGTTGTAAGAAGTTTTATTAATGTTCCAGAATCCGTCACCAACTAAAATCCAATTGTACAATAATCTGTTACAACTCTATGTAAGAACAATGATTGGTCAGTTACAGTCCTTAACATCAACAAAACCTTAAAAGGAACATTATGTGCAACGCTAAACTATGCATACGTCATTTTGCATACTGTTATTAAGAAAGTTTATCACCCAACTGGTTGTAATAGGTGTATTAGAAACTATGTTTCTGTCTATCATTAAACCGATAAATTCAACTCAGATTACGCTTATTCACGTAGTGTACAGATTCACAAAAAGCATTTAATTTTTTTGGCAATATTGAGTTCACTGAACTGATTAGTTTAACCTAGAAAAACGTGGGAGATTTCACAGTTTTAGGTGTCATGTGAATTTCATGAATGTGGATTCATTCGGACCATTGAAGAAGTGGTCGATTATTAATATGAAAAAATGTCATATTAGAATTTAAGAAGCACTAGACAATGGTTTCATCACACCATGAGATTCTACAGAAGTATTTAATCATAAATACATGAACGAACACACCTGATAAATTATGCAATCTTACCCAGTACCCTCAATAAGTAACTGTTACCCCCCCGATATGGTTGACTTTCACTCGACACATCTTCCTACTGGAGTTCTAAAATTATCTCCTGAAATCAGTCACTTTTAAGCACTGGGTTCGAATAATTGAGTATGTTAGAAATTTCTGTTAGATGTAACCGCTGTCTGACTAATATCACTTAATAATGTGAAACTTCACACTCTACGGCATCCACAATAATTAACTCTATTGTATCAAAATAAATACTAATTTATTGACTTAATTAGTATATGTGTAAGAAACCACAGATGTAGGAGAAACTCTCAAAGATCAATAAAATATTGTGTAATAGTGTAAACTGAGAAAATGTGAAGGTGAAAAATGATTTAGGAACTCTGAAATTGAGAGGTAATCTTCCACTTGAAGAAGAAAAAAGACACCTGTTACAGATAATAATAGTTATGAATGTTGGAAACGGTTTGACTACTAAGCATAAGGAAAAAATTAGCTAAAAAATTATAGAAAACAACAAACAAGCACATTGAATAAGGGTTGTTAGAGTCAATTTATAAATTGGCAACTCCAAGTATTACTCTTACACTCAGAGTTTTCACTTCAAGTTTGAAATATGTGCTCATTTCGTACCCGATTGTTTGATGACACAAATGATGATAAAATAAAATTAAGGTAGGTTAACATCACCTGAATTGATAAGGTAGACAGGTAACTTACGTTCTTCTTTTAAAAGTGAAACTGTGTAATATTCTGGGATGCGTTTCTTAAGTACTCACTTTGCATGTCTGATGTAACTAGCTACACACTAGCAGATAGACTTGTAAATGAATATAATTTTAACCGAAAGTGGAAGTTGTTCTTTAATACATCTACAAATAATAGGTCTGCATAAGAAAATAATGTAATACTTTGCAGAATATGTCGTTGGCTTCATAAGTTTTCAAATACGATTTTTTAAAATAGCTAAGGTCTTGTCACTTTTAAATTCGATATTGATGAAAATAGTTATTTTTCAGGTTGCATATTTGACCCAAAGTTATTATCAATAAATGTGATGACCTTCTTAATCATTGCCTAAAGGAAGCTAGCCAATAGCACTTGCGTTACGACTGTGACCTGATAGACTTTGGAGATCGCGATTGGCTGGCACTATGCCTGAGAGATCAAAGTCAACTTCAGAGGTATGGACAAGGAAAAACAGCACCAACATTAGACCAAATATTAACAGAAAATGCAAAATAAATTACAAATTGCTTACGGAAATCAATATAATTAGGTTACAATAACTAAAGAAAGAAAGCAGACATGACAACTGTTAGTGGGTCTAAGAGAAGCTTACAATTAGAACAATACAAGTGGCGTAGTTATTAAATGTTCAACAATTGCAGTGTAGCAGGAGGGGTCCAGATAACATAAAGAATAAACTCTACAGACTGTGATGCCGATTCCTTGCTCTGTTAATAACAAAAAATATTCCAGAATAACTATTTATTGGAGTTTAGACAGTTGATTGTTAATAGTGCCATCAAATTAAGCTTTTCTTCCTGCTCAATAGAACACAGTTATAAAAATTGGTGTATTGTCCACTTCAAGTTCGTTTGCTGTACATAGATCTCTAAAAGGAACAATCTAATCTTGTTTTCAACAACGCATCAACTTAGCGAGATTCTGAGTTTGATTTTAATTCTCTTGTGAAATTAATAAGTTAGTAACCACTGTTCGACTTTTGAAATATGATATTCACGTCCATATTTTCGTCACAACTGATGAACATATTATCCAGATATCCCTTGCACAAATTGAAACTGTCGATTATGGAGGGAAATTAGTATATTATTCAAATTTCCCACGAAACAATCAGTTAGGATAAAACTCATTTATGACTCCATTTTTTTGTCTCCAAGACTCATGATTAAATCTGGATGATACTTTACAAGTACATAGGAGAAGTAGTTCATTTTAGACGGTGTTTAGGTATGCTTTTATTAAGACTGTTATTCTCAAAATAGTCACCTATAATGCCTATTATCTCTGTAAGGGAAGTATTTGTGAATAGAGAAGTAACATCCAATGAACTCATTTTCTTACCAGTTACATTGATATTCATGATTGAATCAAAAATATCAGGCATGGAATACTTACTGATGTGATTTCTGTATGTTTCCATTCATCATCAACTTCCGTTTGATTTCTTCACTGGATATTCATTTAATTTCGGTAGTATACATTTTTTACTACTGTAAATTATTTTCTCGGGCCTTTCTTTATACTTTATATATTGATTTCCAACAATCTGTGCATCTTTTTTTTCAATTTTATTTAAGTGCCTTCTGTACTTTTGCTTACGTGCTTTTATGTTTGAATTTGAACTAACTTTACCTATTCGATTTCGCTGAACTTTCTGTTAAATACTGTTGTCTATGAAATACTGGATGCTGCATCCAATGATTGACGAGAAGCAAACAAAATAAGGCGAATTGTTATCTTATACTGGTTAAGGCATTTTTCTCACTCTTTTCAAATACATAAACGGTTATGTGTGAATGAAATTTCCAACATCCGAGGCAATTAAACAGTTATGCTGATCATTGGTATTGTTTATTGTCCATTAAAGTACAGATAACCTTTCTATGTATAAACAGCCTTATAGTGATTTAATGACTACATGTATCTAGTTTAATTATAATGTCTTTCGCAGGAGATGTCATTAGGCTTTTTTCAGCTGAAAATTATTTCTCTTATCATTATTTCATCAATGGTAAATAGATTAAATTGTCGAGAAGTTGGAAATTTTCTGAAGTTAATTTATAATGTTTTTACTAACCTTATTGATGAAGCACTTAGCTAGTTAAGATTTGAGCATCTTTCTATTATGGTTATCTGCAATGTTTTCAATATTGTTCACTAACTGTCCAGCGCTTTAGATAATTTTTTCCTTCATTTAGTTGACTTTTTGATGTACGGTTGTACAATTTTCATAAAAGATATTATTTTTATGTATAACTGTTCATTATGAACTTAATGGTGCTGCGCTATCTATTCTGCTGTACGAAATGCAACACTAACATAGTGAAACTAAGAGAATAAATCAAAATCTTAGGAAAATTTCAGTCTTATAAGCCATATTCATCTACTAGCTCAACTGAATAGTAATAGAAAACGTTAGATTCATCATACTTCAGAATAACAAAAAATGCTGAAGTCATATGTAAGCGAATGTACACTGTTTGATTTCAGTATGGATACTCAATTTTAGAGTGACATTTCTGTTATATTCACACATTTTGATTTTGTTACAAATTCAATAGTCGTAAATTGTGTAAGGCATATGAATAGAATATATTTGTTAATAATCTCAGCGGATGAAATTGAAGAAAACTTTCAACGTTTCGCTCGGCAAGCTGGTCCGAGCTTCTTCAGGGAAATAACCAAAATCAAAAATTATCGAATATCAATGTAAATAAGTGGTCAAATTCGATTATGAATATCCAATTGTATACAGGGTATGAAATTGTTATATGAGTCATTGTAAGTGAACTAATATTGGAATTGATGTGGATGAAGGAAGGTGTGCACTTCGTGTGCAGTTTCATGTTACAACAATTTGTATGCATATACTGTTCACTGGTAAGCGATTCGCTATCAATCATAGTTGGAGGAAATCAATATAATGATGATTATAGGTCAAAGGTAGGGTGAATATTTGCAAATGGCTACACGTTGAATTGTGTAATTAGAATAGAGAATTCTAAACAGAATTAATCAATCAATAAATAAATAATTGGAATGCATTGGAAATCGGAGTAGTAGAAGTTTCTAATTCATTTTTTAATCATTAGTTGCCATAGTGCAGCTAACAGTACCCCATCTCGTCGGTTTATATTATTCGGATTAGCCCATATATGTAGGGCTTCAGATGTTAGCCTTTCTGTGTAAGAATTAAAACCTTTTTAAAGGATTTTAATTCCATCGAAATCAATACTGTGCCCTGATTCTATTGAATGTAATGCTACTGCCGATTTATTTTCAAACGTTCGTATATCATTAGGGGAATTGGAAATATGCTTTGAGCAAAGTATATGTTCCCTCTTTCTTACATTCAATTGTCGTGATGTTTCTCCTACATATTTGGCATTGCAATCATTACATTTGATCTCATAGACACAGTTCGTTTGTTCTTCTTTTGGTACTCTGTCCTTGATATTTACAAGTTCAGAGTCCAGTGTATTGTTTGTTCGGAAGAAAAATACGTAGGAGAAACATCACGACAATTGAATATAAGAATGGTTATTTCCCTAAAGAAGCTCGGACCAGCTTACCGAGCGAAACGTTGGAATTTTTCTTCAATTTCATCCGCTGAGATTATTTACAAATATATCCTATTCATATATCTTACATACACTCGGCACCCAAGTTTTGTAAATATTTTCGTTCAATTTTGGACGAAAATACCTGTGAAATGTAAATTACTGTAGGTCTAGAATTAGTTTATAAGCCAGCATCACAAAAGTTCAAATTAAACAAAACTAAAGTATATAATAGATGTTATTCCTATTGAAGCAGGATTTCAGTTGTAATCAGTATGTCATACAGAAGATTTGTAACGTAGGATGATAGTTTCTGATTATTGTGCGTTTTCTGAGCTGGAGCTTTCGTCGTCACTCGAACTCCTAATAAAAGTAAGCTATGAGATTTTTGCCACAAATGACTACAAGATTGTTCTGTCTAACCTATACTTGATTTTTTTTTAGTGTTGGTCTATCTCCTGTTACGTTTTGCATTTGTATTTTGATTCAGTTCCCTATTTCACTTGGTTTGTAGCATTGAAGTTGATCATTTGTTTCCGAACTAGGTTGATAAACTGCTGTCTATTTCAATTTATTTGTTATCTGCCGATTGATCTGAATCACCTGTTTTTAATGATTCTTTTATCTTATATCCAAAATTTTCAGGTTTCCCCAGTCAAACTGTGTTCATAATTGTCAGTATGCATTAATATAAGAGATAATATCCTGGCGTTTGATGGCTAGTTGATGTTAGGTGTAAACGTAGATGATGAGGCTGTCTTCTTTGTTCAGTCGTCATGTTTATTCACAGCTAGAAGTAATTTATTTTGTAGACAGCACTCAGTTTGTGTTTTTCTTTTGTTATCTTATCCTTCGGTTTGCATAAAAGTGTTCGAAGCAAATTTGTTGGCCTGTATGCTGGCATTTATTTGTTACGGACCATTTCGTTCATCTTTTTTAAGTAAATATGATAATTACAAGTAGTACTTATTTATCCTTCGTATATATTTCATGACAGATCTGTTTTTTTTAATATTTGTAGCAAACTAACCTAGTTGCTATAAAAGAATTGGTTGCTGCTCAACGAAATTATTTCAATGAATGCAAACAAAAGACTGAAGAACTAGCTTCTCATTTGGAAGGATTACGTTAAATATTTTTTTTTGGAAGGGTAAAAGAATCTATTCAAGAACTTCCACTAATAACGTCAATTTTGTGTTTTCTTTCCTAATATATGCAAGTATACAGCCTTACTCTTTATAGTGATCATGCTATTGAATTATTTTGTTGAATCTGGAATAATGATCTGAATAATAATTATTGCAGTGATATATCAGACTATTTTGTTCTTAATTTACAGATAATACTCATTTCATGTTTAAACTACTTCTTTTTTTATCGTTATCTCAATATACTTTTGCTCTTCAATGTAATTTCCTATTTGGTATTGATTATCTGCCTTATAAATGTTAATACTACTCGTTGTAACTACATACTACTAAATAGAACAACAAGTATATTTTGTCCTCTAGCTATTTACAAGCGGTGTATGTGTTCGTATCTCTTCTCTTGGCTATTGTATATTTTCATAAATATATTGTTACTATGGTTGGGCGAATAAAGTGTAATGATGATACATTTCATTATTTTATAGTTGGACTATGGCATATAAATATTTCATACTGTTTACAACTCATCAAATACACGTGCCTACCGAATCTTCAGGTTGATGTTCATACTGCAATTTGGACTCAGTTTGTTTGTGTCTAAACTTCACTGAGCTTTCCACTAAGTTACTGAGTCCAGTCAGTTATGCTTATCCTTCAAGAACGTACATTTACTTGAAATGTGTTCACAGACACATCCAGTTGATAGGTCCGAAAAAGAATGAAACGGTTATTTTGTATTTTAGTTGCCACCCATAGTCACATTTAGCCATTCTTGCAAATTAACGCTTACCTAAGAAATCCTCTTAGTAACAGGGACTATTCAACTGCAGTTTTCTATAAGTATCAACGGAAAGATACAAATACATTACAATTATTTCATACTTTATACAAGTGTAACTTTCTTCTGAATTGTGCTACACTCATTAAAACAAGTTTTTTGTTACTTTCAATGAAATTAAACAATTCATTGTCCTAAAGAAGTTACTCTGTGGTTATTTTTAAGGAATTCAAACTCGCGTCAACCAGTTTCCTGATCTACGACGCTTCCATTTGGCGTTACTGAAGAGTATTCTGTTGCATAGGTGCCTAAATCAGAAAACATTTTTGACTAACTTTACACAACCATGTAACAACGAGACGCCTTGTCACGTAGGTATAATGCGACTTAACTAGTGACGAAATTTGATTGTCGAAACTAAGGATTAGATAAACGTGACGTCGGTTAATACTTAGTAACCAGTCGATATTATCAGCCAACTTTATATATTCTACTAATTCTAGCAGCAAAATGTTATTAGAATTCTTTTTTGATCAGTTATATTTCCTTTCTGAATTAATGTTACATAATCCTCTAAATTGTCACATATTGTCATGGTGAATTCAAGGCGCATTCTATGAAGATTACGTACACGAAATTAATCAAATCTATTTAACAAAAGCATTCATTTATAATGACTTTAATTATGCTAAGTAGATCATGACTAAATTAATTCCAATAGAACTAGTAAATCAGCATGAATAAGTAGAAGCTATACACTTGACCTTAAAAGATAAGGTCATTCTAACTTTGACCCAATATACTTATCATCCTACCAAGTAATATATGATCTTAATGCTTGACAGATTTTCCTAATTGATGTAAATCTTTCCACCTAATGAATCACGAATAAAGAATTGTAGTTAATGTCATTATATTCCATAAAACCTAGAGTTATTCCTTCTAACACTTTCAACCATTCAATATGTCACCCGAAAATAATTATGAAATGTGGGAGACGTTTTAATGGCAAACCTGTGATGTGTAGGAATATTATATACATGAATAAATGTTGCATTTCTGACGTATTTAAAGATCAGAAGCCTACATTCCTCTCCGCAACAGTAATTCACTAGCATCAATAGCTCGTATTCATATTTCTCTCTGACACCCAACCGTTTAACTTTGACACGGTAAGTGACTATTTATACACTCTATTAAACATCAATTCATTATTCACGTAAGTGGAATAGTGGGATCAATGACCTAACGTATTGTTCTCAGGTCGTGCCAAGAACGCTTAATTGTTAGATACTTGACATTTAGTGATTTACATTGCAAACCATATTCTAGTTACAATATTGTGCAGTTATCATCCAATAACACTGGTAGGTAAATGATTTAACAAAGTAATGTTCATCTCAATACCGAAAGTATCAATCATCATAACCTTACTAGTGACTAAATGTAAAATAAAAATTTTGGGGTGCTTCGAGCTGTGGTGTGCAGAATTATGCATACTGTGAGATAAATATCAGCAGTGGCGAGGAATAATAGTCAGTCAATCTCATAAATTTATTAAAGTTTTAAATATAAACCATTAGCTATCAGTTAAGTGGTCTGTGTGGTTAGAGTGCTCCATGAATCTTAAGGGTCAAGAGTTGAATCCCACGTTGGGTTGTGGATATGTACTTCTGAGAAATTTCATACTTGGACAGGACATCATTTGTCGACTAGAATGTAGCCAGCTGTAATTTCGAAAAGACCTTTGATACATCTTATGTATTTATCATTTTCTAGTAGATTAATGATGATTCTACAACTCAAAGGTAATTCATCTAATCCTGCTGCATGCATTTGTATTAACCGATTCAACTGCCTCCTGCCCTCAGAAAATGCTATTTTAGTCGAACTACCGAACATTTAATCCAACGAGTTAACAAACACCGTTCATGGATTCGGAAGGTCATAATCAATCACAGTACTATACCATTACACCTGGTTGACACTGATTATATGGTGAATGTAAATAAAACCTTCAGAATTATTTATCAAATACATCGAAGTATTTATAATAGAGCTGGTTCTCGCCCCTTACATATATCAAAAGCTGTTAGGATTTGAGCAGAAGATTTACAACGCTCTGTCTCTTCTCTAACCAAATAATTTACAATTTATACCAAGCATATAAGCTTATTAAATGATTTTCAGATGTCTAGTAAATAATTTTATATACCTCGCCCCTTGTTCCAGGCAGATTCTCAAAGTTCAGACTAAAACACATGTAGGGAAATGATACTAAATTAATAGGTTATTCCCACAGACTAACTTACAACTAAATATCGAACTAAACTTTTCATTATTATAATCATACTAAATTAATTTTGTTTGTAAATGTTACGGAATACTGTTTAATTCACTTTTACATACTACTTAATTTAGTCTTATTAGTAACTTTGTAGAATTATAATTAAATGATCAAATATCAGCAGGTGTTCTTCCTAATAAGTTTTCATTTGATTCGATGATTATTCATTTACAAGTGACATAATTAATTCATCAAGAAAGCCAGATGCAAATGAAAAAAATAATTCTTGCAAAATTTTTTGGCCGGTAAATGTATGTATGTACTCGGTATTCATCCACTGATCACAGAATTCGCATAGATCCAAACCATTTACCAACACGACTCAGACAAGTGGTCAGTGGCTTAATGGACTGATGTCATGTTTCGGTTGGGCAGCCCTAACTTTATTCCACCTTACTCGCATTATTACCCTGATCCATCGGGACGGAAAGTATAGAGATGACTCTAAACAATTCTCCAAATGTAAACTAAACCACATCTTCATACTATACTATAGCCGAAGGTCACTTAACTTATTTTCAAAATAAGTTAAGATGTATTGTTGGACTCGGCGTTAATTATGATCGTATCTTTACAAGCATCTCGCCTTATCCATGTCCTAATCAAAAATAACCATGGTTTTATATCTAACCACTAGAATTTAGTGAAGCAAAGCAACAATTGTAATAGAATAATCCATGAATTCATTTTTGATTTCGTGGTTTCTCATCAGCTGCACACAACATATAATTAATTATAATCATAAACGAAATTAAACAATTTTGCATACTTTGCATCTGAAGAACTTGCAAAATTTCAAGTTAACATGTAAGTGTGAGTCAATTAGAAGGACACAACATAATACAGTTGCCTAAGAATTAATGCAGAATTACGACGGTGTCTTCCTACTAGTGCGATTGTTTTCCACTTAATTAATATTTGACACATTATCGATGTGTTAATTACTTTCAATAAACATCCAAGACGAAATCTCTCAAGCTTAGTTGACGAAGTTGCCATAAACCGAGTTAAATCAACTTTATGTGTACAAAAATAAATTCTAATAAACTATTCTTGGCCCTGGTGAATTTAGTTTCATTAAAATTTGGTTACGCAACATATTTAAAGGCAAAGATTACATTTTTTTCTAATCTTTTTTATTTACCCAGTTGATTACTGTTTTCACTCTTATTTATTATTATATAACTTCTGCTACTTATTTCCCTAATTCTAAAATCACCTTCTTAACAGTCTTATTCTCTGAAATTTTCTTACAACAGGCCCTCAGATAAACAACTGTCTTAATGATACATTAATGTTTATGCAATTGTGTCATGTTGTGTTCTTCTAATTGACTTATACTTACATGTCAGCTTAAAATCCTTCAAGTTCTACTGATGTGTACAGTTGCTTTATTTCTGAATGTCTACAATTATTTTTGTATGTTGTGTAGAGCTGATGATAAACTGCAGGATTAAAAATGAGTTCATGGATTATTCTGCCACAGTTTTTGTTATTGCCTTACTAAATATTATAATACGACGGGTGGGGAAGTACTGTATGAAACCATTAGGAGACATATAACTAAACGTAAATATTTAATATCGTTAATAAAGTGAAATTGGAATGATTTTTCTTAAATACAACTGAAAATCATAATGGAACGAATATGATATGAAGTTTATTGCCTGAAGTAATTAAGACTGATAAGTATTTGTACAATGAAAAATAGTTATGTTGAGTAGAGCCATTAGGTTAAAGCTAATAGTATGGATCATAAAAACAAGTAATTACCCAATTTTAATAGAAATAACAAATTGATTTAAAAACAGTAGAATCATGAACTAAATGATATTCTCTTACTAAAAATGTTCAAAGAGGCATATCATGGTCACAGCAAAGTAATTAATACTGAAAAACATTGCAATTACTCAAACAATTTAGAATGCATTTGGATCTCCCAGTTGATTCGATATGGACTAAAGTTGTTCAATCTCTGTTGCGATATGTACATTATTAGTGGATTGCTTCGATATAGCGTCAGTTCTCAAGTATTATTTGAGTTGAATTGTGGATGACAAGTAAATTCTAGGATGTGCATTTCGTCCTATTTGGGGGCTCTTCAGCCTGATGTACTTTTACCCCAGTTTTAATGTTTACACTGGGACTCAAACTCAGTTTATTTTGTGCCAAAAGCCACCGCGTTTACTACTGAGTTCAGGCAGCTATATCTGTACATTGGACGAACTGAGTTCGAGTCATGGTGTGAACTAAACAGTAGAATGCAGATACAACCAGTTGACGAGCCCCAAATCAGACGAAACATTCTGAAGAACTTTACGAAAATTCCGATAAAGTTTTTAGACATGTTAAATCCCTATACCTCTTGTCATTGTATCATCCCCCCTCCCAATCCCTGAGTAGGATATTCGTCTTCTTTTGTCATCATCTACTGGGTAATTGATCGTAAAAGTTGTGCAAAGTTAGTTGGCTAGTTATTTCATTTGTATTTCCTAATCCAATTCTGATTGGTTGAAATGATTATTTACCGCGGACAGCTTAACAGTGTATTGATATAGTCAGTAAATTGCATTTTTGACTAAAAGTATTAAATACCGAATAGGGTAAATAAATTAAGCTGCAGAAATTTAAAATCTTTTCATTAATATGGAATATGGTTTAAGTGTGTTGGACTCAATAGGGAAATTGTAATAAAATGTGAAAGTTTTACCAAAAAGAGGAGGAGGGAAGGTATTTGAGTTATAGATTTTGATACAGCATTAAGACTTAGCACTGATGTATGAATTAATTATTCTTTATCGTAGCAGTAATCTTAATTGTTATTCCAAAACCTGATTCTAGATCCAAACTCCTGGTTTTGAATTGATAATGAAGATTTGTAGCTTAGATGGATGGTTTTAATAATACTGCGTTCTATGAATTGGAAGGTTTAATTGAAGAATTTCCAAAATAATGATCTTCCAAACGGCTTCATCATGAAAGGTCTCTCAAGATGGTTAGCAAACACTAAATTAAGAGTCGAAATCAATAAACAGATCGCCTTACAAAAAGTGTAAAACAAATCAGATATTGCAACCAAACTGTTGAGGCTGTTAAAAATAGACATCACGCATAAGCCAACAAATTCAATACAATCTATCCTGATGATGCATTAAGAAGACAAATTTTATCAGAGTTATGTGATATATTTACGCAACACGTTTCGAACAATTCAACTACATATACCCATGTTAAGCCAATTATATACAAAAATAAAGGTCACTAGACAAACGATTCTATCCATATCAAAATAACAGAAAACAATCCGAACGTTATCAACAAAATAAATTTCATTAACTGAGATAAACATTTAACAGGACGAAGTGACTGACCTTTTTTTCTCAATATAGAGGAACATGAATTAACAGTCAACACCACAATATTTTCTTCTATTTCAATACATACTGATAATTATGAACACACATTTAACTCGAGGAAAGTGATAATTTCTTATAGAAGACCGGAAAACCATTAAAAACAGGTGATTCAGATCAATTGGCAGTCAACAAAAATATTGAAATAGAACACAGTTTATCAACTAATTCGTCAACTAATGATCGAATTCAATGCTACAAATCAAGTGAAACAGGGAAGTGAATCAAAATACATATGGGAAACATAATAGGAGAAGGATCAGCACTAATCAAATCAAATACAAGTTCGACAGAACAATCTTGTAGTCATTTGTGGCGAAAATCTCATAGCTTACTTCAGTCAGAAGTTTGTGGTGATGAAGTCATCCAGAATGACGATGAAAGCTCCACAATTAAGCCGTTCGCTTCAGTGAACTTAATATATTCAAAACTTTGGGTTTTCTTCCACATCATGAGTGCATTTTAGGCTTTTACATTGGATTATTTACATTTAAAGTTCTATCATACTTTATGTTGAATTATTCATTCATATAACCTACATTCTGATTAGCTAATACTTTTCTGAAGTTACTCAGAGTTCAACTCTAAAGTTCAACTCCATTTGACCTCTTCTAGATCATTAATTATTCATTCTGTCCAATTCCTTTGTATCTTTCCAATGATAAACTACTAGTCATTCTAAGAACCATTTCGACTTATCTGGATTCTTTAGTCTTAACGTATTTGTCTAGTTTAGGCGTCTTAGTAACTTAATATTGGTAAATTTGACTTAGTGTTTAATGAGATATAGGTCATCATTCGTTGAATTTTGAACCAGAAGGTGAGAGCATTTTCTTTACTTTCGAACGATTCATTAACGAAAGTATAGTTCTATCTCAATAAAGAGATTATGTAAGAGATGTTTCAAAATTGATAAAAGACCTGCTATTAAGAATTAATGTTTGTCCTTTTTTTTTATTATCTTGGATGATTTATCATTATTTACATTACGCCTTGTATGTATCATTTGTTTGTTTACTTCAATTTTGATAGAACCTAACAGGAATATTCCTTGCAGATCTTCTTATATGCTTGCTACTATGGGTGCATACACATTGATAATTGCAGATAGAAGTGACTTTGGATTTCATCTTTGAAATTTCATCTTTACTTTAAAGTAGGTTTATTCCCGAACTGAAATTATTCGCAATATCTAGAGAACAAGTTTATTCAGTGAAGGGATCTATTTTCAATGAATTTATTATCAAGTTTTACAATCGTATATGCTTATTGATAAATAATAGGCCGATGGGTAATTGTATGAATTTTGATTAGTTGTTGTGCGAAATTAGTGATTGAGGTAAGAGGGTTGGTGAAGCTTGAAAAATTGTGTAATCAGTAGAGTGGAGACACAGTAATCGCTGATTATCACTAGATTGAAGTGAAGATTAATGAATGAGAATCGAGAAAATTAGGTTGGAGACAGTCTTTGTGATAATAATATGATAACAGTAATTGAAATAATAATAATAATAATAATAATTATTATTATTATTATTATTATTATTATTATTATTATTATTATAGTAAACGTGAATGCAGGTTGGAATAAAATATGGTGATAGATAAAAGTGAAAATAAATAAGTAAATGAATACACAAATAAATGAAGTAATGTGAGCACCAAGCTATGGGCACGGTAAAGAGAATGATCTCACAAACTACTTTCGCATGCACAATTAAGGCTTCAATTGTGGATTGCTAGAGCTTCAGCAGTCTGAACATGTGCATGTCTAGGTGGCTTGTGAGATCACTCTCTAAACCATGACCTTAGTTGAGAGTTCACATTACTTGATTTATTTATGTTTTCATTTATTTGCACTTTTATCTATCACCATATCTCATTCCAACCTGCATTCACGTTTACCATAATAATAATAATAATAATAATAATATATATATTATTATTATTATTATTTCAATTATTGTTATCATATTATTATCACAAAGACTGTCTCCAACCTAATTTTCTCGATTCTCATTCATAAATATTCACTCCAACCTAGTGATAATCTCAGTTATTATGTCTCCATCCTACTGATTCACTCAATTTTTCAAGCTTCACAAATGTATACGATTGTAAAGCTTGATAATAAATTCGTTGAAAAGAGATCCCTTCGAGTGAATAAAGTTGTTTTATAATTTAATATGTAAACCTAAATTAATTTAGAAAATACTTTCCATATTTCGCATGAGTACAACATTTGAGGTAGCCATAGAATATGCTGAGTGAGTACATGGAGTCAAAATCTAAATATGAAATTATATACATATTAACAGTTAGTGTAAGTATACTTAGGATATTAACAGCTTATGATGTTCTCTGATGTAATGATTCATTGAGTTGCTGACTAATAGACGGGGCATGAGGTTAGAGCTAAGCAGTCAATAATGAAGATTCCGGATCACCACTTATTTTGACTCATCAAGTTGAATTACAGTGACTATGAGTTAAGAAAAACCATCAACTGTCAATACATTTTAAAAGAGTTAATATGAGTGGTTAATACAATACACTTTGAATGTGAAATCACAATGAATTAATGAATACAGTCAAATGTCATAACATTTAGAAATGGAGTAACTGTTTAGATTTGGATGAAGATAACAACTCAAACTGACCTACGTAGAACAAAATGTAAGTTTAGCAAATTGAGCATACAAAATAAATCAATATAAAGTTTTATGTCTAATTTGTCAATTATTATTACCTTGGAGAATTCAATTCCCTAACACCTCCCTCTTTTAATTAAGAAATAAGAATAATGTAAAGTGGATACTATGGCGACCTGACTGATTTTACTGTAGGGAGTTGCCGTTATCTTTGACAGGCTCCAAATAATTACAATAAATGAAAAAAAAGCGAAAAATTGGTTATGTATGAACTAAACATTAACTGAAGTTATTCTTATACTTGATGGAACTATACTGTAGGTCCTATCTGATAATTAATTGGTCTCCTTCGTTTAAGAGAGGATTTTCTTAGAAAGAATTTTTTGGTTTTCTGCCGCCTTGAATCAAAGGGTTTTACGAATCGAAACCTTCTAGGGTGATTTTAAGCATTACTTTTTTCCTTCTTATTTAATTGCTGCTCCAGCCTTCCCGTATAAGGTTTACGTATCGAACATATTTTGTATTTTCATTTTCGTACAAAATATTCCCTTTACGTTTTACTATTCTTTTAGAGGTTAATATCGAAAATCGAGAACATCTACCTTCTGGTTATACTGAACGTATGGTGTTTTGTTTCATGATGTCCGTTAAAATAAAATTTCATGTTTGTGCTTCATATGCTGACTTTTTATGTGGGCTTGATTGCGTCAAGCTTGGTTTTCACCTTTCTATCAAACATGATTTCCGATGACGACGGTTGGTTTGGTGCTGATGGGTTCGGCGTTGTGTTATGAACTAACAGGAAATCATCTAGAATCTTGTTATTAACCTCCCCGTCAGGTTGATTTTGCAACTATGTGCTTAAGATTAACCACAAACTTCCCAGCTTGCCCACCTGACTAAAAATGATATGGTGGTGAACAAATATGTTGCAGTAATCCGTGGAAACATTTGAAATGAACTGTGTGAAGTCCAGTTCATCTGGGTGACTAAAACGAGTGAATATTTAGCGAAGACTCGCTTTAGTTGCATGTTAGGTGAAAGGGTTCATGGGAATTATCTCCGGCCATTTTGAATAAGCTTCTGCGAAAACCTAGAAATAGATGCTGTAAAATGGACCGATTAAATCAATGTGGACGCGTGACCAAAGTTTGGTCGCGGATGGCTAAAAATGTAACTCCACTCTTCTAAAGCATTTTGAGATTTTTGTACAATTATCACAGTTGAACACTAGTTCTGAAGAGTAATTATTTCTGTTAGGCTGAGAGCTTTCTTTCTAGTTATTCCAGGAAACGATAGGTTATCGAAGGATATCTTCCTCAATATGAGACTGAAGCGATTATGGAGTCCTTGTTCTCAGATTTGTGATTAGTCGTTACAAGGCGTCTGCATGAGTGGAATAAGAGGCAAATTTGTAGTGTACAGTGAAATCGTAGCCTAATAGCATCAAGGCTTAACTCTGTAGATGATTCGCAATAAACTGGGATTCCTATTTTGAAACAAAATATTCACAGTAAGGGCTTATGCTCTCTAAGTAAGATAAATTTTCTACCATGAAACATTTTGTGAAACATATTTACAGCGAAGATTAGCGCCAGTGCTTCTTTCTTATCGGCTTATGTTCCCTCATTGTTGCAAGTAAAGATTACGATGTATGTACAATTACTTTTCTGCGCCGTTTGTAAAACAATGCAATATGACTGCACTGTCTCTATAACCAGAAGCTTTCAGCACCAATCACAACTTGAAGCGTAGGATAGTAATGCCTAAGTAACATGTCAAACAATAATAAGGATTTTACCTTGTCAATAGCTTTCAGACAATCGGAATACCAATGCCATTTCACGTTTTTGGATAGTAAATGATTTAGATGAAAGCAAAAGCATCTAAGTTAAAGCAGAAAATTACTGTAATAGGTGATGATGCCAAGGGCGGAACGAAAAGTTGCTTCCTTTGATGAAGCAGGCATTTTTGGTATAATGTGTACGTTTTTCGGTTCATGGTTGTTTGGTCAGATTACCATCTGTTTGAGTAGAATTATTATGACAAAGTTGAGATTAACGAATTGCCTACAGAATCATAAGTACATGTAGCTCAAAAGCATAATCAACTACTGTGCATTTTTAACACTTAATAATAATAAAAACGAAATAGCTTAGGCGTTAGAGTAATAAGTCATTCGCAAACTATTAACATGTTGGATATTATTATGACGAAGGCAGAGAAGGAAGTTGTACAGATTTCCAATGAATACATCGATGAAGTTTGAGAAAGAATTAAATTACTTCCACTACATGTAAACCACCTATTCATAAACTTTATAATATATTTGATGGGATTTATTGAATGATTTTCAAAGTACTTCTCCCATCCGCTTAATATTCTGTATCATTTAAATGTGAATGCATAGAATTCTTCGGATGATTCTAATTGTTCTTAAGTTAATCAAGTTTGATGTTTAAGTATTCTGTAATGAAATCATCAAATCATCTACTTATTGTAATCTTCAACTAGACTATCTGTGGATGCATATCTTCTAAACAATTAATCCATGTTTTCATAAGATCTTAGTAAACTAAAAATGTCCATTAAAATGTAAAATATATGAAAATGAAATAATAATTACAATTTGTCAAACAAGGTATCTACGTCAAATTACTTCTAGTCAATAAAGCTTGAATTAGAATTAATGAATGAATGCCATAGAAACTACATAGAAAATATGTCATTGAAATTACTTTAATTGATAAAATAATATTAGTAAAATGAATTATAATCAATTTGATAAGATGAATTAATGAAAAATAATTAAGTTTATAAATGGATTGACACAGCAAGAGCAACATTTCTACAATTGAAAAACATCCGGAACTCAAACCAGCTGTCAGGCAACATTAATGTCAAAATTTTCAATACAAATGTGAAGATAGTTCTTTTGAATGGAGCAGAAAGTTGCATAGAGGACTGTGAAAAGTATCCTTGAAAAGATTCACATATTTATAAACAGATGTCTGCTTAAGATACTTCGGATCCGTTGGCTAGACACTATTAGCAACAAGCTTCTGTAGCAGAAAACAAGTCAGCTTCCAGCCAACAAAGAAATCAGGAGTAAACGTTGGAGGTGGATAAGACATACAATGAAAAAATTATAAACCTATGTTACAAGACAAGCACTAACTTAGAATCCTTCAGACCATAGAAGAAAATAAATGCCAAAGAACATTTTATGCCGAAGAATGGAGGTAGATATGAAAAAAAAAGAACATCACTTCAAAATAGCTGGTAAACAGCGTCCATGACAGAGTCGGTTGGAGAATACTGGTCAGCAGCCTATGCTCCACATGAGGTAACAGACATTATTTGATTTATTGAACTAAGTTTATAAAGATATGTAAACAGGAATAAATCAATTCAGGTAAATACTGTTAAAACAGAAGTTAGTGAAGGTAAAAAAAATTTTTTACATGTGCAAAAAATTAAATGGTAAGAATAGAGAACATTAGATTAACAATTAGATGATTACATAATATGAAAGTCAATATCACCCATCCTCTAAATATATATATTGATCATTAAACAACTTACAAAAAGAAAAAAAACCATTGACATTTCAAAACTAACAATTCTACAAAAAAACAAGAACAAACGATACTTTCATCGGTTTATTCTCCCCATTTCAATATCAATAATATTTTCAAAAGCCTCAGATATTTAATTAAATTTTATTAACCAATCATATTAAAGTATAATCACTGTTTTTCTTCTTCTATTAATTTGATTGGTTAGTTCTCGAATATAGTTACTATCGATTATTATGATGATTATTTTTCTTTTATAAAAATTGAAACTCGAGATAATTTTTATTGTAGAAAAATTTCTTTTATGCAAACTTTTCATATAATAAGAAGAGTCAATTCAATTGTATATTGAATAAATTAGAAAATATTACATAATAATGAAAATTTATCAAATGATCAAATTTTATTGTACAATAAATAATTGAACATTGAATAATAAAACAAATTTATGTAAAAAATCAAAATTATTTAATTTACTTATCACATCTAATATATAATGAATGATAGTAGAATTGATACAGAAACACATAGAATTACACAAATTTGTTTATCATTATCATTTTGTTTTACATTATTACATATTATATTTATTTTATATTTTAAACATATAAGACAACTTTATGGTTTATGGATAATAATACATTGTTTATTTTATTCATTATCATATTTAATGATGTTAATTACATGTTCATTATCAACAATGCATATTATGCATAGAATATTTGGATATTTAACTGATTATTGTATACTGACAACTATGACAATGAATTTGAAATCATTAATAGTTATTGTTTATTCATTAATGAATCAACAACAAATAATAAATTCTTGGTTTAAAAATAATATCTACTTAAATAATATAAAAATATTATGTTATATAATAGAGCATATAATAGTAATATCTTTGCCTATTATAAGCATTGTACTTAGTATTCTTCTATTTGATACATATAAATATATTAGTGTAGATCATGAAGAATTCGCTGAAATATCATGTAATCTCTTACCAAATCATGAACATTTCTATGTATTCTTTCCAATAATTTTTATATTATTATTATTACAATGTATATGTATTATAATTATAACAAAATATTTTATTAAACAATATCAAACTACTGATAATCATTATAATTTAATTGATACATTATGGAAAACAACAAATATTAATACAAGATATTGGATTACAATTAAATTTACTATAACGCATAGTTTTGTATGGTTTATAGCATTTTTAGCTTTATTACAAGCATCTATTGCATTATGGCATGTATTTACATTGTTGTATAGTTTACAAGCTATTTATATTATTGTGAATTGTACATTTACACGTCCTATATTAGATTTATTATATCAATGGCGTGAAGAAATGATTGATTATTATAAACATGAACATAATCTATGTATTATTAATCATATTATTAATCCAAATCAACAGAATGATACAAAACGAAGTAGAAATAGGAATATATCAATTGATACATAAGGATATTATCTAAAAATTAAACAATATATGTATGTATGTCATTGTACTTGTATCTACTACTTATTTTAGTTAATGTTTACATTAAGTAGTAATTTGTCACTTTCTGTCATCTATTAAGTGTAATATATATTTATACTGATACATATAAATACATCTATCTGTACGTTATATATAAATTTATTTGGTATATTTTTGTCTTTAGGCAAGAAAAAAAATATTTTGTTGACATTAACATTATTATAGTCATTTTGATTACTGACTCTTTTTACAGAATGGTAGTTAGTGGTCAATCAGTCAATGTATTTTAAAAGAGATTGAATCGTCAATGGAATTTCTATGAAGAAGATCAACACAAGTCATCCAGCTATCTGTCTTTATTAAAATTAATGTAAATTAATATCCTTTTATTGGTATTCAATGACATCTTCAAAATTGTTTCATATAGATCAGACATACATGAGTTACCGGTGTATAGTTTATGATAAGTCTTTCGTTTGCACTCATATAGAACTGATTTTCCACAATACAAGAAAATAAAATTGGTTATCTGGTTAGTTAAAATTAGTTATTTATAGACCGGTAACTGATGTTGAACTTCTAGAATCTTCTAGAAAACATGACAAATCGACAATAAAATTAATTGTTTTTGGATCAAGATATGACATATTGTCTATTACTTACTAAAATTCTTCTGGATAATTCTACAGAAAGTTGATTAAATGAAATATTTTTAAAGATATTGCAAGCTTCTAATGACATTCCTTTTAATTACCTTGCATGAGTTTTCAGTATTTATAAATCGAACTTAATGGATGAATTGTCTAGAGACTAATGTTCAAAGTTGAGTTACTTCGAGAACTAGATATTATTGTTAAGAAATATGCAACAGTATATTTAAATTGTTGTCTAGTTAACAAAATTAGTGGGTGTATATATATTGTGCATCATATGTGTGTGAATGGATACTATTCGAGGAAAATATTTTCCAGTACACACAAAGACTAAGGAACTCAGCGAAAGAGATAAACTGAAGGAATTCTACTTAATGCGATGATGTACATGTTGTCAGTCACAATATACCGACTATTGATTGAGAACTTGATAAGGAATATATCGGTCTAACACAACAGATACAGTAAAATAAGTTAAATTAGAATGGATAAAGTAATATCTAACTTTTCATTTTAGTCAATTGTAATATGCCATTCATTTACGCTGACACTAATCAATTACAGCCTAATAAGGACACCAGTAACATTGATCATCAAAAGAGTACGTAAATAACGAAGTTATCTACAGTGTTTTCAAAGTTCACTACATTATATTCAATATTTTCGATCATTTTTCTTTTTATCTAGTTAGTGAGCGCTGTAGATCCTAGTATACTTTATATAAGAGAAATCGTTTTAGGTGGCTAACTTCTATTATCAGATCAGTGGAGTAAACTCTGTATACCAGGTGAAAAATAACATTTAGTTTACATGGTCAAAAATATTTTCCGAAATTCATCCTAGTGAACCATACACAGACTTATATTAGTCTAGTGAAGCGTAGTACGTAGTAATTACAGAGTTATAAAATATTTATATTTACATGATCTCCTAAGGAAAATTGGGATCATTCGCAAACAAACATATAACTAATAATGGTTATGGAAGTAAGAAAAAAGCATTTTCTGATTCTCAGTATGGAATGTGAATGCCAGACATCAAATGTTTCAATCATTTCTATAAGTGAATAAAACAGAATAACTTCTATTTATATAAGTAAATTGCTTAATCAGTGATGTTTCAGATACATATTGTTCTGTTTGTTCAATCTTTCGGTGGTAATCGAATTATGTCTATTAAGTGACACTGTGACTCTCAGTCTTGTTTAGATGTTAGGTTGATTGAAGGTAGTTCTTAAAAAATTCAGCATGACCCAAGTTTCATGCTATTTTTATTCCTTATTGTGGTGTATCTTTACTCTCAAAGAAAATTGAAGCTACTTGTTGTCAGATTTGAAAATGTACTACCAAGCTTCACAATCTATAATGTTACCATTATTGATTGATCTTTCATATGATTAGGATATCCGAGTCGACCAATTTCTAGTTAGTAGACGATATTATATTTGTAGATTTCTTACAACTTTTAGGATTTAGTTAGCTTTAGAGGCTGACCAGTTTCTGTCCATTACAAATCAACGGGATGATACAAGCCTATTCTAAATTGCATATGTACCCGTTGCACAAGTGTGACTGTCTGGACACAGTAGCCTAGTGGTGAACGCGGTGGCGTTTGTCACTAACCGGACTGAGTTCGAATCCCAGTTTGAACATCAACATTGGAATGCAGGTACATCCAACCGATGAGTCCCAAATAGGACGAAACGCCCATCCTGGATTCCACTTGGCAGTCACAATTCAACTTAAATATAATTTGTGTACTTCCGCTACATAAATGCAATCCGCTCAGAATGAACATAGGGCAATAGAGGCTGACCAGTTTCAATCCATTACAAATCAACGGGATGATATAAGCCTATTCCAAATTTAAGTTACCTTAACTTGAAATTTCGCAGGTAAACTTTCACTAATGAATAGCAACTGGCATGAAATATTCATCAAGTAGAATTTTCAGATAATCACTTTAAAGTACCAAACAACAAATCAATCTATACATCCCTAATTATAAATTTACAATGTAACTTTTGTTTACTAAGAAAAAAATTCAATTATCAAACATGAATTTGAAATACGTATACAGATACACATCAATCAAACATGTGGAAGCATTGATAGACATTTTCTCGAAATATCAATTATTCTATATTTTAGATGAAAATATAGAACACTTGCCTTATATACTATTTACTTAAGTAAATGTAGTCCATAATTTAGACGGGCTGCGTTTCATAAAAGTTGGATTGTGGCTGTCAAGTGTAATTTCAAACTACTGAGCTCAGACAGTTTTACTTGTGCAACTGATATGTATAAACAGTTTAAAAGTAGATTTATGGCGAATTTGGTGACATTTAACAGGAACGGATGAATATGAGTGGCATTACGAATACTAACAATGAATGCAAGTATATCAGTCGAACGAATCCTAAACAGGATGAAACGCATATTCTAGATTTAGCTTGCCAGTAAAAATTCAACTTTAATCGTAATTGTGAACCATTTCTGTATCAAGGCAATCAGTGTATGATGTACATGTGACAAATTGATGGAAGTGGAAATTCTACCTCTGAATCCTGACTCAGTGAAGCAGAGGGTTAAATGTTCAACAACCTGAAGCCCTTGGTGTGGAATCTGCGGTGCGTACTGCTGAGGATTCCCACACTAGAACGAAGAAGCTGTCTAGTGCTCCCTGGTTTTCAATGGTACTCTGCCAACATCAATCTGTGACATATTCAATCCATCAAAATAACAATCCACAAAAATTAGCTGTCTCAATTGAAACACTCTATAAGTAGTTTTCAAGTCGGAAAATGAACAACTTTCCATTATAAATATATGCACATGGTATATGAGTAATGCTGTATAATGTTTAATAAGAAATAATTTTTGATCTGAATTATTCAGTGGAATATGATAAATGGCATTGGTGGAGTTGAAGTAACGAGAATGAGTGAACAATATATTACAATACCCACAACTCAGTATAGTAATTATTATAAGTTCGTAACTAACTTTAGACGGTAATGCCAGAGCCCTAATTAGAAGACGTGACCTGTGAAGTTCTACCGTGTAGGGTGTGTAATAATTACTCACTATTTGAAAGGGTAAGATCACGAAATGCTTTGAAAAAATTGACGGGAGTTAGGAAAGTTTTCAGTTGGTTGGCTGTTTAATGGTGTAAGTGTCATATGTTCTCCTTGAATCCTGGAGGTTATTGGCTCTGTATCCGGAGGCCGCTGTTATTGACTTTCAATAATTGTCTATTTCACCTCGATTGATGGTATCAAATTTAAATAAGACAATCCCTACAACACTCAACCATAACACTAATTTAAGCTAGATCTGAATCAGGCTTTACTTTAATGTACAATGATACTTGTAGATAAGTATTAGAAAACATAAAAGAAATTTGTGAACTATTAAAAAAGATGAAAAAGATGGATTCCATAATTATGCATTAAGTTAAAGTGAAATTGGTCAGATTTGTAAGTTTATCCTATGGGTTATTGTTTTGCCCAGGTCAACTGGAGAACACTAGGCTTTAGGTTGGTAAGAAGAACATTCATTTCAACAAGTTAAATATAGGCTAAAATCATTAGTCATAAGATTTCTTGTCTGTGGTAATAAGTTTTCTTATATAATCCCAATATAAACCTGCCAAGACAATGAGCTTCCGAATTATTAGCATTTTAGAAGATTTAAATATACAAAATGTTGAGTAATTTACGAAACTAGTCTGTTAGGCATTAAACATAATGTACATGATATTTACTTTTCTATTTGACTAACGATTACATATCACAAATTGACTGAATTAGAAATATCAACCATTGAGACCAGGCTCAGTGGTCGATTGGTTAAATGCTCGTCGCGGAGCCAGAGAGTCCTGGGTTCGATCCCCAACAGGATGGTGGATGCGTAGTGCCAAGGAGTCCCATACTAGGACAAAACAGATGTCAATTCCTTCCAGGTGATCAATGGCTGTCTGGTTCAGGTCAATCGGTGATATCAGCATTGCATTATCAGCATATACAATCACTTATTTTCTGTCCTGTTGGCTACTTTCATATAATTGTAAAGACAGTTTGCATTCGAAAGGGATTAATAAGCAGGGATCTATTGCTTTGGAAGCAAAAAAGCAACTTGAATTGATTATGTCCATTTTATAATTTGTCTTTTTTATCTAATATTTTTCAACACAGACACCATTATAGGTATAATAGATTGCATAAAATTTGCAAAATACTAGCCATTAACTAGTTACCATAGCTGACCATTGAGAGTTTATGATTTTCAAGAATGAAAATGTTCGTTTTCACAGCAACTATTTCGGATGTTCTTCTTAACGCTTAGTAAATATGCTTAGTTTAGTAAATGTTAAATGCTATGTCATATAGTGAAAATTTGTATTAGATTCAGGGTTAGCAGAATCATTATAATACTAAACATTGGTTTAGATGTCATTAGCATACCTATACTTCGTTAATAAGAGACCGACACAAACAGTTTCTTAGTAAGCAAGGAAGATTCCTTTTATTATACTTTATTATGAAACTCTTTCTACCTAGAATTTGGACATTCTACAAAGTGGGTAGAATAGACTTCACAGTGTTGTTATTCGTTGTGTGTCTACACTTAATAAGTCCAGGTAGTACGCCTATGTACGGAAACTGTAAATGTTGGTTCGTTCGCTGCCTTAGGTTTAGTTAAATATGTTTCCTACGTGCAGATCAATCTTTGTATATCAATTCGCTCCATTCACATATACTGATGATCTGAAGCATGTAAGTTAAAACGTTAGTAGGAAGAATTATACATGAATATATTGGTAACGAAATAAATCCAACAAGAGATCTAAGTTCAAACAGTCCACTAAGATGTGTGTTTTTTCCAAGTAAGTTTAATCATACAACCTTAACCATGTATAGTAACAAAGAAATGGCACAGTGTTAAACATATGGCAGTAATTATGGCCTTTGCACCTCTGTACACTGTAAAAGAAGTGTTGCCAACCTGTAATAACTACATTAAGGAAATGTGATTACTGTGTAACCTCTTCATTTTGTTCTATTAATGATTTACATCAATATCATTTTAAATTTTATGTCAACTGTTCGATAAGATATAGTCATTGTTGTGTAGTTTTAAAGGGGTTGATATGATCGATTCATGTGATTAAGTGGTTGATGCAAACTTGCACGCACGAAGCCACAATAACAAGGGCCAATGAGAGTTTCTAGCAGCTCGAAGCACGACTTCCCGATGACTACTTAATCCCAAGCCAGAAATGAGAGAAAACAAGATTTGTAAACCAACCAGACAGAATTATATTGTATTTCAAACATTATTATATATATATATACAAAACCAGATCACGCCGTTAATTAATTAGGAAACTAACATTTATACAAAATAGGAGTAATAGTGAATGTGAACTGGAGTAACATTAACACAATCAGTTAGCCGTAGTTCATAATGAAAAATGATAAACTGGTAGTTAGTGTGTTAAATGGAAGGATAGTGCAGAGGGAACTGAATAATCAATGAAATAAAACTCTCACTTTAAATACAACCAGAAATAATGAAATAGTTTACGGAAGAACACTTCTCGAATATAATCAATCTTCTTTAGGTGCCCGACATATCAGCCACACATTTGTTATATGGTACTGTTTGCATTAGTGCATTCCCTTTCAATCATAATTTTTATGTTAAATATTTGGTATTATTAACTTTCTGTGTGACGTGTAGAGACTGACATATATCTTACAGGTTTTTATATTGCATTGGTATTTGTATTCACACAATCAATATGTGTCATCATTCATGCAAACTTTAAACATTTGATTGAATGGGTGTTGGAATGTTGATATTTCGGATTATTCTAAGGTATTTTAGTGGATTGATTTGAAGTCATTGAAGTGATGGATTAAGCTGCGTGTTTAATGGACTTAGTGAAATAATACAATCCAGTATTCAGTTGATTAACATATAATATCAGAAACAAAGAGTGTACAAATGGTTTATTAACGATACAACAAAAGAATGTGGATTCAAAAGTTATATATATATATATATATATATATATATATATATACAACAGCTAAACGACGTCTGTTTCAACAATAGTTTTATGCTGATACATAAAAATAGTCAATTTCATTATTGTTAATCCTTTATGAAAATAAAACATGAGTTCTATTACATAGCCGAATCGAGAGTGAACAATGCTACCGAGAAGCCTCGTACTAATACAAAATAACTGTCTAGTGTTCATTCGGTTCTCGGTATTACTTAACCAATCTCAACCTGTAAAGAATACAAACAACTAGATTTAATATCTATTTCCATAAAACCACCTCAATTCAAAATAAACAAACGCTGATACTACAGTGCCTGCATTTTAATCTGACCTTCACAATGTTATTAGTTATTATCATTATCACTTTATAGGCGTAACTTTTTTAAAAACATTGATATTTACGTACATGACGATATTTTCCATGGCTACTCCATGGCTACTTTCATTTCTGTTAATAATTAGCATAATACGATTTTATTACTACTGGTCTGACGTTCTTACTTTGTAATGATCTGCAATCCGAATACTTCATTTCAAGGATATCACAGTTACATTTGTACCTTTAGGATTTTCTGTTCCGTTGTGAAATCTATTCATTGATTACAGTACTTAAAACATTAATTGTAATTGTATTGATAATTATAGGATGTTTAGTGGTCATGAATAGGTATTTCTTGTTTCTACTGGATTACGCTCTAACTCTATTCCGTAATAATATAATTGCAAACTGTCTAAATACTGAGTCATATACATCTAAAATTAATAGGATGAGCGCATATGTCAAAATTCAGCAACGATGAATATAGGAGAATTATATTTGGCGTGAGGGTAAATCCAAGAAGCACGAAATTAAAACAAGCAAGGAAAGTGAGTGTTACGCCGATTTCTGTGTTCAATCATGCTACAACACCCAGATAGTAGAATAATAGATGTGCATTCAATAAAACTCGTTACTATGCTCGGGGGGGGGGGGAGGGGTATTAGCCACTGTGATAAATGATGAGCCATTTGTAGATGACGCTAAGCTATAATGTAACAGCAACGTTTAAATGTTTTATTAGTGCGAAACCTTAGCAATCGTTAAATGTACTAATTTTAATGTATAAACATTTTATTACCGTTGAAACATTAAACACTATTCAGTCATTTAATTTACACGAATATTGAGCACTATTTTTACAGACTTGTAACCGCTTGATATTTGCATTTACATTCGCTTGTTATCACAATAAAAGATGTTCATTTCGACATGTGTCGATTGTTATCTGTGCTTTGTGACTGTTAGTCAAGATTATACATACTAGTCAACATAATATATCTTCCGAACTACGTAGCCTACCATAACTTTATTAGCTTATTCAAACTTTGACTCAGAAAGTACTAAAATGAAATACAATCAGTTCATTTGATTCCTAAAATAGTGTTCAAGTCTATAATTACATCGTACTCTACATTAACATATTGCAACAATGAGTGTAAGAGTAGCTGGTATCAAAAAGGACCTAGATTTAATGTCATATGCATTTTTTGCAATCGAAAAACATTATCGTTTCGGAAATATATCTCGGTAGATGCAATCATTAAATCACATTTGAATGTGTTGAAGCTTCAGAAGGCAAAATGGATTCATTTCGTAGATATACGGCTGCCTACACAAATATCTACACGTCTGCGCTGTTTAATCGATATTACAATAATTAGGAGCTTTGGTCTTGACATGATATATATATATTTGCCTAAATTCATTAAGCCTAGTTGATGTCGAAATATGAAGAAATATATTCAGGAATATTTTGGCCATTAAATGGGAAATCGATATTGATTTAAAAAGTGAAATAAAAAATGTTGGCGTCGAATCACTGAAATCAGGGGACAATTGGCTTGATAAAAAAGTGTTATATAATGAGGCAAGTGGTAAGAAAACTGTCAGTAAATGCAAATAAAAAACTTTAGTATCTACATAGATAAGAGAAATTCAAATGAGCTAAAATAATGTAATCGGGTAATTAAATAGGAATGACCACAACGCAGGAAAGAAGAAGAAAGTGGGATATACCTTATAGGTTAGTTAAGATTAAATTCTGCTGTCTAACATTTCCATGGATCTTGTAGAGGCATAAATTATCCCCTGAACAGACTAAACTTTGTGTTATATCTTTCTTTGTGCAAGAATGCTCAATATATGGCAATTCTCATCCTCTCTCTACCGGTTTGCGTGGACTTGTTTTGAATGTTGTATCCAACTATTTCTAAGTATAGCATCATACATCTGGCGTAACAACCTCCTATTTTGCTTGCACCTAGTCTACAGTGTATGCCACATAAAGTCATAGTGTTACACGTGTAATAAAGCGCTCTAAAGTTATTTGCCCATCGGAGCCTATGAACTTGTATCTCTAGTTCTTGTAACAGGTGTCTTGCGTGATTTTTCTGTAGTCACTTATTTTATTTACCGCAACCTCAAAGTTTCAGACCGGTAATGACTATTTTCGATTGGGAACGTAATAGCTTAGTCGTTTTAATTTCATCCTGGAACATTAGTTTTGTGTTAGAAAGGACACCAGGCTAAAAGTTAAAGATTTATGGAAGGGCCAGATTGTCTTCTGAACGCACCAACTTTCACTCCGAACACCATCCACAGAGTAATTTAAAGACGTTATATTTCATATAAGCATATTAGCGTGTTACTAATCCATAGTGTTCATAATGTTTAAATCTATCGTTGATATGTATGTACTATAAGCACCGTGATTAGAGCATTATACTTCTTCTGTTGGTGCTTCAATAAAACGCCACTGCACTAATCTTCATTTTGAACTGAGTCTCCCGCATCAATTGTATGGACTTATATTTAATTCCTAGTATGTCATCAAACACAGTATAATTCTACGTTTTTAGCGTCCCTTTCAGTCAGGCTTATTACAACGTCAGTTATTCATTCCATAAGATTGACTCCATTATATACCAAGATTAACGCCTACTGCATGTGCTGGTCACCTGAACAATCAGTCACCCGTCATAGGTACTTCTGCTTAATCAAGTGAACTATATTATCAAAAACGTTGGAAATATTTTATGTACTTGTTGTAAATGTCAATGTAATATCTATATCTACTGTGACTGTCTGTAATCGGCTATCATAATTTTTTCTGCAGCTACCACAATTCTTTTGTGTATTCACGTTTAGCGAATGGCTGAACAACCTACTTCTCTTCCGAGCAGTTTGAAACTCTGTCGGTTGCTAGATTATTTTGGGTCCTATTTATGTATTCCTATCTAACTCTTCGTATCGATTTTTCTATTTGCGTGCGTCTGATAAACTGTAAATGTGCGTCGATCTCAGTTGATATACGGGAATTATAGGCATACAGCATTTACGCTTAGCTTACCCTAATGCGATAATGACACAACAGACTTTTATTATGTGATGAGGATAAATTTTAGGACCTGTCATAGACTACATTCATGCACTATGAAGACTTGAAAGCAGAAGTGAATCGAATGTGCTATTCGAATACCTTTTCGAGGTGTTCCCATTTACATCTGGCTTGAAAATAAAATTTCAAAATATTGGTCAGGGACAAATTATCCCTAATTAAGGTTCAAGTCAAATTCATGATTTCTAGGTCAGTGTTCTATGTCACCTTGAATATGTGTGAGACATTCGAAAGCATGTTGTGACACATAAATCACTATGATTGCAATTGCTTCATAAAATTCAGTACTTGCTATAGGAATCTATCAGGAGAAAAGAAGGAAAGTATAAATTTAGTGTTTAGACAATCAACATCATGTGATAAGATTATGACATACATTAATTACATGTACCGAATAATAATTACAACCGGTAAAGATGAAAATATTATGTCTATAGTTACCCTAGGTATAACTAAGCCTCTCGTAAGATCTTGAAGTGCACCAGGCATATGACCAAGTTACGTTTATTGTACAATCAAAGCAACTTCAAACGATTGAACCCACTCATACGAATGAGAATAAATCATAAAGCAGTGAAGAAGAGAGGATAAATTATATTTGATCGTGAGTAGAGCTTTAGTAGGGTAGCGACGTTTAGGGTAGCTAACTAGAAAGAGAGATACTAATCAACCCATGTTGTGTCGTGATCTGGTGGCGATACGTGAACAAGCACCATCAACTAATTGTGCCCGCTAAAATAATCATGATCAGCATCAATGTCGAAAGCCTATGCAACCATTTATTTTGGGAATTATTTACCGCTTCATTCTTAACACAGCAACTTCCAACGATTTAACCTAGCAAAATCTAATTTATGAAGAAATAGTAAATCAACATAAAGACGATTAACTAGACGTCCAAAGAAATGGTAACAATTCGTCTACACTTCTCGTGTAGTAAAGATTATGCTTTCCCGTAGGGGGATGGCTATCGGCTAAATCGACACGTGATCTAATAGAATAGCGATCAAAGCATCAGTGAGGACTACCTCTGAGATGATGCAGCTCAACCTAGTAGAAGTAATAATCTAGATTAGGCCTCATTTTCACTAGTCATAAGACAAAATCTTCGAGTTTGGATGTATTAAACCCTCTGTGCGGTTGCAGCAATGCTCTTTTACTGTTTGATCTTTCCCCGTCACTCTGAAAGGACATACAGTATGTAATTGTTTCCATAAAACTGACGATAGGATTAGATTAGATCTGATAAGTTTATTAGCTCAGGAGAATATATGTCGTCATTCATATTGAGTGTTCATTATGTTGAACATTATGTTATTTGAAGATAACAAGAACAACAACGCTAAGAATGGGGCATTAATTAACGTACGTCATAGAACGAAGCATACAGGGGTGGGAATGTGTGTTCTTTGTACACATCTTAAATACAAATTAATTCCTATTGGTCAAGTAGCTTGGATGCTAAGGTTTGGTTAGGCCAAGGTAATGAATTCATCTAGAGCGACTAACGAATAATTTTATGTAGGTCAAACAGTAACTGTACGCCACACATTATACGATAACAATCAGCTCAATAGTTAAGCCTAGGGCAGAAACCACCAAGTCTATTCTGATAAACTTACTCTGGCCTATTGAATATAACATGCGTGAAATATAGTCCCTAATTATGGACACCACTGTAGCCGCCAAATCGACACACCTACTTGGCGGACTCAGAGTAAACAACTTAGACCCACCTACTAGCCAAAGTACAGTGATCACAATATCACTATGAGTTAGGATGCTGCCTATAGCAAATGGAAACTTCCGAATGATTCAGGGGACTTATTGGCTTTAAGGACTCTGCTAGATGAACCAACGTTAAAACCGGATGACATTGGTAAAGTTTCTTTGATAAGGGATGCAGAACACGATAACATACTTTTACATATCCACAAAAAAGATAGAAGTTCCTAAATTTGTTGGATCGGTATCCCTAAGTCTTTAAAAGTCTACAAGTCTACTCTACATTCTTGTTACTATTCTTTTAAACTGCTCTTTAACTGCGAGCGAACTACTTTCTGAGGGTAAGAAAGGTGTGGTGATACGCGTACATAAATTGGAAAATATAGTGGGAGCGTTCAACTACTGAATAAATATCATACTTCCCACCTTATCCAATGACATAGGAAGGAGCAGTCAATATGTATCTCCGTAACTATGTTATTAATCGTTTCCTTTGATTTTTAACTTTGTAAGGCTCTTTGTCTAGCAGATCTAACATCACCGACCTTTTATTGGCATAAATTAGTTGGAATTTATCAGTAGACCACAACTATTCCGTGCATATACTCCTCTAAGTTTTCTTCAAGGCGCTTGACGAGGTAGTAAATCAGATCTACTGTCGAAAACTGCGATACTTGGGAAGTAAAGAATGTTTAGTGTATTGAACAAATGACCAACTAGATGAGAGATCTCTGGCAGTCAGAGTTCAGCTCTGAATTGTCTGATTGCATTTACAATGGTCATCGAAGTGCCACGAAGCTCCAAGCCTTTGAATTCACTTCATGTTTTCATCCCTTTTCAAATGACTATCCTTTTAATTTAGTGTCACAAACTATCCTAAATGCTTATGATTTCGAAGTTTAGAGGACAATACGACCGTTTCTCTGATATTCTAACTCGACAGGAAATTTCGATAGGGTAAACATGTGGAGATTCTAGTAAGCTGTTACCACTTAATACAAATAAATGCGAAATGCCGAACAGTGGACAATTGGGACATCCTCTACGTACAGTCTTGGTAGATCTAATATCACTCCTCCAGCAAAATATAAGTATCTTGGAGTAACAGTTTGCATTATACAAGGTCTCTCTTTTCAATGGCACAAAGTGCACCCTGTATACTACCGAGTTACGTTTATCGCATAACCAGAGTAGCTTCTAATGATTAAACACACATGAACAAATAAGGACAAATCAGAAGACAGTGATGGATGAAGGGGAAGATATATTTGATCATGAGTAGAGCGTACACAGGACAGCATCGTCCATGATGGTTGAATGGCGTAAAATTTGCTTCCCACATTGCGTCATGGTGTTGCTTGGCCGAGTGTTGCTACCCCACTGAAGCTCTACTCACGATCAAATACAACTTAGTCCTCTCTCTTTCACTGCTTTATGATTTATTCTTATTCGTATGAGTGGGTTTAATCGTTGTAAGTTGCTTTGATTGTATGACAAACGTATCTTGGTCATATACCGGGTGCAATTCACACCTAAGACTACATCTCGAAACAAATTCCTGTGTCACATCCATTCACCTTAAAATAAATATCGTTCAAAGAAGAACAACCTGTAAGGTAGGAGGACTAAAAATTAAGCCCTATACAAAACTGCTGATTGTATTTATTTTTCATATTGGGATTACATATACGTTAGGAGGAGTAGAACTTTAATGTCCTAATGTAGATCCTAATCCACTTGTAACCTAACAGATAAATCACAAAGAACATGTACGAGTTCATAATAAAATTCGTATAACCTGTTTGCAGCTTACAGTCAACTATGGAACCAACTACCTAGAGATATAGTCCTGCCACCTTCTAATGATTCTTTCAAAGGAAGGCTATCTATTCCCTGTAAGTACTGAGGGACAATATTATAGGATCAGCTTCTCCACCTAATATTCTTAAATCTTAAATTTCATTTTTATTTGCAGAACACTAAAAGTGCCTTTCCTCTCTATAACCAGATAAACTCCTACTTATTAGATGCGAATCTCGAAAAATAATAGTCCGCTAATTCCATATGGCAAAGATTGAAGTTTGATAATTGAACGTTGTTAGTTTGACTCACTATGCTAGACATTACAGATTATTCTGGGAGTTTGTCGGGATTTGGTTATTGGCTTGTTCTGTTGATTTACGTTGATGCTAGTTGCTGGCAACTATATTTATTATCTATGTGTAAGTGCATCTGCGGTTCTCAATTTCTTCCTTTCCTCTATCAGGTGTCACTACACGCGCCTTCACACGCTTTCATAATACATAACTTTAGTCTTGTCTCTCATTTATGTAAACATATCTATGTAAGTGATCAGAAATACGTATTATATAGTATTTATGTACGTGACAATAGCATTCGGGTAAGCTTTCTGTACATCTAGCATTCAGAATAAGTTATTCCAATGAAGTTTTAATAGTGGATTGTTGGATACTGCCAACACCTTTATGTATTGCAGATCTTTTCATCGAATTTGGTGTACATGAATCACTACGGCTATTCTGTCTCAAACATGGTTTCATAAAAGGCAAACTTAATGTACCTTAAGTTTCCGAAACCTTTGTATGGTTGACTTTTACGACCAGACCAGTTAGAATCAAGATAGTAATTGCTGATTGTTGCTCTAGATACAAATAGGAATGCCGAAAGTCTTCGTGTTCTCAGTTGGGATTTGGGCGTGGGATAAGAAATTGTTTGGATTAGGACTGTGTTAGAGGCCTGGTCTAAGATGGAGATTAGCAGACAACTAATGTGCTCGATCTTGCTCTTCTAAAAGTGTGAAATGTATTACACCAAATGATGGAATTCTGAAGTTAAACGTAGGGTACTAGCCAAAGTAGTTTATGCCATCTTACAACTACCGTTTACCACGACATGCGATGTTTTGTGACGTAGGAGTAGGTTAAGCAAGGGCTTAAATTGTCAAACCATGGCAGGACATTAAACTTAAATCTTTAACCTTCGGTTTGAGCCAAATAAGTAGATCAAGACCTTATCCGGGTCGTGTCAATAGCCATGAGTAATCGTTGAGGCCGTCAGGCGATATTACTTGGGATTCGCAGTGGCGCAGATTGCATTCATTCTCGATAATCCTTTATGTCTATGGTTTCAATATTGCCTCATACGTTTTAATTCCTGGACCCTCTTCCAACAGCCTGAACCAGCACACTTGCGTCAGGCTCTAAGTCGAGTGTGATTATCTGACTACCTGCAGACTAAATACCAACTTAACTACTAATATGTGGGATTAACTTAGAACTATAGCGGTAATACAGCCGGCTTTTCAATACAATTTCCTACTTCAAGTTAGCTTTTAAGATGCATTTGATTGTCAAGTCTTTAACGACCTGCTAGTTTTCATAAATTTTTGGCTGGCAGTTAAAACAATTAAGTAGTTGTTGGTTCATAAGCAGGATTTGTATGTAAGTGATGAAATTAGTGAAGATCGAAATAATAGAACTTCACAATATATATAATTCCCTAATATTATATTAATTCCTATAAACGAACTTATTTTAATATTTGTCATTTTAGTATAGTCGATATGAAGGCAGGCACCTGGTAACTACGTCCAGTGTCATGTTCGTTATCTGATGATTTGCTTGAAAGATTGTACTATACATCTCTCAGCCGACGTATCGCATTTCTAGTCCTTCAGGGTATATTGTTCTCCCATTACAATGTGTACTAGAATTGACATTAGGCAGTTCTTGGTATTGCAGCCGTCCCACCAAGGACTTAAAAATAAATTGTTCTCACGATTGTAGTTAGCAACAAAGTGCGTTCCTACTGAAGAATCGCGATGCATATGTGATGAGTTGCTTTATCATGTCTCTAATTTTCCTAATACTTGAATTATGATAAGAATGTTCCTGTCATAATCACATGATCACGACATCTTAAAATTTCATGGTGTTTTTAAAGTTTGTGTAGTTTGGGTATTCAATTTTTTGATCGTACCCAGCATTGTAACTCTGTTGAACATCGATAAACTCAATAACATACCTTTAGTAGTACCTTCAGGCTACTAGTGACCATAAATTTCTGATGAATTCATTTTATTTGCAGATATAATTCCTTTGTTACTGGTTTAAGGTGCTATGTATGCTGATGAATTAAGTAACTCTGTACAGTCCATTGATCTCCAAGACACTGTTCAATCAACTAAAGGAAGTCTTGATGCGGCAACATGCTCCGAAGACTCAGATGAAACATCCATTCAGAAGGTTAGTAGCAGTTTTAAATAAAATGTGCCATCACTTTCCCAAGCAGTCAACAAAGTGCTTTGTGTCTAGACACCTAAGTCGAAAACTATTTCTCACCAATCTCTTAAACGTTTCTTTTTAAATATGATACCTCAACGACGTTTGTCGAATCGATGGACTACCGTAAACTTATCTCGTTAGCATCCGACCACGTTGATAAGTAAAAAAATCTGATGATAATTGTCAAAAGGTCTCCGAAATCTTCGTGGGCAGTAATAGGTAACAAAATAGGAGTTGTAAAAAGGCAGCAACGATGGACATATTTCTAGACTAGTAAAAGAGGCCAGGATTTAAAAATATGGTTTCAGTAAGACAATCTTAGAAAAATATTAAACATTTATCTGCCCTGAGTCTAAATGTTTAGGACAATTAGCAAGATACTTCAAAGAGCAATTCAGTTGACCTTCAGCTACTTCAATACTACTCACTATTTCCAAGAAGCAGTAATGGAAATTCTATACAAGTCCCCCCCCCTATTATTAAAAAGGTTGAGAAAGACATTAGTAATCTGAAGCTAGGAAGACCAGTTCGTCTTGATGAATTTACTCCCGAGACCTTTAAGAATAATATTCTACCTTCAGTAGTTATGTTGATTGATATTCTGGCTCGCGCTACCTGGGAACACAGAGTAAGCAACTACGAGGTTATACACAAGGTATTAGTCATTGTAAATCTTAAGCGACAGGTGGTTGAGACGTGTGTTACATACACCTACCTTGAAGCTCGATGCTAAATGGTATTAGGAGTAGGGTGAAGAAAAGAAGGGCGGCCATACCAAAACATGGCATCAGTCCATGAAGTCACTGAATATTGGCTTGAGTTCCGTTGGTAGGCAAAGACTATCTGGTTGGAGTCCGCGTGAATGTTGTAACCAGTGGCTGGAGTTTGGGTGGCATGGACTCAGAATGGATCAGTTACATTCACTATTTGTCTTCCCCTAAATCGTCGGCTTAAAATCGTTTTATGCCTTTCAGGGACTAATTCTTTCTCTCTGGACCACATTCTATATGTATGCACCATTTTTCTTACTACCATTGTAGTAACTACGAATTCGGTGTTAATACTTGTTCTGATGAGGCATGGCAACTTGAACCGATCCACTTGTTCCAGGTCCTATGTATTGCTTCCATACACACTCTTCCCAATAGTTTTCCTAGTTCTTAAAGTTGGTACTTTTACTTCAAGATACTGAAAATCTCCGTAGGTCCTACTTAGTACCTATCAGTTTTACATCTCATCAAGCCGGGTAATCTTCTAGAAACTACAACAGCAGTTGCATTGCATCCCAATGCAACACACATTTTTATGATACAACCATGTCTTAATGTATCGGTGATTTTCGCTCCTAATTTTCGATTCTAGTACTATCAGTCTTCGCTGTGTATCAGAGGATTCAAATTATTTTCGCATGATAAGAAATATTTTGAATCGCGCGTGGCATAAAGCCGTTTCTACTCACTTTCATATTGATGTTTCTACTATTTTTAGTACTGTAATCCCTTAACATATCTATTGGTGTTCCTTAATATTCACAGTTTTACTATTTTAATATATTTTAGTCAATAAAAACTGAAGCACAGCCTATATTACCTCCAGGTTATCAAATATCACACTGTCTGGCTGAAGGTGGTATTGGACGAGTATATTTAATTGTCAATCCTGATACAAAAGATTGTTTAGCGGCAAAAGTGGTAAATGTATATGGTCAAAGCAGTCTTCGCAGCAACCCGAAAACGGAGGTTAATGTAGCTCAAGTTCGAGCGGATCTCCGCCAAGAAGCTGAGTTACAAAGACGCTTAAAACACCACAATATTGCCACTTTATATGGAGTCAGGCAAGCAATTGTAAAATGAATAAAGCTTTTTTGTATTATTCATATATGTGGGCTATATTTCAGATCCAGTCTCCTAAAAGTTAAGGGAGAGTTCTTTAAAAAAAATTTGGAAATTAGTTTCACTCTAGTCCATGAAAAGTTGGGATCTGTTTAGATCACTATTCCCTTATCCATATATTTTCACTATATCTTCTCGAATCATAAGTTCAACGTTTAGTATCTCTTATTTTCATTGATACTATATTATTTTTGCTACTTTGCTATTCCTACCGTTGTGCTAATGTAGGTTGGAAACCTGGGCTGACTCAAGTTTGCTTCAGGCTCTATGCCAAGAAATGACAATCAAACGGGCGATATCGCTATAAATGTGCGACTAGATAATTTCAAGTAAATTGACTATCTGGTAGACTTTATAATAAATCCAACATTACATTTGTGATCTCCCAATATGTATAAAATTAAACCTACAACATTTTGCACTACCTTAAACATGAATGTAAGCATGTTTGGGACGCAGTTCTTCCCATCAAAATACAAAACGTTACTTCAGGATTGGCTTGATTCGGCACCGAAGTTAGTGATATGGAGCGAAGCAGTGGAATGTGTTAACTGCTTCAACTATCTTGGGAGCCTCACCAGTCCCGATGCTCTGGTATCTGCTGAAATCTCGGCTCGTATACATAAGGCCCGATTGGCTTTCGCCAATTTGCATCACTTGCGACGTGGGCGAGACATCCGTCTTCCGACCAAAGAACGCGTTTACTGCGCAACAGTTCGATCTGTTTTATTTTATGATGTGCAACATTGCCATTAAAGATAGAGGATATTAGTAGGCCCTAGTATTCGATCATAGACGTTTTTGAAGCATTGCTCGTGTTTGTTGGGACCATCTAGTAAGCAATATGGGGGTTAGGAATAGAGTACTAGGTAAATACGGTAAGTCTATTGACGTAGTAATGAATCTTCACCAGCTGAAGTGGTTTAGACATGTGATACGTATGCCTCACCGCCGCCTACCTCGATGAGCAATGTTGTTTGGTGTGGGAGTAGGCTGAAAGAAAGCTAGGGGTGGCCAAAAGAAAACATGGCACTAGTCGATGAAGTCATTGACAATGGGGCTGAGCCATGTGCAGGCTGCCTGGTTGGGGTTCGCGTGATAATCGTAAGCAATGGTTGGAGACTCTAGGTGATATGACTGAAAATCGTTGGGAATGGCGCAGATGCATCCATTCCTTGTATTCCTCTAAATTCTAGGTTTCTGAACTTATCACAATTTTCTGTTTACTGAATCATATTTTCTCAAATCTCATCTCTGATTTCTATACCTTTCCATTAGTACTTACTCTGTTACTACCTCCCCTAATCTGGGATTCGGTTCGACAATTTAATTTCTATTTGCTGATTGGGGCATGGCAACTTGAAATGATGTACGCATGTACCAAGTTCTACATTTTGATTGACTGATATTTCATGACTTTAAGAATAAATAACCAACTCTCAGTATTTAATCTTCATATTTAGTGTACTTAAATGTGAAATTGTAGCCTAATAGTTTAAGCATATTTTTTATAAATTGGTAGGTCCCAGGTTTTTGCCTCGCTGTTCGTACATTGATTTGGGCAACAGTATAATATCGACAGCTTTCATATCTGAGTTCATAAATCTGTACTCAGTACATAAATTAATCAACCAACCAAAAATGCAGTTTTCATATCATGAGTCTGAGCACAGTATTTTAATATGTTCCTGATTTATGGAGAAATACTATTATTAGTGGACTAAGTTATATCTTTTTTAATTGCTAACCTTACAGAAATACTCCTACATTCACATTCATGTTTATGGAATTATTACCTGGTGGGGAATTGTTTGAGCGTATTCCGATTGGTATTGGACTACATGTTCAACAGATGTTCATATACTATTCACAGGTACAATATTATTTTCTCGTTAAAGCAGTAATCTGTCTTTTTTTCAGAGTTATTGTTGCATGTACGCAATTCTTTTAATTTGTGATGGCCTATTTAGTTAAATATGGTACTTAATCCCTAGTAATTCAAACTGTTTGTAGTTATTGAAAAAGTATTTACAAAGTATGTCAGTTAATACTAATATAACAAGCATAAATAAAAAGAGTAACGTAGCTCGAAGTCAGCAATAATGGCTCAGGTGATTTCACTCTGTCTTATTTCATCAAAAGTTTTAATACTTTTCCTTCTGAAAGATTAATTCCTTTTCCTAAAATTATATACTCTATGTTCCATCGTACTGTGATTGGTATTATAAGTATTACTGTGATATTCATCTTGACAACTTCATCTTGTCGCTTCGATGTGGTGTGCAAGTTGAACGGATGCAAATATATGCCTAGTTCTACGTTACCGATGATTGATTGAGTTAGGTTATTGTTCTTATATGTATCTAGAACGTTAGACGATTAAACTTAGTCGTCAGAAAGCCATATTTTCTCGCAAACTGGAACTCGTCAACACATACTTGCATTCCTAAGAAAATCGATATTCCCTGTGAGATTCGAAACTGTGTAACCCTATTTCATAGTTTTCCAGTAAAATATTTGGGGTGCAGCTGACTTTCTGTAGGATTAAGTTATAAGATCACTGAATGGATGACCAATGAGTAAAATTCTAAAAAACATAAACCTGATAAAGTAAATGAATATTATGTTATGTTAGTAATTAAAGGATTATTACTTCATTCCTGCACTCAGATTTTAGATGCATTGAATTATCTTCACAATGATCAACAAATAGCACATTTAGATGTGAAACCAGAGAATATCATGCTAACAAAGAAGGATAGAGCTAAATTGATTGATTTTGGATGGGCTGTAGATATGCGAAAGCAGAAACTTATTCAAGGCCCAGTTGGAACAACAAGTTACGCTGCACCTGAAGTTTTTGGAAAAAAGTAATTGCATATTTCAATTATCATGTGATAACATTAATTCGTTCTTATTCATAGTACACATTACTCTGTGTCCAGTTGGTGAAAGCTATTCTGTTCACTATTCTTTCCTTCTACCTACGTAGGTTAATCCTGTTGAATAGATATCTTTTGCTATCATTATCATTTTCAAGTAATTTCATAAGTACCTAACGCTATGAAGGTCACAGTATATCAAGACTATCAATCACCTAAATTCTACATAGTGTGTATAATTAAAATTACTAAGTTTAATGAAGAGAACAGATCGACTTCCTCATTTGCCAAACACAGATTCATGTAATCAGATTCGATCCACAATTGTGCTGCCCGGCAGCGAAAACCGAGTTAGGTGCAGAGGGACTCGAACCGAAAACACTTACCAGTCGAAAGGCAAGCCCAAGCTTGCAAATCTTTAAATTGTTTTTGTCATGAAAATACGATATTTGGTAAGCTGTACAAATTGTCGATATCATTGTCTATTCGACTACAAAGTAGTAGTATAACAATGCTTACCCTACTCTGTCGAAAAATGTCTAGATATAGATGGAATCTGATCTACTTTGAGAAAGTTTTCATAATGCTTCGTTATATCAAAGTATCGAAACATCTCTTGTAAGGAGAAAAACGTTAATCTCCTGTCTTCTTTCCATAGTTATCCTTTACCAATATGGAACTAGCTAATCAAATATTATTACTGATGCATGCATCATAATGGATCATCGATAAGCCGATTTTCTTGAAGAGTGCTATACATTGTTAGGTTTTTTGTTAACATTCTTAACTGTAGTGTCTTTTGTTGCTCACTGAAATAAATTTCTTAAAAATCGGTGTATGTTCTGTTACTAGAAATTTCCTGTTTTGTTTAAGATTGTTTGTCCTCTCGTTTTAGCCCTTATTTTGGACCACCTGCTGACCTCTTCTCCCTTGGTGTTACACTTCTCACAGCGGTCACTGGTCAACGTTGTTGGTCCCGTGCTAGTTATACAACTGATCCTGTTTATCGTCAGTGGACTGAACATAAGGATTTACATACAGGTCCTGTGTTTTCTCGACTTCCACCTGACTTAGCTAACTTCCTAACACGTGCTTTGGCTCATCGTCCTTCTGATCGTCTTACAATTGAAAGCATCAAAAAACATCCTTGGTATCGCCTTGGCCTTGCTCGACGTCTAACTCCTGTTGCATCACCACGAAACAGACAAGACTCAGGTGTATCTGACAATACTGTTGTGCCAAACAGCGACCGTTCTAACGCTTTACGTAGCACCTATCAAGGAGATACCCCTGGTATGCCATTCTTTATATTGATTATCGATAGCTATTAATAGTTCACAGCAAACGCTGATTAAAATGTGACTGATTGTTTCAGAAAATTCAGTGAATATTATATGCTATCTGCGATAGTTTCTATCAGGGGAAATGCATGAACGATGCACAAAGTTCAGAGCCTTGAATTTTTTAAAAATTATCAGTTGTTGCTACATAATTAAACTTAGTACATTTAACTCATGTAGATTTCTCTTGGCATTTGTAATTCAGGTAAATCACAAATGGTTTGGGGGATGACTTAGAAGTAGTTGACCAGAAACTCTTAACCTAGGTTTCATGCTTCTTGACACACCAATAATCTAGAGGAAACTGGTGCTCCCAGCCGAATTCAATTTCACGCCTACCCCGTTTCACACTGTGACTACTACGACCACTATGTAACACTGAGATGCATTGATCGTGACCGATAGTGGTTTTTGTTTATCCTTTTATAATGCTGGTCGAATCCGGTCGACCAGGTTGTAATGTGGCCGCCACTCTTTGTTACCCGATATCACACTGTGGAACAGAATGTTCAGGGGACCAGATCCTCCAGGTAGTACTAGTCCTTCTAACATTGCAGTTACGTATTGTTGACAAGTGCCAAGAAGCACGGAACCTACGTTTAGAGTCTCCTGTCAGCTATGCGTAAATAATCTTCCATCACATCATAGTGCATGCAATCTTGAGTCACTAGTAGCCATATTGGCCACTACTCAGATGAAATAATATACAGGATAGACAGGGATGGTCTAGCTAAATATAAAGCTAAAACTGTCCTGACTAGTCACAACGTATTCAACTGTCAACTAAATGTCATCTCGGAGACAAACTTCGTAAATTTAAATTATGACTTTCGCTACAAATAACTTAGCGTCCTTACCCATGCATTGTTAATATAATTGTTTGCCTGTTATCCTAAATAAAATTTTGTTATTTTGCTGTTTGCCTTATAAAGTGCCTTCATCTCAGCCTACCCCGGTTTGTCATACCCAATGGGATTCTCTTGTAAATAATCCTCATTTATCGCAACCAGTTGATACTGAGAGCATGTTAATGGTAAGTTTCTTACTTCAGTTTGTAAATACAAGTTGACTATTTAAACTCATTATTGACATGATGGTACTAAAAATCACTAATTCTTATACTGTTGAATAGATGCAACTGCAGTTTCGGAGTTTGTATTTGTCTCTTATTTCTAGGCTTCTCAGATGGTTGGAGATATCGATTATGTTAAGGATCGTCTTGGTTTCTCATGTCTTATGCGTCGTATGACTCGATTCTTTTCTGCGCTCTCTTCAGTGGAACATACGATGGAGGTCATTCGAGCTGTTGTTGTTCAGCGAAGACATCTACGAGCAACAATTAAAGGACCAAATAACTTGCTTGTAAGTCTTGAATAAAATAGAAGTGGGTCAACCGAAAATTTGTTTTATTCTAAAATATTCTCTTAATATTATAACTCAGCATTTATTCATTTATAAGGCACAGATTTATGCACTTTACTTCAAACCATATTATGCTTGAGAGCTACTGTTTTACTTAGTTATCCAGACTGAAGTAGGTAGACAAGGAATTCTAAACCTATGATTGTGCAGCCAAACACGTTAACCATTGTGCCATCGCTAATCTCAAGCACCAGTAGATACTAATGAATTAGTTGTTAAGGTATTTAGCTTCCAAACGTCCAGACTCTTAAATCGTCGGTTTCGCTAGTGCCTTCACAGTCGCGTATACCGATTTATGTTTGCTTACTAAAGTACATCGATTAAGGTGACAATTAATGACGTGCATTCCACACAGTAGTTACGGGGCAGTTTATATTGTTTTGTAATCATTCGTATTAATTTCTAATCTAAAATATAACTCTTTTTACTTTGTCTTGCACTGCACATATTTTCAATTTTAATCCACATCTACGTGAATGAATAATGATACACAAAGACTGATTGCCTACATCGCTTAATTGTAAAATATCTGCGATATCCTACTGGCAAATGTGATATTTTAAGGATTTCATCACTAGTCTTTAGGATCTATTACAGCGTATAAATTAATTCAAGGTTGTAATATTTCTGCATAGTTTATTTCATACTTGTTAGTGAAACAGTGACCTAATGGTTAAGATGTTCAGCTATTAAGTTGCAAGTTCAAATAACACTTCGTATACCTCGGTTTGAAGTTCTGAGTAATATTACTAGCTCTCATATTTACAGTAACTCGGAGAAAAGTATACGATTCTGTACCTAATAAATAGGTTTATTATGCGTTATTCATACATACATGCTTCTTTCATATTTAATCTCACAGGTGGATATCAAAACTCCAGAGCATCCAGGAACTGCCTTCCGAGTATTACTTTATCCATTAGCTGGTTCAATTCTAGTTGATTGTCGTCGTGCTTCAGGTGATGGTCTATTGTTTCATCAAACATATGCTGCAATCTATACGGATTTGTCAGCTATGGGTGCAGTCAATATTACACACCCTTACCTACACATTTTATTGCCTGAAAGGCCTACAACTAATGAGCCACAAAATAATAATAATTCAGATTCAAATAGTGCTAATTGTAATTCAGAAAACTCTTCAGTGTACAGTGAACTGTCTCCGGTCGCAATGGAAACATAGATTTTTCTTGTAGATGTAACCGATATTTAGTTAGATTCTTATTCTGAAATTATATAGATTTTGTCTTCAAGTAATTTTTCTCCGTGTAAATTTCTCTATATCTACATTAAACATTAGTGACGAATGAATGCATAATTTTCCTCTACATTTCTAAAATAAATATTTTTTATGAAGTAACATTTGGTCAGTTGGGTTCTTTAGAATAATTTGTACAAGAATCTACTAAATACGACAATAATATGTCGTTTATTCGTTCAGTCTCTCTATCGCTTGTAGAAGTAGGTTGTCTGTACTCACTAATTTGGAAAAGTAGTTTCAAGATGTTAGGTAAAAGTGAAGACTAGTCAGCAGGAAATCCTGCTTATCCTATATTTTGGTAGTAGTTACTGCTAGTCACTCAGGTGTACCTATAATTTTGAGGATTCGGGTGAGTCACTCAATTTGAGGTGTTATCACTGAGGTATTTTGGCTGCAACTGAACTGTAGGGCTGATATATTGATCACTGAGCAGTGACTAATGTCTTGTTCGCTTATTCATTAGTTTTAATTCAATTGTATCAAGGTTATTTGTGCAGTGATCAACGAAAAGTGTGAAGAATGTTATCACACATCAGTCCTGATAATATGTGCGAATCGCAGACATGCACTACATACCAAGAAACCGTTTCAGCGGATGAACGAAAAGGGCAAACATCCAACTATAAATGCTTTTGGCGCATTTCATGAGGAGTAGGCAACTCTCATGGATCTACACTCAAAACTGAGGTAACATGCCCATATATGTTTTAAAAAGCCATCTGTTATACGTAGATGTCTTAAAAAGCCTCAGAACAAGGTGATTCTCCGATTCGTCCTATTTCTCACGATAAAAAGGTCATGTAGGGATTCAAGTCAATATATCACGAAATGTTAAAATTATTAACCACAAGTAGGTAACTATAGGCAACCGTTCAGACTTATCATGGAAATGAGTATCAGAAATCCTACTGTAAGTTAAACTATCTCAGAAAAAGATGGGTTCACTATTCATTGTCAATCCAGAAGATAAGACCGATGGGCAAGACACTTTAGGGAACGGTTCGAACTGGCCCTCGGCGTCATCCCTGTTGCCCACCATCCCCAAACAACCTGAATAGGCAAAGTTAATATTGGTCCCCTCAAGTCTTAGGGAAGTTGAGAGGGCTGTAAACAATCTAAAGCAAGGGAGAGTAGCAGGACCTGATGGATTAATCCCTGAGATATTTAAGGGACGGTGGTCCAGCATTATAAGTGGGAGTAACCGAGATCTTGGCTAGAATCTGGGAACTGGACATAATCCTCTCTGACTGGTTCCGAACACTAATCGTCCCAATCTATAAGAAATGACAGAAGTCTTCTTGTTACAATTACCGAGGAATCAGTTTAACGAATAGTGTCAAAAATAATGGTCTCAATAGAACTTCGACGTCTAACTAAAGGTCGTGAAGAGCAAACTCGACAAAATCAAGGTGGTTTCACACCTGAACGTGATTGTATAGACCAAATATTCACACTTCGGCAGGTTCTGGAATATAGGCACACTTTTAGACGCCCAACAATAGCTGTATTCCTTGACTTTGAGGCGGTGTTTGACTCTATCGATCGTAAGGTGATGTGCCAATGTCTGCCATTGAAAGGCGTACCAAAGAAGTACATTAACCTTATACAAGCTCTCTACTCGAACACCACATGTCGAGTCAGAGCTTATGTTGGATTGTCGTCGGAATTGGTCACCTAGTGGTGGTCGTCAAGGTCGTCCGCTTTCTCCATTTTTATCTAATTTTATCATTGACATACTTTTAGAGTTAACATTGCCATCATCTGATTTCTCTGGGGTTGACCTCCTTCCAGGAGATTAATATATTGACTTCGAATATGCATATGGTATAGTTCTACTGGATGAATATGCTGATAAAGTGCAGAATCTCTTAACTACCATAAACATGAATGTAAACACGTTTGGGATGCGATTTTCCCCATCCAAATGTGAAATGCTGCTTTAAGACTGGCTTAATTCGGCACCACAGTTAGTGATAGAGAGCGAAGCAGTGGAGTGTTTTGACCGCTTCACTAATCTTGAGAGCCTCATCAGTCCTGATGGTCTAATGTCTACTGAATCCCGGCTCGTATACATAAGGCCCGATTGGCTTTTGCCAATTTGCGTCACTTATGGCGTAGGCGAGACATCCGTCTTCCTATCAAAGAATGCGTTTACTGTGTTTGCTGGGAGCATCTAGTAAGCAATATGGGGGTTAGGAATAGAGTACTAGGTAAATACGGTAAGTCTATTGATGTAGTAATAAATCTTCACTAGCTGAAGTGGTTTAGACATGTGATACGTATGCCTCACCGCCGCCTACCTCGATGAGCAATGTTGTTTGGTGTGGGAGTAGGCTGAAAGAAAGCTAGGGGTGGCCAAACGAAAACATGGCACTAGTCGATGAAGTCATTGACAATGGGGCTGAGCTATGTGCAGACTGCCTGGTTGGGGTTCGCGTGATGATCGTAAGCAATGGTTAGAGACTCTAGGTGATATGACTGAAAATCGTTGGGAATGGCGCAGATGCATCCATTCCTTGTCTTCCTCCAAATTCTAAGTTTTTGAGCTTATTATAATTACTAAATCATATTTTCTCAAATCTCATCTGTGATTTCTATACCTTTCCATTAGTACTTACTCTGTTACTACCTCCCCTAATCTGGGATTCGGTTCGACAATTTAATTTCTATTTGCTGATTGGGGCATGGCAACTTGAAATGATGTACACATGTACCAAGTTCTACATTGTAACTGACTGACTAACCACAAGTGACACTTTTTTTCTTGTCAAAAACTTCTGAACTCTAGTAATTTAAATCTGTTTATTTCATATGAATATTTCCCTTCTGTATAATTTTACAAAGTATCATAACAAAATACAGAGCTTTCTAAAAAGTTAGCAGAATGGAATTTATCAACAATGTGTTTTCTCATATTTTGATGGTTGTACTTTATGAAGCTCTCACAAACTTCATATAGTAGTGAGTAATGAGAATTAATACACATGGAAAAGTAATATATTGTTCATAAATCTTTGAAAAAAAATAATGTTTGTACTGTTACATCATCAATTTCGGCTTAAATCTTGTTGTACCAACAAAATTGTCTGTTTAAGTCGATTCCATTCACTTGGAAATGACATTCGATTGTGAAGTTGACTTCATCAGGAAATTAGGAATCAAACTATTTGACAAACGATTTGATAATTGATTAAGTAATGAAATGGCTAAGTGTTTACTATACTGTACAAACTGAGAGATTTTAATAGAGAAATGACATCATGATCACTATCTGTAGCATTACAGTCATCAATGTTACTACCGCTACAAATTTTGTTAATTTGTGTATTGGAATGTAGAGAAATAACTGAGGATAAGAGAGAAACTAAACTACATAATGAATAGCATAGAATGTATAACTCTGTTTCTTGGTGATCTATTTTACTAGTATTGTTATCATTAGTTTTAATGATAGAGCTATCTATAGATTGAAAAGTATTTCTTAATAATCGACGATTTGGTGAAGTTTCCAGTGAGATACACCATAAATTGAACAGATCTGATGTAAATGCGAATAAGTCGAACGCTCCACAAAGTTCTAAGGTAATAAAGAAAAAGGGAACACGTCACATTAAAGTTAGCAGAGTACCATTGAAAACCAGGGAGCACTAAACAGCTGTTTCGTTCTAGTGTGGAACTCCTTAGCAGTGCGCACTCAAGATTAAAATACCAATGTCCACGGAAATCATTTTAATTCAAAAAGGAAAAGGTTAAGTAATAAGTACTGCTTATTTATGTTACATGATTGGGCATAGTTCACAGGAAACTCTTTGACTTAAAGCAGCAAAATGTACCTAAAATCTTTAGAGAAATGTAGTTTTTCTGAGGAAATGAAACCGAAGTCATTGTATTTTGTGTCTGGTATTATGTAGGAACCGGTCCCACGTTTGGCTATGCTTAATGCCTATCGAATACTATAGGTCAAGTCATGATGTGGTCACGTGTCAATGTGATTCGTTATCCTGTCGACTACTTCCAACCACCTAACATAAAGCACTCTTCACATCATAAATAATTAGTAACGGAATGGGTTTTACAAGACTTTTCTTTTAATAACGTATGCAAAACTAAGCAACGTAGTAACCGTATGTTAATTAAGTTTAGGACATTACCGAGTATAAAGTAATCTGTAGGATAAAAATCAGATAAGAAGAGGTCGTAACCACATTTTTGCTTATAACATAAGTTTGTGACAGTAATTCTAACCACTGGCTCGAACTTAATTCATTTACCACGACTTAGTGTAGCTAACGTCCAGAAGTAGAGTGACAGTTTAGTGGTCACAAGTTTGAACTCACGACAATCACACCGGCTTTATTCATGTCGTATATCAAGTGTTAAAGTAGCGACCAAAAGTATTGCAGGCCAAGAGTCGTTGTACTTCTTGCCGCAACCGCTGGTTCGTTGGACTAGGATTGTTTGTTTAAGAAGAGTGTGGTCTCAATAGAACTAATATCAGGTTAGTATCTATGTCTTTTCATAACTCTGTGTCTCGAAACGTCGGATATGCCTCAAAATAGAAACCAGTGACGAAATATATTTTCCACTAAACTATGTCATATGATTTACCTGTTCCCTTATCAAATCAGATCGTTTTGATCATGATCGCCTTCACTACTTTATTTACTTACATTATTATACGCGAATATTTTTAGTGCTTAACTGTACATTTTATTCAAACGTTGTATGTTAATTATAGATAGCCAGCTGAATAAGTCGCATGAAAAAGAAACACAAATATAGTGAAGATTACATAGTAATAAGTGGTCAACACTAACTAGATTTTCAAGTCGAACACAGGTTTGTAGATAATTATAAACATTCAGAACATCTGAATCGAAGCGAAACACTGATACTTTAGTTATTGAATGACAGCCAGTATGAACTAGCTGAAAAATGTTGAAACAAGTAGAAAAGTCAGTTCAAGTAGAACTCATGAAATGACTCCTAAGGATGCATGTTAGTGAATTATGATAAATGCGTACTGCTGAGGAGTCAAATACTAGGACGGAACAGATGTCCAACGCTTCCTGATTTTCAGTGATCTTTTTATTTGTGACATTAAATCCAACAATATGCACAATTCTAACAAAACAGCAGTTAACAAACTTACTGCTCCAATCCAACAAGTAAAATGATCTTGAAGGTATATTATCACTACCGTTTGAAGTAGTATTTACCAAAGTCGGTAGAGGATAAACTAGTATACCAGATTTCAACAATTTATTGAACAGAAAGTATAATCGTTCCCAGCATTTCAACTGTCTGGATCTAACAGTTTTTTTAAGAAACTTGGAAGAAATTAAACAAAAAAACAAGGAATGATAGTTATATTCAATACTCTATGAATAATATGTTGATACTGACCAAAAATCTTTGTAAACAAACTATAAAGACCTGCTTAAACATCTAAGCCATTCATTTTCCAACAGTACATATATTACAATTAACCTGAAATTTCGAATATAATTGTATCTTGAAGCAGGTACAACCAGATGACGTGTTCACAACCTGTAAAACAAGTATCCTAGATCCCAAATGTCTATCACAATCCCACTATAATCATACTTGTGAATTAGTGCTATTCTAAGGCGATCCATTTAGGGTGTATATATAACAACGGAGACTGATTAATTCTTAACAACAATTATGGGGACTCTACAGTGATTAAAGTGATTTCCTTTTTGTTAATCATTTTGAAAAAAAAAAAAACAAGAGATGAATGTATTGGATTCATAAATTTCACAAATATCATGGTCGGAAAGGAAATAGTTGTAGGAGCTGACAGAAAACATTCATGATTAAAGATGAGTGGCGGATACTGACTATCTTGAATAATTACCCTACTTTCACAAACCTTTTGGCACTGATTAATGTTATTATTACTGTTGCAATCGGTTTCGCGGAAATTGGTGTTTTGTTTTAAACATTTTGTGTTCATCACGGAGTAGTTTCGGTTGAGTACCACTGTAAACTATGGAGCGTTAAACAGGTATCCCGTTTTATCATTTGGATACCTAAGTAGAGGTACGCACCAACAACCTCATCAGGGACCACATATTGCTGAAAATTGACCGAAATGGGAATCCTACTATTGAAAACCGATCTAGTGGTGCTAATGGCTAAATATTATTCGCGAGACCTGTAGGTCCTGGATCCATGGTCCTGAATGGGAACTACTAAAGACTAAAACGCAACTTTAGCCGACACCACCCCAATCTTGATTTTAAGCAGAGTATGGCTATAAAAACCAAGTGAATAGTTTAAATGAAAAGTATTTGCTACGGTGACTCGGTCGTGTTTTACTAATTTCATCCCAGCGGCTTCTACGGTGTGCACAATTCGCCAAAGTTGGGATGAGTAGAAAAGGCGGAGAGATAGGTAATTTATCTGATATTGTCATGGCGTGAAAAAATCTGTATAGAGACTGGCTTCTGTCAATCTATTATAACCCCTTGATCTGGGTCCTAGGGGTAGTGCAACTCAATGACTTGAGACGTTGTCAGGTGTGAAACAAAGCGAAATAGTAATAACAGCTTTAATCCGCACAATAAATTTCGATACAATAAAGAGTTTTCTGATATAGCTGAGCATTATTGCTAAAAACATGTCTGTTTACCATTAAATCAAATTACAATAATCAGTATATTCCACACATTCTTAATCTAGAAACATTTACTACCAGATCAATAGCTACAGTTCTATGTTTTCATCTTCAAAAATACAATTATTCAGTAAATAAAGCGATAGACTTTCATCAATTTTTGATAAACTTAATTTGTAAACTCGTATCACATTAATCAAATGCGAGTTATGCTCTAGAGTATGATGCTATGAAATTTAATTGGTATTAATTAATTCGATTGAGGTAGTTCGTAGAAGATTGACATTCAGTTTTAGTTGATGAGTTCGTTACAGATTGATTGTGGTTGGATACCACTGAGAACAAAGGAGCCCTGGACAGCCGTTTCACCCTAGTATGGGACTGCTCAGGCAATATGCAACCTAGATTCCTCTCCAAAGGCTTCAAGTTGGCGAACGCCTTAACTCTTCACACCACTAGGCCAGCATTGAATGGTAAGTAATTCAATTGTAATATTATATTCAATTTGTTATGTCATCATTCATGTTAACTACGTAAAGTTTATCCAGATGATAATTTTTCATAACTAATAATTACTGTAACTAGTTTGATATATCAATGAATGTGATTAAATAAACGTTGTTCCGTATTTCTAGACTGTCTATCTTATCATTCAAGTGTTATTCTATTTCGCCGGTTAAGGATGACCGTAGGCTAAGAATACCTGGACGTACCATCTGTCGTACGTAATGCGGTCATCAAATTTCGTATCCATAGACTAGCGAAAAATATTCCTCAACCAGCAGCTCGGTCCACAAAACGCGTAGATTACAAAATAGATGAACGAATTCTAATATATTCGTTTATCGCTTTTACATGGGTAGATAAGGAAGAAAGTATACCAACAACTCAATCTTTCCATCTGAGTTCTCTGGTGTTTAGTAACGCGATAATCTGAAGGTCCTTTTGGAATGATGCGTAAGTACGTATAACTGAAGTCCGCAACTACTTCGTCAAAAACAAATCTAAACCGGTATGGATATCATTACCACTGATTGATTTAATAATGTTGTTATTTGCAATGTTACCAGTCAGAAAAAGGCAACAAAACGTTTGAACAGGTCAATAGAGATCCTGATAGCATTTTTTACTAAACTCTTCACAAAAGTGAGCAGGTCCTCACTTTAAGGAAGTCGTACTTGGTTCTATTTATGTCTGAACTGTAACTCCTCTTATGTAATTTTCCCATCATTTTGTTAAACTTTAACGTTTGATTATGATTGCCCCCCCCCCTCTTTAACTTTATCACAACTTATATGCAGCATGTAATTTGGGCGCCTATTTGTGTTTAAATTATGTAAAGTATAAAGCATCCACCACTAGGCCTGTAGATATGTATTGATGCAGCATCAACAACTAGAACAAATTATCTGCTAAGTTTTAACAGGCTATCAATAATTATGTCGCTGAAATTCACCCATCATAATGAGCAGTAGTTCAGTGATTAAGACATTCAATTTTCAGCTAACAAGTCAAAGATTCGAAACCTGCATAAATCTGTATTTGATAAATGAGTTACCAAAATTTCAATAAGTACGGAGAATATATTATAATTGGCCTAAGTGGGAAAAATAACATCAAAATTTAGATCGGAAGATTTAATGACTTAATTTTGTAGTCAGTTTAAAATAATTGCTAAAAGGAAAGGCTTTTATCATAAGGCTTTTATTAATAAAACCCTATTAATAATCACTGTGTTCAATGACTAGAGCAGACATTTCACTTCGTTATTATAACTCCATTGTACCATCAACAAGCAATGAATTACCGAAGGTCAACCAAATAGGTCAGTGGATATAAGAATAAAATCAACTGGTCTATTGTTTCTGACCCAGTTGGATGACCTGTGTTCGGCTATTTTACCAAATAAGAGTTTGTAAATATTAGAACTAATGAAGATACTTTAAATACGATACAGTCAGACAATCCCAGGTTCTAAATATCCTAGAAAATTTACTCAAAAGACAAATAAAGGTGATAATCAATGGGATATATATATATATATATATATATATATATATATATATATATATATGCTACAGTTTAATGTGTTGCTGAAACCAACTTATCTATTTAAATTCATTAAACTTTAGCATAAATGAGTACCAAAAATAGATGCTCCAGTTAATTAAGAGGATAAAATTGCATAGAAATTCAAGAGGAATGGCGTTCATAGTCAAAGAGGTCAAGTTTACCAATAGAATAATAAAATTATACAGTTGATGAAATGTTTAGTTAAAAAAGAAAAACTCCATTCACTTAGAAATTTTTATTATTTCACGAAGGACGTAGAAGAAAACCATATCACCGTCAATTATCTCTATTTTGAGCTTTATCTAACGACGCCTTACGAGTTGCACCATTTCTAAGACGCCAAATCAGAGAGTCATGATGGACTGATAGATGCCAGCCTTATACAGATCTCGATATCATGTCAGAAATTGACCCTTCCTGTTTCCTTCCCCTGCCAAGTTACAGCGTCACAAACAACGCACGACATCAAGCTAAGCGACTGAAGCCAATGTGTAAAGTACATACCGGACAGGCACTAATTGCCAAGTAATTAAATAAGATTTGGATATCCCGTGCACTATCGCACAACCAGACATTATTACTCATCTAATCAAAGTTAAAGTTTTTCTCCGGATAACAGATCGTCACCATCATCACGTTGTACTTCTTTCACAGCTGTTTCCAGAATATCATCAACCTTTGAAATGACGAAGAATGGTTAGATTGAGGTAACCTATGTTAAAACTACTACTAGATGAAAACAATGGAAATATGGAGTTGTGTTCCCTCACTCTGCCTATCCAGGGAATCGAAGGATGTTGTGGTATCAAGAAAGATAACGATTGTTGATCTAAAATACGCATGACGTCGATTCGACACTTGTGGCAGAGTGATTTGATGCAGGAATCAAAGCAGTTACTGCTTACAGTACTACACATTTAATATGTTAGCAGTTCAAACACAAATCAAGAATTACCAAGTTGTTGGTAAGTTGCATTAACTACTTTTATTTACAAAGCATTCGAAATATGGGGTTCAAGTGAATAAGTTAGTGAGATAAAAACAGGAATTTGTAAACCAGTTTCAAAGTATTAGGCAAAAATAGCAATTAAGTTATTAAAATTGTAAATTTTTATCGAATTAAGTGCTTGGAACGTGCTCCTTGTATGGACGACCACTGCTTACCTCGATGCATGATGTTGGCTGATTTAAAAGTGGGTTGGGAGAAAAATAGAGACGACCTAATCAAAGCATAAGTACATTAAGTCGTTGACTAGAGGCTCGAGCTATACTGTTAAGTGCAGGCTAACTGGTTAGGGTTCAGGCGATCATCGTGATCAGTAATTGGGAATGGATGACATGGCTTAAAATCAGTCACAGTGGTGCAGAAGGGTTTACTCTTTATTTTCATTTAGACTTCTAGTCTTATTACTCTTTTAAGTATTCATTTTTATCCCCTATTGTTGAGCTATATTCTGATATTAATCTTGTTATTTTGATTTCGTCGTGATACAGTGGTATAGTAACTTGAACTAACGCATATACATCCCAGGTTCTACGTTGTTTATAACTGACTGATCCGTAAACTAAGTAATAACTTCAACTGCAAGTTTGAAATTACGATCTGGTTTGATTTAGACAGCTAATGAAGGACGAAAATCACCTAGTAGATGTTTCGTCTTAGTATTGTGCATCAACAACAATACCATTAGTGATAGAACTCAGGAACTTCAGAATTCGTAGCGAGCGCTGGTATGAAATAGTTGTCATGCACTTTCTGATTTGCAATGGTTATCTAACTGCTAAGGTTTCGCGAGTTTATGGTGACACCGAGATAACCGCTAACGAACGTAAGACCAGCGACACAGTAACAGGAAGCTAAGCTATTGCGCAGCGCCCCAGCCCAGCTAACTAGAGTAAGAAGTCCAAAGACAGCAAGAAGCGTTTAATTCCACAGGCAGCCTGTCAGACGACATCATCACACACAACTCATGCGTATATATACAAAAATAGAGAGCGTCCTTGGAATGTTACAAATAGCGTACTAAAATAAACAACGAACCAATCGGATTTAGCGTCTTACCAAGTGGGAAACACGAACTGAAGGTGAGAAGGGGAAGTTTTGGCACGAAAACAGGAAATTCAAATTTACACAATAAAATCACAAAAATAACCGGTTTGTCAAGTGAGTTTTGGGGATCTAACATCCCCAACACCTCCCCTTTTTAATAACGGACGTTCCTTGGGTTTACTTGCAGTTTGACTGTCTGGCGTCGTTGTCGGAGTGACTGTCTCCTGGAACGTATGTTGACCGGCTTCTGTTCTGTTTTCTCCACTTGCGATGGGGGTAGGTTGAAAGTATCTAAAAGGACTTCAAGTGGCAGATTTCGGGTCGATGTGGGACAGTCTGCTGCTGCTCGCTTGCGAAGTTGATTGCGATGCCTAGTCCACCTCTCCCCTTTTACATCTACTTCGTACATGACTTGGCCACGTCTCTGAACTACCCGAGCCTCCGTCCAGGGACTGTGGTTGGGTCTGTAATCGCGAGCATACACCGGACACCCAACCTCATATGCTGGCAACTTTTCGATCACTTTGCGCGTGGCTCTGCTTGGCAACATAAGCTTGTGTATTGTCTTCAGTTTTCTACCCATGAGGGCTTCGGCTGGAGACTTTTTCTCTGGTAGTGCATCGTTCGGAGTCGTTCGATAAACAAATAAGAAGTTTTGTAATGATTCCATAGATGTCTCCTCCCCTTTTGACTTGAGTAGTGCCCTCTTGAAAGTATCTACAAATCTCTCCGCCTGGCCATTTGACTGCGGATGATAAGGTGGAGAGCGGTAGTGGATGATGCCAAGCCGTCGGCAGAATTCTTGAAATTGACTTGAAGTGAACTGCGACCCGTTGTCTGAAACAATCATATCCGGGAGGCCATTTCTGGAGAAAATCTCTGAAAGGATCTGCAGTGTCTTTGTGGTGGACGGTGGCACCACCGGGAAAATCTCCGGCCATTTCGAGAAAGCATCTACGACGACCAAGTAGGTAGCTCCGTTGACTGGGCCAGCAAAGTCTATATGTATTCGCGACCATGCGTTTTCAGGCTGTGGCCAGGGGATCGGTGGCGCTTTAGCGTTGAATTTCGCTGCCTGCTGACACTGCGTGCACCTGCGTACCAAGTCGATAATGTGCTGGTCCATCAGTGGCCAGTATGCATAACTGCGGGCTATAGACTTCATTCGCCGTGTCCCAGGATGACCAGAATGAAACTGTTGAAGCATCCTTGGTTGTAGTGACTTTGGCACGACTACTCTTTCTCCGAACATAAGGCAATCATCCACGACGCATAAGGAATCGCGACGTTGGTAAAGTTGCTGCATGTCACCCTCGAAAGCGATGCGTGGCCACCCTTGCGTGACATATTTCATAGCCCTTCTGATCATTGCATCGTTTCTGGAGGCTATTTGAATATCTGACACCGATACTGGTAAAGCGCGGACAGCATTCGTTAGGTAGGATGCTGCGTAGTCTTCCTTTGATAGCGAGGCAATAATTGTGTCGTCGTCCACCGTAGCGTGCTCGCTGATTAATCTTGATAAGGCGTCTGCTTGACCAAACTCTTGAGTGTGCCGGTACTGGATATCAAAATCATAACCCAATAAGATAAGAGCCCATCGTTGTAGGCGATTTGCTGAATGGGCTGGGATACCGGACTTTGAACCAAAAATTGTAAGTAAGGGCTTGTGGTCTGTCAGCAGCGTGAATCTCCGCCCATATAAAAATTTATGGAAACGGCGTACGGCAAAGACGAGAGCAAGCGCTTCTTTCTCTATCTGGCTATATTTTCTCTCTGCCGGTGTCAGTGTACGAGACGCATGCATGATAGCTTTTTCTGAAGAGTCAGGAAATTGATGCGAGATAACGGCACCAAGACCAGAAGATGAAGCATCTGCAGCCACAATGATTGGCATGGACGGATCATAGTGAGTCAATAACAGTCTAGAGCTAATAATTGACTTGAGTTTGTTAAAAGCTGCTTCGCAATCTGGCGTCCAATTCCAGGTGACATCCTTATGTAACAGGTGGTTAAGAGGAGACCAGATGACGTGCATTGATGGCACGAAGGCTGAATAATAGCTTACTAGTCCCAGAAAGGATCGTAGCGCAGAAACATTGGTTGGAGCTGGCATTAGTTGAATAGCTCGAATATTCTCAGGATCCGGTCGGCGACCTTTAGCGTCGAAAATAAATCCCAAATACTTCACTGACTCTAAGAAAAATTGGCATTTTTCTGGACGTAATCGGAATCCATTCTCACTGATACGCTGTAGAACATTAGTTGTACGCTCACGCAGCTCTTCTGGTGAAGTAGCAACAATTAAGATGTCGTCGAGATAAGTAGCAACGCCCGCAATCCCTGCTAAGATAGTATCCATTAGTTGCTGAAAAATGGAGGGGGCTGTCTTGACCCCAAATGGCAAGCGGTTGTATTGAAACATACCACGATGAGTATTAATTGTCAGTAGCTCTCTGGATTCCTCAGCAACTTCTACTTGTAAGTAAGCGTCAGCGAGATCCAGTTTCGCGAAAAATTTGCCGCCGTTTAGCATAGTAAATAAGTCTGCCGGAACTGGTAGTGGATAATGATGTTGTTCAAGGGCCGCGTTAAGGCCTGTGGAAAAGTCTGCACATATGCGTATTGAGCCGTTCGGTTTCTTGATAACCACGATCGGAGCTGCCCAAGCAGAATAAGAAACAGGCGTAATGACTCCTTGTTGCTGTAGACGGTTGAGCTCTTCATCGACTTTGGGTAATGCTGCATAAGGCACTGGTCGCTTAGGACGAAAAACAGGCTTAGTACCTTTCTGTATACGGAGGGTCGCCTTCATTGAGGTGCAACAACCCAATCCCGGTTGGAAAATAGTCGGGAACTCTGCTAAGATTTTCGCCGTATAGTTCTCTGGCTCTGGGGTTTGTCGTACCAGCCGACACATAGCGTTTAACGGAACATCAGCTAACTGCAGCTGGTCAAACCAATCTAATCCAAGCAAATTCAGATCAGTCGTTGTAACATAACATACCCCAGTGAACGACATGTCCCGAAACGATACAACACACGTCAACTGTCCCAACATGCGTAAATAGTTGCCGCATGCTGTGCGTGCCTTCTGCGTAGTAGGCTCAATGCGTGGTCTACCCATTCTAATCCAGGCTTTCTTGGAAATAATCGTAATGTCTGACGCAGTATCTACTTGTAATTTAAATGGATACGCATTAATGTTAAGAGTAAGAAACTTTCTCTCACCTGGAGTGGAGGCTTGACAGGAAGCTAGCAAACTCAGAGAATTTGTACTTGGTTGAGAAAATGGCTTTCTGTTATTTCTGGACCGACGTGGGGGTTGCTGTAGCTTCTGGCGTTTACAATACCCGTCTTTGTGGCCGACAGATTTACAGTTTCTGCAACGATGGTGCTTGTATGGGCAGAATCTTATAAAATGCCATGCGCCACAATGCCAGCATGCTGAAGGAGGTCTAGTTTTTGAAGAGAGAGCTGAGCTGGAATGAGATGAGCTAGATGCAGCCATAGATGTGGCATTGCCTGATGACTGACGTACTGCATGGACTTCAGAGTTGTCTTTACCGCCAGATTGGATCATAGTTGTGTCACGTTGGATGTTTATCAGGCGCTGATATTCGTTAGCAATATCATTCAGCGTTAGCTTCGGATCTTGGTCAAGTCTACATAGAAGCCGCGTTCTGATGTCGCTAAACTTCTGCGATTGCAAACTGCAGATGAGAATGAGTGCTTTAAACTGGTCTTCTGTGAGAGACTTGAGACGGAAACGTTCGCATTCACGGTTGACAATACCGACGTTCGTCAGGAAATCACTGTCTTCATTCATAATTAGTTTAAGACATCGGTATCCTATATTGAATAGAGAGGAGTTATCACCAAACTGTTGGCTTAATGATTGAACGGTGTCAGCAAATGATCGGTCACGTGGGTTCTGTGGCAGGATCAAATTGCAATATTTATCTAACTCACTTGGACCCAATTTTCGAAGTAGCAGGCGAACCTTCCAAGCATCATCTTGCGTTGCGAAATCAAATTTAAATAGATCTTCGTAACGACGGAACCACATATCAAAAGTGATATTAGAATCAGGATCGTAGTGGAACTCAGCAATACTATTAGCAACGCCGTCAATAGATGGTGCAATAGTAGTGGTAGATGTGCTAGGCGAGCAGGTAGATGCAATTTTCGTTTCTGCAAGCATTTGAATCAATTTAAACTGCTGCTCCATTAATAATTCCATTTTCGACGGATCCATGTTAGCACCAGCTTCGTCGCCACTGCTAAGGTTTCGCGAGTTTATGGTGACACCGAGATAACCGCTAACGAACGTAAGACCAGCGACACAGTAACAGGAAGCTAAGCTATTGCGCAGCGCCCCAGCCCAGCTAACTAGAGTAAGAAGTCCAAAGACAGCAAGAAGCGTTTAATTCCACAGGCAGCCTGTCAGACGACATCATCACACACAACTCATGCGTATATATACAAAAATAGAGAGCGTCCTTGGAATGTTACAAATAGCGTACTAAAATAAACAACGAACCAATCGGATTTAGCGTCTTACCAAGTGGGAAACACGAACTGAAGGTGAGAAGGGGAAGTTTTGGCGCGAAAACAGGAAATTCAAATTTACACAATAAAATCACAAAAATAACCGGTTTGTCAAGTGAGTTTTGGGGATCTAACATCCCCAACACTAACTAAAATCAGTCTGCGACATGAAACGATAAATTCAACAATCTCGAAAAACTTTGTAAGAATTATAATATAAATGATTTCAAGTGACACTATACTGGAATAAATATACTCACCAAATGAACAGCAATTAATAAATGACCAGAACTAATGTGATTCCATAGATGATTAGGTTTCAATGATCTACTTATGACTGCTTTTAGTACTTGATCGCATAATCTATTAGAAACAGTTGCTAGTTCGAAAATGAAATATAATAAACGTGGTGATATAATTTGATTTTCTGCATTATTATTTTCACTAGACACTGTAGAAGAAGGCAACAGTATTGAATCACTATGTTCGGTTTGTTCCATTGATGATGGAATGATAGGAATATTTTTGAATTGTATACCGGTACTAAAAACAACAACGAAAACAATAAGAGGGAAAAAGTATACCTAGATAATTAGTAAACAAAGACAAAATATATTGGTAATGTCTAGTTTGTATCAACCTCTCACTTAACCATAGAAAGTGAAGTCGTTAAGTGCATTGTCCGCCTATCATGCAATTTAGAAAACTTAACAATCCTGATATATAGTTGACTGGAAAAATTAATTTAACTTCTATAAACCTGTACCACCAGTGATGTACGTGATATGTCCATTTGTCTGCTAAGGAACGAGTATATAGTAGTCTGTTATGTTTTACTTTAGGTCTGGGAAATGTAAGTGATGAAGGTAAAAGTGAAGTTGTAAGTAATGTATAATGAATGTCTTTGAAGTATATCTCGCCTAAGATAGAACAATCGAGAAGTGTTGAGGTTGGATACAAAGTGCTACTTAAAAATGATGAATCGGTTAGTGAGGTTATGAATTTTCATCGACGGAGGTTGATGAGATATATTATACACACGCCTAAACACCACCTATTTCGATTCACGTATCTGACGTAAAAGTGCATCCGAAGCAACAGGATATCACACTAAGACATGGTATCAGTCAGTGAAATCAAACATTGTTGACCAAGGTCAAGTAAATGGACCTAAACTGAAATTATTAGACCGAGCTTCTTTAGGGAAATTTTTCTTTAATTTAAAATTACTAGAGTTATGAAGACAATATATGACCTTTCGTGACGTGTTTCAAAAATTACAGAAATAGCGCAGATGTATTCATTATTTATTTCCCTATTAAATTCAATGCTAGGTTGTAGGTGCATAGAGCTAACTTCCTCCATACGGAACGAAATACATTTATAACATTCCACAGTAATCCATTATATACACGTATAATCAACTTGTATACTCTGACCATATCAAAGAACCTATTTATATGAGCTCGTATTAGTCAGTAAGTTATGAACAACGAAGAGCCTGTTATGCATATGCATCGGTCCAAGTTGCCACATCACACTGGTACAGCAGTATAAAGAAGAAATTAGTAGAAGCAGTATAATATCAGTGGTCAAGAAAATATTGAACAAGGAATATTAGCTGAGAAATAACCAACCATTAATTATGATGAACTACATTTACCAGCATGAACAACAGTCAACGACTTCTTAGATTAATATCACATTGTGGTTTAGACGTTCGTACCTTTCTTCCACCCTACTCCTATTCCAGTCATCATCAGGATCAGAGGTATGAGGTGGTTTGGTATACATAATATACATCTCAGTCAACAATTTTATAAACTGATTTATCATCTTTTACCAGTGTCCTAGTCTCAACAAACACTTGTGTTCAAGTACTAGTGACCTACGAATCTCTTTTACTTTTAAACACCACACTTCAAATCCATAGGGTAAAACAGAGCAGACTGCCTTTCAATATATTCCTTCTTTAGTTGACGGACGGATAAAAGCCAAACGACTTTCCTGAAACTGTGGTGAAGCTTGGTCAGAAACCAAATCAACAGGGAGGATTAGGTTCAACACTTTAACTCTTAAATACCAACAAAAAATGACTGATAACAACAGTCTCTCATATCAACAATACAACTATACACTTACAGATTACTTACCTTTCACAAAACATATTAATATTCATTAAATGTTTCAATGAATTCAATTGTGAATCACTTATCTCAATGGATAAAGTAAATACGTTATCTTTTAATTCATTAATATCATCGTTCAAACATTCATCATCATATTGTTGAATGGATTTCAATGTCTTGATTGAAGAAAATATTGCACTAAACAAATACATACATCTTTGTTTATACCAATCATATATATTCATTGAATTGAGGATATCTTTTTTGAATGTATTTAACAGAGACAGATTCTCTTTAGCATGACTTCTTTGCTGTTGTTCTTCTACTTCTGCTCCTTCTTGTATTGTTGACTGTTTATTGGATAATAGACATTCATAAGACTGTCGAAAACAACATTCAATCAATTCAAGCAACATAATGTCGACTTCGTTTGAAGTAAGATAATGACAAACTGTAGTCTCAATACATTTTTTACATGTTAAATCATCTTTAGAAGTAACCATGTTTGAATTATCATTATGAATAGTTGTTAATTGATTAAGAAATAAAATATTGAATAATTGAATAAGTTGTTTTAATAACTCATTTAAATCAATTTCATTTAAATGATGTTTAATGATGGATGTATCGTTCATAAGAGAGGATAGTACATGAATAAATAACCGGATATGTACACTTTGAAGAGGTGAAGATGAATTAATTATATCAGTAGTTGCAGTGCAAGATGTAGGCGTTGAATGATTAATGTAGTTAGATGACGACTTATTCAAGATACTATTTTCCACAAGTATCAAAAAGTATTTCACAATGCTGTTTATTTGAATGATACAATTTGGCTGAAAGAAAAATTTTGAAATAGAAAAAAAAACTATTAAAATATTCAGTATAACCCAATGGTATTGCTTGATCAATGAGAGGTCAGGACCGAGTTTCAAGGTCGTAGAGCATAATTGAAACAATAAAGTTGATACTTTAGGCACTAACAGTTTACCGATGCAAACGATAACATATTTGCAATATCAATTTGTATTACTTATTAGTAGTCAGAGCATAATGGCCTATTGAAAATGCTACTTTACCACAAGTATCAAGAAATATTTTACAATGCAGTTTGGATATAATCCCAATAGCAATCATTCATTGTAAATCACTAGTAATAACTGAAAATAAAATTGTAAGGAACGACGAAAAGCTCTACATACATTCTTGTCGTCTCTTCGAAATGCCGAATGTACTCACGTATTATTGTGCCTACTAATAAGCATTATCAAATGACATTTCAAATATTTTTTGTGATTATTTAGTGGATATGCTTTCGAATTTGTATGAAATAATGATGATTACATATCTTCAAGAAAATGAAATGATTCGAATGACAATTTTTAGTGACTATGAAAACCTAGGTAACTGAAGATTGGTGTAAGGAGGAACGTGATAAGTACATATTTTACCGCTAACAATGTTCCAATAACAACAATGTTTAGTGTGGGAATTAAGTTAGATTAAGAATTGTTTCTTTGAGATTCTAACACTTTGTGATGTTTTCACTTTACTGATAATACTGATAATAGCGTAAGAAACTTCAGCACTCGAGAAATTCAAACCTATCAAGTCGCAAATCAGTAACGGAAGTTTATTCGAGTATGTGTCAGACACGTATAAAATAATACAGGGATTTATTTTTTGTGTGACAATGTAATCATCAATACATTTCATCTAATCAGCAAACAAGGGGCTTCAGGTGTTAACTAGTCTGAGTGCTTCATGTCAATATCTTGGAAACGTTTACCAAACTGTCATTGAAAGAAGTTCATAATAATGAATTACATCATTACAATTCAACTTACTTTTCTGAATAAATAAATAATAGTATCTAATATAGGATTATCTGACAATTTATAACTTGACGATGATTGACATAGATCATCATCATTGTTTGATAATTCACTCTTTCCTTCTTCATACAAAAAACTGACATGAAATAAATTTCCATCTTTTGATTCATAAGGATCTTCATGACCAAGTAATGAGAGATCTTTATGCGATTTTCGATTTGACCAATTAACTAAAATCAATTCCTGGAAAATTGTACTATGCACAAATTGATCTGATGACAATGGTGTACTATTGTCAGTTTGAGGTAAACACTTTGTTGCAGTTGAGAAATTAATGGGAACTTGTAATACATACAATAATTGATCGAGTAGCTATATAACCGGAAAAAAAACTGAATATTATAATAAGCAGACATAATTAATGTACAGTATGACACAAATGTACGTCGGTGCATGTTGGCATCACTATTGTGAGTACGATGAGACTAAATTAACAATAAAATGGCGAAAGAAATTGAAAGAATAGAAATACGAAGGAAAAGAGTGAATAAAAAATGAGCCACTAAGACTGACTTAGACACATATCAGCCAACGTCTCTAACTATTGGCTATGATAGCTGCAATTCAAGAAGACAGTATGTACAAAGGATTTCAAGATCTAGAGAAAAATTAAAAGGGAATACATCTGCACTGTGAACGAGTATTAGTCATTTCCTTAACTAGCGATCGTAGATATCAACTAGATAGTATGCATCTACCAACATGTCTCTGACAGATGATAACTTTACAGACTGACTCTACATTTTCATTTTAATTCCATCTAAATGCTATTCCTACTCCATCTAACATTACTGGATGAGGTACGTGATGGTTATGAGATATGTACTATATATTCTAACTATTTCAGTCAGGGTAAATTCATTAACTTAACAACCGATGTGCCTAGTACACTGAACTATTAAAAAATATTCTTTTAGTCTACACCTATTCTACATACATTTAATAGCAGGACCTAATACCTATTCCTAATACCTACAGGAACATTTAAAGCAAATATATTTGAGCCACTATGAGTGATTCTCAGCCAGTCTCTAATAAATGATGGCGTTTATTGTTCAGAATAAGTACCAATTTAAGACGAGTTATTATTATTATTATTATTATTATTATTATTATTATTATTATTATTATATGATCTGCATTTATTATAATGAATAATACATTCCTAACTTCTTCAGTCAAAATGAATATGTGAAAGATAATCTACTGATAAGTAATCGATGAAAATTCATTCGAATTTGAAGAGATTGCTTACATTATGAATCAGGAATTACTGGATAGATATTTCAGTCTGTTTTGAAACTCAAGAGCCTCATCAACAATTATATGCAATTTCAAATTCAGAATGCACAGGTTGTGCAACGCAACACATTTATGATGTGCAGAATAACAATCAATTAATATTATCAGTGAAATTTCTGTAAGTTTCAACATGGTGTTGAACTATAAATATCTTGGATATCCACTAAAGTTCTGGTATACACAAGTGGGTTATATGTGAATATAGATACAGTAATGTTAGAGTAGCATTAATAACTCTGTTGGCCTATAGTCAGATAGCACACTTTGATTGCATTTGCTTTACCAACAGACTATATTCTTAAGAGGCTGACATGTCTGGAGGAAGATATGTGATTAGTCAACGATAGTGCGACAGGCATGTTCATAAAATATAACTAAGTCTTGTATATATATCGTACATATTATTGGTTACCTCCATTCTGATCGTTCGGTCGGATTAACGTGTCTTAGTAGTGCTAGACAAGGTTGGGACTAGTTGTAAGATATCTCATCGCGTGTGAAATCAGCACCCATTGAATAGGCCATCCCGAATGAGATATAATAGAAGCCGTCGCTTAACTCTTAACTACCTGATCGAGGGCTTAAAATGCTTGCATCCGACAATGAAGATATCCTGGGTACTATATAGACTTCGAACAAACCAGAAGGTAAGAGTCTCAAGTTATATTATAGGTAATGAGGGACAGTTTTTACTACCTACGTGCCCATAAAGTGGAAGTATACACCTTGAAGTAAATGAAAACTGAATAAAAAGAGATCTTGATAGTTAAAGGGAGAGAATGATCAGAATACAACTGCTTGAGATTAATTCTCAATGTGTTAGCTGCACGCTTTTACAGCCCTTATCGCCGGCGGTGGGAATCAGTATGGCAAAGACAGGTATGCTATATTTATGACCGCCCTCTTTTTTCTGTTACTGAAAGACACCTATTTAATAACCATACACTTATTCACTGCCAATCAATTCTGAACAAACTAAAACAAAAACTCACTTGGTGGAACTGCGGTTAATGAATGTGGGCATTTACGACTAACCGGTAGACGAATTAATTCAACTAAAAATCGTATTGGATTAGTGAATAACAACAATTCACAATCTAGAAGAAACTGAATACACAAGTGAGAGAAATAGAGAAAACAGAAATGTATATGTTAAACATACGTATACTGGTAACCATATCAATAATAATACAGAAACCCAGGTAATGAATATTTACACATCAAGCATCGAAAGTTTTCGCCTGAGAGTAGAATAACATGTTTTATGATCCTGTCATAATCTATTATACACGACATTGAATATTCACGTACATATTTTGTAATTATTTAAAAATATGTCAACAAATGTTCAATTCCAAGTTACATGACTGGATAATCGGTAGGATAACTTGACGTCTTTAATGTGTCTATCAATTCATCTGATATTTTAATCCAAGATATAATAGTCATTCAATGTGCACTTTACCCACGACAGTTCATAAACATTATCCGGCCTGGTTATAATAAGACAGTAAAAGTGCATCTCTGAACACTTCATTATTACCGGCCATCTCATCAAAACGGATTCCTTCTTTAAAATCTTCAATAAGGTGAACAGAAACGTACTAAATGCAGCATGTTTCCGTCTCATTTGTAATGATAAAGACCTCGGTATACACAGAAAAGTGAGAACAGTATGTACAGAGGAAACTCGTCGAACCTCTTATATTGCCATGAACTAACTGGTAAAAATTAATTTAATTGAGGTTTTGATTTCATTTATATTCTGCTTTGTTTATTGCAATAGAAATTTCCTATGTATTACCCACTTTTCTTACTATCAACCTCTTATTGACAAAAAGTAGATTTACTGCAGTCAATATGCTCTTCTCAAAAAAAAATTTCATTTTCACATTTATCTTATTACCCAGCTAATCTAAAGAACTATTAACCTTTAAATATTTCAAGTTTACCTCAACATATTACACAAAGCAGCTTACAATTGGACTGCCCCTGGTTAGTGAAATCCAGGATAAGTGTTTCGTCTAATTCAGAACTGCGTTATGATGTCAAAATTCTGTTATAACTGAAACGTACGACCGATTGGTTAATGTGACCTTCTGCGCATGATGTCACAATAACAAACGCCAATAAGACAGACAGACAGATACAACGCAGAACTTCGTACGTACGTACATTAGTTCAGGTCGCCACACCACATCAGCACAGAGACGCAACTGTCAGTTCAAATCCAAGAGTGATAACGATAATAGAAGTATTAGCAGTAATGCAGAAAATTAGGGAGCGAAGATATGATTCGAAAAGTATAATTCAGTGAGATAAATTTGAAAGGAGAAAGATAGAGAATTCGGAAGGTTAGATTTTGAGAGAACACAAAGAGTGGATGCACCTGCGCCACTGCAAACGATTCTGAGCCATGTCGTTCAAGGTCTCTAACCATTGGTGACTTTCGTCTCGTGGACCCCAACCACGCAGCCTACATCTACCAACATGACTTAGTCCACTTGTCAGTGACTTCATCGATTTCTGCCATGTTTTGGTTTGGCCGCCTCTAGCTTTCTTCCAACCTATTCCTACGCCGCAAAACATAGCTCGTCGAGGCAGTCGGTAGTTAGACATGCGTAACACGTGTCCCAACCACCTCAACTGATGAAGTTTCAATACTTCATCTATTGATTTGCCCTCCTTTCGTAGAACCCGTTTCCTAACGACAGCATTGCTCACTCGGTTGTCCCATGATACACGAGCAATGCTTCGGAGACACCTATGATCGAAGACCAGTAACCTACGAATGTCCTCTACTCTTAACGGCCATGTTTCGCTCCCGTATAGTAGGACAGAGCGAACTGCTGCACGGTACACTCGTCCTTTGGTTAGCAAGCGGATATCTCGCCTGCGCCATAAGTGACGCAACTTGGCAAAAGCCAATCGAGCTTTCTGTATCCGTGCTGAGATTTCGTCAGTCACCAGGCCATCAGCACTGATGAGACTCCCCAGATACGTGAAGCGGTCTACACGCTCGACTACTTCACTCCCTATCACTAGTTCAGGTGCCGATGCAACCCAATCCTGGAGCAACATTTTACATTTCGAGGGGGAAAAAAACGCCAATAAGAGTACCTAGTCGGTCACCATATGTCTGCCCAAATCCCACTCAATCCCAGGCCGAAGTGAGGAAAAACACATGGCAATGAATCAACCAGACAAACCATATTACATTTTAAGCTCTCCTTCATATATGCATAAAATCTGACCACGCAGTCAGCTAATTAGGAAATTAATATCAATACAAAATAAGAGAGACATCGGTAGTGAATTAAGGTAACAGGTACAGAATCAGTTAACTGTAGTTCATAAATCAGAGATGATATACTAACAGTAAATGTGATAAACGGGGGGACAGGGCAAAAGGGACATAATGATGGAAATAAATTATTTACTTTAGATACAACCAATGCACCTGAAAGTCTTCTAAAACATAATTCTGAAAGTTATTTATTCTTGATTAATCACCCAACATAACAAACTGAGTAGCTGCGTTTAGCCGCATCCAAATGTTAATGTTCATACGGGGTCTCAAAATCGCTAATTTTAAAATGCTATGCATTGTACACCTCAATCCTATATTTAATCACTGACATTGCAAATAAGAATAACAACGTTCTTGACTCTTGCTAACAAGTACGAATAATCTTCGTCGTCAATCTAATACACACATACGGAATTGTTCATCTATGCAAGTGAAGTCGTCAAAAACAGATTCTTTTGTCGTATCAATTACACAAGTAGTGTCCGTCAAGGCTGTGCACAATCTCGACTTTTCTTTAGTTTTATCACAGACCTACTGCTAGAAATAAAACTTTCCTTGCTTGAATTTTTAGGTACTGATCTCCTACCAGGAGGTCCAATTATTGATTTAGGATACGCAGATGACATAATCCAAATATATGAAGATGCTGATAAAATATGAAGTCTTTTGGTAGCGTTAAACAATTATGCAAAGATGCTTGTGATACGTTTCTTCATCCCATAAATGCACACTACTGCTTCAGGATTGATCTGTATCAAGACCGGAACTAAAAATATGGATCGAAGCAACTGAGCGCGTTGACTACTTTACATATCTTGGAAGTCTCATCAACTCGAGACACGCATTCAACGAGCTCGCTTGGTCACTACCACTTTGGCATTCATTTTTCAGTGCTAATGAGGTGTGGCAACTTAAACTGATCCACATATTTGCAAGGTTCTAAGTTGTAGATGGTTGACTGACTGAATCTATTACATTTTGCTCATGAATTACTGAGTGTTCTCCATTTATTATAACAATTTTAATACAATTAACAAATAACTAGGAGAAAAACTTACATCTTTATTAAAAAGATTCAACATTCGCTGATTATTATTAAAGTTTTCATTATTATCATCAGGATTTGTATTGTAAGCAACTAAACGATTGAATAGCTGTCGAATATGTGTTTGAAAATGTATTGTGGAGTTAGACAAAGGTGTTGCTCGATTTGAATTTTTAAATGATTGAAGTGATTCCAAAAGATCACATTTATGTATTGTAGATAGATGCTCAAATACAGCACGAAGAAGCTGAAAATTAATCAAAAGTTTTAAGAAAAATCCATACTAGAAGCGAAGCAAAAAGACAAAATCAATAAATATGAAAACTTCCTAGTACTCTTTATAGCCTTACATAAAATATCAGTATTGGTTCAAAAAACATTGGTAGAAAACAGAAAAAAGAACTGATTAAGGAAAATTTAGACATATATCGTAAGAGTGATTGGACGTGGCCGGGGAGAAACTTTTGGACTTAAGCCACGTGCTATTTACCACTTGTCAGTAGTGTATCTGCACGCTTGTAAGAACTGGTGCTTAATCTAGGAGTCCAGCTAGAATGACCAAGTTTCACAGTCTGAAACGTTACCACTGAGCTATTCGAGACTTGATTCGCCAAGATGTTGAATCACTTCCTTCGGTGCAATTTTTTTACTGCTGATCTATGTTAGTTCGTTCACATGAGTTTATTCAGAGAGCTTTTCGTTAACTTTATTATGTAAAGAAACTACATAATTTTGTCACTTATTCTTAGAAATTGTGAATTACTGCATAGCACCTATTATTTTACACAGTTCCCATTAATTTTTCTCAGACTTTGAGAAAACGATGTGCAGTTTGATAGATATGCAGATTGATGATATGGAAAGTTGTGAATCCTGAAATGATATTAATCATAGGCGCAGTCAGTCAGTCAGTTACAAAGTAGAACCTGGTACATGCGTACATCAGTTCAAGTTGCCATGCCTCAATTAGCAGATAGAGATTAAATTATCGGACCAAATCCCAGAGTAGGGAAGGTAGTAACAGAGTAAGTACTAATGGAAAAGCATAGAGATCGCAGATAAGATTTGAGAAAATATGATTTAGTAAAGAGAAAATTATATTAAACTTAAAAACTTGGAATTTGGAGGAATACAAGGAGTGAATGCACCTGCGCCATTCCCAACGATTTTCAGTCATATCACCTACAGTCTCTAACCATTTGTTACGATCATCGCGTGGGCCCCAACCATGTAGTCTACATCTATTAACATGGCTCAGCGCAAATGTCAATGACTTCATGGATTGGTGCCATGTTTTCGTTTGGCCACCCAGTTTCCCTTTCAGGTACCCCAAAAAGCAATACCTCTAATCATAGGCGCAGTTGAAAGATTACTTAAATCTTGCAAACTATCAAATGTAATTCTAACATATACAAACTATCTACCCTATTCACATCTTTTATCTTTTACATAATCCTGAAGAATGTGACATAGTTAATTTAGAATAAAATACACAGAAACTCTACAATACAGTACCTAACACAAATATAATACAATGGAAAAGTAGTAAGGAACAACCTGAGCAAAAACTTATGCAGTTGAGCGCGAAGGTTATTAAGTAAGGTAAAGATTCTTCATTTCTCATAAAACTAATATCTGATTCCACATATATAAGACCGAAATTGTTTTTATGAAGATCAGTATAGATTAGTTGCTTGTATTCGTCACAAATTAATTTCATTTAAGTAACATTGAAAATCAGGGAGCACTCGATAATCTTTTCGTTTCAGTATGGGACTCCTCAGTAAAAAGGCGCATCCGCGATCCAACCGCAAAACTAAATAGAGAACCTTCAGATACTATGACTAACTTAACAATCTGAACCATCACAATCCGGTGTCCAATCGCAGGATTACCATTTCAACTGATTTGCGAATTAGAGCAACAATCACCGAATGTAACTAGTAATGTTCGCCTCACTCCTGATTTGTCTAAACTCCACCAGCAACGACTTCTCATTAGAACGTCGAGAGTTTTGACGTAGGTCATTATTGAGCTGATTATTATAGATAAGTTGAAGCGAGATCTGAACATCCCAAGTTCGATTCATTGTGCGATCACGAACACAAGCGAATGAGAATTCCCACATTAAAACGAAACAGCTGTCTAGTGGTCGATTGTTTTAAATAGCAATCAGCAAAGATCAGTTTGCAACGAGTACAAAACTTATAATGGAGTTATTGAGTTGTCGAAGTTAAATGTAGACATTGATGATATTGTCCAGAACAATAATTAAACCTCCGAAATTAAACCAATCAGCTCAGAGAACTGAACCACTCTCACGTCATCTATCTAAGCTATGAATCTTCGACGTAATTTCAAAATTATATGCATACAAATATCATTTACACTTTATATATATATATATATATATATATATATATATATATATATGTCTTAAGACATATACAAAGAATAACTTATTAAAATACTGTGTATTGGGAATTCTATGTTGTACTAGACACAATAGTGAATAAAGCATATATCGCTAATCAGAAATAGAGGTTGTCTACGTTGACTGTTCACAGTAGTCATGCAGATTATCTAGGTTAGAAAAGATTTGTTAACACTATAGTGCCACAAGTTCGAAAATGATTGCTAATAGAACGAGCTATTGAAACTTAGTTTAATTCAATAAGTAGTATAGTAAAATACAAAAGAGGGAGGAATTTGAAATACATTAAGTTGAAAGAAGCAAACAAAATTAACATCTTGTTTGTATCATAATATAACCTACTTTAATATGCTGATTCTCTGTCAGTGTGGCTTTACGAACACGATCAAGATGCAATATAAGTGCATAACAAAATGAATGATCTTTGGCTAAAAGTTTAGCATGTGGAAGTAAACGAGATAATAAACTGCAATAAAGAAACGAATAGCAATATATTAGACTAAATAAACAAGAGTAACATATTATTTTGTTGTTTGCATTCATCACCGATTGATCTCGATTGGATATTAATGAAAGCCGAAGAGACCTAAACATCTACTTCTTCCTAGTTTGGGACGTATCAACAGTAAGCACTTACAACGCCACCAGAAACCAAGGTGGGAATCCTAACACTGGACGCAAGTTGTTATAAAGGGCAAGTAAAAACGAATAACTGAACTTTCAGAAATTATCTGAAGAAAAAAGTGTCTTACATTGTGAACACACTAAACACTGTGTTTATGTTGTTTTCATATTCGCTTGATCTGTTTGACCTGTTGACTGTTATTATGTGATTTCTCGTTACGAACTATAACTTGTTAATTATGTGCCTGCTACTCGAGTTCTCAATCATTTGTCTTTGTTTCACATTCATGTAAAATCTAGCTGGTCTGCCCTGCGGTCTGAGTTTGGAAAGACTTTCTGTGGCTTTCGAATAGAAGCTGTGAATGATTCGTATTCTGACAGTGACAATAATCATCCTTATGACTAATTGAATTGCATTTTCGGCAACTATGGTGCTTATACAGGCAGGTTTTTGAAAAGTGCCACACTCCACAATGTCAACACAGAAATAATCTCGAATTTATTGTTTAACCTAACCCGTTGCAAGGACACATTAGTTAGAGACGCCAAGTGATAATAACGGAATCTGCCAAATTGCAAATGTTTGTGGAGGAACAAATGAAATTAAAGAAGCCATTCAAAACTACTAAGACGGTAACTAAGGTGACATCAACAGTTCTAATTTCTAGCTCCACACCCTCTGTTCAAGGAATCACCAACAGTATTACTAGATTAATCTGTGACCCAGAGGAAAATGTAACTTCTAAGGATAACGCATGGAAAGTCCGAGTAAAAGTTTGCAAGCTTGGTGTAGTACAAGATAAATACTGCAACTAAATTTCACTTCAGAGCCCTCTAGATATAACGTTTAATAAAACCTGTAAATTACTCAGCCAACTATTCAGAGACAGCACTTCCCTGTGTAATGCTTGATATCGATGTTTAAAGTTAAATATGAACAAAACAGATGATTATTTCTACCCATGTTGGTAATATAAACAAAGAATGCGAACGTTTTAAGTTGAAAGAGTTATCTGAAGACCAACTCAAATCCATAATACTTATCTGTAGCCCACAATCAGAGTAGTTTGTAGACATTCATAAACGATTAATACATCAGCCTGATCAAGACTCAAATAAACTGAAGCAGTATATCAACGGTTAATCAACTTAAAGCATGACACTAATGTAGATCAATCTGGTGGCCATGATGGATTCAAAGTTCATGAAGTTAATCGAAAACCTGATCCTCATCCAAACAGTCCAACAATAACCACATCAACTTATTGTGAAAAAGCAGCTGATAAAAAGAAAAGCGTTCCCTCCTTCGTCATGATGCTGGAACTACGGTGCATGATAATTTGCAAAGTTCTGCCTATTCGTAAACCATTGTTGCAACAAATGACGCGTGATCAGGTATAAAAAAAACCGAACGCAAGTAAGCATACAACGCGGCAACCTCTGAAATTACCATAATTTCTAGAGAAAAATATATTAGACTTGTAAAATCTATGCTACGTGATACAGGCGAACGCCTGACGATAATTAAGAAAACTGTATGTTTGGTAGCATTCAAGAATGTAACTATGGACGAGATATCATTTATACAGTTAATGATAACCTTAACCTGTTGAGTTTGGATTGGTTTGCTAACGCAAAACTCGGTGTCCCATTGAGTACCATAACACGTAACAAAAATACAGAGCAACCATAGTATTATTAACTAAATGACTTTACGTTAATAAGTAGTAGAGCATAGACCATAAAGTCTGATCAAGTTTGGTTACTATTGTTATATGAAAAATTGGAACACGCAAACAAATTACTTACTAATTTACTGCTTCAATATCCTTCATGTCAGTAGATGTAACACACCAGAATGCATAGTCTAAAAATATATATATTTGAAAAAAAAGATTACGTTAAGGATTACGTAACTCTATGTTTGCTTCAAGTATTTTTAAAATGCGACCAGCACAAGTTTTAGTGATAACTTCTAGTAGAAAGATTCACTCCTGACTAACGCACGCTTAAGTTATGACAATATCGACGTACACTGATTGATTGGCCACATCCAAAAATTTATTCATCGAAGAGACCTGGAATGGATTATACGTAAATTTCAATGGCTTCTGGCTGATAAGCTACAGAAGAGCTTTGGTTGGAACACTGTTCAATTGTGTCTAGCGATTGTGCATAGAGAACAGAACTGAGAAAGATTTAATCCTATTGGTTGTGAATGCACACTAGTGAAGAAGCAACAATTTAACAATTCCCGCCTTCAATAGTTTTCTACCTACAGTAAGCTCGTGTGATGTGAACCATAATAATTAGACTATTGTTCAACAGGGTAGAACAAAATCACCTGATTATTCAATACAGTGACGCATTAAAACGCGTAAATTAATTAATCAATGCAGCTTACCAGCAACGTTTAGATTTTGTTCCAATGCCCACGATATTAAATCAATATGTGGATTTTTACATACGTCAGAAGTCTTATCAGATTTACACAGAGAAATATTTAGTAATTCAGGTACCAAATGTTTGGGTGCGGTAACGTGTACTAAACATGCGAATTGTTTTGGTAAATAACTGGAGATCACAGTAGACTCCAATTCATAAGCTAACAGACGAGAAGCTCGAACAAGCAAATAATCTCGAACTATATTGAAACGTTCAACAATTTTTGCATCAGCGAATGAAGTAATAGGCAGGTCAGGATTTTGCTTTAAACAATCAGCTAACCCTAAACTAGAAATAAATAAGAGAAATAACATACTGCACGTTAAAAAATTTTGACTAGTTGATTAAGCATTATAGACTAAAAAGCATTGTGTTGGGAGAGACAACATAATAAATGAATAGTGGGGCGGTGGATTAACGGAAGTAAGCAAATTGTGCAAGCTTCAAATGTTTATCCTTCAAAGTATTCCTCGAGTATGGTGGAAAATGTCATGATTAGTTTGAAAAACTAAGGAAAGATGGCGAACCGGTTGATGGAGTAGTGAGTCCTCGTCAAGTACCGTCTGCCTTGAGCTCAGTCCTTGCTCAGACAGGAAAGGTCAGCGTATAGCTAAGGACAACCAGATAAAAGCGTGGATTATTAGATGAAGTCACTGGCTGTTGGTCTTAGCCATGTTGGTAGATAAAGACCATATGATTGGGGTTCGTGTGGTAACAAGGATTAGTGGCTGAAGACATTGCGTGATAAGAGAAAGAATCTGTTACAGTAATGAAGATGCAGTCATTCCTTATCTTTTCTTTTATTCAGAGTCCAAGAATCTATTCATGCATACCGTTTCAGTTCCGTCTTCTTGAACCAAATTTTTAATGCCATTACGATTATTATTATTGTCACTATGATTATCTCGATTTATTCATTCATTCAAGGGTCCAACAGAAATCAAAACTAACTTATTTCTTTAACTTTATGGACTTTATGTGATTGTTTTAATTAAAAAACGTTCTGGCAAATTAGATTCAGATACTTCCTAGTAAGGTAAACACATTTGATTGCAACAAGTAAAACAGAGCAATACTAACTTACCGTACAAGTTTCTTTAAAATTTCCGCAATCGCTAAGCATATTCTATTGGCAAACATAGTTTCACTTGACGTATCCACAGCAGAAAGATCTTTCACATTATTCACATTTAATTGTTCAATAGATCTACGATAGAGTACACTTAGACTGTGCATATTTGCAGATGCATGAATGCCAGTCATTTGAGAAGCGGTATCTTTCAGTAGTCTTGATGCATTTTCTTTATGAAAATGATAATCCACATATATACGTAAACAGTTTATGATAAATAAGTTTAAGTGTTCAGGATAATTAGATAATTGGTCAATAATGAATGATGATTTCTCAACTAGTCGAGAAATCAAACGAACCCATAAATTATATAATTCGTATGCTATCAACTGATAAGATTTGAAATGACCAAAAGCGATATCCCACCATGATAATAGAATTAAATTTGATAATGCTTCCATATAATGAACTTCTAGACTTGATTGAAAGAAGATGTGCTCAATAAATGCCTCTAAGAATAGTAACAATGAGTTGATACTTCGACTGTCAATATAAGGTGAATGTTTCTGAAGATGAGATAATAATAACGACTTAACTCTTAGTGCATTGGTAAAAAGATTAAGGGAAGACATTTTAATGTAACATCGAAATGGCTGTTAGCGGAGATTAATTCATAAAATACATTACAATACATACAAGTCAGCCAGGCATCGACAGTATATTAAGGAATGACTAAGTAAGTAATATTGACATAAGACACAGAGTACTAGAGAAAAATGGTAATTCCGTGTTTGGGGTTGTGAGGTAGTTGCGACATGTATTATGTTTGCCCAGGCACCATCTACCTCGATGAGCGATGTTAGTATGCAGTAGAAGTAGAATGGAAAATGCTAGGGGCAGAGGTACCTGCTTTGGGTTTGCGTGGTAATCACTATCAATGGCTGGATACATAGTGATATGGCTCAAAGCTTGTAAGAGTGGTGCAAATGTATTTCCCCCTTACCTTATTCCATATATTAAGCTCCACTATTTTTTCGTACATATCTATAATTGGCCCCCTCCCAACATCGTACTCTATTGTTGTGTCATTCTTGTAAATATGACCCTGTCGTGCTGTGGTATGGTTAGATGCACCGATGCGCACATATGCCAGGTTCTACGGTGTCCATGAGTGACTGATTGACATCACATAAGCAAAACAAGATTGAAATTGATTAGACAAAGGTAGCATCAGTTTCAATGACCTTTTTACTCATCTGAAAGCTGTCATAGGTAGTGATACTTGCTCGGCTCGTACACATAGGGTCTGATCGGCTTTTGCCGATTTGCGTCACTTGTGGCGAGGGCGAGACATTCGTCTTCCGACCAAAGAATGCGTTTACTGTGCAGTTAGATCCGTTTTACTTTATGATGTGAAACATGGCTATTAAGTAGAATGAATTTGTATATTCCCATTGATTTGTTATAGACTGAAACTGGTCAGTCACTGTTGCTATATGTGCATCCTGTGCGGATCGCCTCGATATAGCGATTATTCGTAATTATCACTGTCTGGACTCAGTAGTCTAGTGGTGTACGCGGTGGCGTATGACACGAACCGGACTGAGTTCGAATCCCACTGTGAACATCAACATTGGGATGCAGGTACATCCAGCCGACGAGTCCCAAATAGGACGAAACGCGCGTCCTGGATTCCACTTGCCAGTCACAATACAAATTAAATGGCTATTAAGGATAGAGGATACTGGAAGGCTCCTAGTATGCGATCATAGACGACTTCGAAGCATTGCTCGTATTTGCTGGGATCACCAAGTAAGCAATATGAGGGTTAGGAACAGAGTACTAGGTAAATACGGTAAGTCTATTGATGAAGTAGTAAATCTTCACCAGCTGAAGTGGTTTGGACATGTGTTACGTATGCCTGACCACCGTCCACCTCGACGAGCAATGTTGTCTGTTGTAGGAGTAGGCTGGAAGAAAGCTAGGGGTGGCCAAACGAAAACATGGCACCAATCCATGAAGTCATTGACAATTGGGCTGAGCCATGTTAATAGATGTAGACTACCTGGTTGGGGCCCACGCGATGATCGTAACAAATGGTTAGAGACTGTAGGTGATATGGCTCAAAATCGATTGCAATGGCGCAGATGCCTCCACTCCTTGTATTCCTCCAAATTCTAAGTTTTTAAGTTTATTATAATTTTCTCTTTACTAAATCATATTTTCCCAAATCTTATCTGCGATCTCTATACCTTTCCATTAGTACTTACTCTGTTACTACCTCCCCTCCTCTGGGATTCGGTCCGACAATTTAATCTCTATCTGCTAATTGAGGCACGGCAACTTGAACTGATGTACGCATGTACCAAGTTCTACTTTGTAACTGAATGACTGTCTCTAATTCAGTTAAGAGAGAGGTTACATACGGCTATATTTAAGAAACTACACGTTGCATCAACTGTAAGTTTCAGGTGTTTACGTTTTTTTTACAATTACTAAATATAGCGAGGAAAATGAGCATGAAGTCAAGATATATCCTCACTATGACATAGATTGAATGCTTTCATGTAAAACATAGAACCATTCGGCAAAATCACACTCTAAAGAAGCATTGTCAGGCTTACCGTAAACCAAATATCGCAACATTTTTCTTGACTAAAATACTGGAACAAATTACATTTATCCATCACAAAAGAGCCAACAGAAATAGTTTTGAAATCGATTGGTGTTACATTGAAAAGATTCCATAAATAAAAGAAATAGTCCAAACCTGATATTTCATCATTATGTATAACTGGTAGCAGTTTTACTTTAGCATCACGTTCTAAAGGCATTGTCTCCGGAGATTCACTCTGGTTTTAAATATAGAATGCTTGTTTTAAAATTAAACAAACCTCTTTCCCATTTTCTTCATACGATTTACTAAATGAATTGACAAGGGCTTGTTCTATATGCACAAAGAGCATTGTCAGTGGAATACTGTTAAAAAAACGAGACGGTAAATGAATATAACGTCATGAACCAGTTGATATAAAAATTTGCACCAAATAAGTATTTGGTGATCTAGTATTGAAAAGACACATGCTGGCTATTTAGTGACACTCGTGAAGCTCTAATGACTAAAGATATTACTCTACAGTGCAGACAAAACTGAAGGAATTTACATTCAAATTTGGTTAAAAGGTGATGGCCTAAAGGCTTTAGTTATCGGATAATTAATAAACAAGTGATAACTTCTACATTATTCAAGCGAATCGGTCCGAAAAAAGATATATCAACCTATTTTTAGTATTATCACTAGATCAGTTTTACTGAGGTTAGACTACTACTTTACGATATCGAAATTCGGACGGCATATTTGATTCACACATGTCAGTAAAAATAGACTATATCTAGTAATTAAGGTCTTCAGTGCATACGTATGTTTAATTAGGGCTACTGTGTCAATTAAAACTACATACTTCAACAACCAAACTGATAAATCTTTCCGATGAGTAGTGGCACTGTTACGACAACGTATGACAATATAGTTTATGAAGTCCATCATCTTGTCAAAATCTACGATGGGAAAAATTCAGATGTAACAGAAATCCAAAGTCTACATATTTTTCCTCAAGAAAGCTTCTATGTCCAATCTACACAAATGAATAAGTTAGGGTGCAGACAATTCACTTGGTAGGTGACCATAATTGGTTACCACGTTGAAGAATCCATAAGGAAGAAATTATCTCCGTCCTTTGGACTCAACTTTTATGTCCTCTGAACTACTCTGGCAAATCGAAAAAATTAGATCATATACTGGAAAGCCAAACCATTGTACTTTAAGAAATGTTTTGGATAGTTGTAGTCCTAAACTACTTTTACACGCATAGAAAGGCAATATTTGTAGATATTGGGTTTTACAAATTGGATGACACAAATGTAGAGCTTCTATAAACTTTCTAAAACAGAAATTTGTTGACAAAAAGTATTGACTCTAGACAGTTGAGAAGCTAGTGGATACTCGGAATGTTAGCCAGAATAGCTGAAAGCACTATATCACAGCTGCTACGAATATACGAAACAACTCAAAGCAGTGACTAGACAGTTAAAAAATATAGCTACACCATTAAAAATTTATATATTGCCCCGGTAAACGTGCAGACTGATCTAATTTACCAATTCAAATGTAAAGAGAGAATACATGAGCTGTCGTTACCAGAAGTCTGAGTTTAGTTAAAACTAGTGATCTCTTTTTTGGGGGGATGAGGGCTAAACTCTAATCGTAATGCTCGTAGGAGTAAATCTAAAAATAAAAGTAGCAATAACAAACGTGCTGCATATATATATATATATATATATATACATATATATAAACATATATTTATATGTTCATCAGGGACAACAATTGATTTGACGAACCTATTTTGAGACTCAGTAGGTGCCAAGACAACCTGAATCTTTCGAAAGGATGTTCAAAGCATATTAAAACTACAGGCACTAAGGGACAATATTGTAGAAGCAACATCTAGATTACCCTTATTTTTAACTCTAGATTAATTTCTTTCCTCCAGTTTCAGTTTAGGTAAACTGGATAAATATCAAAAGACTGTTCCGATTCCTTAAACAAGACTTCAAAGATCATTGGTGGATGAAACTGCCACTTAAATATTCCTTCTATGTCTTTCCTTCTAAAACATAACCATGGGTCTATACAGTTAAATACTTGCGTCAAGGTCATGTAATCAAGGTCAACCAGGCTCTAATATGCTTGATTAAAAAAACAAAGAAAGAACAAGAAGTCTATAGCTCTTGATAAACCCTACTTAGCAAAGCAGGCCCATCAACAGAAAATGTGGATACTGGTTGTTCTGGCATATATTTCAAATAATTCAGGATATTCTAAATTAACTATGAACTTCAAAATGTCTAGGTTATATATGACTACCACTTGACAGTCGCCAAGTCTTTCTGGTAGCTAATCACCAATATACTGTAATGGAGAGTTACACCACTCTTGTCATATTAGAATATATTTTTCACTCACTGTGAATTTTGATTTTTCTCACATGTTGATACGACTTTTGGTGTAAGAAAAGTATGTTATGCGTGTATAGAGTCAGTGTAAATTCACTAATACCTACTAAAGTTATACTGTACATTTCGCTAACTCGATCTTGAATAATGTACTCCAACTCTCGAAGGACAACATTATTAAATCAGACAACATGGGTTCAAAGTGAGTTGTAATCCATTTTGAACAACTTTGCTACCTCTTCTTTAATGTTTTTTGCTTGCCAAGACTGACTTCTATGTAACATTTATTACAGATGAATAAAGGCCTGACCACGCGCTCGTTTGAAATTCCAATCAAGTCAAATAGAGTTGAATCATTAGTCAACATCTGTTCAGCATCTATGCACATATCGTTTTAAGCGATTGCGGTACATTATGTTGCTGGTCAAAGTGTATTTCACGGTTTTTTGATGTTCAAGGCCAAAGTCTGGTTTAGAATTTTGCCACTTTTACGTGATTTTAGTCGCTAAAATGCTTGTTTATCTGTTCGGATTAGTATTACTAGAGTCCAAAGAGCAGTCTGAATTGTTCGTAATTCAAAGAGACGGGGTTTCGGACAATAGTAATTTTGCTGTTGACTTGGCGTTTCTTCGTTTTCGCTATTTCGGAACTTTTAGTTGACGTGCGTTTGAAATTCGTAAAATATGGTGAACTTTGTCGAGATCTTAATTATCATGAGTAGTGCGTGACGGTCTATTAGTTGCAGAATTCCCTTGAGGGTCAGTAATAGATGATGTGAGTGATATATTTAAGATAATTTGTAGGATTTGATGGCTTATAGCAAAGAATGAATTTCGTTATGTTGTAGTTCAAATAAAGAGAGTTAAGTCTTTAAGGTTTTGTGTTCTTAGTAATATACATGGCATATTTTTATTGTTTTTTAGGAAAAGCAAATTGAAGGAAGGAAACTCAGAATAAAACATTAACTTTCAGGTAAGAAGATATTTTAAAAGAGAGTCGAAAAGAAAAAAAAATAGATTACAAGCACACTTGATTCATGTTGAGATCTGGCAATTATAGTAAATCCACTTTGAGATTATTCCATTGAGTGGGACTGTACTTGAGTTTTTTACAGTAGTCAACATGATCGACAACGGAGAATTTCTAAGTATTAACTTTTAATCTTGATGAGATTTTATTTGTGAATAATCAGTATACATGTACCGGAAACTGATCCAAATATCAAAGTATATTATTAAATTGTACATGTACTGAAATGTATTTCTGAAACATCTGCATAAGCTAACAAACTAGTATAAATCCAATATATATCTGTAATTAGCACTCTTGATGAATTGTCTAAAAATATGATTATTTCAAAATCTTTGTTATATCGGAAAAAAGCGACTACTGTTATACGCGAAGAAACTAACTGCAACTCTAATCTGCCGATTTTTCTACACCAACTGATAATCGCAACTGTGACTAACAACTCGACAACTAATTACTCAACCGAAGCCAAAAGCAAGAGACACAAACGCAGCACTAAGAAGATTCAATTCTATTATATTCCAACTCTATATATATAGTTACAAAAGCGACCTTGTAGGAATCGGAGTAATTAGCGCACTAAAAATAAACTACAACCAATCACAATTAGCAAGGTCAGAGAGGAAGAAATGGAAGGCAGTACCAGTTACCGCCTACTTTACAATTAATAAAAGAAATAGCGAAAGTAAGAATATTTAGATGAAAAATAAGTTGTTTTTTCTCTTCTTAGCAATATTACTAGCATGTCTTTGGATTCATATGTGTATCATCGTTTCTATAACTTAAATGTGACACCCTTATAACCTTGACTTTTGATGCATATTTAAGTTTTTCCTAGAAATACAATACACCGTAATCGTCATTAGCTCTTATCAGTGAATAAATATTCTAAAACAATCTAACTATACCTTCTAAATAGAAAATGTATTAACTATTTGACGTTTGATATAGTATCTAGATGACAAGTGGAATCCATGATGCATGTTTTGGCCTATTTGGGACTCTCAGTTGGATGTACCTGAACTTCAGTGCTGATATCTACACCGGGACTTTAACTCAAATGACTTCGTGTTAACCACTATAGAACTTACTACCAAGTCTGAACAGCCACACTTTCGAGCCACAATCCAAATTAAAACATACCTGTAAATTACATTTTTATCAAGGTAATCCACTCAGAATGCGCAAAGGCAACTGAAATTAGTCTATTACAGTATCAGCCTTCGGGTCTTGTAATTATCTTCCGTAATTAGCTTCCGTTTTCTGTAACCAAAAATATAATCCTGCTTCAACCCATTTCGTTGTGATTTTTCTACTTTGTTAAATACAACATTTAATGGATTATTAACTCACTATAGTTGCCATTAGTTAGATTATTAAATTCCTACCACAGAACTGATTATCATACTATTCTGGATCTGCCATTTCTATTTAAATGGATCTCACGCTATTTTTCTTCAGTACAGATATTGTGTAAATGTATTAACGACTGTACGAAATAAAATGATTCTTAATATTTTTTACTGAATCGCTGGCACATTCAAGTGTTTTTTCTTCACTGACTGTGGATTAAAAATGCCTGGCAAGTTGACGATAGGCTAAGAATACCTGATCGTTGCTAAAGATCGTAACTATGCAACAGGTGATTTCAACTTTTAACTTATTTGTTAGGGTGACTATAGTGAAGTTATGAATTTGATAGCAGAACTTACTATCGCACTGAACTAACTCAGTGGTTTCTTCAAAAATTCGAGTTACACCTTGTTACGTGTTTTTTTTAATCTAGAACGATGACAACGGAGGTAGTTCTACAGATTGCCAGATGACAAGAATTGTTTTAGCTCTCAGACTGTTTTATAATATCTTTCTACTCTAAAGAAAAATTTTATTATTATAGGGACGTATAGAAATTAAATAAAGCCAGCTGCATTTCTCAACTCGTTTCCACAGCAGTTACCTATGACCAAAGTGAGTCAGCCGTTTTGGCTGTATCGTAAAACAAATAAATGGAAACTTGAAAAGCTACAGATCCATTAATATGCCATCAATAATAGTATGAAAATGTATTTATTTTATTTAACTATTTTGGTGATATAGTCACTGTAAGGGGTAATTTGCATTATAGTGGGAAAAAACTCGGCATTTCATCTAAATTTTCCGAACGCCTAGAGAAAAGGAAACATTCACCTGAATCGTTCGTATATTTCCCTAAAGCTGGTTGCTTGAGAACTCAATCACAGACGAAGTATCATTATCAGTTGACTAGCTGATGTTTTGTCACTAGGAAATTCATCAACCCTAGATCACAAAAACACCAACTTTGTAATTTATTTTAATACTATTAAAATTGATGCACAAACAAATATGAAAAGCAAATAATAACGCACTTAAAAAACCAGATTTCATTATAAAATCATTTTATTTTCATTAGACCAGAAGGCTATTAACATATATTAATTGTGATTTCTTTCCTTTTCAAAATATAATCTAAAGTAAGTACATAAAATAAGCAAATGTATGAAGGACACGATAACGGATAACATTGTACACATTTCAAATTTTGATGTAACTCTTTTTGCGGTGGAATTAGTGAATTAAAACAAAATAATACATTTTTGTTTCTTTTTTAGCCAATGTACGATTTTAGTATTGTTCATAAACTTTTTTATTTAATGATAATAATACAAAGAAGAGTGAAGAGTTCATTTCCATATTAGTTAAAAGAGGATTCACATACAATATAGATTTAATTGTCATAAAATTAATGGCTAGGGAAATTCACTAAGAATGTATTTATCATTGTGTATTACATATGAATTGAAAAGCTAACCAACTGATTGCTTAGGTTAATATAAATGTTTATTAAATGTAATGGTATAAAGAGATAAAGAGAATACTTATCTAAACATGTTAAATTTGAATATTTTCTGAAGAAATCCCTTGACATGTGAACGATATAAACAAAAAAAGGAATAACAGTGACAGTAACAGTATGAATGGAAGCACATTCAGTCATATAGATAGACATATCATATATGCATTAAACAGATCCAATAATAGTGAGTAACAAATTGATTGATATGTGTAACTGATAGCGAAATTCCTTTGTCTCAGTAAATAGGGTGTGATTTGTTATTTGTGCTGTTAGTGCTGTAAAATACGATTTTTAATACAACGATAGGGTTGATTTAATGTAATTTATTTTAGCTAATGCATCAGTAAGATTAAAAGTATCTCACAAATATCATAATCTTGTACATGAGTTTCCTCGATAACCTCTGGATGATGAAAGTCAACTGCAAGAAAAAAATTATTACCATTGTGTGAGCTTTTGGAATCCGGTGGAAAAAAGACATTCAGTGTAATGAGTGTACATGATGATGCCACGAGGTTTGATGCGTGGTGCCTTCAGATGGATTATTAAACCTGGCTACATTTGGCCATGGAACTAACGACGTTCGAAGTATATCAGCTTAACTAGCAGAGGACATTTCAATAGTGAATGTAGCTAAAAATCATATTGCTACGAAGAAATCTGATAAAACGACTGAGCTAACATTAACAGTCAGACGAATAAATAATTGTAGATTTTAGAGTGTAGATTATTTAATTGTGTTTTGCACTTTAATATAGTGAATTAGACTAAACATATTATTGTTTTATATTTCAAAGTTTGAATCCACTCCTCGTTGATACTGTTGACTGTGGCCGATTAAGTCTTAGTATGAATATGGAGACTGAAATGTGGGTAAACGTTATTTAATATCATTTATCCTGATCATATAACTTTTAAAGAGCTCTAATAGATGAAGATGATGCGTCATAACTAAACTGTAACTCGATATTATGTAAAATCCTTTTACTCCTTTGAGTACTTTGTGTATAAGACATGCAGTAATTTACCTCTGTCACTAGTGCTCCTAACATCTATTACTGGCCTCTCCTTCACTACCATCTTAATTCGGATATTCAAGAATACTTTGAATACTACATATTACTCAACTCCATCTAGAGGGACTGTAAGTATAACTAGCTAATATAATCAGATACTGGTTCATTATTTGTTATAAGGCCAAATAAGCTGCAAGATTATGGCTACAGTGAGGTATAAAGCCTAAAAATCTGTGATATCCAATTATCATTTTAACCTTGAAAATGAACTTCCAAAGTTTCAATTATCTTCAGTCCTTCCATATCTCTCAACATGTTAACAAAAACGATAATTACGTACGTTTGCAAATAACATAAGGGTACTGTTGTGCTTTAGTGCAGTCTGTAATGCAATTAACATCAAAGTAAAATTATTTTCATTAAACCAACTATGCATAATTTGTATTACAACTATACTACAATGACAATTTTCATTACTACCTAATACTGGTCAGTCAATTAGACTTCACCGAATCGTCTGAATTAAACAACCATTGATAACCAGGAAGCATTGAACAGCTGTTTCGTCCAAGTATGGGACTCTTCAGTAGTACGCTGTCACTACCTCATAAGAGATCAAACCCAAGACCCTCTGGTTCAGAGGGGAATCATTAAATCACTTAGTCGGCTCCTAATGGTTGATATTTCAAATTCAGTCAATTCATGATACGTTTATGTGACCTCACCCATTGACGTTGTCTAATTCAACAATCTCAGTAACACCCTATTACAATTTAGTAAAGGCAGATGATTCGACATTGGAACCTGCTATATATTGAACCTTAATAACATCAGTGCTTGTCATTGTGCTTTAGTTAATAAATAAAATGAGATGAGATTATTTGTGAGATTATAAAATAAAAGGTCTTCTGATCACGTTAGTACCTACTGGCTCATCATAAATAAATGGAAAGTGTACTTAATTAATGGTTTCACTGACATGTCGTAGAACAAGATCCACTAAACATCTTGCCTTGTCTTACTCAATATTTTTATTTATAAACAGTATACATTTGAGTAGAGTAATATCTACCTGGGTCACCTTCGTACACGGGCTGAATTCTTAAACATATTTATAATCGTCACCATGACATAGTTCTCATACTTCCATTTCCACTCCATCTATAAATTTACTGCTTATTCCTTAGTATTTTGTTGCGCCTAGCAATAACTCAGTGGTTAAAATGTTAAATCTTCAAACATTTAATTAATTTAGGTTTATGCAAAATCGTTTAGCATTATTAGCCCCTCCCACTTGGAATATGGCTTAAAGCCAAGCACACAAACTTGTTCCTTGTAAATGAGTAAGGCAAAGTAAAATACTGAACTTTAGAAAGTTAGAAACAACTGTTTAAATACTTGCCATTATAAATAGCTAATATTTCAAAGGCCTTCTAGTGTTAAATGCATATTTATGGAGTACGTGAAGTAAAACAGTAGCTCACAGACTACCTTAGATCATGTTATAACATAGATTTACCTAAAGCTAGATTGACAAAATACTATGTCGATCACATGACCTAGTGAGTTCGACTCCGCATGCAATTTTAAGTATTCATTTTATACAGATCTTATACGCTTGTTCAATATTATTAAGCTTTTATTAATCAGTCAGTGGTAGAGACTATCTTTAGTAATTTACACATCATATGATGTACAAAAAGAAGAATAATCAAAATAAATTTACTAACTTTAAATTTCTTGAAACATTTCTATTCCATAACCCAGGATTGTTATCATATGTGCTGGAAGTTGATATTTGTCTTGTTATGCTAACTGGTGATTGTGTTCGTGAGATTATTCTTTGTCTTGTATCATATGGTATATTTGCATTTCTTGATGTTGATCTACTTGCATGAGAAGGAAGTAAATTAGTTTTTCTAGGACTGCGTGCTTTAGTATAAGTAGTTGGCTTTGAAAATGAACTTTTGTATGGTGGTGAATACAGTGATGATGTATTTGATTTTTTTCTGTAGAAATTATAAATATAAAGCAAGTTCATGAGAATTAAACCTAAATACACATTTAAATAATTCGGTAATTTGTGAGGATCGACTTTTAATTTGGTATTTTTGTCCATCATAGATTGATTTCAGTTGAACACCACTGAAACCTAGGGAGTATTTGAGAAATATCTCTTCCTCGACCTAATCACAGTATCTAATCTAGGATATTCAAATCATGTAGGCTACGGCCATCTGCCAACACCACTGTATTGGACCCCAGTGGTAGAATCGTTATCTAAAACAATGTGATATAGCTCAAAGATCATCTAATGTTGTTAGTTATTTTTATTTACCTGAACTATAAGTGTCACGACTTCGCAAGAGTCTTGAAGTAGGTAACTAGTGGGCTAACCGTCATACTTAAGTTGAGACGTTCATTATTCTATAAAAATAACTGAACAAAGTGAGAATACTATAATTCTAAGTCTGTTAGCATAACGATGGTGGTGACTAAGTGTTTGCTATCAAACCTGAATGTTTTAGGTCTAAATTTTTAGTGGGATCAAGGGTGCACTTACTGGGAAAAACCAGATGTCTGGTATTTCCTGATTTATAATTATACTTAAATAATATCAATCTGTGACGGAGAAACACAAATTCGCTCAATGGTTTGTCGGCTGTATTGATAATTTATTTTAATAAAATTGTTGTTATTCTTCTCTCAAAACAACAAAAATAGGGTGCCGAAATGGTAACTTTATCCGAAAATAGTTACTTACTGTTCACTGGGTAATTCATCTTTCCATGCTAAATGTGTACATGGTTTGCATGTAGTATAAGGTAGTAAATCATTTTTTGAATAATGCGATGCAGATGAATCTATTGATCGTTTAATATCATATGAATATGATGGAATTTTCACATCATCAGTACACCATGTTGGTATATTATCAAGTGAACTAATGTGATGTTGATTAATCGTTGATTGTTTAGTCAACTGAAATACTGGATAATAATTAGATGAAGGCAGATTTCTTCGAATAGATTCAATTGGCATTATTTGTGAGTAATCAGTATTTGTTCGTTGAATAGTAGTAGTAGTAACGGTTGTTGTAGTTGTCGTCGTTGAAGACATATAATAATCTCTTTGATCTACTAAATAACTAAGTTTGTTTATACAAGATAATAAGTCAGTATATTAGATTTGTACATATGAATAAGCAAATCACTACATTAACACTAGAAATATATACTACTAGAAGTAGTTCAACAACAGTAAAATAAAGAAAATAAAATAAAGGAGTACTAATCATGATAATGTTGATTTGCAGCCAACATTTTTATATGTCGTTTCAAAATAAGCGTACTACATTCATGTTAACAAAAATAATAAAACAAATGAACCAAACGACGATAATGTGAAGTGTCGCATGCAATACAACAACGAATTTACCGATTATCCACATCAATATCATGAATGTATATGGAAAAAGAAGGATTAAACATAAAGATTATATTGAAACGTGAGTATATTCAATATTAGTTAGTAAACATATACATAATTTCAAAGTATTTATATCGTTCAATTGGTGTTGAAATAGATTGATATTGATCAATTTCTATTTCAATATAATCGTCCTGAACGATTTACTTCAATATAACAATAGTTTACAAGTAAAGTTAGATTATGGTTATCTAGTGACGGCTGGAATAGACGTTTTGTCTTGGTCTGTTTTATTTCAACCCATAACTATATCATTAAGAAGATATGTATACTTAAAAATACCCGTAGCACATAAGTGGTTATAAGCGCGTTTAACAGATTATTAGTAAACATGGTAATATTTAAGTCTTAGTGTGAACACTAATATTGTGATATGTCAGGTGTAGCCAGTTGACGAGCTTCATGTTGTATGAAATGCACTTACTGAATTTTACTTACCAACCACATTCCAACAATAATTATGACAAATTTACTTAGTCTCACTTTTTCCAGATCAGTTATACACTTATATTATATTCAAGACGTATTACACAACACTTATTTTTATCAACTGGTGTACGCGGTGGCGTTTGACACGAAACGGATTGAGTTCGAATCCCACTGTGAACATCAACATTGCGATGCAGGTACATCCAGCCGATGAGTCCCAAATAGGACGAAACGCGCGTCCTGAATTCCACTTGCCAGTCACAATCCAAATTAAATCAACTGATAACCTATTTTGTCATTCACGATATTTCTAATATTTGTTAATCATGTGTTATATCCAACACTACTGATAAGTTTTCCGTTCATTTACTAGGTAACTTATGTATATTTAAATCTAAACTTTATACATTTGTCACTTCAAGCAACTAAAGTGATCTAACACTGTGTCGTAGTCGACGATGAAATCTTTAATGAAAATAACGATCTGATTTTTAGCGTCCAATTATCAGATGAATGACAAATTTACGAAAGTACTAAGAAACATTGGAAACACTGTTGATAATCAATCCCTCCTAAATTCATAAATTTCTACAGATCTAGTATTTATTAAAAGATTTTAATGTTTTTTCAGTAATTCATAATAAATTCACATTGTCCATTTCTAGTATAGGCAAGTTCAAAAACCAAGCAGTTAAATAAGTGAAGTCTTGAATCAAGTTAGCTGTAAGATTTTCCCCATAAGTTATTAGCAGATTGTTTCATCAACAGTGAATCTGATTGGTTGTTATTAATATTTCTGATGTCATATGTTGCACATTTATTTTGAATCCTTTTTATCCCTACCTGATTCATTAATACTATAGTTGTCTATTGATTTTCATATTGATTAATACATTTCATTATATATACTGAATACTGACTGATATGAATTCGAAGCTTCTAAAACTCTCTGGTTTTCTTTAGTGTTCCGTGTGTCAAAAATCACCAGGTTTCCCTATTCTAACCTGCGTTTGTATTTGTCAGTATGTTTTGAGATAAGAGAAGAAATGTCTTGGCTTTCAACAGTTAACTGATGATCGGAAAGGGGGAAATAAAGAGATGGACCACATGTTTGATGTAATGTTTGTCACACTCACTGCAGATTATTTTGTAGAAGCGTTTAGTTTGTCCTTTTTTGTTATTTTGTCCTTTGGTTTGCATGGAATTTTATTAAAGTGAATCTGTTTGCTTGTGCGCTGTGTATATTTTTAAAGACTTCATCAATCTGGTTGTAATTTCTGGTGATTTTCATATTTGGAAGGATGATCTTTTTAATGGCTACCGATAGATCATGTGTCTGTTGGTAATCAAGAGGGGCGTTTCTTGAAGATCGTCTTTCAAAAGAACGGGTAAAAATGATACTTCATCAAAAAACATCTCTCAAGATCACCAACAAACTCAAAATGAAACGTCATAACCCTCAAACTGGTGTTTATGATGAAAGCAATATGCATTCACTGTGAAAGTACAACAACGTTCTATATACATGAGATCTCTGTATTGGTCACTTTAACGTTTCTAAACTAAACATTAAAATAAGAATAAATATATAGACCTATAAAAGACAAAAATTTGGGACTTATTACTATATTTGTTGATAAGTCGTGAGTTATGCATGCAAGTGTAACAGTTTACTGTTTGTTACTTATGTCCTATAACTAACCATACGTTTTGTTCAACCAATATAACATCATGTTTTCAAATACAAATTTGTAAGCCACCTTTCATAACTATCTAAAGCTGAATACAGATTAGTCAAAACCACTATTCTTGGACGCTTAATTAATTTCTGTTATCCATCTCCACCAGAACTATTATTTAAAACTACTCAAATATCAAATAAATTGGTTTTAATGAAAACTGAATAGGTAATTTGTGAATAATAGAAACTTTAAAAATTTATTAAATCAAATCCGGTTAGTGCTCTCAGAAACCATATTTCCTGTCCCCCCCCCTAACTATTTTTTAAAGATTTTATTATCATCTCTATCTTTTCAATGAACTCATTAGTAAACACTAATCTTTTACAAGTCATTTCTAGGTGGTCTTGTCATCGAATTAGTTTTAATTACTCTTCTTCAATTACGTAACTCTCTAACCACTACCAACTAACAAGAAATCTATGTCTAAACAGAATCATATATCGAAGAATTACAATCACCTTGCAGAAAATAGTATATGACCCCTAATGTCTAATCACTAAAACTTATAGTTTAATTAAAACTTGATCGACAGAATTGGATTAGCACTAATGACTAGACTAACATTATATTGATCACTTTTCAATGACTGTATCAGTGTATCAGTCTAGTAGTAAGCAAATCTCTAACTGAATAGACAAGTGATAATGTTTAAAGCTTTGAAACTGGATGACATTGGCTTGAATCGTTCAAGAATCTTTATTTACCTCAGGGTTACAGAGACGTTTTGCTAAAGTGTACCTACTGGCTCAAGACCTTATTCTAGAGGTTCTGACTGACACTTGCCAATCAACTTTTATAATGCTATGCATAGTCGCTCACTGAAATACTTCATGTGTAAATAATCTTCAAAAAGATTGTAGTTTTGCTCAACAGCTGTAATTCTCAAATAGTGGGGCTTACAATGTAAAGTTATAAAATTATCAATTTTAATAAGTCATCAATATAAAAGCATGTCATAAGTTTCAATCTTGTACTAACACACTAAATTATATAACAATAACAATAAATGGTGCTATAATTATAAGCACTCACCTTCTTTGAGCATCTACTTCACTTGTGATAACTTCATTCTTTAACTGACTTACTGATTTGGCTAATTCATTAAGTAATTTTGTATGATTTAACGTCTTATTGGAACTACGAACTAATGCTTCTGCTTTCTCTGGTAAAATTGGCACTTTACCACGATATTCTGAATGAGACTATAATAATTAATTAGATAAGAAAAACAAAAGCGCAAATAATATTGAGTAAGCGAATTACTTAATAAAGTCAACAAAACAATAACCATCAACTCAATTCAAACTAAAAAACAAAATAATGAAGAGAAAACAACGATGATTAGCTGGTCATTGATGAATACAATATTGTGTATGCTTAAGTTGGTTTTCAACTAGCAAGTGGACTCCAGGATGCGCGATTAGTCCTGTTTAGGACTCATCATCTGGATGTACCTACATCTCAGTGTTGATATTCACACCGAGACTCAAACTAAGTTCGTTTTATACCAACATACATAAACGAAAAGATCCTAACATATTCTACTTATATATATACATACTCACTGCATAAGTGTGGCTGTCTGGACTCAGTAGCCCACTTGAGAACGCCGTGTTGTTTGGCACGAAACGGACTAAATTCGAGTCCTGGTATGAACATCAACACTGAGATGCAGGTACATTCAGCTGACAGGCCCCTAATAGGGCTAAACGCGCATTCTGGACTACGCTTGCCGATCGCAATCAAATTCAAATAATACTTCTGAATTAACGCTATATTGAAACAATCTGCTTATGATGTACACATGAAAAATGAGGTTGATCAATTTCAGTGTACGATAAATCAACGAGAAGGTTCAAACATTTTCTGATTAAATACGATGTATAGATATGATTTAAACCTCCAAAATATGAATAATCTGGAAGGTAAGATGTTTAGCTTTTCATGATATCATCTTTTGTTTCATGCTTAATTTCCATGATTTGTAAATAGTTTTTAAACCTTAATACCTATTGAATTTAGCTAGATAACCATTGAAAACCCGAGAACCAGTATAAATTCTTGACTCCACTCAAGATCAGGCTTGAGTTATTTAGGCTTTTAGACATACAATGGTTTTGTATTACCAACTTTAATCAATGGGTCATATATTTCACAGTTACATTCATTGTCATTAGTGGATGATTATATCAGTTACATTCAATATATATCATTATTTTCTCACCAGTTCTTCGGATTTATCCCTTGAAGTTATTTAGAAGTTTACATATAATGATTCACCACTACCAACATCTATGTTTTTTTTCAATTTTGTGAAAAGTAACAAAAATCAATAGTCCATTGAACTCTCTATCGACAATGTTGACAACTGATTAATATCGTTTCGAGATTTTGGAATAGTATGTTAAATTTACTTATTGTAAGCCAGTCTGAGAAACATACACAACATGATGCCATAACAATTAAATTGATTAGTGAAGCAATTTTAGGAGTCAAATTATGTTACTTTTAGTACATGAGGTTGTAATTTTAAAACTCAATGTTTCATTTGAACAAGTGAAAGTTAGAAATGAAAAACATTTTTAAGTAAGTAGTAATATGGATGGATGATCTTTATTGTACACAATAGTTAAATTATATGGAGTAGAATTGATTGTAGCTAACCGTTTGTTCATTTTACGCTATCAATTTTCTAATATCAATGATAATTACTCGATAATTTACAGTACTTCACGGAAAGTAGTTGACATTTTCTACATCATAGTTAAATTTAGGTGGTTTTATGGAGAAAAGCCTTTAGTTTAGTTTTTGGTATTCATCAGAGATTAATGTCGGCTGGATAACAGTGAAAATCAAAGAACATTCGACAGAAGTCTTGTTCTAGTACAGGACTCCTCATTAGTACGCACGATAAGTTCAGTTATGGAATCAAACCTAGGGTATTTAGGCCTACATTTAATCCTTCTCATTACTAGGTTGGCAGGCGTCCAATCATATGACTCACACTTCCATTAATTTGCAATATATCACGACGATAATTTATTGTCATTAATGAGTACTTTCCCAGTGAACTCGATCAGTTATGAATTCTTCATTAGATTCTGATTCATGTTGATGTGTGGTCGGAATAAACAACTTTATTAAACAATCTTTGGTCTATTGTTATAACAATTGGTACAAACTATTAAGTCACTTCTCAATCAGTGTAACTGAACAATACCTAAAATTGCATATAGCAAACGGTACATTTTCTGAATACCTTGATTATATTTATAAACAGAGGTGAATTATGTTAAATGTATCATTTGCATTCTCCCATCATTTCTTTCAATTTCGTCTAAAGTATACAATACTACTGAGTTGATTAAAAGAAATGTTAAAACTACATTATGTTAACTAAAAATCTAAAGGCAATAGGGTTAGCACCGTATGAAAAAAAACACACTTAATCTAGGATAAATAATTTACACGTCGATGATCATAAGGCCATAATAATCTAGCTATGCCTCTATTCCCACCACTGTTTCTTAAACCGTACTCTATACCAGGCATTGGTAAATCTTCATCATTATTTGGATATACTAAATATTGGTTGAATTGAGAATATGGAGCAGTTGAATAGTTTGTATGTACTTGCATAGTTCTAGGTATAATTACTTCCTGTAAGAAAGTAAGAGTTGGATTTTTTAAAAACTTAATGTTTTTACAAGAGTTTAGATATAGCTCAATGTTACAGCATAATAAGCATAATGAAGAAACTCATCACTCATCTGTACATAGATAACAGGATAAAATCTTGCAAGTAACACTTACTTACACTACGTTTACACTTGTACAAACTTCATATAAGTGGAAACAATGTTAGCTACTTGAAGGTAATAGGTCTATTCACACTCATCAGCAAACCATATCTACTTTCTATAAGAAATAAACTCACCACTTAAAACAAAACTATACTCCTGCAGTTCTAAGACATTCATACTCATTGAGTGGTGGAAAAATTTTGTTGGAACAAAATTCTGTTGATTATGTATTAGAATATTACTGAAGTATAAGTTCCTTCAAGATTTTAGCTGAAAAGTATCAACTAGCACTTGATGTAGGTTAAACTAAATTTCCTACTGACTGTTTTCAACCATTTAACATTAGAACACAAATGTTGGTGATATGATGTCATTTAGGTTAATGATCACATAGTAATTCTATAAGTAGTAGCTAATCAGTACTTAGGACTAAACAAACCTGAAACTATTCACTAACTAATGATCAGTCAATAGAAATTAAGATAATAAACTGCAAATAAAACAATTAAATTGCAAAAGCGTAAATTAATTTTTATTTTTTCAACAAAATCTGTATACTTCAAAGTATACTGAAGTGTGTATAGGTAGGTGAAACTTAATGCTAATAAACATTGAAGTGAATTATCTCTTGACAATCTTACTGTTAATGTGAATACCTTATATGTCTAACGTTTTGACGATTTCAATAAAGAAACAAATGATTCTTCTATGTTTACATAATTTTCACGATGATGAAGTATGTACAGTGGTCAGTTAATTGATAACTATGATTATTGTTCTTAAAACATTTCAAAGGGACACCTTTAACATTCGTTATACTTTCTTTGTTCAACTTTATAAATGGAATGAATTGCTTGAAATTATGAAGATTCCTATCTTGAAGTTGAATGCCGCTGAATATGATTTAAGTCAATAATGAATATCTGTGTCATTGTTTCATTGATCTATTGATTATGTAATCATTTTATTATTAAAGTATTGTTACTAAAGCAAAGAAAACAATTACATTTTAACTTACTTCATCAATAATTTTTTTCTCATGTTTTTCTTTTTCTACTCGATTTATTCTTGATGATGTTTGATTTAATAAATTTTTATATTCTGTATTTAATCTATCTAGTAATGGATCAGTAGTATGTGAATTGTATTGAATCAGTTCTTGATGCATGTTTAATAATTCACTTAATTGATGTTCTTTATCTTTTAAACTATGTAGAAAATCCTTGATAATTAAAAATGATTATAAAAAAGAGAAAAAAATGAAATAAAGAAAAAAAACAAAATGATTAAAAACTGTTGACATGATGAAAATAAAATTGATTTATTTCTAATAAACAGGTTACTAGTTATGTCATCAATAGGAACTTCAATTAACAATTTGTCTACAGAACTCTGAAGGATACAGTTATGACTGTGAAAATTGCTATGTTTGATGTATGAGACTAATTATTAGATGTAACCTTGTGTACACAAGATCATAATAATAAACATTAATGATTTTATTGCTAGTCCATGTTTGTTTACCTGATGCTTACTCAATCCCAGGCTAGAATAGGAAGAACACAAGCTGATAGATTAATTAGACAAGTTGTATTGTATTTCTGGATACCTTTACATACCTGGGGAGCATCATCGATAAACAAGGAGGATCCAATGCAGATGTAAGGGCAAAGATTGGCAAAGCAAGGGCAGCATTCCTACAGTTGAAAAATATATGGAAGTCCGAACAACTGTCTATCAACCTCAAAGTTAGACTCATCAATTCGAACATCAAGACAGTTCTTCTCTATGGAGCTGAGACGTGTAGAACTACTGCAAACACCCTCAGGAGAGTACAGGTATTTATCAACAACTGTCTACGCAAAATATTGAATGTCCATTGGCCGGAAACCATCAGCAACAGCCTACTTTGGAAGAGAACAAAATAACTTCCAGCTGAAGAGGAAATCAGGAAACGACGTTGGAAATGGATAGGACATATATTGCGGAAATCATCAGACTGTATCACAAGACAAGCACTAACTTGGAACTCTGTCGGGAAACGGAAAAGAGGAAGACCAAAGAACATACTGCGTCGAGAATCGGAAGCAGATATAAAAAGGATGAACAGTAACTGGAGACAGCTGGAAAGGATTGCTGAGGACAGAGTTGAATGGAGAATACTGGTGAACGGCCTATGTTCCTCCGAGAGGGGTTACAGGCGTAAGTAAGTAAGTAGTGTATTTCAAGCTTTCCTTCATATATACATAAAACCAGATCATACAATCAGCCAATTAGAAATTTAACATCCATACAAAACAAGGGACATACGGATAGTGAATAGTGGCAACGTGTATACATTCAACTAACTGTAGTTCATAAGTAAGGGATGATACACTAACGGTAAATATGCTAAACGGAAGGATAGACCACAAGGGACATATTGATGTTGGAAATAAAATGTTTAACTAAACTAATTAAATTGTCTTCTAAGGCATAGTTCTAAAAGTTAGTTACTCTTCTTGAGTCGCTCAACATAACAAATACTGAATCATTTAGTTGAAATTGTAATAATTCTATTAGGCATCTAACATATCTGTTGAATAAAATCAAATGTACAATATTGTAACTGTTCAAAAACGATGAATTACTTTTTAAATAGATAAAAATGCAATAGTCGAATGTCACAGAACTCATAGATATATATCTTACAACGTATTTATAATTGAATGGGATAGTATAAGGTCAGAATAAAGGAACTTCAGTAGGGTAACAAGGTTCATTAACGAGTCAGCAGTACTAAATTCAAATCAAGGATTTAGATACGTTATGTAAATTATAGATTTGTTTTTCTCAAAATAGATTAACTTGGCAACACTCATAAGTTAAATAATAGCATATTTGATGACATGAGATTTACGAGAGAAGTAGGATCAGGATATGAAATTCCATTAATTGATACCTTAATAACCATAACAGACATACGACTGTTCGAGGCACAAACTAACCGGAAACAAACCCATACACGATAGATCATAACTTACATCAGAAACAACTCTAGAATGCATGAAGGAAGTTGCATAAAAACGATTTTCGGATGAGTCAAATCTCGCTACAACACTGATACTGATAATGTCGGATAGATTTAGTGAAATGCTTATTGGTGTAACTTCATCAAAAGTTTCCATTAAAGTGAAAAATCATGTCTAAAAATCAACAATCTGATCGTCCTATCATACATAAAGAACATTTCGTTAACTACTACAAGAATGTTTAGACTCTTTAGAATCAACTTTGCTCACAAGCCAACACTATCAATACGTTTGATTTTATGGAGATTGAAAGGTTCATTAAAAAAAGACGATAATTCAGAAGTGATCCAAAAATTGGATATTATCAGCTCCCCAAAAACATTTTACTAGATTAAGAAGAAACTAATATTATTAATTCCAGGCAACTAAAAACACCCACTTCATTGGGAAAACGTCGACACTCTGAATCAAACAAATTCCAATAATGTCAGGAAGTTTCTGGAAGTATGGAATGTAGATTAATAAATATATCAAAGTAGACTCAATCCACTAGCCTGAACAGACAATATCAGACCACCACACTGACAGTGTTTAAGTAAAAAGAATCATCAGAAAAAAATGAACACATGAAGACAAAGTTATCAGAACATACTGACTGAACACTCGTAGGAAAATTACAATTCTTACTTCTGTTTAAAGTAAGCCCCAATAACGTTATTCAGAGCTACAACAAAATTATATCATCAAACTAACAACTTTGCTGAACTTATTATTACCAAATGAGCTTGTTGTCAGTATTTTCGATATTTAGTGGTTGTGTAGTACCTAGGTATTTTCCTTGCCTTTTGTTCCTTCCCTAGACCAGCACTGTATAGAGTGTCATTTTCAGATGATGCTGTGGATAGTAAACAAAGGTGTTAGTATGGGGTGTTATGGAAATGGTGAAATATGAAGTTTTGCATCACGAACCATTAAAAATAGGAAGTACTGAATATCAGATATATACTAGTGTAGGTAAAGTCAACATTTATCAACTTTTTAAAAGCCGAACCAAGACCTCACATTTATCGCTTAACCTTTAGAATACTAAGTTAGCATTCCAAGCTTTGGATTGTTAATTCTACTAAAGTTAGAATGGATTATTTTGTCTCACATTTCATAGAAGAGAAAATGGATGATCACGTCTTTTCAACGGAAGTCTAAGAATTATCTCCTGCAGTCAATTACCAGTAAGTACATTATTGTTAATGTTTAGTCTTTTAAGGAAATGGTTAAATTAGAAGTTTCACATCCCAGACTAAATTTAGTTAGATATTTACTAAAGTAAACTGAAGTTGTAACTATGAACTATATCACTGATTCAGTGATTCGAAAATTAATTGTTCATTGTAAAGTCTGATGGTTCTGGTTTCTATGTACTGATGCGTGATGGGTACTCAATTCTGAAGAGTTTTATACTAAGCTAAAACACTTATCCACTGCTATTTAGCTTTTAATAATAATCTAATTAAGATCAGTACATGATATAATACATTTTCTGTACCAACTGACCACTTCATGTAGTACATTCTTCAAGCAAAAATTTTCATTCATATCATCTTCATTACAATTTCCATATTGATATCCAAAAGCATAAGTTAACATTAATAGTCATTTCAACTTTAAACTAAATGAATTTTTCATATGAATGTGAAGTTTCTTAAAAATAAATGCGAAAGTTTATTGACTCAAAGATCTACTTGATATTGAATTGGTTCAGTAATAGAATCTTTAAATATTAAACTAACAAAATAATCTTGATAAGCATAAAAATTTACATTCATCACATTGAATGAATACTAAAAATGTTGTGAATAATAATATTAGCTTCTAAACTATTGCTGAGGAGTTTCACATTAGAACGAAACAGTTGTTCAGTGCTACCTGGTTTTTACCAGTATTCTGTCAACATCAATCAGTGATATATTCAATCAATAAAATGACCAATCTTCATAAAAAAATAACCATCTAAAATGAGCTTTTAATTAAACATTAATACATTATAATTTGATCATAAAAAGCATTGAATGAAGCAATTATGACATGTATATGAACAGATAGAATACAGCATATAATGAATGTGGATAGCTACAAGCAATTTATGCAAGCCAATGTGTTTTGTGCTAAACATAAAACTTTGAACAAGAATTAAAATGTTTAAAAAACATTACTCACCATATAAATAGTTGGAAACTTTTGAATGAACTAAACACAGATATTAAGTAAAATTATTATGAAGTTTAGGTATCATTATCAAAGTTAGACTTGATAATTTGACATAAATTGAGCATTGAATAAGTAGTTTATAGAATTAAGTAGTATATATTTCTTTATAACAATTCAGTGAATTAAGTTGATGTTTCAAATGTTTTGCCAAAATCAAAGTATTTTAGTATAATCAAAGTTGAACAAGTTTGAACGTGTGGAAGGTGTTGGTCAAGTTGTTTCAAAATTAGACATTCTTTCCATGTTACCAAGTGTGTTTACTAACTACCAATGAGCATGAAAAATGTGATGTGTGAAGTAAGGATTATGGCAACAACCACTGTGTTTGCGGGTGTTAAACATACTTTAAAGCTGATAAAAATTTAATGTTGATTATATATAGATAGTTAGTTTAAGTAGGATGATTAATGAGATCTTCCTTTCTGTAAGTGCTGTAGGATTTATAAAACTGTGAGATACTTTAGCTACTCACCTCTTTTTCTAGTAAGGAAAGCCTTTTTTGATAATGTAGATTCTTTTAATGTCAAATTTGTGGTCATTGTAAGTAGCATTTACAGTTATTGGTGAATTGATTCACAACTCTCCAAGCACTGTAGGATTCCCAGGAGATCGTATTGTGTAGCTTTCATGTTTTATGGCATTAGTCATAATTTCTCGAGAAGACTCATCAATGTAGGAAGCATCAAAATCGTAAAACCCTAACCTGTAAATACAGCCATTTGTGTAAGAACAAACGAAATCCTTTATTTAGTTTTAACCAAAGTACTTAGAAGACTTTTAGTTATTTTGTAGAACGCCTGAATTTTTCGCTGTTACGGAATTCGTTGAAATTCTTTTGTCATTAAGTAGAACGGTGGTACCAATCCACGACATTTCACACACTACATTTTTCATACCGCTGGCAACGGACACATGCAAATACACAGGCATATCTCATTACGATACATCTTGGTCTATAATGACGACCTCAACACATCCAGACTTGTGCTTGACTGACAGTAGATATTTAAATAAAGCCCAAAATATCATGTCTATCATATATGTTTTGGATGAAGTAAACTTCATAGACTTAATGCAGTAATAAGACCGACTAATTTAACAACTAATCTTCTATGTCGTAAACCAGTTTGGTGGATAACATGCAAACTAAAGAATTGGGTGAAAAAAATCTTTTTTTATACTTTTGAAATAGTAAATTTACTGAATATTATAAACAAACTTTCGTTCACTTACCTCTCTGTCCATAAATATCTCTTTTAAAGAAACTGTCTATATAATACATATTTCTAGTTGTTTCATTGCTACCAATGATTACAAATGAGCTTAATGTAATACTTGAACGACCGAGCTAGGCCTTTGCTGATAGTTTGTTTGTTACTATGTTTAGTAGACTGTTCACATCTACGCCATAAGATCACTTCTTTTAATTATTGACCGAGTACTTATGAATAACATTAAACTTTTTATTTCACATTAGCAATAAATGATATGATGCAAAATGATTGGTAACAGTCAGGAGGAAACGTTGTTAAACAGAATTTTATCAATTATTCCCATAAGAAAGCGCAATTTTTCAATACACACCATTTTAGTTAATTAATCCTAATTGAATCGGATTAGTTTTAAATGACTAATACTGGCAGTGGTTAATTTTTAGAAAGAGGCTGGAAAAATCCCATGAATATGAAATAACAGTGTTGTAAACAAAAGCTATAAAATATCAAAGATTGCTAGATTAACAATTATCAGGAACAATTAGAAACAGTATAAATGATTGATTTCTTTCATTACTTTTTATAGGAATCATTAATTTACTTATTAATGCTGATATCACGAATTGATCTGAACCAGACAACCATTGATCACCTGGAAGCACTGGACAGCTATTTCGTCCTAGTATGGGACACCTCAGCAGCGCGCATCCACGACCCTGGTGGGGATCAAACCCAGGACCCTCTGGCTCTGCGACGAGCGCTTTACCATTGGACCACTGAGCCGGCTCCTAATGGTTGATATTTCTAATTCAGTCAATTCGTGTTACGTTTGCGCGACCTCATCCCATACTAGGACGAAACAGCTGTCCAGTGCTTCCAGGTGATCAATGGTTGTCTGGTTCAGATCAATTCGTGATATCAGCATTAATAAATTAACTATCTCCACAACAACCCCTTAAATTTACTTATTATTTAAAATAAATCTTCCTCATTGAATCGCAACTAACTTGACACTTCACTCAAGCAGGGATATAACTAGCCTTCCCTAAAGTATTTGTTGAACTAATAAATAGTGATTAAAATTGAAATGATAACTTCTACAAACTCATCAACATTCAGTTAATGTTGAAAATGATAATCTGAATGAAATTGTTACTTGAAAAACAAAATAAATTCAGTATAGAAGAAATAATAGATGTAATAAAGTATAGTGTCAAACTTGAGTAACTCTGAAGATAACCTCGAAACAAATGCACTTTATGAATACTATTAGTTTGTAATATAAAAGTTATATAGGGATTGATTTTAGGATAAGGATATGTTTTTATGACTAGTGTTAGGGCTAGAATTTAGGGGAAAAATAGTTAAGATTACGGTTAAGATAAAACTCTGAGAAATCTCTTAAATAAGGCAGAAGATTGTTCAGTAAATGATGAGACTTACAGTTGATTAATAATATAGTGGATTTATGATTTAAAACAATCACCTTAATCCCAATCACAGATCTTAATCTTAGTTGTCAACTCTAATACTAATTTAAATATCAGATCATAAACCTAAGTCAAAATATAAATCTTAACTCTACACCCTGATACCAATCAGAAACTAATGAAAATTCCAAACCACAATACAAATTCAAAATCATAACTCAAAAAACCTTATTCTACACTCTTCCACCCTATACTCAATCTCTGCTAACCATAAACTTTAATACAAACACCCAGCCATGCGCTCATGTTAAACAGCCTTTGTCGTTATTCGACATCAACATTAATTGATTTGTTTTGCAACACTGAAACTGTTTACTGAAGCCTCAGTGACTCAGCACTATGCTTTATCTGCATCAAATATCCTAAAAGATATATTGAGATATCTAATAACCAACTACTCATTTATCTATGAATTTGGTTATTTAAACCTTATTCGAAAGGGTGTCCAGTTTAGTAATCAAATAACATAGCTTGAATTCAAGATCACAAGTCGGCCTGAGTCAAACAACCAGTTAAAATTAGGAAGAACTCGACAGCTGTCTTGTCTTGTTATAGAACTAAACAGTGAACATCCTCAACTCCACCAGGAAGCCGATCCCAATACCCTCAAGTTTAGCTAAAAACTCTTATCTTTCAGACCATCAAGCTATCTAATACCCAGTGACTAATATTACTAACTTTAATCAGTTCGTGCCATATATATGTTCCCCATTTACTTTTATCGGTAACTATCTTCCGCATTTCTGTGGAGTTCAACCATGTTAGTGAGAACTATTGAAAAGTCCCATACTACGCAGAAACAGCTATCCAGTCTTTTCTGGTTTCCATTGACTATCTAATATGGCTCACTTTGTGATATCACATTCGAATTCAATATTCTTAATAAGGCCCTATTTAAAGATTACTTTTATACTATGTAAATGAATTGGATTCATGACGATACTGATATGATATGGATTTTTATGAATTTCGAAGGGAGCCATTTCAAGAAAACTTTAAAAGATTTCTGGCTAAATTCACTTCACTAGTCATACTGATTTTAATTGTAATTGGGTGTTGTAGAGATTGCTGAATATGAATTTGGTATTACGAATTGGTCTAGCTAGACTACTGCTGGACAGCATTTTCGTCCTAATATGGAACTTTTTATGTGTGCGCATCCAAAACCTTAGCAGAGGATCAAAGTCAGCTCAACAATATCTAATTACAACAAATAAATAGCACACTAGTGATTAATTTTAAAACATAATTCCTGGAGTTCTAGTGAGATGTAACCAGTGAACTTCAACTACGTTGCGTGTCAGCTATTTACTCACTGATGACGATGGATGAAGTGGCACAAATATATCGCGAACTGACTAAGTTAGAAATTTCAACTGTTGGATTTTGGCTTAGTAGTCTACTGATTAACCGTTCAAATTAAGACCACAAAACTATGAGCTCATTTTTTTAGTGGGGTATCTCATGGTTGGACAAAACAGCTATCAAGCACTTCATTGGTTGTCTAACTCAGACCAATTTGTGAAATCGAATTTCAAGATAACTATTTTACTGACTTTCCTCCCTTGACTACTTATTATTCAATGTCTTACTGCTTTGCAGATCAAAGTTTGGTAATTAGTTCATATTTCAGAAATCACACAACTTAAGTGTATGTGACATTAAATATACTGAATTCATTTACATACATATAGTCAATAGCCTGACAAATTATGAAACTTCTAACTCGACTCGAAGATCTTCCAGAGTATTTTGGTTATCAACATTGCTGTTCAGTGAAAACATAGTTATCAAACTGAGAGATTCTTCAAAAACCCAACCAGATGAAATGAGTATTCACTTAACCTCGTCTTTCATTTACCTTGACATAAAATACATCATTATTGTAAATAACCTACGAAGCAATCATTTATCAGTTTAAATTACAATAAGGATTTCGGGAAAAATTTCCCTTTTGTTTTTACTCAGTTGGGTGCTACATAAATTGAGCAATCACTCCCATATATATGTAATATGACCATCTTAACCAATATGATAATACATATGCACATATAATCGTTCACTTTAAAAATATGTTTAGTAAAATTTTGATAATATAAGATCTTACTTCAAGTGCTCTACTTTCTTCATCTTCTGGTTGTGTAGATCTTGATCTCAATTCTAATAAATGATGACAAGCTGTTTGACGTTCAGATAACCAACGATTAAATATATCACGTTCTTTAACATAATTTTCCCATTTTATTCGTAATTCACGTAATTGTTCTATATGATATTCAAGCTAAATATTTAAAAAAAAATTAGATGGAATTTAAACAAAATGTACATGAATATTGAAACTAGTAAGTATCATCATGTAAGTTATGTAGCCTTGTATTGTTAACAAGGAATGATTTAACTTAGAAACAAAAGTTACAGCAATAATCGTAAAACCCTTGTTATTCTTATTTAAAATGCCATAGTGATTAGACAAAATAGCCATAGAATTTCCTTTTGGGTCTTGTAATAACAGACTATTTTATGGTCAGTTGAAAATATAACCAACTAAAGTTTAATATTGACAAAGCCTTTGCGTGAATATGATATCTCTACGGTTAAGTACATGGTGTACATAAATCTCGATCTAAAAGACAATTCTTCTGAAATTAAAATGATATTCTATAACCGTCTGATTATGTCAAGCACAAACTGCTTGAATTTCCCGCATCTGTGTGAATTCACAAATTCAACTGTCCTTGTGGAGCTAATTACATCGGACGCACAATTTGTTAAGTCCGCATTACATTGCGGTGCATCATCCGGCTTTATTAATGAAAAGATAATTATGAATAGTTAAAGGCTCGAATCTAGAGCATTTATTGTACACTAATTTCTGTGTAGATTTAAGCGCGCTCTTCAAAATTATTTATTGTATCTCTTGTAATGCACCATATGGCTTATAAATTTGTCTTCTTTACATCCGAAGCTCTCGGTATTCACATCTATAAGCCGGACATTTGTGTATAAAAGAAATTCGTGCAAACATTTTCTTTAGATTGACCATTTTACACCCCGCCGTGGGTTGCATTCATGCACTTACAATTTTTAGTTTTTGTAGTCTTAGTTACCATGTTTAATTTCAGTTTTGCATCTTCAATCTTGCGTAATCAGTCTTGTTAATTTTCTTGTTAGCATAAAATACTTTACCACATTTTACCTGATTAGTACTGTAGTTACGTCATCATTTTCTTTGTTCGTTCGATAACTTCTCCACAAGCATGTGCTCAACTAATTCATTACTATCAACCTTATTATGTAACTCTATGACACATTAAATATTACTCCTCTATTGTAAACCATATACATTAGTTTAACAGCCTGATGAGAAACTAAATGAAAAGAAATATTTCTCCACTGTCTTCCATATTCTTAATTGCCCGAATGAGAACAGTGTATTTAGCACAAATGATAAATTGGTTTAATTATTCTTCAATATATGCATTATCAATCCCTATTGCTTAACTATATTATGGTATTAATTTTATTATTTTACTGTTGTATTGGTAAACAGTATATCCAATTGAACTAAGGCATATATGGCCCAGGATTTACTTTGATTATTACTGACACATAAACGCTTAGACAATGATTTCTTAACTTATGACAAGTCCCTGGAACTCTTCATTTTAACTCAAAATATAAAAAAAAACAAGTAACGTTTAATGTGAGACATTAAATTACGTACAATGAAGAAGGCATTTATGGGTTTATAAAGACCTCTGGAATCAAGTAGTTTCTGTAAACATACTATAACTGATAATCAAGTTCACATATGTTTACTCAGAATAAGGCTATATAATCTGTCAATATGGAATATTCCTAAAGAAGTTTATGCAGACTAGTGTTCAGACGAAGTGTTTTAGTTGTTTTTTTTTATCTCCAGAAGACTTTTGAATTATTATAAATCACCTTAATTCAACACACTATTTAAGTGCATAAATTAAATAATTTCAGTTGATTGAATACGTCACAGTTTGATGTTGACAGGGTATCATTAAAAACCAGGAAGCAGTGGACAGCTGTTTCCTCCCAGTGTAGACTTCTCAGCAGTGCCCATTTTAAATTCTACCTCAGAGACTTCAGGTTGACAAACACCTAGCCTTCTGCACTACTGGGTTATCTAGCAACTAATGGTAGAATTTTTACTTCCATCAATTTGTGATATATGGTGCAATGATCATCCATTGTCATTGGTGATAACTGTTTCACTCCCGACAAGTCTAAACTCTGCTAGTAACGACTTCTCACTAAACCTTCAGGAACATTCAGAAGTTAGTCACCAGTGAGCTGATTATTGTCAGTGGATTGAAATGGTTAATTTTTTAGAGATCGGTATTTTTTATTGGTACTCTGCCAACATCAATCTATGATGTATTCAATCAATAAAAAATGCCAATCCCCACAAAATGACCATCTCAATTCAATTAAGTACTTGCTAAAACGCAGTACTTTATCTGAATAAATAGACAACTGAAATGATTTAGTGATATAGATTACTTTATAAAGCTTCATTAAATTTCACGAGATTAAAATCATATACCTTTTTGTTTTCTATATCGATTGCATTTTGTACATGTTTAGCTAACAGTTTCACTAAAGTTTGATCTGAACTACTTCCTTTATTATCAGAGTTTTTATCATTTTCTTGTACACTGTAGTCGATATCCATTGAAGACATTCCACATCTAGTACATAATAAATAATGAAACAGAAAAGAAGGTAGTAGCTATTAATACATCATAGATTGTCAAGAAATACAAGTGGATGATAGTGCGAGAGCATGGATTGGCTGAAGCACGATATGCAAACTATTACATCTGAACATAAATATCCTGAATTAACATAAGCAATAATATTCCATAGTTTTTAATGCAATGGTAAGACAGGACGTCTCATATTCGGTTTATCCATTTGACCAAAATACAAGCTAGAGTTAAATGAATAAATTTGGATTGCAGCTAACAAGTGGAACTCTGGAAGAAGTGGATACCTTTACATACCTGGGGAGCATCATCGATGAACAAGGAGGATCCGATTCAGGTGTAACGACAAAGATCGGCAAAGCAAGGGCAGCATTCCTACAGCTTGAAAAATATATGGGAGTCCGAACAACTGTCTATCAACCTCAAAGTTAGACTCTTCAACTCGAACGTCAAGACAGTTCTTCTCTATGGAGCTGAAACGTGGAGAACTACTGCAAACATCATCAGGAGGGTACAGGTATTTATCAACAACTGTCTACGCAAAATATTGAATGTCCATTGGCCGGAAACCATCAGCAACAGCCTACTTTGGAAGAGAACAAAATAACTTCCAGCTGAAGAGGAAATCAGGAAACGACGTTGAAAATGGATAGGACATATATTGCGGAAATCATCAGACTGTATCACGAGACAAGCATTAACTTGGAACTCTGTCGGGAAACGGAAAAGAGGAAGACCAAAGAACATAATGCGTCGAGAATCGGAAGCAGACATTAAAAGGATGAACAGTAACTGGAGACAGCTGGAAAGGATTGGTCAGGACAGAGTTGAATGGGGAATACTGGTGAGCGGCCTATGCTCCTCCGAGAGGGGTTACAGGCGTAAGTAAGTAAGTAAGTAAGCAGCTAACAAGTGAAATACGGGAAGTGTGTTACGTTCCATTTAAAATCTATCAGCTGAGTATACCTGTATTTGTTAATATCCACACGAGAACTCAACACTAATCTATCATTATCATAGCTTTCACCACTAGGCTAATGAATTTACACGGCTGGTGAATAGAAGTAATTTGCTCAAAATGAATAAACTCCACCAAAGACTGATAATAATTAGTCTATATCAATACCAACTGGAGGATGTAAATATTGTTCAAATTATAAAGTACTGAGACTTAAATTTACATATACTTAACATCAACTAATTTCGAAGAACCTGATCAATTCGTAAGCACTATCAGCACTAACAGCAAAACAATATCATTTAGCTTACTTGTATGCAAGAGTGGACAATTCCCGTTTCATAGTTATTAACTTTGATTGCATAGCTAGAGTCATAGCTAACTGATGACCAACATCTTCTAGGCTTATTGCTTTAGCTGGCAATTTCTCATCTGTCAACTGTTTTAAACGATCTATTTGATAATTGATAAAACTTTTGTTTGGATATGATGTAAATCCAGTCACGTTATATTGATGTGATATGATTGGATCCGATGATGAATTGTATTGATTTGCTGTTGAAACTCCTGATATTGCAGCCATTGCTGCTGATGACTGACTAATAACACTTAATCGTTTCCACCAAGATTGTAAATCATTCAGTATAAATGTAGCAGTTGAGTTCAAGGAATCAATATAAGATTTGAAGCGATTCGACTGATCATCTAATCGACTCTGTATAGTAATAAAATTGAAAACAAATTTTTGACTTTTGATTTTGATCTGAATGTGATACCAAGAATTAGCTTGAGTTAGAAAAGGATTAAAAATCGGTAAGTAGTGAACACTAGTACAATAATTCTCATCTTTGCCGATCAATAATCTTAACAGGGAGGATTTATTCTCGTTGACCATTGATCCAGCTAGTGTTCTACGGCTGATGTTTTTAATCATAATCGGTCCCTGGTATGTTTTACCTGACCTCATCTATTGGGACCAGCGGATAAGGACTTCAGCTTGGCATAATTGAACTCAACTTCAATAAACTAAAAGGTGATGGAATAGATTTCCTGGGAAGTAGGTAATGGATGCAAAATTGGTGAGAAGTTGCATACAAGGGAGGAACCGTTGTTCAGAGCATCCTAGCTTTCAATGATTATTCAACTCAACCTGTTTCGAATTTAGCAATCTCTAGAATACCGAATGCTCATAATAAAAGAAACATCATTCGAAGCAGTAGAACATAACTAGACATATCTATGAGTAGTGTATTATGTTCTAAAGTCTTAGCAAAGCTTAACACCACTTTCAATATAAACTAATCTATGGTATACCAATTTATTAAAAGCACTTGCCCATACATAAAAGTGAGACAAAAGCTAACACTTTCAGTATGAAAACCTTCTACCCTCTACTCAGTTTTAAACGGAATATAGTTGTTGGTATTAGTAAGGCTTTGACTAAAAGTATCTATTAAAGCGGCGTTAATGTTTTACCATCGAAAGTAATCTGATACTTACATAGTAAGCTAAGAACAAGGTAAGGACCACAAACATTCCTTTGTGTTTGTACCAATCAAAGTAGCCTTGTAAATCTACCTACATACATTGTACTCACAGACTTTTTCCTTTGCGCTATCCTTATCACGTCCTGTCATATTCCGCTCCCTGTTTGAAATCTTGGGTTAACACTTTTTACCAAATATCTCAACAAGTTACTTTTTCGTCTTCTGTTTTGTTTTAATTACTCAATCATGTCCGAAAATCAGATTTCGTACTTATGCACCTTTATAAAATGTCTACGACCTATCATGAGTAATCCAGTTATATCTAAATAAAGACATTATGGTGGCTGGTAACATGAGTTACTAAATGAACTTGAGAATATGAACATCGAAAGTTGGATAATTAACTAGCTGTATTCCTATTTCCCCGTATGAGAACAATATACTGTGTACAAAGGAAAGTGCTCCGCTAATCTGTCAATGAAAGTTGCTATGCGACAATGTACTATACTTTCCTCTGTTCTTTTCTCATTTCTCTTGAATGACTTGCTCTCTTCTATGAGAAATACCTTTGTTAAATACGCAGATGATCTTACCATTTGTATACCTGTTTCTTCTTCCTTAAATTGTTGTGAAATAAACTATTTCTTACCAACTGTTGAACGATGATCTAATTTGAATGATCTTTAACTTAATCCCTCCAAATGTCAAACAGTCAATTTCAGTCTAAGACATCAAAATGACCTAAATATTCTTGTGAATTCGCACGATGTTCATAAAATTGGAGATTCTATAATTAAGACTACGTTGAATGTTACTTATCTTGGTGTAACTTTTACTTCTGATCTATCTTGGCCTTCGCATGTTTTACTAACAACGAAGAGAGTTTTTGGTTTAATACATTATGTGAAGTGATTATGTCGTTTTGGTATTACCAAGCACTTATTTTTTGTTGACATTACGTATGTGTATCAATATATCCTTTTTCACATGTGTACAAAAAGACTATCTTGTTGAGATAATGTATGCTGAAACTTCAGATTGTACTAAACATGCTATTGAATAAAGGTATTATTATTACTAAATAGCTAGATCCTATCACATATGGTGAAGAACGAATACTATATTGAAATACAAGAATCCATTTCAGGTATATGTTGGTTACTGAATAGTTCAATTAATGGTGCATGAATACAGCTTATTTACTCCCCAACTCCAAAAGATCTAATTTGTACATCCAGAGAAGACAGGCTCAACTTAGCAGTTATCTAAGTAATAATGACCTATTTAGAGTATTAGCTTACCTTGATAGATAATGCATTCGAATGTATGTTAATGTAAGTTGTTTCAATTTCTTTATTTCTTTCTAAAGCATCTAAAGCTATTTTGTCCAATAGTTTTTCTTCATTTGAATTATTCACTAAATACTTCCAATTATCAACAACACTATGATCAATAGGAATTTCTCGGTATGGGCAATTGACATTCTCACAGATTCTATTCGTCTTAGATATTTGATCTTTAGTGATAGCATGAATAAGTAAGTGAACTAAATGATGTGTATTCTCTAAAAGATTTCTGCCTTCTTTATCAATTTCTCTAATCAATTGATCTATTTGCACTGTTGAATCTTGATAAGTAGTTAAGTTGGTTATTTGATTATTATTATTGTTAATACTATTATTGCCTGCTGACATGAGACGAAAATTTATACTACTCATCCATCGTTCAGTAGTTTGTGCTGATTCACGAAATGTTGCATAATTTTGTTGAATAGCACTAATCCAATTCGTGCATTGCTGAAAAAGAAATATTAAGAGAGGTTATAAATAAACGTTTGATATTCATAACGCATGGTTAGTAAGGTTTAAATATGCTATTTATCATTCTATTCGCTTAGAAGTAATGTCTTCCCGACTTCGTGTGTCTACACACTTGAGTATTGTGTTTAGAACCTGCAGAGACTCTAATTACCAGACAAATCAAGAGCTATTACTGTAGTGATTCATGTGTTTCACTCCTCCTCTATATTCGGCAATGGAAAGTGATGCCATAAGAGAATTACTATGTGTGGAAACATTTACGGATGAATATCAGTGGAAGCTAATCACTATACCGAAGCTTTTCTAGGCGAATCTTTGGAATACCTCATAATTCATGTATCCCAACATGTATGTGAGTTTTAATTAGCCTATAAACGCATTTCCATCATTAAATTGGTGTAGGTTAGTGTAGTATGTCAACGCGGCCCTCCTGCTTTTTACATAACATTGAAAGTTCTATTCTCACTCTCCTCTTTACGCGCAGCCATATTTATGACATTGGCATTACGATATATTGTGATTCGTTTTTGATCAGACTGCATGCTGGCTTGTTTTGCATTACTACTACTAAGGTATACAATACAATACTACTAATACTACTGCTAAAATCTTATTGTTTTACTTCGTGACTGTGACTCGGAAAACTTATTTCTAATAATAATGATAATAATAATAATAATGGGATTGGCTTGACAAGCAAGACCTATAGTGGGGTCATAAAAGAAATCCAAGAACATCACACTAATACTGATAAGGATAATTAAAACAGGTTGAATAACTCTATTTTAAGTATTTACAAGTTAAATACCATAGATTATATCCTTTTAAATATTTTGACATGTAAAACAGGGAGCTTTCTACCAATGAATGCACTAATGAAAAAGTAGTAGTCAAGGAATGTAAAAAGGAAACTGAAATAGAAACTGGTATTACAGAGTGAGAATTAAAATGCTGTTAAACTATATCTTAGTTTCATCTACTTATAAACATTAATTAAATTGTTACTAAGATCCTCCTCTCTCCATCAGTATGATATGACCATACTTAATGCTTGAATAATCTCTGTTAAACTTGATTGCTGCCACTTCGTTTTCTACAATAGTATTTATATTATTATTATTATTATTATTATTATTATTATTATTCTATTAAAGCTCATCCATTACGTAATTAAAACTATTTAGAGTCATCTGAATTACATAAATAAATTACACGAATGGATGAAATGAAACATTTTTGGATTGAATAGTTTGCATTAAAAATAAAACAAAGACTGAAATCATTTTGACACGACTGAGAAGATTTATAGATCAAGGTAACACTTCTGATAATGTTGAATTCATTGAGGTAGATGATGTGTGTTAAAGTTTTCATTTATCTTCTGGACAAATTCCTCAGTAGTCTACTTCAAGTTTAAGGTAGACATATTTATTGACTTACTAGTATTATGTTTGTCTACCCCTCTGGTGACCTAGTTTCCAGGCTAATTATCTTTACTGTCATTTTTGTTTCATTTGAATCATTCCTACTTGAAGTCGACCATTATAATGTCATCTAGATCGATAACATACGCTTTCCCAGCACTGAGCATAAAGAACCCAATATTTTTAAAAACTTAATTTGCTGGCTTTTTCATATAACTAGCTCTGGATAAGTAAAATAAGTATATGATATAACTATCATAATTTATATTAATGTGATTAAGAAGACTTCATCTAGCCAATATGTTACCAAGTAAATGGAAGATGATTAGCATTCAATGGAACCACAATTTAAACACTCAGTTACAAAGATTCGGATAACTAGAAGGGGGTCTAGCACACCACATATCCACTAATATCTAATTTTCACTACTGAAAACGAAACGTCACCATTTTACAAACGATGAATTAGACAGATTAGTAAAGATGATTACTATTATAAAGTTCAGTAGTTATTATTATTATTATTATTATTATTATTATTATTATTATTAGTAGTAGTAGTAGTAGTAGTAGTAGTAGTAGTAGTAGTAGTTGTTGTTGTTGTTGTTGTTGTTGTTGTTGTTGTAAAACGCAGGTGATAGGGATTCTAGAAATCATTTTTAAAATTTACCTTTATCTTTCCTTTCATTTCAGTGAATCTTCCAATCAGCTGATTAAATTTACTTGTCTGACCATTTGTCTTTGTGGTAGTGTTAGGCATAATATCACAAAACTGTTCGAATTTCTGTGAATATTCATTAAGTTCTTTATTTAAAGCCTGTACTAACAAGAATTTTATACACAGAAGAAGAAAGTAATGAAAATAGACTTTTTAGTTTGTTAGTTTCTTTGAAAAGTACTCATAACAAAATAAATGAACATTTTAGAAAAAATAGAAATATCAATAAATTAGTATGGTTAGGATATGCCTTACATTTGAATCCAGATGACAAGTTTCGTTCTGTTCGGAACTAGCCAGTCTTGATCTGAAGCTAGAAATCTTTGGTTTGGAAACCAAACTTGTCATCCACTGATTCAGAATCTTGTTCACTGAATATGACTTTAATGTTATAAGTAAAGGTTCAAATCTATCTAAAGAGTCCTATGCAGAATGAAATACACTTTCTGTATTCCACTAATTAAGACATGTTAGCTTTGTTAAGAAATATTGTAACTAAGTGGCAGTTTCTAGGTTATTCACTTTGTATGCACAGTTGTCAATACAGACCAGTCAAATGTAATTCATGATATCAGCGAGTGGCAGCTTCATACACTTTACTAAAGAAAACGTGATTCCTGTGGAATTCTGCCATTCAATATTGACCGTTGTTCGCTAGAATTTTGAATGAATGAACTAAGAAAGTGTTTATAGATATAATAAATACATATTTTAAATACAATAACATATATTGACTTGGATTTGATAAAAACTGAAAACCAGAAAGCTCAGGACAACTTTATCATAGTCGTATAAGACTCCACAGATGTGAACAATGTATAATGAATTGAATGAAGTTAGAAATATTAGCTGTTGAATTCTTCTTGGCTAAGTACATTCTGCGTAAAGTTGAATAGACAATTGAAGTGAGGTGGATTTGTGAAGTTCGATATCAAATTTTGTTGATTGAATTCGCCACAGATTGATGTTGATAGGGTGCCATTGAAAACCAGTTAGCACTGAGCAGCTGTTTCGTTCTGGCATGGTACTCTTCAGTAGCGCGTACACCGATCGGCTTACTAGTCACAAAGTTCAGGATGTTCCTGAAGTGTTAGTGAGAAGTCATGACCAGTGGAGTTCAGACTTGCCAGAAGCGAGCCAGTTTCCACCAATGACAATAGATAATCGTCACGTCATATCACAAATCGATGCAAGTGAAAAATATACTATTGGATGGCAGCTGGTCCAGTTGTGCAGAAGGTTAGATGTCTACCAACATGAAACCTATGGGGTAAGATCCAGGGTACGAACTGCTGAGGATTTTAATACTAGGAAGAAATAGCTGTCCAGTACTCGCTGGTTTTAAATAGACAATTAAAGATATTTTAACACAGCCAATAGTTTTCATATCGCGGCAAGAAGTATCACTCAAACCGGACATTACTAACTATTCAATGATTGATCAATTGAAGTAAAAGTTTCCAAATCGACGTAAATCATCTGTTTGGAATTAAACAATTACTAGGAATATAAAATATTGTTAAGTAGTTCGGTTCACAAAATACTGTATCCCTGGTAAGATGAATTGTGATGAACTTCCGTGTATCTGAATAGAAAGTTAAGCGACTGATTAGTTACAGACTATTAAACTATAGAGTTTGTTAATTCATATTACTTTAAAGGAAAAAAACAATTAACGACTTATTCACCGCTATATCTACCTTTACTTGTTGAATATAGACATTCCAATCGTTTTCATTGAATTTGTTAGATCCACGCATTAATGGCTTTATATTTTGTTCATTTACATCTGTTTGATTCACCATTCTGCCAGATTCTATAATGGTTAACTTCGTCTCTGTTTTATCAATCCAAATACGTAAATCATTGTACAATTCAGATAGAGTCTTTTGTTCATTGACTAAATGATTTACTTTTTCTTGGTACTGTAATAGTTTTGAAAAGAAAGTGTTATGTGGAGTATTACGTCATTCATTTTGTGAGGAGTTGTAAATACTCCTTTGTTTAATTCATAGGATAAAACTACTTAACATAGGCAAAGATATATTGAAAATCTTTATTTTACTGTTGAGTAGGACTTCAAGTAAATTATGTGTACTTAATCATCCATAATTTAGTAGAGATCTTGTCTTCTAAGGGCTTCAAATCAAATTGAATATGTAATATGTTATCTTAGTGCTGACAGTCGAAAACATTACCACCCCTACCATTCAACTTGTAAATGATACGTCTGTGACTTAACTCTAGGAATAAATGATGAATGCCACACCGTGATCTTAATCATTGTCCGAAGCCGATCAACTCTATAGTCTGTATATAAGGCTAAAGTTGATAGGATAACGTATTACGGCATTTTGTGATCGACTGAAAGCAAATAAAGTGTATTACGACATTGTTAAGATTGCAGCCTTATGTTGTTATACGGGTAAATGTGAACTGATGTATAAATAACCACAATTTCAGTATATTAGAAATCAGTTCTTCTAAATAATACCTTGTTACTATCTATTTTAGTCGTCGGATAAGTATATTGGTTGGGTCAGCAGTCATAACAATAGAACAATTGGCATGTAACAGTTTATTTTAGAAATGACTTCAACTCGATGTTCTTTTATATCGCCAGTGTTGATTGCTATTCACAGCTGTCTTGTTGACCGAAAATTGCCATCCACAACATTAACTGCAATTCATGTTTAGACGAAAATAATCATTCCTTCTGATCATACTTCCTTCGATGAGATGTGCACTTCAAAATCGACAGACTAAAGTTCATTTTATGTAAAATACTAGAAAAATATAGAGCAATGAATCTTTCAATATAGAAATTGCATGATAATTGAATGTCATCTATATGTCTTTTAGTCAGAAATTCGAAGTTTACAAGTATCCAGAATTCATCTATACATTTGGTAACATGTAGGATCATAATATACAACCGACAATCGGCTATAACTTGAAGTACACTTAACGTTTTATTTCCGTTTGTGATACAATTTACACCAAGCAAAAGTGTCTCTTGTAGTACATCTCACACACAATGTCGTATACACTGTATAATTATCATACATGAGATGTTTATCAGTTCTAAGAGCAAAGTTTTATTATATTTACTAAGGCCACTTAGGCTTATCCCTGCCGATATCTTTATGTTTAACCTGATGAGAGAAAAAAACTGAAATCTAAAAGTGATACTACAACATAGTACTATAGATAACTTCATTATTTAGATCAGTTGAATCTTGTTGATCTCAATGAAAGACGGAGAAATGATGGAACAATAAATAAAGACATTCTAAGGAAAGACGTATGGTTGGAACTGTATTTAAACTAAAACAGTTATTATCCTGTTAGTTACAAACGAAGCCTTTTAAAAGAAATCTTTCATAGAGCCAGAATTTTATGAACAGCTGATAAAATGAATGAAGGATAAGAATGATCGAGGTTGGTTTAATAGGCAGTGGATACCAATTAAATTGAATTAAAAATTGAAGAAGTATCCAGAACACTTCGAATGTGGGGAAAAGCCTAATCTTCACTGAAGTTTAGACTTTGTAAATTCACTTACCTCTGTAATTTGTTGACTTATTTCACTAAATTCTTTTCTGAATTCATTTAATTGTCTTTTAGCTTTAGATCCAACTGTTTCTGTTTGTAAATTATCTATTCCATGTTGATTTGTTGTAAGTTGTTGATTATGTACAACATACATAGGTGTATTTGCAGAATCTGTATTATCTACTAATTGACTAGTATGCATTATAAACATTTGATTCATAGTTAAAGCTGCTGTCGATGATGCTCGACATATTCTATCTGCTCTATCACTAAGTTCTAAAAGTTTGGATTGTGATGAACGTAACTTTTCACGGATATTCTATCAGAAAAAAAATACAAGTTATAGTAATTATCATATGTAATATTCATCAAATGGTTTGAACATCAATTGTAGAAAGATTCCTGTAAAACCATTACACTTACTTAAGTGTTTACAGAGACTATTCCCTGAATACAAACATTTTGTTAAGAATTTTACTTATTACATAATTTAATAGATTATTGGAATAATTAATACTGTATGCTTCAGATTATTCAAATTATATCAGTCTTTCAAGTTATGAAAGTAAGATGATTCGTGCTAAATAAATAGTCAATTTCAGCTCGTTCATGACTAACTTCTAGAGTTTATTCCTGAAGTTTTAGTAAGAAGATGTGTTTACTAGAGTTCATTCATGTCAAGTGTTAGGCAATTACCCACTTATATCAATGAAGGTAGTTCAAATATATCGTAAATTGATAGATTTAGGAATATTAACTGTTAGACAGTGGCTCAATGATCTAATAACCAAGTGTTCACAACGAAGCTTGAATGTCATGGGCTTGATTCTCTGGTATGATTGTGGATGCTCACTGTTGAAGAATCCCAGAGTGAAATCTCAAAGTAAATAATTACTTTGAATAGATTAAATATTGATTCAGTCTCTGATTATCTTTTAAATGTATAAGGTAACCTCTATTTATCCACCATGAGTGCATATTACTGTTTGCAATCAATTATCAACAATTGGTAAATATTCTCATTTTCTATCTAGTTCTTGAAAGGAATGAAGAGCTCTTGGGAAGGGCTGGAAATGAAAGTTCAGGACACAGTTGGTTGGAAAATACTGGTCGGCGGCCTGTGCTCAACATGGAGTAACAGGCTATCTGGTTATTAGTGTTGATTGAAGTTCTCTTAACAAAGTTGAAATCTACCACTTGACATCATTAACATATTTTGATTTTAGTTGGTTATAGACACTCATCAGTTGCAAATATTATCTAACACTTACATGAAATCATAAAGAAATATATTATCTCTGTGGAATTCAATTTGATGTCATCATCAGATTTTTCGAAATTGCCAGTACTCTTGTGTAATGAGTGTCAACGTGTAGAACATTAAGTTTAACGTTTTCTAACGATTGCATTTAAATACTAAGCATTAAATGAATGAGATACTCAATCACTTAGTATAATGCTCATATCACAAAGTGATCGGTAAGAGTGAACATGCAGTATGAACTACATTTTTGTAAAGACCATAGTTAGCCATGAACATAACAATTTTTATATTGTATACTTTTTTATTGGAATATGTTCTTAATGTATGATTAGACTGAAATTGACTGTTGAACTTCCTGCAAGTTGTGTGTTTAAGTGATTTTTGATTATAAGTGAATCCTATTACTGACTTGTGTGCATGAATCGTTGTGATTGACAAAAATTGACTTCTAGATACTATATCTATAATTGACAGAATATAACATAGTCACTAATCCATCGTATTAACATCAGAAAGATTCTTAAGGCTTGATATCTATGACATGCAAAGTAATCTGTATGCTTATTTACAAAATAGGAAATTATATATGAAGAGATTTTGATGATGAGGGATGATGTAACTAACTTAAACCTTTCATTCAGAAAACTGGTTTGAGCTTCTTCAAAAAAGTAGTAAATATACAGTATCAAGAGTAAATGTAAACTCAGTTTTTGTCCGATCACTAGAAATCAGAAGGATTCTAAATAAAAGCAGCAGTAAGATTATTTTCTTACAAGTTTTACCATCAAGTTTATACTAGTGAAAGGATAAAAACTAGACAGCTGAATGTAATGATTATGCATATCGTTGCATCATTGGAAGTGGTTTAGTAGCTTGAACATGGATAAACAAGAGAACTACGTATATCAGATCTATGATAGAAACCGACTTCAATGCGAACAGAACTCATATAACAAAAAATTAATATCTGAAGCTTTACATTTGTGGGTGAATGTGAAGAACCTGAGAAGAAACGATGAAGTACAAATGTCAATAATGTGGCAACTGTGAGTTAACATTTATCCTTAACATCCACATCACTTAAACTTCCAGTAATATTGGTGCAGATAACAAATGACAACTGAGTTTCGAAATTATTTCATTTTAATTTTAACTAAACATCATAGCAAACACATATTGCCAACTATTTTCAGTCAGTATAATGTTGAAACTTTACTTGACAACCACTGTAAACTAGAAACCAATGTGAGACAGTCCATTTGTCACTGTGGAAGATTTCCTCAATAAGTCGTAATATTGTCGAAATTAAATCTATAAACTTCAAATTTTATTGGTGAATGTATTAACTTTAGACCACTGAAATGACATATAATGATTGACATCTGTAAATTCAATCAATTTACGGCATACCGCATGACCTTATAAATTACCGTCGGTGATATTTGTTTCTCAGCTGATAGAATTGAATCTCACTGGTCATTTCCTCCTAGAACTCTGACATTACCTTCCGAATTAATCACTAACTGACAATTGTTATTATTCGGTGATGACTGCTGACTTAGAGTTTGCTGTGAATCCTCGGTTCAATCTTTGGTAGTGTCATGAGTGTGAATTGCTGAGTCCCATACTTAAAGGAAACAGTTTTGGAACGATTTTTGGTTTTCATTGATTATTTAACTCAAATTGTTTTTGTTATAAAAGTTTTAAGTAAACTAAAACTAAGTGAACTTACTGTGATCTTGTTTAAATCAGCCTCAGATAAATTTGAATTTTGATCACTTTTATTGATACCTTTCAATTCTGTAATTATATTATCAAGAAAATTTCTAACACTATTACATAATACTTGAAATTCTCTATTCTCCATAAAAACTTGTTGAAGCTTCGATAAAACATCCTAAAATGACACGAAAAGAAATATTCAATTATCATTTACTTAATCTTCTTGGCAGGTTACTTCGTTTCTTTTGTGAAGATAGGTGCAAAGTTTAGTTGATTATATTCGTCACAGAATGATGTCGGTTGGGTACCACTGAGAACTAGGCAAGACTAGACAACTATTTTGTTTTAGTATAGGATATCTTAGTAGTACCCACACACCAGGGGATCAAACCCAGAGCTTTTAGGTCGAATGACAAACGCTTAACGACCTTCACCAATTGGATGATATTCAATGGTAGAATCCCTATTTCTACAAATGTGTGATATTGCACAACGATTATTCAATGCCAATGGTGATAATTTCTTCACTCCTACAAAGTTTAAACTCCACCAATCAAGACTTTTGACGCCGCAGACGAAATCAAGTATACATATGGCTAAGCGGTCCCTTACTAGGACGTAACAGCTGTTTAGTGCTTCCTAGTTTTCAGTAATACCTAACCAACATCACTCTGTGAAGAGCACAGACAACTAAATATAAAGCATTATTTAGTAGCTTCTGATAAAATGAATTAAATGTAACTAGATAATCACTATAAATTAGGAATATGGTTTTTCAACTGTGAGCATCAATAATCTTGCCAGTGACTGCATCAATGACATCATGAAACTGATGCGTAATTTTTAGGCAATCGAAACAGATTTCCTAGTTTCATCACTATGTCAAATAACTATATTTCAGTACATATTACTTACTTCACAACTTTTAATTAAACTATGATACTGCATTAGAAGTTCATTTAAAGCATTTTTCACTCCAGGGTCATTACTTCTTTCTTGAATTGATTCACATAGACTGTTTAATTGAGTCAGTTCAGATTTATGTGACATTAATTCACTTTGAAATACCTAGAAATGAAAATAGCAAAGAAAATTAGAATATTAGTAGTAATTTATTTATTCGTCTCACTAATCTAAATACATTTTACATTCTTTCATTCTACTATAGACCTCCAGTTAATAATGTACATGAAAGTATTGTTTGGTACTTGATAAACAATGAGGGTCTGATGTAAATGTATGGATTACCAAGGCATGGGCAGTATTTCTGCAACTGGAAAACATCTGGAATTTAGACCAGCTGTCATCCAATATTAATGTCAGGATTTTCAATACTAACGTCAAAACAGTTCTATTGTATAGAGCTGAAACTTGCATGGAGAACTACAAAAACCATCATTTCAATGACACAAGTATTTATTAACAGTTGTTGGCACAAGATATTTTGGACCCGTTAGCTACATATCATCAAGAACAATATTCTGTGGCAGAGACAAATAAGCTTCCACTCGAGGAAGAAATTAGCAAAAGACTCTGGGATCGGATAAGACACAAACTAAGGAAATCATCAAATCGCGTCACAAGGCAATCACTAACTTGAAATCCTGAAGACCAAAGAACACAATACGCCTGGAATTAGAGACAAAGATAAAGGGATTGAACAACACTCGGTAAGAACTGGAAAGGAAAGCCCAGGACAGAGTTGGTTATAGAATGCTGGTGGGCGGCCTATGCTTTACATGAGGTAACAGATATTGGTTGATTGATTGAATGAAGTAGTTCCACAATTAATTAAGCTACTGAATTTATTTTCCTTCGTATTGATTTACCATCCATCATTTTAAAATAATCGGGATATTGTTGCTATGCAACGTTATAATATTAGTAAATTGGTTCGCAATCTGTGATTTCTTTCAAGAAGGTTTACAAACATATATAGAAAATAGTTTAGGAACAATTGGTAGAAAACACTGATCCACCGTAGTTTCATTTTTAAAGCCTGTTAATAACATGTGAATGCGATCTCGAAAGAACCTAAGGTGTGTAGAAGATTTGGTTCAGAGTTACTATGTTTTACGGTCTATGAGTGTTTCAACTTGGTTATTTAAGATGCGGTTGAGGTAAAATATCTTTTGATGAATAATCCCAATTCACCTTTCATTGAAACGTAAGATAAACAATATTGAATTACTTTGACTAGTGGCTGCATCCCAGCTTGATTGATAGGAGTTAATCAACACTATAGATGACTAAACAAATATAATATTGGTCACCACTCAATATATATATATATATGTAGCGGTAAATAATCCCCAAAATAAATAGTTGCATAAGCATTCGACATTGATGCTGACCATGTTTGTTGTAGCGGACACTACTAGTTGAAGGCGCGCGGTCACGCATCTTCACCAGATCACGACTCGAACCACTGTGGGTAGCATCTCTCTCTAGTTTGCCAGCCTAGACGTTGCTATCCCATTAAAGTTCTGTTACGCTCAAATATAAATTCGCTTCCATCCTTTATTGCCTTCTGATTTCTCATTCGTAAGAGTGGGGTCCATTCGATTGAAGTGTCTTTGGTTATACGACAAGCGCAACTTGGTCATATATCCGGGGAACTCATCATTGGTGAGCCCGACGTGATCTGGACACGATAATTTACTGTGAGTTCGTTCCTTTTTATAGTTTTAAACAGAGTATTATTGGTGGTTTAATTTTTTTTTACCGCATATTTTTCACAGTAATTTTGTATTTGCATTCATTACGATTTTTATGATGTCAGACCAGACTCCTAAGCTGATTAGGATTAAGACCCCAACGCCTCCAAACTTTCAGCTCATTCCTTTCTGGGCAGATAATGTCGAGGCCTGGTTCTGCTACGCAGAAGCAGAATTCCAAAATCAATGTGTGACTGATCCACGCCTTCAATTTCTGGCGGTTGTAAGGTCACTTCCGCGTGAATTGAACAGGTACGTTACCCCCTTCTTTTTTAGTCCTGACTGCCTAGAACCGTACGAACAACTCAAAAAATCGATTCTTAAACGAGGAGATTTGTCCGACCGACAACGTCTTGATGAGTTGTTTCATACTATTGATCTTGGTAACGGTTCTGCGACCGAAATGTTATTGCGTATGAAAGAGGTAATCGGTCAACGTACTTTTGACGAAGGACTGTTTCGTCAACTATTCTTATCAAAACTGCCACAACAAGTGCAAGCAGTGTTAGTAACTTTTAACAACAACCCAGTAGATGAACTAGCTTCATCTGCCGATCGAATTCTGGAGATCACCAGAACTCGCCACAATGAGGTTTATTCTGTTACAGAAAAACCTCTAGAAACCGAAACAGAAATTACTAAATTGTGCCATACTCCTTCCCGTTTCCTTGATCTACACGAGCAACGCCGACCAAACAATCCTCGACGACGAAGTTCGTCGCGTAAAAGATCCTCATCTCGACGTCAACGAACGGAAAATCCACATTGGTGTTGGTACCACAATACCTATGGCAAGGAATCAAAGAAATGTAGAAACCCCTGTTGTTTCCCTAGCCTCAAACCTACTGCGTCGGGAAACTATCCCGCCGGCACGCGTTAGCGGCAACCGTAGCCGGTGGAAACAGCCGCCTGTTATTCATCTCTGATGTGATAACGAAGGTTCGCTACCTCGTCGATACTGGCGCAGAAGTCAGCGTCCTTCCTGCAACTTCATCTGATCGCCAACATGAAGCTGCATTTGATCTACAGGCAGCTGACGGAAAACAAATAGCTACGTACGGTAAGAAATATGTCTACTTAAACGTGGGGTTGCGAAAACCCATACACTGGATTTTCACTATCGCCGATGTGAAAATACCTATCATAGGCATGGACTTACTAAGCCACCACAACTTGCTTGTGGACGCTAGCAAAAAGAGGCTAGTCGACAGCAACACCAAGCTGTACGTACGTGGAACCACTGCTACAGGTTGTAGCCTATGTCCTCTTCGCTTTAAGCATTTAATTAACCCTTATTTTCAGCCAATACTTGACAAGTATCCGGACCTAAATAAGGCGACATCGAAGTTATCATGTGTAACCAGCAATGTTACACATCACATCACGACTGCAGGTCAACCTGTATTCTCCAAAGCACGCCGATTAGCACCCGAAAAATTAAGGATTCGCAGCACAGTGAAGAAAGATGTTGGATGTAGTGTCGCCGAATTAGTCTACGGAACTACTCTTCGACTACCAGATGAGTTTGTGGAAACCGCTTCCACTTCGGCAAACCTGGATATGAACTCTTACGTGAATCGGCTTACAAATGCTATGCGTTCAGTTAAGCCAGTTCAAACTAGACAACAATCGACAGACATCTTTATCCAACCTGCCTTAAAATATAGTACACACGTTTTCGTACGTCGTGATGCCGTACGCCGACCTCTCGACGCAACCTACGAAGGGCCATACAAGGTCCTGAAACGTGAAACAAAGTACTATACGATCGACAAAAATGGCCACGAGGATAACGTCAGCATTGACCGCCTCAAAGCAGCTTACCTAGAATGTACACCTTTTAGTGTCGAATTCGCTGCAACACCTGCAAAACGTAGCACAAACGAAGCCATTACGCCGCAAGCAATGGCTAACACGCAAGTAGAAGCATCAAAGAGCCCTGTAACGCCAAAAGCTACGCGTTCTGGTAGAAAAGTACGATTTCCAGAACACCTAAACGAATACTACGTCTACTAATTTCCTCCCACTACCTACGTACGTATTACAATTTTCTTGTTGTCTCAAATAATAACAAAGAAGAAAATAAAAACCGATAAACCCATTATTATTTATGTATTTTTTTTTCTAAAAAAAAAGTAATAATAATAATTTTACTGTGTGCACTTTATGAAATTTTGTCAAAAAAAAAAAACTCATTATTTGTTGTCGGTATTCAACACGTTTTGTATATAGACGCATCGAGTTAACAATTATTTTTTTTTGTACACAAAACGCACAGATTTAAATTTTATTTTTTCTTTTCGACTTCCAGGCCGTCTGGAAACAAACAGAAGAACGTGGAAGAAACAAGAATTTTATTTTATGTACAATTATTTTATGCAACGACACCTTAGTGTAGGTACAGACGTCCAGAAGCTGCACAACATCGCAAGCTATCGAAGGAACGTTTACCGATGTCTGACGCATTGGGTTTTATCCTTTGGCTGGCACGTCTTAGGGTCCTCACGAACCCATTAGGGGGGGGGAGTGAGCTGTAGCGGTAAATAATCCCCAAAATAAATAGTTGCATAAGCATTCGACATTGATGCTGACCATGTTTGTTTTAGCAGACACTACTAGTTGAAGGCGTGCGGTCACGCATCACCACCAGATCAAGACTCGAACCACTGTGGGTAGCATCTCTCTCTAGTTTGCCAGCCTAGACGTTGCTATCCCATTAAAGTTCTGTTACGCTCAAATATAAATTCGCTTCCATCCTTTATTGCCTTCTGATTTCTCATTCGTAAGAGTGGGGTCCATTCGATTGAAGTGTCTTTGGTTATACGACAAGCGCAACTTGGTCATATATCCGGGGAACTCTTCATATATATATATATATATATATATATATATATATATATATATATATTGAAGATTATTTTTCGATGGTTTTATTTATGTTTGCGATTGAATAGTAGTTGAGCACACTAACCACTTCACTTACCACAGAATTATCGTCACGTTTAATGGGTCAGTGTCTGATGAAATTTCTGCCCGGATTCAGAAAGCTCGTTTGGCTTCTACCAACCTACGTCATTTGTGGCACTTTTAAAGAAAGGTCCAGTGTACTGTACAACACTCGTCTCTGTTTAAATACATAGGTGAGAAATATGAGCCATGAAAATGGAAAATACGAGTAGGCTCCAGGTCGATGACAATAAAATTTGCTCGTATATCATGGAATGGGCGAGTAAGTAATACTGATATTGGACAAACAGTGTTAGTTAAACATAGCAAATTGATCGAAGTCGTAAACTTTCATCGACTAAGGTTGCTTGGACATGTGTCGCACATGGCTGATCACCACCCGTCTCATCGTCGTATGCTGGCTGGTAGGAGTAGGGTGTAAGAAAACTAGAGGCGGCCAAACTAAAACATGACATCTGTCAATGAAATCTTTAGCTGGTTGTGTAAGCCATGTTGGTCGATGCAGGTTACCTGATTGGGTTCCACGTAACAGTTATCAGTGGTTGAAGACGCTAAGTTACCTAGCTCAAAATCGGTCACAGTGATGTAAATGCATCCACTCTTTATGCTCTGCTACATCCTAATTTCTATTATTCTTTTGTACTTACGTTTGTTTAATTCCTTCCTGTTGAATTATGCAGTTTTGTTAATTTTGTGAATTTGATCTGGTCGTGCAAATGTAGTACGGCAACTTGGACCCATGTGCTTAGACGTTGGGTTCAATGTAGTACATGAATGATTAAATGAATACCGATTGCATACCTATTGAATATTTTATTAATATTTTGTGTTGCTTTAGTTTAAAACTTTTGTTTAAGCTATAAACTGTTGCTATGGCATTTTTTTATTCAGGAAATGAGACTGATAATTTACGAGTCGATTACTCTCACTTGCTGTTTTAAATATTGTTGTTGTACATTGATATTGTTACACTAATTGGTTTGAACAAAGAATATTCTTCTTTTCGATAAATGCTCATCAAGTTCTACATTTATTAGTTCAAAATTATTAGTCACAAAAATAGCCAGTTCTCAGGCAGATACAACATTATTTAGACATCAGGGATAATTGGATATAAAGTTTTTCTCCTCTTCAGGTTATTTATAAAATACGAATGTCAATGTTGAAATAATCATCATCATAATGTAACTTGTGGAACGTAAACGACAATCAAGATAAACAAGATTTATTAATGCTGATATCACGAATTGATCTGAACCATACAACCATTGATCACCTGGAAGCACTGGACAGCTGTTTCGTCCTAGTATGGGACTCCTCAGCAGTGCGCATCCACGACCCTGGTGGGGATCGAACCCAGGACCCTCTGGCTCCGCGACGAGCGCTTTACCATTGAACCACTGCGCCGGCTCCTAATGGTTGATATTTCTAATTCAGTCAATTCGTGTTACGTTTGCGCGACCTCATCCATTGTCATCGGTGAGTTACTGTCTCACACCCGACACGATTGAACTCCACCGGTCACGTCTTCACAAGATTATTAATCAGATACGTTTATAGGTATCTCTGTATATGGGGGTGACATAGGAGATGGGGTGGTAGGAAAATACGATTAGATTAAGTGTTTGTAGACAAAGACTGAATTCTACTTAAAATGAAACCGAATGGGTAAGAGTTTGCAAAATGGAGTGAACGATAATCAAAATTCGTCACATAGCAACAAATAACAATAATAGACATAATTATGATCAGTTCATCTGTTTGATCCTAAAATGTTACAAAGTCAATAAAATTAGGAGAGAAGATTGAGTGATATTCAAATTCATTCTGTGTACCTTGATTAATAATAATAATAATAATAATAATAATAATAATAATAATAATAATAATAATAATATGGAAATGCACATTCAGAGGGAAAATACATATGCATTAATCAAATTAAATTGTCGCATAATTAAGGTGGTGATTGGTTTAGTGGATTTTGCGTCCGCCATGGTAGGAGAAGGGGTTGAACGTACTTCTTCTGTATGCACAGGTCTGGCTTCTTGATTCGTATAGCTATCGCCTCTGCCGTTTTAAAGACTTTGAGTCTAGCCGATCTTGGCAGATAACTGTTTACACAGAATATTATTGTGAATGACTGATTTATGCTCGCTGCATGACCTGTTTGAATTAGATGAGCCAGTATTGGTTTGTTGCATGGTCTAGTTTTGCATATATATGCAAAAGACTATCATCTTTCACCTTTCCCTCTTAGTACCATTTAGGTTAAGTAGTATCTAATCAATCATTCAAGAAAGGATAGCCATCTCATGTTACATTAGTGCTAGTAAAGTTATTATTCTATATATCATAAGTGATTAAATACAAAGCATAACAGTTATGTATCAAAAACATTCTAAGAATCATTCATTCATATTCACATACAATAATTCTAGTCGACTTCTACTTCACTATACTACCTTTCTATATTTCACTCTTACTTAATGTAGTCATCTATGTAACTCATTAGTAAAGTATACTTCAGTCGAATTAATTTGTAACAAAATACAAGAATATACAATAGAAAATACATTTACTTGATAATTTTGTATAATTTCATCCAATGGACAAAATATATCAACGACTTGTTCATCTTTATCTTTAATAGATTGATTCATTGATAAATCTGTAATACCTGATATAGATTGTTGACTTATTCTTTTAATTTGTATTAAATTATTATGTAACCAATTTTTACTGTTACATAATACATCATCAAATTGATTTAATTGATTAATTAATATTTCTATATCTTGTTTATAATCAATAACATTCATAATGATTTGTTCTATATGATGATGAATTTGATCAATTTCATTTGTTATCATTGTATAATCAATTTGTAATTTAGACATATTCTGATCTAATTCATCTAATAATGTATTTACTTCATTAGCTGTTAATGTTGCGGATTTTGTAATCTCTTCAATGAATACATTTATTGTATCCATTTTATTACGTAATTGTTGTAATAACTGATTTGTTATAGATGGTGTAATTGATCGAAATTCATTAGATTGTCTTAATGTTATAGGTTTTATTGTAGTTGATGAAATTATTGTATTAGATAATGATGGTGTCTCGATTGGATAAGTTGTTTTCCAATAACCAGATTTAATTGATTCATTTCTTGATGGATAAGGTGAAACTCTTATTGGACTCTGATAAAACAAATTATGTAATAAATTAGAAACTACTGAAGAAAATTGTAATTAGTTAATGGGAACACAGTAAAAATAAAGATATTTCTTTAACTTTTTTAAGGAGTTCATGTAAACATTATTTATGTTGGATTGTGACTGACCAGTGGAATTCAGGACGCCCGATTCGTCCCATTTGGCACGCGTCAGCTGGATATACCTGCATTCCAATGTTGACGTTCACACTGGGATTCAAACTCAGTCCTTTTCGTTTCAAACGCTACCTCGTTCACCACTCGACTACTGAGTCCAGACAGTCAAACTTGTGCAATGGGCGCACTGGTATTAGGATGAATCTGTATATTTCCGTCGATTTGTTATAGACTAAAGCTGGTCAGTCTCTGTTGCTATATGTGCATCCTGAACGGATCGCCTCGATATAGTGACTGTCTGGACTTAGTAGTCTAATGGTGAACGCGGTAGCGTTTGACACGAAACGGATTGGGTTTAAATCCCAGTATGAACATCAACATTGGTACATCCTGCCGACGAGTCCCAAATAGATCAAATCGACCGTCCTGGATTCCAGTTGCTAGTCACAATTCAACTTGAGTAATACTTGTAAATAATCGCTATAACGAGGCACTCCGCTCCGGATGCAGATATAACAACAGAGACTGACCAACTTCAGTCTATAACAACTCAATGGGAATATATAAATTCATCCTAATGTTTATACTACTTTTTAATAATCAATAGTTCGAAATATAAGGTTTTTATTTTTGTTAGAAAACAATTGTTAAAATTTTAATCAGTAGAAATATTTTTGTCACTTATCAGAAAGCACTCACCTTGAAGTTTCGTAGTTTTGTCTCTGAGGTGTCTAGTATCAGGATAAAAATGTTATCAACTGCCTCGTGGCTTTAAGTGTTTATCGACGTCACTACATATATCAATACGTAATGCGAAGCTTTAATCATTATTAATCCTTGTATATTGTAGCAAGTAACCTTCCTTTGTTGAAGGCAGCAAGTTACTGCCTTCTGTTTAAGATAGTACTTTTCCCGCTTAGCGGAGGGGAAAAGAGAATCCAAAAAAACATGAGATATATTATAGGAGAGGTGTTACTTGCATACTAGATACTTTTTAAAGCCTCCGAAACTTAGAAGTGAATATATACCCGATGTATTATTCTATATTGTTATTTATTTCTTTCTTCCTGGACATTTAGAAAAAGGCTACATAGTGCCTTGGAGAATAGAAAAGATTGTTAGTAGAGTATGTTGCTAGAAAGCGGAAATTGAAATGCACATTTCGTCCTATTCATGACTCATTAGTAGGTATATTCCTCTTATGAGTTCCTCATAGGACAAAACGCATATCCAAGATTCCACCTAACAGTCACAACCTAAATTGGATTCCGTCTATCGTTTTTTAGTTCGAATATGTTTGGAGATTTCCGTTGATTTGTAATGGACTAAAATTGGTTTGTCTCTGTTGACATGTGTGCATCATTAGCGGATTGCCTATATGTAGATGAAATACACATAGCTTATAACGATACTTATGTACTACCATTATATGATACCAATCCGCCTAGGATGCATTCATGGTAATAGAGATTAACCAGTTTAAGTTCATGACAAATCAACAAAAAGATCCAAACACATTAGAATTACATATACATACCCGTTGCACAAGTGTGACTGTCCAAACTCAGTAGCAAAATGGTGAACACAGTGGCGTTTGGTATAAAACGTACCAAGTTCGATCACGGGTGTAAACATCGGCACCAATGTAATGAGTCTTAAATAGAACTAAGTGTATGACCTGTATTCCACTTGCCAGTTATAATACAGCTTAAAATGATATTGTATTTTAGGTTGTAGAAAATCAAAAACTTCAGAGAAATCATGAACTACAAATTCATTTTATTCTACACCCGAATTCATTATTCGTTCTGTAACCATATTTGTAAACTGGGCAGAAAGAGTTGTTTAAATTGAATTGTGACTGACAAGTGGAATCCAGGACGCGCATTACGTCCTATTTGGGTGTACCTGAATCCCACTGAGAACGTCAACATTGAGATGCAGGTACATCCAGCTGATGAGTCTTAAATTATACAGGACGCGCACCCTGGACTCCACTGGTCAATCATAATTCAACTTAAATAATAGTTGTGAATAGTTGCTATATCGAGGTGATCCACATCGGATGCATATATAACAACAGAAACTGACCAACTTCAGTCTTTAACAATTCAATGAGAATATACGAATTCATTCTAAAGTTGTTTAAACTTCTTCACAATATTGACAACTGAATATTTTTCTTTCTTCATTGCCTTTAATTAACTTAATAACATTTTCCCCCCCCATTCCCTTTCTATATTGAATTTGATTTCATTAACTTCATATTATTAACTAATCAAAACTAACCTTTCCATCACGTATTCTATAAAATTGTTCAATAATTTCATTAGTCCATTGTTTAATTTTTTTTAAATAATCATTTAATTCTTTTAATTTAATTTTTATACATTTTAAATTAGTAATAATTTGTTCAATATTTTGTTGATATTGATTAATTTCTTTTAATAAATTATTCATTTGAATTAATTTATCATGAATTAAATTTTCATTGATTATTATTACTAATACTGATTGTTTATTGATTAATTCATTATTTAATTCATTTAAACAATTAATTAAATATTCAATATTATAATTAATTTGAATAAGAATATCATTAAAATTTTGATTTTTATTTTCTACTACTAATAATAATAATTTTGTTATATTTAATTGAATATTTGTAAATTTTTCTTTCCATTGTTTAAACCATGTATTGAATTGATTGTAAATCATTTTCATAATTTTTAATTAATTGATTATATTGATTATATTGATTTTTGATTATTTCAATTAAATTAATTAAATATTGATAAATTTGATTGGAACGTTTAATTTGTTGATTTAATAAATCAATAATCATTGAATTATGATTATAATTAATTTGTTTAAATTGTTCAATCCATTCATGAATTGAATGAATATATGCTTTACCTATATCTAATTTTAATTGAATTTGTTCTATTCTACCATCATTATCATGATTTATTCCTTGATGGGATTTTTGTTGTTGTTGTTGTTGTTGCTGCTGCTGCTGCTGATTGAATTGACCTAATAATTGAATCAATTCTTGAATCCATTCATCTAAATCTTTATTTGATTGTATTAATCGATTTAAATAAGTTGATTTAGTTTGTATAGTATTGATATCTTGATTAATATTATTCATTAATGTTTGATGAGATTGTTTTATATGATTACAACTTGGTTCAATAATATCAACGGTTTTTATGGGCTGATTAGTTACTATTTGACAATCTGATTGTAAATCTACACTCATTTTTAAAAATGATGTGTGAATGTTATTTATTTGCCTCATGAATGTTAACAATCGTTCTGTAAGATTATTAAATATTGGATTATATTCTATAAAATGTTTCTGTAATTCACGAAGTACTTGTAATGATTTCTGATAGTGTGTATTTAATTGAATTAAACTACTGGAATTATTGTTTGATTCTTTTTGTAATTCATCAATTGATAATAAAGTTGTTGAATGATATAAATTACTTATACTAGGTAATATATTCTCTATAGAACAGTCTATATTTATTTGTTGATATTGTTTGTCAACATTTTCAAACCATTGTTCATATTTCAATATTTCTGTTAAAATATTTATTAATTCATTATTTAATTCATTAATATCATGTTGAAAATCATCTGATTCACGTTTTAATGCATTAAAACGATTGAATAATGATGAATTTTCAAATGTAACATTTAATTTACATTCTAACATTTGACTACTTATTTCTAATTGAGTAGCTTGTAATTTTTCAATAAAATTAACATGGAATTCTTGTAATTGTATAATAATTTGTTGTATAATTTTCATAATTGAATTGCACATTTCACTTAATTTACATTGAGAATATTGTTCATTATCACTAATTCTCAATTGATTAATAATTTTTTGAAATTTTTCATTTGCATCTTTATATAATCTATTGAAATCATGAAGTTTTTCTTTTAGTTTATTTATTTTCATTATATTATCATCATTTAGTTCAATTTGTTTATTTACTTCTAATAAACATTGATCATAACGTTTTTTAATATGATCAATATAATCATTAGTGAAATTAAACATCGATTGATTATGTAATACTTCATATGGATCAAGTGTATATTGTTTAAATTTTTTTAATTCAATTAATAAATTCTTCCATTCTGTTGTATTAATTATTGATTCTTGTGTCAATAAATCATCGAATTTGTTAATTTTGATAAAATTGTAAATTGTTTTAATTTATCAATAATTTCTTCATATTTTATTAATTCTTCATCAATATTTTTATTTTTATTAATAAGATTATTTAAATTATCTTTTATATTTAATAAATTAGTTTCTATATTATGTAATTGTTGTGTATTCAATGTAATCAAACGATTATGTAATTCATTTAATTCTGTTGAATCCATTAATTCATGATATTCATTACATTTATTCATTAATAATTCATATAATTTTTCACCATGTGAATATTTTATTTTAAGATTATTAATTGTATGTAAATTATTTTCAATTATTTTATTTATTGATTGTATAGATTGTAAATTATTTGAAGTATTTGATTGTGTTATATTCGTTATATTATTTTCAATATTCAATAATTCATTTTCATAATTCAATATCCAATCATTTACATTTTCATATAATTTTAATAATTGACATTCATTATTTATCATTGTTTTATATTGTAATAGATTATCATTTAATTGATTACATAATATTTCTATTGATTGTTCTATACGATGTATTGATTCATTAATAAATTTATCATCAATAAATTTGAATTGTATATTCATTTGTGATTTAATGATTAATTGATTAACTGATTGTTTTAATAATTTAAATTCATTTAATAAATTCATTAATTGATTATTTTTAATTAATTGTAAATCATCAATTAATTTTGATTTTATTGATTTTTGTTGATTTTTTAATTGATCAAATGTTTTATTGAATTTTTAGGGTTAATAATTTATCATTAATTAATTCATTACATTCATTAAATAATTTAGTCAATTTCTTGTATTTTATTTAAAATATTTTGATATTCATTGTATATTTCATTAAATTCATTCATAATTTGTTGTAATCCAATGAATTAATGTATTTAATTCATTAGAGAAATCATACCATATATCATGTGATTGAATTGATTTAATTGATAAATTATTCAATAAATCAATAATTTCAATTAATTAGTTGATATAATTCATTTATAGGTTTATGATTTATTGAGGATTTCAATAATAAATCATTATGATTATTACTATTATTATTATTGTTATTGATTATTTCTTGAATATATTTAAATAATTGAAATAATCAGTTAAATCATGAATATAATTTTGTATAATTTTTTCAAATAATAAATTATTAATTGATTTTAATGTAAATTGATTTATTGATTTTTTTATATTGAATTGATAATTTTTTAAATTTTCTTTACATTGATTTAATTTAAATTGAATTTTTTGATAAATTTCTTTTTGTTTTTTATATTCATTTTGTAAATTTAATAAATTTTTATTATTTTCTTCAATATTTAATGAAATTTCTAACATGAATTCATTAATACTATTACTATTAATATTAATTTCTTTAATATTTTCACATATAATTTTATATTGATTATTAATAATTAATAATGATTCATTGATTGTATTCAATTGTTGTTCATAATCAATATTTATTGAATTTTCTATTAATAATATATTTATTGATTGTTTTATATCATTTAATTTACATTTTAATTTATTTAAATTATCTAATGAATTTTTTTCAAAATTTATAAAATATTTACATTTTTCAATTAATTCATTAATTTTTTGTTTTAATAAGCTTTTTTTATCTTCAAATTGTTTATTATAATTTTTTAAAATATTATTTTGTAAAAATTGTTGTTTAAATAATAATAAATTATTATTATTATTATGATTAATTTCTATTAATTGATTAAATTGTAATTGTTTAGTAGTTAAATCATTTTGTATTTGATTTAATAAATTTTCTAATTTAATAATTTGTTCATTATTAAATTCATTAAATATGATTAATGAAATATTTTCAAATTCATTATTAATTTGATTATAATTATTTTGTAATTCATTTGAACATGTAGTTATTTTATGTAAATAATTAATAAATTGTATATAATCAATTAATTGATTACATAATTTATTGATTAATTGATTAATTGTATCATTGAAATGAGTTTGTAATAATTTAAATTGATTTGATTTATGTAATTGATTTTTTATTAAATTATTAAATTTTTCATTGATTTCATTTGTATCTAATGATAATTTTGTTACATTATTATTATTGTTATTATTTATTAAATTGTTCAATGTTGAATTTAATGTTAAATCAATATTTAATTGTAAGCAAATTGTTTGAATTTCATTAAAATTATTTGTATAAAATTGGCTAATTTCATTAAAATCAATTAAATTAATTGTTGATAGAAATAATTGTTTTTGAATTAATTGTAAAATTTGTTCAATATTTAAATTTAAATAATTTTTTAAATTTTCAATTAATTGATTTAATTGTTTTAATTCATTGAATGTAGTTTGTATATAATTTGAATTTTCATTAAGTTTATTATTGAATTGATGAAGATTTTCTTGACATTCATAAAAATCATTTAATGTAATTGGTTGAATAGACTGATGAAGTGATTCTAAATGATGAAATTTTGTTTGAAGTTCTGATTGATTATTCAGAAGATTCTTATAAAAATGAATAAAATAAATAAAAGAAAATGCATAAGTGAAATACAAAAGTAGAGGTAGTAAATCTTATTACAAGTCTAATTTAAAGTTAATAACTTGAATAGTAATTAATTGAAATTAGGGTAAAGAAGTTACAGTAGAGTATACAAATGTGTAATTATGGTGCTTATGTGATGATAAAAGCTTTTCCGTTAAACTAACTGTTAGGGATTCATAATCCCTAAAAATACAGTTGACAGTATCTGATTGTATTAATTAAATGTTAATGATTTCACTTAATGAATAATCATTGTGAATTGATTAATATAAAAAATCGATGTATTCGAAAATACAAATTCACTGGTTTGCTGGTTGACTATTCTCTCGTCTCACTTTTGCTCCACAATACAATCTTCCTACAAGCTTAGTCTTTTGTAATAGCTGCTGGCTGGGAAGGGAACAAGTTGCGGTATTCGTCTGAGGTACAAGTATCGGTAATAGCGTTCGCTCACGAAACCCTCAAAAATCTGGCGATACAACACTAACTAATGACAGAGGATCTGTTATTGTCAATGTTGTCAAGAATTCGAATCAAAAATTCATTCATACTCTACAAAATATATCATACTCAGAATTAGTATTTTGGCTAAAGAATAGAAATTCTAGTTAAAATTGGACTTTCAGCATGAGAAATAAAATTTTAATCCCTGTTTCAAGGTAAAACATAGATAATTTTTAGTAAGAATATTCGACAAGTGAAATCCTCCATCACAACATACAGTTGTACTTCTATGCATCGACGTACTAAAAAGTAAGCTACATCAATTAATAGATACCTATAGCTAAGTCTATCACAGATCATTCGGTCTTACCTTTTGATTATCTTGTCACTAAAACTAATCCAGTACAGCTCTGATGAACTTAAGTTCCGCAGGGTAACATTGTTAAAAATGTAATGTAACTCTTAAATTTAGTATTTAGGGTTATTAATTTGTTTTAAAGTTAGGATTTTAAGTTATAGTTACAATTATCGCCAGACTGACAAGGTAAACAGTATTTAAGAATACATCTGTTGTTATGGGACAGTAAGTTCTGAAGTCATGAATGAAATAGGGCTCATTACATTATATTTTTCTCGTAGAAACACTGAGTACTAGCAGATACATGGTTTATGGTTAAAAAAAACTATAGTGTACATCCATATATGGTCAAATCTTTGTAAAAATTTTTGTGAATTAAGATAATAGTGACAAATCTATCCAATATAATAAGCAATTTAAAGTGAATAGATAACTTAGAATGCCATGTTATTATGTATCAAACATTCTTTCTCTATCATTTTTATATTCTAATCTCTGTAATTTTTCATTTGGTCAATTATTTGTCACTAGGTCAATTTCCATAGATAAAGATATATAAATATAAATCCTGATATCTTGATATTAATGTTATGTGTACGTATTTTATACCCCTCCCAATCTCTAATCATCCTTGTTCTTGATTTGCATTGATGCTAGTCCCTTATGTGATCGGGTTTTGCATGTATAATGAAAATGACTAAAACATGTACTTGATTATTAACTGATTGCTTTATCAATATGTATTCTTTCTATCTGGCTGCGACTAGTTGTATTAAGGCAAATATACGGGCATTGGATAATCCATCATGCTGTCATTCGGTATCTGTATTAATTCAAACAAAGTTGTTTATCCATGAATGATCGACCCTAGTAGTCGTATCAGTGAAAAAAATGCTAAGTTTATGTTTAATTAATGATATAGAACACATAGTTCAACACTATACCTAAATTAAAACCCTTTACTCTATCTAAAGATAAATCTAAAATATTCATTTACAATTATTAACCTCTGATTTACTTAAGTTGACTGTGAATTCATGTGTCTGATTACTTACTTACTTACTTAGATTACGCCCGTTACCTCTCACAGAGGAGCATATGCCGCTTACCGGTATTCTCCATTCAACTCTGTCCTGAGCAATCCTTTCCAGCTGTCTCCACTTACTGTTCATCCTTTTTATGTCTGCTTCCAGTTCTCGACGCACTGTGTTCTTTGGACTTCCTCTTTTCTGTTTTCCAACAGGATTCCAAGTTAGTGCTTGTCTCGTGATACAGATTGATGATTTGCGCAATGTATGTCATATCCATTTTCAACGTCGTTTCCTGATTTCCTATTCATCTGGAAGTTGGTTTATTCTCTCCCATAGTAGGCTGTTGCTGATGGTTTCCGGCCAACAGACATTCAATATTCTGCGTAGACAGTTGTTTATGAATACCTGTACTCTCCTGATGATGTTTGCAGTAGTTCTCCACGTTTCAGCTCCATAGAGAAGAACTGTCTTGACGTTTGAATTGAAGAGTCTAACTTTGAGGTTGGTAGACAGTTGTTTGGAGTCCCATATATTTTACAGCTGTGGGAATGCTGCTCTTACTTTGCCAATATGTATCTGATTAGCTCATTTGTTTATTCAGATGTTCAAATTCTTAGTTGACGGATTAAGATGGTCTAATATAGCGGATATTTCATGAATGGATCAAGTTCATTTTTACATTCGATTGTAGCCTATTTGAGACAACCATAGTAATAATATCACAACAGCCTTTATAATGAGTCTTAATGGTAGCGTCAACTCTACCCTGATCTTTCCGATTCATGAATTGTAGTAAATCTGTTACCACCTAACAACAGAAGGCGAACTAAGCATGATTTATAGTAGATGTGGATGTGAATATTAAACTCCTTTAAAATGATGAAGTTTATAATGATACCCTTGTTATTTTCGCCGAATTGAACTCAGCTCATAATAGTCTTCATTGTAAAGATTATCAGATTTTTACTGACAATCAAACGATGTCATTACATCAAAAGCAATGCATTAACTAGAAGTATATAATCAAAGATGTCTTTAAATAATTTCCTCTCTTTGACTGCACTACCAAATCGTATAATCACATATTTCAGTCAATACTTTTGGCTGAACATATTGTTCAGATACATCTCTGTTGAGTTAGTTATATCTCAACACATTATTAATAATTTGATTGAATTCGTCATAGATTGATGTTGATATGGTACCATTAAAAACCAGGGAGCACCGGACAGCTATTTCGTTTTAGTACGAAGTCCTCAGCAGTGCTCACTTTACATTCTGCCCAGCGGCTTCAGAATGATGAACGCCTAACCATCTGCATTACTGGGCCAGCCGGCATCCAATGGTAGAATTCCCACTGTCATTAATTAGTGATGTATACTGCGACGATCATCCAAATTCATAGGTAATCATTGTCTCACTCCTGACAACTGTGAACTTCACCAGCCATTACGTCTCACTACAGCTCCCGGAAAATTTTAAAGTTAGTCACTAGTGAGCTGTTATTGTAATTAAACTGAGATGACTTGTGGAGTCTGGTATTAAGTTCAGTTGATTGTATACGTTATAGATTAACGTTTGTAAGGTTAGGCTTTCACCTTTTTGAATCTAGAGTGCGCTCTAATGTGGAGTCCTATACCTGAACGAAACAGCTTTCCAGTACTACCTGATTTCCAGTGATAAGCTGTTAAGATCAATCTGTGACGAATTTAATCAACTCAACTCAATACTAATCTTCACAAATCACCTCATTTACAGTAATGATTAACTCATTGTTCTACTCTCAAACAACGAGTCAGTCTCATTACACTTAATATTTAAGCATTTATAGATGGAATTTGTAAGAAATTGTCAGTCGGAAATTCCAATTCCGCTTAGTCTATAATTGATGAGTAGTTTAATAGATTTCACAGAAAAAATGATGATGAAAAGAAACACTATCTGGCTAAAACATGAAATTCAGAACTCGGTTACTCATTCTTTCACCTCAACATTCTTACCCGCCAACTTTGTCTTTTGAAATCATTTATAGACATTGAGCTGTTGTTACTAACGAATCTGTTATTTGATTTAAATTAAAAATTATGCATATTATCAAGCTCTATATTTACAAATCTATAAATTGAGATGGTTATTTTTGTGGATGTTGGTAATTTAGTTGATTGAATATGTCACAGATTGATGTTGGCAGGGTATCATTGAAAACCAGGGAAGTCCTGACTGGTGGTGTTCAGACTTGTCGGAAGTAAGACAGTTATCATCATTGGCAATGGATGAATGTCGCGCTATATGTATATATATATATAATTTATGGAAGTGGGGATTCTACCACTGGATGACCACTGAGTGGTACAGAGGGTTATACGCTGGCCACCATCCTGAAGCCCCTGGTGCGGAATCTGGGTACTTACTGCCGAGGAGCTCCATACTAGAACAAAACAGCTATCCAGTGCTCCCTGGTTTTCAATGGTATCCAGTAAACATCAATCTGTGGCATATCCAATCAAGTAAATGTATAAATATCATTTTTACAATTACGTAATGTAATAGGGTAAGTGTCGTGATTGAATATGTCAAAATCTTGGACTGAAATTAACAAATTACATATTGATATAAACTTTTAATACTTATAGATGATCGTAAACAAATACGAAAGATTATGTAACAATGTGCTGAAAATGTCACTTCATATTATCAAGATTAAGTGAATGAGTCATGTTAAAAGGGGATGATGATGATGCTGCTGATGATGATGATGATATTTTATCAGTAAATTCGAAGTTTTGAGAGCAAAATAATGGTAATAATAGTAACGACGTTACAACTGGAAATAAATCAATGTTACTGTAATGTAATGATGAATAGAATGTAAACTAGAACTAGGATAATTTAGTGACATATAAAGTATGAATTTCTTGTAAAGAGAAAGGAAAAAGTGAGAGATAAGTCCTTATTATGCACCAAAGTAGATAGAAAGGTTTAGTATACTTTATCTGCATAAATAAGTTCAGTTTCTTTGAGTTTATAATTAAGTCTTCCCCAATGTAAAGATGATATATTTTAACTCTTTTAGTCAGATTATTCAATAATTTGTATGCAGTGGAGAATCACTTCATTATTACTGATTTTGTGGATATAGTTCATTAGGTGGCCAAGAATCATACTTGTAGTAGTATACAGTAGAACTTTAGATTATCAAACCGGAACATATTTGCGTGCTTTCATTGATAAAATCTTTTGAGTACAGTTTATGTAACTGGCTTCAGAGGAGCAATTGAATTCATGAATACACAGAGACTGAATATTTGTTGTCATCTTATCATTAATTTACTGTATAAGTAATGGCTTTGTCGAAAAGTTTGCATTCAACTTGGCAGCGTTAAGTGTACTTTTAATAAATCTGTTTAATCTTCTTATTACTATGTCACTTGCTGTGTATTTATGGATTTATAAATGTAGAGCCTAAAGAAGAATCTATCAACACAAAACAAAGACATTTGAATGAGGAATACACTTTTCGATGAATTCTGTCATCAGGTTCTGCAATTAAGAGATCAAAATTAATCATTACAAAGTGGCCGATTTCGGGGGGAGGGGTGGGGAACAGAAGGATACATCATTTAGTCATTAAGGGTTAGAGCATATCAATTTGAGATTATGATGTAAATATCAATTGCTCATGTCGATATAATAATTATCACGATACAGGGTTTTCAATAGATTCCTTTCATACTCTAGAAGAAGAGACTTAATTGTGTATACTATCCTATCCACGTAGTTTTCTTGTTTAAGATTCTTCTTAGAGTACCAACTTTTTCTATTTTTGTAAGTAGAACGACTAGAAATGTCAGAACTCAGTATATAAAAGAAATACATTCAACCCTTTATCTCGACATGATCAACCCAAGATTCATTGAACCAACTCTTTTCTTGTTATAAGACGACTTTATTGTAGGAATGTACACACAACCGCCTCTTTGTGTGTAATTCCATAATTTATGTCAATCTTACTTACTTACTTACTTACGCCTGTTACCCCTCTCGGAGAAGCATAGGCCGCTCACCAGTATTCTCCACTCAACTCTGTCCTCAGCAATCCTTGCCAGCTGTCTCCACTTACTGTTCATCCTTTTAATGTCTGCTTCCAGCTCTCGACGCAGGGTGTTCTTTGGCCTTCCTCTTTACTGTTTTCCAACCGGATTCCAAGTTAGTGCTTGTCTCGTGATACAGATTGATGATTTGCGCAATGTATGTCCTATCCATTTCCAACGTCGTTTCCTGATTTTCTCTTCATCTGGAAGTTGGTTTATCTTTTTCCATAGTAGGGTGTTGCTGATGGTTTCCGGCCAATGGACATTCAATATTCTACGTAGACAGTTGTTTATAAATACCTGTACCCTCCTGAGTATGTTTGCAGTAGTTCTCCACGTTTCAGCTCCATAGAGGTATGTAAATGTATCCACTTCTTCCAGAGTTTCACCATCAAGTTCAATTAGGTCGATGCTCTCGTTGTTGAATTTGACGATCTTGCTCTTTCCCTTATGTATGTTCAGGCCTATTGATGCTGAGGTTGCTGCTACTTTGGTTGTCTTCGCTTGCATTTGCTGTTGTGTATGGGATAGAAGTGCTAGATCATCCGCGAAGTCCAAATCATCGAGTTGCATCCTACTTGTCCATTGAATTCTGTGCTTCTCCCCAGATGTAGAGGTTTTCATGATCCAGTCGACCACTAGGAGGAAGAGGAAGGGCGAGAGCAGACAGCCTTGTGTGACACCGGTTCTTACTGAGAATGCATTTGTCAGCTGTCCTCCATGCACGATCTTGCACTGTAGTCCGTCGTAAGAATTCCGGATGATGTTATAGAGTTTCTCTGTTACATTGTAGTATCGAAGAAGTTTCCATAATGATCTCCTGTCTACGCTGTCAAACGCCTTCTCATAGTCGATGAAGTTGATGTACAGTGACGAGTTCCATTCAATTGATTGTTCAACGATGATGCGTAGTGTTGCGATTTGGTCTGTACACGACCGATCCTTACGGAAACCAGCCTGTTGATCGCGAAGTTGAGCATCCACTGAATCTTTCATTCTATTCAACAACACACTGTTGAAGACTTTCCCTGGTACTGACAATAGTGTGATTCCTCTGTAGTCCTTGCATTTGCTCAAATCCCCTTTCTTTGATATCTTGATAAGGTATCCTTCTTTCCAGTCTGCCGGCACCTGTTCTTCCTCCCAGATCCTCTTGAATAAAACGTGGAGCATCCTTGCCGTTATGTCTATATCTGACTTGAGAGCTTTGGCTGGTATATTGTCAGGTCCTGCTGCTTCCCCACTTTTGATCTGTCTGATGGCTATCTTGATTTCTTCCATCGTTGGTGGATTGGCATCTATCGGGATGTCTGTAGATGCTGCTTTGATGTCTAGTGGGTTCGGTGGAGCTGGTCTATTCAAGAGTTCCTCAAAATGTTCTACCCATCTGTCCCTTTGTTCTTGAATCTCGGGGATTAGCTTGCCTTCTTTGTTCCTGATCGGTCGTTCTGGTTTACTATATATTTACATGTCAGTTTCTTCGTTGTGTCGTATAGCTGTTTCATATTTCCTTCTCTTGCAGCTTTTTCTGCTGTCGTTGCAAGGCCTTCGATGTCAATCTTATCCACATAATATTTTATTTGTTCATACCACCCGCAAGTCTCCGTATCATTATTATTATGTAGTGAATTTTTAACTGCCCCTCATCCGCTTCTCTCCCAGTTTACAAATTTTCACTTAAGTGATATTATTGAAAGGGAAATTCAGTCTTTAAATAGAAACACCTGACCCGACTGTAACTTAGTCACTCTCTATGTTTTCTATGTATAGATATCTACATATTTTATTGATAATCTTGTTATGTTAGTTGATGAAGAAATCAAAGTATTCCAAGAAATCTCTCAGGGAGAATGGATACCTCGTAAGGTAAGTAAATACACTATCATTAAAATAAATTGAAAAATGATTCGGGCTACAGATAGAAAGCCGTTTTTTATGTAACTAATATTTATAAGGGAGACATCCAACGAAATGCTAATGTTGAGATTATGCAATTTCATGCGAAAAACATTCAGCGAAGGAAAACTACAATTATAGCTTTATATCCACCTTAAGTGACACCAAGAATCAAGGATAAATTACCTAAGCTTGTCACTTCATTTTGTATCTATTAGATCAGCTATTCCTGTGAAGTAAGTTACATTGGTAGATGTTGAAAGGGATTTACTCTTCCATGAACACCTTACCAGTATGGTTATCCAAATGTGTTGTCAAAGGTAATAACAGTTCAATATTAGCTTACCTAATTCAAACAGGTAATGTGGCAAGTATAAATCAATCATTTACAATAAAATATCGTACAAACAGTTATCTGCCAAAACCAATTTAGAATAAGGCTCCTTAAAACGGCAGAGGCAATAGCTATACAGGTCAAGAGGCCAGAATTGAACATACAAAAGAAGTACAATCAACCTCTTCTCCTGCCATGGCTTATCCAAGATTCATGAAGCCAATCGTCACTTCAATCATACAATGATTTGTGGCAATGAATATGTAGCTTCATCACCTTAAGTTTATCCTGTCTAAATACTACTTTCTTTATTCATAAATCTCCATATTATTGCTATTATTATTATTATTAACTTGGATTGTGACTGGCAAACGGAATCCAGGACATACGTTTCATCCCATTAGGGAATCATCGGCTAAATGTACCTGCATCCAATTGTTAATGTTCATACCTGAATTTGAACGCTGTAGCGTTTGGCACGAAAATCAAATCTAACTGAGAGTGCTTTCTTTTCATGGGCAAATAATACAATTGACGATAAATTAGTTACATATTTATCGGAAATGACTGGAAACAAATCAATGTGGTTTTATTTCACTACATGATATATCCAGCTTTTTCCAAGTTCTTTCTTTAGTCACTGCAATAACGGTACAGCAAAAGTTAATAAAGAGAAATTTTAATTTCTTAAAACTTATTGGTTGTAAATATCCACATTTATATGGATTACCTAAAATTCATAAAACTAATAATCCTCTGCTTCCTATTTTATCCATGATGTCGGTCCCTTATACATAATCTCGCAAAATACCTAACAAAATTATTAAACCCTATTCCATGGAACTTATGTAAGTATTCTTTGAAGGATTGGTTTGAACTAGTTGATTATTTATATGATATTAATATCAAAGAAAAGACAATCTGTTCATTCAATGTAAATTCGTTGTTGACTAATGTTCTTCTAAAAAAGACTATTGATATTTTATGCGATTATATCTTGTCAAGTCGTCTTTCACTACCTATTCCTTTAGCAACTCTTAAAGATTTATTATTACTACGCATAGATAATGTATAATTTATATTTGAGGGTGAATATTTCTCGAAAAATTTGACGGAGTTTCTATGAATAGTCCTTTAGAACCATTTTTAGCCGATGTGTACATAGCACATGAGGAAAACCTAGCCACAGACTCAATAGAAGAGATGTACCTTAACAGGCGGTATGTTGATGATATCCTAGTTATTTGTACGAAACTCGATGACATAAATAGTTTATTAAGTGAACTGAATACCATCCAAAATCATATAAGTTTATCCTGTGAGCAGGAGAATAATAACCAGATATACTGATAGATATACTAATCAATCAGAGGGATGATGATTCAATCAAACGTTCTGTCTATAGAAAATCTACATGGACTGAGCAGTATATGGAACTTCATAGCTATTGTCCGGGGCAGTATAAAAATAGTCTAGTAAAAGCTTCATTAATAAGATCAGTCGTATTGAGGAAATTGAAAATCTGCTGATAGAAATGCTAATGCTGAACGGATATACGAAAATGTTCATAAATCGATGGAAATGTTGCATTATAATGAAACCTATTGTATTTCTAGCACATAAAAAGTCAGTCTGTATCTTGTTACCCCTCAGAGGTGACTCAGATGGCCTCGTGTTAAAGTAAAGGCTTAGGTCGGTTGTCAACACAACATTTTATGCAGCCAAGGTAGTTGTAATAGAAAAGTATAGGTCATTGATTCATAAGAAACCTTAACAGCACGTAAACGAATGCATCACATCCTACTGTGTCTATCAATTTACGTGTATGTGTGAACACAGTTACATAGGAAGGAGCCATCATTATCTGCATATGAGGGTAGCTGAACACATACCTAAATGGTTCCTAAAACAAATGAACTCGTAGAGATAAATAAAAGTACAGGATTAAACAACCTTCATCATATATTGATAAACACTTAGTTGAGACTAGGCCACATAATTGATATCAGATCATCTTTTGTGGTGTTGCATAATGTGCTTTAGGACGTTTACTAAGGTTTGTTGAAGCCTTAGCTATAAGGAAGTTCAAACCCCCACCCTCTTGTGTGTTCAACAACAATTTGTACTTTCGCTCAACCTACCTTGGTAGAGTGAGATTCACATTGTTATCCTTATTAGCCTTGTTTACTTAGCTTATTCTCTTGATTGTCTAGTGACCTTTTATTTTTCTCATATACAAATGCCTTAACAAGTGTATATGTGATCAGATTGTTCGAAATGTATCTCACAATGATACACATCTAATAGCTCTGATAAACTTCATCTTCTTATTGCATTATCAAAATTATTGTGAACTCATAATTGTAGAAGCTAAAGTGAAAAGAATACTACTAAAAATAGTTGTGTTACACTTCCCCCCCCCCCAATATTCTTGACTTCAAATTTCTATTACTTTAAGTATCATAGGTGATGTTATCATTGCATAGTTTAGGTCAATTAGAATTGACTTTTGTTGTATGCTATTGATAAATTAAATTTTAATGATTATAAAATGGAATAGATGTAGTTTATTGTTAAGTTGAACGATTAAGGAAGATGTAACATACTCTCAGAACTATGTTTTAGAAAACCATTTCAATTATTCTAACTGTGAGTGATGTAAACATTTTGTTTCTATGATTGTTATGCTCCCCTCACCCTATCCTCCCGATTAGTATATTTACTCTTATTATATTGTTTCTTACTATAAACTACAGTTAACTGGATGTGTACAAGTTATCCCTATTCGCTACTACTATTTCCCTAGTTCTGTGTTAATGTTAATTTCCTAATTGGTCCGCTATGTGGTCTGGTTATATGTATATATAAAGGAATGTATGAAATATAATTCGATTCTGTTTAGTTGATCTGTCGGCTTGTGTTCTTCTTATTCCGGCTTGAGACTCAGTAGGCATAGGGTAGATGCGTACAATTATCGACTATTCACATCTAATTGGCATTTAGTCTACCAACCAAAAAATTTCCTATATCATTAACATTTATGGAGATTGATAATAAGTTCTAGTTGATTGAATTTTGATATAGAATGATGTTGATAGGATACCAATGAAAATCATTGAACATATAACAGTTATTTCATTCTAATATACGATTCCTTAAATGTGTATACTTGTGAATTTGTCTACTATAATCATTCAAGAATTGATATTCATTAATTGAACTTACTTCAATTTGTATTTTCATATTCATATAAGTAGTTTCTAATAATTGATTATCAATTTCTATATTGACATCATTAATTAATTGTATTTCTATAATTGAATTCAATTGATCATTGAAATTTTTAAGTATCATTTTAAAATTATCTAAATTATACTGTAATGTATGAATTAATTTCATTTGTTCATTTTTATTGTTGAATTATTTTATTTAAATTTTGTTTTATTACATTAAATTTACTTTTTAAATTATCAATTTGTTTTAATGTAATGGAATCATTTAATGAATATGCATCAGGATAACAATGTTCATCAATATGTTGACTATGTAAATTTAGATTATAAAGTAATTGATTATAATGATTAATTTCATCTTGAATAGATAATGTTACTTCAGTAATGAATTGTGAATTATTCTTTGAAAGTATGATCTTGATTGATTTCTTCTTCAAGATCATGCAACCATTTAATTTCTAATTCAATATTATTTATTAATGTTGATTGACGTGTCATTTTAGCTTCAATCTAATGAATGAATGAATGAATGAATGAAATAAATAGTTAAGAATGAATGATAATTTTATTTATTCTATTTATAAATTATATGAATATACTACTATGTTAAGGTGACTAGCTCCTTGAGGTAATTCTTGGAGTTATAGTGTGAAGACGTGACCGGTGAAGTTCAACTGTGTCGGGTGTGAGGCAGTTACTCACCGATGACAATAGATGAGGTCGCGCAAACGTATCATGAATTGACTGAATTATAAATAGTAACCGTTAGGAGGCAGCTTAGTGGTCCAACGGTAAAGCGCTCGTCGTGGAGCCAGAGGGTCCTGGGTTCGATCCCCAACGGGGTCGTGGATGCGCACTGCTGAGGAGTCCCATACTAGCATGAAACAGCTGTTCAGGTGATTCCAGCTAATTAATGGTTGTGTGATTCAGAACAATTCGTGATATCAGGATTGACAATTAATTATCTCCACAACCCCCAATTGCAAATAATAATAATCGTTTTTATGCAATAATACAAATTTTGTTATAGTAAGATAATGAATTGAGATGGTTTGTGGAGATTGATATTAAGTTTAGTTGATTGAATTCTTCACAGATTGAAGAATAAGACAGTTATCATCAATGACAATCGGATAATCGTTACAGTGTATCACAAATTTATGCAGATGGGAAATATACTATTGGATGGTAGATGGCCCAGTGGCGCAAACGGTTAGGGGTCTACTAACCTTAAGCCTCTCCAATTGGATCTAGCATAAGTAACAGCTGTACAATATTTCTTGGTTTTCAATGGTACTCTGTTAACATCAACCTGTGACGAATAGTGAGGAATTCATCCGTTTGCGTTACATGGTAAAACTCTTTCGTATGATCTCCATTCATGTTATATTGTAGATGAAGTTGTCATAGATGTACATAAATCACAATTATGTATACCGAAAAAACTGATTCAAACTTTGGTCCTATCACAAAGTTGATCTGTAATTCTTACATAATATCGTTTAAATCGTGGATTTTTTCCGTTTTTGTTCGACCTTGTTAATTTTCTAAAATGTTGGCTTATTCATGGTTATCATTTTAACTTACACTACCGTCCTTTCGTTACTAAACTTGTGTTTGGATGGCTCCCAGAAAAACTCAACAAAGCCTCCAGAATCCTTAAAATAACTGGAAACATTTCATCTAATCACTAGTTGACAGAACTTTCCAGAGTCCCGACGTGGTGTGTTCTAATTGGGTAATAGTTGAAACTTCTTACTCTAGAATGGATGGATTATAATGATGATGACGAATATTTCGTATATAACTCACTGCGCTACTTGAATAAAGATTCCTCTTTACATATCTTCTGTCTTCTAGATTACGACTAGGAGGGTTGAAGGTGTTTAAATGTTGAAGTTACCCATGGTTAATCGACTTATCTACCACGAGTTATAACAGTTTGACTAATTGTTATCATATTATATTATTATAAATATATGCGATTTTACAGCTACAAACATGAAATCAGGGAAAGGAGTTCACTTCGCTGAAATTGTAATAGCTCGAAAATGTACTGCAAAAAATAAGCCTTTAACACAACTTTCACCAATCGTTTTGATTCAATTATATGCTTCCGAAATCACAATAATACTCCAATACGGGTTAATCATGAACAATGACCAGCAACATGACAACATAAAATCAAGTTAATTCTATCTTCATATGTTCATCTTCGTTAACTAGAAACAGAAATCTGACATAAGTACAACAATATCAGTCTACAAATAGTCAAGAAGATGAATAATCTGGTACTCAACTCATGTGTATAAATGCAGTGGAAATATCCTTGAAACGTGCAATATAAATGACATACTACTAAAAGAGATAACGAATCAAGCGAAAGTCCATCAGACTAGGAAACACAAACTGAAGGTGGTAAACAATAATAAGAAAACTGAAATAACGTGTTTCTAATTAATTAATCGTAGTTCATGAATGAAAAACGATACAAGTGGCAGTTAATAGATCAGATGGGAAATTAACAGTTAGGGGAATATGCAAATAATAGAAATAGAACTCCCTATATAAATACAATCAAACTATATGAAATGACCTTCTAGAAGTTAGTCAGTTCATCTTTATTTACCTAATGTTATTCCGATGATTAAGTATTAACAAAAGCTTTATTCAGTACCCACTTCCTTTCCTATCTCCATAACGTTTCATTACAACTTACTATCTCTAAATGTATACTTAAGATATCATTTGTTCTATTCTAAGGAAAATAATCACTTGTATGCATAATACTTACCTCGTTTAATTCTTTCTCATTCTCCTTTTGTACATTATTTAATTCCAATTGAAAATTAGATAATTCACTATGTGCCAATATAACTATACTAGTAGTATCATAATTTCCACTTGAATCAATAATTTGTTGAATTTCATTACGACATTGTGTTAAGTGTTTTTCACCTTCATCATGAAGTACTGTAATAAATTGTGTTAAATATTTGTGTTTCGCATCAAATCTATTCATTGAATTCATTTGATCTAAGTCAATTTTTGTTAAACTATCCAATTTCTCATTATGATCATAACAAAGTTGACGTAACCATTTACGTGATAATTCCATTTGTGTGGAAAATGAATTCAAATATTTCAGTTGTTTATCAGCTTCATTAGAAATTTTCTATTTAGAAAGAAATAAAATAAAATAAAATTAATCAGCTTACTGATTATTGGCTTCATTGTAAATGATATAATCGTATTAATAATACAATAGTGGTAATGCTTATGATAGTTCTGATATTAGTAGTACTATTAGTACTTGTAGTAGTAATGGCAGTAGTTTGGATACTACTACTAATAATATTAGTAATAGTAGTAACAGCAGTAGTCGTCCTAGTAGTAGTAGTAGTGGTAGTCGTTGTGGTAGTAGTCGTCGTAGCACTGTGTGTAGTAGTTACTTACTTACTTACGTCTGTTATCCCTCTCGGAGGAGCATAGGCCGCTTACCGGTATTCTCCATTCAACTCTGTCCTCAGCAATCCTTTCCAACTGTCTCCAGTTACTGTTCATCCTTTTAATGTCTGCTTCCAGCTCTCGACGCACTGTGTTCTTTGGACTTCCTCTTTTCTGTTTTCCAACCGGATTCCAAGTTAGTGCTTGTCTCGTGATACAGTCTGATGATTTTCGCAATGTATGTCCTAACCATTTCCAACGTCGTTTCTTGATTTCCTATTCATTTGGAAGTTGGTTTATTCTCTCCCATAGTAGGCTGTTGCTGATGGTTTCTGGCCAATGGACATTCAATATTCTGTGTAGACAGTTGTTTATGAATACCTGTACCCTCCTGATGATGTTTGTAGTAGTTCTCCACATCTCAGCTACATAGAGAAGAACTGTCTTGGCGTTCGAATTAAAGAGTAATGTAGTAGTAGAAGGAGTAAAATTACATCTGCCTAATTCCTGAGATTCCACTGTTAATCTAGATAGCATAATAATAACTAGTATCATATATTAATTCGTACTTTATTCACTGATTGACCATAGTAAGTCGATCATTAAATTCAATGTTTGAACAGAAGACTGTTTTATCCCATGTATACTCAAGGTCATTTGAAGATAAATTTCGAAAACTTAAAGACGGTGAATGTATGCTGATGAAAAGTTTAAAAAAACAACCGCTTAACATAAATTTACAATAACTATAGAAGGTAAGAAAAATTTACAAGTTATAGTAGTTTCTTTGGAATGTTTTATCAAACAGTGATCCATGCAATCATTCTTTGATAGGAATGGAAAACTCTACTCTTATGTAAGACTAAAAAAAGTATTTATTGCCATTCAAAAGTATCCATTTAAGACTGGTTACCCGATGAAAATTAGAAATAAGTATCCTCCCCCCTCCAAATCATACAGTGTATGTGCCATAATCAATACACATGCAGAAGAAAGCGTGTTTCATGCGTCTAGTTTTTTAAATGAAGTGAAAATATGGGATAAATTAACGATGGAATATTCTCTATACTAAAAGACAATTTATCCATCAGTTCAACGGTACCTTAAAACCAGTAAACATTGAAAAATCCTCTTTTCTTAGTACTTCTTGTTGCTATATATCAATGTATATGTATTTATTACAACAAATACATTAGACGAAAGAAAGTTGGTCCGAATATGTTCTAGAGAGTTTGTTAATGAAACTCTTCACAGTCCTGTACAATGTAATAAGTCAACATCTCATTGATTGAGGACAATACTTTACATTTGTCAATAGATGAATTAATGCAATGATATTATGATTTATAGAATTCAGAAAGCTCGAAACGGAATTAATGTGTTCACATAGAGACAGATGCTAATGTATCACTATGACAATAAATCAATTCATTATCAGTTATTGAATGATTGATTGTTACAGAGGTGTCATCACCTTGTAATATGAAGTTAAAAATAAATAGGTATTTTGTTGACTGCAGGTTCTTTCGGTTTTCTCTCTTCAATTTCCCAATATTTCTTAATGAATCTGTGTGAACATCCTATCTTTATTTAAGCATTTCTCGACTGTGTTTAACTCTTCTCTTAGTTTATCAGCATTATGGATATTCGCTGTCACGTGCAGTAGTACTTCGGCCAGTGCCTTCTTGTAGTTAATTTGACTAAAATTTATCATAATTTATGTAGGGTTCATTTCATGTATCTTTTTCGCAAATTAAAGGCTAAATAGTACCAATACATTGAAACATTAAGAAATTGTAATTTATCATTGTTTTCACAGTTCATTAGAAAAATGGCAATTTCAATCAGCCACACTGAAGACCTTCAGCATATAGTCTGAATGTTGTTGATTCTTACATGCGATAACAGATCTAGAGAATTATATCATCTCATCATTTTCTCGCTTTACGTTTTGCATTTACAAAAATTTTTCAGAAAACTATCTGTTAGAACGGGACCTAGAGGACATCCTGCGTTTGGGAAGGGGGGTATATGACACTTGTTAAACTAAAATTGAACTTACTTATAAATAATCGATATTCATTTCGTCATTCAACTGAAAAATTACATTTATTAATATCAACCCATGATGATGAACAGTCAATCATAAAAAGATTTCATATTATTACTATTTGAGTTCTTACCGACATTATAGGAGTATTTAATGAATTCTGTAGTATGCAACATGTCTCTTATATTCACAGGCGTTCTTTGTTTCACTATGTAACTAATCATCCGTACAGTGAATAAATGATCAACAGTCATAAAATCGATGTTTGGTTGATTGAAATCAACACAGATTGATGTTGGTAGTGTACTAGAGAAAACCTGGGAGCACTGAACAACTATTTCGTTTTAGTATGGGACTTTTAAGCAACACACAACCTCGATTATGTCGATGGGATCAAACCTAGGACTTTTATTTCGGGACAGGCATTCAGTGGTATAATTTTCATTTTAATCAATTTTAGATATTGAATGACAATTGATAGAGTTCAGACTTATAAGGTGTGAAACATATATCACCAATGAAAATGGATGATCGTCGTGGTATATCCCGAGTGAACGACAGTGGGAGGTTTTACCATTGAGTGCTGCTCCAATGGTTATGACGGTTAAGTGTTCTCTAACCTGAAAACCCTAAATTCAACTCGCTAATGAGATCTTCCATAATAGGATGAAATAGTTATCCAGTGCTCTGTTGTTTTCATTGGTAACCTGTCAACATCAATCTGTGATAATTCCGATCAACTAAACATCAATCTCCACGAAACTATATCAATTCAGCTTAAACTTTGCATCATCCATGATGTTTACATGATACGTTATGAGACGATTTCTCATAAATTGTGAAGTGTCAAGCCTATTTCGACGATCTACACTGAATGTAAGATGAAATTTTTTTAACAAAGAATTTCGAAAGTGTTCATTTATGTAAACATTCAGTACATTATTTAAGATCTGAACAGACTAAAACGTTAGTCATCTTACCTTAGCATTAAGTTCCAAATGTTGTATTCTTTTACACATCGTTTCAACTAAATTAGATAAAGGTGATCCAGTTTCAAAAACTGAATCTGGATCATCCTGTCGAAGAATTGGATCATAGTTTTGAGATTGTTTCTTGATAGTTTCAGTTAACTTCTAGAATTTAGAATTTAAAATAAGTGAAAAATTAAATCGATTGTAGGTAACCATAGAATCTAGAATCATTATGCATTCAGTGAAATCTACTGTTGGGAAGAGATCATTTTCCTATTTATAATGTCAATAAGGAGCACAGCATTTGATGATGTTAACTAGTCATGTTACGATATTTTCATTAATCTAAATAGCTTGAAGACACTGTGTGCTCAATGTTAAGATATTTGGTATCAATTAGGTTACTGATAATAAAGAGCGTTTCATACTAACTGTCACTCATCACCTTGTTATACTTACAGTCTTGTTTGAAATGGTGTCTATGAAAATTGAACAAACAAGACATTCTAAAAGTTATTAATCAGCTATTCAATCTTCAATCAGCCACCAGTAGAATATAGATATTTAAATTAATTCATCATGAAATATTCGTACTGGAATTCTGTTCAGTACGTTGATAATATAGATTATCTTGTTGTCGTGCTGAACACCGAGAAGAATGATTCTCATATCTATTACTGTAAAATTTCGTTATTCAATCCAAACACTCGCTGATCTTTATTCAGAGGTACTTCATAAGTCGTATTTATGTGGAAAGTAGTCAGGATTTGATGAATATGAAAGTAGTTAATTTAACTCCGAGTAAATAGAAGATATTAGAAGTATAACTTCTGTTTGAAATAATCTCACTGACTGAATTTCAAAGATTTCAACGTTTCACCCGATAATCTGGTTCAAGCTGTTTCAGAGTAAATTAGTCAAAATTAGAATTATCAGAGTTGCGTACATCGGTTAACTAACCAATCCAATTGTCCACTTGTGTTATGTAAATTTATAAGACAGTTGAACAATAAGAAGTATAATCAGAACACATGTGTAAATTGATTATGTCGACGATTATGTCGATTGATACTATTCATACAATGAGTAACATTGTTAAATAAAATAATTCGAGAAGAATTCAATGCAATGATTGACCGATTGGTAATTGCCGTTGTCATTGTTGCTGGTCTAATTGGTGATAACGATGAGGTAGATGTCAACGTTCCAGCCATTTTGTTAATGAACATTTGTCATCGAGTAGTCAACTGTACGTCACCTCTTATATTCGAGCTATTTGAGTTCTCTCATACAAGCATTGATTTTAGTTGTCAAGAGTTGTTTATATAAGGCGAAAACTTGCTGAGGTATTTAACTGTCAGGAATTTTCTTCACCACTAACCGTGTTATACTCATTTCACTTGATCTCATAGATGAAATAGTTTTGTTACTCTTTACGTGTCCTGTCTTTAATTTTCACTAGGACTGATCTTATGGTCTCACTTAAATGAAAATAAACTTCTATATTGTGTTTATTAGGCATCCGGCAGATATTTTCCTATGTTGTGTTACAGCATGGAATCCCTACAGTGCGGGTTTATTCTCTTGAAAGATGAACTGATATATCCCGTAAGTGTCGCCACGATTACATTTACTTCATATTTGTTTGACCTCCGTCTTTATGATATGACGATTACTTTTGTTGATCGAATTCCTAGTGACATTTATATCTGTAGATATAGACTGTGCCGATTTCTAATCTAGGCAACTTCTAGAATGCGTTGATTTTCACTAGATGCTGTTACCATATCACCTTTTAAATAAGAATTTAAGGATAGCTAGTTTGAGATTAATAGATTAGATCCTATCGGTTAACTTAACACTATCTAACATCTGACTAATCTATTCATGTAGCTCATTTAAATCAGATTATTTCATAACAACACCACTAGACTACTGAGTCCAGACAGTCACGTTTGTGCAATGAGGCGAATTGGTAGTAGAATGAATTTGTATATTCTCATTGATCATCAACATTGGGATGCAGGTACATACAGCTGATGAGTCCCAAATAGGACGAAACGCGCCTCCTGGATTCCACTTGCCAGTCACAATACAAATTAAATGATTAGTAAATAAGTAAGAACCATTCAAAACTTCTCATAATTTCATTCACTTCAATTGTAATCTCAATCATATTGTCTTTGAATTTAACTGAATTTTTCATTTCATGATTTATATGACTTTGGTAGGATTTCAGAAGTTAAGTTACATGCTTCATCAGATTGTATTCCGTTACATCTTTTGTACATTATTCTTATGTAACTTTGTAAACCTGTTAAATCTACGAGAATTTTCCACTTTTATTGATTAATTAATTCATATTAAAGGTTCTTGTTTAATTTTTTATTGATTGTAAACTATTACTGGTTTTTGTTTCATTTCTCTTTAAGGTAGTACACCTTCTGGTTCTTTAATTTATTCATACTGCGTGGTTGGGGTCCGCAAGACGAAAGTCACCAATGGTTAGAGACCTTGAACGACATGGCTCAGAATCGTTTGCAATGGTGCAGGTGCATCCACTCTTTGTGTTCTCTCAAAATCTAACCTTCTGAATTATTTATCTTTCTCCTTTCAAATTTATCTCACTGAATTATACTGTTTGAATCATATCTTCGCTCCCTAATTTTCTGCATTACTGCTAATACTTCTACCATCGCTATCACTCTTGGATTTGTAACTGACAGTTGCAGTCTCTGTGCTGATGTGGTATGGCAATCTGAACTGATGTACGTACATACGAAGTTCTGCGTTTTATCTGTCTGTCTGTCTGTCATATAGATCAAATATGTTATGTTGTGTATCATTAATGATCCAGATACATCATTATGACAAAACACTGAAATTAAGATTATTTGTGCAGAGTGGTATTAAATGTAGTCGATTGAATTCGTCATGAGATTAATATTGTCAGGATACTAGTGAAAACCAAGGAATACTGAACTTTCTAATAAATCCCATACTAGAACAAAACGGCTGTCTACTCTTCCATGGTTTTCATTGGCACCTGGCTAACATCAATCTGTAATGAATTCAATCAACTATGCAAAATATAGTGTATTCATTAAGACTTATTAACATATAGAATATTACATGTATAGTTCATGAGTGAAACATTTATTAATTAAAACAATTTCACTAATAAATAAATCAATAGAAATATAATCAATCTCAACATACTTTACATTCATCTACCCATTGTTGATGATATTTTATGCGATCTGATAGACTATCCAATGTATCATTTGATACATCATTTAATGGTCCAGCTGTTAAAGTTGTTAAACGATGTTCTTGTTGAATTATCCATTCTTCTGCTTGTTTTGTTTTCTCTTCTAATTCATTAACATTTTTCAGTGATTTATTCAATTGATTATCTAATTGTTGTATTTCATTGTCAATATTTACACATTGTTCATTAATATCATTTTTCTGAATAAAGAAATGATGAAGGAATGTAATTTTATGCATTAAAACAAAGTGTTATTACCTGGGTCAGGATGTTGAATCATCGGTGATGTTAATGTTTATAGAACAATGCAACCTGATACAATCTAATGTAAGCTTAATTGTTCTTAGTTTGAAATAGTTACAGACTGATAGTATAAGGTGGAGTCATACACCATTGAAGAGTACTTAGGAAGAGCTGGAAAGCTCAGGACAGAGTTGGTTAGAGAAGGCTAATCGGCGGCTTATGCTCCACATGGGGTAAAAAGCATTGATTGATTAATTGACTGATACACCGTATCACGATTTAACCAAATTTTAAAATATAAACTACCGGATACTGATTCAATGATCTAAATGTTAAGGGCTTGATATAAAGAATGAAGATACTGTTACCAGCTTCTAATAAGAATGTGATTGTCCTTTGGTAAGGAATTTCTTATTAAGACAAAACATGAGATTAGTTCATAAGGCAGCACTATTATCTTCGAATCAAGTACAGTGCAGTTCATTTCAGTAAAACAATAAGAATCAATACGTTGTTAAGAAAATTTAAAATCTATTTTCTCAAAAAACTTAATAATGTGGTTCGGTTTCCACCGGGAATAACGTAAAGACGTTACATGCCAGTATATATTGACTTCTTTTGCTTTGTCATTTAACTGAAGAGAGTACTGGTCTTTGGACATCTGAACTATGGTCAAGTGATATAAATTCAATTTAAATTCGCTCTGTATCTTGTACATCTGAATACATACTAGGTATCCAAAGTGTAGGGTTTACAAGGTTTCACCGATCTACTTTACATTTAAGTGCAAATAATCATAAAAACCGAGTGATGTTATTTAACTGGTTACTGATCTTTAATTTAGATGATTGGTTTTATGCTGCTGTCCTTCCTAGTGTCCTTCCTAGCCAAGTGTGTCCAACAGTAAAATGTTCAACAAATTTTGAATTTTGGTTTATACTACTTATTAGTAGGCAGATTATTTACGAGTAAGTTTAAACGTATTTGAAGAAAACGAAATGTTTAGATCGTAGCTAAAACGCTATGTATACATTTGTCCCACCTGTGTTAATATTGGATCCGCTAGATGTTTTCAATATGATTAGTTAGGTTAATTCATTATCCAAGGAGAAAGTAATGGATACTTCATGATGTTTTCACTTACAAACTGTTATGTATAAAATATCTAAGTAGATCATATAACAGTTTAATGCCCTTACATGTGGTCAAAATCAAGTGTGGATTGAATGATTAACTTAGTCAACTACACAGCTTACATATCACTGTCTGGATAATATCTGCAGCTGATAAATAAATTTTAATAGTTCTGAGGGGAATCATTAGACTTGATCTCTGTAATTATCATGAGTTAGATAGTAATTGAAAATCAGTTTAACCGGTTCAAATGTGAGACTAATGTTGGCGCACACTCACAATTAGTACTTATAAGTTTCCAGCTGTTGTTTAACTCAGGTCAATCCATAATATCAAATGTAAGTATAATAACATCTACAGTGCCTGACGATAATCATTATCGATTGACTAGTGACTAACTTCAGGAGGTGATTTCTGGAGTTCTAGCTGGAAGATGTGATCTATGAACTAGTAATGTATTTGTTTCTCTTAAGAAATGACTTAGATTAAGTTGAAAAACACTAAAAACTTTAATTTTTAATCAATGAAAGGTTACAGTAATATCATATATTTTCACGATTAACTTAAGATCTTCCGGGAACTAGAAAGTGATTAACAGATATTTTTATCAGTTGTATTGAAGTGGCATTTTGCGGAGATAAGGGCTAAGTTTAGTTGAATGCATTTGTCGCAGATTAATGTTGATTTGGTGTCACTGAGAACCAGTGAGTACCGAACATCTGTTCCATCCTAGTGTGAAACTTTTCAGATATCCATACCTTCATTTTACTCATAAAAATTCTACCATTATACTCCGACACAGTGGTGCAGATGTTTCATAAGACTTGAAAGCTCCTGGTACATTATTCTGGATGAATTAAGAGTGCAAACTGCTGATAAGCTCCATACTAAGACGATAAAGTTGTCCAGTACTTCTCCGGCTTTCGTCAGTACAAAATAGACATCCATCTGTAACAACTACATTCATCTAGGATATTTTTGTTGGTTTAATGCTAATTAGTGTATACCACACACCAATATCAAGTCTAGTTGTTTCACATTTCTTGAAGAAATGCATTTCCTTTAAGCACTAAACATGATAGACTTTTGTAGAAGTCAAAGTACTTCTTATAAAGAATTTTCAGTATATCGCTAAAGAACAGGTATTGCACATAAGTTCACGTAAACAACATCTATACAACTTGGTCTTGGTTGATAAACAACTACCTTCAAAAGTCACTAGTCAATAAACATTTTCTTTCATAGTCTACCTTTTGGTTGACTGCATTAGTTTTAGGTTCCTTTAAGTCATTTCCAGAATCTTTTACTCGTATATATTTGTTAGGTCGGACCACAAAGATACGTAACAAACTTTCAGAACTGTGTTTGCGAACACTATTTCATTTATTCTAACTGTCTGTAATGTAAAGATATTGTTTCTATTATTGTTACGTTCCTCTTACCCTATCCTCCCGTTTAGCATAATTGCTGTAATTATATTGTCTCTTATTATGGACTACAGTTAATTAGTTGTGTACAAGTTGTTCCTATTGACTACCACTATTCCCCTCGTTCTGTATTCATGCTAATTTTCTAATTGGTTTGCTGTGTGGTCTGATTTTATGTATATATAAAAGAATGCTTGAAGTATGATAGGACTCGATTCGATTCTGTCTGGCTGATATATTGGTTCGCATTCTTCTTATTTCGGCTTGGGACTAAGTGGGCACAGGGCAGACGCGCAATAACTAACTAGGCACTAGTAATTTTGGCACTCGGCCAACCCAATCACCCCCCATCTTCTCTCGTCATAACACTATTCTATTGTCTTGTCATTTTCAGTGTACATTAACTTTGAATACAATTAATTACAATAAAATTATATTTTCAACTTCACTTCACTTATCTTGATTGTCTAATTGAAGTTAACGAATATACCAGACATAATAATTTAATGTCACCCTTAGCAACAATATGTAAACTGATTATCATTCAATATGAATGTTATGTAAAACTGATAAAAAGCATCCGTGGACACTACTTAAAGAATTTTAACGGAAGGGCGTTTTCTTTGTAAATTATGCTTTGATATGACTCATTATGCCATAGTATTCACTATTTATTACTTTTTTACATATGGAATACATATGATGCCTTTTACTAATTTCTAAGTTTTACAGATTAGCAACCGTATTATTTTATAAACAAGAATACAGTATCTATATTTCTTGTTTGAATAAAACGTAATACATAATAATCACTAGTTTTAGTTATTCATCATGTTGCTGCTAAGTTACTTAAACATTTAACACCATGAATTGATGTGGATTTCACAATTATTTAAAACTTCAAAGTACTAAAGAGTTGTTTCGTTTAAATATGCTACTTATCAGTAGTATGCTAACTACGTTTGCATAATGGAATCAAGCATATAAACTTTAGATTTTTAAAAAAAATGTCTAATCGTTAGAATGACGAACAGATATTCAATCACTATTATTCCTGAATTCAGTTAATTCTTGTTTATTGCCATTAGCGGGCAATCATTACACTTTTGATATGCCGGAATTCATTAGGTCAAGTGTTTTTTCTATAGTTGATTGTTAGTGAGTGGATACTGAGTCTAATTGAATGATGTGATGATTATTGGATTCGAATTCGGATTATTCAAGTACATTAGTTATTCACTGAAAACAGGTGTCAGACAACTTCCATCGCGATATATTTAAATGGCTTAGCAACACACAAGACAATCAAAAACCTATTCACTTTAATTACGTAAATTTAATACTCGTAAAATTCTTTAATACAGTTAACAAGACATACTTGCATCTCTAAAACCATATTCCTTTAGTTCATAGTTTCGTATAACAGATTGAAGTTAGTTAAACAACTTTTAAAAACCAAAACAAATTGAGCATAAACTTTATCTAAGTAGTGGAAATCCTAAGTGGTTGATGTCCACAATCCTACTATACATTGAATTCACTATAACTAGGACTCCCAGTGAGTGCTTAACTTTCAAATCGTAGAATTAGTATCTATGACTTTATGTTTTCAGATTATCTTGATTCCTGAGGTTCATTCAAGTTCATCGTCATGGTTTCTCATTAGTAGTTTGTATTACTACTTAAAGTTAATAACCAGTAAGCATATAATGGATTTCTTCTAGTATAAGAGTTTGGTGACTTAACATTATACACAATGTGTTAATATACCAGTGAACTGATATACTAACGTAGTCTTCAGCAAACCCAAACAATTGAATGCAGTTCATGTTGAGACTGTAATTAATGTCTAACCGAAAAGCAAACTATCATCGCTTAATGAAATTAATTGGATTAGCATACTACAATTGATTACTCTATCCGATAATAATTCAATTTCCTGTAAATCTTAGCATGAATTTAATCTACCAACATACTTTCCTACATTTGATCCTGTAAAAAGTATACATGATGTTCATGTTAATAGCATCTATCATGTCTCGACTGAACGATTGAATAGAAATATACTTGATAATTCTAATCATCTACATTCTAAACAACTGTAGGAATGAAATACACATGAACTAAACCCGTCTAAGAATGAATAAAATACATCGGACTTCAAAAGCAGCCTACCACTGGATTATATGCCATACAAATACAGTGTGAAACAGCAAAATCTCAATACCAGAAGTGATAACTAGACTTCAAGAATGTCTAGAAGTAGATGTTATATACCCCACCCCCTAGATCGTGTAACTTAGTGAAAATACGTGAACATATAAACTAGGAGGGAACTGTCATATGCCGATTTATCAGGCATATGTTACATCAGCGTTTTATGGCAAGAACAACTATTGTTTGTAAAATTAATCTGCTGGAACTTCCAGACTACTTGTGAATACTAAAATATTTTACTTGTACATTCGACTATTGTCTGGAATATACATTCTTGATTATATCTCGGTCTTCGTATGTAAGGGGGCAGTACGTGTCATTTGGCAGCGTTATCGGCAAACTCGCCTGTCACAATACAAATAACTCTCTATGTTGATTCTAGATGGGCAAAGGATGTAGTCATTCTTCTGAATAAAGTCTTCGAAAAACTTATTTAAGAAATGATGTATTGTATATTCAACCATGTAGTACCTGTTTTTAATGTGATAATTCTAAAGCTGATCTGAATAGATGATAAAGATATCATGGCTTAATTAGCAAGCCATGCTGAGGATGCTATAAGTACTTTAAAGATAATCCTTCATCTGTAATACATATTGGTCTGTAGTTAGCAGTCAAATATTTTGCTTCTCTTCGATTTCTACTGCAGTGGCTTTAAGCTTTTATTTTAGTCAATAGAGGTTACTGCATTGCTTAAGACTTACAAACTATGTCCAATTAACTAGATACTCAGCGCTTAAATGTTGTATCTCAACTATTCTTATTGTGTAATTGAATTATTTATTTCATATGACGGCACGTGGCTGAAAAATTGCGGATAAATTGTGAAACTGTATTGAGTAGCTTAATTTGACTCTATATGTAATCATCTTTGATGTAGAGATAGGATAATTTGTAGAAGACTAGCAGAAGTTAAGACAATCGGACTACTGTTTCACAATTGTTGTATCAGTCGATCATCTATAAGTTTGCTTCGATTATTCACTTGACTACTTATCATCAGTTCAAACGATGAACATAATAACAATAAACTTTGATGAATCTTCATAAATTACTCTTCCTATCAACTTTTATTTAGTCAGTAAGATTTTACTGTTGTGGCATATTTCTCTCTACACCACATGTAAATCTACAGATCAGATTTAGAGATTTGCTATCAAGTTAAACGACTATAAGCAGGGCTGGAGTAATCCTCGTTTTCAGTGTTCAATAATTGTGATTTACCCGATATTTTCAATCGTTTAGTAAGTATGTACTAAAGATTATAAGTCAAGAGGTGGAATTCATCTGTGAATGATTTCAGTGAACATGTTAGTGTAGCAGACATCAATATTCTAGAGAAAATGTTTGATGCAAACTACACGTTTGCATGCAACGAAGTGATTTGGGTTAAACAACCATTAGAAACAGGGATGTAATGAATAACTATTTTGATCAAGTATGACTACATTGTAAGACTTTACGACTGATTTAAATCTTATTTGGTAATGAGACTGGAGTCATTAATAACTAGTGCGAATAATGAAAATAATCACATTATGGCTGTTAACTTGAATAACGTTTAAAGTACTCTGTAGTATCATTACCATTTGAGAGATTTTCAACTTCATTTCATTAAGTAACATGTCACCATCACCTTGTGATGCAGCTGAATTAAGACAATTCTGACATTGTCTGTCATTGGCTTTCATACTTTCTGTGTATTTACAGCGTAGTACCTACAAAATAGAAACAGATGAATATGAATAGTCAATGGAAATAAAGTTATTTGAAACACTAGATCAGTCTAATGTCTAGGTACATGTACATGTAAACTGACTACAAATTCAAAGTGTGTAATGATCAAACTTTTCATCGAAACTTCACTTATCAACTGTGTTAGTTTCATGAGATATCTCACGTGAAACATTTCACTATTAACGATGTTGTTTAGGGAATATTTGTTATTATGCAACCAAAATATAATCAATCTAAGCGATATTACAGATAAACGTTGTCTGTACTAAAGAGAAGATAAGTGAAACTCAATCCTCTTGTTACCAACAAAAACGTATAAATTATCATATGCAATTGTAAATGTCATAAACATTGAGCAAGTTATTGTCTATCACGATTCAACACTAAAGGTAAGTAAAAATACCGAATAAAATTTAGCCCGTATACCAATTCTTAGTAACATATCAGTACGGAGTTGTTGGGTGTAAGACAGTTATCACGACTGACAACGATAATCATTGCGATACATTACAAATTAAGGAAAGTTTGAATTTTACCCAGAAGTGCAGATGGTTAGGAGTAAGCCAACTCGAAGAAAGTGGGTTCGATTTCCATGGAGTAATAAAGGGTGAAAACTGCTAAGGAATCACACACTTGGACAGAACAATTATCCGGTTTTTCCTGGCTTTCACTGGTACCAAACTAACATCAATCCGTGGTGAAAACAAACACAAATTTCTATCTCCACACAACCATCATATTATCAGTCAAATGCTCGAAATACAAATCCTTGAGTCTGCAGTTCTGAATGTTACCCTGATTTACAACCTGGTGTCTAACCAGGTTTTATTACTTAAGTTGGATTGTGACTGGCAAGCGAAATCCAGGACCCACATTTCGTCCCACGTGGGATTCGTCAGCCGAGTGTACCTGCATCCTATTATTAGTGTCCACAGTGGGTCTCGAATCCGGTTCGTTCCGTCTCAAATCCCACGTCATTCACCACTAGCCTTCTGTGTTTAGAACAGCGCTTGGCAGAGTCTTAATCCAAGTCAAACAATATTTCTTAACCACCTCTATATTGAAGTAATCTGTTCAGGATGCTAATATGGCAAAACAAGGCAGACCAATTTCAGTCCAGGACAAATTAATAGGGTAGTTCCAAATGCATTCTAACTACAGGTCTATTTGAGATTCACAATACTACTGGGTATTTAGTCTTGTCGCTCCTTGATTCACAGAATTTGTGGAACAGAAATTATCAGTATCATTTACGAAAATTCATTAGCTAGATATACCTACGTTTTGTTGTTTCTGTTCACAATGAAATGTAAACCTAATGCATATTGCCTTCAAACACTAGAGCGTTGATGAATCCAAATTTTAAAGAAAGCACGGAGTACAGTGTATAACATGAATACTGTTAGATGTCTTGAGCTTTGTAGATGGCCTAGCTCCACAATCCCACATTCAGCAACAAATGGAGGTATGGACATACAGTGCAGCATCAGCTTCTGTAGCATTAGGCATCAACACACATAAGAAAAAAGGCAATAACCTTAGATATAACACACTGAACATCAACTAAATCATACGTGACTTAACGGAGAAGCTCTGAAAGATATTGTAACTTCTACATGGTTGAGCATCATCATTGATTAACAAGTTGGAATCAGATGCAAACGTGAAAGCACAGACTGTCATGGTAGAGGTAGCATTTCTATAATTAAAAGGCACCCGGAGCTCAAACCAACTATTGAACAACATCAAAGTCACAATTTTCAATACAAACGTCAAGGTAGTTCTATTGTATGGAGCTGAAACTTGCATGGAGAACTACGATAAGCATTATCCAGATGATATAGGTATTTATAAACAACTGTTTGCATAAGATAATCCCTGTCCGTTAACCAGATATCATCAACGAAAATTCCCTATGGTAGAGAACAAATTAACTTCCAGCCGAAACTGAAATCAATAGAAGATGCTGGAGGTGGATAGAACACAGATGAACGAAATCATCAAAGTGTGTCACAAAACAAGCACTAACTTAGAATTCTAAAGGTCAAAGGAAAAGTGGTAGATCCGAAAGCACATTGCTTTAAGAATTGGAGACAGACATAAAGAGAATGAACAACATTTGTAAAAAAAACTCGAAAGGAATGTCCATGGCAGAGTTGTTTCGAAAATGCTGGTCGGTGGCCTACACTCCAACCGATATAACTAACGAATAAATCAATCCCTATTGAACATGTTAATGTGCATCTGAGTTCAGTAACTCAGAAGATAGCAAATTAATATTATAAATGATAAATACTAAATTGTGTAAACACTTTCTATTATTGAGTCATACTTACCAAATACACATTCATTCCTAGACAATTCAAATAACATACTACTGAAGTCTATTTTAAAAGTAAGTAATCTATTCAATATGAATAACATCAAGAAAATGTTACTTACTTTTAATTTCTCTAATAAATTCATTAAATCTTCTTTATTATTTTTATCATTATTTATTGTAGTATATTTTATATCATTTAATGTTAATTGTATTTCATCTAATTGTTGTTTTAATGTTGTAAACACTTCATTAATTAATTGTTTATTGTAGAGTTTACGTTGAATTACTATTTCAGTAGTCTGTAAAATAATTTAAAAATAATATTGAATTGAGATAATTTTTTTGTGAAGTTTAGTATTTTCATTTGATTGAATACATCACAGATTAATGTTGACAAAGTACCATTGAAAACCAAGGAAATTTACCAGTGAATACCGATGCGTTGGTACAAAGGATTGGGTGTTTGCCGTCAACCTGTAGCCTCGGGGGTGGAATCTAGGTTAAGTACTACTGAGAAGTCCAATATTAAGATGAAACAGGTGTACAGTGCTCGTTGGTTTTTATTAGTATCCTGTCAACATCAATCTGTGACTTATTCAATCAAATTTAGAATGATGTAGATCAATGCACATCAATGAATATTATTATTTCATCAATTCAATCTTCACCAAACTTTAATATGCGGCAATATTTATGTACAAATAAGGAATTTATCAAAACTATTCAAGGCTTATTTATAAAGTAATAAGAATGCCCCCAGATAACATTAAAAAAGAAGTAAAGACGATTCAATAAAGAGCATCTCTGAGTTCAACTAAGGAATCAATCATTATAGCTGTATGACCGTATATATGTAGTCATTTTTGTAGGATGATTGTCTATTGAAAAATAAAGAGCGATTACATAAGTTAGGAGAAGAATTTCAAGTGTTGAAATAATTACAGGTATATTTCGTAATCGTCTAAATAATGTAGAATTGAACTAAAATAAATTTGAATGAAGGTGGTTTATGAAAATTTGGTAGTAAATTTAGTTGATTCATTTCGTCACAGATTTATGTTGGCAGGGTACTATTGGAAACCAAGGAGGACTGAAAAGCTTCTTCCGTTCTAGGACTCCTCAACAGTGTCCAATTACAATAACCAGTTCACTAGTAACTAACTTCAGGATGTTCCTGAAGTTTTAAAGTGCGAATTCGTGACTAGTGGGGTTTAAACTTGCCGGGAGTGAGATAATTATCACGATTGACAATTGCTGATCGTTGCGTTTTATCACACATTAGTGAAGGTGAGAATTTTAAGATTGACTGTTGTCCGGGCCAGTGGTAGAGTGTGTTAGGTGTTCACTAAACTGAAGCATCTGGAGCGGAATCTAAGGTTCATATTGTTGACGAAACATCCGCATAGCGCTCACTGGGTTTTAATAGTACCATACCAACATCAATCTGTGACGAATTCACTCAACTAAAGTGTATTTAATTTATAAACTGAACGAATGCGAGACACTTACCGAATATATCAGTAGGAATTATTTCTTTCACTTATAGTTCTCTAGGGGACCTAATCAGCTAAGTAAAGACAGCATTGTTCGCTTATATGTGTTGTTACAATTCACAAAACAGGAATTATAAAACTTTTAAATATAAAGAAAGTATAGTGAATTCTAGTAGTAAGAAGTTTAAAGTCATACTATGAATGAAATTAATAAGCTATGACTCAGTTGAATATATCCCATTCTTCTACGTTTCAATGAAATGTTAAGTACTTGTAAGTAATCGGTTAGAAATCCCATACATAAGTTTCATGCTTCTTGGTACTAATCAAGAAAGCGTAATTTCAGTCCTAATAAAATTGATGATTTGTAGTGCATTTAAACCCTAGTCATCTAGTCTAAGATCGCTATCCATTTGGTCCTCACCTAACTTTTTATGCCATTAAAATTTTAGTATTGCCTGACCACTGAGTAATAACAAATGTCATGCCTATCTAATCCTTAAATCAGGTAGAAATATGTCGAAGATTCCTGGAAACGGAAATATGAAATACTCTTATTTGATCAGTTCTTTAACACCCATTAACTTTGAATTAATCAACAACTTCCACCTCGTCGGTAACTGGGTCGTGAATTAGTCAAATCTACTCAGTTTCTGTGATCACATTACTAATAATGTTAACTTCAAATCGAAGAAGTGAAAGTAATTCTTCATTGATCTCTAAGTACTCTTTAGTTGAATCAAATATTCTCACTGAGTTATTTTTTAAAATGATATTTAATGATTATGCAACAGACCTGTTTTCAAGTTATCGGTTAATTTAAACGGAAAGTAATGAATTACATGGTAAACTTTGTTTACATGAACTTTCTATCCAGTACCTATTCAATTACCAACCATGTACTCTGCTCAACCAGGGAAAATAATGCTCAGGAATACAATAACAGACTTTTCTTATAATTCATCTTATATAACTAACCTCATATAAACAATTGATTAGATAAGTACCTAGAGATAAGATGAGTTAATAGAATTCTTATTTACTTCCAGTTGCAAATGAAAGAAATGGCATTATTGTTTAGCTGAAGTAAACATGTTTCTCATAGTTCCACTTATTTTTCTTAATTGTATTTCAGTAACGTCATTCACTTACAAACACCAGTCATAAGACTGTTGTTCCTTTAGCCATAGTATAAATTTGCAGTTTACTTTTTTTTAATGTACAACACATATAAGTTGACAGAATGTGTAGAATATTCTTTCATAAGTGTGAATACCGACCTACCTGCTGTTTTTTACTGATTTATCCGAATGACTATAGATGACTTGATATGGATTCATTTATGTACCTGAGAGGTACAGAACTGTAGATTGATGTTAACCTTATGTATACAAATATATACACTAACTACACATAACATCTGATTGTAACTATGAAGTTATTTTCAATAATATGTGATTTCATAAAAAGCATTTCATGAAAGTCTGAACATTTTTAACATTGTCAACATAAAACGGTAACTTACATTTAAGCGGTCATTTAAACTCTTTATATCATCATATAATTCTTCAACACTGAATTTGTTTAAAATTGACATACCACGATTAGTTTGTAAATTAAGTGCACGTTCTAAATCATTTACTTGACCATTTATAAATGTTAAATGTCCACGACAATCATTAAACTTGTAAGATTAAGGAAGAAAAAATAGGTTGCGTAAAAAAATTAATCAATTGGTTAGAATGTACTGAAAGTAAATGTGTGCTACTGAATTTAGTATATACTACTTAATTTTCAAATAATTCCGTCATCTTTCTCCTTTCTCCTGAAGTCAACCAAACAATCGCTCTTGGAATTATACATACTATACTTATTTTCATAAACCAGGGTAACTAAACTATGATTATAAAATGACGATGAAACACTGATTACTATTTAGTCATTAAATGATTTGTTTCGAGCTAAACCCCACCGTGTTCACCAGATAGTCACACTTGTACAACTGCTGCATACGTAATCAGGATGAACTAGTATCTTCTCTTTGATCTGTTATGCTTTGAAGCTGGTCAGTCTCTGTTGCCAATAAGTTCCAAATAGGACAAAACTTGTGTATTGGATTCCACTTGCCAGTCATAATCCAACTTATACAATACTTGTGATTAATAGCAATATCGAGGCAATGCATTCAGGATGCACATACAGCAACATAAATTGATCAGCTGCAGTCCATAACAAATCAACGAGGAGATATAAGTTCATCCTAATTATTTCTAATTTATTTGATAATAAGCTAACAATTAGCACACATTTTCAAGTTTTATGATCTGTCCTTCGATGAAACAGTTACCTATGGCAAACCTAGCTAGTTACATTCTATCCCAAGGACATATAGTAGGTAGTTTATTTATTAAGTAATAAAACAAAACTATATATATACATAGTTATTGAACTTAACGTGGTTACGAATCCAGCAGTATAACCATACTCAACAAGCTCATGACACATCATTATGCTCGGACATAGTACGGGCTGACGACAACCATCTTAATCAGAGAATAATGATCATCTACTGCAGATAGTACATACTTAAACTTGCCAAGAAGGGACAGGACTAGTTATCTTTCTTGTAAATATCCTTATTTCTTGCTACTTTTTAATTAATTGAAAGGTTAGTGGAAACCAGTGATACTATTCATTCCTTCCGCACTGACCTTGCTGTTTCTGACTGGTTGTTGTGATTTTAAGTGTGCTAATTATTTCACTTGTTACAAGGTCGTTATTGTAATTATATATACAGCGTTGGAACAAAATAGAGTTGCATCTTCTTAGTGCTTCGTTTGGGTTTTAGTGATTTGGTTTTCGGCAAGTAATCCACACAGCAACAAATGCAAGTGAAGACGGACAGTGTAGCAACCGCCTCCGCAGCTGCAGACCTCAACATACACAAAGGGAAAAGCAAGATCCTCCGGCAAAAAACAACAAACACTAATCCAATTTTACATGACGAAGAAATTCTAGATGCAGAAACCTTTACATACTTGGGTAGAATCATCGATAAACAAGGATAGTATGATCTGTGGTAGATGTGAATTCGCTTGTTTGAAGGGAATATGCAGCATTCTTACAACTGAAGAACATCTGGAACTCAAATTAACTGTCAGTCAACATTACAGTCAAATTTTCCAATACAAATGTGAAGAGAGTTCTGTTGTATGGAGCTGAAACTTGCATGGATAACTACGAAAATCATCACTCAAAAGATACAAGTATTTATAAACAACTGTCTACGCAAGATACTTCGGATCCGTTGTTCAGACACCATCAACAACCTCAATCATCGGCAGAGAACTAATCAACTTCCATTCGAAGAAGAAATTAGGAAAAGACGCTAGAGGTTGATATGAAACACATTGAAGAAATCATCAAAGTGTGTTACAAAACAAGCGCTAACTTGAAATCCTAAAAGCCAAAAAGAAAGTGATAGACCCAAGAACACATTGTTTTGGAAATTGGAGACAGACATGGAGAGAATGAACAACATTTTGAAAGGACTAGAAAGAAAGGCTCAGTATAGAGTTGGTTGGAGAATGCTGGTCAGCAACCAATGCTTTACATGCGGTGACAGCCATTGATTGATTGAGTAATCCAGTTGTTTAATCGTTAATCACTGGTTGCATGTATCTATTTTTATTTGCGTAGATCAGTTTGCCAGTTATGAAGTTGCAATTAATACTTCCGTGTATCTTTTGCCATTTCTTCAGACTACTCTATTCATCATTGAATGATCCAAGTTAAATAGTTATTTCTAACAAAAAAATTGGTAAACCTCATACATTAAATAAATTGAAATAAGAATCAAAAGAGGTATTCATCACTTACATCATGGCATAATTGTGAACTTTCCCATGTATTGTCATCAGTATTCAAGAAAATATTGTTTTGTCTTTGTTCTAATTGATTAACTTGACAAGTAGTATCATGAAGATTTTGTTCAATTTCATGTGTTTTCTCTTTTAAATCTGTTATATCTTTTAATTTTATTGCTAATAAATTAATATATTTGTCGATTTGTTCTTCTACATGATTTAATCGATCATTTTGTTCTACTTGAATTGGTTGAATACTTGGATTCTGACGTAAATTGATTGCGTTTTGTAAATGTTCTAAAGTCTTGGAGATAGGTAATTTAAAGGAAAACAAAATCAATAACAAACAAAATAGAAGTTATGAGCATGAAATGTACAAATACGGAGACTGTCGAATAAATTGATTAATTGACATTACAAAATATACCATCAACGTCAAAGTATTGTCTCTTAGTGTAACGTTATTCACTTTGATTTGTATTATTTTAAACAATTTCAGAAGTCATCAAAAGTGTAATTCACTAAGTGCTTTATCATTTTAATAGTAGTATGAGATGACTTTGAATAAGTATAAATACACATACATTATCAATGATTATGTCACTCGAAACTGTACATCATCGGTTCTATCCTACTTTGCTGTTGAGTTTACAGAGTTTGCTGAAGCTTCACTAAATGTGTACTTGAAAAAAGAGTAACATGTTGAGACAATGCACGCTGAAAATTCCTATTGTACTAAACATGTTACTGAATAAAACTATTATTATTATTAGATGACATAGATCAAAAGTGGTCATAATGGTGTCGATATATTCACTCTTCACTCTTTAATCTCAGATAGCAAGTAGTATCAATTCTACTTGCAAAATAGTGTGTTACAAAACTAGCCAGTTAAACTTAGAAATGCATTAAATTATAAACAGTGATGTGTCGATAAATATTTTCACCTTCATGACTGTGATTAAGTTTGAAGAGGCCTCCTGTAGTATTTATGCTTGTACTTCCATTTACTCACTATGATCACTTTGTACATCAGTTCACTGCTACACAATAGTATTATTAACGTGTACCTACCATAGTCTGGAGAGTTGATTACTTCCGTGAGACACATTCAGTTTCACAACCATAGAGATTACAACGAATTTATTAGGGACGTGACTGATCAAGTGTAGGACAGAGATATTTATAATGATTCATCACTGGTTGGTAACTGATTTCATGTTTCCCTAGTCCTTAACGCTGGCTGAATTCATATCTATAACGTTTCAGTGTAACCAACCGAATAAATGACTCTTCAAAACATGTAACATATTTTAATTCTGTTTTACACTTAAAATGTACTTGTTATAAAGCCGAATGTTCTATATATATATATATACTTTTGACAGTACATAGTGTGGATTCATACTGTGATTTAACTATCGATCATCCATCTCAATCACGAAAGTTCCCTACCAGGTCAACCGCTATAAGTATTTTTATCTGATCATCTTATATAAGATGGATGAATTCTCCCTAATTGTTAGCTCTCAATCAACCTATTACCTACTATTATGTCTCTGTGTTCTTGTATTATTCTAACTTAAGCAAAGCATATCACCTTGTTTCGCTCTTAATAATATCCTTGTATAGTATGCACCATTTTTAATTATTCATTCTACTTAATAGATTACCTTATGATCTATGTATTCTAGAACTTTCATTTGAGTTTGCGATAAGTACCATGAGTCGATTAATTAGGTTGCAACATCGGTAGATTAAATAATGTTGACTATGTATAGTAGGGGGGAAAAGAATATGTAATAGATACAAACTCAAATCTACTTTCTAATAATCGGGTCCTCCTATCAATAAAAGACTGTATATACAGATGTTCAATCTCTGTATCCAAAATAAATTCGGTTTTTAGGCAACAGATTTTAGAGAATTGCATAATTATATGACTTGTCTTAAATCAATGCACATAGATTCCACCACCACTGTAGAATATTCTCATATACATGTGAAGCTGGCGCTCTTATCGAAGTATAAACTAATTTTGGTCTTATCCCGTGTTTGGACATGCTCTATGTTCTATCATGTTTACTCCCAGCCGTCTCTTGCAATCATAACGCCAGAGAAGAATACCGCGCAGTAGTTTGTCACGATTGAAGCATGACATAAGACATACTTCTGGTATCCTAGTGTTATGAACTTTGCTGTTATTGGTTTTGTTTTCAATTTAGTTCTTTATATGGTATAAACTTCCTAACAGTAACTGTTTGCTGAAATCCTTGTATGTAGATAAACCTATATCATTCTAATGGTGTCTATAAATTGGTGTGCTCTCGTGTACAAAATGCTACTTGAGAATAAATGCTATCAGTTTCATTACTAATGAATTAGATGGGGTCTATTAGCATTAAATGAACAGATATTACGTAAATATTTGAGTTATATAGAATATCTGTATCAGATTGAACTTATCATTAGTAATCTCACTTTACTTCACATTTCACACTAGATTACAATAGTTTGAATTATGTTGAATAAATCAATTTCATTACTAGTACACTTATGCCCTATTGATGCACTTTAATAGAGTATATTTGGATTTTCTCTTTGATATGTTATGGGCTGAAAGTGATCGTTCACTGTTACCGTATGGTAAACGCGATAGCGTTTGACACGAAACGAATTCAGTTCGAGTCTCACTGTTGATGACAACACTGAGATACATGTACATCCAGCTGACGATTCTTAAATAAGATAAAACGCGAGTCTTGGACTTCGCTTACCAATCAAAATTCGACTCAAACAATTAACATCGTTTCACCCTAGTATGGGACTCTTCAGCAGAGCACATCCATGACGACATTGGGCACCAAACCCAGGACCCTCTGGCTCCGTGACGAGCACTTTACCGGCTTCTAACGGTTGATATTTCTAATTCAGTCAATTCGTGATACGTTAGCACTACTTCATCCATTGTCATCGGTGGATGACTGCCTCACACCTGACACAAATGAACTCCACTGTCCAGGTGATCAATGGTTGTTTGATTTAGATCCATTTGTGATCTCAGCACTGACAAATTAACTATCTCCACAACAATCTCCCTTAATTGTAATTAACATTGTACTTCTACATTAAACTTTATTTACACTACTTACTTGTGGTTGTTGATCTAATACATTTTGTAATTGTTCAACAATAATTGTTAAACCATTTGATGTACATCGTACATGTAAATTTTTTAATTTATTGACTAATTTATTGTCAATTAATTCTTTTACTGAATTTATCCAACATTCTATTTTAGTTAAATGTTCATTCATTTCTTGATCAAGTTTCAATTTATCTGCTAATCGTTTTGCTTCAAGTTTTTCAACATGATCACGTTTTCTTTTAAATGCCTTAATTGAAAAAAAGACAAAAAAACAAAAACAATTACATCATATTACAATTAAAATGTACTATTACATAATACATGAAGAAGGAAAAATACATTTCAAGGTCATACTTCAGACCTATTTACTCGATGAAATCTGTAAATGATTATTTAAATAAAGAAAGTAGGATAGATAACCTGCATTAATCTTTACAAATATGTTATCTAACAAGAATTTAGTTTCACCTTCAAAGTGTTTACTAATAATGATGATCTCACTTGTTAATAGTAGGGTGTTTCAAACGTTCACTACTCTATGGCATAATATAATCTGAATGTAAGTGATTTTGAAACCTACAAAGTGATAAGTCGTGGAAGGGATTAAAAGATAGGACTTGTTAGTATCTAAATCATCTTTCGAAAATGTGAAATGCTAATACAACAGATCGTTTGATATTGACGTTTAGTATTTGGAATGATGAATTAGTTACTAACATGTTACATTTGTTTACTCCCTCTAGAATCAATCATCTACGAATTTATCATTTTTGTTGAAATCTGTATTGAAGCAGAAAAGTTTTTAAATTGTTGGGGATGTTAGATCCCCAAAACTCACTTGGCAAACCTGTTATTTTTTTGATTTTATTGTGTAAATTTGAATTTCCTGTTTTCGCGCCAAAAAGTCCCCTTCTCACCTTCAGTTCGTGTTTCCCACTTGGTAAGACACTAAATCTTATTGGTTCGTTGTTTATTTTAGTACGCTATTTATGATATTCCAAGGACGCTCTCTGTTTTGTATATATACGCATGAGTTGTGTGTAATGATGTCGTCTGACAGGCTGTCTGTGAAATAAACGCTTCTTGCTGTCTTTGGACTTCTTACTCTAGTTAGCTGGGCTGGGGCGCTGCGGAATAGCTTAGCTTCCTGTTACTGTGTCGCTGGTCTTACGTTCGTTAGTGGTTATCTAGGTGTCACCAATAACTCGCGAAACCTTAGCATAAATATTATTGCTAGGATAATTTCAATAGAAAACATTAGAGCCATCCGTTTATTTCAATTAGCTTAATTGTGTATATGAAATCTTTCAGCTACCGATGAATAGTCAATGAAAACAATGAAGAATACTTGAAATGCGGTTCCACAGGGGCCAGATGGTATTAAACTTTCTACATTATCTGAGTTTACTTTAATAGATCACATATTGAGTATCAAGTTCTATCTATCAAGTTCTACTTGATTTCTTAATCATTTTTCATTTGATTTCAGTTACTGATGATTGACTTATCCCTTGACATTAGTAAAAGTATTACATGCTAATATACTTGCCACAAAAAGAAACGCTGTTAACTTCACGGGAATAATAGAAACCATTGTACGAAAACTTAATACATACAACTGTAGCATCAAACTACTTTTATCTTAGTTTTCCGAAGTTCTAAATTAAAACTCTTAGTGAGGCTAAAATGTCAATAAAGTCAACAAACTGTTAGTATTGGCATAAATCACACTCTAATAATTGGTGTTTAGTCTATCTACACATCATATGAAACGTCATAACATAGACTTGTCCTCGTTAAGCGACTAATGAAAACCATTATGTACTGTCCACTAATTTCACTCACGTATGATATGCCCTAACATCAGTTTAAACTCACAACCCCTCCAGAACTAGCTCGCATACCATTAAAGTCTGATGACGAACGCTTAACCTTCGGATCATTGTGTCAGCATTCAGTGTTTTCTATGAAACTTCATGAGAAATCCTGTACTGAGAGAAAATAATTATCCATTCATCCCTGACTTTCAATGATTGTCTATCATAGGACGAACGTGAAAAATTCTACTCTTCTTAACACAATAGAACAAAAGACGCTACAACTTTACGGCCTGTTGACAATAAACTGTGTAAAAAATACTGTCTGGTTGGTACTAATGTTGCTTATACTCCATTTCGTCAGTTTCTGAATTTCATCTTTGATAATAACGGCATAATAATAATTATGAATTAAATACTGTAATTAAAATGTGTTTAGTTACATCAGCTTCCAATTTTTCTATCCTCCTTTGAAACATTTCCAGTCTATGATGATCAGCTGAATCACCAAGATAACGAGCTGCTTCATTGGCTTCTTCTAATAATCGGAATATTTCATCACGACGATTAAACCAATCATCTTCTGAAGACGTTGAATCTTCAAATTGTGAAAGCCAATTCTAATAAAAAGAGACAAGCCATAAAGAAGTTCACTGATGTTTATTTTGTAATTAACTATAGGCAACATGTAGAGAAAGGACTTTGGATATTCGACAAGTTACTAAGTTGTTTGAATTCATTAAATCGAGAGCATTTGAATTCTTGTTAAGAGAAGTTTGAGAAATTTCTCTAAATAGCCCACATCGTTTAGTCATATATTGGCTTATAATATCAATAGTTACGAGGAGAAGTGAATTCTGATTGCATTATAACTGCTTTCCAATACCGTCGGTTACCCAGATCCACTAGACCACTCAGTGAAAACTTAGTCTCCGAAGAATTGAGTTGGCATCTTACAGTTTAAATTTTTTCTCGGGTTAATTCATCATATTGCTCGGTTATTACCTTTAGATTATTTTCTCACTAACTTAAGCTTAATTTTCCATTAAGAACCCCTGAGAATCATCCTTTCTTTCAAATAAGACGATAATTGACTAGAAATAATGACTGACTGGGTTGAAATATCTATGCACCCAAACTGCTCGTATGACGGATTAATGAAAATCCTTCTTGGTACTCCTGTGTAACTGGAATTTCAGTTAGATTTCAGTAGTTATAAAAGTCTTAATCTTTTATTATTGAGTTGCGTAAAGAATGTTGTATCCACAGACTGGGTCACATAACCACTAAGAATAGAAAGGCACTAGAAAGTTGTTTCATTCGACAATACGACTTCAGAAGAGAGTATGCATAATCCTACCTAGGACAATAAACACGAGATTCTCAACATATTTCAATCGAATACTTTGTTTCCATAATTTGAGTGAACAGAATTCATTTTGTCTATTTGCTGCCTTTTTTATTAGTTGTTCAATGAAAGAAGAGATTGTTAAATGCAAATCATTGGTGTTATGTAATAAACTGAATTATATTGGCTGCACACTTGGTCAAAGGGTGACGTTCAGTGCACATATCTCTTTTAATTCATTCTAATAACAGAAAGCGACTATGATAATTGTTGATAATTTACATTAATAACCATTTAACATTGTTTGATGTAGTGGAAGATGATAACCATGGTGATCTGGATCATTGGTTCAGCAGAATATGTACAACATTTTTGAGAAAATTCAATGCTTTAAATAAAACAGATTGGCTTTTAACCGATGACTTCAATAACCTTGGTTTTAATAATACCATATCAACATCAGTTTGTGGTGAATCCAACCGATAAAACACGATACCCATCTCCACAAAACCACCTTACTCCAATTACAATAATCAGCTCACTAGTGACTAACTTCAAAATGTTCTTGATGCTCGAGAAAAGATGACTAGTATCAAGAAACATGAAAGTTACACAAAACAACCTCCCAATAATCCTGTAGAGCTTGTAAAAAGCAACTGCAATAAGCATCAGCCATAAAATTAAAAAAAATGCCATCTAACTCATTTACAAAGGTTTTTCTAGATATAAAGAAAGGGGTGTGACTGAGACATTTCAGATTTAACTAAACCGGGAATACACTCAATAGAAATTAAGGTATCATAGTTAATCCTATCTGGAGAGTCTATGCAAACAACCATAACTAAGTGGGTCAGCTTTCTCATACGTTTAAACAGGTACAAATTACCACCAAACTCTTCTCGCTTTACTTATTACATTTCTTACACCTATTAACAATTAACAAACACACACAAATAAGTTTAACTATGAAGCATGTCGATTCACAATGACATGATTTTAGCAAGATCAGATTGTACTAAATATCTTGACTTTGATTTATTCAATTGTATTATTTAGTTGATTGAATTTGTCACAGATTGATGTTAGCAGGGTACCATTGAAAACCAGGGAGCACTAGATACCTGTTTCATTCTAGTGTGAAACTCTTCGGCGGTGTAAACCCAGATTCATCACCAGAGGTTTTAGGTTGACGGTGAACGTCTAACCCTCTTCACCATTGGATCGACATTTAACGGTAGAATTCCCACTTCCATAAATTTGTTATATATAACGCGACGATCATCTTATGTCATTGATGACAACTGTGTCACTCATAACAAGTCTAAACCCAACCACCTACGATTACTCACTAGAGTGTCAGAAACATCTCTGAAGAAACAGCTTACACTAAGTTGTACAACATCAGAAATTTCCAATTCTACTCATCAGATTATCACGAATATAAAAACTTAATTCAATGCTAAATTCATTTTAGAGAGTTTATTCAGGATCCACCATTATAATTGTCTATTGTACCATGATTGTTTCATATATACATTTTTTATTAAAAGAGAATTTCAACATACTTCAATATTCTTTGTATAATGATCTAATTGATCCCAAATAGTTAAACGATGTTTTATACGTTCACCCAATTGTATTAATTGATTGAATTTATCTTGATTCCATTTAACTTCACAATCATCTTGCCAACGTTGAACTATATCTAAAGCATTTTTTGGTAATAATTGATCATCGAATTGAGCAATTTTAGTTAATAATCCATAATGTTTACTTAAATCACATTTGCATTGATCTAATTTTTCTGGAACATGTTCTGTTTTTAAACAGAACTAATAGAAATAAAAAAAAAAAAAGAATAAAAGATGTAATGAAGAATAGAATGTGATGTGGTTAAGCAGAAAGTTTATATACCTTAGAGAATAATCACTGTTGAATAACAACGAGAACCAGGTAGTAATGGATAGATGTTTAGTCATTGTATGGAATCTCTCATGTATGTGCACAATTGCTCCCGCCATGTGATGAACCATAAATACCATTGAATCAGCATATAATCTGCTAGTTATGTAAACAGTACTTTAAATACTGATCATCATAAAGCTATCTCAACTCAATTCAGAATAGGCTTGTATCTTCCCGTTGATTTGTAATGGACTGAAACTGGTCAGCCTCTGTTGCCATATGTGCATCCTGAGCGGATTGCCTCTATATAGCGGTATTACACAAGTTATATTTAAGTTGGATTGTGACTGGCAAGTGGCGTTTGACACGAAGCGGACTGAGGTCGAATCCCAGTGTGAACATCAACATTGGGATGCAGGTACATCCACCCGACGAGTCCCAAATAGGACGAAACGCGCGTCCTGGATTCCACTTGCCAATCTATCTCAATTCAGTTATGTTTGAAATGCATCAATTAATTCATCCGAGTATGAGCTTTAAAGTTAATCTAGTTGACTGTGAAATATACATTTTTCATGGCAACCAATAGAAGCTTTATAAATTTTTCTCCCATTAATATTAATGAAGTAAGAATTTTGTTACAGTTTACAAATTCTGACAATAAATAATGACGTGGATATTCGACATAGATCCTAATTATACTGGTTCTAATAGACATTGCATCACCATTTAGTTACGAATTTACTTATTGTGGAACTATTCAACTCTTCTAGATCATCACTGTAGACGTTAGGGAATTCATTTAAATTTAGCCTATATTAGAATGCACTTCTTGTTCCATCGATTGTTCTCGTCTATCTGACTATCATCGATTTGTATGTGGCGGGGTGTGTAACGGGGTGTTTAACGTTAGAAACAATCTTGATAAATGCTAGGTCAAATCTCACTATGTATAGATTATCTTTATTCTTAATACCTGCTGAAAAATGTGTGATAACAGGAATTCATTAGCTTAATGTATAACATAATTTATACTAAACTCGAATTATTGTATCGATATCTCTATTGGCTAGTTAAAAACAGGACGGAACACAAGCCATTGGTTTGTTTACTACCCTAATATTAAATATTCTAATTAATGGAGTTGAATTCGCATAGTTGGCAAGATATTGAAAATAGAAATTTTCCAATTCCCCAAGAACTGACTGAAACTTGAAATAAGAGCAACGTTTATACAGAAAATATGTATCGTAACAACCATAGAGGTTCTAGTGGAATGTGGCCAATGGAGTTCAAACGAGTTGGATGTGCGGTGCAAATGTATCACGAATTAACTGAATTATAAATATCAACCGTTGGGAGCCGACTCAGTGGTCTGATGGTAAAGTGTTTACCACAAAGCCAGAGGGTCCTGTATACGACTCCTAATGAGGTCGTGGGTGCGTGTGACAAAAGAGTTTCTTACTATGATAAAACAGCTATATAGCGCTTTCTGGTGATTAATAGTTGTCTAATTCAGAACAATTCGTGATATCAAACTAATACACATATTACTTTGGACGAGTTTTCTGTAAATAAATAGTATCTCAATTTGATTGTTCTATAAAACATCTTTGATAGTATACTAAACGGGATTATATGACACCTCCTCTGAACGACCAGAACCATTTGACCAAACCAAAAATCTAATATATCTATCCAAAATAGGTATCCATAGGCTTCTGCTTACCTTGATTCACCGTTAAGTTGGCCTGTATAAACTCTTATCCCCACCTCTCCTAATGACTTCTATGTCTATCAGTGATTTACCATATTCATAAATGTACACTCATTTTTCTCAGTTGACATGTACATCCTATAAATACTACCATTCTTACCTTGACAACATTTAGTCTATTAAATAATCTAATTATATAATTCCATTATTGCTATTACTATTGTCTAAAGTAACTAAGTATGATATCATGAAAACTTAATAACAAACAATAGAAAGTTATCACTCTACGAATGAATTGGTCAAACATTTACTCAATGTCATAAGTGAAATATATCAAACTCATTAGATGCTTAAATTATACTTCTAAACAAACATTATTCGGAAGTAGGGATCTATAGTCGAGCTCAGTGTAACAAGATTATCCCATTTGAGAAAATAAATACTATGGTCTTCCATTAACTCAAACAACCTGTAAACAGCATTATCTTATTTAATTGTCTGCCAACTTAAGTATAGATAGTCAATATACACAGGTTTAATAAAAGTAAGTATGCATGACCATTTGCCTTAATGGTTTCAGAATTCATTTACTTGTATTGATAAACCTAGTGTAAACGGATTATTAGATTATCAATACAAATACGTAAAAACAATAAGAATAATTGAACACTGGTACTCATATACTAAAATAAGATAGATAAAGGTATGTAATGACAATACTGAGGAGGATTTTGAAAACTGTCACTTAACCTCCTCTTTCACTAGCTTGTGTTATCGTATGAATGCCAGTTAGATAGCCTGTGCCTACTTGAATGAGTTACACTAGAAGTCAATGACTTCATGGATAAAGATAATGTCATGATTTGGCCACCTTTACTTTTCATTCCACTCTACTCTTATATCAGCGTTGATCAAAGAAAATGAATTCACAGTCTGTATTCGCTGTCTGTATTTGTCGCAGACTGATATTGAGAGGGTACCACTAAAATCTATGGAAGTACTAGATAGCTGTTTCGACTAAGTACAGGGCTCCTCAGCGGTGGAGATTTTGTAATCGATGATGAATTTTCTATCAGACTCCTAACGGTTGATAGAACAACTGTGAAACGAATCATTTTAGATTAAATATATTTATACTAAGACAAAAAAGTAATCTAACGATATACAATACTACGACTAGGAAATTGATGATAAACCGTTAAGTAATCAATGAGATTTATTAAATTTAACTCCTTATTTGGCGAAATACTTTAGACTTATACAGAATATTTACTCGTTAGTTGATAAATAGCTTTAGAACCACCAAATCATTAATATTCTACTATACTTTTAATGAGTTTCAAAAGAACTAACTCTTACATCATACATAAACATATACTTACCTGATAATCTGTAAGAATACTATTTACCATCTCTTTGGTTTCAGCATGTAGATTTCCAGTCAACTAGATCTAACCAATTACAAAAACGATGCTCAAAACCTGTAGCACTTTCACGTCGACGACTACGTATACGAACACCTGTAGTTGTTTCAGTACGATTAACATTATATAATATATCAAGGAATGTTCTACGTGCTTTAGCTGCACTTACAACTGCACTATTGCCAGGTTCACAACCAGTTACCTTTGATAACCGTTCACCTAATCGATCAATTAGTGAACTAGGCAAATCAATTGTTTTTTCACTTCTCATAACACGAGATAAATCATCACGAATAGAATTGAGTTTATGATTGTTTGTTCCAAAAATCTCCTGTAGAATAAAAAAAAATGTTAAAATAGTGAATAATATACATTTACAATACTAGTTAGATAATCATTATGAATCATAAAGTACTAGATAACTGATTCGTCGAAATTTGTTGTAACTACTCTGTTTTAAGCACCTAAGATTAGCTTAATATTATAAAGATTACAGATGTCAAATGTGAAATGTAAATGTCATAATCCAACTCTATGTTCTAATAGTTAAGTGTTATTTATCTGTGAAACTTGAAAATTCTCATTTTGATTCTACGGTATAATCATAGTCTCTTAATGATGAGAAATTTAGACAAAACAGTTTTCTAATGCTTAGTGGTCTTCTATGAACACTTAATTGTTTTCAATTACTGGAATAAATATTATGACGGACTACAGTGCAAAATCGTGCATAAATGACAATTGACAGATGCATTCTCAGTAAAGACCAGTGTCAAACAACGTTACCTACCCTCGCCTCTTCTATTCCTTTTAGTGGTTAATTCGATCATGAAAAACTCAACATCAGAGGCGAATCACAGAATTCAATGGACAAGTAAGATGCAACTCGTTGATTTGGACTTCGCGGATAATCTAGCTCATCTAGCCCATACACACCAACAAATGCAAGTGAACACAACATACGTTGCAGCAACCCCAACATCAGTAGGCATAAACATACATAAGGGAAACAGTAAGATCCTCAAATTCAACACACGGAACACCGACATAATTGAACTTGATAGCAAAACTCTGTAAGAAGTGAATACTTTCACTTATCTGGTATGCATCATCGATGAACAAGGAGGATCCTATGGCAAAGCAAGAGCAGCGTTCCTAAAGTTGAAGAACGTATAGGACTCAAAACAACTGTCAACCAACCTCAAAGTCACACTCTTCAATTCGAACGCCAAGACATTTCTGCTGTATGGAGCTGAAACTTTGAGTACTACTGCAAACATCATCAGGAGGATACAGATATTTATAAACAATTGTCTTTGCAAGATACTGAATATCCGTTTGCCGGAAACTATTAGTAACAGCCTACTATAGCAGAGAACAAACCAACTTCCAGCCGAAGAGAAAATCAGCAAACGACGTTGAAAGTGGATAGGACATACAATTCGGAAATCATTAGACTGCATCACGAGACAAGTATTAACTTGGAATCCTGTTGGGAAACGGAAAAGTGTAAGGCCAGATAACACACTGTGTCGAGAATCGGAAGCAGATATTAAGAGGACGAAGAGCAACTGGAAACAGCTGGAAAGGATTTCTCAAGACAGAGTTGAATGTAGAATACTGGTAAGCGGCCTATACTCTTCTGTGAGGAGTAACGGGAGTAAGTAAGTACTAGAATAAAATTGAAAAATCATTCAACTTCCATAACCACTAATAACCAAAACTAATCCAGTTTTAATTGTATGACCCGTATAGATAATTGAAATTTTTTCTGTTTTGACGGAAGAACCATCAAAACATTATCAGTATTAAGAGTAAGTGCAATCACGAGAAAACAGTATATAAATAAATGAATAAGACCCATACATACAGGTGTCTGTAAACACATAATCATGCATTACTGGTAGAATTTTACCACAGAAATGAGTATGCACAACAGTTAGCTGTACTTAATGCCAGTCAGTGGGTGTTGTTAACATTTTTGGTAAAGCAGGAATAATTCAGTTATTGTCATGTAACTGACTAACAGTTATTTCGTACGAGTATTCCAGTCTTCAACATCATGTATTTACATAGAACAATACAATTCACATTCTGTTGTTTACCTTTGTTCCCATTTACTAAAGGAATAAGCTGCATGATGCAATAAAAACCAAATGTAATTTTGTTATTGTTACAGGCTAAGGTGCAAATAAATCTATCATGTTGTTATGTTAGATGACTGAAGAAGAGTAGCAAATTTTTAGAACTGTGTTATATAGTACTATTTTATTTATATAAGTTGTAGGTAATGTAGACATTTCATTTTTATCATTGTTATGTTCCTCTTACCCTATCCTCCCGTTCAGCATATTTACTGTTTGTAAATTGTCTCTTATTCTGAACTACAGTTAATTGGTTGCGTACAAGTTACTCCTATTCAGTTCCACTATCTTCTTTGTTTCGTATTAATGTTAAATTCCTAATTAGTTGATTATGTGATCTAATTTTGTGTATATGTGAAGGAATGTCTGAAATACAATATGACTTTATCTGGTTGATTAATCGGGATGTGTTCTACCTATTCTGGCCTGCAAATGAGTGGGTGCAGGGAAGACATACAGTGACTGACTGGGCACTCACTCGAGTTGTTATCGTGACCATGTGAGCAAAAGGACCATATCCATTAATCGATCTCATGCATTCAACTAAAGCATAGAGTCATAGTTTTTTACGTCATCACACATATGTGCAGCATGAACAGCTCATTATTAACGTCTCAGACTGTAAAATTGGCTCTAATCACACAAATAATAGCAACTTCCTTAGAATTATCAGGATAACTCCTTAATGAGTGCCAACTGACATACAGTTAAAGTTAAGTAGGTATTTCTTGCCAACTACCTCCAGCTATCTACGTATGTATAGCAATTGTACACAAGAATATAACTGAAAATGAAATTCATTTTATCACTTACTACTTTTTCATTTAGTAATTTATCTAGTAATTCACTAGATGGTGGTGAATGCGGTGGTTCAGCACTTGAAGGACGCCATGATTCTTTTATTGTACCACAGAATCCCATTGCTTCTGTTGACGACGACTTTTGATACCATTTAAAGCTAACTTGTTTAAACCATTTTTCCGCTTGACTTAACCATTTTGCAATACGACCAAAATCACCAGGTATTTTACCATCTATTTCCCATAACCATTCATTAATAGTATCAGTAAAGTTATTCCAAGATTCTTCTAAAATTTCCACTTCACTTGGATTGATTAATGAATCAGTGTGTGATATTAGACCAGAGTACCATTGATCTTTCAGTGATTCGAAATTTACTTCTTCCTTCTCTTTTGATGCAACTAACTGCTCATAAGCCTATCAGTAAAATGTGGTGCATACAGTATTACTGTTACAGAATTTAGAACTTCTTTAATAGCAACGAAAGCAAAGCTAATGATAGCTATTGATACTTTCCTATGAAAATTAGTAGTGCTACTATACAGCTGATTAAACTAAGGTAAGTAGAACTGATTAGGAACTCGAGACAGATTATTTTTGTAAATAATGTGAAGTAGCAAAAGTATATGGTCTCATTATTCAACAAATCAAAACAAAGTTAACCAACACCCGTCATATGTCATATCTCATTGAATTTACCAGTTTATGGGTATTTGACTTAGAAGGTAATTTGGAATGAAAATTAGACGTTCATTTCCACATTTTATGGCGTACAATACTTCATTATTGAGATTTACCTGAATCAATGCTGAATAGTAGGTTAAAGTCCGACCATTATGTTCAGAAAATAATCAGTAAGGAACCTTTAGTTCCCATTGTAACGTATATGAAAAGTGTTTGATAGTTTTATATCATCCCATTCATTTATTTATAGACAAAGTTCAACGAGTTTGATTTCAACACTTTCGCATCGTATCTTACCTTTATTATATAATCAGATCACTTCCAAAATCATTATTTAGCAAACTTATCACTAACGGAAACTCTATGTTTTATTTATATTCACAGTGACACTAAAACAGAAAGGATATAACAGTCTTCATATCATGTTTAAAGAAAATTACTTCCCGACACACACAGAACGTACAGTTCAGCTCCGCTTATGAGAAACATAAACAGGCTGAAGGCAGTAAGTAATGGGTTCTTCACTGGGACGACTGGCTAGCCTGATTTCTTCATGGTATATGTCCTAAACTAGTACTTCGGAGAATATAATCGACAAATTAGTATTGTATAGTTATACATGTCGACGACACATTCATATATGTGATGAAAATCTCGACAAACAAGGTATCCTTAGATCTTTAACTAGTTACCAACCCTCACTAAAATTCACAATGGGATAAAAATGCTATTCAAAATTACAATTCCGTTGACACTGATTACTATAAGTGATGAATAGCTACAGTGATTAATTAACAGGAAATCTACGCTAAACAGAGTTGATCAACTTCCAAAGTTGGGTCTCAATAATGAAAAGAACCAACTTCATTTCCTTCCCTGCTCTACAACAGAAATCTGTTCAGCATACTGAATAAATAACCAGCTAATCTTCGTGAAATCTGTCTTTCTAGAAAACAAATACCCCACACGATTATTGAAGAGAACACTGAAGGTGAAACAGCTCTCACAGAAGGAACAAGCTGTTCCAAAGAAGTTATTATACATAAACCTCAAATTTAAGGGAAATTTCAAGCGATGTAATTAGGAATTGTCTAGAGAGGTCGATTAGAAAGACTTTTCCTGCCGTAACTCTTCGTACAGCATTCAGTAGTTATCCAGTAATACACTCCTGGCTAAAGGATAAGCTACTACGACTGACCAATTCCATGTGCATCTGTCAGTTTATCTTCCTATGTGGAGCTAGACACGCAGATCATTCATCGAGGCAGTTCCTTCACCTTATTCGACAGTATATTCCAGTATGGTTTAGCATAGGGTAACATAGAGAAGTAGTCGAAAATTTCACATGACAACTAATCAGATTCATACAATTATTCATTGACCAATAATTTATTGCATACGTACATACATGTGATTGTACTACTTCATAATGAATTGATTGTGAAACAATCCTTTCAATGAATAATGTATTTCAAAGAATTATCTTATTGTTTATCAGTTTAGATGAATAAATCCTTATCTCATGTTATGTATTTCACGTCACTTTGAATTATCATTTCATTCTTCTTACTAATACTCATTAACATAAGTTTTGTTTCATCTTCATTACCGAATTGTGTATCCATTGATTAACAGTGTATGTTTCAACTTTCAATAATGTTGACATTAAAAAATATATGTAGCTGATGAAAGTGCAACTCACTTATAGCGAAATCAATTTAATATGGAAATAAAATCCTTCTGGATATGTACATTATCTATCTGCAGATTACAATTATCAATAATAGCTCCTCCTGGAATCCCCTTAGGGTTACTGCCAGTTCCAACCCCGGAAAAAGGAAGAGTGTTGGGCATGAATTTAATAATCCCATCTCATAATAAACAATCTTACTAAAAAATATTAACCAGTAAAATTCGTTTAAACACTATCTCAAGAGTTAGAAGGTCTTTATTTTCAAGAGATATGATGCCTTGTAGGGAAAGACAAGTTTCTTTGGATGCCCCTTCTGACAACTAGAGCAATAACTAATATAGGTGCATGGAGTGTTTTTACGATATGGAAGACAAGGAAAAGCATCCAAATAGCTGAAGAAATGGGGAGATTCGATCTGTGGATACTTGGAATAAGAGCAATCTACTGGTTACAAGCTGGACAGCAAAGATTATTCTCAGTAAAAGTGCTGCTAAACTCCTGTCGCGAGGAAGAAAATACCTCACACACACAAGGAGTAGCATTAATGCTGTCCAAAGAAGCACGGAAAGCACTAGTAGGATATAATCTCTACAACCAGGAAATACCTGAAACCAAAAATAGCTATCAGTCAACATCAAAGCCAGAATTTTCAATTCAAATCTGAAGATAGTTCTGTTGTATGGAGCTGAAACTTGCATGAAAAACTACGAAAAGCATCCTTCAAAAATTCAAGTATTTATAAACAACTGTTTGCGTAAGATACTTCGGATCCGTTAGCCAGATGTTATTATCAACAACTTTGCTTAATGAAGAATAAACCAACTTATATCCGAGGAAGAAATTAATAAAAAATGCTGGAGATGGATAGGACATGCATTAAGGAAATTATCAAACTGTGTTACAAAACAAGCACTAGCATAGAATCCTAAAGGCCAAAGGAAAACAGGAAGACTCGAGAATACATTGTGTTGGAAATTGGAGACAAGCATAAAGAGAATGAATAGAATTTTTGAAGAGCTAGAAATGAAAGCCAAGGACAGAGTTGGTTAGAGTATATTGGTGCGCGACCTATGCTCTACAAGGAGTAACAGGCATTGATTGATTGATTGATTGATTGATTGATTGATTGATTGATTGATTGATTGATTGATTGATTGATTGATTGATTGATTGATTGATTGATTGATTGATTGATTGATCTGTCAATCATACTCAAAGTATTTCAACGATTTTTAATCATCTTCACTGGATAGTCAAATCAAGTTCTGATAGTGAATAATTGAACTGTATATAAATAATAAATAACTTGATAACATCAATGTGAATTTTTTTTATTAAATGAACTATGAAAGAGACAGTGATCATTCAAATCTTACCTGATATTGTTCATTTAAATTAAAACGACTAGAACGAATCGTTTTAAGTTTGACTTCAGATTCTCGAATAAATTTCATTAGATTGTCAAGTTGTAATTTGATATCTGTTTTGGTAGGCTTTAAGTGCAATACAAAGTAAAATATTATAATTAAATGATCTACTCATGTGAAAACTTTTGATGATTAGTTTAAAACGTTTTAATACTACTGAAACATAATTAAGTAGATACGATAACATTTCAAAAATTCTCATCCATTAAATATGATCACTACTGCTTCGTTGATTAGATCTACGTGAAATATTACTCTAATATACAATATATAAAAAAGCTTAACCAGTCAATCCACTTTATAAGCCAATGATAGTGATGAAATAAATGAATTACATAACTATTCTTAACAAGTAAAAAGTGAATATTGTCAGTAAAACAGCAGGTGCACTTAGTACTAATGAAAATAAATACTTCGACATAAGAATTAGACAGAAACTTGATAACTCAAACATAAAAATACTAATCTTCGTGGTTGCATTCGTCACAAGTTTATCTCAGCTGAGTACTAATTTAAACCAGAAAGCATTAGGTAGCTGTTTCGTCGTAGTATAGGACTGGTCAGTATTATACATAATCGATTCTGACAGCGGATTGAACCAGTAGCATTCAAGTTTCAAAGTGATAATTTAACCATCACGACCACTAGGTTCGAGTTCAATCGTAAAATTTCTACTATAACCAGTTTGTAATATAACTCGTCATCAGTGATAACTGTCTCACTCCCAACTTGTCTGAACTCCAACAGTCACAACATATAATTAAAATTCCACGAACATCTTTTAGTTAGTCCTTAATAAGCTGATTATTATAATTAAATCAACGTGGCTTTTGTGCATTTAAATTAAATGCCAATCTCCACAATCTGGACTTCTTAGAAAAAATACCCTCATTTTGATATTAAAATTCTATGAAGATGTGTTTGCAGATAACTATTGATAGCTGCGTTTATTGTCTGAAAGAAGTTACCAAGATTCAGCTATTTCATCTACATATATCATATCTACTTCTCATGTGCTTAAAGTTAAATAAGACGTACTATCACACAATTTATCCAACAAATGAATGAACATTTTCCAGTGGGGTTTAGTAAAGATCAAACAAAGGGTATAAACAGATCGAATTCATCCTACTTAGTAGATTACGAGGATATAGTTGATAGAATCAAATTATTTAATGTAGTACGCAGTATGCCATTACATTTTCTTGACAGGGATCAAAGTCGTTTGAAAACAATTAATTCTCGAATTAATAACCCTAGTCTAAAAGCTAAGAAGTAATATTTAACACCTCTATCACTTCCTTGACTGAATAATACTAAATAAATTCCTCACATCTTCTGTAACGAGCTTTTTCCTTCAACTGCTCCTGAAATCCCCCTACGGTTACTACCGGTTCCAAGCTCGGGGGAAGGAGAAGGTCTAAACATGGGATTAGCAACCCCATCTTGTTAAATACAACCTTACTTAAAAAGCGCTCACTAGAGGAAACCATTTTAACTTAAAACAGTTCTATTGTATCGAGCTGACACTTTCAAGGAGAACTACGAATAGCATCATCAGTAACTGTTTGCACAAAACACTTCGAATTCGTTGACCAGACACCATCGGCGACAGAAAATAAACCATCTTCCAGTCGAAAATGCAATTAGGGAGAGATGCTGGAGGAGGATAATACACAAATTGAGAAAAACATCTAACTTCAATAGCTTGGAATCCTGAAGGCCATAGGAAAACAGGATGACCAAAGAACACACTGAGTCGTGAAAAGAAGAAAAACATAAAAACGAATAAAAGTAATGAGGAAGAATTGAAAAGGAGAGCCTAGGAAAAAATTGATTGGAGAATGCTGGTTGGCAGCCTGTACTCCACGTGGAGCAACAGGTATTGATTGACTGACTGATTGATTTTGCTTCCTTTGTCCCTTTTGTATATAGTCTTCATAACATACGTAATTTCAACTATTTATTCACACACACCTTTTGTTGCATAACTTGTAACAGTCACTTTTTTTTAATTAATTCAAGTAATCAAGTCTTATCACTTGATTCTTAATTTGAAGTGTTTATCCAAATTGCCTTTTTTTCTATTTCTATAACTATAAGCGCAATTATTCTCCTACTACCAATTTGCATCATTCTCATTTATTATTACTAATTACACAATTCAGTAATGTGTTGGTTGTTTTAATATACCATTCGTAACTGTCATTTAAGTGAATCAGTTGATAAACTTTGCAATATTTAAAACGAGTAATAAGTTTCTATGACACTAAAACGTTTTAACTGTTTTGATCAGTATAACAGTAACAAAGCTCTGCATTTGTAATAGTTTGAGTTTTCCAAATGGGACAATAGATAACTGATATACTGGCACCTAAAGAAGCTTGGTTATCTTTGAGAACTGTTTTTTTTTTAGTAGTCTATTTCACTTATTTTGGTTGTATATAAAGGGGAACATTTTATTCCCGCTATTATTATGTTCCCCTAGTCCTACGCTCCCATTCATCACATTAACTATTATTATATCATTTTTCATTTATGAACGATGGCTAATCATTTGTGTATACGTTGCTACAATTCACTATCACTGTTAATTCCTAATTTATATTAATGTTAGTTATCTAACTGGTTGATCGAGTATTCAGGTTTCATGTATATATAAAGGATTACTTGAAATATAATTTGATTTATCTAGTTGTTCATAAATCTTGTGTTCTTACTATTCCGGTAGGGAAGTGAGTAGGGCATTGAGCAGATACACAGGGACTAGTTAGGCACTGCCATCAATGTTTGTTACTGTAGTCTCGTGGGAACAATGTTACACCAACTTATTAATCATACACAACAGTCATAGAAGCCCTTTCCGATATCATAACAATAACTCTAACTGATTAGTTTTTATTAACATTCGGAGAATACTACCTTGATATTTACAAGTTTTGGTAGAATCATATAGTAGGTTTGATTTTCAGGAGAAATATCAGTACTTAAATACAGATAGATGAAGATGACGAATCTTAACTATGAGAAAATGCGCCTAATCAATTTCACTTGCTTGTCAATATCCAAATCTACTAAAAATAATGAGGCCTTGTATTTGTTTAATAAGCTGCATGCTATTAAGTTTGACGAGGAAATATGTGACAAATTCTAGAGGTTAGAAAATGATATTACAGAATAACTATACTTGACTACATTTAGTCAGATTTATGTAATGACAGTGTATCAGTAACCTAAAAGCCAATGTTTTCAAGGAAGATGGGATGTTGATACTATTAAACATTGTTTAGTCAGAGTGAATTCCTATTATTGGCCAACGTTGGTTCTAGAATTGACTAGATGAAGGATTTATGTTGCCCCTGGGTGTCAATGTAGTTTAGAAGTATAGCTTTATCGACTGTGCATTTAATTTACTCTACTGCTTTAAACCTTATATGATCTTATTGTCAGTGGTGTAATTATAAATTGTATCTTAACGGCGTGTCTTTTTTTTCAACTGACTGATTGAGAATAATACTGTTGCAGTCAATTTCGGATCAAGGTTCATCCCTGGTGTAGAATAGAACTTACTCATTGTTTAGAGGCTCAACTATCTGCTCTATCATAACAAATTAGCTTAGCTAATTTGACAAACGTATGATGCCTATCTGGTTAGCGTTCTAACATTCAAACATTAAAGTTAGAATTTTCAATACAAATGTGAAGACAGTTCTGTTGAATGGAGCTGAAACTTGCATGGAAAACTACGAAAAATATCCTTCAAAAGATTCAAGTATTTATAAACAACTGATTACGTAAGATACTTTTGATCTGTTAGCCAGATGTTATTATTAACAACCTTCTATGGCAGAAAACAAATCAACTTTCAGCCGAGGAAGAAATTTAAAAAAAGATGCTGGAGGTGAATAGGAATCACATTGAGGAAACCACCAAATCGTGTCACAAAACAAGGATTAACTTGGAATCCTAAAGGCTAAAGGAAAAGAGGAAGACCTAAGAACACATTGCTTTGGGAATCAGGGACAGATTTGAAGGAAAAGAAGAGCATTTTGGAAAACCTGGAAAAGAAAGCTGAAGACAGAGTTGGTTGGAGAATATTGGTGGGCGACCTATGCTCTACATGTGGTAACAGGCATTAATTGATTGATTGTTTAATTATGCTTATCTGCATAAAAGTCTTGCAAACGTAAATGATAAATTCAGAATCGTCAGCATTAAATAGATAAGATTAGGCTGTTACTAATAGTATCCGGCCAACGGACATTCAGTATCTTGAGTGTACAGTTGTTCATAAATTCTTGTAACCTTCTGATGATGTTTGCAGTAGTACTCAAAGTTTCAGCTCCATACAACAGAAATGTCTTGGCGTTCGAATTGAAGAGTCTGACTTTGAGGTTGGTTGACAGTTGTTTTGAGTCCTATACGTTCTTCAACTTTAAGAATGCTGCTCCTATTTTGCCGTAGGATCCTCCTTGTTCATCGATTATGCATACCAGATAAGTGAAAGTATTCACTTCTTACAGAATTTCTCCATCAAGTTCAATTATGTCGGTGTTCCATGTGTTGAATTTGAGGATCTTACTGTTTCCCTTATGTATGCTCAAGCCTACTGATGTTGGGGTTGCTGCAACGTATGTTGTGTTCACTTGCATTTGTTGGTGTGTATGGGCTAGATGAGCTAGATTATCTGCGAAGTCCAAATCAACGAGTTGCATTTTACTTGTCGATTGAATTCTGTGATTCCCCTCCGATGTTGAGTTTTTCATGATCCAATTAACCACTAGAAGGGTGGTAAGAGGGAAGAGTAGGCAGCCTTGTTTGGCATCGGTCGTCAGTGTGAATGCATCTGTCAGTTGTCATTTATGCACGATTTTGCACAGTAGTTTGTCGTAAAAATTCCGGATGATGTTGACGAGTTTCTCTGGTACTCCGTAGTGTCGAAGAAGTTTGCATAATGATTTCCTGTCCACGCACACACAACAAAATATCTGATTTCGTACACTACCAAAAATTTTTATTTCAGTTTCTTCATATATTAATTAGAATTTAAATGTTGACCATAATGATTGTTGATTATTGAACTAAACAGATAAACTGTAGTCACTACAAGAAACGATGAACACTTACTGAGTCGGTTCTTCGTCTTCCTGCATCAGGATAAGCTTTGAAAAATTGAGCTACATAAGTTACGATTGATTTTTCATCTGGTCTATCAACATCAACATCTAAAATAGATTGAAATATTTTTGTTAAGTATAACACTTTGTTTGATTTTGCATAGAATTCACAGATTTACTATAATGTTTAGAGAAATCTGTTGCAGAGATGCAGTAATAGAGTTACACGCTTACTATCTACTTCGTTTAATGTACTGTGGGACGAAGTGGATCGATGCTGAGCCGCCTATGAACAAATAAATGACTACACCAAAGTCTGCATCTCTGATGAAATACCAATCTATTCATAGTAGAGCATAATGTACCTTATGAGTACATATTGGGGTTAAAACATCAATTTAAGATTTTCTCGTAATCGTATCTAACCATTCTGTACTAGGTTATCGAATAGTACAAGGGCTAACCTGATCGAATCTTTAAACCATCCACGAAGAATAGCTATTTAAGCGAATCAGAGACTATCTCGAAACTTTGAAATCGAATCAGACATCACTTATTATAATACCCATATTTGACACCCTAAAGGTATAAATATGTTATGAGAGACTTTTTAAAGACATTGAAAATCAAAACTGATTAAGTTAAACAAACCAACTACTAGGTTTTAATAAGCGAACAACATTGAAACTGTAACTAACCATGTAACCAAAGCTGACTTTAATAGAAAACTAATTTTGATTATAAACTAACCCTATACCCTATTATAACCATAACTCTGAACCCTAAACAAAGTCAGTTCAAAGACTACCTGTGTTTCAGTGAAAGGTTGATAGATATATGGAGTAGTTAAGATGTCCTTAACTTACGAGCCACAAAATTTATAGGAAAATTATGTTACTACATTGATTATGAAACAATCTGTATATCTATCTCAATATTACCCTTCGTTGCCAATAAGATGTTTATTTACAGTTGGTGACTTCTGAATGGATAGGACCGGAGACATATTCATGAGGCCCATAAGCTGATCGTTTATGTATTAAAATTTACGAAGTCCGTGCCGTTTATTTTGATATCACGAATCGGTCTGAATCAGACAACTATTGACAACCAAGAAGTTCTGAACAACTGTTTCATTCTAGTATGGGTCTGTACACTTGTGCACATCCATGACCCCGTCAGGGATCGAATCCAGGACCAATCGGCTCCGCGGCGAACGCTTTGTCAATAGACCACTGAGATATTATCAACTCACTAATCGCTAACTTCTCGAGGTAATTCCTAGTTTTAATAAGAAAACATGACTAGTAGGGTTTAAGAGTGTCGGATGTGAGGTATTTACCCCTCGATAGCAAAAGATGAGGTTCTACAAACCTATCACAAATTAACTGAATTACAAATAGCAACTCTTGGGAGCCGACTCAGTGGTCTAATGATAAGGCGATCACTGTGCTCTATCTCTGATGGGGTCGTGGGTGTGCACTGCTGAAGAGTTCCATACCAGGATGAAGCAGCCATCCAGTGGTTCCTGGTGACCATTGGTTTTCTAATCCAGACTAATTCATGATATCAAGTTAACATTCAACAACCTCCACAACATCCAGTTACCATGCTATTTAACTAATACGGTTTTTTATTGTGAACATTCAGAGTGGCTCAAGCTCTGACAAGCTTAATGTATTCCGACATCAAAACGCTATACTATATTCGAGTCTTTACACTTTTAGGATTCCGTTTCATTCACTAAATTAAAATATTGAACTCAAATATGTGGGCAACTTTTAACAGTTGGTAAATTTTTTCATCATATCTACTTAATTAATTTCAGACGGAAATATTTCACTTCAAGTTTCTTTCTAACATCAAGTTAACCCAAGCACTAACCTTCAGGATCTAATAATCTTGGTATCCCCAGATGTTTTTCGGCTTGACTAAATGCATGTTCTAAGTTTTCTTTAGCTGTTCTTGTTTTAACTTTATCCATTTCAACAAGACTAGAATCAATATTATGCACCATAGCATTGAATGCAATGCCATCACGCCAACTTGGACCGAAATCACGTACTTTCACATCATATTTTCTAAATATACCGAATATTAAATAAAATAAAGGAGGCAATATATATACAACTGTATAAATGAATATGATAGAACTGAGCTATATTTCCTAAATGACATTAAACAGTGATACACTGAAATCTAAAGCATATTAAAGGGACATTTCATTCTTAATTCTTACTTACTAGTAGTTTATATTTAACAAATCACATAAGATCATATTCAAAATCATCGGATCCGTCAATGTAAACAATATTATAAAGCTACTGACTCAGAATACATTCCTTTTCATATATATAATGATATTTCACTTGTGATACAGTGCAATCTTCATTGAATGTTATTAATGAATACAACTACAGATCATGTCTTACTACAGCTTTGAGAATTCGTCATGAAATCACTCAGTAACAATGATTTAAAGCCAATGACTAATTGAAAGTTGGTGCTTTTGAGGATAAATATTATCATAAACTAAAATCAACTGAATAAAGAATATACTACAAAACTTGATAATTTTTTTCATCTAAGAACGTAATAGCTAAATATAGAATAACTTTGAAACTAACACTTATCGAATCTTGTTTTCTGAGAAGTTTCTACAATCCCCTAATCACCTCCCTTCCAATCACATCACCATAGGACATAAAGCCAGTTACACACATTTCAAAATAATCAAAAAGACATGCTACTCAAGAGAATTAGTCTGGTGAAATATATATTTCTCCGAACTTGTTAGTTTTTGGTAGCGCAAATTTCATTGTCATTCTAGATCATATAGTTGCATTTCACTATAAGTGATAAACACGACGTTTTGTTTATATAAAAAATTCGTGATATCAGGATTAACAACTAACTATCTCTACAACCCCTGATTGTAACTAAATATCAGCTCACTAGTGACTAGCTCCTTGAGGTAATTCCTGAAGTTCTAGTGTGAAGAAGTGACCGGTGGAGTTCAACCGTGTCGGGTGTGAGGCAGTTACCCACCGATGACAATGAATGAGATCGCACAAACGTATCAAGAATTGACTGAATAACAAATATCAACCGTTAGGAGCCAGCTCAGTGGTCCAATGGTAAAGCGCTCGTCGCGAAGCTAGAGGGTCCTGGGTTCGATCCCAAACAGGGTCGTGGATGTGCACTGCTGAAGAGTCCCATACTAGGACGAAACAGGTGTTCAGTGCTTCCAGGTGATCAGTGGTTGTCTAATTCAGAACAATTCGTGATATCAGGATTGACAACTAACTATCTCCATAACCCCCAATCGTAAAATACGATTGCTTGTTATTCAAACGAAATGTATCCATGTTTGATTGAAGTATGATTTAAGCGTCATTTTATTCATTCACTGTATATACACAAATCACTGGAACTCTATAAACCTGTATTTAGTAGATGTTAACAAACCTTTTACAAGATGGGGAAGTTACAATGAACTCCGTGTGATCTTTACTTATTCTAATAGACTGATGTAATCAAAATACACAAAAGCATTGAAAACTCTTATTCTAGTGTAATGACAATCATTCTTGACTGTTAATAGCAAATGGGAATCAACATCTAAACATATTGTTTACATAATATAGATTGTGCATTTGAAAGCATTGTGAATTATAAGAAAGAAGTGCAAACTCTACAAGTAAGTACAAGCATTCATAATACAATGAACATTAGTGTTGACTATAACTTACAATCCCTTTCTTCTGAAAGAAAAATAAAGTAGTAAGAAAACTTTTACTTGTTACTTTTTAGGTCATACAATTTCCGTTGAATTTATCGAATGATCTAAGAAACTTAAGCGAGACAGAAATTTTTAAATCATGAAATGTATTTAGTCAAATAACTAATGTAGGCTAAGATGTATAGCTAAGTATATTATATTTTAGTATGAAATCCCCGTTAAACCAATTTCCAGCCGAAGAGGAAATCAGGAAACGACATCGAAAATGGATAGGACATATATTCCAAAAAGCATCAAACTGCATCACGAGACAAGCATTAAGTTGGAACCCTGTTGGGAAACGGAAAAGTGGAAGGCGAAAGAACACACTGCGTCAAGAGCTGGAAGCAGACATTAAAAGAATAAACAGCAACTGGAAACGGCTGGAAAAGATTGCTTAGGACAGAGTTGAATGGAGAATACTGGTGAGCGGCGTATGCTCCTCTGTGAGGGGTAACAGGGCGTAAGCAAGTAAATATAAAACTCCGTAGTAATTATCATCCACAACCTCATCAGTGGTCAAACACAAGACCGTTGAAACATTTTCTTTCGTGCTTCTTAGTTTCCAGTGTGTCTAGCCAAACTCATTCAATACTTTAAATTCAGTAATTTCTTATACAATCTAGTATATTCACTTATTTTTATCATTTTTAAATATATTTTACAAATATACATAACTCGACTTTCATCAACAATTCCTATGGACTCGAACACCAATCCATGTATTACAACGTGAGCAGACAAGTAACATGAATAGACCTTATAAAAGTGTATATTTCACAAACAATAAACGTAAACATGAAGAACTTATATTTTTAATCTATAAAGGGTTCATCTACAGATCATCATTATGAACCATAGACACTTTAAGGAATATGCCACCTTGGCGCCTTAAATAAATAAAGATAGTTTAAACAACGGAATGAAATATTTTCAAATAACTTTAATCTATTGACAAGAATTATTTGTGGCAAAACATATTCTGAAAAAAAAAGTGAAATTCATTTTTGTTATCACAAATGGGTTACATAGCTAAAAGGGAGTCTACGTTTAATCAGTGGAATCACAAGAAGAATCAGTCTGTTCATTTATTATTCATGCTGTATACAGTAACTTTTACAGTCAGATAATACATGCTGGTCAAAAATGAATAACCGAATCCTACCAACTGACTATAGGCTATAAATGATGTGTAGGTTAAGATATATATATATATATATATATATATATATATATATATATATATGTCTAATATTAAAATCATTCACCAGTGTCATGCCTTCTATCTGCCGAAAGAGTTAGAGATAACATTCAATCATCGTAATGGAGTCGTGATTCAAAGGTTAGAGACTGAAAGTCAAGCTGATTACTGTTGAGACACTGTATTGCAAATTTCGGGTAATTAATGATAAATTCTCTTCAACTTCAATTTTTTTCTTATACTTAATCACATAACATACTATAAAAGGTAATTCTGAAGATAATTTTAAGAGTTCCTAATCATTGGGAAAGAACACAATCGAAGGGGATTAAATATAAGTAACCAATGTGAATTATGTACAAGTTATACATACTGAGTTATTTGATTATATAAGTATCGAATTATATCAGTAGTATAGAAAAATTTAATTCAATAAAGTACTTGACAGCTGTTTAGAAGTAAAATTTAAAAGATTCATTTAATCTACATTACATCATTTAGTTTTGGTTGTCGTTTATGTTACAACTATAGACAAAATAAGTAGTTGCCAATAAAAAGTAACATACTTTAAGCCTTCGTATTACTAACTATTATCAAATATACTGTCAAGATATAAATAATGGAAGGACAAATACCCCCCCCCCTATTTAATGAACTTATATTAATACAGAAACATATTGATTCTAACCAATCAACACATATAAACAAAGAACATTTACAACATTCATCATGGCACAGTAATAGTTCATGATTCTGAAGCATTAAAGATGACTTCTTTCTGAATACAGTTAAATTACAAATTATTTTCAACATCATTGATTGTCTGTAATCACTAATTAATAGGTAATCACCAATCAAATTGAAAGTTATGATAAATATGAATAGCTTAAGATCACCTTCGTAACTGATAGGCAAAGATTAGTAATTCTAAAGTATGATTCCATTAGCTTAATAATCCTTTATGTTAACTAGCTTGATAAATGATATATTATAATCAAAACTAATAAAATGTACTTGCATTCCAGTGATGTTCATATTGAGATTCGAACCCAGTTAGTTTTAAAAAATTCTAGTAGGTGTACCACTAGTTTACTAAGTCCAGGTATATCCAACTGACAAGTCCCAGATAGGTCGAAACGCACGTTCTAGATCCGGCTTGCCAGCCACGATTCAACTTATATCATACTTATTAAACATTAGAAGCCTTAAAGATAACTGAAATCAAGGATTAATCTATTTACTTATATTTATGCATTTTATATTTATTTCGTAAATTATTGTTCTGCAAGTTTATGTACTGGAGATGTTTACATCGGTTGATCACTGTGTAGTGTTCAGTCGGATACCCACTAAGTCCCTTAGAGTGCTGATTAAATTCTATCGACCAAGTTGTAATGTGACCACTTGTCTAAGTGACTCGACATTACTAGCCCAAATAGTTCAGTGATAACGGTCACAGATTTTGATACTGGGCGACCGAGAATCGGATCCGTAGGGGATCACAAGTTCTCACAAAGATTGAAGATACGTCTTGCTGACAAGTACCAAAGAACACGAAACCTAGGTCCAGGGTTTCTTACTGACTACCCCCAAACCACCTTCAACAGTAGATGTTTAATGAAACATATTTACAATTTGTAAACTTCTATATAATTAACTACATTTTTAAAATAATTTACCCAGCGAAAATTTCTTGAACCCATGCTTGAAGTGCACGTTTCGCTGAACCTCTTGTTTTTAGTGATCCAGGTGGAAGATCCAAAATTTTCAATAATAATTCTTCTTGTTCTTCAATCTTTAATCAAAAATAAAATAGAAAATATGTACATTTAAAACAATTTTTTAATAGTTTATGATATAAATAGTGGATTAATAAAGTATGTACATAAGATGCATCACAGACAACCATTAAAAAAATTAGTGAGGAGAGCAATCTACGTACGAAATCACGGAAGTAAAAGACCTATTGGTCACTTAATTGGCAAATTACTCTCAGACCTCTGACATGGCATCCAGATGGTTTAGTTTTTTACTTGATCCATTCCTATGTTATACAGCTACCATCCATTATCATCGATAATAAGTAGATCATTATCAATCTGTTTATCTTTTACTGATCACACAAATTTACGTTAACGGTAACTTATATTAAATATTTATTAACTGAAGTAATGAAGATAAAACTGTGTGAAAAATATTATTTTTCTATTTATTCTCAGTTATGTGAAAAGACTTGGATATGACTTATATTTAGTTGGCTAGTCATCACTAGTTTTACAAGGTAGTGGATGAGACTGAAAACTGATTAGATACCGATTTACTCCTCGAGGAAGAATTCCGGATAACCGTCTCCTTCCCAGTTCCCAAATCACCTTCCATTTCAAGATATTGACAGTGATGTTGAATTATTTATTTAAGTGAGCACATTCCAGCCTAAACGATATAATTCTACTATGTAATTCAAATATAAGTAAATGATAGAACTGCATTATCAACATTCACATAGAATCCATTCCACCTTATCATAATATGAACATTCGATACAAAATATGCCTATATGCTAACTAAATAGCTAACCCGTAGTATCTTTAAATATGAAGAGTGTCTGGTCTCTTCGACTCTGTGAGTATGGTTTGTTGGTGGTGTCTGCATTGAAGCTTATTATTGAATATCTTCAACTACTAAAAGTGTGTACGAATTCAGTACAATGATATCATGTAGATAATACGTTTTATGTCTGTTAATATCAACATTTTATCTAATGTCACTGAAGCTAATGTAGAATTCCATAAGTAATTGGGTATTATGGGGATTATCGAATGTCAATTTAATATCACAAATTGATCTGACTTAGACAATCAATGATCATAATCAGTATTGGCTCACTAGTGAGATAATTCCTGGAGTTCTATTGAAAAAACGTAACTAGTGGAGTTCAACAGCGGGAGTTACCCACGAATGGCATTGGATGAGGACACGTAAGAGGTATCACAAATTGACTGAATTAAAAAATATCAACCTTTGAAAGCTGACTCAGTGATCTAATGGTAAGGCGTTTGCCAAGGAGCCATAAAGTCCTTGGTTCTATCCTTAATAGAGCCGTAAATACACACTGCTAAAGAGTCCTATACTAATATAAATCAGCTGTCTAGTGCTTCCTAGTGATCAATAGTTGTTTAATTTAGACTGAATCATAATATCAAATTAAAATTTCATTAGTCATTGTGATAAACAACAACAACTGTACAAAATTTGAAGTATACTAATACTTTTAAAAGAAAATCAAATTGATCGAATGTATAAAATCGTTGTCTGACTTACTTGGAAGTACAGGATAATAACCCATATAAGACCGAGAACAATAGCTGGTTTACCATCAGCAATATCTGTCGGATTAACATTAACTAATTTCACCTTTACCAGTTTACATGGGGAAAAACGGTAAAATAAAATAAAGATAATTTGTTACATGATATCGAGTGATTGATTAAATAGAAGATCTATGTTATGTTTTTTTTAGTGAATGACATCAAACTACTGAAATGTCAACTCATTTAATAAAGTAGCTTCCTTGTAGCTTAATTGATGAATTCCTTTGATCATGTACAAACTGTAAAATATGCTATTCATTACTAATCAGTGATTAGTCAATACACATTGGATAAATACCAACTTTTCTGTTGATTGTTGAGTAACTTGAGGCTAATGCTTCAACCTTAGTCTTCTTTGTGTTTTCATATTCAAATCAATTCCAAGGTTGTGCAACATATAATGATATAAACACAATTACGTAATAATGTCAGGCATCCCATCGGTATTTCTTGTTATCTCATATTTTTGCTGTGTAATGTATACTGGGAAGTAGTGGTTTGCTTACAAGCTACACAACTTTCTGACGGCTTCTTGTTAGCAACTTTCAAATGGTACAGAATTATCTGTTAGCTTATTTCATGACTGATTTTGTATTTGCCGATATATATGTTTACTTAAGAAACTCCCACTGGTATACTGAATAGCATCATTAGTATCTACTCTATATAGAAGTGTGTATTCCAGTTATTTCACAAGTGATAAATCATTTCACCTAGGCAACCTTGTTTTTGATTGCTCATCATCATGTTCATCTGTTTGCACTTGGTTTTTGACTTTTACTAACTATCTTTTCGGTCAGCTTCTGACGTTGTGATTAATTGACCTCACTTGTATGAATTTATATATTGGATAAAAAGTTGATGCAACTATTGTCTTTTAGTCTTGAACATGAACTTTTATCGAAAAAACATTGAAATTCGTAATTGTTGAATATATTAGGATGTCAATGAAGTTCAAGAGGCATGGAGCTCAGTCAGCTTAGTAGTCATTAGAAACATCAGTTTTGACGTAAGCCATAAACATACATGGAAGAGGACAATCAATCACATCATCAAAAGTTGACCGAAAAGAGCTTCTCCGTGAATTACATTTGAGTTTGTGCTGATTGTTTTGAATCTATGGATCTTCCCTTCTGTGTATATTGAGTTCTACTGCTGTGGAAGCTGCTACCACATTGCATGTCTTCACCTGCGCACGTTATAATGTTTGGGTTAGAAGAGCTAGGTCGGTCATCTTTGAAGTCCAGGTCGTCTGGTTGCATCCATGTTGTCAATTGTATTCCATGCTTTCCTTGAGACTGTAGCAGTTTTTCAGAATTCAGTCAACCACTAAGAAGGATGTGTGTAAGAAGCATTGTATGACACCTGGTCTTCACTTCGAATGAATGTTAGCTAGAGAGTTGATTTGAGTTCCAGATGTTCATCAGTTGTAGAAGTGCTTCCCTTGCCTTGCCAATACGCTGCCTTTACATATGCTTCAGACCCTCAGTGCTTAATGATGACGCTGCTCATGTCTATAACAGTTTCCACATCTTCCAGAGATTCTCCCTCAAGTGTAATAAAGTTAGTGTTTAGTTGTTTCAAAAAAGATTGTTAACAATGAAAAGAAAATCAATTCATCTTCCAAGAGAATAAAAATGCACTGTAGGGATCCCATGCTGTAACATAACATAGGAAAATATCTGCAGGATGCTTAATAAACACAATATAAGAAGTTTATTTTCATTTAAGTGAGACCATAAGATCAGTCCTAGTGAAAATTAAAGACAGGACACGTAAAGAGTAACAAACTAGTTCATCTATGAGATCAAGTGAAATGAGCATAATACGGTAAGTGGTGAAGAAAATTCCTGACAGTTAAATACTACGGTCTGGAACACAAACTGTGTTTGAAATGTATTTCTAGATCTTTGGAAGATCTCATGAAGCATGAAATTAGATCGATGATTGAACCGCACTCTATGAAAACAGGAGACAAAATTGAGTTCGATGAGGCTAAAACACATCAGCAAGTTTATGCCTCACATATACAACTCTTGACAACTGAATCTATATTTGTATGAGAGAACTCAAGTAGCTTGAATGTAAGAGGTGAAATACAGTTGACTACTCGATGACAAATGTCCATTAACAAAATGACTGGATCGTTGACATCTACCTCAACGTTATCATCAATTAGACCAGCAACAATGACAACGATGATTACCAATCAGTCAATCATTGCATTGAATTCTTCTCAAATTATTTTATTTAACAATGTTACTCATTGTATGAATGGTGTCAATCAACATAATCGTCGACATAATCAATTTACACATGTCTTCCGATTATACGTCTTATTGTTCAACTGTCTCTACCCATAGCCTAAGACTTAAACATTCATTGCATTAAGAGTATCAATCAAAAGTAGATAAACGCAGCAGCATACAAATGCATTTCACAGTTGAATTTCACACACAGAAATGAACAATGCGCATAGTATTTGTCTAATAAATTTACATAAGACAAGTGGACAAGTAGATTGGTTAGTTGGCCGGTATATGTAATTCTGATTATTTTTACTTTGACTAATTTACTCTGAAACAGCTTGAACCAGATTATCAGGTGAGACGTTGGAATCTTTGGAATTCTGTCAGTGGGATTATTTCAAATAGAAGTTATACTTCTAATGTCTTCTAGTTCCTCGTAGTCCGATTATCTTTCATCATATTCTATCATATCAAAACGAATTTTTATTTAAATCAGTTACAGTCGAAGTTCAATCACATAAGACAGTAAACAAGAATACGAGAACAAATGAAAACATAGACACTAACAAAAGCTACTAGTCACAAATAAGACGAGTATAACGAATTGATTTAATACATGTTAAGTATATGTAAGGCTGTCTTCTGTTTGAAGTAGACAGTGATGATACTGTCGTAAAAGATGAACAGAGCCTAACAAGTATACGGTACCAAATATATATATGGGTGTCTGTCTTTTGGAAACGGAACATCTTTCACTGTCATTACCTTTCCCTTATCCTATGATTTGTTTAGTGAAGTATAAGACCATCAATGACTGACTAATTCGTATTTCTAGAATACAATTCACCATGTAATTTGATTGTAAATCAGTAAGTTTAGGCAACAATTTTCATTCATTGTAAAGTAATTGAATAAAAGAACTTAATGACACTGCTAAACATTATATTATTCTTTTATCAACAAGTTATTTTTTAATTCTTTTCAAGCACAAATGTTCCATTGAATATGATATCATCAATCACTCGAGGTAAGATAATAATTGAAAACCCTGGAGCACTGTATAGTTGTTTTCTCCTAGTATATTTCACAAAACTATAAATACCCATTATATCCATTATCATCTTAATAGTCCAAGGGTTAGATGTTTACCGAAACACTTACAGGTCATGAGGTTTGGTTCGAACTGATGAGTTGTTTAATACCAAGAGAAAACTGTTACTTAATGCTTTATGATTTTCAATGATTGTCTAATCCTGGTTAATTAATAACCACATTTAATTGAAATAGACATCAGATGCATCTTTGTAGTGTACAAATAGGTTTTTTTTACTTACATTCTTGGAATTTAAAAATTCTAATCCAGTTTTAATATTTGACAGACAATGTATCCGATTCATCTGAGGTCGAGTTTCTGTACGCTGCAGAAATACAAATAAAGCAAGAGAAGTGAAGCAGTTACTAAACAGTTTATCATTCAATGGAATGGAATTTAAGTCAAGTCAAAATAACACTATTTACTGAATAGAATATATTCATCGAGTAATTTGTTGCCTCATCATCAGCTGCATACAAGCAGATAAATTTAGTCATTTTGAAATGATCATATAATTTAGAATATTAAGTTACGGATGGTTCATCAATAATCAATAATTTTTAGATTATTGAAATAATCATAAATTGATGTTGACAGGGTACCATTGAGAACCAGGATGCATTGGACAGCTGTTTCATCCTAGTAGGGAACTCCTCTACAGTATTATGCCTAACGAGCTTCAGATTGGTGAACGCCTAATCCACTGCACCACTAACCTGGCATTGAATGGTAGAATTTCATTGGATGCTGGTACTCTGCCAACATCAATTTGTGACGAATTTAATTAACTACTTAATTAACTTAATACCAATCTCTACATACCACCTAATTTCAATTAAAACGTTGTTAGATAAGTAACTGGAGTTAGAATAAACAGGTCTTTGCAATTTCGTTGAATAATAGTTTTACAATACTTAGGATAATCTTATTACGTATTATACTGACAAATTAAAAGGTTTATAGTGAAAAATACTTGCTTTTTACTGCCAAGATACTTGTAGATTAATTATTACCACATTTGAAATATAAGGAATAGGTCTAGACCTTCTAATTTCAATCATTTTCATATATTCTAATACAATAGAGTTTGACTGTTTGATAATAAGTGAAAATGCATTTATTGCACTTGCTCTGTATCCTGTATCCATTCTATAGCTTGTAAGGGAACTGGAGAGGACTAGATTGATAGTAACGTTCTCATTAAAATATGTTAGAACCTGTCGTTTTGTTTTTTTCAGTTTACTAATTCTTTCATAGTTAACTTGGCATATGCAGTTGGTGGTGACATGTGATAAAGAAATTCTATGGATTCATTGTATTCTGTGATCGCCACTGTTTTCGCTTTATTTTAGAAAAAGTAGTGGAATGTTCGGAAATGTTAAATATGATTTATACGATGGTATGATAGAACTATACACTTCTTGGCTTAGTAAGTAACTGTAATGTTTGTCAAAAATAACAAATCACTTGATGCGATTGAGAATCTTTATCGACTAAGTTTCGTTGGAAAATGTAATACATATGCTCAACCACCGTTCATCTAGTTAAATGATGTCAGTTGATGTAAGAAGAATGAAGAGAGTTAAGGTGGAGGGGAGGCAAAAACAAAAGGTGACATCAATTTATGAAAGTGCTGAATGTTGGCTTAAGCGGCAATAACGTAGATCCTAATTACCCAGATGGTGTCCACGTTAGTAATCATGAACGCTGGTTGCAAACACTGGTTAATGTCATGGCTTAGATCCATTGTCGGTGGTTCAGGTAAACTCATTCTTTATCTTCTCCTAGTTCATAGGTTCTATTACTCTTTCAGTTGTTGTTCGTGTTCATCATAGATTAGTGTTGGTTGGGTTTAATCGAAAACCAAGGACAAATATACAGCTCTTTTGTCTTAAGATAAGACTCCTCACCGGTTTAAACCTTCGATTCTACCATAAAATTAAACCCACATTCTTCGTGTCTCGCTGCGAACCCCCAACCATCTGCACGACTATGCTGGCGTCCAACAGTAGAATTCCTATTCCCATAACTATCACCAGTGATGATAACTATCTCATGTCCTGGTTTTCACTGGTATTCAACCAACATCAATCTGTGACGAACATTTACAACTGAATTTCATGCCTATCTTCATATAATCTCTTCAATTCAAGCTAAAGTATTTCATATTAATCATGCTGAATAAACACAGTTTTACGTGATGAAAACTTTTTTCATTTATTCAATAGTTTCTTCCGTACATCATATAATTCATTGAAGGTTCAATACATAATCAACCACTTTAACACTAGAAATATACAGCAATAATCACTTGTAAAAATCTCTCACTGACTATATGACATCCATAAGGAACAGTAAGTTATATCATTCATCAAATGTACATCTTTCTTTTTTTCTTAAAATTCAGGTTACCATAATAAATTTATTCAGTTATCCTTGATTGGTCTAATTCACTTAAAAGCTTTATAGTCTATATAATTAGTATCGATGTTTGTTAATCTCAGTTACCTGGAATAATCTCAATGTTGAATAAGCATGGTATGTAGGAGGTTTGATTAGGTTTATCCATTCATTTAATACAATTAGAATGTATTTGGATCATCCGGTTGATTTGTCATCGATTAAAATTAATCAGTCTCTGTTGTCATATGTACATCTTGAGTAGATAGCCTTGATACAGTGATAGTTCACAAGTATTGTTTAAAATGAATTGTGAGTGTCAAGTGAATTCCAGTATGCGTGTTTTGTCCTATTTAAAACTCACCAGCTGGGTGACTCTTTATCCCACTGATGATGTTAACACTGAGATTTAAACGTAGTTTGTTTCATGTTAAACTCTACCGCATTCACCACTAGTCTATTGGATCCAGGACTGCCTCACTTGCGCCCCTTCTGGATTCCGATCGTCAATCACAATGTCTCTCAAACATTCATTTAATAGCTGAATAGGTGTTTTCATAAAGATGTGATTTCATGTTGAGCATTAACTGTGTGACTGTACTACACTGACATATTCAAAGTAGACAGATTAAATAACACCGGACAGTTGAAATGAAATTCCTAACACGAATTTCACCCTAATATTAAACACTCACCAAAAGTTTTGAATTCAACATACATTATGAATATTGAAAACCCTAAGAATAATCCCAATGAATATTTACAGTATATCTGACAATTAATTTATTATTAGAACTGAGTCGATTTGTGTAGATTGGTATAAACTTTTAGCTCATTGAATCCGTCACACATTCATGATGAGAGAGTATTACTGTAGACCAAAAAGGACTGAACAAAACAGCAGTCCGGTGCTCCATGGTTTTTCAGTACCCTACTAGCGTCAGTCTATGATTAATCCAATCAATTCTGTAGTTGTAAAAGCAGGTTTTTGTAAGTCTCATTGTATGTACATTACAGATGATACATCGAAAGATATCACAACTTTGTTGACAACCAAATGCTTTACATTATTAATAAATTTAAAAGAATCCTTTCATACTCCGTTTAATTAATGCTTCATGAAGTAGTTCCAGAATGTACAATGAAGGTCTAATGTCAGTTTATTATCAAATACTATAGACAAACAAACGGTATGGCAATGAAATCAGAATTAGATCTCATATTGGCTTACTATCTTTTGTTAAACTGGAGAATGAAATACTCAGCAAAAAGGTTGATCAACTAAAGGTTTACTACAAGTACATCGTCCATACCTTTATAGTATTTAATACTAACTAAGAAAATGATGTCTTGATCAATATATTTTATAACACTCTTCTATCAATTACTTTTACTTGAAGAAAAGATCAACAACTATACGATGTCATTTTTAGATGTTCTATTAACATGAAGTTTGGAGGAGACATTACGAGTAAACAAATACATAAATTCTTCCAGTAGATTATACATGCACTAAGTTGTACCAATGAATATGAAAAATCAAGGTAGAAGTCTTGACACAGATCAATGTGGTTGGTTAACACTATTGGTAAGTAGTTGAATAATATCCGTAATCTACTTAGTGATATTGTATACCAGACCTAGACTTACAAATAAACATATAGGTCTAATAAAAGATGAGACCGGTTCTAATAAATGCTCCAAAGAAATTATTATTATTGATATAACATTTCAAAGAATGTCATTGAAAGTTACATTTCAACACACTGACCAAAGACGACACTTCATAAAACATTGTAGCTCAACTGAGTTGACAAAAGCTACTTTATAATAGTTCAATATTATAGAACACAAACAAAGATTGTGTGAATTCTTTGTATCCATATGTGCTTACAATTTTAACTACTTTAGTGTAAATAGTTACATTGGATCGACAATTCGGTAAATCCGTAATCACATCTCTGAACATCATTCCTGTTTAGTTAACGAAAGGATAACTGTGAGTAATCTAGTACTTCTTCTTAAGGATTTGATAAACACTTGACACAATGTGAAGTTTATTAAAGATTCTATCATCTTCATCGTATTCTATATAATATGCAATACTGGTTTGTGCATTTACTTCATGAAACAACCAAAGTTATCGGTATCTATATCCACAAATTTTACCTTTGTAATACAAAAGAACTCTTCTCCACAACACATAATTGTAGCTTTATTTGTCTACATATTTAAAAGGAAGTTGGATCAACTGAGAGAATTCGTATCACGAGGACTATTACAGGCAATCTAGCCTTCTGTTATAATCACATAGAAGCTAATTCAGCAAACCAAATATTTCGTGATGAATTACATAAGACTGGCGAAAACAACGCATAAAACATTTGGAAAATGTATGAAAAACGCAGGGCTTCGCTTACAGTGTTTTTATGCTATAGTGTTTTGGCCGATCCCTAAGTTTAACAGTGTTCTAAGACAGCAAAACATATTGCAAGGTAGAGGAAAACGTGATGTAATTTCGAAATCAGTTTTAAGGATTATGTATTTATTGCAAAGTTAAGATTCGAAATTATAACTAGGGTTATAACTCAACTGATATAGAAAATAGTCATTACGAACTGTTGTATTGTTATATGGGCATAGTTTATTGTGTCGTTAATGAAATTGGGTTCATTATATTCTGCCATCCACATAGAAATCTTAGAAAAAGTGGGATTTATGATGACAACTACAATTAAAATCACTGCAATGTGCATCTATCTGAGGATAAATGTTTTCTTTTTAGTAAAGATTTCCTTGGAAGTAGGTGACAAATTATAATGAGTCTACACTTCATACTCTTTCATTTATTTAATATGTACAGTATTTATATTCCCTGTAATATAGGGGCTTTTTCCCATAAACCACTCAGTTATGTATACTGTATTATCATTGGCTTAAGGGGATTAGTGAATCGAAACGAGGATTCACCCATTCGTAAACTCTATATGGGAACTTCATGTATTACATTTACTTATTACTATACTGTACTCTAACCGAAAATTTTATGTTTTCACTTCATTCTTCTACCCAACAGCATCAAAATTGTGCTATGTACATTGATGGAATTTATAGAAGGAGACAGAAGAACCTAATGCAATTTATCAATAACGTTAAACCACCGAATAACATTCTTCAAAAACTCTGTCCTCATATCTCTATTTTCAATTCTCCAAGTGCTATCCACTCTTTTTGTATCTGCCTCCAATTCCCGAAACATTGTGCTCTATGGTCTTTCACTTTTCCTCTACCCCTGAGGATTCCAAGTTATTACTTGACTTGTAACGCAGTTTGGTGTCTTTTCTAATGTTTGCCCCATCCACCTACAGCGTCGTTTTTACTTCTGTCTGTGGTTCGTTTGTTCTCTGCCACATAAAGTTGTTACTAATGGTGTGGCCAACGAATCCGGAGTATCTTGTGCAAATAGCTTTTAAGAAATACTTGTATCTTTTGAATAATACTACTCGTAGTACTCCATGCAAGTTTCAGCTCAATACAATAGAACCATCTAGACGTTTGTATTGAAAAAAATATATCTTGTCATTTGTTATTTCAGATCTGGTAGCATATAAGAACATTTCAAGTCTTTTTGATCCACGTAAGAAGGAAAAGTAACGTTCAAGGTCTAATGAAGTATAAACATTACACAAACACTACCTGGATACATACGCTGCCTTATCGGGACAACTAATTACTCAAACTTCATTAATTCAGCATATGACTTTAATCTAAGTATTACTAATTTCTCATTTCATTACATTTTCAATAAAATACACAACACTGATTTCATACTAGGTATATCCAGTGTGAATCTTTCTTTAATGTACTGCTAGGCTGGATTGAAGTTTAAGTGTTTTAGTGAAGTACTTGCCTACAGAAGGTTACTAAGGCAACTCACAATTAGTGAAAACCTAAAATGTATCACTAAGGTTCACATTACATTTATTGATTAGTTCTTTTACTAATAATGAAAGTGAATAAAGTCCGGATGAATGGAATTGATGATTGTGTACAATACTTATATTCAATAAGTAACTTAGCATGTTAATAGTTTAGTTTTGACATAATAAACAAAATCTGAAAACAAGTAAACGCTTATATAAATATCAATAATCTGAACTATGAATAAATGAAGTAGAAGTTTCTCTCCTCTCTTAATTCATGCTTCAATGAAGTCAGAATAATCCTAATGACTAGTTCATACTGTTTTAAGTGGGATTGTGATTGGCAAGCTGAATCCAGAATGCGCGTTTCGTTTTGTTTGGGACTCATCTGGTAGATGTACCTGCATCCCAATTTTGATGTTCACACTGGAATTTGAATTTAATTCGCGCAGTGCCAAACGGCATCGCGTTCACCACTAGGTTACTGTGTCCAGACAGTCATACTTGTACAACATGCATATATGTAATTAGGATGAGCTTGTATCTTCTAGTTGATTAGTCATGGACTGAAACCGGTGAAATCTCAGTGAGAACATCAACATTGAGACGCAGGTATATCCAGCCCATGAGTCCCAAACAGGACGAAACGCGCATTCTGGGTTCCACATGCCAGACATAACCCAACTTAAAACACTATTTGTGAACTACCACTGTATCGTCTTAGGATGCACATATAATGAGAGAGGCTGACCAGTTTCAGTCCATGACTAATCAACGAGAAGTTGCAAGCTCATCCTAATAGTTCATATTATTCTAAATCAATCAACATGAAGCATTTAGTTATAATCCTTTGAAAATAGTTGAAAATATGCTTATACTAACTATTGATTATTCTGTTACAGAACAAATATTTCTCAGTGCTGAAAATGCAGAACATCCCGAAGTGTCACTATGATTTAAATTTATCATCTACATTTAGAATGAAGTATATCAAGATTGTGAGTAACTAATGCAAATGATATAATAAAGTAAAACAACAGCCCAGTACCTCCTGGTTTTCAATATAAGAATATACTTTTTATTTCCTAATAATGGAAATCTCAAAAAACATAACATTCAAATCATTTAACAATTAACCAACATATTAACATAGATTCAATCTACCAACCTATACAGAACAATTCAACGAATCACATGATCTGATGCTTAGTAAACTAAACCATTGATACAAATTGACAATTGATGATAACTATTAGGATACAAGCTCATCAAAATATACTGATTACATTCATTGGGGAACATTTAAAATTCTCACTTCTATTTTAAGTAAGCGCTGAGAATGCTGTCTAGAATGACAACGATGGTTATGTAATCAAAATACAAATAAAGAAATGAATTTGATGTTATAAAATATAGAAAATACTTACTAATTTTTCCCCTGATAAAACTTCTAAAATTCTAATTAATAGTACCCCATTCTTGATATCTTCGAATAAATCTTGAACTTTAAATGGTGGATCAGCCTGTGGAAAATCAAAGATTAATGAATTAATCAATATTAATATGGTTATGATGTTATCCGCAACGTATAATTATGTTCAACACGTTTGTTATATACAGTAATTTTAATTGTTTACCTGTCATCATTTATTGCATGAACCCAGGAAATTAGAGTATAATTTTCAGTAAAATCTTCACTTCAAGCTGTAAATTTCAGTTTAATTGTATTTTTCATTCTATGTTAAGCTGATCTACATTAGATGCGTTTAAATTGTTACTTTCAGGTAACTACATTGTTGAAATAGGGATCCTCCGATGAAAACTACACTCTTATATGTAACACTCATCTATGAAATGAATAATACGAATGATCGAGTACACAGTATAATCAAAGGATTTACATAAAGGTTGAGTATGTTCTCCATTTAAATAACTAGTTGAATATAATATTCTCTTAGGATACACTTGAATTTAAGTAATAGAATGCAACTAAAATTGAGCTATAACTCCGAGAAACATAACTAGATGACACTGAAGTTATTCAGTAATCCGTGGTTGCGATAATTTCTAGCACTACAATATGATTAGAAGAGAGTGAATTAAGTTCCCTATGTCATAAACAATTGAAAGTCACATATTGTTTAGTTATAAAATGAATAATGAGCTAATATAGAACTCTAAGCTTCACTTGTGCACGACGAGTTCAATATCCTGTGCGATAAAATGCATCACAGTTAGAATGTGCAATTGTAATTGCACTACAGTTGAATTATGATCAACTGGAAATGCATGCTTCACCCCCTCTTATTTTCATTCTCTATAATATGTTAAACGGGACTCTAGACCAACCCCCATTTAGAGACAGCTGTGTTAACTATATTGAATACTATAAATAGAAGCTATTGTTGATAGTGAATAAATAAATATTCCTATCATTACTGTAACTTTCATATAGTGATCGGGATTGTGTATCATGATGATTTCGTAGATCTATAATAACTGAAATATTTTTTTCCGTTAGTTCCTACTATGACAAACTAATCAGTAGAGAGTGGTAGCAGTAAATATAAAGTTTGAGAACATAGTCGTAATGTGAATGTCACTGTGGTGGGAAGGGATTATGGTGTTTACTTGAGATAATTAGCGTTTACTGTGATATTACCCCCCTTACAATAGAAAGAATTGATTGGAAAAGATTGACCTTAAAATAGTACACTACACCTCGCCACATGCGTTCGTGTCTCAGGTTGTAGGTCATTTTTAAGTACGAAGCTAGCACAACCGAAGTGCCCTGCGTGATTGGCCTCAAGTGGATATCTCTATAGCATTATAATTAATCTTCCCGGCTGTCATCCCCGTTTCTTTACAAGTATTATAACAAAAAGAAAACAGTCAGAGTACGGGTAATCTGAAAGTGCTAACTCTAACAGAAGACAAATAAAAGAGTGACAGTTATACATAAACTCACATTAGTTAAATATGTATTTAGCCAGTTGGTAAATGTCTTCTTCTGTACACGTTCTTGTTCATCTAAATTAAAATGAAACAGGGACTGTGATAAAACAAATAGAAAAGTGACTGTTTTAGGGGAGATTTAGCTTTTGTACCTGAAAGATTTCTTTGGAGTTCGTGAATAGTCGACCCAACGAGAAGTTAAAAGTGCATAATACTTAGAAATCTCAAAATAATACAAACCATCTGTCCAATACTCCTTACTTCTCAGTATTTATAGGATAAAAGCTTGTTTACTTGGTGAAGTTACTTTTCCTGACCTAAATGGTTTCATCGTAAAGCTTTATCACTCAAACTAAAGGAAATTATTCCCAGGAACTTCTGATAGAGAAGAACTCAGTTATGTAGTAAGACGATGAAAGCTTCATGATTTAATCAACTAGTTTATAAAACGTAACTTTGCCAAAATTATCTACTCGAGATACAATTTTTTTCTGTAACTTTAATACAGGTTCATAACGAAGGGTTATTTTCGACAAGGAATAATTCTATCAATTGTAAGACGCATTTTCGAAGTAATATGATCATTACAATATCATTTCACTACTATTTCACTGACTAAGAAATCCCATGACATGATTACTGTAAGAGGAAACAAATTTGGACATGGATTTAACAGGTGAAATCTCCGAAATTCCGGGTAAAGGAGACTGTAATGACACCAGAAAATTTTCAATGTTATTAGATTAATATCAATCATCTGTTGAGAGTCATAGCCTAATATTCAATTAACTAGTCAGTGAACAGATCAACAAATTAACAGGAATACAATAACAAACAAAACTGTTATAACCTTAAAAGATAACAATACAGAACTAATCCTACCAGGTAGAAGTGATTCATCTTACATTTACACATGAAGTAAACACTGATAATGTAGTTTCGATGAATTAGTCAATATCAGTTTATATTCACCTCATCTTCCAGATAATTAGACCAAGATGACTACAACACATTTTCAAAGATCATCCAAGTTTAAAAAATAAAAAAAGTATGTTCAGGGTCAACTACGATAATCTATTTGATTATTCAACTGTAAATTTCTAAATAACCCAATTTTATTGTATGCATATTAACTTTGAGAATATCACTTAGCAACCATAAAACTAACAAATTATTTAACTAATACAATATACTTGGATTACAAAACATGTTGTTAAGCTATTCGAATATATTGATTAGGTAATGTTTCAATCATAATTCACTTGACAACATGCCAGATAACCAATCCCGTAAAATATATGCATTTGTTCAATGAAATGAGACAATCTAAAACTGTTAAATTCTGATAATAAACACTTTAAATATACAAAAACTTTCCATCATGTATATTAGAATAGTTGTAACAGTTTCAATATTTCTGTTAATTTACAGTTTCGATTGTTAGACTGTATTGTCAATTTGTTTCATTAATTACAAGTAAGAGCATTTAACAAGCATACAGTGTCATCAATAAGCTTTTTATCTTGTTTACCTTCTGCTCTACATTACATTGCATACTTCCAATCTTCACATCCTTTCAAGATTTAACTTACCTACTGACTAAATGTAAACCTCTACAGGACACATATAATTTAATTGAGGTAGTTTGTGAAGATTTATATTACGTTTTAGTTGATTGTATCTGTCATGTACTGATGATCGTAGGGTGCCATTAAACACCAGGTAGCACTGGACAGCTGTTTCATCCTGATATAGGACTCTTCAGCAGCGCGCACCCTAGATTCGGCCACAGGGATTCCCAAGATCTTACCTGGAACTCCAGTAAGGAGTCGTGTTGGGCAGAGTTTAGACTTGTCTCAAGTAAGATAATGGATCATCATTGCATTATATATAATTTTGTACTACTGTTTTATTTTGAATTTCATCAAGCGTGACTTAAATGATACGATATGGTATAAAAGCTACACTTCACATGAAAACTCCCCTTACAATAACCTTGAAAATTACCTGCAGTCTCTCAAAAAATGGAAGGTGTATGTAAGCATATACTTTATAGAAGCTTGTCAGTATTCATCTAAGCTGTATCCTCCAGCTTTAAATTATCATACTGTTTACTCTCGGTAACACCTTACACACCGCCACTGACTGTACTATGTATTTAAGGTCATTATAAGTGGATTCACCTTAAGTCTGTACCTACGGTTCACATAATTAACCATAGGAAGTGTAATGATACAAATTGATAGCAAGCATTACAGGTGTATTAGCAGTGATAAAAACATTAAGCAGCATCATTGCATTAACAAATCTAATGACACAAGAATTAGATTAAATATAAAAACCGCTTTAAAAATAATTTAACAGACAATTGAAAATCAATACAAATCAGCAGGTTAAGAATCTGAATCCCGAAAAGTACGTACACTCTAATGCTTTTCGCAACATAATTTAGTGTAGATGTATATGCAGAAGTATCTGTACAGAGTGTCTACTGTTCTGTATACACACTTCATTGATAAATTATGGCATATGGTTTCAACAGAGATTCGAGCCAAAGATGATACTCAAATGAAGATACTGTCAATAATATTATTGGTAGGATTGCAAACAAAGGGATATATTAGACAAACACTTTCCCGCGTTTCTACTCTTAGTTATAGCCATGTAGTATATGGTTTTAAATACTTAATTCACAGTCGGTTGCTAAAGAAGAATACGATGTTTCTGTGACAAGAATAAAATATTGTTTAGACAATAGAGCTATAGTTGTTAAGATCGATATTTTATTAAAGAAGCGTGCATTAATGACTAAAAGGTACAGACACATGGAGCGATTTGTGTAGACGTGGATAAAATCTTTCTCTGTTATGCGCGTCTACTGTGTCTAAGCGCTGATTTGAAAAAAACGAATCTGATTATTTACGATGTACCTTGAATAAACCACAGTGTACGAGGGATCTAAGGCTCCTATAACTTAAAAAGTTGCTATAAGAGTAAGAGTAAACTAAGCTCTTAGTTAACACTAGTTAAGTGGCTCCTCAAAGAGAATGGGGCACACACTGATAGCTATTCATAAGTATATTTAGTATGATGATGAGGAAAATTAAAACCACTTGCTGTACCTGAGTAGAATGAGCATGACTTCAGATTATTGAAACTGAGAGCATACTGGTTCATTTAGGCATCTCAGTATTTCCCCTAAAGTTGTTAATGTCAAGGTAATAAAATGTATTGTGTATACAAGTATCATATAGTTTATACTGATGGTTTAACAGGTTAGGCTCCAATGGATCACATATCACCATGCGATACTGATGACCGTACATATTACTGAGTTGATGATCTTTTATTAGAGAAGCCTCTTAAAATCCCTTTTGATATGATGAACAAGGATACTGGGATGCCCTATTTTTAATGATGCGGTCTTGAAACCCTACTCAGAGCTTTTTTGTTCTGAGGATTTTCTTTTCATGTTATTCGCCGTATTTAATTTGTTTAAGGGGCTTAGCACAACCACACCCCATCAGTTGGGCTTCTTCGTTTGTACCAGTGATATTCAATTCATCAAATTAATATAAGAAGCCGTGTGGTGTAAATTTACGATATACAGAAAGTGATTGTTATAAGTCGGATCTGTAACGTTTACGCCTTTCGTTGTATTATCTGTTTGTTGATTATTAGTACCACCCGATGACCATGTAGCTGTAACGATGATTGTAGTTAAGTGGCTTACTTTAATAGTTTATTGAGTGGCATTTACTTCTATCTGATTTTCTCGGCTTCTTATATCGTTTGATGGCTCTCATATCCTCGGTCACACGGGAGGCCTTTTACTTGGTAAATGTAGTAATTAACTGATCAGATAATTTTCGATGATCAGATGTCTATTAGGCGCCATATCAGTAAAGAACACAGGCATTCGTAATTCTGATACTTTTTATCAAGAAAATATTATGAGTTATGTAGATTGCCTGCTTACAAAAATGGAGTACTTAAAAAATTCAACAGTAATTTATGCCGGATGTTGTAGACAGTTAAATTTATACGAGAATTCATAAGTTTAGTTAGTTACGAAAAGAGGGGATCGATTACAGTTTCTACTTTATTTACATATCTCAATGAAAGTAAGCCTCTTTCCTTTGTTAAAAAACATTTGATTTCCCGTTTGACTTTGAATAGTCGGAGTGAAAATGTTACCATTTCAAAGTGCATTTCTTTTAGCTGATATCTTAGATGATCTACTTCCCATTTCAGTTTCTCAATGTTACAATTTTCTAATGTAGATAATGTGTATCGGTTATTTCTAGCAGTTAAATGCTTATTGCATAACTGAGTATAATATGGTCTATTATATCTGAGGTCACAAGATATGAAGTCTGTTCAGCAATAGAGTTGTTATTAGTGAACATGATATAGCTTTGACAAGCTTGATTTCTAAAGAGATGACCCTATATTTGATGTATTTATATTTTAGTTTCTTGTTAATAAAGGTATCAACAGATCAAATATGATAATACTTAGCTTTATATAGAACACATGAAATGTTGGCATAACAACCAAACCCACCTCCCAATTCCTAATCCTTTATTGTTTTAATTGAATTATATGGGTCAAGTTGGTCAACATTGAGTGATCAGTCAATAGATATATCTCAGCTATACACAAGATCATTCTCATTTAAAGTTGATCTGAAATAACGATCGAAGACTATAAAACTAGGATCTAATCTTACTAGGTACATTAGTTTCCATTATGATTAATGTTAACTAACTTATAACCTAATTCAAATAGAATGTCTAAAACTAACTACCGACAAAAGAACTAACTTCCGTTCATGAAGTACATACTATTCAGTATAATCCATCAATATCAATTACATAACATAATACACAGATGAAAAACAAAAATAAAAGAATATTACAATTCTTACTTCTAAGTATACACAGTTTGGTATTTAATACAATAGACCAGAATTCAGTAGATTCATCCATTATATATTCCATATAGTGTGTTATGTAATCAGTTATACAATTAAATATTTCATTTAATTGAATCAATTACATTGAATTAATTAGTACAATGATAATAATCAACTAAATTCAATATGATAATGAACTACAATGTTAATTCCATATATGAGGAATACTTTCAATGTTACTAACTAAATCTCAAATTACTTTACTTTTTTATTGAAATAAAAGAAAAAAAACAACAACATCGAATGGAAACAAACTGAATTGAATATTCCATTAGTGATGTAATTTTTTTTTGTATCTTAGATTACAATAAATTTAAAAAAAATTTTTTTTAGTATTTATTTCACTGTTTTACAACAACAACAACAACAACAATTTTGTTTTATTTCTATGTTGTTACTTTGATAAATTAAACTTGAAAAAAATTATTACATAATTTTCAATATTATGTAATTGAATAGATAGACTAAAGTGTATAGATCTATAGATAGATAAATGAACAAACAATGTGTTGTAGTTATTCGTAAATAATTCAATGAGAGATATGGGTTTTTCTGCACATATAGATCAATAGATGTTAATATTAGTAGTAAAATATATATGAAATAGAATAGAGAAATATTTGAGTGTTCATACAGTTCCTTATTCCTTGTCTCCTACCCCCCTCCTCTCCTTACTTCTACGCTTCATCTTTATATGTTTAAGTAAGATAAGAACAATAACTGTAACACAATAATCAATAAATTGATTTTAGATTTTTCAGTTGTTCATCAACTAAATCAGTCAATCAATCAATGCCTGTTAACCCATGTATAGCATAGGCCACCGATTAGTATTCTCCAATCAACTATGTTTTGAGCTTTCCTATCCAGCTCTTCCTAAGAGCTCTTCATATCTGTCTCCCATTCCCGATGCAATGTGTTCTTAGGTCTTTTTTTTTTCCTTTGGCCGTCAAGATTCTATCTTAATGCTTGTCTTGTGATACAGTTTGGTGATTTTCTTAAAGTAAGATCTTCCGATACAAAACAACGAACACTAATCCAATTTCACTTCACAGAGAAATTCTGGAAGATGTAAAAACCTTTACATACTTGGGTAAAATCATCGATAAACAAGGAGGGTCTGATGCAGATGTGAAGGCGCGGATTGGTGAGGCAAGGGCAGCATTTCTACAACTGAAGAACATCTGGAACACAAACCAACTGTCAGTCAACATTAAAGTCAACATTTCAATACAAATATGAAGACAGTTAGTTATGATGGATGGAGCTGAAACTTGGAGAACTTCGAAAAGCATCCTTCAGAAGATACAAGTATTTATAAACAACTGTCTGCGTAGGATACGTCGGATTCGTTGGCCAGATACCATCAACAACAACCCCCTGTGTCAAAGAACAAATCAACCGAAATCTATCCGAGGAAGAAATTAAGAAAAGTCTCTGGAGTTGAATAGGACATACACTGAGGAAATCACCAAACTCTATCATCAACTGTATGCAACATGCAATTAATTATATTCATTAACAAAATGAAACAGTTGTAAATAATTTACATCAGAAGGACTTGAAGAATATTAAGTTAACATGTAAATGTGTTCAATTATAGGCCAGTTAGATATGAAATTATCACAGCATAAAAATGAGAAGAGCATGGATACAGATTTAAGAAGATAAATAACATAATGTAACGGAGCCAGAATCACATTGTATGATTAGCTAACTCGTTCTCTTTTCTTTCTATTGTAGGGCGATCAAATATAAACCCTTTGGAAGCCGAAGAACAAGCCCTGCGTGCTATGAACTTAGAGGATGACTCATAAGACGTGGTAAAACTAGCTAGCCCTTTCTATAAAAACCCCGCCTATTTTAATTTTAAAAATAAAGAGTGCCGTGACAACCACTTCGTGTTCTTTCTTGGTGCGAGGTGTTGAACTAACCCTGTGTGTTGTGATTTTAGATCCAACCCGCCTTTCAGTGACTGTTGGAAACACGTGTTACAATAAGTTGTATCATAATAAGCACAATTAAACACAATGATTAGCTGAGTATATATAAACAAAATAAATTCACAATTTACAAGAAAAGTGTTACATAACTGAATTTTAAGAAGGTTAAAGACACTAGAACAAAATAATGGCTCACTACAGTTTCATTTTGCACATCCATATTATATTTAACTCCGTTTATGACAACTGAGTTATTAAAGTACAAGAGATTTGAAGTAACACATTTATCAATTATTTTGAATAATACTAAGACATTAATAATATGTCCACTAGCAATTAAGTGACAAGTGATTTCATAGGTAAGAAGAAGTTACCATTTAAAAATCAGTTTATTCGGCATATGTACCAAAATGTAAACATTTACTCTCTTCTCTGTTATCTTGATGCATATGCTTTGGTATGTACAATTAACGATAACAAAAGTCGAGATTATGTTCACATGTGTATGTCAGAAAGAATAATTAGCTTGATCGAGAGATTGATTTAGTAACCAGATAAGCATATCACTATAGGTTTTCATTCTAAGATTGGTGAATCTGTCTATTTCACACTCCTTGGAGACCAGTTTTAAAAAGATAGACTCCTTCCCATCAGAGTAATACTCAATTTCATTTGTCTAAGTTTCAATTCATTTTCTAGAGTTTTCATATCAATCAGTGGCTGTTACCTCATATGCAGCATAGACCGACAACCAGCATTTTACAACCAGTTCTATCTTCAAATACCCATTTCAATGCTTCCTAAGTACCATTCATTATTTTCATATCTGCCTCCGACTCCCGGCACAATATGTTCTTTAGTCTCCCACTTGCCCTTTGATCTTGAGAATTTCATGTTGTCTTGTGACATGGATTGATATTTTTAATGTGTTTCAAATCCACCTGTAGCGTTATTTTCTATTTACTTCCTCAACTGAATTGCAGTCAGTTGGCTCTCTAACACAGTACGTTGTTACTAATACTACCTGAACAAGGAATTTCAACTATCTTGCAGGCATAGTTGTTCACAGATATTCATATCTTATGAATGACATATTTTCGTAGTTCTCCATGCAAGTGTCAGCTTCATACAACACAACTATCTTCACGATTACATTGAAAATTGTGACTCTGATGTTGTTTTATAGGTGGATTGAGTTTCATATATTCATCGGATGCAGAAATGCTGTCCTCACATTGTCAATCCGTGCCTTCATATCTGCGTCGTATTCTCCTTGTTTGTCAATGGTTATGCCGCTGTCCATATATGTAATTATTTCCACGTCATCTAGAGCTTCTCTGTCAATTGTAGTTGAGTTTGTGCTCATTGATTTTGTATTGACGGATCTTTATTTTCCCTTTGTGCATCATAAGCCTCCATAGGGTTACTACTGGTCCCAAGACTGGACAAAAAATAAGGGTTGAGCATGGGGTTAACAACCCCATACTATAAAATCAATCATGCCAAAAATATGCTAATCAGAATTTTCTTATAGTCTACTTATAAATAAACAAATGCGTTAACATTGTTTCTGTGCTGATACGATTATGTTGTGTTCTTTTGATTCATTCATATTTACATGTCAACTTAATACTCTTCAAGTCCTTCTGATGTAAATTATTTATAACTGTTTCCTTTTGTTATTGACTATAGTTAATTGCATGTTGTATGCAGCTGATGAGAAACTGTAAAATCTAAAATAGCGAATTTATTATTGTATTACAGTTATCATTCTTATCTTACATAACATGAAAGTGAACGAATCCAATCAACTTAACTTAACACCTATCTCCACGACACTACCCTAATTCATGTACAATAATCAGCTCACTAACTTCAGAATGTTTTCATAGAATTCGTGTTAAGTGGTGACTGATGGAGTTCACACTTGTCAGGACTGATACAGTTATCACCATGAGCATTGAAAGAGCTTCGAACTGTATCAGTGAAAACTCCACAATTGGATGCGGTCTTAATGGTGCAGAGAGTTCACCAGATTAAAGGAGGGTACACACTGATGGCGAGACCCTTTCTAGGGCAAAATAGCTGTACGGCACTCCCTGTTTCTCAACGGTGCCCAAGCAGCATCAATCTGTGAAGAATTCAATGAGTTAAACCTAAAACTAATCTCCACAAAACCACCTCAATTTGACAAAAAGAAACTGTTAAGAATTTCATGATCATTTAGTTAATAGTGTTTAGTGATGCTATAATTATAAATTGTCACTGAAGCTAACCTTTCCGTCTTTATTAAATGCATTATACATCAGTTTCCGTGAACACCCATATAACATTACTCGTTTGTCCCATATCTGCGGTATTGGTATCTGCAGTGCTGATTTACTTGATTCCAGTGAGGAGGTACTTAACTAAGCTTCGATTGTGTTACACCATGAAAAACTAGTGGAAATTAAATCAGAAACTAGTTCTAGTTGTTTTCGTATAGATTAAAGTGGCCGACTGGTTGTCTAGAATTAGCCATTGGTGTTTTTTATTTTTCTCTGTAAGTTAATATCATGACTTTGTACCCTATCAAATGTGTAAAAGGAACAAGCTAAATCGAAATTATTATCACAAAAGAATATCACCTGCTTATAAATGAACATTCAAGATGAATTAAATCGTTGTCTACAATGTGTGACATACAGATAGACATCAGCTCAAAGTGGTCTTAATCGATTGAACACATAGACACCATCAATCTGCTGTAAATATTCGCTTTTAAACATGTAGCAAACTTTTTACAGTACATAATAGAAATAACTTCAAACTATATTTTTATTTAATCCTATTTAGTTGTTTTTTATTCATCATATATTGATGTTGTTTGGGTACCACTGAATACCAAGGATTGCCAAACTGCCGTTTCGTTCTAATATGAGATTATTTAACACTCTTGACCCTCTATTCTGCTATTCAAGTCCAACCCAACCACTTTAGGTCACATTACCTTCATAATAAGACAAAATTATTAAGTACTCCCTGTTATTTCATAGCAACCAATTAACATCGATTCCTTGACGAATATAACTAATAATTGAACTTAACACCAATCTTCACAAAACCCTATCAATTCATTTAATCATATTCACTAATCAATAAGTCATGAAGGTTAACATAAAACAAAAAAAGGGCATAAAGTTATCTAATCTAATTGATTATTGAGCAATTTTATTATTTATTTTTTTTTATGTTGCTATAGTGAAGGTGCAAGTGTATATTTATTGAAATGTATGTATGTATGTATATATGAATTGAAATGATAATGTGATTAACTAAGTTATAAACCTTATAAGGTTACATAATCAAGAAAGCCAAGTAACACATCGAACAATAACAATAAGGTTATTTAAAAAAAAAATTTTTTTTCTCTTTTTTCTTGTTTAGTTTCACAATTAATTCACCTTAATCACTAATCTGTGTATAGTCAGTCAATGCTTACATTTTGAGGAGTGTTTCCTTTTGAAATGTATAAATTAATGTAATGTACTTGATGAATGAAAGAGATAAAGTAAGAATAACAACTGATAGAATAATATGGATTCATTTTTCTATTCCATTGGTTCTTATCAGCTTCATTATAATGATAAACTTCCTTTCTATTGAACTATTACATAATCATATTAGGTGAATTATGTGCATTGGTAATGATAATATTAAATAAATTAAAGTAATATACAATCCCAACATTATAATGATTGCGTCACACCCCATATCGTTTATCGGTTTCGTGTATCTGTGATCCACTTATACTTAGGGAGGATTAATCATGATTTAGTAGTAAGGTTAGTTGAACACATCAACAAATGATCTCTGAACTACAAAATAGAAGCACATGTTAGACAAATATCATCCTCTGTTACTAAACACCTTGCCGAGACAGGCTATAAAGTTGATATCAAATCAGCCTTTATAGTGTTTTACAAGAGTTGTTTGCGGAGTATACAATGGTTTATTGAATCCTTATATATACGAATCCTTATCTCCCCCCCCACACACACACACACTTATATGTGCAAATACAATTTACACTTACACTAAACCTACCCTGGTAATATTCATCGTATATCCAGAGTAGAGTGTGATTCACAATGCTTTTCATATTGCCTTTCTTAACTTCATCTAGCTTCTGATTGTCTAGTTGACCTATATACTTCGTATAGAAATGTCAGTATCAAGTTTATGTGTGATCAGATCGTTCGAAATGTGTATTACGTAAATATGCATAGTGAAGAAGTCTAATAAACTTCGTTTTTTGTAGCATCATTAAAATTTATAGAGGTGATAAATTGTTTTAAATTATTATTGCGTCACCCGTTATTACTATTATTACTACCCATCTTAGTGCTAAGGTTGTTTGTATTATGTTATGAGATGTATCAAACAGGGCTGCTTATTCTCGCCCTTCTTTATCTCCTGGTAGCTGATCAGGCTATCAAAACCTCAACACCAAAAAGGCAAGCACGGAATACAATGGACAACATAGATGCAACTAGGCAACTTGAACCAAACTTACTCCTCTATCCTATATACATCAGTAAGTGCAGGTGAAGACAAACTGTGTAGCAGCAACCTCTGAGGCGATAGGCCTCAGCATACACAAGGGGCAAAGAAAGATCCGTCAATACAAAACAATGAGCACAAACTCAACTACAATTGACAGAGAAGCTCTAGATGACGTGGAAACGATTATATATATGGACAGCAGCATAACCATTGATAAACAAGGAGAATACAACGCAGATATGAAGGCACGGATTGACAATGTGAGGACAGCATTTCTGCATCCGATGAATATATGGAACTCAATCCACCTATAAAACAACATCAATGTCACAATTTTCAATGCAATCGTGAAGACAGTTTTGTTGTATGAAGCTGACACTTGCATGGAAAACTACGAAAATGTGTCATTCATAAGATATAAATATTGATAGACAACTATGAATACAAGATAGTTGGGATTCTTCGTTCAGGTAGTAACAACGTACTATGGCAGAGATCCAACCGACTGCAGTTTAGCTGAGGAAGTAAATAGGAAATAACACTGGTGTTGGATAGGACACACATTATGAATGTTACTAAACTGAGTCATATGGGATGTCCTGACTTAGAATCCTCAAAAGCGAAGGGAAGGAAGAAAACAAAAATACACATTTCGTCGAGAATAAGAGTGAACATGAAAAGAATGAATTATACTTTGGGATAACGGTAAAGAAGATTTGAGAACAAGATCGGGTGAAGAATGCTGGTCGTCGGCCTATGCTCCACGATGGGTAACAGGAATTGATTGATTCATACCATTTTCTATTAATGGATTTTTGATAGATTCGGACATTTCCTTAGTCACTATCAAGTCGCTGAGATTAGTGGTTACATTCCACCTTGATCGACTAGAATTTGAGCAGCACTATAAAGAACTATACATGCATAATATAGGTCTCTATTCAGTAGTTAGTCAATTCATAAATCTCAGTCGTGTAAGATGTAAATTCGGGCAGGGTGGAATAGCCCAGTAGTAACAGTTACCGGCCTACAAAATCAAGTCACTTTGAGTCGTATCCTCTACAAAAGCACAAATTTTTCGCAAAATATGTAAGCGGGTAGACGTAACTAACGTGCCTAAATAACCTAACCTAGTTGACCATTCGAGCTGATAAAAATAATTATTACATGACTGCCTATTTCACATTCTTATTTAACCTACATTAATCCTGCATAATTTTTTATCAAACATATCACAACCTATTTCGTGTAAATCACATGTTTTAACAACCTTAATGTTTGACGGTCAATGTTTCTATAACAACGATATTTGTTTCAATAACATGAAGAGTAAATAAACAAAAGTATCCGATGCATAATATAATGTATCCACACCTAATTATTAGAGAAAAACACAAGAAACCAATATTGTATATGGAAAGAAAACAATAGTACTTACATTGCTAATCATAATATTGTGTCTAATTGATATGAGTGTAGTCTATTGACTAGAGGAAGTAACTAAGTAGTATAAAGTGGGGCCTGTTTTTACTCTTTACTTAGATATTATTGATTGTGGAGGAAAGGAAATGAATTAAAATGGTTAACATATTTAGTATGAATGATGATATTTTGATGTGTTTCCTCCTTTCTTACGAAAAAATAACAATATTACGTCCAGGCTATTGTTGTTGGTCAGGATTTCATAACTAATAATGAAAGACTACTGGGGATCATTAAAATGACTGTGATAAAATTCAATGATTCAATTCAACTGCCCACGAAACTAGATTATTAACTAAAAATCCTTGATTAGGTTGGTATTAGAATCAAGACAGCTAAACTAAAGACTGCTTATGTAGTAAGACAGTATACTTATATACCAACGACTAATAGGAAACTAACATGATTCTATGTCATAAATGATTGAAGGTAGTCAATTTTGAAAGCCACTCATCTTTCAATGAATTAGTACTTAGCCCTCAATATTGACTAATCTCTGAGTATAAACCAGTGTAATGTTTGTCAAAACCTTCAATAGCTGATTGCATTTGATTGATCAAACTGCAGTATAGTCAATAGCCTAAGGGACTCAATATCCATTTACCCTATTTCCTAGATGTTAGATGCTTAACTTTATGTTCCTTCTACAACTGGAACATATGCAAGTACAAATTAAAAATGTCCTCATTAATAAAACAGTTCCTACGAATTAAGATGTCACTTAGCGATTCTGTTCAAAAAGAAAAGAGAACCACCAAATATCTACAATCTTAAGTCACTTAAATGAGAATCTACATTTTGATACAATCAGTAGATTGCAACTAAAGGGTAGGACAAATATCAAATTGATCAACACTCGACAACGTATTCGTTGAAATATCTCAGTCCCATAGGACTCTAGTTTCGGTTTTAATTGCTCAACAAAAGTATTAATGGATAATGCACATTCGGATCCAAAAACAAAGCGTATCAATCCCCTCCTCCAGATTTGGAGAAATGTCTTGCTGATAAGCGCTAATTAACACATAAATATGAGTCAAACAGAGTTTACTAGTCGACCTACCTTCAACTTCTTAAGATATCTGTGTATGAGGTCAGATTAAAATGAATGGTATATAATAATGTAATAAGTAATAAATATTAAATGAATTGAGATTGTTATTTTTGTGAAGATTGGTATTTTTATTGATCAAATACATCATGGACTTGATGTTGATAGAGTATCATTGAAAACTAGGAAGCACTGGAGTGAAACAGTTATCAACCATGATATTGGATGATCGTCGCTATGTATCACAAATTCATAGAAGTGGGAATTTTACCATTGGATGTCCATCCAGTGGTGCAGAGAGTTAGGTGTTCACCAAGCCTGAAGCCCCTAGGACGGAATCTGTGGTGCCCACTTCTAAGGAGTTTCACACTATAAAGAAACAGTTGTCCAGAACTCCCTTGGTCTCCTGTGATGTAATACTCTGTGACGTATTCAATCAATCAAAATGAAATCAAAATTATGAGGTGAGGTCTAATGTATTGAATTATTGAATTATTTATAATAAAAAAAACAGGTGGAGTAAGAACTTTCATTTGAAAAAGGCGTAGACCAACTCGAACTATTTACCTTATTCTAATTTCATATAAAATCACAACAGTATAGTTTAGATCAATTGTATGACCTTTTGCCAACATTATGTTTCTTAATTACAGTAACTTTTGGTATTCGACATTGGGATTTATTGAGTCCTATGGCTTTATTTGATTTTGTAGGAATATATTACACAACTGTTTACACGCTGTTTAGATTTGTAATGATGCAAAAACATTTTCTCGTTATTAGTTATTGATACATTTATAGTGTACATTCTATTAATAAACGATTTAAGTCTACATTTCAACACAGTATTGTTGAACTCATATGTGAATGGTAGAGTGATACTGCCAGGTATTCTGAAAGCTAGAACTGAAATGAAATACTGTTCTAGAATGGATATATGTAACAATTCATGGAAATATCATCTTCATTTACTGATGTATCGTGTTATCCTAACAATATAACAATGAAACACATCAATTTTGGAATAAGAAACCAACATAGAATAATGTATAGTACATCACCCACGTTTTCTCACTATGATATTATAATTGACTGAGGAAAGTTTATAGGAAACCATGAAAATTGGTTTCCCGGTTGTTGATATTCAATGACAAACGGTCTCTTATTGTAGTTGTAGCAATAACAGTGTTCATCATTGCATAGAATCAAGAATTCCACAACAAAACATTCCTTAATAACAGTCAATATGTCCTTATTACTGATTAATTTTGAAAGGTGCTGTTTGAGAATGTTAGTTAATAAGCTGTACAATATAACAAGTCATTGGTTGTAGTAAATTGTGAAGCGTCAAATCAGTGGTCTGAATGTTAAGTGCTCGCCTCCAATTTCGATGATCTTAGGCTCAATCCTTGATAATAATGTACTTTACAGAAGTCAGATACTAGAGACAAAATAACCCTTCGGTGTATTTTGTTGCTGAACTGCTAGCTATTTATAATGTGAAACTTCAAATGCTTAACAAATTAGTTTACTTCATATTCATACTACACTCTAAATACTACTTATAAATTGGATTTATATTAAATAAATTACTATTGAAGAAGTCATTTTAACATGTCTCATTTCATCACGAATAAAAACACTTTAGTAAAAACTGTAATAAAAATTGAATTTAGATAATTTGTGGAGATTGGCATTAAGTTAATGTTGACTGAATACATCATAGATTGATGTTAGTAGGGTATCATTTATAACCTAGAGTGCACTGGATAACTTTTTCTTCTAGGTTTGGGACTCCTCAGTAGTACAAACTCTAGATTCCGTTTCATGAACTTCAGGTTGGCGAACAAACTTATAAATTGAATTTATATTAAATAAGTCATTATTGACAAAGTCATTTCAATGTTTAATTTCACCAAGAATACAATTACTCTCATAGAAAAGTGTGTTAAAAATTGTCAACTTATTGTCACAGCTAAAATATTACGTAAGGCTTCAATTTACTAACTGTGTATTCTAATGCCTCTTTGCTGTGACAATGATTTGCTTACAAGACCTTATTTACACTTCAGTTATCAGTTATTTCATGAGATTATCTAATAAGATATAATGCTGATATCACGAATTGTTATGAATCAAACAACCATTGATCACCTGGAAGCACTGGACAGCTATTTCGTCCTGGTATGGGACTCAGCAGTGTGCATCCACCACCCTGTTGGGGATCGAACTCGGGACCAGCTGGCTCCACGACGAGCGCTTTACCATTGGACCACTGAGCCGGCTCCTAATGGTTGATATTTCTAATTCAGTCAATTCGTGTTACGTTTGCGTGACCTGGGTTCGATCCCCAACAGGGTCGTGGATGCAACTTGCTGAGGAGTCCCATACCAGGACGAAACAGCTATCCAGTGCTTCCAGGTGATCAATGGTTGTCTCGGTTCAGATCAATTCGTGATATCAGCATTAATAAATTAACTATCTCCACAACAACCCCTTAATTATAAGTAATAAGATATAATTGTACACTGTTACTTTGAATCTATTATGCTCACAATGGTGCATGAAGCATATAAATCAGTAGAGAAGTTATCATTCCTACAGAGTCACAAATTAAAATGAAATCGTTCTTAAGAGATTATTCTACTGTAACTGTTAACATAAACAATGGAAAATTACAAACTTGAACATGTGATTAACTACCTCAGAAGTATATAGACCTTTTGAAGATTATACTCGAACACTGCTGGTAGAGTCAGAGCTTATGGAAAATTGTCCAATTTAAAAATGTTCGTTCGGGTAGCCTCTTATCCCACATTTTCATTTAATTTCGTCATAGATATCCATTTAGTAGTTATTCATTCATCATTTAGCTTTCTAAAATTAGACTACTACTGGGAGACCCACTTATCAATTTAGGATATGCAGATAATATGATCTTATTCAGTGAAGACGCTGGAAGAATGCAGAGTCTCCTGCTCACTTTGGCCAACCATCCAAGCACATTTGTGATGCATTCCTCACCCTTTAAATGGAAAATATTACTTAAGGACTGGTCTGCTTATCCTCAAAACTAATCATAGGGAGTGAGTTAGTTGAGTGAGTTGACCACTTTACTTATGTCGGAAATCTATTCAGCCCTCGTGGTAATAGTGTCTGACGAACTACCAGCTCGAACTCTGAAAACTCACTTGGCTGTCTTCAATTTATAGCATAGGTAAGATATCCATCACCCAACAAGAAACCGTGTTTTGATCAGCAGTCCCCCTCTGTTTCAGCTTAAGAATGGCAAACAAGACCTATGAAAATGGAAAATATGTATGGACTTTAGGGCCATTGATCATAGATGCCTTCAAAGTAGTCGTCAACATATGATCAAGTGACCAAGTTGTTGGACACAGTACTAAAGAGCAGCAAATCAGCTAATAAGGATGTACTCTTTAAACGACCTGAGACGGTTGAGATATGTTTTACTCACTCCCAACCACCACCCACATCGTCACACTATGTTGGCCGGGGTAGTAGGGTGAATAAAAGATGAGAAAGGGTGAACGAAAACTTACCATCAGGTCCACCAAGTCCTTAATTATTGGTCTAAGCTATATTGGTAGATATGGACTGTCCGGTTGGGTTGGGCTTGTTAACCTTGATCAGTGGTTAGAGACACTAAGTGGTATGGACACGGAATCGGTCACAGTGGCCTGAAGTATATTCCCTGTTTATGTTCTACTAGATCTCAAATTTTATTATTATTTCGTAAACACGTTTGCTTCATTCTTTCCTGGTTAATTTATAGTCGTGTTAATCATGTTAATTTGATCTCATCTTTCTAATGTGATATGTAAATTATAACTAATGCGCGTAGTTTATAAGTGACTGGCTATCAAACATTTGGACGAAAGTATATCCAACTAACCAATCTAAACTCGTACTAAACAAAACGTTTTACCCTTCAATTCTGGCCACAATTCAACTTGAATAAAAACATATAACTAATTAGTAATATCGTAGTCATACACTTTTCATTGATCAATTATAGTCTATAACTTCAAATCCTACAAATAATCCACTACTTTCTAATCATTTAAACAATGACAACTATGTAATAAAAATGATTAAATATACGAAGACTATTTCATGAAATTATCATTGAATATTTAATCATAAATCAATAATTTTAAATAGTAACCATAGTTACTATTTTTAAGGGGTAGGTGGGTAATTGATACTTTCATTAATTTAAAATGAAATCAATAAGAAAAAAAAGAAGTCAGTAAATTTATTTATTTACTTGTTTACGCTCGTTGAATAATTTTTTTATTTTTTTGAATTTTTTTTGTTTGCAAAAATTATTCACATGATTAATACCGTTCCAGTTAGTTGATAAATTCATTTAATCACTGAATGAATACACAAGTACTTTAATGTAATACATTTACACACGCACACACACACACATATGCCCTCAATTATTTATAGATACATTTAAAATGAAAAAAAAAATGTAAAGGACAAATAAACAATAGTAACTATGCTGTAATAAAAGAAAAAAATATTTTTATTTTATTTTTTTATTTATTTTGATATGTTTCCTATTTTTATTTTGATGAATAAAATGTTCCCATTAAAATTTCAATTTTTAATGAAAATGATGAATTGACAAGATAAAAATGAATTTAATTGAATGTTGAAATTTTTATTGCGTAAATTGAAATAATAAAGAAAATACTTCTAGTGTAAAACAAACAATCTATTCACTTATTATTTGCACACTTTCAAAATAATAATTACCCATTGTACAAGTGTTACTATCTGGACTCAGTAGTCTAGTAGTGAACGCAGTGGCGTTTGACATAAAACGGACAAAGTTCGAATCCAACTGTGAACATCAACATTCGGATGCAGGTACATCCAGTTGATGAGTCCTAAATAGGACGAAACGCACGTCTTGGATTCCACTTACCGGTCACAATTCAAATACAAATAATTATTACCCTATTCACCTTCATGTTTTCATTGCTTTGTTAATTAGTTGTAACTATTTTATAGATACCTTTGAACCTGGAAACTTATTATGTAACACCACCAATTATTTGGTAATGATTTTAAACCTATTGCAAACTTATATATATTAGTGTAGCGGTTTGATGAAAAATTAATTGAAAAGAAATTTCTTCACTCCTCTCGTTCTTTCTTAATGCCTAAATGGGAATTCTTTCAAAATTAGAAAATGTTTAAGTCTATCCGTTAATTTATCATGGACTGAATTGATAAGTGTCTGTTGCCATATATGCATACTGAGCAGATTGCCTTGATATAATGATAGTTTAAAAGTATTGCTTGAGATGAATTATGACTGAATTAATAGCAAGATCCAATTACATTCTAATTATATATACATATTCCCTGTATAAGTGTAGCTGTCCGGACTCAGTAGCCTAGTGGTGAACAGAGTGGCGTTTAGCACGAAATGAACTGAGTTCCATTCCCGGTGTAAACATTAACACTGGGATACAGGTACATCCAGATGAAAAGTCCTAAACAGGACGAAAAGTGTGTCATGGATTCTGTTTGACAGTCACAAACTAACTCAAACAGCTAACCAATATTACTTTAAATTAATAGTTAAGTGCTTAAAAGTTACAATAAAAAGAATGTTGCAATCAATCATTCCTACTTTAATAATTGATTAAAGGTTAGTTAGCTTATTCAACACCACTTTCCCACCCTACATCACACAACCACACCCTAAAACTAATAAACAAACTTATGATCAATCACAATGTTATCTGAGAAAAAATGTACTTATATACCCATATGAACCACTGATCTGTTGTGAACCAGAGGTCACTGTTTATCCATGACTACGATCCAACTGGATCAATCGAAATAACCAATTAATAAGAATCAGTCAAATCCTTTGGTTATAGTTGAATCTGTTATTCGTAGTTGTTAACGAAAAATATCGAATTCAAGCCATCGACTTATGCATAATTACATTGATAAGACTATTGGCTTAAATATCCTCTCCTACCTTCATGTGATAAGTTTTATCACTGCAACGATGTACCTCAATCCCATAGTCGATGTTTACACCATGACTTGAACCGAATACTCATTTGCTTTAGACACCAACACTTTATTCACTGAGATATTAATTCTGCCTAGTCATTAACACACTCAACGGGGATGAAGTTATATATCGTCCAAGTGTTTGAGTTCCCCTAGTTGCTAATATTCCTAACTGTAATTAATCAGTCTATATTAACATATTTTTGTCCTAAATAGATTACCTCTATATTGTTATCAGATGAAACAGACCTTTCAAGACGTAACAACATTTTAGACCACAACCTTGCTTTCCGAATACACACGATAATCGTCATGATTTATGTAATCAATGAGTCATGTCTAACAAATAGTATATGAAAAACATAAATGCTTTGGAAAATTAGCATAATCTCAATGTTACTAGTGTTTTGGAATAATAAATATTATGTCATCAACACGAAACATATCTGAAATAGTTTAGTCCCAATTAATGTAGTTTAGTAATTCACTATATTTTATTGTACTTCAGCAGTCAACCCATGTTACATTTTTGGTATATAGGGCATTGAGAAAAATGGTTGGATAAATTTTATATATAAAAGAAACCAGAGATTACTGAATTAACATTATCGTAAATGATCCAGTCCTAGAAGAGATTATTGTATCATACCTAGATGTGTCATTGATTTTCTCAGTTCTGATTAATTGTAGGATACAACATTTAGAAACCGACAAAATCTCTATATGACACTAAGTATATGATTAGAAAAAAAATGAATAATGTAATGTAAGGCGGTTCCTGTTCACTCACAGAGTTCGCATTATCAACTATAACTATCTTTTTTGTAAGTACTTACACATTCAAGAGTAACAATACCAACTCAAAATTATTTCAGACTATAATCAACTGAAATATCAAAATATTATTGTCAACAATGAAAACTTATGTCTCTGGAAGCTTTACAGGGTGTGTCAACTTTGAATATGATGAAACAAATAAAGATTATCTCTCCCCCCCCCACCCCAATCTAACTTTGTTTATATGAAAAATACTTCTACTGTAAACCAATACTACTTTATTATTATAGTTAAGTAGTGTATGGTTACAAAGAGAAGAGTGTTGTAACGAGGTTAAATGAATATATAATTTCGTGCAATAAAAGTCACGAAAATAGGCAACATGTGATATAATGAGAAACTGGCATATTAATTCATTGAAAATCAACGTATCAGAAAACAATATTTATTTCATCACTTAGGTCATCATTAGATATCGGGTCAATATACGGTAACAATAATATGAAAATATGAGAAAGCGTTTAGCCAATCCAAGCAATTTATGAGTCGAAGATGGCAATAAAACAGATGGGTTGCGTAACTAGTCACAATAAGTAAAAATGGAGATGGGTAGTGAAGGATAATGTGTACAGTTAACTATGAACAACAGAATTAAATGTATCCAAATGATTAAACTATTAATTATCACTTAGTTATTTAGATCATTCTAGTAGGGTCGTCGTCATGGATAAACAATGATCTCTGGTTCACAACAGATCTGCGGTTCATATAGAATATAAATACACTTTTTCTTACATAACATTGTTATTGATCATAGGCTTGTTTATAGGAGTATTCAGGTTTAGTTGTATGATGTGTAGTGAGGAGTAAGGTGGTAAAGAAGTAAACTAACTGTTAATAAGTTATGAAAATAGCAAAAACAGATTTATATCCACCTCGAACACTCTACTACTTACTAAGTGCTCATTCAATTAAGTAACTTCAGTCAGTATTAAATAATGTAGATTTCTGAAATAAATTAATTTTTCTCGAAAATGTTAGAAACCATGACAACTCAGATTTTAAACGAATTCTCAAATGAATCATTGTACATTCTCATGATCAATTCAGCTAGTTTCGAATTGAACATGTTGTCTTACAATGTGGAAAACATTAAATTCTTAAATGTAAATGACAAAATGTATAACAATTCAATTACTACTTGTTCCTACATTCTACTTAGAATGAGATCGTTGTAATCCCATACTTGATAAATAGTGTGCATGCAATAGGTAGAACTATAGTAATCAGAGTTGCATACTGTATACAATCAAAGTTTCCAGATGGGAATCGATTTCATCTCCCACACATTACAGAAGTCATGGTGATTTGAGTAAATAGTGTTAAGAAGTGACAATAAACTAAATTAATTAGTTGCATTGTCAACCATTGTGGCATACAGTCAGTTCATTAAATCACTCACTTCTTAGGTGTATAGTCAAGTGTAAACTAGCTGTTTAATCATAAAGAAATAATCTTGATCATTAATCGTAGCATCAAAATGTACAATAATTACCGAGGTTTACACATGTTAGAAAGTTCTCAAAAAATCTCAAAGATTCGAGAATATGTATCAAAGCATGCCAAATGAGAACAAACAATGTCAATTTATAAAAAAAATAAGCAGAATAAACTTATAACATGAACTACAAAAAGTACTCAAAAACAAGCAGAAAGACCATTTTACGACACCAAAACACACCAAAATCATCAAAGTTAGCAGGTATTATAACATTCAATGAAATAAATTGAAATTTATCTCATAATGTATTAATTCTTGTGTTATCTCCTTGTATTATATCGCCACATTTCGAACTATGTTCACTATGTTTGTCTTACTTACATCGATACTACTGAAGTAGTAAATTGTTGTTCAGTCAATAAATAATCATATCAAGCTGTTCAATGAATACAACCTTACATTAATGCAATTCTCAAACTGATCAATGGTTGTCTGATTCAGAACAATTCGTGATATCATGATTGACAACTAACTATCTCCACAACCCCTAATTGTAACTAAATATCAGCTCACTAGTGACTAGTTCCTTGAGGTCATTCCTGGAGTTCTAGTGTGAAGACGTGACCGGTGGAGTTCAACCGTGTCGGGTGTGAGACAGTTACCCACCGATGACAATGGATGATGTCGCGCAAACGTATCATGAATTGAATGAATTACAAATATCAACCGTTAAGAGCCAGCTCAGTGGTCCAATGGTAAAGCGCTCGTCGTGGAGCCAGAGCGTCCTGGGTTCGGTCCCCAACGGGGTCGTGGATGCGTACTGCTGAAGAGTCCCATACTAGGACGAAACAGCTGTCCAGTGCTTCCAGGTGATCAATGATTGTTTGATTCAGAACAATTCGTGATATCAGGATTGACAACTAACTATCTCCACAACCCCCAATTGTAGAAAGAAAATATTCTGATCTTCATACAGATCAATCAAATCAATAATAAACAAATTTATCAATCATATTATTATGTAATACTTACATTTTTTAGCAATAATTTTCTCTTCAGTTGTATTCTGTTTTAACATTAATTGATCAATTGGACAATATAATGTTGAAGAATCTATTTGTACTGTTGTCAATATTGAATGTAAACTATCAACACTTGTAGACAAGAATAAATTATGCGGTATAATATCATATCCAGATAAGTTAATTTGATTGAGTTCTTCATTTGATTGATTCATTTGAATATCATAACGTTTTTCTAAATGTTGTAAATATTCTTCATGTATACGATGTCTTGCATGTAAACGTGCATTCTTATCTAATTCTATAGTTGTTTAAATGAATATACATGGATATATGTATATATATATATATATATATATATATATATATATATATATATATATATATATATATATATATATACAGCAACAAACTAATCAACATACATAATTCAAAAATGTATTGTATGGTTTTAAACAAATGAATAATCAACACATTGAATGGTATACATTTGCGAGTCTATTATTAGTCAAAGTGTCAATTAGGTTTTTAGATTGTACACAAATTATGCATATTTGCAAATGTCTTACTATGAATGTGAAAGGCTTTTGATGATGTATATTAGTATTCATGTTAAGATAGAATAATATGGATATTATAAATGTATGCAGACATATAAGTTGTTGATCCTATTCTAGCTATACAAATTGAATATCAACCTAGTACCCATTGAAAAGAACTCTACTCTCCGCTCACGCTCCCCCCTCCCCCAACTACTTCTCAAAATAACTTTGGACTTAGTGTTCAAACTATGAAATAGACCAAATAAAGTCAATCATTGACAGTCATTATTTGTATAAGAGTTTGTAAACAGCACTTTTGTTACTTGATATAATAAGGTTGATTTGAACGGTTTTCTACTGATCTTCAACAACTATCATCTATCTGTCAAATTTTCACTAGAGTCGGAAAATATGCAACGTTTCCACTTCTTTGATATTAAATCAATATGAAACTCGAAGCGATCAATTTGCAGAAAACCCAATTGAAACAATCAACCGAAAAATTACTGTAGTTGAGTCCCCATAAACAAGAAGCAAAATCTTGTTATGTCATCACATGATAATAGTGCTTTTCATTATTTGTGATCTAATATAGAAGACATTAATTCCTTTGAAGAAAATCATTTAAACTTCTTAAAAGTAACCGTTATTCATATGCTTGCAGTTCATTGGTAAGCATCTACGGAAATACTATTCCAGAAATTAGTCAGAGCCGTACAGAGCACAACTAATGAAGAAAAGTATAACTAATAATTTTTAGGCTTTCGTTGGGGATACTGACATCAAAAGATTAATTACACAGACTAAACAGCTCTTCTTGTATTTATGAATTCAGTTGTTTCTGTGGAGTAAGTCATATTAGCTTACATTCTAGGGATCTATATTTTCATACTAATAAACACTTTTCAGTGTAGCTGTAAATGCCTCATTTAGTTTCAGGACAGGTCACAGCACCAACACTAATCAGTTATTCCCATAGACTTATTCAGTTAGTAAATGTGTGCCAAAATTTATCAGATCTATAATATTTCAGAAGAGAGAAACAATAACTGTTCAGATAAAAAAAGTCGAACTGACCCCTTATAGAATTAAGATATATACATTTATTAGTTAGTAAGTAATTACTAACGGGATGATTCTGTTTTGTAGTGTTGTCCGTATTGTGTCTACCAGTGGTAAAAATTCCAGACTATGTAGCTGAGTGACCTGGGATTGGATTCGTAAAATTACAAATGCACCCTGATGAAGAGTACAAATATTTCGTGGCAACTACTCTTTAGCCACTTTCCGTCCCAAAATAGTTCACGCAATGAAGAGTAACTTAGACAAGTGGCCACATTAGGAACGCGACTGACATTAGTCATTAATTCAGTGATCGTTCAATCCATAATCCACTATTGAATATTTGGAATCATTTAGGATTCTTTGGTGCATCGAAATAATCAGAAGGCTGTCTTAGATATAGGGTTAATGCTACTTGGCATTATTCACCATATCCACCCTTACCTTGGAATTCGAAACCTCATTATATATTTACACAGTTAGAAAACATATCACTGCACTATTCATATAGCAAATGATCATCTGTGAGTCATATGTTTACGCTGATTCATCTCTGAGAGACTAATATCAAGCTGCCTTTAGTCAGTCAGTCAGCAATGCCTAGCACAGAACCAGATGCATATGTAGGATGAGTTCAAGTCGCCACACCTTCATTAGCACAGTAAGATAAACACCAAATTATAAGTGGCAGGAGTTACATCAAGTTTATCTACTCCATAGCAAAAAATATGACCACTAGTCATGTTGACTTGAAATAGCATCCAACACTATATTTGACGGTGAGATTCAGTCAGGAGAAAACACGAACCTGGGTTTCAAAATATTATGCTTATGACCAGTAGGCAATATTCCATCTTGATCTATCGAATTCAATCCGAGCTAAGTATCAGTTAAGCATGAAATTTACTACCAATCAATAATTAACTAATAAATAAAGTTGCATAATATATAGTGAATTAACTGAGGTTTAAAATAAGAACCGATGTATGCTAGCCCAGTAATCAAATGGTTGAATATCCACTGTGAAACTTAGAGGTCCTCGGTTCGATTCCCTATGAACTTAGAATTGTTCATTCTCGAGTAGTCCCATTCCTAGAAAAAACAATTGTGCCATACTTCTTAATTTTTAATGGTTATCTAACTCAGTTCTCTGTGGGCTATCACACTTAATCACATGACTGAATCAATATATCAACTCAAGTTTCTTCACTATATTTATTGGAAATGCTCAAATTTTAAGTATGTTGTTATTAATAGCAAGAAATAGTGCGGACATCAATCATTTTTAGAACTATCCCAGGGGAAGAATGCATTATGCATTTATACTACACTTATACACATATATGTATATGCCTTTCTGTTCATGTGTTATTTGAAGATAATCAATAAAAAGATGTCATTACCATAAGTGTATGTCATATTAACCCTATAACAAGATACTACAGTATCTTGTAAACGACGCAAGACTTATAATGCATGCAGAACGTAATGAATCCAATTGTATTCTGTTGTTTTTCCCCTAAATTGTTTACATATTTTTAAGTTTAGTAGATTGAGATCGTAATTGGGTGTCATAGAGATTGTTAAATGTTATTTCGATATCATATTGACATTCAACAATCTCTACAACATACAATTACAATCAGTATCAGCTTACTGGTGACTAACTTCTCGACGTAACTTCTGGAGTTTTCGTAGGAAGATATGACTAGTAGAGTTTAACTATGTCAGGTGTGACACAGTTACTCATTGATGATAATGAATGATGTCGCGCTAATGCCTCACGAATTGACTGAGTTAATTAATGATATCAAATTATGATTAAAAATTCTTTTCTAGGAAGTATTTTCCTACTTGAAAACTTAACTGCTATATGATCAATGAGTAACCATCGAACTCAAAACCCATATTTTGTTCTGCATAGGATTTATAAGCTTAATTCATCGTTATCTTGTTGTTGATGCCCATATTTATAGTCTATTCGAGCACCTATTGCTCTTAATTCCAGTGCATTGTACATTTAATTACTGAGTTTGTATGTCATCTAGTTATTTTTACTTGCATGGAGGTAATAATTTGAATTAGTGAGCGGTAAATTTGAGTTTAAGTGTTGAAATCAAAATTGGTGTGCAAATGCATTCTAATGACAAGCCCCATATTAGAGAGAAAACTAGCAACCCCACTCTAAGCACACTAGAAGTTTTCACTAAACTTAGTGTGGTCAAATAGTTTTTGAAAATGATTAGGCAGTTATGAGTTCAAAACATTTTGGTAAATAATTAAGCTTGACAGAGATAACAAGGGTAAATAAAGAGATTATTTAGGCCTCCATATATTCCGCTTCATGAATGTTCACATCATGTAGAATAATAGTTACATCGCCAACTTCTTCTGTAGAACCAGTTATTCTAGGCTTAAGAATAAGCGAATACATCGAATCACTATTGAATTTCAACAATCATCGTTTGGTAAAGAACAGAAGAAAATAATAAGCAGACACGATACATCTTGATGATCTAAAAATATCTATTTTTCTAGAATTTGATCTTTGATATACAACGGAATTCTTAAAAACAGTTGCATTAACAAACTCAACTTTTATATTCAGAAAAGAGTGCACGGTCTCGTAGTTTACTGTGTTCATATAACACACTTGGTCACTCAAACCTCTAGCTGTCAAGAAAAGTAAAATTTTGAGTCATTCAGGACTCTGAACAAATTAGATTGAAAATATTGCCTCAAAGCATAAGAATATAACAAAGCAAACATTCGTTACAGAATATTAAGTAAATGACTTCCTTATAAATGATGAGAATTAATGAAAAGTTATCTTCTATCTCAACTCGCTGGCTCAATCGATAACAAGTTCGAAGTTTCTAGTAACGGAAACTCTGTTTTTGTCACCGTTTGAACACTAACATTCATAAGTTGAATTGTACAAATAAGGAGTCTCAAATAAGACTGACACAGTTGATACTAATACTAATCAGATACCAAAATATACTAAAACTCATCAATAAACGCTATATCTAGGTTATTTGCTTTAAATCCTCATGTAGCATCCGTAAATGCCAAATTACAGTTGCTTACTTATGCTTTAACACTCAATGAACAAGGTAATAACTATCTGGATTTAGCAGCTCAACTGATTACGAATTAGTAAATTGAGGAGAAAGGTCATAATGTAAAAATTAAAACTGGAATGCAGTCACTACTACATAGAACTAAATACGCTTTCTAGGAGTCCACTGTTAGCTACATGCTAACAGTTATCTTTACATCTATAGAAAAAATATATGTCTACTTCTTTAACAGATGACGTCGTATTATATGAACCGCTATGATTCACTTCAATAAGAATACATACACAATCAAATCATTAACAACTTTGACAGTTGAAAGTAGAATGTAGCTGAGATATGCTTCTTCATAATTATATATTGTACAAACTAGTACTCACTCCAAGCATATCTGATGATAAAAGTTATCCTAGTAAATATTTCAGTTTGTATGAATTTTGTATTTTTAATAGAAGGTTTTCATCATTAAATCGATTTCACCTGACAGAAGCTCTAAATTTCAATGAGTATTGGACAGCTGTCCCATGCATAAACTGATGTAAGGATTAACGGTAGCAGCTTCTAATCATTTGGTGTATACAATATCCACTCAATATTTCCATCACTTTCACTTTTATCATAATAATGTAGAACAGTCATTCTTTAATTGCCTTGGTGTGTTTATTACTCTTTTTTAACACAACTAACTTCAGAAGTCATATTTAACACTGGACATAAGTTCGATTCAATAGGCCTGAACATATATAAGGGAAAGAGCACGATCCTCATATTCAACACAGAGAGCACAGACCCAATTATACTTGATGGTGAAACTCTGGAAGAAGTGGATACCTTAACATACCTGGGGAGCATCATCGATGAACAAGGAGGATCCGATGCAGATGTAAGGGCAAGGATCGGCAAAGCAAGGGCAGCATTCCTACAGTTGAAGAACGTATAGGACTCAAAACAACTGTGAATCAACCTCAAAGTCACAATCTTCAATTCAAAAGTCAAGACAGTTCTTCTGTATGGAGCTGAAACGTGGAGAACTACTGCAAACATCCTCAGAAGGGTACAGGTATTCATAAACAACTATCTACTCAAGATATTGAATGTCTGTTGGCCGGAAAAAATCAGCGATAGCCTACTATGGGAGAGAACAAACCAACTTCCAGCTGAAGAGGAAATCAGCAAACGACGTTGGAAATGGATAAGATATACATAGCGGAAATCATCAGACTGCACCACGAGACAAACACTAACTTGTAATCCTGTTGGAAAACGGAAAAGAGGAAGGCCATAGAACACACTGCGTCGAGAGCTGGAAGCAGACATTAAAAGGATGAACAGTAACTGGAGACAGAGTTAAATGGAGATTAGTGGTGAGCGGCCTATGCTCCTCCGAGAGGGGTAACAGGCATAAGTAAGTAAGTAATAAGTTCGATTCTTTCTCGTTTCAAATTTTTTCTTAACTGATAATAGTTTATGATTTACATTATTTACAATTTTAACTGTAATTCATATCACATAGAAATACAATCAGAAACCTAGTTTACGCAATATGTATGATTTGTAATTCAAGTTCATATTATTGTCATAAAAAGAGACTCCAAACAGATGTAGTATACACAATGGGGACTAATTAAATAAAGTAGTTTATCAACTATTTTCTACAATTTCAATTTATATATTTGAAATGTCTATTCTGTATTTATTAGATATTAACATTAACCTAATTACTTTCACTTGTAACTACACTCCATTGTATGTTCTATTTTGACAATACACTTTACTTTCATAAATTCACCACAGGAGGTGAAGGTAGGTTTAAACTCTTTGAAACTAAAACAAATTCCAAGCAAATAGAAGTTGATGATTTTGAAGTATCTCTAGTTTATGAAAATGTTACTTTTCAATGATCACTATTGTTAAGGGCATTAAAAATGCCTATCTCAATTCTGTTGATAGATACACAGTTGATTAATAATAGAATGTTGATAAGATTTGTTTATTATGAATTGGAATAATAAACAATACTGTATTCTTCTATGCAGTGCATTTATATTATTGTCATTAACTGCCTTACTAAAGTATGAAGCTAACTGGTAGAAAATCCGTATTAAACTTCACTTCCAGGATAGTTTGAATTCGTCAGCATAGTTTACAATAAGCATTAGGAAAATTAATGCTTGCAGTAGGATTCAAAGGAATATCACTTAGTTAATCAAGCAACCGATTAGCCTCCTATGGAAGTATATCGTGATATCATCTAAGTCTGTCAATACGAGTTGAATTATGTCGACCAGATTACAATGTGTTCACTAGCTTAAATGGTTTGAGATTGAGGTTATTTGGAGATATCCATTTGTAGGTTTGTTTTGTTAATTAGTGTAAACTATCACGAAATCTACGTTCAGGGTATCCTTTAGATACCCTCCAAATCCCTTTGAATTACAATACAGCATCATTAACCACCTAGACTAGTTGTTACATTGTAATCTGATTAAGAGAATTCACTCAGCACAAATATAATGTTGACCACTATGTGGTAACCAATGAATACATTGATTTGCATACTTGACTTTGAGCTACACTTTATGTATGAGGTCTGTTCGCCTTACACAAATTAAACTCAATAGGAATTAAACCTCTAGCCTTGTAGTTTAGAGCTAAGTGGTTCATAATTATAGTACACTTATCTTATGTTAATGCGAGTTACAGTTCTTGTCATATACACTAATTGTTAAGTCATTATTGGTTCTTTAGGTAACCATTTTAAATAACATTCAAGAAAATGATAATGGATTTACCTGTCTGTTTTGTCTATATAAATACATTCATACCTTATCAAAAGTTACTTATTATAATAAATTTATGAAGGTAGTCATAACAAAAGTTACATTTGGAAATCATTTGACGTTAGTAAATTAAAAAAAAACATTATTTCATACTTCCTTCTACTTAAAGTAACCTAAATAGTTTAAAGTTAAACATGTTTTAGTAAAGTTGAAAGTCTTGAATTTCATCATGATGTTAACTAATTGTATTAAGATATTTTTCAGAAAGCTTCAAGCTAAAACACAATTAACTTTCAGTGGTTACTTATTTGATATTGGTAAATGGTATGTTATGCAAGTGGTTTTCAAATTACATTTCAATAGATGGGAAGACTGACTATAAAGTTATTTTACTGTAAGAATCCATTGGTTATCCGTCAAAAAAAAATCTTGAGAAGCCAAAAATATTCTAATCAATTAACCTGTTAGTGAATTCATTATTATAATTCAATAATAGGCTAATTCATTGTCAATTTCAGCATGTTCACTTTCAAAGTCAAGTAAAATTATTTGTATTCAGTACATAAAGTAATCTTCAAAGTAAAGCTTCTTCTATACTTTATATCTTCTGTTTTCTGTCAAGAGTTAAAGAGTAGATGACTTCTGGAAACTAGAAGTGTGAGTGACTTATCGTCCAAATATAAAACTTATCAATGATGATAATGAAATATTTTGGAATGTATCCATCTTCTTAAATGTTACTTTCGTCAAAACTGCAATCAAATGAACTAAGACCGTAAACTGGTAAGCATCTACTTAGATATCTTGTAATTCGCAATATTTATCAGAGTAAAACACACTCTTAGAATCTATATGGCATTGCCAACTATACATAATGTTTACTTTACTACTATAAGTTGCAATATGCTTATCCTGTAGTCTTCAGTTCTATGATTTATAAGAATCTTTGTATATTGACGGTGAACTTTACAAGACTGATGTGAATAAACAATACTTAAAATTATTCGTCAATTGAATTTCATTATAGAAACAACTAACCTTATACACTTATTTCGTACAAAAGTTTATCAGCACTACTAATGATCCATATACCATTTCTTACTACTTTAAGATTAATTACACTTTATACCGTATCTTGAAAAAAGCGAAATATATCAACATGTTTAGTACTAACGTAACATAGTTCTCGTGTAAAAACATAGTTATCAAAATAAAAACATCTTAAGTAACACATGGATCAACTCTGCCTGTAGCTCTTTTAGGGTTACTGCAGGTCCCAAGCCCAGGTAAAGGAGAAGGGTTTGGTATGGGTCTACCTTTCTCATCCCGTAAAACACAAACATGTTAATAAAACGATAACCAAATTAAACAAAGTAAATCATTTATACTCTGCCCTGTGAGTGGAAGGAATGATAATGACGCCTCATGATGAAAGCCGAGATTCTTCAAAACTCATGAGGCCGATGCTCTTCCTCTTCTAACAACCACAACAAACATTTTTATACGTACGTGGAATGTTCGGACAGTGTGGGAGTGCGGGAAGACCAATCAGCTAAACCCATTGAACTCAAGCTGGACCAAAAACATTACCTACGGAAGAGATGCTTCTATACTCTGGCCACGAAAAGGAAAATGCCCCTCATATCCAAAAATTGCTCTAATGCTGTCCAAAAATGCAAGTAGTGCACTTGTAGGATGGGAACCACATGGACCCAGGATCATCAAAGCATCTTTCAAAACTATGAAGAAGTGGATTACAATGAACATCATCCAGTGTTATGCACCCACCAACGACAGCAACGATGAGGAAAAAGATTAGTTTTATAATAGGCTGCAATCAATTATAGCGAAGTATGTAGGAAAACTTCTGATAATCCTGATGGGGGACCTAAACACCATAGTCGGAATGGACAACAACGGATATGAAGACATCATGGGATGACAGGGGCTGGGAGAAAGAAATGAGAATGGTGGAAGATTTGCAAATCTGTTTTTCAACAAAATGGTTTTAGGTGGTAAAATATTCCCCCACAAACGCAAACACAAGGCTACATGGGTCTCACTGAATCATACTACAGAGAATCAAATTGATCATATATTAATCAATAAAAAATTCAAAAGATCAATGGAAGATATGAGAACCAGGAGAGAAGATGACATAGCTTCAGATCACCAACTGATGGTTGCCAAAACGAAACTAAAGCTAAAGAAGCAGTGAACAACTGGAGTAATGACATTTCAGCGGCTTAATAAAGCCTTTCTTTAAGATGCTGAAAAACTCAAGGAATTCAAGACAACTCTTAACAATAGGTTTCAGGCCTTACAAGATCTGCTGAAGGAGGAAGAAACCACTGTGGAGGACAACTGTAAAGGAATCAAAAAAACACTAACTTCAGTGTGTCAGGAGGTTCTGGGCTGCAAGCAGCACCATTATAAGAAATATATCTCTACTGAGACCCTGAGCAGAATCCACTAAAGAAGTAACAAAAAGACAGAAATCAATGATAAGCGAACTAGTGCACAGAAAATCAAGGCAAAAACTGAATACACAGAAGTAAATAAACAAGTAAAGAAGAGCATTAGAGCCGACAAACGGAAGTACATCAAACGTCTAGCAACGACAGCGGAAAAAGCTGCAAGAGAAGGAAATATGAAACATATATATGACACAACGAAAAAACTGTCAGGCAAATATGGTAAACCAAAGCTACCAGTAAGAACAAAAAAAGACAAGCTAATCACCGAGATTCAAGAACAAATGAACAGATGGGTAGAACACTGTGAGAAACTCTTGAATAAATCAGCTCTACTGAACCCACTAGACATCGAAGTAGCACCTACAGATATCAAGATAGACGTCAATCCACCAACGATGGAAGAAATTAAGATGGCCATTAGACAGATCAAAAGTGGGAAAGCAGAAGGACCTGACAATATGCCAGCTGAAGCACTCAAATCAGATATAGACATAACGGTAAGGATGCTCCACGTTTTATTCAAAAGGATCTGGGAGGAAAAACAAAAGCTAGCAGACTGGAAAGAAGGGCACCTTATTAAGATGCCAAAGAAAGATTTGAGCAAATGTGGGAATTACAGAGGGATCACACTACTGTCAGTACCAGGGAAAGTCTTCAACAGAGTGTTGCTGAACAGAATGAAAGATTCTGTGGATGCTCAACTTCGAGATCAACAGGTTGGTTTCTGTAAGGATCGGTCGGGCACAAACCAAATCACAACATTACGGATCATCGTTGAACAATCAACTGAAAGGAACTCGCCACTGTACATCAACTTCATTGACTATGAGAAGGCGTTTGACAGCGTAAACAGGAGAACACTATGGAAACTTTTTCGACACTACGATGTACCAGAGAAACTCGATAATATTATTCGAGATTTTTACGACGGACTACAGTGCAAAATTGTGCATGGAGGACGGCTGAAAGATGCATTCCCAGTGAGGACCTGTGTCAAGCGAGGTTACCTATTCTCGTCTCTTCTCCTCCTTCTAGTGGTTGATTATATCATGAAGACCTCCAAATCTGAGGGGCAGCACAGAATTCAATTGAAAAGTAGGATGAGAATCAATGATTTGAACCTCGCGGATAATCTAGCTCATCTAGCCCATACACACCAACAAATGTAAGTGAACACAACATACGTTGCAGCAATCTCAGCATCAGTAGGCGTGAACATACATAAGGGAAACAGTAAGATCCTCAAATTCAACACAGGGAGCACCGACACAATTGAACGTGATGGAGAAATTCTGTAAGAAGTGGATACTTTCACTTATCTGGTATGCATAATCGATGAACAAGGAGGATCCTATGGCAAATCAAGAGCAGCATTCTTACAGTTGAAGAACGTATAGGACTCAAAACAACTGTCAACCAACCTCAAAGTCAGACTATTCAATTCGAACGTCAAGACATTTCTAGTGCATAGAGCTGAAACTTGGAGTACTACTTCAAACATCCTCAGAAGAATACAAGTATTTATAAACAACTGTCTACTCAAGATACTGAATGTCCGATGTCTAAAAACCATCAGCAACAGCCTAGTGGGAGAGAACAAACCAACTTCCAGCCGAAGAAGGAATTAGGAAACTGACGTTGAAATGGATAGGACATACATTGCGAAAATCCTCAGACTGTATCACGAGACAAACACTAACTTGTAATCCTGTTGGGAAACGGAAAAGTGGAAGGCCAAAGAACACACTGCGTCGAGAACTGGAAGTAGACACTATAAGGATAAACAGGCAACTGGAAACAGCTGGAAAGAATTGCTCAGGACAAAGTTCAAAGGAGAATACTAGGTGAGCAGTCCTTTGCTCCTCTGTGAGGGGTAACGGGCGTATGTAGGTGAATAAGTAGCTGCTTGGATCAATAAGTCTGTGTATATTTTATATATGATTTGGATTAGAATCTAGGACAAACGTTTCACCATATTTGAGATTCGTCAGTTGAATGCAGTCTTGAAATTCTAATGTTTACATTGTAATTCGCTTACAGTATAATTAACCAAACTACTGAGTCCAACCGTTTTAGAGTTCAGTAGTCTATTCGACAATTCATTAGGTTTTTAAAGATACCGGTTAAAGTATGAGTAAACTAAAAGTTCCTACTTTTATTTTGTCTAAATAAATTTATCTTCTGAGGAGATTTCAAAGCCATGTAATAAATTTACTAGTTTTTATTGTTTAGTTATTTCGCTCATAAATATTCTGGTAACCTAATAAATTTGAATTTGTTTGAGACCTCCAAGTGGAATCTACAAAGAGCTTTTCGTTCTATTACAGGCCTCGTCAACCTGAAGTACCTGTATCCCAGTGTTGATGTTCACATTGGGACTCGTACTCACTTCATTTAACGCCAAACGCCACTGTAATCACCACTAGGCTACTAAGTCAAACAGTCACACTTGTACAACGGGTATGTATACATGATCAACGAGAAGATTCAAATATATTCTAATTAAATTTGAAATTGTTCATATCTACTAACCGATATTTATTTCAGTAATATATGTTATATCATAAATAATTTTTAAGCTGTTATTGGTTGACTATCTATTGTTTCGTCCTTTGGATCTGCTAAATGCTTGAAGGCTGTTTGGAGGAAATACTGTTTCGACCTACTTGGAACTCGTTAACTTGGCGTACATAAGCTCTTGACGGAATCGATACCTACCTCCATTCACTAAGATTCGCACTAGCGTCACTAAGTTTCACTAAAAGGGATGTGACCAATGAATTATTCTGAACTCATGGAGGTATGAGATACGATGATTGATCACTAAATAACGAATTATATCATATCTGTCTAGTAAATGATTCTGACTGGATCCTATTATTCAAACTAAGCTTTAGCGACTGGTCTAACTAAACTCTATTCGATAATATTGAGAAGTGAACTTAATGGTCAAACATAGTCCTTCTTAAGTATGATCCACAAAATCATTCGTTTCGGCTATTAGACGATTATTCGTAGATCAAAGTCTGTGACAAACAAGTGATACCATGAAACTTTTGAAGTTAAAGTGTATCAGATAGTGAATGTTAACTGAAAGTGAATTGTTTTCACTACATGGAGCTGAAATTCTATGTCTTTATCCCAAGTACAAGCATAACAGTTTACTTCAGAAACAATGAGTCTAGAAAATAAAATCTAATGTGTATCTCACTGTCTTATCTCTTGTTTACTAAATGTAGTCATTTTGACAAATTATTGATTTTTATTTCCTTCTTTATGACAGTCAAATGAATTACGTCGATTCTCTTTAAACGTTTCTTCAGTTTTATGAATTATATATAGTCTTAGTCTAATGAAAAGACTAGATTTTCATCGAATTTCAAGAATTCTGTGCATAAAGGTCACCTTCATTCAACAAAGGACTCGAACTGTTGACCTAGTCACAAAATACTTTTTACAAATATATCCTTTAGGCTGAAATGTCTACTAGTAAAATAGAACAGCTTTAATTATACTTGGCTTTGAATAAGATACAAAGATCATAAATTGTTATGGTTATCCCAAATCTAATTAATTTCTCCAATACTAGAATCTCATCCAAATAGTAAATTTAGATGACATGGATCCACATTTCCATTGATGGGAATATTAACTGCCTTAAGATTCAGGATACGACATGATGACGACTTCCATTCAGCTAGAAGTTTAAATCAAATAGGGTTTTCTACCGACTAATTTTTAATCGCTTCAAATTGATTTCATTTGAATGTCAAATATCAAAATGATATTACATGGTAGACTTTCGTTGATTTCACATGGTTATTGTGTTTGAACGAACTCATAATACCAAGCGCTACTTATTACCTTTCATTTTTACAGTAAGTCTATGCACACTTTGTGAACAATTTTAGACTATATCTTAACGGGAAAAGTGTAGTTGATAATCATCGTTGATTGAGATCTACATTTTTAATTATTAATACCTCACTGTGGTTCATATTTTATTAGGCCATATACTCCGGTTAAACGTCACTTAATTTTGGACTCATTCAATAGCTTATCATAAGAACTTTATTTCATTTTGGATGTGTTGTGTTCTCTGAGCTGAACAAGTTTAACTGTGAAGCTTTCAGCATCATCCTAGACAACTTCACCACCCCAAACTTCTGATGGGAGTGACTTGAAGCTTGCTATGTTGACCTCGATTTTAATTGGTTGTTGTTGTAATTTGTCAAATCATTTATTGTACATATATTATGATTTCTCCCCTCTTGACATGATTCATAGTATTATAATCATGTCAAGTGGGAAGAAATCAGAATAGATGTGTTAAATAGTGACAACAAGCAATCACATACAAGGTCAACAGTACACGCTGCTATTCACATGACTGACTGCTATCAGCAGTTTATACCGATGAGGTTTTCACAGTCAAACCATTCAGCCCATAGAACCATTCTTTTAAGTTGTACATCTTTTATAACTTTATTCTATTGTAATAACTCTTAATGTAAATTAATGAAGACTTAATTTATTTAATGTACTTAAAGAAGACAACATTTATCATACTGACTTCGTAAGATGATTGGGCACGCACAAATTATGATGATACACGTATAGGTGATAGCCGATACTACTAGATAGGGCGATTCAAAATCAATGATTGACTTGAAGAACTGTTTTAGGGAAGGTTATCGCATATATTTTGTATATTAGCATATTTTGTCAAGTCTCCTAAAACTAGCTTCTCATCTGATCCACTAACTTTTACTGTGTATCATTTTCATGTCATAAACTATAAATAGTAAATTGTGTACACGTTACCTCACTTCCTTATCATTGTGACCCTTGTTCTGCATTGATGTTATCTTCCTAATTGGTTAATTGTGAGGATAGTCTTTATATGTATGTACATGAATGTTTGGAATATAAGTGTAACTCAAGTTATTTGGGTTAATAGTCCTTTGTTCCAGCTTTGCGAACTAGTAATATCAAGGAAAACATGAAAACACAGAGGAGTCTTTTTGTCATGTTCGTTGTATTGGTTTCTAACAATATTAATACTTTTTTTCCTATATCTTGATTAGCCTAGTTCAAGACATAACACATACTCATCCTCCACTATCACGAAACATACATAATTTAAATGCATCATAAGATTAATATTAAATGAATTTCCGTGGTTATGTATAAGTGTTGTCTAAAGTAAATGCATAAATGACACGATGCGATATCAGTATGAAAGTTGAATTCCCAGCAATAAGTATCTGGAAGTACTAATTATTAAAAAAATTCCATGGTTAAAGCCTGAATTAAACCCAGTTTACAATTAGCAATAGTTCAATTCACTAATTTGATGGTTTGTCTATTGAACAATGAAATATCAACGTGTACTTCTTTTTGTTCTGGGTTCAATCCACCTAATAGATCATGAATGTGCAATTACTGGGGAGTTTCATTATCAGTCAAAACCTTTGTTTATTGCTGTCTGCGTTACAATAGTTATCTAACCCAGGTTAAAATATTCCTTCACATTAAAAAAAAAAACACAACAATAATTACAATTGGAATAGTGTAAGTTTTTAAGAAGTCATTGTATGTTTCCAATAAATATGTCACTAACCTTGATTATAATCATCTTGTATCCTACCATCACTTACTGTTGGAGTAATTAACTGTTCTGTTAAACTTTCTATTATCTCAGGTGATGAATATGAATCAGTTAAAATGTTTAATTGTTCTGCTTCCACATATTCATTTTCTGTTAAATATCGATTAAATACATGTACCGTTGCTACTTGATCATCAATTTGATTATTTTTCACATCTTCAAATGTTCTAAATCTACATTTAATAGAGTGTTTTTCAGGAAGATTATCAATATTACTATTATTAGTAGTAGTAGTAATGTTAGTATTATTATTATTATAAGGTATAGTATTAGTTGTATTGTTAAAATAATTCAATGGACTAGTATTTCTGTACAATTTCCAATTTTTCATTTTATTCAATAGTAATTGTTGTCGTAGAAATGATTGATCTGTAATTGATTGTGTCCAACTTTCTATTGTTGTTGTATCATCAGTTTGTGTTACTTTACATTGATTAGTATCATTATCATTATTGACATTTGCTTCTATTGATTTCAATTGATTCCATTCAATGTTATTAACATTAAATGTAGATTTTAAGTAATCAGTATCATGTAGATCATCATGATATGAATGATTATGATGATTAAATGAAGTGAATGTTGATGTTTGATGTAAATTTTTATTAGAATATTGATAATTGACCATATTTTTGTTCAATATTAATGAACACTAAAAGTGTCCAATTCATACTATTTTATACTATTCGTTGTTTTAAATGAAGAAAAATGTTAACTTAGGAATAATTACGACATTTTAATTATTGATTTGATTAACTGTCTTTATCATTCTATTGAATGAAGTCTGTCATTGAAATTCAATAATGTTTACTTATTTCATAATATTTTCTTTTTTATTTAAGTAATATATAATGTTAATTATTTCCAACCAATAGATAATCATCTATTGACTTGGGAAAATTCTACTTAACTCTTTATGATTGGTTAATTGGTTGTAATTACTCAACCTGTTTTAGTAGACAAGAACTATACTATACATATTTAGATATGCTTACCAATATGCATGACAACATATATATATTGAGTAGTATTGTAATACTAATGGTCTAAGCATATTCTTGATCGTATAAACAAAAGTATATTAAAAGTCTTAGGAAATCTTACAAATTAGGCGTTTACTTCTTTCTACAGATAGTACAAATTAACATTCAAGTTGTTAGTCAGTTCATATTGTTATAAGTCAGTCATTAAGTATCAATATAGTGATATAAGTATTCAAAGTATATACGACACACCCATTATATCCAAACAATAATTTCATTCATTTTGGATGATATCATAAATTGTTCGTCGTAATTAGTACTGAAATAGACACTAAACATAAATGGAATATGTACATTATCAATTGTTAAGTGATTTTATTAGAGACCTCACCACAAATTTTGTGAATAAAAAGATAATATATTGAAACTTTTAAGTAAATTGAAGGAAATTGAAATAAACACAATTGAATTTACTTGGACATTGCACCCATGAGACAGTGACATAGCTTGTGAGATGAATGCCCAACTGATAATGACTGTCCCATAGATAGATAGATAGATAGATAGATAGATAGATAGATAGATAGATAGATAGATAGATAGATAGATAGATAGATAGATAGATAGATAGATAGATAGATAGATAGATAGATAGATAGATAGATAGATAGATAGATAGATAGATAGATAGATAGATAGATAGATAGATAGATAGATAGATAGATAGATAGATAGATAGATAGATCGATAGATAGATAGATAGATAGATAGATAGATAGATAGATAGATAGATAGATAGATAGATAGATAGATAGATAGATAGATAGATAGATAGATAGATAGATAGATAGATAGGCTCGCTCGCTCGCTCGCTCGCTCGCTCGCTCGCTCGCTCGCTCGTCTCGCTCGCTCGCTCGCTCGCTCGCTCGCTCGCCTCGCTCGCTCGATCGCTCGCTCGCTCGCTCGCTCGCTCGCTCGCTCGCTCGCTCGCTCGCTCGCTCGCTCGCTCGCTCGCTCGCTCGCTCGCTCGCTCGCTCGCTCGCTCGCTCGCTCGCTCGCTCGCTCGCTCGCTCGCTCGCTCGCTCGCTCGCTCGCTCGCGCGCTCGCTCGCTCGCTCGCTCGCTCGCTCGCTCGCTCGCTCGCGCTCGCTCGCTCGCTCGCTCGCTCGCTCGCTCGCTCGCTCGCTCGCTCGCTCGCTCGCTCGCATCGCTCGCTCGCTCGCTCGCCTCGCTCGCTCTCGCTCGCTCGCTCGCTCGCTCGCTCGCTCTCTCGCTCGCTCGCTCGCTCGCTCGCTCGCTCGCTCGCTCGCTCGCTCGCTCGCTCTCTCGCTCGCTCGCTCGCTCGCTCGCTCGCTCGCTCGCTCTCTCGCTCGCTCGCTCTCGCTCGCTCGCTCGCTCGCTCGCTCGCTCGCTCGCTCTCTCGCTCGCTCGCTCGCTCGCTCGCGCTCGCTCGCTCGCTCGCTCTCTCGCTCTCTCGCTCGCTCGCTCGCTCGCTCGCTCGCTCGCTCGCTCGCTCGCTCGCTCGCTCGCTCGCTCGCTCGCTCGCTCGCTCGCTCGCTCGCTCGCTCGCTCGCTCGCTCGCTCTCTCGCTCGCTCTCGCTCGCTCGCTCGCTCGCTCGCTCTCTCGCTCGCTCGCTCGCTCGCTCGCTCGCTCGCTCGCTCGCTCGCTCGCTCGCTCGCTCGCTCGCTCGCTCGCTCTCGCTCGCTCGCTCGCTCGCTCGCTCGCATAGATAGATAGATAGATAGAATAGATAGATAGATAGATAGATAGATAGATAGATAGATAGATAGATAGATAGATCGATAGATAGATAGGATAGATAGATAGATAGATACGTTAATTGGTAGTTTCACAGATTGTGAGTGATGAATTGAGAGAGGAATTACTGCTTCTCTGATCTTTAGTTAATTTAATCTTAGTTTGAATGAAAATCTTATCAGTTTTATGTTTATACTAAACTTTAATTAATACGCTTGTTAGTATTTATTTTTTCTGCATTGTTATAGTACGTCAATATTAATTTTTTACTGATGTAAATCAGAATAGGCCATGGCTGGCTCTTAACTTAATGACCTTAACACTGTATCTTTCTTTGTTGATGAATGCTCTCAGTGTATTATTTCAACTGTGGAGCTTCCAGCGCGTTGTGTAGTATGTAATGTTGGATTCTTTTGGATCAAATATATATCTGACGCATTTCCGTTAGTGGTCTCTTGATTATACGTGTATCGTACTATTAGTGCTGTGTGTGTGCTCGAGTCATTGTGGTTGACAAAGATTGATTTTCACATGGTATATATAATTAATAGAACCTAACGTAGCCATGAATTCGGTCATTTCGATTATATAGAGTGGTGAGTGTAGATAAAGAACACGTTACTATGGTTGAAACCTTTCTGGATTATCACTGTCGTATCGTCTGTATCATACATCCTAAACATAGATCTATTTTATTCATTTCATAGCATCGATATTACCTGTAGAATTATCCAGTTCTATCATATTCACTTATCAAGTGATGTTAAATATCATCATTCACAAATATTAAATATATGCTTGTTAGAATAATTGACTATCTAAACTCGAATTTCTCATGAGAAATTATGAGGAGGATTGTATGCAAAATTGCTATTGGTGAGTCGACTGGAAGATCACGTACGACACCTGCTGTGAGAATTAAGGTCCTAACACTCAATCATCTGTAGAGTATTTAATCTCAAGTACATCACCTTAACTTTACAGACATAGCAATGATCAGATGCACACTAAACAAAGGAATTGATACGTTAGACGTGCAGCAACCTCTAATATTCTCCGAGAATACTAACACGTCCCGTTGATTTTATGTCTACTATTTTACGGTTTGAATGTTGTAGCATGAATGAACACAGAAACTGATACAATTTACACACTCCGCCTGTTTTTATCCTGTGCTTGTCGGATTTCAGTTTATTCCAAGCATCTTTCTTCTACATTCTTCTTTACTGACTTATAATAGTTACGTTTATCCTACAAAATGTGGATGTGTATGAGTCAATAGAATGTACGATGATTTATAGACATTTCTGGATTATATTATTACGGAAGAGAGGTAAATCTCAATCCAGTAGAAACAAGTAATAACAATCTGAACGATTGATGGAACACGTAGTCTACATATGACATATACAACTCATATCATCATAGCATTAACAGTGGTTAGTTGGTTCTTCTAAAATGTTAAATAGAGAAATTGATGCGCTAGATGTATGATAGCATATTTGAAACTAGTTTATTCCAACAAGTGAAACAAGTTCATGTAAACAGACTAAGAAGAAGGAAGTTCAATCATACGTTGAACATGCACAAGCGAGAAAATGTACAATTCAGAAGTTGATTTGTTTAGGAAATAATCTGGCCCTCTACACTCTCTACAGCACCTTACACAAAAACGGATTATCAAAGTTTCCACACTCACACTTTCAGTATTATAGCATTTTACGTGAATAACATTCCAGTTTTACATTGTATTCACATAAGCATCCTACAGCTGGGAAACATCCTTAAATTTTCTACAGTTTTTAGTGAGTTAAGTTGTTCAGTTGTCATTCACCTTTTTGCATATTTGTCAATACACTCCAAGTATTATCATATTTGTCCTCCGATTTCGTTATTATATTGTGATGTCCACAGATCCTAACTTTTCCTTATACCTTGACAGAGTCTGTAAGCTCAATTAACATTAATATACCTTTTAAGTATCTTCATCCAATTTTGTGGTTTGTTCGTGTAGCGAATTATTCTTTTGAGCACCATATATTATCACAGAATATAAAGTAAGGATGCTTGAGAGTAATACTACCCGACAACATTGTTGATCAGGTCCGAGACGTATAGATAAACCTAGATTCGAAGGCACCATATGATGTAGTGAAACAAATAGTTATCAATGCCACACCCTCGTCAGGCCAACTAATTGTCGATCAGTTACTAAGTACTGTACAGTTAAGCTATAGAATGCTTTCCAAGTCGAAGAATTATGTGAGAACCCTGTTAGGTTACAGAAAAGTTAGTAGCAAGCTGTTTGCCAATTATGGTTTAGATGTTTGTCTCAACATATTCGTCAAATACTCACCGACGATGAGGATGTTGCTATTGATAGATTAACTGAAATTGCCGATCGCATACACGAAGGTATACAACATCAAACTGTTACACAATTTAGCCGGGGACAATCAATTAATATAGTGGACGCTTAAGAAACTGGGTGGAAATACTACGAGGTGAAATAATGACACTGCCGCTACACAATACACTACGCACACAATCTCATAGGTAATCTCAAGGCAGACGGAAGTACTCACTAGTTAAGACAAACACTACTGCTATTTGCTGGTATCATCGATGACCAAGCTAAACAATGTTCCTTGTCATGTAGCTTGAGAAATACCATGTGGGAAATGGTGAGACCGGTGGCCGATGACTGCTACTGTCTCCGGCAAGAAGACACAGAACAATTGTCATTTTAAGTCATTTTAAGAAAAATATTGGTCGAAACGGTACAGCAGTTTGTGACAAATATTCACTGGTGGGATTTCGAGATAACGACGAGATGGTTTTTCCTGATGAGACATACATTATGAGAGACAATACCAGTTTCCGAGAACAACTGTAGAGTATTCACCAACCCGTCGAGATCGTCGTTTGATTGCTTACCATTAAACATGGTTATGGATTTTCCATTAGACCCAATGCACTTAGTTTATTTGGGTGTACTCAAAAAGCTAATCAGTTTGTGGGTGGAGACAGGTGGTAATGCACTAAGTTCACTAAGCCAAAAGTTGACAAATGATAGACTGTTAGTGTGCCAAAGAAGAACACCAAGGGAAAAGGGGGGAATTCGTCTGCAATAAAGGGGAGAGAAGGAGAAAAATTCGTCAGTAATAATGGGGAAAATTCACTTAACTATCGCGACTTCCCCTCTATTTTCTAATTTATAACTATTGACATCTTCTCTTTATTTCCCCCCTCCATCTACGTAATTTTCCATTTTTTGTTGGTTTGGGAGGGTTCTGAATAAGTTGAGGTTTAATAGTGAGTGGATTTTGAAAGGTTATAGTAGTTACGAAGGGAATTCGATAGTTGTTAAGTTAGTTCAGAGTATGACACTAAATGCAATAAATGCTTATGTACTTGAGTATTCTTTTTTAATTAATCATAACTAGTTAGATATCAATATAGTAGAAGCGTAAGGCTCTGATTTCTCTTGTAGTAGAATGTCTTCATACATAGGTAGAGCTAATTAGACTTTATATATGAGTCCGAGTAGCGTATATTGGAGCATTTCAAACATCACCACTCAATGCTTGCTAATGTTAGAACCATAGTGCGTAGCCGCCGTGCAGACGAGAGGAGTTTGTAGTTATCTCCCACACCATTATGTCTTCTGTCTGAAAACTCTACTATCCCAATGTATTTCGCACACTCATATATTGATTATTTTGATCGTAGTGAGTTCAACTGCAGACGAACATTTTCAGCACTTGCAGAAGTTTTTCAAGAGATTTAACGAATTCGGGGTAGTCGTTAATCCCGAAAAGTGTATATTCGAAAAAATTTCTCTTGAGTTCCTGGGATACAGTGTGTTACACCCATTCAGGTGAACATGGGGATTACAATTAATTACCTTTTACCGAAATATGTCTAAGAAGCTTCCCAAACTTCTCGGTTTAGTGAATAATCATCAACTCATCATACGGCACCGCTTACAAGTAGCCCAGCGATTGACCGACCTAATAAATAAACGTCCCAAACCCAATTTGACGGAACCCGCTATTAAAGCTTACTAAAAGTTAAAAGAGATTTCGAGTGCTACAACGTTGCTTGTTCGACGGAATCATCACATGCCATTAACTCTAAATACCGACACAACCAGCACAACAGTGGGAGCTGTTCTTCAGTACTGTCAACTGTCAGCGTCGACCATTATCATTTTTCTCCCAACGGTTAACACAACACAGACTAGATGTAGCGTGTTCAGCTGGGAGTTCGTAACAGCTTATTTGGAGACTGAGCATTTACGACATATGCTAAAATGTATACCTTCCATAGCTGACTATAAGCCACTCATAAAAGCAATTATTACGAATCACGATAACTGTGATTCCAGAGAAACTCGACAATCAAACTTCCACTTGCAGCATTTGACAGACAGACGCTACATTAGAGTAAGTGCCGATTCGATGGCAGATGCTTTATCGGGATTTACAGCAAAGCTTTTTATACAGTTTGTCCCCTATAGAAATTTGAATAATGCAAGAACGACAACATTTAGAAAATACTTTGAATTCACTGTATTCTGTAAATGTTGTCGTTCTTGCATTATTCAAAGTATTTTTTATATGACTGACTACATACAACAGTTGAAAAGGCCCATCCATATAAGAGATATGATAGCAAAATCTTCGTTGTACTCTACACTCTACTTGCGTACATTGAAAACTAAGAGATTGTTCCTACGCTTTCGTCAAAACTGATTACGCGTGTCACCTTTTACACCACTAATACGAGGGCCTGTCCATAGCATTTTGCAGGAATGATAAAACAGTTACTTTAGAATACACTAGAAAAAGTGACACAGTGAGCATAGACAGAATGATGCCTGTCTTTATCAAAAGTGATAACTACAAACATTTTTGTATCTACAGTTACCAGTCTTCAAATAAAAACGAGAGACCAGCAGCTACAACAACATCTCAGGAACCAACATCCAGCTGTACTATATGTTTCATAGGGACAGTACATCGGCCACGAAGATTTATTGAAATAACTTTTCCATCTTAGCATATTTCTGCAACTCAGTATTATTTTATCATCAGTGTATTTTGTATACCTTTATATCTCAAATTCTTCGTTGTTAAATTTTTATCATTACTTAGCTTGTTATTTAAGTTGGATTGTGACTAGCAAGTGAAATCCACGACGCTCGTTTCATCCTATTTGAGACTCATCGGCTGGATGTATCTGCATAGTTAAAGAGTTTGTAATGATTAATGCGTTACCAACAGAAAGGTGAGAGAAAATTAATAACCTTAATTTTTGTTGTTATTCTGTCTACTTACCATCAATTTGTCTATAAATTGATAAGGATAATATGTAACCATAAATATACTTACTTTTACTTATGCCTGTTACCCCTCTCGGAGGAGCATAGGCCGCTCACCAGTATTCTCCATTCAACTCTGTCCTCAGCAATCCTTTCCAGCTGTTTCCAGTTACAGTTCATCCTTTTTATGTCTGCTTCCAGTTCTCGACACAGGGTGTTCTTTGGCCTTCCTCTTTTCTGTTTCCCAACAGGATTCCAAGTTAGTGCTTGTCACGTGATACAGTCTGATGATTTCCGCAGTGTATGTCCTATCCATTTCCAACGTCATTTCCTAATTTCCTCTTCAACCATAAATATACTGACCATTATAATCTTATTTATACAACTCGTTACATGTTTATATTTGTTATTATTTCCTGGAAAATAAGTCATTAATCGTTCATTCTTATATTCCTTAAATGGTATTGTAATAGTGAGAGAGAAACAAATAAGTAAATGATTATTAACAATACAGGGTACATAGTGTCGCATAGATACTACTGTGCTGACTGTTTTAAAGACTTTATAGTTAATAAAAGTTTATCAGTGTTATGTATGTAATAAGTTTTTGTATTAATACATTAACTAATACTTACTGTGCTAATAATGTTTAAATGTATCATTATTATTAATGTACACTTACACTTTGCCCCTGGCGCCCTGTATCTCATGCTGTCTGAAGCGTAAATACACTGTCACCACAATATTCTTCGTTTTGAACCGAGTCTTATTCACCTGATGGCCTGGATTAACAATTGATATTGTTTTATAGAAACGGAACAGAATACTCAATGTAAGTCACTCTCCTCAACCGAACTGACTAAAACGAATCAACACTGGACACTTGGATTTATACATATATATGGTGATTATCTGTGAAAACCTATCAATCGCCTCAAACATTCTAGTTAATTTACGTAAACTAAATTCTAATAGGAATCGCACTTATTATATGTACTTATATTAACTGTTAATATAGTATTTATTCCTATTTGTGACTGTTTGTATGGTGTTATTGACTCGATAGTGTTCCGCGTTCACTACAATACTGTCATTTGACACTATCTCATTCATTTAATGTAAATAATTTTTATCAGAACAAATATATTCAGATCAATTTATCAGAATATCATTTCATCTTGTCGATTTACTGTTATAGTCATTAATTTCAATCCAATGTTTGGAAAAGTTATATGGTTATGGTTAAGTTCTACTTGTTAAATGCTCATCGCATGTTTTATATGCAGTGCTGTTAGCGATTTTCATCTCGTCAGTGAATAATTGTAGTGTACTGGGGCGGAATTTACACTACAAACTATATTCCCAATAGCTGACGTTATCTGTAACTAGCTCATATTTGCATGTCAGTGTAGAATGGTTCAATGTCCTGGATAAAACAAAAATAAAGAAAGAATTAAGGCTATTTAAATGAAGATTATACTAAAATAATATTGTACTTGCTTACTAAATGGGCATAGAAATGACCAAACGTGTAGCGTTTATCGTATTGACGATTAAAATTGAGGTCTTACAATAAATACTACTTTATCAAATTTTAAGTCTTTTACAATTTACAATGTCGATAATCAGAATGTCATTATTTGACGCTTGCATCATTTCTTATTTTGATTGATGTTGTTGCTTTTTGTTGTCGAATGTAAGTGAACTTGATATGCTTCCTGAGTTGCCAGCTTACCATTATGGTTTGATCTGAATTTTTCCAGATTTTCCTATGTACATAACTCTACACTTTCTTGACTGGATGAGTGCCGTTACACTATGAAACAACATGACGTGTGTCTGTTCTTACTTTATTCATATATTTTACATAGATAATGTTCTCTTGGTTGATAACTGATTCGCCGTGATGAATAACAAACAATTAGGTACATAGTGATAATATTTGACATATTTTACTATACTCAGTGTGTTGTAGGCTCGCTGCTTTCTATCAGTTCTAGCAGACTTTGTTCTATTACCCTTACAACGCTTAAAAATCAAGCATGTAAAATTATTTTATAACATCTACGTCCTCCTTAGGATTAACGGAAACGTACGATGCTAGAATGATCAACCGAGTCTCGTTACTGGGAATAAAGACAGGTACCTTATTGCAGTAGCACGTATATTGTTCGCAACCTTTGTACATCATGATTTTAATGATGGTGTTTTCTGTTCGGCATCAAAATTACGGATGAACATTAGTTAACTGGTTCTTTTTGATCTAGATAAAATGTATTACTTTGTGCGTATTGGAATAATATCACATTATTCCAATTCTTTGTTTCTGTTTCCTTTCAAAATTAAAGTTTGACTTTTCTCACTGACGTCTTAAGTGATCAGGATGTCAGGGGAACTAAAATTTTGCACAACTTATTTTTCTCAGGATTACAATGCCAAGAAGCACTAAGCATTTTATAAATTATTGTACTAAAAGCTACTTCTCAAGGGGACTGCAGTACTAAAATCAACAGAGAAAATAAGGTAGGTTTCACCTCACTATCCATTATTAGCACCCAACAACTGCTAGTGATAACTAGGACACTTTTGGTTGACAAATTAAGTGATCTTCTAATAGTTTTCAACAAATAACGGGTATTTTCTCTAGCTGATGAAATGTTTGTTTTTAATGTTCACTAAATTACGTGTTTATGAAAGAAGCGAACACCATACAGTGTTTTCAGTTCTTTTGGTTTTGGAGTGACTGACAATTGGCTTATAAACGGGGACGAATTATATACCATATTAATTTGATCAAACATATTTGGTTTCTGGATAAATGTTTGACAACTTGTTAGAATTTCAGATTTAGTTATGTGACTGTCATTTTCATTTTACTGATTGCTTTACCAATCTTATAGACAACACACTTGGGTTCAAGCGATATGTTTAATGGCCCAGATTGTCTCCCAGACAAACAACTTTTGAAATTGTGTTCAAAGTATGATTGAGCCTCCTTTCTCTCCGTTCGTTTCCGTGAACCTATTTCACTCGCTGGACTTAACTGGTTTAAAATATGGCATCACTCATCTTACGTACCGACTTATCTATTTCACGTGCATCTGGTCACTAGTATATTTACCTGAAGTTAAAGTGATACAAGTAAGATTGAGTTTCTTAGTAAAATTTATGATCCGGCATCTCCAGTTCACATAGCAGGCATCAAACGCGGTTCGTTTGTCGCCCCGCAGAGGCATTCACCATATATTTATCTGCTACTTATTATTGACAACAGTCTTCTTAAAATGGCAGAGAACTTGTGTAGTGAGTGTAGTAGCGTATATGCTAGTTTTACGATATTGTGTTTGAACTATTTTTTCCTTAAATTCTCCGGTTACAAATGGAAAAGTATATTCAGCTTCCCTTCAGATTAGGGGAGTGCAGAAAATGATTTGGTGTTAGGAAATTTAGAGACGTTACCTTTTGTAAAAGCTCATTAAAACTACCGGGGCCATAGACTTTAATTAACACACTCGTGCTACATACTGCATCACTGTCATTTTAATGGACCATAAATTTTGTCATATTAAATGTACTTCTGAAGGTGCATTGTGCTTTCTAGTCACTCCATCCTCTGGTGCTACCAAATATTCGTCTGTAAAGTAATCAGTTCATTTAACCTGGTCTCGTTCGCCAACAACTGATACTTACTTCCTGTTATATTATGTTTGATGTTGTTGAGCAGAATAATTTCTATGTTAAATTGTAAGTTACTGATAAACCACCTGTGGTTGTGTTTTTCATTTCATAGCACTGGTCCTGTTCGGTACCAAAACGAACGTACATTGTAATGTGGTGATCATATCGTAAAACAACCATCTGATTTTATTCTTGTTGTTGTTCTGAGTAAAAGTTACTAATATAAGCTGTAGACTTGTTTAATGTATTCATTTTAACCGTTAATATCATATTATCCCTATTTTTGTGACTTGTAATATAAGCGTAACATTATAGGACTGGGCTGACGAAGTTCCGAGAGATAATCAATCTAGACTCAATTTTCCAGATAATTTGAATTTGGCCGCTAACTGTGGAGCATCGGCTAAAAATAAATGAATTTTTGTGGGGAGTTAAGCGTATATGTTATCAAACTATTCGTATCTTAGTTGGCACTAAATACAACAACACATGGACGCCCTTATATTAACCATAATGCTGAATACTTGCATCGTATAAGAACAAACTCTGGATTATCGCCACAAGTATTGATGCAGCTAATTTTTAGGAATTCTATAGGGTTAGTTGGTTATCAAATACTACCATATCAATTATCCTCCATATTAAATGGTCAACAAGCGACGGGAGAAGAGCCTTGAGGATAATTGCGAAAATAGTTATTTGGGTCATGGGAAGAGGCATGGGGTGGATCTTGTGTCTTTCCTGTAAGTATCACAAATACTACATAATTCGTAGCTAAATACATCAATTTGTATTAGTCAAGAAACCCGATCACAAGCGTTAAGGTGACTGTTAACTTAGCCAAAAGAATTTGTTATGAATTTGTAGATAGTGAAGCTTCTGAACACTATGTAAGTCTTGTTCTAAACCGAGGGTAAATTCCGAACCTCAGCTGACAGTAAACGTATTATTCTGAATCAGCCTATGGAAATAAAAAATACGCCGTTACTATGCAACTTATAATTTCACTACTGATAACAAGATCATACAAATTTTAAGGAAGTATAGTAAGTTAAATGAACAATAAATAAGGTTATGTTTCTAGACGATGTCAACTTTTAGTAGCAGCATAGAAGATTTATCTAGTCAATTCTCGATTCAGTGCAGGCCAATGACGGGATTTAATGTGACTTAATAACGTAAAATAGTACCGACATCTAAACCTTCTTGGTAATGGCCCAGGCTTATGGAATTACCAGATTGTGTAACTTTCACGTAACTGTGCGCAGGTTAAAAAGCTGCACCATGCTATTTAACATGATACAGGAATTGTATAAGTGAACGATCAAAGCAAATAAGTAAGTTAAATTCACTGCAGAAACCAGTGAGCCGATTTCCAAGCATTCAAAGCAACCGTGCTTGTACATCAGGTGCAAAACCGAAATGCGCCTGTTGATTACGACTTTAATCGTCGAGGATAGTGGGTTTCTGATGATATAAGTCTACCGGAGCAAAGTGAAATCCATGACCATTTTTGGGAAATGACTCCTCTAATGAATCCCTCACAATGTTTATCAGGCTTAACAAGCAATGTTGGAGAACCAAAAACTCAGTATACACATATATACAAAATGTACTAATGTTATTAAGCTTCATCATAAGAGTAAAATTACTTTGAACGGATTAGCTACACGGTCAATTAATGGTACAGCTTATTATCGACTTAAGTGCCCATCTAACACCAATATTCATGGTTTTACTAAATAGTTGCCGGTTTTCTAGAAATTTTAAAGGCACGTTTATCATCCCGGTCAACGAGAAAAGGACGCTGGAAACATCCGCTAGGCTTGTAGCGACTTAAACGCTAATCCTGCGAGTATCTTAATGACATTTTTTTAGGAAAATCACTAGGAGGACTAAAATGATCTTTATAGAAACCGATATTTGTAAAACAAAGCATGACGTTGGTTCTAGAACGGTGTCCAGTGTTCAGATCTAAGATGTATAACTCTAGCCTGAAGGTATGCTGTTTCCTTAAGATAGCGTGCAGAATAGTGTGAGTTTGAAAGGAGATGAAAAGGAGAAAAAAAGACCTGATGACTCAGTATGCACACCAGATGGGCTTACATTTAGTAATGAAGAAAATCAAGCAATGTAGAATGACAATGATGTGAAACAAAGACAATCTTTTCGTAGAAACTAGTTGATAGAATTAGATTTTGGATACGTAACGGGTTTCTCATACTCTACCAGTTTCCTTCTAGCATGGGAATTTTAGACACTGTTGATCAAAAATAGTTTATCAGTGAATGTAATCTGTGTAAACTACTAAGTCGGTGATAAGGCTTGAGGGTATCTAGGATCCCACCAAAGTAAACAGGACACTTTTATGTTGGTCGCTTAAAAAAATAAAAATAAATCTCCAGGTCTTCTAATTTAAACTATTACATGGTCGAGTATACCAGGCTTTTGATCGATTATCGAACTATCTCCATCATTGACAACTAGATCAACGATTAGTATAGGTAAATAAAATGTTCACATGATATGGGTGAAAGAATGAAGCATGCAAATAGTTAACAAAATTAAAAGATACAACCTGAAGATACTTGGAATAAGTAAAGCCAATTGGCTACAAGCTGGACAGGCAAAAGATTATCCTCAGGAGAAGTGCTTTAATTCTTTGGTCATGAGGAAGAAAATGCCTCATACACAAGGCTGTAGCACTAATGCTGTCCGAAGAAGCATGAAAGACTCCTGTTAGATGGTAACCCCATCGACCTAGGATTATCACAGCATCGTTCATGACTAAGAGGACGGGATTACAATGAATGTGATGAAGTACATGCTCCCACCAACGACAGGCACGAAGACGATAAAGACCAGTTCTATGCGAGGGTGGAATTAATTTTCGATGAATGTTCGGCCAAGGACCTGACCATTATGATGAGAGACCTAAACACTAAGGTTTGAATAGATATCTAATAAAAAGAAATCGTTGGACAACAAAGACTGAGAAAACGGGACGAAAACAGTGAGAGGTATTTAAACTTATTTTCCTTCAACAAAATGATTATAGGTGTCACCATACTCTTTGATAAATGTATGCATTAAAACTACATGGGTTTCACCGGATTACATCACGGAGAACCAAATTGACCACAATCTGCATCAATAAGAAGTTCAAAAGGACCATGGAAGACGTAAGAATATAGAAGGGAGATGACATAACTTCAGATCACCATCTGGCAGAGACTAAGATAAAACTGAAACGGAAGAAGCAGTGGACAACTACAGAAGCAGTATTACAAAAGTTCAACACAGCCCTTCATTAGGATACTAACAAACGCAACGAATTCAAAATTACTCCAAAAAATAAGTTCCAAACGTTTCACGTTTTACTTAAAGAAGATTAAACCAGTATGGAGGACAACTGGAAAGAGATTAAGGAAACAATAATTACAACATGTCAAGGGGTTTTGGGTCTCAAAGCGCACCATTATGAAAAATGAATTTCTGCTGGTACTCTGGACAAGGTCGAAGAATAAAGGAGCAAGAAAATGGTAATCAATGATAGACAAACGAGAACAAAGAAAGCCAAGGCACAGACCGAATACATGAAAGCCAACGAGAAAGTGAAGAAGAGCATCATGTCAGATAAACGGAAATATCTTGAGAACCTAGCAATGACAGCGGAAAAAGCTGCAAGAGAAGGAAACATGAAGCACCTACACGATACAACGAAGAAGTCAGCTAGGAAGTTCAGTGGGCCAGAACGGTCAGTCAAGAGCAAGGCTAACAAACCAGTCGCTGAAATGCAAGAAAAATGAAACAGTTGGGTAGAACACTTTGAAGAACTCTTGAATAGACCAGCCCCACTGAAACCACCAGTCAGTGAAGCATCAGTAGCAGATCTCCCGATAAACACCGATCAACCAACAGTCGAAGAAATCAAAATAACCATCCGACAAATCAAGAGTGGCAAGTCAGCGGGGCCAGACAACATACTAGCTGAGGCACTGAAGGCACATATGGAAGCAGCTGCAAAGATAACCCACATTCTCTTTCGAAAGATTTGTGAGGAAGAACAAGTACCAGCCGAATGGAAGGAAGGGTACCTCATTAAGATACAAGAGAAAGATTTTAGCAATTGCGACAACTATAGAGGCAACACTCTTCTTTCAATACCAGGAAAAGCCTTTAACAGAGTGTTATTAAACTGAATGAGAAATCCAGTCGACGCCCAACTTTAAGATCAACAGGCCGTATTCCATAAGGATCGATCGTATACTGACCAAATAATGACAGTACGGTTCATTGATGAACAACCAGTTGAATGGAATTCACCATTTTGCATCAATTTTCTTGACTACGAGGAAGTAATTGACAGCCTGGATAGGAGAACAGTATGGAGCCTTCTAGGACATTATGACGTATCCAGAAAGATGGCAAACATCATTGGAATTCTTACGATAGATTAGACTGAAAAATCTTGCATACGGATCAGCTTACAGATTCATTCAAGGTGAACACCAGTGTCAGACAAGGCTGCTTACTCTCGCTCATCCTCTCTGCTGGTGGTGGACTGGATCATGAAGATTACAACATATCAAGGCAATCTAGGAATATAGTGGACAACATGGATGCAACTTGATGACATGAACTATGCAGATAACATAGCTCTTCTATCCAACACACAGCGATAAACGCAGGTGGAAACAGAGAGTACAACAAAAGCCTAGGCAGCAGTAGACCGCAATATATGTACAGGAAAAACCAAGATCCTTAGACATAAAACAGCGAACATTAACTTACACTTGACAGAGAATCTGTCGAAGCAGTGGAAACTTTCACATACCTGTGTAGCATCATCTACAAACAAGAAGGATCTGACGAATGTATGAAGGCGCAGATTCGATAGGCAAGGACAGAAATTTCTACAGCTGAAAAAAATATCTGGAACTTAAACCATTTGTTAGCAAATATCAAAATCAGAATCTTCATTACAAGCATGAAGATTGTTCTGTTGTATGGAACTGTAACTTGTATAACTACGAAAAGCAATATTCAAAAAATACAAATATTTATAATCAGCTGTTTACTCACGATACTTCGGTTCCGTTGATCAGATGCCATCAGAAACCTTTCGTGTTAGAGAACCAACCAGTTAACCGAAATCCGGTCGAAAAAGAAATTAGGAGAAAGACGCTGGAGGTGAATAGGATACACATTTAGGAAATCACCGAACTACCTCACAAGAAAAACATTTGCATGGAATCCTCAAAACCAATGAGGAGGAACAACAAAGAATATGTTTCTTTAAAAATCGGAGTTATACACTCGAAGGGTGAACAGTACTAAAGAAGGACAGGGAAGGAAGACCTAGGACATAGTCAGTTGGAGAATGGTGGTCGGCGGTCTATGCTCCACGTGGGGTAACAAGGTTTAGAGTCCAAGAACGAATGAAATTTGTTTGTCACAAGTTTTTCACTCTAATTAAATTCTGGAACTTACCAAGGAGGAAGAATGTTTCGGCCCCCTAACTGACTTATTCAAATGAATATTCGTTCTCAGTAGTTTACTAGTAGAAGACTTAAACCCGCTGTTAACCATGTGTCTCTATAAATATTAGTCTGAATCTCCCTTACATCTATCGACACTGTCAGTAGCTAATACCCTGAATCTGTAAAATCAATTATTATGAGGCGGACAAGAAGATCAAGTACGATCTTTTCTATGAGAATGGGATCGCAGTTGCACTAGGTTGAGCTAAATATAAATCCTCTGTACATATTATTCTCGTATATCGATTGACTCCACCTACATATACGGTTAACTGCTAGCATGCAAATGAAGAAATCAATATAAAGAATCAGATAGAAATGTATTTTGGAACCGAAATACATTCCAAAAGCAGACAAAATCCAAACAGCCTTGAAGCTAGAGTCTAGTCTCAAATTAAATATTCACCCACAAAGAAATGTGCGACTTTAAAGTTGATATGTTGAGGGGATTATCTGAGGCTCTATAAATCCTAAACCACTGTATAATTAGATAAGGCTTATAAAACCTTCTTTTATATTATAGAGCAACCCGTACGCTCACCTGATCACGGCTGTGATTGTTTTATACCTGAGATCCGTAAACTTTCGTTGACTGTCATGATGGACGTTTGAAATCACATGAACTCATAATTTCGTTAGCAAGCAACTGCATGAAGTCTACATAACACAGAAACTACTATCTAAGCGCAAAGTTTCAGCTTGTTTTAGAGCCATTTTATTTGCAAATATTAAGTCAGTTAGGAGATTCTCATCCCTCAGATAAAAAATCTTCAGTACTAATAGAATGAATAAAGTCACTTGAAAACAATAATTGACATTGTAGGATTTTACCCTTTTATGATAAGCTGCTAAAAGCAAATCCTAATATATGTTTTGAGTAGTTCACACATCTAAAATGAGATGTATTATCAGGAATATTGGTAATGACATCTATTATTCCAGATACCACAGGTATTCACAATCGTGATCTCTGATCTGTGAAAGACTAAAACATTCATTTTTGACCTCTTAGGGAAAAGGCACCTCCTAAAAACTCTTAATAAAATAATGAAGTGCGCTAACCTAGTCGAAGCTGGTTAACAAAATTTGAAGGTTGAGTATAAACTTTGAATATTTAAAAGCGCTTTATACGATAGTTGCGTTTTGCTGCCAGCGCAAATGTTTCGGTAGTTCGCTGTCTGGTATTTATACAGCTGAGTATCACTTGTTTTAATATGATCCCCTCAAATTGGGATGAACTTAGAATACAAGCTCGAATATTGGAGAGCGAAATTGATTCAAAATTAGCTGCTTTTGGTAAAATTGGTACTCGACCTGTTGAATACAAACACACTCCTCTCTTTACTTCTTCTGCCATAACTTCCAAAAGTGATGCCATTCAAGCAGCAGCATCTCACGTGGATTTCGATTCGAATTTCAGCGTAATGTGCAATGAAATCGAAGAACATCTGCAAAGGTGAACCGTTTTACCGTAGACATTTGCACTAATAAATGCTCCAAATGGATCACTTTAATTTTCTTACTAAATAACTCTTCCAATGCCAGTATCAGTCTTAAATGCATTTTTAGGGTATCTGTTGTAGAAAATGTGAAGTATAAAACTTGAAAAGTGTTGGTGGAATTCCATTATCATACTATGGGTGTTTAAACTTTTGAAGAATGGTTTGTCAGACAGTCACTTTTATGAACAGATAAGTCATCAGTGCCATAATCATCGTTCATTACGCTTTTGGCCAAATAAGAGTTATATCCTCTCCTATGGTAAGGACGAGATGGGATTTAAATGTTCCGGACTGTTTTTACATGACAAGTAAAAAAATAACTCCCACTTTACTCCTCACTTGGTGGCGTAATTCTAGCATATCTGCCTCAGATTCTACAATCGGTTGAAGTCCTATATCCCAAATGAAATCTAATGTATTACGTATAATAGTTGAAGCTTACCCAAGCTCCGAAAGCCACTATCATCGACCATCTCACAAGTACTCATAGTTCCTAGGACACCACCTACAAGTATCTCAGTCCTTATAATTAGCAAAATGGTACAAATATACTTCGCTTGTGTAGTAGTGCGGAGAGTCACAGTAACTGACGTATCACAAAGTTTGTTAGGATTTCTTCCTAATGATGATTTATTTGTCTACTCAACTAAGACTTGAATTTTCATGTGATTCCACAGGGCTATTACTGCGTACATATTTCTACAAACAATGTGACAGGCATCTTTGTGTTGGTCAATTACATAAAGTAAAAATTGAAAAGGTTTACAGTTGTCTTTTTAGTTACATTAGATACTAGACATAATCGCTTTTCTAACAACCTGTATATGAAAACAATTATGTTAGTTCGTAAAATGTATGACAGTTCTGTACATCATTAACTGTATCATCTTAGTTACTATTAGGTGTAAAACACTAAGCTATGCGTCTATGTTCATTGTCCTAGAAACTCGTTCATCTCAATATTTGTGGAACACTCGGGAGTTTCTTATATTAACGATTATCTAATTAAAACTCCTCGAAGTACGCTTCATAACTGACCCTTATATTAGCTGTACTTACTGAGAAGTAAAATTATTTAAGAAAATGATCGCTCCAACCCAACAGTCTCATCACTTCCATTAAATATAGAATCCTTTCTTCGGGTTTACGCCGTAATAATCAATCTTGTAATTATAAAGTTGTCTTCAGTAAGTAGTATGTAAAAAATGTGAATACACTGAAAATTCAGCATGGCTACTGTGTCATAAGGATTTTAGAATGATGTATTGCAAATCTTCATCAAGGAAGGCACATCAAACAGTTTACTCACTCATGGGCGACACTAATTAAGTAGCCTTTTTTTAGCTCATACTGTTCAAAAGTATCTAAATGTTTTTATTAAGAGGATAATCTTTGTAGACACTACCTAATTTTTGTGTTGTCACTTTACAGACTTACTCAAATCAATGAACGGATGGCAACTTTCGTTCCTGAAACTGAAGCTACACCTACCTCTTTTGATAATACACGAAATCCTCTTAATCCTACTAATATGATGGCAGCTGGTAAACTTAGCCAACTTCACACAGCTAAAAGACATCGTGAGATTCTTCGTGATTACGCTCAAGAGTTTCGTCAAACGAAAGCGAAACTCATTGCTGCACGTGAACGCGAAAATCTTTTAGGATCTGTAAGCGATTCCCATGTTATTTTACACATTTTTCCTGGATTTGTACTTAATATCTTTTCTATTAGTTTGTATCACTGAGTTCTAGGGACTTTAGGTATAAGCGATTAAAAGTAGTTTACAAATCGATCGTACTGGCATATCCGTAATCTGAGTTGACAAATGGGCTTCCTACGTGGAGATCGATCCCTGAGATCGATAAAGAAAGTGAGACTTCCAAGCAAACATCCAGGACGAAACTAAATCAAAAGGAAGATAAGTGGAGAATCTAACAAACGCCACTCCAGGTTAACAGTTTTCATGACGGTTCGCCATAAGCCCTAACTCGATCAGTGGTATTCAAGTAGAGTGCTTTCATAAAGCTTATATACTTTTAAGGTACGCCATTCGATGACAAAAACTGTCATGGGACCGCTCGATCTACTAAGTCAAAAGCTGATTTCAAGTCAAGGAATACAAATTTTGTCGGACAATGGTAGATATCCTTACATTATGGCATCTGACGTAGAGTTAATTACTGGCCGGTGCATCCTAGCCCAGGTTCAAAACTAACCTGACTTTCTCGAGTTTGTCGGCTGATTACAAAGAAAGTATTTTAGATACTGTTATTTAAACTGATTTGTATGTGATTGTCACGAGAGGATCTCTGTTCTTTTAATTTGGGACGATCAGCAATTGAGACCAGTCAGATGGGATTACGTTTGGGTCCCAGACCTTAGCTACTATATCAGTCAGCCCACTTGCGAAAACTGAACCGGCGTCCTTAAAGATATCTAAAATCGACCTATCATATCCTCCTGTTTTACTTCGCTCCAAATTACTTATGGCCTTATCAACTTTACTAAGAGTTCGGTGATATGTTGCAATTTTCCATTCAGGTGGTTCGGTGATAATCGGTGAGTAATGAGTAACCGGAAGCCAGTCAAACTGTTTGTGAAAGTGTACCACCCTTAGGTGTAGTCTTCTACACTAAAAGTGGATCATAGACTAATCTTTTCCAGAAATAGTCTCACTAACAACTAATTTCCTATTACTCGTGTCCTTGATAAGGTTGATCAGTTGTCTGGTATTATCTATGTACACATCCGTTTCCACCACTTCTGCTTTTGTCATTCACCATTATTCATGATCCTTGTGTAAGCATTTTGTTAGTCTACGTTTGAGTTATCGTTAGTTTATCATTCTTCGAGCCCGATAGAATGAGTTGTCGAGCCTCCATTGGTCCTTCTTAACCTTTGTATTTAGATCAGAAACTGGTATCGTTACTGCTTTAAGATTGTTCCAGGCTTTTTCAGAGTGAATCTGCTGAATATGATCGGCTATGTTTAGCTAATTATTTTTTGAATGCATTCTTGGTTTTTTCATTTACAAACCGGCAATCAAGGGGTCTTCACTTTGCGACCTTTTTGTGTTCGGTAAAATGCATGAAAATATACTCTTACTAGAACATGGTTGGAGTCTGTTCACATGCTCCAGAGTGAGTGGTGGTCCTCTACTTGGTCTCTCCAACGATAGTTGATACTGATATGGTCTATTTATGTCCATCGTTGTGTTGACATTGGAGGTCTTACTATTGCACTGTGGCTTTACTTATGTTTGTGCTTGCTAAAAGTAAGCAGTAGTTTGAACATACTTACATCAGACGGTTTCAGTTATCCGTTCATCGGGCTAATACGTCGAGTGATTCACCTAAGTGTTTTTTGAACTAATTTAACCTGCTGACTTGCTATAATTACTGTGTCTGAGTGCTTAGCTTTCTGAAGTAGGCTAAAGTCAGTGGGGTGGGGCCTAAATAGAATTGACAGAACGACATCATGTGAAGTGCTTGTTCTCCTCGCACACTTGGTGTTGTACATATACCAGCAACGTCACGACAGCTTTCTGTTGGATCCTCGGATAAACGAGGAGTATGTCGCGCTGGTTCTCTGTACTGATTAGGTGATGCCAGGGTTCTTTATAGGTGTTTCGGAGACAGCATGCATCAATCTCAAACGATTCTAGGGTTTTAGCTAACAGTGCGTGTTGACTAACTTAACAAAAGCTTCACACATTAAAAGCCCCATCATGTCGTTTAGAGCGTGGCTTTCAGAAGCTTGAAATGGCGCTTCGTGAAGTCTGATCATAAGTTGCATGTATTGGAGGGGGAGGGAAGTGAAAGTAGAGGAAATACTAGGAGTGAGGATTTAATTGCGAACAGGGTGATCTTTTGTATTGTTAGAAGTATGATTACGGTTATCACTGCCAGGTCGCCCATGCCGCTGGATGGGAATTTTTCGATGTACTTTAAACCCTACTCGACCTGTTTAATCTTAGTTTACACTCGTCAGTATGGCGTACCGACAGTATTGTCCGACTGTAACTGCTACCTTGACGTGGTGGTCGGGCTTGCCTATCGTGATGACCCAACTGAGCTATATTGGCTGGAACGCATGTTCGTCTAGGTCCTATCATATCAAGCAGATCTGTTGGAGAGCAATAAGATTAATGACAGCAACCTAAGATCTGAAAGCGAAGTTGTACTGCTGACTGCAGTGAGGTGTGACACCAGTAAAGTGTTCCCCTCGGATAACCGGCATCTGCAGCGATGCTGCTTTCTTAACGAAAGGAAGGGGTTAGTAAAGGTCGAACCTAAAAATGTTACACCTCACCTTACTCCTCGAATTTCCGTCTTCGGCAGTAAGGTCTTCTAAAGAACGTAGCTAAAACTTCAAAAACTTCCGATAACAAGATCGTGCGTAATCGACCTTAAGCAGCTATCCCTTGGGCTCTGCGATCGCGCTCCCAGGTCACTATGACAAACGCTAACCCAGTTTCCTTTTCCGGTACTTCAAAAAGTAATATCCTTCCATGTTGTGGGCAGCCAGGAAGTGAAAATTGCCCTCATACCTCTAACAGCACACATGATCATCTTGTTCGAGGTCAAATCGCACCATCAACTCTTAATAACTCTTATCCACACGATTAATCTTCCTAGCATAACTTTGTCACCTTGCGCCTTTAACGCTTATGGTTTGAGTTCACGAAACGTTATTCCTGGTCTCCTGAAACCTCGCGCTAAACTATGTATCGGAGCTTTTAACGTTCGAACCTTATGCCAAATAAGACAACAGACTTCCTTAGCTATGACTGAAATCCCGCTCCATCGATCTCTGCTGCATCTCTGAAACGCGCATACAGGATCCAAGTACAGTCATTCGCTTGGCCTTATCTTGTGAAAACAAAGAACCGGCCCAGTTCACCCTTTGTGTTTCCGGAGACCTCACCGCTACCACTCGAGGCCTTGCTGGTGTAGATATAGCACTAAGTTTTAAACCTGAATAGGCCCTCCTCGACTAGATTTCAGTAGACAGTCGCTTGTGCGCTATCCGTCTAAATGGAACGGTAAGGACTCGGAAAGATAGAGACACGCCGTTGCCTCAAGGAAATTGGTATCAGAAATCCGACTAAGTGAAACTATCTAAGAAATGGATGGGACCTACTATTCACTATCAATCTAGAAGATTAGACCGATGGGCAGAACACTTTATGAAACAGTCCAACTGACTCTTGGCCTCATCCCAGTTGCTCACCATCCCCAAGCGATCTGAATGGCAAATTAGTATTGGTCCCCTAAGTCCTAGTGAGGTTGAGAAGGCTATAGGGAACCTAAAGCGAGGAAGAGGAGCAGGACCTGATGAATTAACCCCTGAGATATTTAAGGATGGTGATCTAGTTTTAGCAGCGAGACCAACTGAAACTTTGGTTAGAATTCGGGAACTGAACATCATCCCATCTGGCTGGTTTCGAACACTAACCGTTCCAATCTATAAGAAAGGACAGAAGTCCTCGTGTGACAATTACCGCGGAATCAGTTTAACGAATGTACTGTCTAAAATATTGGCTTCAAAAATACTTCGATGTCTAACTAATGCTTGTGAAGAGCAAACCCGAGAAAACCAAGGTGATTTCAAACCTGCATGTGGTTGTATAGACTAAATATTCACACTTCGGCAGGTTCTGGAACATAGGCATACTTTTAGACGCCCAACAATAGCTGTATTCCTTTACTGTCTGTCATTGAAAGGCGTACCAGAGAAATACATTAACCTTATACATGCTCTCTACTCGAACACTGCTTGTTGAGTCAGAGCTTATGGCGGATTGTCGTCGGAATCGATTACCTCAAGTGGTGTTCGTCAAAGTTGTCCGCTTTCCCCATTTTCATTTAATTTTATCATTGACATACTTTTAGAGTTAACATTGTCATCTGATTTCTCTGGGGTTGACCTCACAGGAGATAAACTTGCTGACTTAGAATATGCAGATGATATAGTTCTATTTTGTGAAAATGCTTCCTTAAACATGAGTGTATGCATGTTTATGATGCGATCCTTCCCATCTAAATGCAAAATGCTGCTTCAGGACTGGCTTGATTCCGCACCTAAGTTAGTGATAGGAAGGGAAGCAATTGAATATGTTAAACGCTTTACTTATCTTGCGAGTCTCATTAGTCCTGACTGTCTGGTGTCTGATGAAATCTCGGCTCGTACACATAAGGCCCGATTAGCTTTTGCCAATTTGCGTCACTTCTAGGGTAGGGGAGACATTGGTTTACTGACGAAAGGACGCGTTTACTGTGCAGCAGTTAGATCCGTTTTACTTTATGGATGTTAAACATGGCCATTAAGGATAGAGGATATTTGAAGGCTCTTACTATTTGTTCATAGATGTTTCCGAAACATTGCTCGTGTTTGCTAGGACCACCGAGTAAGTAATGCGTGGCTTAGGAATAGAGTACTAGGTATATACGGTAAGCCTATTGATGAAGTAGTGAATCTTCACCAGCCTTGGTGGTTAGGATATGTGTTACGTATGCCTGACTACCGACTACCTCAACGAGCAATGCTGTGTGGGAGTAGGCTGGAAAAAACCTACGGGTGGACAAACCAAAGCACGATACCAGTCCATGAAGTCTTTGACAATTGGGTTGAGCCATGCTAATAGATGTAGACTACCTAGTTGGGGTTTGCGTGATGACTGTAACCAGTATTTAGAGACTTCAAGTGATATGGCTCAAAATCGTTGGCAATCGCATAGATGCATCCACTCCTTATCTTTCTCCAAATTTTAAGTTTCTGAATTTATCATAATTTTCTGTTTACTGAATAACATTATCTTAAATCTTATCTCCGATCTCTACTTCTTTCCATTAATACTAACTCTGTTACTACTTTCCCTACTCTGGGATTAGATGCACCAATTTGATCTGTATCTGCTAATTGGGGCATGGACAACTTGAACTGATGTACGCATGTACCAAGTTCTACGTCGTAACTGACTGACTGATCGCTTCTTACCCTCGTCCTTTCTTTGTGGGAAGGCAGCGTCGATGTCATGCTGGCTGTCTGAAGGAAACGCCTTACTATCGGCAGTGCGACTCCGCTCTTGGACCATAGGTTCGCCACTTTCAGTTTCACCGCTCTGTTGGTTATCTGTTTGGCATTTTACGATTTTAAAGACTCATATTCCAACCAGTGTAGCCACATTAGGTTATCACGACAGGCAAGCATGACCACTACGTCACGGTAATCGTAACTCATTAAAGTGTCACTTCTGTTTTGCTCGATTGAGGTGATGGGGGATATCACAGTCCACACATAATGGTTTCCTAATGGAGGAAACAAATACAATAGTTTGTGCGTATTGACTTTAAAAACTAACCTATCCTCTCCAACTTTTAACACATCAGAAATATTGCTCTTCTGGCTCAAAATGCTAATAACAGCGAGTTTGAATGTTTTATGTGGCAATGCAAAAATATTTGGACAAGGTTCTCTGTTCCTTCTAACCATACTTTACAAGGATTGTTGGTACCATTCAGCCGTCCAAGTCAAAGATAAAGCGTGTTTAAACCTTAATACTTATTAATTGGAAGCCGCTCTTTAAGCTATATCTTCGTTCTAAGGTTTCGGTTTCAGTATACCTCTTGCAATTCTCACCGTTACCATATAAAAGTAACAAACGCAAAAATGTCCAAGCTTCCAAACTCCTGGCTTTTTGGATATGCAGGAGATATTATGATACTCATGAACAACATCCAGAACCCCGCATTTATACTGTGGGCTACATATTCTGTTTATTAAATCACATCTCCTAACTTTTGTTATTGTATATACTACTTGATTTTTTCTAATCTCCTGCGTTTTCTATCTATATGTGTGCCACCTCATATTTTGCTTTAATAGGTTTATAGAGACACGAACTCTACAACTGTAAATTTGGACGGTGACTTTACTTCAAAATCTCAATCTGACGTAGATTCTTCCGGTAGCAACCAACGCTCTGGTTTACAATCAAACATATCTAGTTCAACTCGTTTACTTTTGGATGAACAAGAAAAATATCACCGTTCTAACCGTTTACTTGATGAACATTTAGCTGCTGCATCAACAATACGGGCAGCATTACGTGCTCAACGCTACGCATTACGCACTGCTTCAAGTGGTCTATCAAATTTAAGTTCTCGTTTTCCACAAGTGAAAAAATTAATTAATAAGATTGACTGGCGACATAAACAAGACTCAATTGTTTTAGGCCTAGTAATTGGTTGTTGTGTAGTGTTTCTCTTAATATATCGCTTCTTTTAAACCGCATATAAATATACTACTTATTTTTTTAAAAGGTAGTGTACTGTGATGCTCTGATTTCAACATGTTATTTGAGGTACGTATGTATGTACATTTATTTCCACTATTATTGATATTATTATTATTATTATTACTAACCTTTGATTTTCACTTATCAATATCTTCACAGTAATTCGATGTAAAGTTTGACTTATTGAGCTAACAAATACCTTATTACTCATGAATTGAAAGATCCTATGTAGGAAATGTAATTACCATATCTGTTGGTATAAATCTAATGTGATATGTTTAAAAACTCTTTAAAATAGTTTCCGTCAATCATGCTATACTAAAAAGATCCTTCAATCTTAACATGCTTTAACAGAATAAAGATCTTTATGCAGACATACAAAAAATATAAGCACACAATCAGTAACTCATGTTGCAATAAATTTATTCCTTCTTTGCAATAATGATTAAATTTACTTCTTTTCCCGAGATAGACCACTCATATAAATAAATATAGATCGGTTCGGATTTCCTGTGCTATAATAATATACGTCCTCAGTGTAAACATTACAAAACAATCTGTGACTATTGATTTATGCTTAAGTGCTCCTAAACTATTGTTCGGTTATTATAACATGTTATCTACCTTCGAAATATCTATATACTTTATAAGGTACGTTTTCATTTCATTCATCACATACAGCCATAAACAGTACAGATCGATCACATAAGAAGAGTCTTTAAAATGTGATAGAACTATGGGTTACACACAAACTTGTAAACAAGAAATAATTAGATAGGATCTTGCGAAAAGAACCAAGCTCAATTAAAGAACAAAACTACCCTTAAAATAAAGAGTAAGACTGATCGCTAAACTACAAGAAACACCAAAAAACTAATGAAATTTCGAGTCCTACATTACGAGTTCATCGTTGTGAGGTTTTTGCGTCTAGCACCTGATTGTTCGATAATTAAGATGGCATCCAATAGTTCACACTTTTCACCTCAGCCATTTCACGATGTATATAAAGCTTTAGCACTACACATCGCGAATCACCATAACAGTCATCGATTGTCCGTCATTGATGATAATTGCCTCACCTTCAGATCAAAGATCTTAACTTTGGAAGTCATCTGTTTGATCTCTAATAGAGATCCATTCTCAAAAAAAGTAACTTTCTAATACAGGTACTCGTAAAATAAACAATTAAGATAGTAGAATTGATTGAAATGTAGAGAGCATTACATTGATAACGAAACAAGTGTTTAGAGGAAGAGATTGATTTCGAGAATTCTAACAAAACGACAGAGTTACCTATGGAAACTCACACTCAAAAGACAGGATATACCTGGAATACAGTATTATAACGAAGAACAACATCAAATCGTTCACATCAATTGTGCAATAAATGTGACCAATAGTAATGAATGAGATTGCGTAGAATGTCGTGAATTGACTGAGGTTATGAATGTGAACGATTGAATATCGACTGTGTGATTTGGTTAGTTGTGAAACATGGAGGTTATTGGTTCGACCTCCTCGAAGGTAGGGAGGGGGTGGGAGGAATGAACTTAGTTGCTCGTTGTTGCGTAGTGTCGTACTGTGGTGAAGCAGTTATTCAGTACTTTCTGGTTTCCAATAATGTTCTAACCAAATGATCCCGTACGTGTAATCCAAATTTAGAAATTTCTACTGCACCTAATAACTTTCATGAAATTGTTTGTATACAGAAGAAGTAACAAACATAAATGTACCTTGTAAGAATATTTAAGAGCGGATATTCGTGCTGGCTATTTTTTTCCCAATCAAGTGTATTCTTTAATAATTTGGGAGCTTATTGATTATACTTTTTTGGATCTATTCCATTCCACATTTTTGGGGGTCGAATCACTTACGAGGAAATTTCTCCGATAGACTAAATTACTTTAAATAATGTACTTCTTGCAGCTCGTTTGAATTTAGTGCTATAAGATGAGAGAGTTTACCATCTTAAGTATACATTCACGGTGTCTTACATTAAGATGATCATAGGATCGAAATGTTAAATTTTTTCCAGTGTAACTCGTTATATAAGGAGTGCAAAGAGGAGTGTTCTGAAAAGAAAGTTGAGTCTATAGTTGGCGAGAACCTAGTGTCAAACTATATTTTCGTCTTTAATTAATGTAGATTATTAAGCATCGAATCACTGCTATATCCTTAAACATTCTGTTTTATGTCGTTTCGATCGTTTACAAAGAAGCACTTTGGTGAAAACAATAAAGTTTCTTTAACAGCTATACTATCTTAGTTGAGACTAGTAGTTACCTATTCTTTATCCTATGAGACAACCTTGGATCTGTAAGTTTGGGAAAATTACAAACACGCTAAATAGTTAATATGTCATAGATAGATATCCAGAAGTTCTAATCAGATGCTTTGACTCCTAAAGTCAATATTATCCTAAGTGAAATAATTGCTAACAATTAGTAGTGAATAGTAACTGTTCTGAAGTATACATTTAATGGCAGTATAATTGCAAACTGTCTAGTCTGTACTCTGTAGTCAAACGTAAGCTATGTGATACCAAGTGCCCCACTTATTCGGCCTCATGTGGGTTTACTGTTATGCACTACTGAAATCTCACATTAAAACCACATAACTGGTTAATGGTTTCAGAATCAACGGCACAATTCTGAGGACGCAACAGTTATCCTATGCTCTCCAGTTTTCTAACCAAAGCCCATTCGTGATATCAAATCCAAACGGTATTTCGTTTAATTCTTCTTTGATTCACTCTTTTTGGAAATTACATGATACTACTAAATATTATTCAATAGTTTATGTTACTAATAATCATTTTGAAGTTGGTAACGTCATTCTTTTTGTTAACAAACAAATTTATCCGATGTTTTATTCTATTTCTTTATTTATAGCCGCGTCTGTTGAGTTTTACTTATTAAGGCTTTGATATTTTACATTGAAAACACTTAAGCCAGTTTACTTAATTGTTGTACATCTTAGACAATCTTGTGCTGTCCTCTGACTTGATATCCCGTAATTTTATTCCCACGAAACAGTTTAAAGTGTACACCTTATCACTTTTCTTGTTGACTCAATGTCAACGCCTAGACATATCATGATTTAATGTTTATAAACTTGATTATTTATAAATGCAATATTATAAGTCGACCTTGGGTTGAAAACTAAGAAGTACTGAATAACTGCTTCACCACAGTACAACACTACGCAACAACGAGCAACTAAGTTCATTCCCCCACCCCTCCCTACCTTCGAGGAGATCAAACCAACAACCTCCATATTTCACAACTAACCAAATCACACAGTCGATATTCAATCGTTCACATTCATAACCTCAGTCAATTCACGACATTCTACGCAATCTCATTCATTACTATTGGTCACATTTATTGCACAATTGATGTGAACGATTTGATGTTGTTCTTCGTTATAATACTGTATTCCAGGTATATCCTGTCTTTTGAGTGTGAGTTTCCATAGGTAACTCTGTCGTTTTGTTAGAATTCTTGGAATCAATCTGTCCTTCCAAACACTTTGTATGCTTTGTATTCTGTTGTTCTACTGAATTCTTAGTATTTAGATCAAAGTTGACGAATTATTGCCATCAATAATAATTCAATCAATTTATTAACTTAAGATCATTAATTTCATCTTTTTTTCTTACTTATCACAAATTCCAGAAACTTTATAAGGTGATTTTAGATATATCATGATTCTCTTTATTATTATTATTATTATTATTATTATTATTATTATTATTATTATTATTATTATTAGTAGTAGTAGTAGTAGTAGTAGTAGTAGTAATGATAGTAGTAGTAGTAATAGTAGTAGTAGTACCTGGCCTGTAACAATGGACATCATTACATAAAATGTAGAAGTATATAATGGTGAATAAAAATGTGAATTTAGGATACATCAATCTATTTTGGACTCCTTCGCTACAAGTACCTGAATTTTAGAATAATGAAACTTGAACCCTCTGTTTATCACACGATTTGTTTAAATTATTTGGGAGTTATTGGTCTAAGATCATACGTAACAATTTCAATTCTTACTAGGTATCATACTTGACACTTTAAGTGACTTTTTCGTACATTTAATAAGTAAATGATATAGATAATCTCCATTCAATATTTCATTTAAACAGTTTAGATTCAGTTAGAACTCTGTACTATGGAATTTTTCACTGTAATACAGTCAGATATGCTAAGTGAACAACCGAAACACAGTGAAAGTTAAGCTTAAGATTAAATCCTTGCTTAAATTTAAGCTACATTATTCAACATCAATGCACTCCATCAACAGAAAATTGGTCTAAAACGTTAGATAGAATGTACTTATTGCAAAATGACAACTTTACGAATGATCGCACCCTGCATTTCTACCTGTAAAGTATGATAACATTATTATTGAATTACATATTGAATGCAAATCATATTTATGATAACTACTACTTAATAACCTCAAAGCGAATTTCTCAAATGTCTAGTCTATTAAGAATGAATAACTTGTGAAACAAGAAGTAGGTCCAATCAATTAATGCCTGTTACTCCATGTGGAGCATAGGCCACCGACCACCATTCTACAACGAACTATGTCCTAGGCTTTCATTTCCAGTTCTTACTAAGTGCTGTTCATTCTTCCAGTGTCTGCCTTCAGTTCCCAAAGGAATATGTTCTTTGGTCTTCCTCCTTCATGTTAGTGTTTTTCTTGCAACGCAGTTTGGTGACTTCCTTAATGTATGTCCTATTCACCTCCAGTGTCTTTCCCTAATTTCTTCTTCAACCGGATTTCGGTTGATTGGTTGGTTTTCTGCCGCGGAAGGTTGTTTTTGATGATATCTGATCAACGGATCCGAAGTATGTTGTGTAAACAGCTGATTATAAAGAATTGTATCTTTTGAACGATGCTTCTCTTAGTTTTAAAAGTTTCAGCTTCATACGACAGAATGAAGATTCTGACTTTGATATTGGCTAACAGATGGTTTGAGTCCCAGATATTTTTTCAGTTGTAGAAATTTCTGTCCTTGCCTATCGAATCTGCGCCTTCATATATTCGTCAGATCCTCCTTGTTTGTCGATGATACTGCACAGGTATGTAAAAGTTTTCACTTCTTCTACAGATTCTTCCTTAAGTGTAATTGAGTTAATGTTCGCTGTTTTATGTCTAAGGATCTTGGTTTTTCCTGTACATATATTGAGGTCTACTGCTGTAGAGGCTGCTGCTCCACCTGAAATTTCTCTAGGGTCACTGCCAGTTCGAGGCGTGGTTGAAGGAGAAGAGTTAGGCATGAGGTTAGTAACCCTATCCCGTAAAAAATAACCTCGCTAAAAACGCTGACTAGAAAAAACTATTTAAACTCTGCTCTAGGAATTGGGTGTTTTTCATTTCGAAGAGTTAGAACGCTTAATGGTAAAAGAAGTAGGTAAGTCGTTTATAAGTAATCTTCTAACGTGATAAATTTATCATAGTTTTCTTAATATTCAAATTAGATTCTGACGCCAGCAAATGATAGTTTTATGCATTTCAAAAGACTATCAATTTATAGATTCAACCCCATGTGTACTACATGGGTACCCATTGTTAGCATATTCAAAAAAGAAACGACACAATAACCATTAATTAACCTCTAGTTTTGAAAGATACCTTGAGTACAGTTTCTGACCAAATACTACCTTGAAAACTTATTAATTATTTACTATGTTTTAAGTTATTGTTTCATTAAGTAAACAATAGAAGTTATAAATAGTGGAACACATAATTGTAGGTAAAGTCATTATTATCGAAAATGTAGTATTCATGCCTCACCGTAAATCTAAACAATATGTATTTAATCATGAGGTACCCCTGTGTGTTTACCAGTACAAACATCAGGAAAGAAGAAGTAATCGTAATTTGCATAACTAGATTAGTTGAGCATGTAAATGACAAAATTACATCACGAATAACAAACACCCATCATCTTCCCTTAGTAAACACATAATTGAAATAGAACAATACTGATTTTTATTAAACTTTTGTGACTTTTGAAGAAAAGGTAGGTTTGGCGATTATTTCCGACTGTTGAAGCCTAAGTCATACAAATACTCAATGTGTTTAAAATCAATTTGTACTTGCATTAAGTCTACAGTGATCTAACGTTCAAAGTGGTATGATTCACATCTTTCAATTAACTAGGTTGGACTTTGTATTTCTTACAAATATCCTAATAAGGAAATGTATTATCAGGTAATTTTTCGAGGTGTATTGTACAAATATACACATAGTTCTGATGAGCTTCATCTCTCAATGCATTATTTAAATTTCTAATAGAATATGTGTTTAGGTATTGTGGAGACTGTTGAATGTGGAATTTATATCACAAATTGACATGAGTTACACACCACTTAAAACCTGGAAACACTGAACATCTATTTTGTCTTACTACAAGACTTCTCAGTATCTATGATCCTACTACGAGATCGATCTTATGACCTTCAAGAGCTGCAGCAAACACGACCATGAAACTATCGAACTGGTTCTTTCTTGGTGGGGTTGTGGATACCCACAAAGTCTAATACCACAGCGAGACATATTTACAGGGCTGCTTCGTTTTCAATCCCCGTGTGCCTAACAGTTAAACTATTTAGTCAGTATCCAATCTCGTTGGCATTTCGAATTACAATCAGTGCACATATTGTTCAACAGACATCCATTACTTATCATTATTGATATTTAACAAACATTTCCCAAAATCTTCAATAATTTGTAACTAGAACTTTAGGATTTATGCTGTTAAAGTTAGTCAGTAATATGAAAATGATGAACTTTGTTTTCATTGATATTAAATAATTGAAGAGAATCACTGTACTTACGTAAACAATAGAAATAGTTCATAAAACAGAACAAAGTTCAATTGTTCCGCTCTCAAGTTAATTTCAAATTATTATCAAAATAATAAGATAAAAAATTGATGTGACGTAATTATTCAACTAGTAGATCATCCAATTCTACTGATGGTCTTTGCACCATATCACAATCCGATTGAAATGGAAATCCTATGATTGGATGCAGTTTAAATAGTCTTTTTGTAGTGTAAATTAGATATCTTAAATTTAATTCACTGGTGGGTCCTAAAATGTGTATTGATGATGCATCCCATCCTTGAACAAAACAGCTGTTCAATTCTTCGTAGTTTACAAATGTTTCTCAACCGACATCAAATAACAAACTATTTACCTGTTTATTTGTTTGTTTGTTTTTTCAAATTCAGCTATTGTTGTCTAGAAGTTGTTAATGTTTTCAATTTGCAAGTCATACACTTTGTAGGAGATCAGTAGTTCATTCCAGCTAGGTCTCACTGTAAACATGCTTGAATTCAATCATTATAAAGAGACCAAAGGCTACTTTTTATATTCTTATTAGTAATATATGGCACTCGGTACTTAGGTCTCTGTACTTAGTATTTCGAATTACATCCACAAATTAACATATGGAGAACTCTGTAGTAGTTGTTGTTGTTGTATTGTACTGTACGAAATAGAAATGGAATCACATGCAATTGGCAGTCATTAATCAAGGGGATAAAATATCGAACCAGAAATACATATATTTACATGAACACAAATGCCCTAAATATTGGTAAGCACAAAATCGTGAGAACAGGGTAACCACTGATAAGTAATGAAGGTCAACTTGACATGCTACACCTAAACAATCTAATAAAAGTGATGAGTAACAAACACGCACAGGGGAGGGAATATGTGAACTGTAAACACAATAACATGTTCGTGAAAACATCTACAATAAAAGTACATATAAGTGATGTAATTGTCTAGGTTCACCTGAACTAAGTATTGGTTTGTCCACAATAATCGCTAATTTGGAAAAGGCAAGAAGGCGTTAATTAAAATATATTTAGGTAGACAGCTTAATTGAGAAGCTCCAACTGTTATTCTGGAACAGCACATTACTATCTACTTTATGTAGAAGTGAGCTTTTGAGTCAGTTCTCAGGTGTTAAGTTAGTTTATTCTGATGGGACTGTTCGTGATTAGATGTCGTCGTAGGTTGTATAGGTTTCATTTTTTCTTGAATATCTGTTATGATAGTCTGATGAAATCCCTAAGAAACGGAAATAAGCTGAAAACGTTGCTTTCAGTTATTAAATTTGTAGAAACTTTGACATAGCACCATCCTGTTTGCCGATTGAGCGACTTCATGCTCATAGATTGGCTGAATTACAAAGGTGACTCCTAGTCAAATTAAAACTGTAAATAAACACGATGCTTTTTAGCGTGTTTGATATCAACTGAAGTAAAATTCTACTTCTCCAGTTATTTTAATTTTTAACAAAGGAGGTTTAGAGTATTCGGATTGGGAAAAAATAGTGCTCAGATTATCAACCAATAGTATAAGCTTAGGGAGAAGATTTGTCAATATCTTTTTTAGTTTATTTGTGGATGACTGACTAATTCTATGTTAATTGGTAAATTAGATATATGTTGAAATGCCCGTTGACTGCTGATGGACCTGAATTCTATGGTTCTATAAATTTTTCCATGTGTTCAGTACAGTATTCCTTAGAGACTCATAAACTCATAAGTGAACTTTCTATTCTTCGTCAATCTCGTCTTATAACAATATGTAATTAGGTTGTGGCAGTTTCTGAACATTGTTCGGCTGAATTGCTAGAGATACTATAATTGTTAATTGAATTTCCTTTTACATTATTTGGCAACGTTTCGCTAAATGTACCTAATAGTCTTCTGCCATCCATCTGTTCTGCATTTCAGCTTTCATAATACATTTGATACATAATTTGTTACATCAATGATGTGTAAATAAAATTTATGATTTGAATTAGTTCTTCTGAAATATTTCGATGAAGTTTAATCCAGATTTAATACACAGATTGTGTCTGAATTGATTTCAACTTATCGATTCAAGTCGATGCTTATTTCAACGCCTATTCCTGATCATCACTGTTATCATGTAAAGAGAATGTAGTATACTTATTCTTACCAGTAATTATAATGATAATGGAAATAAACTGATAAAATCATTACCTGTAAGTATAGAAATCGTATTGACGATTCATATTATCTCACATGTAGTCCAGGAGTAAATCATCATGTGTTTAAATATAATTGTTGGTCTAATGAATGAGAATGAATACAATAAATGACAAGTAATATGTAGGCCGCGTTAACATAATACTCTTGAACAATGTAATCAGTGGAATAGAAAAGCTGCGCTACAAATAATTCGATATATGAGTATAAGTATTCCATATTCATCAGAAAAAGATTGTATCAATGTACTAATACAAATTTCATATCTTGTGAATCACTCACGAATTTATGATTACCAGGCTCATTTGTAACCCGACATCAGTATCCCTGAGATATGTAAAACTATTTAGAATAATCCTATTAAATTTAGACAATTTTTAGTTGATGAGAAATTACGAAATAGGATGAATTAAAACCCTAGAATCTTTTGCCTTGTTCAATCTCATTGTACAAAATTATCATTATCTACGCAAGAAACTTCTAACATAATCCATGTTCGATCTCGTATCCATAGTTAAGGTTACACATTATTATTATGATGTGAAATTAATGTATTTGCTTTCCTGAACTTGTTTGAGTTGGATTATGATTAGCAAGTGAAATCAAGGACGAGCGTTTTGTCCCATTTGGAATTCGTTGGTTGGTTGTGCTTACATACCAGTGCTGATGTCCATCCGAGGACCCGAACTCAATTCATTTTGTGTCAAATGCCACCGCGTTCATCACTAGGCTAATGAATTCGAATCCCTGTATGAATATCTAAACTGGGATACAGGTACATCTACCTGACAAGTCCCACATAGGACGAAACGGGCGTCCTGGATTCTGCTTGACAGTCACAATCCAACTCAAACAAAGCTTGTGAACTATTGACACATCGAGACACTCTGAATGCACATACGACAACAGAAACAGATCAATTTCAGCTTATAACAAATCAACAGGAAGATCCAAATGCATTCTTATTACCTTAATTTGCTTATCTATCAAAGACAATAATGATCATGATCACATTTTAACCTACTGAGGTTATCTACAATGTTTTCAATGTGTCCGGTATCTAGTATTTTCATTCATTTAACTATATATTGATTGATTAGTTGTTGTATAATAAAGTGTAATTTATAACTAAGATTTCGCTTTAATTGTATGGAGCTATCGTTAACTGTCTGCTGCAAATCTGTTCAATGTAACGCAGTCAGAAATGCCTGTGTGAAAAAAAAAAAACAATTTGCTGAATGTTCGGAATTAAAAAATGAAGTTTTTAATGAAAAAGTATACTTTAATCTATAGCACATACTTACTAGGAAATTTTGCACAGGCTGAAAATCCTAGTTTAAACTCCCATTAACAACACCCAGCATGAACACATTCCTAACTTTGGAACAAGCGGCTTGAGTAGTTAGATTATTTGACACAATCTAATTTCAGACTAGGAGGAGATGTAAGTATGATCGGAACGCTGATATAAGATTCTCGATTTCATATATCCTTTATTTTTCCTCCAACTTTGTCAGGACAACTTAAGGAACGTAGGAGGATTGTTTAAAAATCAAGGACAATTCGAACCACTATGGTAACTAAGTTTTTCTCAACTGGGTAGCCATCACTTGTAACTAACTGTTGGCAAGAAGACTAGATGGGATAATGATTCGCATATCTTCCTTGTTTCACAAGAAACATCATTCTACTAAACCTCTCAAAACGATTGTTAGTTATATCCCTTATAATATCTCCTATAAATTCAAGGTTTATGTATAAAGCTTATTTTAGGCTGTGTATCGTCTGTGATGGCTTCCTCTCCTTCATATTCTTTTCAACAGATGAATGTAAGAAAAATTAACTTACTATCTGTGCAATACACTGAACAGATTCTGTGGTATTATAGATACACGGAGCGAATCAGGTGGCGTTTTTATGGTCTATGATTAGGTTCACTTTATCTGATCCATTTATTAATGGATGATTATTATTCAGCATTGAAACCAAATGATTGTGACACACATGCTACAATATGATACTTCTAAAATAGTGTACTAATTTAGACAATTTTATGCATATGTAGAATAATTAGAGAATGCAAAATCAAATGATTTCACTTCATCCCACAATGTTCATTGTGTTGGGTTCGCAAAATCTATATCTGATCTATCTATTTGAACTTTTCCATTTCTTCATATCTTATTCCTACCTTTAATATGACTATATACATTCACTATTATTATAATGACAATTATTGTTATTGTCATCATAATTACCATTATTATTATTATTATTATTATTATTATTATTATTATTATTATTGTCACAAGAAAGACTCTCTATCCAGATATTCTCGGTTTTCATTCACACATTCACTGTAATCTGACGATAATCTCAATTACTATATGTCCACTCTACTGATTGCATAATTTTCATGTTTCACCAATCCCTCCCTTCAACTACTAAATGATTATTTACAACACTAATTAGTTCTTACAAGTAATCATTAATCTGTAATTTATCACATATAAAAAGCAATATATTGTTTAAGTTGGATTCCACTTGCCAGTTACAATTCAACTTAAATAATACTTGCGAATAATCGCTGTATCGCGGCAATCTACTCAGGATGCACATATATCAACAGAGACTGACCAGCCTCATTCCATAACAAATATCTGACGTTATCCTATTTTTATAATTCGTATGCACGTCTCTTTGTTCTATCAATTTCTACTGATTATTTATAATGATTAAGCATATCATCTACACTATTATTAACATTAACTAACAAATGCCGTCGTTCATGTGTATGTATCTGACTGTTAATTGTAGTGGTGAAATATGATAGGGATTCCATTACAAACAATATGCAGAAATAACGCTGACATGTAGTCCATTCATTTGGGATGGTGTAGCTGTCTAACTAACACGAAATTAAGCTAAAACCAAATAAAATGACTTTGGGGTGTTTAGGTGCGAAGGTGAGATACTAGGTGACCGAAATATTTGAATACTGACTTTGCTTCTATACGAACCAATGGGACCAGCGCTAAAATCTGTGATAAGAATGCGTGGTAGCAGACTAGTCACCACGGTGCCAAAGTGACTGAAAGACTTTTCCAAATGTGGCGAGCGAAAGAATAATACCAGTGACTTGGAGACAATGGCAAGTCGTTTATTGAGTAAGAACACTAATTGGTAATGAGAAAGTTTGAACCAGAGGAGCTGCGCACAGATACCAGGATATTAGGTTCAAATTAAAATTACAATAAATTTACACTGGGTAGTGATGTGACAATAGCTAATAGGCATGTAGAGAAATAATAATTCATGAAATACAAGTACCATATTTACTGAATATTAGGTGATTAAGATTAAACAGTACATATTCCCTATGTCACCGACAACATGCTCCTGATAGTATGTATCCCTGTTCGTTGTCTCGTTACAATGCCATGCTATCCAATGATTCCATAGCCCGGCCAATCCTAACTGTGGTACCCAGGATTTCCTATTGCTTCAATGATTCAATATAAGAGACAATCTTAGCAGGCAAGAACATATTTAAGATGGACGGAAAGATGCATAAATAAATAGCTACGACGTCACACCATACGCTTTGTCCACCTGGTATATCGATTGTACCTTAAACTAGCTAGAACAATTTATTCAACATCCAGTGACCAATAAGTACAGTAACTTCGTTAGGATTTAATGTATTCGTACTAACACTATACACTCACAACTATTTATGCGTTTGTAAGTGATTTACTGATCGTCCGATTCACATTATCTTGACTGTAATACGGCACGAAGTTACACTTTTCTGGTAGGTAAACACCGTTGTACGATGACCTCTTGATTAACACGTTCACAACACGCTAAACTGATTCTACCAACCACAAATACCAAATGCAATGCGATTGACACCAACCAATCACGTGTATGCAGTCAAATCACGTGATCGGCATGTATTTTAGCTAACAAAAAATACGCTACTCCTATTGGTTGATAAGCTACCGAATCAAAGATGAAGTGGGTGTTTTTGCTATCCCATTGGTTCATTTAATAAATAACTTTCATAACTGATTATTCCAACAATCCATTTTTGAATCATAACGAGGACAGTCCCTCTATGATTGCCTTGTGGACGATTTTGTTACCGTTAATTTATTATGTGGATGCTGAACCATACAGAGATTGTGGTAAGTATATGATTTGGATTGTTTTCTACATTTGAAGTGAAAAAACTCATAATTTCATTTAGCAAACTTTTTTGGGTCATTTTGCATACAACTATGAGAATATTTTCGATATAATCTAATGGAATAAAAGTCGTTTTTTTCGAGACTCATAGCACTCCTTACAACATTGCGCCACTTGTTTAGTAATCAGTGAGATTCAGGAGTATGCTGGTTAGTTACCGAGTCGTGACTGGTATGGAATTAAACTTTGCCGGCGAACTTTAACGATTACAAAGGACCTTGAAGTGTGTTTTGTTCGGTGATAATGCAGTTGTAGATGAGACGATAATTTACTAATGAAGATGATAAAATGGTTCTCAAAGGATGTAACATTTCAGCATGATCTATGAATTGTTAATGGTTTTAAATTGGTTCGTTGGCATGAAAGTCATAATATGAACGATATAGCAACTCATTTATATGACTCTAAATCATGTAATTCCTGAAACATTTAGGTGGTCAGTAACTTTTTTAGGCGTGTTTTTCGCATGTGAACACCGGTACTTTGGTCTACAAAATTCCTACACATTCACCATGTGTTGCCACAGAATAACCGGCGACTACATTATCTAAAATGCAGCCTACATAGAGGGTTTATTGTGTGTTAATCTAGTCAGTAACAACGTAGAGCTTGATACATGCCTACATCAGTCCAAGTTGCCATGCCCTAATAAGCAGATAGAGACCGAATCCCATAGTAGTGGAGGTAGTAACAGAGTCAGTATTAATGGTAAGGATTAGAGATCAAAGCCGGACCTTGCTGCTACCTTAACGTGGTGGTCGGGCTTGCCTGTTGTGATGACTCAATCGGGTTATACTGGCTACAACAGTCGTTCCTTAAGGTCCTACCCTATCAGGCAGGTCGAATGAAGAACGGTGAGACCAAAATCAGTAAATATAAGGTCCGAGGATGAAGTCGTACTACTGGCTATATGGAAGTGTGACGGCAGGTAAGGTGTTTTTTTCTCAGACAGCCAGTATGACAGTAATGCTTTCTTCCCACAAAAGAAGGATGGGGTTAGAAAAGGCCAACCCTAAAAATGCGCACTTCACCTTACTCCACGAATTTTCGTCTCTAACAAGTACGGAGCTACAACAACGAAAACCTCTGTCAAAAAGGCTATGTGTGTCTCACTTTAACGATTAGGCTGACTGATATTTTGATCAAAGTTTGGGAACTTGACACAATTTCGTCTGACTGGTGTCGATAGTCAACCGTCCCAGTGTATAAGAAAGGGTCAAAGTCGTCTTGCGATAACCATAGAGGAATTAGTTTGACCGATATAGTGTCTAAAATATTAGCTTTTATGATTATCAGACGTTTAACTGCAACTCGTGATCTACATATATCAGAAAACTAGGCTGGTTTTAGACCTGGTCGCGGTTGTATAGACTTGAAGGCGGCATTTGACCTTGTAGACCGATAAGTTCTATGGCAGTGTATTGAAAGGCGTACTCCAGAAGTACATGAATCTTGTTAAGGCTCTTTACTCAAATACTATTAGTTATGTCAGAGCTTATGGCGAACTGTCATCCGACCTTATAACCTCAAGTGGTTTCTGTCAAGGCTGCCCACTGTCTCCATTTTTATTTAATTTCATAGTTGATTTTCTCGTTGTAAATTACACTCATCGTCTCACTTTTCAGGAATTGATCTTCTACCAGGAGATCCACTTATAGGCTTAGAATATGCTGAATGGCAGTAGTCCTTTTCGGCAAAGACGCCGATAAGATGCAGGATCTTTTAACAGCAGTAAGCTTCAGTCAGTCGCTAACAACGTAGAACTTGGTACGTGCGTACATAAGTCCAAGTTGCCATGCCTCAATTAGCAGACTAGAGATTAAATTGTCGGATGGAATCCCAAAATATTGGAGGTAGTGACAGAGTTAGTATTAGTGGAGAGGATAAAATTCAGGAAAATATGATTAAATAAAAAAAATATATATGATAAGTTCAGAAGCCTAAAATTTGGAGGAAGACATGGAATGGACTGCATCTGCACCATATCCAACGGTTATCCATGTCACCCAAAGTCCCTAACACACCCGAAATTCTGGAACAGGGACTTAAAGCTAATGATGAACACCTAGCCCTCTGCACTACTGGGTTGGTATCCATTGGTAGAATCCCCAATATCATTAATTTGTGATATATAGTGCGATGATCATCCATTGTCATTAGGGGGCAACCGTCTCACTCCTGACAAGTCTGAATTCCATCAGGTCACAACTCACTAGAGCTTCAGGAACATCCTGGAGTTAGTCACTAGTGAGCTGATTATTATGGTTTATGAGAGCGAGAATAAATATTTGTGCAGAATAAGATGAATTTACTTTGTTTCGTTGATTTCTCATCAGCTGCATACAACCTGGAATGATACTCTTTCACAAAATTAATATTTGTAACAAGTTTTAACATACTCATGAGAATGGATGGAGTTAGTCGGAATCAAAATTATATAAACATGTGAACATGACTTAAAATGTTGGAGAAAATGCTGTACCATATCTATCCAATACAAGAGAAGGTACTAGAAGGCCGGATCTCTATTTTACCTTCTAGTACCTTCTCTTGTATTGTATATATATTCACAGCATTTTCTCCAACATTTTAAGTCATGTTCACATGTTTATATAATTTTGATTCCGACTAACTCCATCCATTCTCATGAGTATGTTAAAACTTGTTTCAAATATTAATTTTGTGAAAGAGTATCATTCCAGGTTGCATGCAGCTGATGAGAAGCCAACGAAATAAAGTAAATTCATCTTATTCTGCACAAATATTTGTTCTTGCTCTCGTGAAAATAATAAAGAGAACAAAGTGTATTATGGTTCAATTGGGATGGTATTTTAATTGATTGAATATGTTACAGATTCATGTTGACATGGTAACATTGAAAACCAGGGAGCACTGGACAGCTGTTTGGACAACCAGGTTGTATTAGAAACCTTCACAGTATTTTGTCTTAGTTAAGTACATGATAAAATAGTTTTCATCTTATAGATTTAAGTCTGAAATTGTTAAAATGGATTACTTTTTCTTATTTTACAGATCAATGAATCATAATTAAGTACAGTTGTAGCTATGAATCAATGCTGGTGGGATAACCACTATGCACTTATTTCATATTACTATTGGGCTCCTCTTTTGTATGTATCAGTGACCTTCTATATTCTCAAAACACAACGAGACAACAAATTTATATCCTCTGATGTTTCCATATCACATCAAAACAGTTAAAGAAAATGGAGATGCAATACAAAGCAATCAAAATAGTTATGAATTATGATTTTAATAAAATGAATGTTTTAGATTGTTCAAATACAAAATACTACATTGTCAGATAGATTAATATAATAATACTACTTGACTGAATCATAGCTATTCATGAGACTTGAATTATTGATGTAAATTGGAAATCAGTAGAATATCACTAGACATGATCATCATTTAGAAGTATAGATATTAAACAACATAACATACTGAGATACAAATTATGAACACTTAGATGAACCTAGTTGTATATCATAAGTGGAAGGTGAAGACAAACCAATTTTGTAAGTCATCCACTCTCTAGTGAATTGATACGTTATTTATCCTACCAGGAGTAATTGCTCAGTTAGTTTTCTTATCAAATGTCACTTCAAAATTTTGTAGAAACAATCAGTTTATTGATAATTCAAAATTATTTTGTAATCATTATTATTTATTTATTGATTGTTTCTGTTTATTAGGATCTAAAATTGGATCATTAATTTCACTGACTGTAACCCCTTGCGATAAAGTACCATGTGCTTTGTATAAAGGTCAAAACTCTACAATTACAATTGAATTCAGTACAAGTAAGTTATTGAATGAGTTTGTATCATACTGACTAATTTATGATACACTATATAAATAAAATAATGACTTAATTAGAACAATGGTGGGTTGGATGGGTTAGTTTTCTAGCTAGAGTCATCATTTACACACACACACACGTTAAATATGTGCAGGATATAAAAAGATGAAATCATATGAGTTGAAATTAGAATTCCGAATGTTACACCTGACTAATCTGATCTTTTAGATTTTATTAATCTAAATTATAGAAGGCAAAGATAGCCCTTGAGTAATCACGTAGTCAAATATGTTCAAACGTTGAATTTGCCTGTTTCTAATGTAAATGTAAGTTATTATAAACTATCTATATTTGGACTTTAGTATATTAATATGTTAGCACGTTCATTTCCAATGTGTTTTCAGTGTTTTACTCAGTAGTTCCAATCATTCGTTTTGTTCACTCAATGCCTGAATGTTACTAATTAAAGTTTAATTTATATAAAAACTTTTATTTCAAGTGTGTTAAGTTATTCGCAATAGACCTCTATGAAAACGCCTTGTGTCGCGTTGGACAAAAAACAAATAGTGTTATTTATGAACGAAAATGTTTTTGGAAATGTTGTGTACAACATACTTATTGAGTCACTTATATGTTGTAGATAACCATAATCTTAGAATTACAAGCAAAGTAAATAATGAATTACTGCTAGCTAGAGTATAGTGTAAAGAGTAAACGAAATGCTTGACATACCTGCTCTTCGTTCACAAGTAGGCCGTTATTATCTCAGATTTATTAACCTTTTACGCCAATAACAATATAGTATTTCTGATCAAATAGTTTATCAAGAATAAAAGTTAATATGTTACAGGACATGTAAATGTTTTATATGGTAAATAAATGAATCATTGTTTCATAGTGACTTGACATTCTTTTAATCCACTGAAATGATGATAAAGAAGTTCATTCTTGTCGAGTCATTTTTCAAAGAATCTAAAGTAAAAGCACATTACAATATGCCTCCTCTTCTATCATGAAATTGTTTACTAAAAGATTTATCCACAAATTGATGCACACCACAATGATTTCAATCATAAACCATACATTTATATAGTTCTCATTATGAATCTCGTTATGATTTAGTTTTCAATGGGTGGAAGAATAATACAATGGTATAATTACAATGCAAAAACTATTACTAAATAACAATAAGACTATTTGTGACTACTGTTTTCTATAGCATTCGGGTTACAGCCTTAATCATAACATTATATCCTGACAGCAAATACATGACCATAAATACTAATTCTGCTAAATTATAATTTTAACTAGTACTTCTAAATCCTATTGCTAATATTATTTCATACGATGAATGCTGATCTTAGCCTTATGTCGTAATCATATTCCTTAAATTAAATTCAGAAATGCTGTAAGACTTGGCAAGATGCAAAAAATGTTGAATAATACTCTGTAATACAAAAAACGTTAGGAAAGGTGTTGTTAAGCCCCGCGTTTTCTAGACATTTTTCCCAGTGTTTTACGTACTGTTTTCCACGGCCCTGTGTAACTTTACACCAACCATTTGATTAACTGGGTTGGGGCTAATACTTTCTGTAAAACCTACTTTTTACCCTAAAACCTGACACGAAATTATATTTCTAACAATAAAGGCCTTATTTTGACTAAGGCTTCTATTCTTCAACCTAAATACTAATCTTAAGTATGATATATTATCTATGGTGTGCAATTCTAGCTCGAAATCGGGGTAATCCTGACGAAAGGACATTTGATTGGTTAACCGGGAAACTTTGCGCAGTCATTTGAGTATCTCGTTTACTTGTTTCTATACTAGCCTTAGGACTGCAGATCTATGCATATAAATCTTATTGTATTCCAAAAAAATTCAATTCTTATAATTTTGGCGCTTTTTAGTTACTTATAATGTATCAGGAATATATTATGTTATCTATGTACAAGGTCCAACCATGAAGTACCATGCATATTATATATATCGGGTAATGAATAAGTAAGCAGTGGTGCCGTCTTAGTTATTGTGTAACGTTCAGTCTCTTGTAGTTTGTGCGTTTTATACTAGTAGCAGTGTGCAGTGTACACTATGTGAGGATTTTAAAAAGTATATTACGATACAGTAACATTTGATAATGAAAGCGATTGATCAGCGTATGGAATCGAACAGGTCTGTGAATCAGAGGCAGTGTACTAATTGAAAGTAGAAATTGGTAGACTTAGATTTTAGGTGTTTAACAAAGACGCATGAATTCCAATCAACGAACCACAAGTTCGAGTTTTGCTTCACCTACTTAAGTTTCAGCACGTAAGTGTATCACTAAACATCATACAAAATAGTATGAATTACAGTCAAGTACACGATTCTGTACTTGGGAACTAGTTTTTAATTTAATTAGGCATGAAAATTAGGGCTTCTATATAGTCAGTAATATTGAATTTCTAGTTGTTTTGTCTCGAACTTTAACTCGTTACATCTAGTTGTTAATTCTCATTAATTTACTTAGTTTGAGTGCATCCAGCATGTGAAAACACTCAAACTCAATAATCTTACCGAGGAGATTTTGTGTGATAGTTGGGAATGGATTTAAACTGGTAATACATGAATCGACATCATATGTAGGTTTTATGACTCAGAAAGTTATATCTCATTTAACCGTTAAGTATCAGAAGAAAATCTCTTGCATGTGACAACGAAGCAAAACTTACTAATCATTTATATGCAGAAAATGACGGAATACAGTCAGATATTAGACTGAACTTTTAGCATACCGAATTAATCTATAATTTTACTCTTTAACACTTTCTATCACTTGCTTCCTTTGTATTATTTTTATCTTGATTACAGAAGAGACTGTAAAAAATGGTCACATTTCTGTACATGGAATAATTGCTCATGTACCAGTACCATTTGTACTTGATAAGTCAGATTTATGTGAATTTGTCAGTCCAACATGTCCATTAATTCCATCTATACAGAAATATACACACACATATTCTCTGCATGTCAATAAAATGTATCCTTCGGTAAGTCAAATTAATTGTGCAATATATACGTATGAAACGACGGCCTAGGCATCCAACTTTCCTGCGACAAGGTCATTGGTTTGAACTTCACTCTACCTACTTTCACTAGGACAAACGGATAATAGCATCACTAGCTTTTACACTTAGGTTAGGATATGACTCAAAATCAATGTATGAATATGTACGTTATGCATGAGTTCATATGAATGCCTATTCTTAGGAATGTTGTTTTATTCACGAACATTATTTATAGTCTGTTTGATATTAACCAACAATTTCACTTGATGAAGATGGTATATTTTGATATTATGGACTATTAAACTAATCGTTTGTTCATAATTACAATAATCACCTCATCTACTTCAATTTGTTTAAAGTTTTAAGGTGTACCAACGGTTTATATTCCACTGTTAAGTATATTGTGGAAGAATATTTTTTCTTGAAAGCTTTGCAACGTAAACTGGATTTGCATTAATAGTTATTTCGATTTAATTTCTTAACCATTAGGAAACTACTTGCAACAGACTATGTATATCACCTCTTGAGGTTATTTTTGTTAAGTCACTTTCATATACTTTCTCAACCCTCTATGCTTAAAATCCATAGCTCATAGAGTGATGTGTTATTGTTAGAACTGATCATTCGTACCATGCTCCCATTTTATCGAAGATGTGATATCCTCAGAGATACCTTTTCTCATGACGAGATCAAATTTACGTGATTCACACGGCGATATAAATAAATAGGTAGGAATGAAGCAGACGTATGTACGAAATAATAATCAAATTTAGAATCTAGAGGAACATAAATAGTGAATACATTTGCTCCACTATGATCAATTCCGAGCCATGTCATTCAGTGTTTCTAGCCACTAATCGCGATTATCACTCTGATCTATACTAGGTAGTCTGCATCTACCAACATAGCGTTGACCAATAGCCAAAGACTTCATTGACTGGAGCCATGTTTTAGTTTTGCCACCACTGCCTATACCTTTATGTACATTTATACCACTGTACAGTTATGTACAGTAGTATGTACAACAGTGTGACCTCATCTCCAGAGGTTACTTGTTTTTTTTTCTCTTTTTTCTTTGTATCTGTTATAATTTCTTGCTTATAATGACCTAGCTACTCCTATTGCTTAGTAATCTTAGACACTGAACATTTATAGTATTTACATAAAAAGCCTCTTCAGTCTTCTCCAATAATCCGCTAGAGCTGATTGGTTTAGAAATAGCTAATCAACGTGTGTCATCACGAACATGCTTTAATCTGGTCTATATCCCACTAACAGTATCCAACGTTAAAGAGCAACTATTCCAACCAATATTGTTTGATTGAACTGTGTAAATATGTAAACCTATTAATAGCATCACAGAAATAACTGATTGTCAGACATCGAGACAGTATAATGTAGCTTCACATTATAAACTCGGCCGATGACTCAGTAAACAGAATTAGTTAACTTTGGTTGATCACTATGTAACGAACGTGTTAGATTTATCTAGTCTGTAATAGTTGATCGACTTTTATCAATGAAGTTTTAATATGGCGATAAATCTGAGTGACTAAACAAAATTTGGTTTGGTGGTTTGTAATCTCTGAGTTAGATGTTTTGATTGTTAAATTTTCATACACTTACTAGCTGATATCGGCATGTACTTTAGAGTGACTCAACATCGCATGCACTATGTTTTAGTGTTAGATAGTTATAGATATTCAACAAGAAACCCTACACGACCTGTTTAATCTCAGTTTACACTCGTCAGTATAGTGTACCAACAGTATTGAGGTAAACGAAACGTAAATACCTACTAACTACCTCTAACCATTCTACATCAAAACATACTGCACGCCATATAATTCAAGCATTACTAAGAACTAAATAAACCTGACATTGTTTACTATTCAGTGATCAGTGAATATGTTCCAGTTCTACGGGTAGTTATTGTCAAAGCGAATGTCTAGATGTTAACGCCTCATATTATGAGGTAAATTAGCGCAAGTTTGAATGCTGCAATCATAAACTGTCCCTTCAAGATTGCAAGTATGTCGTATTTACAAGTGTTAGCCAGCACTTAGCTACAAAGCTATATCATATAAAGTCGTGTGGTTTCTGTAGACTCGAGTTACGGTGCACGAGGTATCCAAAACATTCAGTTTCCTTGCTTTGTCTTTGCTTATTAATAGTATTTTAGTTCTAAAACAGACTACGATGTTATACTACACTCCGAAAAAAACAGGTAGTTTTCAGAACTGAGTTATATTAAAGCGTGATAACTGAGAAGTCGGAAAACAGTTTATTGGTTTTTTCATCTAACAACTCGTTTTTTTCTTTCATTTCCGCCTATTTCAGATATCCTTAACTGTTCGTTGGGAGCTACAAGATAGTTCAAATGAAGATGTGATTTGTGTTGAATTCCCTGTTCAACTTATCTAGCATCATAGTATATTCATTGATTTAGTGTGACTAACCATTCATCTTGTTCTCTTTCCTGTCCCCTCAGTAAATAATTATTTCGAACAAAACCAAGGAAAACCTACTACTCATTTTAATCACGAAAAACATAAAACAATTATTTTTGACGATTCAATCATGTGATTATTTCTACTATCATTCCTAATGCATTTCATTTGATTATTTAGTAAAATAAAGTACTTTCAATCATTTTAAATACACAAACAATTTTAATCGATGTGGTTTTGTGGAGATAGATTGATGCTGAGTTTAGTTGATTGTAATTGTTGCAGTTTGATTTCAATTGAGTACCATTGACAACCGTGGAGCATTAGACTACTGCTTCGTCCTAGTATAGACTCCTCAGACGTGCGCTGTCAGATCAAGTCTGTCGACGAATACCTTTCCATTAGCACCACTGGGTCGGCCAATGATAGAATTCTCACTTTCAACAATTTATGATATCGTGCAGCGATCAGTTAATTCTGTTGGTAATAACTGTCGCACTCCCGATATATCTGAACTCCACTAGTTACAACTTTTCACTAGAACTTCGAGAAAATCTTAAAGTTAATCAATAATGAGCTGATTATTGTAGTTGAAATGAGGTGGTATGAAGTTTAGTTGATTATATACTGCAATGAAACGGCTTTCCACTGCTCCCTGTTTATCAGTGGTACCCAACCGACATCCATCAACTAAATAAACAGTTTGTTTGGCATGTTTGCGTTATTGATTTTTCTTATAAGTGAATTAAGCTAGATAGATTCCAGTATTTAAATTGGTCAGCTTTTAGTCATCAGACTTCATGTTTAAACCCCCTTCCTTTATCTCATTTTCGGTAGTTGTATCAATAGCGTTTACACTTAAACTGTAATCAAAGCTAACTACATGAGTTTGTACTTGGTAAATGAGTTAAGTTGCTGCCAAGCTTCTCGCTTTAATATAACTAGTTAACTATAGTCTATACTATTTCTGAGTTAGACTTAAATCTTATAACAATTTATGATGTGCATTAGAGACTAATGGAAACGAAGAAACTCATGTCCAGACTAGTTTATAACTGTCAACTTACATTTTCTGTTTGTTTTGCCATCAGTCAAACAGTAACTTGACATTAATTACCATATCTTCATCGGGGGTGAGTAGGGGAGGAGGACGCTTTTTTATTTATCATTTTTGCGAAACATCTACCAGCATCTTTTCTTGTCACTACAAAGGAGAGTGTGTTTCAAATGAGGCAATGGGGGAGGGTTCATTAGGCTAATAATCCCGAAGTACCAGGTTTGAATTCACTCGAAAATTTCCTGGTGTTACTTATCAATCAGAAAATCTTACTTGCCAGTATTCGTTCATTTGAGGTATTAAACACTCACTATTCGTAACTACTAGGTTCTTTGATTTTCTTGGTTAATCACTATGCGTCACTGTGCGATTGTTGCATAACTTTTAACCTTACTTGATTCATTATAAGCAAATTTGTAAGGAAGTTTGAGGCAGTTAGCTACTCGTCGTTGATATTCCTATGTCTACGGTGAATTGACTGAAACCAGACATATGAACCATTCAATTGTGGTTTAGTGATTGAATGAGGTGACGTTTTAAATATTCAGCTAGTGGGTTGTATCCGGGGTTTTCAGTCAATGCTCGATTCATTTAATGGATGACTGGTGCATATAAACGTAATTTCTCCTAAAGATTATATTTTGTGCCTTAACATCTAATAGAATTAGTTTTCATTCTGTATTTCGAGCTTGCGCTATATTGAAAATGTTTACAGTAGGCATTTGTGGATAGTAATTTCATAAAAGTTACTCTCCTAAAACTCAGCATTTACCCACTGTAAAGTAACAAGAATGTACCAAGTAGATCAGTATTTTGCTACTTGTATTTGTCAGCAAGTTGATCTCGATTTGGTACTTATGAGAACCAGCACAGGACATTTGTCTCATTCGTGCGCACTCTCGACTCCGGTAGGCAATCGAACCCAGGACCTTCAAGTCTCACAGCCGATCACTTAACCATTATCACCACTTGGGTTGCATCGAATAGTGGATGTAGTGCGACGATCACCCATTAATATTGGTGATAACTGTGACATGTATAAACTCCTCTAGTCACGACTTTTCACCATAACTTAAAGAACATCCTGTAGTTAATCACTAGTTAGCTGTTTATTTAGTTGGGCTTAAGTGATTTTGTGAATATTAGTATTTCATTCTGTTGTCTGTACTCATCACAGATTGATTTTTACTAGTACCCAACCGGAATCAATCTGCAACGAATACAAATAACATAAATTAAATACGAGTACCATACCTTCATCTCAACTTAACAAAAGTATTTTTTGAGAACATAAATTGTTGCATATATTCTCAACCCTTTATTAATTGAGGTGGCATTGTGGAGACAGACTGGTACTGAATTTGATTGTTTCCATTCCTCACAGATTGATGTTAGTTGGAAAATTGGGAAACACTATGGAGCTATTTGTCATAGTACTGGACTCCTTACCAATGCCTAGTCTTAATTCCTTGGGTCTAATATCAACCCATTAATGTAGAGGGTTAATCGTTTGCCGTAAAACCTGAAACCTATGGGTTCAATTCCTCCATGAGTGTAATCAACGACATACACTCCTTAACAGTATCATACTAAGACGAAATAGTTGTTTAATGCTCCCTAATCTTTATTAGTATCCAACGCACATTGATTAGTGTTCATTGTAAAATGTAAACTATTTCACTAAAATAAACTAATTAACATCACATTATCAGGTCAGTATGTAATCACATTCATATCTCTTCATTCAACTATTTAATCAATACACAGTTTTACAACTTAATGAAATTTAGCTTTTCTTTTTTTTGTCTCTATTCATCATGTGACTTTATGAATCATTAAATGTTATTTATTATAAAAAAAATTTTTATACAATTTACATGACATAGTTGTTAAGTTATTCAAATGTGCTACATCATTAAGTTAAACAGATGAAATTGATTGTTTAAATCAATAAAATCACTTAGTAACAAACAAAATAGTGAATAATTCAAATTTAATAAAATTAGTAATATTTTCACCTATTTAAAGAATAGAATATACTATTCTATGTAAAAAGATTATTATTAATCATGAATAAAATTAATCAATAATTCCTAAAAAATAGAAAGAAATTAATCAATATATTTGTGATTAATTGATTTTTTTTTTAATTTAAACTATCCATTAACCATTTTTTGAACAATTGCACCAGGAAAACTATAAAGAAATAAGAAAATAATTAAACAAACTAAAAAAATAATAAAAATTTTAATTAATATCCATTTTAAACGATATTTAATTAAATAACGTAAAGTATTCAATGGTCCAAGAAATTTCATAAATGAACTATCTGGTCGACTAAAAATAAAAAGAAAATAAAGAAAATCAATGTTAATTATTGTTGAAATAATGAGAAATTAATTTTAAAAAAATAATAAATTAAGGGGGGTTGTTGTGGAGATAGTTAATTTGTTAATGCTGATATCATGAATTGATCTGAATCAGATAACCATTGATCACTTGGAAGCACTGGACAGCTTGTTTCGTCTTAGTATGTGACTCCTCAGCAGTGCGCATCCACGACCATATTGAGGATCGAACCCAGGATTCCTCTGGTTCCGTGACGAGCGCTTTACCATTGGACCACTGAGCCGGCTCCTACTGAGGAGTCCCATACTAGGACGAAATACCTGTCCAGTGCTTCTAGATGATCAATGGTTGTCTGGTTTAGATCAATTCGTGATATCAGCACTAAAAAATAAATTATTTATCAATAAAATTATAATATTAAGTCAATTTAAATCTTGGCATCCATTGTCAAGGTCATGATGATCAATTGTTATACAATATACCTCTTAATTTAATCAATTTATTGTTAATAATATAATAATTCATAGGATAATATCTTGATATTTTAAGGCTTGAAATGATTGAAATCGGATTCTAGAAGTAATGTGATAAATTCAAGTCACTTAGAAAAATTGCTTAAAAGTAGCACTATAGTTTAATTTTACTGAACTAAAAAATTGTTTGATTTCGGCCAAATTGGTGATGTTATGGTTAGACATTTGCAATTAAATCTGAAGATCTTGGCCTTGATTCTTTAATTAAATCATAAATGAGCACTACTTAGGAGCTCTATACTAAGTTGAAATAGCTGTTCATCATCACTTTCTAATTCTCAGTGGTTGTACGAATTTGGTTAGTTTGTAGGTATCAAATTCAATAACTTCAACGTACGTATATGAAAATCCATCAAATATGTTGACAGAAATCGAACCCGAAGTAAAAAGGTGATTTATACTAGAAGTATAATTGTGTGAAATATTCTCAATAATCCTAACTTAAAGATTCCACTCAGAAATCTGAATATAAGCTACTTCAGGGTAAATTAGTCAAAATTATATTAGTTATTCTTGAGGTCAATTAACTAATTCATATTATCTACTTGTGTAATGTAAAATAGTTATCAGACAGATTTAATGAGAAAATGTGTGTGTATTAATGTGATTCGAATAGTGACATACATGTATGCTGCTGTGTTTATTGGCTTTCAATTACTATTGAGTATAATGACAAATTGAGCCTTTAGGTTATGGGTAGAGGACAGTTGAATAGTGAAATGTATAATCAGAACCTATACTCTCAACCCAATTACAGTCAATATCAGCTTTATAGTGACTGAGTCCAGAAGATAAATCCTGTTACTCTTGTGTAATGTGTAGCAAGTGAAAACCAACCTTGTCGGGTATGAATCAGTTATCCACCGATGGCTATAAATGAGGTCACGAATCGACCGAAATTAGGAATATCAAGCGTTGGATACTGGCCGGCTGACTCAGTGGTCTAAGTATTCTAGACTCAATTTCCAGGTAGGGTGGTGAGTGCACACTGCCGGTGAGTCCCACACTGGGAAAAAATAACTACTCATTGTTTCTTGGATTTCCCTGCTCATACAACCAAAGTTAATTTGTGTATCAATTCCAATAGTCTTTACAGTGCCTATGCAGAATACTTCACTTTGGTTATTAGTTGTGAAGTAACTAAATAGAAAAAGATATTCTGAAAAGACATACAAAGGGTCTAATAAATAAATGACTGATCAGAAAAATAAACGTAAACACGTTTCTTGTTTGGCGATTGTAGGTAACCTGAAGTATAATTTCATGTTGATTGACGTTCTTCAGCCTAGTCTATCTGATTTCTTGGGTGAGTTGGTGCTTTCTGTATTATCCATGTCCTCATCACCTAGTTTCACGGTTTGACGCTTTACCACTGAGTTATCTAAATCTAAACTGACCCCGTTTAGGATTGGTACATTCACAGTTTTATTACTCATTAGCTTTCTACCAGTAGTTTTTATATGCATAGTTTAAGAGAGAAATGACTGTTGTAAATTAAACGAACTACATGTAATGTTCTTATTCATCAATTTATACTGCTCCTGATATCAATCAAATGTTCTAATTACTACTAGTAATTGTACTACAGAAGTTTCTGCAATAGAAACAACATAATAAGAACACTGGATCTTTATTACAGAAGTGAATGAGAAGTAATCATATAATCTCACAACAGGCCAGGGGTATATAAATACATGATAATCATGTAAATAAAAATGTTGATAAAATGAAAGGATATCTAAATTAGACGATTGTCCAAATTTCCATGGACTTTTAATATGAATCTATTACAACACATTGCTTTCTCACGTAGTTCAATATACAATCCATTACAAATTAACTTGTAATAAATATGCCAATAATCTCAATTGAAATCTGATAATGGGTTACTAACATACTTTGTTGATGAATGATAATTCAGGTTAACCTTTGGTCTAGTACTACGAATCATCTAACAACTGTATTCATTATATGATAATAGTAATAGTCACTTGATGAGGATTGGCAAAGCAAGAGCAGCATTCCTACAGCTGAAAAATATATGGGACTCCAAACAAATGTCTACCAGCCTCAAAGTAAGACTCTTCAATCCGAACGTGAAGACAGTTCTTCTCCATGGAGCTGAAACGTGGAGAACTACTGCAAACATCCTCAGGAGGGTACAGGTATTTATAAAACACTGTCTAAGCAGAATATTGAATGTCTGTTGGCTGGAAACCATCAGCAACAGCCTACTATGGAAGAAAACAAACCAATTACCAGCCGAAGAGGAAATCAGGAAACGACCTTGGAAACGGATAGGATATACATTGCGAAAATCATCATGACTGCATCACGAGACAAGCACTAACTTGGAACCCTTTAGGAAAACGGAAAAGAGGAAGGCTAAAGAACACACTGCATCGAGAGCTGGAAGCAGACATTAAAAGGATGAACAGTAACTGGAGACAGCTGGAAAGGATTGCTGAGGAACAGAGTTGAATGGAGAATACTGGTGAGCGGCCTATGCTCCTCCGAGAGGGGTAACAGGCGTAAGTAAGTAATAGTCACTTACATAGGTGACTAGTTAACGTAAACAATTATTAAAATTACATATTTCTGTATATATAATTATGCATTAAACCACTATAATTTATAAGTTCAAGTTATATTACAATGTGTTGTAAATGCATTAACCTACTTTGGTTTTGGAAGTCCATTCGGTTCATCACGACCTAAACCAGCAGGATTACTTTCAGCTTCAGCACTATTCAACATTTCCAATTGGCATTCAACTTTACCCTAAAGTAAAAAATAAATTACTTTTTTTAAAAAGAAAATGATCAACAGAATGAGCTTAGTTACAACTGATATACTACTGAAATAGTTAAAGTGTATATTATGTAACGCATCTAATTATTTTGTTAATAAATTGTATTTGTCATATATAACCAAGTCTTCAACAATTTTTAATTCATATTATCATGTTGAGTTTTACTAGTCGCTAGGTAAGTTGATCTTTCTTATTGATATATCGAATTAAAATAGATTTGTTGTATCACAATTCTAACTTAAGTATGATGAATATAAAATACACTTGCCAATATCCGTCTCTAGACTTCTATAATTAGAAGGAAAAGAATAGACAATTGAAGTGTTGTTATTGTTGCCATTACTGCTAAGGATTTGCGTATTAAGGCGACACCTCGATACCTGCTAACAACGTAACACCTGCAACACAACAACCGAAAGCTAAGCTATTCCACAGTGCCCTAGCCCAGCTAACTAGAGAAAGAAGTCCAAAGTCAGCAAGAAACGTTTAGTTCCACAGGCAGCCTGGCAGACGTATCACAACTCGCATCTCACGCGTATATATAAAAAAGAAGGGAGTGTCTTTTGAATGTCATAAATAGCCTACTAAAATAAACAATCAACCAATAAGATTTAGCGTCTTGCTAAGTGGAAAACACAAACTGAAAGTTAAAAAGGAACTTTTTGGCGCAATAACAAGAAATTTAGATTTACACAACTAAATCAAAAAAATAACAGGTTTGCCAAGAGAAATCTGGAGACTTAACATCCCCAACAATTACATATTAAAACTGTCTACAAGAAAATTATTTGATTAAATGTAAACAAAATAACAGGTAAAACAATGTCATGGAATGGGAATCAACACACAGTTGTAGAGATATTTTTTCTAGCGAGTCCAAAGTAGAATAAAACATATTTCTTGGATTAAACTGCCATTTACGTTTCAAATTTTCTAGACAATGTACTTAAAATATTCTAACTTCCCCCCCCCTTCCCCACTGTCAGATACGTCACTATAGACAAAAATTAACAAACTAATATGTAGGCATACTAAGATTAATAATTTCCTATTTTCCATGATGCGCATCATTCAATGAACATATTTAGAATTCGAGTGTAGTATTGCAAATTCAATTGAATTACAAAGCCAGAGTAAATCAGTGAGTATTGAATCATTAACGATGACATCTTAGAATTGTATACACATGTAACCACTGAGGGTCAAGAGAAAGACCCTCAAGCTTCAGGGCGTTGCTTAGCTATAAGGTTCCTAAGCCGGTATCCAAAGATTGATATTTCGCAATATATTTTGCGATTTCATCTATTGTTTTTGATGGGTGGACGTGACACACTCATTATAGTTGAACTCCATTGATTATGGTATCTCACTAGGTCTTTGGGCATATTCCTAGGTCTTGGAGCACCAGATAGATTCATTTTGCTACGGTAAGAAAATCATTTACTAAGCTCATCCATGATACCTACAGGTATCAAAGTCCTACTTTCAGGCCTCATGATAAGTGCGTTACCCCTAGATAACTAGATGAAGATTCTACTCTTTACGTTAGTAACTCTACAAAACATGTGGTACTTGTTGGTTTTGTAAAGGTTGTAAGTAAATTCCATAACAAAATGATAATTTGGAGAAATATCAGACAATTGTGAATTACAGGATCAACAATTACAGATGATTATCACTTTACATTTTAGATTAAGTGAGGTTGAAAGGTAGATATTATTTTACAACTCATTGAATTCATAGTAACATAATACACATTGAAGTTTTGAGACCTCAAGGCTATACCGTATATGAGATCTAGTGAACACAGGCTGAAATGACTCAATGTTTTAACATTTTATACTTTTATGGAATACTTAATTATCAACTACGGAAGTGTAGGCTCGAATTCCGTCTAATCGGTTTCCGTATTTAGACCTTTAGTAGTTGGTAAGTTGTATTTTAGTTCATGGGTATCTTCAAAGCAATACTCTTTGTAGTGGAACCGTGAATTTGAAACGGTAAATTTGTTGTTGAATCTGGTTGAGACATATGGTTCATGTACTCAGTTACTAACCATACTGGTTAACACAAGAAAGAATTATAAAAACATCATGTATGGCCAAAACAAGACATGGTATAAGTCCTTGGATTCGTTATCTATTAGTCATAACTGTGAAGTAAGGTATTAATTATTTGATTAAACCTTAGTTGATATAGTCCAAAATCAGTTACGGTGACCCACAAGTATTTAACTTTCTTGTCCCCAGCTACATCTTATCTCTTTAAACCTCATTTTAAACATTTTATTCTCCTTTCCATTTCACTAACTATTCTCTATATCTTATGTCCGATTTCTTCACTATTTTTTTTGGTTTCTTCATGCTGAAAATATGGTAACATGGCCTGACGTAAAGTTGTGCCTAGTTTCATTTTATTAATAAATGACTGACTGGCTGACTGATAAATTTATAGTTGCGAAATGATTGAAGTTAGAAAATTTTAAACTATTGGATGCCAACACATTAGTCTTTTGGTCATTGGAGTAATTCTTTGTTGGGTTATAGATGTTCACTACTCAACAGTTCCATGGTAGCTGTTCATCTGTTTCTGACGCTTCACTAGTTGTCTAACAAATGTCAGTCAACGAAATAAAAGCCTTCTTGATATTAGTTTACTTAAAACTATAACTTCAGAGTAAACAAAAGAATACATGGAAACTATGGAAAGCGTCGAGAAAATCTTCAGTCATAATCACATACTTGAACAACAATCTCTTCTTCCTACTTCATCAGTAACTGGCCACCATCCACGTGCTGTTCTATTCTTGAACATTGAAAATTTAGGACAATCTGGTTCAAGTTGATGTAAACCACAACTTTTGGCTGTTTTAGCACATCGTGGCAAAGAAGAAAGACGCATAGTTATTGATCCTATTCAGAGAAATTAGAGAAAAAATAAAACACTTTTCTTACACAGATTCCTTAAACAATTTAAGCTGTATTCATGTAAAGATGATTAAGAAAGCTAAGTTTATAAATAATTTTTTCTAGATATTTTCTCATTTGTACAACATTCATCAGCGACTGTAAAACATTTTGTTTAAGATGTTGTGTTGTTTTCCTAGTACTAATATATTATTGATGTGTTGGCATTTAGTATATATAAAAGTGAATTGTAGGATTCTGTCTAGCTATGGCTCGCCCTATTATCCGGCCTGCACAAACAAATAACTTGCTAACATTGCACATCCCCAACTTGATTTCGTTTTATCACAGAAGCTGATAACATGAACCTTTTCCTCAACTTTTAAAGTGAGTCTAGTCTTAAAAATTTGTTTATCAAGTGATGGGTAAGGTCGTATTTGGTTCTCAAATTTAACTTTTGTATTTCGTATCTAATTTCCTCTCTGAGCCTAATATGTGTTCCAATCCAATCAACCGAATAGTTACATGAAGTCAATTGGCATATGTAGAATTATATGTATATAAGATTTATATTTAGCTGAACCTAATACAACTACGATTCAGCATCCGTAATTCTTATAGCAGGCGTGTTTATAGGCATCTTCGAAACACTACTAGTGATTTCTAGGACTTTTCAGCACCGAGTTCTGATGTTAGGCTACGGTGATAAGAGAAAAATGATAAATCATTTGATAAGGTTGCGAATCTCCGCTGACTGAGGTTGTTGGGATATATATTACGTATAGTGCAATAGATGTCTATCTCAGTGAATAATGATATTTGGAGTAGAAGTAGAATGGAAGAATGATAAGGGTGGTCAAGCCAAAAAATTAGTCTTGGTCTATTTTTTCTTTTATCGTTGGTCTCATGCATGATGGTAGATTCAAACAAGATGACTGAGGTACACATGGCTGTCATGACCAGTGATTGAGGACTTTGTGTAACATGGCTCAGGATCAGTCGTAGTGAGAAAGTTGTATTTACTCTCTCTTCCCTTAAATGTTGAGCTCTGAATGTTTTATACATTTTTCATTCCATGAATTAATTCTTCTCTTCAAGTCACTTTTTTATATCCAGTCACTTTTATTACTACTTATAGTTCTATAACTTCTACAACTTTGTTATTCATTTCGCTGTATTGATGGAGTGTGACAACTTAAACTGATATACATATGCGTTACTGAACATTATCTTTCTCATAACTGAATGACTTCCAGGTGCTAATGCACTTTATCGATTATATATCACCTAAAAAAATACATCATTCTCCTTGATTCTTTACTTGTTCTCAAAAACGCACTATTGATCATGTACCAGGTCATAACCAATTCTGTTGCTAAGCTTTACAAGTGCTTTAAAGTGGAATCATTATACTTGAAACTATTTCTTTCGAAACTATAAATTTGTTGAGTTTAGTAATTTTCTATACAAATCAATTTGTTACAGCTATTTAGTATTTAATTGGATATTGAAGAGTTTGACAAATTCGAATTATACATCAAGGAGTCACCGCAGTTCAGAAACAATAAACAAATGCTTAGCCGAAGTATGGATAGTTTAATCAAGATAAGTTGGTCATTGAGAAGCCTCAAGTTCGTGAGCTCGATCACTGAAGAGTTTGTGCTTACCCTAATGAGATTTCCACAAAACCTATCCCCACCAATTTTGAGAAGAAAGTTCTGGTAGACGACTATGATTCATGGATTCAACTAATTTGGATTTAGACAATATTCATGGATAACGCTGAATATTTAATTCACTATATTACGAATGGATCAACATATTTCTATTTAGTGACTTTATGATACTATGAAAACTGTGTGAGGGCTCAAAACTAGTGTTTTGATTGGTATGTTCCATGAATTCTCCTGAAGTATTCCGATCAACGAAGAAATATATAACTGGTGAAAACTCTATTATTAACAGCAGAATATCGTTTCTGATATTTGTTGTACACAAATGCTTCTTAATACTTTGACCCTATCACTGATAAATGAATTATAGGTTTTATTGACAGTTGGGAGTCACTTGTACATGGATCATACGTATATGTATGCTATTTAACCAAAATGACATAATTTTAAATTACACTTCAATCAAAGTTCTTCTTGAGGTATTCTCTGAGATTTAGTGTAATCTGCTTCGGCTTTGGTTATCCACTATGTTGTGAAATCATTTAAATATGATTGGAATTCACTCAAAAGGGAATTTAAGCACTGAATTTACCACACTTAAACAGCTTAATAACATGCTGGATTTTCAAAGTCTTAGTTTTCATAAGAAGAATGTTGGCTGACTGCACAAAATCTCCAGGGTCATTTCAAGTAGGACTTCAACCGGAGTGTGCTTTTCAACTGGGCTCTCAAACTGTTATGCCGGACCACTAAAGAAGAGTAATAAACTCTCAAAACTGTGTTTTAGACCACTATTTCAATTATTCTAACTCTGGGTAATGTAAACATTTTGTTTCTATGATTGTTACATTCCTCTTACCCTATCCTCCCGATTAGTATATTTTCTCTTAATAAATTATCTCTTGCTATGAACTACAGTTCATTGGTTGTGTGTAAATTATCCCTATTCTCTACCATCATTTCCTTAGTTCTGTATTAATGTTAATTTCCTAATTGGTCCGCTGTGTTGTCTGGTTTCATGTGTATATAAAGGAATGTATGAAATATAATTCAATTTTGTCTGGTTGGTCTATCGGCTCGTGTTCTTATTCCGGCTTGGGACTCAGTGGGCATAGGCCAGACGCGTAATTATCGAGTTGGCACAAGTAATTGGCACTCGGCCAACCAACCCCAAAATTTCACGCGTCATAACAATAACAGACATTCGTCCATGCCGTTTATAAAAGCAAATATATCTTTTGTAAATGTGGCATGTTACCAAGTAAACCAAGTCACAGTTCACTTTATCAATATACAATTTAGACAATATCAATGGTTTTGAATATCTGATATTTTGTTAAGCTATTCAACTGCATGAATCCTATTTCGAGGGAATTCTAATCATATTTAAATACGTGGCAACTCTCCTGATATCCAAAGCTCTCTGCAACTGAATAGTTTAGCAACACGCTGGATATCCATAGTGATGAGTACTTTACTTACTCCAATTAAAATACTTTTTTATATTCCCATACCTAATACCAGTCATTAAGACTATCGCAGTCTGATCTTCAGACTAATTTGTAACCTTTAACCTTGCAAGAAGTTCGTGACATTTGTAGATACTGACCTTTCTTTGTTCACGTGAAACTAAGTCCTGAATCTTACTATCTGACGCATAAGTAACTTATATTCTTTATAATCACTACGTAAAGTTACTTATATTTAATGATTCTGAAATCTAAAGCAAATAATATAACTACTCACCAATAAAGTTATCACTTGCAATAATATCAGCATCCCATACTTGTAATGTTAACTCACAATTAGCCTTAATCATATGCGGTTCAATATCGAATGTTCCTTTAATTGGATAAATGATTCGATCTTCTGCTTTAATATAATCGAATGGAAATATAAAACGCCAATTGAAGTTTCCTTCACCAGATAATGACCTAAAGTCGTAAAGAATTAACATTAACAATTATGAACATTCATGAAAATCTGGATGTAAAATTTGACAGTAATTAACCACCACGTGTATATGCGAAATTTGAATCAATAATATTATTAGTCCATTTCGGGAACTTAAAAGTCATTGCTTCCTCTTCATTCATTGTATAATCCAGGATAATTTGTGACATTAAATTTAACAAAATCTAAAACACTCAGTCATTAACACTCTGAACTCACTAGTGACTAATTTGAAGAAGTAATTCATGAATTCTAATGAGAAGACGTAACCTATGGAGTTTCACCTTAACGGATGTGTTAGTCGTTAAATGCTGCTAACGACGTATGAGGTAGCGCAGTATGTCGCGAAATTGACTGAAGTTATTGATACTAACCGTTAGGTGTCGGTTCATTAGTATTGGGTTTGAGAATTCGCTGTGATGCCTGAAGACCCTGGGTTCGATCCCTGATGTGGAAACGGGTGTGTATTGCTGAAAAGTCTTACGTTTAGGCCAAATAACTTTCCAGTACTTTTTAATGTTTAATGGTTGCTTAATTTAGTTCGGATTGCATTAAAAGTTCGTAATCTACTTATATATAAGAAAAATCTCTTACTAGATCGCCGAGTGAAACGTTGAAATTATCTGTATTTCAGTCGTTGAGATTATTTCAAGGATAATTTTTAACCTATAATGGCAATAATAGCTGATGGTGAAAACAACACTTTCCTAAAATTGAAGTAAACTGTTGCAGTATTGAAAGGAACAATTAATTTTAAGGTAGTAGGTTTCCCCTCACTTCCTAAAAAATAGAGTGAAACATTGTCTTCATCCTCTACACATATTCAAACGTAAACTAAATCAATTCTCTAGGAATGACATTTACACACTTGCATACATATTCAAGTTTTAGGATGGTTTCAGCTACTGATCGAAACCATTAAAAACTTATTCATAAACAAGAAGAATTGGGTAAACATCTAAATCAGTTATTCTATTTTCTGATAGTGCATAAATATGTTATTAATGAAAGAATACATTGTAATAGGTACTACTCTTCCACTAAGTGAACGGAATTACATACGAAATTACCGGATATAATAAATTTAATAAACAGTCAAAGTAGTGGATATCTATATATAACAAACCTGTAATGAACATCAGTTTTTTGATCATCAATTCCAACACCTTTTATCCATCCTTTGACATATATATCAGAACTTCGTTCAGAAGAGAATAGTGAAGTGTCAGTAAGTTTGACCTAAATTGTAATGGAATACAGATATATGCAAAATATAGGGACAAGCTAAACACTTAACATACTGAAGATCGTACTAGTTCATAAATATTTATAAACAATTGTTGTGAATAGTATGATTTAAGTTGGATTATAGCTTCAAGCTAAATACATGATCCAGATTTTGTTCTATTTAGGACTCTTCACCTGGCTTATCCTGTATCCAAGCAGTCAATTACAACCCGTCATTCCATAATCGGAAAGATACAAACACATTTAAATTATGTATACATAAACGTTTCACACGTATTGTTGTTTGGACTCAGCTGTTCAACTGAGAAGGTGGTGGTATTTGACACGATTGGACTAGCTTCAGGTCCTGGTGAAAACTTCAACACAGTTGTGGCTGGTACATTCAACTGATGAGTTCTAAACGCGAAGAGACTGGCATCCTGCATTTCGCTAGTAAGCCGCGATTTAGCCTTAATCACATATGTAAGTAAAATCTCCGTCGAAAAGATCTGTTCAGGATTCACACATGGTAACAGAGACTAATTAATTTCAATCCATAAGAGAATCAGAAGAAGATACAAACACACTGAAATTCAATAATAAATAGTCTATGGTACACATCTATTTTGAAAATTTAAAGTTTTCATGATCTTATGTTTATGCTGTACAGGTATAAATATATATACAGAAGTGAGATTGAATGTGTACTGAGAAGCCATATGATACCGGGTTTAGTTCCTGATATATTCGTAGATGCACGTTGTTAAGGTGCGAAATAGCTATCAGGGGTTTCTTAGGTTTTATTGATTCTTCAAACAAGTTCAAGTCCTTGAACAATACAGTTAGAAATTTCAAGATGATTATGATACTTATGAAGTGAAGCGAAAGTGAAACCCAAATAATGATATGTTCAAGCACTAAATAACTCTATCTTTAGCCATTAGATTATACTTGATCATGTCTCAAATTGGATTTCAATGTCAGTTAATCATTCTTATCTAATCTAAAGTGATGTTAATAAAAATTAGTTAATATAGTTTAATTATCCTATAAAAATTGTCTTACGTCAGCTGTATTCCACACGATAACACGTAGTTCATATCCAGCTGGTACACGTGGTGAAATATTAATAGCTGGTGGGGGAACAGCAACTTCTCTTTCAAACATATCAATCCACATCTGTAGTCGGCCTTGTATTAAACCTGGATTATCAGGATGTTTCAAAGAACGTGTTTCTACATGTTCACTAACTAACTTTACATCTTTTTTTATAATCAATGGCCAGTTGTGTAATGCTTCTAAAGCTAATGGTTCCACTGATTTGATAGTAATGCCTATGAAATTCAAGAAGAAATATGTGTCAACAAATGATTTAACTTAGATGATAAGGATAGAACTTAAATATTATTTTGAATCATCTAAAGTATGGCAGTAAATTGAACATTCTGCAGAGGGTCAGCCTAAAGGAGTTAAGAAATTCTGATTCTAAACCAATTGAGAAAATCCGACCGATGACCTTATGGAAACTAATTGTCTATGAACCCATTCTGGCTACCTATCTCACCTCCATGTAGATTAAACCCCCTAGAACCCCCTACGAAAACCATCTGCTTCGGTTTCGATACTGGGGCAGCGACTTGGTGCACATACGCATATTGTTATTATTATTATTAGTGTGAATAATATCCTTGCCTCAATTCATTAATGGAACAAATGATACATAAACTACAATGTAGACGAGAACTCTTTAATATAATAATTAGTGTGCGAAATGTCTAGGATATTACTATATTCCTAATTTAAAGAAAGACAAAAAATAAATGCATCAGCAACATTTCTATTAGTACCAAACCTCTTTGTCTAGTTGATAAAATAATAATAGATACCAGTCAAATTAATTAGCGATACTCAACTTTCCCTGTAAGCGGATGCAAACTTCAAATCGTCTATTTCAGCCTCGTATGGTCAACAATAATCACCCCCTGCCCACCTTAATATTTATAATGGAATTTAGATTCAGCATGTAAAGTAACCTGGATGAATCTGCTTATTTTTTACTAATGTAACTTTATCCAGTAATCCCCTAGTTGTGATAGCCAGTATTACTGTTTAATCCAGAAGCAGTAATTCAGTGACTCAAGGTTTCAACTTTACAAAAAACCATACCAAAGATATGGATATTTTATATAGATGATACATTCATTGTTCTAAAATCAAATTCAAAAGTACAACAGAAACAACCCAATAGAACATAAAATGGATTAGGTACGAACACCAATTTAAACCGTTAATGTACACCGAAGAACTCATAATTAGTGTAATGGTGTGGAAACTGATCTTATATTCGTCTTCCATAAAAATGGTTACATAATCAAATTCATCCAAAGCTATTTGGAATATAGACATGCAAGTATAAATACTCCCCCCCATTATCAGGAAACCGAAGGCTAGATCGGCTGTAGATGCAAGAGAAATATCCTAAAGTTCAGAATCTGTGTTGTTAATTAATCAGTACAAGTGGTTCATTATATTCTGTAGATAGCAAAAGATCCAACAGCTTAAAAAGAGGAATGGAACCTCAACTACGAAACAAATTATATAAAGCACCATACGCGACAATGCAGATAATTCTTTCACCTACATATACATGAACAAAGTCTGGTAGTAAAAGACATCATCTATTGTCCTTTATATCAATACACTTGTAGAATAAGCAATAATGACCATATTTACTTTAAGTTAACTGTAATGACGATATTCCAAATAACATCGAAATCTTTATGATTAACACATCTAACTCATAGAAAGCAACGTTTCCAAAAAACATCCATCCAAGCTAAAAATTATTCACCATCTACTGGCGGCTTGTTTGAAATAACGGGCTAACACTTTTATTAAATATCTAAACAAGTTACTTTTTCTTCTTTCATTTTGTTTTAATTGTTCAATCATGTCTCGAAATCGGGTTGCTTACTCATGCACCTTCATAGAAAGTCTACGACCTATCTTGAGTATTACGTGAAGCGATTACTTTGTTTTAGTGTTACCAAGCACTTATTCTTTTAACATTATGAATATGTAAGCATCTATCATTTTTCAGATGCATACAAAATAAAGCAACTTGCTGAAACAGGTTTTCTGAATCTTTGTTAATTCATTATAATGATTATTCTTCGTGAATAGTTTACGAATCTGGAACTAACCAAAAACCAGGTGATGTAATATCACTGCCTTACATTAATAAAGTATAACACTATTAACATAAACTAACTATTACATGACAGATTAAACATTTAATATCAACTACTAAGTTCATGGTAACTAATCGATATAAAGTACACACGTCCATAATGTATTTAAACTAAAAATCTTAGTTTGAACTAACCTTAAGTCTTACATGAACCTTTCACTAACATTAATCGTTGTATAACCTGAACTCTTCACTCAACTGGTACTGATTAAAAGCATCTAGAAAATTCATGTGCTTTTATAAAAGTTTCTAGAATGCATTTGATATATAATTATAAGGTCGAGTTACTCTATACGGTTCATTTAATTACTTTGCATTAAATTATCAAATTGAAACTACTTGTGAGTAATATAAGTCTTTAAGCAAAAAATAATTATTAACTTACCTGTTTCACTACGAATTTCAGTATTAGCAAAAAATGTCTCACTACCTATTGTAATTTTATTTTCTAATATGTTATAAACAGGTTGTTCAATACCATACTTTTCACATAGTTTTGATAATATTTCTGTTGGCTGTTGACTATCTTTCCATTGACAATAACCATGACTAAAGTTTAAAGAGATAATTCAAAAACTGTATTCTATGCCTTTAAGTTATGGGACAAAATTAATAGATTAAACAGAACAGGATCATTTACTGACATTATTGAATTACTTCATTCAATCTTACTAAAAGTTTCAAGTGATTCTAAGATAGGAGTTTATGGTTAGAGTCATTAAGTGGAGTATTAAAATCCAGCTTCACTGACTAAAATCAACTAACGTTTTGTCTCAGTTAACCTGATGTAATATATTTCTTCGTATTTATTACAGTTGCGTAATTCATTTTATGATAACGGTAGCAACTTAATGGGTTACATTAATCGTTTCAGCCTCTCTCTAAAGTGTCTTTTTATCATTTACGAGTGATACTTTCACGACGTATTTAAGCAGTAATCAATGTAATTATGCAGCAACAGCCTACTATGAAAGACAACAAACCAACTTCCAGCCGAACAGGAAATCAGGAAACGACCTTGGAAATCGATAGGACATACATTGCGGAAATCATTAGACTGTATCACGAGACAAGGATTAAATTGGAATCCTGTTGAAAAACGGAAAAGAGGAAGGCCAAAGAACACACTGCGTCAAGAGCTGGAAGCAGACAATAAAAGGATGAACAGTAACTGAAGACAGCTGGAAAGGATTGCTGAGGACAGAGTTAAATGAAGATTACTGGTGAGCGGCCTATGCTCCTCTTAGAGGGGTAATAGGCGTAAGTAAGTAAGTTAGATGTAATTATAGGTGTTGGGAGCCAACGAGTACTCCTTGAAAACGACTATAGGGCGATAAGAAAACACTAAAAGTACTTCCTCTAATTATCATTAGAAAAATATTTCATAAAATCAATGTTTAAAACCATTAAAGAAAAACTATCAAGTTTCAAAATTTTACTGAATTCTCATATTTTTTTCCAATTAAACTAGAAAATGGTCTACTAATACAAATTATTAGGCACTTTTCATTTTATTGTCCATATTTTGATGGCATATTTATCTTTCATAAACGCTAAACTGACCAGTTAGTAATTTTCAGGCGATTTAGTGAAGTTCACATTGGCATCGCATACAAAGTAATAAAGTGAAGGTAAAATAGCGTTTCTTAATGTTCTATTTACAAATAGAACAGGTGGATCACAAAGAAGAAACCTAGACAAGAATCTTACATGAACAGAACAATAAGCAAACTTCCTTAGTATCAAAAATTTACGGCTGAGGATGAAATAAAAGCATTACATAATGTCTTCAGAAACAACCAACAATCGGCAAGGTTTATAAAATGACACAGTCATGAAAGTAAAGTAAGTACAAATCCAAGTGATAAACATAAAGTTACTGTTTATGCGACTATCGCTTCGAGGTAATACACTTAGTGAACTGTTATTGCTGAAGTTGCACAGAACAATTCTAAAACTATGGCTAGTGTTCTACTCTTCCAATAATGACACCAAGATTGAAGAAGTTCCTCTTTTTGTATCTATCAGTTTAACTGCTCATGTGAAGCAAATTACATTGTTGCATACTACAGGAATGACCCCTTTTGTATTTGTGAAGGTTCTTTGAGATGATTAATCAATAGCTTTGTTAAAAACGTCAACAGTTTTATCTAAACCCGTTTAATTCAAATAAATCATACCACTAATATGAATCAATCTTTTACAGTAGTTTGTAGTATGCATATTCTAAAACAATATGGAATCAAAATATTCTACAAGACTACCAACACTATACGAGGTGCATTAGTTAAAATAAAGGACAAGATTCCCTTCATCTCTACACAGAATTGTGTATACAGACTAAGTTGTGTTGATTCCGATGCTTTCTATATTCTAGAGTCTTCTCGAGAAATCAAAACTCGTGCCAAAGAACATCAAAGCTACACTAAACACCTTCCTAACAATCCTGTTGAACTAAGAAGAATTACAAATCAAATCAGCAATAGTAGTACATGGTATCTATCATAACCATAAAATCGATATTAAAAATATCCAAATTATTCAAAAAGGTTTTTCCAATTATAAGGAAAGACAATTAGCTGAAGCATTTCACATTTTGTTAAATCCAACTGTACTTAACAAAAGGGAAGGCCTTTCTATCCACCCAACATGGACTTTTTATCCAACCGATCACAATTAAATTACATTCACATTTCATTCACATGAACATACATACAATTTATTTTTCACATAATCTCAGTTCACATCACACTAACATAAGCATGCACACAAGTCTCACATCAAACCACCTTGACCCAAATGACTTGACATGACATGATTACAAACTCGTAATTTTGATTGTACGAACTTATTTTGATTCTGATTTGTTCCATTGTATCATTTAACCTTGTACTAATTCAATTCGGCGACTTACACTAAGCTGCGAAAAGTCAGAAATTTTAATTTCTACTCATTGGAATTTTACTAATATATATAACTCATTTTATGCATATTTCTCTCTCAAGATCACCTTAAATTAAGATCTTTCAGGCAGTAGAAGTGATAGCTGTCAGGAATTAAATGCTTGAGCGTTATATTAGAAAAGAAAAACGTTTGATCCCCTCTTTTAGTCATATCTAACTTCAGACTCAATCAATTAATATTCGTTTCAACAACAGGATAACTTAACTTCAATAGTATATCTGTAGCAATCCATCTTTACATCTACATTCAATAATTTTAAAGTTGTATTTGTTTCAACTTCGGCTATTCCCTAATTAAAGGTTCATATTAGTAGAACCTACGTAGAATTTATCAAAAAGAATATTTTTCATTCAAACATCATTGTTACAATTAATAAAGTCATAGGTATAGTTATCAATTTGTCTTTCAGTTTATCTGACAAATGGGAAGATAGTAGAAGTTATTATTTATTTCGTGTTTCATGGTAAACCTGATGTTATGTTGCTCATTATTGAAACCTTGTAGTAGCTGGGTTGTATGCTTTACTGTGTTATACATGTAATCAATTTACCTGGAATATTCTATCATTCAAGACTCATCAGCTGGATGTACTTGTTTAGACTTATTAGCTTAGTAGAGAGTGTAATGATTTTTGATGCAAATTGACTTTAACTCCTAATATCAGTATCAGTATAGATGTGGAGGGTACATGCCAGTTCATGAGTCCGAAATAATGACAAACGTCCTAGATTCCACTTGCAAGTCATAATCGAAAATTAATTATCCTCACAAACTTCCATTGTACCAATGTAATCATCTAGGCGTACATTCGTAGCAAAAAAAAGAGACTAATCACTTTCGGTTCATAATGAAATGTCAAAGGCAAGATAAAAATACTTTCATATTACTATAATTTCTACTAGAATGTTTTTTAAAGATTTTTCAACTATTAGATTTAGGTAATTTAAGTTGGACTGTGAGTGGTAAGTGGAATACGGGAAGCACGTTTCGTCCTCATCTGGGACTCGTCGGCCTGAATGTACCTGCATCGCAATGTTGATGTTTACAGTGACATGCACATATAGCAACAGTATCCTGACCAGCTTTAGTCTATAACAAATCAGTGGGAATATATAAATTCATCCTACTATTAGATTAATCTCCAAAATTTACAAAAAAGTAATCTTACGCATAGTATTTAGGCATTAATCCACAAGTAGCTCGATGAGCACTATGAAAACGATTTTCAATGTCAATATGTGTCTCACCAATCAATGTATCCGCTCCAACTCTTTCATGATCCATAAGCTTGAATTAAGGAAACAAAACAGACAAGGGAAACAATAACATATATAAGCAGAAAATTGTTTAATTCATCTTTCTGTGGATAAAGTTTAATAGAAAAATGACAGATTTTATATTTTCTATAAAAATTTCTGGCTTGTGATGTCTTCAATAAACTTCAATGTTCATTGAATAGGCTTCACTTGTTTCCTTGCCAAATTTCCTATTTTGTGCTTATATTTTCTACTTACTAGGTACTCTTGTTATTGATTAACTTTCCACGGTTGTTCATTTGCGTTTGATATTCCGTATTGACATTTTCGATATGTTTATTCCCTAACTATAGTTAGCCTATTGTATTAGTCGGTTATCTTATGAGTCTCATAAAAGAAACTTAATCAGTCCCATTTAGTCTTTATATTCAGTCATCATCAAACCAGTTGTCCTAAGTGTCTATTTTCTCTGGATGTAAATTTTCAATGTTACTCACTGCTTATTGTATTCTCTAGATCGACTAGGATTCTCTGTGTTTGAAGAAAACAGAAAGTTCCTGTAACGAATTTAGAGGAAATGACTAAAACAGTAATGATGGGCACTAACAGCTAACTCTAATGACATTTAGTCTTCTCATAGACTAATTATGTAGATCCCAGAGAAGTTAAAGGATTTAGAGCCTGCCAAACGTTATAATAATAACCTTCAGTTAGTTGAATCAGCTATTCGACGTATATTACCTGAGGAGTTCACATTAGAAAAGTGATTAGATTCCTTAGGTAAGTCGATGGTGAAATACAAACTAGACGGAATTTGAGAATCATCCTAAGAAGTGAAGACAATGAAAAACAGTGTTGAGTAATGCTTACAAAGTCTGTTAGTGGAATATATTGTTAACTGGAGTATGAAATCATATACAGTATCAAAATTACGCTGCAATAGGCAGTACGTAACCATCGGAGAACATATACGATAGCAAATATCCCAATAATGATTTCCATTTTAGTTTTTTAATACTATGTATCGTGATCATTCGTAAGCTTTCTGTAATAGAGAATGGGAATTCATCGTTAACATTCAGTTCAAGGAAACCTAAAACATCAAGGTGTGCTAATTTTAACACATACACAGACGAAAATAAGCGGGTGTAGTGTTTAAACATACTGGAATACTATTGTTTGCTTGCAATTATAGTGGCAAGTAAATACATAAGTAAATAAATAGCTATGCCGTCAGTTCAATAGTGATACCAACCTTGTTAGTTTTAACAGGTACGGCTACAGCTGAAGGCTTTCGATTAAAATATCGTAAGCTAAATCACAGTACAGGTTAACATGAGACTTTTCTGTCTCTAGATAACCAGTCTAGATGTTTTTTGCCAAAGTTATTGCTTTTTTTCTAAGCTAATATCTCCTTATTTGTTTGTCATCCAGGTATCTTATGTTAGGTAAGTGGGAATCCGTAAAGTCTAATTCTGTTGTATCAATATGAACTTGAAGTAATAATAATAATAGTTATTTAGTTTTATAGAGACTGTTAAACATGAATTTTTACATCGTTGGTTGATTTAAGTTAGACAATTAAGAGACACTAGATACCTATTTCAATCGGTCCACATATGAGATCGCAACTAAGAAATTCAGGCTTCCTTCCACTTCAGTTCACTAGATCCATTACCATTGGTGAATAATTACTTCATATTGATAAGACCAAACTCCACTGTCTTTCATTTAAGTAGAAATAAAAATGTAAACCATTGAATAGTTTCTCTAATACTTAAGCCTCCTCAGTTCGATCCCAAATAGGAGTATAGAAAATCCTTTATGTTATAGATGAAATAACTATTCCTTATTTCTTAATAGTTGTCTGAATAAGATAAGAAATTCATTATGTGTATAACATTAAATAACATTGAATAGTGAATGTATATTAACTTACTTGTATACTAAGTAATGAATCCATTGGTAAATGTGCTACAAATTCATAATATTTACCAAAAACCGGATTCAATGTTTTTGGCTTATAATCATCACGATCATTTATAATAGATTTACCCAATGATACAATTAAATATGGATCCGATTTACCATTTGGATCACTTGGATGCAATTTAATTGCCTTAACAAAATGGATTTAATAACAAATAAACATATATATATATATGTAGATACATAGCTAACTAGATAGATAGATAGATAGATAGATAGATAGATAGATAGATAGATAGATAGATAGATAGATAGATAGATAGATAGTTAGATAGATAGATAGATAGATAGATAGATAGATAGATAGATAGATAGATAGATAGATAGATAGATAGTTAGATAGTTAGATAGATAGATAGATAGATAGATAGATAGTTAGATAGATAGATAGATAGATAGATAGATAGATAGATAGATAGATAGATAGATAGATAGATAGATAGATAGATAGATAGATAGATAGATAGATAGATAGATAGATAGATAGATAGATAGATAGATAGATAGATAGATAGATAGATAGATAGATAGATAGATAGATAGATAGATAGATAGATAGATAGATAGATAGATAGATAGATAGATAGATAGATAGATAGATAGATAGATAGATAGATAGATAGATAGATAGATAGATAGATAGATAGATAGATAGATAGATAGATAGATAGATAGATAGATAGATAGATAGATAGATAGATAGATAGATAGATAGATAGATAGATAGATAGATAGATAGATAGATAGATAGATAGATAGATAGATAGATAGATAGATAGATAGATAGATAGATAGATAGATAGATAGATAGATAGATAGATAGATAGATAGATAGATAGATAGATAGATAGATAGATAGATAGATAGATAGATAGATAGATAGATAGATAGATAGATAGATAGATAGATAGATAGATAGATAGATAGATAGATAGATAGATAGATAGATAGATAGATAGATAGATAGATAGATAGATAGATAGATAGATAGATAGATAGATAGATAGATAGATAGATAGATAGATAGATAGATAGATAGATAGATAGATAGATAGATAGATAGATAGATAGATAGATAGATAGATAGATAGATAGATAGATAGATAGATAGATAGATAGATAGATAGATAGATAGATAGATAGATAGATAGATAGATAGATAGATAGATAGATAGATAGATAGATAGATAGATAGATAGATAGATAGATAGATAGATAGATAGATAGATAGATAGATAGATAGATAGATAGATAGATAGATAGATAGATACAATGAAGTTTGAATGATGAATATTTTTTTCTATAAATTCTATTCAGGTTCAACAATTAATAGTTAAAAAATAGTTAATTCTGAAGTAAATCCATATCATTCAAATATGATATGAAATTATCGAGTTAGACTGTAGATGAAAAGTCGCTGTTTATGTAGACTAACATTTAGAAGGAAGGCATCCAACGAAATGCTAATAGTGAGGTTATGGAATTCCATGCGAAAAACATTTAACACAGGAAAACTACAATTATAGTTTTATATCCACCTTATGGTGACACCGAAAATGAAGGAAAAATTACCTAAGCTTGTCGCTACATTATCTATCTATCAGATCAGCTGTTCCTGTGGAGTAAATTACATTGGCAGATGTTCAAGTGATTTATTGCTCCGTACTCGTGGACACCTTTCAGTATGGTTATCTAAAAGTGTCGTCAATGGTAAAAGCATTTCAATATTAGCTCACCTAATTCAAACAGGTCATGTAGGAAGTATAAACCAATCCTCTACAAACAGTTATCTACCAAAACCAATTTAGACTCCAGCTCCTGAAAACAGCAGCGGCGATAGCTGTATAGGTTAAGAGGCCAGAATTGTACATACAAAAGAAGTACATTCAACCTTTTCTCCTGCCATGGTTGGCTCAAGATCTATTAAGCCAATCGTCACCTTAATATAATTGTAGCAATAGATATGTTGCTTCCTTAACCTAAGTTTATCCTATCCAAATACTACTTTCTCAATTCATAAATCTCCATATAATTGCTATTATTTTTACTAATAATATTATTATTATTTAAATTGGATCGTGACTCCTAAGCGGAATCTAGAATCTGCGTTTCGTCCCATTCTGTACTCATCGGTTACATGTATCTCCATCCCGATTTTAATTTTCACACTTAGATTTGAATGAGGTTGCGTTTGACACGAAAGGAACTGAATTCGAATTGCTGTGTGAGCCTCAACATTGGGATCCAAATGCATCCAACCGACGAGTCCCAAATAAGACGAAACGCAAGTCCCAGATTCTACTTGCCAGTTATAATCCAACTTTAAAAATACTTATGATTAACAGCTATATCATGGTAATACGCTCAAGATGCACATATTGAAACAGAGACTGACCAGCTTCAGTCCATAACAAATCAACAGGAAGTTACAAGTTCATCCTTATTATTATTATTATTATTATTATTATTATTATTATTATTATTATTAATAAAGTATACATATAGTGAATTTGAATCCCACTAAAACTTCACTTCTAACTCCCCATAACTTCGTAACCATTTTTTAAAACCAAACCAGTGAATTAATTACAATTCTTTCCCTTATTATTATTATTATTATTATTATTATTATTTCTATGCGTTGAATTGTAATTATCACTTACTCCATTTCACGAAATCTTACATAGTCAATTTCATTTTAAGGAGAATTCATGCCTTGACTACAAACATTTTATCTAACTGCGCTTTTGTCGTCGCCCTGTCTCCTATTTTACTCATATACAACGATATCTGTATATATTTGATTAATAATCATGTCTTTAAGTAGATAATAATCAATCATTTTTCAGATCCGTAAATAATTTTCCTCGATTTGGACGATTAAACAAGTTTCATTTGATCTTCGCAATACTTGAAATCTTCGGAAACCTATACGATATAATCTCCGTCAATAGATCAATATCATTACTAGGAAAAATTCCCTATAAATATAACTGTAAAGAGACTTTTCTTTTCTTAGTGGTTTTTATTTCTTCTTACAAATCAAATTATGGTCATAATGAAATCACGTCATTTAGTTCATTATAATTCTAAGCAAGATATTCTAAAGCTTTGAATAGATTCATTTGAAGACATTTTTCATAATGAATGAATAGTCACATCATCCTTTTCTTATGAAGTGTTGACAATACATAATTAGCTATAACAACTTATTGTTCTTTTTAATTGAAAACAAAATATCAGCTCACTAGTGACTAGCTTCTTGAGGTAATTCCTGGAGTTCTAGTGTGAAGACGTAACCGGTGGAGTTCAACCGTGTCGGGTGTGAGGCACTTACCCACCGATGACAATCGATGAGGTCGCGCAAATGTATCACGAATTGACTGAATTAGAAATATCAACCATTAGGAGCCGGCTCAGTGGTCAATTGGTGAAGCGCTCGTCGTGGAGCCAGAGGGTCCTGAGTTCGATCCCCATCGGGGTCGTGGATGCGCGACTGCTGAAGAGTCCCACACTAGGACGAAACAGCTGTCCAGTGCTTCCAGGTGATCAATAGTTGTCTGATAAAGAACGATTCGTGATATCAGGATGTAAACAAAAACTTTATTCAGATAATCACTGTAAATACCGTATAAGACAATTGTTGATTTCATTTGTAGCTTTCTGAATGTTACAGGATTACTAGAAGATTGTTTTGCGTAGAGCTTACAAATTCTATGACTTGAGTCAAAATTGAACTATGTAGTGATTTTATTTCATATAATCTAGAACATACTACTTAAACATTTTGTTTATAGGTCTGTAGAGTAAACTACTATTATTATTTACAATTGAGATTATTTATAACATTTCCGACGTTTAGTGTAATGTTTTATAGCGCTTTTGATAATATGAATGTGTTCACTTAGTAATGAAAGTTCTGTATTACATGTCTCAAACTACTGCTTACATAGACGAGTAGTGATGAGTAGCATTAAAGAAGGATAAACTAGAAACAAGTAAATTAAAATGTAATCTCAGTCCACTATTAATCTAAGGCATTTGAGTCCGCGTGAACTGTCGTAATCAATGTTAGGAGACCCTGTATTCCGTTACACAGAATCATTGACAGTGATTCAAGTGGATTCATTAATTGTCCTTCCCTAAAATCCGAGCTTTAAGTTATTTTATACAATTTCTAGCATGAATTAATTCTCTATTTAAGTATTACATTAACTATGTTTACTCTTATTTTCCGACCACTGATATAACTACTACTTTTACTACTGTGGTATTAATCTTTCTGTGAAGTTGATGGTGCAACAATTTAAACTGATGCACGTATATTTCAGGTTCCAAGTTGTATGTGACTGACTGACTGACTAGAACGGGAATTATCTTCATTAACTTTTCCTTCTACAGTATACGGAGTTACTCCCCTCCGCTCTCCACATTCACTTTAACTATCTGTTATGAATACATTTGATTTAGCTAAGTTTACCATTCAGTAAGAAAGATATAAATGAAAATTTTACTATTACATATAGTACTCATTCACTAGATATGATGTATACAGTGAACAATTAGAGATCTGTAGATAAGTAACTATAAATTACTGGGATGTTAAATAAAGTTCAACTTACTCGTATTACATATAACCGTACAGTTAATTTAAGCTTTGCTCTTAATTGGCAATGTTTTGTATAGCCGTAACTGTGATACTTCCGTTGGTAATGGTTCATCATCATTTACTGGATAAATAACTAAATTACCCTAAATCAGAGAAAAATAATATAAATAGTAGTATATTAAATTATACCACGTAAATGAATTAAGGTGATTAACTGTAGATAGGAATTAAATTCAGTTGAGTGTGTTCGTCACAAATTCATTTTGTTTGGATACTATTGAAAAACAAGGAGCACTAGACAACTATTTTGTTCCAGTATGATACTCATCAGCAGTGTACACTTTCGATTTTTTCGGGGAATCAAACCTAGTGCCTTTCAGTTGGTGAATGTCTAACCAACTGTGCCAAATAATGAATAATATTTAGTTATAGGTGAATTTGTGAAGATTATTACATTTTACTATTTCATAGTATGATGAAGCTTAATACAACAATTAAAGACTATGAGACACTGGATAGATTATGTTAAGGATAAATCAGATACCCGCTCGTAACATGAGATAACGTTCATACAACAGAGTAAAATGTTTATGACTAAAGTCTGTGTTTTATGGAAGTTCTGAAGGTATTAAATTAAACTCTTCTCTCAGATAACCCGCTTCCTTAGTGATGTTTTTTCACACAACAGAAAAACGGGGGAAGGAACAATTTCAAAAGGTCATGTGTAAAAATAACATAACATACCGATCAGTGTTACGTTAACTCAGTAAGTCCTTAAAGTATAGAGCTAGCACATAATGAACTACATACAACAAATAAGCATATAACAGTTATCAACCAGTTGTTTTTTTCGACTGTACAGTTACGCTCCCATGTAAAAAGACCACTCTAAATCTATCTATATTTTTTTAGGCTATTCAGTAAGAAGGATCCTAACATGATGTGGGAAACTGAGAATTAATAACAATCATTATACCTTTAACGACAATCGAAGTCATCCTCAATGATTGATGATTCGTTGTCATAAGAATTTGCCTAAATACTTCTTTCTGATTATGACATTTAACATGATAATAAAATGTTGTTGATTCATCAGTAAATTATTATTCAAAAGTTTATATATAAACGTATATGATTCTACCTTAAAAAACCCTGTTATACGACTTTCAGAAGTGTTATCCTCCAGTTGTTTCCCTTTATAAAATGGTAAATTTTGAAAAGGTGTATTAAATCCATTGAAATCTGGAACTTCTTCAAGTGCAACTGGATACACCTGAATTTGAAAGTTAAGAAAAATAATGAGAAGTTAGAATATCATTCTAGAATTTAAGTAGTAAAATAATCTTATAATAAAATAAATTAGATAAACATAAAGTGAGGAAGTTTTATAATTCAAGATGATATTTTTAGTGATGTTAAATTTTGTGAATCTGATGGTTGACTGTCATTCTGAGCAGTGTAACTAATGCTTACTTCAAGTAGTGAGCGAGTATCAAATGAACTGATCTAACAATCATGAAGCAATTTTTAAAAATGTAGACGTCTACAGGAAATAGACTTCAATGTTGTTATTCAGAACTACTACAATTGCTCAACTCAGTTTAGATTCTTGGTGAGAGTATTCTCTTGTTTAGGTTACTACATCTTTTCGTGAACTTTTCTGAAAAACTACAGGCTTTGAGACATATAAAGAAAATTATAGTCTAGAGATGTTAGGCGATTTGGTTATACAAACATTTATACATAATCCTTTATCATATTTTTTGATACTTTACAACTGAAAATTTACTTTGATGATCTTGGGTAAAGTAATGAGTTTACTAGTTCCTATGACAACAAAAAACCTGTTACGAACTGATGAGGGTATGACTAATTAGTGGATATGTTCCTGTGGACACGAAATTACTATAACAAATGCCAATGATTTCCTAATTAGTCTATATATGTCTGCTCAATTCCACTCAGTTCCAAGTCAAAAATAGGAAGAACACAAGCTAATTAATCAACCAGATAAATCAAATTGTATTTCAAACATCCATTTCTATATACACAAAATCAGACCACACAGTCAGCCAATTAAGAATTTAACATTAATACGAAACAAGGTAGAAAGTGGTAGTGAATATAGATAATGTGTTCACAATTAACTAACAGTAGTTCATAAACGAGAGATGATATACTAACTGTAAATATGCTAAATGGGAAGATGGACCATGGGAAATGCAACAGTGATCGAAATGAAATGTTTTCACTACCATCAACTGAAATAATTGAAATAGTCTTCCAAAACATAGTTATTGAAGTTAATTATTCCTCTTGAGTCGCCCAACACAACACTAGTCATAAATCATGAATACGCATTTTGAGTTGATTTCATACTAACAATACAATCTATTGCATACATCATGAAAATGCCTTTGTCTAATCATAGTATCATTACTTTCTTGAGATTATGCATTATATTTTGATGTCATTTGGACAAAAGTTCCCCCTCTCTAATCAACAGTTGCTGAGGTAAGATAGTGTTGAGTTAAGTAGTTCAACTTATACTTTAAACTAACCCATTTGTACCCCCATTCAATAGTGTTATATCTTGAGAAAAAAGGCAGTCATAATATATAGAAAACAGCTACCTTGATAGAATCAGTCAGTGCACATACACATCTCTCCGCTCCTCTATGACTACCAGTCCCCAAGGCGGAAAGAAAAACACAAGACGACCAAGCCAACCATCAGACAGTCGGATTATATTTCACTCATCCATTTATATACACATAAAAGCTAATCATACAGCTCACTAATGGGAATAATAACATTTATACATAACGGAAACAATATTGACTAAGGACTAGGAGGTTGTAGATACATAATTAACTGATTGTAGTTCCTGAATACCAAATGATATTATAACAGTATATGAGTCTACGAGAGGTTAGGGTGATAGGAACATGACGATAATAGAAATAAAACGATGGACATACATATGCTGAAAATAAATGTAACAGTCTTCTGAAAAACTGTTCAGAAAGTTAGTTATCTTTCTTGAATCATTTGATACAGTAAATAAATAGGTATCATTCGATTGGTCAAATAAATATTGGTTCTAGAGAAAACATGTCATATGGAACAATGACTCTAATGTATCATTGATAAAGAATCCATTGACAACATTTTTAATATATAGCTAATAAAACAACTCAGAATGTGCATCTTATTACTTTTACATACAATCACTATAGTCTTGAATGCAATACCAATCATACGTGAATCTAATTGACAAGATCTAAATGAGATGAAATGTAATTCTGAGATTTCATTGGTAGCCATTATTCCAATGAACTGAGACGTGTGATAATAAGGTATCATCTTGGTAATCTGATCAACGACTACACTTATCTACAGTGACTATAAACAACAGGAAATAGCATACAAATACTAATAAATGTTTAATAATCACAAATTAATTGACAAATCCTTTATTCTTGTTATTTCTGAACACTAAAGAAGAATAACAAACTCTCAGTACTTTGTTTTACAACACTCTTTCAATTATTCTATGCGTAATGTAAACATTTCGTCCCTTATGCGCTATCGTTCCGTTTAGCATATTTGCTGTTATTATATTATTAGCTCTTATTATGGACTACAGTTCATTAGTTGTGTACAAGTTGTCCCTATTCACTACCACTATTTCCTTAGTTCTATATTAATATATTAATGTTCCTAATTAGGTTTGCTGTGTGGTCTGGTTTTATGTATATGTAAAGGTATGTATGAAATATAATTCGATTCTGTCTGGTTGGTCTGTCGTCTTGTGTTCTTCATATTCTGGCTTGGGACTCAGTGGGCATACGGCAGACGCTCAATTATCAAGTTGGCACAAGTAATTGGCACTCGGCCAACTAACCAAAAGTATCTCACATCATAACAATTCTATAATACAAATATTGATTGATAGTTTAGAAATGAAGTGAATTGAGTACATTATTGATACTAAGACTTACTAGGATTGTTTCAACCCAACTTTGATCTTCTTGTGTTTCAACATCATAGTTTAAATCAACAAATTCTTTAAGAAATAATCCTTTGGAATCAATCTGAAATAGTATACACATAGTATCATTTATGCACGTATAACATATAACAGTGAGTTATTCATAATTTTGATAAAGAAATGCCAAAAGTATTATATCTGGCTTATTATAAAGTCATTTACAAGATATAAGAAGAGTATACGCTATGAGAAGTTTAACTTTAAGGGACTAAAACATTGAAAAATCACTGCTGACTCCTTTGTGAAGATAAATTAAAATGCCTCAACATATTTCTGTTATCTTACAATACGTTAAGGAATCATTTAACACTGAGTTATTGTATACTAACAGAGGATATTGATGTTAAAATATCTTATCCTGTTATTATTTAGAACTTGCTATCTAAAAGAGCATTTTCACAATGTTACATAAACAAGGCCAAGTCATTTTTTGTCGAGAGTTTGTTTTCTCACTTAAAGATATCAATTACTGAAGATTCTGCATCAAAACATATAGAACTAGCAACTTTTCTTGGTACATTCAAAGAGAGGTCAAATCTTCATGGTGTTACAAATTAAGACGACCAACATATTTCATTAAACAGTTTATCCATATCCCTGATGATCGAAATTCAAGACTGCATGTTAAATTTGACAATTTGAACTACCTATAAGTAACTACATTCCTAATAAAATAAGAATTTTTTTAATTTGATATGACGAATTGGTTTGAATCAAACAATTATTGATCACTTGGAAGCACTGGACAGTCGTTTCGTCTTAGTATGAAACTTATCCACTGTGCACATCCACTGACCGTATCAGAGATTGAACCCAGTACCTTTCCGGCATCTTGGTTAACATTTAACCGTTAGACAATTGAGTAAGCTTTCTACGGTCAATATTCCTAATTCAGTCAATGTACGATACGTTTGAGCTGCCTTATCCATTTCTATCGGTGTGTAATTGCCTTACACTTGATATGATTGAACTTCACTAGTCACATCTTCTCAACACAACTCTAGGAACTACCTCGAAAAGCTAGTAGCAAACTTTTTATTGAGTAAGTAACTAACTTTAAACTTTCATGAAAATCAGTTTATTTATGTAAATATAAAAAAGTGAGAGTTAATAAATAATTTCACTAAAACTGAAGATCATACTACAACATAGTCGATTGAATTAGATTAGTTCTGAAGGTTACTTAAACACAAAATGATACTTGACCAACTATATAAATGTGGCAAGAAAACCGTTAATGAATGAAAGGATCTTATCGTGCACTCTTAAGATATTACATGATCTATTCTAGTTTGTACAACATATAAGGATAACAGACAAAATGATTGAAAATTTCGCTGAATAGAATGCCTATCCATTGAATAACTTGACATTGTCAATTCGATAGAACAAATTGATCTAAGCTAGAACTACCAACCGTTGAGAACCGACTCAGTGGTCTAGTAGTAATGCGTTTGCCGAGGAGCCAGAGCATCTTGATTTTGTTCTCTGATGGGATCGTGAATGCGCACTACGGAAGCGTCTGATACTAGGTAGAAACAGCTGTCCAGTACTACTTAGTGATCAATGGTTATTTAATTCAGACCAATTCATGATACAAAATTAAAAAAACTAAACTTTCCCCATTAAGCCCAATTACAATTTGGCAATGATTTGTCATTGATAATTTTGTCAGTCAAATTACAATGTGATCATTAGTATTAGTGACTTGATATGACGTGTGTTGCGTGTATGGGTAGAAGGCAGAAAACCTAGGTTTTGTACAGAACTTCATTCCAGACTTTCCTTCTGACTAACTTTGGCCTTTCAATATCGCAACAAAGTATGTGTAGCTTGGAGTCAGTTACTTTAGTGACCACAATTCAATTTGATCGACAAGATTCGATTTACGTTAACAGACTGGACAAATATAACATTTGTAACTACTCAGCAATCAGTCAGTATAAGCACCCCAGTCTAACTGGAGTTCTATTCGAAGTGAATACCTCCATGATGAAGTCCTAGGATGTGATCAATTACAAATTGATAACATTAGTTTCAACAAGAGTGAGGGAACATTTCTCTGAAAACTGCCAACTAGAAAAGAAACATAGACCAAGAACTGTAATCTCTCTGCTAACTCTAGCCACTTTAATTCGAACCACATTGCTCGAACTCATTGAAATGCATACATTCGACGAAAACACTGTCAATTATGCACATTAGATTGAGAAACTATTTTAAAAACTTTTAAAGTATCACTTACAAATCTTGCTTTAATTTTAGCTTTCAGATTCTTTTTATTCTTTTTTCTTTTTTCAATTCTTGCTCTACGCCGAGCAATCTCCAACTGACGTTTCTCTAAGGCAGTAAGTTTTTTCTTTTCAGCTTGCTTAGTTCTTTGCCAGCATTTCTTTTTTTGTTTATAATTTAGATAGTTTGGCTTTGTGCCGTTTGTTTCATCAATTTCTTCTATTAATGAGTAATAGGAAAACAAAGAATGATAGGTGGATTGTCGTAAGAAGAATTCCTGAACTCGGAATCTGAGGGAAGATAGTGAGTCAATGCACCAGAACTATTGATTTTGAGACATGCACAGAACTTTTCCGTGAACATCATCCTGACTCCAATCAGATAGTCTTCACCTGCCAACATGCCTTACATCAACAGTCAGTGATCCTGTAGATTGATGCTACTTTTTTTAGTATAAGCAGCTCTACATTTCTATAGCTTGCTTTCATACTCCAGTCAACACCACGTCTCAAAGTAATCGGTAGATGGGGACGGGTAACACATGCCTTGACACATTTAGTCGTTGAAGATACTCATTCTTTGCCACTTTTATTTTAATATACTGCATCTAACCTCAACATTGATTCCTCGATGGTTTCAACATACGCGAAATGATGCTTTTAATAAACTTTTAATCAATTATTAGTAACCTATGAGTGTCCTCCACTTTCGAATGCCACATCTCACATCCGTATACTTAAAACAGAGAGATTTCTGCACATTATATATGTCCCTCCACTGAAAGTGAATATCTAACCTACCTCACAAATGATATCAAGCAAACTTTCAGAACCAGTACCTAAATTTCACCATACACTAGGGAAAATGAGCTGATACGACTCAAAAAATAAGTTCCATGGCCGACCCACCTAACTATTTTACTTCATATAACTAGTCTAGACGATGATATAAACTAACAGTTGATCTAAAGTAGTAAATCGATTTGAGTTGAATTGTGGTTGGCAAACGGAATGCAAGAGAAGCGTTTTGTCTTGTTTGTGATTTGTCAGCTGAATGTACCTCTGTTCTAATATTGATTTACATACGAAACGAGTTGTGTTTGTGTCTCGGTGAGAATATTAACACCAAAATACAGGTAAATTTAGCTAACAAGTCTCAAAAAGGAGGGAACGCACGTCCTGGACTCAGATTTCCAGCTAATGAACTGACTCAAATCATACTTGTAAACTATCGCTGTATCGAAGTAATCCACTTAGGGTGCACATATTGGTAACAAAGACTGATCAATTGTTATTCATAAGCAATCAACGGGCAGATTCAAATACAATCAAAGTATTAAATTGAATTTTACTTTGAAACATGAACTGCTAAAAATAGTATCTAAGTCTGAAAGTATCTTAAACATTCTTGCACAGTTAATCAAGTCGATCATAAAATTTGTTTACTGAGCCAGCGTCATCACAAAATAGAACTATACCATGTGAATGATCAAAATTAATAAGTAGATCTCCTGACAGGAGATTAATCCCTGAAAATTAGAATAAAAAAACGTTATCTCTGAAAGTATGTACACGACGAAGTCAAATTAAAAAGTGAAAAACCAGACCATTCTGAGGAATACCATTTGTGGTTGATAATTCAGATGACAGTTCATCATTATAAGGGAGGTATGTAATGCTTATTCAGTTTTAAAAATAATACGTAGGAGAACATCAATAAAAATAAGTGTACACTTCTTCATGGTTCAAATTGATTTCTATGATTCGATATTGTAGAAACTGTAGAATTTGAATTGGATGTAGAGAACTAACCTGAGTTAGGCAACCATTAAACAAACATATACTCATCGTGTATTAACTTAAGTTAAAAATGTCAATCTTTAAATGCTGATTTAATGATCTAAAGGCTAACGGTTCATTGCGAAATTCGAAAACTCTGTGTGGTGACATGAGTACCATTTTAAAACAATTATGAGTTTCATAGTATTTTCTTGTTTCTAATGTTTTTCTAATCCAGGTCAATTTAAGATTAGAGAATTTCGTCGTATCTATAAGTTATTGCGTCATAGAGTTCGTGAGTCTGTGCAAGATTAAACTGTGAAAATATAGTATAACTGAAAGAAAGAAACTGTTTCCGATGAAAACTTACAACTAAGAGGTATGAATAGCTGAAGATCACATATAGTAACATAAATATGAATAGTTTAGTTTCTTCTTTTCTGAATCAATACTTTCACCTCAGTGTAAATCATTATCATGCTTATTTACTATTCCGGTAATCAAGTAATTCAAATGATTCAGTATCATTACTCAACAATCACTTGTTTATTTGCTCTTTGTTTAGTTGGTTCAGTGTTAGTAACGAAATGGTACTGAATTACTCTTCACTAATAAAGCACGTTACTTACTCAGTAGTAATCCTGTTGTGAATACAAGTAGTAATAATAACATTATAATAAATGAGTTATTATAGGCCGTTGTAATGGATTTGAAGTTTCACAATACGGACTGACTTCAATTAGGTAATCAATAAAATTTCCTAGATCTCTAATGAACAGCTGTGACTAATGGCATTTAGCCATGTGAAAAGTGAGAAAAAAATCCCTTATAATGCAACTATAGATGATAGTCGCTAAGTGTTGATTGAAATGAAAATTGTAAACCAGTGGATACTAACCCGAGGTCAAGTTTCTCCCACCCCTCCCCCTCCAATAAGTACCTAAAAGCACTTAGTTTGATCTTTAACAAAGTAGTGGATGATTATTTCATACTACTTAGGAAACAGCAGTTAAGTGTTTTCTGGTTTTCAATAGTTGTCTATTCAAAATCACATCATAGTGTGAAATATTAAATATCTAATGAATTTATTTCATTATAAACAAACCTTCCGAATCTTTATCTGGTTTTACATCGATTTTCTCCAGTTTTTCTTCAATATCACTATCTTCAGATTCAGTCAATGGATTAACTTCATTCTGAAAAATGAATCAATTAAAATGATTACTTTGATGAATAAATTGATCTGAACTAAGAATTTAGTTACAATTCATTGAAAGGATTTGTTGCATCTACGAAACAACATCATTTGGTGATTTATCATCAATCACTTAAAAAAGGTATTGTGATGTTAATCGAATCTCTCAGAGGAATATCGGTTGTAAGCAGTTAAAGAAAATGACTAAAGCTGATTGGTAATAATCTGTACTAGTTTAGTGAAAATTCAAGAAAGCTAACAAATTTGTTGCATAGAAAGCATAACCACTAACCCGTTAAGGTAAGGGATAAAGCAATAAGATAAAAGTGATTAGCAACAAGAGCAGACTGATGAAAACAAAAGCTGAGATTTATTTCTGTACTTTAGATTTTGATTCAAACTGCTACATGATTTAAATGAGTCACTTGTGTATTTTATCTATTTATTGAAACAATAGGGAAAAATGGCTAAACCATTTTCCCAGTTTAATGTGTGATCTGATATATTTGATGTGTGACTAACAGTGAAATCCAGGTAGTGAGTTCTATCTTATTTGGAACTTTATCAATCTGAGTAGTGTTAGGTGTTTATATTGAGATTCGAATCCATTACTATTAACTTCTAATAACAATCAATTAGTCACTAAACTACTGGATCTAGGAGAGTCACCAGATAGTATGAAGACTTAAGAGAGTATATGTGATTCCTCGATGTTCATGCTCAAGACTATATTTCTAATATTTTTATCCACCTGACGAATTTCATTTAAGATGTAATACACGTTCCGGAATCTACTTTTAAGCACATGCCAAAATATACTAAAACACCTAACTAAAGGTCGTATTAAGACTGATAAGTTAACTTATCAGACATATGCTTCATCATGCTTTTCCGATAGATTGAAAAAGAAACTCAATAAAGAATTCCATTGGGATAAATAACTTGCTGAAGTTTAAATGTCACAATAACCTACAAATATCAAAACAGAAATATCGACATATTCCGATTATACAATTTCTTGTAATCAACTAATAAAGCTACCTACTTGTATCTTAGTCTTCTTATTTTCTTAACTGATGGTTTGTGTCACTAAATAACGTTACTGATTAATATTTTAAATCAGACGTAGAGACCGAAATGAGAAAAGTCATCTTAGCATCCATATTTGACGTTAGACTGTGATTACAGTTCTGTCCTCATTGTCATCAAGGAAAACTATGACTACTGCCTACTAGTGATGTTGATCAGTTTATAAATATACATGAATGTAAATAATCTGATACTCTTTTAGTTCTTTCAGATATTGAGTACTTATCCATTTGTTTTAAGCTACTTAGGAGACAATTATTACAAACAAGAAACTTTACTAGTAATTAGTACTGCCTATATAAGTTTGTTTAATACAAATCCAATGTCGATTGTGTAAAGCTGTAATTTCTAAAGTAAGTAAGAAATAAACCAAATTATGTGTGAAAACATCACCTTATACATTCACTTAACTTAACAAGAACAATGATTCATGGAGTGTTTTGAATTCACTTCGTTATTATCACATGTTACTATCAAACAAAAGATTTGTAACCTGTTTGTAAAGTAAATACAATCATGGATACTATTCTGTCTATTAAGTCAATTAAATAAAAAATATTCAAATACATCATTTGATTTACAGAAATAGAGTGATTAAATTGCAATATGACTAACCTTGTATCGAGAATCATCGAAATTTGTCTCCCCACTTCTTATAGTCACATAAAATCGAGTCCACCAGTCAGCTGTAGCTAACTGTTCAGGTGTTGGACCAGAGTGTGTTGTAACAAGATGAGCCTAGAATGTAAATGCATATAGAATGTAGTTAGTGAGTGCAAAACATCAATGTAAACAATTAGTGTTAATATGAAGGCTAGTGTAAGCCTAAATAACATGAAAACATAACAGACTGTAACTATGACTATTGTAAAATTTTGATGGTGTGCATCAATTCAAGTTGATTATGTGTAGCAGTAATTGAAAGTCTAATACTCTGGTTACTGAAATACAGTCAAAGTGCATTGCGAGTTAATCTAAAGAAATAAATTAGTTACCGCTTACAATTTTGCGATGTTACACGATATCGCAAATCAAAAAAAGCTAAATTCGTAATTTGATGAGAGTAGAGTAGCCAGAAACTTATTGGGTAATCACAAAGTATGAAGGTCGTTGGGTCTAGGATATTAAATGGTGGAGTCCCGGATTTAGAACAGACGGTTTACTAGTACCTTTTCTGAGTTCAAATGGTTGTTTAACTAAGGTCAACCTATTAGAATGAATTTGTATATTCCCATTGATTTGTTATAGACTGAAACTGGTCAGTCTCTGTTGCTATATGTGCATCCTGTGGTGTACGCGGTGGCGTATGACACGAACCGGACTGAGTTCGAATCCCACTGTGAACATCAACATTGGGATGCAGGTACATCCAGCCGACGAGTCCCAAATAGGACGAAACGCGCGTCCTGGATTTCACTTGCCAGTCACAATACAAATTAAATAAGGTCAACCTATGATATGAGACTTTAGACTGAACCACATAATAACAACAATCTACTTGACGACTCAAAGAGGGGGGGGATAGGAAGTAGTGCTTTTGTTCTCGTAATTTCCCTACTTTTAAACATTCATCAGCAATATGTTTGCAGTTCGGGAGGTGGATTTTAGCAGTACTGTGCTTTTTGAGGTAGATGATTTACTTGTCAAACTTTAATCGACTTACTAGCTGCCTAGTTGATAAATATACCAAAACCTACTAACATGCGTATTATTATAATCTAAATTACATACTTGACCAGGTAAAGCATCAGGTGATCTTTTTTCACCACCAGTCCCAGCAATATCATTACCATCTATAGATACTAAATCTAAATCTCCAGCATCATCTGGAAGTTTATACTTTAAATTATATTGTTGAAAACTTGGATTCATATCAGCTAATAATTGTACAATTGATCCACTGGTATCAATAGATTTTGTACTTTCAAAACCACGTTCTGACGTTTTTCTAGTTGTTGACATTTCTGAGTTTGGTTCTTGATTACACAGATATTCACCTTTACCAAAGCCAAAGTTCAATTTTCCTGGACCATCTGATTCACTATCCATGTAAACTGTACTTGAATTATCTGATGCTTGGGCTTCATAAAGATATTAAAATGGTAAAGTAAAACTATGAAATGAAGGCATTTATACGAAGCAAATATTATGAAATTGTAAATATGTTACGTAATCAGCCATGATTATTAACCGCGAAGTGTGGTGTTAGCCAGAGTATTAAAGTAGTTTGGAAGAAACGTAGGGGTAGCTAAATCAAAGCGTAGTATCAGTTCATATAGTTACTGATTATTCGTGTGACATTACCAGGCGAAGACTATCTGGTCAGTACAGTTATCATCACCAACAATTGATGACTTTATGCGACATGATTCAGAACCAGTTGCATTGACGTAATTACATTCACTATTTATCTACGGTTAGACAATTAGCACTAAAGTCGTTTTATGCTTCTTATTTGACATTTTATTTTATCTTCTAGGTAAATTTCATCATATTGTAATGAATATAATCTCAGTTATTAGCAAATGTAGATTATTGCCGGTCGTAACATTTAGGATTACATTTGATCATCCTCTGATGTCATATCAGTATTCACTCACATATAAATGAACATGTTAGTGACTGCAATGAAATCGGTTGCTGAATGGATAATTCATTGAACTTTGAAGAGATAATTACTGGAATTGAGTATCTTTATGATTATCAACAATTGAATGTAGTTCTAGGAAAAGAGGGCAAATAAATAGATGAGGTATTGAAACTTCATCAGTTGAGGTGGTTGGGACATGTGTTACGCATGTCTAACTATCGACTGCCTCGGCGAACTATGCTTTGCGGTGTAGTAATAGGTTGGAATAAAGCTAGAGGCGGCCAAACCAAAACATGGCAGAAATCGATGAAGTCACTGACAAGTGGACTAAGTCATGTTGGTAGATGTAGGCTGCGTGGTTGGGGTCCGAGAGACGAAAGTCATCAGTGGTTAGAGACCTTGAACGACATGGCTCAGAATCGTTTGCAATGGCGCAGGTGCATCCACTCTTTGTGTTCTCTCAAAATCTAACCTTCTGAGTTATCTATCTTTCTCCTTTCAAATTTATCTTACTGAATTATACTTTTCGGATCATATCTTCGCTCCCTAATTTTCTGCATTACTGCTAATACTTCTACAATCGCTATCACTCTTGGATTTGAACTGACAGTTGCGTCTATGTGGTGATGTGGTATGGCAACCTGAACTGATGTACTTACGTACGAAGTTCTGCGTTGTATCTGTCTGTCTGTCTGTAATTTATCTGACGAGTTTCCAACTAGGATGAAACGTAAATCCTACTATACACTTCTGGTTACATATCACTGTCATTAAACATTGTCAATTAAAGAAGTAAGCAATACATTAGACATTTATAATGTTTCATGTTTATAATAATATTCTGTTATTCATTTAGGATAGTTTACTCAGGAATTCATTTGAACTTCTAGACTAAGGTCTATGGATGAGCTAATTAATTATCAGAATGCAATTCTAAGATCACTGTGCATACGTTCAACGAGAATATTAAATGTCGATTGCTAAACTCAGTAAAAATATAATTTACTTTCAAAAAAACTGTTGTTTCATAGTACCGTTTTATGCTAATTATTAATAAAGTTAGGTAATGGTTTCAAATAAGGTTTGCTGCTGCGACTAATGTTAAATACTTTAAATAAATATTTATACTGTGGAGCACAGAACAGAAGTTTTTGGCCCCAAGGGCTTCGGGCTGGCGAACGCCTAACCCTCTACTCCACTAGGCCATAATCCAATGGTAGAATTTCCACTTCCACCAATTTGTGATATAGCGCGACGATCATCCATTGTCATAGACGATAAGTGTGTCACTTCCGATAAGTCTGAACTCCATTAGTCATTATCTCTCATTAGAGCTTCAGGAACATCCTGAAGTTTTGCACTAGTGAGTTGATAACTGTTAGTGAACTGAGATGGTTTATGGAGATTAGTATTAAGCGAAATTCACTGAATTCAGAGGGTTGAGTGTTTGCCAGCCTGAAGCCTAATGTAGTGGGCGGGGATTGTAAATTCTTATCAGGGTCATTTAAATAACGGTTAGTTTACCTTATTAGTTAGTATTACCTTAAAACGTTGCTTGCAATTTGATGTTGCATCTCACAGGGACCAGTGAAAATAACCTAATTACGTCATCTCTGATTGCAGTGTAAAGTGAAATGAGTATGAATCAATGTATGAGCATTTATTCCACTGAGATTAGTTATGCTTAGTTGATGAATGTCATATGTGACGAAATGTGAACTTATTGTTGGCTGAACTTCACTGATCATGTCTTCTCACTAAAACTTCAGAAGTCACCTCCAGAAGCTAGTCACTAGTAAGCTGATATTCAAATATATTGAAATAATTCGGTTCAGTGATGTAATGATTAAGCATTTTCCACAAAGCCTAAAGATCTTGATCTCTATTCTCTAGTTGGGTTAAGGATGTACACTCCTAAATGAACCTCATACTAGGATGAAACAAAGTCGTGTTTTCTGATTTTCAGTACTTGTCTAACCCTAACCAATAATTGATAATAATTTTAATATAATTAGCATAGAATACAAACTCACTATCTGTATCAAATACTAAATAGTCACGTGCATTAGAAATTGTATGACTTCCAATTGTAATCTTTGTACCAAGTATACGATTATCAAAGCATGTAAAAACTAAAGGTGGCCAATAACGTTCATCTACAGGTAGATACTAAATGATGTAATAAAAAGAAATACAAATAAAATTTCTAAGAAATTAATATACAACAATGGATATTATTCAACACTGATCATTACACAAATGATCTTGACTTAACTCACAAAACTTTTAACGATACAGACTCTTAGTATTCTAATATAATTCTTAGCTTGATATATTAGTAATTATTCTTCTTCTGAAATCTCGTACAGAACTCACGCCAGTTTACAGGTATAATCATAATTATACACATGGGTTTAGCTCTTACACATAACAAACACAAATTCAACAGAAATAAGTATATGGATAACAATAACAATTACAATATACATGATATAAGTGTAATGGGATCACATGAGAGTATGTAACAGTCTACTTCTAACCAAAAGATAGTTTATAATCCCAAAGAGGTTCAGGGATACATGAGTAGAGATTATTTACTAATGAATGCAATCGGTTAAAGTAAAGAATATTATAAATATGAAACTAGAAAAATAATGATAGTCAGAAGTTGCTTTAAACTGTTATTTGTTGCATCCGGTAAAAACATGACCATATGTGGACAATGTGTCGTAAGAAGTGGATGGATACTGTGGAGAGATTGTTCACTTTGAATATTTCATAACCTAAATTGAACTTCATTAAACAAATATTAATTGCTTAAAAGCTTTCCAACGGTTGATGAATTAATGGTTATAGAAGTAGTTATGAGCTTGTTAACTTTAAGCATGATATCACTGATATATTTAGTAGATAATGTAATATAAGAGAAAAGTCTATATTGTATTAGGAAAGAACTTATTTGTAATGTAGAAATAAGTATGAGTTTGATTTGAATTCGTCACTAAGCATACAGCAAATCACAATATATGGAAAACAGTAACCTTGATAATATCAGACATATCTACCCTGTGATTACCAGTCCTCAAAGGGAGGATGAAGAAACCAAGACAACTAAGCCAACCACTAAACACTCTGGTTATATTTCACTCAACCATTTCTATACATGCAAAACGTAACCACATACTTTACCAATAGGAAGATTAACATTTATACAAATATTGGGGAGGGGGGTAATAATGACTAAGAGCTGACGGTACAGATACATAGTTAATTGATTATAGTTCTTGTATAACAAATGATACGATGTAGTTCATAAGTCTAGTAGGTAGTTAAGGTGATGGAAACATAACAATAATATAAATAGAATAATCGATTTCCGTATATACTCAAAATAAATGAAATATTCCTCTAAAGAACAGTTCCTGAAGTTAGTTACTGTCTTTGAAATCACTCCATATAAAAATTATCTAATCTAATCTCTTAGTAGTAGAGATTAATAAAGAATCAGAAAATGTCATTAGTTAATTTACAATCACATATATAGATATACTCTATGATACACTTTAAAACTATATGAATTACATAATAAACTTACAACATCCATTGCTTTTAATGGAATATCAAAAATAGGCAATTTTGATAAATCTTTGATAATTTCCGATTCTAATTTATGACCACCAATTTCAACAACTACACGTGGTCGTTTTACTGGTAGTAAATGTTGACGTACCATACCCCATACACTCCAAAATAACTAAATAAAACAAATAGAATGTAATAATTTGTAATATTGTTATTGAAGTGTAAGAATATTTGCCTAGTCATCATGAAATAACTTGACTTGTATTATTCTAACAAAAGTGATTTGTTCGATGAAATCAACATCTCATTTAATTATATTTCAAGTAGAATATTCTAGTATAAAGATTTCTATATACATAAGCGAGATACTACATTTTTATTCTCAAGTATTCGAACACTTACTGTAGTATGATGGATACTGCTTATTAGGTTGGGTATAAGTAGAAGTTAACGGAAAGTCGCTTGAAAGTGGTAAAGGTAAACAGCCGATGAGGTAAATTTTAAGGTGGCAGGGAATAAGGCATGATTAAAATATATACGAGACATAAAGACAACAAGCAGAAGCTAACCTAGAATCAACATTGATCGAGGAATGCAAATAAAGTGCAAGTAGATGAATGAAGGCAATGCATTTATTATTTATGACATTCTATGTTTTCTTTGAATTGATTTCTTGGTCTAGAACATATGAATACTTTCAGATAAAGATTTGTTGTTCTGCTTAATCGACTACATTAAACTTATGCCAATGATTCTCCTTTTCCAATTAATTTGGAAGGAGACAGAAGGTAAACGTACTTATTCTAATTTTTGTACTATCTTAATGAAATTGAATCACTATGTCGAAATGGAAGCCTAATAATTACGTTAAATAAACGGAGACTATCACTAATGTCATATCGGTTAGACTAACTGCCATAAAGTGATCAAAAGATTTTAATCAGCACTAAGGGATAAGACAAAATATAAGAATGGTCACTACTCAGTGATCGACTAATATAAAGGTAGAACATTTTAGTGCAGTATTTTAGAAACAAGAGAATGTAATGCTATTTCATTGGCACTTATACACCAAAACATGATCTGTTGACATACTGAGAGGAGGGGGAGAGGGTAATCATTAAAAATGAGTTCGAAACTATAATTTATATGCAGTTTCATTCAATACGGTTCAATATCATAAGTATTAAATTTTCTTGAAACATTGTATTGTTTAAGAACTACATAACTTTTATCAGCCAAAATCAGTGAATAAACTCATCCTTGATACAATGACGAGCAAAGGAAGCTCTGGTGAAATACATTTACATACTGATAAGGAGGCCGCAATTCAGGGTGCATACCGTAAGTAATTATAATCTAGTTACAACTCATACCGTTTTAGTACAAATACAGTTCTGACTCTCATCTTATGATCACTGGTATTAGTGACTCTAACTTGTAGTTTAATTTGTCTACTGAAGGTTTATCATCACTCCTAACTGATACTGCACTCCATAGAAGATTTTGAAAGTATTATGGTATAGTATGAGATGTTATTACAGAGATGTACACAAAGAGGTTATTCGTAACTGTGATAAAATAACTGAGTTTAAATAAGCTTCACAAGACAAAGAAAGGCATCTTTCTAGTGTATGTTAATCAACATAAAATCTGACTCTATGGACTGATGCCGATTATGTCAGACAATAGAAAAAAATTATTAGAATAAGCTTGTATCTTCCCGTTGATTTGTAACGGACGAAAAGTGATCAGCCTCTGTTGCCATATGTGCATCCTGAGCGAATTTTCTCAATATAGCGATTGAACATAAGTAATATTTAAGTTAGTTTAAATATTACTTGTGTTCTATCACTGTATCGAGACAATCCGCTCAGGATGCACATATAGTATCAGAGACTGATCAGTTTCCATCCGTTACAAATAAATGAGAAGATACAAGCTTATTCTAATTACATATATACCCGTTGCACAAGTGTAACTATCTGGATACAGTAGTTTAGTGGTGAACACGGTGGTGTTTGACACGAAACGGACTAAGTTAGAATCCCTGTGTGAACATCAACATTGGGATGCAGGGACATCCAGCCGATGAGTCCCAAATAGGATAAAACGTGTGTCCCGGATTCCGCTTGCCAGTCACAATCCAACTTAAATAGAAAAAATACATTTGCTCAGAAAGTCCAAAGGACTATTAAGTAGCCTATAGATAATTCCTCCATAATATGAAACTCCAAAACATAATGTTGCCTATTTTAATATTGGAAACAGTGGTTACCAGGTTACAACATTTTACAATGTATGGGTATAATTTAATCGCCTTGATATTAACAGCATTAAGAAGGAGTGACACCTGCTAACCTTGTTGACTATTTGCAAAGTAGTATTACAAATATATTCGTTGTCAAATAACTGGCAAAGGAATGCACTGGGAAAAGCATGCTCCATTACTGCAAAATGTGCCATCAAGTTCGATTTACAATGCTGCTAAATAATAGGCATAAAGTAATTTTGAAACCCAGAATCTAAGGGCAGCTAAATAGTAGGCGTTTTTACTTTATCATCACCGATATTGAGCTATATTTTCCGATATTTCTAACCACTGATCATAAAATGGATGCAAACTCCATTGTTGCAGCATAATAGTCTGACGGTCCTTAGTTTTCTTTCATTGTACTTATTCACCAGCATACATCGTATGACAAGGTAAGTAGTGGTTTTCCTAACCACCTTAATCGACAAATAAGAACAAAAAATCTTACAACGTAATCCATGAACTTCGAAAATTGTTTAATGTATTCTGGTAATCTACAAGGTGGACCCAGACAGTCACATTACCCATGTGTTTTTTTACTCTTGATATTTTTATAAGCATATCACTGCTTTTTAATTTATGTTTTCCCACCAAACCTATGTGTAAATTCCTGCCAACTCATCTCTCTATTGCATTATGTGCAGTGTAGTTCGCTAAACTGATCTTTATAAGCAATGCATGTCATCGGTTGCCATATTCTCACCCCTTTGCGCTTATCTCTACTTGGGACATTGTTATATATATATATATATATATATATATATATATATATATATTTCTAGTTAGACCCCGTATTTCCTTGAATAATTGACTAATGATCACTAGATTGCTAGCCACTTGAGTGCTAACTACTGAGTGTTTGTGATTCGATTACTGGTTATTACATTACAATTCTAGTACTACGACTACTACTTCCGAGTTTTCAATGTGTTACTTTGTGACTGCTGTTTGGAATATTAAATATTAGTAAAAACATTAATTGTATAAAATAAATAACAAGTGAGCAACTTACAACTTCTATTCTAAATCGTTGTAATGGTGGTCGTATATTATCTGGTATTCGATAATCACCTTTACGTCTAACTAAAACAAGTTTTGGTGGTGCCATACCAATTTTAATTTGTTTTCTTTTTGAATTATTCAATTGACAACTATCTACATTGTCCAATAGTAAAACAGAATCAGCATCAAATATTAAATCATCAAAATCATCAATCGTATTCATTTCACCATCAGTAACATCATCTTCACCATCTGAATCTTTGTTTAGATCATCTTCATCATCTAAATACATTCCTGGTATACTTTTTAATATAACACGATCATCAAATTCTTTTGTGTACTCGGTCAATTCTTCAAATGTAGGCAAATTTTCAAATGGTACACGTGTATCCTCCTAGAATAGAAAATATTTAATTAAAGAGTGTAGTAATAATAGGTACCAGTTGTCAGCAGGATGTACTTAGAATTGTATAAGAAATTGACACTCTTTATAGGACTCAATCTCTTGTTACAGCGGTCAGTAATTACGTTTCAGACTATGAAACTGGATAGTGGGAAGGAGGGGGGTTACAGTCATCAGTTTCTTCAAGATTCCAGTCATTTTAGTCTGACTACCACTGATTAATTTGTGCTCAAAATATTCCTATAAGGCAATCATAGTACTTAGCCCAGTAAAAAAATACAGGATGGCTTAATTAAAATGTATTCAGATCTTTCCGTTGATTAGTCATGGACTGGAACTGGTCAATCTCTGTTGCAGTATGTACATACTACGTAAATTGCCTCGATATAGTAATAAATCACAAGTATTGTTTAAGTTGGATTGTGACTGGAAAGTGGAATACAGGAAGAGCGGTTCGTTCTGTTTAGGACGGATTGCTTAGTTTTCATTAGTTCCTCAAAGACTATTAGACTTGAAATAAACATTTTGTAATGATCACTGGGAAGCATATTGTAATTAATAAGATTTGTATTCATAACTGAAATTGATCAGTATCTGTATGCACACATGCGTATGCTAAAAATTACTTTGATAATACCCTTTATAAGGTATATAAGTATGTTTGGCATGTGGCTAAAAGTTAAAGCCCAGGACTCACTATACTTCAGTGTTCAACTAGTATGAAGGTATAATAAAGTGTTCTTGGCTACTGTTAATAAAATCAGCTAATGACTTGTCTCATTTGGTATATGTACATCGTAAATATTGTCATTTACTTAGTGGTTCAGTGAAAAATGAGTTGGAATTAGAAATTAAAGGTGGAGAAATTATCAAAATCAAGATACATGAATACGCAGCTGAATAAAGATAATTACCTGAATTAAATCGAATGCAGCGAGTAGTTCTCCACCTGGAGTTTGTCCTCGAAACACTGGCCACCACTGTAAACGCGGTGGTTTGTATTTTTCACCATCCAATGTGACATTTACTTCACAAAAACATCGTCCCATAAATTCTAAATCATTCTGATGTAATATAGGAAACAAATTGAAAGAAAAACATTATACTACTTATATTTGCTTCAAGTAGTCTATCATTAAGTTTGTTCCAGTTGTTTTTTAGAACTTATACTAATTTTTTTTTAGATGATAGTAAGCGATAAATAAGCAACCTGTAAGTTCCTATGCCAAATGATGAATCGCAAAAGCAAGATTGAAAATGTAGATGGCATTTTTAAAGAAGTATTCGCCACCATCCTTTATTTTATTCATTATATGTTATCTGTTTATATCCCGACTATAAGGACATGCAGAACGAACTAACCATGATTGAGAAAGTTATTTCAAGGTGAGGATTAGCGCTTGCATCCAGGATTGATTTCACTGAGGAACATACTAAACTAAACATAAAATTATAAGCTATTAAAGAATTCAGTCATTTTACAATGCGGAACATGAACAAGTTATACACAAATAGCAAAAAACTATGGGAAGAAGTAACATTTCAATTTAGGGTAAAGTGATTAAAGAAGTGAAACAAAAGAAGTTCACTAGTTACAAACATGAATAGGAGGGAGTTGAAATAGAATTCAACATTTCAGGCAATTAATCGATATGGTGTAAAAATGTTTCTTCACAAGATTTTTCTTCATTCTGTTATATAATCTGAAGGAATTCAATAGATAATTTATATTGTTACTGAATTAAATTAAGACAAACCATTCACTCCTTTATTCATTGTAATTTTAAACTGTCTAAACACGTTTTATGAAGAATGATACAGTTTCTGTGCAATCCATTACAAAATATCATTAGTGAAAACATTGTTTCTTAGAGCCAAAAAGATATGTTCCTCAGATATGATAGATTCAGAACTCACTAACATTAAACAGTATCATTGACAAGCACAGTGAACAAAAGCCTGATAAACCAAATGAAACCACAGTCCACAAGAAGTCTATTTTCATTCTACTTGATTTTAAAGGTGACGATTTTGTTGAAACAATCAGAAAAACACTCAGCTCAGCTTTAAATAGGACTTATTATACCGCAAAACTGTTTATATCATACATAACAATATGTTCACTGAAACAATCAAAAATCGACAGGTATCCTTCTCATGTTACCGCCTACTCTCTATATAAATTTACGTGTACCTGCAGTAGCAATTACATTGGCCGAACAGAAAGTAGGGTCTACCTACGATTTAATGAACATGTTCCAAAAATTCCACGACTCACAGGAATAAAGACATTCAATAGTGCAATCGCTAAACATCTGATTGACACAGAACACCAGATTGATATTAATGAATCATTCAAAGTGTTCAATAAACAAAAAAACTTCAAATCTTCTAAAATATGCCGAAGTGATTGCCATCAAACGATTGAAACCAAATTTATGTGTCCAAAAGAGAAACTGTTATGAGCCTTTCTTTACCCTGGTAACTTAACTTTGCGTTATTATTTTCATCGTTATTATTCTCTTGCCAAGTTTTATTTATTACGTTTTCGCTTTTGATCAGATCTAACATTTATTTTGGTTAGATCACCGTTTTTTAGATGATCAAGTTCAACTTTCGTGTTTAATGAGGTCATTTTAAGTTTAATAACTGAGCTTTATTCACTTTATTTTCAAATGTATCTAACCCCCTCATATTATGTAACCATCTGAACTGTGATGTCTATTTCGCCTTCTAGTACCTTCTCTTGTATTGGATAGATATGGTTACAGCATTTTCTCCAACATTTTAGGTCATGTTCACATGTTTATGTAATCTTGATTCCAACTAACTTCATGCATTCTCATGAGTATGTTAAAACTTGTTTCAAATATTAATTTTGTAAAAGAGTATCATTCTAGGTTGTATGCAGTAGCTGATGAGAAACCAACGAAATAAAATCATTTGTCAACTTATTCTGCATAACTATTTGTTCTTGCTCTCATGAAAATAATAAAGGGAACAAAATGTATGAAATGATTCTTTTGATGGATCACTAATACTTCATAGTCACATGTCATACTTTTCTAATAATTTTTGTCTTAGTGAGATAAAAGATTCTTGAGTGTGATGTGAAGTGTAACAACCGTATTCGTTGTAGATTCTAAATATTCCAATTAAGAATCATATTGATTATTGTACTGATATCCTCTCGGTTATATCAAATATCAAAAATACAAATTAATAATTGGCTCATGATCCATGTAACTGTTAAAGATGAGCCAAGATCACAATGCACTATATACAACCATTCAGAATAGATAATTCACTAGAATGTTTTTTTGATACTAACGTTTGGCTTTTAGGTATCCAGAATGTTGTCCAGTAAGTCAAATGTAATTAGAATAAATACAAACTAGAATTCAAACATTCTCAATTTAATTCAATTGATTACCATGGAAACATTCCTGATAACCAAAGCCAATCTGACGGTAATTTATGAATAATAAAATCGCATAGAAACAATTAATAGGTCACTACATAACCTACGAGTTAGACTCATTAATGCTATAAAACAAATACCTATTAAAATGAGATGATATGTAGAAATTAGTATTAAATTTTAAGTAAGTTGAATTCGTTACAGATTGATGACTGCAGGGTACTACCAATGGAAACCAGGAAGCAATGAACAGCTGATTTGTTCTAATATGGAACTCCTCAGCACCCTACATTCCGCCCCGACGGCTTCAAGTAAGCGATCTCCTAACCCTCTGCACCACTGGGATGGCATCCAATCGTATAATTCTCACTTCCATCAATTTGTGATCTATTGTAACAATCATCCATTGTCATCGATGATAACTGTCTCACTCGCAATTCGCCTGATTTCAATTAACAAACTCTTAAGTTTCTAATTTTTTTGACTCATTGTAAAATAGTATGGGACTTGCTTCGCATTCCATGATAATTTATTTTTACTGTCGGTTATTTCAGCTACTGATTATCATTGTTATGAATGTACTGTATCACGAAGTAAGTTAACTAAACTTTCTAAGAAGACTATTTGTGGAATATTCATCGATGAGGTTATGTGTAATTAGTAATGAATTGATTTTTCTGTTAGTTTTGGTTAGTGAAGAGTATGTAGAAACCGGACAAATCATTCTACTTATATAATACTTTAGAATGTGATCAGCAATAAAATCTTGAAGGTTAATTTCATAGCAACTGAAAATCATCACAATTATCTTAGTGCTAATTACTTACAGGATAACTAAATTGTACTTCACACTAATCCATTAGTCAACGCCTGCCATCCCTTGTAAAGCATAAGCAGCAGACCAGCATTCTCCAACCAACTGTCATGGGTTCTCCTTTTCAGTTCAGTATGTTTTGATTTTCCTCTTTGTCTTTGATCTTAAGGATTTCAATCTAGGGCTTATCTTGTGACTCAGTTTAATGATTTCGTTAATGTGTGTCGAATGGACCTTCATCGTTTTCTCCTTAAATTTTTCCCTCAGAAAACAAAACCAGCTACATAACATACCAGTGTGTGATTTATTAAACTATCCAGTTAAAGAATAATACACTTTAAGCTGAAGTCATCCACAATGTATTCAATAAGTATTCTGTAGCCAGTATTTAATTTACATGGAAAAACTTCACTTCAGTTGCTTCTTCATATCTGACTGAACTGCATTGACGTATTCCTTGAGGATAATTGAGGATAAATGTAGTCACTTGAAATAAAATCATTAATACAAATCATACTGTACTATATAACTTTGATTGATCAGATAAAATATAAAAAAATTAACATAAATTGATGAATCAACTTACTCCAGGATCAATATCGAATATTTCTACTATAACTTCTTGAAGATTTTGTTTTACTGATTGAGCACTTTGATAAAATGTTACTTGTTTATACAATAGAACATCCCACATTGGACTCATTGTTTGATATAATACTTGTGTTTGAAGAACATGTGATCCAATCAAAATTCTAGCCATTGGATCTGACATACCAGATGAATCAGAAGCGATTAAATCACGTGCAATAAATATATAACATCTTAACTGGAAACGGCTACTTTCTATGGAAAAACAAACAAAACATAGAGAAATTAAATAAGCAATTGATTGTAATGTTAGTAATCGAAGGTAGTCCGAGAGGAAGGGATTGGGAAAGCCAGATTGATTGTGATATTCTTGTGAAGATTCGAATACATTTCACTAAGTTTTACAGTTTGAGACATTAACACTGAGCTATTACGACTATTACCTGACATTATATAGGACTGAAATATTTATACTTGACTTATCAATGAGTAGGTAAGCGAATGTCATGTTTATGTAGTTCTTAATGCTAATTAAGTGAAGTAGATCACTTCAACTAGGTAGCTCCACTAATTACTCCCAATCACCTCATATCAAATCATTGTATACATGATATCGAGTCACTTATACTAGTGACACTCATTCAGCACATGAAGGATGGCACTAAGATGGCACTACTTATTACTGAGTAATTAGCCAAAGTTACTAATTGATTGTAATAAAATGAATCTTATATATAGTTTATAAATTAATGAATATCTCATTACTTTTTCTATTTCTGTAGATGCTTCAACAGACTGAAACCGATCAGTCTCTATTGTTATATCATCATCAATTAGAAGATATAAATACTTTAGAATGTCACTTAATTAGATTTAAATAAATTCAGTTGAATACAGAATTATTGTTCTGTAATGGACTTGCAATACTGGACAGTTGAATATCTAGATATAAGAGATTGATTGACGACTGGAGTATTACACTTTCAGTCTTAAGCAGTATGGTAATTATAATTAGGTGTTGTGGAGATAAGTTGACTATAAATGTTGATATCACGAATCGGTCTGAATTAAACAACCACTGATCATCTGTAAGTACTGGACAGCTGTTCCGTTCTAATATGGGACTTCGGCAGTGAACATCCACGACCCCATCATGGATAGTACCCAAAACCTTCTGGCTACGCGGAGAAAGGTTTACCACTAGACCATTGAAGCGGCTCCTAACGATTGATATTTCGAATTCAGTCGATTAGTGATACTTTTGCGCGGCCTCATCCATTGCGATCGGTGGGTAAATACCTCACACCCGATACGGTTGAACTCCACTGGTCACTCACTAGAACTAGGAGTTAGTCGCTAGTAAGCTGATAATGGTTATAATTGGGTGTTGTAGAAATTGTTGAGTATGTTTGGAACTTCTCGTTGATTTGTCATGGATTGAGATAGATCAGTATCTGCTGTCATGATGCATCCTTAGTAGATTGTCTCGATACAGTGATAATTCACAAGTATTGTTTGAGTTGGATTGTGACTCGAGAGCCAAATCCAGGAAGCATCTTTCATCCTGATTGGAATTCGTCAACTTGGTGCACTTAATTTAATTATATAAATACATACCCGTTGCACAAGTGTGACTGTATAGACTCGGTAGCCTAGTGGTGAAAGAGCTGGCGTTTGACATGAAACTGACTGATTTCGAGTCCCGGTGTGAACATGAACACTGGGATGCAGGTACATGCAGCTAATGAGTCCAAAAGGGGATAAAATGCTTGTCAATCAATCATGATTTAGTGTCATCTCTTTCTGTCGTCAAATGTATTCGATGTACGAGTACTAGATAAAAGTATAACTGAATAATATCACTTAGCGATTCTTGTAATGTATGCAGTGAATTACGTGATTAGTTAGTCAGCTCTAAGCCAAATATCTAACATTTCTTTAGAAATCATCTTGTACTCAGAAATTTTGTATATCAATTGAAAACACCAAACGAATGAAGGAAAAATTATTTTTGATGATGCGTAACTAAAAATAATTTTACTGGACAGTTGTTTTGCCCTAGTATAGGACTACCAAACGCTGCCTCAGTGGTACAGTTAGTTAGACTCTCGGCAACCTGAAGGCTCTCAGTTTGATACCCCTGACAGAATCGTGGGTGTACATCACTGAAACATTTTCATACTAGGACGAAACAGCTGTTCAGTGCTTCTTAGTATTAAACGGTACCCTTCCAACATTAATCTGCGACAACTTCAATCAATTTAGTAGAAAGGCACATTAACAGCTCACATCTATGAGCTAATATATGTATTATAAAATATAGTAACAAGTTTATAAAAACATCAAGGCTTAAAGTGGAACCTAAGGCCAATCAATTGTTTAGGTTTACTTAAACTGAACACTAGTGATCACCATAAGAACAGTCCAGAAAGTAGCGACACTTCGTAAAGCTTCATTCCTAACACTAACTGCAAACTTTTAAACCTAGAGTTAATTTTAAGTCCTAACATTGAACTATAGACTTAATTTATACTGCTGACTCCCGATTCTAGTAATTCAACACTATTTTGAATCAATTTAATACACCCAAAATCCTATTTGTTTATATATAATGTATAGTGAATGCAAGAAGTGCTATAAACATCAATTAAGTTGGATTGTGACTGACAAATGGAATCCAGGATGCGCGTTTCGTTCTATATGGGGCTCGTCAGCTGGACGTACTTGCATCCCAATGTTGATGTTCACAGTGGGGTTCGAACTTAATCCGTTTCGTGTCAAACGCCATCGCGTTCACCACTAAACTGCTGAGTCCAGACAGTTACACTTGTGTAATGCCAGTCACAACCCAACTTTAATGATACTTGTGAATAGTCGCTTATATTGAGGCGATCCACTCAGGACGCACATATAGCAACAGAGACTGACCAGTTTTAGTCTATAACAAATGAATGCGAATACATAAATTCATCCTACTGCTATAAATTTGTTAATAATGCCATTTGTTCATTTTTAGACAATATGACTATTAGAAAACCTCAATAAATTCTTTTAGCATTTAAAAACCCTACAATCCCCCCCCCACCTAACTTTATCTGTTTTTTAATAGTATCCTTTTTTACTGGTAAATTATTCCTTTCATGTGGCTACCCTCTGATTGGCTAATAGCTAGTTGAAATTTATGTTTTTTATTGGTTCATAAGTTTATTTGAATTTTAAAATTAAATTTCTTAAAAAGAAATTCAACATTCAATGAAGTTGATTGGTAGTAATTAAGTGTATAACAAAATCATGATGATGGATACGAAGATGCAAATAAACGTAATAGAATCAAATAGGTGCACTGGCTTACAAGGTCTATCATGGAATTCTTCAACATCAGTCAGTTTGACTGGGTAAACGATAACTAGTTGACACGGTATATCAATTTGATGTGACGATCATTTACTGAGTCCTATTTAAATTATCACATGCTTTAGACCTACACGGCTATGATATCCACCTATGTGTACATAAGAAAATTTTAAAACTATCTTCCTTGCCTTAACCATCATAACAACCAATTCTTGAATGTGCTGCGAAATAACTTCTCACTCACTGCATTCAGTGTTATTATTACTTTTATTATTGTCATTATCATCATCGTTACAATTTTGATTCTTTTCATAACTTCAAGATATGTTACCTCTCACGTTTGCATAACAACAACATTCATTAATTCCTAAGTGACAGTTCTGTTGACTAATTTTCTTGTGATTACTTCATCAATTCTCTTAATAGATACTACTTAATTTATAATCTAATAGAATAAGTCTAGTCTTAACCTGGAGAGAAAAGATTTAGTGTAGATACTTATTGAACATACAGATCTCAATACAGATGATTGATTATTATGACTTGAACAAATTTTAAAGTAGTAGAACATGATTGTTTGTTGATCAGTTTAAAGTATCAATCTTATGTCTTGAAACGGGATTAGTGCAGGTTTATTGGAGATTGATTAGAATACGTTACTGGAATTGAATTAAAAATCTCCTTTATATTCCACTAGTGTAAATTCTTCTGAAGATACAAGAAAATATATAAATACAATCACAGTAATAGGATGTAGGTACTTATCATTCTAGTGATTGTTTTAAGAAAAAAACCATATCACCTTTTATATGATGACTATTTGGCTGCTGTATATGTACTTTCTAGTGCAGCTTCAGATCTTCACTTGATTCTTACTGAGGTATTGTCACTCATAAATCTGGACAGAAAGAATTAAATATTTCCTTTCCTACTTAATTTTGCTATATTTGTCAAGGAACTTCTGTGGATACTCGTTACTTCTTCCTAGTACTTTCTAAAATTTAATTGGCTTTATCTTTTTTGCTTATCAGCATTACACATATTTGTTTTTGTGTGAATTAGTGTTACAACGAACGCCATATTGTAAGCCAATTAAATGAAAGCTACTGCAATTCAAATGAACATCATTCCTTGTATTCATCGAATGAATTGAAAGGTGATTCATTCAACCATCTGTCTGTAGTATTGCGAAATAAAGAAAGTGGAACATATGATCTTTTTCATGTCCCTTAAAAGAATGGATAATTTTGTGAGCCATATTAGAAAACTTTTGGTATGTTGTTAACTGTTACATACAATAAAAGTATCGTTAACACATCTCAAACAGCATGTCATTTCATCAATCACTTCGTTATCTTTGGAGTTTTGAAGATTCACTGGTAATGTCACAAAGTCAGAATGCTGGCAAAATGTGTTTATGGTGTCAAGAAGTTGTATTTTTTTTGAACTCGGATATGAGATCAATGAAAATCATAGACTTACAGAAGTGCTGATATAATTACGCATAACAGAGAAAGCCGAATGAGCATTTTAATTTGTAACTCACGGTTTTTTTTGACGAACCAGTTTCGATTTCCCCTCTATATAGCATGTGAAGTTTATGGTACGGTGAACTAATTATTAACGAAATAGGCTTCACCTGGGAGTTTTGTTGATAAATCTTTGGTACTACGTACATATAAGACACGTTTATGACCAATGATCATTTTGTTTTTGATAAATCCCTGAAATATGTCTGTAATTCCCTTTTTCGTTGAAATGGTAAAGTCTTAGTCACAACTGTCAATCTTGAATCGTACTTAGTTGTCTAGAATCGTCGTCATCCTTCAATATAATCATCAGTGTTCGTCGGTACCATGTCGATTGATTTATAATTGCCTTATTATTTCACTTAATAATAACACTAGAATGCAGATACATCTAGCTGATGAGTCCCAGATAGGATGAAACATGTGTCCTGGCTTTGCTTTTTGTTTTCATTTGGATTATTTTACACTTTAGTAGTTAGTTTCAGTGATTGTTTGTCATGAATAGATCAAGAATTACTAAGTTTCTTCCGTAAATTGTACTTTTTTAAAACTAAGTTTCCCATATATAATCACCTTTTTGTTTCTCTAATAGAGAGAGCTTATAATGAAGAAGTATGTAAACCACTATTGTAATAGTTATTGGGTTATTTAGTAATTTTATTCAAGTTAGTTTGTACACATCTTATGAAAGTTTGTGGCAAAACACGAGGTTGATAAACAATAATTAGTTAATTGTAATCAATATAATGCAGAAAACTGTATGACAGTAGAGTCAAGGTTGCATAACGTGTCGGACTATGAGACAAATTGAACCGATGAGGTTTTTTGAGGATTGCCATTTAAATTTGTTATTTGAACTCATCACAGACTGATCACTTTTAGGTAAGTGTGAATACAAAAGAACATTGGACAACTATTTTGCTTTAGTATAAAACTTCGGTCCACTCTTAACTCAACCATACATCAAAGAAAGGGTACTAAATTCACTTGGTAAACACTTAAACATCGGCACTACTCGGCTAGTGATGACTAGTAGAATTCTAACTCGACAATCAGTCAATGCAACTGGAGATAAATGTCTTAAACTTGACATGTTCAGACTTCACAAGTCAAGATTTCTCACGAGAACTTTAGGAATATTATGAAATAAGTAACTTGTGAACTGAATTGTATTGATAAGTTTGGATGAAATTATAGGGATTGATAATGGATTATATCACTTGGATCGGTCACGAATACAATAAAAATTATTGTAAAATCGGTAGGACTAAACTATAGTACCAAACCAATCAAATTTCGGCACTAATCTTTAAGGTCGGAGTGAATAACTGGAATAATTTTTACTTAAAACGTAATTTTGAGATAACGCAACACTTCAAAGGACAATATCTTGAAGTTGTAGGCTTGAAATAACTGAAATCAAATGCCAGTAGAAATGTGATAATTTAAGGCTATTTAAAGAATCCCTTGAAAGTGGCAATATAGTTTAGTCCCACAGTAAAATGTGATTAGAAAATGTATTTACATTATTATAAGATAACAAAACTTCAAGTTAAATTAAGTAAGTTTTACCTAAATAGATTAATTCATTTGGTGGTTTCGGTGTTTTAAATATATTCTTATCATAACCACTAGGTAAACCATTTGTATAAGTCACAAAATCTTTAATTAAACCAAGCCATAAATATACACGTATTTGACTTTGAATTCGCCATCCTTTAGATCCAACACCTTCACGTCCTTGTTTCTGAAATGATTGAATAAATTTAGTTAAATATACTGACAAAACAGAGGAACAAATTTGGAAAAATCAGAATTAAACTTGCCGGGAGTGAGACTTTTATTACCAATAACAATCGATGGTAATTGTGTAAAATCACAAACTGATGGAAGTGGGAATCTTATTATTGAATGTCTGGAGGCCTATTGATGTAAATGGCTTAGTGTTTATCTATAGGGCATAGTTTTGAGCTCCTGGATGGAATCAAGGCCACGCATTGTCGAGGAGTCTTATACTGCAATAAAACAGCTATTCAATACTTCCTTGTTTTTAGTAGTACCCAGCCAACGTCATTCTATGATGAATACAAACAACTAAACTTAGTACATATCACCATAAAACCACCCCAATTCAAAAATCACATTCATATAAAAATTCTGTAACAATAGGTGTATATATATACATGTGACTGATTGTTTACAAATCCTAACAGTTAAGGAAAGATACGAAGTGATGTAAACAGAAGTTGTGGCTAGTCGAATAAATCGCCTATTGTGTCCACTATGATTAAAGAAAAGTCAGGAATGTCATTAATCACTTCTAACTGCATACACTAAGATTTGTAGATTGATTCTCTATAACTTTTGGCTATATTTAAAAGTTAAGATCGAACTGTATATTAAAAAAATTAATGAGTTTCTTCTTATCACTACTAAAACACTTGTCGCTGTACTTGTATTCTGTAATTTCTAATTATTGTGATTACTTATATAATCCATCTATTTCATTTTGGTCACTAACTCATAAATGATTTTGATTGCTTTAGTACTTTCTCATATGTAATGTAACGCAGAATTAAGTTTAGTTGTCTATATTCAATATAGACTGATAGTGGTTGGGTACCACTGTAATCCTTGAGGCAGTGAATAATTGTTTTCGTTCTTATATGAGACCCTCTCAACAGTATCCACCTTCATTTCGGCCAGGGAATCAAAAGAGACCTATCAGGTCTCACAGCATATGTTTAACCAACTGCACTACTGGACAGACAGGCATCCAATGGTAGATTACATAATTCCATCAATTTGTGATATAGTGCGACTATCATCCTATTGCCACTGTTGATAATTTTCTCAATTTCGACATATCTGCGCTTCATCGGACACAACCTCTCACTAAAGCTTCCAGCAACGTCCTTGAAGTTAGTCACTAGTGAGCTGAATATTGTGACTAAATTGTGGTGGCTTTATGAAGATAGGTACTAAGTTAAGCTGTTTTTATTTGTCACATAATTCTACCAGCGAACACTGGTTCAGTGGTGCAGATGGTTAGGCTCTCGTCATGAAAGCTAAAGGTCCTGGGTGTGACTTTATGTTGGAATCAAAGATACATACTCCTGTGGAGTCTCATACTAGGATGCAACAGTCGTTTAGTGTTTTCTGGTTTTTAGTTATATCCAATCTACACTAATATGGGACAAATACAAACACTTGAACTTAGTTTTTAACTTTGCAAAACTACCTCAATTCAATTTATTTTGATTTTTTACTACCTTATTTTGTAACTGCATTACTGAATGCTGAATTGTAAGAATACTACAGTTTGTATATGAAAATATTACCTGAGGAAGATTTAGTTGACGAAGCATTATTGCTCCCGCATAAATACATTGTCTCAACATACGTTATTGGAGGAAGATTTCTAATATATATCATATCTTATTGAATTCATCGCAGATTTATGCTAGCAGAGTACTACTAATGGAAACGAGGGATCATTGAACAGCCGTTAGGGCTCTAGCATGGAACTCCTCAGCACCCTAAATTCCACCCCAGAGTCTTCAGTTTGGCAAACGCCTATCTCTGCACCACTGGGCTGACATCCAATGGTAGAATTCACATTTCCATTAATTTGTGATACGTCTCAATGATCATCCATACTAGAACCAAACACCTATCCAGTACTCCCTGGTTTTCAGTGATACCCTGCCAACACCAATCTGTGACGAATTCAATCAACTAGACCATCAGCTCATATACCATATTTATTCACCTATCAATCTAACCCTCTTTCGGTTCGTAACTAATGCATATCTTAAACTTTATAGACATTCCACTTAATTCTCGTAATTTTTCTTCGTAACTGTAGCTTTTCACATGATTGATTATTCGAATCCAGTAAGTGGATATTTTTAATTTTTATTCTTTGTACATTGAATATTGAAATCCTATCTATTCATTTGTACAACTTCAGATTTCTGTTTAGTTCAGCTTCCTAATTATTCCTTATCATTCTGACAAATAACAGTTGGATTTATATTAAGTTATGAAGTAAGTAGTTTCAGAATATCTGGACTTTGGGTGCACGGAAGACGTAAGATACAGAATGATTTCTCAATGTGTCCTGTAATTGATTTAATTTGAACAGATGGATATCTTAACTAATCACTTGATTGATTTATTAGCATAAAGAGGTAAACGTAGTATCTGAATCACTTACAAGTTAAGCATATAATAAAATTTTACATGAAACAATCTAAAAACAGTTTTTCTATTTATATATTAACTATGACATACACGTAAGTATAAAGTTGCCATTTGTCCACTCCATTTGCCTCTTTCACAATCCACAACTGAATAATAAATATCTCGTGCTGGAATTCTAACAAAACCAACTCTTTGATTATCCATAATCATTGAAATAAAAACATCTGGTAGACCATCTTGAGGCTGAAAAGAATAGAACAGATTTCCAAACATAAATTAAAATATCATACAGTTACTTTTTTCTAATAATCGACATCTCAGTAGTCTGCGCTTATGATTCAATCAAAATTTGAATAGAGGACCATTAGGTAGCTTCTGTCACGCTCTCTAATTGTTAGACTAGCTCTTTAATGATATTAGTCAACTGTCATACATCACTGTTAGTGATATTGATTTTACTTCTGAAATATATGATCGCCACTGTTCATGGTTTCGTAACAGAATTTTGAGAATTCACCTTTGAAGTTAGTCACTAGTTAAGAATGCTGAAGTCCTTGGGTGTTAGCCTCTAATGAAGTCACCAATGTGTATTTCTGTGGAGTCGCATACTACGAAGAAACAGCTGCTTTGTTTTTCCATATTCTCAGTCGTTGTTAGCAGTGTAAAAAACAACTAACATTAACAATCTCCAAGACCTATATTAAAAGTATAATGCCATTTGTCAGGAAACCTAACTAGATTTTTATTTAACAAGTGAAGTTTATGTTTCACAAATAATTTTTTTATTAAAGAAGTTCATCTCGGACATTACCATCACCAAATTACTGACTAATTCCTGTTTTACTCTTATCATCTGAGAGTATCAAATTATTTATCAATCAATGAACAAGTTGGTGGTTGTACGAAAAGGTAATCTGTTTGTAAACAGGACTATTCCCATATAAAGATGAAACCCTCATGAATGTTGAAGCTTTTGAGTGAAGTTTTAATCAAACAATACAATACACAGATCACTACGATCATTATCTAAATTGGTTGAAGTAACCCTTTTTTTTCATTCAAAAGAACATTTTACGATAGACAAGTAATTTACGACTTCATTCATATTCATAGTATACTCAAAATACAACAGTATTGTAAGGAAATCCACACAGTAAACAGTAACCAGCTAATATGAAAAAATAAACTTTAGAAAAACAGCATAGTGATCATCACAGTTTATATACAACAGATTTACAATAAATGTCAAGTTCGTAAACACTGTATATTTGATTATTAATGTTACAGTCTACCAATTTTATGTACAGTAATATATCTCGTAATATATCTTGAAGATATTGTTCATCGTTAGCAAACAGTGAACCGTAAACAGAATTTTCAGTGTTGAATGATTTAAAGTCATCTATATGAGTCTTTACTTATCATTGTATAGCAGTAAGACGTTTATGTGAATCCGAAGATACTAACATTCACTCAGAGGTCAATGCATAAATCCAGTTAAGTACTGACGTTGTTTATGGAATTATGTTTAGTGACTGAATATGATTTTGACTGTTGGATAAATCCGAATGGAAGCAAAGTATGACTGATCTTTATTATATTTAGAATTATTGACTAAATGATGCATTTAGTCATTAGAACTCCTGAGTTAGAATATTTCTTTTGTAGAGATGCATATTTTCAATATTCACTCTAATTTCAAATATAAGATATCAGTTGTCGTTTTACTGCCTTACGCAATCTCCAATCTGTAATATACGTATTATTATTATTTTGACACTCTAACTGTGGGTCAGAGTGCAACAGATTATTATTCGACAGTGAATTATTTTTATCACTTACAGTTATTTCTGACTGATATCATTGCTTTCAATTACAATTGTTGTATAAACAAACAGTGAAAATGTAGTTATTGTGATATTGAGGTGTAGGCTTCATTTAGATGAATCAATTAATCCCGGTGTATAATAGCGCAAGTTTACTCGAATCCATTAAGGTAAATTTATTGAAAACTTTAAAACTTGACATAATTTATATTTTATAATCGTGAGGCTTTACTAAGCGTTTTAAATGTTTATTCCAGGTACTGTGTTTAGCAATTCCGATCACTTTTCTTTCCATGGGTTGAATGAGTGTTGTATATTAGGAAAATCATTCCTAGTAATATCTTCATTTAAAGAAGCGATTAAAGTATCCAACAGGAACGAGCTTGAACGTCTCTTAGTATTCTCAATGAAGAGTCAATTTAGCCAATCAGTACAAACCTTAGAAAATTAGATACCGAATATAGACCAATCACCTTCACGAATTCTTAGCTAGTTTCATCCAATCAGAAAACAGCGTGTTAGTGAAGATATTTTACCCGCAAAAATAGTAACATTAGAATTGATTGAAAATGTCTTTCCGTTAAGAATCAACTGACTGCCATGTTAAGAAATTGACATGGACAGGTCAAGTTTATATTTTAATTCCTTCTGTTTTAGTAATTTATACTGTACATACTAGAATAAATTCCATAGTGCGTTCAAATCTGAAGAAGTAGCAGAAATGAAATAGTTATTTGTGACTTTTACTTTTCAGTCAGTGACTCCTGAAATTTTCAGATTAACCTTGAAAAAAAAGTTCATTTAAGCACCAGCTAGTTCTTATTTTCTTCTTAGCACCTACCCACCCCTCGGAAAAAATTGTCAACTTTAGTGAATTTAAGAAGCACAAGATTAGATCGATGGATTTATAGAGATAGGGGTCTATTTCTGACCCACAAAAGGTAAAACACTTATAGTGTAAAACGCTTATTTTAATACCATAAGTGTATCTAAATACTAATCTTAATAAACAACTGACTCTGAAAGCATGTAAACATTCATACAATCTATTGACAAGCGTGTGATGCATTTCAAAGCTGAAAATATACTAGTGTAGTAAATAATTAACTATATAGCGATTCTATATGCCTGAAGCTTAGAAAATTTTCTTCAACACAATACTAACATGAAAATACATCTGATTTGCGACTGAAATAAAGAACAATAAAGATCATATTGCAATTAACGTAGAAGAAAACTTGTATTAAGTACATAAATGGCTCAGTTAATCAGCCAACAAAGTGGCTTCGAAAATGCACTCAGCCAAGCAGTTGTTTAAACATTTCGATATTTTTAACGCTTTCAGAATTAGTCTATAGATTTCTCAGAAATAATATGATTTGAATAATGCAAGAACGACAAATTTGTTGATAGCTCGACTTATTAATACACATGTTGATTATGTTAATTGAAATGATTAACAGATAACAATAGATTGTTTAGATAGTGAAACAGTATAGAAGAACTTACAGTAATTATAATTAAATTAAGTGAATATGAAAAAGGGTTCAAAAATATTTCAATAGATGACGCAAGAATGAGAGATCTAGTGAATAGTTGAAAGGGTTCCATAATGTAACTATGAATATACTATTGTTATGAATAGATTAAGAAAGAGAATAAGATAAAAATGTAAGAGTATAACTCACTGAACTTCCTGTTTTCAATAGTTAGAAGAGGAAACCTTAGTCGTCGAACTAATTTTACCAGGGTAATCGAAGGGTAACTACTGACTACTTGTTAATGCAAAGAACAGGCTTTAGTCTTTTAATTGCAATGGCCTTCAGCAAATTTTAATCGGATCAATTCATCTCGTTTATTGATAATCATTTGTTTTATCTACATCATGTCCTGTGTCTGCCAAGTGACGCGTTACTGGACATCTAGAAGTGTTTACTCCTTTCAAGCATAAGTTCTTCGGGATATGTTCAATAAATCTTGAAAAGACCCGCCTTTCTGTCCTTCCAATGTACCTGCTTGAACCAGTACATTTTAAGTGGCAAGTATAATTGAAAGTGACATGAGACGAAAATTTGTCAACTTTTGTTTGATTTATTAAACATTGTGTTGTATATAGTGTCAGTAATTTGGTAGCAGGTAAGATTTATTTGACATTCCCTTTAAGTCTTTGGTTGAATTGTTTAACGATTTGTTTTCCTTTACACACTAATTGAACGAATACCCTTTCCTTTTCGAATTTCTCGGCTTTGAATTTTTGATTACAACTGTTGTCATATCTTTTGTGTAACCATTTTGTCGAAAATATTCTTTTATGACTGCAGTTTCATCATGAAGTTTATCAGTAGTGTACATTTATCTAGCTTTATAGCAGAGTGACTTCATTAAACCAAGTTTATAGTTAATTGGATAAAAGTTATGCAAATAGAGGTATTGTCCATTCCATGTATCTTTCTAGAATATAAATCTTTGGGAAATTCCATAATCTCTTCTTGAAACTCTTATATCTAGGAATTGGAAGGTACTATTCTTTTCGTACTCTATTGTGTATTTGATGTTGGAATGTGCTACATTAAAGGTCTCAAGTAATTTTTGTCTTATGGTTGGTGTCGTGGAATATAATAAATGTATCATAGACGTTGAAATCTTTATGTAGATTATCCAGGTTAAGTGTACTATTAACGTCTAAACTATAAATCGTTATTGCTGATTTGCAATGAATTATAATCAAGCTCATTTCAAGTAATCCTATAATTCTTATATATTTATAAATCATTGTTTATCACATTGATTCATAAACACTCACAAGTAATAGGATAAGTGTATAAGTAAAATGTCTGTAACGATGAGTCTGTCAGGATTATATTTGAAGTGAATGCAAATCCAACAAAACAATCAACTCACGACCACCGCCGGAAGTTAGTAATCTTCAAGTTGAATGCAATTACACGTTGAGTATACATAAAGAAATGCACATCGTTTAAAACATTGTCCAGAGTTATATTGGATGCTACAACACCACTATTTTAAAACCATCAATAGACACTCAACTAGTTTTTCTGTATCCATTAAGTTTATTCTAGTTAGGGATTATAGTAATAGTTATGGTATGCTTAAAGTTTGGAATAAAATATGTTAGAATTACTCATAGTTGTTTGCAACGAGCCCTATTTAGTACAACGTAGTGCAAGATATCTAGTGAACTAAAACCAACATATTATACGTCAAGGTATAAAGTAAAATCCCATTTTAGAAAAACTAAAAACTTGTATCCGATACAAATTATGTGTTAATTTGATAACACAAATTGGTCTAAATTAGATAGCCATTTAATCACCTGGTAGAACTAGGACAGCTGTTTCGTCCTATTATGACGCTCTTCAACAGTGCGCATCTACGACTCCATCGGGGATTGAACCTAAGATCCCTCCGTCTCCACAACTAACGTTTTACCTAGGTTCGATCCCTGATGGGGTCGTAGAATGCACACTTTCCGAAGAGTCCCTATACTAGGACTAAACAGCTGTCCAATTTCTACCAGGTGATCAATGGTTGTCTAATTTAAACTAATTCATGTTATTAGATTGACATTCAACAATTTCTACAACACCTGATTACAAAAATGATATAAACAAAATATACATGTAATATAAACATACACAATTAGTTAAATTACACAAACGTTTGTGTAATCCATTAGCATCTTTAATTTTTTCACCCAATGTATGTTTATGTACTTGTTTTGATAAATTAATCATTAATAAAGCCATTCTACGTAGATCACGACGTATTCTTCGTGAATATTCTCGATCAAGTAGTGTTGTACTAGCTGTATCACGACATGATCTAATTGATTCTTGAGCTAAATTAAATTTTTTTGCCATTGTTAAGAAGACTGTACGTAAGTAGTTCTTAGCATCTGTTATTCTCCTTCTAATAAACAAATGTTTTACACGTTGTATTTGATAATACTAAATGTAATTTAGTAAATAAAACAAAAGAACATTGAAAATATAATTAGATAATTGAAATAAATCAATTCATATTCTTCAGTATTAATTATTAATGAATAATGATGTGATGTATGTTTGAATGAGATAGATACGCGGGTTCTTACTGAGTGAATACGGTATGCAATCCAACATAACTAATAGATCAGGAGTAGCCCGATTAAATATCTGATTCTCTCGAAAGTTATTACAGTTAATGAGAACGTTATCTTTGATATTTGTAGTTCAGATCGGATACTAAAACTTGTTCTTTCTCAACACATAGCTACTTTGAAAGACTAGACTTGTAGGTAAATTGTATTGTGGAGAAAACTGGGATTAGACGAGCCAACTACATTTATTTGAATGCATCCATCTTTATTATTATCAATTAATTTACACTGATTATTCATTAAAGTGAAATTACTAATTAATGCAACCGGAGTATAAAATGCAACATTTTTGTTTTACCTATATCCTTGATAAGTCATGCAAACATAATGTATGGAAAATAGTGTGACCACGATAATTACTAATCAGTGCTTGAATACGTCTCTAACACCCTAGTGACTACTAGTCTCCAAGTCAGAACGAGGAATACATGATAACTAAACCAACCACCATACAGTCAGATAATATTTCACTCATCTATTTATTAGCTCACAAAACTTGATCACATAGCGTACCAAAAAGAAGAATAACATTTATGCATAATGGGAACAATAATGACTAAGAACAAGCTCTGGGAGAGGGGGGGGTGTACAGATACATAATTAATTGATTATAGTTCCTGAATAACAAATGATATAATAACAGTCTATGCGTCTAGTAAGAGGTTAGGGGAATGGAACATGACAGTAATAGAAATAAGGCTAATTAACATACATATGCTCATAATAAATGAAATAGCCTTCAGAAATGCAGTTCAGAAAGTTAGTTACGCTTCTTGAATTGTCCGATATAACAATTTTATTTATACAGTTAAGTGTCATGACAATTACTCTGGAGTATGACTCACATTGAATTAAATTGATGTGATGCAAGTTTACAAATTAAGCTTACAAAATATCATTACAATTCCTTTAACTCGATTTACCGAACAACTGTATTTTTGAGAATCTTGAATCCTCAACACAGTGTTCAATAGTTGAGCTACTACTGTATATTATGTAGACCGATAACGGTGACTCTTATCGCATGAAGCTTACAAATTAGCTAATCAGAAGTTTGATCCGTTTGGCATTTTTAAGCTAATGAGCAAATAATAATTTCTAAGTGAATAGGTTTGTAGGGGAAAAGGACTATGTATATTACGAAGTACTATAAAGATTATAGATACCTAATAAGTGAATCATAATCGTATAATGACATTTCTACTGCTAAATCAAAAAGATGACGATGCAGTGATTCATTCATGTGACTTAATAAATACCTTCTCCTGAAACCATTGTATAGATTGAAATACTTTTTTAATCGTATTCAGAACTATTCCGATGTTTTTAATGTACACTGCCGTTAATACTTCCTGCGTACAACGATATGATATTAGCAACACAAATGTGTAAGGCATCTGTATTCATCCTAATCATATATATATATATATATATATATATATATATATATATATATATATATATATATTGTTAGGTCGGACTACAAAGAAGTGTAACAAACTTTCAGAACAGTGGTTTCGAACACTATTTCATTTATTCGAACTTTCTGTAATGTAAACATTTTGTTTCTACTATTGTTACGCTCCGCTTGCCCTATCCTCCCGGTTAGCATAATTACTGTTATTATATTGTCTCTTATTATGGACTATAGTAAATTAGTTGTGTACAAGTTGTCCCTATTCACTGCCACTATTCCCCTCGTATTGTATTCATGTTAATTTTCTAATTGGTTTGTTGTGTGGTCTGAATTTGTGTATATATAAAAGAATGCTTGGAATATAATATGATTCTGTCTGGCTGACCTATTGGCTCGCATTCTTCTTAATTCGGATTGGGACTAAGTGGGCACAGGGCAGGCGCGCACTAATCAACTAGGCACCAGTCATTAGCACTCGGCCATTCATCCAATCACCCATTATCTTGCGTCATAACATATGTATTTATATATATTGTAGCCCCTGATTGGACAGTTTTCCTTAATACTGGTATCAGAGTTCGTCTTGTTCAATGTTTTATCTACTAAAAGTGACTTTTGTAACTATTCCTACCCTCATAAGTTAGAATGACATCTTTCTTCAAACAACAGAAAAGTTTATCTTTGTAAATGAACTTTCAGTTCAATTCAAGGTAAACCTAAACAAAGTTAGCACATCTCTTTCTGGAGTTATTTGGAAGTTTTTAATCCTCTCCATGATATAATCTAGCTTATTAATTTATAACAGATACGTGAAATCAGTAAACAATTCAATAATTGTATCCAGTACTGATCAGTTATTTTACAGTTCTGTATGGTACTTCTTCTTTCGGCTTTCATTAGGTCGAAACTAATTTATGTTAGTTCGTCATTCTATTATTGTACATATTAATTAATTACTAAACCAAGACTAATTTGATGTTTGCCTAGTCCTTTCATGCTAATTGAGTTCTAACCATCCTGTAAGAACACATATTCTAGTTTAAGTGACTCAATATCACGTGGACTATGTTTTGATGTTAAATAGTTCGAAGTAGTCAGGATGAAGTCATCATCCAAGGTATCATGTTAATAAGCACTCCTTAGCTATCCCACGTTAATTACGTTTATATTTTAACAAAACAATAGCTTTGTATCATAACAACGGTAGGAAATAATATTAACATAGAATGAAAATGCTTGAACATTTCGAATAGATTGGATCACGACGACTTTTGTTTAAGTTAGCAGGACTTCCGGATATAGAATTATTGCTTTACATTCCGTTTAACTTTGCTAGGATACAACTGCTTTACAAAACGAATATCAGTTATTATTGGAAGCTTGTAAGTTTTTGAATATTCACTTCATCAATCTTAAATAGATGCTACCTGAATTTTAGTACTCTTTATCATTTTCTAAGGACAATGTGAGTGCGTTCTGTTGAAGAGTTCCATACTATGATGAAACAGATGTCCGATATTTCGTAGTTTTCAATGGTTCTTTAACTCGGACTAATTAGTGATATCAAGTTAATATCATGGAAATAGTGAAATGTCATAATGATCTAGTTTTTTTGAAGTTCAGTTAATTTGCATGATCACTGAAATGACATAGGATGTGAAGTATCATTTGATCTTTGAATGAATAAACGACTTGTATAAGGTAACTCACTGCCCTTAATTTTTTGTTAATGACTGAAGCTATTTCACATGCTTTCCAGTGGCCGAAATTTGTTTGTGACCTATTGCTTCGAACAAATAAGTCTAATATGAATGACATCCGCATATCTAACTAACTATAATTAATAACCAACTGTTATGCAGAGTATGTCCTATATACTACTACTTCGACAATCAAGAATTTTGGCTGCGATTCATCTGCAATATTTGCAGTTCCCGCGGTGTATGATGGATGATTATTTCTTTCATTTAATGTATTCCATATCATATCGTAATTTTCCTGACAAATTTCGTTCTAAACCAAGCTTTGCTGTATTTGTATTTTGCATTCGTCTTGTTGAGTTACGCTGCATTGAACATATTCAGAACATGCAGACAGCAACTATTTACATGAAATAGTTATTACATTTTGGTGTACAGCATATATCTCCATTCAATAAACGTAAAAGTGACCGATAAGTCAGGATACAGAATAGTAAATTACTAAGACGTTACCTATAACCTCAGCCTAGTTTAATGCTTTTAGTAAGATTCAAGTTTCATATGTTTTATGTCAGATTTGGCTTAACATTTCAAAATGAAACTTAGTAGGTCATGCGATGTATAGACCTGTCACTGCTTCTAAGGAAAATTATATTAGCTTTATTTAGATTAATCAGTTGTAAATAAACTAGACTCCCAAACATCGCAGTGATGTTCTTACTTTTAGAATGTTTCTGAGACTGATTATATTTTACTAGTATAGTTCGGCTCCAATTCGCTTGTAAGATAACTAAGTGTATGTAAGTGATATTAAGTGTTTTAGTATTTTGGTAATAGAAACAAAACTCTTTTTTATCGTTCATTGAATAGCCTGAAAGAAGTGTTAGTTTTACTAGCTTAACCCTATCATAGCTTTTGATTTATGTAAACATAAATACTGGTGACTTGAATATGATATTTGGCATGAATGAATATTTTGTCCTTCAAAGGTACTGAACCCATGAGTATGCCATATACCAACTTTTATATTGTATGAGATCGTTCAATACAGTATAATATATGACGGTAAACGTTCCAGAATCCGTATCTCTGTTACTATTCATGTGATCTTAATCTCGTGTACACTACTTATTAAAGACAATGCTTAAAGGATTGGTTTTGATAATAAGTAACTTACTATGACCTATTAGTACATAGTTTCAACTACTTTGTATACAGTAGTAAATCACCTTTTTTATAAAGCTTCCTTCACATTCATCACCTTGTATAGCTAGTTAGTTTAAGCATTAAGAGGCATGTGTAAGATACTACATCGGGTTAAAGTGCCATGACAGAAGTTTATCACTAATTTGTTGTAGTAGGCACTGTATTAATTATGATCTTTCATCATTTGCTATGATAATTCCTAGAGTGATTTCATTGAGAAGTACTTAGGGAATACTAGAAAAGTTACTGAAGTAAACAGGAGTGAAATCCTATCGTCTACCTGATGATCAGAGATGGAAATTTTCAGTAATATTTTCAGTAATATGTTCATTAAGTATAGTATTTAAAAAACTCGGATATTTTCCACTCACTTATTTTATGAATATTACATATTTAGATGGAATTTTACATTAAGATTTCAATTCAATCTGTTGGGGTTATCCACAAATGTATGCTATGAATGTGTTCAGCATAAAGCCCTACCAGGCAAACCAAATGATAAACATTTTGGGAATCTCAAATTTGTTGATTAGGTTTATGTTCTTTGTGATATTGACGAAATCGAAGAGATATCGTAAGGAGTATTTGAAGATCTGTCTTCTCACGTGTTCAAAGAAGCTAGCTAACCATTTATCAGTAAGGTGAGGGAAGGAAGTATTGTGAATATGACACATCCAGAATTAAACGATGAAGCGATCCGGACTTGTGAATTTTAGATAAACCATATATTCCTCGAGATACTAACTTTGTATTTCAGTAGAACTACTATGATAATACACGCCTAATATACAACTTCTGTTTAATAACACAATTTACAAGCAGAAATGATAGAATAACCATGAAATCCCTTTCAGGTTCCCTACTAGCAGATTGTTTTATGATCAAGTTTGGAAGATATGCAATGAAATCTACTATGAGAATTACATTCTAATAAACAGTTCTCTTGTCTATTAAATGCATAGAAAAATGCTTATAGATGTTTAATATAAAAATCTTAGTGAATAGTTTAAACATTGTGGATAACTTAATTAATATCCCATCCAAAACGTAGAGAACCGTATGCTTCATTTCACTTACGAATTCATCACTTAATTTCTCGACAATATTTGGTATACACATTCTCGAACGATGATCTTCATAATAACCTGTTAAGTATAAACATGGTTTCTTTCTACCAAAATTTAAATAGTAATATTCTTTGTCTTCTGTTGATGGAAGCATTGGCGGTGTAGTTGAATAACACCAATCGACTTGTTCTCTTGTTTCATCTGTATTAAATTATAAACATTAGAAAATGAAATTAAGTTAATATTTGTCAATAATGGTTGTCAACTTGATAGTTATAAATTAGAATGAAGTATTGAACACATAATTAGAATGTATTTGAATGCAGGTACATCCAGCTGACGAGTCTCAAATATGACGAAATGCACGATCTAGATTCCTGCTTGCCAAGTTACAATTCAGTTCAAACGAAGCATTAAACAGTTGATTATTTTAGTTTGGAACGTTTTATTAGAATACATGCAAGAAATTCTATGGAATGAAATCTGAAAATACTAAGGTTTTTGCGAAGTGTTTAACCTTTAGATCATTTAATTACTACCTTATAGTGTATATCTTAATTTCGGATGATAGAAGACTACAAAGAAATTAAGCAGTAACTGACAAGAATATTAGTGTGGGTCAATAATTAAGTACTATTATGAGGTTCCTAGATATCTACAATACATCAAAATCACTGAATGATTGATTTCATTCGATTAAGGAGTAGAAATTTCTGACTGGATACTGACCTGTTAAAACACCCAGTTCATGAAATCTGAATGGTACTGAAAGTATGTTTTGTATTACCTTGTCATTTTAATGTTTACGGTTAAGGTATTTGACTTTCAACTGAATCGTTTCAAGTCTAAACCTCTTCTTATTTACATCCGTTTGCTCAAGTGACTAGAAACGCTAATCGTCATACATAAAGTGTGATGTAAATCCGAGTACACGAATTTGTACTTGGTAAGTGAGCTACTCACAAAAGTTAAACATAGTTGTAATGAATTAAAAATATTTTATAGTCATCTACAGAAAGTGTTCTTTACCATTACAGTCTTTTGTAGATTGACTATGAATTATGCACATGTCTCATCACTTCTTATTGTATAGTACACTTTCACGTAGGACTGTAGTATGTGGCTGGTGAAGGACAAAGATAGCAGTGTACAGTGAATTTTAACATAATTTCCTAGGTGATTAGAATAAGCTTGTATCTTGCCCGTTGATTTGTAATGAACTGAAACTAGGTCAGCCTATGTTGCCATATGTGTATCCTCAGAGGATTGCCTCGATATAGCAATAGTACTACAAGTACCCGTTGCACAAGTGTAACTTCCTTGCACACAGTAGCCTAGTGGTGAACTCAGTGGCGTTTGAACACGAAGTGAATTGAGTCCGAATCCCAGTGTGAACATCAGAATTGTGATGCAGGTACATCCAGCAGATGAGTGCCCAAATAGGACAAAACGCGTGTCCTGGACTCCGCTTGCCAGTTACAACCCAACTTAAATACTTGCTTAGTGTTGTCATTCTTGATCTATCTAAACCTATAAAGTACAAATTGTATGAAATAGTAATAAAGAATTGCAAATATTCTCACTACCACAGTCCCTACTTTACGGAAGTATGACTAACTAATTAAATTTGCAGCATGCAAAGTTTGATGAAGAACACTTCATCAATTCTGCAACAGACCCAAATTTACTTGACAAAGATTCCATAGCATCTCTTGAATGGCAGGTGATATAACAAGCAAGTATGTAAATATAATAAATAAGTTTTAATTTAAAGTTAGTAAATAAATAAATGACAGTCAGAATTGGAAACCATCTACCATTTACGTATTAAATGAGTTTAAATGGAAGTGATTTTCTGGAGACTGATTAAAATTTGTTGCTCATATTCTTCACAAACTGATCTCGGCTTGTACTAAGCAGGAAGTGAAATGGTTATCATTAATGATAATCATGGAACTATATTAAAAATTCATTAACAGAAGAACCCTACCATTGGACGCCGACCCAATAGCACCGTTGATAAGTATCCACCGTATGTTTGGTGGGTCATGGTGTAATCACCACACATTGTCATTCAATGCTCTGCTGTATAACATCTAGTTTGTAGATTGTTTAATTTATTATAATGAGGAGGTTAATATACCATTCATTTAAACAAATTTTCTTAACTTTACTCTTTGAATCTCTTTTTGGCTGATATGTTTACTCCTTCGACTGTTGATTTTAGTTGTACGTTAATAGACATTGTTTGAAATTCTTAGATCATTAAATATGATCACCTTTTATTCAATAACATAACAAAATAAGGACTATTTTCTTTAGTGACTCACTTGGTTGTGCAAGTTCTAACATTTGTGGTTCAACTCCACCTCGTTTTCCATCCAGTTTATTTCCATATATTCCTAAAATAGGAAACAAACTATAATCAGAACTAAGCAATATATTAGCTTATCTTATTCAGTCAGTTAGATATTGTTGATTTAGAACTTGAAATGAATGTATAATGAGATTTGAAAGAAATAAAAGGGTGAATCAAACTGTGACATTACCATTCTAGTTTACAGCTATTACACCTATCTAACAGATAAGTGTGATACTAGTAGTCGATAACTTTATGAAATGATTTCGTGACTTAATCTACTTATTCAAAACATTGTCCAACCTTATCCCCTTCTAAGTGAGTGGTTAGACAAGCTGTAGATGAATATACTTGACGTTAGTTTAAACTACCTACGCTAAATATATTTTACAATCTCATTACACTAAACATTGTATGCTTGATATCATCATTATTCGGCATTCATTTCAATAATAAGTACCAATAGTATTCTTAAACACTAAATATTATTTATCTCAATGAATGTATTCATCAAATTATCTAATCTCCATTGGATTAATTACTAGTTCTTTTCAGTCTTACATCATGAACTGACGGTAGTTGGAATACTGTCGAAAAGATTATTAACTAAATCAGGGTCGAATGTATTCAGTTGTAAAAACAAATCCAAAAGTTTTTCTACGGTTGGATATACTCATTGCTAAAATAGGGATGAAGCTCATGATAGCTTAATCTTCACATGATAAAGTCAACACACATTAGCTTCAATGACTAATTTGTTGGGGATGTTAGATCCCAAGAATTCACTTGGCAAACTTGTTATTTTTGTGGTTTTATTGTGTAAATTTGAATTTCCTGTTTTCGCGCCAAAAGTTCCCTTCTCACCTTCAGTTCGTGTTTCCCACTTGGTAAGACGCTAAAGCTTACTAGTTCATTGTTTATTTTAGTACGCTATTTATGACATTCCAAGGACACTCTCTGTTTTTGCGTATATACGAATGAGTTGTGTGTGTTGATGTCGTATGACAAGCTGCCTGTGGAATTAAACGCTTCTTGCTGACTTTGAACTTCTTACTCTAGTTAGCTGGGCTGGGGCGCTGCGGATTAACTTAGCTTTCCGTTATTGTGTCGCTGGTCTTACGTTCGTTAGCAGGTATCGAGGTGTCACTTAAACTCGCGAAACCTTAGCAGTGGCGACGCGGCTGGTGCTAACATGGATCCTTCGAAAATAGAATAATTAGTGGAGCAGCAGTTTAAACTGATTCTGTCTGGTCGATCCATTGGCTTGCATTCTTCTTATTTTGTCTTGGGACTCAGTGGGCGTAGGGCAGAGGCACAATTACCAACTAGGCACTAGTAATTGGCACTCGGCCAACCAACCCCCAAATTTCTCGCATCATAACATAATTGCATTTAATTATCTATATTGCGTGACCGTCATTCATTGCCAAACATAATACTTCTCAAGCACTAGGCATAGTCAAACTCTAGTGTTCATGATTTGTCACTAGGATTCTCAGAATGATCTCTTGAAGCTAACACACATTAAAATAATCAATTATCTTTATTAATATATGAAAAGTCTTGTACTTGAATCATTAGTTATGATCTGTTAAACTTCATCGTTTCCAAGACTAGTTCTACGTTGAATCTCAAGTAAACGTGAATAGATATTTTAATTTTTAAAGTTTGCAAAGAATCATTAGCATCTATTATTTATGTACACAGATATAATTCATAACTCATGAAACCTATTACATCATCAAATTAAATGAATTGGTTAAACAAAGAAAAATTTTCTTTGAGATGATACTACTTTGTACAGTATAATAGTAGTATTCACAGTAAAACAGAAAGATAATGCATCATTTAATAAAATAATTAATCATATATATCCGTGTATCGGATAAATTAGAGACTTATAGTTACTTTTCCACTAAATATTGATTGAAAGAAGTTGAGTGACAGAATTTCTACAGGTCCTAGAATTTTTAATAGAAATTTCTGATGGATTCCATCAACAAATACATCGGGGAGTGAGATTTGGATTGCATGTGATTGTATATTTCCGTTGATCCTGTAATCAACTGAAATTTATCAGTCTCTGTGGCAATATCCACATCTTGAAAGAATTACTTTCATACAGCAATAGTTCATAAGTATAATGACAAGAGTCAGATTGTGACTGGCAAGTAGAAGACATATATATTTTCAAAATTATATACATATATCCTTTACATACTTGCAACGTTTTGGGCTCAGTAGCTTAGTGGTGAATGAAGCGGAGCTTTACATGAAGAGGAATTGGTTCGAATTCCGGGATGAACATCAATACGGATGTGCCAGGCATACCTAACTGATGAATCCCAGGCGGGACAAAACTCGCATCATCGATCCCACTTGCCAGAAATAATCAAACTCTCATCATGGTACTTATAAACTATACGTACATAAAGGCAGTTTGCTAAGATTGCATATATAGCATCTGTTATCTAACTATCACTTTGTGCCATACTGCCTAATATCTTTCTTAGCAAACATGGTATCTTAATTCTTTTTGATTATGTAACATTATTTAGAAATTGATGCATCCTATATAACATCGACTACTCAAAAATTACGTATCGATGAGAACTCTCTCTTTGTCAACTTCAAGTGTCTTTCAATCTCTATTAAAGTCAGTTATATACTTGTCAGTTATTCCTGACTGTCTTCGTTGACTGGTCACTGTGTAATAACCAGTGTGATGTTCATCAAATCCTTTATCGTACTGACCGATCTCTATCAATCGATAAATATTGAATACCAACTTGGTTAATACATACTGATCAATCAATATATACGTCATAATCACAGCTAGAAAAGATTAGAGGTGACGGTTTTAAACTGAGTAACTGGTTGACCTGAGATCTAATTTTCATGTAAGCATAAGTCCCATCAAAGATTCCAGGTACGCTTTGCCGAAGAGTTTCGAATGTCACAAAACCAAGCTTCAATGTTTTATGCCGATTAGTGTGAATGATGTAATTCATTTTAGAATACATAGTTATCATTGGGCCCCTGATAAGTAAACTTGATTAAGGATTTATCAGTTTAAATATTTCTCTATATAAAAGGAGTACAATGAATAAACAAGTTATTTTATGTCTTACCAAAACTCATTTCAAATGAAATTGGTTTATTTTTTGCGCCAAGTTTTTTTTCAATCACACTTGCTTCAGAAAAACAAGCGAATAAAAAATATAAACTTTTCTTTCCTGCTGCAGTCTATAACAAATCAAAGTAAATGTTTATTAGTAATATCTGTATATTTTATTTTCAAAGTTTATACAATCTCTAAGAACTAATTCAAGTTGTTTAAAAGTCTTCCAGTTGGTTGTAGACAAATGGTTATAATCAAATCTGAAGTGATCTCTTAGGAACTAGTGCTTAAGCTGAGCAACCTATAGATTTGTACTAGGTTTTTTATTGATTATTCTGTATATTTACAATCTCCTGAAGATCATCAAATCTTCATTATTACTATACTCGAATGACGTAAAGATAAGGAATGAAATAATCAGTGGTAAAGCTATGCCAGAACTATAAGCCAACCTCAACAAACTGGTAAGTTCAACTATGTTGTAGCTAATCTCTGATACGGCAGTTAAAAGTATCATCATGAACAGTGACTATATAAGTGCACAAAACTACCATACTCAAGGATAACTTTCTCTCCAAATGTTCATTATGACTTTGAGCCAATTTTAGCTAATCAGAAAACAGATTAGGAAATTAGTTGACTCTTACAAAAAAGTACTAAAGGTTAGAATTTAAGAATAATGTTAAGGTTTCACTTGAAGCAGAACAAACTGTATTGTACACCGTTCACAGAAATATTTGAGATGATAGAGAGGATTTATAGCACAGAAAGGTAGTTTTTATCATACTATGTTCTATGAGATGGATATTTTAACTACAGAGATCTCATCGTCATTCTGAAGGACTTCATCTGATCAAACTTTGTATAGATGTTAGCTACGACGTTCTCTCTACAAGTGACTGGCAGCTTGTTCTGTCGACCTCCGATTAGACTGGTTATCGTTAGGACTTGTTCTACCATTCTTTCGTACATTTATTTTCGACTTCCTTCCCATTTTGGTCTGATTCATAATATTATAGTTGTTTATTAGCTTTCGAAATGGTTAGTAAATTGTATCTATTTCAATATGATTAATAATTGCTGAATGACCTGAATAGTGAGCTTCTGAAAATTCTCTCAGTTTCTTTGTTTCCTCTGTTTAAAATTACCACATTTTTATAGTCAAACCTGTGTCCACTCTTATCGGTATGTATTGATTCGAGAAGTTGTGTCGTGGCATTTCACAAGTAATTAGTGTTCTTGTAGGTGGAGATTAAGAGGTTGGCCTACGTCACATGTAGTGTTTATCACAGTTGGCACAATCAGTATTATGGGATTGAGGTGGTTTATGGAAATTTGTATCACGTTATAGCTGATTAGATTCGTCTCATATTAGGAAAAACAGTTGTTCAGTTCTCGCTGATTTCCAGTGGTACCTTACCAACATCACTCTGTGATGAAATCAGTCAACTACAACTAGTATAACTAAAACAGAAATACTTAACAAATGGTACCAGATTTGTTCACGGAAACGAGGAAACAATAGAGTTTGATAGTTAAGTTACTGTTTCATAATTTTCACAAATAAGTAACTCTAAACTAATCAGAAGCTTTATTGGTATCGGTGTGTACTACTTGTTGCTAAATAACGCAGACTAAAGTGTATATGTATTCACCTTAACTCCCCTCCTTTCACCTACGATTGTATTCATTAAGTTATATGTGCAGGCATTATCAAGTACGTTGGAAGAATAGGATAACGGATATATACAGGTCTTAATCGTAATTTGATATCACTTTACAAGTTCACTGATATATTGTAAATTTTTATGATAATGTACTGAATCAATCTAACTTATTCACTCGTATGTAAACAATAAGAAATATATACAAACAAACAACTTTGCTGTTTGAGTTGGATTTTAACTGGCAAGTGGAATCCATGACTCACGTTTAGTCTTATTTATGATTTGTCGGCTGTATTTGCCTGCATCTCAGTGTTAATATTTACGCCGGGACTGGAACTCAATTTGTTTCGTGCTAAACGCCACCGCGTTCACTATTACGCTACTGAATTTAAACTCAAACAATGCTTGTGAACTATCGCTATATCAAGGTGATCCGCTCAGAATGTGTATATGGCAGCAGAGACTGATCAATATCAGTCCATGAAAAATCAACCGGATGATCTAAATGCATTATAATTAGACAACTATACTGAATGAAATATTTTTTTAGAAATGTATATTTTAATTTTGTAAAACTTAATTTGAACTACCTCTGAAATAGGATTGGCAACATATTTAGTGGTACCAATTCGAATGACATCTTCATCTTCCATTGATCGTATCGCTAAAAGAAGTCGACCACGATAAGCAACTCCTTCTCCAAGTGCTTGATTTAATTCTGCTTCTGGTTGTAACATTTGCGCATAAGTATAGATTCGTGGAGTACCATAGAGATTAATCCAAGATGGTCCAAAATGTGGAAAATTACCTTGGAAATTAATGAAAATCGATAGATGGAATCGTAGAATTAAGTAATGATTAATAATCACAGCAGCTTGTTTGAAACCTTGAGCTACCATTTTGCACAATGGCTGAACAAGTTATTTTTTCGTCCTTTGGTTTGTTTTAATTTCTCAATCATTTCACAAAATTGCATTGTTTACTCATGCACCTATATATAAAGTCTACCACCTATCATGTGTAATACAATGAGATCTAAGTGAAAACATCACGGTGGCTGGTAACAGGCGGTAAGAAGGATCAATATTCATCAGATGACTATTCATGAAAATCTTACTCCTAACTGCAGATCTATTATTGGAGAAGTGGACTACATACAATTTCATCTTAGTCTAAACATACAGCGTAACTGTGGTTTAATCACAGTTCAAGAATCATGGCTACATGACCTGTACGATGACAATTTAGCATCGATAAAATATTTCCAAATTTTCTTTCAGGATTGTTTTATTACCAAGAGAGAGTGTGATGGTGGTTATACTGCTACTTTTCTGAACACGGATTGGTATGTGAACATAGAAAAAGAGTAACTCGTAGAGACGTATGCTGAAGATTCATATTGTACTAAGGTTACTATTGAATAATGCTGCTATTATTTTTATTATTATTAATTAGAAATAATAGAACGGTATACAAATTTACAAAGATGTATCCAACTGGATCCTATCATCTACATTAACTCTAAACATGTTTATACTCATTTAACAGACAAAACAGTAAAGTATATTCTGTGTTAGAATCATCGAGTATGAATGAAGCATAAGTGTTGGTACTATCAATTCAAATGACTTCTAAGATACCACATGTTAGTTCATAAATAACGTAAAAACTTATGATATACTAAGAAGTAAATCTGCAGATATGTAATGCTTGTTAAAATAATGTTATTCTTTCTATAGAATTTTCTTCTGGAGGTGGGGGGTGGGTGGAAATATCTCGAATCTCTTTTCATTTATGTATTAAACAATTTGCAGTATTGAACAACGTTACTGTGTTGTTGACAGATGGAGTAAATCAAGAAAAATAACAAACTTTCAGAATGGTTTTTCGGATGATTGCATTATTTATTTTGATTGCATTGAACAATTATTCCTCTCACGTTAACCACCCATCAATTTATTTACTGTTAGCAAATTATTCTTCATTCAGACACTACTATTAATTAATTCTATACCTGTCCTTTACACTCAGTTTCCTGTAGTTATTGTCATGGATATTACCAGTTTTTTTTTTTCGAATGGTCAACTGTGCGGTTGGATCTTGTATGCACATAAACGAATGACTAAAATATTTTATTGAAATTGACTGGTCGGTCTATTAGTCCTGTGTTTTTTTTGTATTTCCCGCTGGCATTAATTAGTACCGCATCGACTTATAAGGACATTGTAGCATACTTGTAGTATTCGGTTATTGTATGAACCTTAGCAAGTAAGTTATTCTGTAATTGATCAAAACGACGACAAAACAGTTACATATGACATCGGACTATCAAACCAAAGCTAAATTGTTTATAATGCATTCTAAGTAAAGGTTTGTAATTCACTGAGTAAGAGGTAAAAACAACTCAGAGAAGAAAACCTTTATGACAATATCATTTACTGAAGCCATCCAAGGGGCTTCAGATTCACAAACACCTAACCCACTGCGCCAATGGGCCGGCTGACATCCGATGGTAGAATTTCCACTTCCATCAATTTGTAATAAATAACGTAACGATGGAACCCGGCCAACAACAGTCTGTGACTCATTCAATTAAATAAAAGACCTAATTTCCACAAAAATAGTCATCTAAATTCAATTACAATAATTGGCTGACTGGTGACTAAATTCAGGATGTCCCTGAAGCTTTAAAGAAAAGTTTAGACTTGTCAGGAGTAAGACAGTTATCACCGACGACAATGGTTGATCATCGCGCTACATATTTCAAATTGATGGAAGTTGAAATACCTTCGTTGGATGTCAACCGGCCCAGTAATGCCAGTGGGTTAGGTGTTCGCCAATCTGAAACCGCTTGAGTGGCGTCAAGAGTGAACACTGCTGAGAAGTTCCACACCAGAACAAAACATCCCTTTATTTCTCTCTGGTTTTCAATGGTACCCTGTTAACTTCAATCTGTGGCGTGTTTAATCAAATAAACATACTAATCTCAATAAAAAATAACTATCTTAATTTAATTACATAATAGCTCGAATAATAATGAAGTGTCGTGGGATCAAAATAATTTACAGATTAGGAAAAAACAGATATAAGTGTCTATTCGAGAGATATAAGGATAAAGAATGTAAATATATGCAGATAATAGTAATGTGTGAGAAATCGAAAATATATTTCTTCTGAAAGTTAAAATCATGCATGCCTTTCCTCTTCCTTCTAGTGGTTGGTTATATCGTGAAAACCTCCACATCTGAGAGGAAACCCGGAATCCAATGGACAAGTAAAATACAACTCGATGATCTGGACTTTGAGAATGATCTAACTCTTCTAGCACATTCACACCAACAAATGCAAGTGAAGACAACCAACGTAGCAACAACCTCAGCATCAGTAGGCCTGAATATACATAACGGATAGAGTAAGATTTGCAAATACAACACAGAGAGCGCCAACCCATTTGAACTTGATGGTGAAACTCTAGAAAAAGAGGATACTCTCACATACCTGGGAAGCATCATCGATGAACGAGAAGGATCCAATACAAATGTAAAGGCAAGGATTGGCAAAGCAAGGGCAGCATTCCTACAGTTGAAGAACATATGAGACTCAAAACTACTGTCAACCAACCTCAAAGTCACACTCTTCGATTCGAACGTCAAAACATTTATAGTGCATAGAGATGAAACGTGCAGTACTACCGCAAACATCATCAGAAGGTTACAAGAATTTATAAACAACTGTACACTCAAGATACTGAATGTCCGTTGGCCGGAAACCATCAGAAACAGCCTACTATGGAAGAGAACAAAACAACTTCCAGCCGAAGAGGAAATCAGGAAACGACATTGGAAATGGATAGGACATACATTTCGGAAATCATCAGACTGCATCAGGAGACAAGCACTAACTTGGAATCCTGTTGGGAAACGAAAAAGAGGAAGGCTAAAGAACACACTGCGTTGAGAATTGGAAGTAAATATTAAAAGGATGAACAACAACTGGAAACAGGTGGAAAGGATTGCACAGGACATAGTTCACAGGAGAATACTGGTAAGCGGCCTATACTCCTCTGTGAGGGATAACAGGCGTAATTAAGTAAGTAAGAGTAAATTAGAAAGTTATGAAATAATCTACGAGAAGTATACATTATACTAACATTGAATAATGATGTAGTCCATAATGATTTAAACGATATAATCTGATTGATGAGATTAAGTTTATTGGAACTATATTAGCATGACGCATTCAGTACACCAATCTGATAACACATTTAACTTATTAAATGTACATTATACATTGGCCAATAGAGGTCAGATTGTACAGTTGGAACTATGAGAAATTAATAAGAAGTAACAATATGAATCAAACTACTATGAATATTACAGTAATATTACCAGGGTAGGCTAAATGTAAATAAAAACTCTTTTTATGTTAATTTCGATATTATGAATTGGTCTGAATTAGGCAATCTTCACAACACTCAGTTACAATCAATATCAGCTCACTAGTGACTAACTTCTGGAGGTAATTTCTGGAGTTCTAGTGAGAATACAAGACCAACAAAGTTCAACCATGTCGGATGTGAGTCAGTTACCCACTGATGAGGTAGCGTAAACGTATTGTAAAGTGATTGCATTAGAAATACTAACCGTTGGGAGCCGGTTCAGTGGTTTACACGTTACGAGCTCGCCTCGGAGGTAGAGGGTCATGGGTTAGGTCCCAGATGCGCACCGGTGAAGAGTCCCGTATAAAGACGAAACAGCGATCCGATGCTTCCTGGTGATCAATTGTTAACTAATTCAAGTCAATTTATGTTATCAAAATTAACATCTCTACAACATCTAATTATAAACTGTTTTTAAACAAACAAGGTATTTCATCTGTTGTGTGGCTAAGGCTTCGACAAACAATGAACTCATCCCATCCTCCTCTCCCTATCCCCGCACCCAGACAACTTTACATTAGACAACAATAATAAAAATTAAATAAATCTTATAATCTATTTAATCTAAGCTTCACAACTGAGACAGATGAGTATTTGTCTTCTTGTTTCATTTAGTCAACTATTTTAGCCAAGCAAGTTGCCATTACTTCTCTATACATGTAAATGTATTCATGAAAACCTTTAAAAATGATTAACACATTAGAATAGATAGATAGATACAACGCAGAACTTCGTACGTACGTACGTACATCAGTTCAGGTTGCCATACCACATGACAACCGCCCTCATACCCATAAAAACACGAGAGTTCAAATTGGTCAAAATCAAATCCTTTCCACACCCCATAATATCTCTCGTATCTCTACAACTAACACATTAGAATAATGATGCTGATACATAAAACAACTTTAATAAACTTCATTATATTATTTCATTATTTTATTAAAAAAAAAGAATATTCAACTTACGACCAGTTATATGGCACATAATATCACGTATATCAATTAAACGTGTAGCAATAAGTTCACCTTTTATACCACCATTTTTAACATTAATTCGTATAGTTCGTGTAAATGATGGAAAATAATCACAAAATTCTATTGTTTCATTCCAGATTGGATTATAAGTGTATCGTTCTGTTTTAGTTTTTGCCTAGATTTACCAATGTAAAGTGATAAATTCATTTTGATAAATGAAATTAGAAACTTCTATAAATGACTATTCATATATAGACGTTGCTTGTATTAATCACAGATTGATTTCAATTCAGCATCGATTGAAAAAACCATAGAACACTGAAGAAAGAAATTCATTTTAGTACTGGACTCTTCAGAAATGTAAGCCGACGATTAACTACATGCAAGCATCAACACTGTTAGTTTGAACGATTCTCTAGTTGCCTCAAGGTTGCTTAAATTTGATGAGTCGTATATTAGACGAAAACAGCTTTCAAATGCTTCATGATCTTCAGTAGAACCCAACCGATATCAGCCTGTGACTAATTTAAACAACAAATTAAACAAATTAATCTTCTCAAAATTACTTAAATCCAACTTTAATAGGTAGCTAACTTGTGATCTACTTCAAGATCCTGTTTAAGTGCTAGTAAGAAATTGTAATTGATGAAGTTTAGACAAACACATAGTGAGACAGTGAGCACTAATATAGCACTAGATGGTATCATAACATAATTGAGACTGTAATTTGACCTCTGATAATCGATAACCTAGTGTGGCTGGTGGTTTTGTGTTCTCTGCGAGATATGAAGGTATTGGGTTTGATGAGTAATAGGGTCGCGAGTGTGCACTGCCACTGAGGACTCCTATACTACAACAAACTATTTGTCACTAAGTATTCCTTCAGTATTCCAGTGCACCGAACTTGAATCAGTTTGTTATGAATACAAATTTCGATTTAAAGCTAATTTCTACAAAACCCCATTAACCTGACCATCTACATTTTAACAGTAGTTATCAAATAAACAAGACTAATTACTGAAATCAACAAGAAAATGTTAAATTCCTGATGTAACATAAGCAAACAACAAATAAGAAGTTACTAATTGGAACTCTGTACAATAATCTTGTTAATAAGCTTAAGTTTATTACTTAGGGTCATTTCGTTTAGTCTCATCCTAAACAAATGATCTTTATTCCAAGAAGAATATGGGTTGATTCACGTGTCTCATGAAAAGTAGGCTAGTTTCACATCTGGTGGTGATTGTATTGACCAAATATTCACCCTTCGTCAGGTATTAGAACATAGATATACTTTTCAGTCTTCGACAATGGTAGTTTTTCTTGACTTGAAAGCAGTATTTAACTCTATAGACCTAGAGGTGCCATTATTAGAAGGAGTACTTCTCAAGTACCTTTACTTTGTGAGGGCTACTTACTCGAATACTATAGTCGGGTCAGAAATTATGGTGAACTGACATTTGTACTTGTAACATCAAGTAGTGCCTGTTAAAGCAGCATACTTTCTCTATTTTAGTTTTATTTCATAATAGATTCACTACTGGTAGTAAATTTGTCATCATCTGAATTTTCAAGAACTTATTTACCACAAAGCTTACTGGTTGATTTGGAATACTCACAGAACATAGTCCTATTCGGTAAAAAACACTGATGAAATGAAGTCTTTTGATCACATATTTTTCTTACCACAATTGAAGAAAATACTAACTCTCTTACTTGGAGTTCATTTTTCTGAGATGCTGAGGTGTGGCAACTTGAACCAATGCACATATGTGCCAGGTTCTATATTGCACATACATACAGACACACACACACATAAATATTGATAGTAGTCAAAAATATAAACAATGAGATTTCAATTTGACTCCTCTGAATTATTTTTCTAGTTATGAGAAATTCAAATCCATGGTTTAATCACATTTCAATTATTTTCTGTGATGTAATATGAGAACGAAATAGCTATCATTCAGGAACTCTGCGAAAAGTCTTCAGATGTCTGCTAAAATGCAGGAAACTAGAATAATTTGTGTACTTTCAAAAGAAATCTACAAAATGAGTAATTCCTTTGTTGAATTCACTAGTAATTTCAGCATGTTTACTGAAAAGATTCAAGAACTACAAGATAAAGCATAATCCTATGAATAGACGTTATTTAAAAGTAATCTAACCCTGTCAATTAAAAATATTTCTAAACTTCCAATCATCTCTATTCTATTCCAGGTTTGAGAACAAAAGATTTTTATTAACATGAAATCGATTAGAATGTAAATGTTCAAGTGATTAAGAACTTAACTTGTTACTGTCTATTGTATTCTGTATGTCCATAGTTCTTCAATTAATATCAGTTTATAATTTAAACGAAATAGTCTCAGCCTTATATGTGATTATTATCTACATAGTATCAACATTAATGGAACTATCATTTTGTAAGAAGTGTTAACAAGATTACAACAACAACAACAACAACACTTACTGTATGTCCAGCATATGAAACTTCTACATATGAATCAAGATTTGGAGTATTTTCACCAACAAATGCTTTTCGAATTCTATTGCTTATTTCTGTATTCATTGGTGGTAAATCTTCAGCTTGATATATGCTAACTTTCATTGACAGCATAATACGTTTTTGTGACATACCAGAATAACGTGGTAGTAACAAGTGACTAAAAAGAAGGAAAGATCAAACGAACAGAGGAAATAGATAAACAGATTGTTTTTTAATATAGAAACTCTACTTGACCCAAGTTTTGTGCTGCCTGGTACTCGTCAATAAGACATACCTACAGTCTTGAAGTATCTGATACTCCATGCAGAACTCAAACCTACATCATGCAGCTTTGTAGTGCAAAATGTTAAGACGACTAACTTACTTTCGAACTGTGATATTTACAATTATTCACTTTTTAAATTATTTTGATAAATGAATTCTGCACTCTCATCAATAAGTAAACTAAAGATTTCATTCAATTCAACAGGTTCAAACTGATTTACACTGATCTGTGCTAGTCATAACTTCTGTATTCTAAGTATTAAGAATAGATTGCTCAATGAATAATGACTAATATTATTAAATTTTACGGATCGACTGTAAAGTATCAAACTGTGAAACGAAGTGGTTCGGCTTCTAATCCAGTAAAGAATCTCGATTCCCTTAATAGTTAAGTACGTCTTGCTGATAACTGCAAACTAACACGAAACCTAGATTCATTGTTTCCTATTGACTACGTCTAAACACTTGAACTTTCTATAAGTATGCTAGTAAATATCTGGAAATTTAACAGCTACTTGTTGAATTAAACAAATTATTCCATGTGATAAGTATGTCTGATTAGTTATCAGTTTCAGAGTCATCAGAATACCCTGTCGTTGAGTCCCTGTTACAGTAACTTTTAGTTTAAAATAATTATCTCTAGTTCACGTCAACTTATGATGAAATCTAGGTTCATACTTATGGAAATTTCCATAAGACCAGTTCAGAAAATATGCTTCTCTAGGAGGGATAACTGGCGTAAGTAAGTAAGCAAGTTCAGAGAAACAAAATCTGTACATTATTGTTCATTTAGGATAGTGAAAATTTTCGAGTATAAATAGTAGTTGTTATGTTGGGCGATTAAAGAAAAACAGCTAACTTTCGAAACTATGTTTTAGAAGACTATTTCAATTATTTTAGTTGATGGTAATGAAAACATTTCATTTCGATCACTGTTGCGTTCCCCATGGTCCATCCTCCCATTTAGCATATTTACTGTTAGTATATCATCTCTCGTTTATGAACTACTGTTAGTTAATTGTGAACACGTTACCTATATTCACTACCACTATCTACATTATTTAATTTGTATTGTGACTGGCAAGTGGAATCCAGGACGCGCGTTTCGTCCTATTTAGGACTCATCGGCTGGATGTACCAACATCCCAATGTTGATGTTCACAGTGGGATTCGAACTCAGTCCGGTTCGTGTCATACGCCACCGCGTACACCACTAGACTACTGAGTCCAGACAGTCACGTTTGTGCAATTGGCAAATTGGTAGTAGAACGAATTTGTATATTCCCATTGATTTGTGAATAATTGCTATATCGAGGCAATCCGCTCAGGATTCACATATAGCAACAGTGACTGACCAGCTTCAGTCTATAACAAATCAATGGGAATATACAAATTCATCCCACTATCTACATTGTTTTGTATTAATGTTAAATTTCTAATTGGCTGGCTGTGTGGTCTGATTTTGTGTATATATAAATGGATGTTTGAAATACAATTTGATTTATCTGGTTGATTAATTAACTTGTATTCTTCCTATTTTTGACTTGGGACTGAGTGGAATTGAGCAGACATATATAAAATAATTATGGAATTATTGGCGTTTGTTATAGTAATCTCATGTCTACAAGAACATATCAACTAATTGGTCATACCCTCATCAGTTCGTAACAGCTTATTATTATGTCATGGCAGCAGTATTGATTAATAACTGAATAAAATTTATTACATTAGTCTTACTTTTCAATTATTTCATCATGATCAGGTTTCTCTCTTCGAATTCTCTAAGGATTTTGTTAGAAAGAATGAAGGGAAGTTAATCATTTACTAATAATTATGATTAAAGTAATGAGTTATTGAAATATATCAAACAACAGATTATTCCTTAACATAAAAATAACAATTAAAGTTAAAGGGTGGTTAAAAAATTGGATGCAGAATGTGTTTTATTTTCTGTGCGACTGGTCAGCTAAAGGTATCTGCTACATCCTAGGGTTGATGTTTGCTCTACGAATGGGACTCAGTTCATTCGTGTCAAGCCCCTGATAGCCTAAGGAGACTAGAAATCTACAAGGGTACAACGAATATGTATATATAGTTTAAAAGTATTTTGTTATGGACTGAAATTTAAAAGTTTCTGTTTTCATATGTGTATCCTTAGCAGATCGCATCAGTGCAGCATTAACTTACGAGTATGAATAAAGTTGGATAAGTGCTTCGACTTTTTTAAAAATGGTCAGGAGATGCATTTGGTAACAAAGACTGATCAGAGTTAGGTTTTATGTAGAGCTCCTTCTAGGGTTTCTGCCGGTCCGAAGCCCGGATAAAGGAAGATGGTTGGACATGATGTTAACAACCCCATCTTATAAAAAGACAACCTATCTAAAAACAACGTTAAGCAGCAAAATCTTTTATAAGCACTTTAACTCTGACTTGGGAGTTGGAAGGTTTGTTATGATTCCTCATGGTGAGAGCCGAGTTTCTTCGAAAGCCATGAGGCTGATGTTGCTTATGACAACCAGAGCAACCATTAATTTAGGTACATGGAACGTCCGCATGATGTAGGAGATAGGGAGAAGCATGCAAATAACCGAAGAAATGGAATGATACAACCTGAATATACTTGGAATAAGTAAAATCCATTGGCTACAAGCTGTACAGTGAAGATTATCCTCAAGAGAAGTGCTTTAATACTCCGGTCACGAAGAAGAAAACGACTAACACACAAGGCTTAGCACTAATGTTATCTCAAGAAGCATAGAAGGCCCTTATAGGATGGGAACCTCGTGGACCTAGGATCATCAAAGCACCCTTCAAGATAAAGAAAGAGAAGGATTAAAGTGAATGTCATCCAATGCTATGCTCCCACCACCGACAGCCACGAAGACGACAAAGACCAGTTTTATGCGAGGTTACAATAAACTATTGATAAATGCTCAGCCAAGGACCTGACCATTCTGATGGGAGACTTCAACACCAAAGTTGGAATGGACAACACCGGATATGAAGACGTCATGGGACGACATGGACTGGGAGAAAGGAACGAAAACGGTGAGAAGTTTACAAACCTATGTGCATTCAACAAAATGACTATGGGTGGCACCATATTCTCCCACAAACGCATACATAAAACTACATGGGTTTCACCGGACTACATTGCGGAGAACCAAATCGACCACATCTGCATCAATAAGAAGTTTGGAAGGACCATGAAAGGCGTGAAAGCAAGGAGAGGAGCTGACATAGCTTAAGATCATCATCTGGTGGTGGTTAAAATGATACTGAAGTTAAAGAAGCACTGGACAACCGGAGCAGCAGTATTACAAGTTTTATACAGCCCTTCTCTGGGATACCAACAATGCAACGAATTCAACATAACTTTCAATAATAAGTTCCAAGCATTTCATGATCTACTAGAAAAAGGTGGAACTAATATGTAGGACAATTGAAAAGAGATTAAAAAACAATAACTTCAACATGTCAGAAGATTTTGGGTGGCATGAAATAACATCATAAGGAATGGATTTCTGTTGGTACTCTGGACAAGATCCAAGAAATGAGTAGCAAAACTTAACAATTAATAAACAGCCGGACAAGAACAGAGAAAGGCAAAGCACAGGCCAAGTACGCAGAAGTCAACAAGCAAGTGAAGAAGAGCATCAGGTTGCATAAACCAAAATATGTGAAGGACCTAGCAATGACAGCGGAAAAAGCTGCAAGAGAAAAAAACATGAAGCACCTTTACAATATTACGATGAAACTGGCTAAAAAATTCAGTGAGCCAGAACGGCCAGTTAAGAGTATGGCTAACAAACCAATCGCTGAAATGCAAGAACAACGAAACAGGTGGGTAGAGCACTTCGAAGAACTCTTGGATAGACCAGCCCCACGGAACCCGCCTGTCATCGAAGCAACAGCCACAGATCTCCTTATAAACATCGACCCACCAACTGTCAAAAAAAATATAAACATGACCATCCGATACATCAAGAGTGGCAAGTCAGAAGGGTAAGACAACATACTAGCTGAGCGAGGCATTGAGGACAAATATAGAAGCAATCGCAGAGATACTCCACATTCTCTTCAGAAAGATTTCGGAGGAAGAACAAGTATGAACAGACTGGAGTGAAGGATGATTCATCAATATACAAAAGAAAGAAGATTTTAACAATCGCCAGAACTACAGAGGCATTACTCTACTCTCGTTACCAAGAAAAGTCTTCGATAGAGTATTATTTAACCGGTTGAAAGATCCAGTAGACACCCGACTTCCAAATCAACAGGCCAGATTTTGTAAGGACAGATTATGTACCGGTCGAATCGTAGCGCTACGGATCATTGTTAAACAATCAATTGTATGGAATTCATCGCTTGCATCAATTTCATCGATTTAGAATATGCATTCGACAGCGTGGATAGGTGAATATTATGGAGCCTTCTTCGATATTATGGCGTACACAAGAAGATAGTTAACATCATACGGAATTCTTATGACAGACTACATTGTAAAATAATGCATGTAGGTCAACTCATGGATTCACTCGAAGTGGAGACCGGTGTCAGACAAGGATGCTTACTGTCGCTCTCCCTCTTCCTGCTGGTGGTTGACTAGGTCATGAAGACCGCAACATCTCAAGGCAATCTCGAAATACAGTAGAAAACTTGAATGCAACTGAATGACTTAGACTTTGCAGATGATCAAGCTCTTCTATCCCACACACAGCAACAAATGCATATGAAAACGGACAAGGTATCAGCAGCCTCAGCAACAGTAGGCCTCAAAATACACAAAGGGGAAAGCAAGATCCTCTGATACAAAACAACAAACTCCAACCCAATTTCACTTGACGGATAGATTCTGGAATATGTAGGATCCTTTACATACTTGGGCAGCATCATTGATAAACAAGGAGGGTCTGATGCGGATGTGAAGTCGTGGATCGGAAAGGCAAAAGTAACATTTTTACAACTGAAAAACATCTGAAACTCAAACCAACTATCAGTCAACTTTAGGTTTAGAATTTTCAATACAAATATGAAGACAGTTCTGTTGTATGAAGCTAAAACTTGTATGGGGAACTACGAAAAACATCATTCAGAAGATACAAGTATTTATAAACAACTTTCTGCGTAGGATACTTTGGATCTGTTGGCCAGATACCATCAACAACAACCTTCTGTGGCAGAGAACAAATCAACCAGTTTCCAGACGAGGAAGAAATTAGGAAAAGATGATGGAGGCGAATAGAACACACATTGAGGAAACCACCAAATTTTGTGACAAGACAAGCGCTAACATGGAATCCTGACAGCCAAAGGAAAAGGGGAAGACCCAAGAACACATTATGTCGGGAACTGGAGACAGATATGAAGAGAATGAAGAGCTCTTGGGAAGAGCTGGTATGGAAATCTGAGGATAGAGTTGGTTGGAGAATAGTAGTCGATGGCTTATGCTCCACATGGGGTAACAGGGATTGATTGATTTGATTGATTGATTGATTAGATTGTTGAGTTTACAATTTGATATTACGACGTCACTATCTCTGCAACACATAATTATAACCAATACCAGTTCACCAGTAACTAAATTCTCGAGGTAATTTCTGGAGTTATAGCGAATAAGTGTGACATGTGAAGTTTAACCATATGGAGTGAGGTAGTTGCTCACTAGTAGCAATCGAGGAGGTTGGGTAAATCTATCGTGAATTGACTGGATTAGAAATATTAACCATTGAAATCTGGCTCAGCAATGTAACGGTTAAACGTTTGCTGCGAAGCTTGAAGGCTCCGGGTTAGATTACCTGGTGGGTCGCAGGTGCACTCTGATGAAGAATCTAGTCTTACGACGAATCGTCAGTAAAGTACTCCCTAGTTTTCGATGGTAGTCCAACTCAGATCAATTTGTGGCATCAAACTAAAAGGACTAACCCATTTCACCCCATAACAACATAAACGGGAAAATGAAAATGTTTTCAACTTATGGGTAAAATTATGATGTTTCGTATGATGAACTAATTTTTATTAAACAACCACTAAAAACTAGACAGGTGATTTGTCCTAGTATGAAATTTCTCAACAGTGTGCACTAACAACCTCATCGTAGGTCAAATCCTGTTAACATACGAGTTTTGTGACAGGCGCCTAACCTCCAGATCACTGAGCTGAGTTCCACTGGTTTATATTTATTTTATTAATGCATATTGTCATTGTGAAATATTCTCTAGGCATATGAAATAACTAGAATCAAATTTGTAGTTTCAAGAACAGAAGGCTAAAGGCCTGTGTTAGTCCTGTTCTAGTAAACTACTGTGAGCGTCCAATCGTCTGTTGGACTAGGTTCTGTTAAAAAATAAAAGGTTTTCACAATTATTAACTAAATTTAATCTGATTTACTTTAACTTGTTGTCCTTCTTCTATGACATGCATATCAACTTTAACATAACCTGTAGGACCTTTCCAAGGATCTTTAGGATCGATTAGTACTGCCCATTTATTTAAGATTAAGTGATCTGTTTTTAAAAAAACGTAGGGAAAACGAAATTAAAATATAACACTATTAAAAGAATAATAAAGTCAGGGGGGAAATGTGATATTTTAATCCTAATTACTTGTATTCGTCACAGATCGATCTCTCAATTTGGTACCACTGAGATGATCGATCTAACCAAGGTGTCGAATTTAGTGACTTTAAGTCTCACAGCGAACGTCTAAACATCCACGGCTAACGATACCTAACTAATATCATCCTTCGACAAATCTAAACAACGAGAGCTAATGCATTTTCTCGGATAAAATCACCTTCACTGAATTATTTTCATGATTATTCAAATGATATAATGTAGTCGTTTGAACCAGATAAGTATTCAAACTTGGTTTAATGTCCCTTAACAGTTTATATCTACAAGTTTAGACAATGGTAACAATGAGATTTAAGGTCTAAAATCAACATTATATAGTAGATACACTAAATAGGAATCTTATAGTTCATATTTATCAAGCTTAGTCAATTCAACCATTTCATTGCACAATATCCAGTACTAATTAGTTAGTTTTACTTGACAATAAAACATACTTTGATTCGTTTATCTGTTGTGTGAAGGAAAGGTGCTTGATTTAAGCAGGTTGATTTCTGATGTTTAAATGCCTAATGACGTATCTATACCAATGGATGTTTAGTTGTGAAAGGCTATTGTGAGTATAGACAAGCGATTTGTATAACATAGATTAGCAAGCTCATTACAATGCGGTGTAATCCATTTTTGTGAGTAGGGTATCGTTCTATGTCAGGTTCACCTTCCAAAATCATGTCATGAATTTTACTTAGTTGGCAGATAGTGTTAGCATTTCCTCATTAATTGAGCAAAACAGACACTGTAACGATATGATTCGTTATCATTGTTATTATAAAAGCATTAAAAATCACGTGACGAGATCGCACTTATTGATTTAGAATTCGTGCTACTGGTACTCGTTAGCCTGAAACCTTTGAGGGAACTTATGCTTCCTTATGAATTCGATCACGGCTTGCCTTGCTTCATAGTGTGAAACCATTACCGCTACCCAATTAGGACGAAACTAACCTTTATAAAACTGAGATGCATACATTTGTCAATCACTATGTAGCAACTAATTTTGATGTTCATCAAGTATTTTATGGTACTAATTGATACCTAAAGATCGATTTGTAATATGGCCACTTGTGTAAGTGACTCAACATCACTAGTGCTATGATGTGATGGAAGGTGGTTTAGAAATATCTCATTACTGATGATTACTGATTCTGAAACTAAATGACTTTTGAGTAAATCCTTAGGGGAGCATACGTTCCCTCAAAGGTATATCTTGCTAACGTGTGCCAATAGGGCGAATTCCAAGTCCAATGTTTCTTGTCGACAATCCGCTTCCCGCAAACCGCCGTTATTGAAACTTGGTGTTGAATACTGTTAAACGACCGGCTAAAATATTCGGACTTTATTACATAAGCTTAATATAACGTCTCGGAATAATTAATAATATGGCATAAAGTTCAGTTTATGTTGTGATCAGTGATAAGTTCTAATCGAAATCATTACACTAATAATTACAGGAAATAAGCCATAATAAATGCTTATTCTACTTGTAACCATATAAGAATTAGTGTGAAAGTTTCAAAGATACAATGAAATTAACTTACCTTTCTCATTGTAAATGGTTTGAACATCTGTAACAAATTCACCAACTAGTTTACCAGGCAATAGACGTGCTAGTGGATGAGATCTCATATTAAAAACCTATCATTAAGATATAAAAAATAAGAATAAGTCTATTGTTAACTATACTAAACATATTATTACGGTAATGTAAATAAGGTATAGGTGATTCATATTGGTGAGGGTCTGCTCTATCTATGGATTAGCTAGAAGTTTGTTTAACGAAGATCTTATTTGTTTATATGATTTTGTACAGTTGAGGTGTCGCATCACTTCGAAAAGACAATTGTCTAGTATTATTTAATTTGTATTGTGACTGGCAAGTGGAATCCAGGACGCGCGTTTCGTCCTATTTAGGACGCATCGGCTGGATGTACCTGCATTCCAATGTTGATGTTCACACTGGGATTCGAACTCAGTCCGGTTCGTGTCATACGCCACCGCGTACACCACTAGACTACTGAGTCCATACAGTCACATTTGTGCAATGGGCGAATCGGTAGTAGGATGAATTTGTATATCCCCATTGATTTGTTATAGACTGAAGCTGGTCAGTCACTGTTGCTATATGTGCATCCTGTGCGGATCGCCTCGATATAGCGATTATTCACAAGTATTATTTAATTTGTATTGTGACTGGTAAGTGGAATCCAGGACGCGCGTTTCGTCTATAACAAATCAATGGGAATATACAAATTGTCTAGTACTTTCTGGGTTGTTTTTTTTTAATGACACTTTAGTTGAAGTCGTTCTATGATTTAAAAACCACAAAATTCAGTAAACTCTATGTCTCCTTAAGATAACGATAATAGTAGTTCATGAATGGAATGTTCTAGCATCAACATTATTTTTAGGTTTAATGCAATGAAATAAGTCAACTAAAGTAGTAGAACACTCTGTTGGTTCATTCTACGTATCTAACATGAAACAACAACAGCATAAATAGTTTTACTATCATGGTTACTAACTACATTACAGTTCTAAAATCAATAAACTTTGTTTAAATGTTAGGTGACCATTGAGAATTCATATTGAATAGAAGCTGTTCACTTAAAGCTTCCTATCTATGGTTTGAAAGATGCTTTCAATTGACTGAAGTACTAGAAAAAGTTAATATCTTACATAAATTCATTGTTTTTATTTGACGCCTCATTATCATTGACAACAGTTTCATTAGATGAAACTATCGAATATATGTTTCAACGAGCAAACCTGTTTCCATTATCAAAGGAGGAATTCAAACAGCTTTACTCATTGTTCACAAAAAATATTTAAATTCAATATGATAATGTGTGACATCATCAAGTAGATACAGTGGACATAGACCCATCCCTAGCAGATATCTTTATGACAGACTTAGAACAGTAATCAAGGATATAAATTTATATGTCAGGTATGTTGCTTGCTGGTCGGCGGCTTATGCTCCACAGGGGATAACAGGCATCAATTGATTAATCGCTTGAAATCACTATCAATATGTTTCTCACATATTCAAAATTCACATCAAAGCTGTATCCTAAATGTTAGATTAACAACTGAACATGAACATAACAACACCTTCTACTTTCCGATGTTGGTATACAGTGGACAACTAGTAAGAGTTATTTATCTGAAGAACACATAGAATGAAATGTATTTAAACTTCAATAGCTTTTCCTTGATAATCTACAAAAGGAAACATTGGTAAGTGCGTTATTCATCCGTGTCCGTAAGCTATGTTCAATGGATAAAACTGAAGAAGAATTAGTGAAGATTAAATGTTGTTTTCTTGGAAACTGACAACCTCAAAAATTTATAACAAAGTACGGTAAGACTAGAATGAAAGAAATACATTAAACAGTTGTGAGGAAGAACCCTGTTTTTGAAGGTGAGGAAATATCAAGAATTGTGGACTTCAGATTAAAGTCCATATCTATAAGGAGCTGTCTATCCATTAAATTAGTTTCAATCTTCACAACAAATAGCTCATTAAGTTTATCAACTGTGAAACAATCCTCGCCTATTACCTACTGTGTCCAATCCACATGTATATATCAAAGTACACACGATGGAGCGTATGTATTTGCCTCTCTGAAAACATTTCCAAAATTTTGAGACTCAATAACGGTCAACAGGTGTTCAGCTAAACATTTTGTTCATAGTAGACATGAAGTTAATGTAACAAAATCTTTAAAGTGAATCAATAAGCAAAGGACGCCTAATTTATTACAATTGGAAGATGCGATTTCCACCAAACTTTTTAAACCAAACCTTTGTAGACTAAAAGACTGTTGTAAATCATTTTCTATCTTGATGATTTCTTCACAAGGATTTTATTATGAGACTGATTTTCTGTCTCTATTAAGTTCACAAATCTGTTTTGTTGTTATCTGAGCTTTAATCGTCTTGTGGATATCTTCATAACTATAATGTGTTGTTAATTGGGGTTTTTTTAATTAAAACAGTTTTATCTTTGAGCCTTTAAATTTTCTCCCCCTTCAGATATTTGTACTGTTAATGAACAACACTGAAAATTACTTTCAATTATTCCACTTTTTTCATAAACTTCAGAAAACCCTTCTCATATAGAATATGCATAAGTGCTTTTGATGTTTCTACGTTGTATATCAAATGAATTAAATCCAAGTGTTAGCAACTAGAACAATTTATGTGTATGTTGGTATGATCAACGTAGAGCCTGGCATATGAATGTCATACCTCAAAAGCACACCATATTAGTGTAAGTAATGATAATAACAAAGAAAACAAAAAGAATGAACATAAAGAATATGGTTCTTGGAGAAAAAATCAATGTTTGGAAAAAAAACTATGAAATAATGGAGGACAAAAAGTGGATACACCTGTGCCACGGTGACCGATTCTTAGCTATTTTGCCTAAAATTTCCAACCACTAGTTACAATCAACAATTCATATGATAAACATTTGTTTACTGAATCAACTTCATGAATAAACATCAGTTGTCTATTAACTAATGAATGACTTCGAAGATACTTTCTATAAATTTCTGATAATAAGTAGTACCTTATATGATGGATAAGGCATTTGTCTCTCGGTAGAATTGATTGATCCCCTCAGTGATGTAAGAAATGAAGATCATTTGATTCTGATTCAATATTTAAAAATACAAGTACTTGTCAACAGTATCGTTGAGAGATTGAACTCTTTGAAGGAGGAGGGGTAAGAGAGTATGCATGTACACCACTAAGAAGCTGCAAACGTAGATGTAAACATAATTTGATGGAATTCGAATCTTCCCATTGAATTGAAATGGATTGAAATTGTTCAGTCTTTGCTGTCATACGTTAGAAATGTCTCGATACAACAGAATTTTGAAGATTTTGTATGACTGTTGACCCACGGACAATTGAAGAAATCAACATGGCCATCCGATAAATCAAGTATGGCAAGTCAGCAGGGTCAGACAACATATCAGCTGATGTGCTGGAATCGAGCATAGAAGTAATTACAATAATGCTTCACGTTCCCTTCAAAAAGATTTAGGAGGAAGAACAAGTATGAACAGACTGGAGTAAAGGATGACTCATCAATATACAAAAGAAAGAAGATTTTAACAATCGCCAGAACTACAAAGGCATTACTCTACTCGTGTCTCCAAGAAAAGTCTTCCATAGAGTATTATTTAACTAGTTGAAAGATCCAGTCGACACTCAACTTCTAAATCATTAGGTCGGATTTTGTAAGGACAGATTATGTACCAGTCGAATTGCTGCGTTATGGATCATTGTTAAACAATCAATTGTATGGAATTCATAGCTTGCATCAATTTCATCTATTACGAATAAACATTCGACAGCGTGTATAGGAGAATATTATGGAGCCTTCTTCGACATTATGACGTACCCGAGAATATAGTCAACATCATACGAGATTCTTATGACAGACTACATTGTAAAATCATGCATGGAGGTCAACTCACGAATTCATTCGAAGTGGAGACCAGTGTTAGACAAGGCTGCTTACTGTCGCCCTTCCTCTTTCTGCTGGTGGTAGACTGTATCATGGAAACTGCAAAATCTCAGGAAAAGCACATAATACAGTCGTCAATTTGTAAGCAGCTAGACCATTCGAACTTTGTAGATGACATAGTTTCTTCCATCCCCACACACAGCAACAAGGTGCAAGTGAAAACTGACTGTGCAATATCGAAACTCTGCAGACAACAGTCGGCCTCAACATACACAAAGGGAAAAAGCTAGATACTCCGATGCAAAACAACGAAGCACTTGATAGAGAAACTCTATGATAAATGGAAAATTCTAGATATCTGAATAGCAGTATTGTTAATAAACAAGAAGGATCTGATGCAGATATGCCACATATTGGCAACGGCTTGGCAACATTTCTACAACTGAAAAACTTCTTGAAATTAAACTACCTGTCAGCAAACACTGAAGTCAGAATTTTCAATACAAACGTCAATGTAGTTCTGTTGTATGGTACCGTAAATTGGAAAACTACTAAAAATATCATCCAAAAGATACAATTATTTATAAACAGTTGTTTACGCAAGATACTTTCGGATCCATTGACCAGACATCATCAACAACAACCTTCTGCTGCAGAGAACAAACCACAAATCAAAATCCAGCTGAAGAAGAAATTAGGAAGAGTCGCTGGAGGTGGATAGGACACATTGAGTAGATCACTAAACTACATCACAAGGAAAATTCTAACTTGATATCCTCAGATCCAAAAGAAAAGAGGAAGATCAAAGATCACATTGCACTGGGAAATTTAGGTAGGCTTGAAAAGAATGACTAACTCTTGGAATGACCACGAAAGAAGATTTACGCATAAGGTTGGTTGAAAAACTGCAATCGGCTGCCTATGCTTCAAGAGAGGTAATAGGCATTAATTGATTGAGGCTAGCAAGTAGAATTCATGGTATGTGTTTCGCCTTATTTGGAACTCGTCAGCTGGATACAGTCTGTTCATTACGACAATTATTTTTACATCTATATGATAAGCAACTAACTAATATAACTAGATTTATTTGCATTGAATACAATTTGACAATGACATAACTCACTCGTAAACGAATCACTTCAGTAAGTACACTAATCTTAGGTCGATCAAAATCATAAGCAAAGTAATTATCATAAAATGGACAATTTGTTGAATATTTAGTAACTGTTTTTTGTACTGATTTCCCGACGGTTACAGTAATCATTGGATTAATATTAGTTCCAACTAATTTTCTCGCTTCAACTACATTGATTCCAAGCTGAAAATAAAAAAAAATTCAATGTTATCATTAGTTACATAACTTTCTTTTGAAATGTGACATTCTATTAAATACCTTGTTGAAGTCTTTGAATATAATGTTCATAGATAGTTCTCTTTTAATAGCTTCTTCCCTGTCTTTCCTCACAATTAATAAATTAGTAAGGACAAGAGATGTTTACAACCTCTTTTTGGACCCATAAATTAGGTTTTTGATGTATAATATCAAGAGACTAGAGCTTTTCTGATCATAACTGTCTTTGGGGATGTCGACCTGACGTTCTGTATCCAAGTGATATCTAGAGACTACACTACTCAATGTGCTTCTTTCTTCTTAAACGAAGGCTTTATTGAATATTGTTAAGGAATCTAAGATAATCCCTCTTTTATGTTTGGCCATTTTAGCTGCTTTGTCAGGTACATGTGAATTTATGTGCACAGTTGGTGATAACATAAAAGAGATGCCTGACTTTGTTTGAATAAGATACTGAGAATACAATTTTATACATGAGTAACAATTCTTGGTTGCAAGGTGATTTCTGGTTATTTCATCTTCTACTGAGTATTCTTACGTCATCATCACCTTCATAATTGTGACTATTGATTGTACGATTCATACAGGCTACAATATATTGTCCTTAGTTATTTCATACTTGTCAATGAACTTATGTAGGTAGCTCTTTTCTCTTGTCTATGCTACACATTACTAACTACATGAGCCCTATTGATGGATTTATGAAAAGATTTAATACAGCTTGTAATAAGTAAACTATATAGACGTTAACTTCTTAAGTTCACGAATGACCTATAAGACCATAGTTAAATGAAATATAATGTGTAAAATAAGGGTGTCAGTTAATCAGTATAAACAACTTATATTTTCCTTATACGTTATTCTGTTGACTAACATCGATTTATTGGAGTATTATTCGGGTTTGTGAAATGCTAATGAGTAATTCGCATTCTGTCATTTACCTTATAAATAAGATGGTTATATTTGTGGAGATTGGTATTCTTAATTGATTGAATCTATCACAGATTGATGTTGGCAGGGTACCACTGAAAACTAAGGAGAAATCCACAGTCGTTTCGTTCTAATGGGGAACTCATCAGCAGTATGCACCCTAGATTCAGCTCTAGGAGATTCAGGCGAATTCCTAACCAAATTCATCACTGGATTGGTATCCAATGGTAGAATTCCAGGTTCCATCAATTAGCAATATAGCGCGATAATCATTCATATATGAGTTAAGTGTTGTTCACCTCGCTTTCACAACTTTTTTTTCTGTTTATCTAGTTGGCAGCTGTTCCATAAACATTTCACTTTAAACTTTGGTTACATATCTTGTCACTAGTCTATTCAAATGAATTAAGTCGAGTGTTCTAGTTCTATTTCAAGTGAACTTCGAATGTATAACTTACTTGGTAACCTTTCATTGTAATCAAAGGTCTATTTATAATTTTAATCAGGCACGTTTAGTTGAGCTAAAACGGATATGTCAATTGTAGACTATGGTAGTAATGCATTTATTGTTAGCTTGAAATGAACCATAGTTATTTACATTCTAAGTCTCTAGTATGTTAGCATCGTTTGGTGATGACTTTAGGATATATATATATTGTTGATTTATTCGTATTATGAATTATACATGTATACAATAATAACTCTAGTAATCATGAGATTTACGGTCTGATTGGTTGCCATGACGAGCTGGCGAGGTTTAAATGAGGGTTGTAAATAACTTATCTCCACCTTAATTATCAAAAAGAAATTATTTTATTGATATAGTCAATAATCTCTTCATGAAAGTGATAAATCAACTTACTAATCATATTCAGGAGTAAGGTTAAACAGTTAAGTGGACGTTATTGGTGAAAATAAACTACTCAAAGTTGAAGCCCATCGGTTATTAAATGGCTTGGTAATAAAGCTTCTTGCTCATCTCTATAGTCCGTTTACATCATTTAATTAGGGGAGGTGATTCAACTGAGTTAGAAATATTAACCAATGTCAGTTGACTCCATAATCTAGCGGTAAGGCGTCTTCCGAGGAGCCAGAAGGTCTTGGGTTCGATTCCTGGTTGAATCGGGGATGCTAATCGCTGGTGAGTTTTATACTTGGATAAAACAGCTACCCACTGCATACTAGTTGTTTACTTCAGACCAACTCATAATGTCAGAATTAACATTTCAATCAATTATCTGATCATTTATGAATGTGTTAACTAAAAGATCAAACTGGACAAATGCGGACGTAGAAACTTCACAAACAATATGGAACATGTATATCACACTGGTATTCAATTTGAAATCAACATTAACAGAATACGTTTAAAGTATGTATGAACAATTTTTAGATCTTTATATGTCCAATACTTTTATGTACCCTTGTTTTTGCTTTAATGATCCATGCATACTACTCTATCAAGATTGATTTGTGATCAATCTTCCAAGCCGCTTTAGCTAGATGTTAAGTACTAGAGAAAGATATTTGTTGATAATGTACTATTATTGAATTAGTATAATTTACTTATTGTTTGTACCTATTTAGGTATATAAATGGAGGGGGGTTTGTAGAGATTGGTATTAAGCTTTAGTTCTCCGGTGAAGTTCAAACTTATTGGGAATGAGATAATTATCACCAATGACAATCGATGATTGCCTAGATATTTATCACTGATTGATTTATTTGGGAATTATACCATTGGATACTAACCCAGTGGCGGATAGGGTTAAGCATTCATCAATCTGAAACCCCTCGAGTTTAGTCTAGGATGTACACTGTTGAGGAATCCCATAATCGAAGAAAACATCTATCCAGTGCCTTCCTAGTTTCTAATGGTAGTACTTTACCAACATCAGTCTGTGGATGAATTCAATCACCTAATATTTAAGTATATAGTTTAGCCAATTTAACATGCAATTAACATAAATTTCATAAATTTTACTAATTCCCAAAGAACATAACAAGTATATCTCAGAAGTAAAATATAATCAGTCAATAACCTGAAACTGATTAGATCTATAAATAGTAGGACCAAGCATAGCTGCAATACGTGGATCTCTGAAATGTAAAAATGTAAAATAATAATTTTATACACTAATTCACAATTTAAATAATCTACTCAAAGGTACATAAATATTTATAATGATTTATAGAACATTGAATGATATTCGCGTCTGTAGAATACAACCATTCATTAAAGAGCATCGACGATAAACATAAATGATTTAGATTTCCTGATGTACAGTGCTAAGGAGTTTTATATGAGGACAAAGCAGTTGTCCAATACTCGTTGTTTTCCTCAGGTGCTTAACCGAGATCAATCTGTGACGAATACAGACGTCAAAACAAAATTAAGACAAATTGTGTTTTTCACGGTTTCATTTAAGGAAACTATTTAACATTTGATAGTTTAAGGATAAAAGCTCAACTTGAAGGAAACCAGTCATTTAACATGTACAATAGAAATACTTAAACTAATCATATTAATTGAAAATACTAGTTTTATATGATCATTTGTTTATTTAGTGAAACTGTAGACAATATTTAGGTTCTGAGTATCGGTTGATGTTTAGCATAACTACAGCTATATTTTTATGGAATATAATTTATATCAAACTTTGAAACGTTTTCTCCAGGAGGAACCTAATGCAAGAAAGTATGAAGGATAAAATGGTTCTCTGGGTTAACTTAATGTATGTTTATCGGTTTACTTGTTCCTGTAACTGCATGTTATATCAGTCGTATAAAGCGTTCACTTTCCAAATGGATATCTGAGCACAATTGAAAGGATACGACAAATCTGTTAATACCTCAATTCTTGATCACTTATTCAATTCGAACCATACCCCACCCAATGAATCAGGTCTTTAAAGTCATGTACATAATTAGAAGAACTGGTTTAAAGTGTGTTCAGGTTAGTAATTTGTTTGCAATCTTAAAATTGTAGCCTAATCTTTGTGATCATGGTCCTAATTCACCCCCCAGCCGTCTCCCATTTCATATTTTCGTTTTTATTATGTTCTTATTGTTTTACAAGTTATTATCACCATTCATTCTTCAGCTCAATATCCATCAAGTTGATAATTATCGTTTACATTGCTTCGATTATATTTTAGTGACTTATCTTGACTTATTACATCCGATACTTGAAAACTTTGCTATACGACAACACAACGCTTCCTCAGACGACTACGTGAAGAAATTAACAACAATCCTTCCTTCCAATTCACACAGACGCATACTTAATTGAATACTTGAAAATACGATTATATTCCGCTTATCTTGGACAAATAACATAATGCCTCTCCAGTTTATTACAGACAATTATTTAGTAGAGTTCGCTATAAATGCTAATGTACTTCGTCACAAAGAAATCGTGTTCTTCACTAAGATGTTTACATTTTCATTTAATAGGGAAATGGTCTTTATCAATTATTTTGAAAATATAATCGAGTTGGTTAGTGGAGATTTGTAAAAGTTTAGTTGGTTGAATTCGTTACAAATTAATGTTGGTAGAGTATCATTGAAAACTAGGGGGCAATAGACAGCCATTTCACCAGTGCGCTTCCTAGATTTCGCCCCAGAGACTTCAGATTGACGAACGCCTGAATGTCTGCATCACTAGGCCAGCATTTTAAAAATAAACAGTGTTGTCTACGATCTTGAATGTCTGTTGTTAATTACATTATCCACAAGTAAAGTAGATTATTCGATACTTATGGCCAAGTACCACTAGGTTAATAAGTTTGAACAATCACTAACTTGCGAATATCCATTTCAGTGTGAGCATCAACACAGTGATACAGATGATTCTATTTATACCCTGGATTACACCTCTAGACGTATACTAAATTTCCCGAAATTCGTAACATAAAGTTTCATTGTGACAATCCACTCAGGATTTACATATGACAACAGTGACTATTCACTTAGAGTTGTACATATCAACAACTAAAAAGATGTTGATCGTTCCAAGAAATTGTGTATATTTATAAGTATTGATTGATTCGTTTAGCTACATTATGAATAAGCAAACATTGTTTAATATCAAGATACTAAATTGTTGTCTACAAGATACAACGTATATTTAAGTATATTCAAATGGTAAGTTATCAAGTGTTCCTAAACTTTAGAGGTAGCCTAGTAATTAAAATATTTTAAATTTCAACCACTTTCCTTCAGATTCACATCAGTATCTGTTGATTTCGGTTAATGCACATCATACACCTACAATGTTTCACAGACAAATATATGAATCAATACATGTCTAGTAAGTTGCATTACACTATTTGTTAAATCTTCAGATACATTTCAGTGTTTGTAGCCAGTAATTGTTTCTTCATTTATTTATTCTATGTAAATTAATAATCAATGACCACATATTTTGGAACTGAGGTATTTATGGAAATTGGTATTAAGTTATATTCGATTGAATACGTCATAGATTGATGTTGGTAGAGTACTACCAGTAAAAACCAGGAAGGCACTGGACACATGTTTTTTCCCAGTATGGAACTTCTCACTAGTGATCACCATCGATTAAGCCCCAGGAGCTTGAGTTTGGCGAACGCTTAACCCTCTAACTGAGTTGGCACTCAATGGTAGAATTCTCAATCCTAATAACTAGTGACGAGACTATCATCGATTATCATCGGTGATAGCTATCTCACTCCCAATAAGTCTGCACTGCATCGGTTACGACTTCTGATTATAGCTTCAATAACACCTTGCACACTGCTGAGGAATTTCATACTAAGACGAAACAGCTGTCCAGTGCCCCCTGGTTTACGGAAGTAGTACCCTAATAATTTCAATCTTTGACGAATTCGATCAAATATAACCACAAGTTTAATGCATAATTCTATATAAAACGATTAGCCGTTATCATTCATTTTCTACTAATAATATGAAGATATTTTCATATTAGATGGTTTTCAGTTGCTTATTAACGATTAGTAGAAAGTAATGTTGATGATTCTTCTTTAGATGTTCACTTTTGAAAACATTTAGATACTTTGGATAACGTGTAACGACATAATCAATATACATCCTAACTTTGTTCAATTAATGTCAACGTAGATGATGTCACATGTTCAGTCAAGTAATACAATATTGAATAGTACAGTTCAACCTCAACATAATTCCTTAGTTAGATTCAACAACAACACGTATAGTTAGAAATCTAGTGTAAAACTATTCCATAAGTGATGACGTATATCATTGTAACAATAAATATAAACAATAGATAAATACAATCAAGATTAATGAGAGAAAACTTCAATTACTTTCTTTCTGGTGCTGATAACTGGCTACCAACCTCCCATTCTTCATCTTCAGCAAGGTGATGATCAATTATTTGATTTAAATCATCTCCTAAGTCAACAAACGAACTGAAAAGGAAAGGGATACAATGAAAGAAACTTGAAGCCAAAAATGACTCATGATAGAATACTGATAGTTCCAAAGAAATACCTGTTCAGTGAACATTGTATTTTCAAGGAGATATTACTGCTGAGATACTTAAGAAGCGACTTTCGAAAACCGTCCATATAGAGATATTTGCTGCCTAAATCCATATTGCTTACTTCATAAGGACCCTGGTTGGCGATCCTGTTAAAGACAAACTACTACTTTAGGCCACATCAGTGTACATATACAAGTTTATTTGCTGATGTGGTGCGAGTTACATAGGCCACACATCGAGTACACTTGTCAAAATGGATCTCTGAACACTATCCTGTTTGGTTGCCTAAAAAATAAGGCGATCGATCAACAACTCAGTCTACTAATAGTTAGTGACCTGTGGTCATGCTGCCCCCACCCCCACCACCACCAGAATCATCATTCCACAAAGTTAAACAAATTGGTTTGAAAAGGGTGTAAATCAGTAAAGTATGTACGGTGGATGCCTTAGACATCCACCTATATCAAACCAATACTTTACATCCAGAAGAAACGTATTCAAACGTTTATTTTAACTTGACCTTCTCCATAATAGACTTCTAAATTCTCTCTGTTTCTTCATCGTTCAACTATTCTTGTCTTTATATTCCTCAAGTGGGCAATTATTATAATTCCCGTCTTTTAAAGAAACTCTGAACAGTTATTTAAACTATTACGTAACATATTTCTATCTTTTAATTTTTATGACTATTACATAACTTTTAATTGATAATCGAGACCATTTCGGCTCCTTCTAAAGTGGCAACTTATTTTCTTAAAGTTATACTTCCGTTTTAGTATAGATTTCTATTAAGTGTGATATTTCTTTATATACACTAATTGTACAGATAATGTAAATGACATCGTCGGCAAGAAAATTCATCTTTGCTCATAGAAGCACTTAACGATTAGCATCACAACCATTGGTGATCAATGACTGATGGAGTGAGGACACATTTTTCCGATCGGACTGTTTAGTGGGAATCCTATGATTAGAAACCAGCCCACCAATGCTGATGGTTAATTATTCTCGGCATGACCTGAGTGTCTCTGGTTCGGTTACGTGGTTGGTTTGGATAGTATGCACTGTTGTAGAGTCCCATAGTTTGAAGAAACAGCAGTGTAGTTTACTCTTATTCCCAGTAGTACCTGGTCGGGATGAATTTTGACTGAAAAAGTTACAAAATGTCTATATTTCTCACAATTCTTCAATATATTTAACAGTGAAGGAATGTATTTCAAGTAGTTTAGGTGATACCAAAGAGTTGGCTGCTTTTTATACTATATTTATATAAAGCGTGATTACTTGAAGAGGCAACAAATAGGAAGCTTTAGTGTTATTCATTTATACTGTTAACTTGGGGTACAAATATGAAAATACCATAAGAGATCATTAGCTCACTAAGATTGTATATTTGTCTTACTTACGAATACTAATTTGCACAAAGTTTACATCTAAGGTTTCCTACCGACTATTGCTAATTATCTATCGTTAAAATCAAGTCCACTGGATATCGAGTCACTGTTGGTGACACTATCATTTGATTGATAGAACACAATTTGCTCTGTAGAACAAACATAATATTTTTTTTCGAATCCACCTTGGTACCGTTCGATAATAGTTGAGCCACCTAACTCTCATGCTGCATTATAAACTATCGATCACCACTACTCTTGTAATATCAGCAGCGTATCAGTGATTAGTATGTGTTTATTTATGATTTTGAGTAGTGACACAATCTACCAACTTGCTCTACATTCCTCCTTGTTTTCAGATAAGTACGAGACTGTACTGATCTTTACATAAATAATGTCAAAACGAACAGGGTACCAATGTAAACATACACATGCAGTGATGTGTAAACATTATTGTTGTCTTATAAGGGTAACGACAGTTGAGGATGTTCTTTCAGTAATCAATCGAATAGCTAAATCTTATTGATCCTACTCAATTGTCTAATAACTTGTAACAACGATAAGAATTTTAGCTATGATCAAGTGACAAACAATATCTCAGGTCATCTACGTATCATAGACACATTAATAATCTGAAAACAATTTTAGTACATAATCATAGCACAAGGTCAATAATTTGAATGTAGTGGGTTTGAAAATTGAATAGTAAACTGTATTATAATCAAATCAATCAGTTCCTCAAGGTCAAGGTGATTTATGTCAATTTTATACTTTCGATAGAATGTTTTAAGTGTAATTTTCATTGTGATAAACGTAGATGATATTTATAGTATTTATCGATCAATAAAACTGAATTATGTTGATATGACAGTTGAACTATTACAATTAGCTCATCAGAGATTTATTTCAAGATCAGCACGAGGTTTCATTGAAGAGTTATGACTGGTGGATTTCAAACAAACAACCTGTCAGGCAGTTAATATCAGTAGCTAGGACTGGATGATCGTCGTGCTATATCATTACAGATTGATTGTAGTAGACATTTTATTATTAGACAGGTGTTCAAGTGATATTGATTTTTAAGCGTTCATTGAGAGATCTGTTGATATCAGGTTCAATTTTACTTTGTTGTTGACACCTGGTTGGATGTAGTCAGTAGGAAATTACGCTTGAACTAAGTTTCGTGCTAGTAGGCATTTGACAGTAATGTATGCCTTAAGTCCTGACGGAGCCTTTGTTCTCTGGGAGATTTACACACGTGTCACATAGCTTCATTGTTTGAGACGGTGCTACAGAGCGATTGGCATTCTCATAAGAGTGGGATATCTACATTGATTAGTCTCTAAATGGTAATAAATATCATGTTAGCCTAATCCTCAAGTACTTATCGAATTCTATTGATCAAGGTCAAATGAAAATTCCTAATAGGTCGACTTCGTCTGCATTATTCTCAGATGTTAGGCAGGTTGGATGAAGAATGTTAGAAACATTAGAAATAAGTTTCAGTGCCAGTTGATAATCGTCAGATTACCGCTGTATTTAGTTGCTTAGACCTTACACTGCAATCTGATTGATCGAATTCAATCGGCACCAAAGGACCATACAAACATGAAATTCGTCACTACTCAATTATATAGTCAGAATATTAATTTGATTTCATCAAATAACTGTGAAGTCCTATACTAGGATAAAATAACTCTTCAATGTTGCCCAGTTTTTACTGAAATCCAGACGAGGTCAGTCTATTACCAATACATAGAATAAATATTATTACAATTATTGGTAGATGAAAATATTTCTGTATTCAAGTACTACTTTATTTCCCTTAACTCTTATTGAAAATCTGTTTTTCTTTCAACTTACTATAACAAATTTATTGTAGCATAAAATGATATTTGTCAGAAACGAAGACATAACGTACCTACACAATGTATAGTTTGGCATAAATTTGCATTGACTCAAAGTTGACATGATCCAATACCACGTAGACAAAACCAAACTAAGTGATTAGAAGACAAATCAAAGTAATCTAAGTGGCAGTGAGAATAAGAATGAGTAAATATTATGAATGTTTGGTCAAGAAGGACATCAAGAGTTTGAATATACTGAAACTTGAGATTGAGAGTAAATTCATTTACGCCACTTTTGGTCGGTTCTGAGATCTGTCAACCTCAAAGTTGGACTCTTCAATTCGAACGTCAAGTCAGTTCTTCTCTATGGAGCTGAAACGTGGAGAACTACTGCAAATATCCTCAGGAGGGTACAGGTATTTATTAACAATTGCCTACGCAGAATAATGAATGTCTATTGGCCGGAAACCATCAGCAACAGCCAACTATGGAAGAGAACAAAACAACTTCCAGCTGAAGAGGAAATCAGGAAACGACGTTGGAAATGGATAGGACATACATTTCGGATATCATCAGACTGCATCACCAGACAAGCACTAACTTGGAACCCTGTTTGAAAACGGAAAAGAGGAGGGCCAAAGAACACACTGCGTTGAGAATTGGAAGTAGATATTAAAAGGATGAACAGCAACTGAAGACAGCTGGAAAGGATTGCTGAGGACAGAGTTGAATGGAGAATACTAGTGAGCGGCTTATGCTCCTCCGAGAGGGGTAACAGGCGTAAGTAAGTAAGTAATGAGATCTGTCACAAAACGTCTCTTACTAGTGATCATCACGTGAACGAAAACCAGCTAGTTTGACGTTTATACACGATTTAGATTAAATAAATACGACTCCGTAGACTGATATCACAGTTAGGTTTTGTAACTTCTAGCTCAATCATTACCTACTACTACGCCGGAAAAAAATTACAAACTGTGGTAGGAGGTCGTTAGGCACATATAACACAACCCAATTACGTCAGACGATAAAGATTTAATACCAAATGTCATTAACTTTGATGACAATTGGTGAAAATTCAATAATCTAAAGTTTGGCCAAACTACTTACCTAATAGGCGGAGGTTGGTCTTGGTTAATTTCATTTTCAGCATCATCAAGTGAGTAATCCGTATCAGCTAATGGATAGTTTACAAGATCATCATCTAGATCACCATGTGAACTATCTGGGGATTGATAACGTAGCTCGAATAATAACAATATCTAATGACGTATAAGTGTAATAAGCGAAAAAAAAGTAATTATAACTCGAGTAAAATAAAAAAGCAGAGTGAATGGAAGCAAATATTATACTGATCAATTACTTAGTAGTAACCAGTGTAGTAATTCTTAGTTCAGCATGAGCAACAGCTGAAGTAATTTGACATTCTTTTTGGCAAAATATTTCAGCCTTGTGAAAAGCCACTGAGGTCCGAATCGCTCATCTGTAACGTCTAGCGATATGAAAATAGGCAACAAGAGTTTAAGCGTCACAGGTAGCAAAAAGTCCATCAAGGATAATGGTCGACAATCCTAATCAGTATTAATTAGTACAAAACCTAATGACGTGTAGGAATAACTTCGATCTACCTCTGAACGCTTGACTACTGTTGTATTTAAAAATATATTCGGGTTAATTATAGTCGTATGGCAAATATAGTATGTGTGACCTTGATAAGTACTAAACAGTGCCTGTACGCTTCTGCCCCATGACTGCCAGTCCTCAAGTTGGAAATGAAGAACACAAGATGAATAAGCCAACTAGACAGAAATCAAATTGTATTTCAAACACTCCTTTATAAATACATAAAATCAGACCACACAATGAACCAATTAGGAATTCTACAATAATATAAAACAAAGGAGATAGTGGCAGTGAATAGGGGTAACGTGTACACAACCAACTAACTGTAATTCATTATAAGAGACAATGTGCTATTAGCAAATATACTAAACGATAGGATAGGATAAGACGAATGTAACAATGATAGAAATGATAATGCCTACATTACCTACAGTTAAAATAATTGAAATAATGTTCTAAGACACAGTTCAAAGAGTTCATTACTCTTCTTTAATCTCTTGATATAATAATTAGCAAAAAAATCTATGCTTGCTAACTGTCACTTGTTGAAATGATTCAAAGTTTGGTGTTTTGATTGTGGTTGAAATCAGTTTAGCTTAATCTTATCATTTACAGCATCAATGAGTTTTCAAGGGAATATTTGATATTGCTATTGCTTGTTTCTACTGGATTATGACGTAACTCTGTTTCATAATAATACAATCTCAAACTGTCTGTAAATCACCCCATATTATATTGACTCATACACATTCACAGTTCATAGGATTTGTGTACATATTAAAAGTCACTAAAATATGACAATTATATTTGGAATGAACGTAATTCCGACAAGCATGAAATCAAAACCAGCGGGGAAGTAACGTTTTATTGATTTCTGTGTTCAATCATGCTAAAACATCCAAACCATAAAATAATAGATGTACAACCAATAAAACTCATTAATATGCTCCGCAGGGAAGGGATCTAGAGCGACCGCTACAAGTTGTTCTGGGTGAATGCCAAACTTTCATTGAACTGATATGCTTATACTAATCAAAAGCTAGATAATAAGTGATCGTTCTCCTAGAAACTGACGGATGAAATTTGACGAGCACTTATTTTAACCCAGTTTAACTCATTTCTAAGCATTACAGCCCTACTGAAATATTTGCATCGTTATCTCATTTGACTTACGACTTGTGGTTTAGATTAGACCTAAATTAACTAAATACGAGCACATGATATCTCTAACTGTTAGTTTAGAAGAGTAAAGTAAAATGTTAATTTACTGTCAATATGACAATCTAAATTTATAGTCATATGACTTTAGTAATGTAAATATGACAATCTGTCATGTTCTCAATATCTTGAACATTGTCTCATGTTATACGTTTTGACAACTGTTTTCAACTGTTTATCTCATCCTTTAAACACCACTATTGCATATACAGGAATGAGCAAACATGGAACTTGAAATATCTGAACTTAGTTTAGGAATAAGCTAATTATCATTCGGATTCACTAACCACTTTAAGATAATGTGAAGACAGTATCTCTAAATAAGTAGTTTACCGAGAATGAAAGTTAGTATGTTACCGGGAGGATATAAATATTTTATAGGGTAAATGAATGAATCATAATTTTTTGCAGTGTGGTCGCTGCTTGTAACCCATAGAAACAACGATAAAGAAATTCATACATGTGACTGAGGAGAGGCAATCAGATCATTTTTCAAAGAATTTGTAGTGAAGACCTATTACAATATGCCTCCCTCATGAAAATCCTTACTAAAATTTATCCACAGATTGATAAATACCACAGTGGATCCAATCATATGTATGTGTTTCTTACCATAAATCTGGTTTTCTCATGGTTTCAATGGGAAAGACCTAATCTAATGAAACATATTTGATTAGCAATACTAAAACCTATAACTAAATAACAATAAAACAATTCCTAAATACAATATCTGTATCAATCTAGTTATGACTCTAATTGTAACTTCTAATCCTAACCTCAGAACATATTCATAATATGAAATACTAATTTTGCTTAATTCTATTACTCTTAATTCATACGTAAAATGTTGTTCTTCTCCATATGGTTCCAGTCGCATTCCTGAATTTAAGTCTAGCAGTGCTGGAAAACAGGAGGTGGAGAGTGAATTGCAAGGTAGGGCAAAAGTTGGGTAAAAGGCTATAACATAAAAAACTTTGGACAAAGTGTTGCAAACGCCTGTATTTTTTTCGAATGTTTGTATACTGTTTACCACCCACCTCGTCTTATGTGATTTAGCATCAACCTTGTGGTCAATCGGGTTAGTTTCAGTTTCATTATGACCAAGAAAGTAGGTTAGATTACCTATATCAGCCTTCGTGATAAGAATCTCTCAGTTGATTCAACGTCTTTTGAATATGTAAATTGATGAAGCTAGCATTACGTGTTAAAGTACAGAATTTCATTCGTTGATGTGTAGATAGTTTAATTCACATCACAGACTGACAGACAGACAGATACAACACAGAACTTCGTACGTACGTACATCAGTTCAGGTCGCCATACCACATCAGCACTGAGACGCAACTATCAGTTCAAATCCAAGAGTGATAGCGATAGTAGAAGTATTAGCAGTAATGCAGAAAATTAGGGAGCGAAGATAAGATTCGAAAAGTATAATTCAGTGAGATAAATTTGAAAGGAGAAAGATAGAGAATTCAGAAGGTTAGATTTTGAGAGAACACAAAGAGTGGGTGCACCTGCGCCATTGCAAACGCTTCTGAGCCATGTCGTTCAAGGTCTCTAACCATTGGTGACTTTCTTCTCGCGGACCCCAACCACGCAGCCTACATCTACCAACATGACTCAGTCCACTTGTCGGTGACTTCATCGATTTCTGCAATGTTTTGGTTTGGCCGCCTCTAGCTTTCTTCCAACCTATTCCTACGCCGCAAAACATAGCTCGTTGAGGCAGTCGATAGTTAGATATGCGTAACACATATCCCAACTACCTCAACTGATGAAGTTTCAATACCTCATCTATTGATTTGCCCTCCTTTCCTAGAACCCGTTTCCTAACGACAGCACTGCTCACTTGGTTGTCCCAAGTGAGCAGACTAACCTATGCTAGATAAATACTGAAAATAATTGTACTTTAAATGTTTATTAAGCAACACATCAGTTGTGTGTACCTACAACTTCGTCATGAGTTAAATTCAAGATGCTTCGCCTGCATGGATAAGTGTGGTAACTTTAAAGCTACAAGATACTATTCGATTATTCACAGCTACAAATTGCTTCTAGCTAGAGTCTGTGATGTAAAATAAAACTGAACATCTTTCAGATACGTCCGAATTATGCATTCAACATTGACTAACTTTTAGAAGATTCCACAAAGTTCTTTTATGAAATAATGACCCGTAGAACTCAAAAAATGCCAGGTTTAATTAATTGTTATTCTTCAAAATAAAATCTAAATCATTGATACTTACCCCAGTTGGATGATGTGAACTATTCACAAGATTTTCTCGAAATGTTGAGTGTACATCTCGAGTCAATGGATAGAGATTGATTGTTACAGATCCTAATAGACTGGAGTAAAATAACAGATTAACTAGCTAATAGGTTTGATCTTTAAGTGTATTAATTAGATATAGAATGTTAAGTGATTAGTAAAAATTAGTAGAAAACCATGTTTAGGAATATCGAAGCTGAGCTCTGGATTTGAATCCACACCACTGAATGTCACAGCGAAGCAACTACTTAGATATTAATTACGCCAGATAGCTGTCAATGCTGCATATAGTCACTTACTCAAGTGGCCATATTATAACTTCTTTAGTAAGAGTCTGATCAGCATTAATGATGGGATTAATTCACATGCACATAATTCTATTATCAAAGCACACGAATTATACCTTCAGCATCTAAGACAGTCTAAGATTTCTTGATACTTCGGATATCTTATATTTTGTTCCATTGAAGCCATGAAACCTAACTCAACAAGATGGTAACAAAGTTACCTCATATAATAATGTGAACTAATACTATTTTCCTGATTCTTATCAACTTCTTAAAGCCTTATTCTTATCTTTAAATAACATATAAATATAGGGAAGATGATATACTGTTTCTGGTGAAATGACACCTAAATGTAATAAAGGTTAGGGTTGTACTTCAAATAAACATAAAATGAAACCTAACGAAGCGTAGACAAATCTTATATTGTGTAGTCATATTAATTAGTCACTAATCTAAACCTAAGACGATTGAAAATCAATCTTCGATTTAGTTGTTAGTGTTCACTGATAAGGAGTTCTACGGTAATTCATTAACAAAATCATACTGACATTAATCACAACATAACTTACCTATCTGGTAATCCTTTTCTTATTTGATATGCTTTTAAAATTAACACATCTTTATCATCTAATGAACGACTAACTGGCCAAAGAATACGTTGTCCAAAATAGACACTATCATGTCCAGTTGCAATGCGTGAATTCAATTTAGCCTCTGAATTAATGAAAATTAATAAAGAATTAATCAATAAAGCAAAAAAACTATCATGATCAGTTCCATAAACATTGTTTCTTTTATTCCTTTAAAGTGACCACAAATATTAACTTAGTGGAATATGTTCTTGAAAATCTTCACCAAGAAGGAATGTAAACCTTCAACAATAGTGATTTATAAGTATCAGAACTACACAGAACATCAAGTAGATAATGTGAAATTTTTTAAAAATAAATTTTATACTCCATCAACTTCCAGGATTTCAGTATTTTCCAAAACTAATGTAAATAATAATTGGTCATGTGATCCATTTAACTAAAAAGAACTAGTTGTCAATCTCTGATTACTGCTTTCCTGTACTTCCCCCCCCCACCTCCGGGAGGGAACTTAATTCTTATTACATTACATCATTTATTCATCAATCGTCTTCATCTCATTGCATTACCACATCAACTTTTAGATGATAATATTAGTTGTAAATTTAAAGTTTCACATCTGGAACCATGATGAAATAAATAATCTGTTGAAGATCGGGACCACAGTTACTAGTATACTTTATCCCATTTACTAAACAATCATCATCAGATAAATTCATTTATAATGTTACTGACTGATTAATCTAATTCATCATTTTTAGTAGCAAGCATGGCAATGACCATAAACCTTCAGACTAAGGTTCCCCTCTTGATAGTTTATAACATTAGACTACCTGCCATATTGTAAAATAAACAAGGTATAATCTGTCTACTGTCACTATTCCTTAATTCATTTAATTACTTGTCATGTAATCAAGATATATTCATCTTATGCTACGTGGTTGGTGGTAGTGTGTCATAAACTCTGAACAGAGATTTTATGATAGTTGTCGCTCATCAAATATATCGGATCATCTTAAAAGTAACATTGATTTTGCACTAAGAAGTTCGGATCCATTTCATTCAATGAAACAGTCAAACTAGGTTGCAGATAAAGTTATAAAACTATCTAGGTTATAGTTTATTATTCCCGATTATTGTTATTCAGCATTACAAGTGATTAGTATCCGTTAGAATATGTGTGTTCTATGCAGATAATAAATCCTTACAAAAAAGCCTAACAACTTGTAAATAGGTCATTATTGATCACGACTCAAGCACGTTGACGTTTAAAGCATAAGATTCGTGGTTAGAGTTTTAATGTGAATGACAATTATATCTGAGTTATATGTACAAAAATAGAAAGGAAGTGTACTACCTTGATTCCAGTGCATGCCACAATCTACCATCACATACATCATATTGTGTAAGCATTAATATTATTGGGAATCGCCAACTTTTCAATACTATCCTAACAGTATCAATATGCAAATAATCCAATCAACTAAACTTAAGACCAATTTTCACAAACCACCGCTATTCACTTACGCTAACCGGCTCACTAATGACTAACTTCAGGGTGTTCCTGAAGTTCTAGTGAGAAATTGTAACTGATGGAATTCAGATTTATCGGGAATGAGATAGTTATCATCTATGGCAGTTGGTGGTTAAAGTATGAATTCCACCGTTCGATGCTGGCACAGTGGTGCAGAGTGTTAGGTACCTGCCAAACTAAAGACCTTGATTTTGGTTCTCCTGAAGAGTTCAGTGCTTCCTGGATTTTGACAATACGCTATCAATATCAATCTGTGGCGAATCTAATCAACTAAAGATGATTTATTTACCTGATTTGTACATGATGAGTGACTAGTGGTGATTTGTTGTTTATTAACATGTAGACATACGTAATGAATACACAGCTAAAACTGACTATGAATAATTTAGTTTACACAAATCGTTATCATGGTACTTTAGTGAGAAACTTAATTAAGAACACTAAGTTTCTTAATTAAATGGTGAATAATCATTGCATTTCACGGAGTCATGCCTCTTCACTACAAACATAAAGTTAGCATGATGCCACTAAACCTATATGAAGTTATACTGTAAGTATTGGTTTCTTTACGTTTGATGATTTATCTCAACTCATCAAAGTCAAAGTATTATAGGAACTTCAAAGCCTGACCACTATGGCTATAACGAACCAGGTTAAGGAGTTAACACTTAGTTTAGCTTCGTCGAGAAACTACATATTTAAGCAGTCACGCCATTACAGCCATGTTCAGTGGAGATGGACATTTAGTCAATATGGATCGAACATCTAAATATGCCTATATGCCTTTACAACATGATTACATGTAGTAGGAAAAGCATTTATCCTTCATACTCATACGATGTTCAAATCAAACTATTTCAAACAAGCAAAATAACGATAGTTGAATTCTGGTGGTTTTGTGATGATTTGTATTAAGTCTACTCAACTGGTTTCGTCACAGATTGATGTTAGTTGAGTACCTCTGATAACTAGCGAGAATCCAGTGAAATTTTTGTCTTAACACAGAACTCCTCAGATGTACACACACTGTCTTTTCAAGGGATCCAACCGAATGAGGTTGCTCTCTGTGTTTTAAATTTACGTATTTGATAGAGTACTGACATAATAATAATATCTAGGAGCTAGTATTCGACCAAATACACTCTATCCTGATAGATTTAGATTAGAATATGACTGTTCAAAGTAGTGGTATTTTCAAAGCTTTTCAGACAGTACTGTGCAAAATTAATTTCTCATCTATAACAGTAAGATCTGTACATAAAATGTAATGTGTACCTTGTCCATATTATTGATCAAATTCTATCGATTACCTGACCAGTCGATAGTAATCAGTTGCTACCTGAATGTGATAATTACAAGCTAGATGTTCAAATTACACAGTGTGTATTACTTCCAGGCAAGAGTGTAGACGACTGTCATGAAAAACCTAGTTCAAGCAGAGTTTTCACCCTACAATTGATTGCCACAATACTAGGTAATCTATACTAAAACGAAATTGAAAACAGTTATCAATGCAAAATGAGATTGATCGGCGAAACATTCAAAATCAGTAAGTACTGGATAAGTATTTCATTTCTACTTGGGATCAAACGGAAACGGACACGCAGATGTTTATATATAAAAAATTAAACTCAGTACATGATATCCAGTCAGAATCCATGGGTTGACGTTCTGAGCTTTAGTTAACCACAAAGACACTGGAAACTGATAAGGGTTTTTTTCATGTTATGAACTGCCGACAGTCAGAATATTATACCATCAGAACATAACTCAGTTGATAAGATAAGTAAATAGTGTGAGTTAAGGCTAATGGTGTGATTAGAGGCATATTAAAACGAATAAACTGTTTAATACTTTCTGCTTTTCTAAATGAAGTCAATCCGTAATGTAAAACTACAACATTTCAACGTGAATTCAACTAACAAGATGGAAGACGTTATTCATCTGTATAAAGGAAAGCAGTTTATCCAGTGTCAGAAAGTTATTAAGAATACGCTACACGCATCAAATGACTAATAAGTTCTATACATTGCATTATCCAAGGGTTGATCTATTTCAAGGTTAAATAAGGGTAAACAATCAAGACTTAGTCGGAATATTAATCATCTATAAAGTTCATTTTAACCATTGAAACCTAGTCACTAAGGCGTAATGATGATTTAAATAAAATTTTATGTGTTTGCTGTTAATGACATAATATGTATGATAGAATTCTATCACAACAAATAGACTAGATAAACGTTATATTCGTCGCTAGTTTATGATAAACTGATGTAAATATCTCATTCTTCCAAGTTATTTTAGTGACAACTTCAACTATGAAATTGGATAATATGGGCATGAAAGTTATAGATAGATTATGAGTTCCCTTATGAAATGACTTTCTAGTTGCCTGAGGAAAAAAGAGCTAATGAGACTTGTGCTATGACTTTGACCAGAAACGATGACTGGTTTGCACGATATCTGAGTGACCAAAGTCACCCCCCTAGAAATAACGAACACCGACTTATGCGAGTTAAGATCAAGTTACTTATTGAGTAAAAACAATCATTTTCATATATCGCATGTTGGAGTAATTAGCAACAGCAAATAAAAAGATGCATTAAACGTTGAATTAGGGAATCTGTGTACATAATTTGTGAAAATATTGTCATAATGAGGTTACAATAACTCTAGAAAGAAAACATATATGATAATCGTTAATAGTTTCGTGAGAAGCTTATAATATCATAGTTACTCAATGGTTAACAGTAGGGGTCCCAATGGCACAAAGAATAGACTTAATAGATTGTGATTCCCAATTCTTTGCCCCGATATAACACCTAAAGTTTGAATTGGAAGTTTCAAGAGTTTGCTCATATATATCTAACTGTTAGAGTAGGTAGATTATAAACTGTGCATTTCTTTATTTATAATAGTTATCGTTTCGCATTAAATGTGTAAGTGAAGTTTTTCAATGCATTCATCATATTGCTGAAATAAACATTAACTCTTAGTAATGGTTAATGTTAATTATATTTTCTATTGATTAGTATCTGTTGTGGTGTGTTCTACTTGAGTAAATGGCCCAGATACTAGAAAATACACATTGATTTAACATAAAGTTGAAATGATGTTATATAGATTAGCTTTAACTTGTTATTTGTCTTAGTTACTGTATGATCTCGACTGAATACTAATAAAAACCATGAAGCACTAGGACATACATCAAGTCACTGACTATACTTTATAATACTACCAACGAATTATAATGTAGCTTGTTAATTCATTAAAATAAAGTACATCAGACGTCTATTCTTTTTCTTTAGATTAAGGAAATTATTACTAAAGAGTCATTTGATATAAGACTTCAAATGATACGATAGCTACAACACCATGCAATAATAATCACTATGTGTCTACAAATGAATAATTTCATAAAGTGATTCTTGTAGTTCTAATGTGAAAGTATAACTATGTTATAACAAAACAAAGAACTGGATATCACATCTAAAGAGTTTATTCACTGTAATATCGGGACCAATTACTATTAAACTGCATCTATTGTACATGTAGCAACTATAATCCTTGTATTACTTAAACTGTGAAGCTTTCCACAGACTAGCGTTATTTTTAACAAGCCTGTAGCTCTTCTAGGATTACTAGCGGTCCCAAGCCCGTGTAAAGAATGAAGGTTGGGCATGGAACTAACATTCCCATTCTGCTGACCAGACTAAACAAGCCAGCTTTCTCATAGACACCATCATCTAAAACAATGATGTTTATATATTTAATTTTCATATGTAAAAATTCCCTAAATCCTCTAATTATGAAGCGAATAAATAGTAAATAATTTTTATTTTTAGAATGATAATAAACTTATTTAATTGTCATATTGTTATATCTTAGAAGTCGAGCTATCACAGTGTAAGGAAAATAGTGTGACCTCGATAATACCAATGGGTGGCCTAACACATCTGCCCTGTGACTATCACTCCTGAAGCTGAAAATAAGAACACAAAACAACTAAGCCAACTACCAGACAGTCACCCATCCATTAATATACATATCAAACCTGACCACGAATCAAACCAATAGAGAGAATAACATCTATACAAAACGAAAACAAGGAGTGATGTGATAGGTTCGTGATTAATTGATTATAGTTCCTGAATAACAAATAAAATTATGACAGTTTCTGAGGTTAATAGGAAGTTAGGGAGATGTGAACATGACAGTAATAGAAATAATAAAATCAATTTACGTATACTCCAAATAAGTGAAATAGTCTTCAGAAAAGTAGTTCAGAAAGTTGGTTACTCTGTTTAAATCACCCGATGCAATACATACGAATAAAGATACGTTAATGTTATTCTTGTCTAAGTTAACATTTACCAGAACATTACTATTCTTTATGAAGTAAAGTGATGTATATACCAAAACAAACATGGTAACTATAATGGGATTGTAAAAACTGAAGTGATTTACGTAAACGATTTGATCATGATAACGACGAACTGACTAATTAAATGAATATTTATTAAGAAGGTAAATCAGCTATTTAAACTAAAGGTGAATGAAAGATTTTCACTGATCATTGAATGTCAATCACCTGAACTTCTTAATTCATTTAATACAAGAATGATAAATAAGAAAGTGCAAATTTTCATAAAAGATTTCACTCTGCTACCCTTCGCAACACTTTATAACGTTTACTAGATTAATGCTTCCTAGATAAATGACGGTTAAGATCGATTGTTGGAATAAGGAACTATGAAGCGAACATAAAAGTTATTTGAAAAGTCGGGTTCTATGTTACACCAAAAAGAACATGTAACATGAACATGTCATATACGATCGCTACAATCAACTTACGTGTCAGAACACAAACACAGAGAAGAGTAATCATGATGCACTCTATAACAGTACCCGCATACATCTATACCAATATGACTACCAAAAATGATACATCAGTAGCAAATATTTGATAATCATCATCCATCACTGACAAACATTTGATTTAGACGGATCATAAGATTGATATCAGATCAATGTCTGTAACATTGAATAAGAATGTCTTGAGACTATATGCTGAAGTTTATTCAATCCTTAATCATACAAATGTTGAAATCCTACACCAACAACCCACCACCACATCTCTTCATACCCTCCCTCACCCACACACACATACACACCAAACAATGAATTCTCTCAAGCGATACGATCAAACACTAAACTTATCCTGTTTACATTTATCCTATATCTACAGTGATGTGTGATTGTTTCGATTTCAATTCCATTGTTTTCTCTACTCATCATTTCTTTACTAATTTGTCTTCACATCAGATAACTTGTAATGTGCAAATATGCATCACACAGTAATTTGATAAATTTCCTTCTCTCATTGCATCATCCATATGTTACCATTGATTAATCTACATGACGGTAGACAAGATTTGTAACTGAGGAGGATGGTTTTGGATTTGATTGTGTTCTCTCAACTGGATGGTTTAATTGTGTAACTTTCATCGTCATTCTCGACGACTTCATTGCTGCAAACATCTGATAGAAGTGATCAATGTAATTTTCTCGACAAGTGGAGAAAATTCATCTACATCTCACTTAAACGAATCCTAACAAACACTTAGTTCTAATTAGTTGTCACGATGATTATTGAATTTGAATCGGATATCCTGAAATCACCTTCGATTAGACAACAATTAAACATCGCGAATCAATATAATGTGAACTGATTGAAGTTAGAAATGTCAATGGTTGGATGTAAACTTAATACTCTACTGTTCAAGTCTCATCAGGAGAACTTGAAGGTAATGAATTAAATCCTCCTCAGTGGGATTGTGGATGCTCACTACTGAGGAGTCTAATACTAAGAAGAGTGAGGTGTCCAGTGTTTTGAGATTTTCAATAGTTGTCTAACTTAAATTAAATTCAAACATACAATTATTCAGTGAATACTATTCATCACTATGATTAAGGAAGATCGCAAATTGATTGATATAGGGAGTTTGCCAATGGATATCTCTTTAATGGTACCAATGATTAAACGTTGATATTTCTAACCCCAGTCAACTCTAAATTCATCTTTACGATATCATACACATTTATTGTTGAGAAACTGCATGACACTCGACCCGAACGTCAGGAATTACCTTATGAAGTTAGTCACTAGTGAGTTAGTATTTTTAGAACACTGATATAAGTGTTTCCATAACACCTAATTACTATCATACTTGTTAGCGATACGTGTATTATCAGTACAAATTAAGTTTCGATTATCATAATATAACCAAATCTATGCCGTCCACGAATTGTATGTCTACCCTATCTATGTTGTGTCAACTAAATGGAGCCTCGTATTATCTGCCTTAGATAACTGAATTAGGTAAGTTTCATTATCTTTCTTGACAACATCATCAGTACATACATTAAAATACAACGTACAATAACATTCTCCTTACAACCGAGTAACAATTCTACCTAGAATTGGATTAGCTATTGTTTATAATTGTATTACCATTACAATTGTTATCACTCATACTATGAACTGCCTAACCTTTTAATTGATCATCTCTTATGTTATTAAGTGCTTGACTGAGATAGTTTCCATATATTTATCGATTGATCAATAAGTTGAATCGATTATTTACACAGAAATGGAACTAATGTGTTACGTTTAAAAAAGGATGGTTACATAATCAAAATCATGCTCATGGTACATAGCACATAAAGTGGCATCATAATTATGAATAGTATTCAGTGAAATTCCAATCCAACAGAACAAGCCAACAAGACTTACAAACGTACTGTTGTCTAAAGGAACTATGAAAGTTTCACCATTAAATCATTCAATTTTATAATGGTAACACTTTCAAAATTCTTCTCATGATATAAATTATCATGTAATTTACACTACTCAGCATCAGTAGGCCTGAATATACATAACGGATAGAGTAAGATTCTCAAATACAACACAGGGAGCACAGACCCATTCGAACTTGATGGTGAAACGCTAGAAGATGAGTATACTCTCACATACCTGGGAAGCATCATCGATGAACAATGAGGACCCAACTCAGATGTAAAGGCAAGGATCGGCAAAGCAAGGGTAGCATTCCTACAGTTGAAGAACATTTGGGACTCAAAACAACTGTCAACCAACCTCAGAGTCACACTCTTAAATTCGAACGTCAAGACATTTCTAGTGCATAGAGCTGAAACGTGCAGTGCTACTGGAAAAAACATCATCAGAAGGTTACAAGAATTTATAAACAACTGTCTACTCAAGATACTGAATGTCCGTTGGCCGAAAGTCATCAACAACAGCCAACTATGGAAGAGAACAAAACAACTTCCATCCGAAGTGGAAATCAGGAAACGACGTTGGAAATGGATAGGACATACACTGCGGATATCATCAGACTGCATCACGAGACAAGCACTAACTTGGAATCCTGTTGGGAAACGGAAAAGAGGAAGGCCAAAGAACACACTGCGTTGAGAATTGGAAGTAGACATTAAACGGATAAACAGCAACTGGAAACAGTTGGAAAAGATTACTGAGGACAGTGTTGAGTGGAGAATACTGGTGAGTGGCCTATGCTCCTCTGTGACAGGCGTAAGTAAGTAAATAATTTACACTAACATAAACTTACCTCGAAATAGAACTTTAATTCTACGATCACCTTTTCCAGTTAATCCAACTAAATATTTAAGATCCAATGTTAAAGACATTTCAATAAACTATTCCAATCAATAATAATGATAACAATAATAATTCCACTTTCTAGTTTAGTAATATTTATCAATTCATCTTTGAAATATCATAAGAAGATAATGTATATCATTCAGTGTATATACCAACTGATTTACTAATCTATGTAATGATCTAATCATGAAGTGAATTACTTTAATACCTATTCAAATGTGTTTATAGTAATGTAGATACATGTAAATGGATTACTTGATGATATTCAATTGTCAATATATATGTATTAATGTATGTGATTATGCTTAAATAGAAGTAAAGATTCAATCTCATATGTATAGATTTATTATTGAAATGACAAATTATTTACGTATATGTTTTATATAATTTCTTCTTCAATTGAATTCTTTAAGACTTGGTACTTTTAACAATTGATCACGTGTCTACTTCTAATAATCAAATTGTGTTTTCAACCAATACTTATACTGGATACAATGCATAGATACATAGTAACAACATCAATACAATAGACAGAACAATAAATTATTTCTCTATTACTCAGCATAATGCAATTTTCTTCATTTAAGGTGAAGTCAATGTAGTAAGTGTGTGTGTGTGTGTGCGTGTTTGTAATGTGTATTTGTTTGCATAGGATTCCTACTTGTAATCAGTTTATCATTAATTTGATTAATAATGTGAAAGTAGTAAGAATCTATAAAGTTTGTTTGTTTGATTGAATTTAGTTACTACTAAGTAATAATTTATCAGTGTAAATAACTCAGTTGTATACGGAAGATCGTTTGTTACCTTAAACGTATGATTGTTGGTTTGAACTCTACCATAGGGTGAGGGAGGGAGGGAGAGAGGGTGCATTAACTTGCACAATGACTCAATCAATCAATCTCTGTTACCTCACGTAGAATATAGGCTACCGACCAGCATTCTCCAACCATCTGTCTCCTGGGTTTTCCTTATCTGTTCTTCTTAAGTGCTATTCATTCTTTTCATATCTGCCTACAACTGTTGGTTCAATATGTTGATTAGTCCTCATCTTTTCTATTGGCTCTCAGAAGTTCAAGTTAGTGCTTGTCTTGTGACAATATGTGTCCAATCCACCTTCAACGTCTTTTCCTAATTTCTCCCTCGGCTAGAAGTTGATTTGTTCTCTGCTACAGAAGGTTGTTGTTGATGGTATTTGGAGAATGGATCCAAAGTATCTCACGCAGACAGTTGTTTATAAATACTTGTATTCTTTGGATGATGCTTTTCGTTGGTCACCAAGCTTCAGTTCCATATAATAGAACTGCTTTCACATTTATATTGAAAATTTCATAACATAAGTTGATGACACGAAGAATATGTCAGAGTGCAATCAGAGTTTCAACAGGTAGCAACAAGTGATAAGTAGAACTGAACAAGTGATCTACACTATAACGAAAAGAAATTAATAAATTTCAAGATCAATGAAATTGAAATGATTCAGAACAATCTGTACTTTGGCAGCGTTTTATTTGATAACAGGCTAACGAAACGAGATGAACAGCAGACAGAAAAGCAGAACAATACAATGACAAAAGTATATTACTGACGTATTAAAGCAACACTGACAATACACATTAAAAACGTATTACTAAAAATCTAGTGCAAGAATAATGTTAATAAGTTTTCCAGCCAAAATTAACATTTCTATATGATCTTTTACAAACTGATTTCAGTTAGCACCAAACATTATTGCGCTATACATAGAGATACAGAGTCTAAGAATGAGAATAACTTGTCTAGAAGGAACGAATTTATTTGTAAGTATCTGAATATCATCATTGCTGCTGTTTCTGGTGTCTTAGGTACATCTTGAGCAATTTACCTACGATTTAGCGTTATATCCTAGGTCTTATTAACAATTGACGGTGAAATACATGAAGAGTGTTTCGTTCTATCTCGGACATATGTACGTTTCTTGTACACGTCTATACAGCATTAATGATTGACTAAAAATGGTAAGTTATAATCCTATTGCAAATCATCAATTGGTGATAACATGTTTTACGGAAACGGTCTCCAAGAAACGGTTTATAAGGTAGTTATTCACTTAAGATGGAAGTTCTTAGAACTCACTTCTATCTGAATTATGCGTGTAGAACATTATGTAGACGAGTAATAAAAGTTTCATGATTCAAACGGTTAACATAAAGAACTCAGTACAATTCGGAACTTACAATTATGTAAATAAATATTGTAGTGCTTACATTGTGGTCTGATTGAAGTTATTTTAACAATTGAAAGCCAAGTTTCACTAAAGAGTTATTTCGTTTAGGTGTGATGCTCTTTGTATCAACCACTTCATTAGAAATCGAACACAGGACACTTAGGACTCACAGCTTCAATGTAACTATCACGCTACTCAATTAACCTTTTTAACGTAGGTCAACTTATTTGACCTAGAAGTTCTGGATTCTATTCCGAAAGGTGTCTCAGATGAATTTGTCAATTTTATTGAATTACAATGATTATCAGATTTGAATGTAAATCAACAAAATTAAATGATCTCCATAATCCTTCTTTTATGCTAAAAATAATTAAATAATCAAATTAAGTTTGAGGAGAAGGGTGGTCATATGAAGCGTTACACATAGAAAATTGATTGAAGTCAAAATTCCATCACTGGATGCCACTTGGCCCAGTAGTACCTGATGATTACAAGTTTACTGTACAATTCAAAGGTCTGGAATTCAATGTTTTGTGAAGTCAAGGATGTGAACAACTGGAAACAAAAGAACTGTTTAATAATTCCTACTCCAGGACTGGCCTGCTTCTCCACCTAGATTAATGATAGGAGTGAAGTAGTTGAATGCGTTGACCACTTCACTTATCTCAGAAGTCTCATCACCCCTGGTGTGTTGGTGTCTGGCGAAATCTCAGCACGCATTCAGAAATCCCGATTTGCATTCGCCAATTTACGCCACTTGTGGTACAGGCGAGATATTCGTCTTTTCAACGAAAGGCCAGGGTGTACTGCGCAGCAGTCCTCGCCGTCCTAACATATGGCTGCGAAACGTGGGCCTATGAAAACCTAAGATAGGCGTCGACTTAAGGTATTCTGCTATGGAAATCTTCGTAGCATCTCTCGTATATGATGGAACAGTGGAATAAGTAATATGGATGTTAGACAATAGGTTCTTGGGAAATATGATAAATCAGTCGAATATTTCACTAACCTTCATCGACTGAGATGTCTAGAACATGACTTGCACATGCCACACTACTGCTTGCCTCATTGTGCGATGTTAGTTAGGGTTGAAGTAGGATGGAAAAAGGGTAGGGGCGGCCAAACAAAAACATAGGCATCAGTCCATTAAGTGTTTGACTGTTGATCTAAGCCATGTTGGTAGACTGCAGATTACCTGGTCAGGGTCCGCGTAGTAGTTACAATAAATGGCTGGAGACAATTGGTGACATGGCTCAGAATCGTTCACAGTGACGTAAGTGTGTTTAATCTATAATTTCATCTTGAATCCTATTATTAGTTTCTGCATAACTTTACTTCACTCTCCTCTCTTGTATTCTGTTATTATGTTACCTCTGTTATCTCGTAGTGCTAATGTGGTATAGCAACTTGAACCTATGGATATACGTGTCCGGTTCTACGTTGTTGTTGTTGTTGTTGTTGTTGTTGTTGTTGTTGTTGATGATGATGATGATGATGATGATGATGATGAATTCCTACTTTTCAATGATGTTTAACTAATACCAATCTATGATGACAATGTTCACTCACATAATGAAATGTATATTAATCTGAGAAACTAAGTGAGCTTCTAGTAGAAGAAAAAGAATGTTTTTCACATTTATTTTGAGAATTAACAACGTCATATGTTAATATTATGATGACAATGTAAACTGTATTTACTATGGAAAGCATTTGTTAGTTGAATTAACAGTACATGACTATCTGTATACTATTCAGCAAAGTTTCATTGTTGATTTATACAGTAAGAATAAAATAGCTTCTTTAATTGTAATCAGTAACACCATGGTTACAATCGTATGTAAAATAAGACAAACGATTGATGAATGTAAATACTGGAGATGAAATTTTGAAATCATCAGGACATATTCACAAACGTAGTGACCTATCATGAATCAGATTACCACTGCAGTGATATAGTAGTTTGCACATTACTCACCCCCACTTAACCTCTCCTCTCCTTATCTCTTCATTTAAGAAAGATGAAGTATCTATTATAGAACTTATATATCAAGTATATTCGACGATGAAAAACAATGTATAGAAGAAAAGTATCCATTGTATCAGTTGTACACTAAACCTAATCTTTAGTGTTATGACTCGTACTTAATAGTTTGACTAGCTGTAGACAACTTTAGCACTCGAAAGCCTTGAATCCTCCTAGTTGAAAATTCAGAAGTCAGAAAGTAAGTAGACAGGAATCTTTATTCCAGGTAAGATAATGAGAGTGAGTTATGCTCACAATAGTCGCATAACCATAGTGATTATTCATCTAATTGAAATTATAAACATTTTCAGTAATACAATGTTGTCAATTCTATTCTGTGAGTATAACTCACATTTGACTTATATTAATGTGATGACAGTTTACAAATCAAGTTTACAAATAACCAATACAACTCCTTTTTACATGATTTTATGAACAATTGTATTTTTGGGGAATTTCCAATCCTTCAAATTTACGTCTTACGATATTCACTTAGCCATCAGTGCCATTAGTCCAGCTGACAATTCAGTCAATTTGTTATGTTGAAACACTAAAGAAGAATAACAAACTCTCAGTATTGTGTTTTACAAGACTATTTCAATTATTCTAAATGTGAGTAATGTAAACATTTTGTTTCTGTGACTGCTACGCTCCTCTTATCCTATCTTCCAGTTTAGCATATTTAGTGTTATTATATTGTCTCTTGCTATGGACTACAGTTAATTAATTGTGTACAAGTTGTCCCTATTCTCTACAACTACTTTCCTTGGTTCTGTATTCATGTTAATTTCCTAATTGATTCGCTTTGTTGTCTGGTTTCATGTATATATAAAGGAATGTATGAAATATAATTCGATTCTATTCGGTTGGTCTATCGGCTTGTGTTCTTCTTCTTGAGACTCAGTGGGCATAGGGCAGACGCGTAATTATCGACTAGGCACACCTAATTGGCATTCGGTCAACCAACCCCAAATTTTTCGCGTCACAACATAATTTATTATATAGCTAGACTATGATACAATCTCATTGTTGATGAATGTAACACTCATCATATGTCCTAATCTTCATCCGTCAGGACTTCTCATTTGAAATTTAGGTCAAAACATTTGTCCTGTGTTCTTCGGTTTTCAGGTGGTACCTAACTAAGATCAATCTATAATGAATACGAACAACAAATTAAGTGTTTACCTCCATAAAATCAACTTAACTAAGATATAAGTGTTTTGAAAAATAAGCAACAATATAACCAAATAGGAAAACATGAACGAAAATATGAGAACCGACTACTTACTACGTAACCGCGCAAAATTCGTATAGCCGAAATGAAAGGAATTATTTAAGGCTTATTCCTTGAAAACAATGACTAAATTTCCGATTTTTTATATTTAATGCCTCAGCAAACTAATCAAGGTTATAGCTTGACTGTTTATTATTTCCTCTGAAGGATTTAAAGATGCCCGTCTTATGCCGTATGTCGATTAGATGCTTGAAAATTGAGCTACTAAGTGCCACTTCTATTGATCAAAGGTCTTAACTTCGTATCTGAAGCCGAAGTGTGTTCACAACAAATTGAAACCTAACTCATTTCTAATTTGTTATCACCAATTCGTCTGAAATGAATAACCATAGATTACCAGGAAACATCAAACAGCTGTTTCATCTCAGTATGGGACTCTTCAGCAGTGTGCATCCACCAATCAGGGATCGAGCCCATAACTCTCTGGCTCCGTGACAAACTCTTTACCATTATACAACTGAGTCAGCTCGTAACGGTCGATATTTCTAATTCAGTCAATTTGCAATACGTTCGCATTACTTCATCTTTTGCCATTGGCGGCCAACTCTCTCACACTCGACACGGTTAAACAATCCACTTAGTATTTTCATTCCATTTGGTAATTTTGATTCCGATACAGCATAGAATGCAAACTGTTGACAAGAACATAAGTGAATTTATTTTTTGTCTGATTAGCTGATTGTTTTTGCACACCAGTTACAAAACGATACTTAATCTTTGCTTAATTTTATATACGACTCAATGGTGAATAGTCTCTAGAGATTGTTTATGTAACGTTGGAAGGTTCATGACCGCCTTCATTGATTGGCTTTTCAACTAACATTTTTAGATTTTTTTATTACGAGCTGATCTGGGTTAGAAAACTATTGTACATCATGAATTACTGAATAACTGTTCAATGTGAATTCACAATGCTGTTGGAGGATCGAGTTGAGAAATTTCAGGTTTTTCTGTAGAAACATTCAATCGTTAGAAAACTAAGTTGGCCGGCATCTAAAACTTGATGCTTCTTATGTCAATCAATTCGTTATTAACTGACATCCGTAGGTAACTCACTCACATTCTACATGGCTGAACTATATTGGTCACATCTTCATACTAGAGCTCTAGGAATTACCTGCTGAAGCGTTATGGCATTAAAATTCAAGAAACCCCATAACACTAAATTAGTAACATTTTCGCTGCCAAGATTTTGGAAATTATATTAGATATCTTAATGTTTATTGATACATTATTGCATGCATGTGATGTAGTTATATATCATATTCACAATGGGGTTTTGTCGAATTACTTTCGTATAACATCTTATACTACTTATAAGTAGACAAATTTACAAAGTAAAAATTGATTGGATATGTCACAGATTGATGTTGGTAGGGTACCATTGAAAACCAGGAAGCACTGGACAGCTGTTGCGTTCCAGTGTGGAACTCCTCAGCAGTGCGCACTACAGATCCCTCATTAGGAGCTTCAGGTTGACGGCGAAAGCTTAGCCGTCTTTACCAATAGGTCGCCATCCAATGGTAGAATCCTTGCTTCCATCAATTTGTGAAAATTGTCAAATAAACTGAACGTTATGCATGTTATGGCAAAAAGAGAATTTAGTTATCGCTTATATTTATTATAAATAATAAGATGGTTGTTTTGGGGGAGGTCTGTATTTGAAGTTGATTGATTTCTTTACAGATTGATGTTGGCAGTGTACTATTGTAAACCAGGATGATCGTCGCGCTATATATCACAAAGTGATGGAAGAGGGAATCCTGCCATTAGATGCCGGCCCAGTAGTGCGAAAAATAAGGTGTCTTCTAACCTGAAGCCCATGTAGCAGAGTCTAGGGGGCATGTTGCTGAGGAGTCCCATGCTAAAACGAAACTACTGTATAGTGCTCCCTGGTTTTCTACTATGCCCTGCCAACAATAATCTATGACAAATCAATCAACTATGCATTCGTTATTGTACTAATTTTATCTCATGTTAAGACCAAGATAATTTTACTGTACAGTTTGATTCGGATGTAGTCAACAGGAAGCAATGGTACTCGGTACTCGTCAGAAACGTATAAATGTGATCTTTTGAGAAATGGTAATGTCATGATAATGAAATCTCGAATCACTCAGTCACAGTGTCAGTGACTACTTCCAATAATCATTTGATTTACAATCGGCTCCTTATAGGATTGATTGAAATGTTTACATTTATTGATCAATTAGTAATAGTGCTGACTGAATCCTATCTATCAAGGTGCTATGTGGCCATTAATCTAAGCGACTTTATCCACTGAACACTACGTTATGATAGAAGGTGTTTCTACAGGTGGTTTAAAGGTAGTCAACAGGAGGATCTGTACACCTGTCACTATTCAGATGTCACTGAACCTTAAAATATCAGCCAGTCACACACTGGGTCAGTCGCAGCCTAAATAACTTAGTAATAAAGATTGTAGATAGTGTTAAACTGGTTTCATAAAGAATGCATTGAATTTCTCGCTTGTACTCGTCAAAAAAACAATCTCGTTTAAACACAACAAATACCAGGTAACACTGACCAACTATTTTACTCCATTATCATACTCCTTTGTTGCAGTATTAACCCTCCATCCCACCAGAAATCAAACTTATGACTTTAAGATATAATTTCGAACGATTAATCATTGATACCACTAAAGTGATATCCACTGGTAAACTTCCTATTTCAATCAATTTGCGATCTTCCTTAATCATAGTGATAAATAGTATTCACTAAACAATTGTATGTTTGAATTTGATATCATGAATTGATCTCGGTTAAACAACTATTGAAAATCTCAAAACACTGGACACCTCACTCTTCTTAGTATTGGACTCCTCAGTAGTGAGCATCCACAATCCCACGGAGGAGGATTTAATTCATTAACTTCAAGTTCTCCTGATGAGACTTGACCAGTAGAGTATTAAGTTTACATCCAACCATTGACATTTCTAACTTCAAACAGTTCACATTATATTGATTTGTGATGTTTAATTGTTGTTTAATCGAAGTGATTTCATGATATCCAATTCAAATTCAATAATCATCGTCACAACTAATTAGAATTAAATGTTTGTTAGAATTTATTTAAGTGTGATGTAGATGAATTTTCTCCACTTGTCGAGAAAATTACATTGATCACTTCTATCAGATGTTTGTAGCGATGAAGTTGTGCAGAATGACGATGAAAGTTACACAATTAAACCATCCAGTTGAGAGAACACAATCAAATCCAAAACCATCCTCCTCAGCTACAAATCTTGTCTACCATCATGTAGATTAATCAATTGTAACATATGGATGATGCAATGAGAGAAGGAAATTTATCAAATTACTGTGTGATGCATATTTGCACATTACAACTTATCTGATGTGAAGACAAATTAGTAAAGAAATGAGGAGTAGAGAAAACAATGGAACTGAAATCGAAACAATCACACATCACTGTAGATATCGGATAAATGTTAACAGGATAAGTTTAGTGTTTGATCGTATCACTTGAGAGTATGCATTGTTTGGTGTATGTGGGAGGGGGAGGTGGATGAAGGGGTGTGGTGATGGGTTGTTGGTGTAGGATTTCAACATTTGTATGATTAAGGATTGAATAAACTTCAATATACAGTCTCAAGACATTCTTATTCAACGTTACGGACATTGATCTGATATCAATCTTATGATCCGTCTAAATTAAATGTTTGTCAGTGATGGATGATGATTATCATATATTTGCTACCGACGTATCATTTTTGGTAGTCATATAGGTATAGATGTATGCAGGTACTGTTATAGAGTGTATCATGATTTCTCTTCTCTATGTCAATCCTGATATCACGATTTGTTCTGAATCAAACAACCATTAATCACCTGGAAGCACTGTACATCTGTTTCGTCCTAGTGTGGAACTCTTCAGCAGTGCGCATCCACGACGCCGTTGGGGATCGAACCCAGGACCCTCTGATTCCACGACGAGCGCTTTACCATTGGACCACTGGGCTGGCTTCTAAAAGTTGATATTTCTAATTCAGTCAACTATCTCCACAACCCCCAATCTTCTCTGTGTGTTTGTGTTCTCACACGTAAGTTGATTGTGGCGATGGTATATGACACGTTCATGTTACATGTTCTTTTTGGTGTAACATAGAAGCTGACTTTTCAAATGATAATGATCATAGCTCTATAATATAAAAATTGATTACTTATTTTAGATTTCTTTAAAACACAAGGCTGTTAGAATCGTATCTGAATGGTAGTGACATCGACTGGCTTCTTAATTGGCAGTAGTATTGTAGGTCACACTATACTGTGACGTTTTCAAGAATCTATAAACGAATCGTATGACCGAGTCATCTTCTCTTCAACGTATTAGTGTTCCTACGAAGAAAAGCCGGTTGTTCTTTTCTTCTTCATATGATACTAATATGAAGAGCATTAAGTTTACCCAATAAATTCTTTGTTTCTTCCATTTTTTCACATAGAAATTTAGTATCATTAACATACCGTTGATAAAGCCAAATGTCCCTAGTTGAACTTTTAGTTACGTTTCTAAACATCAGTTAACAATGGTCCTAATGATTACCCATGATAACCCTCCCATCTGAAACGAATCTTTCCTATAGAAGTCTATTAGAGGTTTGTACTGATGAAGTCGTCCAAAATTATGCGATTATAGCATCCAGCTTAGAGTTCACATAACTTATTCATAACCATCCTCTTGAGCTACAAATCAATGTTTATAATCTAAATAGCTTTACGTTAAAATGAAGTCTGATATTAACTATCCATATGACATTACATTTAGCTAACATTATTGATATTAAAAGCCAAGGTTCATGATTGATGAAATCTCATATTACATGTAAGCGAATGTATAGCATTCCCATTATGGTGATCAAATTCACAGTCTTAATTACTCTGGAACAATATCTTCAATATATACATTCTGTTAAATTTATTCTCAGTATTGTTAGAAGGATTGCGGAAATCATCAGACTGCATCACGAGACAAGTACTAACTTGGAACCCTGTTGGAAAACAGAAAAGAGGAAGGCCAAAGAACACACTGCATCGAGATCTGGAAGCAGACATTAAAAGGATGAACAGTAACTGGAGACAGCTGGAAAGGATTGCTCAGGACAGAGTTGAATGGAGAATACTGGTGAGCAGCCTATACTCCTCCGAGAGGGGTAGCAGGCGTAAGTAAGTAAGTATTGTTAGAAGCTCCCTACAACTCCTTGATAAAGTTTTCCCAGTCCATTTAATTACCGAGATAACTTAAAACCAATTAGTCTTCTTTAGAAACTTTTGTCCCAATACAAAACTACTCAACAGTGTGCATCCTCGATTTCGCCAGGGGATTGAACCCTATTATCACCAGAGACAATGAATGAACATCTCACTACATCGAAATCGGGACAAAAATGGTAACTTTACTGTTGGATGTAGGCCTAGGCTGTGTTGATAGTTATTCATTCTCCAAGAAACCTAAAGATCCAGGATTTTGAGTAATTCCATACTAGGACGGAATAGTTATCTAATGTTCTTTGGTTTATAACAGTACTCAACTGAGACCAGTCTATGACAAATACCAATAGTATAAATACCAAATCTCTCGACACTTTTAGTATACTTCTAGAATCTTCTACGAACATACAATCACATACACATTCATAATTGTCTTCTTAGTAGGTAGTAAAGCTCTTTTCTTCCGTATTACTCTCATCGTATTTTCAGTTCGAGATTCAGAAGTAGATAGTATATGGAAACTAGGAAGGATATAAGAACTAACTGTCTGAGACACTAAACAATGAAATCTACAACTTATTTTCAATATAATACGTTAAAATGTGGATTCCAATTCTCGGGTTGAATCTTTCTACTTATGAAAAAATTAGTAGTGAAGAAGTGAAAATCATTACATAATAATCATAAAATCACTTGTTAATCACTAAGTAGTATTAGTCTTATTTAAGTAACACTATATCGCCTGTTTTTTTTTTGCTTTGATAATAAGCGATTCGATTTAGTCGTTATGACACTTCGCAGTTAGGTTTCATACTAGTTGGTACTCATTAATGAAACCAGTCTTCTTTATAAAATGGCAACAATATCATATTTAATATAGTTAACAATAAGTAAGTTCTTCATTCCATTGGTTTGTGACCAGATTTCAAGATCACTAAGCAATAATCATTGATGAATTAAATAAGTTTATTATGTTTGTAATAATAAATCACGCTTGTTGACAGGTTATCCTATTTTCTAATATCTGTCCATTGGGTTGGAGATAGGAGAAATGTCGTAATAAGTAGGATTTGTGAGTAGATTTCTTCCAGTCACAATCAACTGATGGCCTATCTTATGATTAATCAGTACCTTCATACAATATTTTCCTCCATTATTATTTCCTTCTGTATACTTCACAGGGAAACAATCAATGTAAGGGTTACCGTTTAAATCTTACTTGAACTAATTCTATTTCAACTCGTAAATTTTAATGTCATATAGAAGATGTTCTTAGTTTACATTTCAAAGTGATCAACTAAATTGCTTGTTTCATCGGATCATAATACTTACTTAGATTGAATCACAACATTAGCTACTTCTACAATGCAGAATTACTGTTATAAACATTATGTATACGTTTCTTATTACCTTTTAGATTAGCTGAGGTTATCCATTGTGGGACTTCTAACTATTTCTTCTGATTGTTTAACAGGTAAATGTGGAGTAGGTGAGATATCCTGCTTTAGATGGAAGTTAAAGTGTAATGTGCAGCAGTCCTCCTTGCTTAAACCTATGAATACGAAACACGAGTCATGAAAATAGATTAGGGTAGGCCTCCAATCTTTGATCATAGAAACCTTCGAAATATCACCAATATACAGTGGGATGAGCGAATAAGTAATATTAATATTAGATACTGAGTACTAAGAAAACATGGACACTCAGTCAAAGAGGTCATAAACGTTCGTTAACTGACATGGTTGAGACATGCGTTTCGTATACCTGAGCAGCGTCAGCCTCATCGCTCCTTGCTGGCTGGGATATGAGTAGGAAGTAAGAGAAGTAAGGACAGCCAAACCACAACATCGCCCCAGTCTATGAAGTCTTTAGCTTCCGGTCTAAGTCATGTTAGAAGATGCTGAATACCTGATTGAGGTCTGCTCTACAGTCGTGATCAGTGGTTGGAGACGCTGGGTGACATGGCTCAAAATCCGTCACAATGGTGTAAATATATTAGCTCTTCGAGATCTTAAGTTCCATTATTCTCTCGTACTTTCATTTGGTTTATTCCTTCCTGCTGGAATATACTGTGTTGTTAATCATGTAAATTCGATCACATCGTGCTAATGTGATATGACAACTTGAACCTATGTACACATGCCTCGGGTTCTACGTTGAACATGAATGAATGAGATTAGTGTCCCTTATTAATCCTTAAACACATCAAATTCAATCTTGTAAACCAATGAGGTTTTGTGAACAAGTAAGTGTAGATCAATCCAACATGTTAAATGAAGAACACAAGTTAGTGCATCCAATCCAATCTAATATTAATTATTCATTTATTAAATGGACTACAAAAATGACTAAGATTTCTGGTTATTGAAAATGTTTTTGAGTAACTTCAGTATTCATTTCTAATCTTCGCAAGAAACTTTTATAGATTGATGTTATACAATAATTAGAATGTATTTGCATATCCCCGTTGATCTGTCATGGACTGAAATTGATCAGTCTCTGTTGCCACATGTGCATCCTACGTGTATTGTTCAAATGTAGAGGTAGTTCACAAGTATTGTTTGAAATAGATTGTGACTAACAAGCGGAATCCAGTAGACGAGTTTCACCCAATTTGGGACTTGTCAGCTGAATGTACCTGCAATGAATTGAGTTTGGATACCGATGTGATCATTAACACTGGAATGCAGGTACATTCACTTGATGAGTCCCAAATAGGGTCTAACGGTTTTTTCCTGGATTCCGCTTGTCAGTTATAATCCAATTTAAACAATTCATGTTATACTACTTAAAATAGACAAATCTTAATATTGGTAACTTAATGATCGACATCAGTCAATGAAAGAAACAAAGAAAGAAGACACTACACCACACTACACTTATATATGTTGACATGGAATATTGATTATGTCCTTTGTTTTTTTTTTCTTTCTTTCTCACTGTATGAATAAGTGTAGGTTACTATTCTACTAGTACAAACAAAAAGAAGAATTGGAAAAACAAATCGTTATTCTTTTCTTTTTTCACTATATCAATCACTAATTATTGATTTTCAATCAATTTTCTTAATCTTATCATTAATAAAGATTAGATGTTCTTCAGTTGAACAAATACAGAATATTGAAATCTTGGTTACCTAATTAATTCATGACCTTATAAGGCAATCGAATGATACTTGATCTCTGATCTAAGCCTATAGATTAAGAAAATGTAATGTTGTGGTAACTAGGATAGATGAATGAATATTTAATTTATACAATCATACAAGCTCATATTATACAGTATTGTTTACAGTTGTATAAGTTTCACTCCAATCACTTTATGATAATATAACAAGACGATTACGTAATACATACTTTACAAAAATGTGAACACTCTAAATACCTTTTTTGCATAGAATCATTTTAAATGAATATCAGTTGTATAACTTGAACATAATTACCATTTAAAATTACCTAAAGTATCAGGAGAATAGGCTTAATTGGAATAAGAATTAAAGCTTTTCACCGCAAAGTCGTTAGTAACTGAAGCTGGAATTCTTCATTCAAAAGTAGCATGTGTCGTTTTATATTCTATCATGTCTCTAACACGCCTTACACAGCATATTTTATTCAGTATTTAGGTTACTTGTAGTCCTGAATGAATTGAAGTATGCTACTGTTGAAATGACTCTACAGTTTTCAGTAGATAGATTGTAACAAAGTTTCTATATCTAAGTAAAGAATTAATTATAGTAACCTTTTACAAGGTACGTAAATAAATAATTAAGAAACTACTCATATTTCATCATATTGAATTTCTAAACCAGATCATTCTACCGAGTTTAGTAAACTCATTTCAGTTATGTTCTATTTCCGTCCCTTTTGCTTCCGTTTAATGAAGACCTCGTTAATTCATTAATGTAGTAGGAATGAATAGCTACGTAACATCAGAAAGTTCATTATATCAATTACCCAATAGGTCATAGTTAATGCCATGAAATTCAATGAGTAGCAATCAATAAATTCAGCTATTACGTTAGGATCGTAAAGAGTGACTGAAATGTATTTACTATTTATCTTCAACATCAATATTCCATCATTTAGTCCTTCTCAAATCACACAACAACAACACTGATTACTACTACTACTACCACTACGACGACAACGACTATTACTACTGACCTGTGTATCACAATGATGACTTTATTCAATCTACGTGTTACTCTGTCGGTTAGAGCATGATTAATCTTGATCAGCTACAGTTTCTAATTAGAACATCCAAATTCATCTTAAAATCAGTAGCCAACAAGAAAATAATAATTGTGTTTGGTTGGTTTGATTTGTAGATATTTTTCGTATTAGGTGGTTGGACGTATGTATGCACTTGCAAAATGAAACCTGGTACATATGTGTATCGGTCTAATTCGCCACAGATCAGCAGGATAGCAACATGAACACCCAACTAGTTGTAGTTACCTCAGAGATAGTAAGAGAACATGTTAGTACGGAGATTGTAATAAGCGAAGAAAATAGTCCGTAGAGAGAAAATATATATAATAATTTTAGGCTAATTATTTTAAGTACGACAAAGATCGAATGCACTTGCAACATTGTGACCTATCCTGATCCATGTTACCAGAGTCTTCGATCCTTGATTAAAACATTATCACTGACCTCAACCCAGTAAAGTTCATCTACCAACATGGCACAGACATGTAGTCAGTGACTTTATCGACCGATGCCACTTTTTTGTTTGACTGCCCCAAGCTTTCTTCCAATCAACTAAGCTTTCAGCCAAATTTGTGCATCGAGGTAGTTGGTGGTTAGACATACTTGATACGCATCCGAACCACATTAGGTGGTTCTAGGTGCTTATCAAAATGTCCTGAATGATCTCGTTATCGGTCTAGATTCTACTCGTTATCAATGTACCCTTTAATTCTTCAAGGAAATGATTTACCTTGTTGATATCACGTCACTCATTTTCATAGTTCGAGAAGTTACGCTTGAGCTACTGGGCATGCGAAGCATATCCTACTAAACCAAGATATTTGAACTAAATATTCCTGAAATAGCGAATAACAATTGAGCTTACAATCCAACATAATTTAGCAGCTCCCTTCAAGATACTAGTTCATCAAAGAATAATGTCCTACGACCTACAGGCTTCATGTTAAACGGTCAATCATAAAATCACTAAACTGGCTGACATTCACCTATTGATATTTCTAACTTCAATTTCCTACATATTTTCATAATTTCCTTCTTCCTTACTAGTAGCTAACTGCCTCATACCTCACATTGGCTAAACACCACTGGGTCTTATCTTCTGATTTCCACTACAGGAATTACTTTTAGAAGTTAGTCACCGGTAAAGTGATATTAACTGGTAGTTTATCCACAACATCTAACTACAATTTTCATGATGTAAGATTAATTATTCACTATCAAGAAAACGATTATGTAATAGGTTGATTTTAATTAGGAAAATAATAGAAAACAGGAAAAAGTCGAATCACTATAATAAATTAACATGATTTATTGCTTTTTTTACAGAGTTACTTAATAGTTCTAATGATTGAAAATCAAAGTAACTACGGAATAAGCATAAATTCTTACCGCAAACTCTGTAATTAATGATATTCCCCCCCCCTTTTTTTTTTAAATACGCTATTATTACATATTCAGTTGGAATGGTTATTTTTGTGGAGATTGGTATTTTTTTTTAATTGATTGAATATGTCACAGATTGATGTTGGTAGGGTACCCTTATAAACCATGGAGCACTGGACAGATGTTTCGTTCTAATGTGGAACTCCTCAGCAGTGCGCACTCTATATCCCTCACCAAAGGATTCAGGTTGACGGCGAATGCCTAACCCTATGTACCACTGGGTCGGTATCAAATCGTGGAATTCCCGTTTCCATCAATTTGTGATACATTTGTTGAAATTACTAAGTATATGAACAATGATTGATATGCTTACCAAAGAAACAAATCACTTATATCTCAGAGCTACTTCATACACAACAGGTATATCATACCGAAAGTACTCTGTGTTTTCAAAGCTATAACATTCATGATATAACTAATCGTATGTTCGATCACACTTAGAACATTGTTCAGTAAAAAAACTGCAAAGACTTGAACGAAGCACTTAAGCGACAATTTAGGTTCAACTATCGTAATTAGCTTTGCTAATAATTATGTCTTGTTTTACTTTCTATCTTGGTCCAAAGATTGCTCCCTTCAGTTATTAATCAAGTACCTGCTAACAACATCAGACCTGATATCCTACATTTAATCAAATTTACGCTATAATAAAGTTCAACTTGATCGAAGTTTACTACATACACACACACACTTATTAGCTTTTCACTACTTGGTAAACATTCAAGGACATTGTTTTGTAAATACAAATTCTTGAAACAGTGAAATTTGTCATTATCCAAACATGAAACTAATCATTTTGATTCGAGGTCAAGGTCTAATGAGCATTATTGAATAGTGGATTTGTTCAGTTGGAAATTAGTATTAAATGTATTACATTGAGTTTACCCATTTGTTGACATTGAAAACTATATTTGTGTAATCTTTATCAGTATATAAACATTGTGAATAGATCACCTCGATTGTATATTTACTTACATGACTTAGTAAGATTGAATTCTGATTAACAATGCTTGATACTATTAGATTATGAAAGTGCCAATGTTCAGTAGTAATATAATTCCAAATTATTTATAGATCACCGTAGATTCAGTTGACAAATGTACATATATAAAGAATCGAGTAGGTGTATGTAACAGAAGTCGATAACGATGAGTTTATGAGAATGATATCGGAAGAGAGAATAAATCCAACAAGTAAATAATTGAGACAGACACCAGTAGAAGTCACCTGCAAACTGAGTTCAACTGCACATTTAGCATACATATAACAGTGAAAAGTATAATGTACTAACTGTTATGCATAGAGTCATATCGGCTACTACAAAGGAATGACCGAATGAATTCAACTATCAGAAATGAAAATTTAAGAGTCATAGATCCTGAAAGTCTATTCCGACTTCACTGATACCTGATATATTCATTAAAACAATAGCAATTTTTGCGGTTTTTCTTTAGTATGTTCACCCACATCACCACATCCACTTTAACTAAAAGAAACCCCTCCATTAAAGACAATATAACGGGGGTAGGAAAATAAAACGGACATATGATGAAAACTCAGGGTGAAGAGCATGGAAATAGTTGGTTTCGGTTAATTAGAGAAATAAATTATATAAAATAAATTTAAGCAAAAGCTTACAATTAGAGTAATATAGAAATAACAAAAAATATAAATGTATTTCATGAATATGTAATCTATAGTGATCATCCTGAAGACGGTCATGGGAAATGTCATTCAATTTTATTCAATTCTTATAACAACAGCTGAATCCAGGTTTAACGTTTCGTCTCATTTTTGATTCATCCGTCGAATGTACTTGTTACATTCAAATACTGATATATATATATATATATATATATATATATATATATATAAAGAGAGAGAGGGAGGAATCCATATGTACGAAATGTCACTATCTATCTATATTCAACAGTCTAATCAACTTCGTTTAATGTTTAAAGATAAATTCAGTTTACTCAAGTCACTGTATTACCATCAGCACTGGGATGTAAGCAAATGAAAACAACAAACCTAAGGCAAAACAAAACGTAAAATCTTTGATTAAACTGTTAGCCACACTTCAATTGTTATTAGTGATTTACTCATTTTGTATAACAAGTCAACTATACACAATTCAACAGTCTAATTCAAATCCATAACATTACAAAATATTAAGTCAGTAAAATGTAGATAAGATTATATCTCATTCTGTCCTGTCTCCACATTATCCAATGATAATGAATTAAACTAGTTCAACACACCCGAAAAACATCAGTTCTGTCAGATGTAGCTGGTTCATATATGTAAATCGGTGGAAAATGCGAATTCAGTGCTTCTTATGGTTTGTTTTCAGTTTCATAATATATCCCGTAACGTAAACAATGCTTGAGAACATACTAGTCAGTTTCCTTTAATATCACTCAATTGATAGTTCAACTATACTCATTTAAAATGGCAAGATTTTGATAAACAAATCTCTGTAACAGTCCTTCTTTATCCATTGACAGTTTTCAACTATCAGCATTGATGAGTTTAAAGAAGAAACACTATTCGCCTACATGCTTATCCCTACATACTATCATTGTTTACTTACTATAAAAAATGCAATGCATAATTAATGTAGATATTTAGTAAAACTGAAACCAGTAATTAGGTTTCCAGGATGTACTGTCAGAGTCACAGAGTGTGTTGTTCAAATTACCATGTTGAATATCGATCATATGCTATCTAATTCTGATGACAAATGTAATAAAGATTCACAGAAAAAGAATTTCTTTGAGAAACTACATTATCTAGAGAGTGTTCTTGAAGTGAAGGAAACTAGTCGGCAGAAAAGTCTGCTCCAGTCTAGGTTTAGTAATATTTGGCACTCACTGGAATGACACACCTGAGATCTTTAGGGAAACGTTAAGCACTGTTTAACTCGATCCTTAGTCAGTCAGTTTTACAGTTTACACCCAACTACTTCTAAGACCACCGACAAACAGGTGGAACTTTTCACTTCAACATTGTAGGAGCAATATTCAATCACTTAGACTAATCACATTGCGACTTGATCGACAGAGTTAGATCAAGACTTCATAAACTATGATATCAGTCACTACATACTCATCAATCAGTGTACTGTCTTACTTATATTGAAGTAAGAATATGTATTTAGTTAGGTTTGAGCTGTAATTTAGGATTGAAAGATACAGAAAACGTTAAATCAATGTGAAAACGGCTACTATACACATATGGAAGTATACTAGACTTCGTAGATCACCTAGTTCTTCTATCCCACACACAACTAACAAACAATTGAACACGGACAGTAGTAACAACATCCTCTGCAACCACAAGTTGGCCTCAACATGCACAAACGATAGAAACACGATCGCTTGATACGAATTAACGAGAATGAAGCTGGAAGCTGTAGGAAGTTTTGCATTTCTGGGTGGCATCATCATCGATAAACAAGGAGGATCTAGTGTAGATGTGAAGACACGAATCGGTAAAGCAAAATCAGCCTTTCTACAATCGAAAACGAACATTTGCAACTCAAAACAACTATCAACCAACACCAAAGTCAGAATTTTCAATAAAAATCCTCAAGACAGTTCTATCGTATGACGCTGAAACTTGTATAGATTACTACGATAAACATCACTCAAATGATACAGGTATTTATAAACAGTTATATACTTAAGTTGCCTACTCCTAATTCGTTGACCAGACACCATCTACGATAACCCACTGTGGTAGAGAACAAACTAACCAACTCCCAACTGATTAAGAAATTAGGAAAGGAAGCTGTAGGGGGATAGAACACACATTGAGGAAATCATTGATTTGTGTCACATGACAAACACTAACACGAAATCCTCCAAATTTAAAGGAAAGAAGGAAGACGAAAGAATCCAATACACCAGGAACTGGTGCTAGACATTAAAAGAATGCGCCAAACTTGGGATGAACTGGTAAGAAGATTTGAAAACAATCTTGATTGGAGAATGCTGGTCAGTGACTCGTGATCCACGAGAGGTAACAGGGATAAATAAATAAATAAATTGATTGATTGAGAGTACACTATAAGCCATATGCATATGCACTTATATCATTAGATTTTATTTGACTTAAATCTCAAGAAACTTTAAATAACCTCATAAAACTCATAAATCATGTAAACATGCTACAAGCATTTCAACTGTACTTATCTACAATTACTACCTACAATTTAAAACCGAATCATCCATGTAATCTGATTTCTAACTGGTCAACAATTGTCTTCACTTTTATAAGGTCATTTTATGAGTTGACTACGTTTGTCCCATTATCCTACTTATATTCATGAGAGCAAGAACAAATAGTTGTGCAGAATAAGATGAGGATTCATTTTATTTCGTTGGTTTCTCATCAGCTACTGCATACAACCTAGAATGATACTCTTTTACAAAATCAAAATTTTAAATAAGTTTTAACATACTCATGAGAATGCATGAAGTTAGTTGAAATCGAGATTACATAAACATGTGAACATGACTTAAAATGTTGGAGAAAATGCTGTAACCATATCTATCCAATACAAGAGAAGGTACTAGAAGGCAAAATAGACATCACAGTTCAAATGGTTACATAATAAGAGGTGGTTGGAAATATTTGAGAATAAAGTGAATAAAACTCAGTTATTAAAGTTTAAATGACCTAATTAAACACGAAAGTTGAACTTAACCATATAAAAAACGGTGATCTTACCAAAAAATGTTAAATCTGATCAAAAGAGAAAACGTAATGAATAAAACTTGGCAAGAGAATAATAACGATGAAAATAATAACACAAAAGTTAGGTTACCAGGGTAAAGAAAGACTTATAACAGTTTGCTTTTGAACACATAAGTTTGGTTTCAATCGTTTGATGGCAATCACTTCGGCATATTTTAGAAGATTTGAAGTTTTTTTCTATTGAACACTTTGAATATCAATCTGGTGTTCTGTGTCAATCAGATGTTTAGGGATTGCACTATTGAATGTCTTTATTCCTGTGAGTCGTAGATTTTTTGGAACATGTTCATTAAATCGTAGGTAGGCCCTTCTTTCTGTTCAGTCAGTGTAACTGCTATAGCAGGTACACGTAAGTTTATACAGACAGTTGGCGGTAACATGAGAAGGATACCTGTCGATTTTTGATTGTTTCAGTGAACATGTTGTTATATATGATATAGCCAGTTTTGCAGCATAATAAGTTCTCTTTAAAACTGAGCTTAGTCTTCTTATGATTGTTTCAACAATATCGTCACCTTAAAAATCAAGTTGAATGAAAATAGACTTCTTATGGACTGTGGTTTCATTTGGTTTATCAGGCTTTAGTTCACTGTGCTTGTCAATGAATTTTTCTGGATAGCCATTCTTTTTTAGATACTGTTTAATGTTAGTGAGTTCTGAATCTATCATATCTGAAATACACATGTTTTTGGCTCTGAGAAACAATGTTTTCACTAATGCTATTTTGTAATGGATTGGACAGAAGCTGTTAAATTCCAAGAAAATCCATTCCACGTGGCTTTTCTGTAGATCGACCGTCGCACTGAACCATCTTCTCGGACGTTGCATGGAAATATCCAGGAAATGAAATTTATTACCTTTTTCTAACTTCATAGTAAATTGAATATCTTTATGTGCTTGATTGAAAATTGTCAATAAGTAGTTAGCATGTTGTTCATTATTGCATACTATGAAGGTATCATCCACGAGCCTTCAATAATGCGTCATTTCCTCAATCACCTTTATTAGTTTTGTGTTTTCAAGATTGACCATAAAAATGTCTGCTAGGATAGGACCTAATGGACTACCCATTGCGACACCATCAATTTGGCGATATATCTTATTATCGAACCGGAACTGGATGTCCTTTGTGCACAAAAGTAATAGTCGTTTCAATTCAATCACTGGTAGAGGAAGTAGGTCAGAATGTTGGCATATAATGTCAATGATTTCAAGGAGTGGTATATTAGTAAATAAGGATGTTACACAGAAGGAAACCGAAGACCTGCCGAAGATGTCAATTTTATCCAATATTTCAACGAAATGGAAGGAGTCTATCTGGGAGAACATAGACATACGTTGACGGATGGGTTCAAGCTCCTCTGCTAACTTATAGTGATTACTTCAATACATCCTATAAAGTAAACGAAAACGGCATGATATCGTTACCACTTATACAGTGTACAAATGCATCAAATCACAAAGAATACTTTTCGATTTGAGGCTGTGTGATAACTTGATAATTCTCGTTTGTAGTTGTTTATCTTCATCATTGAATAATGTTGGTTAGGGCACTACTGGAAACTAGGTAGCATTGGATACTTGTTACATCCTAGTATGGGACTACTCTCCATTGATGGAAGAGAGAACTCTACCTTTGGATATTGATAATACAACGGGTGGGGGGGTCTGCCGAGAGACCTGATGTCACTAGGTTCCATTCCATGAAAAAATCTCGGCGAGTCGTGTTGCATTTCTTAGAAGCTCCAAAATAGGCGAAAACAGATGTCCACTGATCTCTGGTTTTTATTAGCACTCAACCAACATCAATCTACGACGAACACAAATACATAAACTTAATATCTGTCTACACAAATCCACCTCAATTCAATTCTTCACATTTTTTGTTTTAGTAGTGTAAATATTCTTAAGTGTTGAATTCAATATCACGAAATGATTTATATTAAGCAACCAGTGATAATCAGGAAGCATATGTTAAATGCCTTCTTCCGACATAGGACTCCTCAACACTAAACATTCATGTCACTACTATGAACAGAGTATTTGACCTTCGAGTTTCATGGCGAGTGCATAACATTCACACCAATCATCTTACATTCAGTGGTCTATATTACTAACCTTTGTTTATTGGTGATATTGTATGACTTCATCTATTCCCATTTATAATAATGATAAAACTCCATTGGCAACGCCTTCTTATTAGAGTTCTATGAATGATCACCCAATATGAGTCACTATTTAACTCACATTTCATTTTATGTTCAAATTCATAATTCGATAATCCACACAACATCCTATTTTAATCAATATTTGCATTAGACATGTGTTTCATCCCAATATAGAGGTAGTCAGCAGAAATCCATGATTGACCTTACTGTTTCAAGCTGGATAGCACTAGTCAACAAAGTATCCCTAAGATTACAAATTCCATCAAATGTAGTGACACTTCAATGATCGATCACAGTTTCTCACAAACATCGATGAAGTAAAGCTTTCTATTGACTTTATTCAACTGACTAATACTGCCTTGTTGGAAGTGAGATAGTTATCACCGATGACAATGATTGATCGTTGTGCTATATTACAAATCGATGGAAGTGGGAAATCCTACCCAGTGGTGTATTGAGTTAAACGTTCGCCAACATGATGGCCCTGAGTTCGATTCTCCTGGAGGAATCGATGGCACATATTGCTGAGGTGTCACACATTAGGACGAAACGTCTGTCTGGTCATAATTGGTTTTTAATGGTACATTAAACTTTGACGAATTCAACCAACTAAACTTAATACCAACCCTCCCACTAAGCCACTTTAATTGATATAATTACCAAGCTCTATCTGATACATACTCTCTTCAAAACAGGAAAATAGAAACTTCCCAAGGGTAAAATTATAATGTATATAAATGTTATTGTTATTTGATCTTAAATTATTCATGTTTATTTTAATGCCTACAATGTAGGCAGCAGAAAAGGATTACGTAATCACTACAAAATCTGAAATGATTGAACAGATGTATTTAGATTAATAAGATTAAACACGATTATCGTAGAATACATATGTTAATTCATTTATCAGATGCAATGAAATATTAGGAAGCTTTTTTTACTAAATAATAGTAATCATAATATTACTTACTTTAACTACATAAAATAAAGGTTTTTAGTTGTTTGTATTCATTACAGATTGATGTCGTCTGGGTACAACTGAAAACCATGGGGTAGTGCACAGCTGTTTGGTCCCACCATGGGACTCTTCAGTAATCCACATAACCCCAGTAGAACAAATGACTGGACGTTCACCATGAGGCCCGAAGGCTCTTGGTTCAATTCCCAAGTAGAATCTATGGTGTGTACTGCCGAGGAGTCCCATACCACGATGAAACGGCTATCCAGTAGTTCGTGATTCTTAGTGGTGCCCACTCGAGACCAATCTGTGGGAAATACAGTCAATGTAAACTTAATACCTATCTCCATAAAACCACCTCAATTCGATAAACTTTCTGTTCCAGTAAACAAATTCGTTATGAATCATAACAAATGGCTAAAGTATCTAGTTAATTCTATTTTTCACTGAACCATTGATTAGTGTTCATTGTCATGTAAACAACCTAAGATCATCTTGATACCACCACTTTTGTCACAGTTTTTAAAAAAATAGATTATGGTAATGAATGGAATTCAGTACTTGTGTTTCATCATCTGTAAGAATCTGGAGACAAATATTGATCTTTACAAAGGAACTTGAACTCAGTACTTTTCCCTTTAAATACTTAGTGCGTTATCCACCGGGCTATTTAGGACAATGAACTATATCAAGAAGTTAGCGTAAAATTAGATCGAAAATATTATTTAACTGTGACTAACGTTTCATGAAGTGCAATACTTGCTATAAGAATTGATGGTCACTGATTTACTTCTAAGGTCGTAACTACCATTTCAGAACAAAATATCTACCAACTTGCATGTTTCATTTCTAATGGTCCTCTAACTGATGTAAGTCTGTCATTACGTGATCATCCTTAAATTGTACTAAGCCGTATTATTGATTGTCATAAATTAATACATTGGTTTTAAAGTTTACTGTATAGACTGATTCTTATCAGACTAATATCACTTATGGTACAGTTGAAAAGTTGAGGAAAAATCATCAGTTGTCCCGTCCTAGATTAGAAATCTTGAACTTGTTGACTTATGATTCCAACATCGATTGAACGCAATGCCTTCGGATATTGGGATGAACTGAGTGTTTACCTTTCGACCAGTACATCAGAACTAAGTAGTATTATAATTACGTTTTCTGTAGGTCCGTAGTATGCGTAAGTGAACTCTACCACCACACTCCAAACTAAACGATTATCCTTTACTCACTATCGATTTAGTAACTTAACGATCCTCTATTTAACCGATTGATGAGTTGTGAGATTGCATTAGAATAGAGGTCCATATCAGATAAAAGAGTCAACGAATTCTTTCTGATTTTCAATGTTTATTTGAGGTCGTCCTCGATGCGAAACTTCACTACGTAATAATTTCAAACTTACGTTCCATTCCATCATTACATAATCAGTATTCCAGTTTTATATTATTTCAGACTTGCATTAACTGATGTTTTAGAAACTTCTTTTGAATCTTCCTTACATCTGCAATAATTTTTCCAAGCAAAATAAATATAAATAGTGGTGTAAATATCTAGTGTGATTGTCTATCTAATCGTATCAGATCAAGGAAAGTGACTGAAGCTCAAATCCCCATAGCTTTTGTATATAAGAGAGATGGAATGGAATTTTATAATGGGGAACTACGAAGGTATCTGGTCGATCATTTTAAGTGACTTTGATTTATCTATCATATGACCATGGCAGATAGAGTGTGATAAAACAGAACTAAATTATCTGGTAGCATAATCGTTATAACTGACTACGTAGAAACAAGTGAATTGAATAAATACTACTGATCAACTGAAAAATTACATTTAAGTTGGATTGTGACTGGCAAGTGGAATCCAGGACGCGCGTTTCGTCCTATTTGCGACTCATCGGCTGGATGTACCTGCATCCCAATGATGATGTTCACACTGGGATTCGAACTCAGTCCGCTTCGTGTCAAACGTCCACCGCGTTCACCACTAGGCTACTGTGTCCAGACAGTCATACAAGCCTATTCTGCATGAAAAATTACAGTTTAAATATGTTACAGGTTATTTTAATTGTCTACACTACATTTGAAGAAAAACAATAGTTTCACGTAACTATGCCTAGTAAACATGAAATTTAAATAAAATATAAACAATTTCAAATTGTTTTTGCTAAAACCTTTTTTCTAGATTGTCAGTGTAGTTTCCTTTAATGCTCCACGTATAGTCATAGAATACGTTGATGCCAGTCTATTGAACTGCAAAGTTTTCATGTATATCGATTTTATTCATTAGTTTGTTTCAAATCTGTATTACATCATAGAAATATCTTACGTAAATATTCCAGTGGATAAATAATTAAATTAAATTTGATATCACTAATTGACTTCAGCCAAACAACCACTGAAATCCATGAAGTATTGGACAGTCATTTTGTCTTATTGTGGCGATCTTCAAAATTGTGTATTCACAACCTCACCTTAGAATCATGTCCAAAAAAGTCGGCTTTCATGTTTAACGATCAACCGTCAAATCACTGGGCTGGTTTGTAACCAACCATCGATATTTCTAATTTTAAACAATTCAGGTTGCATTAGTATGACGCTATCCGTCGCTATTAGTAGATAACTACCTCATGCCTGACACGGTTGATTACGGTTGGTCATGTCTTCTAACCAGAACCTCCGGAATTACCCGTTCCCCTCACTTAAAAGTTAATAACTAGTGTGCTGATATTAACTGTATTTCAACACCTAATTACAGGTGATTGACTCATGAGAACTCCTAAACTATTCTTTGTTTCATATTTTTGTTTCCTTATATTAATTTAGATAAAGCGAAGACTACCACATTTACAGAATACCATAAATTCGTTGTATCTAGCCTCTACTTGCTCATTGGCTACATTGAAGCAAACTAATTTAACATATAAAAGGAATGATTTATCGTTTGGAACAGTGAAGTTGTAGAAAAGATTAAACTAAAATGAAGACTACGAATTTTTAAAGAGGTAGCCTGTTTAAAATCTTGGGCTAACATTTCTTTTTTCCAAATATCTCAACAAGTTACTTTTCCCTTCTTTGTTTTGTTTCAATTTTTCAATCATTTCACAAAATTGCATTGTTTATTCATGCACTTATATATAAAGTCTACAAACTATCGTGAGTAATACAATGAGATCTAAGTGAAAACATCACAGTGTCTGGTAACACGTGGTAAAAAGGATTAATATTCATCAGATGACTATTCATGAAAATCTTACTCTTAACTGCAGATCTCTTATTGGAGAAGTGAACTATCTACAATTTCATCTTAGTCTAAACATACAGCGTAACTGTGGTTTAATCACAGTTCAAAAATCATGACTACATGGCTTGTACGATGACAATTTAGTATCGCTAAAAAATTTACAGATTTTCTGTCAGGACTGTTTTATTACCAAGAGGGAGTGTGGTGGTGGTTATACTGCTACTTTTCTGAACAAGGATTGGTATGTGAACATGGAAAAAGAGTAACTTGTTGAGACGTTGTATGCTGAAGATTCATATTGTACTAAGCATACTATTGAATAATGCTATTATTATTATTACTACTATTGTAGATATTTGTAGTGATATGTTACATAACATGACAAAATACGTTATGTGGCATGAAGAAAATGTGAACTGAAATTATTGGGGATAATAATTATTATCGAATTTATAATGTGACCAAAACATTATTGCTGTTACCAAGGCAGTTAGAAGTTTACCACATAGTCTTTTTGAACATAGATTTTACATTTTAACCTCCTAATTGGTATTGTTTCTATGAGTTTTAAGAGTTTAGTTGGATTGTGCATTGACCACTGTAAATGCATTTATTATATCCATTTCATGTTGTGTGTCCAACAATTGTCGAGCTATTGAATTATTCAGATTACATTATCTTTTGAGATGAAGTGATTCAGAAATAAACTTGTTAAACTGTCTAGATGATTGTCATTCTGTTAGACATAAATGAAATTAATATAGAGCAATGACTTATCTACTTTCGTGTTATTGAGCATCTCATAATGTGTATTGATGTAAGCCCAAATACCGAAACATTACGTAACGTGCTTTTAAGTATTATCACCACAAATACCTATAAAAATATTTTGAAATTTGTTAGTCATTAAGCAATTCCATTCACAGAATAGAAAAAAAAGCTCATCTTAGATGTTACTAATATATGCAAATGTCTACGATTGATAGGAGCGAAAATATTAAGTGGTATTATCACCAGACATCTTATAGGTGTAAGATACTCAGTAGCTAATACAGAAGCGTTTAGAGTGTTTGATAGACAAATGACTTTAATTTTTCTGAAGTTTGTGGAAGATATTACAATAAAACGCTTAAAGCCTAACCTGTGTGTCCAAAAGGTTATAGTCACCAGTTTCTCTTTACCACGGTAATTTAACATTTAATTCTATCACATCACTGTTCCTGATGTTTCTTCAAGTGAAATACATTCTACTACATCATTATATCGTCTTCCAGCATGAATTCAATTCAATGCATTAATGTTAGTATTTTTCATATGTATTTCATTTGACTATGTTTTCATATCAGAACACTCTAATTTCAGTTTAAATGACTGAGCTTACTTCATATCAACTTCAAGTAGGTAAATTCAGCTGAACTTCGGATTGCCTTTTTCAGTAGAAACATAATACAAAGAAGTGTCAAGGATAAACTTCTGTTTTGATCTAACTCAGTGGGTGTTAATGAGTTCACTTGTTCATGTAAGATGAGTTGTGTCGCTAGCACAAAGCGGACATTCTCCAAATGGAAATTCGAGCACTACTCTTCATGATTATATAAAGTATGGTGTAAGTCAGTTAACAGTTCATTTCTTAAGCACATAATTAAATTAGGTGATGCACTTACCGTGGAAATCATTAATATGGTTAGAAGAAGTGGTCTAAACGGAGTTGTGGTCATGAAGTTCTATGCAGATGAGTCTCTAGCAGTTCAACAATTATAGACTAATATTAGTGTTTCAGAAGTAGAATATTCAGTCCTTGATTTCATCATCGTCAATTGCTTATTGACTTCTTACGTTTATCTCATTATACAATCACCTGATCTTTTCCAAATATTCTGATTGTTGCAATTGTTTACACGTTTACTTTGTTAATGTATACTAGATTTCCAAGCAAATTCATCTCGATAAGTATGCCAAACTTTATTTAAAATATTGATTTTGATAAATTTCAAGTTATATGTAGCTGATGAGAACCAACAAAATGAAATAAATGGTCACGTTAGTCTATACAACTCATTGTTCTTTTCAAGTTAATAAAGAAAAGAATGTTTATGAAAAGTCTTTATTTTAGTTCATCAATTCAAATACCAAGACATTCTTTGAATACTTTAAACTATTTCGTTTAAATGTAGCTAATGAGAAGGTAGTAAGCAAAGTACTTAGTGAATTGTTGCTATTCTGCTTTGTTTATATTTTTGTCTATTTAGATCTATAACAAAAACTAATTGTTCATCGTTTATGCAACCTAGTTATGTCATGAACTTGACTAGTTACGAAATGTAAAATAAAAATGTTGTTAGAACTAATACAACAAACGTTAACCACTAGACTGATATCCTATCCTGAATGGTTGGTGGGATACTAGTCAAGCCAAATAGAATAGAGAGAGAAAATAAAACCATTGATTCATCAACACGAAGATATTGTAATTATGTTCTAGACACTCTTATATAATCAACACAGGACCATGCTAGAGTAACAGGTCTACAACTAATCAGTTCTAGTTTATGAATAGAAAACGTTATGTCAACAATTTATGGTTTAAATAGAAGCTTGAAAAGAGGGCAGTACAAAAATAACAACAACAAAACTATTTAATAGGTATACTAGTCGTATACATAAATAAAACCTTTGTAAAATACTTTCAAAAGTTTCTCACCCTTTAGCTTAATCGCCATTCATAACAATGACTTCAACATTGTATTGACCAATCACGAGGTTTAACCTTGCCCCGATTTCCTCATGTGACTCTAGGTAGGTGAAGGTCACAACTTGTTTTAAAAGAAGATAAACAAAAGTCACATGAAGAGGGATTAAATAAACAACGAAATAAATCAATAAAATAACTTGAACTCTTATTAATGTATTCAGAGCAAAATGTAACATTTTTACATTCAATAACTGTAGTGTAATTCTTGACTGAGGTCATTTTAAACATTATAAATATTCATTAGGTAAATGGTACCCAGCACTTTCGATCATTTAGTCTCAAGGTATTAGTTGAACTGAGGTGACTGGGACATGTATTATGTATGTCCAGTCACTGCTTACGTTGATGTACTATGCTAACTGATGTCAGAGAAGGATAGAAGAACGCTAAGTGTATTCATCTCATAACATGGTATTAGTCTATGACTATTAGTTCAAGCAGTTTCAGTAGATACAGACTACTTGGTTTTCGGTCTAGTCAATTGTAGTAGTGACCTAATTCTAAGTGACAGCCTTCAACATAGGTCACGTTGGTTTAAATGCATCCGATCTTTATCTTCCTTAAATATGGAGTTTAAAATTATCTTATACCTTACTGTCTACAAATTAATTCTTTTTGCACGCTTCATATTCTCCGTGTTTATTCTTCTAATTTTTACTACCACTGATGTCATTACTTCATCTACTACATCGGCATTTCTTTTGCTGAGGTGATTTACGGCAACTTCAAATGATACATAAACATGCTTGGTTCTAGGTTGTACTTAACTGATTAATTGTTACAAATTAGATTGAAATTTCCTACAAAGATTTTATCTTAGAACTTAGTTTACATTACATTTCAGTTTTTCAATCTGGTATTTCGGATCGTGCTACAGTGGACATGTATATTTATAAACTGTTACAAATAATGAAAGTGTTACCCCTGCATCATGACTTTACAATAACTACTAACCACATTCCAGATCAATAGAGTAATGTATGATAATTCTAATAGTTCATCGCTTTTTGAAGCATGTATTAGTGGTGTTTCACGAGGAAGAAGATTTTAGAAGTTATTAATTGCACCACTAGGGCCGGCAGACATCCAATGGGAAAATTGTCACTACCTTCAATTTATGATATATGGCGCAACAATCATTCATTGTTATTGGTGATGACTGTCTCACTCCCGACAAGTCTGAACTCCATCAATCATGTCTTCTCACTAGAGCTTCAGGAACATCTTGTCTTACTAACTTGTTACTGCGAGGGAGGACTGGACAGAAGCTATTGATAAAGTATTGTCTGTGGACATAATAATAATTGCCTTCGACAAGGCTTTTGATAGAGTGTCTCCTTTCATTCTTATACGGAAACTACCCAACTTCGGGATAATGGGACCAATTCAGAGTTGGATAAAGAATTTCCTATGCGAGCATAGACATATAGTTCGAGTTAACGAATCACTACAACTGATGTTTCATATAACTTCTTCCAACTAACTTCATTACATAAGTTCAATTTCCACCATATAATTATGATTATTGAAAAAACTGCAGATTGATGAGAATCGAACAAGGTAAAATACATTCTTCATTATTCTGATGTAGTGAATCTTTTCTTCACTGTTCACGTCGTTTCACTCTTGTCTTTATCACATTTTACGTTATTTAGCGTAGTAAACTTGCTAGTGAACGTTGATTAGGTAACATGTGACGCAGAGTTGTCGATGAACGGATGGATGTTAACAAAGTGAAATTCATGATACTGTATTCATTACTCAAAATCACAACTTCATGCCTCTGAATAGATACAAACTAGAATGAAACGGTGAATGAATGATCCAATAATATCAACCATTCATTCACCGATGTTATTACATAATATGATATTAGATCAATTCGAATAAATCTTCATAAGTCATTTATTTTCTTTATTATGAACTTAAATGACACTGTTGTATTTAATCTCAACAGTGTGCATCTATGAACTTACTTGTTCTTGTCCTAAAGAGTTCAAAAGCTCTATGCAGGCTGGTTGAGGACGGCGCAACAATAACACATCTCTTTACCACTTGACACCAGATCAGAAGAGATTCATCTATTCGAGTAATTACAAACTAAATAGAAACCTTCCGAAAGTCATATGTTTCGTCGTTTATGTAATACTGAGGCCATCAGTAAAATACAAAGAAAACTGAAGTGCATTCTGAGTAAAAGAAGATTATTCAACCACTTTTCCTAGCACAGACATAGTCATTAAGTTTTAACTTAAACAATCATATATAATTCAAACGTATTTGTGTCTTCCCGTTGGTGTTCTTATGAGCTGAAACAGATCAATCCCTGCTGCAATATGTGTTGCCTCTCTAGATTGTCTCGATATAGCGGTAGTTCCCAAGTCTAATTAAAGTTAGATTGTGGTTAGCAAATAAAATCCAGGGCATTTGTTTCATCTTATGTGGGGTTTGTAAGCTGAATTTACCTCCCATATCCTAGTTTTCATTTTTACTCTGAGTTTCGAACTTATCACCTGAATTCAGACGCATCTACCCTAAGGTCTCCATACCGAAACGAAACAAACGTCAAATATCCCCTGGTTCCCACTGGCACCTAATCGAAATCAGTCTGTGACAAATACAAATAACGCAAGTAATTTCATTGTACAACTTTAAACATGTAATAAGGCTGCAACAGAGGTATTCATCGAGACAAACTCATATTTTTCTTAATTCAATAGACGTTTTCTGTCTCGTAAATTTTCGTCTTTTTATTAACTAATTATAAGCTGTTAACTACATAATGTAATTCAGCATTTACAATCTATTGTGAATTTATTTATTAAGACATTGGAGAATTTCTATCACAGTGGTCCGCATAATTTTGCCCCCTACCCTTCTCCTTTTCTGAGCTTTGGTGAAATACGAAGCAACTGCTTTCATAAATTACTAGTACATTGAATATTTCCGTCGACACAAGAAGTTGACTTCATGATAGCAACCTGATAGATAACAAACATTTACGATTAAATACAAATGTCAGTTAACTACAATTTAAAGACATTTTATGCACAGATTGTTGTATATCACCACCACCCCCACCCCATAGCACCAAGTTAAATACTTGTAATTTTGTATATTTTATACCTAGAATTCTTTATCGTTATGGAACATACGGTATTGAATAAAGTAAGTAGTATTAGTAGTAAACACTATTTTATTTAGAAATTCCATGATAATCACTATGACATTCAATGACAATAGACAAACGTGTAATGTGTGTGTGTGTGTATAGGTCTTTTTCTCATACTCTTCTTTCAAAAATGAAGGTCACATTCTCAATGAAATCATTTTCATTTATTTTCAATATTTATAAAAACATTCTTATGAGAAATTTGAAGACATAAACTGAAGGTATTTCATTTATTTAAGGTTATCTGTTTACTTTTCCGTTGACTATTATACATTAGTGTTATAACGGAACAACCTATCAAGTTCATTCTCCATGTTATCGGGACTCTTGTCATTAAGTCACATCCATTAATAATTTAGTAACTATGATAGTTGTATTGCTTAAGTTGTAGGCCTTTTATAGACTTATTATTGTTTGTCATATCTATCTGAATTTCCGAGTTGTTGTAATTTTACATTGAATCTATTATTCCATTTTTTGTCAGAACCTCCACTTCCCCAGTTCAGTGTTTAGTGTATTTTGTATTTCTTATTACTGGTTGGTCCAGGATGTGTTATATAAAGGCTTTTGTTCATACTTAGTAAAAAACGATCTGGTACTGCTTCCTATTTTCTGATGTTTTATTCAGTCACTTTCTACCTCTGAACAAGCTTAATTACATTGGCATCGATCCAACTAGTCAGGCATCTACGTAGTCACATCGCATAAACTATAAAGGAAGCTCCTTTTGGTCAATGTTACACTTATCTCAACCGTCTCGTATTTTGCCTTCACATTAGCAGCCTCTAAGGTTAATTCAGTCAGACGTGTAATTCTCATTACATTATTTGATTTAAAACCTTAATTGTCAGTATATTTGTGTTTCTCATGTTACATCTTAGACTACGTTACACTGATATGTTCAAGGAAGTCAACTGTTAATAGCACCAAATATAATGTTTATTAAGATTTCACCCTAGTATGTAGCATCTACTCAATAAATGTATGGAAAATAAATATCAACTGAATACGACTTCGATTACTAAACATTGAAAATAGTTGATTGTATTAGTCATAGATTAGTGCCGGTTTGGTACTACTTAAAACCGAGGAACATCGGACAGCCTATTTTGTCTCCGTATGGGACTCATCAACAGTGCAGACTCTCGATTCCACCAAAGAATCGAACCCAGGACTTTCAGAGCGAAGGTTGAGAATTTTTTTCAGTCACCCTATTGTTAAATGATAAAGTACATTCTATTTATGCCAGGTAATCGGGAAACGTTTTTGTTACACATTAGCTCATGAGAAAATATAAAATGTTTATATTTAAGATGCTGTCATACATCCCTCGTTAATAGAACTAACATTTAAATGAACAATCATCTGTATTGATAAGAATGTTTACAACTGGGTACAGTTTATCTTAAAGATACTTTAAATAAGATTAATCATCACTAGTTGTCACATTGACTAATGATGATTCTAGATTAGTGTCAGTGAAACCATGAATGAAAATATGTACTCACTATTGTAAATTGATCAAAAACAATCAAACTTCATCAGTGATAAACAGAATTGAATCAGCACCTCGTGTTTGAATTCCTCATTCAGGATGATTCCATCATCTCCTAAGTCTATTCGTTTGTTTTAATAATAGTGATTAGTTAGAAATGAAGAGTAGTTAGTAAAATTAAACAGTATTCAAAACGTATTAGGATGAATTAGTATATTCCCATTGATTTGTTATAGACTGAAGCTGATCAGTCTCTGTTGCTAGTAAGTGCATCCTAAGTGGATTGCCTAGATATAGCGATTATTCATGAGTCCCGAATAGGACGAAACGCGTGTCCTGGATTCCACTTGCCAGTCACAATTCAACTTAAGTATTCAAAGCGCTTTAAAATTATTGAGATACTGTGATAATTAACCTTAGAGATTTGAAATCAGGTAACTAACTACCTGTGCAAATACTAATGAGAATAGCTACATCTGTCAGTCATAATCACATCAAGTAGACTAAAATGGAACTAACATACTGAATACCAGAACATTCAAAATAATTGTTGTCTCAATTATAACGAGAAAAACTAAACAATGAGGCTTAAAAGCTAAGTAACGAAAGAAGGTGTGTGCGAAGGGATAATGAAGTGGAAAATTTAGAGAAAGATAAAGGCTAAGTTGCATTTGCACCACTGAGGTTGATTGTAAACGATATCACTCAACGTCTGTAGTCAGTGATCACGTTTATCGCTAGGTATTCTATACCTACCAAGTTACGTTTATCAAAACAAAATACGATTTGCCCATTTGTCAACCAGCCTGAACCATTATACGACATAATTAATAAACTATTGTCTATGGTGCATGTTTCTTTTGAATAATTTCAAATTATCTCGCATCAAGACACTCTGACTGCATCTGTCTGCATGTTTCTGAATACCGATTTATCCCCCTCACCCCTATCAATAATTCGAAGCAGTATTTTTTATGAAATATACTACTTTATGAGAAATGAGTAGTAGCCAAAGATTACCCTACACTTTGTTTCAGATACCGTTGTTTAAATCAGTCATAAAAATGAGAATACTGAGCAGTTCACGGATGGAGGTTATCGTAAACTTCTCTAATGTTCAATAAGTATACCGTATCCAGTAGTTCAGGTTATATTTCCTTTCCATTATGCGTATGTACTACATATTAGAGTAATTCAAATTGGATATTTCATTTCAAGCTTCCAGGAGTAATTCACCACTGACATTCCACCAATATGTTGATGCAAAGTAGGAAGTGAAATCTAAAGCGAAAATTGTGCTCACTTATACAGCCATTGTCCTGATGAATGAAAATACTGGCTATATCGAACTCAATGACTGTTCAAGATGTTACAGATGACCTCAATCATTATTTACAAATAAATCGTTCGATTTCAGTCAGTTACGCACAACACAAAACCTGACACATATGTGCATAGACCTAAGTTGCCAGACAGCATATGCGAAACGAGATCAAATTAAAAATGTAGTACCAGTTATACAGTAAAAGAAGGAATAATACAAAGGTATGCATGGAAGAATATTAGAACTCAAGATCTAGGAAAAGATAAATGCTGAATACATTTGTACTACTGTAACCGCTTTGTAGCCATAGTAACCAGTGTCTTCAGCCACTAGTCAAGACCATCATGTAAACTTTAACAAAGTGGTCTGCGCCTACCAATGTACCAAAGACCAACATTCATTGGACTTTGTGAACCTCCGCTTGTTTTATTTTACTCTACTCCTACACTAGTCAGCATAGTATAATGAGGTAGGCAGTAGTTAGGTATACTTAATGCATGTTTTAATCCACTTAAATCGATAGAACTTCATTTACCTTATGGTATACTGGTGAACTCTACGCTATTTATCAGATACATGTGATTTGAGTAAATTGCTTTACAAAACAACTATCAAAAGGATATCTATTAAACATAAGCTCAATATTGAACTAACGGACAACTATAATCATTAATGTTACCAATTAATTCATGACACTTTTGTGTACTTGCCTAGGTTGTTTACAACAGAAACGTCAATATTATTATTATTATTATTATTATTACTATTACTATTATTATTATTATTACTATTATTATTATTATTATTACTATTACTATTATTATTATTATTACTATTATTATTATTATTATTATTATTATTATTATTATTATTATTATTATTATTATTATTATTATTATTATTATTATTATTATTATTGATATAACTAGTTCAATAAAAGGGTAAACAAAATTCAAATGAACCGATTATACTCATTTTAATCAGCCTAATCAGTCAGTTATTAATTCAATGTTCTCGTAGTTTGTTAAATGACGTGTATTTAGTTTAGTATGTAACTGATTTATATATACATATTATTTTTTAAAAGACTATTCAATCATTGTATTTTCTACATCAATGTTCTGTTGTGTAATGACAGTACAGGTCATTATGCAGGTTCTCATTCTTTGCATTCTAAGGGGTATTGTATAACTAGATTGACAGTGGACGATTGACATCTGAATCATTAACAGTCAGTCATTTACATTTATATTGACAGTGAGAATGTTGATTGCTCACTCAAGCCACTTAAGGTGATTGTAAAAGAAAGAAAGAGAACGTTCCTGATAATCAGTGAATTCACATTTTATGAGAAAACTCTAAATATCATTAACATAAAAAAGCCACTACTACCTATAGATAGTAAAAGAATGTGTCATGTGTTACTTGTTTGATGATTGGATTCGTCATACATTGATGTGGGTACCAATGAAAACCAGATAGCGTTAGAGAGAAATTTTCATTAAAGATTGGCCTAAAGTAATGGTTGCATTCCAAATTTTTCAAGTTCATTCCTAATCCAGTTTTGTCTCTAGGACTCTTAATAAAATAAGTGTTTCTACTGTATTGACAACTGGGAAGTGATGAACACCTTTATGTATTAAACAACACCCGCTAAATAATTTATGACAGGGAACAGAATAGTTCTACAATAAATTATCAGGTTAAACACATCCACAACCGCATAGCATTACTGTTCAGCAACAGACTTAAAAGATGTATAGTGTAGAGTAAATAGTAGATTAAAAGACTGAAGTAAAACGTACACTATTAAAAACATTTGGATATTTTATCGTTCATTCACTTAACCAGTACAAACAGTTTTAGAAAGTAAATTATCTTAAATTGCCATACTACATTTAGCACAATCATACCAAATTAACCATGAACCTAGTTGAAGGTGAAGGAATGAAAAGGCGTGTTTGAAGGAATAATGTAATTCAAGATCTATGGGAAGGTAAAATATGAATGTACCGACATTACTGTAACCTGTTTCGAGCCCCATCGACTAATTCTTCAAACCACTGAGCTCAATTATCGCAAGGACCCAAACCATATATTTTGCATTTAACAACATGGCTTACAGCAACAGTCAACGACCTTCCTGTAATAGTATGACGTTGCAATTCTGTCACCTCTTTCTTTCAATCTTCAGACACCTATTTATAAGTGTTAACATGACTCTGAATATAAGTGAAGTGGCTTACATGCGCAGATATTTCCACCCTCCAAGTACAATCAAAATTAGTCCTTAAGTAAAATTTTACATTTCGGTGAGCTACAGTAGTCAATATGAACTACGAATTTACAACGTTTAAGCTCAAATAATCAGAGATTAAAATATATGTGGTTCGGATTTTGATAGAAGAGTAGTTGAGTGAATACATTTTTAAGCCAGCTTGAACCTGTGACTTACAATGGGGTATGGGAATCATCTTTCACCCTAGTTAAAACATACCAATTGAATGTACCTGCAGTCTGGATTTAAGTTTACATTGAGATTTAAACCCAGTGCCTGGAGCTTCAAATTGTAACGACATCTTGATCATCCTACCAATAAGATCGTAATTCGTAATTACTACATTCTCTACGACGCTGATAAGTCCAAAACTCTCATAACACTGTACTTCAACTACTTCTTATGTGGGCTTATGTTATCCAGTATTATTTTATGTTTATAGGATCAATTCCCGACAACAACTAGTTAATGAACACATTATTAAATCTGTTGTATAAACATTTTAGTAGAATTACAGTATAGTCCATGACTAGTTGTACTTCGGAAATAAATTTCATAGTAATGGCATATAACTCAAATAATCACATCGTGACTAGTGACAGTCATTTCTAATTTGGGTAAAACATTAACGATAACATCTTAAAAAATCATCATTTTCAAAGTGTAGTGTTTTGTGATTGTTCATAGTTCATGGTCATTTATATGTACATGTATATATAATTTGCATCAATTAAAGTGAATAGAGCCGCTGTTGACTTGAATATCAACTGATCGGGTGGAAGACTCAATGGAATGATGAAATGAGTCCATTAATTACTTCAAAATACGTGAAGTTTCTCTTGATAAGTTATACTTTGAACTTCCAGGATTTGAGACAATTGATCGTAATGGGACGATTGCATTGTATGCTTCGGTCTGCAGTAGAATCGAGGGTAAACTAGACCATTTAATTGCATTCACCATTGCTCTTGTTCTTTTATTTATCTTGCTATGAACAGGTTTGTTTCAAAATTCCAGACATTTGGCTAACCAGCTTTTTGATTGGATTTGTGTTCATTGAGCCCTGAGATTGTAAAGGCCGTGGTTGCCCTTGGACGTAACAACCTTTGCATTGTTTGTTTCTTTGTTGGTATGTGCGCTCAATGTATTACGGTACTGTAGAAGTCCCTGGAGCCTCGCGTGATTTGCACTGTTGAATTTCTTTGATTCAAAAATATATCTTCCGTATCTTCATTAGTGATTTTCTTGATCATACACATGTCCAACTGTTGGCGAGTCTGTGCATAAGTCACTGTGATTGAAGATTGATTTCCAGATAATGTACATAATTAATAGAATCTAACGTAGTCGTGAATCCAGCTACTTTTATTCTACAAGTTGACCCTCATATTTCATAATATAGGTCCTCTATGTCCGTAACTACTATGGTAGTGTCATTTGTCAGCTGGAAGTATGTCAGCGTCTTATATTTCTTGGTCTCTTCAGTGCTTTTTATTACTGGGCTGTCAGTCGAGTGTGGCTTATCTTACGTCGTGCCAGTGGTACCACAATTTGTTTTATTCCCTGTTGAGTTAATCCGTCCAATCCTAATGTTTTTAGTGATGACTCAAGTGTTGCAAAGAAATCTAGTTTTGAAGTGTCTCTCTTATTGTAGTTCAGTCCTTTTTGAAGAACTAGTTCTTCTACCTTCATCAGTGGTTGTTTCGACAGGCTGACTACACAGTTGGTAGTAGTTTCTTTCCTTGGCGATTTTGAGATCTTGGTAAGTTTGTGCTTCAGAACGTTTCTTTTCTGTTCTCTGTGTCGTGTACTGGATTTTTCTAATCGCAATCGTCAAATATTTCTACGTGAGTTCACCTCGTTGACTCTTTTTTAGGTTATCCATTGCATGTTAGTATTTCTAAATCATGCAATGGATACTAGTGATCATTAGTTGTACCATTTGCCTTTCAGTTTGTTCAGCAATTTTCCATCCTACTGGACATTTGATTGGCTATCAGTACCTAACGATAGTGGGCAGAATATACTAATACAGACATTCGTGGAGAAAGTACAATTGTTCACTTGTGGAATTTCGCTTTATGGCAAATTGTTTCATGCATGATAATGATTTCAATAAAATGTTCTTTTTAATATTAATTAATGATAACATGAATATCTGAGTAGATAACAATGAAATCAATTCTTTGATGAATAGCTTGTAAAAATAGTTGATTGTTTTGTAACATGAAATAAAATTTAATGAATGAATGATAAAAAATTTACATTGAAATGATACATTTTTTTATAAGTAGTATGCGAATATATAGCTAAAGAGAAATAACGAATAGTAATCAAAAATATTTTTCAAAAGTTTTTTTTTTTGTAATCTGTATTATTTATTGAAAACTTTTGAGAATTCCTAGGAAAAATCTTCAGTATTCTTTTAAACTTCTAAAATAGTCTTCGCTTGACTAATCAGGAGTACTTACTAGGGCTTCCGGAACATAATGAAGCTAACCACGGGTGAGTTGATTGATATAATTGTATTGAGGTAGTTTAATGGAGATAAGTATTAAGTTTAGTTGTTTATATTTGTTATATATTGATATCGGTTTGGAACCAGTGAAAACCAAGAAGTACTGGACAGCCGTTTTGTTTTAGTATGGGACTCAGCAGTGCATACCAACGATTTCTATGAGTAATCTAGCTCATGGCCACTAGGTCCTACGATGAACATTTAACCAGTGAGCCAGCCACTGTCTAGTATGAGAATTTCCACACATAAAAGCGCTCTTAGAAACGGTGGATTATGTTTTCATCTTCTTCAATGACAACTACCTTTTATATGACATATTTAGTGTGTTTACTACGAATTTCCGGAGTCTCAAAGTCACATACAGTTCAAGCAGTACCTTTGTTTTTTTGGCAAATAAACTAGAGTTCAAGTTAGATCTTCCGACTTACTTCTTAACTTTGGCTTACTAATCACTATGAAATTAATGTTTTCAAGGGAATATAAAATGGTTTAGTAGTGGATGCTCCATTGTTTAATTATGTGGCATATCACCTGGGGAAAGAAACGGGATTCGAACCCATCAAGTGACTCTTCAATACAGATTGTTCAACATCAGTATTTTCAGATGATATATCCTAAATAAAAAGAAATCTGAATTCTACTTTCTGTTAGTCGCAAGTACCAGAAAATATTTTAAAAAATGTACAGTCACACTTCACAGCTACCTGACTGTCGTGATTATGTCAGATAGAACACGGTTTAAATGTAGGAACAGTAAGTTATAGTCTCGATTAGTCAAGTCAATGAATGATATCTCTCATGAAGTCATTTTTAAGATAACTGAACTGAAAGTTTCACATTGTGAATCCAGTTTTCTATTGATACAAATATCATATTGAGAGCTTTTATTGTGAGATTATAATAACAATGAATTAAGTGAAAAAGGAAATAAAAGTTTGCTCAATAATTTAAAAATCACTATTTAAGCAGTGCAGAGATTGTTGAATATGATAATTCGATCTGGATAAAAGTACTATTGAAAAACAGGAAGTAGTAGACAGTTGTTTCTCCCTCATTTAGACTCTTGTAGAGTTCCCACTTATGTCCTTAATGGAGTTCAAACTCTAAACTTCCGGCCTTCACGGAAACCACAAAGCATGCATTTAACAATTGACTGAGACTAGAGATGTCAATCATTATATGCCAGCTCAGTGGCTGGCATAGTAAAGTGTTCACCATGGAGTCTAAAAATCTTAGTCTCCAATTGGTGATATAGCATGACAATCATCCATTATCATCGGTGATAACTGTCTCACTTCCGACAAGTCTAAACTCCACCAGCTACGACTTCTCACCGGTTTCAGGAACACCCTGAAGCTAGACATTAGTGAGCTGACTATCGTAATTGAGATGAGGTGGTTTGTGGATATTGATATTAATTTTTCGAAGTGGTAATTCTAAGATTGCACACCGGCCCAGTGGTGCAGAGGGTTAGGCGTTCGCCAACATGAAGCCTCTGGGGTGAAAATCTAGAGTGCGCATTTTTAAGTAGTCCTATTCTAGGACGAAATGGATATCCAGTGCTTCTTAGTTTTCACTGATATCCTACCAACATCAATCTGTGACGAATCCAATCGACTAAACTCCGCAAATCACCTCAATTTAATCATGTTTTAGATTAGTTTTCAACACAAAGAACTTTACAATTAATACTAGGCATATGTGATTTGATTGGTTATTCAAGGTCAGTGGAAAACTCAAGGACGATGGGCTTTTTGAAAATTAATCTAATCTACTCACAAAAAAAGGTTTATAGTTAAACGTCAATTATTAATTGAGTCTTTGTTATATACTACTTTTGTTTTTCACCTATGTCACATTAAAGTGTTTTATGCTCATTATAATAAGAATGTGACACCATTGTGTTAACACATTGAACTAGTCTGAACAATGAACTTTCTATATTTATCTGTCTGTCTATTTATCAGACTGTCTGTGTTTACTTGTCTGTATATCTTTCTATCTAACCATCTGTCTATTCATATATTCATTAATGTCTATGTAGTTTTCATTCTAAATTATGTGACTATGACGAAGTGACTTGAATGAGAAATGTCAGCTGCTAGGAGCCGATTCAGTGAGTGGTCTAATTGTTAAGTGTTCACCGCGGAACCAGAGGCTCCTGGGTCAGATCCCCGATGGGATTGTGAATGCACACTGCTGAAGAGTCCCGTACTAGGATTAAATAGTTGTCCAGTGCTTCCAGGTGATCAGTGGTCGTCCAATTCAAACCAATTCGTGGTATCAAAATATTTGATCAAAGTTGAATTTGTGAATGGGCAAAGTCTTAGTAGCGATTGTACTAAGATGCATTGCTAATAAATTGTTGCTTTTAGATATCCAGTATCTGCAGTTATCTTACTCTCTGACAACAGAAGTTAGAGGTTAAAGGCAACTATAAAAATAGCATACCGCAGATTACCTCATGGATAACTATTGTAGATAGTAAGTTTCGAAGTTAGTAAGCTTACATTTTCATAACTATTCAAAGAAGAGTGTCGCAATGACAAGTAATGTGGTCATGCCTTCAGATAGTCAAAACCACTCCTATACCTGATTTATTTTTAACTTATTCAAGAAGAAGAACCCTTCCATAGTATGAGTAGTCGGGATGCTTCAAACGCTTTCATACACAAACATGCTAACAATTAATACATTTTGAGCATGATACTGGAATCTTTTTATATTCAATTATGAATTTAAAAGCATTTTTATATATGAGGCCACTCTATATGTTTCATTTATAACTTAAATATAATCCGCGTTTCGTCCTACGTAAGATTCACTACGTGGATATCCTTTTATCTCAGTGTTAATAATCAAACTGAGACTCGAAACCCAGTATCTTTCAAGACAAAAACATTGTTCACTAGTTTATTGAGTCTAGATAATCATTTAATTTATTAGTGAATATGCAAATGATAGTAAAGATTTGTAAGATTCGGATAGCTGATATTCAAGATGTTGTGAATGTCAACACTGGAATACATGTACATTTAATGTGTAATTTTATAATAAGATGAAACTTTAGTCCCTAATTCCATTGCTAACAACAGCTGAATATCAACAACCTATACCAATAGTTTTAATTCATGCTGTAAACCACTGGTGAAAGACTGGTACTGTACAAAACGACATGTTTTTTGGAATTTTCTCTAGGGAAGACTGCCCGATCACGTGTGATAATCTTAATGAATGGCTTGAGACACTGCGTGACATGGTTCAGAATCGGTCACAATTGTACAAATGCATTCACTCGTCTTTCTAAATCTTAAGTTTCATTCTTCTTTCATACATACATTTGTATAATTCATTCTTGTTGAATTATACTGTTGTGTTAATCTTATGAAATTGATCTTGTTGTGTTGATATGGTATGTGAGCTTGAATCTATGAGTGTATATGACAGGTTCTTCGTTGTTCATGATTGATTGACTTAGTGACCAACTATAAATGATTACTGAAATTCCTTCAAGTCTACTGATTGAAACTATGAATTCTTTCAATATTACATCAATGTTCACTTTAAAATCTTGTTGCAAGTCATCAGAATCTTCAATATTCATGATTATTACATGAAATTCCAATTAAATGGTACTTGATTAACTAGAACAACTCACATGTTTAGCAAAACGTGTAGGTAGTAAATTTAGTCAGAAGAGTACTTGATTTATATAAGAATATCTGTGGTGAATGCTTCTCTTGATTTAATTAAGCCTGTTTAGTTAATGATTGGTGTATTGTTTAATCTATTAAACTACGTATTATGTTTTAGTGAACTGTTAGGGATTAGAAATGATAAGCTAAGTATGTAGTGTTAATCAGACATATAATGTGTAGGTTAATTATATGGTGATTGAATTATTTACTTCACCAACGTCATTGATCACATGTTCACTGCCTGCATCTGATTAATTATTGATATGCATGAATTATTTTACGATATGCGAATTGTTACGAACAATGGAATGTTAGTTTCATTTCGTTCAGAGCTCATCATTTATTTGTGCTGGGATCCGAGTTTTATGTTCACTTAAGTAATCGTTAGTGAATATTTAAATTTAATAACTCAGTAGATAATACATTAATCTATGAAGTGATAAACACTGAATTCATGTCTCACTGTGAATAATTACACTTAATTGTAATTAGTTTATGTAGCTGATGAGTTCTAAATATGATGAGACACGCTTTGTAGATTTGATGTGTCTATGTTTATTACAGCTTCTCTAATGGATCTTTATGAGAGTGAGTTTATAATCACAATTTGTATCAGTACCTTAATGATAACCATGAGTAAATGAAAGAAAATTCTTCTAATCAATAATGAATGTCAGTGACTGGGAGTGGAATTCAGAATGTGCTTCATTTCACTTGGATCTTATACCCTGGATGTCCTTGAATTCGATTGTAGACAGTTACCTCCTTGAATACCTAAACCCAGAATTCATCTCTACAAGCACTAGAGAGAGTTTTCTACAAAACACTTAATCTATGACAATCGTTACTTATTCATAAAGATGTGTTCAAGTAGCCTGCATAACTGACACCGTAAATTTAGTAATAGTAAGTAATTCCTTTTACCATTTGTTTGATATTACAATAAAGTTTGTTCAGCACATATTCAAGATTTTTTACAACACGTATCGTCCACCTATATTTGGTTACAAAATTCTTTCTACTAGTTCATCTACAACGACTGTTTCTCCTATCTATCATGAATTAAATTTCGTTATATGTTACATTCATCTCATATTCTTTTTCCAAAGGATAGACAAGAAAATAAATCTGTTAAGTAATTGTAATGTTACGGAAACACTTATTATCGTATTAACATTTAAGACTCTCAGTGCATTCAGCAGTTAGTTTCCACATCCTCGTGAGCTTCTTCGTCAAATGTGGTTTGTTTGATGTTCACTGTGCTGTATCTGAGGGTCTTACTGTCCCCATTGTGCATGTTGAAGCCTACTTCTACAGAGGCTGTTGCTACACTGTCCGTCTTCACCTGAATTCGCTGCTTCTTGTTAGATAAAAGAGCTAGTTCAATTTACGACGTCCATATCATCTAGCTGCATCCAAGCTCTCCGCTGTATTCTGTGCTTCTCCTGAGATGTTAAAATTTTCACAGCAGTGTGCAGTCACCATTTGGTCAGATAATCGAGCCCAATGCCTTTCAGATCCCATAACAAACGTTTAATCATCTACATCACTGGGTTGGCTAACGTTCAGAGATAGAATTCCCACTTTCATCAATTTGTGTTACATAGCGAAGGTTAGACAGTGTTATTAATGATAGCTATCGTACGCCTAACATGTTAGAACTCCATCAGTAATGATGAAATCGAGGATACATTCTGTTTCGAAGTTAAACATTAAGACGAAATAGCTGTCCAGTGCTTTCTGGTTTTCACTGGTATCCAACCAACTTCAGTCTGAGACAAACACAATCAACTAAATTTAATAGTCTATCTCCTACAAAGCCGCCTCACTTCATTTACAATTGAAATGTGTCTTCTCGGTGATATTGTTATAGATTGAAATTAGGGTGATATTGTTGTTATCTGTACAATCTAGGCAGGATTGCCTCAATATGACATTAATTCACAAGTATGATAATGAATTCAATAATGCAAACTAACAAATATCCACGAATAGAAATTCTCAGCAAAAGTGTAATATTGTGGCATTTAATACACCTATACTTCATTCAGATTATCAATACATCTTTCAGAAATACAAACAAATGCCGCCAATTCTTGGTAACTTCTATTTTTACAGCTTTTCTCACTTTTAGTTTTAATTTAAACCTTCATTCGTTGTGTTCTTCATATAATTACCCGGTTCGTTATCAATGAAAACCAGGTAATTCATTTACATTTCGTAAGAGGCTCTTCAGCTGTGCATACTATTGACCTCATCAGGAGATCGGCCCCAGGTATGACCCAGGACATTTAGGCCTTGCAGAGGACTCCTAACTACCACGGGACTTTTCGGCGTGCACTGATAAGATTCTTACTTCGGTTAGTCATCGATTTGGCGTGACGGTCATCCAGTGCTACTGGTGATAACTAGCTATTTCTGGTCTTGTCTAATCTCCACTAGTCACAACTTAGTACTGAATTATCGCCATATTTTGTCATAATTCGATTAAGGTGTGAAGTTTTTCGGCTGAAACGCAACCCAGTAACGCTGGCAGTTAAGTGTTGTTTATCAGACTGACAAGTCCTGGATCTGCTTCTCTCCAGTAGGATTGTGAGTCTACACTACAGAAGAGTCTTATACTACGACGAAACAGCTTTACAGTGTTCTAATTTTTTTCCATTTGAACCTAAACAACAAATTAAAACAAGTCACCACAAAAACACCTCATCTAAGCCTTAATTACATAAAATTATTTAATGTAAAATGCCTGTTTGACAATATGTTTATGTAACACATACTCATGGGTGTAGATGAATGTGTGAACACTTGTTTGTCTAGTTGTCTGAAGTCAACAGTAACAACATTAACAACAATAACAAATTAGGTAGAAAATTGATAATACAACCACCTACACACACAAACTAGTCAGTGGTACTTCACTACAAGTTGAGTTTTCGGCTTTCTTCACATAATTCTGATAACTCTTTTATTATGAGAAAACATATTCCTTCTAACATTTGGTTTATTCATTAATCTCATAGTTGAATAGTAAAGTGTCCTACTGAATCTAAAGAGGTTGCCTATTTTCGAAATGTTCCTTTCTTGTCATAAATTACCATGTATATTTTATGTTTGTTTTATTTAATTAATTATGTTTGTCAATTATAAAGTATATTGACGCGATTTCATAAAATGCTTACACTGTAAGATTTGCACAACGTATTTGAGCGCCGATTGGGATTTCATAAATGAATGATTCTAGATTATCTTACTAGGCTTTTATTCATGGTTGATTTGTCCTCTTTTCTACCTTGCAACAGTTTACATCTAGTTCCAAGATCGCTTCTTTTAGTTGCTGAAATAATATATATAAATGAATCCGAACCTAGCATCTCGAAACATTATACAATGAAGTGAATTGATGAGAAACACACTTGTTATTTATATATTTTCTTTTTCTTTCTCTTTGAAGAAATTTATACATGAAATATACTAAACATTGACACAGACGAATATGAATGTCAGTTAATTACTATTCGAAAACTTTATAAAGATGCTTTGACGAATGATTAAAGATGAATTATGGCTGGCAAGTTGTATTCAGAAGGTGTGTTCCAACTTATTAGTTACTTGTCAGTCGGATATTCTTGTCATATTCTATCACTAATGATTACATCGCGACTCAAACTCATCAAAGGAAAGATATAGTCACTTTCGAATTAAATTTTTTTGAATATTCACAATTTAAAGTGTTTCGAAAGGAAACTTTTTCTGCTCAAACTTTGCATATTTAGTGATAGAAAAATTTGGCTCCAATCAAACTTATTCTATTATGTAAAGCGAGTACTAGGAATTATAAACTATTAGGTGCCAACTCAGTGGTCTAATGATAATCAGTTTGCTAAATAACCTGAGTGTCATAATTTTGACCCCAGGAAGAGTGCTAGATATAACCTACAAAGGAATTCTGTTACGAGATGATACAAGTGGCTAATAGTTCCAGGTTGCTTAACTAAAAGTAACTAATGACGTTAGAAGTCATTATCAACTAAATAGAATAGTTGATTTTAAGATGAAACTCGAAAAATGGAAGTCTAGATTTTGAATTAATTTGGTATTCGTTAGTAACTCGTACCCTATAGCATTGATGGAAGTGATTCGAACTTGAGTCAGATGGTTTTGCAAACTGAGAATTTACCACTAAATTTTTTTTGGCACCACTAACATTAATGAAATATTTAAATTGATTGATATGTAAGTAGTAACCAAGGTAATTTACATCTGGTCCTTAACAATGATTGAACTCCATTGTTCAAGTGGCACTGTGCTCCCTAATGTGAGTGATTCGATATCACATGTACAATACATATAATGATGAGATTTTTAATATATTCTAATTTAGTCGGTCAGTGATTCTGTATTATGAGACGGATTCAGGTGAAACTGTGGGCTTAATATCTTATGTGACGTTACAGTAACTTTATCAAATCTGGTTGAACTTATCTCAAAAATTTCATGTTATGTCCTCAAATGCTTAGTGAATAGTAAATAATTCAAGATTTCTGGGTTGGAATTTCATGGAATGATGGCTAACATTACATCATATTTAAGACATATCTGCTGAACATATCTATAACCCAATCTCATTCTTCTCATTTGGGACTCGAATCAAATACCTTTCACTGTAAATTCTTACACGTTACTCATTGAACTACTGAATTATGCTACTCATCAAATTTGCTTAATACGTATGGTGCATTATTAATACTATTAGAAAGCGTTTCAGTTTTTACTTTTATTACTACACAGTGAATATGAAAACGTAATGCTATGACCGGTAAGCCAGTGTACTTAGAATTCACTCTCTTTTCTTTTGAGTTCCTCAAAATACACTTCCCTTATATTCAATCAACTGTTGTTATCCAACCAACAATAGTACCCTACTGACTATAACCTGTGACAAATTCAACTAAATAAAACTACATTCCACTTGCCAGTCACAATCCAACTTAAATATAACTTGTGTAATACCGCTATATAGAGGCGATCCGCTCAGGATGCACATATGGCAACAGAGGCTGATCAGTTTCAGTCCATTACAAAATCAACGGGGAGATACAAGCCTATTCTGAATTACATATGTACCCGTTGCACAAGTGTGACTGTCTGGACACAGTAGCCTAGTGGTGAACGCGGTGGCGTTTGACACGAACCGGACTGAGTTCGAATCCCAGTGTGAACATCAGCATTGGGATGCAGGTACATCCAGCCGATGAGTCCCAAATAGGACGAAACGCGTGTCCTGGATTCCACTTGCCAGTCACAATCCAACTTAAATAAAACTACATACCTTTGTCTGATAATAATAAAAACAAATTTGTTTAATTGTTAAGGTTAATGTATATATTCCTGTTATCATTTAATAACACAGATGTTGGATCCATTTTGAGACAACCTTATTAAGTTAACATTCATGAATCATTCAGCTCAAGGTTATTCATTATCTGATCTAAAAATCAATACGTAAATCATATGACCAAGATTTTAGGATTGAATCACATGTTTTCATGATGTTATTTTTATCGTACAACATTTGACCTTTATTATTATTGTCTATTCAAATCAATAGGTTGGTTAAGGTATGTTTAAAATGAAAAAAAAAAAAATAAATTCTACTTAGGTGAATATTTACTAAATTTTCACATAATCAAAGGTTGAAGTTATCCGTAATGTTTAAATAAATATTCACCAAATTCATCATATGCAGAAGGTTCAGTTATTTTCTAGCTTGTTTTCTAAATGAATCGTACATTAATCAATCTAATTTTCACTTTTATATAGCTCGTCAATTATTCATTATCATCAGTGATAACTATCTCACTTCCAAAAAAAGGCAGTATTAGTCAGTTGAATACAGTCAATAGAAAGCTTTACTTTATTGACGTTTTGTGTGAAACAGCAATTGATCATTGAAGTGTTACTACATTTGATGGAATTTGTAATCGTAGGGATACTTTGTTGACTAGTGCTATCCAGCTTGAAACAGAAAGGTCAATCATGGATTTCTGCTGACTACCTCTATATTGGGATGAAACACATGTCTAATGCAAATATTGATTAAAATAGGATGTTGTGTGGATTATCGAATTATGAATTTGAACATAAAATGAAATGTGAGTTAAATAGTGACTCATATTGGGTGATCATTCATAGAACTTTAATAAGAAGGCGTTGCCAATGGAGTTCTATCATTATCACAAATGGGAGTAGATGAGGTCATGCAATGTCACAAATAAACAAAGGTTAGTAATATAGACCACTGAATGTAAGATGATTGGTGTGAATGTTATGCACTCGCCATGAAACTCGAAGGTCAAATACTCGATTCAAAGTAGTGACATGAATGTTTAGTGTTGAGGAGTCCTATGTCGAAAAAAAAGCATTTAACACATGCTTCCTGATTATCACTGATTGCTTAACATAGATCATTTCGTAATATCGAATTCAACACTTAGGAATATTTACACTACTAAAACAAAAAAGTGAAGAATTGAATTGAGGTGGATTTGTATAGACAGATATTAAGTTAATTTGTTTGTGTTCGCCGTAGATTGATGTTGGTTGAGTGCCATTAAAAACCAGAGATCAGTGGAGATCTGATTTTGTTTATTTTCAGGGTCCTTAGAAGTACAACAAACCCTCCCCACCATGTTCTCTGCTACAGTGGTTTATCGCCAATGCTGATTTTGCCTTGCCAACTCGTGTCTTCGCATCTACACTAGATCATCCTTGTTTATCGATGATGATGCTACCCAGAAATGCAAAACTTTCTACAGCTTCCAGATTGATTCTCGTCAATTCGTATCAAGGAATCATGTTTCTTTCGTTTGTGCATGTTGTGACCAACTGATGTTTGCAGAGGATGTTGTTACAATGTTTGTGTCCACTTAATTTTTAGTTGTGTTTAGGATAGAGGAGCTAGGTGATCTACGAAGTCTAGTATACTTCCACAGGTGTATAGTAGCCGTTTTCACGTTGATTTAACGTTTTCTGTATCTTTCAATCCTAAATTACAGCCCAAACCTAACTAATTACATCTTCTTACTTCAATATAAGTGAGATAGTACACTAATTGATGAGTATGTAGTGACTGATATCATATTTATGAAGTCTTGATTTAACTCTGTCGATCAAGTCGCAATGTGATTAGTCTAAGTGATTGAATATTGCTCCTACAATGTTGAAGTGGAAAGTTCCACCTGTTTGTCGGTGGTTTCGGAAGTAGTTGGGTGTAAACTGTGAAACTGACTGACTAAGGATCGAGTGAACCAGTGATTAACGTTTCCCTAAAGATCTCAGTTGTGTCATGCCAGTGAGTGCCAAATAGTACTAAACCTAGATGGAGCAGTCTTTTCTACCGACTAGCTTTCCTTCACTTCAAGAACACTCTCTAGATAACTGTAGTTTCTCAAAGAAATTCTTTTTCTGTGAATCCTTATTACATTTGTCATCAGAATTAGATAGCATATGATCGATATTCAACATGGTAATTTGAACAACACACTCTGTGACTCTGACAGTACATCCTGGAAATCCTAATTACTGGTTTCAGTTTTACTAAATATCCACATTAATTATGCATTGCATTGTTTGTAGTAAGTAAACAAAAACAGCATGTAGGCGAATAGTGTTTCTTCTTTAAACTCATCAATGCTAATAGGTGAAAACTGTCAATGGATAGAAGGACTGTTACAGAGATTTGTTTATTAAAATCTTGTCATTCTAAATGAGTATAGTTGAACTATCAATTAAGTGATATTAAAGGAAACTGACTAGTATGTATCTCGAGCATTGTTTACGTTACGGGATATATTATGAAACTGAAAACAAACCATAAGAAGCACTGAATTCGAGTTTCCTACCGATTTACACATATGAACAAGCTACATCTGACAGTACTGATGTTTTTCGGGTGATTTGAACTAGTTTCATTCATTATCGTTGGATAATGTGGAGACAGGACAGAATGAGATTTAATCTTGTCTACACTTTACTGACTCAATATTTTGTAATGTTATGGATTTGAATTAGACTGTTGAATTGTTTATAGTTGACAACTTATACAAAATCAGTAAATCCCTCATAATAGTTGAAGTGTGGCTAACAGTTTAATCAAAGATGTACGTTTTGTTTTGCCTTAGGTTTGTTGTTTTCATTTGCTTACATCCCAGTGCTGATGGTAATACAGTGACTTGAGCAAACTGAATTTCTCTTTAAACACCAAATGTTACGTTGATCAAACTGTTGAATATAGATAGACAGTTGACATTTCGTGCATATGGATTCCTCCCTCTCTCTCTTTATGTTTATATATATATATATATATATATATATATATATATATATATATATATATATCAGTATTTGAATGTAAGAAGTACATTCGACGCATGAATCAAAAATGAGACGAAACGTTAAGCCTGGATTCAACTGTTGTTATGAGGATTGAATATAATTGAATGACATTTCCCATGACCGTCTTCAGTATGATCACTATAGATTACATATTCATGAAATACTTTATTTTTGTTATTTCTATATTACTCTAATTGTAAGCTGTTGCTTATATCATTATATTCTTTTTTACATGATTTTTCTTTAATTAACCGAAACCAACTATTTCCATGCTCTCCACTCAGACTTTTCGTCATGTGTTCGTTTTATTTTCCTACCCGGTTATATTTTCTTTAATAGAGGGGTTTCTTTCAATTAAAGTGGAGAAGGTGGTGGTGATGTGGGTTAACATACTAAACAAAAACCGCGAAAAGTCGCCGTCATTTTAATGAATATAACAGGTATCAGTGAAGTCAGAATAGACTTTCAGGATCTATGACTCTTAAATTTTAATTTCTGATAGGTGAATTCATTCGGACGTTCCTTTGTAGTAGCCGATAAGACTCTAGGCATAACATTTCGTAAATTGTACTTTTCACTATTGGGCTAAAATTTCTATAAAATATCTTACCTGTGTTTCATTTTTCTAACAGTATGTCGGATATCCAAGAATTAATTTTACTTTTTAATGTTAATTCATATTAAAGATTGGTAATATTCTTGTTTACTTATGTTTTCACTAAAATCATTCGAAAAGTTCATTTTTACAGTTAATTAATTGACTAATTCATTCGATTATCTTTACAAAATTGATTAAATGATCAACACTTTTACATTACGGAGTGGGGGGGGGGGTAACCATGACTACATTAATTTATCTGTGGTAACAATAAATTTGTGAATAAAATTAACATAATCGATTTAACTATAGTTCCTACTGAAAGTCATCAGAATTAGTATTTATGGTTGATCGACCTTCATATGTCATGTGATAACCACCTATTAACCTGATTGGTTAGTTGAGTAAGATATGATTGTCATCACAAGAATACTTCAAGGACAATTATGTGTCAATGTATATACATATCTTGAATTAAAATACACGAAACAGCACAAAATACTGATAAAGTTTACTTTTATTCAATCAATATTGATAATGTAATTTGGGAAATGAGTTATTTGTAACTTCTGTTTAACATTGAATGAATTGTCATGATAATCAAACAAACTGTAAATCTCTTGAATACTAGAGGTATTGTTGTATACATGTATAATTTATAATACAACTAAATCAACAAGATAAATTCTAAAAGCTTCAAAAAACAACAAGGTTATTTCTAGAGTCATAATTGTAAACAACTGTGGTTCATTGAATGACGAATATAAAGTCATTTGAAAAGGAATCAAAATAGTTTAAAGTATGAACTAAGGATTATGTAACTAGTTACAAAAATAGGAAGAAAGGGAAGGTCACGTGATAGCCTAAATAAATGTCGAAAATTTCTATGAAAGATTGAATCATAATAATCGTCAACTTGAGGAATGTAAAGACAAGGATAAGTGAATGGTACAGAAACTGTGATTCATTTGAAGCTTACAACAAATGCATCAATATTTAACTTGCATGTCTGTTGTAGCTCAGGCAGATATACTTGATGAAAAACACAAATATACATGCAAATCAATAACTAAGAATTAGATATTTATCAATTATTATGTTCTAATATGCAGCATTCATACACCAAATGAACTAAAAGAATAATTGACAATAAAGCGAAACGTTACATATAACCTAAACCATAGTTTAGTTGGTTAAACGGATAACTTTGAGGATAATTCAAATCACTGAAAGCAAGTGAAGTATTTAAGTTGATGTGATTTGTGGGGATGTGTGTTATATGTCTAAGAAATTGCATAATATATTTAACTAACAACTTCTAGGCGTTGTATAACCTCACCCTAACAGAGTAGGAAGGTTAAGTATAAGGTTAGCAATCCCATCTCGTAAGACACAACCTAGCTGAAAAGACGGTAACCAGAAAAAATCCCATTTAAACTCTCTTCTGAGATATGGAAGGTCTTTATTTCAAAGACCTTTAAAGCATCATGGTAAAAGCTGAGCTTCTTCGGAAGTCGTGAGGCTGATACCCCTTCTGGCAACCAGAGAAGCAATTAATAATTAATAAGTGATTTATATTCAAAATGAATAGAACACTCCTGGCATTTATAATTAACATGTATTTATATATTCCCGTTGATTTGTCATGGAGTGAAATTAACCAGTCTCTGCTGTCATATCTGGATCCTGAATAGATTACCTCGATGCATCAACAGTTCACAATTATTGTTTGAGTTGACAATAGGGAGTGATCAATTTCAGTGCATGACAAATCAACGGTGAAATCCAAACACATTCTAATTACATATACATACCTGTTGCAGAAGTGTGGCTGTCTGGACTTAGTAGCTTAATGGTGAACGCAGTGGCGCTTGGCACTAAATGAAATGAATTCCAGTTCCGGTGTGAACATCAACACTGGGATACAAGTACATTCAGTCGTCGAGTCTTTAACAGGGCGAGACGCGCATCCTGAATTCAGCTTGCTAGTCGGGTTCAAATAATTTTCTGCTGCATCTTACTTCTGAACTTCCTAATCGTACGCATACTTTGTGATTGTCGTGTGTGCATGGGTTATTTTTATTGGTGAAGGTGAAATAACTGATAGCATATATATATAGGTTTTGAACATAACGAGGTTACGAATCCAGCAGCACAACCAGATCACATCTTCAAGTTTGAAAGATACCTTCTTGTTCACTTTTCCTTTCTGTCTGCATATGTTGAACAGATAATGCAGGCGTATGGTATCAATATATGTTACATTATTAATATTATTACTACTATGATAGTCATTTGGCCATATGGAAGCAACTGTATGAACTGATAAAGATCGGTACGACAGAAAATAACTGCCATTTCGCTGATTATATCATGTATGATTTATGGGGAGTTTCACCAACAAAAATATCTCGTCCGTAGTCAATAAAGCTTTCTGTTGACAATATATCTTAGAAGTTGACTTTACTTAACAGAAAATAATGGAATATATTGGTAAATATTCAAGTTTTTAATATAGATCCACTGATTAAAATATCTTGAATATATCTGAGCTTATATTATCAGATTATAAATACACAATGACGCAAAATACTAAGTCATATATTACTTTATACTGTTTATCATATAAGTTATTACATGTGACCATTAGTGAATGAAGCTTCAGTGAATAGACTTGACTAATGAAATTTAGCTAAGTTAGGTGTGTATAAATTAACCACCAGTAAAATTGGATGATGTCAGTCAATCTATCACAAATTAACTGAAGTTGAAAATGCAATGACTAAGCGTTTTATACGAAACTTGATGATCTAAGATTCGATCTCAAATGAAGACGGGGATGTTTACTGATAGGCAGTTCCACACTAGAAAGAAACAGTTATCTAGTGCTTCACTAATTTTAATCAATCAATCAATACCTGTTACCCCATGTGGAGCATAGGCCGTCGACCAGTATTCTCCAACCAACTCTGTCCTGGGCTTTCTTTTCCAGCTTTTCTCAAGTGCTCTTCATTCTCTTCATGTCTGTCTCCGATTCCCGACGCAGTGTATTCTTGGATCTTTCTCTTTTCCTTTGGTCTTCAGGATTTCATGTTAGTGCTTGTCTTGTAACACAGTTTGGTGATTTCCTCAATATGTGTCCGATCCACCTCCAGCGTCTTTTCCTAATTTCTCCCCCGGCTGGAAGCTGGTTGATTTTTTCTCTGTCGTTGTTGATGGTATCCGGCCAATGGATTCGAAGTATCCTACACAGACAGTTATTTATAAATACTTGAGTCTTCTGAATGATGCTTTTCGTAGTTCTCCACGCAAGTTTCAGCTCCATACTGCAGAACTGTCTTCATATTTGCATTGAAAAATGTGACTTTGATGTTGACTGATAGTTGGTTTGAGTTCCAGAGATTTTTTTTAGTTGTAGAAATCTTCCTCTTGCTTTTCCAATCCGCGCCTTTATATATGCCACAGATCAGACTCTTCTTGTTTATCAATGATGCTGCCCAAGTATGTAAAGGATTCTCTATCTTCCAGAGTTTCTCCATCAAGTGAAATTGGGTTAATATTGGTTGTTTTGTATCGGAGGATCTTGCTTATTCCGTTGTGTATGTTGAGGCCTACTGCTGCCGAGGCTGCTGCTTACTTGTCCGTCTTTAATTTCAATGATAATCTAATTAAGGACATCAGTGATGTATAACTGATACATCTTATTCGTTGATCGTTATTTTTAGTTTATCATCTGGAATCACAGTTACTGCACTTAACACTTAACCCTTATATTATGAATGACCAAACTAAGCTTAGGCTAGTATGCTTTGCATTATATAGTATAATTTTCAATAATTATTTCATTTCAAGCCACTAAACATATCCGAAACTATTCACTATGAACTTATCCAAAGTCCAACAAAGTTTGAAATGAAATCATCAATGAAAATCACCAACTAGATGATGATGACTTTGATGATAAATCCAACCGACAAATTCTATCGATCAATTTATGTACTTTTTTTTCACATTTGACCTTTTAACATTTTATGTAGGCGTTATTGTCCATCCATACATCTAATGGATTTTATTTATGTAGATCTCATCAAGGACTGATCACAGATAGACAACTAATGAAACCATGAGAAGCCAGATGGATGTTCTTTTCTAGTTTGGGCCCCATAGCCTAACTCGAATAGAAGACATAATCTTCATATCTTACACAAGCTTATTACCTATATTATCATCAAATGGTATATACTTACAACATCAGTTAATTCTGTTTATTATCATACAATTAAGTTTCGTGAAATTGACCTTATTTTGTATTACTTAATGAATTCATTTAAAAACTCTTGAATTTCATCATCTTTGCTTCATTCTATGCCTATGACAGTTAACATTACTAATTTGAAGCCTACAATAATGCCTCAAATGATTCTTTAGAAGCTGAGAAAATACTTCGTAATCCAGTAATTATCTTTTATTCTGAAAAACTGAACACAAAATCCGAGAAAAAGGTAGTCATATCATGAGTAGAAAACATCCTAAAAATCGCCCTAAAAATACTGAGATATTTTACAGTCAATGTCGCCTACAAAAGAATGGAATCACTTAATTCCTTTTTATCCATACAGCAGGATACAACAGTGAAAGAAGACAGAATGCAACATCATCTTCAATATCAATATTTTAACCATAACAGGCGGTACGTTGTTCAGAGTGGACACTCTTTTATCCACCCATACATAAACATAATCTGTCAAGTTAGGCAGCATATATTATTGTCGCCAATGTCGATGCACACGGACATAAATTCAACTAGGACAACAATAAAATTCTGATTCATGTGGATTCTGAAAAGTACTGGAATAGTAGCATTCAAATTAATTAGCTTATCGATACTGAACCCATGTATTAACCCTTACGGAACAAGTCTATCATACACGTGACCAATCAAGCATAAAAGTCAACAGGAATTACAAGGATAAATGCACAAATTTATAACCAAAGTGGCAGCCAGTTACAGATGAAACAACCAGAACGAATCGAATTGGTACTTGTGAATAATTACACTAGCTCACTTCCACGCTAATTCGACAATAATAACGTTGACCAAATATACAATGAAGGCTCTACAATCAAGCCATCTAGTTCATAAAGGTCATCGAAATTAAATACAAATCTTCTTCATGACTTAAAAAATCAAAAGTGTTGCTACTGTTTATTCCGAAGCGAATAGGATTATTATATGACTGTAAGAACCCTTTGTTAGAGTTGACAGATTCATCATTTAAATTAACATCTTTATTGGCGTTGGGCTAATTCATACTGAAAATGTGAATAAGTGTGACATATTTTATCGTTTGTATTCTCTACAGATTGATGCTGGTTGGATACTACTGAGAACCAGGCAGCAATGGATACCAGTTTCTTTCTAGTATGGGACCCTTCAGGAATACAAACCTACGATTTAGCTTTAACCTCGAACCTAGGACTTTCAGGCTTCACAGTGAACTTCTGATCATCAGCACTATCGTGGAGGGGGTCAGATGGTAAAATTCCCATCTTCGACAATTTGTGATTTAGTGCGACGATCAGTTAACGCCAGTTGGTGATAACTTTCACACTCCCGATAAGCCTGAACTCCACCAATCTTGACTTCAGTAAACTTTTCAGATTAGTCACTAGTGCGACGATTATAGTAGTTGACTGACTTATACTATACTTTTACCATTTAGTTTACTAAAGTAAATTAACTAATTTATAGGTTACGCTGTACGGATGTTGAAGTAATAGCTATCTTCAGAACATGACATTCATTGGTAGTGATTCCTGATGAAAAGTAAAAATAATGATTTAGTTGTGTATTATACATCATTTAATATATTTAACTGGGTTTTGTAAATGGTGTCAGATGATGAATTTGAAGTTACATGTTTTGAATTTATTATGTGTTGCGAGATAAATGATGCAATTGACGCGTATTGTCTATTACAAATTCCTTCTAATTGAGTGCAACTAAAAATGAACCTCGATTAAGGATTTATATACGTAATTGATATATGACTATTGAAATAATCAGTCGTAACAACTTATCTTTTATTTAATTGTGTGATAGAGCAACTATAGTATGAGTTAAACTGGAATTCACTTAAGTAAACATAATTCCAATTGATATCCATCCATCTGAAGAGTCCCATATAGGACGAAACACGCTTCCTGGATTTCACCTTGCCAGTCACGATCTAGCTTCAACAATATTTAAACAATTTTTGAGTATATCACTAAAAATATCTCTCTTAAATTTAAAACTTACAAGGTGTTTGCTTATGAACTGTGCTATTCCCTCCCCCCCTTTCATACGTTTCACAACAAATCTCAATGAGTATCCAACTGTCTAAGCAGATGTACTTCAAAATGGATAATTCATCTTCTCATAGGTTTATTGAATAGATTTTATGGTCACAGAAAATAAATGAGATGATACCTTCTTGTCCTAAAAATTCAACTGTAGAAAATTGTCAGTTGTAAGTCTTACGTAGATTTTTTACGCATATATATTATTGGTCAGTTATTTTCTTTTAATAACGAGGCCATCATGAAATGTAGATTGTCACAATTGACTTAACCTGTTCCTGTAAAGTCGGTAAATTAGGCTATTTCTTTCGATACCATTCTATAAGCACATTCCACAGCATCAATCAGCATGGCTCCTCACAAGATAATGTAGACCAATCAGATTATTCATTCTTCAAAATGTAGCAAACTTAAGATATCCGAGCGTAGCTGCTACCTTGACGTGGTGGTCGGGCTTGCCTATCGTGGTGACCCAACTGAGGTATATTACCTGGAACGCATGTTTCTCTAGGTCCGGCAGTAAGGCCTTCTAAAGAACGAAGCTAACACTTCAAAACTTAACATAGCAAGGCAGTGTGTGATCGGCCTCATGCAGTTGTCCCTTGGACTCTGCGATCGCGCTTCCGAGTTACTATGACCAATACTAACCCAGTTTTTATTTCAGACACCTCAAGAAGTAATGTCCTTTCATGGTGTAGGAAGCCAGGGAGTGACAATTACCTTCACACCTCTAAAAGCACACAAGATCATCTTGAAACTTAAGATACGCAATTTCAGAAACAAACATTTTTGAATGAATTTCCAACTGCCCCTCCTCTCCACTTCCCCCACTCTTCGTTTACATATTACACTTCATTTTCTATTTACACGTTTCATTCTTCTACAGTGTTGTTAACCTACAATCTCTTTGCATTCTTTCTATGTCATATTTCATTTCACAAAGAATTAGTTTGGTTAATTTTTTTTTCCCACTTTGATGAAAAAATAAACATCTACCTTTAGTAATCAACAACTAACATAGAGAGATAAGAAGAAATCATCTCAACTTAATCAACACCAAATTCATATGAACAAACAAAAGGGAGGAATTTTCAGATATTCAATCGTGGATGAATTTTTCGGTATCCAAGACGGTGGGCGGAAGGGGAAAGGCAGGGAAATATGCCTACATTTTAGAATGAATTGTAATAACCTTGTGAATTAACCAATAAAACGAGGACGAAATAAAATTTGTTTGTACTGTAGTGATTGTTTAAGTTAGTCAGCTACATTAATATTATTCCTGCTGTCATAATTTTCCCTTATAATTTTTTACCCCTTACTTTTTTTGAAAGTAGTTTATATACATTAATCTGTATTCAGTTGTTACCTAATACTTTTTACTCCATGAATGAATTGTCGAATGATTTGATGTGGTTGTGGATGGAATGGAAGAAGCTTTTGTTTAACGGGTTTCTGTGTCTAGTATCAGTGAGTCAGTAATTCTCATGAGACCTAGGTATGTAAGATATGTAGTAGTACAAACTTGAATAGTAGGGTAGTAAGGGATTCTTCACAAGTTTTCTCTAAAGAAAATTAGTTGAATTTAGTCGAACTAGGTCAGGGGGAGGAATTCCAGCACATGATTATTCTTAAGGATAATAAAGCATGTCTATAATCTAACCGACTATAGTGCATATTTAGTCTGCGAGTACTCTCTCTAGGATTGATGTTGGGACTAAATTTAAATAGGTGATTCAATAGATGCTCAGGGATATTTAGGGTTTTACTGATCATTATGAAGTCATCTCGGAGTAGCCTTTGCTCTGCCGGGAATAAGTTCAGTGATGACAGGCTTTCCTCACAGGGTTCAAACATGAGTCCATGAAATGACTGCATGGCCCATTTTCTGATGCATTCAAAGGTATTCTTGTTCTTTTGGAGTAAGGGAAGAAACACTACGTTTCCAAAAACTAAATGAAGATGAATAGAACCATTGAAAACTGAATAGGAAGTGCACTGTAAGTGATGCCTTAAGTAATTTATCAGGTATTTGGCTTCAATTCACATAGTAAGTGTGAGAGCTAGTGATATTACCCTATTGTTCAAACTGGAGTAAGAAATTCAAAGATGTGACTTAGTGACTGGAATTCGACCACCTTTTAACCATTGAACTACCACATTACTATATAAAGTAAACAGGAGGCATAAAATTTACCAGTATAATTCTTTCTAATATATATTGAGAGTTCTGACAAGTTAGTTTATGAAGATTAGTTATACGGCATTCATTTGAACCAGGTAATTGATACAATATGGCACTAAACACTTCTAAAAACTTATGTACTTTATTTAGATCTAGTCAGCTACACGTGATATTTCTTAACTAATACACAGTGTGATCACTGCTTACTTATATTTTTCAGTAGTAAGTCTAATATACACTCATCGTCGTTTGTATTACGATAAGATTACCTTAAAATATTATAAAAAAGACCATTTGTTACTTAACATCTTTTCTAAATGATGATTTAGTGTTGACTTGCAAAAGAATATCACAAACTGACCTGGGCTAGATAATCATTAGAACTCAGGAAATACTGGACAGATACTTCGTCCTGGAACAGAACTCCTGAGGAAAGAGAACCCTTGCTCTCATTGGCGGTTAAGTCAAAGATTCCCAAGTTCCTAACGAACACAACTTTTCGACTATTAAGCTGACATTAAACGGCTGATATTACTAAATTCAATTAGTCTCAAACAGAGTTGAGCTCCTTCTGTCATATCTTTTCATTAGATCGCAGAAATTACCTCTCGGAGTTGATCACTAACAACCTGGTGTTAATTGCAGTTCGATGTTATGGAGTATGTTGAATTTTATATCACGAACTGATGTATGTTCCCTAGGGTTATTTTCAACTTTAATGCTGACTGAGTGTTATTGTATCTAGCATATTAGATTATTTTTGTCATTCATTTACTTCTTGACTGCTGCAATTTTCAACAGAAATCTCATTTCAAACATAAAGAGTTATCTCATGCTGTTTGAAATGCACACGTCAGTGTAGAAGAGGTCAACATATCGAATGAAAAATACAAATATTTTGAAAGTGTGAACTTGTGAAGAAATCTGTAACGATGAATTACACTTCAATGTACCGGACTCACTTATTAAATGTACAGGAAAACTAACTGAATGTACTGTATACAATGTTTATTGACAGGTGATTTATTGCATCACTAAAATTATATACTTTAAATCGTATAGATACTTGGTAACTATAGTTGAATGAACTAAAATGAAACAATACATAGGTGTTATATTACAACTTATAATCTTTACACTACACAAAATATTCATTTCAGATATTACATCAAGGCGAGACATTCGTTTACTGACGAAAGGACGCGTTTACTGCGCAGCAGTCAGATCCGTCTCACTTCATGGATGTGAAACATGGCCTTTAAGGATAGAGGATATTCTTAGGCTCCTAGTATTTGATCATATATGTCTCCATAACATTGCTCGTGTTTGCTGGGACCACCGAGTAATCAATGCGTGGGTTAGGAATAGAGTACTAGGTAAATACCGTAAGTCTATTGATGAAGTAGTGAATCTTCACCGGCTGAGGTGGTTAGGACATGTGTTACGTATGCCTAACCACCGTGTACCTCGACGAGCAATGTTGTCTGTTATGAAAGTAGGCTGGAAGAAAGCTAGGGGTGGCCAAACGAAAACATGGAACCAATCCATGAAGTCATTGACAATTGGGCTGAGCCATGTTAATTAGATGCAGATTAACTGGTTGGGGCCCACAGCGATGATCGTAACAAATGGTTAGAGACTTTAGGTGATGTGGCTGAAAATCGTTTGCAATGGCGCAGGTGCATCCACTCCTTGTCTTCCTCCAAATTCTATTTTTCCAGCTTCTCATAACTTTCTCTTTACTGAATCTCTTTTTGTCTCAAATCTCATCTCTGATCTCTATGCCTTTCCATTAGTACTTACTCTGTTACTACCTTCCATACTCTGGGATTTGGTCCGACAATTTAATTTCTATCAGCTTATTGAGGCATGGCAACTTGAACTGATGTACGCATGTACAAAGTTCTACGTTGTAACTGACTTACATCAGCCTACATTGAATATTAAAAAGTGTTATGGATAAGCTTAGCAATGAATTTTTAGATGACATTATTCAGTAAAGCTTTCAACACACTTGTATATTATGAATGAATGTTCCTGTTAATGAAGTTGATGAATGTGATTATCTGGTATACTTAAAACTAAGCTTGGAAGTTATTCGATGTAAAGAACTATTACTGATAGATAGATCGATAGATTACATCAGAAACTGACATACCAATTAGCGAATAATTAAAGTATAAGGATAATTGAATATTTGTTTTGTTTTACTGATAGGAAGGATTAGCCTAGGCTAGTTACCTTTTTTTATGAGAACCAAACTAATCACATATCTTAAGGCCAGTGTGATAGAGGAAATGTACAAATTAAGCATTATACTGTGATAACTAAACTAATCACTTTTACCATTATCACAGTCTAATATTCCTCTGCTTGGATCAGTAACTTTCATGTTTATGCAATACAATTTCATACCAAGTAGTTTGCAACCCACAATTCCATCTAGGCTTGAATGTAGTGTTTTCAGTTCTCCCGGTTGATTAAAATCACGATAGAGAATAATTTGTCATAAAAAATAACGTATGTTTAAATAAGAATAACAATAATATGTAACTCTGTCGACTAACTGTGATGGAAATTTACGAAGTCAGAAACCATAAAATTTCGAATTCTTAAGTGTTGTCAATAAAACGGATCTCACCGATAGTGTTCAAAGATAGTCACGCTACTTGATGAAGTGACCGTATTGAGCGAGGTTGATACTTACAAGTCTCAAACAGCATGAATTACATCATTCTCAACAATTGGGTAAGAATCCATCAGTTAAAATTTTCAACTTCATTTCATTCTTTATAGAATACGAAGAAGTTTCAAACAACTATTCAGTTCTCTAGGGTTTCTTGTATGAGTCTTCAGATATTTGTTATGATGAGTAGTATTTTCAAATAACTCTAAACAACCTACTAATCTGAATCATTATTTAGAACATAGAAAGATCAGACACTATCTAGAAGCTTAGCATTCAAGTTAGTAATTCATGAACATGTTAAAGTAGATTTAATTCATCAGCCATTTAGGAAAATCACGAACAAGTATAATGTTGAAAATGAAGTCAGTGACAAGGGTTAACAGCAACCAGTCAAATTTAGTAATCAGAGAGCTTACTTATGGAGAGATTCTTGTGATTTAACTACGAATCAAGGAAACTTACTGAAGATGCCTTTATGACAACAGTCACTGATCGATTGCCATCCATAGTAACATTGATGAGAAGACACAGTACTTTGTAAATGAAATAAATATTCTCATTGAAGTTTTAGATGAATCGACTGTGAACATCGGCACACTTCATGGATAGTAACATATACTCTGTAATTAATTACGTAATACGCACCAATTTACAGGCCTGTTCAGGTTATTAAAAAAGTATCACCTGTAATCGGTTGGGTTGCTGAAAGAGAGTAGTTTTTTTCAACTATTCAGTATCGATGACTGATAAAATAAATTGGTGAAACAAGCATGAAATTTCCAATGAGAAATGGAAATTTATCCTCTGATATTCCATAGTTTACTAAGATATACGATACCAAGTGTTGTAATCATGTTTATTGTTGATTCGTTTACTACCAGTGAAATCTATTTCGTTCATATTCAAACCAACTGAATGAAGTCAATTATCATCACAAATTCTTTTCAAACATTTCATGTCAAGTAAAATCCATTAATACGTTGAACTTATTAGATACAGTTAAGGTATAATGTATTTTCTTCTAGTTGGATAATGCTGATCGGCAGCCTATACTCCACGAGGGGTAACAGATATTAATTGATTGAGGGTATAGTGTTTGTTTGAGTAATGTTACCTATTCATCTAGAGATTTATTTTAAAAGAATGGAACATATGATTTACAGGTTTTATTTGTTTTAGTATCACTGTAATCATTAATGTGATCAATCTACCAAATACAGATTTATGTATTCAACTTGAGCTACAATTTAGTTATGTGATTGATCAAACCGAAGTAGATGGAATGAAGTTAAATGCTCTGACCTAGTGGTCTAAAACAGAACTTTCATCTAAAATGTCATTATAGACTTTGTCATTCTAACATCAATTATTATTTCACCATAATTAACTTATTACTTCACTTGATACATTTCACACATAAAATAATAATAAAGTATGTACTAAATATGTTTGTATTAACGTTTAGTGATATACACTGACAATCATGTAAACTGTATATAAGGAATTTCGTCAAGTTTATAAATATGATTTAACACTAAGTAGAGAAAATTGTAAAACCTAATTTGACCTGAATCGCTATCTCGATATCTGACAGAGTATAGTACAATTTCAAGTAAATCAATGTAGAATAATTAAAAATGAAGATTTGATTGATTTAATATTCAACTATCTGTATGGACATCAGTGAATTTCAAGTCCTATTTAGGTTTCTGTAGCTGATTAGAAGCTAAGTAGGCAATTCTGTAAATAAGTTGTGTAACACGTAACTGAATATTTAACTGACAAGTTCACGTTTAACCACTGAGTATGGGTTAGTGAAGATATGAAATACATTGATCTACAACATAATTCACTTAGATAAATAAAGTAATTTAGTAAGTACTGTAGCTTACAGTAAATTCTGTCTCTCACTTATGTCTGACTAGTCAAATGAAAGTGTCTTTTTCCTAATAAGAATCACAGTGAAAACTAACCAAATGTGTATTACGAATGCATCAATAGCAATAGCCTAACCCAGTGTTCGAACCATAGTCCCAGATAATGATGCTGACATGCTAGCCAAATAAGCGGTGGCTAGTTAATGATAACAGATAAATACATATTGCGTTAAACTAAACAGATAATTTATAAACTCGCAAACTGTGATAATGACTAACACCCAACTGTATGTGCGACTACTATTTAATTATCTTAATATAAGATTAATTCTGGTTCTCAATCAGATAGTAGTGTTATATAATCAAATGTCTAGTTAGCGTTGTGTAATCTGGTAAACAGATCGTAGTTCTATGTCATACAATTATTATACATACATTAAATTGATAAGAAATATTTTAAAATATCGTCACTGAAAAAGAAATAAACACTTTTAGAAATGATATTCTCAAATATCTTATTGACATTGGACATCAAGTAGATGTAACTTAAAATCATTCAAGGAGATGAAAATACAATCAAGCTCCAGATTGAGATTTTATGAAATGTAAAGAATGAGTGCAGTCTTACTAAAGCTACCAGTAATCATGATTACTAATACTTATTCCATCTGATGACACTACGTCTTGGTTTAGCCATTTATACTCACTTATATTAGGAAACATACTGAACGTCCATACATGTAGTTCAGATGTACTAAGTATAATCTGATTCAGTAGCCTAATGGTCAAATTGCTAGAAACTGGTAGGTCACAAGTTTGAACCCTAGTCTAATCTATTTACGTTTAACCTTAGCATAAATATGTGGCATAAAACTGAGCACATGAATAAACTGATACTTGAGAAAGTCACTTCTTTTAATGAAGACGCAAACCTAGTACTATATACCTAAATTTAGTGCTACACTGTACACGAGCAATACTTTGAAATCCTACATGATTGAATATCAGTAAACTACGAGTGCCTTTCACTCCTAAAAGACAATATTTTACAACCATAATATGAAAAAAAGGTAGGAGATGCGCAACAAATACTTGGATAAGCAGATATATATCTCACGTACGCTACGACTATCGAGGATTAACAAAATCCACTAGTTTTAAAGTATGGAACTCCTAAGTAAAGCGCAATCATAACAGTATAAAGGATCAAATCCAGAGCATTAAGGCCTTACTACGATTGCTATAACCATTAAGAACACTTGATATATTCGTGTAGACGCGAAGCGGTACATTATTGACCAAGTTATTGAACTAACGACTATTACGTTATAAATTTTAATGTTATTTCATTGACTTCAGTTGTCATGGAAAACAAACAAAAATACTTTCATAATGAACTAACTCTTTACATAAACAATACAATAATACGAAGTAATAATAATAATTCACCGGAATTGAAACAAAACAGAGAGTAAACTATGTGAATTTTTCAAAACAAAAAAAAAAGGGTAGAATAATAAATATGAACAAATTCGATTCAATGTAATCTGTTGTTAGAATACTAATTGAAGAAAAGTAGAAATCAACCGGGAAATAGAGAATAAGACGGTTTCACCAAAAAAAGACAAAAAACAATTGACTTTACACAAAACGAACACATTGGAAATGACAGAAAAAAAAGTCTTTTTTTTCTTGTATAAAAAAATATCTGTAATAAAATATACACATTTTCTTGTCACTTTAACATGTTTCAATGTATGCAGGTTAGTAAACAAGTCAACATGTACAACATCAGTAAATGAAGTAGACAAGTCTACACAGAGGTAATCGAATCATTGTTTTCTTTTTTTTAAAAAAAAAACACATGTAAAAGAATGTACACAACTTAAATTATACAAAACAACACACACACACACACAAAAGTTATTTTGTAGACAAAATAGTTTAAAGATTGGTAACTAATCCACAACAGAAGACAGACAATGTTTCTTGATAGTGGTAAGGAAAGTGATAGATGGTATTAAAATAACAAAAGAAAGTTAAAGTGTAATAATACTGTTTCATTCGCTTTTGAGATATAAAAAAAAACAGGATTTTTGGGAACCGACAATATTCTTCTTCTGTAATTTTAAGAATTAAAAATGGGGAAAAAAAATAATTTGAGGGAGAGGTGAATTCAATGAGGTATACTTCTCCTTTCCCTCGTCAACCCAAAATTGGTAATAATAATAATTAAAAAAAAGATTCATATAAAATAGTAATAGTAAACAGTAAAATAGATGGATACATAAGAAATAGATAAATGGATAATAAACATGTGTATTAAAAATAAGTGAACTCATGATTGATAATAACAATAATAATAATAGTAGTAGTAGTTGTTGTTGTTGTTCATGATGATGATGATGATGATAAATTTCTGCTAGTTACATTCAACACATAAATGAAACATACATACAGACACATATAAATAAGTACAAAATATGTATGAACAAAGTGATTAATGTACAAACTATAATAATAATAATAATAATAATAATAATAATAATAATAATAATAGTGAAGAGAAAATAACCATGAATATCCAGTATGTTGTTAAGTGATTATTTAGAATTTACATATCTATGGAACAACAATTTACATTCATTTTGAATTAATTTAACAAATATACTGGATAACTAGAAACTAATAAAAACAAGATGGTAATATAGAAAATATAAAAGAAAAAAAAAACAACAGAGAGATTGATAAATAAGAAATACCATCATGTTTATCATTATAGATTTGACTAAAGAAAGTATAATGAATGCACAACTGAATTAGAAATACACGTAAACAACAAAGAACTATGTACATTTACGTTATAAAAAAAAAAGAAAAGAGAGAAAAAAAAACAAGAACATACAGTTGGATTGAAATCAAAAATCTTTATGTATAATGAATGCATAATAATAATAATAATTATTATTATTAAAAACAATTTGAATGTACATTACTCGATCGACGTACACATACTTGACTTTGTGCTGTTAATGCTAATTTAATAGCTGATGAATTCAATCGTGGTGCACGTAATAATTCTATGATTGAAGCCATTTTAACAGAATATAATGATAAATGAACAGTTAATTCTTCCATTGTTTTAACTGGACGATTTGTTGATTGGTTGACAAGACTATTGTTATTATCATTGCTATTATTATTATTATTATCACTATTAATAGGAGTAGAATCAGTACTTACTTTATGTTTTTCTAGACTTTGTGTTTCATGTTGATGACATAATGTTTTATCAAGATTATCTTCAGATTCTAATAATAAATCAAAAATATTAGGACTATTTGAATGGATACGATGATTTGCTTGATTTGTATCCACTACAAGACTAGAAACAGAATCCATTAATTCATTTTGGAGATTAGCTAACAAATCAAAATCTCCTGTTGTTGAAACAACACCACGACCGTCGAGAGTATCGAAACCATCGGGAAATAATGCATTCTCCTCTTCATCCTCTGTTGTTTTAGTTGCTGATGCTGTTTTTAATGATATTTCTAAGTCTATGTCATTTTTAACAACAGTATTTTGTTGACTATCTGAGCTAATTTCTGTTTTTGATATGGGTGTTGAATTTCCTACATCATGTATTGATGAGTTTTCTAGGGCTTGAGATGCAGCTGGTGGTGTGTGACAAAATGAAGCAGTTGCAGTTGAATCTTCGTGAACTATATTTTCCATGGATCCAGTGAAACTACCTGAATTCGGTGGCGTTGGAAAAATGTGCTGGATCATATTTTCTGTGGATGGCATGTCATTTGAATTATTCATTATTACAGATGCAGGTTTATTTTCCGCTAATACACTCATTAAACGATTTAATGCTTCTTCTGGTAGGATATTAGCTGGTAAAAATGGGGAATGTGGTTCCACACCCCAAAGGAAAGCTGGATTCAGTAGACGATGATCACATGCTTCAACCAAACTTGCAAGTAAGTCATCGTGGTTAGGAAAATCCATTAAGGGAGATGGTGATGCATCTTGTTCCTCATTATCCAATATTATTTGATCTACATCTGATTGAATATCATCAAATACTGAATTTGTGTGAGTGGATGATACAGCAGATTTAGTGTTGGGTGAATAGGATTCTTTAATAGATACATTTGTATTGGATATTTCTTCGGGTATTTCAACTGTGATAGAGGTTTGACACGGTTTTACTGTACGAGATTTTGAATTTTTGTCAGCTTGAAATGAAATTGAGAGAAAAACAGCAATATGAGTGGACTGGATGAAAAAAACAAATAATATTAGGCAGTCATAAATAACGTAGGGCTTCGCACAAACGTGAGTTAGCTGAGGCTATCTCCAAACACTGATCACAATTATCGTATGTATCTCAATCAAGCAGTCTGGACCTATTAACAGGGTTCAAACTAACGGTCAGCCATTTTATGGATGCATGCTGCATTTCGGTTTGGTGGCCACCAGTTTTTCTCAATCTTTACCTAATGCCTTATGTCTAACTTCAGCATTGCTTACTCGGTCGTTTCAGGATACACGAGCAATGCTTCAGAGAGAAGTCTGATCAGAGGCTAGCAGCTTATGAGTGTTTTCTACTTTTGTAGGCATAGGTTAATACAGAGAAGACTGTTGTGCAGTATACTCGTGATGTTTGGACTGACGAGGTAGGTGAAGCAGTCACCAGATTCCAGTGCTTGACTTCCTATGAACTTAATTTGTTCTATCCCCTAATTGTTTAACATTGAAATTTGTGAGATTGCTAAGTGGTAGATTTAGGCTTTCCATTCAAACAATTTTGTACAATCAATGCATGAGCTATCACATATGAATTGCCTTAAATAAAATAATAGGTTTCTTCTCACTCTCTTAAGAATGTAAGTGACACATTTATGTTTTCAAATCTATGGCTTTACAATCGAGTTATAGGACTACGATAATGTATGGTAAAACTCTCTTGTTTCTCTATGATCATGTAGTCAATCAGTGCTGTTAAAAGTATCAAACGGTTATCACTTCCTTTTTGCTCACGAAGTGTAGAGAATGTTTCTTATTCTACTTCTTGAAAGACCTGAAAAGTAAATTAGATTAGTAGAGGTTTCAACTATCTATCTGTAAGAGTTATGACAAGGCTTAAAGTACAGATATTTGAAATCTGTCACGAACGGTCATTTTGAGAATAGTATTTAGTGTGTTACCAGCTCTGACTTTGTTGGTAACAATATACATCCATTGAACGAAGTTTGTTGGGTAACGTTTAAGATTGATGTTTTCTAACCATTTTATTTTGTTGTAGGAAGGTAGCATCGTTGAAATGTTAGTTGTCTATGAGAAACACCTTACTGGGACCTTTAGTACGATAATGCCCTCTAACTTCATGTTGGGAGCTTTAAGTCTTATCACCCTAAAAACCGATATGCCTGGCAAGGAAGTATGTAAAATAATGGGTGCTTCAAGTAAACCTAGTAGTTACAGGAAGTCCTGATGAAATAAGTCTTTTATTCAATGATCACTTGTAGATATTTCTGTACATTGGCCGACAGTAAACGAAAAAGTTCATGATAGAAAAACTAATAATAAATCAGGTTATATAATCCAGAAATATGTGATAGGAGTATTCAAGTAATCAATTATTTATGGATTAGCTGATAAGAGTGAATAATAGTAATTATCGTAATTTACCTAGTGAATCAGTTTCCACCATATCACTCTTCTTATTTTGTGCTTTTGTGCTTATTTCCGGCAATTTACATGTTATAGCGTCTTGATTTGTTACGGAAGATGGAGAATGTTCAGCTCCTTCTGAATAGTAATCATCGTTTGTTGGTTCAACTTTAGGATTTATCACATCATTAATTATCGACTTTGGTTGGTCATTTTTTATAACTTCAGTAGGAGTAGACAGGGAAGATATAGAATCTATTTGACTAGAACGATGTCGACGAGTACGTTTTATGCTGCTGTTTACCATTCCTGTTTCACTGTTTGTTGTTGTAGTATCCGTTGACTCTGTAGTCCATCGATATGATCTACACGTTGAATGTGTCAATGCAGGTGAATGAACATTAATATCACTCTTAATATCCTCTTTATCAGATGCGACAGACAAGCATAGATGACGTCTAGCACGTTGGGTAAATCGTGACAAGTTTACCATGAGTTTATCAACCCAACCAACGTGTAAGACTGGAACTGGGGAACCCTCTTCCCATAAACATCAAGTGATCATAAAATGATAATAGATAAGAAAGGCAATGTGGATCGTCTGAAAAAGAAACATAAATTGAAAAAAAAGAGCTTATAAAAATAATCTGTTAGGGTAAAGATCGCAAATAGAATGTGAATCTTCGTTGATTTAAGTCCTTGGGACGTATATTATCTATGTCCAAACACTCCTCAACAGGTTTAATGGTGGTTAGATTAGGAATTGCACAAAAGATGAAGGTGACCGAACCGAGACAGACAGACAGATACAACACAGAACTTCGTACGTACGTACATCAGTTCAGGTTGCCATACCACATCAGCACTGAGACGCAACTGTCAGTTCAAATCCAAGAGTGATAGCGATAGTAGAAGTATTAGCAGTAATGCAGAAAATTAGGGAGCGAAGATATGATTCGAAAAGTATAATTCAGTGAAATAAATTTGAAAGGAGAAAGATAGAGAATTCAGAAGGTTAGATTTTGAGAGAACACAAAGAGTGGATGCACCTGCGCCACTGCAAACGATTCTGAGCCATGTCGTTCAAGGTCTCTAACCATTGGTGACTTCCGTCTCGCGGACCCCAACCACGCAGCCTACATCTACCAACATGACTTAGTCCACTTGTCAGTGACTTCATCAATTTCTGCCATGTTTTGGTTTTGCCGCCTCTAGCTTTCTTCCAACCTATTCCTACGCCGCAAAACATAGCTCGTTGAGGCAGACGGTAGTCAGACATGCGTAACACATGTCCCAACCACCTCAACTGATGAAGTTTCAATACCTCATCTATTAATTTGCCCTCCTTTCCTAGAACCCGTTTCCTAGCGACAGCATTGCTCACTTGGTTGTCCTACGATACTCGAGCAATGCTTCGGAGACACCTATGGTCGAAGACCAGTAACCTACGAATGTCCTCTACTCTTAACGGCCATGTTTCGCTCCCGTATAGTAGGACAGAGCGAACTGCTGCACGGTACACTCGTCCTTTGGTTAGCAAGCGGATATCTCGCCTGCGCCATAAGTGACGCAGCTTGGCAAAAGCCAATCGAGCTTTCTGTATCCGTGCTGAGATTTCGTCAGTCACCAGGCCATCAGCACTGATGAGACTCCCCAGATACGTGAAGGGGTCTACACGCTCGACTACTTCACTCCCTATCACTAGTTCAGGTGCCGATGCAACCCAATCCTGAAGCAACATTTTGCATTTCGAGGGAGAAAACCGCATCCCGAACATGCTTGCATTGTTGCTCAGGGTAGTTAGAAGACTCTGCATTATGTCAGCGTATTCACCAAATAGGACTATGTCATCAGCATACTCTAAGTAACCGAACCGAGAAGTGATATTAGACTAAGATCATTGATTGTTAGTCTGAGTTATGTTGACATGTATAGGCCTAACTACAATGGGTTGTCGCGTCATTTACGATATTATAATATTCATGCATAGGTGGAACACAGTCGAGTGAGTTTTATTTCGGTAGGAAAACATAGCGAATGCGATAGTGGGTCACGTTGACTAGTAGCCACACTTAAGTCTGATAGATAAAATTCAATTAGCACTAAGGACAAGATAAGCACGATAATAAAAACTACTCAGTGATCAATCGATATACGTCATTTCCTAACATTAACATAAAGTCTAAAATGATCGATAGATGAAACACCTATACGGATTCTGCACTATGTTCGAAATCACATTTACTTCTCAGCGTTAAACTGAGGTACTGATTTTAATGAAGTAGAAGTGGTTGAATCACTTGACTTTCAAATATCAGGTTTGAACTTTCCATTTACTTTGATTTGAGCAGTTGGAATAGCATTACTAGCTTCCACACAGCGTGGTTAAAATCTAGGAAACATTAACCTATACTACAGGTAAACCTTCGAAACAGGGGTAAGTAGACAGTAACATCATAGTCTGTGAAGCAGGATGACGTGTGTTCAAGTCGTGCAGGAGGCATCAATCTCTTCAACATAACAAATAGATTTTGATAACATGTGCCAACAAACACGAAACTTAGATTAAGTAAAGTTTCAAACCAATTACATTCATCGAAACTACTAACCCGTAATTGATAAATGAGCTGCTAGTTTTGAAAATGGTAAAGAGAATAATCCATCAGACGTTTTATCAAGATTCATTTTTAAAACACAAATTTTGGGTGACTCGATTAAAAATACTGAACACTGATTAAAGTAAAATTGAGAAACTTATAAAGGCCAGTCGTTGGTAAGCAACATGTGTTGCGCTGTGTTCTTAATATGATGTAACTCATTTACCAAGTACACATTCATGTACTTGAGGATCGGAATAATGCTACACAATAGGTATAGAAGTATTCCAAGTTTATGATCTAGTGGTTGAAAGTCGAACACGATAACCATTGAGTCAACACTCCACTGTCATAAAAAAATATATTGATACATACATGCATACAGTAAAACTTCATACTGTTACGACAGTTTAATTCACAAAAAGAGAATAGTTTACCTAGAATATTGTCTGGTTGATATAAACAACCATCAGGATCAGTGTCAACTAAACCTTCAGAACAAAAATGTGAATTTTCACTAGCTGATCGAAACATTTGTGGCATTAAATGTGTTGCAATCTCTAAAAGTTCACGATAAATTTCCCAATCTTCAGATGTATGATTGTAGCTGATAAATAAAATCAAAACAATGTAGATAATATAGAATATGGATATGAGGGATAACAGGAAAAATGTGAAGGAGTATAACAAAAAGTTACACACCATTACATGAACTGCAGTTATTAGTAATGTTTTCAATGTTCAGTACTTTTCTGTAAATTTAATGTATGAGTGTATTTGTCACTAAACAATTCACAGTAAGCGTTTAACAAAACCGATATAATCGTGTCCAGTGTGGCGTAGCTAAGCAGGCCAGATATAGAATACAAATATAGTATAGGTGTTCAAAAGGACTGCCTCATGTTCACTTCCTTTATTTAATTTCGTCATAGATGTTTAAGTAGAAACTACACTTTATTTTATCTAGCTTTTCAAAGATTAATCTTTACTTATCCACTCACAATACTCAGTGCGTGACAAATATATTCCTGGTGCGCCGTTGAAACAAACTCAGTGTTTAAAAAGCAAATAAATAGTGTAAACACCGGATTAGTTCGATAATCACGATTAGTGGTTGGAGACATGGCTCAAAATCGGTTACAGTAACGTAGGTGCACTCACACTTTATCTCGTACATCTTAGGTTCCCCTAATCTTTCATACATATCATTTTATTTCTTCTTGTTGAACTATGTTCTAGTAGTAATTTTGTCAATCTGATCTCGTCAGGCTATGGTATGGCAACTTGAGCTAACGCATATACGTATGAGGCTCTAACGTTGTTTCACTTTGAATGAAGTCTAAAGGAGATTACATTTTAATATACAGAACTTACAACTAAATAAATGGAATGATGATTAGAAATGTTGGATGCATTAATGATAGGGTTATCGGAATTAAGATATCGTAGTGATACAAGTGAAACCAACGACATAAATGACACTGAACCCAGTTATAAGCTATTCTCTGCCCCTTTCCTTAACCCGCTAACTAGAGTAAGAAGTCCACTGTGAGCAGTGAAATTGTAATTTACAAGCAGTTCGGAAGATGAAAACGAACAACACAATAATCATGCACATATATATCAACAAAATCGCAGTGAGTTATTAAGAAAACAATCAGTTAAGTACACATCACAAAATTAACACTGAATTGATACAATTGATTACAACTAAAGTTATCACGTTCGACTAAATTAATTGTGATGAAAGTTAACCAAAAATTAACTTATAAAGTTTATGACTTGATTTCCTGAATGAATGATTGTTTTGGGGGTCTAGCACCACCCCCCCCTCAAGAATTATAATCAAATGTTTGCTGAAAACGCTGTGGATAGAGCTTAAAACCGAAGTTAATGATACCTGAATAGTCGCTTTTACAAGGTTCTGCATAGATAAGATGAAATAAAAAAGTGAACAAAAAATCCTGGGCATTCGTTTTTAAACCATTAATATCATATCTCATCGGTCTTAAAGAACGTGGAGCCTGATACGAAACCACATTAGCTCGAGTAGTCACACCACATTAAAACGAGATCAAGTTCACAAGATAAACAGGAAATGAGTCGAAATAATGTGATACATTAAGCGTTAACTGAGGGTAACACCTATTGTTTATAATTTACTTAATTTTAAAAATCGATTACCATTAGGTAACTAATGGTGAGACTGTTTATGATAGGGACTCTTCACTTACTGTTTGAACATTTATAGCACATGGGTTGGAGTCACAATGTTTATGTGAAGACTGTCAAAATAAAAGCAGGTGAAAACGGTAGTTTGGCGTTTAAATCATACGGCTTTCGACTTCGAAATTACACGTTCAAATCCTGCTCAACCTATTTTAATTTAAGCGACCAAGTTGTAGCGGTAATCCTCACATAATAAATGTTACTTAAAACAATAGATGAATCTAAACTTAGTAAATGAGTAAACCAGAAATGAAATGAGATTAGGACTTACAGTTTATTGGTTGAGTGCCTACTACGCTACCATCCCTTAGTATGAGATTTTGAACATAGAAAGGATCCTGAACATATTAGCTTATTATTATCAACTCATCTACCAGGTGCAGCTTTTACGGTGTGGGTAACCGGAAAGCAATAACCACTTTTAACAGCGCTCGAGATCACTTTTTTCATGATCAAACCTGTGTTCTTCCTTATGTTTCTAGTACTTTCATTTCACCCTCCCTCCCCCCCAACTTTGTCACATCACCTTTCCATGTGTGCCATTAGTGCTAATAATTATCCAAGTTCTCGAAAAAATATCCTAGGCTGACTGAAACCACGTTCTAAACTTCACATTGGAGCTTTTAATTTGTAAATATTGTGTCAATTCGGTTGATAAGCTTTGTTAATTAGAACCCAGAATCTCTTGCGATTGATGCATACTGCGTCTCCCAAACACGCATACAAAACCCTAGTGTGGTCATTTATTTGACTTCACCTAGTCACTGCGGAAAAACAGAACAATTTACGTTTTATCTGGGGATCCAACAGGAAGTTCTTGTGGCTTTGATGGGCTCTAAGTTTGTGGGCAGAACAGGCACTTCTTGAGTGGATGTCTGTAGACAATCGTCTATATGATGTTCGTCTAAATGGTACAATATGAACCTCGAAAGACAGAAATACACGCCGATATCCTTTTGTCGTTCCTGTTTATGCACCTCCACTAACTGAAGCAAAAATGGATTTAGAGGCAGGTTCTACAAGAAGTTCTATAATCTGCTTCTGAAAGCTAAATACTTAGATATATTAATCACAGTGGGGAATTTTAATGCCCGAGTTGGTAGGTTAAGTAAGGTTGAAAAACACTATGGTGACTCAATCGGCATCTGAGTCCAACGAACAGATAATGGAAGCCATCTAATGTAATTATGTTGACACTACCGCTTATTTTTAGCTAGCGCAAATTTTAAGCATAAGGAGAAACATTGTTTAACCTGATGACCTCCTACACCAACACAACCATGTTCACAAAAAGACCGCACCGGTATCAGCTGTCGTTGGAGAGGCATCGTAGAGGACTGCCGACCACTCTGGAGAACGTGTTTGGATTCTGACTACACCCTAGTCAGTACATGCTTAGCTTTTACCAACTTACTTCACTTGTGGAGTAGATGAGATATCTGTCTCTTAAGGAAATACCGAGTGTACTGTACAGCAGTCCGCTCTGCTTTAACTTATGTATACGAAACATGGGTCATGAAGATAGATGCGGGTAGGTTTCAAGTCTTTAATCATAGCAAACTTCAAAATACAGCCCGTATACCATGGAGTGAGAGAATAAGTAATATTAATGTTAGACATAGAGTACTAGGAAAGTATGGTGAATCAGTTAAAGAGGCCGCAAACCTTCATCGACTGCCATGGTTGGGATATGTGTTGCGTATGCTTGACAACCATCTATTTCGCCGAGCGATGTTAGCTGGGGAAAGAAGTAAAATGGAAGGGTAGGGGCGGCCAAACCAAAACATGGCGCCAGTCCATGAAGTTTTTAACTGTTAGTCTGAGCCGTGTTGGTAAATACAGACTACCTGGCTGGGGTATGCGGTAAATGTTAATCGCAATCACTTGCTGGAGACACTGAGTGATATGGCTCAGAATCGTTCACAGTGGCTCTATCTTCATCTAGATATTAAGTTCTATTATTCTTTCACACACCCGTTTATTTTATCCTTCCTTTTTGTATTCTATCGTAGTGTTATTTTTGTGAATTTGATCTCGTCGTGCTAAATGGTATAGCAACTTGAATCTATGGGCATACATGCCAGGTTCTATGTTGTTAAAACTGACTGACTAACTGACTACTAGGTGAAGATTCGTGTGACGATGAGGCACACTTTACATGTGAAAGCTAATGATACCATCTGATTGCCTTAAATGGGATAAGGTTCGAACCTGTGGTTTAGTGGAAGAATATTAAAGGTCATAATTACTAAAAGTATGAAATTCCATCTAGTGAAAAATAAGCAAATAAAGAAAAAGAAACTTACTGTCCAATGACTTTAGACGCCTCAGCCCAATGACGTAACGCTCCTCGATTATCTCCATGTCTATATAAACATCCTGCTAAGCAAGTATACGGATAAACATGATAATTAGAATAATAGCACTGATTGACGACAATTGCACGATTATAAAGCGCTAAAGCGAGTGAAGTGGTTTCGGGTAACAGAGGATTTGATGAATCTGCTAATTCCTTTAGATGTGAATTTACAGTGATTGAAGAGGGTAGAGAAGTAGTAGGCGATATAGATGAACAGTTGGATAAATTCTCTAAGGTAATATTCAATTCATCATCATTTGTTAGATTATGTTTACACTTCGAATTGGTTGTAGATGGATTCGAATTCAAGAATGAAGCAAGTCGTCCCATCGTAGGAAATGCATCTTCCAAATCACCCAGATTAGTTAATCCCAAGGGATAACGTGATAAACAGCCCGCATCAAAGCATAACCATAAAAGTTGATGCTTTAATGCCACCAGCTAAATATAAATTGGCACAGAGAGAAATACAATAAAACAAGTTGTTTCATTAAAAAAGAACATTTTATAAATAAGTTATCTGTTTGACTTAACAGTAAATTAGTTCTGTCCCAAAGTTGCAGTTATGTACATCGGTTTAGGTAGCCACATAGCATAATTAACCACGACACAAAAATGTAACTATGAGCATATATGAACTAATAACTGATAAACAAATTTTGTCTACTTTCTTGAGTATCACTTCATGCAGCCATTTACTGTTGATCCTAGCCATGTTGGTAGGTGCAGATCACCTAGTTAAGTTCTATGAGATAACCGCAATCAGTGGTTAGAGACATGAGGTGACACTGTTAAGTATCAATCACAGTGGGGTAGATTGTTCACTACCTTCGTTTAGATTTAGAGACCTAATAAGCTTTTGCACATATCTTATTCTTCCTTTTTTGGCACGTGATAATAACTATATTTCAAGTGTGGAGTGATGACTCAGCGGTCAAAATGTTCAAGTTAAAGCTACCATGTAGTAAGTTTGAACCCTGATTCACTTTGGGCCTGCGAAATGCTCTGTTACGGCCAACAGTGAGGAGTGCTTGCTCTCCATTAAATGCTCTCGCATAGACATGTGGATACAGGTTCTAAAAAGGAAGTTCTACTGCCTACAAAAGTGAAAGGGAGAAAGTGAAATCTGGTGTATAAACCGCTTTAGTGGATATGGAGGGTCCACTTGAGAGAATACGAAGACATTGATTCCAGATCGATGGTGTACATGAACCCTAGGATATCATACCGAGAGAATGAAGGGTGTATGAACTTATTTTGGTCACCGGTTGCCCTATGACTACATCGCCTGACGATGTTTTAGTGCCTCATGGATTAGACTTTCAAGCCAGAGACTCAGGGATGATATCCTGAGGAAATCATCTGCTTTGGTCTAGGTGTTCAGGTAGTATCTCAGTCTACGCTCAATGTAAGGTAAAAACATTTCTAGTTACCAATATTGCCAAATATTACTTGTTTAAATAATTAATAAAATAATATATGTATTTTGCTAGCGTATTTTAAACTGCTAACATTATTGTCACTTGCCTGCATCGAAATCACTGACGCTGATGATAAATGCCTTACTAGGCCAGTAGATGTAATAAGGTCACCACTACCGGAGGAAACTGAAGGATTTGGTGAAAGCGTACCGCAAGCAAATGGTTCTGAAGTTGGAGCTTGAGTGACGGCAGATAATGAGGCACCTGGTTGAATTGCTGCAATCGCAGCAGCTACAGCCATTATGCGTGGACGACAAACTACCGGATATCCACTTACATAAAGCCAAGAATGTTCCAGTGGTGGGATGCGTATCGAAGGTGGATTAAATCCATCATCTGTGGATGATGAGGTTTTTCTGATCCTACTACAATGTTCTGCCTGTTGTACTAAGTCGTCATGAGAACTTGAAGAGAGTTCTGAATTATGTAAGCTAGTGGATGTATGAGATTCTTGTACCCAACTAGCTACATCAGCTGTTTGACGAGATTCTGGAGGACCGAATTCAACCCAACCATGGTCTTCAGACAATGCTAGGTCGACATCAGAATAACCAAGGAGTTGGCAAGCTGCTACAACTGTGTACGCCAGTCCAAAACTGTCTAATATACCAGCTATAAAAGATGAAACAAAAAGAATGCGAAGAGAAACGGCTTTGAAACAGCAGCGTTTAGATAAAATAAATAATGAGGACAAAAATTAGTTCTTACCAGTAGATACATGTGTAGAAACATGAGTATTATGGAATTAACAAATCAACAGGAATTGGTTAAAATTCTATGCATAAAGTACGGATAACAAGTATGACTAGTAACTGAGTACTAAGCGGTTAGTGAATAAGAGGAAATTTACTTAGAACCCAGTAAATATGAGGCTACCTCGACGTCATACCCTGGCTAAAGTTGATCAAAATAAAATGTAGCTACAATCTATGGAATAATCATTGATTTAATTCATGTTGAAAGATCCAAAATACCAGGCTGAATGTAGGTTTCTGATAATGTCTTCAAAGCGTTACACGAGAGTCATGAAATGACTACGTGGACAATACTGAGATTATGGGTCAGGTAATAGCTAACAATTGATAAGGATGTGAATCTGATGTGATAAGGACATATATTAAGTATATATATGCAACAATAGAAGCATAATGCTGACTGGGACAGGAGCAAGATAATAGTACGTTAAAAACGATTGAACAGTTATGAATTAGGAATTTGATAAACCGAGTGGTTTTCCTAATTGTTAAACAAAATATTGCAATGTTAAACGATCGAGGAAATTTATGATACTGTGTAGCCGAATGATAATCGTCTACGAGATACGATTATTAGCTGAAATCCCCAAATGGATTGAAATCAAAAACAAGACCATACACATTAGTTCATGATGTTACAGAATGTTGGTCTGGGTCATGTTGACATAGACTACTTGTGATTGGTGGCTGCGTGATAATGCAGGGTGACATTTTTCAGAATCTGTTACAACGGCGTAGATGTATGCACTTTCTATCCTCTCTTAAATCCTGAGCTTTTCTTTTACTTTCTACTTCGTGAATCCATTCTTTCCTATCGAAACATATTCCTTACGCTTAATCTTGTTTACTATCACTAATATTGCTCTACCTACTTCTACTAGTTTGGTATTCATCTTGATGATGTGGTAAATTGAAATGGTGCCAACATGCGTCAGACTATGCTGCTCATAATTAATCTTATAAATATACTCAGTATCCATTAGATCATCGATCGCAAAAACTGTGGCGTAACAGATAAAGAGTCGATAATGTAGTATTTAACTCAAATTGCAGTACGAATGAAAGTCAGTTATAATGTCAAATCTCGACAAATTTTTAATTCGAAAGAAATCTAACAAAGATATAAAAATATTTACTAACTTGTTAAAAATGAATATACACTCTGTGTATGTATTAATCGTTCTTTGACACGACTAGGTGTCATTTGACTCCATAAAACTTCACATATAGCACAAATAAGTGCACGGGATGCATACTGCTTTGTTGACGCTGTTACTGATGGAGAGTGATGAGACTTCTGCATTTTATGTTCAAATCCATTAGCTAAATTGGATGTATCCATCATAAAAGGTTTCAACTGCAAAAAATATCGGATCAAAACATTATTTTCTATTATTAACAATTTGATTGCAACTGATAATTATTTGAAACATACAAATAAGACTACACAACCACTTCCTTGGTTTATTTAATAATTCTTCATATGAATCTGAAACAAAACAATGTCTTGTTACCTGACAGAATAGAGTATCGTTGTGATAAAGTATCGAGTTGTGATGTATGCACTGATAATTCATAGTGAAAATCAATAGAACTTCAGAATAGCAGTACAACTAATAAAAAAATATAAGTATCAATCAACTGATATGATAAGTAGGAACTAAGCCTAATAAATCATGTCTTCATTTACTGAAGAGTATCTTACAAAACTGATACCCTTTAATCATCTATGATACTTATTTATACTGTTCTGTTAACAATTAATACATAAGTAGCTCGATAATCGCGATAAGTGGTTGAAGTATGGAACGGCTTTGTATAGGAATAATCAAAATCATATCCAAGAATTTGTAAAACCATTGGCCACAAAAAAATTGAAATCACCTTTATGTGGACAAAAGCAGCTTATTATAACCTTGAATCTGTTCTGGTAATTTTAATTATCTTTGGTGGCGTGATAATTTCTTATTCTCCCAATTGTTCTCGCGCATTGTTGTCACTCGACCTTTTACTAAGTCTGATACTTAAGGGTCTCACAGTTAAATATATTAATGCTTTGACAAGTACATCTATGACCATATTGTTCCAAATGTATGGGGAGAATACATTATATTTTTCAGATCAACTCAGTCTTATTACACTGTTTTAAACAACTGAATTACTCGAAAATTTCACGCTCACTGATTAACGTCACAAATCGACATCACATTACTCTGAAATGACTTGTTACATGCTACACCTTGGTAAATACAGAACATAAGTTTATACAACCCATTTATTAAAAACTGATCAGTGTACTTAGTTTTGAAACTATCACATATCTCAGAATATACGCCAGTAACGATCCTCTAATTTTCCATTAAACCCTTTATGAAATGTGATGAGTTTCCTCAACAGAAAGAAGTCTTTCACGGTCACATTTTTAATCAAACTGTATGGCCTACTACACAATTTCCCAGCTCTTGTTAAATTTTATCTTTTTATTGAATTATAACTGCAGTCCTTTATTTCTTCACAATATTATTTTTCGAATGGTTTTGTGCATACAGTTCGGTTGCCCGTTTGTACCTAAACAAATAAGTAACTAGGCTCTAAGCAACCCTTATTAAGACCCTGAAGTACTATGCAACTGCCCAAATCGAAGAAGATTCAGTACGGTTTGGACTCATGACTTATTCCTTGAGATTTAAGCGATTAAGTCACTAGATCACAGTTCTACACTAATAATTGAAGTGAATATCTACTTTATCGTATAGGGAGTTTTCTCGATCTATTCCATGATATTTCTGATGTTAAACTGCGGCGCCAACTGGCAGTCATAAACAACATAGAGCTCGACGCGTATGCGCGAAATTAACACAACGGTATAATTCAACAGGAAGCTATAAAGCATACATAAATACGAAAGAGCTGTTAACTGTGAAAATTAATAACGTAACAATAACAAGAAAGTAGAATAGTGATCATAGTAGGATAGACTGATTAACAATAATTTAGAACTGAATAACTAAGAATAAAACCTCAATACTTGCAAACAAACGTTTACAAATACAGCACTATAACCAACAAAGTGGTAAATTTACATAAAAAAATTACGTTAGATGTTAAAAATCCTATAAAATGAAGTTAAGCACATTAATTCTGATAAAAGCTAATGCTAAGATGCTACTGTAAATATTTTGACTAAAGGCAATGAAGTACACTTATTAATAACACACGATAAATCAAGTTAGAGCTCACTTTAGGAGATGTAGTGATGAGATTGTAGAAATCCAAATACAAACGTTCAGCTTCATCAAACGTTAAACAAGGAAAAGCTGAATTTGGTATAGTACTGTCTGAAAATCGACGTCGTTTGCGAATTGGAATGTCTGTTATTATTTGTAATGGTTCATCCTTGGCAGTATCAGCATGTGGGGACTCAATTATGGTTCCTGTAGGATTAGATCTTTCGGATTCATTTCGTTGACGAACACGACGGATAGCAGAACCAAATCGCCTAGCACGACGACGGCATACAGGAGATTCATGAATATTATGAACACTTTCCTGTACGAATCCATTTGATGGAAGTGATCTAGAGAGAGAGCCTAACTTGTTCGTCAATTCCAGATTAGAAGCCTCCAGTTGTTCCTCTGGCGTTTCAAGATGAACAGATAGAGGTGATTGTGATTTTGTGAAAGAAGGCGAACGTGAACGGGGATAATTTTGAGTCAAAGTTTCTTTCTTTCTGGACATTAGTTTGCGATGAAGAGTGTTTTTTAACTTTATAGAATCAAAGTCTTCTGACGTGCTAAAAGTAAGATGATTTTCTATGTAACCTAATACAATAGATATAAAAGCCAAGTTAGGCTCTTTAACGAAGGGGTTAGTGCCAACATCAGCTGTTTCAGAGTTATTGATGGTATTAGTTTTTAAATACGTCATTCCAGTCTGTTCATCAGAAAAGACGACCCCGCAACTAACAAATATTTCTCGCATCAGTTCGATGACAGCATCGACAGACGACAGGGTGAAATAGCGGCGCCACACTCGGACAGAAAAATTAGAGGCACCAGCCCGGAGCGTCATTTCCGCGCAACTAAATAAGGAAAAGAGCAGAAAAATGGGATACTATTGGTTGAAGATGCATATTAACAAGTTCATACACTGAATTCCAGGTTATAATTATTTAGATGAGGTTTACTTCTGATAATGTCAGCTGTTTTATGTGATACATCAAGGTGAAACAGTAATAATTATCAACTAAACGTTATGAACTTAGGTGGACTTTAGAAATTCATCCTAATTATTTTCAGCATTTTCGTATACAAGCTAATGATTAGCGCACATTATTTATAGAAACAAATGTCTAAACACGTCCGGTTCAATAATAAAGTGAGATGTAGATCATTATGTACGTAGTTCGTCGACAGTTTTCTATCTTTATCATTTGGCTTCTCTTGCTTGTATAGGTCGGGAACAATTAGGAGTATTAAGACAATCAAGATTTCGAAAAAGATATATAGCGTCTATCTATGCTATTTTAAAAAACTTTCAGGAATAGTGACTACTGTCCAACAGTGAATTTCGAATACTTCGAGAACTCCAACAAACTCATCTATAAGCAACTCATTTTAGAGGTCCTAGGTTTGAGGACTGACATTGTTATAGCCTGACGATACTCAACCTCTGGAAAGTTAATTCTTAATGAATCAGCTTTATGAGTCAATACGCTTACCTTAGAGAGCGATTAGTGAATCTGATAAGTAGACGTTAGCAAGTCAAGCCAATTTAGTTTCTATTTGTAAACTAAGTGTTGCTATTAATTAGCCTTGTATCTTGAGATAGCTCATTACCAAATACGAGCTAACTACTCAGTTTCCTGCTACATTTGAAGAGAGTCAGTGATTCTACCCGGCTTTCTAAACCAAGGGGAATGTAGAGAGACTTAAACCCGAAGCTTATTTGTCCGAAGATAGGTGCTTCAACGACCGCTCCTGATTCTGTTAACTTGGTTGCAAAATACATGTTTTGGTAACATTGATAATGACTCCAGAAATTTAGAATTTCTAAATTACTTATTCTAATTATTCAATAGTTTAGAGTTCAAAAATAGATACTTATGTTTAAATTTTGCAATAGGTGAAATACCTTTCACTTAGCTGCAGACACTACCTATCGCACTAGTAAGATTAAAGAACAAGTACAGTTAAATCAGAAAGTCAATTATAGTTTCAATTTAATACGCATAGTTCGGTTTCATATAATGATCATTTGTGTGCTAACTAATGAAAAAATGATAATCAGCTACTCATTAGAAAAGTTATTTATCAAGACATTTATATGTGAGGTAGACAAATCTAGCTATAAATGTGTGAACGAGATAGTGTCATGTATGCATCTGATGTGACTGGTACAACAACATATACCAGTAGTCAAAATAAAGGAAAACTACATTAACGTGAATCCCTTAAAGAGACCATAAGCAACACTGTCAAGCCTGTCAAGCAGACAAATGGATATAATATAGGACTGGAGCAAAATATGTACATAGCTGAGTTGGTACGGATTTAACTGAAATAGAAAATACGATTAACAAGAGAGAGAAGAATAAAATCAGCTATATCGAAGGTATTTGGAAGCGGTTAGAAAAACATTGTATAAGGAGACAAGTTTAAAGGCGACTGTTCAATAAAGTGCCGCCATTACCAATTAAGAAAGAGACCTCTTGCTGATACTATCAAGGAGATGATATATGTCTACGGTGCTGCAAACTGTAAAGCCTAGAATAAACCCGTTACTATGCTGCTTATAATGTCACACAAACTACTGAAGAAACTAAAAGAGCTATAAGAAAATGATCACAAATATCACTCTATCAATGTGTATTACCAAATAATTGGAAAGATGAAGCGGTCATTTTACTCACAAGGCAGGGCCTGAGTAACATTGTCAAACAAATGACCAACCAGTCTCAGAATTCAAACATAAATCATCGGGAAAACAATCATGGGCTTTCTAGAAACCCGTAGACTGCTAACCAGTGCACGATGGGTTTAGAAATGGCCTCTCATGTACCACAAACCAACTAGGAAAAGAAAGTTGTGTGGACACGATCAATAACAAATCAGTGGACGTAATCCATGGTGATTTTCTGTAAGCCTGTGATAAGGACACTAACAACAGGCTCCTGTCGAAAGTAGAATGCTTGGGAGCTTCTAGGGACCTGCTCAGGTATATCAGGAACATCCTAGTTGGCCGAAGACAAAAATAATCAATTCCTAAATATCTTCTTGGAATCCAGTACTGAGTAGGAAACTATAAATCTCTGTACTAGGCCTCTTACTGTTTGTATTGTATATCAGTGACCTCCTACGGACCGTTGGATCTTCAATGTTATTTTACGCAGATAATGCCAAGATATGGAGTGAATCAACAAGCGATAATGCTATGCAGAGACTCCAAGATGACCACGATGCACTCTTAAGTCAGTCTAAGTTGTAGTTAATGCCTAGCAATACTACCAAATGTTTAATCATGTACATTAGCCACGAAAGCGCCCACAACCATCGTACTGAAGAAAGCCGCCTACCGTCGGTTGCAGTATACGGTGATCTCGAGTGAGTTATGGCCTTAAGACTATAGTCTACTGAAACCGTATTTCAACCAATGCATTCAGAACAGTGTGGGTCCCGAAAGCCTTCATCATGTTAGATCAATATATACTCACTATGATTTGCATGGCCTTAGTGAAGCCAAACAAAGACACCAGGTACAGACAGCTCACTAAAGACGGCTCTGATCTCACATAAAGTATGCGAAGAACCACACGTACCGAAAGCTAAATTTGTACGGCTTATCATACAGCACACTTTTTTAGTAGTTAAACCCCTACACTGATTAGTCAAGGACAAAAAGGTAGTTTAAATGTGATGCATAGAATATTAGGAAACATCTAACCAAGCCATAACATGTTACAAGACAGTGGCATGTTAGAAAGTCAACAACAAATGCGATTCCCGGGACAGGTCCTACTATTTAGACTCGTTAAACCTACTGCCGAAAAGTCTGCACCTTTCGCTGATGCATCCAAGAGACTAGAAGCTCAGAAAAGCTGACCACAAAAGTACTAACACAAGCCGATGGCCATCTGTTCCACAAAACATAAATCCGAATTTTAACTCAGGTACCATCTCCGACCGCTGATATAACTTTTGATTAAAATGGCTTATTATGCGTCACAAATTTTCCCATAAAGAAGGGTAATGTTTTGTATCAGTGAAATAATAATCTACGCGGGACAACGAGGTTACCAGAAACCCTTAGATATGCCATCGAAAACCTGTAATATGCTTATGAAGTATTTACAATTTTGGAAATCTTACTTATGGGTAAGTGGCCTTAAATCAACTTGACCCTTACTTTTTTTGACTAAAAGTCAACTTCAATGGAATTTTCTATTCATACGATGACAAAATCGCTCAAAGTTTACTACAGGTCATAGTTAACATTTTCTTCCTAGCGTTAAGCCAATCTGCGAAAATTAAAATTGAACTTACTCAAGGCTAATTCCGAAAGCGAAGAACCAATTACGTGAAAATCCCACAGACTTGACCAAGAATACAAATTCCCTCCATAGATAATGATATTACAAACAAATATCAGCGGTCCTTTCAAATAGAACCGAATAGAACGTTTCTTCGATTTACTGGCATAATTTAATGGTAGCAATAGACTACTAATGCGTTACGCTATTAAGCTGCGGTAATACAATGCGAATGTCATCAGTGGACGTATTTCTACAGAATACAAGATATTCGGAGGTAACGTCATAATGACAAATGAAATCCTAAATACCCCTGATTGTCCATTGGATCACTTGTTTAAATTTAGTTCCAATACTGGTCTTCGATGAAATTCTAAGAACCAGATAGACAATACAGTTGACAGGTATCTAGTTATGCTGAGTTCTTGAATGAAAATCCAAATGTATTTTTAAGGACTTATAAGAGACTTTCTTTCTGGCTTAATGATACTCGTTTTATTTGAATGAAAGGATTGATGATCCGTTAGTACCACACACCGAAGCTCGTTAAATACAGTATGTCTGAGACAAGCAAAAGTGGCACACGCGACATTGATAGACAGCGTAGTTTGTTGTAGTCCGAGCTTTATGGCCACATTTGTAAGTGGAGAGGAGCTATTAAGTGCCTTGTTGTTTGGGGCATCAAAACATCAACAGCCTGTTAGACAGGACTCACAACTCTAAGTTTCAGGTTGACATTCAAATATTCACAACTGTAGTAGCAAAATACCCCAAATAAATAGATTGCATAGTCTCTCATCATTGATGCTGACCATGTTTATTTTGCCGAACATGACTGATTGGAGGTGCTAAGTCAAGCATCACCACCGAATCACAACACGACACGACTCGGAAAGCAAGCTTTCGGAATTAGCCTTGAGTAAGTTCAATTTTAATTTTCGCAGATTGGCTTAACGCTAGGAAGAAAATGTTAACTATGACCTGTAGTAAACTTTGAGCGATTTTGTCATCGTATGAATAGAAAATTCCATTGAAGTTGACTTTTAGTCAAAAAAAGTAAGGGTCAAGTTGATTTAAGGCCACTTACCCATAAGTAAGATTTCGAAAATTGTAAATACTTCATAAGCATATTATAGGTTTTCGATGGCATATCTAAGGGTTTCTGGTAACCTCGTTGTCCCGCGTAGATTATTATTTCACTGATACAAAACATTACCCTTCTTTATGGGAAAATTTGTGACGCATAATAAGCCATTTTAATCAAAAGTTATATCAGCGGTCGGAGATGGTACCTGAGTTAAAATTCGGATTTATGTTTTGTGGAACAGATGGCCATCGGCTTGTGTTAGTACTTTTGTGGTCAGCTTTTCTGAGCTTCTAGTCTCTTGGATGCATCAGCGAAAGGTGCAGACTTTTCGGCAGTAGGTTTAACGAGTCTAAATAGTAGGACCTGTCCCGGGAATCGCATTTGTTGTTGACTTTCTAACATGCCACTGTCTTGTAACATGTTATGGCTTGGTTAGATGTTTCCTAATATTCTATGCATCACATTTAAACTACCTTTTTGTCCTTAACTAATCAGTGTAGGGGTTTAACTACTAAAAAAGTGGCACTTAAATAATGTTTTTTGAGCCGTACACAAGGTTCTAGGTAGTCGAGACTGTACAATTAAAGGTGGCGTATCTGTTTAATTCACATGTGAGGTTATTGGGACCCACACTGTTCTGAACGCATTGGTTGAAATACGGTTTCAGCAGACTATAGTCTTAAGGCCATAACTCACTCGAGATCACCGTATACTGCAACCGACGGTAGGCGGCTTTCTTCAGTACGATGGTTGTGGGCGCTTTCGTGGCTAATGTACATGATTAAACATTTGGTAGTATTGCTAGGCATTAACTACAACTTAGACTGACTTAAGAGTGCATCGTGGTCATCTTGGGGTCTCTGCATAGCATTATCGCTTGTTGATTCACTCCATATCTTGGCATTATCTGCGTAAAATAACATTGAAGATCCAACGGTCCGTAGGAGGTCACTGATATACAATACAAACAGTAAGAGGCCTAGTACAGAGATTTATAGTTTCCTACTCAGTACTGGATTCCAAGAAGATTTTTAGGAATTGATTATTTTTGTCTTCGGCCAACTAGGATGTTCCTGATATACCTGAGCAGGTCCCTAGAAGCTCCCAAGCATTCTACTTTCGACAGGAGCCTGTTGTTAGTGTCCTTATCACTGGCTTACAGAAAATCACCATGGATTACGTCCACTGATTTGTTATTGATCGTGTCCACATAACTTTCTTTTCCTAGTTGGTTTGTGGTACATGAGAGGCCATTTCTAAACCCATCGTGCACTGGTTGGCAGTCTACGGGTTTCTAGAAAGCCCATGATTGTTTTCCCGATGATTTATGTTTGAATTCTGAGACTGGTTGGTCATCTGTTTGACAATGTTACTCAGGCCCTGCCTTGTGAGTAAAATGACCGATTCATCTTTCCAATTATTTGGTAATACACATTGATAGAGTGATATTTGTGATCATTTTCTTATAGCTCTTTTAGTTTCCTTCAGTAGTTTGTGTGACATTATAAGCAGCATAGTAACGGGTTTATTCTAGGCTTTACAGTTTGCAGCACCGTAGACATATATCATCTTCCTGATTATGTCAGCAATTAATTTATATTTTTAACTTTTATTGCAACGGCATTGGCATTTATTTTCTTATTTAATATAGTTCTCGCTAAATCAGCTGTGATTTTTATTTTTTAATGTTATTTGCTTTTTTGTGAGCACTTGTTGTTTGGTATATTATGATTCAATTCACATTACACATCCTCAAGGTGTAAAGTAATGGAGAGAAAATTATTGAGTGAATTTCATTAAAATATACTAACGTTTTCAACGCCTGAGTTCGTTCTGTTCTATTTGACTAAAATATTACAGAATATTAGTGAATAGGTTTTTGTTTTATTATCGTGAGCAGCACACAGTGGAAGCGCGATTCTTGTCATCCAAACACTGAATGCTATTGTACATTCAATATAAAATTGTTGGAGATACAACCTTTTTTTAGAATAAAGAAGTGCACAACTTTTCTACACTGTATCTATTTTCTTACAGGTTATCAAACCATACTGAGAACCAAAAACTTACAATGGAAACGAACACTTATCAGTTATTATTGTACAATTTCTCTTAGTATTTTACCTATTTATTCAATCAGTGGAAGCAGTTCCTAAGGTGTGATGGAGTTCCATGAATAATTTTTCGACGTAGATTCCTTCTTTATTTTGATTCGAGGGCGACTAAAGAGGCAGGTGAGTAAGCACCTGATATTCAGACTGAGCATAGGAAAATCGTACCTTATCAACATGGTGTTGGGTAGCCGGCCCGCGGTACTCTTCTTATATTCTCGCTTCATTTCTCTTACCCCCTAATATTTTCAAAGCTCTGGTCACAGTTAGAGAATTAGTTTACTAAATATATATCCACCATTAGTAGGAGAGTGTAAACGCTACAAGATTAGGTAACAAGTTCTAAAAGTAAATGTCATTCACGTAGTATCGTCGAATACTGACAGACTGTTTACGTATGTTAGAATGTCAGGCGCTGGATGGACTAATAATTCTTCATTGATCTACAAAGTCAAAAGTGAGATAATTTCGTTTGATATGTTGATCGAACCGGCGTTCCAATTGAAGCCGATTGTATTAGGAAGCTAATATAGCAACTTAGGTTGACTTGTTAAGAGTTGACTCCAAGACTTAAGCATACACTAAAACAATGAAGTTCAAGTACTTATTTACTTCCTTATTCTTCATAGGGATTATATTTCCTATTATTTTATATTGAATGTAGAGAAGCATTGTGTGTTTGAATGACTAGGATCGCGCTCCACTGTCTCCTGCCCACGATAATAAAATGAAGACCCATTCCTCAATATTCTAGTTTCTTCTGTCAAATAGAACGGAGCGTATCAAGGCGCTAGAGTATATCACTAGTGAACTGTGATATGTAGTCAAGGTGTCGGACTTTACAAGGTGAGTATTTGTTGGCTTTTGCTTTTAATGCATTTTTCAACGGTTCATAATCCGTATAAACTATGAATTTTCTGCCTTTGAGCATGTATCGGAAATGCTTGATGGTTAGGTAGATCGTGAGGGGTATTTGACCGAAAGTAGAATATGTCGTCTCTGTTTGAGCAAGTTTTATCGAGAAGAATGCAGTCCGTCTCCAGGCATTTTTAACTAGTTGGTTGAGAGTGTCGCCCTAAGGCTTTGCCTGAAACATCTACCATCAAAGCAAGTGGGTAGTGATAATATGGATAGGTTAATGTAGATGCTTGAGCAAGTTTGTCGTTTAATTGGTTAATAGCTTCAACGGCCTCAGAGGTCAACCTGGATTCTTTCGGTTTTCTCTCAAGTGAATCCATCAATGGTTGCATTAGTTGTGCACAACCGGGTATGAATCTGCGATAAAAGTTTATTAAACCAAGAAAACTTCAAATACTCACCTTGTAAAGTCCGACACCTTGACTACATATCACAGTTCACTAGTGATATACTCTAGCGCCTTGATACGCTCCGTTCTATTTGACAGAAGAAACTAGAATATTGAGGAATGGGTCTTCATTTTATTATCGTGGGCAGGAGACAGTGGAGCGCGATCCTAGTCATTCAAACACACAATGCTTCTCTACATTCAATATAAAATAATAGGAAATATAATCCCTATGAAGAATAAGGAAGTAAATAAGTACTTGAACTTCATTGTTTTAGTGTATGCTTAAGTCTTGGAGTCAACTCTTAACAAGTCAGCCTACGTTGCTACAATGTCTTCATTTCCAGAGGCGGAATGTTTTTTTTTTTCTCACACTACGGAGGCAAGTTTGAAGTAGTTCGTCTTTTGGTGTTTGCGTTTATTTTTAGGTATATATTGTATGCTTGATGGAGTTTGGAGAGTAGAGTTTCTGAGAATATTTAGCATAAAATGCGAGAAATAAAAGTCAGCGACTGAGTAGTCTTCGCATATGTGCTTGCATTTAATAATAAAATGTTCTTATCAATGTAGACAACGACATGTCCGAAACAAAGCTATACTGATAGTTACGACTATAAGAGGACACACTAAGGATTTTTTAACGTGACACTATAACTAACGTATTTATACATGCATTCTACTATTGATGTTGACATTAATTCTGTTATAGTGTTCCGTTTCGTAGTTCGGCCTGATTTCATGAGTTGCTCTCGATTAACATCTTGCCAAATATTAGTGAAAACGTACAACAAAATGACGGGATAAAGGTTGATTGATGGAAACAAACATGTAGACGACATATCTGCCAACAGCAATAGTTCATTATTGAGGAAGTTTTATTTCAGGGTTTCTCGCGTTTTCATCTACTTAATATAGTTCGTTTATGTGGTTAAAATAAAGTAGCTACACCTTACCTTCTAAAATGGGTCGTGGTGTACAATACTGTCAACACAAATCTGTTGGTAAGACCGTTGAAGCTTTTGAAAGTTCCGTGTAACTTTCATAGAGATTTGAAATTTCCAGGAAAATGCTACATTTTAGTATTTTTCAGCTCTGAGTAAATTTCAAGTTTCGCCAAATATGTTTTTCAGTTATCTGACATTCCTGCAGAATGCCTTTTAACCATACACATTTCTTCCCGAACTTTTTTCCATTAGTTAGCTTTTCATATTTAATTATTACAACTGTAGTTACTTAATTATGTTCATGAAATTACCCATTCCCCATCAAAATTTTCTACCAACGATCGCTTAAGTTCTTTAATAACAATACAGGACAACGCTTATCTACATGTCAGATTATGTCGTATAAAGTAGTACATCACTGGACAGAAATAATAGTGTATCAAATGAAACAGTTATATTAAAAAAATAACATTTTGTATGAAAATAGAAAACTATTCACAAATGTAGAAAGCACAAAATGTCTATGGAGCGGTTATCTTAAAACGAAACTTTAATTTATCTCTTTGTTCTAATTTTACTGATTGACTGCAGTTTTTAAAATGATACGCATACAAATTGGAGAAAATTAATAAGATCACATACGTCTAATAGATGATATTAATAAATACTAGTGTAGTGATTATGATAGGAACTTATTGTAACATCACGAAGCGCATCCCAGATCTGTAGTATTGAAAATAAAAAGACTACTATTGAATAAATAATCAATGAACTCGGTATTCGTCACATTAGGATTGTACTTACATTAATCTTCTGGATTTGCCTTTTTTGAATGTAGTCCTTGCTGTTATGAAAGGTTTATGTGACAGAGTGCATCTATTTATCCAGTCGATTATCGCCATCTTTGAGATGAACAAATAAAGACGAAATGGTATCTAGACGCAATAAGGACAAAGATGTAAGTCTTACTTCAGATCGCCCTTTAAAATCTATACTTCCGTATGGCAGATTTCCCCGAAGTACCTAGTGACGTAAGCTGCAGGGAGTTTTGACTGTAGCACAAATGCCTACATACGTTTAATTGACCTTTTCACTAATGAAAATGGACTGACCTATTTCAATGTAATTTCGTCAGAACTTCCTAGACATTTGAACTTAATTTCAGTTTTGTTTCACCAAAACCGACATATAAAGTATAATAGGTTGTATTCAGAACTCCAGTTGTAATAGAAAACTGGTTCTCAGTTGACGTCATTAATGTGTGGTTATACTTCAAACGATGTAATCATTTTATTAGAAATCCTACTCACAAAAGCATGGTTCTGTTTTTGTGAAATGACTTCTCACACTTAAATGAACTGAAAATCAACACGTTGAATTTCTTAGTTGTTAGGTCCACAAAGACAGAGCATTAAGATTCTAATAGTGTAATTATTCAGAACTACTTAGGTTATATAAGAATAGCGTTATGAAAAATCTACATACTGTAAAATTATATCTGAAAATAAGAGATCTGTGGAAAAGTTCGGTATCTTAGGTCACTGAGATGCTGAATGAAACCTTTTGGGAAACATTCTAACTAACCCGCAGCTAAACCCCAATCTCCTCTCACATACATTTGGTCATTATAAGTGACTGCTGTGAACCACTGAATCATCAGAGCAGGATATTCTGCCCTTAAAATATCTGAGGCTAGCGGTCACTTGTCAAAATGACGAGTGTGGTTATCAGAATTCTTGTCCCAAGATTGGCCACATGGGGGAACTGTCAGGAATTTTATCATGAATTGACGGTAATTAAGATTACCAACGGGAGCTCTATTCGTATTCCCACTCAAATTCGCTATATGTATGAAAGACGATTATTAAAATCTGACTTTTCTGGGATTAACCTGCTAAAGGAACTGCATAAAGAATATAGCTCTATTAGGCTATTGAAGTAAGGCGAGTGTGATAGCTTGAACCACTGTACAAGATCCTATATCGTCGTGTCTAACGTTGAATGATAGTAATGGACTTAGGTCACTCACGGTTACTGACCATAATATATCTGTTATTTCTTATAACATAGTAAACACTATTTTTATTGTCACCTGAAAAACATTCTTTTTTTGTTGTTGCAGAAGTCATCTAAAAGCTATCTGTAAATAGTGTTAAGAAAAAGTACTTGAGGTTTATTTAACAACATTGGTTTGTGAATATCAACATAATAAGAGTATGCATCGAACATGACAGTTCCATCAACACACGACAATAATTTACAACCACTGTTCGATTTTGAGGAAGGTATTACATTCATTATACTTTGAATTCATGTTTTTCTATCTTAGTTCGCCGTTGTGTTTTTATTCTGATGCGCGATGTCTGGATATAAGGTATAATATACACTTTATCCTATGGGATAATGTGGCATTTTCCACTTATTATTATTTACTCCCAAGAAGTTAAATATGCAAATAAGACGGCGGGTATTTTGGTCCCTAATTCTTAATAACTGAAGTGGGAAGTTTCACAACACGTATAACGCGAATAGTGTAAGATGCTTATCTACCATTTATAGATTACGAAATGATGAAGTAGTGGCATTATGTACATAAAGTAATAAGATATTCATGATGTCGAGCATGCTAACTGTGTAAGCATTCACAATGGTGATACACAGCTTCGACCATTTCATTCAGTAGTTTTTCCATAGCTCTATAAATATCACCTATTTAGTTTACCACCATGGTTCAAAACTTTTGGCATTTAGTTACTTTAGTTTTAAGAGAACATTATAAACAAGCGGCACAGTGGATAAGGCGTTGGATTTTTAGCCATTAGGTTATAGATTCGAGCTCCGCTTTAGTTTGGGCTACCAGGTATTATCGCTAGCCTTTATACATATTATGGCTTAAGGCTAAGTACATGAATCTCTATCTAGTAAATAAGATGAAATAGTAATAAAATAATATTGGCGATCATTGAACGGTGTATTAAATGGTTACAATTAAATCCAAATATCGTTTATTGTAAGAGATATAGCTTTAATTTCATACACAGCAGGACAATCAATGGCATATGCTTATACTAACTAAAAGCTGAATACTTATGTAATTGTATTAAAATCAATTAGCAGTCTATGCATACCAATTATGCAACCAGTCAAGAACAGTGTAGGACCCGACGCTTATATGCATAGGTCTAAGTTGTTATGGCACATTAGCACGAAATCAAATTTACATAATCGACAGAACAGTATAATCCAATAGAAAGGAATGAAGCAAACGTGTGCACTGTCGAATGATAGAACTTGCGATCTAGGAGGACATACAATGAATAGTCTTGGGCCACTGTGACAGATTCTGAGCTTCCTCTAACTACTAATCACGATTATGACACGAACTTTAACCAGGTAACCAGCATTTAACGATATAGCTTATACCAACAGTCACAGACTTCAAGGACTAGTGCCATGTTTTGGCCACCCCTACCCTTCTCCCTTTTTACTCTACCCTGGCCAACATCGCGCGACGGGGCAGTCAGCAATCAGGCACACGCAATACATGTCCTGACCGTCTCTGTCGGTGATGGCTTATAACCTTTTCAACTAATTTACTGTGCTTTCCTAGCACTTTTGATCAAACGTCAATATTGCTTATTTGGTCATTCTATGACATACGGAAATGTTTCGAAGATTTCTGTGTTGTAAGACTAAGTCATCTCATATTTTTTATTTTCATGGTTTTGCATATCCAATTGTATGTTCTTTCAATCGGTTTTTACATATGGTTTATTATAGAGTATGGTGAATTAAATGCTCAACTCGATGCATTGTCAGAGTGTTTAGATATCTTGGAAGCGAAAAGTAAAAAGTTATGCGATGAAGCTAATCGTCTTGCTATTGAATGTAAAAACCAAACAAATGAAACATCATCTTAACTACTTTTTAACGTGTTTACTACATATATTCCATTCATCGAAATACATTTCCTTCTCATTTACTTTGGGCAGATACTTTCGTTGTAATCGTCTTTTATGCATCATAACTTCCAGTTACTTTAGTGAATATCATAAAATATACTGTCATGAAGCTGATTTTATTATACGCTGTACCCGTTTACGAGATTCGGGATCGTATACTTAGCTTTAGGCAAGCACTATGCCTGCGGGTTAGTAATGTTATTCCGAAGTAGAAGAGGCTTATTTCGAGCCCTCTAGTTAGTGGATGAAGTTTGAACACCAACCATTGAGCCACCGCTAAACTTTTAATTGTACATTTTCAAATGAGTAATTGAAAACTAGTAATGTGGTATTATAAAGGATGGAACTAAAATACAATACCCGACATGTTTCAAAAAGCTGCCTCAGGTTCGTGGTTCATAAAAAACATTAAATATGCTGGTTGTTGACGAAATTGACACAAATTTAATCAATGACAATAAAAACATCCCTACAAGATGGCTGTTTTAGAAAATCACTTTATACTATTTTAATGAGAAAATAGGGCCTGTTTCTTACTATTGTTGTTGAGACTTAGATTTCAGGTATAAAACATGGTAGTCGTCAGGAGTCTCGGTTGTCGATTGCATTTAAAGTAACATTATGGCTAGGATTACATTTAGGTACACGGTTGAATTATGGCCACATTATAAGGTTAGATTAGGACTAGTTGTTTTTTCGACGTAAGTACTCGTCTGTGGTCTCTTTGTTTCTTATTGAAGATTAGTCATATCTTAACCTAAACACTTGGACTTTTTCTTTATCACTAACCATTCTGATTGGCGAAAACTGTCCGGGAGCATTCAACTTTAGATCTACTTCGTAAAATTAATTTTAGATGATAAAAAAGATTCCTAGTTCGAGAGGGTTTTGGATAGCTTAATTGTAGTTTCCGTTGTTTCTTAGATAGCATATCAGCACCTACCTAACTGATTAGACTACGGACAGACTGCTAACCTACTCAAGGCATGCTTCTGTTTTTGGTTGAATGTAAGCATCATTACGAACCAGTTTTCTTTGTGATGGTTGCGAAAGTGAATGACTAAGTTCGATATGCGGCGGTGGCTTAGTGACGATATATTCATATAGTATATAATATAATGGATCATATCTAACGTATATTTAGTTGCTTATTAACAAGTAAGGCCAAAATACCATTTTACGGAGTAGAAAAAATGTGTACTACTAATGGGCTAAAAATACTTGGAATATACCTAGCGAATAGCAACTACAGTCATTACTAAAAATGAAATAAATCTGAGGAGATACATTAAACATTCATATAATATGAAAAGGTACGTATCAAGGAATATTCAGATTCAACATCTAAAACAAAAGCACCGGTCCCACCGTGACCTATTTTTACCCATACCACTCAGTCTTCAACTATCATTATTAGCTAGTCTGGATATACAGCTACGGTTAACTCCATAGACCGATGCGATATTATGGTTTGGTCAGTTCCAACTTACTCTTACGCTCTCTACAAATAGATATTAGAGTAGACAAGCTGTCTTCCACAAATACTGTTCATTATTATTGGTGTATTAAGCAAAAGTTCAAACAAATTTTTAGGTTGGGTTCTTGGTAGGGTCTTAAATGCAGACTGTGTGACAGCACCGTATTAGTGGGACGAAACAGCTGTTGAGTGCATCCCATGATAATCGTGATCAATGGCTAGAGGCGCCAGCTAATATGGCTGAGTCGGTAAGTGGCGCAAGTGCAAACTCCTTATGTTCTAGGTCTTAAGTTCCATTATTCTTTCGTACATACGTTTGTTTCATTCCTTCTCGTCAAATTATACTATCCTGTCAATCTTGTAAACACAGTCTCGTCATGCTAATGTAGTATAACTCAGGCCAACGCACATACGCGTCGGGTCCCATGTTGTTCACGATTGACCATTGCATCTAGCTTCTGAATTGTGATGATCCAGAAGTGTAGTACACTACAAGTAGTTCCCACTATAATTAGAAATAATGTAGTCCAAGTAAGAGTACGACCGATTGCTTACGTACCTGGAACCTGATATGTCAGCAGATAGTCTGAACTCGCTACTACTAATGTTACGCTTATAGATGCTTTCAGGATAGGAGCACATACTTTTCCTAAGATACTGACTGTAGGTAGTAGTCGGGTATTCGTATTGTAATGGACTAATCTCGATAGGCTGGCTAGAAGAGTCGTTACTTTGGGTTCTATCATGCTAGGCGAGTCAGTCGAAAGGCGTTTAGACGGAGTGGCAGACCTAAAGTCAGGAGTTGTTCTTGTCTACTATACAGGAGTTTGACGACAGTAAGATGTTTCCATTAGACAATCAGCACTACAGTAAAAGGACGAGGTTAGAAACGTCGGCTCTGGAAATGTGCACCACACCTTATTCCACAGATTTCCGCCTTTAAAAGTACGGGTCTAACACATAAAGGGCTTTATGCGACTCATTTAACCTGCTTCGTCTTCAGGTACTTCAAGAAAACCCCCTAACGAAAAGGGGAACCAGGGAGTGATAATCACTTTTTTACCTTTAATAGGGCTCCAGAACGCTTTATCTTCAACTCCAAAAAATCAACATGGCGAAAAAAGAAATATGATATACTTGTATATATATGTTACTATCAAAAGAAAAACAGTAACGACTATATTATGTAGTTTAAATTATTTTGAATAAAAAATATACGCAAAACAAAGTAATTAGAATCACACAAAAAAAAATTAAATCGACAGTTAGACAAGTACAGTACGATATATTGTAAAACGGAACAGAAAAGATATATGTACCTGTATTAATTAACGTAACGTTCAAATAAAAGTTAGATCAGTAGAAGTAGTGTTATTAGTAGTATTTATCCATTGTAATATACGTATATATAATATGTTGAAATATGTAAAAGTATGAACTGTTTATCCGGAAAATTACAAAAGAATATGACGGTTTTGTTGATTCACCTACACACACATGCAATCAAACTTTGCATAACATACATGTTTACCCAAATATTCCATTTAAATACCTCCCCCCCCCCCAAAAAAAGTGGAACTATACTGAACTACATTCTGTTAGTACTGTTTGTTGTATATGTGCTAAGTAGGTAACAAAGTTCACTACAATATAACTTAATGTCTAGTCCTAGGAATTGTCTGTCACTTTGCCTAGTTGCGGTACATAACTTAAGAGGAAAGTGTACCGTAGGGAGGAGCTGGAGACGGGAACAAAAACTACTTTAAGTGTCACAAATGACATGGAGGAGATTCTCACTATTTCAGTATACCTCCACCTTCCTAGACACAAACATTGCTATCGTCAAAGACAATGAACATTAAGAAAGAACAGTGGAAAGTGCACAGTAAAACAGAGTTGTGTGCCTATATGACAGTCTATTCTAAAAAGGAATTAGTACTATTGTATGGAGAAAAATAATGAAATTTTGTAGAATGAACACAGAAACATGTCTTCCTAACCCAATAGATTAACAAACAAGTAACAATATATGTGTATGTATAAAAACAAATGTAAAACGACAAGAATGTGAAGTGCCCACTCCAACAAGGAAAACAGACGTAGATATTCAGAAGGCAGTAGATGGCGTGTTCCAGTAAAGAAATACATTAGTGGTGTAGTTGAAACGTAATAAATGAAAACAGAAATATTCAGTCAGGGTTAAACTGGATTTGAGCAGCAAACACACTTGGATACGAATATATATTATTTTAATGGTAGTGTTATCCAGTTTAAGGTCTATTTGGAATAAAAACACACATTCAGAGAAGTAGTATTAAGGTGAGATAATTACGGAAGTGAGATGGGTTGTAGTGATGGTGGTAGAGAATAGGATCCACAGGAAAAGAAGATAAGTATGGATGAATTTATGTTCGACGGGTGGGTGTTTACATGCATCGATGTATCTGGAAGACTTAAGTTGATGAATCCATTGGCTGACCATTACCTAGTGCATAACCTATACAAAAAAACAAGGATGAGTAAACTCAAAACGAGATATGGATAAAAATAGTTGATTATACACGCATTTGTCTTATCATTAATTGGATTGCATATGTTACAAATATGAAGCTTATGATCTAGAAAATAGATGACATTCATAAATTAAAGGATAAGAAACGTGAATAACTTTATTGATGACATGATGCATTTATAATAAGCTAAGGTAACCATTGAGTAATCAGAATCCTCAGTACATTTGTGAAGATTTGAATACATGAATGTATGGTGATAGGTGGAGGATGTCTGATTAAGGTCACCAGTGGTTGAAGATATTAAGTGGCAAAGTTTGGAGTTTGTTACAATGGCGCAAATATATTCAGTTTTTATCTTACGCAAGTTATCGAGTTCCAGGTATTCCTTTATACACAGTTTCGATTGCGTCTTTTCCAACCATATTCTCAATGTTTAGCCATTTGTATTATTATTCCTGCTAAAGTTAATTAATGCCTTTTGCCGTTCACATTTTATTCATCATTGAAATGTATACAAAAGAAGTGAACGGACTTTAAGAAGGTCTTCTATTTGAACACTATTGGTTGAATCAGAGATTATGACGAACTGTCTTTAGAAATAACAATATCAATTACTGTTCGTCAGGAATTACCTTTATTCATCTTATTGTTTAGTTTCGTCATAGATATCATCCACTCTTCTCATCTAACTTTTTGGGGACTGATCTATCTGAACTGAGCCATGTTGGTAAGTGTAGACTATTGGGTTAGAGTCTGCGCGATTATCGTAATTGATAGCTTCGAAATTCCAGTGACATGGTTCAGAATCCGCAGAAATGGTGCAGATGCATCAAATCTTTGTTCCCTTAGATCTTGAACTTAAAAGTTTTCTACGTCTTTTCTCTCCAACCATATTCTCTATGCCCGATTTTTCTCTTTTTACAACCAATGATGATGCTTCGACTTTTATTACTTTGGTACTCATCTTGCTGTGTTAAAGGAGCGTGGAAACTTGGGCCGATGCACATGCATCACGCCCTACGTTGTGTACGGTCGACTGAATAATCCGCCTCTTGTTTATTCAGAGAACGGAGAAAGAGAAGAAAATTATGTAAACCACTGTGGTGGTGTTTATATCGTGAATTTGATTTATGATAGGTTGTAAATACTTAATGAAAGTTCGTAAGTACACTTTGAAACCATCTAGATCTAAAACAACATCAATAAAATTATCCTCTGGAGCTGAAAATCGCTAGCTACTAAGTAGACAGCTTAAATTGACAATCGAGACTTCCGTCAGATGATTACGCCCGAATAAATGTAACTGACTGAGAATAATTACAAAGAAGTATGTTCAAGAACAAATATGCTTAACAAGCATATTATAATACGATGGAGAAAAAAAAACGATGAAAAACGTGTTTCCCTTACGTTGTGGTCCCCAAATGCATAGTTCACCAGCATCATTCACTGAAGCGATCATCGTTGGCAATACTGGATTCCAGTGAACACATGTAATCGGGTCTCTGTTTCCTGTGCCAGGTGATGAATGTATAGGATGGCTACCACTACCAACATGCCAAATATGTATTCGACCATCTTTACAAAAAATGTAAAACCAGAACACTTTATATTAAAAAAATGAAAGTCTTTAAGAATGTTAGAACCCCTTCCATCTTTATCGCTTTGAGAAACTGGGCAGTGATATCACCAAGCCTTACATATAAAGTGTGACTAAAAGACAAGTACGTAGATGTGTACCCGGTAAATGAAAAGAAGAGACATTACGATCATACGCATTTGAGAAGCATACATTTTAATGCAATTCATTAAGTAAGCTCAGGTCAGTGCACTAAATGAAATATCGATCAGTTGCCTACAAATGTTATGATGCTAACTTATTTACCAGGTATAGATTCATGTATTTGCCCACATTATAAGAGCTAGCGATGCTACTACTGCTACTTAATTGAGCAAAACTAAAGTGTAGTGATTTGTCAAACCTGTGACTTAGTGGTTGAAAGTTGAATGTCTTTCACCATCAAACAACCAATTCACATTATACTGAGAAAAACCTAATGACACAGCCGTTTCCATAGCTTTAGCCTTTGTCAGCCACCAATGTTCACTGCCGTTTTTTGCACTACATCATTCTATTAACCTGACGACATGAATTTCCGAGATTTATTGGTCATCCCACACCAGTTGATTTAATTTGAAAGATAATTTCATTGTTGCATTTATATTTGTTTGTTCAAAGCCCTTTTGGGATGAATCCCCTTTTCATTATTGATTAAGTGTGTAGCTAATTCTTCCCCGAAGACATTCTTAACTTTTTCGTTTAAGAACAGGCATCCAAAGAGTTTCCCAGTCGCGACCTTTCTACAGACAGTAAGCTGTATGAAGATGGGTGCTCTCGTTAAAGAATTGTCGGAGTCCAGACATAGGATGAGCAGCAGCTTCGATTAAATCTCTCTAGCAATGACTGACGGCGACATATTATATTTTAGTCAATAGTTTTGTTGATATTAGAAGTCTACATATTAGATGTATTTACACATACTAGTAGTTTGTGCTTGCTAGGAATAAGCGGTTATCTGAGCATAATAGTAAGAAATGTTTTCTGTTAACAATTTGTTGGGCTCAATTTATATTTAGAATTATTAAGTTGCTACTTTCGAACCGAATGTTTTATTGGCTCAGTAGGTCAACGATATATTTTAGCTCTGTTAACACGATACAGTCCTGATTAAAGCATGCTCAAAACACGCTTGCAAAGATGCATAACGAATGGTCCATTTTTAGCCAATCGATACTAACAAACGATCGAGGTGCTAGAATATTGTTATGTGGATTTTATATAAACTAATGTATTCATTTATTTTACACTCTGTTGTCCTTATTTTCAAATATATTTTGCTGCCTGCTCAAGTTTTGTTTTGATTTGGGATCAAGTAGTTAAAGTTGTCGTATCGTAAAATACTAGACAGGAGTAGAACGTAGTATAACCGACCCAATGGTGACTCCTTAATACTGTAAAATTTAGCTATTCATTAATAAATCAAATCAAATAACATATGCATATACATGAAAGCATAACGCGTACACTATTTATCTATTCAGAAATAAGTGAAAGTGTATTACAAGACAGTAAAAAATTACTACTGCTCACTTTCACTTCCTGTTGCTACGAAATCTTCATTCGCTCCGCCAAATGTAGAGTATAATCGAAAAGTATCTTGTTTATGTCCAACAAAACGTTGTAGAATAGCACAAGCTTCTAGATCCCATAAATGCAATCCCTTTATTGTTAAGGGAAGAAGGAGATTAATTAAAACAAAGTCAATATCCGGAGTTTTTGTATGATACACAATACGTAGTATAGAGTCAATGAAATAGTATATAAATTTTGCATGAAACAAACTAAGGTGTTTATAACTCAATGATCAATTAGTATTGTGTTCCACAAGGAATATCCGAAAAACTGAAGGTATGCCTTACTAATGAATGCAAACTGACACAGAACACAACATTAAACAAGGTTTCCTGTCGAATAATTTAGACCAGCTAACATTAAGACACAGAATACATGGTACCTAGTCACTCGAGCCACGTTCCAACTTGATTGATCAACAGTAAGTAGTAGGAGAAAACGACATTTATTACTATCACTCAATGACCAGTCAATATAGATTCTGTTTGTTAACAAAATGAAACCAGTTAAGCCAATAAACTTTCGTTTTCGAAGATGTCTTTGTTAAAGTTCATTTTACAAATATTCGCTTTTGGTAAAATAAGTCTGAACTGATGAACTGCTGCAGCCGTGTACAAATTCTTGATTCAAACATCCTTGGACCCAGTTTTTTCATTCTTGCACACAATCTTGAACGATGATTCCGCAGTCAGTAAGTGATCAGAGTTGACATTCTCAAGGACCAGGTTATTTATCGACTTGATAATAATTATTTTTGATAAGACTATAAGCTAAGACGGGAAAGTACTTTAACGATAATGAGACAGTGTATGAAATTAACTAGTTTCTGAAAAACTAATGGAAAGGGAATTCTTTACTAGAACAGAAGCCGATGTCGGTCTAATGCTTCCTAATCTCTAATGGTACATAAACTGACGTTCATCAGTGATATGTACTTTTGATATTGGAGATTTCATTAAGATTATTCATTATTAATACTTTATCCATACTTAGATTCCACTTATTTGGTATTTCCTCAACTACACTTTCGTTCTATCGGCGTATTCCGTGTACACGTTCATTCGCTTGGTTTTAAGACAAACTCTGAGTGTGAGGGCTAGTGACATTCCTCCTCCTCCCCCTCCTGCTACTACTACCCGGTACTCGAAGTAGGCGGAACATGATTAGAAAGTTGGAAGCATTAATAACTGAACCAATACTCTATTACAGCAGATTATACGTTGAATTAATAGGCTATTGAAAAATAGATATATTCATTAATCTAATTCTGGTGTAAATTAATAATAAAATCGTTGATGATACTACCATTCTTTATATGTAACACAGTAAACAGTGAAAGTAGTGGATTGTTCAGTTAGAAAGTGAAGTTATTGTTTCGTACTCTTCAAAAAGTGTCCTCAACAATGAGTGTTTATATGCTCAAGCTTCTATAATCAAGCATAGAATACACAGTAAAATATAGATCTATTGATTGATTACAACAAAATCCTATGATCAATTAAGCTTAATCACTTGAGACCAACACAAATGCAATAATTTTGATGTGGATATATACATGTGTATTAACATGCTCATATATTAACACAAAGAAAGCATAATTTAAAAAGTGTAATTAAGTCCAGATTCACGTGAAGAGCTCAGAACTACTGCTTTAAATGAGGGCTGGTGATCTACCTTAAAGAAGACGATGAAGAGAGTTTTAAACTAGAATTTTAATCCATTTAAAATGTACAGAATTACTAGCTGAAATTCAGGCACTTTAATCATTGATTCACAAGTTCATGAAATAGGATGGAAGATGTTAAAAATTAATTGCTTTAATTACTGATGAACATACTTTCAAAATCGTAAAGCTGGGTAACATCAATAGCGATCATACGCGGATTTTATACTTTGGAAATGAGTTATATTCATTTTTTTACTTACAAACTACTGCTTCATTATGTAATAAAATCTAAGTGATTCTTAGTCAATTTTAAAGCCACGAACAAAAAGCCAAGTTTCGAAATGATGTTTTTAGTGATGTTGTGTTCTGAGCTCACACGGTTAAGCCATTCAGGCTTAACCGTCAAGCTTTAGTTGTTGTTTAGGAAAACGTCATCGGAGCTTACATTAATGCGCCTCCATTTTTTCCTGACCTTTCTTAGAATGACCTTTCAAATTTGTAACAAACAGATGTTGGTTGTATTTAAGCAGTAATCGATTTAAAAGTTTACTATTTTGGCATGCATTAATGTACCACTATTTAATTCATTAAATACATACATGCCTTATTTCGATAACTGTAATGTTCTTTGTAGGATTCGAACCTTACCACCCGGCTTCACATGGTTAGACATTAACACTGAACAAATTTAAATTGAAATACTATTTGTAGTATACTCTTCTTAGGATTTTTATTAAATCAGTTTCTAAAACATAGGACGAAACAACAATTAGGGTAATTATATTTCCTAAATAAAACAAGAAAACGTAAGTTACTAAGTAATTAAACATACCATTTTATGTATAGTGAGTAGTGCCGTAGTTCCTGAGCGGGAAATCATAATAGATTGAACAGGATGAGTTTCTTTAAAAAGTGTTCTATGATCCAATAAACCATAATTACTGCCGCCATTTGCTGACAGACTACTAGTGTGAGCACTTGTTGTCGTGCTAGTTGTTGATGTCGAGAATCCAGTTGCTGGTGTTGACGATGAAACTGTGGTTAAGTTTGACACAGATCCCGCGGTGATACCGCCAGTAGTGGAAGTGGACGTACTTACAACAGTAGAGCCAATATTAGTCATGGAAATCGATGGACGGCCAGTAACAATTCCACTGCTATCTAGCGATGTAGATACGGCTAACATTGTTGTACCACTGGAAACAGAATGCACTTGACGGCTGTTTACATTAGCTAAAGCGGCAGCAGCAGCAGCTAGAGCTCGTACACCTGTTGGTGTAGTTGTAACTGAACCAGAAGAAGCACCGACTGGAGTAGTTGCATACGAAGCTGATGTTCTATCTAATGGAGCACCAAACAGGATAGTTAAACTACTACCAGTAGTACCTAGACTATTTGCACCAGAGGATGATACAACTGTGTATGGACTGGAACCATGCAAAGAACCAGCTGGATGTATGATAGGTTGTAGACCTAATTGAGCTTGTAAGCCTTGAGTTGTTGGTGGTCCAAGGCGAGTTAAACTGACAGGCAGTATGGGCATATCCAGTAAAATACCCGCTAAAATAATAGGAGTAATTCATAATTTGGAAATTCGTATGACGATGCAAATTATGAAGAAACGATTAACAAACTGAAAATCAACTAACATAACGCACCAAACCGATAGTTGATAAGACTTTGGCATCGGGAAATAATCCCTCCACTTTTCCTGAAATTCGATTCAAACTAGCTAAAACATATATTTTACTACTTGTAATTGAGTGTTGTGGAGATTGTTGAATATTAATTTGGTGTCACAAATTGGTCTGAATTAAGCAACCATTGATTACTAGGAAGCACTGGACAGCTGTTTAATCTTAGTATAGAACTCTCCAGTAATGCGCATTCACCACCTCATCAGGGACCGTTCAATTTAAGAAGACCTAGTCCTTAACGGTCACTGAGCGCCACTTATGAATTTTTTTTTGAAATTATCTATAGGATCAAGCGGATAGGACCAAAAGGGGCACAAATCAACAACTTGTGTGCTGAAGAGGCATTGACTACTTATAACTTTAAACCCGATGTGTGTGCAAAAGTGATACGTGTAAGCTCAAATTTTAATGTAGCCGTAAGACCAACAATTTTTCTGGTTTGTTTTATTTCTAAAAAATTAATCCTTTCCGTTTTCACACTTTTTAAGTGGACAATTAATTTTATATTTCGATTACTTTTTATCCATTAATTTTGTTGCACAATCCTTCTTTTATACACACTTTTATACACTGATATAATTGATAAATTACTACAACTACAAATGTACAGCTTCTGTAAATGAATTCGTCGAAGAGGAAATTTTCTTCGCTGAAATGTCTTATTTCCTTCTTAATTAATGCAGCGGATTTGCCGATCAATGGACTAGTATGCTGTGCAGTAGTCTGCTTCATATTAACTCACAGTTGTGGAACATGGGATATGAAAACAGAAGACATGTGTAGACTACAAGTCCTTAATCGTAAGTGTCATCGAGATATCACTAACGTATCGTGGAACGAACAAACAATATCGAGGCAAGGGTGATTAATGAGGATGCCGATGTTCGTTGACTTAAGCGGATGGAACATGTATTACATATGACCAAACACCGCTATTCTCGATGTCAGTTGTTGTAGGAGCAAGATGAAAGAAAACTAGAGGCCGTCAAACTAAAGTATAGCATTGGTCCATGAAGTTAGACTGTTGGTCTCAGATGTGTTGACGGGTGCCGAGTACTTGGTTGGATTCTAGATGGTTATTGTGACCAGTGATCGGAAGATGCGTAACATGACTCATAATCGGTCACAGTGTTACAAATGTATTCGCTCTCTTTAAATTCTTTTAGATCCTAACTTCTTACAAACTTTTGTATTCCTTCATGCTAAATTATAATATTGTGTAAAATTCTACTAATTTAATCTCGTCGCGCTAATGTGATATGACAAGGTGAGACAATGCGCATGTGTTAAGTTCTACGCAGTTTGTAACTGGCCGACTGATAGGCATTTAGTTGTTTAATTCTAACAAATCGAAAGACAGGAAGATCAATTTCAGTATATTTACAGTTAGAAAATAGGTGGCTCAGATGTTGGATGAGATTGCCGAGGTATAAACCAGAGAATATCAAACAGTTGCTTATAATTGATTTATACGAAGTACGACTACAATAGTAGAATTGATCAGCATTATTCTGTTGTTCTTGACACGTTATTAACAAGTCATGGGAATATTAATTAGCCAGCCTCTTGCAGTAATTCAGGGATTAACATATGTATGTGTATGGAAAGTTAAAAGTATATAAACTTATACAAATAAAATTTATTCAAATAAATTACGAAAAAAAACATGAAACCCAGCCGGGCAGTTAGAAGAAACGTAAAATCTGGCACGTGTTACTTTAATTTAAAGCACCACAATCACGAGTGTTATTAAAAGGGCGTGGGCAGTAATCACTTCCCGGCTGCCAACACCACAGGAAGACTCTTCTCCATTTAAAAGTCAAATTGGATTGGTAGTGGTCTCAACAACCTGGGAACATGATCACAGTGTCCAAAAGGCAAGTGATCAAAGCCAATCCCACACAATTTTCTTGTTACTAGTTCTTAATATGCCACGCTTTTGCTTTTCAGATATTACAACACGGGATGGAAATCTGTAGAATATGATGAGATTTAGTACATTTACAATCGACTATTTTTAACTCTTGTTGTGATAAGGCAACATCACAGTAGACGTTGGTTGTTCAAAGTAAACGGCTTACAGCAGTTAGATCCGAATGTAGTAGGGGATACAAATTTGTACTCGGATTTTAATTTTCTGTTCTTAATATAGCAGTTCTTCGACTGGCAAGATAAGACTAAACGAAACAAACTTCTCAGATAATAGGCCTTTATTAGCTCATTGTATTTGTGTGCATGTATTAACAGCATAGAACCTGGTTAGCTCATTGCAACAGGTAAGCTCAGCTATCATATGGAAGTAGCAGTCACACAACTATATAATAGCTTGTTGACTGACTATTTAATTCTATTTGCAAGTAACACACTTTGATATCCAACCATCATTTAAATAAATAACATAAAAACACATTAACTTACGTGGTAAAGTTGATGAGCCTGACGTATACGCCAAACTTGTTGACCCTTGATATGAGGAGGGTTGTTGATACCATGAAGATAAATGACCAGTTAATGATGCTGTTGATGCTGGATTTGTTGTTGACGTCATAGGATTATTAGACGATTGTAATAAACGTTGCTGTTGTTGTTGAGCCAATCGGGCAACAGCTAACGCTGTCGCGACACCAGGATTTTCCCCGGTACTACTTCCAGTTATAACATTATTGTTATTATTATCACTACTATCGCAATCCCCACTTCTAATGCCACCAATACCAGGATTAGTTGTGCCAGTAGTAGCTGATGTAGAAATACTACTAACTGAAGAAGGAGCACCTGGCGCATTGCCACTAGTTGCACTTAAATAAGCCGCCAACGCTGATGAAGAAGTAGTGGTAGTAGTAGTTGAGATAGTCGTACTTGTTGTAATCTCTTCACTAGGTGTTTGTGTATATGACGAACCAGAAAGAGTGGATATAGTTACAGTCGATATAGATGTGGTACTAGTTTCATGTGGTGTACTGGTGACTGTACTTAGTGGCATATCGGCAGTATCTGTTGTGACATTCGCATTATTTGACGATGTGCTGGAACAAACTAAACCAAATCTAAATAAACGAATTCTGTGCAGGCTATCTGCAACTAACAGCTGATCAATTTGATCTTCTGGACGACTACCATTTACTGTAGTATCAACTACGGAACCATTTTGATGGTGCAGTCCATTGTTACCTGGTGAATCTGGTGCACCTGGAATAGATCTATCTGGTGGTGGAGGGTTGACTTGTACAGATTCAGTACCATTCGGAAGAAGCATACTTGGTATTGGTGGGTAAATAGCTGCCATACTTTGTACACGGTAGCCTTCGACAACGGCGAGTACACGACCTTGGTCTTCTGTATCCTAGTAGCAATAAATACACGAGATGAATTTCACAGACAACGATAATACAGTTCACTTTTAGTTGCTTATTATGTAATTGATTGGTTTGCATGACCAGTGACCAAATAGTTGGAAACAGGATATTAACGAAAGAATATGTAATAAATCACAGATTCCAGTTAATTGAGATCATAGAATAATAAAAAAAACCAATAATGTGGATCAATGAAATAATGGTCAGAGTACTAAGCTTGGAACCAGGTGACTAGGTCAGAGCCCCAATCCACATATACCGGTTAAGGTGAACGCATAGATTCACTAGTTCTCTAGACAAGCAGTATAGCTAACACTTCAGCACACTACCGATTATGTGGTAAAGGTGAGTTACGACAAATACTTGTAATTTACAACAGATTACACTTACAATGATTGATTAGCGTCAAGTTTATCTAGTCCCTAGTTTCGATCGAATTTTATCGGTCAAGTCTCAATGTAGTCGCTTATCTGTTGAAGAGCGTTTGAACGAAAAGCAGTAAACTTGAGAAAGTGACAAAAATAAAATGTTCCCATCAGACAACTTGCTTTCTCATAAAATGTTGTTACAATTACTCCAGTTTCCTTCTCAGGTACCTTTAAAGGAGAATGCTTTTACGGTGTGGGTAGCCGGGAAGTAATAAATGCCCTCATATCTATAACAGCACTGAAGTTCACCTTTTTCACAATAAAACGCCTGATTGAATAACAAACAAGAATTTTAAAAATCTAAATTAACAAGTTTTCCATACACACTTACCATTACATAGAAACTACCTTTTAAGCCACCAAAAGCTAGTTTACGACTATCAGAGAAAAATGAAGCAGTTGAATAAACGTCTTCATCGTTCACCTTTTGACTGCATAACTGCTGACCACTGAATACATCAAATACCAGAACAGAACTTTGTTCTTCACCACAACAAGCTGCCAATCTAACCAATAAGTAAATGATATAGATTGGTCAAATTGAAATAGAATAGTAATTGATTTATGAAATTTATAACCTACTATTATGAAAAAACAGCAGGATTAGAGAACTTTTGAAAAATGAACGAAAAAAAAGAACTATTAAAGTTAACTAAATGGACTTTATCAAAATAATGTGATAACAATAAGTTAACAAGATTTCAATAGATTCGCATTACTGGTATCGTTTGTGAATATAATGTGTTACTATAGAATAACACTAAGTTTACGTGGAGATTGGTTTTAATTTGTTGGCACTCATCAAAGATTGAAGTGGTTATCCTTGACAGCGGACATCAGCCAATCTGGTTGTGTTAATAGTTAAGTGTTAGGCTCAAGACTTGATCCTTTGTGAGGTTGTGGTTGTGTACAATTGAAAAGTCCCATACTAAGACGAAGTATTTGACCACTGTTCCCTATTGTTCAACTATACTCAACCGACATCAATCTGTGACGCATATAAATAATGAATTATATTATCCCACAAGTAAACTAAATGTTATATACGAATAGGATCAATGGTCAATGACTTCTTAGATATTCATTGGAACCACTAAGTCAGCAACGCTGATATTAAACGCAGCGTTCTAAGTAGATGTGGTAAATGAGATTATAAGATTGTGAATCTCACTCAACTGAAGTGGTAGAAAAATGTATTGTGCAGGCCTAACAACTGCGTTGTGGCGTAATGACTGATCATCCTCAATGCCTGATATTCATTAGTACCGGAGTATATTCAAAAAAAGCTAGGGACCAGAAATAAAGACATGATGTCATTCCTAGAAGTTAATAGGTATTAGTTTGAGCGGCATTAATAGATGTGAGCTACTTGCCACAATGGTATCTATGAATTCACCCTTTATCGTTTCTTAGATTCTTAGATTGTTTTATACCTTTCTCCATATGTATTAAATACTTTTCTTCGTGTGGTTTCACCACTTTAATTACTCCAGAATTCATTTGGCTATTTTTGTGGTGTGGGAATCTGGGCAGATGCATATATGTCCCAGAATCTATGCTGCTTATAACTGACTCACAGATAAATAAGATGTTTCCCAGCCACAAGTAAAGAGGCGAATTAACTGCTGTATGCATTTAAGGTGAGAACATTGACCTTGAAACATTTTCCATATAGAAACATATTTCATAAATCTTTAAGAAAAGATCAACTACCCGATACACAGAGACTCCGCTAGAAAGACATACATCCGTTGATCACTGACTTTAAAACAAGACAGTGATATCAAATTGAAAAAGATATGAATGAATTAGTTCGAAACGGAGTTAGGCATAATCATAAATAATTGAATGGTGCATAGATGCTGAGAGTTAACACATTTCGAACCTAAGAGATGACCATTAACAACACTATAGTTTGGCATTGTTGCTATCTAACTAATTGAAAGCAAGAATCTAGATTGGAATATAGGTACATCCAGTTGGCAAGTCCCAAACCGAACAAAATGCACATTCTTGACTCCGATTCTAGATCAAGATACATTTGTATCAATCCAAGTTGCCACACCTTATTAGCACAGAGATGTGATAACGTACAAATAGGCAGAAAAAAGATAGTGTCTAGAGATGCTTTCAACCTTGACAAGTAAACACAGTGAAAAATGGCAATATACAAGCAAAAATATTGAGATAATTTACTTTTTAGAATCAGGTGACCAACACAGACAGCCAATATACGCTGGTGTAGTTAGCACACGAAAAAATGTGACAGCATGTCGTACACTGTCAACACGCCACACATCAACATTCGCTTCTTTACCACCAGTTGCTAAATAACTACCATCTGGTGAAAATTGGCAAAACCATAAATCTGAGTCTCGTTGATGATCTAATGTTTGAATACAGAAAGCTGGAAAATCTTGCCTTAAGTAAGAATAAATATTAGAACAAAACGCATAGTAATAAGATTTGGTATAATGATGGTATCGTGATGATACCCAGATTTTAAAATAAAAGAAACTAACACTGATATTGTTCATTAAAATGACCTACTGATATGTCCTATCACTATGAATCAAGACTGGTTAGTGAGAATGTACAAACAGAACAGTGGCTTACACTTTTTTAAAGTGTGATCGATTTTAATGTAACCTCTGTACAAGATTGCAATCTATTTGGTATTATTACACTTTGAAAATTCCTTATCTCGTTATTAGTCAGTAATCGAGATATTGAATTTGAAGTAACGAGAAATCAACGAACCGATCTATCTCATTAGCATAGACACTAGTTATTTCTGTCTAAGCGTAGTAGAGGAATGTTTCCAGAAACAAGAAAACAGCCATCCACAAAAGTACAGTATCTCTATTGTGGAAGATATCCCAAAGTTCATTTGAAAGTTATAACTTATTATGTTAACCTATTAACGACTGAATACGGGGTTAACACACGAAAATAATAAATAACAGCTACAGTATAATGCTTAATTTTATTGTCTACCATACAGAATCCGTACATATATTTGAAAGTCATTCAAATAAAACTGAAAGCAGTGAAGGAGATAACTAATTGTTACCGATCTCATATAATAAACTGTGAGCTACACTGCCAAGGTGTTTTGATGGAGTTACGTTTTCTGAACCAAGTTGTCTTAATTTTTTCAACCAACTTAATTAAAAGCATCTTTATGAACTATGAATCATCACTATCTCACTACCCTAATTCCTGGAAGTGAAAGCTGAGAATCGAGCTATTTGGTGTTACTTTACAGAAACAATTGAGAGTCTTTAACGACTAAACTTTGTTCACGTAGTCAACCATTCTATTTAGTGACATGACTACATGTCAGGTGATAACAGTGTTATTAGTAGTAAACAAACGGCTTGTTTAGATAATTACATGCCACAAGAATGACGTTGTAGTAAAGATATATTGTGAATATCCGTTTGAACACCCAACGGGGGATTATGAAATATGCATGAAGCCAACTGTGCACGAACAGATTCATTGATTAACTCTTCTAGTCTTCCAGGTGGCAACATTGTCTGAGCTGGTATAAAAGCTTGTATGCGATTAATCAATTGCAAACGGCTGCCAGCATCTACTCCAGCCCAACCTCCTGCTTGTGCTTGCAATTCGACAGCAGTTCTACACATTAGACAACTAAAATTTAAGAGGAAACGTCGTAAGTAAAGTTGCAAACAAATAGGAAGAAATAAAGTAATATTGTTATACGTCTAACTCTCCAGGCTACAAGACTGTGATTCGATCTTAACCGACCGACTAATTGTAACACTTAATGAATGACCTAGATTGATTCGATACAAAAGAGAATTAAGCTGGTGATTAAAACACCTGGCGTTCAACTAGTAGGTGTCAAGTTAAAACCACGCTCCAACCATTTAGTTGGGAAAGCTAAGTAGCAGTCGCTAACTCTCATTTAAATAAAGTGGCTCAAAGATGAGAAAATAGATTATGTTTTTGACATGTGAGCAAATCAATGATACAAAGACAAACTGGAGCTGAAGGTAACGCAGTATGAACGACTTGTCATTTAAAACACTACGCTAAGAAGTTCGATATTTTGTTACTAACTACTGATAGTCGATTTGACCTACTGTGTATATAAACTCCAAGTAACTGAAGTGGATTTAAAGAGGAATTTATGAAGAAATTAAGGTCACCTGAGTGCTATCGTTAACAAGTAGTGACCACAAAAGTCATGACAAAATTTGTCATTGTGTTTATCATCACTTTCAATCTAAAGTCCCTTGTTTGAATACGAACTAATTATCAACCTAACCTTAGTCATCACGCTAAATGCTTATTTTTAGCTCCAATTTTATTTCCCTTTTTTATCGGTAATTAATATATCCCTTAATTTTAACGATGCAATGATATGCTAAGGTATTTATTATTGTTTGTTACGTGCCTATTGTAATCATGAACAAACTTTTTAGATAATACGATCTAATTATTACAGCCTGCTATGAGCTGATTATTCGGAGGTTTGGATACAGATGTTGTTGCTTTTACTATTGGTTAGTCCTTGTTGCTTTCTGTGAACGACCGAAGAAATTCTTTGAACATTAAGAGGATTTCTCAGCTAAAAATACCACACTTGAAATTTTTTACCTGATTATTCTAAATGAATATTTCATGGCCTTCAAAACGAAATGCTTATGATGCGATATTTAAACCTAAAACTCCTCTCCTTTGAGTCATATCATCCTATAAATGACAGAGGACAGCTATGCCAATCCCGCAAAATTAATGGAATATAAGGTCGATTATATCAAAATAGAGTCGAATACTACTGGGAATTGTAGTAAATGAGTGCTATAGACATGTATCACCGTAATTAATATATATATATATATATATATATATATATATATATATATATCAGGACCCTTACCAGCTTATTTACCAGCTAAAAACGAATGTTTATGGCTTCGAACTACACTGTTAACTAGTGATACTTCTCAGTTGTTCACACCCAAGTAAACGGAATACAACTGAAACTTGGAAATGCAGCGTTTTAACCACCAAGCCATTGACTCACTCAAGAGCCTTATACAAATATACAAGATAGTTAAATGAAACAGTAAGGAAGCAACTTTTTAGAAATTCAAATATTTTCGATTCTATAAAATTATTGGACTGATAGATATAGATTTTGAGGAAAGCAATTTGTTTGTAGGAAATAATGTTTGTATGCAAAATATTTTTAACTGAACAAGTTGACAGCATAATAAACGTGATATTACACTTTGTAACCAACATGTACATATACAAACGGTAAGCATATACATATAGAGACCAGTTTTCGGTAGGTAAAGTAAAGTAGTCATCGACAAATATTTAAAAAGTACAATCCATAGTATAAACGCATATCAACCCAATTTGTTGCACTTTGAATTAACATAGTGAAAGAAAATCAACGAGACGAGAAGTGGAAATAATAATATCAGTAGCCGTGAAAGGGAATATAGTTGAAAAAAATACTGGAAATCAACAGAAATTATGAAATGATATCCTTAAAAACATATAAGATGTACCGGGTGAATGCATGTGCGCCATTGTAAGTAATTTTGAGCCATATTATGCTTACGGATGTTAATCAATGGCTGATAATTTAAGATTATGATTTTAATATACATCATGATAAAAAATGCCTATATCATGAACATAATCAGAACTGAAAATTTCTAACGTAGATGGTAAACTATATCACCATTAGGTAGTTGAAGAACAATTATTATTTCGGTTTTGGAAAGTTGGGGTTAGTTGTGTACCCCTATTGCTAAGTGGTGCGAATGAGTTGGGTAAGCTTCAATAGTTGCTAAATGAATTTACTGCTTATAAATTGACAGCACTTCCAGTTTTTCTAATTTATACTGGTGAAAATACTAATTCAGACACAGAAAATTAGTACAAAATTCACGGCATATCTCATGATATTATAGATAAGACACCATTTTAATTACCTGGCCAATGTATGTACCCTTTCGGTATTTCGCTGCATAGGTGTAATGCGATTACGCAAGAGAGTAACGGCTGGCATTACTTCGTTGGCTTCTAAATGCTCTAGAAATTGTTGTTCCAATATCAAAAATCGGACTTCTTCAACACTATTTGTATCTCCTATCATGGGCGCCTAATTTGTCAATCGCGGCTTCAGCCTAGTTGAAAGGAAAACGAATAGCCGTGTGAAAGTTTTTCTATTTGAATACTTACCATTTTAAAACAACGGGAATAATAAACAAAAAAATAACTTAGCTTGCTGAGCCACCAGTTCCACTTATCACAGTAAACTGCAAAAGTACTACCTAATTGCTTGAAAATAAGCAGCTAGTTGTGAAAACTAATGAAAAGCTTTTTGCAATCAGATCAAATAAAAAGCAGAATAGTTGGTTTAGGAAATAGATGAAGAACACTAGGGTTGGAAAAGCTAAAACTTATCTTCAGCCCATGAAGCCATCAACAGTTAGTATGAACCATGCTGTTAGGCGGAAACTGGTTAATTGAGGTCATGCAACAATAATGGGTCCAGAGTTAGAAGCAATGGCGAACATACATTCACTTCCGTCTTCATGAGGATCATAAGTTTCAAAATTACCTTATACCTTCCTTGTAGGACAATATTCTCTATGGCTGATTCTACTACCTCGATAACTAAATCTAGTGCTTGATGCATAAATACGCAAGGTTTCACATAGCTTATAAGTGACTGCTGTTGCCAATGTTAATAAGAGAAAATTACTTCACTACTAATCAAAGCAGGTAACAGACTAACTACAGTATGACGGGACACATTAAACACGAATCAATTTTTGCCAATTGTTGTATTATACTGTAAGCGAATTCATGATTTGAAACCTTCGTTGTAGGCTGCTGGTTTAATGTACTGCCTTAGACAACTGGGTACATTTAGCACATACAGGATTAACTTGTGGTTGAGTATACGCACTGGGTAGTTGGGTTGTTAGAAGACATCGAGTGAATATTTAGTCATACCAATCAGACTCATGTTAATACGTTCTATTGCAATAGATACTAAGCAGTCTAAATCATTCACATAAATATGCACAATTTAAGTAGTAACAACGTTAATGAAATTAATGGTTGGTGTGGATAACTATTCAAATGTAGATGACAAATTCAGAAACATCATTGACTTCATTTAAAAACAAACTAGTAAGTGTGAGTATTTTAATAATGCTAATGGTAGCTCATAGATGCGAGAATTGGTCTGTGGCACATAGAACATTAGTTGCGATGGCCTACTCGAGATGAAGACACGTTTGAACGTACGAAGTAAAATATATTTACATGGGCATCCAGAAACCCTTATTTTATTCTTACCTGTAACTTTATTTTATAGGAATTTCTACATTAATACATAGAGTATTTCGTATAAAATGAATGAATCGTTCTTGAGACATGAAACACATTTGAGCCTAACAAAAGCATTGGTCTAAAACTTAAATAGTCTGTAGTAAACGGATAGTAATCAAATTATGAAGGTAATTGGAGCTAATACTGAATATGTTGTTTGGATTACACGTTTAACTATTCTTAGTGGGTCGAATGCAAAGATAGAACGGCGATAATCTGCTCCACTATCTCTAGTTTAGTAAACGAAACTTAAACCGTTTTGTTTTAGCATTCTTGCAAACTTAGTCATTCATTGGTGAAACACTGGTATTTTAGTAAAGAAACTGACAAACTGACTTACATCATACCACCTGCCTTCCAATATGGCGTGACGTAACTCTGTTGCATCGTTGTGCTCCAAGGTAATCCCAGATTCTCTGGAAAGCTGTGTATACGTGCCACTGAAGTGGGTGTGAACATACAAAACTGTCATACTTAAAACCCTTATCGCAAAGATATTGGCCTATGAGGCGTAGCATTTCTTCATCACGAACTGAAAGACTCCTAGACCTGGCGATGAGGTAGTCATTTTTAATTGCAGTAACACCATTAAATTGACCGTATAGTACATCACCATTTTGATGTAGCATAACTTTAACCTACGGTGGGTTACAGACGTCCCAACCGACAAAATAAGATGCAGAATGAACTGGGATACTGTCAATCAACAGCTGATCTGAATTCCTTTGTTAGTTTAAACGAGTGTCAAATGCTCAATTCACAGTTTCACTTATCTCTGACTTAACACCTGATGTGAAAATAAACAGTAGCACTACTTTGCTTCTAAGTCTACATATACCAACGTTTTCTAATGCAGGGTGATTTATTTTCATATAGTTGAAGTTTTAGTAACTTCTTGTAAAAACAACCCCAACTTTGCTATGTAGAATTGGCAAACTGTTTTTCCTCGAGATCTGCATCTAGATGGTAGGAATGTCCTTGGTTTAAGAGAGTATAGCACTGGCCATGTACTTTGTGAAACTGAGAGGAAGAGGGTTGAATTAAGAGTCAGGAATGATAGCAATTCCTAACTTATTGTCATTCATTGTCCATAAAGTGTAGATGTGGATCGAGCCTTCTATATGAAAGATTCAGCGAGAGCTGCTAACACAGTATCTACAGGTAAGAAGTTCCACAGTTTGTTTATACTGGCCACTAAAAGTTAGCAAGTACTTTTGTGACTGCTTTCATGCTCAAGCCGATAGGATTATCCTCTCAGGTTTAGTTCGGGACTGAATCTTACAACTGAACTCGTAGAGTTAAGAGGGATATAGGTTACATGATACACCGAGATCATATGCCGCCTGATCCTCCTGTACTGTACAAGAATGCGATTTTTAATGCCTAACTTTGCTATTCGTCCCATAATAACACTGTCCTTCTTAAGATAGGGGGGGGGGGACAAAATATATCAGTTGTATTTGCTACCTAGGGCCCTTTAAGATATCCAGTTCACTAGGTCATTGGTGAGTCACCGTAGATTGCAGGCCACTAGCTTACTTTTGATGAATTTGTGGGTCCTGGGTTTTAGCAGGAGGGTGAACGTAAGTTTCATTACAAGGTCGGTGTGGAGGAGTACGACGATCAACAAGCTGAGGGACAGTGTCTTTAATGTGATACCATGTTTTGTTCATGTCGACGAGATTCTGTTCGCTCGGTCAGAGTATGTTTTCTAGTTCAGCTATCTCGTGGTTTCATTGTGATAATTTTTCAAACTGTGAGTTCTAAGAGAATATGGAAAGTTCGGACGGTTGGATGGGATAGTTGCTATTACCCAATGAGTTTATAACGTGCAAGTTTGTGAATCAAGTTTCTTGATTGGTGCAGGCACAGTCTGATCTAGAGGCGTTTCCATTGGCCTCCACCTCAGTAAGCAAACTGAGTTACGTTGTAATATAGTTTACAATCAACGAGCAGGGGCCTAACATCGGATACTAATTTGAAATTGATGCTTTTCGAAGAGAGACTGGAGGATATTAAAGTCACCCACTAGCTGTGTATGTGTATAATTCATGTGTACAGCTGCACGGATTAACTAAAATGCGACTCGTTAATCAAATCCAGGGCTTCAGAAGGGTTAGTGTAGAACCTTAACCAAACAGGAGCCCTGACTCCTCTTCACACTTTACCACAGGGCATCAAGTAGCGTAAGTCTGGGAGTAACGATTTTGTGGGCCTTGAGTGAAAAGAACACAAATAGTGCCACGCCCTCTCCACTCAATGAGTCGAATATGTCACTACGGGTTAGCTGAAAGCCACTAAACTGAAATTAGGCACCAAAGGCTTCTCTACTAGTTCACGTGTCGCAGTGAACCATCATATTAGGTCGCTTGAAGTGCAAGCAGCTCCCTGATTTTGAGCACTTTTGGTCGAAATAACTTCTTATTCTACTGTGATAACAAACAAAGAGAAGGAAGTTGCTATTCTTTAGTTGGTGTAAAAATGTTGGAAGCGTCTATTACAGTAGAGATCCAGGTCTGCAAGCTAGCCCTTAGAAGGATGGTCGTAGGAGGTAAGTGATAACATTAGCCACAGATACCTCATTCATCTAGTATTTTTGAGTGCATCTATATAAGCAGCAGTCACATCGAATAAAAGAGTTTGATGCTACGAGCCTGGGATATAATTCGACAGTCATCCATTATAGAAGTCTGATTATTGCTTCAAATGGTCATGGATAATACATGAGTGCCGTTTACAAGGAATCTAACCAGGAATATATATATAAATGTAGTAATAAGATTGTCCCAAACATAGATAGTCACAAAGGAGTAAGAACTGAACAGCCAACAATAAGTAAGTAATAAGAAGGTCAGAATATTATACGTCACCAAAACAATATAACATAAGAATGAGCAAGCAGACACACACAGGGAGGGGGAATACATGAATTACAATACATAGTAACTCAATTGCTAAAACGTCAAGAATGAAAGTACACAAAGTCACATGATCGTCTAGATTCATCTGAACATGATACTAAAAATCACCACACCAAGCATGTAGGAAGTATAGAGATAAACAAAGTGTTAGTAAGTTGGTAGTAGATCCTACTTAAATTTCTTATCGTTATGTTGAATCTGCTCTTGAAGGACTAATGTGAACTTGTTTGAACTGTCTCAAACTGTAGGGAACTTCACGTCTTGATTATTCTAAAGGATAAGAAGGTTTGGCTATAGTTTAGGTTTACAGTATTTCACTACCACTGGACGTGTAGTATTCCTTTAACTCTAGTGTTGGAACTGAGTTTAAATAAGTGTTCAGACAGTGTACACACAGGTGTTTTATAAGTCTTTATGTAGTCTTTCCTAATCCTCAATAATCTAAGAAATATAAGCCCAGTGATGCTATGTGTTCAGTGTGGAATTTAAACCTCAGTCAGCAAACAGACTTAGTGGATTTTCTCCGACAGAGTTTTGAGGTATCCTTGTTCTTTCGGAGTCAGGAAACCTGGCGTCTCATTAGTAGAACAAATGAGAGCTACTTCGACGCTAAGGAGCCTTTTAACAATCCATTCTTCGAACAGTCATTCATAACACATCTATAATAATAATAATCTTTATTCTCAAGTGTCATTTTGTACATGTTCGATAACTTCATCTGAAGTAACTATTTCCGTCCAACTACTACCGCAAACCTGAATTCTTATGTGCGTATAGAGGTCTAGATAATCGCATAAACCTATAGCATTTCAAGTTGTGCATTTTTTAGTGTGCAAATGTTCGAGTTGTGATTTAATCTTTTCCTCATTTGGGCTGTTTGAATCGTGGTCGCTTGTTGGGCTATTTAAGTTCAAAGATACATTCTTATTCAATTATTCGTATCAACTTCTTTATTTAAGTGCATCCGATCAACATATATGTGCGTGAAACCAAACGATATGTGAGAATTATATGTATATAGGAATTTGTATATAGTTAAACCTAATATAACTACGGTCCAGCATCTATAAGTTTCATAGCAAGCATCGAACGTGATTTATCTGTGATTGCATAATGGTACTTTTTACATAGGCCTTGGATCTTACGATCTGAATGCATACACAACATAGCAATGAAATTTCTGTTTTTCGGCAGAATATATATATGTATGGTTGGAATACTGTTGTACTACTGTCTTCTAGCACCACTGAATTGTGAAAGATGATAGTGAAACTAGGTAAATCACACATATAGTCGTATTTTTGCGACTCCAACATCGCGCTTCTACTTTTGCTAAGGAGCTAATCATCACAGCGAATGCTATTACAGCAAATGAAATACAGTGTATCTCATGTTTTATCCCAGATGATTAGGTTACCTAACTCCATAGTAGTGCGAAACCAGGTCAAAACAATACCTGCTTATCACCATATTTCGAGAAAACTCTTAATTCACATTATTGTGTAACCTGTATAACAATTTTAGAGCAGTTTCGAAGAAGGAAGACGGAATTCATGGATAGTGTGTAAAATAAACTATATTTGGCTAACATGATATCATAAAACTTGCGATTGGGAAGTACTGAAAGATCAAGGGGAGGGAGACAGTTATATTAATGTATCACGTTGTGCGTAATTTTCCTAACTACAAAACGTCATTTTTTACGACCAAGCACTAAGCTACATTGAAGAGGATACTCTTTTGAAGTGAGACACAGAAGTATTTTGAAGTGTATTCGGATATATGACTAAGTTACGCTTGTCGTATAACCAAAGCCACTTCTATCGAATGGACCCACTCTTACGAATGAGAAATCAGAAGGCACTGAAGGCTGGAAGAGAAATTATATTTGATCGTATACAGAGCTTTAATGGGATAGCAACGTCTAGGCTGGCAAACTAGAGAGAGATGCTATCTACGGTGGTTCGAGTCGTGATCTGGTGGTGATGCGTGATCGCGCGCCTTCAACTAGTAGTGTCAGCTAAAACAAACATGGTCAGCATCAATGTCGAGAGCCTATGGAACCATTTATTTTGGGGATTATTTACCGCTGCAATTTCATGAAAATCAGTGAAAATACTTTTTTTTCGAGGAATTCTTGTTTTAGATTGATGGAATCTTATAAAATGTACTTCAAGTGTATGATTATCCGAGTTTCACAGGTCGTAAATTAGATCTATGGAGAATTCATTCGTTTACCTCTTCATTTATTGGTCAGTAATTTATCTTCGAATTCAGTAACAGCGGATCAAGAATTAAACAGGAGATGCCTTCTAATACATATAGATGAACAACCCCATCGTTTAATAGGCCTAGCAAGTTGAAAGTTTGTGACCAAATTAATCCACCGTGATTTTGAATCCGAAAGATAAACTTAGTCACTGTTATTTAAACATTTTTCTGTGATTCCCGATCGTCCATTAAATGGGGACCAGTGATTATTTGTACGAGAATTTCAAGAGGGCTGAAACAGTGTGCATTGTCTTTAATGTATTTTACCCATGACGTGTGATAATTTTTAACAATACTAACAAGTCTGTAAGATATTCCTTAGTCTTTACATCACAATGAGCGGTAATTTATGGTTTCCACCTTAGTTTGTGCATGAATGATAAGAGACATCAAACTTTTTACACATATATTTTAGTCAGTGACTATCTATGTTCGTCGTAATAAAGCTTACGTTACTTGCTAACATTTAACAAATTTGTTATAAAGGCGATAAGCACAAAAATATGTGAATACTTCCGTCGGTTGACTGAAGATTTTATTATCAATCATTCACCAGACATCACTTCTGTTTCTTAAATCTCCTTCTGAATACCAGTTATTCGAATAAACCATACTGATTCGCCTAAAACTGATAAGCTAATAGAGTTCTGGAATTCTACTGCTATATTTCTGTATATTAAGTAGTTTTTTACCCGAATAAAGGCCTTAACTATTATCCCGAGAACCCATGTGGAGTAACAACACATTATCGCCAAGGGCACATTTACTTCACCACTGTAGACATGAATACACGAAGTTTGAAACAGTTCAATAAAATATATACATGAATAAATAGAGCTACACTTTTAACTGCACATACTTTCAAAAGTAATACGAATACTCCACTAAGTCGATTCTAAAAGAAATGTCTGTCAATATTGGAATTCAGTTTAATCGAACAAGGTCCAATAATACCAAACTACCATCTTCATTAACACCAATAGAGTACTCCAGAGATCAGTACTAGAATCATTATCATTTATTCTAAGTGAGGACATCTTCAAAACCTCAATTTTATGCCACAGCAGAAACGTCAGAATATGATGAAAGTAGCTTATAATACACTTTTGGCCGATTCTAGCGTAGGGTAGAGTTGGTTTAAGCGATAGTGCTTGTTTATGGATGCAGTTGCTCAGTACTTAGTGGGCACACAAGTGTATCAGTGATAATGCTTGATAATGTCCTTGGATATTACAGCAACTAATAGTGATCTAGAGGTAACTGTAAGTTTCTTCCAGGCACCATGGTTAAATACTGATTGAATTAAGCTGAAACTGTTAGAATTACATGAGCCTGGGATGTATTTTCTCTAGTTTAGGTGTGTGCATCTACTATAGAAACGAATTACTAATGGTTCACAAGATTTCATCAAACAAATATGTACTTGATATATCTACTCTCTTACTTCACATTATGTTGGTTTAACTTTCAGAACACTACAGACAAATTCGAAAAGGCAACAGCATTCAAGATTTCCTTGATATACGGTTTTTTTCACAGGGCATTCATTTCTTGGAACTAAATACTAAAAACTGTGCATACCTTTCTAACGATCCACTCAAAAAAAACCAGACCATACACAGTGGCATAGCAAGAATAGAGCTACACTTATCTTCAGTTCGGGGCTTTAAAATCGCACATTCAAATTTAAATCTCAGTGAGAATATTTAGTGAAGTGAGAGATCTGCGAGACTGGGAAGATCAGTTAAATGCAAAGAAACAGAACTACCAACAAGACGGACTTGTTGGTAATGTCGCCGAGTAGTACTTTTTGAGTGGTTTGGATGATGTTAAGCTGTTTTACCATCTGCTAAGAGTCGTGATAGATGATTTCCTCACAAACTAGAGATGCAGAAACACTTATGTTTTCTCTTTTTAGAATCAACGAAAAGTGAGTTGAGAGATTTATTTATCTGATTGTATAATCATTACCCAAGCATGAAGACTGTAACATATCAAGGCAAACTAGGAATACAGTGGAAAACATGGATGCAACTAGATGATACGAACTTTGTAGATGACCTAGCCCTTCTATCCCACACACAGCAATAAATGCAGGTGAAGATAGACAGTGTAGCAGCAGCCTATGATGCAGTAGGCCTCGACATACACAAAGAAAAGAGCAAGATCTTTGGACACAAAACAACAAACGTTAACTCGATTATACTTGATGGAGATGTGGAAAATTTTACATACCCATGCAGCATCATCAACAAACAAGTATCTGACGAAGATATGAGGGCATCAATTGGATAGACAAGGACAGCATTTCTAAAACTGAGAAAACATCTGGAACTAAAACCAGCTGCCAGCCAGCATCAAAGTCAGAATCTCTATTACAAACCTGAAGACTGTTCTGTTGTATGAAGCTGAAACTAGTAAAACTACGAAAACCATTATTCAAAAGATAGAAATATTTGTAAACAGTTGTTTACGCATGATACTTTGGATCTGTTGACCAGATATCACCAAAAACAATCTTCTGTGGTAGAGACCAAGTCAACTTCCAGCCAAGGCAGAAATTAGTAAAAGACACTGGAGATGGATAGGACACACATTGAGGAAATCAAGCTGTGCCACAAGACAAGCACTAACATAGAAACCTGAAGGCCAAAGAAAGAAAGTAAGGCCCAAGAACATATTGTGTCGGGAATCAAAGTCAGACATGAAGAGAATGAAGAGCACTTGGGAAGATCTAGAAAAGAAAGCCATGAACAGAGTTGGTTGGAAAATACTGGTCGTTGGCCTATGCTTCCCACGGGGTAACAGGCATTGATTGATTAGACTCAGTAACATCTAACAATATAGTTTTATAAAGATTATATGCTTCAGAGTATGTGGAGGAGTTTAAAATTCTGAACTTTGTTTCACTGAAGTACTGCAGCAAGCTTAAATTAATACACAAAAATAATTTAGGCATGTATCTCATAGACGACAACGGCTTATCTTCCATAATCTGCTTAATTTTTGATAGTTGAAAATAAATTAAGCTTACGAATATTGTTCTGCTATCTGTCACTCAACGAAGAGGAATTAAAGGGATCCATTTATTGTTCGTTTGATAATGGAAATCATAAGTGGAAGCTTGTGATAAGCATACATTCCTCAGGTTGAATTTCGACATTTGAATTATCTACAAATACCATCATTTTGTTAATTTGAATACTTAGTTCGTTGATTGTGATTAAGGCCTCTTGCGCATCTCCTAGCTCAGCTAAACTACTTCCACAAATAACTTTAAGTACACATTTCCGTTTGAAGTTGTGTTCAAAATGATATTGATGGTGGGATACCAGTTTTCGTAGAACCGAAGTAAATAGCTATATATAATGGAAGCCTGCTTCATAACTGGAGAAACTTTTTTCATGAGCAGGTTGAATTGATGATATTTCACTTCCAAACATGTTACATTGGGAGAAAGGTAATATTTCCTGAACATTTCTCCAAAGCTGAGGAAAAACGAGGTATTTCTCCAAAGTTCTCCTGAGTTCTTCAGTTCCATCAGTCGCATAAATCCGCGTACAAGATCTTACACTGACAATATGGATAGGAATGTATTTAAGATGAGTAAAGCAATCAACTCAACGAACCGAATAGTAAAAAATCTTGTTTTAATCGTGTAAATGAGTCTGCTGACACGATGGACTTGGATGTTAACATAGAAATGTACATTAAATGACTACATATGCTCAATGGTAAATATGGTTCTTACAACGGCTTCCTGCCCTCCTCCCCTCTTAAAACCCAGATATTAGAATTAGAAATGTTATTGCCACACATGAAATTATATGACTGAATATTTAAAAAAAGACAATGGCGGAGTTTAGAAAAAGTAGGAATTCTACCATTGGATGCCTGCTCAGTGGTGTAGAGGGTAAGGTGTTCGCTAACCTAAAGCTCCTGAAGCGGAATCAAAGGTGCGCGCTATTGAAGATTCCCGTACTAGGACAAGATAGCTGTCAAGTACTCCCTGGTTTTCACTGGTACCCTACCAATATCAATCTGTGACAAATTCTATCAACTAAAACTTCATATATTAAAAATGAATAATGGATACTATAGTCAACTAAAACTATGCATTTGTTAGATTTTTCAATGTTTTTCGTTTTCTAATGATAATGTATATGGAAGTAAGTTGTTGTTGTTGGCAATAGTGATCATGGGGTGAAGAGTGGTGGTGGATGATGAAAAATCGATTGATTTTCCACAAACTGATTATAAGTACATATGTAGTATACGTTTTTATAAAAGAAAACTTCAATAATACAGTAGTACACTTAGTGTAACTTTTATGTAACTATTGATTGCTTATGGATAAAATGACAGTAATATGTAAACAAGAAAAATTTTATGTTAAGTAGGTTTCTTTAAGTATATATATATACGTATATTTGTGTAAACTTGAAGAAAAATAAATAGGTAAAACTATGTGATCATGCAGAGATTGTAGATGTAAAATAGGTATAACTCTCTGTATAGAAATGTGTATCATACTGAGTACTTTATATGATTAGAGTACTTTGTTATAGTTTAAGATCAATTATCTAACTAATGTATGTACTAAAGAAATGAAAAAAAACGTAGTTTAGAAAGACTATTACATTCATTGTGTATAGATCAATGTGTATATCTGTTACAGGTTTTGATCTATTGTATTGATGTTGTTACAGTCTCGTACTTGATGCTTGACTAGTCGCGGACTACCTTAGCACCCCGAACGCTTGAACCCTCCTGGTCGCAAATCAGAAGATAGAAGACAGGTAGACAGGAACTTTATTCCAGTGAGATGGAGAGTAAGTCAGTTTTCTGAACAACAAAAATCAGTATTATAATCCATCCAATCCGAATTAAGAAGTCTCAACAGTTACCCAATCAGAACGTGCCACGTCAAGATTCTGGAATGTTCTATCGATCAGTGATTGGATGGAATATCTTCGGCTCCTTCAAGGGATCTTGTGGCTTCGTTGAGTTTTCTAGGGAGCCATCCCAGCAGATGTAGTAGATTATTGTGATATTTCTGGTTGTTTTTAGGTGGCTAGGGATTAAATTCCTGTAGTACGTTGTGTAATAGGTGTATTACATGTACTTCTGATTATCATCGTTATCAAGAAAGATTCAGGTTTAACTTTATCAATGCTAATGTAATCTGAACAGTCATGCATGTCGATAATAATAACTTTATTAGTTTTGTTCAATATCTTATAAAGGCATTCATAAGCTAGTTGAAGAGGTTTAAGTACACCACCCCTTCTGAAGAAGACATGTGTACTATAGAACAGTAGTTTTGGAAAATGCACTAGCCTTTTGTTATTTTCTCTCATGTGTTATCAAAGACGTAAGTCGGTTAGATCACAGTAGATCAGAGTTATCTAAAGTAAATAATTCTCCAGATAATTTTAAGATGATTCCATAAGCCAACTCTGATCCACGACATCTACTTATCATTGCTTTATTGTATATAAGTTTCTCAACATGTGCAGAGAAAGTCTCATATTTCAGTCGTTGTCAGTTAACGTGGCTTTATTTAGCGTATATAAGCGTTCTACCATTCCGTTAGATATCAGTAGTAATCGATTGTACGTATTCTTTTAATAGGAAGAGCTCGGTAAGTTAATAAAAGAGTGAACACACAAATTATGTTCCACTGGAAAGCCAAAATAAGTCATTTAGCTTTCCAATCGTATTTAGCCACTGTTTCTTTTGAAATATGCTTCAGTGAGACTTCTAAGGACCAATTAGTAAATCTACGAAAATAGGTAAAAATGTAGTTGAATCCAATCAAGGAAGGCTTATCTATATTGATGTGAACCAGCTATAATTTAGAGAAATAGGCCCAGTGCAGATCTAGTGTGTTATTGAACTCTAACTCTTTGACAGTACATGATAATGACCAGTTCACAGGGCAATTTGTGATGACTACCCAGTTAAGAAACTTGACTCCCTTAATGATTCTAATCATCAATGGCTTATAAACATTTCTCTTATGTCCATTGAGACTGTCCTGGCAAAATTAGAGGAAAAATAAAGAATACATGAAATTAAAGTTGATTATGTTTCGTTTTCTAATTATTGGAACCCAGTTGTAAAAGTTATTCAGCTGCAGGTTACCTACAAACTAATCACCATAGAGATGTATCATTAATTTTCTAGTAAGTAGAACATCTAGGAATTATAGGTATGAATTACATATTTGTTCCATTGTGAAGTTTAATGATGAATAGCAATTATTTAACAGCTTAAGGATATCGACATACCTTGTATACAAATGTTATTCTGTAGTTTACTAGTTTCGACGCTGATCATGAACAGCACATAAAGTAAATCTAATTTGATTACATTAAAATGCATTAAAGTAAATTGAAAGAAAAAGAAAACAATTACATAATCTGAAATTTCACATAGTAACCATACAACAATCATCATTCCCTATTTATTAATCACATACACAATTCATTTAAATTCATTCAAGTACAAAGAGAGAACCGAAAAAAAATAGAATAAAACACCAACAAAATCATTTTCTACTTAGCAACTAAATTTCATTTAAATCAAATCTATCATCATTCACTACTAACAATTGAATTGAATTTTATTTCAAAAAAAATAATAAAAACATTATTTACATAAATCATATAAGTAAATTATTTAATGTGTTTAATTCAATGCATAGTTACTATTTAAATAGATCAAAGTAATCATGAATTAAGTAGTATTAGTTAGTTCAATTAAATTTTTGAATAGAATCACATGATACATTAATTCATTGTATTGTGAATTATGAATACTATAAAATAAAGTATACCTATAACATGCATGAGTTAAGTGTAATCATTCTATTCAGATTGTTAAACTTAATCACCATTAAAGTGAAATCTACATCAAATCAACTTCTTTGTTTAAAACAATGAAAAAAAATAACGAAAACAAAATCAGAAAAAAGAAAGAAAACCGTATTTCAATATTTAAAGCATATTCAAACATTGTAATATTCAATTAATAATAATAATAATAATACTAGTAATAATAATAATAGTAATGATAATAATAATAGTAATAATAATAATACTAGTAATAATAATAATAGTAATAATAATAATAGTAATGATGATACTAATAGTAATAATAATAATACTAGTAATAATAATAGTAATAATAATAATAGTAATGATGATAATAATAGTAATAATAATAATAATAAGTTGATTAAATTGTTCATATGATAACAGTAAATCATATTAAAGATGATTTGATCTATTGAACATTGAATACATTTTAACTTCACATGATTATACTCAATAACAATTGAAAATAATTGAATGAATTAACTAACCATTTTAATCTTATTAGGATGAATTTGTATATTTCCATTGATTTGTTATAGACTGAAGCTGGTCAGTCTCTGTTGCTATATGTACATCCTGAGCGGATTACCTTGATATAACAATTATTCACAAGTATTATTTGAGTTGGCTTGTGACTGGCAAATGGAGTCCAGGACGCGCGTTTTTCGTCCTATTTGGGACACATTGGCTGAATGTACCTATATCTCAATGTTGATGTTCACAGTGGCATTCGAACTCAGTCTGTTTCGTAAACCAATATATAGCAACAGAGACTGACCAGCTTCCGTCTATAACAAATCACTGGAAATATAAAAGTTCATCATAACACTAATGCGATCATTGTACAACTGTGACTTTCTGGACTCAGTAATTTAGAGGTGAACTTGGGGGCGTATGATACGAAACGGATTGAGTTCGAATTCCATTGTGGACATCAACATTTGGATGCAGGTACATCCAGCCAACGAGTTGCAAATAGAACTAAAAACGCGCTTCCTGGATTTAATTTCCGCCAGTCACAATCCAACTTACATAATACACTTTTACCTTGTTTTTTATTGACTATCCATTTTAATTTTTATTCTAAAGTTTCTATGCTATTTTGAATGCCTTTTTACATAATTTCAATATGATTTATGTAAATGTTCTTGTTTTTTTCTTTTTGTTAGTTTGTTTTACTCTTATTCAAATTAGTTTACAATTCAATAGGTTGATAATGAAAACAAAATGATCATTTTTGTAATAACTGAATGAAATAATCACAAGTTTAGTTGCTATGCAAATAATTTACTCAAAGAAACAAATGTATCTAAGTAGGGAATTATAATTATGGTAAAATATTCACTCAAAAATGTCACTTTAATACAGTTTATTAAGTGTTGATGGTGGTGATGGTGGGTTGTTGGTTGGCACTGGTGATGGTGGGGGGAGGTGATCGAATGAACTGTTTTTAAAAATGTCTAAATTTTTCAGTTTTTTTTTAAATTATTTTAATTATAACACATTGGAAATGTTTCGTTCTTGTATGGGACTCCGAAAGAGTGCATACGTACAACCCCACCAATGATCGAACCCAAAACCTTCTGGCTCCGAGGCGAAAACTTGAGCCTAATCTCATCGGTTGGTATTTGTAACTTAATCAATACTCGATATATATGCACGTCCTCATCCATTGTCATCGACCGGCAACTGTTACACATCCAACATTACTGAACTCTACTGGTGATATCCTACTAGAATTCCAGGAATTACCTAGAGAATTTAATCTCTACTGAGCTGACAATGAGTGCATTTAGGTGTTGTGGAGATTGTTAAATATTAATCTGATATATATTAGTTTTACATATAATGAAATACTGTTCCTGTTATTTACATATTCACTTCGTTCTAACCACGTATTTACCCTATAAACTGTCGTTTTCTATTCATAATCTACAACTGATTATTTGTATTTCCTCTACTCGATCTCGTATCATTATTGTCGCTGTCTTGAATTAATATTAGTATTCCAATTAAGCTATCATAAGGTCTAAATTTATATTTATATATTTAAATGGGTGCATAAATACAATTCGAGATTCTGAATTTGATCAGGTTAGCTGATTAATTCTTTGAATTCCGGCCTGGTGCTAGTTGGTATCCGACAGGCTTACATAGAGAGAATGCCAAGTCTTTGTAATCTCGGTTATTGTACTAGTTCTGACGATACCACCGTTTGTTTTAACTAGAGTAAAGAACAAAATAAAAATAAGATAAAGTCATTAAAACAACCCATTACCCAACTAGAACCTACCCTGCAATCTATCGTTAAATCTCTTTTCATTTCAACATAATGTCTTTGATTTTACTTCACTCAGACTAGTGACCACTTTACGAAGTGAACAGTTTTTTTTTTTGCAGGAACCAAGAAAGAATAAAGAAGAATACCTGATAAGAATCGGTAATATATTCAAGAACATATGAGCCAAATTCTTGGTCATGCCGTCAACATAAGTTACAAGGAAAATGATAGTGGCTAATAAAATAATAAGAATGTAATAAATCAATCATATAGAACACCCCATTATAATAGTTAGTTTATGAAAAGAAAGATATAAATGAACTTACACATGAGATTTAAGGGAGGATAAACGATGAATGGATCAGTACAACTGCCCAAGATTTTGAGCCATGATACTTATTGCCTCACACTATCGGTTTGGACAATCGTGTAGATTTCAATCTTACAGTCTGGATCTACCAGCAGACATCGGACGGTAATCTTGTGTCATAGTCACACTTTCATTTTAAATCTACGACTTCAGTTAACTACATAAAATTTGGAAGGGTTATTGAAAGATTAATTATTCGTTATAAAGTTGTGGTGAATTCCGATGATAAATTCAGATCATTATTATTATTATCCACACATTACTATTATATTTGTATATTTACTCATATGACTATTTTATCTAGTTACCCATGTACATCTTTATACGCATGATTGACTCTATGTGTTATGATTCGAGAAAATTGGGGGTGGGTAACCGAAAGCTAATCACTAGTGCCTAGTCGGTAACTGTGCGTCTGCCCTGTGCCCATTTAGTCCCAAGCCGAAATAAGAAGAATGCGAACCAATAGATCAGCCAGACAGAATCATATTATATTTTAAGCATTCCTTTATATATACACATAAAATCAGACCACACAGCAAACCAATTAAAAAATTAACATGAATACAGAACGATGGAAATAGTGGTAGTGAATAGGAACAACTTGTATACAACTAATTAACTGTAGTTCATAACAAGAGACAATATAATAACAGTAATTATGCTAAACGGGAGGATAGAGTAAGAGGAACGTAACAATAATAGAAACAAAATGTCTACATTACAGACAGTTATAAAAAATGAAATAATGTTTCCCAAAACACAGTTCTGAAAGTTTGCTACACTTCTTTGTGGTCCGGCCTAACACTATGTTTCCTCACTTATTCTTTTTTTTTTATTGACCTTCATACTAGTAAATAATATTGGCCTATTCTGCCTACAATCCCTAAGATAACTCTCATTATCGACACTTGTATAATCACATATGTATGCTTTACTTCGGATTACATGTAGACTTGCTTATGATTTCACTGTTAATTAATGCAATAAAATTCCGTTACTATGATTACTGTGTGTGTGTGTGTTATTTCATAAATGTATATCTGAAAAATTAAGTTCTACAACTAGTGTCTGAAACAGGATGCATAATGTAATTAGTATTCAATTCTAAAATACTGCAGTTGACATCCTATTTAGGATTACTGCAACTCTCAAGATTACTATCAGTACCAGGATATATCGATTAATAGATAATACTACGGGGATCGATTACCACTAATATATTACTTCATAATGCAAAGTTTTGTTTATGAACTAGATAATACAAGTCCTCTTACATAAACATTGAAACACATTGAGAAATTTAAAAATTGGCGTTCTACTAAGCAGGTAGTCAGTGAGGAGAATAAAGTTACTCACTTCCTGTTCTCTGTTGAAGAAGAATGGTATTCAATTATAAAAAGCTTGTCATTCTCAACGTTCCATGGTTACAGTATGTTATGCATCAAATTCTATAGCTAAAAAAGGTGGATACTACTAAATTCTTCTACAAATGATGTCGAGGAATCTTGTAATGCTGATGATAATTCCAGTTATTTTTTTTATCGTTTAATTCAAGTTTGAATGTTAGTTTCGAATGAAAAAGCGGAAAGTAATGATTTAGATTCTTGTAAGTTTAGGAATATAAATGATCATTCTAGTCATGAATTAAGTTACGTAACATACCCTGATGACATTCTTTGTGTGTGTTGATAGAAACTAATGGAATTCCTAATTTACTTATTTTTTTATTTAACTAAGATTTCTGATGATACTTCACATATGTTGTAGAGTTCATGTTATGATTTTAGTTAAGTGTAATTCCGATTCTAACTCTTGTCAAATTTAGAATACAGTTGTTCCTCAACTTAAATTAGATGTTAATCTTACCATTGATTCAATTGACTGTGATGATGAAGAATTCACGTTCAAATAGTTCTTTGATGCTTCTCATGAAATAACTGTATCATATGATACTTACTATTCAATCCATACTTCAGAAGAAATTTCTAGTGATAAAGATGCAAGGGAGATGGGGAGTGAGAGTACTGTCTGTTTATTAGACATTAATGCAAATTCTAATATACCAAGTACAATTGTTTCTAGCCAAAAAGAAACAATTCATGTACTGAAATCTTATTTTCTATGAAGAATATCTATTTAATCAGTGAAAGTATACAATTTTCTGTTTATGATTCAGCTAACCTTAACCAACGTGATGTGTTACTATGACTTGGTCAAACATAGTTCATTGCGTAAGCCAAGTTCATTAATGAAGTATTATTTATTTTCATATACTATCAATATATTTATTCCTATTTTATTTGTAATGTAGTATTGAAATGACCATTGGAGTTGATAGTCGGGAGGAGGAAGGACGTGGGGAAACGAGCTATTGTGACCTGTAATATAACTGCAACCTGATAGAGTTTAAAACAACGGGTGGTTGGAACAATTTCTGAGTAACCAAAGCCTACTTCAGAGGTATCAATGTAAAGAACAAACACCGGCGTACGTGAATTAAATCTAATTAATTTACTGAGTAAAGCCAAGCCCTCATATATATCGCATACTTGACCAATTAGTAGCAGGAAATACAAAATGCTATAAAGGCTGAGTAAGGGGAGTTGTGTTCAGAGTTTGGGATAATAGGATCATAATAAGGTTACAATAGTTCTAGAAGGAAAACTTAATATAACAGTCGTTAATGATGTGTGTGAAAAGCTTACGATTTGAGCAGTGCAAATATCATTGTTACTAAATATTAAATCAGATACAGTTTAGCCTTAAGGGTCTATTATCACGAAGAGTAGATTGCGATTTCTGATTCTTTCCCTCTATATAAACAGGTTTAACAAACGAGTACTAAGTGGTAACATCATTATTTTAATACTAATTTATTATAATATGCACCTGGAGAGGACTGGAAACATTCATCGGAAGGTCAAGCATGATTAAAAAAGGCGAATATTTATTGGTTTAAAGCGATATCAACTACATTCATTATGATGATCAGTCAAATGATGACGTTGTAGAGGCCCGGATAATCCCCTAAACAAATCAACTTTTAAGCTATACATTACTTTATGTGTGCATGTTCAATGCATGATTGAACTTCCTGTCTTTCTACCGGTTTGCTTGAACCTGTTTCACTCGTTGGATTTAACTGGTTCCATATGCAGTATTGCACATCTAGCATACCGACTTCTTATGTTACGTGCATCTGATCACTGGTATATATGCGTGAAATTAAAATGATCAAGTACTCCAAGGCTATTTACAAATAGGAACCTAAGTAACTACTATAAAACATCGCCAGTTCACCTAGTGAGCTTTACAAATGGCTTTACTGTCGTCCCATAATTGCATTTTCCACAACGTTTTCTATTCAGATCAGTGAGCACAATACCCTTATAGTCCTCTTCACCATTTCACAAAGAAAATTCTCATTTATTTACACTGCAATTTCTACACAATTAAACCTTAACTGTAATATGTGTGTAAACAAAATGCCCACTGTATATATTTTTTAATTTTAAAACACCGCCTTAAGACGATTTTAACCAATCAGAATGCAGGTCCTACATTGGTTGAAAGTAAACAAAAAATTGTAGTGACAATTAAAATTGAGAGAAAAACTAGATAAATCTGTAATGAAAAGTAATGGATTTATCGAAAAACAAAAAGATATGACAATTGAGTAATTGTATAACTTCAAAGGAACAGCTCTTATCCTAATCTAACCCTTAACATAACTTTGTAATGTAAACATAATCCTACTATAAAGCTAAGTTATAACACTAATTTCTGCTTAACTGTAACTTAGGCCTTACCAGTAAATGTAGACCTAACCATAATCTAACCTTAAATCTTGATCTTTAAATGTTTTCCTCAACATGAACTCTAATCAACACCTACCTTACCCCCCCCCCCAACATAAATCTCAAACCTAAAACCTAGTATTAAGCTTCAATATCAATAGTTAAACGTTCGCTTTTACAACCAATATACCTGTTTCATATATATTCTGTGACCCTGAAACGACCTTCTGAAACATCATTAATCCAAACTTGTATACTATGTATATTATTCAAAAATCAACAAGTCGAACTGCTGTATTATTAGTTCTCATTTCAATGTCAGGGAACGATGCTTTAAATAAGTCTTTTGACTGTTGATGTTCATCAATAAGTCATACTAGAATATTTAGGTGAACTGATGTTTCCTGTGTGTTTTGAATCAATTGCATTCATCTTAATAATCTGTGACGTTGCAAATGACTTGTGTTAGGATTTAAATGATGTAATGAGAGCTAGACTATAGTGTAACTAATGGGAGACTCATTAAAATGACATCAAGCCCCATCAGAAAACAACTGATGAGAAATGGCTGGTTCTTGAGAAGGAAACGAATTGGAGATAGAATTTAGGGTTAGTTTAGAGATTGCAGTTGATATTGAATTAGTTGTATTATACCAACCGATAAAAAATATCCTATAAGAAGGCTAAATACTAATTCATAAACAAAGAAATATCAAGATTACAAATTTGCACCATTGTTTCTAAATGCTAAATAAAAACACCTTTAATCTAAACACCATCTTCCACCTAAACCTAAAATTTACCTCCTAGCCCATCCATTTACCACAATCGTAAGCTAACCTTAACACATAATCCTACGCTGAACATCCTTATAAAGACATTGCTAACATATACTTGTCAAGTTTCGACACAAGTAAATTCAATCCCTTCCTATTCATAATTATCACCCTTTCATTCAAACTAGAAAGTATAATCTTTAGTATCAGTATCAATTGTGTGTACTCTTTCTGTAAAACTTTACCGTATCCACGTTGATTCTACCCTTTAATTTAGTTCTACTGATTTCAGTATTTGCACTTATTATATTAACCACTGAATGATTATTCAAATTTGAGATTTCAAATTTCTTTATTGTCACTATTGTAACTGACTCAGCATCAAGCGCACGGGTTATAATACAATATAGAAACGAGTAAATACATTTCTTGGACGACCGCACAAAAATTTCCTAAGGAACCGATGGGAAATATGGAGAGCAGTTGAACGTGAAATGTAAACAGTTGACAAACTTTTTTATTGTTTGAAGGAAGATGTGATTCTATCTTGCTTACATAGTATAGGATTGTTACGTACAACCTTAGAGTGTGACTATGGTAGACAAATAAAGATGGAAATAAGTAAAACAAAAAGAGATTGTCATAATTTTGGATGTTACTACTACTGGTGTAGTAAACCTATTAGAACTGTCTTATTTTTTCATGGTTCTAAGCTCACTTTAAGGCAAATGACGTTGTTACCGGTATATTGACTAGTAGTCTATCCAGTATCCAGTTTGGCTGCTTTAATGAAAATTAGTAAATTGACCACCATGAAGTGGTCTAGCTATTGTCATAGCATATGGACAGATATATTGATAACTTTAGAAATATCATTTGGTGAAGTCGGTAATGTTGTAGAAATGGATGTATGTTTGGTAATAAAACGTAAATATAACAAGTGGGGAAGAATAGGTAAGTATTAATGGTTCCTGGATTGCACTGTTACAGGTTTTCGGTCTATGGAATAGGAATACGCGTAATAGTCTCATTCAAACAGTAAAATATAGAATGAAACGAAAGCTAATACCACATAAGTAAACTTGTTCTACCTTGAACGATAATGGTTACGGACAACTAAGGAGGGGGGAAATACAGACACCTTTTAAGTTTAAATTAAAATTATTACATCGTAGTTCACAAGAAGTACTTTATGGATCTAGTGACTGATGTTCATACTCACAACATGGAGTCTTTCAAGAGATGACCTAGAAACTACTTCAGTCCATACAATAGATCGAGAATCTATTTAATCATACAGATGAAGTTCTTTATTGTAAACTCTTTGGTTTAAAACCAATAACATGAATTCAAATCTATGATTTATGTATTAGCCATATGAATACTTTATGTTCCATGTAGAATATTTGTATTCACGCTTTTCATTCCGAAAAAGCTAGTGACTTCCAAATACTGTTTTCATATTAGCTTATAGTGGTCGATGAATCTATACGTCGGTTTGATTTATAAAGGTAATTAGCACTACATTGAGGAATATAAATGAGACTGGAAACAGCATTTATGCTGTTAGTTAATATTATCAACAAGAAAGTCTTCTTAAAACTGAGGTTTGCACTTAAAAGTATGGCGTGGAATTAATATTTGCTACTAAGAGTTCACTACAAGGTTGTTACTTAAAGTTAGATTTGAAGTTAGAAACACCAACCACATGGAAAATAGAATTTACGAATAGTTGTGTGGGTATAGGATTTCGCAACTTATTAGAGTAAAGCACTGAGAAAAACGAGATTTGTGATGAGAACCGTTATATGCAGACATTCATATATATGGTTTTTGTTAGGAACAACTGTTGTGTGTATCCATCTATGGATAGATCTTTGCCTTTCAGTAAAGATCTTCGTAGAGGAAAAATATTATAAAGAGTTTTTACTTCAAATTCTTTGGAAAACTATCTGACAAATTTTGATTAATGTGAGTTCTCTAACCATCAATCCTGTAACCTGACACTGGCTACACCGTTACATAACTGTTTCCTTTATCTACCAAGTCAAATATATCCCTAATTTAACTATTAAAATGCTTTCTGAATAAATTATTTAGTTTTAAATACTGTTTTCTTACTGGAACACAGTAGACTGGCTTTCAAAAGACTGGAAGCGGACATTTCATTTTTCGCTTTTTCTCTTCCATGTATCGTACTCTAACCAAGTGTACTATGTCTTATTGTTAGATTGATTATTGCAGAGCTTTCTTAGCATGAATTATAGTTTCATTTGCATAATCATTAGCTAAGCAGAAATAGTATCACATTGCAATCTAATTCGATCATAATTAATACAGTAACCAAATTGATAGTTAGTCACCACTTGACTTAGATCCATTCGTATACTGTGTGTATATAAATTTTTGCATAATTTTTTTTATTGTTGATTAATTGGTCAGTAAAACACAAATATGCAAAACTAATCAACGCTGGGACTGAATCGTCGACATGAACGATTGAAGAATCCTATAACAGAACGAAATATCTGTTCAGTACTCCCTGGTTTTTAATGATACGCTGCCAACATCAATCTGCGACAAATTCAATCAATTGAAATGAAGTACCAGTCTCTACAAGTCACTTCAATTTATTTACAATATACAATTAACCAATCACAATTTACTTTGAGAAAGAACCAATGAAATTTCAAGATCAAAATTGTTTGTTATCTATAAGGCTAGTCAATTGAATATTCACAGTTTGAATTATCTTTACTAATTATCGTAAGTAAAGAAGAAGAAGAAAAAGAAAAAGTAAAAAAAAGAGGAAGAATTTACTTATTAAAATAATGACAAGTGTACAACAGCCTAACAATCCACTCGGACCTTCTTTATTTCATAAAGGTGGTAGAGCGGTAAGTTATTGAAGAGTACTTTATTCATTTTTATTGATTTATATAAATGATCTAAGGTTATCTTTAACTTTGTTTAGTGTAACCAACACTTTTAATCATTCTACTATTCATCTCGTAATTGAATATTGTACATTAAAGTAAAACGTTTCATGGAATACATTATTTTAAAGAATTGAAGGCATCTTTCTTCAACTACATCCTACTACAAACAGATCATTGTGATAAAGTCAAACTTAATGGATAAGAAAAATGTAAATATTATTGTGAAAGTTATAATTTCAAATGAAAGAAACTTATTGTATACTACACACTTTAATATGTATTACTCAATTATTAAATGAATATCAACTTAGTAGTGACTAACTTCAGAGTGCTCTTGAAGGTCTACTGAGGAGTTGTTATTGAAGGAATTTAGACTTGTCGGGAGTGAGACAGTTATCACCAGTGGCAATGGATGATGGTCGAGCTATATATCACAAATTGATAGAAGTGGGAATTGTATTATCGGATGCCAGCCCAGTGGTGCCGAGGGTTAGTTGTTCACCAACCCAAAACCCTTAGGTGTGGAATCTAAAGTGCACAGTGCATAGATTCTAGATTCTGACTCAGGGGCTTCAGATTAAGGAACATGTAACCTTCTGCATTACTAGACCGACCAATGTCAAATGGTAAAATTCAAACTCCTATGGCACCGTATCAACATCAATCTGTGACGGATTAAATCAACTAAAATTTAATATCAATCTCAACAAACAAGTCCAATTCATTCAGAATAATTAACTTGCTAGAGGCAAACTTTATAATGTTTCTGAAGTTCTGGTGATAAGTCGTGACTGGTGGAGTTCTAATTTGTCGAAAGTGAGACGATTGTCAGTAATGACAATAAGTATTCGTTGCGCTATACTACAAATTGATGGAAGTGAGGATTCTACCATTAGAGGTTGGTTATTTTGGTTATGCAGAAGGTTAAGTGTTCGCCAACCTGAAGCTCTTGGGGTGGAATCTAGAATACATACTGCAGAGAAGTCCCATACTAGGAAAAAAAAGATGTCCTGTGCTCCCTAGTTATCTGTGGTGTCCTGCTATAATCAGTCTGTAAGGGATTAAGTCAACTAATATTTTGACTGTTTTGTGACTTTTTCCTTTGTCATGTGAATCAATCTTGAAGTCTTGAAAAGAAATAAAAATCTGTTCATGATTAATGCACTGGACAACTGTTTCGTCCTAGTATGGGACTCTTCTGCAGTAGGTATTCACTACCGAATCATGCATCGAACCTAGGACACTCTGGCTTTGCAGAAAACGCTTTACCGTTGAACTACTGAGTCGGTTACCAACGGTTGATTTTTCTAGTTCAGTCCATCCGTGAAACGTTTGTGCAACCTCATTCTTAGCCATCGCTGTTTAACTGCCCCACACCCGACACGATTAAACTCCACTGGTTACGTAAAAGAGACGGTTTATCTTGACAGATATACTGATAAATATAAAGTAATCTTCAGTGTTTAACATCATTTCAGTTTAGTTTAATGAAGTTGTTATACCTAAAGAGTGATAATATGATTATTGAATGTAAAGTTTCATGTCAAGACTGACATCGTTTGAACAACCATGGGTTTGATCCATTGGGATAAATCGACGTTGAGAAGTATCATACTGAGGAAATACAATATGTTTATGATTAAGAAGTTACAAAAAGAATGTATTTCTTTAGATTCCCCATGACAAACTAAGTTAAGCAAAGATCGAAGCTGGTATATTTCACTGACAGTATATTTCCTCATGATCCATGTTCATTGTATTTCATTAGTCGAATTCAAAATGATGAATATAGTAATGTTATTTAGCTTCTTCATTAACTAGAATAATTACAAGATCAATAAGTTAAATAGCATGAATTGGCCTTCTTTTATTTGTATGCTACTAGCTGAGTACTACACATAATGTTTTGAAAATATTAGATAGAATGTTGCATTGGTTGATCACTGTCCTCTGTAGTGTAGAACAAATTTCATCGATCTAATTATAATTTAACCTCTAGTTTAAGTGGCTTGTCATCAATGGCATTGTATAAAAATAGAAGGTGGTTTAAAGATAGTCAGTAGTAAACCTCGGACCTAGGTTTTGTGCTACTTGACAATCGTCACCAAGGTGTACGTGAAACCTTCAAGGTAGCTCATACTCCCCGCGAATACGATTCAGGGTCACCCAGTCTCACAATCTGTGACTGTTACTACTGATTTATTCTGGCTGCAACAGACCCTTATGTCACTGTGTTGTAAGTATAAATTAGATGGAATTATAGAATTGAAGAACATCAGTTAGAATAGTAGGAAGAAGATTATATGACCACATTTAAGTGATTATGCAATGATATTTTAGTACTATTCATATTACAGTTATTGAATCTTCATTTTGCATCTCTCTCTGTAAATGTTGTTACATTATTATCAAGTGTTTCAACTTTAAAAAAGATGACAATGACGTAGAATTACAGTTTCATTATTAGTAGTTATTCAGTGAATTTAATAAAGTTCAAAAGAATATTATATAGCAAGTGCCAAACAAGTGATCAAGCTGTTGTATATTCTAAATTGTATTGATTAGTCATAAATACATCATTCTCTTTCTAGACAGCATCTTAGTGTTACATTTAATGACAGACAGACAGATGCAACGCAGAACTTCGTACGTACGTACATCAGTTCAGGTTGCCATACCACATCAGCACTGAGACGCAACTGTCAGTTCAAATCCAAGAGTGATAGCGATAGTAGAAGTATTAGCAGTAATGCAGAAAATTAGGGAGCGAAGATATGATTCGAAAAGTATAATTCAGTGAGATAAATTTGAAAGGAGAAAGATAGAGAATTCAGAAGGTTAGATTTTGAGAGAACACAAAGAGTGGATGCACCTGCGCCATTGCAAACGATTCTGAGCCATGTCGTTCAAGGTCTCTAACCATTGGTGACTTTCGTCTCGTGGACTCATTACACTTAATGCTTCCTACAGATAACACCTTATTCCTTGTTATGAAATAAAAATTAGGAGTTAATTTGAAGTGTATACCAAAAAGTGATTTATCAACAGAATTAATTTATACATTTGGTTTGAATGATGAACTTGAAGCGTATAACAATAAACATTCGAGGAGGATAACATGACAATTCATTTTATTTCAACCGGTTCTCATCAGCTGCTTACAACAAATCAAATGTTTCACATATTTATTACTCAAAAATTATTATCAAGTGTGTAACATCATCATAATGAATTCAAGTGTGTAACAATACTTCATAGAACTAAACAACAACTGACGTTCGTCAATCTGAAGCCTCTGCATCAGAATCTAGTGTGCACACTGTTAAACAGTCTTATACTTGGACAAAACAGCTGTCCAATACTCCCTGGTTTTCAATAAAATCCTGACAACATTAATTCAAGATGAATTCATGCAATTAAATTTGCTTAGTAGGTGAAAGTTCGTGAATATCAAAAAAATGTCGATCTTGTAGAATTACAGATTTCCATTGATTACATAACCGAAGGGTAGAAAACAAGTGAATGATGAGTTGACATTAGTCAATTTCAAGAAGTGAGATTGTGAAGTTGAATGAATTAAAGGATGATGCATTTGTGATTAAGTAAATATTTTTAAAGAATAAAAAACTAAATGATACAACCAAATAATGATGATATTGTCGTATGAGGAAGCAACCATAAGAACTTTCAGTTAACAAGAGACATATTTTCCTTCAAAACTACCATTTAAAGGTGATGAAACCTCAATGATAAATAGTCGAAGACTACGAGCTGCTCCAAGCAACAAGCATGTTGTAGCCTACCTGATGGTCATATGCGAAATAATATGCTATTTATGGCAATCAGTAACTAATGAATACCCCTTTCATATTACCGCCAACTGCATTTATAAATCTACGTGAATCTGATAAGGCATCAGTAGAAGAGAAAATAGAGCCTACATTCGATTCCAAGATCATATTAGGATGAATCTTCTAGTAAACAATTTGAAAACATTGAATACTACCACATGAAGACATCTTCTTAATACACAGCACAGGATTGATAATTTAAAATCCTTTAACGTAATTAATAAGTAACTAAGTTCAACTTCTTTTAAAATTCATCAAAGCCATGGCCATCAAAACACTAAAACAAGATTTACGAATACGAAGGAAATCACCAATCAGTCTCATCTTCCCCTGGCAATATCATCATTATTTGGTTGTATCATTTAGTTTTTTATTCTTTAAAAATATTTACTTATCACAAATGCATCATCCTTTAATTCATTCAACTTCACAATCTCACTTCTTGAAATTGACTAATGTCAACTCACCATTCACTTGTTTTCTACCCTTCGGTTATGTAATCAATGGAAATCTGTAATTCTACAAGATCGACATTTTTTTGATATTCACGAACTTTCACCTACTAAGCAAATTTAATTGCTTGAATTCATCATAGATTAATGTCGTCAGGATTTTATTGAAAACCAGGGAGTATTGGACAGCTGTTTTGTCCAAGTATAAGACTGTTTAACAGTGTGCACACTAGATTCTGATGCAGAGGCTTCAGATTGACGAACGTCAGTTGTTGTTTAGTTCTATGAAGTATTGTTACACACTTGAATTCATTATGATGATGTTACACACATGATAATAATTTTTGAGTAATAAATATGTGAAACATTTGATTTGTTGTAAGCAGCTGATGAGAACCAGGTTGAAATGAAATGAATTGTCATGTTATTCCTCCTCGAATGTTTATTCTTTCTTTGTTTAAGAATAAATTTAGTGTACTAGAAAAAATAAAAATGGCCTAAACAATTCATTAACATACACTAACTGCCACATCCTTTCCAGGCTTACTGATTTCATTTCATTTGTAACATGATTTCATTCATTAGATCAATGTGCTTTACTGTTCAATGTTAAGTTAGATACAAACTGTATCTAAATTTACTTAGTAGGGCTACCATGGTGATAAGATAATAATGTAAACCCAAAAAGTAGAATCAGTTATTTATCTTATTAGATATATTGAATTCATAGGTTTATTGAAATCTGAAAGATTAGAACATGTTGTCTATTGAACTCATTCAACAGAACTAGAAATATCATTCATTTGGCATTACACTACAGTGTATTCATAAAATGTAACATATTGTATTTGTAAACATGAATGATGACTATTTGAAATGAATTAAACTACATACTGTTGAATATGATTCAGTGTAACAACTTGAAAGTAAATTATTAGAAGTTCAAAAGAAAGACAATACATCTTATAGGAATTTTCATTCAGAGAAGAATGAATAGATTAACAAAACTTAGACGCCGAAGTGTATGTAAGGCATATGCATAGATGACATTTGTAAATAATATCAGTAGTGTGAAATTTATGCAATTTCGACATTTCATTCATCAAAACCTCATCCAAGCTTCTTCAAGGGAAATAACCATAAGTCAAAAGTTATCAAATATAGATGTACACAAGAGATTAAATTGTCTCTATGAATGTTCAATCGTAAGGAGAGTATGAACATGTTACGTATATCATTATAAGATAATTAATGTTGAAATGTTGGAAATGAAGGAAGATGTGCATTTCGTGTGTTCTTATACGTTGCAATCATTTATACAGACGTAACGAATGTAATGCTATGTACGTAGGAGAAACATCACGACAGAATGAAGGAACATATAACTTACTTACTTACTTACATACGTCTGTTACCCCTTCGGAGTAGCATAGGTCGCTCACCAGAATTCTCCATTCAACTCTGTCCCGAGCAATCCTTTCTAGCTGTCTCCAGTTACTGTTCATCCTTTTAATGTCTGCTTCAAGCTCTCGACGCAGTGTGAACATATAACTTGTTTAAAGTATATTCCTAAATCCTTCGATGATCTAAGAAAACTTGAAAACGGATCCACAATAGCGTTATATTCACTAGAAACAGGACACAGTATCAATGTTGACAGAACTAAAATCTGTCAATAAGATTCTAATTTTTATAAAGTTTAACATCTGAAGCCTTACACATATGAGCGAATCTCAATAACATAGTTCCGTCGAGGTGAAATACTGTTAACTGCATCATGACAACTAATGATCAACAAAAGAGTCTAAACACTTCAACAATCAAACACATTCCAATTATTTATTAATTTGTTCTATTTATAACTGTTTCGTTTAATTACGCAGTTCAACCTGTTACCAGTTACAAATACACTTCTATCCTTTGACTCATAATTATCATCACATTGATTTACTCCTACTCAAATTCACATAATTTGACATGTTGATCTACAGATTGACTCTCCGTTTTCGTCAATGTACCTCAGTGTAATATTTGTGCAAAAAGTGATTGCATCATGTAATTCACTTCATTCACAACATTTCAACGCTAATTACCTTATAATGATATACGTAACATGTTCATACTCTCCTTACAATTGAACATTCATAGAGACAATTTAATCTCTTATTTACATCTATATTTGATAACTTTTGATTTATGGTTATTTCCTTGAAGAAGCTTGGATCAGTTTTTAATGAATGAAATGTGGAAATTTCGTAAATTTCATTCACTGACATTATTTATATGGAAGACAATACAGTTAGTCAACTTCTTTCTGGTTGGTGTTAAGTTACTAGCTTATGGGATACGTGTTAATATTTACTGTATGTTTCCCAGTGATAATCTAGTTTTTTTACTTGAAAGTGTTCATTTATGATGACAAGTAACATTTGTTCTAGTAAGACGATTTAAAGGTTAACCGTTCAATGAAAAAAAGAAGAAATTTAATGTAAGATTATTTGATTTTGGTTTTTGAATATTTTATATGGTAGTTTAAGGGATGACAGCTTCTAGAAAGGTTAAACAAACAGTACATCATCAATCAATCAATGCCTATTACATCATGTCGAGCATAGGCCAACGAATAGCATTCTCCAACCAACTCTGTTCTGAGATTTCCTTTCCAGTTCTTCCCAAGTGCACTTCATTCTCTTCATGTTTAACTCCAATTCCTGACGCTGTGTATTCTTGGGTCTCCCATTTTTCCTTTGACCTTAAGGGTTCCATCTTAATGCTTGTCTTGTTACACAATTTGGTGGTTTTCTCAGTGTGTGTTCTATCTACCTCCAGTATCTTTTTCTAATTTCTTCCTTGGCTGGAATTTGGTTGATTTGTCCTTTACCATAAGAGGTTGTTGTTGATGGTATCTGGCTAACGGATCCGAAGTATCCTACGCAGACAATTGTTTATAAATACTTGTATCTTCTGAATGATGCTTCTCGTAGTTATACTAGTTTCAGCTCTATACAACAGAATCACTTAGCAACAGATTTGTTTCAATCTTCAGTTGTTTTCCAGCTGTTGCTTTAAATTAGCGTCTGAATCCTTTATTTTACAACAATTTGTAAAAGTATTCCATCATTAGTGTATTGTTGACTATTTTCTTGCTTGATTTGCATCAGTGCACTCATATTAGAGTTTATTTCAAAACTTTAACTTTTGTATGATTTAACCGAATTTTTTAAGTCAGTTAGGAGTTGTACCATATCGGCGTTACTGTGTATACCCCCCCCCAATTCAAACTGTTTTGTGTAAATATGGGTGGTCATAAACATCATCAACGTATAATTGTTATGATGGAGAGAAAGGATTATACTGAACGTGATATATTGATCAACTGGTTTCTCAATCTGATGGTATTCGATCGATAACTACTCATAATTCTAATTGATTGATACCCCCCCACCCCACATCTCCAAAGGATGGGAACCAGATAAACTAGTTAGCAATTATGAGTTCTTTTAAATAACAAAATAAAACGCTGATTTACAAAATAGTTACCATGAAATAAACATAATCACAGTTCATTAAAGTCGCTAATGATTAATAGATATCGACCTTGTTGCTCATTCAAAAACTTATTCAATTGATACAGCAATATCAGCCTTACTGATTACGATACGATCTAGTCTGATGCCATATGGTGCTTCACTAAATGTACCTGTACCTAAATGTCAATGTTTACAATGTGACTTAAACTCAGTTCGTTTTGTGCCAAACGCCACGGCATTCATCACTAGTCTACTAAGTTTAAAGAGTTACATTTTGTTCAACGAGTAAGTGTATACATATGATTCGCATGTGTTTGAATGCTCCCGTTGAAATTGTCATGCTATAATACATTCATCAAATACTTCAGTGATAATATTTGAAAATGCGATATTATTTAATTCGATACTGATGAATATCAGCTAACAAATAACCTAATCAAATCAATGTTTCCTTTTGACTACTTCTATCCATTAAAGAGTATTCATTCAAAGAACCATATAAACTGAATAACTAAAATAGATTTCTAATTAAGTGTCCTAGTCTAGTCACTTTTACTTTTTAACCTTAACATACTACTAAATCTATTTCTATGAAAATTATTAAATAGTACAGTTTTTTTTTTAATTTACATACTTTTATTATAAGTATTGTAATAAAAAAAGGTTTGTCCTTAACAAGATATTGATCTCATTTCAATTTCGTCACTACTATCACTACTACTATTACTACTACTACTACTACTATACTACTACTACTACTACTACTACTACTACTACTACTACTAATAATAATAATAATAATAATAATAATAGTAATATTAATAATAGGACTATTATACAACTGCAGTATTATTATTATTATTGTTATTATTATCACACGTAAGCACTGAATGGTTCTATTAATTTGGATTTTATTCCAGTCACATTAGACTAGTTATCTTTTATTAGAGAATTGTTGACACTAAATAGAATGATGTACTTCATGAGTGAAAAGAGAACAATTTATGAATGGATAAAGCAATTTAATTGTCGAATACCATTCATTGTAGTACTTGTTGCACTTTCGTTTAAATAGTCATATGATCATATATATATATATATATATATATATATATATATATATATATATGAGTATATCACTAAACGTCATAGTGAACTGTTACTAACTTGAAAAGTAGGGTAAGTGAAAATTCAATAAGTTTCTGTATTGTTTTAATGTGTTGCATAAAATGTATTCCTTTGAAAAAAGTTGAATAAGACAAGAACGGTAGCATTTATAGAATGTAGTTGATTGAATATATCACAGATTGATGTTGGCAGGGTACCATTGAAAACTAGGAAGCACTGGACAGTTGAGGAAGTTAGAATTTTACCATTAGATGCCGACCTAGCGGTGAGGAGGGTTAAGTGCTCGCATCAACCTAAAACATCTGGTGCGGAATCTGGGGTACACACTGCTGAGAAGTTCCACACTAGAACAAAACTGATGTTCGGTGCTCCTTAGTTTTCAATGGTACCCTATCAACATCAATCTTTGACATACTCAATCAACTAAATTACCAATATTCACAAAAATACCATGTTAATTTTCAGAATACTTTGAATTCAGTGTAGTTGGTTGGATTCACATTAGTTAAAAACAAGTTATTAATTATAAATAAGATGTATAAGCGACGAACACAGTTCCGTTTTAACAAAGTCATTTACTAGAGCTATAAATTCCTGCTCTATAGTAGATTTACAAACTGATGCAAATTGATGGAAATTGGGATTTTAGTATTGGATGCTGGCCGGCCCAGTGGTGTAGATGGTTAGTCCTTTGTCAACCTAAAATCTCTGTGGTGGAATCTACGGTGCATACTGCTATTGTACACTAGGACGACATATCTGTCCATTGCTTCCTGGTTTCCAATGGTATCCTGTCAACATACTCTCCACAAACCAACACAGTTCGATAATTGCCTATAATAAAGTAGAGAGACATCACATCATTCACGAAAATAATCAAAAGTGGTTACATTCTTGAGTGTTCAATTAAGTGAAGTGGGGTGGGGTTTCATAAATTTATCCAGTAGTCATCAAAGTTGTCGTAGGTTAATCAGACTTCCCAAGTATTGGAAGTAACAATTTAAAGTAAAAGTTTTAACAAATGGATTTCTTATTTAACATTCTTTTCTATCTTTTTCCACATACTTTAAATGTTATTATCACCATCCATTTTTTATGCTCTTTGTATCCATCACGTTGATAAGTATCTTTTACAGCTCTTCCATAACATTATAAAGACTGTTATTTTGACTTGTTACATCCGATACTTAAAAAGGATTAATTAGTCTTGATAACTTCATTGTATGACGACTAAACATCAACTTCGATGACTGCCTAAAGAAATGATGACCCCTTCCTCTCCCCAAACATTTAATCGGATACTTGAAAATGTGACTATATTTTGTTTTATGAAAAATATGTTTCAGTGAAGTGTTCTGTTTTAGATTAACTTTTCGCTGAAACATATTCTTACTATTCATGAAACAAAGGGGGGGGTATTTTTCATTTAGTATATTTTGTTCACCATCTCTTTATTTTCTTTGATCTCTATTTCACCATCTGGTACTTTTGTTTGTATTGGATACATACAGTTACAGTATTCTCTTCAATATGAATGTTTTCATTACGTATCTAACATGTCTACATAACTCTGATTTCAATCAAGTCCAAACATTCTAATGAGTATGTTGAGCTTTGTTCTAAGTGGTAATTTTGTAAAAATGTATCATTCCTGATTGAATGGAGCAGTGGATAAGAAAGCAACGAAATAAAATTAATCGTCATCTTAATCTGCACAAATGATTGTTCTTACTTTTTTAAAAATTACAGATTGTCTTCTTTAACTGGTCTATGAATAGGAATTGTGTGAACGATAAGCATTTGTTTTAGACCACGTTTGTATGGATCATCAGGTTTACTTTCTCTTGTGTAGAAGGGTGAATCAGCAGTACAAAGTGTTCATATACTTTCAAACGCATTTCCAAACACTTTTTAATTTGATTTTCTAAATGGTAACATAAAGCGTCTGTAGTTCAATTCTAGAACATACAACGATTGTTTAATGCTTAGATAATCCAAAACCATTTCTATTACTGACTAAGAATATTGTTTACAAGATTCTTAGACACTTTTTAGATCATTTATTCGGTGTACACTACATTTGAGGATGTCATTTACTTTATCTACTTTGAATGAAACAATGCAATAACAACATATGAACCTTTGAATAGTTAGTTCTAGATCACTTCAACTGTTTAGATTGTAATCATTAATGATAATTACACTCTAATATTTACATCTTGTGCAGTCATAGAATGAAATTCGAAGACAACAAACTCAATGATTGAATGTGTTTCTAAATCAACAGTTTCAATGGATATTGTAAATGTTTCAAATAAATTCATCTTCCTTTTCAGTTTACCTACTACTTTTATTAAGTGAACTGGTGTATAGTAAATTTTACACTGATTTAATCATTCCTTTTATTACAAATTAACGACAATATGAATCAGTGTAGTGAATACACAACAATAATTTGCATAATCCACTTATGTAATACAACAACAACTACCACTACTACTACTACTACTACTACTACTACTACTACTACTACTACTACTACTATTACTATTACTACTACTACTGAGTTGCTAAGTTACCAATTTGATGCATAGTGCACACTGCATGAAATTCGAGACAATGTTATTCTATACACATATCTAGTATATAAACTGCCTTCTTTTTGATTAATTTCTCTCTTCGAACTTTATGACCTTTAAGAAATAATGCGTGTTGGTCACAAAGAGCCATTATATATATATATATATATATATATATATATATATCCATTTAGTTGCTATCTTACAGTGGTACAGATCAATATGCAAATTGTTATCTTTATTGATTTGCCTTCATATTGATATGATAAGACTAATTGAATATTGATTTTCATTGAATATTGAACATTATTATTCAAAAATAGAACTGTCTATTAATTATTCACTAACTGATATTATCATACTGTCTAATTGAAACTATTCAATGGTATTATTATATAAGACAATGAAATGGAGTAACAAAGGATAAACTATGCAGAATAGGCTTGTATCTTCCGGTTGATTTGTAATGGACTGAAACTGGTCAGCCTTTGTTGCCATATGTGCATCCTGAGTGGATTGCCTCTATATAGCGGTATTACACAAGTTATATTTAAGTTGGATTGTGACTGGCAAGTGGAATCCAGGACGCGCGTTTCGTCCTGGATTCCACTTGCCAGTCACAATCCAACTTAAATATAAAGGATAAACTTGGTGTGAAATTTAAGTTTGTTTAAATGTTTAAATATGGTTATCATAATATGTGAAGATTATAATCAGGACTTTGTAATAATTGTATCATTCGAATGTATTTTATATTGGATGATCATGTTAGAGAAAGAGTTAAACGTTTTCAAGTATTCCCTTTAGGTGATGCTTGTAATCTAGAGATAATTATTATTGTTTGAATGAAGCATCTTTATCTTAAATGTTATTTATGGCATATTTTTAGTAATAAATATGAAGGTTAAAGAATGTATCAGTGATGTGATATTTAAGTGTACGTAGAGAAACTTTAAGGTTATAGTATTGTGAAGATGTACCGCTGAGAAGTTGTCGATAAGTATAGAAAAGCGGTTCAGCATTATTTACTTGTCTAGCCCTGGTCAAATCTTCGATATCTAGGAGTTATAGAAATGATTCAAACAGTTGAACTCACTAAACAATGTGAAAATTCTAGAACAAATGAAGTAGACTACATATAGATAAGTTACATAATAGTAATTGTAAAACTAGATAAATTATCCGTGAAAATAGGTAAATTTCATGAAAATTATACAAGATTAGGAGAGGGGGGGTGAAATGTTGATAATTAAGAGCAAGGAATTTAGTGATAGAAAATTCATGTTACTAGGGTGATAGTACAAAACTGACATGTATATTGTTTCGAGTGCAAAAGTTATGTAATGACTTCTTCATAGCTTTGACCATAGTTAACAGCGAAAAATATATCTTAAATTGTTTTATTAAAGTGATATTTAATGAGTGTTTACCTAGGTAAACAAAATTTATTTCCAACCAAAATATTACTAAATAACAGACTCAGTTCGAATCCAACTGTAAACATCAACATTGGGATGTAGGTACATTCAGCCGACGAGTAACGAATAAGACGAAACGCGAGTCCTGGATTCCATTCGATAGATACAATCCAACTTGAAAAATACCTTATTAAATAGTACTTTTGTCAGATAAAAGATTGTTTAAACACACTTCATTGATAACAATCAGAAAGTTCAGTTTTGTTTCTAATAATGAAAATGCATACTTCAGAGGAGTTTCATATACAGATGAAACAACTGTTTATTCGAATGTCAATAGATAAGCTTACTGAAGTCATTTAGTACTGTAATGTATGAATAAACTGATATCATTAGTCAAGATCTCAGCAACTGCGAAAACTACAGAGGCATCACTCTTCGTTTGATACCGGGAAACGTATTCAACAGAGTGTTATTGAACCGAATGAAAGACCCAGTCAGCGCCAAACTTCGAGACCAACAGGCTGAATTCCGTTAGAACCGATTGTGTATTGAGCAAATCGTTACCCTACGGTTCATTGTTGAACAGTCTATTGAGTGGAATTCACCCCTTTACATTAACTTCCTCGACTACGAAAAAGTAATCGACAGCGTGGATTGGGGAATATTATGGAGCCTTCTTCTACATTATGGCTTACCCAAGAAGATATTCAACATCATACGGAACTCCTATGACGGACTACATTGTAAAATCATGCATGGAGGTCAACTCGCGAATTCATTCAAAGTGAAGACCGGTGTTAGACATGGATGCTTACTGTCGTCCTTCCTCTTCTTTCTGGTAGTTGACTGGATCATGAAGGCCGTAACATCTCAAGGCAATCTCGGAATACAGTGGACAGCATCGATAGAACTAGATGACTTAGACGATGATCTTGGCAGATGATATACCTCCCCTATCACACACAGCAACTAATGTAGATGAAGACAGACAAGGTAGCAGCAGCCTCGGCAGCAGTAGGCCTCAACATACATAAAGAGAAAAGCAAGATCCTCTGATACAAAACAACCAACACTAACCCAATCTCACTTGACGGAGAAATTCTGGAATATGTAGAATCCTTCACATACTTGGGCAGCATCATCGATAAACAAAGAAAGTCTGATTCAGATGTGAAGGCGCGGATCGGAAAGGCAAAAGCAGCATTTCTACAACTGTAAAACATCTGGAACTCAAACTAACTGTCAACCAACATTTTCAATACAAATGTGAAGACAGTTAGTTCAGTTGTATGGAGCTGAAACTTGGATTGGGAACTATGTCAAGCATCCTTCAGAAGATACAAGTATTTATAAACAGTTGTCTGCGTAGGATACTTCGGATTCATTGGCCAGATACCATCAACAACAACCTCTTATGGTAAAGGACAAATCAACTTCTAGCCAAGGAAGAAATTAGAAAAAAATACTGGAGGTAGATAGGACACACTGAGAAAACCATCAAATTGTGTCACTTGACAAGCATTAACATGGAACTCTTAAGGTCAGAAGAAAAATGGTAGTTCTAAGAATACACTGCGTCGGGAACTGGAGTTAAACATGAAGAGAATGAGGTGCACTTGGGAAGAGCTATAAAGGAAATCTCAGGACAGAGTTGGTTGGAGAATGCTGATCGTTGGCCTATGCTCGACATGGTGTAATAGGCATTGATTGATTGATTAATCAAAATTTCATTGTACTGACAGTGAAACAAATGATCATCTAATTCCAATAACTTTTCCACTGAAATGTTTATAGGGATGAATCATTGAGTAGCGACGAATGATATATTTATCAAAAATTTATTTTGTATGGAATTCTGTTGGTCAAGTCTAGATATAACCAAAGTAACACAGTATAATAAATACTTTGCTTTCAATGTAAGATATTTAAAAGCAATCAGCAGAAAGTTTTACTTGATCTACATTGCATACTATTTGGCACTTAACATTTAGTTACGCTTGCGAACTTGAAAAGCTTGTTTCTTTCTGGAAGGTAAACTTTACTAATGAATGGTAATCAGCAGAAAGAAAATGCAATGTGTATACTCAGGGTCAAAATGTCTTCTTTTTAAACAAAATACCTTCATTACTATCAAGCATTTCATTCTGATCTGTCTCTAAATGTCGGTGGAAATATTCTGAAATTCGACCATTCTGCAACTTGAAACCGAATAGGTGGGATGGAACATTCGCTTTAAACGGGTTGGCGATTTAGTTAAATAAGAGGTAAAGATACATGAAGGCTAAGCGGTACAGAAAGAAGAATGAATTTGAAATAAATATATTTGTCGTAGTTTTACAGCAAATATTAACTGAATTACCAAAGAAGTATATCGTGTTGTTTATCTTGTTCATAACAATCGTTTGTGAAAATTGTGTATGGGCTAAGACACTACTGTGATGTTCGGGCTGAAATAAGAGGTTTACTTGGGGGGCTGCCCACTGATCCATTGAACTAAAAGTTAGTCCATAAGATGCTGGAACATCAAGAAATGCAATCTTATAGTAACAGGTGACCAAAATAGGTTTATACGCCATTCATTCAGTCAGAATCCTGAAGCCAAATCACACTATTAGTTTAAAATCAGGGCTTTTGAATTTCCATATATTGACTCTTTATATTAACCAACAAGTTAGTAAACGTTTGCTTACATCCACTTACATTTGTAAACAATACTTCTTCAGCATAGAAGTAGAAAATAGAAATTTCCTAGAAGAAGCAACAAGTAATTGGTCAATATGAAAGACTTGTGAGAGGGAGAGTGAGCATCCTACACCCTTTCGTTTAATCAGAGAATTTCAGGCACCATATGTAATGACAAGTTAGCTAAAGATTTTTGATGTATACACAGTTATCCTTCATGAGTGATCCCCGGAATATGAGGTTTGCATAAAATAACTGGCAGTGATATATCACTACAAGAGTTTTCAAGTAACTGATGTTTTAGAGCATATAACACTTTTGAGAAAGAGTTTTTTAACTTAGGGAAGGAAGGGAACAAAGAAGTTATATTCATGAAAACTTCCGTATACTTTCATAACAAGGCGAGAATGATAGATACATGAAGATAATCTTATTTTAGTAAATTTGATAAGATTACATAATCATGTTGCGTAATCACATCAGTAGATATACATTGAATGATTCTGTTTAAATGATTGATCTTTATTATTTTCTTTTTAAAGATGGATTCATTTTTAGATGCTTTTTTCGCTTTGGATACTGATAATCGTGAAGTCATATCTTTAAATGATTTAAGTTCATACAATAAAAAGCATGGCCTACAAGATAGTTTTCCTGAAGTAAGTATACATTCATGAATGAATCATTCAAATTCCTATTATTATTTATAGTGATTTGATCATATTTACTGGAAGGTAGTTTAAGAAGAGTCGGCTGGAAATCCTGGATCAAAACTGTTAGAGAGTATCAGTTTCACTGAGGTTGTATGTTCACTTTGTTGGGATATGCTATAAAACACAAAAAACTAGTTCCCAAGGTTTTCTGTCAATTACCTCCAAGCTACCTTCTATCTCAGCAATGTTGAAGTCATTTAGACTAGTGGTTAAATTGAAACTTGATCGACAAGATGAAGTCATCACTATAAAGGATCATATTAACATTTCAGTAGTCACTATTCAATGATCAATCAATGTATATATCACATAGCAAACGTTAATTTATTGTTATAATCACTAGTTTGTTATTTCAAGAACAAGATTATGTTTCAATGAAGACCTGTCTCTTCATAGAATTCATTATTGCACTACTGTACAATAACCAACAGATTCATTTCGCCTTCTAATGATAATCATTGTTATGTGTTAACAACAATAAATAAGTAAGCATAACAACAACAACAACAGAACAACTATCATGATTATAATGAAGGATTTAAAAATGTAGTCGTTAAGATACTGAGTATTCATCAAAGTATCATAGAAGATGAACTAAAAATGACAATTACGAAAAATATAGTTTCATTGACACATTGGGGGTAATATTATTAACACTGAGATGAAATGTATTCGGGAATGTTTTACGAGTACCTACTAGTGACCTTACAAGAGATCACATTTGAGACTATGAGATCTTATAGTTTATACTTAACCCACTATAATCACTAACAGTATTGTTATCTAGCATGATCTTCTGGATGATAGTAGAAAAACTTTACATAGTTCTATAACAAACCTTTTTGTCTTTTATTAAATGTTGGTCTCTATGTCGAGTTGTCATTTAAAGCAGAACTTTACTTGGAATGCACTTTTAAACTCTTAGAAAAGGTAAGGGTGGGCAGAAACTAACGGGAAATCGTTCATTATGACAGCGTCAGCTGAAACAGAAGCTTTTCAAAATAGAACAATCACTTGCTGTTACTTTTGTCTAGTAGTAAAGTCTGTCATATCTCTTTTCATTTATCAATCAAAGAAGCTGTAGTATGATCTACTCCTTGAAGCATTTCCATGATATCTATGTGTATGACACTTACTGGGTAGATGATAAGGTCGACCTTTTTACTTTAATGACCAAAGATATCAATCAATTAATTTATTTTCTATGAAATTGTAACAACACTTTCTGAAAATAAGTGTCACCCACCCCCCTCCAATACTGTCATAATTTGGTTCAAAGTTAGGTTATGTGATGAACCGATAGTGATTTAGGAAACTATTTGTGACCTACTCAGCCTGATATTTCGGTCTTTGCGTATTGAACCTCAGTCATTCTGAGACTATTTTATCAATGGTTCTCGAACTAACATTATTTCGTGATGGAACTAATAGTGAGAAGACATTAATAACTGCACAAAATAGATTCCTATTCATTATACATGTCCAAAAATAAAGCTATTAATCAATTAACTTTATATTACTTAATTTTAAATAGTAGTTATCTCAAACAAATTAAAATAGTAAGCCAATTCGGTGTGAAACTCATTGGTCTGAAGATTAAGTGCTTATAACCAGACTGAGAAGGTTTTGTAGAGTTACGATTACTGACTTCTGTAGTGTCTCATACTAGAAAGATAAAGGCTCTTCAAAACTGTCCTCTATCTGGTGTCTGTCTAGTCATTATCGATCTGTTCATATCAAATTTCTAAGTCTATTTTTTCAATGTTGAGGACAGCAAACTGTCGTTCTGTACAACGTCATTAGAGCCTACTGTATGATGTCTGTTATTCTTATTCTATTCAAACTACATAATTGTTTACTGTTGTTTTCTAGACCTTTTCTTCGTCGCTTCGATGCTGAGAAAACTGGTGTTATTACATTAGAACAATATTGTAAAGCATTGGGTCTAGTTCCAAAAGAAGCGTAAGTTTACCTAAGAAGGAATCAACTAGTTTGCATTATTACTATTTATTATACAGTAGCCATTTCATTATTATCAGTCATGAGCTACTGAAATTTCATTTTAAGTAGCAATATCAATGTATAATAATAAAGTACTACTAATAATAGAGAAGTTAATTACTAGAAGGCATGTGTTTATTCACTGAAGAATTTTAAGTAATCGGGATAGTGACTGACGAACCAATCACGGAGGTCAGATTTTTTTGGCGCATTATTCAAAACACAGTAATAGATGAGTTGTAGATTAATGAAAGATGAGTAAAACACATTAGAATTATGTAAGTGATATGCTTAAACTTGACATATTTCGGAAAGTTGGTGATGATGATTTATAAATGTGATGAGTACAACTTGTAAGTTACATAATATAGTTATATTCAAAGAACTCACCTATTCTTCTACTCTATTCCTAACAATTACTACTAACAATAAATCCTTAACCATACTACTTTAACTTTAGATTAACCTTAAGTCCAACCTGGATCACAATTGTAAATTTTTCATCTTGATTACTAGCCTTCTGATTAACTTAAATATCCTTATGATGATCTAGAGTGATACTGAAGCTCATTTGTATAGTCCACTGTGACCATGACATACATTCATTGAACATTTTCTTAATGTAACACAATATCAGTTAAATTTTTGTTCTTAATGATGAGTTTAACTACATGAAAATGAAGAAAACTTGTAGTTTAGATGAATTCTACTTGTACAAACGAAATAGGCATTGATGGCATTCTTTAGAACAACAATGAAGTACTTCACAACTAAGCCGACTATCATCAAAGTTTGACTTTTAAATAATATGAACCCAGTCAATCTTTTCGTTCATAAGTAGTATAATTTTATAATGATTATAAGGCTAAAATACATTCAGTAGGCATACTAGTAGATTATAACTAAAATCTACACAATTACTGTCTTCAAGTAGCTTATTCATCAAAGACATTCATTCAGGTGAAAATTATTTGTAAAGCTTAACATTATGATATCAGCAAGTGAGAATCGATTAGATCCATTCTGAAATGACAAAGAAGTACGGTTATTGATTTTTTTCGTTGAAGTATAGCACATACATTGTTGTTGAAAGACATTATATGAATATTGTTATAATACAATCTGAGTAGGACAACAAAAGAATGTTTAGAAAAGTTGTGTTAATTCCATAAATCATTCGTAGCTGAAATCATCTTCATGTAGAATACAAATTATATAAAAGAGATGGTTATCATGTTTTGAAGCCGGAATTTCCAGTTTGTTTTAGGATATGATCAACAGTTAACATTCAGGTAACAAGCCTTTTGTTCTCGGAAACATGAAAAAAGTTATCATCTGTAAAATTGTCATTAAACTACAATATAATAGTAAAAATGATTTAGTTCCATGAGTGTAGTGTCATGAAAGAATTAGATTGATCTGGGTTTTCTAAAATGTTTCAAGTGGATTAGTTTTTGTTTAGAAATAGGTTAGATTGTTGCTTACAATCTTCTTGTTTTTGGATTAAATTCTTCAGTGTATGGAAATGTTAGAATACTGATTGTTATGACGTGAGAAATTGGGTGATTGGTAGGTGACCGAATGCCAATCATTAGTGCCTAGTCGGTAATTGTGCGTCTGCCCTGTGCTCACTTAGTCCCAAGCCGAAATAAGAAGAATGCGAGCCAATAGATCAGCCAGACAGAATCAGTATCTATATTTCAAGCATTCTTTTATATATACATAAAATCACACCTCACAGCAAACCAATTAGAAAATTAACATGAATACAGAACGAGGGAAATAGTGGTAGTGAATAGGAACAACTTGTATACAACTAACTGAACTGTAGTTCATAACAAGAGACAATATAATAACAGTAATTATGCTAAACGGGAGGATAGAGTAAGAGGAACGTAACAATAATAGAAACAAAATGTCTACATTACAGACAGTTATAATAAATGAAATAGTGTTCTCCAAAACACAGTTCTGAAAGTTTGTTACACTTCTTTGTGGTCCGGCCTAACACTGATATCAAGGAGTTTATTGCCTTGTACTTTTCGATATTATTTACAATCTCAACGTAAAAATGTAGACTTTTTTCCAAGTACTCATCAATAAACAATCTAATATGAGTATGGTATTTGGAATTGCTGGTTACTAACTTGATGATTAATAAACATTATAAAGTATATGAAGATAATAGTTGATATTGGCCAAACTTCAAGACATTCGGTTTGAAATTTCATTCTGTTCACATTCAATATCACAGTCTATATTTCTGAACATCGTCTAAGTATAGGAAAGTTAGTAAAGTTGAGAGTATCATCAGCCTAAATGAAAAAGAACAGACATCGTAAGACCAATCCCTGAAGAATGTTAATTCACAGTCTTTTCAAGAAGTATGCTCCACGTCTTATTTAAAAGGATTTGGAAGGAAGAACAAGTGCCGGCAGACTGGAAAGAAGGACACCTTATCAAGATATCAAAGAAAGGGGATTTGAGCAAACGTGGGAATTACAGAGGGATCACACTATTGTCAATACCAGGGAAAGTCTTCAATAGAGTATTGTTGAATAGAATAAAAGATTCAGTAGATGATCAACTTTGAGATCAACAGGCTAATTTCCGTTAAGATTGGTCGTGCACAGACTAAATCGTAATACTACGCATCATCGTTGAACAATCAATTGAATGGAACTCATCACTGTATATCAACTTCATTGACTATGAAAAGGTGTTTGACAGCGTATACAGGAGATTACTATGGAAACTTTTCCGACACTACAGCGTACTAGATAAACTCGTCAACATCGACCAAAACTGTTACAACGGAATACAGTGCAAAATCGTTCATGGAGGACAGCTGACAGATGCATTCCTAGTGAGGACCGGTGTCAGACAAGGCTGCCTACTCTCACCCTTTTTTCTTCCTTCTAGTAGTTGATTGGATCATGAAGACCTTCACATATGAGGGTAAGCATGGAATTCAATGGACACGTAGGATGCAGCTCGATGATCTAGCTCATCTAACCCATACATACCAGCAAATACAAGTGAAGAAAGCCAACGTAGCAGCAACCTCAGCATCAATAGGCCTGAACATACATAAGGGAAAGAGCAAGATCCCCAAATTCAACACAGAGAGCACCGACCCAATTGAACTTGATAGTGAAACTCTGGAAGGAGTGGATACCTTTCACATACCTGGGGAGCATCATCAATGAACAAGGAGGATCCGATGCAGATGTAAGAATCGGCAAAGCAAGGGCAGCATTCCTACAGCTGAAGAACATATAGGACTTAAAACAACTGTCTACCAACCTCAAAGTCACACTCTTCAATTCGAACTTCTAGATAGTTCTGCAGTAAGAAGCTGAAACGTGGAGAACTACTGCAAACATCCTCAGGAGGGTACAAGTATTTTTAAAAAACTGTCTACGTCAAATACTGAATGTCCGTTGACCGGAAACCATCAGCAACAGCCTACTATGGGAGAGAACAAACCAACTTCCAGCTGAAGAGGAAATCAGAAATTGACCTTGGAAATGGATAGGACATACAATCCGGAAATCATTAGACTGCATCACGAGACAAGCATTAACTTGGAATCCTGTTGAGAAACAGAAAAGAGAGAGGCCAAAGAACACACTGCGTCGAGAATTGTAAGCAGACATTAAAAAGCATGAAGAGCAGCTGGTAACAGCTGGAAAGGATTCCTTAGTTCAGTGTTCAACGGAGAATAATTATGAGTGGCCTATGCACCTCTGTGAGGGAGAACGGGCGTAAGTTAAGTGAAGGGAAGTTTTCAAGTAGTATAGTCATGAGTTGATTTCTACTACATTCAAGTAACAATTCTTATATCAATCCATTTAATTTCTTCTTTATTAACGTTCGACATAAATTCACTTGTAGTCTTATTAACTTGAAAAGTAACAGAACAAGAATAATTAATGAAAAGCAAGATAACTTTCATTTCATTCGGTTCTCATCAGATGTATTCAGTGTGCTATAAATTAAAGTTTAACTCATTTGTTACTATAGATTTAACTGAAATTTAATAAAATATCACCATATAATGGTAAACATCTTAAAATAAAGTTAATTGCTTGAATAGAATGTCCACAAATATCCTTTGAAGATTCATAAAAATATTCCAGAACAGTACTCGAACTAGTAACTAAAGATTAAATGATTCTATCATGAAGTAGGGTAAATCATCAAAAAAACAATAATTGACAATTATAAACTAAGTGAATATGAGAATGATGATAATAATTAAATGTTTGAAGTTGTTCACAAATATTTTCAGTGATACGTAAGTATGTTGTATACAGTAATTTTTTTTTTGTAAATGAGTGTTCTACACAATCAAACGGTAGTTTTCATTGAATGTTTCATTTCAAACTAGAACTTTCATCATATTTATGCTTCGTTTCTTTTTGTTGGATCCAGTATGACAACTTGTGCTACACTGATTAGTTTATGATTGATAATTACAGAAACTTTAAGTCACTTCAAACACAAAAATATTCACTAAGAATCAAACTTTAATATCCAGCACATTTATATTCATTACCCTTTTGACTTGATTCATAGTAGTCTTGGTGTTTATCAGTTTTTTAATTGATTGATAAATTATATCGATTTTATTAGTTTTATTAAGTGATTGATCAACAAATCAATGCCTGTTACACCATGTCGAGCATAGGTCGCTGACCAGTATTCTCAAATTAACTTTGTCCTGAGATTTTCTTCTCAGATCTTGCCAAAAGCTCTTCATTCTTTTCATGTCCATCTCCGATTCCCAACGCAATGTCTTCTTGGATCTTCCTCTTTTCCTTTGACTGTCAGGATTCCATGTTAATGCTTGTCTTGTGACACAATTTCGTGCTTTTCTTAGTGTATGTCCAATCCATCTCCAGGGTCTTTTCCTAACTTCTTCCTCAGCTGGAAGCTGGTTGATTTGTTCTCTGCCATAGAAGGTTGTTTTTACTGTTATCTGACCAACGTATCCGAAGTATCCTACGCAGACAGTTGTTAATAAATAGCTGTATTTTCTGAAGGATGCTTTTCGTAGTTCTCCATGCAAGTTTCAGCTTCATACAACAGAACTAACTGTCTTCACATTTGTATTGGAAACGTTGACTTTAATATTGACTGACAGTTCGTTTGACTTTCAGATATTTCAGTTGTAGAAATGCTGCTCTTGCCTTTTCGATCCGTGCCTTCACATCCACACCAGACTTTATTAAGTGATGATTGATCTGAATTTCAAGCCTCAAAAACTTTATTGATTTTCTTCGTGCTTCCTCTTTTTTAAATCACCGACTTTACTCAATCAAACCTGTGTTTATACTTGTCAGTATATATTAGTATAAGAGAAGATATATATTGGCGTTTGACAACTAATTTATGTTCATGTAAGTGGTGATGAATAGATTGACCAGTTTGTATGATGTAATGTTTGTCATAGCTGATGTAGTTTATTTTATAGATGATGTCTGATTTATCTCCTTCTGTTATCTAGTCCTTTAGTTTGCATAGAATTAATTATAGTGAATTTTTTGGTTTGTGTGAGACGTTTATTTCAAATGGTTTTGGTAGTCTGGTTGTAATTTCTGATATGCCTTTCATATATGATAGGGATGATCTGCTTGATGGTTTTGACTTCTGATTTTGTGATGTAGTTACGTGGATAGCCGTCCTTTTGGAAGATGATCATCAGATGTTCTTTTTTATTTCTTTGTAGTGGTAGGTGAATGTGGTTCGCTTCACCGTTTGAAAGAGTTATTTGTCCAGCTGATTAATGATTGGATTGTTGTTATTGTAATTGAGAATTTGGTCAGTAAAGCGTAGTTTTAGTACATAAGAGTCTCCCCGTTTTCATGTGTTAGACAATTATTAAGCATCTACAAATACTATGAATCAGGTCAAGAAGGAAGGAAATCAAATTGAAGGTTAATAGAATAAGCTACTAGTCACTTTGTTGGGGAATGTTAAATCCCTAGAATTCTCATGATAAACCTGTTATTTTTGTGATTTGTTTATGGTAATTTAATTTTTCGTTTCCGCGCTAAAATGCACCCTTTTCACCCTTAGTTCGTATTTTCCACTTAGTAAGACGCTAGATCTTGTTGATTCATCGTTTATTTTAGTATACTATCTGTGACACTTCGAAGGAGGCTCTCTTTATTGTATATATACACATGAGTTGAGTGATTATTATCTGTTTGACAGACTGTCTCTTGAATCAACGCTTCTTGTTGACGTTGAAGTTCTTACTTCAGTTAGGTGGGCTGCAGGGGGCGGAGAATAGCTTATCTCACCTGTTGTTGAGTTGCTAGGCACTGAACGTCTGCCCGGTGCCTACTTATTCTCAAGGCGTCAATAAGAAAATACAAGATCGATAAACCAACCAGACTAGGAACAGTATTATATTTCATATAATCCTTTACATATACATAGAATCAGATCAGACTGTCAACCAATTAGAAAACTAACATTAATACATGATAGGAGTAATAGGGAATGTGAACTCAAGTAAGCATATACACAATCACTTAACCGTAGTTCATAAATGAGAAATGATATACTAACAATTAATGTGTTAAACGGGAGGATAGGACATGGGCAACGTAATAATCATAGGAACAAAATTTTCCCTTTGTATACAATTCAAAAATAATGAAATAGTCTACATAAAACAATTCTCGAAGACAATCAGTCTTCATTAGATGCCCGGCATATCACACTGTTATCAGAAGTTTTCATCGCTTGATTCGTCGATAGTGAATCAATCAATCAATCAATGCCTGTTACACCATGTCGAACATAGGCCACCGACCAGTATTCTGCAACCAACCCTGTCCTGAGATTTCCTTCTCAGATCTTGTCCAGAGCTCTTCATTCTTATCATGTCTGTCTCTAATTCCCGACACAATGTGTTGTTGGGTCTTCCTCTTTTCCGTTGGCTGTCAGGATTCCATGTTAATGCTTGTCTTGTGACACAATTCGCTGGTTCCCTCAGTGTGTATGCTTATAAATTAAACCATACAGTTCAAAGAACGTAGTCTAACTATAACCATCCTTCTGAGTTATAAATCTTCTATACTAGTGTCATGACTAGTTATGAAATTAAAGTATAGTCGAGAAAATTCAATTAAAGTGTGACTTCAACACTGAAGGTTCCTACAAATGATATTTACAAATCTTAGCTCGTTCTTTTTTATAAGACAAAAACAATTAAGTAGGATATGGATGAAATAAAGTGTAGGATTAACTTGAAATAGCGTTAGATTCGCCGGAACAACGCACCCGAAGTCGGTAAGGTTAAAAGGCCCTCTGAGTGTTCGGAATATTTATTTGAAACAGGTAAATAAATATCGAACGTGGTCCTGCAACAAACAATTATTAATTTACTAGTCACTTACATTCAAGGCGATTAGGCAACAACAACAACAAATGATCACAACGATCTGCGCCTTGCATACAAAGCGAACAGAATGCTAAACAAAAATGGCTGGCGAAACAGACAATGTTCCAACCAATAGAAAACAACTTCTAGAGAGTTCGGTCGTAACTGACCAATAAAATGCAAGTTACAAATTACATAATAAACACTCATACTACTCATGAGTAGTATAACGATATAACTGAATTCAACATAAGGTATGAAAAAATAGTTCATCCATCAGTTTGTAGAAATTTTAAGCAACTTTCTATGCACAACAAGTAATTTTTGATAATCTTGAATCTTTCCTGGTGATCTTCAGTTACTTTGATAATCTTCTAGACTCTTTTCATTTTATGCCTATTCCACTTTAATAGTGAATTATCACACTGTAGTTATTTGCCCATTTCGTGCAATTGATCTTCGTTAGATTTCTATTTTTGCAAGAGAATACACTAATGAGTATACATTTATGAATGTGTATGTATGTGTGTGTGTGTGATCAGAATGTTCGAAGTGCTCATTCAGCTCAAAATACACCTTTAGATGAGCACCATCTTCTTATTACACTATCGAAATTCATTTACTATATTTCATTACAATAGACTATTCAATTCATTAAACGTACAACTATCATCATTGCTATTAGGTTAAACAAAAACCTTCCAAAGATAGTAGGTTCTCCTTTATTTAACATTCACGTGAACTCTTTCCTATATACCTGCTAACACCAGAGTTGAATATTCGAAAAGGTTTTTTCCATTTCTACTATTAACTTAGTCTTACACATAAATTTTTTCTACTTATTCGAAAGTTGTTACTGTTCTCATCACACTCACTCACTCACCTCCTTCCTTAATGACGTTTCACCTTTAACCAATTTATCATCTTTTTCTCTCTATCTCAGTGTATGTTTCTTAAAACAATTCATACTAACTACTTACGCCTGTTACCCCATCTCGGAGGAGCATAGGCCGCTCACCAGTATTCTCCATTCAACTCTGTCCTCACCAATCCTTTCCAGCTGTCTCCAGTTACTGTTCATCCTTTTTATGTCTGCTTCCAGTTCTCGACGCAGTGTGTTCTTCGGCCTTCCTCTTTTCCGTTTTCCAACAGGATTCCAAGTTAGTGCTTGTCTCGTGATACAGTTTGATGATTTCCGAAATGTATGTCCTATCCATTTACAACGTCGTTTCCTGATTTCCTCTTTAGCTGGAAGCTGATTTGTTCTTTTCCAAAGTAGGCTGTTGCTGATGGTTTCCGGTCAACAGACATTCAATATTCTACGTAGACAGTTGTTGATAAATACCTGTACTCTTCTGAGGATGTTTGTAGTAGTTCTCCACGTTTCAGCTCCATACAGAAGAACTGTCTTGACGTTCGAATTGAAGAGTCTAACTTTGAGGTTGGTAGACAGTTGTTTGGACTCCCATGTATTTTTGCTAAAAAAACGCTAACCAGAATAAAACAATTCTATCTCAACTGTAAAATATCATCTTATCATAATACTCAACTCTCATTACAATAAATAATCATAATCTAATTTGTTTAGATTCAGATAAAAGTTCTAGATGGAGATAGAAGTCATGATAATTAGAATAGACATACAAGATATGCCAATAATTGTACTTACATTTAATGAGTATATATATGCTGGGAATTTAAGTGAAAATTGGGGGATGGGGGTGGGGAGTGGACAACGTTATTATAGAGAAAATAGTAAAAGAAAGTGTTACATAATCGAAATGAAATTTAAATAAGTGGTTACATAGTCGATGAGTTTTGAATGAAAGTCATCTTTGTGAACCTCTGAGTGATTATGTAACCTCTGTATTAAAAAGCATGTCACGCTAACTTTCTGTGCATAAAGGTCAAGTTTACAACTTCTAATAGCGATTGCCTTTACAAGACGTAGTAGTAATGGTATTGATTGTCTTTCGACTACTTTGAATGCTTCTGTAACGATTAAATTATTTTCACTGTCGAAAATGGTGTGCAAGTGAGAACGTTGTTGCTATTAAATATAAGTACTTAGGGATATGCTTAGAAAACCTGATAGAAGTCATTCGTTCAGTTCTTACTATCGCTACTGAGTTCATGCATGCAATTCTCTTACGCAATCACTCAGTGGTCCACTAAGAGAGATAACTTCCGTTCAAAATTCATCAATTATGTAACCGCTTATTTGGATTTTATTACGATTATGTAACACTTACGTTAACTATTTTCTTAGTAATTACGTTATTCGCTTCCCTCCCCACCCCTAATTTTCACTTAAATTCCCAGCATGTAAATATTCATTAAATGTAGGTACACTTATTAGCATATTTTATATCTCTATTCTAATTATCATGACTCCTACCTTTATGCTCTAATTTCTACAGCATCATAATGAATAATCACTATCCCAACAACTACAGTTTCAAACGTTTAAAAAAAAAATGCTTCTTATGTTGTTACTGTGCATATTTATTGTCATTAACAAACATTGTTGATTATTACGATTATGTAACAGAGACAGTCCATAATTTCATTGTGAAAGACAATTCATTGGATGAAAATTATTTCAACGACTAAGACATCATTGAATTCATAGATGTCTTCGAAGCATTGCTCGTGTTTGCTGGGACCACTGAGTAAGCAATGTGTGGGTTAGGAATAGAGTACTAGGTGAATACGGTATGTCTATTGATGAAGTAGTGAGTCTTCATCAGCTGAGGTGGTTAAGACATGTGTTACGTATGCCTGACCACCGTATTCCTCGACGAGCAATGTTGTCTCTAATGAAAGTAGGCTGGAAGAAAGCTAGGGGTGGCCAAACGAAGACATGGAACCAATCCATGAAGTCATTGACAATTGGGCTGAGCCATGTTAATAGATGCAGATTACCTGGTTGGGGACCACGCGATGATCGTAACAAATGGTTAGAGACTTTAGGTGATGTGGCTCAAAATCGTTTGCAATGGCGCAGGTGCATCCACTCCTTGTCTTCCTTCAAACTCTTGTTTTTGACCTTCTCCTAATTTTCTCTTTACTCAATCTCTTTTTTTCTGTATCAAATCTTATCTCTGATCCTCATACCTTTCCATTAGTACCTACTCTGCTACTACCTTCCATACTCTGGGATTTGGTCCGACAGTTTAATCTGTTTCTCCCAACAGAGGCATGGCAACTTGAACTGACTTATGCATGTACCAAGTTCTACGTTGTAACTGACTAACTGACTGACTGAATCATTCACTATAGATATGCAGTCCTAAATATAATCATTTCTACAAGATATTTGTCTACTGAAAAAAAACTAAAAAAACATTACATATTGAGTTGGTTAGAAATTTAATGTATCAAAGAATCATAAGTGTGTTACATAATTGTCTAAATAGTGAAGAACTAACTAGACTTAGAAAAATATTCATGAAAAACTGTTTAATGATGGCAACCTTAAACCGAAATCTCAGCTTGTAAAGTCTACGACAGTCCCAAAGAAGAATGGTTTCATAAATGTAAAAATTCAAAGGATATACAGTAGCTAAAATTTCGAATAATTGGGTGACAAAATCCTTAAAGAAAGCATTCTATGTCGCAAACTTTCGTATTGTTCTCTGTTGTCTATCTGTGATTCAAAATGTTTAAGAATAAAATTCCACTTTGGACCAGGTATATATGCATCTATAAAGTTATCTGCTCTTGCAGAGCCTGTTACATTGTCAATACAAAGTGAACCTTTTACAAACACTTTACAGAACATTGCAAATTATTATAAGCTTAATACAAAAACACTCTATTAAATCAAGTCACGTTGCCAGTCGAGAATCGTCTTTTACCATCATCTATGTTATTAAACGGCTGAGCTCAAAAGTTGAAGAGCATAAATGAACACCCTATGCAATACTTAAATTTTATCAATCTGGCGGTTCATGCCAAATCTTTGAGTTCAGAAACAGCATGTCCACTTATATTTAAGTTGGATTGTGACTGGCAAGTGGAATATAACTTGTGTAATACCGCTATATAGAGGCAATCCGCTCAGGATGCACATATGGCAACAGAGGCTGACCAGTTTCAGTCCATTACAAATCAACGGGAAGATATAAGCCTATTCTGAAGCATGTCCACTTCTTTAACTTAGCCTGATCCTGATGCTTTTTTACTTATTCATTATTATTTTTTATATTTATTGATTCTTATTTCTTAAATTTCTTATAATTTATGATCAATTAGTACATTTGTCAGTAATTGTCTCTTTTCTTTTTATCTACATAAAGCGGACAATGATTGCTAATTCAATTTAATTTCGGAACAAGTTATCACTTAGACAATTACGTAACATGATTGTGGTTTTGTTTAATAGTTGAAATATCTAAATAACTTAATATGCAATCTCCTTCTATTTTTTAGTAGACAAATACATTTTAGAAATAATTATATTTAGAATAGTACAGATATAGTGAATGATACCATGGAACTCTGTCCTCAGCAATCATTTCAAGATGTTAACAGTTGCTCTTCATCCTTTTATTATCTGCTTCTAGTTCTCGACGCAGTGTGTTCTTTGGCCTTTCACTTTACTGTTTCTCAACAGGATTCCAAGTTAATGCTTGTCTCGTGATGCAGTCTGGTGATTTCCTCAATGTATGTCTTATACACTCCCAAGTTCGTTTCCTGATTTCCTAATCGACTGGAAGTTGGTTTGTTCTCTCTCATAGTAGGCTGTCGCTGATGGTTTCCGGACAACGGACATTGAGTATATTGAGTAGACAGTTGTTTATGAATTTCTGTACCCTTCTGATGATGTTTGCAGTAGTTCTCCTTGTTTCAGCTCCTTACAGCAGAACTGTCTTGACGTTCGAATTGAAGAGTCTGACTTTGAGGTTGGTTGAAAATTGTTTGGAGTCTCATATACTATTCAACTGTAGGAATGCTGCCCTTTCTTCGCCAATCTTAGCCCTTACATCTGCATCGAATCCTCCTTGTTCAATATTCAAGATTGTATAGTCTTAAAAATGAATATGCAAAAAAAGAAAAATATTCAATTGAATAATTTTTCTCAAAAACTTTTCAAGATAAACGTCACGATGGTGACATTGTGTGAAGCTCAAACTTGACGAACTACAAAACTAAACATTCATATGATACACGAAAGTACAAACATTCATCTACACACCTTGCATATCCCAGATCCGTTGACTAGACATCATGAGCAAAAACCTAATCTGATAGACAATAGACCAACCAATCTCAAGCTAGTGGGAGGTTGAGGGGGGGTAATGAGGAAAACACAATAACGATGGAGAGAACACCCGATGTGATAATCACCAAACAATGTAACAGGGTATACCAAAGATACGAATTCTCGATTTGAAAGTAGAAGATAATAACCAAATAACACATATCATCCCGAATTCAAGACATACATGAAAAGAATAAATAGCTATTTCGAACAACATGATCTTCTCCATTGTCTAGTATTTCACTATTATATCACATTTAATTCATGAAATATGCAGTAACCTGGTCGTGTAAATGAAACACAGAATCAAGTGCAAGGTGAATACATCCTGTTGTCGAATAAACCACACTCAGTCGATTCCATTTAATCTCAATAATTATGTAATTGATCTATCACCCAATCTATTACCTCCTCTAAAACAGGAGGTGCTCTCATTCGCATTTCATTTATCCATTACCATTGCTTATATACTACAACCAACAAGTAATGCTCAACATGAGAACAACTATGACCAATCAAATATACTCATTTGCATATAGTAAGATAATGAAAGTTAGTGTAGAGGTAAGTTGGTAGATATGGTTGATCAGTGAAGTGGTTCTAGTAGACCGAAACAGAAGATCATATTGACTTCTTCTCATTGTAAAGCACTGAAAGACTTACAGATTTATCCTGACATCACCTTACTGAATTAGGTTAAAGAATATATAGTGGTTGTTGTTGGGCAGATGTGATTGCAAAGATATAATATTAATGATCCTGAGTAAATTTGATGAAGTTTATAGATTAGAAGTGAAAGTAAATTCATGTTTTGTGAAATTATTGAATAGGAGTCAAACGCGAAAATATACGACATTATGGCGTACCCCAAAAGATAGTCAACATCATACGGAATTCATACAAAGAACTACATTGCGAAATCATTCACGGAAGTCAGTTCACAGATTTATTCGAAGTGAAGACCTGTGTCAGACAAGGCTGTTTACTCTTGCCCTTTCTCTTTCTGTTGGTGGTTGACTGCATCATGAAGTCTGCAACATCTCAAGGCAATCTCGGTATATAGTGGACAACATGGATGCAACTGAATGACTTGAACTTTGTAGATGACATGGTGGTGAAGACGGACAGGTTAGCAGCAGCCTCGGCAACCAGTTGTAGGCCTCAACATACACAATGGGTGAAGAAAGATACAAAAAAATACGAACAATAGCCCGACTACACTTGATGGAAAAATTCTGGAAGGTGTAGAAACCTTTACGCACTTGGGCAGCATCATCGATAAACAAAGAGAGTCTGATGCAGATGTGAAGGCGCGGATTAGAAATCCGAGGGCAGCATTTCTACAACTGAAATATCTGGAAGTAAAACCAACTGTCAGTCAACATTAAAGTCAACATTTTCAATACAAATGTGAAGACAGTTAGTTATAATGGATGGAGCTGAAACTTGGAGAACTACCAAAAGCATCATTCAGAAGATTCAAGTATTTATAAATAACTATCTGTATAGGATACTTCGGATCCGTTGGTCAGATAACAATAACAACAACCTTCTATGGCAGAGAACAAGTCAACCAGCTTCCAGCTGAGGAAGAAATTAGGAAAAGACCCTGGAAATGGATAGGACACATACTGAGGAAACCACCAAACTGTGTCACAAGACAAGCATTAACATGGAATCCTGACAGACAAAGGAAAAGAGGAAGACCCAAGAACACATTGTGTGGGAAATCGGAGACAGACATGAAAAGAATGAAGAGCTCTTGGCAAGATCTGAGAAGGAAATCTCAGGATAAAGTTAGTTTGAGAATGATGGTCGGCGACCTATACTCAACATGGTGTAACAGGCATTGATTGGTTGATTGAATGAAACAAAAAAAGGAAGAATAATATTTTAGAACAACTCGAATGTAGCTTCCAGGATGGAATCAGCATGAGAATCCTAGTCGGCTGTCTATGTTTCATAAGTAACAAAAGGTGAATGAATGAATGACGGAACTTTCGTTGGAAAGAATATCTTCACTGCTGAAATGTCACTTTTTTGTTTGAATGACATTATCGTTTTCTTTCATTATCTATAAATAACAATAACTTAGCAACTTTCACTATATTCTCTTCTGTTTGTTTGTGTTTTTTTTTCAAGACGTGAATTACGACGTCGACGTACAACTGTATTATTAGAACAATTAATACCACGTGATTTAGAAACAATCTATGATGATATGGATTTAGAAATGAAATTAAAAGTTATGGAATTATTTATTAATGATCTACGTGAATCTGGTCGTAAAACTAATATTGACATGGAATTATTAGATCAATCAATGCAACGTTTAAAAGCTTATTTTGATACACGTTATGGTAAATCATGGCATATTATTGTATCAATTAATCAACATTTGGGTAGATTCAGTTATGAACCAAATACATTATTTCATTTTTGTTTGGGTCGATTTGCTGTATTAATTTGGAAAACACCATGTTCAGAATAAAATTTCAGTTTTGGTTTATGTTTGTTTGTTTGTTTGTTCAATTAATATTGAATTAATAAGTAATTAATGACACATTGATTCAATCTATATTTCATTCATATCTTCATATTCTATTAATATTCACAATTGAAACATATAAAATTTATGAAATATTATTTTGTTTATTTGATTGTTGTTGCTATGGTTGCTGTTTTGCTTACTTTCCCCCCCCCCCACAAACACACTTTTATTCTGTATTTATTCTAAAGTTTTCTTTTCTTTTTTTTTTGATTGGATGATGAAAGTGGTAGTGAAGGGGGTGGTGATGGTGGTAGTGATAAGATTTTACGTTGTTGTTTTTCTCCTCTTTATTTTTTCTTTTTTATTGATTTAGAATAAAGTACAATAATTTTGAAGTAAACATGATTTTGAGAATGAAATGAAAGATTAGAATAAACACTTATTTACTTTGATATTTAAAATAATCAATTCATATGAATTGAAATGGTTTATTACGAGGTGAGGGGGGGGGGTGAGCGCGGTTAGTATTAAAATTTAGTTGAATGAATTCGTCAAAGATTGATGATGGTAAGGTACCATTGAAAACTAAGAAGAACTGAACAGATATTTCTTCCGAATATGAAATTCCTTATCAACATAGATTCACTCATAGTTCATTTGATAAATTCTGATAACATGATATGAGATCTATACAATACATACTTACATACTTACGCCTGTTACCCCTCTCGAAGGAGCATAGGCCGCTCACCAGTATTCTCCATTCAACTTTGTCCTGACCAATCCTTTCCAGCTGTCTCCAGTTACTGTTCATCCTCTCAATGTCTGCTTCTAGTTCTCGACACAGGGTGTTCTTTGGCCTTCCTCTTTTCAGTTTTCCAACAGGATTCCAAGTTAGTGCTTGTCTCGTGATACAGTTTGATGATTTCCTGAAATGTATGTCCTTATCCATTTACAACGTCGTTTCCTGATTTTCCTCTTCAGCTGGAAGCTTGATTTGTTCTCTTCCAAAGTAGGCTGTTGCTGATGGTTTCCGGTCAACAGACATTCAATATTCTACGTAGACAGTTGTTGATAAATACCTGTACATCTCCTGAGGATGTTTGCAGTAGTTCTCCACGTTTCAGCTCCATACAGAAGAACTGTACTTGACTGTTCGAGTTGAAGAGTCTAACTTTGAGGTTAGTTGACAGTTGTTTGGAGTCCCATATATTTTTCAACTGTAGGAATGCTGCCCTGGCTTTGTCAATCCTTGCCCTTACATCTGCATTGGATCCTCCTTGTTTATCGATGATGCTTCCCAGGTATGTAAAGATATCCACTTCTTCCAGAGTTTCATCATCAAGTTCAATTAGGTCGGTGCTCTCTGTGTTGAATTTGAGTATCTTCCTCTTTTCCTTACGTATGTTCAGGCCTACATACTTACATAATCTAATCTAATCTAAAAACTTCTTTTTACATTTCTATATGAAAAATTTAGGCTAAACTAGACAAATCAGTAGATAACTAAACAAACAGAATAATGAAAACATTGTGAATTTAATTATACTCTGAACATAAAAACAATTTTATGAGGGTAGGTTTAATGTAGGTACAGGTTATTTCTGACAATGTATAACTTTGACTTCAATAAATCACTTTCATACAGAGCTAAATTGGTTGATTTTTAGGGTAGCCCTACGACTAGTTGTTTAACTCCAGTAAATTATAGTTGCTTATCATGTACTCCTATCTTGTTATTAGAGGTCAATTGTTTTTGAAGTCATTTACGTGGATGTTTAATTATTCTTACACGTACATCACGATTGATCCTTCTTATGTATGTGTGTTTACATTTACACTTAAATTGATAGACATAATGGAATGTGACGCAGTCATTTAAATGTTGTTTGTGTTTGTTATGAATTATAACGTTAGACTTTTCGATTACAATAGCATTAAGCAAATAATCTGTCCTGTTAATGATTCAATTGAGTTTTCGTTTTAATAGAAAGCCGTTTGAATCACCACTGGGTGGTTTGGTGATGAATAGCACCCGGTATATTATTAAGTTACGTTTGTCGTATAAGCATAGCAACTTCTAACAATTTAATCCACACCTACGAATAAGAATAAATCACAAGGCAGTGATGAGTGGAGAAGAAGTTATATTCGGTCGCCAGTGAAGCGCTAAGTGAATAACAACATATAGGCTGCCTAACGAGAGAACGAGTTGCCCCACGTCATGTCGTGTCGTGATCTGATAACGATGTTTTACGGATTACCTTTAACTAGTAGTATCCACTAAAACAAATACGGTCGGCATCAATAGTGAGAGCCTGTGCAACTATTTATTCAGGGAATGTACTTACCGCTACAGTGATATAGACAAACTCCTTAGGCATAATAAACAATGTAGGTTTCATCATGTAATTACTATTGACTTCCCAACAATTTATAAATGTTTTTGGGCATCCGTTCAATAACTATGTCTCTTTTAACAGATTGTCATTTAATTCAGTAGTGTTATTTGTACAAACCCTCTTAATCTTATTGAATAAATCCTTCATTAAAACATTTTCATACTCTACCGGACGATAAATTTGAAAGCTTAGATACTATTCAGTTTTTGTAGGTTTTTTGTAAAAGGAACATTTGACCGAACCAACCTCCTTCCAACTGAAAGGAAGTTATTTCAAACGATGAAGAGTAATTCATTTAGTAAACTGTTCCTATTCTCGATATCATCATAAATGACTACGTCATCAACAACACACCTCCTATGAAGACACATTTCATCTGTTGAATCTCTAGTTACGTTTTCTATATATTCCGTATGCACATCAGCCACTAATGCTCCTAAACAACTATCCATAGCAACTCCATCAATCTGGCTTAAGTGTGACTATTCACGACGTATAGGTTTCGAGAAATTAAATTCCTACATATACATGTCCAGTGGTTTCACTAAACGTGGATTTACTTTCACTTCTATTCTATTCATTCCATCAAATTCACACAGGATCATTAATATTTTATCTTTGTAATCACATCTGCCCAACAACAACCAACACACATTCTTTATTCAAATTCAGTAAGGTGATGTCAGGATAAATCTGTAAGTCTTTCAGTGCTTTACAATGAGAAGAAATCAATATGATCTTCTGTTTTGGTCTACTGGAACCACTTCACTGATCAACCATATCTGCCAACTTACCTCTACACAAACTTCGATTATCTTACTATATGCAAATGAGTATATTTGATTGGTCATAGTTGTTCTCATGTTGAGCATTACTTGTTAATTGTAGTATATAAGTAATTAGAATAGAAAAACCGAATGCAAATGAGAGCACCTCCTGTTTTAGAGGAGGTAACAGATTGGGTGATAGATTAATTACATAATTGTTGGGATTAAATGGAATCGACTGGGTGTGGTTTATTCGACAACAGGATGTATTCAGATTGCACTTGATTCTGTGTTTCATTTACACAACCACGTTACTGCATATTTCATGAATTAAATGTGATATAATAGTGAAATATTAGACAATCCAGAAGATCATTTTGTTCGAAATAGCTATTTATTCTTTTCATGTATGTCTTGAATTCGGGATGATATGTGTAATTTGGTTATTATCTTCTCCTTTCAAATCGAGAATTCGTATTTTTGGTATACCCTGTTACATTTTTTGGTGATTTTCAGATTGTGTGTTCTCTCCACCGTCATTGTGTTTTCCACATAACCCCCCCTCAACCTCCCACTAGCTTGAGATTGGTTGGTCTATTGTCTATCAGATGAAGTTTTTGCTCATGATGTCTAGTCAACGGATCTGGGATATGCAAGTTGTGTAGATGAATGTTTGTAATTCTGTGTATCATTTGAATGTTTAGTTTTGTAGTTCGTCAAGTTTGAGCTTCACACAATGTAACTATCTTGACGTCTTTAATGATAATACTGATCTTTATTTTAGTTGACGTTTTATTTTGAGTTCCAGTTGCTCGTCTTCTGTAGACATGCTGTCTTCGCCTTATCAATCCGTGTCTTAGCAACTGCATTAATTTATTTCCTTGTTTATCTATTATACCACCTCGTCATCCTATAACAGAGGTAGGGAATTAATCCGTTATTTATTCTAAACTAGTAGTAATGCAGATGCGTATATTTTGAGTACCCTCAGAAAGAAGGGACAGCCTGCCTGTCAATGTATATATTCTAAGTATAACAGAATTAGTCATTCATTGAGACAGTTTTAACAAATTATGCATTGCAGGCGTATTATCGAAACACTTTTATAAGTTTGACGATGATAAACTATTACAAAACGACAACACTCCTATGGAAGTCAGTACAATCAACGTATTTTTCATTAATCCATGAAATTCCATGGGTCTCAATTTATTTGAAACGGTCTTTCATGAACATATTTTTTTGTAGAGTAGTAACCAGATACAACGCATAAAAAGCACATGCATGATGAAGATTATGGCATTAAATTACATCTTTAATAAACATTACAATTTAATATGCACCATTCATTTGATTAGTGAAAATGACTACAGAATTCGAATGTAACATGCCGTGATTTATCATTTTTGTGATCATCTGAAAATTATATTGTAAATCTCAGAGGTATGTAAAACTCTAGTACTTTCGAAAGTGAATTATCTGTTCATATTTACCATCTTTTGATGTCTTATCTGAGTCCGAATGTTATATCGTGAATTACGATTTTTCGTGCTATGCAGAATAACAACGATTATAACAAAAGAGATACAAAGACTGATTGTTCTGTGCTTATACGTCTGTTCTAATATTACTAATCTCCAAGCCCGATAGACGAATAAATGACGATTAAGCCAACCGGAGGAAGTCAATTTACATTTCAAAGATTCCTTTATATAATGTAACACCTGACTGTACAGCTTACCACTTAGAAAAATAACATAAATACTGAACAAGAATAATGATCATAAGAAACTGGGGTAATGTGTGCACATTTAATTAGTTACAGTTCATAAATAGAAAATGACACAATATCAGTTGATGGATCAATAAGGAGGGTAGGGTGAAAGGGGATTGTGTAAAGTATAGAAATAAAACGTCCAGTATAAATAGAATCAAAATATAACAAATAATCATCATCTGACAACAGTTGTGGAGGTTTGTCATTCTTGTTGATTCGTTCAATTTTTCACTAAGGATGATCAGGATCATCATCATTATTCGACAACACAAAACAAAAATCATTTTCTATTTTATTTTACTTGGGTCTGGCACTAAAAGAGGTGCCGCAGTAAACTACACCTACCTCAGATACAATGTATCATTCACATAAATAAACGAACGGTTTACGTCTAGCCAGAAAATTTTCTGTATTCTATAGGGGTGTGCAAGATAATCCGCATAAGGAATCAGGAAGAGGGAATAAAAGGAGGAAATTGACTTAGAAACTCAGTAAGTCTGGCAGGTGCGTTTACATTCTGTAATAAAAACTACCAATCACAGTAAGAACTGATGCAAGCGTGAAAATGTAGCGTTAGCTTTTGGAATTTCATGAAAAAGTATCAGTTATCAAAATAACTATTTTCTATGTATGAACATTAATCTGTTGTTGGAACGTTAGACATTTCACTGTCATTGTCTTTATGTGTATAGTGAACACTTTTACATATCTATAACTTTTTAGATTTTTAAACTTAAATTTGACTGTTGTTACAAAATGAGTTTACTATCTACTCTTAGACTGAAATTGAAATACGCACTGATTGTTATAGTGTTCTGTAGGAAGGGTTAGTTATGTTAATGAAGTGTATTGGGTGGATTACATTTTAAGAACATGCAGGATAGACTGTCACATATATTCATCATCCACCAGTAGATAAATATTAAAAAAATACAATAAAAATCTGATAATCGAGATTGAAAATAAAGGATGACTTAAAGTTCGTTAGATTGTCTATCAAATATAAACACCTTTTTGGTACTACTATCTGTGATGATATGTCAAACTCTTTCGTTGTACTAGATAATAGCGGAAGAAAGTTACTAGACACAAACGTATGGCAGTCGCCCTTAATCAGCATATATCAGGAATTACGGAGTAAGCCTCAATAGAATTGCTGTTGAAAGTACCGTGACTATATTTTGCAAATACACCGAAGAGAAAATGTCTCTTGAAGATGGTGTTGTGTCATTATCAAAACCATTTAACCATAATTAAAACGAAAACAAATTCACAACCTCTACATGAGCTGCTTAGGAATGGAGGTGTTTTCCGAAAAATGGTGCATAGTGATTTGGTGATAGTGTGTGACCATGCTTTATCGGCTTCAGCGTCCACTAAAACAAACATGGTCACTATCAGTAATAAGTGCTTACATAAATATTTGTTTCGGGGACTTATCTACTGTTACAGTCTGTTGATCTGTAGTATATGAGCTACATTAAACCTAGAGACCTCATCCCTATTTTCCATTCTATATTGTTATCTGAATCTGATTCTAATATCTTTAGTTGAATTGAACACTGTTTATTTCTTAGTTTAGGTACCTTACTGAAAGTTACTTGTATCCAACCCATATATCCTATTCAAGTTTTCCTAAGAAGTTAGGATATCCTAGACTTTGGTTGTTGATTGAGCATCCTCAAAATGAGTGTCGTGTATCTTTTCTCTTACGCAGCTTTGCAATGGATTTTTATCATGAACCGCATTACAGTAGTCTGATAATTCATCGCATTAATTTTGTTTTGATTTATATATAGTGCAGAATTGAGTACAGTAACCACTCCCTGGAGTCATTTGCGGGTCCTCATTTATGCCAGGCACTAGACTTGCAGAGGATTATCTCAAAGTAACCGGGCTTCAGCTAGGTCTCGAGGGTTTGTTAAGTAATCATCACATTGAAGTATATCTACCTGCAAACTGGAGGTTAGTATCCTCGATTCGGTACTTTATATCGTTTAAGTTAATAGGGCAGTATTAACTCAGGGAAGGTGGCTAGCTACAACCCAGTCGTAGTTGGTTTTATGACAATCTTTGCGCTCCGTTTTCGCCTTGGGGAGGTGAGGGGGGAGAGAAGATCATGGCTACTACGCCAAAGGCATGTGATTTCTAGGTTGTTGACGTGAGTCTCTTGACTAGTAAAAATATAAATTAATTTAGAAATACTTCCATCAAACCCCCAGTGAAGAGGGTGGTTGCTCTACGTTGCAACGTAGGTTACAATTTTCGAGCAAGTAGATGAAGTAGGATATTAGGTAGAAATTATTATTTGGCGAGGAAATATGAAAGACAGTGAAGTCACCTATTACTATTATACGGGTGAAATGTAGGTTAAGGGTAATGAATGACTGGTCATCACTTTGTATTAGATGGCTGTAATCCATGTCAAACTTAAGAACATGGATAAATTTTAATTTACAGAATGTCTATCAACGGCGAATCTGCAGAAGCTTCTGCAGAACATAAGTCGTGGACATTAAAGGCTGATTAGGCATTTTAAGTATAAAAGAATGGAAAAAACCTAAGAACAATACTAGTGGCCGTTAAACAGATGGTAACTAATTAGTCCTGGAACTGTGAACTTTAATAAAGTGCTTTCAAAAGTTTCCTCCCTAGAGCTCAAGTAGAGAAAGAGCATGTCAAAAACACGTTTATTCTTCAGTATGTTGGAGACTGCTATTGAATCCCCTCTGGTTCCTATGTACAACATGGATTAAAAGTTTAATTTAGTTTTACAGCAACTAAAGGACTCATTGAAACCAGTCGTCAGACTAAAGAATTATGCGGGGGCGAAAGTCGGGAAAGGGGTAGGAGAGGCTCAACAAGAAATTAATAATGGTAATAATAATAATAATTATTATTATTATTATTTATTTCCTGATATCAGGAGCAAGCCATTTTTTACAGACAAGATCAACAAAAACATATGACAATTCTCTAATAAGTAAGTCTCCTGCCCGACTCTATCAATCCCCTCTAAATCAGAATTACATCGAAACTTGGATAGAAAGCATGAATATCACAAATGCATCAGCTCTGTTAAACATTATTAGTGGCCAACGTGAATTAAGTGAAAAAGTAATGCTCATCTGATAGGATAACGGAAACATGGGGATTCTCCGAAATCATGGACAACGGAATTCGAATGGCAAAACCGTCACCGTTCCTCAACGACATAAACACCAGTGCAGGTGTTGAAGTTGCATTATAAATAGGTTCCTGCTTAGTGGCACATTCAGAATTCCTGAATTCTTCAGTTTCGAGGTACCTGATTGTTGTTTGTTGAAGTTGTTGAGTTGGAGTTATTCATGGAAAACCTGCTGTCAATACCCATTTGGACAAGCTGGTGGTAAGAGCAATAAGTTGATTTACCGAATTACGATATTCTTATATGTTATTCCTAATTCAATTCAATCTACCAAAAGTAAACTTTGCTGGCTGCACATTTAGTGGGGAGGGGATGATCTGATTAAAGCGCGATTCTTTAAATTTATCAGATTAAGGGTCATTTGGAAACGTGAAGACAAAAACCAACTGGAAAGGCTGTCGATTCTCTCTGACAACATATACCTGAACTTTCTTCACATAAACGTGACTGCGTTAACGGATGTTTTCCACCAGACAGATTCGGAAACTTGTCATAACTTTGATGCCAGTGCACACTGGAAATTCCTAATAGGCATTGTTATGTGAGCTACTGGATAGTCTATTCCCTAATAAGCACCCAAGATTTTTAAACGGCTTAAAATTGCACCCGCGCATACCCTCAGACCGCTAAATCTGAATAAATACAACTAAGCAAAGTACAAAGGGTTGAATAGTGACAGCCTTTTCAAGCATTTTAGGCAGGATAGAAACATCCGTATCCAGGCTCCACGAGAAAATATGCACCAATATCAAAGCTGGTTGATTAGTACATTTGTCTCTAACCAGAAAAACTTGTTTCGTCAAGTTACTTTCCTCCACCTGGCAAGAGTCGGGATCACTCACTTATTTGGTTTAAGTTAACATACAGCAAACGATATCGATAAAATGGAGCTTCTGATCACCCAGTACGACCTAGCGTTCAAATTGATACCTATTAGTTACACGTACGATAGTGTAGTGACAATGTTTGCATGTTTTATTTGTATGCGATATTAACAATTATCAACTTGACTATTCTCTGTGTGTAAGCATCAAACTGTTGTCAGAATTTTATACATTGTTTAGTTGTTGCATTTCTATTCATATTGAACATATTGATTTAACTGGTAAAAATTTTTAACTCACGGCCTCACTTTCGATTATCATTACATTAATAAATATTTCGTCTACTCTTCCTTCTGACTCCTAATATACATCGATCGTTTTGTACTTTGTCTATGTTAGTCAATGGAATAACGAAGAGAGAGTCATTTGAATATTCTCGAATCACAGCCATCTTTCAATATTGGTATTCATGTACTCTTGACCGTCCACTAAACTAAAATAGTTCTAATTCTATAACTACAGGAATCTCTGAAGTTAATCTAACTATTGGAAGGGAATTTCAAAAACTTGAAACAGTTGAACAAACACACTTTCTCAGGGCCTAATAAAATTAGTCCCTCTTTTCTAAGGGAAGAGCCTCACTTATTGACACCTCCACTCAGAGAACTGTTAGTACATATTCTGAGTCAAGATATGGTTCCAGACAACCGGAAGCTGGCTCATATCACACCAGTCTTTAAAGAAGGCTGATACAATGACTGCATGAACTACCGACTAGTGATCCCTCTGTATATACCGTCTAAAGTTATAGGTTACTTAATCTGAGATAACTTTAGTGACCAATTGAAATCCACCAATTTTTTTGTACCCCGACAATAAAATTTTAAGAAAGGTCACTCTTGCAATACAAACCTACTGTCTATGATGAACATTTGGACTAGCGATCTCGACAGAAGTGGTATCGTCAGTATAGTACATCTGGATATTTCAGCAGCCTTTAACGTGTTAATGTCCCGATTTCATCCGCAAACTTGAACAGATAGGCATTAAACCACCAGTGGTAAACCAGTTTTAGTCCTATTTCAGTGAAGGGTGATTCGAACTAAGGGTAAATTACTCATTTTCTCGGGCTGTAGGATGTTACAGTGGTGCACCTCAGGGTTCAGTCCTGGAATCACCCCCTCTTTCTAATCTATATGAACGACCTACTTCCAACGTATCTTCCAAATTACTACCGTTTGCCGGTGACGTTAAACTTTGTAGGTGAGTCTGCAACCAGGAGGATAGCCTGGCACTAAAGGACGATTTAATCCGGCTTCAAAGTTATGTCGATAATAGTGGGCTAACTTTAAACTCAATACAATGTAAAGTTGTCCATTCAAGGCTCAAAATGAATTACACATGCACCCTTAGTAATCTTTCCTTCAAAGAATCGCTAGTAGAAAAATATTTAGGTGTCATGGTCCACTATAACCTCAGGTGAAATGCTAATTTTGATACAAATGTCTTCCAATATAACCTCAAGCCTTTAACTTTTAAGCGAATTTCGACCAATTTGATCATCTATACAATTTTCAATAAACTTTATTGGTCTTCTTGTAGAGTATGGAAGTGTAGTGTTTTATCCCATCACTTCAGAAAGACAGAAGTACTCTAGAAGGATTTCAAAGAAGGGCCTCGGAGTTCTTTCGCGGATTCAAGTTAAAGTTATCAGAGGAACGCTTGCTAACGCTAGACTTGCATCCCTTAGAATAAAGGTAGCTTAAAGGGGACCTCATGATGACTTAAAAAATTCTATGTACTCCTGGAAATCCATTAAAGCACCTATTTAGAATGAATTCGAACGCACATCTTAGAAGGAACACCCAAAGTTTGAGGTACAATACAGTAGATTGAATTGCAGAAACAACTCATTATAAATGGTCAAATCCTGGAACTCCCTACCGGTCGAAATAGTTCACACAAATTCCACTGAAGCTTTTAAGAAAAAACATCTTGATTTATTTCTAAGGACTCAGATTAAATTTTCGTTCTAGTTCACTCACACTTTTATCTGTATACTTTTCATATACGTAAGTCTGTATCTGGTGGAATTGGTGTTCCATTGCTATTGGGCACGAAAGCCCGCAACACGAAAGCTTTTTCTATTTTATCAATAACTATGTGAAAACCAGTTTCCAATTGTACGATGGTCTCTACATTTCAGAAAAAAGTAATTGCGATTCCTTGAATTTTTTTCCAGTAAATCAGTTTTTTCTCTAAACAAGAGCTGGTCGATTCCATGCAGTATTTAAATTTTGGCTTTACAAACACAGTAAACGATGTCTGAAATGCTTTGGAATTAGAATACATAAAGGTTCAACATAATGACCAAAGGGAGCAGTAGCTTTCAACATCCATAGATCCGTAAATTGCAGTAATTTTTAAATCGCTTCTGTTAGTGACTTCCCGATAATTAAGTCTCTGGACAGTAAAATTCTGAACGTTATTCATCCTATATGTTATCAAATTAGCTGGACTAGTGTCAAGGAAGTTAAACATTGGTACCACTGAATGTTGTTTGGTTGTATCGAGTTCCATTGTCAGCGGCCATTGGTTCAGGTACGATTGAGCGAACGTTCTGTTACTGTCGGAGTCAATATTATTCAGAAGTACACTACTAATTACCTTCTATATTCATTGTATTGTTTTAGACTGTTGTTATTGTCATCGTTATTGTTATTGCTGTCGCTGCTGTTATTGTATTCGGTGTAATTGGAGTAATTAATCGTTTCTGGACGACTTGTTGTTATTCCTTTGGGTTTTGGGGATAATAATCAAGGTTGATACTCGATTAATTAGAAGCTTTCGGTCGGTGGAGGAAACACAATAGTATTCTGAACTCCGGTAATCGCTCAGTCGTAGCTTTCAGTCGGCTGATTTGACAACTAGTGTGTTATGACTGAACCGATGATGCAGTATTCGAATACAAAGTATGTCCTGTTCTAGGCAGAGAGTGAACCTTGAATTACAACTGACAGTAACCAAATAAATATCGATCGATTAGAATGACTGATATTAATACAAATACCACAGTAGTACAATAAACTGTATGCGCAGTAAATAGAGTTGTACTACCTACAGCAACACAAACATTCCGCTTAGTCAATTTAAGAACTAGTGCCCTACAATAATGGAGTTCATTATGACTAAACAACATTTAATAGTACCAACACTTTATGTTCCTTTACATATAAACTTAAACCTTGGTGTTTAGTAAGAATCATGATGCACTTAGAGATATCTATCTGCATTCATTAAATACTTCATCATTCCTATAACGTCTGAAAATCTTTATCACGTTCTATCCCTTCCTCTCCTCTGTTATGCATTTCTCTCCACATCTAAATATAGTCAGACGACAATGAAACCTTTTGTGATAATATATTAAAAAGGCCATTTACATACAAGAGAAACCAAACTCGACCCTTGAGCTTGCCTTCAGGCACTCAACTAAACGCTATTTTACAACCATACATCTAGAAGTTGACTTGTACCCATTTGTTTCTGCACACTTAGGATATCGTTAATCACTAGGCATAAGTCACAGTTAACTCATGTTTTATGTAGCTTATGCTTAAGTTTGGGATGAGAGCTCTTATCAAGAGTCTTGTTCAAGTCAATATGAACTACAATGACGGCAATCTTTGATCCATCGTGACACACCATCTCTTTCATACTATTGATATGTTGGAGACACAAACGACCCTCCTTAAAACCAGTCTGCTTATAGATAATTATGGGTTTTCATCCAAATACACGAATAGTGCCCCATGAATGATCGTCAAAATTTTACCAACTTCACTAGTTAAATTTACTGGCCGATGGTTTGTGAGTTTGTCCAGATCATCTATTTCTAAGACACAACCGTTTGTGACGTTTTCCCGATCGCTAGGTAATCTACTTTTCTTTGATGTAAGGTGAAGGCAAACGTTTAAAGCGTTTAAGTTGAAGGTTGCATATTCCTTTAACATTCTAGGTTGCATTTTACAGAGTCTTATAAATTTTCACGCATCAGGTTTGTTTAGAAGTTTAAAACACCAAGTTTTTAGATACTGATAACTTTTATACCGTGAACTAGGAACTTTGAATTTCGCGGAATGTAAAGTGCGTCTACCGTGTATGTCTTAACAATAATAATAATAATAATAATAATAATAATAATAATAATAATAATTTATTTTCTGATATCAAGAGCAAGCAATTTTTACAGGCAAGATACATATAACAATAGTGGGATTCAGTTGTTACTGAAGTAGTCCCCAAACAATTAGGCTTCACTAAAATCCTCCTGTACTAGGGTTAGCGAACTATTTCTGGACTACGTTTGTATATACCCTCTTTTTCCCTCCTTCAGTTAATTTAAGATAGCAGACAGTTTGGATATTCTTCAGGAGTTATCTGCAATTTTTCTCGTACATTTCCCTAGCTTCTTTCAGTTTCATAGCATAGGGGACTCTAGTTTTCCGGAAATCAGGGATTGCTATGTCTGTACCAAACAACCCAAAATAATTCGTGTTTTTGTTTTTACACAGAAGAATTCGGGACATTTTTACGAAATCACGGTGGACGATTACACATTTTACGTGGTGTTGTCTAAAGTACATTTGATATAAGGTGATATGATATATAAAGTAGTTTTCTAACTTACTAAAGGTGCTGCTTGTGTGATTGCCTGCACATTCATTTTTCTAGTTATTATGATTCTTTAACATGTTACACTAAGGTGGATGTTACTTCTGCACTAATTATATTGTGCTCAAACGTTATTTCCGATTTATATGGTAGGGGGCAGTAATATCACTCAAGAGTAGACACCTCCCAATGTACAACCGAGTAGTGGGTTTATTTGGTGAAATCTCATTTGTATTTGAACGTTGACAGTGACTAAACCAAGCGACACCTGTTTTCCCTATATTTTAGACAACAGTTCGCTACCACATTAGCAAGATATGTCTACAACTGTACATGGGACATTATTTTGATGACCGCTGCTACCAATCCTAGGACAATGAATCTGTCAGCGCTTACATATGTAATTTTTATAAAAATATGATCGTTACCTGTTATTCATATGATCACGCTCAGTTAGGGTAATTGTATTCACTCTAATTTAGCCAATATATACATATTATTAGATTATTTGTTAAGTCATCTTTGAGTGTTTGTGTGACAGATTCGAAAATCATGTAAATGACATGATGTTATGCCCAGAGTCGTGCCCAGAGTTGTGTGATTTCATGGCCTGAAAATTAAAGAATTTTAGAATTTCCTTTTGCTTAAATTCAGTGTAAGGATTTTTTAGCCTCACACAATTTTAGGGTTGAGAGGTGATCAATAAACATTCTAAGGAATAATTCCTGTAACCTCATAAATGCGTGAATTTAATAAACAAGCCTTTTAACCAAGACACAATCGAGCTCAAAACTTATTTTGGGGTTTTGTATTATTCATTACCCCACATAAAAAATCAATTTATATTGATCTTAGTTAGATAAGTCTATTTTTAAGCCACGAATTATATTTCCTTAAAAATTTTAAATCTTCATCCACTCCCCACTGACTTCAAGTACAATTATTGTGGTATTTTGGTTATTTGCAGAATCTGGCGAACCACCGTCAGGGTGAGTGGATAAGGTACGATTCACGTCAGCGTTGTTGCTGGAAACATACCATACTTTTTGACGACTGTTCACGGTAAACGACACCATGGATACTCTCACAATTTCAAATTTTCTATGTTTCTCGAATTACTTATTTTCAAGAGATTTCTCACGCTCACTGGACCCCGGTAAAGCTGCACGACTCAGCCACATCGAAGTTATTTATTTTCGTTCTGTGGATCTATAGAGCATGCACCATGGCATCCGTAGACTTATCAGATGTTTTGAAGTATGATTTTTAGTTAATATAAAATAATTGATCTTCTATAATAAACTTATGATATCACAGCAGCCTACTGGAATAAAAAGTTACAGATAAATTTAACAATCATTTCGAACAAAGAATGTATCAGATTTTTGTAATTCTCTTGGTTCTTTCTTCTGAACTCATCACATAGCATTTCGCAAGCAATCGAGTATTTAAGTCTCGGGCGTCTGTAATTGCTTCTATCCAGATCCCTCTCACTATTTAAAAGATATCACTTTGGAAAGTAAGCGGTAAATTTTTTACGCGAATACTAATTAACACATTTATCGCCAAATATTCAAACATAACATTGGTTTTCCGCTGAACAACAGGCTTAGTGATTCGTTAACTATGCGAGGCAAAATAAAAAACAATCACAACTCGAGTATGATAAAAAAAAAACCGGTAAAATAAATACGCTGTTCTGTTCGCTAACAGAATTTATTTCAGTTTGAACAGTACGTTAGTTTCAATGCTTTTCGGAAAATCTAATCTAGAAATTATCCAGTTTTGAGAGACGTTACAGTTTACTCTAAGTCTCGTCAGAAACGTTTATAGAGAAATGGCAACCATAACTTCAGTTGGACGTAAGTTTATTTTTTTATGTAGCTCATGAAGAGTTTGTGCATGTTTTGTAACAAAATACTAACTCAGTGATTTTGATCATTTCCTCGTTTTTTCAGGTTGATTAATATGTATCTCTGTAAGCGCTTATTCTGAATTTCGCGAGTACATCTATTTCCAAGGTCTCTTCAAGGTCTTTTCGGATTATTTGTTCCTATCATTTTGCTGGTCTCAAAGTCTCTTGAAAATGTTGCTGTAAATTGCCTGTATTCCACTTATTTAAGTAATCTGCTTATTTTTTTAAAACTCTTGAGATAAGTTATGCTTATAAACCTTTACTGTTAGTATTTTATACACGATTTAATACTTAACTTGGATTATTTATTCTTGAAGTTTTATATGCCATATCAATTTATCTGCCGTTTATAACAACATTCGTACAGTGACTATTTCGTTGCACATATGTGTAAATTTTTCGAATCATAAATGGACATAACCGTCAACGTTCCTCCTGATTCAACGAACGGTAAACTAGAAAATGTGACTTCTAAAACCCTTGATATAACGTGCTCAGATTCCCACCAAAGTAATAATTCCCTTCCGACGTCATCCACTGTTTGTAAAACTCACGTATACCAAGGACTTTATTTACCAGATGACGACGGAACTATACTTACTCCAGAACATGCCTTTGTACAGTATCAAACCCGGTCTGAGGATCAAGCATGCCAGATTTGTGGTCAGCCAGCCGTTGGATTCCACCATCGAGCATACGTTTGTGAAGCCTGCAAGGTAATTGCTTTTACTATGTAGACAACCGTTTAATTTTCTTAATGTGATAAAAGTAATATTGAATGATGGAAAGCCATCTAGTGTACTATAAATCCTCTATATGCACTCTTTAGGTACTTAAATGTCGTACAATAATATAGTCTTGTGTGTAATATACATAACCACTTTATTGTTTTGTGGCAGCTAATATCATATTGCTACAATTAGCATATGTTTCTTATATTATACTATTACACTTATTCTGTTCGTCTGTATAAATGGAACTTATCTGGTTATGTAAAGCAATTGTGACTCTTCTTGTTTGGTAAATTAAATGACTTTATTCATGTTACTGCAAGTTACACTTATAAATTTTTTTTTACTCAGGAAATTCCGTACGTGCATAGACGATTTGAGGTACAAGAAATTAAATAAAGTCATATGATCCTAAAATCTTTGTTCTTTTACGAATATTAAAAGAATTAGTTATCGCGTCAACTGAAATTTACAGGTTATCACCCAGTTATCAATTAGCAGTATATTTTTTTAATTGTTATACATTTGCTACTTGATAGTGTTTACGTAGTTTCTGAGCTTTTAATTTTTTTTCATAATAAACTACTCTCCGTCTAAAATTTCTGATTGCTAATCTATTGAAAACTGAAAATAAACCTCTCTAATCAGGAATGCGAAGTGTGGCTATGGGGATCAGTGCACCATTATTCTAGGAACTACATTGTGTCTGCGCTGTGTACGAGTTTAATAGGCGGACATTCGTTGAGCCAATATTTTGTAGGTCTCTTAATGAATAAACAGCCATTTAATCATTATTTAAGAGTATTTTGGGAGTTTCGAGTAATTGCATATTAAAGTGTACCCCCTTATATGTGTTTAATTTCAGTTTTATGTATTCCAGAATATCTTACAATACGCTGCTTTTTTAGAATAGGATGTGTATATTTGCTCAGCTGCTTCTGAAAATCACCTCGTTGACCTATCTTTTTAATTGTGCAAGCACCCTATGATCTTATCTTGTTTTCTAATTCTACAATTATATTAAGTAAATAATTGACACTTTTATTTTCACTTGTGTATCCAACTATCTCATAGCACTCACTGTGTCTAAGGTAGTAATTTTAATAGATAGATCGCGTAAAGTATTTTATGTTACACTCCTATGATAGGATGTTTCGGGATAAGACGATCTTTCGAAGTGTAAAGATTCAACAAGTCGAACCTGTCACTTTTTAGTTATCTCTGTATATCGTTGAAACGTCTCGCAGATGGATTGTATTATGTATTCAAGAGATACTTTATACAACTGGGCTTTAATCTGGTATGACTGAATCTATCTCCGCAAATTAGTTTCTTTTAGCGTTTGCAATTTTCTACTTTTCTTCACCTATTCCTAATATTTTTTGCAGATATACATTTTCTAAGTTTTTTTCGGATGCTGGTACTAGTTTTGCTCCTAATTCCAGATCTACTGGGTTGTTAATCAGACCTGAACATATTTCACAGTCACAGCTGGGGTGGGTCAACTGAATCGTAAAATCTAGATTAAATAAAACAACTGGTAACAACTGGTATCATGTCACTGAAATCTAGTCATATTTATCTCTGTAAATCCTGCGTTTAGACCTAATCAGTTGTAGACCTTAGCTTGTATTTCTCTTAGTACGAATGTTATGGAGTTAATAGGTATGCGCCTACATTGTAAAAGCGATGTCACATTCTCGGACTACTTACTGTTGTTTGAAAGTAAATGTACTAAATGGTTATACTTAAAGCTGCATATTTTTCAATAATCTTTTTAACAGTATCAGGAATGATAACTTTACCGACAAACATCATAAAATAACAGCGCTAGGCAAATATAATAAATCAGTTGATGTTGTTATGAATGTTCATCGACTGAAGTGGTTAGAATATGTATTACGCATACCCAACTGCAACCCACCTCAAGTCGTTGGGTATTGGTCTGAGCAGTGTTGGTAGGTACGGACTCTCTGGTTTAGGGGTCTGGGCAATAGTCACGATCGGTATTTAGAGGTACTTGATGATATGACTTAGAACTAGTCTGTGGCGCCAGTGCGAAAATCATTTTAGCCATGTCATTTTGATAATTATGGAGTATGGTTATGTTTTTTATACTTCTGGTGTTCTGATTAATTGACTAGTTGATAGCTTTTTTTACTATTGTTAATCAAGCTGGTAGATTTCTATTGAACTTGGATATTTCAGTGTGTTCTAAATCTCCTTTGACATCTGAAGACTTAAGTTAATTTTCTAGATGGATATGAATCAGTTGTTTGGAAGTAATTGGCAAGAAACCGTGAGCTTCATGCATGTTAGCAGTCATAAGTAATGCGTATGTACTGTTTCGGATAACAGATTCAAACCCTCGCCACCGATCGTTACAGTCTAAGATGTTTCCACCAAGAGATCCGGGTCACAGTTGACCGCTCATGGGATTAAGATATTTACACTAATTGACCACTGACTAGCAAGTGACATGTTTATTTAGTTCCATCGATCATCAGTTTCTTCATGGTTGTAGATATATCTTGCAAGCAAGTGCTAGCTACCTCAGAGCCTGGGTTAACTAGCATTTTCTGCCTACTAATTGAAGTCGCTGAACATTATAACATAATTCACGTGATGTTGAGTCACCTAGACCAGTGATTATATACTTAACTGATCGGTAAAATTCGATCGCCACTAGGGACTAGTCAAATGTTTTTGGTTACTTTTTAGTAATTAATGCCTGTTGACGAATCAGTCAATAATATTATATATCTGCACATAGAGCAGTGACTTAATTTTTCATCCATAAAGTTGCATTTTTGAACTTAAAGGGTAGCATACTGTATCATGAAATCTTATAAATAGTAACTATTTTAGTTATATCAAAAAGCATAGTATATATATGATTGTCACGCGTTTATTTTATCACCAATATGAATGTCCTTAGTTTTGTTATAATTTAGATATAAAGCTGAAAGACAAAAAAACTAATTTGACTATAACTACATACTCGATATGGCTGGACACAAGATAGATAGCAACACTACACTATCCAAACCGAAAGATTTCTGATTCCGCTTTTTACTAATGAGATACATTACTCTACATACAGACTCACTTCATTGATTATTAGTCAACAACCCTTCTTAATAGTCTTCTAAAATAAGAGGACAGAATAGTAGCACTTATAAGGTATAACTTTTTTTCTGAGTTCGTAACTTGTATGATTTTCATTACTTTATTGTTTTGTTTTTCTCTTATATATATAGTGTACTTCGCTTTGAACCGTACTCTAAGTGTAAAGAACAGTAGTATTACTGGGTAGCACAAACCAATATTAATAAGGCAAAGTTTTAATTTACAAATTAGTGGCTGGAAATCAAAAACCTTAACCACTTATCTGACATTACACATGTAGACATTGTTTTTTTCAGCATCGTTATAAATGATAATTAATAAGTACTTTTTCATTTTTTTAATAAAGGCTCAGGTTACCTGCTTTTTCAGTATTCACGAAACTATGTAAACCCAGCACTTCTGATAATCTTTTCATTCATTTAATGGGTGTGTGCTGTTATATTGTCGTATCATTTTCATTTCATGCTTCTAGAGTTATTCACAATTTGGCTGTATGTTCATCGTAGCGCAGCTCTCCAACTGATCATCCAGTCAGTAGTATTTGTACAGTGAGTGAATGGAATTTGATCAAGAGCTACGAGCAGTAGATTAGTAGGTAACAAGAAAGTTGTGGATAACCTTAGACACTGATATAAAATAACCCTCTGATGAGAATATGCGACCAGTGGAGTTCAACTGTGTCGGGTGTTTAACAGTAACCTACCATTTCGCAAATTTACTGCGAATTGACCGTTAGTTGAATACAGGCGCAGTGATGGTGCTGATGACTAAGCGTTCACCGCGAGAACTGAAGATTCTAAGTCCGACCTTTGGTGAGATTCTGTGTGCTCACTGTTAAGAAGTCTCATACTAAAAGAAAACCATCCAGTTCCCCGCAGTTTTCATTATTACCCGATCAAGATTACTCTGTAACGAGCATATATACATAAGCATGTACTAAGAAATAAACTGCTTGTTTACTTAATCTTTTCTCTGTCTCTTCTTTTTTTAACTAATCATGTTTATTTGCAAAAAGAGTGATCAGTTATGACTAAGTGGTTGCTATCCTTTTCTCATATTAGTACTCACATTTTTCACTATTCAATGTGAAGCTTCTTTTGTTGTTGTTGTTTTTGTTTTCTGTCAACATTGTGTTTTCAATAATGCTCACTTAATGGAAGTTCAAGTTGTATTAATTTTGTGTTTTGAAATGTATGTTGTTGTTACTATCATGACTACTACTATAAAGTGTTTGACATACACATACATATCAATAATGTCTACAGGTAATTCATATTTATTAAAACTACAAACAAAAATTTCTCTGATTTTAATCCGTATTTCATACAGTAAATTAGTTTAATAGTTTGGTTTTATTTAATCGTATGATCAAGTTGACTACAAATGATGAAAACATATTTGAAGTATAATTTAAGCAGACTGCCTTTCGTGTTAGCTTTACCATATAAACATGATTATATATTACAAATGTATACATATGTAATGTAGTTGATGATAGTGAGCAAACTCTGCTTCACTTAGATTTTGTGCTAGTTAGTAATTATCAGGAAATACTGTTTACAATCTTTAGAGAACTAATGGTCATCATGCGATTCGTATCTACATCACACAACATAATAGTATAGAACTTTTACCGTTGAAATGTTTGGGCTTGGACTGAGCCTTTGTATGATAGATCGATTGGACACTAAATAGTGGCAAATGTCATAGTTGTTCTGTTTTCTGTCAATCAAGACCTCGGTCAAACAATGTTCCTTGTTGACTACCTCTAACCACCTTAAATCGGAAAAATAGTGCACTCGATGGCAAGTCACCTAGACTAGAGGCCACATTGTCACTTACGTGATTGATGTTTATCAGTACTGAAAGATTTGGTAAACATAACAATCACTACTCAGTGATCAATGAATAAATTATGTTACAATTGGGTGTTGTGGAGATAGTTGACTGTCAATTTTGATATTACGAACTGATCTGAATTAGACAACCACTAATCACTTGGAAACACTGGATAGCTGTCTCGTCCTGATGTGGGGCTCCCCAGCAATGCGCATCCATGACCACTTCGGGGATCGAACCCAGGACCCTGTGGCTCCGCGGCAAACGATTTGTCATTAGACCACTGAGTCGGCCCCTAACGATTTGGCTGAATTAGAAATATCAGTCGTTAGGAGCTGACTCAGTGAATGATCTGATGAGATAGCATTCTCCTCGGAGCCACAGGGTCCTGGGTTTGATCCTCGATGTGGTCGTGGATGCGCACCGCTGAAGAGTCCCATGTCAGGACGAAACAGCTGCCAAGTGCTTTCAGGTGATCAGTGGTTGTGTATTTTAGATCAATTCGTGATATCGAAATTGACAATAAATTATGTGTTAGAGTTTTATCGTTGATATTACGGATTCTACCTTACTAACGTTGATTATGGCATATGTTCATCCTACCCTGATTACCTCGATACTGCTTTTAGTTATAAATGTTTAATAAAATTGAATAATTGCTAGCATGGAATCTAGAATTGAATTCGTTGTTGGATGTACCTGTCCATCCTAAGTGTCGAAGTTTTCGATCGGAGTGAGTACTTATAATTTCAAACGTTCCAATGTGATGTAATGTTTTTTCTTGCTATTTAGAAAAAAATACTTCTGTGATTGTACACGTGTTCTCTCAGTAGACTTTGAGTCATACAAGTGTAGGGTGGAGACTAATCACATTACCAACTATATAAAAAGAAGCAAACGTTACATAGATCTTATCCTGCTATTCATTGTTTTGAAATTCTATAAACAAACAAGAATACTATGCTAGAAATTCCATTCTAGTACTCAATTATGCACAGAAATCTTTCATTTAACCGTCTTTAACAGTATAATCTGTTGTATTTAACCTTATGAACAAGCTAGTAATTATCTTTTCTAAAAGTTTTACACTTGTATCATCATTATTTCATATCATCAAGTTCTGTCTGATATTAATACAAAACGTTCGGTAAAAAAAATTCTCATCAGATTCTACAGCTATGAGTTTTTCAATTAATGATCATAGCAATAGCCAATTCTAAGGATTAGATCATATGAATTTGTGATTGTGATTTAAAGGTGTATCGATTAGTGTTGAAATAATAATTAACAACATGTAACTTGTATACATCCATACAACAATTGAAGATTATCAATTAACTTACATTTCAATGCTGTTCAGTCTCGTTTCTTATATGTGCATTTCTAGAAACTATAATGATTCCAGTTAATTTCCTTTATTTTTATGTCTAAAAATATCAATAAAATGTCTATCTCTTCCTTGATATGATGTAACTGAATAGTTGATTTTACAAATTCTTCTCATTTTTTTTCGTTTGTTTCGTTTCTTTTCTACTTAGATAATTAGCCTCCTTATTCGCATATTCTTAGTTGCATAATTTTTTTTTGAAAGTTTTGAAGTTTAGTTTCATAAGTTATTCCATCCTACTGATTATTAGTCTGTACTGTTTACTTATTAAGATTGGCTATACAATCCATCTGGAGCCGAATGAATTTCCAATTGAATACAGTGTTGTTGTGGTTGTTCTTTTAATGTATCATTTTTTCAGTGATCTCTTTTTTTCATCACTTAGAATTTTATGTCCAAGTTTGATACATTTATAAAGTATACGATATAGTTTCGTAAAATTATTACTATTAAAGTATCATAAACTTAATACTATAAAGCTTCTACACTCATATGACAGGCATAGATTTGTGTTTATAACTTTGAATCACGCTTCAAATATGAAGGCTACTTGGGTACCAAAATTTGAGTAATCGAATCAAATCTTCAGCTTAGTAGCTGAAAGTTGGACACCTTAACCACTAAACGATTGGTTCACCGCTTTTATATATGTAAATATATATATCGTTATACTGTTTTGAAAGTTCTAATCTCTATCTTCTGTATGCTCAAAGAAATTTCTACAAATTAGTATGTGGTCAGACTATTGTTTGAAATGTTTTAAGCTAGTCTATCACATAATTCTGGTTTAACTTCGTTTTCTCACGTCCTACTGAATTATTTTATTTCGTTAAAATTTATTTATGAATCTAAATAATTCACTCGTATCATGTGAAATAATATGAAATTCAATTTCTAAAATAATGTTAACCTTCTGGAAGCGTAAGCGATAAATGTACAGATCTCCATAGCTAGTGATACTACTATCTGGTTACTCAAACCAAAGTAAGTGGAATAAGATTCTAACTTACGATATATTTTGAAGACGAATGTTCTAATCACTCAGCATTTGTTTTAGTCTATAAGCAGCATATATATTTTATGAAAGTTAATCGTGCTCTGTGTGAATGATGTAATTGAAATCAGTGATGACGAAAATGTATAAAAGTCATACTTTCCAATCAATTAAACCATATCAGTTGAATGGACTCCTACGGCTAAGTTAATGTTAAACTAGTAATCCTTTTTAACGTTATCGCGCATATAACAAATTAGAATGTTACATAATCAATCGTATCATGATGAACATTAGTCAGGGAAATAACACTAAAGGTAACGGAATGACATGTCGTATCTAGCGTTTAGTTGTATATATATGTATATATGAAGTCTAACCTTATGTTCTATTCCTAACTCTGTATATATCTACAACACCATAGAAGCTGGCGCATATGTGCATCCAAGTTGCCATATCTCAACACGACATGATTAGCACTAAGTTAGTAGAAGTAGTAGTTACTTCCATAATAGTATAAAAAGGTGTGGATATATAGAATATGGTCCTGGCAGTAGGAGTTTTGTTTTGTGGAAAGAACGGTATGAAATAATTTTAAGTTCATTATTTATTAGGGGAAGATAAAAGTGATGCACCTACGCCACTGTTTTATGTCAATGTCATCCAGAGTTTCTAACTATTGGTTACGGCATTCATGCAGACTCCATCTAGACGGTATGTATCTACCCGACTCAGATCAGGAGTCAGTGACTTTATGGACTGGTGTCATGTTTTTGGTTTAGATTTCCAACTCTAAATGTATATAGAGTTATTACATAACTCTTGTGTCTCTCTCTCTATATTAATAATAAATCCTTTACCTTTTACCAACGATTCTCATGAAAGTGACATTTTATAAATAAATCATTAAAATTTTATAAATTAACTTCACTTTAAGTAGAAATTATCCAATCGAGTTTAGTTTTTCATTATTAAACGATTTGGATTACAATTTCTTAAGGTTCAACTGCATAAATCCACTTCACTATTACATTTTACAGTTCTTCTATGACGTCAGGTAGTCGATTTGTATTTCCAGAGTCAAAAAAAAAAATATAACTCACATGATATTGTATGAGTATAGAAAATTGATACTTGATAAATATAGTCTTTATATACACAAGTAAATAATAGTTGCTATGGTGTAATATACACATTTAGATTATGTGTATATATTATAAGTTATTATTGTTACATTTATTTTTTCTTTAGTTGCAAAGCTCAACAATAACATTAGTTTACATTGTCTCCTTCATTTATTTACTAATAACTGATATTTATTTGGATGCAATTGATTAACTTATGTTACTATTGCCTTTCTACATGTGTAAATGTACATGAATTGAATTAGCCTTCTAAGTAGTACGTATACTCATTCATCGCCTTCTAAATAATGTTGGAGACGGATAGAACAAGGGAAACTAAACCAAAACATGGCAATAATTGATGAAGTTATTCACTGTTGGTGTGTGCAGTGTTAATGCATACAGACTACTTGGGTGGGCTTCTATCGATTGTTGTTGTCAATCGAGACTCTAGGGTTACATTATTCAAATTCAGTTGTAGTTGTTTAGGTGAACTCACTCTTTGTTTTCCTTTAAATTATTGACTGAAAATCACTTTATACTTTTTTTTTGCCATGAACTAAGTCTATCTGTCTGTGTCACATTTTATATACCAATACTGTATTATTCACTAACGTAACTACTACCTTCTACGAATTCAGCGTTTATCTTGGTGTACTAATAAGGTTTAACAACATGATCGAATGCATATATAAACCTTGTTCTACGTTGTACTCATAGTGTTGAAGTTAAAGATCGAAATATGTGTTATGTGTGTGTGTGTGTGTGGTTAGGTAATTAAAATGCAAAAAATGGTTACATTTAGTTTACATTACATATATATGCTACTCAGTGTAAATTCAGCGTAATCAGTCTTTTTTCTTAAAACAAAACACGTGAATATTTATTTATGAAAACTTCATTTAAACTATTTTTAGTGAAAACATTGAATATCATTTAGATCACATTATTATCATCGTCATCATCATCATCATTATCTTAACGATAATGGAGTTCTCTTTTTTTTTTTAAAAAGCAAAATGTGATTATCACAATTGATATGGTTGTGTGATATGTGTACTGTTATCTGTATGCATAATGGAACAATGAATTAAATGTCTTTTCTATAGTGTCATTTTCTCACTTCATATGATTATAGTCTATAATCAGTATAAAGTAGTCTTATGAATACTACTATTTATACTAGTACTATTGCTACTACTGTCTATACTAATGTTCATAACTCAGTCGAATGTATATTTTTTTCTAGATCCTATGTTCTTTTGTTACTGACTAATTAATCTAGGGGTAAGTAGTTGTAAGTAGTCGGGGGGGGGGAATGTTTCTTAATCTACGTTTCATACTTGTTGGCAGTCATTATAACAAAGCTTATCTAGAGCTTGAAGTAATTGATGCTCTCTGTAGGTATCCAAAATGAGTCACTTAATTTCACAGTCTGATAAGTTACCACCGCGCTATTCTGACATATCAGTTCCCTAAAAGTTTATAGATAGGCCTGATTGATAAGTGACAATTAATATCAAAAGCTAGTCAACTATTTCCAACTACTTTACATCTCTTTGGCAAGTTGAATAAAAAAGGTAGTCGAAATAATCACAGTAGAAACGATACTAGGAAGAATCCGAAATTAAGAATATAGGTCCGAGAAAATAGAATAAAAAAGTATATATGAAGGAATAGTGGGAGGAAAGGAGTGAATGCCTTCACTCTAGTATCACCAACACAAATTATAGTGTGAATACATTTTGCATAATTAGGTTGCATGTATAGATCATTATCCGAAATCCATTATTTCGTGTATTAATGTATTATTATCAATCTTATAATACGTAATCATTTCAAATAATACAGTCATAGTAACTGATTCTTGTGCATGTGTGTGCACAATTCGAACAACTAACATCAGATCAGGAGGTAATCTTTTATCATCCTCTGCTTCCTACTCCATGCACATATGTCATATAATTATCAGTCTAATGAAACTGTTTACAGTTAGAATGTATTTGACTCCTCTGCGTCTCGTTTATTCTAGCATATGGTCAGTATATACAGGTGATAGTTGTACGTTTAAAGTGCCTGTAGTATTTAATTTTCTTAAAAAAAAAGAGTATTTCTAACTTCAATTTAACTGGTTTACGGTATGTAACTCATACATACTCAGTTTCCAGTTGCCATACCTCAGTTGTTTAAAGGTTGACAAAACTGTTATTGATCTTTTGTTCACTCAAACTAAACTAAATTGAGTGGGGTTCGAACTTTTAACCTGGAGACTGAAAACAATTAACTTACAGCATAAACACCTTTTTGTATACACCCAGTTTTGTAGACAACTAAATACGTTTGTTGATTGCTTTCTCAACGATTTTAATCGATCATTTACATATCTTCGACATAATGTGTAAACTCTAGTGGAATGATTAACTTCAATTTATTTGTTCATTAAAATCTTTCTAGTTGTTATTACATTTACATATATGTATAGTAGATATACAAAAAGGTATTTACTTTTACTACAGACAACATTGTTCAGTGTATGTAGTAATAGTAAATTAAAAAGCTAAAAACTGACATTTCGATGTTGAAACTACTAATTAGTCCGTTGAAAATTGTAACTATTGAATAATTTCTTGGTCGTAATATAGGAAACCGATTGTGGCTACACACGATCCTGCAAATAATTGAACCCAGGAACTTCACGTGTCGCAGCAAACGAGTTACCATCATTACAAGCTTTGATTAATCAAAAATACCATTCTTCACATAACACAATCTGCATCCTAGTTATAACATTCAGCTTATAAATGATTTACTTGGAGTTCTCGAAGTTCTATAATAAAATCGTGACTAATGGTGGAGTTCAGGCAAATCGAGAATGAATCAATTGCTTCCAAATGGATTAGATGATCATCGTTTTACGTCACAATTTAATTGAAAGTGAAATCTTGCATTAGATGTTGGGCGGCTGAGTGGTGTTGATGGTTAAGCGTTCGTTTTAACACCTGAAGTTCGTGGGTTGAATCCATAATAGTGTCGTGTGTAAGCACCACTATGAAGAAACAGCTGTTTAGTGGTCCCGTGGTTTTTAGCGGTATCCAAATAAATTCGATTTATCAAGAATACAAAACAACAGATCTATCAAATGTTTTTCTTTTAATTATTATATTTTGAATCCATGTTAAACATGAATTCGTTGATATATTGTGTTGATGATGCTGAGGATTGTTTTTACATTGAGCATTTCATTGCAAACCGTAACTTACATTACATTTATGTTTTTTTTATTGGACATTTTTGGGGCTGTATTAGACTGAAGCTATAATTGAATGGCAGTCACGGACAGCTACAAGCATCTGAAGTAAAGATTCCGATGAAAATTACATTCCTAAGTACAGCGTTCATCTATTTACCTGAACATTTGAATGATCTGAATTACTGGGTAAGACACACTCATCAAACATTAGAAACATCGTGATAAACTTCAGCTATGTGATGTAATGGAACCCGATAGTTTATTTGTTAAAGTATTCATATTTCAAACATTGGGTTGGTTCCAATTTTGTTCACTTCTCTTTGGTTAGAGTAGCCGTCATACAAAGCGTTATTGGAAGCTGAGTCCCCGAAATCCCTATACTTGATCATTAAGTTATTGAATTATTTTCTATTAATTCATCATCTAAAGATTCATGTACTTGGCTTCTAGCTGTATTATTTATTGTAGACCAGTAATATAAGCGAGTTTCGATATAGCAACTTAATGACTGAAGTTCGAGTACTTTGATCACTGAGAAAACCACTAATCCATGTTGCGCTATCTTTATTCGTGCCACCGATTATATCCTCTCAAAAGTTAATATATTTGAATATTTTTGCAAGGTAAAAATGAATCAATTCACAATCATAACAATTTTTCTTCGATTACAGAAATTCTTCATGCGGCATACAGCTGCTAGATTACGAAATTCTGAAACAGGATCAACAATTTCAGAATCTATATGCCCAATGGGTGGTCGATGTAGAGTTGAAGGTCCTGGTCGTGGTAAATGCCCTCATTGTCGTTATCAGGAAATGTTTAGAATTGGGAATGACCTTAACACGTAAGATGTCAATTTTTTTAATAGTTACATAACATTTTAATTGTTTTATATGTGTTAACATAGTATTCTATACATTATGTATTGTTTGAGTACATTTGAATTTTACAATGTGTAAATGTAAATGATATATGGTAGTGTATCATCAAATTCTAAAGAAAATGTGATATATTTACATTTCAGTAGTTCATATCAATTAAAAGATCAAAATCTAACTAAGTTACTACTTTATACATTTTACTTGTTGGAAATATATGGGAAAAAAAGTACTATATCAAATACTTAATTCGTTTCGAATGCACATATTTAAAAGTAATGAAAACTATGTAGGTTCACAAACAAGCAGTCGACTTTCCAATGTTAGGTCGTAGGTTCGAACTCAGTCTAACCTGTATTAGTTTATTTAGGCAGTTAAATATATTATCACGAACTTTTGTAGATGTATGTCTTTTAATAACTTTCCATAGGCATCATCATAATGTGAACTTAGAATTTGTTATGTAATAACTCTGTTTTCTGATGATATCAATTAATAATAACAGCAACTTATATTTGATAGATATTACTTCAGTATTACCATTTCGTTACAAGTTTTGTTATATATTTGAACTCTTAATTTTGTGATCCTGAAGAGCTACCATGAAATAAATACCAACACTGTACTTAACGAATAAATCAATTTCAATCTAGATGTATTGAGATAATGAGGAAGGTTTATAGTTTAGATTGGGTGATTTCGGTCAAGTTAGGATTGTTTGAACTGGCAAATATGATTTTGTAACTCTCATCACAGATTAAGAAAGCTCATCTGACTTTTATCGTCTTACATCATTCTCACTGTTGACGAGATTTCCATCTGTCAACAAAATGATGGGTATGCTACACATTCGTTTTCTTTATTTCACTCTATGTATGCAAAACATGAACTTTAAACGTAGGGAATATTCGTAATCTACTTGTATTTGGTCATAGGTGTCTTCAAAACATCGGTCATGTTTTCTGGAATCGTAAAATGAGGCAATAATGAGGTTACTCAGTAGGTACTACTAGCAAGATGTGATTATCTTGATTATCTTTATTCATTTGAACAAAGTAAAAATAAACAAATATTTGTACTTAAAGTTGTCAACAAATTAAATATTAGTAGGTCAATTTGTGAAGGCATGTAAGTATCACTTAGAACCATAATCGTAGAAAACCTATTTCACTCAAAGTGTATAAGTTTGTTTATTGTACTGTTATACGTTTAATAACTTGGACGCTAAGATATTAACTTCCTAACCTTTTCCTGGTTCTAGATATCTTATAGAATAGGAAAACTAAGTTACTAAAATTCGAAAAATGTCTTATTTCTACTATCAAAACATGTACAAAAAATATGAGTATTCAGATAGTTATGTACGAGTATGGTGCTATAGGCCTTGCTTAAAAAGCTGCTAAAATTAGTAACGTAAATCAGTAATTATCCAGGCAGGATATGACATAAGCCATTTCTTTGTCAGCTTTTCTCAGAAGTTTCTAGAAAATGCTGAGTGAATGGAGTATGTTTTAACCTTCAGATGACATTTTCGAGTGATTTTCTAGGATTCCCGACATTATAACTTACTGTTGCAACTTAAGGGATCAGTCTTACTTCATTACAAATATCGTTTTCGACAGGACTGATGTGGTTTGTTCTGTGCGGAATAATCATTTCACATTGGTTGATTACTTAATACTGGTAACCACTGTCGTTTCTGTCTAATCGTCTATATTGATCGAACTCTATGCTCATAGATTATGATTTGAAGTCAGGTGGTCTGAAGTTGTCTGTGAGAAATACTCTTCGACCTACGTTCCAACTAACACAAGTATGACATTATTCACAGGCTACCAAGTAATAGTTCATGATAAATACCTCAGTACCATTGGAAGTCTGTCGCAGCTACAACAGCTCTATGATATCTTCGACTATGAATCCAAGTGACTTGGGTTTGAACCCCATAGGGAATTTTAATTCCTTTACAACTGTAAAAGCATGCAACTTACAAGTGTCAACTAGCACAAAACTTAGGTGGGTCAAGTTTTCCTACCGATTACCTTCAGCTAGCCATCTAACAATATCTCCTTTTTATCATAAACAAAATTTAGTAAACAATTATTGGTTGAATTGAACGAAAAGTAGGTAAAAGTCAATAAAATAACTGTGTTTGGGACAAAAATTCATCGTATTTTAACTGTTTTCATTCTGCCCTGATTTTCATCCTTCAATTTGTTTATATTTTCTCTTCTGTTTTGTTTCATTACGTTTTTTTTTTGTGTTTGCCTTTGGTAAACAAGTTTAATTGTTCTTTATTGTAGCCTGTTTACTTTTTCTGTTTAATCTTCATAATCTGTTTGTTTTGTCCATCTATTTGAAAACAATTGCAGTTTTTGATGCCATTCATAACATAAATATGTATTTTGTTAGCGTCTCATGTATTAGAACACTAATTCTTCACTTGATTTTAAACTGTTTGATCCTATCAGCTAGGTCAAGCGTCCTACGACATTCCTATTTACTCCCTCAATTTGTATTCTTGTCAACAGAGTAGTAACCGATGTTAGGTTTGTCGATGTGTTTCACCTGAAAGTCTCCAACTCACCCCTTACACTTAGTTCAATCATATTGACAACAAGTTAATTACACACTAAAAGTATTTGATTATGGTTCTAAAATATTGCGAATTAACTGAAGTAAGGAATACAAACTATTCGATACCTTCTCAATGATTTTAAGGTTCTGTGATCACCTTGATTCCTGAAGGTTGTGAGTCTGATCTCTAATGAAAAGTTTCATACTAAGTTTCATTTTCCAAGTCAGATTAGTTTGTGCTTTAAAGTTTTCACCAGTCAACAGTGCCTAAGTTGTTATAAGAGCTTTGATTCTGCGCAGTTTCTACAGCTTCATGTCATGACATAATTCAAATGAATCACATGTCACTTTGAATGGTCATTCCTTTATGCTATGATGCGTGAAAAATTTGGTTAGGTTGATCGAATGCCAATTATGTGTGCCTAGTCGATAATTACGCGTCTGCCCTATGCCCACTGAGTCCCAAGCCTAAATGAGCAGAACACAAACCGATAGACCAACCAAACAGAATCGAATTATATTTCGTACATTCCTTTATATATACATGAAACCAGACCACACTGCGCACCAATTAGGAACCTAACATAATACAGAACAAAGGAAATAGAAGCAGTGAATAGGTACAACTTGTACACAACTAAATAAGTGTAGTCCATAGTAAGAAACAATATACTAAGAGTAAATATACTAATCGGGAGGATAGAGTAAGTGAAATGTAACAATCATAGAAACCAAATGTTTACATTACTCTTAGTTAGAATAATTGAAATAGTATTCTAAAACACAGTTCTGGAAGTTTTCTACTCTTCTTTAGTGATCCGACATAACACTTTATACACTCATTAGACTTTCTTACTTTATTATTATTATTATTATTATTATTATTATTATTATTATCCTACTTTACGTATATTACAGTAAGTGATAATTAAAGAGAGAAATTCATCATGAGCTTATTCGAGTTTCCACTTCTTTTTTTCTTTCATATGCAAAAATTATCATATGTTTCCATATTATATGTAACACATGATTATGACTAGTTAGCTCTTATTTTGTTTTGTTGTTTTTTTCGTTCATATTTGCAAATATTAATCTATCCATATGTTCTACGAATTGTTTCAACGACCACATGATTAAATGACTGTCTATTATCTGTAACATCAGTTGTTTAAACTAGTCAGTTGAAATGTTAATTGTATATTCAATCTGAATGGATTATTTATCAAACTATACCTTGAATACATACATTTCAATGAGTGATGTTGACTGATTTTAGAGTAGGTTGAAAAAAAAAAAAAGCTGAAAAAGCACAAATTAGGATGTAATTTTCGTTTACAAAATCATTGACTGTTGGTCGGATACATATTGACAAGTGTAGACTACCTAACTGAAGTCGGTGATATTTTCATGAATGATTTTTTTTGAAAATATTGAGTAAACTAGCTCAAAATGTGTCAAATTGATTGTAGAAATATTTACCTTTTTTTATTCCCTTCCATTTACCAAGCACAAAATGGTATGCTCGGTTTGCAGCTACATTCTAAATTTAATACAACCTGGCTATTGAAATAGATACAAACTTACTACTTAGAGGATAAAAGTTGGATGCTTTTACCATTTATTGATATATTATGTATCTTAATTAAGTAGTTTAGGTTTCGAACTTCTCTCCCTATTTAGACCTCATAGCTGGAAAGTCAACCATTATTTTGAATGTGAACTTCAGTAATTACGACGTTTGATTTTCAACCACTAAATCTTAGGTTCAAACTTTACTTCACCTAATTCAATTTGAAAATCTGGGTGGTATAATACCTCCTTACAATTAAAATCACAACTCAAAGCTAAGTACACACACAAGTCGGTAACTAATAAATGAATCTCTTAATAAAAAAATTCCGAATTCTTTTTATTGTCATACAAAGTTTTTTTTTTTTGTAATCAGAAGTAAAAAGAAACTAGACATTTCATTTCATTCATGTTGTTTTTATTTGAATTATCACGTGATTATAACCGAAACTATTCCCTAGTGATATAAAAAAGAAACGCTATAGTTTTTAAAATCTTTTTTTTTTCTGTCTTATTTATTGGCTTATAATAACCAGTTAATAACTTCAGTTACCTAAAGATTACCAGTATGAAATTATTTATTCAAATGTATTGTATAATAATTCATTTATCAAGTATAGTTTTATGTATTTGGTTTCTTAATGTTAAGAGTAGGAATTCATCATTCCCATTTGCTCTATTGAAGTAGGTTGAAAAGGAACTGAATTTATGATTTATTGGTTTCAGGTGATACATGTAACATAGTTATTATCAAGTAATTAATAAGTTTGATTTTGCCAACTTATATCACTTATAGCATAGACAAGATATCCATTTGTCAAACAACGGACGAGTACATTGTACAACAGTCCTCTCACTGTTGACCTATGGTTATTAAAGTAGTAGACATTTGTAATCTGTAGGTCATTAAACACTAGTGTCTTAGAATCATCGCTTGCTTACACTGAAATTAGTAAAATAGACAAGGAGTCTGTTGTTTAGGTTGTGAGTCTTCGATGACTGTGATGGTTGGGATATTTGTTAAGTATGTCTAATCATAGCCTACATCAATGCATGCCATTGAATGGTGTAGAAGTGGCAGAAATCTACGGGTAGCCAAACCAAGCATGACATCAGCCGACAAAGTCATAGTCCGTTAGTCTGAACCATGTTTTTATGTACAGTCCACTATATTAGAGTCCGCGCTATGGTATCAATAGTCAGTGATTGAAGACATGGCTGCTAATCGATCACTGTTTATGGTGTGGATCTTAAGACTTTCTGTTAACACATATTTTCTTTTTAGTCTTGTTAATTTGACCTCGTCATGCAGTGGTACGGAGATAGGGGCTGACGGACATATTTGGTAGACTTTCTGTTGGTCATGAGTAATATCTGTGTTGCACACCCGTGAATGCTCGGCAACCCATTCTATCTGGCTCTGAACACGATAAGGAACGGAGACAACTTAAACACAAGCTGGCTAAAAGCATACGTACTGATCATGAATAGTGGTGGGTAGCGAATGCCAATGAGATATAAAAGGCGATGACGATGGGTAACAGTAAACACCTCTTCGAACTTGTCAAGGAACCAGACATCAGAAATCCGGCTGTTATTAAAGCTACTTCTGAAAAAGCTGGGGTTATTATTCAGTGTCAATTCAGGAGATTAGCCTGATAAACAGAATACTTTAGAGAACAATTTAACTGGCCTTCATCCACACCTAAGTTACCCACCATTCCCAAGTAATTTGAATGGTAAATCGATATCAGTCTTACAATCTTACTGAATCTGAAAAAGCTATGGGAAATCTAAAACAGAGAACATCAGGACCTGATGGACTAGCTCCTGAGATATTTAAGGATCGTAGTTCAGTTTCAGCAGTGAGGTTAACTGAGATTTTGATTAGAATGTGAGAACTGAACGTAATTCCATCTGGCTAGTCTCAATCACTAGTCATCCTAGTCTGTAAGAAAGGATAAAAGTCCTCATGTGACAATGCCAGAGGGATCAGCTTAACGAATATAATGTCAAAAATATTGGCTCCGATAATACTTCGACGCCTAACTAAGGTTCTTGAAGAGCGAACTCGAGAGAAGCAAGGTGGTTCGTGACCTGGAAGTGGTTGTATAGACCAAATATTCACACTTCAATAGGTTCTAGAACATAGACATACTTTTCCTTGGCCTTAAGGCAGCGTTTGACTCGATCGTAAGGTTATGTGGCATCATCTGATATTGAATGGCATACTCAAGAAATACGTTATCAATGTAGAGGTCCTCTACTCGAGCACTACATGCCGAGTTAGAGCTTTTGGCGAACTGTTCTCGGAATCGATTGCTTCAAGTGGTGATTGCTAAAGTTGTCCACTTTCCCTATTCCTATTCAGCTTTGTCATAGACATGCTTTTAGAGCTAACGTTTTCATTGTCTGACTTCTCAGGGGTTAACCTTCTTCCAGGAGATACGCTTGTTGACTTGCAATATACAGATGACAGTCTTATTTGTCAAAGATGCCGACAAAATGCAGAATCTTCTGACCATCTGAAGCATTAGTGTAAGCATGTTTCGGATGCAATTCTCCCCCTTCAAATGCAAAATACTGCTTCAGGATTGGCTTGCTTTGGAGCCGAAATTAGTGATAGGGTGCGAAATAGTTGAGTGTGTTGACCGCTTCACTTACCAACCCTAATGGTCTGGTGTCGGATGAAATCTTGGCACGGATACAAATGACTCGATTGGCTTTACACAACGTTTGTCACCTGTGGAGTAGATGAGATATCCGCTTTTTCGACCAAAGATCTAGTTTACAGCACAGCAGTCCTATCTGTTCTACTTTATGGATGTAAAACACGGTCATTAAGAGTAGAGAACATTCATAGTTTACCAGTATTCTATCAAAGACGTCTTCGAAGCATTGCTCGTGTTTTCTAGGACTACTGTATATGCAATACATGGGTGATGATATTTAGGATTGGTTCTAGTAACTATCTATTCAAAAGCTAAGTCATCGTATTCTCTCCTCATTTCATTGTTTGCAAAGTTCTAAATTGGAAGAATATGTATCAAACTCTAACTATTCACTGATATTTGTCAACATTCTATTTTATTTAAAGTTATGATCTGTCAATTAAAGCTGCTTAACTTTATATGAGTGAATTGGTTACAGACTTGAAATCTCACTTCCCCTACTTCATTTCTATTCAATTAATCATAGTTATAATCATTACTTACCTACTGAAAAATATTTTACAACTTTAAGTTGATTTCCTAAACTTATGAATATATAACTCATTCATTAAGTATATATTCATGTGCTAAAGTTTAAATTACGCTTATATTATGAAGGCTTTGTGATATTACTATCCGGTTAATCAAACTAAAAATAGGTTGAGAAGTATTCGAAACATCAGATCAGAAATGTATACTAGTTTGGGTATCCATTAAATATCAATGTTTCGAGTAACATATTGTCATTTAATTCAATAGTATCATTTAGATAAATAAGTTAGTTCCTATTGAATGAAACCCTTTACTAAACCTCTTTTATACTGTATCCAGATAATAACTATAAAAGTTTAGATACTGTTCACTTCATGATTGATGCAACTTTTGTGTGATCTATAGCCATAAAAAATTTGTATCAAATTTAAAAGTTTGCTTCCATGTTATTTTCCAAAATGTAAATATTCACTTTTATTTTTGGTACACATAAGTCTGCCTTAGAGACACTTTCTAAAAGGATGTTTGTCTAAAGAGTTACTAATTTAAGAAAGAAATAGTCACTTTTATAGTGAATGATTAATTGTTTTCTTCTAATTTGCATGGTTGATTTTTAGAAAAAATAAAATTGATATTATTACTTAGACAATATATGGTATAAAGTGATATATTACTAATAGATTATCAAAAATTAAACTAAAGTAGATAGATTAGTTCTCCAACCTATGACCTAATAACTTATATGTCGAGGCAATGCGCTCAGGATGCACATATGGCAACAGACGCTGACCAGTTTCAGTCCATTACAAATCAACGGGAAGATACAAGCTTATTTTAATTACATATGTACCAGTTACACAACTGTGGCTGTCTGGACACAGTAGCCTAGTGGTGAACGCGGTAGCGTTTGGCACGATGCGGACTAAGTTCGAATCCCAGCGTGAACATCAACATTTGGATGCAGGTACATCCAACTAGTAAGTCTCGAATAGGACGAAACGCACATCCCGGATTCCACTTGCCAGTCACAATCTAACTTAAATATTACTAATGACTTAACGTAAAATCTTTTAAATACTAAACCATCTCTTTGCAATTATACATTGATAGAGGAATTTTCAGATTTGTCCGAAGCTTACTTTAATAGAATTGAATCAACATCATGTAACGAAAAAGATTGAACACACGTAAACAGATGTTTACATGTTGAATATTCAATGATTTGTCATAGTTATTGTTAATTAATCACCATAAGAAATTAATTGTACTTTAAGGTTTCTTAAAAATTTTTAATCTTAGCATAGAGTAGTGCACTCTTCTTCACCAGCTATTGACATAGAGTGTGATTCGAATGTACAACTTCGTTGAACACCTTCGTCACTGAGTTACCGTTGACATATTAGTGTATAAAGCCCTTGAATTAAAACGTATATGCTACAAAAAATTTGGTAATAATATTGTGACGAAATAAAGGAGAGAGAGATGGATACAATCCAAAAAACAAGTGAACAAGATTGGTATTATAAAAGATAGGGTTCCATTAAAAATACAACTGTGAAAGATTTATTTCAGTTAATCGAGTTCATTTTGCTGTTAGGAAGTAAGGAGAATTCACAATATGAATACCATTATCTTCTATTCCTAGCCATGTTTCAAACCAGTTGAGTTACACTATCTCTAGAACCTCTACTAACAATACACTATATAAATGTTACGTATCATATTGACTATGATTCGAAAAAATGACGAAGCAAAAATTAAACTGTCTGTGTCTGTCATAAATCAGTCTTGTTGTTTGCACTGGGACTCAAACACAGATCATTCGTGACAAACAAAACAGTATTCTCCACTGAGCTACTGATTCTCAACACTCACACTTTAGTCAAACCTGTTACTTAATGTTATATTGAAGCGATATATTCAGGACTTATCAATTGCAAACTTGAATATTAACAACGAGATGATACGATTGACTACTTTTCACTGGATTACATCATTCTAAGGGATTAATGAAAAATAATAATAAATGTGACTCTGAATAAATTAGTATTGTTATATCACTCTAGCTTAGCACTCGGACTATACATACCTGCATGTACACGTATACATCTACACTAAGCATGTATTTGTCACTTCTGTAGATAGGCAAGTTATTGATTTCTCTATATGAGCTAACACAGACATGTGACTGGCTGAAAGATAAATGCCTCTATTATTGCCATTAATAATAATAATAATAATAATAATAATAATAATAATAATAATAATAATAATAATAATAGTGACGTTAATAGTGTCATAGATAGGCGGCATATGGAAATGAATAATCATATTAAATGTGTATAGTTTTTTTTGTCATTTCGTAAAACCTATAACCGTCTACTGTAGTCAGTCCGTCTGTAAACATCTTGTTTAAATAAATACACGAATATGCGAAATAAATAACATTCAAAATTGAAATACACTATGGCTGCTTTTTATATTTAAACAACACATTTATACACCTACACACATACCCATTGGGATATCCTTCTATTTGTTCTCATTATCCTGTGTGTGTGGTCGCTTACGTGATTAATAATTGTTACTCCCCTCCACTTGGATTATTAAATAATAATCGCATGATTACTTTCTCGACATGTGAAGATTTGATGACGTAAAGGAATTGATTGTCCTCCAACGATAGACAACCTTGAAGTGACGTATATATATACATGTACATGCGTAAAAATGAAATATTAATGAAACTAAACTTTACTAACTATCCAATCATATTCAGTATACTTTTCTTGAATTTTTGTCCAAGATTCAAAATACTCTGACATAACTTTTACTTTATTGTGAGTTGAATGAAATCTACCAGTATTTAGTTACTACTTACTTACTTACACCCGTTACCGCATACGGAGGAGCATAGGCCGCTCACCAGTATTCTCGATCACACTTTTTTCTCAGCAATCCTTTCCAGCCATTTCCAGTTGCTGTTCATCCTTTTAATGTCTACTTCCAGCTCTCGACGCACTGTGTTCTTTGGCCTTCCTCTTTTCTGTTTCCCAACAGGATTCCAAGTTAATGTTCGTCTCGTGATGCAGTCTGATGATTTTTCGCAATGTATGTCTTATTCATTTCCAACGTCGTTTCCTGATTACTTCTTCAGCTGGAAGTTAGTTTGTTCTCTCCCATAGTAGGCTGTTGCTGGTAGTTTTCGGCCAACAGACATTCAATATTCTACGTAGACAATTGTTAATAAATATCTGTACCCTCCTGAGGATGTTTGCAGTAGTCATCCACGTTTCAGCTCCATACAAGAGAACTGTCTTGAGTTTCGAATTGAAGAGTCTGACTTCGCCTGTAGCTCTTCTAGGGTAACTGCCTGTTCCAAGCCCGGGTAAAGAAAGATTGGGCATGGTTCTACCATTCCCATCCTGTAAAACACAAGCTTGCTAAAAACACGCTAACCAGATTTAACCAACTAACCCATTTAGTTACTAAGTTATCTGAAATTGATATGACATAACTAACCAGTGTGGACAGGTTGGGACTATTTTCGAAGTGACTTCAAGTAGTTACATGTTTATTATGGAAAAATAATAGAAGCTAAATGGAACGAATGACTTGTAATAAATAAAAAAATAAAAATAACAATTTAGATTAATCTGATATTTTGCATCATTAAAGTAATAAGCCACAATCTACTGTAGTATTGGTATAATTAGAAATTTTAATTGAAATGTAGACGATTTTTCTTCAAACAAGGCGGATACATGACAGACAGACAGATACAACGTAGAACTTCGTACGTACGTACATCAGTTCAGGTTGCCATACCACATCAGCACAGAGACGCAACTGTCAGTTCAAATCCAAGAGTGATAGCGATAGTAGATGTATTAGCACTGCGGATACATGAATTATAGATCCAATGTTAACTGTCGAATTTACGATCGATTTATCAGTAAACTAACTATTATCCTAACTTTAATTCTTGTTATAATTTCTAATCCAATCTCTAAATTCATGATGTTTCCTTATGAGCATTTAATTTTTGTTTGTTGACTAAGTATTTTATTGAAGAATTTATTTTAATTTAGTTTTTCAGGCACAGATTTGTGTTCTTATCGTAGAATCATACTCAAAGTAAAGGCTAGTGATAATATTCAACTCCCTAATGGGAAGTAGGTGAAGTACAGTTCGAATTTAAGATTTACTGGCTCATAGTTCAATATCTTAAACATTCGACTATCGCTCCACTTTTATGGAATAGCATAGTACAACGAATCTTATCTTAAGTCATTAGTTCACTGATCAGTTACATCATCCACACTCTGATTGGTTAATAATTATCGGAATCATATGAATTTCGTTGCCTTCAACAGCGTGATTTAGTTTCACAGAAATCTTGGTTAAGATTATATCCCTTAAAATACTACTCTCATGTACTAAGTAAACAGAGAAATGACGACTAGAATGTCGACTAGAACAAACTAATTCAAATCATTGAAGATTAATTTTGTTTAATTGTCACTTTGTTATTGTTTGTTTCATAAAGATTCTCTTAGTTTTACTGATTCTATGTGTATACGTATAATGAAAGTGAAATACATAAGAGAATATTAGAAATACATTTTCCATAGGATTTCCAACATTAATTGATCAATAATATTTATCGTCATGATATGTATTGATTATTTTCTTCTTTTTATACCTGTTTACTTATTTCATTTGTTTATTAATTTTGGTTACTGTAGCATTTTATTTGTTGACTTATATTTACTTGCTTACTTATTTATCCTCCTCTTCTTTCTCTCTATGTATCTGTTCGTTTATCTGTCTTTCGTTTTCATGTGTGTTTGAGTGTTTTCGTCCAGTAAATCATAGTGTTACAAACTAGATCATGGATATTTGTAATAGTAATAGTTGTTGTTTTCTACTGTAACCTTGGCAGTAGTAGTAATAGTTACAGTAGTATCGATTGTTATTCTCCGATGATATCTATCGTCTTCTTGTAGTCATCCATTACATTTTGACATTTTTTTTTCTTTGGCTTTTCTTATTACTAGTTATTGTACTTATATGTTTACATTTCTGTAAGTGTAGTGTGTGTACCTGTTTACATGTTGATTCATTTGTAATAAATAAACAAATGCCTATTTTTTTTTCTGTGTAGTATATTTATCAATATTTATGTATAGTGTGGTAAATACATACTTGTCATTAACTACACTATCCTTGTAATAATGCCTACTAATTGCTTGTTTACATCTCGATTCTCTCGATTTAAATGTACATTCATACAAAACACATGTGATTCAATCAGTCGACTTCATGTTTTGTTTTTTTTTTTAAATTGGAGTAATCTGTGTTGCAAGTAATGAAATATTTGTCAATATTTTGTACTAATCAGCACAATGATGTATATCACTTATTAGTACAGAGTTATCGGGATGCCATAGGATAGCAAAGTAATTATATGAATCTGTTTAAAGTTTATGCGTTCGCCACTAAGCGTAAGTGTTCTCTACTGGAATCGTCTATAAGTACTGAGGAAGGGCGGGGGGGGTTTGGAACCCACTTCTTATGAGTCCCATACTAGAATGAAACAGCTACTCACTGTTTCCCCTGTTTTTACTAATTGTCTAACATGGGTCAGATTCGTAGTAACAATCTTCACGACGCTGTCATAATTACAATATATTTTAATGTATATGATGCTATTTGACTAAAGCCAAGTGGTTGCCATTATCCTGACATAGCAGTCGGGCTTGCTTATCTTAATAAAGCAGTTGGACTTGAAAAACTATCTCTTGTGGTCCTACCATGCTAACCATATTAGTTGAACGGTGGTAAAAGCAAAGGCAGCAAACATAAGGTATAGAGGCCGAGTTCTTTTGCCAGTTGTACAGAAGTGTTACATCAGTAAAGTGTTTTCCCCAAGTAACCGACAGCAATACGGCTTTCTCACAAAGAAAGGGTGGGGTTAGAAAATCCACACTTGATCTTATTCCATAGGTATCCGTCTCCAGTAGTAAGGTCATTTTGACCGGTCGCAAGCACTTTTCTCTTGGACACTTCAGTTGCGCTCGGAGGCCATTAAGACAAACCCTAACCCAGTTTAGTTTTCAGGCACATCAAGAAGAATAACTTTTTTATGCCATGAGTAACCGGGAAGTGATAACCAGCCCTCACACTTCTAACAGCACTCGAGATCACCCTGTTCAGAATCAAATCTCCATTCCTCCTTATATTTCCCCTAATTTTATTCTCAATCCTCTTTCTTCTCCTACAAGTTCCACTAATGATTCGATTGCATGAAATGCTATACTAGATGCTATACTACCTGAAGCAACTTTTTAAACTCCATATTTGAACTTTAAATGTGCGAACTTTATATCGAGTCGGTAAATAAGCCTCATTAGCTAAAACACTGAAATCTTTTTTCCTTTGATGTATGTTGTATCTCAGAAACACTCATGCAGAATTTTAGTGTGGTCATTCAACTGATGTCACTTTATCAGTTCAGAGAGTCTATGCGACATCTGGAAACCCAAAAGCAATTTCTATGAACCTCGTTAGTATACATATAGCAGTAAGTTTGCTAGAAGAACAACACTTATTGAATTTATTCCAATCCTTAGTCGTTTATGTGCTTTCTGTTTAAATTGTGCAGTAAGAGGTCGAAAAGATAGGAAATTTTGACCCTTTTTTTGTGGGTTTTGCTTATATTCTCATTAACTACAACTCAGATCGAGTGAAAGAGGAATTTCACATGAAGTTCCCTAACCTTCTTCGGAAAGTGAGACCCAGATACAGTAATCATAATAGGTGGTTTTAACTCCCAAATCAAGCTGGAAGATACATAGATGAATTTTTCGTCATTTCAGCGCAACGACAATTTCTAACAATTATATTCAGATTGACACATTTACTTAGCACAAAGTTTAAGGATAAGGAACATATCAACCTCTGACATCAATACGACGATGGACACAACCCATATCGGCGTCAGTTGTCGTTGTGGAGGCCCGTAGGCGACTTCTACTCACTCTGGTGCACACATATGGATCCTAACTATGCCCTAATTAGGACACATATTTGCATGTACTCTACCGGACACAGAAAGATATCAACTAGAAGACCTCTTGGCTGTCAATACATGAACGGTAAAGCCAAGAATGAATTCAGAGAAGAATTAGCCAAACATTCGATTGATCATGTTCAGCAGGTTCATCCCGAAGAAGCTTAGAACGATTTTAAAACAGCTGTAAATGCACCAACGATATCTGCATACAACCTATATCTAAAGATTATGAAAGATTACTGAATCTCTGAAACTTCTAATGAGCTGGTGATGACTAAAAAACTCATTTCGACAGGCTCTGAGGATGGTGGAGAACGACGACAACTGGAACGCAGACTAAAACGGAGTGCGCAAGAACCATGAACAGTAGTGGACAACAAAAGCGAAAACGGTAGAAAAGGCGGTGGCAGTTGGGAATACCAACTATCCCCAAACTACCTGGGTGGAGAATCGACACTTCTTCTTAACTATTGATGCGGCTTCGAAGGCTATAAGCAGTCTGAAGCGGGCTAAAGCAGCAGCGCTGATAGTCCAACTCCAGATTTTTTTAGTTATAATGGTCTACTTTTTTTAGGAGGGTTGACTGATATATTAGCTAAAATCTGGGAACTGAACGTCATCCCATTTGATTACTGTCGATCACTCATTGTTCCAGTTTACAAAAAGGGTCAGACATCTTGTAATATCTACACAGTAATGAGTTTGAATAACATGGTGTCCAAACTATTAGTCTCTGTAGTCATCTGACATTTATTTGACACTAGGGAAACGTAGGCTGGTCGAGGATGCATTGATCAGATATTCACCTTCTTTCAAATTCCAAAACATGGCCTTATCTGCAATTATCGGATGTTAATAGTATTCTCTGAGCAGCTTTTTGACCTCGTAGTCAGTGAGTATTTCTTCAGTGTTTGCTATTAAAAGGTATACCTCAGTAGTACATGAACCTTATGAATAGCTTATAATCGGTCACATTGGCGGAAACGTACTCACTCTTTATATTCTACTGGTTCTTAAATCCTATTTTTCTTTCGTATGTACGTTTACTTCACTTCTTTCTGTTGAATTATATTGTCACGTTAATCTTCAAATTTAACCTTTTCGTACTACTGTGTTATAGCAATTTTGACGTTTATGAATATATGTTGGGTTCTATGTTGTTCTCAACTGATTGACTGATTAATAAGCTAACCATAGTAGTCAGCACGAAAACCCTTTTACCCCAGGTTTCTTGTTAGTTTGCACACGTTGACAAAATTGGCTCGCAATTGACGGTTCATAGTGGATTAAAAATAGCATCAACTAGTTTAAGTCTGAAGCTTTATCTTTCATGCAGTAACCGAACTTCTGTGTATCCGATACTACCATATGGTGTCCATGGGATTTTTGTATGATGAGAAATGACGAAACAATTGTTCAAAAGATTTGTTTGGGTTAAGAATATCACCTACATATTTCCGTGTATCTTCGAATTCTACAATAAGCTTAGTACATAGTTTTAAGTAAGTAGTTATGAGGAAGGTTATGTTAAAGTAGTTTGAAGCATTCGCCTGGTCACAAGTTTGAATACCGTTTCATCAACTACTATCGGCCTATTAACAATATTTATAATTAACCATCACATAATTTATATGCAACCTGTATGTAGAATTAAGTTCAAATGTATACCCTTATTCTGCATGTTTGTTGAATATCGAAAATATTGTGGAAAATGTTAACATGAATTTCTTCACTGTAGATATTTGGTATACTTATACAAGTTACTTGTGTTAAGGTCATCAATTTCGAATCTGCCAACATTCTAAAGTTTATCCTTATTTCACATGACATATTTTGTACTTTATTTTTGGAGCACACACTTAGATGTATGTACAACATTGTAATTTATAATGCTCCACTTTGAAATTGACCACAAGTTTATTGATATTAATTATCTTGGTAAATAATTGCAAAGTATTATCACATGACTGTACATAAATCACTAAACAGATATTTCTGTTGTAAATTATTTATCTGAACTTTATCAATCACCCGAATCCTAATCGAAGACTACGGTTTTTGTGAATAATCACAATCTTCCCTATAAACATCACTGGTTAATAGCTCACTACTGTAGAGCACTGAATCTATGCTTAAGCTCTCCAACTTTCAGTTACTAAGTTACAGATTCGAATCTACCTTATCTTTTAGGTAACCGGGTATAAGTATTACTAGCCTCTCATACTTAGAGTGTGATTCAGCAGCGAGTAGACGAAATTGTTAACGGTGAATGCGTTACCTAATGGGTTGTAGTTTCATTGTAATCACTAACTTATAAAAGCACTGTTTTATTTTTATTGCACATTCGTTCTACTGGAATTTTAAGTGTATGCTTTCTTTCAGACTAATTTGAGAGAATTTATTTTTTGTATTAAGAGTTTAGTTTCCTTTATTGTCAGTTATTAATTTGGAAGATTATGAACTCTTCATGAAACTTTTGATATATTGCGCCGTCGATGCATAATATGGTTACTAATAATAGATGCTGTATCCAGTGTTGCGTTTGTAATACAATATGAGATTTTCTGCATGAGACATTTCAACGAATTACTCTTTTTATTTATGTAAATCTCCATAAAGTACGTGTAGATAACAAAAAAAAATTAAAACATGCATGCAAAATCAAATGAAAGCGTTACACGACATGAAAGACATTTACAATAATTAGTAACTTGTATTTTTAATAGTGTAGATTTCTAATCAGGTCAGCTCTTACGACACTTTGATTGCATAGTTTATGTACTAGATTGTAAAAATGCTATACTTTTGTTTGTGTGCATAAATTCTAATTTAACGGCATCTCGTTCTACCGAATGAGCAATGTGAACAAAGTGGACGGTAGTTTATAGCCTACAGTTGTTTTCAGGATTTTAGATGTGTATCCACAACTATATTCATAACGTCGCTTATATTTCGACGTACCCTACTAACAGCCTTAAATACTTTACACAACATCACGTAGTCTTTTCTCGAAATTTCAGGGAAGATAGTGGAAACAGTATAGAATAGATTTGTCTTGAGGCAGGATCAATGGCAAAAGTATAGTCAAGAAAATAAACCTACTGAAAATTTTTGTCGATTTTGTCTTTTGTTACTTTATATAACTTTTACATATTGTTAATTAATTAAACATGTAAGTTATTTTTCTCATATTTGCTATTATTTTGCTACAGCTCCCGGTGGTGAAGCTGGTTGTGATATTTCTCAGATACCATGTCGTGTATGCAGTGGCCCATCTTCCGGTTTTCATTTTGGTGCATTAACTTGTGAAGGCTGTAAAGTGAGTAAGAATTTTTACAGTATTATAATTCGAAATGACATGATCGTCACACGTTAATATGTCGCTAGTAGTAATCCTGGTAGTGTTGAATTATTTTAACGATGCTACCGAAGAGTGAAGTTTGTTGCAAAATCATTATGCTTGGTGTTACGTAGTAATCGGGTTTGTATATCCTGATGACCAAATCGACCTAATTTGGATAGAGTGCTCGTTTCTTTAGATGCTGTCATACCGAGCAGGTTTACTGAGGAATGGTGTGCCAATAATTAGCATTTTGAACATTAATATGTTTTCCTTAGACAACTAGCATCTACAACTATGGGACTGTCTTGCAACGAAATGAAGGAATTAGATAAAAGGCTGACCTTAGCAGCAAAACATCTTGTTTTACACCACGAACTTCTGTCACTTACGATAGATCCTTAAAATTACAAAGATAACACACCGAAAACATCCAAAGGCTATATGCGACTGGCCACAAACAGTTGTCATTTGGACTTCGTCGTCTCATTCTCTGATCGACAAAACCACAACTAATCTAATTTAATTTACGTGTCCACCCAGAACGAATTATTCTTCCACAGTTTAAGAAATTGAGTAGTGACAACTGGGCTTACAATTCCAATACGATTTGGGGTCAATTTTTCCACAATGGGATCCTTCCATTAGGTAGCAACATGTATGAAACCTAAATTTAATATATCTGGTGAACGAAACGGGTAATTTTTCTAATAGTCTCTTTCGTAGGTCCTGTTAAAAATTGTGTATATGGTATGCAAGATAGATTTTAGTCATTACGGTCTGATAATTACCAGTGACCTTTCGAAACAAGATATGAACCTCACTAAATTATGCGAAAATCACTAGTGGAATGTTAGCGACATACATTTTCTTTGCTTTTCGGACATGAATGGACGATGAGGTACATAACACAATTTCTTAAACAACCAAATTAGGATATACAGTTTATTTTGTGGGTAGAGGCTGTTGAGTTAAAGAATGAGTACAATGTGCGCTCTCCCTATAATAGGTGTTTATAGGGAGTAGACATGATATCCTATTAGACTTCATTCGATGCTCGTCAGTAGGATGTACTTATGATCCTGAAGGAATTAATTTCCCTCGTCATATTCGAACCCACGTCTGAGATATTGTCACTTAGCTGTTCGGGCTGCAGTTAACCTCTTTACATTTATTGGTCGATTGACATTCAGTGACTAATCAGAACGAACGAACCTCTGTTTTTACAGTAACATTTGTCATTGAAAGTTCCATGTTTGCCTTTATGAGTCATTAATGTTTCATAAATATATGGCTGACATTGAACTGTGTCGATCTGGAGGAATTTAATTTCTTCCTCTTATTAGATTCGTCCGGATAGATTGTTCAGTGAATTAGTTATTAAGACATTCAACCTTATTAAAAAGTTAAGAAGGACGTTCTAACCCGTTGAACCTTCATTTTTTTGAACAACCTACCTTCATTACTAATCTTCAAAGCCGAGTAAAGTACACAAAATTGTACCTATTAAATTAATAAGCTAGAATACTTGGATTTTGTCTTCCTATTTTGACGTCAATTCGCCAAAGCATGTATAACCTCATACTTCTGGCTTTTCAGAAAACTTGGGAATCTTGTTGTCATTATTGTTAATATCTCCTCATTCCAGTGACTCTGTCCTTTCTTCAATCTATATTTCAATTTAAACAAACTGATTTCATTATGTTGTGTATAAGATGGATGACACTATTAGGAGCCTTGGGTACCAGTGCGATCGTATTTAAGATGGGTTTCTCTCCTTCTAGAGGCAAAATGTTACTTCAGAGCTAGTTTTCATTATCATCATATTGGTCATAAGAGTTAAAGTATTGGAGTATGTTGACAAAGTTACTTGAAAGTTTCATCAGTCCTGATGGATTAGTGTTTAGTGAAATCTTTGCATGGGTTCAGGAAGTTAGTTTGGTTATCGCCAACTTGTTTCGCTTGTTACGTACGTAGGATATCCATCTATCCACCTACCAAGAGACGAGTATGCTGCTCAGCAATCCGTCCTGTTTTCTCCGAAATATGATAGTGTTTGTTGGAACCATCAAAGAAGTAGTGGATAGACTACTAAACGAAGATTGTAAATCATTTGGTGACGTTGTGAACCTTCATTCACTTTGGTTGTTGGAACATATTTGCGCTACTACGATCTACATCGACGTACAATGTCGGTTAGTGTGGAAGTACAGTGGAAGTAATCAATAAGTGGATAACTCAGACTCAGTATCGATCAATGAGTATTTGACTGTTGGTTTGAGATGTATTGATTGATGCAGACTATCTGGTCGAGGTTCACGGGATAATCTCGATCGGTAGTGTGAAATATTGGGTTACATTACTCAGAATTGTAACAGTGGCAAATATACGTTCACTCAATATCTTCTTGATTTTAATTTCCATTGTTCTTTCATACATATCTTTTCATCGTCTTAGTTTGATCTCATGATAATGTGGTTTGACAGCATGGGTTAGTTTACATATCAAATAGAATTTAGGTTATTTGTCGTAGAGTTGCTTATTCCTTGTTCAGTTTCATTATAAGACTAAATTATATTCATAATTCGTTTATGATTTAAGAACCCAGGTTCCAGTTTTTTCTATTGATTTGTGTCTCGTAAGTAGATATATTAGCTCAATCGAGAACGCAATAGCGTTTGGTATAAATGAACTAAGTTTGAGTTCAGTTGTTGACATCATCCTTGTAGGTACGTTGAAACAACGAGTTTAAAATAGGATGAAACGCTCATTTTGAATTCTGCTGGTTATCTAGAATCTAATTCAAATCACAAATCGTTTGCTTTTATTTTAAATCCTCCATCTTGGTCATTTTTTAAAATCGTTTTTAAGTTTGTTTTCTCCTTATCAAAATGAACTTTTATTATTCATTAATCTTTTCATTTCTACATTTTAAGGTCATTCACAATATGACCTTTATTTACTTTGTTGTTCGATGATGACCTTTGTTTGATTGTGTCAATTGGTTTTATATAAGTGTCTGTGTGTGTGTGTGTCTGTGAGCACTGTACAACATGAAAACGAATTCGTTGAAAATGAGTTCCCTTCATTAAATAAATGTGTTTTACGATTTAATAGATGTACTTAGTGTAATCTATTTATTTTTCAATGTGGATCAGTAAATGCGCTGATTGCTAAAAAAGAAATAATGATGATAACATTTCATTGTTTTGACACAGATAAAGGAGGTAGATAAGTGACACGACCTTGACCTTAGTGAAGTATTTACTATTATAGTGATAATAAATTGTACTTTCATTATGACCTAGTTTCATAAGGTCATTAGTAGTAAACTGTATCTATCATTTTTGAAATCGTAACTAAGTGTATGTCCGAAATGTATTTCTTGAGTAGTTTACCTTGATGTAGTAATGAGTCGAAAGTTTGATTGAAACGTTGATATTTGCATTCACTAGTGAACATTTAACATGAATGAAGTGAAATGGAGTACTAGTGATAACCGCAAGCCTTATATATATATATATATATATATATATATATATATCCAACTAATGAGTAGGGAGAAATGCTCGTACTTAACTCTACTTGTTAGCCACAGTATCACTGAAAATTAGTGAATAGTGGATAACTGTTTCGCTCTAGTATAAGGCTACTTCAGCTAATCGAACCCAGAATCATCAGATCTTACAACAAACGCTTAACCATATACACCGATAGTAGGATTTTCACTTCACTCAATTCATGGTACAGAGTGACTATTTTCCACTTATGTGCTTCTCATATGTTACCAAGTAATCCAAACACATGTACAATTAAATTAAATTAGGATTTAGTTACTGTCTACTTAATACATTTGAAAGCTTATCCATATCCTGACTAACTAGTGTTTTAAATTCAGTATCGACTTAGTTACTTGGCTATTATTTCATGTTTACATGAATAAAGTAGAGTTTTTTTTTCTCGTTCTCTATTCGTTGTGATATTATGTTTATAATGAAAGAAAGAATTTATTACATCATCGTTTTCGTCATCCAATAACATGAATATTTAGACTACTGAAATTGAATTTAATTGTTTTATCTATGGTTGTTCTTTTCTGATAGCGAGGATAATAATAATTCATTCACTTGTTAAAAAGTGAATGGCCGAACTCATGTGTTGTTATGCTAGAATTAGGTGTGTACAACTACCTACCGCCTACATATCATATATATTTTTTCGATTGCTACTGGCATTAGTACATCTTAGCATTGGTTATCCTGTAGGTTGTCAAGTTGCTTAACTATAATCAGAATTTATTTAAACTCTCAACTTAATTCGCTTGGGTATCTTATCTAAATATCCAAAACCTACGCCTCAGTAGATCTAAACATGATTTCACTGCATTTTAGTTTGAAATTACGAATTGATGTTAGTTAGACAGCTACTAAAAACCAGAAAGAACTGGGCAGTTGTTTCATCCTATATTGGCACTCTTCAGTGGTAGTATGCACACATATCCTCGGTGCGGATATAAGCTGATTAGTGTTTACCTTCATGAGCTAATTACGGAAGCCTTATGAGATGTGACTGTTAGGGTTCAACCATGTCGAGTGTTTGATACTTGCTCATCATTCTCAAAAGATAAAGTTGAGAAATATATTACAAATCGAGTGGAGTTAGAAATGTCAACCAGTGGATGCGAGCATTTTGGTTCAAATATTAACCGTTCATTGTGAATCCCGAAGATCTTGTGCTTAGTCGTTGATGATGACACATACGCACTTCATTCATACTCGTCATTTTCTCCAATCATATTTATGCTGTCTGAATTATATTTTTCATGATTTGGTATGCTTCTCATCTCGTTCGCATTAGTTTTAGCATTGTAGACTCACTACTTCATCAGATATCGGTCTCTGAACACTCAGGTGCTTCGTTGACCGTTTTACTTTCAGCTCACATTCCTAAATGTCAATCATCCTGTAGTATAACGCATCTATCATCTAGTGTTATTTAACAGTATCCATCTCATTTGATGTGTTTGGAACATTTGCTATGACATTTTACAGTCTTGGTTTCGATTATTTTTAATTTTATTTGGGGTTGCGAAGAAATGCCAAATTCAGTGTAAAATATAAGATGATATTTGAAATAATGTTAAAGGTTTTTGACTGACGTAGATAATTTTAATAATATTCAGTCCTCTGAATAAAATTGCTTAGTTTTCCGCGTAACTTTCATTATCATTCTGGATAGCATCATCACAGCCTGCTTTATATGGAAGTGGCTTGTTTAATCATTCAGCTAGTATTAAACCTGTTTATCCTCTTAGCTTTGTTTGCAATTTGTTGTCTTTGTGTACTCAGTCAATCCAAACATATACGGCCAAACAACTGAATGGTTAAAGGTCAGTAGATTTTGACAGTCAACAGGAATACGATAATATCTGGAAATATTGAAATTCAAAAATACATTCACGAGTAAACCTGTGAAGGATGAATTGATTTAACGCATATGGAGTAAGTATAAATGTCACTCCTACATAACAGCCGTCGTTGATGATGATAATGAACTCTGTAGTTATTAAACTACTTAGCTCAGTGAACTATGCAACACAAACATTTCACAGTATTTCATTGGAAATTATTTAGAGTGGCTTAAATATCATTCTATTTAATTCAATATAATCAGATTATCATCAACCTTTCTTTCGTTACATTCTTATTTCTTTTGACAACTGGTTACATTTTATTATGTTTTTTTATCTACTTTAGATTGTTCACTTTTTCCAATTTCTTTTTTCGGGCATCTGTAAATTTATTTATTTACTCATTTACCTGATACAGATTCACGTGCTTTTTGCTTGGAGATGTTCTTCACATATTGAGTGTCTTGCCTACTACCTGTTACTGAAATAAGTAAATATTAGGGTTCAAACCCACAACTTCTCGGTTGAAAGTCGAACTTCTTAACTGTTGTATCAACTCTATTTGTATACTATTCCTACAGTAATTGCTTTTTAATTTCTATGGCTAAATATGAATATGTCCTTTCATGTTCGTTAATAAAGGTCACTAGTCAACTGTTAATATTGTCAAGGTAACCAGTATGTAGTAATTGTATTCTCTTTACAGATGTTTTTTGTCATATTGTTGTTGTTAATTGCTGCTCTACAAATAAGTAACTCTCTTAAAAGCTTCAAAACAATTTATCCCTTTGATCAGTATTGATAATGCAATGTAAGAAGCCAAAGTTTATCAGACATCTATGTGATATATTTGCGCAATACATTTCGAACAATCTGATCACGCATACACTTGTTAAGGCAAGTATATACGAAAAATAAAGGTCACTAGACAAATTATAGTATAAGGTAACATTGATAATAAGGAGAATAATGTGAATCACACTCTACTAGGTTAGGTTGAGTCAAAGTACAAATTGTTTTTGAATACACAAAAGTGGGGGGGGGGGTGAACTTCTGTATAGCTAAGACTTCAACAAATCTTAGTATACATCCTAAAGTACTCTTATACATTACCTTGACACAATGATTTGGTTTCACTTATATGACCTGTTCAACTAAGTGTTTAGCAATAAACGTTGAAAGTTGTTTATCTTGTGCTTTAGTTTCGCCATTCGAGCTCATTTGTTATTGGAGTTATTTAAATAGGAGTTCAGCTACCCTTACATCCAGCTCACGATTGCTTCACCCTCTTGAAAACACACCTTTCCTGTAAAGTATAATTTATTTTCACAAAAATATACATGCTTTATAAAACAGCTTTTATTAATACACATTCTTTGATCATAATTATCATTGATAAATACACTTGTAAACAATGTGGATCCTGAAAGATTTGTGTATCAATTCCTGTTTCCATAACACGTGTTAGCATAACGTGAATAAATTAGCAGGTTTATTACCAAAATATAATTCATAGAGAAATCATGTATAAGGTGAGCATGAAAGAATAATGAGGTTTGAAATTTAGAAGAACGTCTATGCCACTGCTATTGATTGTCAGCCATGTTTATCTCGTGAATCCTAGTCAAGTAGTCTGCACCTACTAACACGTCCCAGACCAACAGTCAATGATTTTATTGGCAGCAGCCTAATCCTATGTTAGCCACTATCGTGCGTAGAGGTATACATTAATGCATATGACGTAATGCATGTCACAAACACTTAGTGACAAACATAAGTGGTTTTTCATGCAAGCGATTGTAATTTTTGTATTTATAGACTAGTTCTGTCTTTTGATGATGTTGAATAAGATAATGTTTAAATCAATTAGAGATTCGTATTTAAACAATGAAGTTATTTATTTATTAAAACATTCTACCTCTAGTCACTAAATCGTGGGTTCGTATTCCTCAACCTATCTGTTACAATTTTGGTAACTAGGTTACATTGCTGTCGCATCGTCATCAACTAAGTTTTTGCTATTGTAAAGAAATTCAATCATTTAGTTTTGTGAGTTACTGCTTGATCATCAATGATGGCTTCACTGATTAAGTACATATTGGTTTCAGTCAGCTTTTAGTCCCAACTTTATGTTTAAAGAATGGTAGTGTTGCTACCAGGTTGCCCTAAACAAAATAAGTGAATCAAAGTTAGAACCCGCGAACTAGTAGTCAAATGTTGGCAGACGTGATTATATAATTAAACCATTATTTAAAAGGCAGATTTGTGAAAAAATAAATATACAATTGGTTGTTACTTAGTGAGTAGTTACAGCTAAAGTTTGACTTAAAATCGATTACATAGACTTGCACTTGGTAGGTAAGGAGAAAGGAATCGTGTTCATAATTTTGAATGGCTGTCTGAATAAGTGGAAAATTTCGTAAATGAAGCTTTAGACGTCATTATAGTTTTCTTTATCATCCATGTTTTTATCTCTAACTTTTGAAATGACCTTTTATCCAGTTGAACCGTTCTCGCCTTGTTATACTGAACCAATAAGACAGGCATCAGTCAATGAGTGGTGTGAGAACATTTATTAGTTTTTCCCGAGGCCTCAATTAGTAAACAACAGAAGGTAGTCAATTGTTTCCTATTTATTATCCTACCTAATTCAACATGATTGACTACAACGTACAATAAATTATAAAACATAAAGTATGCAAGACTACGGTTTAACGGTACAAAACTGCATAAAAATTAGATTCTTTAGTCTTTTATCTTCAGTTTTTCCTTCCATCATGACAATTTTCAATAAAAGTAAGGACCTTTCTCATATTTTCTCTTAATAATTCAATATTATTCACTTCCCTTACATTAATTTTTAGGGTTTCTTTCGACGAACTGTTTTATCGAATGTTCGCTTAGAATGTCTTGGCAATAATGACTGTCCAATTACACCAGCTAATCGTAATATGTGTAAAAGTTGTCGATTTCAACGTTGCTTAGCCGTCGGCATGTCAAAAACTGGTTAGTTTTACTTTTATTTTACTATATATGCTGCATCATCATATATAATAAACTAATGATTCGTTGTTATCTTGTATAGGAAAATTTCGTTTTAAATATTGTTAAGTTCTCGGAGCTACGGATTTTAATGAAAGCGACTTTATTGTTATTCTAGTGACAATATCGCCAATGCCTACTTGATGTAGTGGTAAAGATTTTATTTTCTCCACATGAGTTAGCTTAATTTGTTCTGATGGTCATGTTTACAGTTTATCGGCCAGGTATTTTCTCATGTTTTATTGTCTTTATATGTTCTCGTATTCCTGTTGACTATCATGTTTAGTTGCGATAGTAATGTAGAAGTCTATAGGTTAGCAATCGTAAAACATATTCAAACTTTTGAAATCGATGTTTCATAATGGCGGGATCATTGGGATTAACAGATCTGTTCCCCAAAAACACTACCTTCTATCAATACTAATAGTATAGTTTCATGACTGCATGTAAGGAGTTCTTCGAAAATAATGACTATCAAATACCAGGAGTTTTAAAGGGTCCTCAGCTTGGAGGAGTCATGCTAACAACAAAACAGTGTCAAATTGAGATGATTAACCATGGTTTTGATTATTTGTAGAATAATCTCACTAGTACTCATCTAAATGGTTTCACACGAACATCTCAACTGTCTCTAACAGTTCATAAACGAGTGCCTTAGTGATTTAAATCACGTAAAGCTTCGAATCTCGTTTCACACGTAGTTTGATTCCGGCGGTTATATTACAGCATGACTAAGTACCATACACGTTGTACTGTTTAATTGATAATATTTTGCTGTTATTCTGGACAACATAATCACTTCTTCCTTTAAGTAAAACTTGCCGTTTATAGAATTTATCATATCAGCTACCAATCTCTGAGCATCCAATTCGTTTCATCAGTTGTTATATATTAATTTTCATCACTGTATATGTATGTGAGTTAGAATACTGCTGCGTCACCCAAATCGAAACAAATGGTTCTCTTGAGGACCACTTCTCGAGCCTTCGACCTAGAGGTTTAGTAAACAGTGCAATGAAAAACTATTCGTAGGTACACTTCCGTGGGTTCGTGCGCGAAATTTTTTTAGGATCTTGGGGTCCAAATACCCCTTTGTTTTAAATCAGAACCACTCCGCTAGTCCCACGAAGACCCCCTTCTCCATTACCCTGGTTTGTGCACTGGACCTTTGCTTTATGTTTCCTCACCTTCGTGAAAATACCCTTACCACTTTAATACAGTGAGTAGAACTTGAACATGACTATTTGAAAACACTTGACAAGAGAGAATGTGCTCTCCTCAGCCTCAACCATACCATGGAAATTGAGCTACTATCAGTAGAAAAGCTTACATATTATGTTTCATGCTAGTTACCTTCCGTTTGTCACTTGTATCTTCAAAGGCTTTATACTTTATAATATGCAACAAATTTGCTCACCACAGAACGTGTTTTTAGATTATGAAGACATTGTTTTAGAAAAAGCAAAAAAACATCATATTACATCCACAATTAACCAAATAACAAGAACAAAGTAACGTTTTCCTGATAAGTTTTTTGTTACATTGAATTTTTTTACCAGTATAAAAAGTGTAAACTGTTCTTTGTCACACGTTTTTTGGGTACAGGTAAGAATATGAGGGCATAACCAGCTTTGTAGGTTGATATCGTCTCGGCAAATAGTTTTAGTTGTAATTATTATCTCCCATTTCTTCACGATCCATACTACATTATACACAAACATGTGGGGGATAAATAAGAAATGATGACGGTTTGTGTAGAGGGTTGGGTGGTTTAGTGTATGCATACTGAGACGTCAACTATTGTCTTCTGTTTCTCAGTATATATATATATATATATATATATATATATATATATATATATATATATATATATATATATATATATATATATATATAAAGTCATTGATTACAATGTTGTGTCTGTTATGTTATTATTATTCTTTTCTCAGTTACCTCTTCTATTTTTTGTTTGTGCTAAATTAGCGAGATAGATGAAACACTAACTTTTAAGTAGTATGCTTAACTTTTGAAATCATTAACTTTTTTCAACCGGGATCATTAATAACAATAAGGTGATCAACTTGTTCTAGTTGTGGTCGTTTATGATCTTGTTGTAGATAGAACCTGATTTCGTTTTCATATGTACTTATGTTAGTTGCTCCATTTGATGACCATTACGCCGTATCACAAATTAATTGAAACGGAAATCCTACCATTGAATGTTGGCCTGCTTAATGATGTTGATGATTAGGTATTCACCACGAGATGTGAATGTTTCTGTGTGGAGTTATATTAATATATATTGTTATTTGCTGAAAATAAGGTCAATGAAAGCGGCCATCTTATTATTTTCTCGTTCCTGATCAGCACTAAAAGGCAGATAAGTGTGCTTGTTATAAGGAGGATTGTGCAAATGCCAGTTACCCTTGAACCCAATCTTTCACGAATTTCTGTGAAGTATCTGATGTGGAATTGTTCTAATGCTGCCATAATATATTCTTAAGAATGATGCTACTTTTAAATTTTTCATGTGTAATTGGGTGGATCATGGAAATAGATTAATGATTTATTAAAAACAAATAGAACAAAGGTAAGAGTATTAGAACGGAGTGGTTTAAGTATTAGTCGCTTTAATGTAACTTACTCAGGTTCTAGGTCGTAGTCTCGTTTTACTGTTATATCAGTTAGACTCATAGAGAACTTCCTCGATTGTGGATAAGTTGCAAATAATGTCTGTTAGAAGTATTTATAAAATCTAATTTTTGTAGGAGTACAATTCGAACTCATAATGAACAGAAATGTGTTAAAATATTACATAATTGATTTTCTGAAAATTCCTTAATGTAAAAAATTTTTATTGGAATTTAATACCAAGTGTTAACCTAAGTTCGACAAACATGGGGAACCCGAAAGTACTAAACTATGGGATTCTTCAGCAGGAATTGAAGCCAGAGAGTTCAGGTTTTACAGCTAACTCTTGATTTTCGGACCATTGAGTTGGAATCCAATGGTTGTTCTTAATTTTTGTCAATTTACCCAAACTCATTTGTTGTCATCAGTGTGTACCTCACATAAAAGTTGGATTCCTGTTTATTCTACAAGAATTAAATTAATTCGTTTAAGCTTTGTTTGTGACTAGTCGGGCTTAAAGGTTTTGTTATTTTTATTTCTTTTTGCATTCCTGTTAATTGTTTTTGGTTGACCTTTGGTGATGTAGTAGGTTGATCTTTTTTGTATAAATTGATAAGTCGAATTGATTTCATTGTATCCGCTGATTTCTAATTGACCTGAATGACAAATCTCTGGAAATTCTCTTACATCCTTAAGATATTTCCATATTTCCATTCAAGCTGACGTCCGTGCCTGTTTACATACACTTGTATCACTGATAACTTATCCAGCCGCCACACCCTGTTGGTATAGAGGAAGTTGGGGTTCCACTTAGTCTAGTGGTAATATGCATTTATCCAAGTTGTTTGGTTTGAATGGGATTCATTCTTTATTGTTCTGGATTTAAATTAGCGCTGATTATGTTGTTTTGAGTGCAATTAAATCTTTCGAGTCTTGAAACTAGACGTTATTGAAAACTGTTTACTTTGTTCTCTTAATTATTTCCAATTATTCTAACAGGATAGAATTATATTGGGCTACCAAAATTAATTCTGTATCTTATCATGCATGTCATATAGTGTTTGTAGCTTACTGATAGGGAGGTGGAGTATACCCGTCGTTAGATCACAAGCGAGATATTGTATTTTTTACGTGGTATATGTGCGCTTTTGCAACTTTGTTCATTGATGCATAATGAAGCAGAACAATACGCCTTAATTGCGATAGAATTTAGAACACTAGTAATATCTATAAGTTATTCTATGGCTCTTTATATCAACAAAGTTAAATTCTTTATTACTTGTCGAATTCAATTAGTTCTGCTTGCATAGTAAGTAGTATACGCTTTGTTGTGATTTGTATCTTTGTTTTACATATATTCTGGTGTTTGTATATACATATGGAGAAAGCACTAAAGTATTTCAAGTTGGCTTTCAACTGGCAGATCGCATATCGAAACTCCTCTCTACTTACTTCTGCCCATGCAATTAGTTACGCTTATACAACTATTGTTGCTTGAAACTAGATACATATATATGTACTTTCTACATGAGTATATCATTCACGTTGCAAAAATTAAGATCTACGTAACGTCATATTTTCCTGTGATCTCCGTTCATTTTGTTTATTAGCTGCTATTATGAGATTAATTCTTTATTGGTTGACATGTAGAGATATTCATATAATAAGCATACTTCCACACCTATTTCTTGACGTCTTACAATAGTAACTAGTTACTGGAGATCTGATTAGATATTGAATAATCTTGAACTGATTACTTGACGTCATAAAAATTGATAGTTTTTTATCGAATGAAGAATATTGCTTAATTTTAACCAATATTATCAATAACCTAACAACTTTCAAATATCTAGATTTTGTACACTTTTCGGTAGTTAAATGTGTTCAATTATTTATAACATACTGTAATTCAAAATATATGCATGTTTATATTCATTCGAAATTGTGGCTTATTACTTTAAACAGTTAACCTTCAACTACGAAGCTGTTCGTTCGACACCTACTGTCCAAAAGCTTATGTTTGATCGTTTAGTTAGTATCCTCCACTCATTCACGAGAAATGTGTCCTTGTTTCAGAGTATATAATATGGTGATTGATTCATCATGTGAAGAATCATACACTCAACTTTCAGCCACATTAAAAATGTGAAGGCAGATATAAGCACAATATTCGGTAGCGATTTCGATCTCGTATTCATATGTAGTTATGCTGTGTTGTTAAAAGAGAACTTTACTAAACGTTGAAATGCACTGAATTGGATGTGTGAAAAAGATTTATATCGACAGTTTACTGTCACCATACCATAGTAACATTTTATTAATTCAGCAGTGACTTCTCTGATACTTTCATTAATGACTTAAATAGATTGAGGTTTTTCGTGGCACTTTCAATATTCACTATTTGCATCCCGCATTTTCAGTCATTTTTCCGTTCATTTGGTTAGCGAGCACTGTACATTACATTATACTTTTTCATTGGAGTAATGGCTTTCAGCAAGTAGATCTCGGATTCGAATCCTAACCCACTCAATTCGATTTGGGCAATTGAGTAGTATTATTACGTATCCTACGTTCCAACTGTAACTTAATATCGAGTATGTAAATTTATACTTGTCAGCTGTATCACCTATAATTTCCAATATAGTTTTCATTTCGTGTCAAGAGTTACCTGTTTGGTGTATTATTTAGGTAAATCCAATGAAATTATGGTAATTCAGTTTAAGTTTAGTGTAATAGTGTTAATGATTCACTAATTAAAAAAAGTAAATGTACTTCAAATTCTTATTACCGATATATGGTGTTCCAGTAGACCTTCACTTGTCAAAATGTAAGTTGAATTAAATGATTTAAACTAGTAGGTCATTCATAAAAGGTGCATTATCATCATTATATCAGTATATTAAACTTTCGATATAACAGATATTGCAGGTATCGAAGATAACATTCGAAGTTAATGAGATCGAGGGTATCTGCAACGTTTTCATTGTTTATTTAAGTGTGTAGCACATCAACATTTTTAGATGAATACCACACATTACACTGTCATTTACATCAACAAATTCGTTCTAAGCATCCAGAGTTATAAACAACTGACTGCTATGAACATGTTCAGTGTACCGTAACCTGATATGGTTAGAAAATGAAAATTTAATGAAACCTTTCGCTTGAACTTCAACTCTTTAATGAAAATCTGGATAATATTATGTTCAGCATAGACAATTAGAACCTAATATATCTATATATATATATATATATATATATATATATATATATATATATATATATATAAACCTCAGATACGACTTGTCCCATGTTTAATCGCATGTTCAAGCTACTAACGTGGTTCATTCAAAATTTCATTCAAGCTGTTTAACACAGAGTTGATAAATCTTAGAAGAATAAAATACTGAAAAAGTGGATAATCAAAGGTGATATTGTATTAACTGAATAATAATTATTAGAAACAATCATGTACATAGCTGTATTCAACAGATATTTTAGGGCAGTTGTTCATATTGAGAATGCCGGGGATTCATCATCACATGTTTTAGGGAGTGTTTGGTGTCACATAGGATGTTGTGTGACATTACTAGGGTAAGCCATTATGTCATGTTTTCGAAGATTGTTTTAGGATTCTGATCACATATTATAGTAAATATTCAGTTATCTACTGTTAGAGAGATGATAACAAAAACATACAGCTTAGAAATATATATATATATATATATATGTATATATATATATATATATATATATATATAATGAGTAATAGATGAATATGAGTTTCTTTAGAGTTTGGTCATGGTCAGACATTGCTTAAGAGGGTTTTCGATATAAGCTTATTATAAAGTCGGGAGGTTAAAATATCATAAAACGAAGTGGAATGAATGTACTAAGTGATAACGATGTCCCTTGTAGTTTCATTAATTGAATAAGATGTAAGCGGTGGTGTATGCAATTTCGTCCTAGGATCTCCTTTCCAGTTATTCCCCAAGTATTACTCTTTCTTTTCATGTCTATTTCTAATTCTTGGTTCTATTTGTTCTTTTGTGTTTCTCCTTTCCTTTTGTCTGAAAAGTTTCAAGTTAGTGTCTATCTTATGATGCAGTTTGATGATTTCCTCAGTGTGTGTCCTGTCCACCTCTAGTATCCTTTCTCAATTTATCCCTCAGATGGGAGTTGGTTGGTTTTTTTATCTGGCACAGTAGGTTGTTGCTGATGGTATCTCGCCAATGGATCTGGAGTAGGCAATTTGTGTAGGTAATTGTTCATAAATACGTATACCTTTTGGATGATGCTTTTCGTAGTTCTTCTAGTTTTAGCTTCATACAATCGCGAACTGTCTTGACGTTTTTATTGAAAACTCTGAAATTTAGTACTTAATGATTCTAAATATCAATGAATATGTTTTAGGGGGGGTGTATATGTTAATTATAACCTGTGAATGAACAGCAGTTAGCTACATTCCCTTAAATGATTGATTCAAGATTTACATATTCTTACAATCTGTCATACCTAAAGACGATTACTCTGTAAATACTTAGATTAAACTGATTTCTGGATTTCATAAATATAAAGTGAGAATTTTCAATTATACAACTTACATAGTGTGAAATCCAGAAATTAGTTTGACTTAATTATTTTCAATGTAACCACCTCTAAGTATGACATACTGTAAGAATATTTGTGTTGTTTATCAATCATTTAAGGGAACTTAGATAATTAATTATTGTTCATAGAGTGATTGAAATGAAGATATATACATCACCAAAGCATATTCATTCATATTTAGAAGTATTAACTTGTAAATTTCACTACGAGTACCATACAGCTACTTTGATGAATTCATTACTGATGCAATTTTGTATATACATGGGTAAGTGAATTATCTTCCTTTTTATTTATTTATTTATTTATTTTTTGTATTCATTCACTTGTTTCAATCATGATTCTTCTTAGTTTTCATATAAAGTATTGTTTTCATTACTTATTTTTAGTTTGACTGACCTTGACCGAATTTATTAATACTGTGTGTTTTTAAACTAGAATATGGAAACAAATAAACAAACAAACAAAAAAAACTCCATCTTAGTGGTTTATAGATGATAGTTAGAGATAATAGATAGATTATGACTGTTTTTTATTGAGGTTATATAATAAATACTATTTTAATAACAATAATCGTAGCTTCAATACATCACTAGTGTACATACAATTCTATATGATACCATTATACAATACAATTAGCTGTTAAATTTGACTCGTACATGCCTATCTACTTACTTATTTACACTTTTTTTGTGTGGCATTTTTGTTTAGTTTGCATTCTTTTATTATTATTATTATTATTATTATTATTATTATTATTATTATTAGTTCGTTTTGTTTCTAAGCTTTATTTATTCCTAATTCAATGAATTGGATTAGATTTTTTTTAATGAATATTTATTATTATTATTATTATTATTATTATTATTATTATTATTGTTATTGTAGTTTTTAACTAAGTCAATCAATAATGATCGGGTTATCGGACAGTTTTTCTCAAGTTCTTGTTAACTGTTATTTATTGTTTACTTGTCCTGATACTTGATCATTTGTATGTATGTTTATGTATATGTATGTATAGGCTTAGTGTATGCATTTAGTGCGTGTGTGTGTGTGTACGTGGGTGTGTTATACCATGTACATGTTGTTTTATTACTAATTGAATGAATGTAAACAACAAGAATATGAGAAAATGAAGTTGAACATGAAAATAGCATCATAAGCTGACAACTATTGTAGACCATATACATTAGACAGTCATTTTACTGTAATAGACGAATTCATCACGATGAATTGGTTTTAGGACGTCACAGCAAACGATTTGCTTTATTCCTTACTGATTTATATTAAGATGAAACACCTATTCAATACTTCTTAGCTCTCAGTAGTTGTCTACTGAAAATCAATTTATTATATGAAACTTAACAAAAACTCTATGAGAACCCCCACTCATGAAGTATATAAACGTCAGTTCAAAATTAAATGACATTTGATTTCACAGTCTATGTCATAGATTGAATTTTAACTGAATGATCATTGATTACCTTGTTACGATAGTTTACACTTATGAAGTATCATGTTTGATTGTAACCATGTATTAATAGAAAGGTGATTTTTCTAGTAAAAGTATTAATATTAGTTTTAATAATAGTAAAAATGATTTGTAGAGTAAATGATATAAAATAACTTTGTAACTTATTAACTAATGACAAACAGTCAATTTATCTGCATTGTTCCGATTGATTCTAAGTCATTCACTTCATTATCTTCAAACAATGATCGGGTTTATTACATAGATTTCAACCATAACCATATATCAAAAAAAGAATGAGTGACCGCATAGATGAAAACAATGTACTAGATTAGGAGCCTCTATCTGTCCTCCAACTTAGTCCTATGAGAGCCTGTGATGGATGTCAAAGTAGATAGTGGTTAGGCATACATTATATAAACCCAAACCACTTAGGCTGATGAAGATTCACAATCTTATTAATTAATTTGTCATCATCCTATAGAACTCTGCTTTTAATATCAACATTGTTCAGTAAGTGATCAGAAACATATACGAGGAATTCTTTGAAACACTAATAACTTTGTGAAAATTCACCAGCGAACACTTATATTTTTGGATTGTAAGTTTCCAGGATTTTGATTCTCATGACTATCTCCAACTACCAACACATTCATTTTATTCTATATATTTACATCGTATATGTTTTTTGAAATGTTACTCAATTCCAGGCAGTCGTATTGGTCGACAACCTAATGCAATTAAATATTATTGTGCACGAGAAATTTCTCAGTTAACTAGCTCCAATGATTGCGAAGCATCGACGACAACAACCACAGCACCAACAACTACAACTATGAATCCATCTTCAAGTTCATTAATAAATAAGCATGAATCAGGCGGACGTAATTCAATTAGTCATAATAGTACTAATAGTGTTAATGGAAGTTGTAACATCAATAATAATAATCATCATCCTAATAGTACTACTCGTCATGATGTTGGAAATAATTACAATCCTAGTAGTAGCAGTAACAGCAGTCATATTAATGAACGTGATTTGTTGTCGATTGCAGAAGAACATTGTAAATCAGTTCTAGGTCCATCAAATTATCCATCGTCTAGCTGGTCATCATCGAAACGGTTTATTTCTAATGATCCTGATCATTTGGATTTAGTTAGTACCACAACAACAACTATCATATCAACAACTGGTATGTGTTTAATTCCATCAACAGTTCCACTAACAACAACTTCTACAGTGAATCATTTCATTGAACGTAATAATAATTACAATGAATTATTGCAGGGTGGACATTCATCAAGAAATGGATCTCTGTTTTCATCATCCCCTTCTTCGTCGACATCACCATTGTCAGGAATTAAAAATCACATAAAATACAAAACATATAAACGTAAACAATATCCTAATGATCCTAAGTCACATCTTCATCAGCCTCTACAGCTGCCACCAACTAATAATCAACATCATCATTCACAACCGTCTCTTTCACAGAATAATTGTTGTAGTAACAATAATGGTAGTATCAGTAGTAGTACTACGCCTAATAATGTTATCCTTCACTCTGGTCGTGATTCTATTCTATCTTCTTCTACTTCTAATGGTACTAGTGCTGGTGATTATCGTTCAATTGATCCTTCAACAAATATTGTTAAACGACGTAAGACAACAATATTATCACCTGAAGCAAATATGACGTCAGAAATTTCTGATGACGGCAGTATTACTTCCTCAAAGTTAGCATCTATGAACTCAGCATATATCCATGATTACGATAACGATGATGATGACGACATGGAAGATGGAAGTGATGTCGTCAGTCATAGAAGTAATAATATTAGTAATAGTAATAATAATATTGAAAGTTTAGATATTCGTTTTGGGCATAGACAACAACAGCAGTTTCATCCCCATCCTTTACATCCTGATTTAAACAATCTATCAGAGGAGAATATCTACAATGTCATTGGTTCTATTAGTAATGACTCCGAGATTGACAGTAGTACTACGAGTATAAGTACTAGTAGATATCATAAACTTACTGGAAGTGGGAAAATTTATAACATGTCTATGGATAATTTCTCACTTCTAGGTCAATCAAGGCATTTATTACATCAAATCAATTTGCCAAATGATATTGATCGAAATAACAATGGTATTACTGTTAATAGTAGTGACAATAACAACAAAAATAATAGCGATGATCGTACAACAGCTCTTCAACAATTGCAATTTAAAAAGTGAGTTCTGCGCACGTTGTTCAGTTGCCATCATTCTCTTGTTTTGTTTTAGATGTATCTCTTATTCTCAACAAATCTACTGAATTCTTGTTTTTATCTATCTCTGTTCTGAAATTTTTCGTAATACATTAAGAATATCGACTAATCAATCAGGAACATGAAGTTCATGAATGTATATTGAAAAAAAGAATGTTACCTATAGACTGTATGATGGAATTGAAGAACACTCGTTAAGATTAAAAGCTAAGAGTATAGTTTGAGTTAAGCCTTACGATTATGTTTAGAATTGTTATTTGAAGCTAATTTGTCTGTACAAAATAGTAAATAAGGTAGATATGCAGTGTATCCTATGAAAATCTTTTTGATTCACATTAGAGTTTGTTTATACTTTATGTTTTCTGATTAACTGAACATAGCGAAGCATTTCTGAGAATCATTTTAAACGTCACTCAGCATCGATATTTTTTAAGACTTTTCACCGTTAGGTTTTAGACAGTAGGGTAAATTATATCCCTGGTTTATGGTTTTAAACCCTGTGTCTCCTATCCAGTAATTTGCTAGCACTCAACAAATAAAATGTAGCTGAAAGCTGAGTATGTGAATAGGTACTTAGTACATCAGTCCATCAGGTTTATCAATATCACATGATATTGTTTAGTAGTGATAATCTGGCTTCAGTTGAACAGACCATATTGGCATATTCAATTGAGTCGATGGAGTTTATCAGATCAACATTTAATGCAGTTATTATGTAAGCGATACTGGTGAGTACGCCTTATGATGTGTTATAAAACTTTTTGTTTTAATTTGGTATCACGAATTGATCTGGGTTACCCATTGAAATCCAGGTAGGACTGAACAACTGGTCTGCCCTACTGTTGGACATCTGGGATATGTTCACACATGTCCTCTCTATGGATAGAACCGAATTCCTTTAGGCTTCTCGGTGAACACTTAACTCTTAGACCATTGAACAGTCCTCCAATTGTTAACTTCTGTAACTAAAGTTAATTTGTCACATATATTGCGTGATCTCATTTAGTGAAATCGGGGTATATCTACCAGATACTCCACATGGTTTAACCGTATTATATTTGTTTCACTGTTGTTGTAGTTTAGTTCGATATACAAGTCATGAGCTTTGTATGATTTATTACCATATGAGCTTTCAGCTCAAATTCCTAGCATTTACTATATCATACTAAAGGAGAGAAAACCTCATTATTGATTGAAGCGTTTAGCTATTAACAAGTAGATTTCAAGCTTGAACCCTGATTTCAGACATTTAATTTTTAATAAATGTGGAGTAATTAATAACCTAGTATTAACTTTGTATCTACTATGCCGTCATTCAGATAGGATTATTAAATGAACTCGGAGTTTTTACAGTATTGTCACCAGTCACTGGTTCATATTTAATCTTACTGACTCTAAGGTTCACTTGTTATCATTTTTTTTTGCTTTATAAGGAATCCAAACAAATACTGTGTACTTCAGTTGAGGTGGTTTTGTGGATATTGGTTCCAGTTTCGTTGCTTATATTCGTCTTAGGTTGGTCTTACTTTTGTGCTCTGAAAGAAAGCTGTTTCCTTTTAGAATGGGACCCCTCTGTGGTTCTTAATCCCAATCATGTCGGGGATCTAATCTAAGACCTCCAATTTTGTGAATGCTTAACTATCAGCACCACTGGATCGTCTGGTATCCGTTGGTAGGATTGCACTTCAATCATTTTGTGATATATCACAATTGTGATCCCATACCGTTGGTTGTAAACTCCTCACTTTCAGAATGTCTGATGAGGTCGTGAATAGTCACTGGTTGGGAGTCCCTTACTAGGACAAAACAGGTTTCTATTAATTCTTGGTTTTCAATGGCTCCTAACTGGGATCTACCTGTGATGAATCTAAGCAACGAAAGCTGTATATGTGCCACTTGATCTGACGTTACATGTATGACCCCGGTCACTATTTAGTGATCCTTCAGTTTGAAAATCATAATCCTATTAAACGTCAGTCTTCGATCTGTTGACCCGACTGTGACACGGATTTTCACATCTTAGAGACCATCACTTTCTTTTAGATTGATCGTATGAATTGCCGGCACTAGTCCTGACTGGCACGAGATAGCTCTAGGAGCATCCTGTTGATGTCTTATAAATTAATACTTTCAGCCTCAGAGTGAAACCCTAATTTAATTACTTTGAACTTAGGGTTTTAGTGGTAATATCGTTACTCTTCATAACATTTCTGGATCAGTACATAGAGCTGATAAGACTTTGCCCCTGGTTTATTAAATCACATTTTCAGTCAGTCAGTCAGTCAGTCAGTTACAACGTAGAACTTGGTACATGCGTACATCAGTTCAAGTTGCCATGCCTCAATTAGCAGATAAAAATTAAATTGTCGGACCAAATCCCAGAGTAGGGGATGTAGTAACAGAGTAAGTACTAATGGAAAGGCATAGAGATCAGAGATGAGATTTGAGATAAAAAGTGATTCACATTTTGTTATTTTATTATATAATAACCACTTTGTATAAAGTTTTTGTATTGGATGAACACTCAAAGTTGTTTGATGACGAGTTATTTATTTAACTTCATCAAGAAATCTATTTACTGTGTGCAAATTCTTGTAACTATAACTTTGAGTTACAATCTATTTGTAAAAGTTAGTGATAACGTCCGGTTGACTAAAAAGATGTAGGCGATGGAAGGGTTCGAGCCTTATCACTCAGAAACTTGAAAGTTGGCGCATTAACTTCTGACTCACTTAACTGTAGTCACATTACTATGAAATGACTGTGTTTCTCTTTGTTGGTTCAATCAACACATATAGTAAAAGTTTAGTTAAAAGGCATTTTGTGTTGTGTCCACTAATTACGGTATAATTTCTAAGACCGAATTGTACCGGCTGCTCTCACGGAGTGGTCACACTAATCCATCGCGATGAATTAATCGGGTCATACTGGCTGGAACAATTGTTCTGTGAGGTCTCATCATACCAAGTTGGTCGGTTGAAGGGTGGTAAGACGAAAAACAGGGAACTCAATATCCGAATGTGGAGTCTAACTGCCGACTGTATATAGATGCAAGGACAGTAAAAGATTCTGTTCACATAACCAGTATGACAGCGAGGCTGTTTTCCCACAACTAAAGGATAGTGTTAGATGACACGACGACTGTTCTTATAGCTCTAATAGCACTCAAGATTATGATGAAATCAAATGGCTTGTTTCAAAGAATGATGCAAATTGTGATATTGTATAATGTGTGAATTGAGTGCACTTACTCTACTCTGATCTATTCTAAGTCGTATTACCAAATGTCCGATCAGTGATCACGACTATTGCACGGTTCCCATAAAGATTGTCTGCACGTACTATTGTCTGTGCTAAATAGTTACGTTATCTTTTTGAAAAAGAGTGAATCGGTAAATATATCTTGCTTTCAAAAATATCCTTGTTATTTTAATTATCACCACATAAATATTGAGCACAAGATTTATCATATTCTACGTCACATTATTAAGTCAACTCAAACGTAATACTTATCACATGTCCCACTTTCATCACCTCATTATCATTGTACATATTCATGTTTACTATCTATAATGTTAAACAAAGTAACTACATATGTTTTTATGATTTTCTGTGTACACTTCTTTGTGTCATTTTGTTATCATGTGATGCGGCGATACACATCCATTGCAAGAAGTTTATCAAAACCATTTATCTTATTCATGTTCTAATTTCTTACTTAACATAATTGGTTAACTTATCTACTGTCAGTGATATAAAAAGATGGGTTATCAAAAATATGATTTAAGAAGAAAGAATTAATCAGTGAGGTTAAAGATATGAAGTAATTTCAGCTCACAGTCTAACGGAACACAAAAAGTGAATGCAGCTGCACGATTGCAACCTAAACCATATCACCTAACTCCTCCTGGTGGATCTCACTGAAATAGTCTTCATCTATCAACATAACTCAAACCAATGATCAAAGACGTCATAGACTGATACCATATTTTCATTCGGCCACTCCTACCCTGGTCATCATTGTCTATTGAGGTAGCCGGTGGTAGGGCATATGTGGTACATGTTCTAAATGCCTCAGTCGATGAAATCCTACAGACCGATCGACTGATTTACCGTTTTTTCCAAGTCCTATGCGTCTTACCTCAGGGTAGCACACTCAATTATCTAAAGAGATGAAAACAGTGTTTTGAAAGCATCTATGGTCAGATACTAGTAAATTAAAAATGCCGTCTATTGTTAATGACCATCGTTTACAACCATATTATTGAGGTGGTATCGATTATTTTACGTGTATTACTACTAATAAGTTTCATCCTCTAAGGAATCGGTCTGTTGCTTTCCAATTTCCAATGGTTCTCTAATTATCATCAGTCTGTGATATAAAACTTCAGATTGAAACACTAAACCCCGTAACACCTTACACAATTTATATTGTTATACTTGATGGAATCAATTGTATGAAATTAGTTTCTAAAATATTACTACTTTAAATTGTTTTCTATTCATAATATTGACTTTTGTGAAACGTCATATACTCATTTTGCTTTCGTTTCTTAAGGTTTACTTTCACTGTATGTAAATGTCTAATTTTGATAATCTATTAAATTTTCTGTAATATCCAAAGGCGTTTATGGTTACTATGGTCACTTTCAATTATTCTCTATAATTTCAAGTTTATTTTGTGATAATGATTCTTTTACATGAATTCAACAAAGGAAGTATTTTTATGTATATGTATTTATATATTTGTTATTGTTTTCTGATAGTTATCCGTTGATGAACAACAGGCCATCTGGGCTTGCTGAAACTCCATCGAAAGTTCCTCATACTTCAGCAGAAATTACTACTACTCCTATAAGTCAATCATCGTATCTAAGACCTACACAATTAGATTCGTCAACTGCAAGACATTTATCTGATGAGTCGTATTCATCGTCCTATCTTTCTTCATCAACATCATCATTGTCAACATTAGCAACAGCATCAGCATCCTGTCCAAATTCTTCTGTGATATCAGATTTTCCTGAATTTAATCATCATGTATCAGTCGATTGGGATGATCAAAACCACAATGATAATAACAGCAATACCTCGAATCAAATCTGGTTACCAAGACAAAGATACATTAAATCTAACCGTAGTTTATCAAATGAACAAACGAATATTCCGCTGATGAGTTCGAATGCCAATAATAATCATCATGGTAATAATTGTTTGGAACAGAACCCTTCAGGATTTCTGAATGGTGGTGTTGGTGGACGTAATGTTTTTGACTTCACTACATTTACGGAGACTGAGCCTACATCGACTGCAACACCATGGTTTGCTGCTGCAGCAGCCGCCGTCGCAGTTGTTATGGCTGCCTCATCGTCGTCTACGAATTCTGCTTTATTAGATCCATATACAGTATCATCAAATTTAAATGAATGTTTTGGAATAAATGATAATAGTAATAATAATAATAATTCAGGTATCAATCAAGTGAATAGTAGACGCGTTCCAGTGAATACAACTAACTTTTCTAAGGTAAGAATAAATTCGTTGATTGATTTACTCATGTTCTAGATACAGATGTTTGCATATTATGTGTTGATCTATAATGTAGACTTATAAGGGCTAGCGGTAATACTATTTAATTGATCAATAAAACCTAGGTGGAAAGTAGTTCGAACACGAGGTCCACTTGTCTTTAAACTAATTGGTCATAGGCTCGAACTTCACTCCGTCTATTTCAGTTTGGGTAATCAGGTAGTAGCAGTAGTCCTCACACCTAAATTGTGGCTTAAAAGTTAAGCACATTTTTCCTCAGAATGCTTTATACACTGATTATCTAGCCCACTTCAGAGGGGAGGGCTATATGCATGTGTATCGATGGGACATCCCATGTCACTTTAATTCTTTGTTTACAATTACCAATACTTGTTATTACTTATGATAATGTTATAATTCAATACAAAATACGGTTAAAATGAGTTTGATGAGAACCGACGAAGTAAATGAATTGATTAATATCGTTCCGCTTCGATTGTTGTTACTGCTTTATTCAAATGTCATTATTAGTTTTGTGATTTATTTTATAAAGTATTTTGTTGTTGTCATTAAATCTCTCATATTTCATCTTTTTTCCACTTTAAAAGCAACGTTTCAAATTAGGCTCACATGAAACTACATTAGATCATGGTAGATCATTTCTTCCGAATTCTAACATCATTTCATATGATGCTACTCGTGTTAATTCTATTACCGATCATATTAACGAAAATATGCTGAAAATTGGTAAATGCGAACCATCAGATCCAGCTTTACGGTCCTTGCATCTAACTGGACCATCATCATCCTCTTCAAATGTTACACATCCTTCGACAATAGCTGCTATGCAAGCTGCGGCTGTTGCAGCTGCGGCCGCAGCAACAGCTGCTGGTCTAGTTCTCTCCAACAGTCGTGTACGTGGATTATCCGATGATATTTATCCCAATTTAAGTCGTGTAAGTATGTCGAATGCATTACCAGAATTGCCAAACACTAATTATGCATCGAGCACATCATCACCATCACCTCCAATAATTGGTAACTTCGGTAGAATTATTGAAAACCTTTCAATTTATTCATCATCTTTAGATCGTAATTCTCAACCAATTAATAATCTAGATTATTCATCGTCGTCACCATCATTATCAGCAGCAGCATCTTTATCGTCATCGGGATCGACAGTGAATAATTTCTCTGTTAATCATTCCATAGTAAATGCTGCAGTACCATCGGTTACAACATCAGTCTTGAGTAACAAAGAAGCTAGTCCACGTGTAAAAAATGGTACTAGACTGGTGAGTTTAATAATTTCATTGTTAGCAATGGTTTTCTTACTCGTTTATCTATGTACAGATTTTTTACCTAGGGTAACTTCAAGACATTATCTGAGTGAAAGAGTTCTTCTCTGCGACGCCTGGAAAGGGTAATTGTATTATGGGGTGGTATTGATGACATAGGGACCTGATTTCAGTGTTTAAGAAACAACTAAGTGCTCGATACCGGTCAGATATAGCTCATTCTTGAGCCGTTTGTAGTGTCTTACGTCCGTACTTACTGCAGGAGATGGAAATCTACAGAGCGATTTATAGTGTAGGGTTTTGTAACCGACGTTATCTAACCCATGCTTTCGTTGTGGGAAAACAGCCTCGCTGTCATATTGGTTATGTGAACAGAATCTCTTACTGTCCTTGCATCTATATACAGTCGGCAGTAAGACTCCACATTCGGATATTAAGTTCCCTGTTTTTCGTCTTACCACCCTTCAACCGACCAACTTGGTATGATGAGACCTCACAGAACAATTGTTCCAGCCAGTATGACCCGATTAATTCATCGCGATGGATTAATGTGACCACCCTGTGAGAGCAGCGGGTAAAATTCAGTCTTAGAAATCGCCATAATTAGTGAACATAACACAAAATGCTGTTTAGTGAAGCTCCTACCATTTGCTTGATGTTTAAACTCGACACCAGGTATTAAGAAGGCGAAAGAAAGCAAAAACTCTCATATTGCTACAATTTATTATCATTCTTTAGTATTTGTGGAATTTTTTAGTAAGTCTTTACGCATCAGTCATTGTGGATGTGATTTTCATAAAAGCTGATTGAACGGTTTAAGACATCTTTTTTTGTCGAATTTAAGTTGAATTTTCAGGCGTCATCACTCCTAATGCTTCCAATCAAATCAATTTCATTTTAAAATATGGATATTCTTTTACTCCGACTCAAAATAATTGACATTATTTAAAACGAGTATTCTCTGACTCAAGTTCGGATCTCATAAAGGAAACATTACCTATCTTATTATTGTAGATTCATCTTAGTTGTATGTTTAAATGTTACGTGAGATCTAAACCTAAGGTTTCTTGTCAATTACTTTCAACCAAATTGCAATGAATTGTTGTATTAATTCTTTCTTTTCATATTGCTAACTGTAATAGTAATAGTAATATAATGCGCGGATGGGTAATTTTGTTGTTATTTCCCACCATTTTCTTATTATTATTATTCTTCTCTTAGACTTCAATAACAGTGCAACAATTCGCTGAACGTATTCAAGTTGCTGCCAAATATATGTTATCCGAAAGAAAGGTAAACATTATTTTCTGTGCTATTATATATATATATATATATATATATATATATATATATATATATATTTCGAATCATCAACCTATGGATTGAAACTAACTTCTCTAACTACCGTTTCATTTACTTACCAAATATAGATTTTTGTATACTCTGCTTTAAGTAACATTGTTTGTGTACGAACAATTGTCTTAAATATACTAGATTGAATAAGGTTAGTAACTTCAAACCCATTGATCGAAAATGAATACTTTTTAAAATACTTGGACACTACTCTCCATTTATGTATAGTAGGCTTATGGAATTGCTAGTCATGTCCCCACTTTGTATCCTGCCTAGAGCCTTTAGGCTCCACGGTAAATGCTTAACCCTCTGTCCATTGAACCTATATCCAGTGATTGACAATTCACAGTATATTTCTCAGTCTTGTCCACTGCCATTGGTGAGTACCGATCACCTATCCGATATGGTTCAATTCCACTGACCATGAATTTTCGCTGCAACTCTAGAATTACTCCATAGAATTAGTCACTTGCTAGCTCATATTGATTACGGCTGGGTGTTGTGGAGATTTATCTGTTTTGTGAAATAAATAGTGACTTAATGGTTAGGCTTTCTCTGTAAAAACTGTAGGTCCTGAGCTCGATCGCGATTGGAATATGGGTACCTTATCCTTATAACCCATATTCTAAGATGAAACATCTGGCCATTGTTTCCTGTATTTCAATAATAGTTTAATCAATTTCAGTTCACGATATCAAATATATAGATAATTATATAGTTGGAAAGCAGGTTACTCAAAAGTTCGAACGGGTATATGCCCGAATCTTTAAACTCTCTTAGATACCTCTTTCCAACTGTTTTTGGGTAGATGCTTAATTGTATTAATATTACCCACCTGATCCAAAAGAGCATATATAGAGTAAATATGTTTATTCTAACATGATGCTCAATAATGACCAAAAATGGATGCAATCCTTTTTATTATTTCTTTATAAAAGTAAGTTGTCTAGTTCTTTTGTTTTATTTCCGTTGAAACATCCTAAATGTAATTTTACAGCTGATTAACGTGCTGTTAAATAGTCAAAAAAAATATCACGTGATCATCTTACATTAAAAACTTTATTGTGGTTTCATTCAAATTCATAGAAGGAACTAATTGCCAAAACAATTAATTCTTCCGTATTTTGTTGTTTATTGTAATAAATATTCATAAATAAAACTTTGAAGATGCGTTTTTCTTTACGCAATTCATATCCTAGTGAAAATCATAGAAGACTGAACAATTTTTTATAACCAAGTTACAACTTCATATTGTCTGTTCCTCAATGATTCAAGAAAGAAACTGAACAGAGAACTTTAAGTCTCTCTACATCTACGTTACTATACGGTTACTAAACCATAGTGATCTATTTTATCTATTTCGCGATATACTACAGTCATCATCTGATGTTGCTAGTTGGTTATAAGATGTGGTATATAATTGCATTTGTATAAGTCGCTACATTAGACCAACGCAGAAAGATAGGATACAAGAATTGTAGATGCAGTAGTCAAAAAAGACCAAACATAATATGACTAATGAGGAACGAATTAATCGATGGAAATAAAAATATGAAACTGTAAACTTCAGTATCTAATGGAATATAAAGAGTGAATGCATCTGCGCTACTGTGGATGATTATGAGCTGTATGACTGAGTGTCTCCAATAATTAGTTACAATAATCGCGTGTACACCCCAACCTGACCGTTGCTACTAACTTAATGTAATGGTCGGGCTTGTCTATCATGAGGAACCAGTCAACCCATACTGGCTAAAACAATGTTTCTTCAGGTTCTAGCATGTCAGGCAGATCGTCTGAGGAGTTGTAGTACTAAAAGTAGCACATCTGAGGTCGGAGAATGTAGTCGTACTGTTAACTGTGTAGATGTGTGACTGCGGTAAGGTGTTACTTGCAGGCAACCACAGTGACATCAATGCTGCCTTCCTACGAAAAAATTGTGAGTTAGAAATGGTTGGCCTTAAAAATGCACACCTCACCTTTTTTGAGTATGGAACTAATTCACCAAAAGCCATTTGTAAAATAATTAGGATGAATTTGTATCTTCCCGTTCATTTGTTATGGACTGAAGGTGTTCAGTCTCTGTTGGAACGAATATATATATATATATATAATTAGAATGTATTTGGATCTTCCCTTTGACATGACATAGACTGAGTTCGAATCCCAGTGGAAACATCAACATTGGGATGCGGGTCCATCCATCTGACGAGTCCCGAATACTACAAAACGTGCGTGCTGGATTCCGCTTGCCAGTAACAGTTCAACTTAAACATTTATAAAATAGTCGTGTGTAACTTAGTTCAGCAATTGTCGTAATATTACCATGACACCGATCAGATATTGATTAATCCTTACATTTCCATTCGTTACATATCACTTACAAATTGCTTCCAGCTTATTTGATCAAAAATGAATCTATATTTGAACCACTTTACAGAAATAATTTACAGGTTCGTGAAAAAATAATTGTTTTCGTTATGAAAATAACATGCATATCTACTGCTTTGTCCAATAACTACTAGGTGTGAGACAAAAAATTAAGGTTACACTAATCTTGTCTTACTTAAATGAACTCTCTATTGATATAACAATGCACTTATCATATCTCCTTTTCCATTTTTCAAAACATAAATGTAATGATACTCGTTTATAGGTGTTTATTAAAACCATCAACTAAGCACTGTTGAAATCAGACTCAAGCTATAGGGGAATGATGATAATTCAGTCGATAAGACTGTAGATCTTCAGTGACTGAGGTGGTTAAGACAAGTATTACGACCACCTCAACGTGTGATGATGACTGGGGTAGGAGCAATATGGAAGAAAGCTAGAGACACTTAAACCAAATGTTCACCAATCTATAAATTTATTGACTGATAGTCTGCATTGTGTTGGTTGGCAAATGTAAACTAAGTGGTTAGGGTTTGTGTGAATGTAGTCACTAATGGTTGTGGTTGGCCGTTTGATCGCGATGGCCCATGTGCATTCACTCTTCGTATCTTCCTTGACCCAAAGCTCTGAAATAACTTTCATATCCTAAACTTTATCTCATACTTTATTATTCATCCTATTGTTCTGATGGTGTCTACAACTTAGACTGATAGATATGTATTCCGGATCCTATGTTTCTCATAACTGACCCCATAGTCCTCGGAAATCAGATTCTTTAGCTATCTCGCGGATGATGTTCCTGATTTTTGATTTTGTTGCCCATTTTCAAAGTCCTCATTGTGAATTTCCTGAACAATTAAAGAGATAAAATTATTGAAGAACTATCATAGTCCTTTATATCAATGCGGCAAATTCATTCATAGAAACTGTTATCATTTTAGTCGACGTCACACATAAAGCGTTGGTTTAATGTCAAATACGCAATTCTCTACTTGGTAAGTAAGTTACATCTTTCATCTGTTCGTAAAGAGTACAACCGGCCACGGATAGAATACTACATGTTAGTGTTTTTTTTTTCTTTATTATTATTACGCTATATATGGTCGAGTGTCGCAATATCGTTTTCCATTGTGTATTACTTTCTTTAGAATATTCGAAGTAATTTACCCGAACCAAATAGATTATTCACTGCTTCGGATAGTGTTGAAGAAATTTGGAATCACATGATGAAACGCTTTGAAACACATTCGCGTTTCATTGTTCAGTTTGTTAAATACATTCCAGGTAAGTAATCGTCTATATTTATGCATAGTTGTAACTCTGGTGTCCTTATTTGGTCTTCTGTGAATTTTTTTTAAATTGTCACTGTAGTCTCTGAGACTGTTCTAATCACTATCTTCCATTGTAGATTCAATATATATAAAACACTGTTTTTTTAGATCAAAAAAAAAACATTTTTATCACGCAAAATAAATCTCAATTATCGATCCATGATAAAAATTACCTATAAGTTAAGCAAATACATCTCTATGAATCCTTTCAACTCGTCTGACATAAGCCTTATCATCTACTGACGACTGGCGACTTGCTTCAAGATGAATCCATGTGATTTTTTATAGTAAGAATTGTGACTAGTGAATTTATATTTCACTAAAACTATTTCTTGAATAGTCACTAGTGAGCACATAGGTGATTATTAAAAATTGCTATTAATGTTGCTACCACTTACTAGGTGATCTGAAAGTTAGATTTTCATAGTATATCATAATAGTCTTGGTCTGTTAGACTCAAATACTCATTTTTTAGTTCTATGCCAGAGCGAAACGATTGTTCATTACTCTCTAGTTCTCATTAGTTGTCTAACTAATATAACTCTGTGGTAAAAAAAACTCCAGATACAATAGGCTGTTTCTAAAAGTCTCGTTTATCGATCTGTGAAGTAAACTTCTTACAAATTAAACAATTCCTTGTAAAACCTTCCAAAATGTTTAATATTGCCAATCGATTACTCGTTATTCACTTACTTCAAGATAGATTTATGGTTTGAAATTGTGACTAATCGAAGTCAATCATGTACAAAGTTAGTCATCACCTATAGTCCCAATGGGTTGTTCTATTGTATCGTGTATTGATTAAAACTGACAGTGTAAACCCACTGGATTACAACGTTTTATGTTTAAAAGTCAAGTGCTGGTTGTTTGAACTGAAAGTATTGTAGTCAGTGTCTTAAGGATGGGCACTACTCACATGGCTTTTAATATTCACCATATTACAATGGTATTTAAATGTCATTAAAATTCAGACTAGCCGAAATTCCGACACTTTGATTCAATACATTCGAATAGCTGAGGAACATTCAAGATATCCAACTAAAGCCATCTCAAATCGAGACGAAATAGTTGTCTAGTTCTACTTCTTTGTTTACTTGATACTACACCTACGAATAATCATTTACTTTCTGTTTTTTAATGATGAATTTATGAGGTCATCTAATTGCCTCCACCCATTGTATTAGTGTAAGCTTTTTATTACTCTCTAACCACTTCTATTCAATCGTACACTCAAATGGTTTTTTTCTGGTTAGTGTTCTTTTTTTTTACTAAGGTTATTTTCTTTTACGTGATGGAGTTGCTAACCCCATGCCTAACTCTCTTTTATCCGGTCTTGGGACCAGCAGTAACACTAGAGACAGGGAGGTGGAAAGATTTTAGGCGGATTTAACTAACAACTAATACCAGGATAATTTCGAAGTAATGTGCCTGTTTATACTATCGTCATTGAAAGAATATCTATGCGTATAAATAACACAGACATAGATAGGATAAACAGACAGATAATCTGATAGAAGTATAAACAAGTAAAATGAAAAGAGACGTTTCGTTTATCGAATGAAATCGTTCTTTTTTTAAAGGGGAAAAATGAAAAAAAAAATGAGGTTGTAGACATTTTTCACATGATCCTCACTGATTTTTTTTCCTCTTATTTATTTACGCACACATAAGAGATTCATCTAGCAAACAGGCCAGTTATACATAAATAATATTGAATAGAGATGAAGCATAGTATCCAAATGAAGTCTGTTTATCATACTTATAGTTAATAACTCAATGAATTTTTGAGAACAGTTACATAATCTAACATTTTTTTTTGTTTATTAAAGAGAGTGTCCATTAATTTCATATGTTACCGGAAACAATGGGTGGAGTGGGGGTGGGAATAGGGATAGTTAAATAGATGTTGTATATGATGAATAGTTAAATCTGCCTTATATGCATTGATTTATTTTTTTGTTGTTTGATTATTCTAATTAGGAAATAATCTACATTAGATTTTCACTTAACGAATTAATCTTAATTAGATAACCGTTTGAAAATCGTGAAGTACTATTATTCAACTATCCAGAAGTACTTATTCATGACCCTGTCTAGAATTGAACTTAGGATCTTCAGGACTTGTTGTAGTCATCTAACTTTTAGACCATTGTAGTTGAGATTCAGTAGTTTACATTTATAACTGTAACCATTTTTTGATATTGTGCCATTTGTGAATAATTACTTTGACATAACGAAATGAGACTTTGTGAATTGCTCGTCGAAGTAAATCACTAATAAACATATAATGATTGGTATTATTGAGTATTGTGATGATTGTGGGATTTGAAGTTTTTCATCAGTCAGTTAGCGATATTTCGCGACCTAAGTTTCAAAATGATAAACAGAGTAATGAAAAAGTTTGTTAACTTCCATCGTTGATTGATACACCTGTAGCCAACTTTTAAGAATATTTTCTGCTAAATAGAGGTTGTATGAGTGGGTTAGATAACAAAAAAAGACTTTGGTTGACCGACTGTTTAAGGTTGCTACAGGAAGTCATACCATCTAATTACGTAAATGGTCTAATGATTATTAGTAAGGTATATAATGCATACATTATCGAATTCTCCTCCTTACTTATCACAATCAATAATTGCATTAAATGCCATCTGATACTTAGACAATGAGATAGAGTGAACTCTAGGATGTGTGTTTCGTTGCATTTAGGGTTCATCAAAATATGTGCCAGTGTTGATTTTCATGTCGAAACGTGAACCTAGTATTTTCTCTTCCAAACGCAAATCCGTTATAATGAGTGTATTACGTTGAGATATTTACAAACCTTTACTTATACTAACCGATATAGTAATATATTTCCTGTACGTACTTAACACTGTAATCTGATACTAGTTAATTTTTCTGTTCATAAAGCTCACTTAGCTTCATGATTCGATAATCCCATAAGACGAAATTGAACTTTCTTTAGAACACATTGATACTGACAGTTTTAACTCTATGATATAATTTGACCCGCTAATGAATTGTAAAGACGTAAATATTTGGTTCTTAAGTTAATGTTTTTATCTATTGATTAATCATACTATTCACTTACTCAGAACTTAGTAGCCAGATTACAAGTGTTTGAATCTATTGTCCATTAGTTGAGAGTTTGAGCTGTGATTACATGAATTTGTAATCAACCAAGGTTCTTAGTATCTTTATGATTGTACGGTATGATGAACCTGTATCATTTTATATTGTAAAGAGTCTGGGTGGTACCCAATCATGATAAAATTACCATATTTTAATATAATTTTATGAGTGGAGTGATGGACACTTAACTATCAACCAATACGTTTTCATTTGAACCCCGCCCCACCTAATACAACTTAGCTCTTAAGGAGTACTGCTAGAGGTCAAATGTACGTGAATCTGTACAATTAGAGAGTGACAAAAGAATCGTAGATATACTTACATTTCAACAGAAATATCACAAACAGTTTAACTGAAGTAGAGGATATAAAACTATACTTTGTTAATGAGCCTTTTAGTGTACACATTTTGAGCTAATGTGAATAAGTGGCCTACCATTCGATTTATGATGATAAACATCGAGCTTCTCAGCATTCATGAAAATTATCGTTAAGTAGTTTTCTAGAGAGTTCTAGTTTATTTTTTGTATTCATCACAAATTGTTTTCATTTGGGTACCATTGGGGACTAGAGATCAGTAAAAGTCTATTTCATCTTACTACGAGACTCCTTATGTGTGCACACTGAGGTTTAACCCGAAACTTTCAGTTTTCATGGCATGTGCCTAACCACCAATACTACTGGGCAAGCCTGTATCCAGTGGTAGGATTCCCACTTTATTTTTATTGTGATATGGCATGATGGTCATCCAGTCAACACTTAAAGTGTCCCATAATTGAACAAATATGATTTATTTAAATGCAGAATGATGTAGTTATCCAGTGTCATTTTTTTCGTTGATGGTATCCAGCTGAGATCAATCTGTGACGAATACAAACAAAAAGTGTGAATTATTGTTGTCGTTATTAGTAAACTGGTTAATAGTAGTATCTTTTCTATTAGATTTTATATTCTAATTATTATACTTGTTTATTACAACCTAGTTTTTTGATAATTTCATATTTATGTCTTTTATTTATTGTTTACATCTTTTTGTATCACCCCCTCTATGTATGTGTAAATGTTCGTATGTATGGGTTGCTGTGTATTTATGACCTTATTTACTTGTTTATTTATGGAATTACGTTAATGCAAAGTTGTATCCATATGACCTCGTAAATGTGATAGCTCTCAGTTTATATGCGAATGGATTGTAGTCATTTCCCATGTCTGCTGTGTAACTGACATTTTGTTAATCTGTAAAGCATCAAATATTAAAATGTCTAGACAACGATAGAGATCCCCTACACCCTCATTTCCTCAAGATATTACTTACTTATTGGTGCTTAGTGACCTCACTCCCCTTTTTATCGTGTTGTCATAATCATTTCTCTTTTACTTTTATTATCTGTCTGTTCGTCTATCCATGTCTGTCTACAATCTCTTTGCTTTATTTCCATTAGGTAAATAGGTTGGTTGGATTGTTGTTATTACTGTAGGCTGACTGTGTTACTAAATGAAATGCTAAATTAAATCACAGAAAATTGTTTTAAATGACTTCAAATTTTTCTATGATAAAACGAAATTCTTTTTAACCATTTCATTGTGATATAACTCATTGCTTAACATTTACAAATTTATGTATCTCTGTGTCCTTGTGACATGCTTCAGTATGTTAGAGCTAGTGTGCTACCTACTGGTTGTTAGGGTTGATTTAGTTTGGGTGATCTTGAATTTAGGAACACTAACTAAGTAGGTGTTTTTTATTGACTACCACCAATCACCTAACATTTAATCATAATACATACACTGTAAAGTCATTAGGGAGGGAGGGGACACATTACAAGTTGATCTATACGATTTTGTGATCACCAAGCACAGTCGACAGGTATATATTGATCACTGCCACTTAGCAATTGATCAATGTAATTTGTTTTGTTTTTCTAATCTAATACTTCAGTTTCTACAGTTGGATATGATTGCATTCTCATCATTGAACTTCTAGTAATTAATGATCAACCACATTTAATCTTTCCAAGCCACTTATTTGTAAGTGTATTTAAGGGACTCATTGTATCATTAGTCAAGAATAAAGACAATTCAGCGGATAAAAAATTCCTTTTACGATATCATCTGACCGAAGCTGTCATAAACAATGTAAAGCTCTAAAATGCACTTATAAACAGGGCACCTTATGTGACCAATGTAGCCTACTCCAGACGGGCAAGTGAAATGATAGACGCACATTGAGCTGTTCTATAACGGTCGCTTATCTTTATTACATCTTTCAATAATTTGCCAGCTGGAGTAAATAATTTGAATGTCTTTCCTAATACCTTTCTTAATCTGTTCTTTGGGACATTTACTTTAGTATCGCCTATAAACTCGACGTTCATAGACAAGGTCTTGCTGGATAGTTATTCTTTATATTTATTGTTTATTTTTCATGTTTCGTTCAATAAATTAAAGAGGGTATTCGTTTTTTTTTTCTTTACTGAACTGTCTTAATTAGTAATGATTTATCTTTATTCTTTCATAATAATAATAATATTACGTGATAAAGTTCTAACTGATTATTCAACGAATTTAAAACAGCCAACAATCTTCTACCTATTGAACTCAGACTAGTTAACATACACTATAGATATATATATGCATGTTTATGAATTGTGGAGAAAAAAAGCTACCTATGGATAGTTTGTCAACCAATCAGAAGTACTTTTTGAAGGCAAATTTTTAAAGAATCAATGACAAATCTGTTTAACTACTTACTCACTGCAATCCCTGTTACTATTTCTGATAGTGTGTTTCATGTCAATTTCATATTTTGTTGTTGTGGTATCTTTTCCCTGCTCCTCCTCTCTCTCTGTCCCACTTACCCTCTCAAAATGTAAGCAATAATAATGAAAAATATGAAGTGAAAAAAAATATCTAGTTTGATTTATCAATAAATAAGTAAACTTGATAAAAAGACCAGTAAGTATGATACAATTTATCTACTTATTTACTTAAGTTAGAATCAATAGTTGACTATTTATGAATTAAGGTCAAATGGATTAGTTTTAGTTGTTGTTATTGTTGTTCGAATTAGCAACAGAAAGTGATAGATATGTACTTTTTTAAGAACCATGATTATATGTATACAAAATTGTTTTATTTAATACAACTCGTGAGTCAATGTAGAATTCTATATATATATATATATGGTAAGTAATGGCAAGTCAATTGTTACGATAGTGATTTAACATTCTATTGAGGTGATTCAGATAAGTTATTTATATATCCAGCTACCATTTACCTCAACGTACAATTCTGGATAACTGATTAGCGTTTTTTTTTAGCAAGCTTATGTTTTGCGGGATAGGGATGCTAGCCTTATACCCAACCGTCCTCCTTTTCCTGGGTTTGTGACCGGCAGTAACCCTAGAAGAACTGCAAGCGGAGTTACAATTCTGGATAACAGCGTATATTTTAATCGAGTTATACTATCTTAGCTAATGATGAAACTTTAATTATGTTTCTAGGCAACATCATTATCATTATAAATCCCGGATGGATAGTATAATTTAGTGTCTGAGAAGTGAACATACTATGATATTTTTTTTTGATGATTTCCACCCTTTTTTAGGAAAAGCTACATTTTTTTCTTCTTATTCACTATTTCAAGTTGGACTTTAATTTTCTATAAATAAACAAAGGTAGAAATAAAATTTTCTTTTTCAACATGTTAAAGGTTATCAAACATACATTTACGTATAACAACAACTTTAAGTTGCATTCTAATTGTGATGACTAGTGCTTATATCGAAGTGGAGTAGTACTACGTTAAATCTTCTGATTTAGTAGTAAAATGTTGAACACTATAAATTTTACAATGGTATACAGTATTTATTACTTCAATAATTAATGAAACAACTGAAAATATTGAGTACTACATAATTAATGGGCATCGGAAACGTTGGGGATAATTTTAATCACAATGTTTTCAAATGTAACTGCTATATCGCCCATTTTATGTAGTAAAATAATAATGACTTGAATGAAACATGGTGATAACACCTCTTTATGAATAACCTGGTTTATTTGATTGAATTCCATTGACTTATACAGAAATGAAAGGTAATAGTTTATATTTAAGTTGGATTGTAACTGGCAAGTGGAATCCAGGATGCACGTTTTGTCGTATTTGGGACTCGTCGGCTGGATGTACCTGCATCCCAATGTTAATGTTCACACTGAGATTCGAACTCAGTCCACTCCGTGTCAAACGCCATTGCGTTCACCACTAGGCTACTTTTTCCAAACAGTCACATATAAGCCTATTCTAAATTGTAATAGTTTATGTTTTGTAAAATACTGTTTAACATATTCATCAATTTGAGCAATGACAATTCACTGGACTACATTTACTTTATTGTAACAATATGTCATTGAGACCACCAACCTAGCCTTAAGTACACACTGAATCATTTATTGGTTCTATTTACGTACTCTATACACTTAATACATATGTATATGTATATTTTTTTTATTATTAATATTGTTCCTGTCTGAATTTTCGTAAACTTTTGAATATATTTGTTGATGAGATTAAAGTTCGTTAATTAAAAGTGTAAAATTTAACAGTAAACAACATCCATTAAGAGCTTAGGTCGTGTGTGTGTGTGTGTGCCTGAAACTCTGACGCATATTATTTTGGTGATATACATTAAATATACGGTATGATTTTTCACCTTTAATTTTCAGTTAAGACTAAATAACGAACTTTATTTGCATAACCTCATTTATTTAAGCATAATTAGTGTCTTCATTACATTTCTCCATCCTTTATCTTTATAAGTTCAACACTTCTCCCCTGCCATATATCGGTATCATATATTCATAATAATTGAGCCAATAAAATGATCGAGCGACTTTATAGATTAGATTCATTACAGATTGACTTCTGAATCCAATGTCTGAATGGGGCTTCGACTGTACACTGTTGAAGAGTTCATATGTTAGAATTAAACAGTTGTCCAATATTATCTGTACTTCACTACACTACCCTAACTTTGATCAATCTATGCCAAATACAATGTGTACATTTGTTCATAACTAATTTTAAAGCGGATAATATGAACTGTACACTTTTGACTATGTTTAGTGTTAGATCGATATCCAGACAGGTAAAACATGTCAACTTTTAGTAGTACATACAAAAAAGTTCATCACTTAAAAAAAGTTGGCACATTTTACAACGGAGTATAGAAGACATAGAAAAGTGAAATCAATAAAGTACATGGTGTAATAATATTAAGATAAACATTAAAGGATAAATATACTGTATTGATAGATTTCTGGGATTAATTTAGTAAAACTTGTTGTTATATTGTTATGTTATCATATTATGAGAGCAACTGCTTGATCATGATAATCGTTTACTTGATGTAAACGGAGAACATCATACATGATATTGTGTATATTATTTTCAATTATCTATTTGTACATTCTTTGCATTCCTCAATCCATGTTGGTTGTAGACTTGCTTTCTTTGGTTGCCTTTCATATCTCCTATGTATTGTAATCAGACCTTGAGTGTACACGGCCTTTTGACTCATCTCACCTCGTAGTCTGTTTTACTGTCGCCATTTTCGTACGACGTTCTGTTATCTACTATTTATAGACGATTTTATGAGTAACATCCACCACAATATGAGTTAATTCGATTTCAAGGTGTATCATAGTTTATATGTTTATGCTGCTGTTTCAAGCTTTTAAGTTGACTGTTAATTTGTAATGTATTAGATGAATTTATTTTATCTGCCCTTGAGTACAAAATTCTTATTTGATTTGTAACTGTATTATTTAAGTGGGTTTCGAATTACATGATTTAAGGTTTCAATATTTTTTCCGCATTTTTTTTTACGAAAGCTGAAGTTATCCACATTGTTTTACATGTTCAGTGCATATACTGTATCCAGCATTTGCAATCATTTTCCTGTTGATTGAATGAAGGGATAAAAATTTTTTTGATGTAATTCTCATTATAGAGTTCATTTTAAGCTATTAAAATTATCCTCATTAATCTACTGCTATGAATGTATTAGTGTAGCGCAACCCTGCATCCATGGTCAAATGCACAGAAAAGTAATAGTAAGGACTTGGGTTGTTATATGGAAATTGCCCAGTTTTAAATCACACTTTAATTTCTCAGAGACAAATATTACTGCTACTTAGTTGCCTAAATTGTGGTAAGAAGAGTGAAACTAGAATTTGTGATTCACCAGGTTAAAGTTAATTGATTTAACTAATCTAAGCCACTACTTCACAAACTTAATTGCTCTAAAATATGATAATAGTGCGTTCATTAATGGTCATTTTCAAGATAGATCTTCTAGGTTTTGTTGAGAAATCGTAACTAGGTCAGTCAACTTCAACTATATTTGATATATTAAAGGTTTTACTCATCCATGTCATCGCTTGAACATTACTTTATACACTAACAGTTCACTGAATTACGAGCTACTACATTTCATCTATTGTTTCAAAGTTAGACGAATGCTATGAGACTTCTCTAAATTTTAGTCTTGATTTCATGACATGGTTGTAAGTACTATTTCTTTGAAAAGTTCTGTCCAATACTTCTTAATTGCCCATGATGTATAAACATATATCACTCTATGACGTAAATTATTTTAAGATAAATATGTATCACCGACTTACCAGTTAAGACGTCTGACTTTCAATTATTATACTACATGTTCAAGTTCTTCCTTATTTGTTTCTGTTTGGTATGTATGTATATGCAACATAGGACCTGGCATATATTTGCATCGGTCCAAGTTACCATACCTCATCAATACGGCAAGTTGACAAATCTTTCAATTTTCTTAGCAACACTAGAGCCTTTTATATTATTATTTTAATAATAATAATAATTATTATTGTGTTAAATATTTTACCATCGCTATCCCCTCAACTGGTACATTTTTCTATCAAGTCTAAATTCATTTCTTTATCACACATTAGTTGTAGGTTATGTTCTTTATGTGAATACACATACATTCATACACCCACACTGTTACGCACGTAGTTTCTTCTCATACAATACAATTTATATGTTTTCTTGGTTATGTAATAATACAAATAATAACAATGATAATAATAATAATCTCCTTATGTAAATCGAAGCATATGGATTCATGTGTCTATGGTTCTGTATATGTGTATATTCATGCGTAACCAGCATATAACTTTGACAATGCTAAAACATGTCCTGTATTCAACATATTGTATTAGGTAATATAGTTGTAGTATTCGTATTAATCTAGTAAATTATTTCTATACTAAATATTCTCCAAGTTAATATATCATGGTAAAAAGTGAAATAACGTTTTCTTTTCCTAACACTCATATTAAGTACTATTATTATTATTATTATTATTACTATTATTATTATATTACTTTAGTATTTTGCTATAACTAGACAAAGAATGTCAAGTCGGAATTTTTTTTGTGTGTATAAAACCCATTAAGGAATACAAATGTCTTATTATGTTTATTGTCTAAGTATTTGAATACGTCAATACTACTGGCTGACAAATAACCAATCAAAAGTCAGCTTGAATGGTGAGGAGAATTAAATAAAATCCTATGAATATCACATAGTAGTATTTTGAACAGTAGTATTAATAGTTTTGTAATGTGATTATGGTGAAATTTACTTTTTTTTCTATTTACTCTTCTTTTTGAAGTTGTTTCACTATTTCTGTTAAGTGATTTGATTGAGGTGGTGATGTGTAACTCATTGATCAAGTACAGAGTCGTTTACTTATGGAATTAAGTTTTCAATTAATGTATAAAGGCTAGTTATGCTACACTACTTTCTGAGATCAAATTAGGTGGAATGATACTCGACCTAGTCATCTCTTTAGTTATGAGTTACTCGTTTTATCCATTGAGCTAATGTTTTGATAATGTATGAGCTATCTCTGCGCTTGAAAACTAGACAAATATGACATTGATCACTACCTTAGTACCGTTTTTTTCTTGAAGTATGATCAAAGAAAGAATTGTATTCATACCGAAACACTATATGATTATTCCACTTTTCGTAATATAAAATTCGTTTTCATGCTTTCAAATCGCAGTCTAAGTATGAAAGTTAGTAATATTACTATCCTGTTTGTCATATGGAATTCGAACTTACGATTAGAAGTTCAATACTTTAACCGTTGTACAGCCGAACAGTCATATAAAACCTCGGATTCCATTATTTTTCACGCTTTATTTATCGACGTAGTTATCGAGTTCAAAATCGATTATAAATTTTCTACCCAACTATCCTTACTAAAATTCCACTTCAATTTTTTCTCATAATCCTTTCAGACCTCTCTTATCTATATTTACAAACTTTAATAAAGCTGAATTTTTCGGGAAAAAAAATGCCATTTATTCTTTTTCTTTTTTATGGTTTTGTTTTTCTGACAGATTGTTGTTAATTTGTTACAGGTAGAAATTAAAAGAAAGAAAGAGATTCAGATTTTATTCTGTTTTTTACAACTCTTCTATGTTCATGTATTGTAATGTGTTTCTTTTAGTCGTACTACTACTACTACTACTACTACTACTACTACTACTACTACTACTACTACTACTAATAATAATAATAATAATAATAATAATAATAGTAATAATAATAATAATAATAATAATAATAGTAATCTCCTTTACAAACCTGTATTATTAAGTTGAGGGGCTTTTGTAGAAATTAAGTTTGATTTGTTTAAGATTAATTTCGGCTGGGTATTGTTATAAAAGACAATGAGCGTCGGACAAGTGTTTTATTTTACCATAGACACCTCGGCATTCCTTATAAAATGATTGTTGTGCTATATCACCAATCGATTGTGAAGCGGATAGTATCTTTAGACACCTGTCTACCCAATGTATCATTTTTATTTACTTATTTCAATATAAAAATGGCCAGTAAAAATGTATGCATCATACAATTAGATACATAATATTATGAAGAAACGAAAGAGGGAAGGCGATCATAATCAGAGGTAAAGTTTAGTAAGACACTAGCTTCTATCCTGGACCCCGACTAGAATGTCGTGATGGACCGACAGAACTTAGTCTTATACAGCCTATTTTCATTCTACGGCACCATTTCATAAAGTGACTACATCACTTGTTCCGCCTATTCGCATTGTTGACGAATAAGTCATAAAATATAAGCCACAGGATGACACTTGTAAAATGTGACCAAGCTTCTGGAGCCAGTGTTTCAAGTTGAAGTGGTTATCACAGTGTCCATACGTACATTTCCCAACTTCAACATTGCCAAAATGATATCGATATGAGGTATCAGCAATACTTCAGAGACAACGATGGTCAAACACGAACGTTTAACATCCTCCAAACGTAGAGACGAAGTTTACGAGCATGGAGCATGATTTCTCTCAGTGAAGCGTTGTACGCTCAATCTTTCACAACTACATCACGACAGCACTAAAGATGATGCAGTTTTGCATAAGCTGACCTTACTCCCATTATCATACCATCCTTAACTTTCACATAACTTCCCCGACACAAACGTTTTTATTAATTTTAAGGGTTCATCACAAAGGAAACAAATCCCTGCGAGTCTTCAGAACTGCTTTACATTTGAAAGGTGCAGAGTATATGCTATACCTACGGACACTAATTGCCAACTGATTAAACGAGATTTAGATGACTTGTGTGTTATTGGACAGTAAGACAATATCATCTACATACTCAAGGTGATGAAGAAATAGATCTACATCACCACTATGCACCGTTTTCAGAATGTCATGATTGGGAAGTTGTAGAGGAAATCTGAGATTTGGACAACTCTGCCGTAACTCACTGAAGGGTGAGAATAATAGAGAAAGGTAGTTGTTTGCCCTCAACTTGCCTGTGTTTATGTTTACAGTCTATAAGAGGCTAATGAACTTCTTACTCACGCTCTTCTACATCAATCGATTTTTTTCAGCCAGTTGAAGGCAGCTCTGATGTGAAAAACTCATCGATTGTTAGCCAAAAATACTTGTGTTGGTGTCCCAACACTTGGCAGTGAGTAAAGATGTAATCAACGCGTCCACACCCTGGTCGGAAACCAGCTTATTTGTTAACCGTTAACACACTTTGTACAATCTATGAAGTATGACGGATGTCAATAGTTAGGAAGCGATCGAGATTAGGACTTATCTCCCGATAATTGTCATATTGGCTATGTAAATTCATTTAAAGGATGGGGGAGGGCGAAAACCGCCTGATTCCTGACGATAGAACACTCCAGCTTCCCAAACCTTTCCAAATGACTGTTTATTCCCTGACGAGGAGTTCACCACCATATTTAAAATATGTGGAGATTACGTCAACAGGGTTTCGTGATTTGAAAATCCTAATATGTAGAAGGAAGTTGGTAAAGCTGCATTTATGTAGATAAACTGAAGTTATACGGGGAGTTCTAAATGCCAACTACATATGTTGTGCTCAGCGCCTTCCCCATAGGGAAAATATCTGTCTACCAACCAAATGATGAATATACTTCTCTTAAATCAACTCTGTATAAGCCTGTGGTTATGAAAATAGAAGACATGCATAGGCTACAGATCTTTGTTTATTGGCGTCTTCAAAACACATTTGACGTATTCTGAAATGACTGAGTAGGCAGTGGGGATTAACTATTACCTTATTCGAACCACGATGTTGGTTAGTGTAGGAGTGGAATAGAGCGGCCTAACCCAAAACGTGACATTGTTCCAAGGATGTCATTGAACTATTAGTCTGAGCCATATTAGTGGGTGCAGATTACCTAGTTTAGGTTGCTAACGTGGTGTAGTAATTAGAGGTAAACACCCACACAGTGCACAATACGTTGTTTATGACTGATTATGCAAAATATTTTCCTAACATCTTTGGATCATTATAAACAAAGAATTTATTTTCGCTGTTAAAATGGTGACAGTTTTTCTGTTGTTTAATTAGAATTACATTTATTAATCATAGTGATGACCACCCATATAGTTACATTAATTTGGCTGGATGATAGGAAGGGAAATGGTAAAAGTCTACTCGACATTTTAATGTTTTAAATACTCCTAATCATATATCAGACTGATATAATCGCCTACAGACTGTTTTTTTTTTCTATAAAAGAAAAGTTTCTTTTAAATATTTACTCTTCTGGTAAGGATGCATTTTTCGCTTTATTCATAAGAATCTTACAGGTACAGGAAGTAACAAATGTTGTCAATAATAAATGATGGTAATAATTGTTTCATCCTATGCAGAATGCCTCGATAATGCATCAATAAAGAGTATTGTTATCTAATAAAACAGAAATACTTTGGATAAACTAATAGATATTTAAACCTAGTAACTGTTAAGCATTTGAAACAATAGTTATCTTAATTCGAATCTCTCTGTATCTGTGATTAGCATCACTAAAATGTTAATGAACCATAAATAGGATGTAACATATCTACGGCATTCTATTATTTGTTATTGAACAGTAAGACAATATCATCTACATACTGAAGGTGATGAAGAAATAGATCCACATCACCACTATGCACCGTTTTCAGAATGTCATGATGAGGAAGTTGTAGAGGAAATCTGAGATTGGGCAACTCTGCTGTAACTCACTGAAGGGTGAGAATAATGGAAGAATAATGTTAACTTTGCAATAGTTACATTTTCCATTATATTTTCATACTTTTCATTTAATCAAAGTTTATTTATCTTTATTATCAGTTGATTTTTCATTCTTGTTCATTTCATTTCGACGTATATTTGAGTTGTATATCCTACATTGTATGCATGACTAACCAATTGACTAATTGTTATTTTGTTGTAAAATACAAAGGTAATTCAACCTGTCACCGTCTATTTTGTTTCAAAATAAAAATACAAAACAAATTGAAACAATAAAAAAAAAGATACTTGTCAAGTTCGGTTCTGTTTATTTCACTGAGCTCCTCCTCTTTCTGTTTGATACCATAGATTTTATTATTTATTATTTTTGTTTTTTAAATGATAAAATATCTACAATAGGGAAGTATACATCTCGATAAAAAAATTTGTTGGAATGTCGATTTTTCTCTCTGTTTTTCTTTTCAAATGACTTATAATGAAATTTGAAATTTCATATCATAAACAGGGATTATTTAGACAATCTTCGAAACCAGAAAGCAGTGAATAGCTGTTTTGTGGAAATATGTAACACTGACAATAACCATATTTAGGGATATTTCAATGCGACCTTATAGCTTTATAAGAAGCATCTAACTTTTAGACTATTTTGTTTTTGATGAGCGGGATAATGAAGCTTTCCTTAGTACTTTGGACGACACTATTTAACCCTAGTTTCAAGTAGTTCATTATTTCTGAATTATTAATGTTCTTTGTAAATGATTAAGAAATATTGTAATCATCGCCAAAGTATTCCGTTATTTTCTTTGTTTAAGATTGTTTTCGTATTGTTTTGAAATAAATAAGCTCTTAGCACACATTGAACAATTGTCTACTTTGAACAGTATTATACCTAATGCCAAATTACTAATTCTAACCTAAGTCACGAAATGTGCCCAGGCACCTTGGTAAAAGCCGAAGCATAACTCTTGTATTATTAACGATTTAGTATCGACGCTTCCTGATAAAGTTATTATATAGAAGATTGCCTAATTAATAAATTTCTTCGATTTGTCAATTAGTTTGTATTATCATAAATTAATCCGCAATATATTTTCTCGAAGCACTGAATAATGATTATACTAATTTTCAAAAGTTAAATTGATTAACAAGCGTTTTCTCTGGCATGGAAGGATAAGGAAAGATGGAGATAAGGAAAGACTGTTTTTTTTTTACTTGATATGGTCTAATGTATCGTCGTTTTTATAGCAATTTATAAAGCATTTCTATCCACTGCCGTCACGTAACGAAGACGTTTATTTTACAAAAGTGAGAGGACGTACAACGAAAGCCAAATGCTTAGATCTGTTTAATGAGTACGAACTGTCTACCTAGAAAAGTGGAAAAACCCTGAATTCAAAACGATGCTATATACAGCGTCCGAAATTCTTAATGAATGAATCTTTATACTTACTCTATACCAATTCAGCATCCTGTTCCTTTTTATTACGAGTTATACATATATTTGTTCTTCGTATTACTCATCAGTGCATCTCTATTAAAAGTTGCCTTCCATCCAAATGGTTTCAAGTCACAGGATATTTGATTTGAATTTTCGTTAGAGAAGTTAGTGAGTAACCAAACTCAGTAAGTTAGTTGATAACTTTGTCAGCGTTTAATGAGAAAGTTGTTGATTTCAAGTCCCTGTGTAAAGATCAACGTTATGATATGGCAAGTACATCCAACAAATGTGTTCTAAATAAAAAGAAACTCACTTTCTAGACTCTACTGTTATTTCAGAATAGGCTTGTATCTTCCCGTTGATTTGTAATGGACTGAAACTGGTCAGCCTCTGTTGCCATATGTGCATCCTGAGCGGATTGCCTCTATACAGCGGTATTACACAAGTTATATTTAAGTTGGATTGTGACTGCCAAGTGGAATCCAGGACGCGCTTTTCGTCCTATTTGGGACTCATCGGCTGGATGTACCTGCATCCCAATGTTGATGTTCACACTGGGATTCGAATTCAGTCCGCTTCGTGTCAAACGCCACCGCGTTCACCACTAGGCTACTGTGTCCAGACAGTCACACTGTTAGTTGTAATCTAGTTTTAAAATATAGTCCGCATTATCCATACCTTTATTAACAAAGAATAAGTTGTATACTTATGTGTACATTTTTGTTTTCTCTTTTTATTCTATTAGGATTTTGTTATTTAAAGATTAGTGATCAACGTCAACTTGTACGAAGTGCTATGTATCCAATTATGTTACTAGAACTTAGTCTAGATTATTGTCATGAAGATAATTCACGATATAATTATTTCGATTTTACGTAAGTCGATTTTATTTGTTTTGTCTTTGTATAATCTAATTTACAATTGAGTACTGTAAATTTGTTGAATTTTGAATTTGATATTATTCATTAATCTAGCTTAAACCTATGAAAATTCGAAGGTAATTCATATCTTTTTTCATTCTACTATTGGGCTCTTACCCAATTGAACTTGATGGTGGAACTCTGGAAGAAGTGGATACCTTTACATACCTGAGGAGCATCATCGATGAACAAGGAGGATCCGATGCAGATGTAAGGGCAAGGGATCGGCAAAGCAAGGGAAGCGTTTCTACATCTGAAAAATATTTGGGACTCCAAACAACTGTCTACCGACCTCAAAGTTAGACTCTTCAATTCGAACGTCAAGACAGTTCTTCTGTATGGAGCTGAAACGTGGAGAACTACTGCAAACATCCTCAGGGGGGGTACAGGTATTTATAAACAACTGTCTACGTAGAATATTGAATGTCTGTTGACCGGAAACTATCAGCAACAGCATACTGTAGAAGAGAACAAACCAACTTCCAGTTGAAGAGGAAATCAGGAAACGACGCTGAAAATGGATAGGACACACATAGCGGAAATCATCAGACTGTATTACGAGACAAGCATTAACTTGGAATCCTGTTGGACAACGGAAAAGAGGAAGGCCGAAGAACACATTGCGTCGAGAGCTGGAAGCAGACACTAAAAGGATGAACAGCAACTGGAGACAGCTGGAAAGGATTGGTGAGGACAGAGTTTAATCGAGAATACTGATGAGCGGTTTATTCTCCTCTGAGAGGGGTAACAGGCGTAAGTATTGGGCTCATCCTTGTTATTACCTGAGATCTTCACTTCCTACTGCAGTGAATACAAATGATAAATTGAAACCAATGTCTACAGAATCACCTAGAAGTAAATATTGTAATCATCACACTAACGACTTCGAAACTTCCTCGAATTTCTAATCAGAAGTCTGTGATTACTGTTATAATTAATTATATGTGGAAGTAAAAAGTTGTGCTATTGACTAATTAAATGATGCCACACATAACGTTTTAGAAACTCCCTCAAACAATGGTTATATGGCATGTCATCAACTCCTTTGTGATTTCTGCGAACCGTCCTAATTCCCCCTCTTTTAGGTTTCTTGAATGCACTTGCTTCCTTGGATCTACTTACCACATAATGACTGGATTTCTTTGGCACTCCACTTGTAATGGTTAGATTGTATATCATGAATCGAATGGCGTAGAAATGCAAACCATTGAATGCTTATTGATTAGTCTAATAGTTTAGCTCCTAATGTGAAACCTTATAACCTCCTATGTTTAATACATACTGTTATTGAAAAGTCACATGCTGGAACTTAATAACTGTTTTGTCAATTATTAGTATGAAACTTTAGTTTTATATTTGTATTGGTACTTCAATCTGTCTTAACTATTGTGTTTCATCTTTCAATTTTCATCATAGTTCTGAAGAACATGCAATTATACTTAGTCATTTTCCAACATTTCGTAAAATATGCTGCCATTTAATACGCTCAGGAGAATTTCTTAGTCGATTAAATTTAGATAATATTGAATTGACTTTAATTTGTGCTCAGGAAGTATTTAAAGGTAAATGAATTGTACTGTTTAACATTGTTTTCTTCAATTTACCATATATTTTTTTAAATATAAACTACTCTTCATATTATCTTTTTATGTAACTATCAGTTATAGTACTCAGTCATTGCCTATCTTAACACGTGATATTGACTAACTGAATTGTAAGATAAAGAAGGCTAACAGCAACCGAATAATACTGTAGTGTCTATCCATAAAGTTTTTGATTATTATTATTATTATGAGCCCTTCTGGTAGAGTTGCAAACTATCTGGTTGGGGGACTATACGAAATAACCACAATCAGTGTTTAGAGATATTGGGTGATATACCTTAAATATATTCATTCCTTATCTTCTTCTTAATCTTCAGTCCTAGTACTTTTCCGCACTGGTCCCATGTTCTTAAGTTGTATTCTTAATATTTGATCGTTGTCATTAATGTTCCCTTCATTTTTAAGTATTTTTCATTCTTTTATTGGAAAGATGTTTCATATTTCGGAAAGGTTCATTCTAAGTGAGAATTTCATTTTAAGCGATTGGAGTTTTTGACGGCTGTCTGCTACGACCTTGTTCGTGTAGTGTGACTTTTATGACTGATGAGAAAACATAAATGTGATGTACTTTACGGTTTGTGATTAAAAGTTGAACAAAAATTACACTTTAAAATCAACATTCATTCACTAAAAGAACAGAAACATGATCGAAAGTACCGTGTATAATACACTTATTGAAAATAAAAAGCTCTATGAATATCATTGACCATCGTAACTTGTTTTGTTTACCTCGAATCTTGCAATTATAAACTATACTTACTAGTTGTTAAACTAATTTCCATCTCCTTTGTGAATTTTTTGTGTAAATAAATTCGTTGTGACTTCTATTTAGGTCAGATGTCTAGAGTTTCAAATGTGTTCCATTGCTATGAAAAGACCTTGACCCAGATTTAGTTTAATTGTTGACATCAACACACAACATCTCTCATTCATTCATTCATTTTCGTCTATCTCTATTCTTTGTTCTTCCTATTTCTTTTCATCAGATATTGTGGGATATTTCTCGGTCAAGGTTAGTAAATAAATCAGACATATTTTTCCAGATCGTATGAGTATACAACATGTGGTTTTATTGATGTAGACTAGATAGAGGATTGAATGAAGGTCATCTTATCTGTTTATTTATTCTAAATCCATGATTTCAGTAATTTCTAGCAGTTCTAACATTCTTTTTGTCTTGATCACTTCGCTAATCCATTTTTATCCTTGAACTTTTAAACATATCTGCTGATTTCAAACCTGACATTAACTGAATTGATCAAATAGTCACTCATTGTCAGTCTCCGGAACATAGACATATTTAATGATTACCAACAATGTTAATATTTCTTGACAAACCAGGTTGCTGTTTCTGGTGGTTAACCATGCAGAGATGCACAGTGTTCAAAGAATGTTAACTTTCTTCACAATAACATACTGAAGGTATAAGTGTTCATTTGACAGTTCTTGATCTAAATGTGAGAATTCATTTGCATATATATAGCTTGACACTAATTAATTGTATCTCTAAGTTTGTTCACTTCAAGTTATTCCAGTAACACCAGGGTTTTGGAAACAATAGTCAGGGTCGATACTCGATTAAACAAAACCACTTGGTCGATAGAAGAATCGTAATAGTATTGAAAATTCCAGTAACCGTTCAGTAGTAGCAAGTTAGCTTGGGTACTTTGGAAGTATCTCAATATTATCGATTCGCACAGCAACACGTACGTTCACTCAGTCGTTCTAGAACCAGTAGCTGCCGACAACAGAACTCGATCAAACCAAACACCGTTCATTAGTATCAATGTTCTGTTCCTTCGACAAAGACTCTACTTAGTTAATAATTTTATTTGAGTCAAAGCCGGTGGCTAACTGTCATGGAAATTTTCAACTTCAGATGTTCGTCAGATTTTCTCCTAATTTCTTTTATGTAATTAATACTAAAAACTACACCAGGGTAATTAAGCATCCCTTATTCGACGAATTTGCTGATATTATTCAGATTCTTTTGAACGTTTTGTGTAATAATGCAAACTTGTTTGTGATGCATTTGTCTCCCTCTAAATATAAAATATTGCTGAGGTACTAATTTATATTATCACTTAGATCTGTCATAGGGAGTGAACTGTTTGAACCTTTTGATCAATCCACCTATCTTGAAAGTCTCATCAACCGTGCTAGGTCGGTATGTAATCTTGGCATAGACTGAGAAAGCTTGTTGGGTTTTCGTCAGGATTTCAGGTCTTCGTAGCAGTTTATGCATATCTTTGATCAAGTGATTAAGCATAGAGAGTGAGACAAAATGATAAATCTGTTAATTAGGAAAATGCTGATTGACTGAGGTGTTTGCGTCATGTATTATATATCATCAATCACTGCTTATAAAGACACACTATATTGATTAACGTAGGAATAGTTTGTAAGAGAAGTAAAAGTGACCAATCTGGAGCTTGAAATTAGCTCATGAGGTCATTGACTATTGGCCCAAGCTGTGTCGTTGGATGTAGACTATTTGATTGGGGTCCTGTCGATAATTTCAAGCACTAGTTGGATATTGGGTGATATGGCTTAGAATCGGTCAAAGTGGCGCAAGTGCATATGCTTTTTCGTCTTTAAGATCCTAATCTACATTACTCTTTCGGACATACTTTCCGATTCTTTTTGCTGAACTATATTTTAATATTAATCTTGTTAATTTGATCTCGTCATACTAATCTGGTTTGATAACTTTAGCTAGTGCACCATTATGTTGGGCTCTACATTTTTTATGACTAAGTGACCAACGGTTGATGAACGAGTAAAATTTACTTATTGTATCATTTATTAAGTTCCCGTAGTTGAATGGTTTATTATTCCCAAGGTTTCATTACCATTTTGGATAGCATCATTAGTGTTTGCCTCATGTAGAAGTGAAGCTTTTAGTTATTTGATACTTCTAAAGTTACTTCATTTCTATGGCTTTGTTTGTGGCCGGTTGTTGTTACTTGTTCTTGTGTTCCTATTGACTGTCTTTTCTAATCGATCTCTTACTTGGTGATTGACCAACCTTTCTATACAATGGATTGAATCTACTTCAATGTGTCTAATAATTGTTAGTTGATTGCTATCCTTTTAGAAATTCCTTTGTCTCTTTTGAATTACGATATTTTTCGAACGAGATTGGTATTTTTTATTATCCTCATGCATAGATATAAGGATAGTGTATTATACCTTCATATTACCAGCCTATAATCATGTATGCATAAGTGAAATGGCTGTTATTAAATGCCTATAAGTAACCACGCTTGAGTAGGTATCATCCCGGTTAGCACTTATTAGTAAGGCGTGTCTGTAAAATTGCCTTCATGTCATTTAGCTGCACAATCGAAGATGTTACTACTGAGCCACAGCACTAAGGACTATACAAATATAACACTGATTGATGATCAGTGGTTACTCAGTATATTTTTTTACCTAATTTTTGAAGTAAGTGTTTATGATATTCTCCAGAATGTTATTGAAAGCTTCGTAGTTATTCGTATTCATTATTCTATTAATTTTTTTTACTTTATATCCATATATTAAACAGATCGTCAAAGTTTAGATGATCCTGTTACACCAGCATACTTACATAGTTTAGTTCGACAAGTTCTTGCTGATCATATTGTTTCTGGTAAGTAGCAAATAAGTAGTGTCATTGTTATTTCATATTAATGTAAACTAATTTTATTGATTTGTTATTAATGCTTCGTGTCGATATTCTGAGATACATATTTTGGTTGCGTGATCTCACTAAATGAAGCAGCATATTTGTTTGATCTTTTTTTTTAATTAGATTACATGATTTTGGACTGATTAATTCAATGAAAGCTACTTGTTATCACCTTAGTAGAAATTTATGAATTGTAGGATTTCAGTTCAGTATTGTGAATGTATCATACATTCTTAAAGATTCAGGATATGTGTTTTACTGTATACTGCTGATGAGTCTTGGTGGAAGTATTATAGTAGAAGTGATCTTTAGTGATTGTTGAAATGACCATGACAAATTTGTTTTATAGTCAAGTAGTACCGAGTTAACAAGTCCGTTGGTAGTTAATTTAACAGTTATTGTAATACCCATATATAGCGCTCCGAATGTATAAAATTTATAATAGATTTAATATTATTATGTTAAACGTATCAAATACTAACTTCTATCTAAACAAACGATATACAACACGTATCAGCTCTATAGTTTTGCTAAAATGCTCAACTTCAACTCATTCTAACCCCAGTCCTATTGTAACTGAATTCAAAACTAACCCAAAACCTCAAACAAAAACTATTTACGAACTTCTAGAAGATAATAAGTTTTAGAATATGAATTAATGAGCTTATATGTCATCATTTTTATTTACAAAGAGGGAAACCTTGCGAAGACCTCAGTGAATACATTAATCATGTAAAATCTTAATACTCTTCCTGATATTACTCTCTGACAGTCATTGTGTTATTCTGCACTAAAACTGTCCATAAATTCATTACTCAAACGGGCTCGTTGTGTACACAGTTTTTTGATACCTATACTGATTTGCTATACTGACATCTTAAGAACTGGTTAAGCTCGTTTATGTAATTTTACCTTAAAACATTCAATGCTTTACGTAAAAGTGTGAAAAATGCAAAAAATTTCTCTCCTAAACACGTAAAAATTACTTTATTATTACTGTGTTTATTGACTTATTTATCAGAAACTGGTTCTTGTATCTATGATTCCGAGCCACACTCTGAGTCTGAGGGTTGGGAGGATGCTACTACTACTACTATTACTATTGAATTATTCAAAGTAATACTGTCAAAACAGTGTCTTGAACTTATGACTTTGTTATTAAAAGTTCAAATCCTGTCTTTCGTCTCTCTCGCTATATATATATATATATATATATATATATATATATATATATATATATATAACACTAATCATTTTAAATTCTTCTTCTTCTCACAGTTGGATATTCATTAGATGAACGTTGCTCTTCATTATCATTAATTTCCCCTATGTTAGAAGAATTAAATATAGAACATCACGAGATCATTGCCCAATTACGTCAAGACAGACCAGATTTAGAATTTCCACAATTATACCTTGAAATGTTTCAGTTAACTGATGAAGAACTAGGTGATCAAAAACCGACTAATTTCAACCAAGCTGATAATTAAACAGATGGATATTTGTTGTGATTATTATTGCAATCCCATGGATCTCTTGTATCTGTGTGAATGAGCGCCAACACAATTGTGTGCACTTTACTTTTTATTGATGAATAATATACATTATTCTACAGAATATTAACCTCTATCTATTCAACAATCATACACTATAGAATGATTACAGATTATTTGTTCTATACCTGGATCAAGATCCAGTTTAATTTTCTTCCTCTTGTTATTTAGCATCATTACTGATGCTTATTTGCTCGTTGTGATGTTAGTATAATATTAGACAAACTAAAAGCGCCTCAATTGCATACAGATATTGAAGAAGAACAGGATGATGATGACGATAATGACAAACACGACGATTGATTGCATATTTATGTATCTATGTGCAAATGGTTACTTTTCTCAGTAACTCATTCTACCTAAATAGCTATACTAAAAGAGTTAAAAGCATTTCTTTTTTTATTATCAAAACTACTATTCTTATCATTTTCAATGTATTTATTATTGCCGAACTCATTTCTTACTAGTAATTTCGTCTTTTTTTGTATGGTGTAAATGATTTCTTGTTTACTTTTTGACCTTCTTTATAATTGTACACCTACTGTCAAATTATTGTAGTCATAGTTAAAGAGTAGTAGTAATATTAGTAGTATTGTATGTTGTACATTGATAATTTTGATTTTTACTATTACTGCTACTTCCTTTTTTGAATAGTTTGTGTGTCCCGGTGTATGTGTGTGTGTGTGTATGGTACAGAAATGTAGAAATAGTTGTGGATCATTGAAAATGTAGCTGGTTTGCTATGCTTCACTTTAACTCAGGTTACTGTTTGTAATGATTATGCAAAAGTTGTTTGCTATCTGTAGTGGTACTTTGGTATTGCATCTGTATCCAATTATTATCTTATTTCTGTTGCTACTCTATTAGAGTAACTGTTATTTGTTGTCTTCATTACAAATAAGTGTTCTTGATGATTATGGTTGGTCATATCATGGTGCCTTTCTAATTTTGTGTATCACTTATTGTCTTCTTTTAATATGTTAGTATCAGCCTGCGATTGTCTACATGGATCTTATTCCGTTATTGTTTTGCCCCCCCGCTACAATTATATTTTGCTTGAAGTATCTTTACTATTTAGTTTATCAATTTGTTTATTCCCTTTTATTTGTTACGAATAGTTTTGTGTCGTGGTATTTTTTTTTCCTTATCACTGATTAATAGTTGGATAAACGGCTGATGAAAGTTGACAATTTAAGGAAAAAAAATAACAACAACAAGCTTTTTATGCTTAAAATCAGTAACGAAATCAACATACTACCTATATGTTGTCTTGTTGACTTGTTGTTTCTTCAAATGCTATTATCAAATAAAACAGATGAAGAGAATCGAGGAAAAGATATGCACTTACTAATCATATAGCTAATAATGAAGAGATTTTGACAAACTCAGGGAAAATCATATACACATATATTTCTTATCTTTATGTTTACATCTATTTCCTACCTATTACTTATTTATCCTACCTACCTACCTAACTATATTTATTTTATCTTTCTATAGTGTTTGATTTTAACCTCATTGCTCTGTGTACTTTCGTCAGTTTGTTCTCTTTTATGCCGTAAGCTTACACACACACACACACATACATAACAAGAACATAAATCTACATGATTCAACAAATAATTTTGGGGGAATTTTTCAGTTTTCATATTTTTGTGTCTACCTGTTTATTGCTTACTTAATTATATCCATCTTATATTTTCCTATTTCAAAAAATGTACTATTCTACTTCTTTATAATTGAAATGAACGCACACATAGTATAAAGGATTCAATGTATTCATTACAATGTTTGGCTTACTTTGGTAAACAAAAATTAAAGGTTGTCTTATTTTGTTTATTTTATTTTGGCTTACATCATACCTACCTTATATCACTTACTTTTGTGTCAATTCATTCTTCTCAGTTATATCTAGTGGTTATTATTATTATTATTTTGTGTAAATCAATCTGTACATGTACTTTCCATTCATGTAATCAATATAATACACAGATTTATCTGCATAGAAAATGGTGTTCATTAGTTCCTTCCTCCCCGTTGATGTATACTGTCAACTGTCTTCTTGTTGGTATTATTGTTGTCATTGATATTTTTTAAACCTCTTCTCATGATTTTACTTATTATTTGAATTAATTAGTTGACTTTACAGCGCCTAATTGAGATTTAGGAGATGGGAAGTTTTTGAAAGAAAACAGTTTTCTTCCTTAGTGGTTACTTGTTTTTGTCAACTTCATTATTTGATCGCCTCTTTATGAAATGAATAGTATTGATATTTTGTTAATAGATAGATAGGTAGACAGTTAGATGGATTGATATAAATGAGAACTATTTTCATGTGCACATCCATTCATATGTCGCCCATGTACTTATACACACACACACACACTTCTCATGGCTTACCACTTACATACATATTCGTTATTTGTTCTTCTTCATCTCGTTTGTTATTTTCTCTTAATTTAATTTTTTCTACAATTGGAACAATGTTCTATTTTTTTTCTTCTAAACTTATTCTTTCTTCATTTCTTTTATGGATACATACATGCATCGATTGTCAATTTCCTATGATTCGTCAATCTATATAATAAGCGCCGAATTTATTTAATTCATGTATACCTGTTAGTTATTGTTACACTCCTACAGATTATTGTGTCAGAAGTATGTTTCTTCTTAATGATTGAGTTGTTTTATGATTGGTTCATCACTATTGTTACAAAGTTATTTCATCTCAGGATACTAATTGTTTGAATTTATGTTCTTCCATCGTTTTGTATCTTTCTTTGTATGCCTCTTGTTTACTACATTCATAAGTGTAACTCTTCATCTATTTATTTGTTTGTTTATCCTTCATGAACTAGTAAATGTGTAAACACAAGAATATCTTACTATTATTGTTATGTATTAATCATATTATTGTACTTACCGACATTTATTGTCTCTATCTCTAGTTAAGATTTTGTTACTGTCGTATTGTTGACATAAGAAGCGCCTCTATTTGTTTACTGCCACTACTACTACTACTACTGAATTTTTATGAATTACATTTTTTAGAGGAGATTTTCTTCTTTCTGTAATTTTAATGTTCATTATTTAATCAATCAATCAATCAGTCAGTTAAATTTTTTTTGTCAGTTACTCGGTGTTTCGTTTCATGAATGTATGTTTCTACTTGACCTTTGTTTTATCCCGCTACCCTCTGTCTCTTAGTGTATATTTTTGCTTCAGGTATTTGTGTAATGAAGCACACTTTGTTTGTTTTTTTTTTCTAAAAAAGGAGGTTAATGAAATTCATTTTCATTCAGAATTGTTTTCTACTCGTGAAATTATCATCCCTCTGTTTCTGTCTCTCTCTCTCCTTGACGATTTGTGTATGTGTCTCAGGGTTATCATCATAAATAATAAATGAATAAATAGGGTGTTATTATCGTGAACTATTTTACTTTATCAGTTTTTCTTTGTCATATTTTGATATTTTCTATCGTCATTGTTGTTATTGTTGCTGCTGTTACTGCTGCTTTTAAGCTTCAGTGTTCTTGTTATTCTACTTCTTCTTCCTTTCTCCTCTTCAATGTATCCCGTTTGTCGTCTCCTTACTTTGATATGTATATTTTTTTCTATAGAAAATATCTTATTAATAATCGATATCAGGTTTTTGTGCATACATGCGTGCTGGTATATCTTCTAGGGTTATGTATATTTCTCCGTCTATCGATTGGCTTACGTATACACAACATGTAAATCAATCATATCGTGAGTTGTTTTTGTTGTTGTTGTTGCTATGCTTACTATTAAAGGAGACAATATTTATTAAATTTTGTGAATATTATACCCACTGATACTACTTTATATGATTACTACCTACTTTAACTAATGACATATATACTACCGATTGAGGTTGTCTTTTTTTTTTTCATTTTCCTTTGTATTTACACTCCTACTGCTATGAGTTTTTACTTATTTTTGTCTTGGAACATTAGGTTGACAGTGTTCATATTTGTTTATAAGTTGTTTTCATTTATAATGTGTACGTGTGTGTGTGTATGCCTTTTTGTAGAGGTGTTTTTCGTGTTATAGTTTCTCTCTTTGTTTTTTTTTTCCATTTCACCATTCGAACCACAAATTAGTAATGATGATGATGATGATGATACTGATGATGTTAATACAGATGATCGGTGATTAAACCAACCAAAGTCAACTGGAAACGAGTTAGTAAAGCAAACCAACTATCCATTCTACTTTCTGTTGAAAAAACTTTTTTTTTCTATTCAAGCAACATCATTCAAATGCATAGTTACACACAGATGCATATACCTACCTATCTACCTATCCACACAACTGATAAACGTCGTTTTTTTTTCTGGAGAAGTGGACAAGATGAAATGCACATACACACAACAAAAACTATTCATCGATCCCGTGCTCAGGTTTTATTTGTGAATTTTTTTTTCTTTTTTTTTGTTTGCATAAAGTTTTCGACAATGAAAGCAATTCACTGTTTCTGTATTAATATCTATCTATATACATGTATTCAAACAAGTACGTACATGTTTTCTGTACTTATTATTTTATTCCTATTCTAAAGAATTAATTTCATCTTTCTAACTCTACTTTTCTTTGTTCAGAACCATCTCTTTCATCTGTTTATGTTGTAACCGTATTCAATGTCATCCTGTTTATGTCACAACTCGGTTCTTTTACTTATTTTCTACTTGAATAATAGTATTTAGTAGTATTTATTAAATACGCCTTCTCTTTTATGAACTTGTGTATTTAATATTCCTTATTCAAATTTCTCTTATTTAACTGAGCCTTTCATTATTCATAATTTCATTTATGCATTCTTGATATTGTATACTTAATGAAAGCGGTTACTATTAAAAGAGTCCAGGGACATTTGATTTATATTCGTTAATTTCTCTTTTTATTACTACTATTCATACTACTTAATTGGTTAATTTTGTTTTCCACTTCTTTGTATTATTATTATCTTATTCTCAAATATAACAACAACAACAGGTAATACATTCACTAAATCTTATCTTATTATTATTTTACAAATATACAGATATCTTGGCTAGATTGTATTGTTCAATTTATTACTAATATTAGTAGTCCTGTTGTTGTTCTTGTTATTATTTCTAGTTTTCACCTTCTTTCCACCGTTTCGTTCTTTTTGTGTTCTTCATTGTTTTTTGGTTCTTGCTTTTTTTGTACCAAACACAAATTACAACAGTAACAGGAAAAAAATCCCTTCTAATGTATTAATGTGTTATGTTTTTTTTTCAATATGTTTCCTAATATAGGATAGGTTCTTCAATACTCAACAGTTTACTCATCTCTGGTTGGTTTTATGAAAGTGCATTACCACTAAGTAGCCTTATATTAAGTAATAATGATAGCTTTATCCTCAAATAGTATTTTGTACATAAGAATATACCAGTTTATAGGCATGATAAGAATGATATGGGTTTTACTACATACAAGAGTTTCGGGCAAAGAGTCACTGTTAGAAAATTCAGCACCATATGAATGATATTATTTAGAAAAAAACGCCGAACGATAACACATTTTGACAGTACTAGGATATCAGAGGTATGTATAGTATCTGACAAACAACCACGCGCTTTTCGTCTCAGTCGATATGATTTCAGGAAACGTCTGAGAGTAAACACAATGGATCATAAAGTATTTTCAGATACGAGATAAGACCAAGAGTATTTTGACTTCGATAAGAGCTCCAACTAAGTACGTATATGGGGTTATTCCATGGTGGTAGAATCTATGTAGGTTGGTTTTGAATGGTGAGTTATTGATGCATTGAGTATATTGAAGCGTTAGGAGTAAGTTGCTTGTAGGAGCCCAAAAAGCTAGGGGAAAAGATGATAAGAAATAGCTGTCTGGTGCTTCTTTGTTTTCAACGGTATTGTATTATTCTGAGTACAGTATCAGGTAAACTTTACTAACTAAATAAGTGATATTGCTAATTATAAGAGATTATCGACTAATTGCGTTAATAGTGGCACCAGACATGTATACATTTCTTTTCCTAATTTACTGTTCAAATAGTGTCCATAGGACTGCATATATGGTCGTGACTGAATATTTAGAATTACAAAAAGTGTATGGAAAGGTTCATCCGAAGATTATGTAGGAATGGAGCATAATTCAGCGAGTACAATAATGAGCTGAAAGCAAAATCAAGAAACGGACTATATTAAGTAGTTAGAAGTAATGCGGTAGAAACCTCGTTTAGTCTAACCTTCGTTGCGACTTATCATAAAAGTATTTCTGCATTATTTTAAAGGACTAATGCACTCTAGGGGGTTCGAACGGGAGCACACATTTAGGGATGTCATTACTGTGTTGTTTGGTCTGGGACTATCTTCCTTTGGGACTGCGAAACTTACATATGATCATTAGGAAACCAACTAAAAGTGCTTCCTACAATCTCGGAGATCATGTGTCCCAAATGTGAATGTAGATTGCTGGGGAACCCGATAGTGTGATGAAACAATTTTCAGTAGTTGCCTTTCTAGAGTCGTAGTCAGAAAACGCTATCTAATCCGCTCCCTGGGTTTACGATACCGCAGAATCTATCCAGCTGATTGCTTAGGTAATGGGATAATGTTTTTGAAATCCATCTTCTCAAAACTTAGATACTCTACACGGCCTATCTAGAAGAAAGTGAAGGAGAAGCAGCCTTCATAGACAAGGCACACTGTTTCATGGAGAGCATTATATATAATCCTTGAATTTACGGGGGATATTGAGAGATATATAGTTACAAAATATTCTTAAGAGATCGATTAAAACTACTCTTCCTGCATCAAATCTTCATACAACGCTCACAAATCTCCCACTAGTAAGCCTCCAGCTAGGAGACGCCATCACAACTGACCATTTTCATAGGACATATACTTGGTCATGTGGATCTAAGCGTGTAGATTGTTCGTCGAGGCTGTTCCTTTAGTGTAGCCAAGACTAACTTCCAGCATAGTTCAACAACGACACACCAGATCCATTACGTTTTATATTTGGTAACATATAAAAGATTCAGTCAGGGCAGCCTCAGATTCATTTTATGATACAATCCACACAATCTAGTTAAGTATATCATGAATCCTACATGTAAATCTACTTTAAATTGCAGAAAATTAACTATCCACAATTCAAAGTCTGAAGTGGGCAACCAATACAATTTATGAAATCCCTTTCTTTACCACTTATTTAGTATGGAGTTAACTTTACCTGATTTATTTATTTATTTGTACTTTTCTGTTTTGTCATACAATCATTATTATCATCTTGTTATCACAAGAAAGACTGTTTCCATCTCGATTTTCTGCATTTTCATTCTCATATCAATCTAATCTAACGATAATTGTAAATGGTATCACCATTCTGTTGATTACACAGTTTTTCGTGTTTAACAAATCTCTACAAGCTATCGCATTTCAATTACAATAATCAATTCATTAGTGACTAACTTCAGGATATCATTGAAACTTTAGTGAGAAATCATAACTGGCCGGAGTTCACAATTGTCGAAAATGAGACCAATATCACCAATAATAATGGATAATCGACTGCGCTATATTAAAGTGAGAATTCTACTACTGAATGCTAGCCCAGTGGTGTAGATGGTTGGGCGTTTGTCAACCTGAAACCCCTAGGATGAAGTCTATTGTGTGCACTATTAAGGAGCCTCATACTAGTATGAAACGGCTGTTTAGTACTCTCTGGTTTTCAATGGTACCCTATCAGCATCAATCCGTGACCAAATAAATTTATTAAACCTAATACCAATCACCATAAACCATCGCATTTCAATTTTCATTATTATTATCATCTTGTTATCACAAGAAAGACTGTCTCCATTTCGATTTTTCGGATTTTCATTTACAGATCGCTGTTTTCTAACGATAATCTTAATTACTATCACCATCCTGTTGTTCACAGTTTATTGTGTTTTACGAATCTCCTCCCTTCAATTACCAATTGATTATTTAAGATATCTAAGCACTCAAACAATTCACATAATATCAAACTCATACAATTATTCCTTAACCTATAATTTACCATATAGGTATATGCATATGATTGTTTTGCATGATAATGAATTCCTTGAGGTAATTCCTGGAGTCCTAGTGTGAAGACGTGACCGGTGGAGTTCGATCGTGTCGGGTGTGAGACAGTAACTCACCGATGACAATCGATGAGGTCGCGCAAAACGTAACACGAGTTGACTGAATTAGAAATATCAAACATTAGGAGCCGGCTCAGTGGTCCAATGGTAAAGCATTCTCCGCGGATCCACAGGGTCCTGGGTTCGATCCCCAAAAGGGTCATGGATGCGCGCTGCTGAGGAGTCCCATACTAGGACGAAACAGCTGTCCAGTGCTTCCAGGTGATCAATGGTTGTCTGGTTCAAACCATTTCATGATATCATCATTAACAGATAATGAATTCGTTGAAAAAGATATCCCTTCACTGAATAAGTTTACTTTATTATCTTATAGGCATATTTAAACTAATTTATTAATTAAAGTTGTTCCGTTCATTTCATATGGTGATCAATTCTATATACAATGCTTTGTATTCCTGTCAAAATGTATACAGAATATATAAACTGTTGAATATTCCACACTGTTGACGACATTGATGATCAGTTATTATAACTACCTAATACATTGTAGAATTTCTTAACTTAAATCAATGTTTCTATACAAGTCACTTCAAAGGTTTACAGATGATTGTTGAATAGTACAAAATGTTAGTCAAGGGTTACCTACCAACTCTCCTCACTGAACACCATCTTTCATCTTTACATGGTCCCATAGATGTTGAGTCTCTTAGACTAGGGGTTAACATAATGAATCAATCAATCGGTATGAACTATTAATTGAGCGATAGAATTTTATCATTTTCCAGCTTTTAACTTGCTTGTTTTGTTTAATTAAAAAAAAAAAAAACTAAAATCACAAGCTCAATTTACATATTTTCTGTTAAAAATAAATTTCCCGACAGATATTTCATAATCAGTGTTATGTAACTAGTTTAACATAAATCAATTATTATAATCATAGGGAAATGTTAACGATACTTAAACTACTTATATGTAAGTGGGCAAATGCATTAGGATTTACTTTTTCTTTTCACTTTAGGGAAGAAAAAATATATATAAATAATGAATATATTACGTAATAGTAGAATGGGTAAGAATAGACATTGATTATTAGATAAAGGTGATTATATTATATATATATATATATATATATATATATATATATATATATATATATATATATATATATATATATATATATATATACAGTGGCATATTTTACATAAGTATTGATAAAGGTTGATGAAATGAGGATATTTGATGGTACGATGTATACTCTCTTCAGATAGTATAAGAAGGATTACATCGTTAAACTGTCTAAAGATGAATGTGAAAGAATTGATAGTTCTATTAAGGAATACTTAATAAATTCTGGTCGTATAGCTCCTCCAGAATCAGCTTAACAAATCAAATAGGGATAAATTATCTAGCATTAGAAATGATTCATTTGACTCTGCGAATCGGTCTAAGACAGTCACTGGAAATCAAGAAGTAATATATAACTATTCTATCCTAGTATGGGATTCGGTAGTAGCACCCACGAACCACCGAGAAATCGATCTGAGGACATTCATGCCTAGCGATGAACGCCTGATCATTAGACCACATAGCCTGTCGGTTTTCAACGATCAGTACTTTTAACTCAATCAGTTTGCGGTTTATTTGCGCGACCTTAGTCTTTTCCATTAGTGGGTAACTACTACAAACTCAATACAGTTGAAATCCACTGATCTTGTCACTTCATTAGAACTCCAGGTATTAGCACGAGAAATCAGTCACTAATGAAGTGATATTGATTGTAATTAGGTATTGTATAAATTAACCGAGTTTGAAATATCTACCTATAAAAGACAACTCAGTGATCTAATGGTTAAGCGTTCACAGAAAAGTATGAAAGTCCTGGGTTCAGTTCCTTGATGGGTCATGGATACACACTGCTAAGGAGTCTCACTCTAGAACGAAGCAGGTATGTAGTGCTTTCTGGTTTTCAATGGTTGCCTAACTCAGACCAGTTTGTAATATTAAATTAATATTTGACAACCTCTACATCATTAAATTACAATAGAAACAAATCAGTTTAGAAATCTATACACAACAGAAACACTGGCAATTTATTCCATTATAGCTGACTTATGCGTTGAGAGACGTTATATACGTATTCTCAGTTTGCTCTAGTCCTTAAATAATAAATATTCACTCCCTTGTAACTGTAGAGTTAAATACTTCGTTGATTTATAATTTTATCTAGCAGTCTTCATAAAAATTAACATGTGATCACTTGTTATTAACTTGGAGAGGGGATTCTCAAGATCAAGTTAGAAGATGTGACCAGTGGAGTTCAGTCATGTCATGTAGGAAAAAAAATATGTCACCAACAGCAATGGACACTGTCGCGTATTATATAACAAATCGGTATGAGTTAGAAATGTTAACCGTTTAACGTTAGATGAACAGGTCTAAAATCCAAGTCTTCATAGTGAAGCATGAGAGTCTCCGATAGCAAACTTGTAAAGAATCCTACACTAGATTAAAACAATTATTCATTATTTCTTAGTTTATAGTGATGAATAACTCTGAACGAATTTGTAATATCATGTTCTTTTTTTATCATTTTATGTTCTTATAGTATTCATTGGTTTGTTACGTAATTCCGAACTTTAGTATTTAAAGAAATCTTTTCGGACAGTTTGCTGTGATGTAATATGATATCACTTCTATTCTAGACGAAGCTACTTTACTATATATATATATATATATATATATATATATATATATATATATATATATATATATATGATTGTGTAACCTCGGTAAATGATGTAGTCGAAAAGAGAAGCTTCACTGAATAGCATACCTATGTGCATAGATATAGAACAAAGTGATAGCTGTTTGAAAATTATAGGCAAGGAACAAATAAAAATGGGAAAATTAAGGAAAGATTTTCTTTATTTTTAGGTAAAATGGCAAAAAAAAACGATAGACAATTAACAGACTAATGAAGTCAAAGAGAAAAAAAGTCATTATACTACTGTTTAAATAATGAATGAAATGATCATTGATTACGCTGTTTATCATATCAACGTCATTATTATGATAGACAATGAACTACAGAGAACAGGATTCATTTGATGTAAAGACGAGTTTAGTGATATTGAAGCGAAAATATCATTTCATGAAGTAATACTAACAGTTTTAAAGAAAAGAACATTGAATTCCAATAGTGTGACTACCGAGATGAAAAAACTAAAGAAACTTTTAGAACTTTAAGAAAATCATTTTATACTGTTCAACGTCATATTGAACTTGTCAACAGAATTTTATCTCGTAGATACATCAAAGATAAACGATCCATCGTCATACACACACACATACACAATTCCAATTGCTGTACAGAATTAAATAACCCCATTTACCCTATAAACAACTATTTGAAAATGCATCTCTCAACATTATCCCACATCACTGGCTAAAACCATGATGCATGTATGTTGATAGAAAGCTTTATACTCGAACATATATTCATTTACGATCCCTATAAATCATCCACAAAAATAAGCCAATCAACTCTCAATGAATACAAATCAGAAACGTCCGCACTACGCCGGCCTCATCAATTGAAACACGAATCATGTATACAGATAAAATATACGCAGCTTTTAACTTCATCACCATCATCCTAAACCACTCTCTCTCTTCTCTCCCATAATCATCATCCAATTCATTTCAATTTCATCGATAAACACTAATTTACATATGTTATATCATTTAATCCTTCGTCTCGTATTCGTCGATTGGACGATTATTTCTAAACACAATATCTTCATCTTAATCATTCACAATAGTTATTCAGTCTATTACATAACATAACTCCTAATTCTCATTTCTCATTCAACCATTACACAATTCATGATGGATGCTTAAATACTTGGAATTTAATTTTGGTTATCACAGTCTGTTGCGTACCAATGAACACAAGGAATCACTGGACAGTCGATTCGTATAAGTATGGGACTGTACAGTAGCGTATACCTACAACTTTATTCAATGATCATATCCTTTTCATTTTGACAAAATATTTTTATTTTATTTTAAATAAATGAATATTGAAAAGTTTATTATTGTAGCAATCGATGATAACTCTTGACTTAATATTTAACTTATTTTACTATTCTTTGTTGTGTGTTTTTGCTCAACGTGTAAATGGACCGACTATGAAGGTTGATAACTTCCGGTTGTTGTCGTGAATTTTCGCTTGATAGATTTGCATTCAGTTCAAAAGAAACTTCATGTTACTGACTCCTAATTAATACATTTATCCTACTGTTTATGGTATTGTATTAGTCTGTAGCAACTTAGGTTGACGTCGGGTTCACCAGTTTAGCACCTAGTTACGTTCTATTCTATTTAATAGAAGAAACCAGAATATTTGGTAATAGGTCTTTATTTCAGTATCGTGGGCAGGAGACAGTGGAGCGGGATGCTAGTGATTCAAACACACAATGCTTCTTAGCATTCAATACGAAATAGTAGGAAATATAATCCCTATGAAGAATAAGTAAGTAAATTTATACTTAAACTTTATTGTTTTAGTGTATACTTAAGTCTTGGAGTTAAATTTTAATTAGTCAACCTAAGTTGCTACAAGTCAGTCTGAGGTATGCTGATTTATGAATGTATTGGAATTTTTCTTTTATTCGACTGAGCTTGGTTATAATCCACTGAGAGAACATGTAGCCCGGTTAATGCCTACATAATTATCTATCAAAAAAACATTGTCAATATCCTAAAGCAGTCAACCAATCAATCATTGCCCGTTACCCCGTGTGGAGCATAGGCCGCCGACCAGTATTCTCCAACCAACTTTGTCCTGACCTTTCTTTTTCAGCCCTTTTCAAGTGTTTTTCAGTCTCTTCATGTCTGACTCCAGTTCCCGACTTAGTGTATTCTTGGGTCTCCCCCTTTTCCTTTAACCTTCAGGGTCCCATGTTAATGCTTGTCTTGTGACACAATTTGGTGGTTTCCTCAGTGTGTCCTATTCACCACCAGCGTCTTTTCCTAATTTTTTCCTCAGCTGGAAGTTATCTTCTGCCATAAGAGGTTGTTGTTGATGGGAAACTGTCAACGGATCCGAAACAGTCAACATACGATAAAAAACATGGCATGTATCCTTAGTGTAATTTGCTATTATCGAATAACCAGATTCATGTTATTCATTTATGATTTTAAATTAATGGAAAAGATCTACAACTTAAGTGAACGATTGTATTGGAACTGTATTCTTTGAATTAGATAATTTAATTGCAATTCATTAATTTTTTCCTACTTGAAGTTTACATTAATTAAGCTGTTTCCAAGATTATTGAAGATTTCATTATTTGATCAACTAACTGAATGAATGTAATTTAATTATAATATTGTGATGGTTAGACGAAGTGATGACGGAACCATCAGCATGGACTATACTGTGGAAATTACCAATAATATTTGGGGGGGGGGTAATAATCACTTTAATTAAGATTTAAGTTTCCTAAATATTCATGTGTGTATTTGAATCAGGCTTAAATATGTTAAGTGATTTGTAAAGAAACATTTTTCTTTTTTGAAGAATATAATCCAGAATGATTGAGAAGAGGTGCAAGTGATTCATTAAGAAGCTACATTACTAAACACTTTTGTAAATGCAAGTCATTCGATCAAAACAGATTCTTCCATTACAGTCATTAAAAAAAATTGAAAACAGTCTACCAACGACAGTAGCTTTTCATCTGCTTTCAATTGATGGATCTTTGGCTACACATTTACTTGAACCAGAATTATGTATCCAAAGAAAATTTATTCAATCACTATTTTATCTTTGATCTGATATTCAAGAAAAGTCCTCCAAAAGACTATGAATGCTTCCGTTGTACAGTATTGAAAATAAATTTACTGAAAAGAGAAATCTTCGTTGGACCTACGGTTTGTACCCCACAAAGAGTCCAAGAAAAGATAAATTGTAAGCTTTATTGATGAGTACTGATTGGTACTAAACTTGAGCCAAGTAGGGTTTCCCGAAGTTTACCTCCAATTATTTAACATTAAAACATAGTGCCCGCGATATTGCATTACTTAGGTAAAAGACTGGTTGAGCTTGTGGAAAGATTCAATGATCAGTAAAAATTGACTAGACGAACGTGACATTAGTGACTAATAATCAACCAAAGTTAAAAAAAATGGATCATATAAGCTTTGTTAATCCAGATTATAAAGAAATTTGAATATGCTGTTGATTTTAGATCTGTCATTATGAAATGAGTTGGTGATAATGAGGAATTCTGCATCAAAGAAAGCCAACTGTCCTTTTTACATCTTCTGTAAATCTCATTCTGGGATAAAAATTTATTTCCAACTAAGTTAGTGTTAGGTTTAGTTAATTCTGTTCGTAATGGTTGGGTACTACAGTAAACCAAGGAGCATCAGAAATCTGTTTCGTTCTAGTATAAAAATCACCAGTAGTGGGAGTTCGAGACTCCTTGGTCGGACACCAACTTACCAATGTGGATGGTTAAGTGACCTGATTAGGTGAAAACTGAAGACCGTTAGTTTGGTTCCCTGGTGAAATTGAGCCTACTTACTGCTGATGACCTCCATACTTCAATGAAACAGCTTCTAGTTCCTCCTGGTTGTCAGTAGCACCCAACCACCATCAATCTATGGCAAATAAAATCAGTTAAACTTAATACTTATGTTAACAATACCACTTCACTTCGAAGTAAGTATTGATGCTTTCTTTTATTTTGGTTTACAAATAGATGTGAACTTCAAGTAATAATGACAAGTTAAAAGTATATTAACGTTTGACAGGACAAACTTACAACTTTCTCTTCAGAAAATTATTTATCCATTATTTAACGTAGATAATTTATTTTTAAGTTGGATTGTGACTGGCAAGCGGAATCCAGGACGCGCATTTCGTCCTATTTGGGACTGACTGGCTAGATATACCTGCATCTCAATGTTGATGTCCACACTGGGAAGCAGGTGCATCCAGCCAATGAGTTCCGAATGAGACGAAACACGCGTCATGGATTCTACTTGGCAGTCACAATCCAACTTAAACATTACTTGTGAACTACCGCTACATCGATGTAATCCGCTTAGGATGCACATATGGTAACAGAGGCTGACCAGTTTCAGTTCATTACTAAATCAACGGGAAGATACAAGCTTAGTCTAAGAAGGTAATTTATGAGCATAATCTAGTTCAATTCAACTAGTAGCTCAACGAAATCAACGCAGTAGATCGGGTTAGTGAATAATTCATGAACAGAATGATATTACGTTGATATAACCGAATAATAGATACTTGATGAACAAAGTGTAAGTAATAAGAGTGATGGAAGAGACTAACTAAGTGACTTCTTGAAATGCAACTGGCAGTGTCTTCCTGCAAAAGAGCATTTCGTTCTACTTGCGATTCAGGTACTTCCAACTAATAGGACTCAAATAAATTGTTTTAGCAGACACTGTTTAACTGTTTAACACGTAATTGAGACGAATGAAAATACTAATTAAAGTCTGGCATGTAGACATGATCTATAAAATTTGCTACATTTCTTTGATATGATAGTTGAGCTTTCCTGATAAATTAATCAGACTATACTGTCTAATATAACTGTTATTTTAAGTTATACTATATTAAGGATGTCATTAGGTGAACTATAAGATTAAAAGCAGAGATCTAAGGTCCGAGAGAGAAGTCGTATCGCCGACTGCATAGACGTGTGATGGTAGTAAAACATTTCTCTAGGACAACGAAAATCAGGAGATGCTGGCTTTCCACAAAGAAAATAAATTAAATAGAGTTTGATAAGTACACAATATCTTACAGATTTCCGTCTCTGAAGATAAGGCGTTAATATGTGCGAAGTTGCGGCTCCAAAAGTGATTTACAAAAGCCTGTGTATGACTGGTCCTTAGCAGTTTTTGGTTAGACTCTCTGCTTTCACTACCAGGTCGTAAAGTTAGTCACTAGCTATTTTTAGGTACTTTATAAAGAGCACCTATACAGTCTAAGGGATCTCGAGTACCCATAACCACCTTTGGTGTAATTTACAATGTCAGTGCGGATGAATAATTGCTTACCAATTAAATGATAGAATTTTCATCTATTATCCACTGAAACTATCTTGAACATGAATAACTACACTACAAGAATTCACTGAGCTAACTGAATTGCTTCTTATATGTTTAACTACAAAGTCAAGATTTATGCATTATCTTAGCAACTATATGTGAAATAAATTGCATCGATTGATCTCATAAGTGGTAACTATTGTCTATTTTGTTTAACTCTAAGTACCATTTGAATAAGGTCGCTAGTTTTAGTGACTCTACATAGTTTGCATATTATTTATTTCCAAACTCCATGTTACTTAGCACTTGGTCAACAAAAACATCTTTAAAATCTTATAATGGATGCATCTTGTGAGGTTCGAACTCTAATTATCTAGTTTCATAGACTAGAACATAACTATTGATCTATTCAAACCATTAGTTACACTGATTAGTAATCAATATCATGTTTACTAATTTGCTTAGTAACGATGAAATCAAACAGAGATTACTGAAAAAGCTATTAAGTAATCGTTTAATGAATGAAACGATGTATGTGAATTATTTGAAAGTAAATGAGAATTGAGAAAGTTGAGGAGGCGATAGAAACTTAAGTTTTTAAAATGTGATAAACATAAAATTATTGTTACAATATGAATATTCTACATGAAAATTATTATGAAAATTGTATAAAAGATACATTAGTTTAATGTCTAGTAGACATTAAATTGAATTTTACTGATCAGGAAAGTAACTATGGAACTAATCCATTTAGTTATCTACATTTTAGTTAGTTGATGATAATCTAAAGAAAAAAAACTTTTACCAATTCAACAACTGTTAGTTAACCAAATAAAGTAGTTACTTACATTAGGAAAATATTGTTATTTACTGGTAACTTATTGATAAACAGTATTTTGCCGAACTTGGGTGGTAACTTGCCGAATGGTTCATGTTGGAGTTGCTCCAAAAACATTCGTAACTAATCCATTTAAGCATCGTTCAAACAGTTCTGAAGAGAAAAAATAGTGATTAATTATGTGTCCACTTCTGCATAACCCTTAGTTCATTGTCCAAAGAGACGGATTTATTGATGGAAAGAGATCTAATTAAATAGTGGTGGTGGTGGTTGTGGGGAGAAGGTGAAATAACATAGAATACTGACGAAGAAATAACAACTTTTTGAAAACCTACATAGTTACTCCTACCCTCTTCGTATAGGTGGAAAAATCTCCAGTAGGAATAATGTTTAATAGGAAAATTTGAATAGTTTTCAACAATATGCTGTCACCTAAACTAACACAACTTACATTTTAGTGAAATCTTATTCTGGTAAAACTGTTTGGGGTCTAAAGTTTCTTAACGAAGGGTTGAAACAGTGTTGTACCAGGTTAAAGGAATTTTTAGCAGGTGGATACAACACGACGGTTGAATTTGTAGAGGCAAAACCAGCGTCTACAAGAAATATGTCCTTTGAAGTTCTCATTCCACATACCTTTAAACAATCTCCGGATAAATGAGTAAGACGAGAGAAAAACATAAGATTCAGAAGATTCATAACTAAAACACCTCAACCAACAGAACTCAGTAGCTCATCTGCTAATAAGCTCCACACAGACAATCATACCTCAGAGACTTGAATTAAAAGATATATAGGGATTGTTCACACAGAGATTCAAAGTGCCTTCAAAGCTTTGAAATGACTACAAGTAATTCATTTAATTAATATACAGCAGAACTTCTAGGAGCTTGACACGACAACATCCACAATGGCCGATGAGGTGATTTCTTATCTACGGGCATGGTGAATTGCATAGACAGTTTCTAGTTACCCTGAAAATATAAATAGCAGTGAATTTTTCTATGTATCTAACACCTGAAGCAATATTTGTATTCTACCCTTCTGTATCTTGATCTTAAGGCTTGGGAAGTTTCAGGTGTTAGGATTCTGGTAGTTAGTGCACCAATATCAACTCGATATCGTAAACTTATTTACTAGATTCATCAGTCTAAGTCATTTCACAAGATCAACATGGTGAGACATTACCAGGATGAATAGTACGGTATTAATAAATTAGTATTAGTGATAGTAAAATTAAGTGTTTTAGATTAGAACATATAAGGGGCGGTGAAAGAACTACTACTTGGTGAAAGGAGTGACTGGAAAACTAACGGAAAACAAAAAGTAAATCCATCTCCACTACTGCAACTGACGTCGAACGAAAATCTTGAATTCCACAGGTAATTACTATTTTGCTTTGATGGAAAGGTTGCAATAAAATGACAGTATTGTGTGAATCAATTCAAAATGCAGATCTGCCGATAGTGATTGATTTGTTTCTAACGTTAGGTAGAAGAATGTTTTATGAATTCATCTGAATGCTAAAATACTTCAAGAATTATATGCAACATAGAAGTTTCCTAAGATGTATTATTACTGTTACTTAGATTGACATCGTATTGTCGGCAATTTCATAGTAAAATAGTTGTGTTTCATATCACCGATGGTCACCATTATTAGAACCGTGCTACTACTTTGATGCAATAATGCCTATTAGGTAATTTTTTTAGCTGTGACGTTTTTTAATTCGTTAACTAGTTCACGACTTTTAGCTTAGCAAACACTAAACAGTCAGTTCTCTGATGCACATTAGTGATTATTAGATGCATTACTCGTCTTTGACTCTGTCCAGTTATTCTCAATCTAACTAAACAGTGGAACAATGATCTATTTCTCTGGTACTTATTGGCAGAATATATTGAGAGTGTATAGTTATAACGTAATCGGATCTTGCCGTTGACTTATCATGAAACAAAATTGATTAGTCTCTGTTATCACATGTGCATCCTGAGTGGATTGCTTCGGTATAGTAATGGTTCATAATTATTGCTTGAATTGGATTGTGGCTGGCAGGCGGAATCCAGGCAATGCGTCTCGTCCTATTTGGGGAGATTTAAATACTTTCTAATTATATATACATACTAGTTGCACAAGTGTGACTCTCTAGAGTCAGTAGACTAGTGGTGAATGCGATGGCTCTTGATATGAAACGAGTTGAATTATAGTCACAATGTGATCATCAGACTGCATCAAGTGCATCTGGCTAACGAATCCCAGGTAAGACGAAATGCGCGTCCTGGATTTTAATTGACAGCTACAATCCAATTCAAACAATGCCGACGGTATAATTTTCTACATGCAGCATACTTCGTTTTTCATGAAATGTTCCCATTTTTGAATAACACATAAGATTTTTGATATAATCGAAAAGATCGATAACACAAGAGGATGATTATTGTGAAGCTGCCTCTCCTGAGTCTGATGATTTTATTGTGAATAACTAAATTTTATCTAACTGAAGTATGTACTGATAATGTTGCTTCGAATGAACAATGAGGGTATTACACTAATGATTAACTAACTTAAAGTAGGTAACTTGATCAAAACAATGTTAAGGGGGGGGGAATGGGCAGAGGTGGTCTCAAGCATTTGAGCTTTCATGATTATATTGTAAGAGTGGCCGAGAATCATCATAAAATTATCATTTTTATTTAGATGATGAATACTTTCGCACAAATTTAATCGACTACGAACCATATTATTCAATATATCCAACCAGGTGCTAGCGATTATTTATATACCAAACGCTCCATCAGGTCATACAAGGTTTTCGTTGACTACTTCAGACATGTTTAACAAACTGTACGATAATAGGTGAAAGTTTGTAAATGAAGAGAATGATTTTTATAAAGGTATGTTTTCTGAGCAAGTTGGAATTGATCGTAGAGTTCTCATCGTCCACTTTTAATACATTTCTAACTAAAGTGAACAATAAGACCTTCTTCACAACTAACAGTTAACTGAGAACATAATTATTACCAACAACTAGTCACATTAGAAATTAACAAAACATATGCTTCTAAATCAATTCTAATAGTTTATTCCTATCAGAAATGTATACCGACAATTTATATTTAAGTTGGATTGTGACTGGCAAGTGGAATCCAGGACGCGCGTTTCGTCCTATTTAGGACTAATGTCGGCTGGATGTACCTGCATCCCAATGTTGATGTTCACACTGGGATTCGAACTCAGTCCGCTTCGTGTCAATACAAGCCTATTCTACAGTATACTGACAATATTGTTTAGGCGATCTAGGCAAATTCTACCATTAAACTAATTAGCTCAAAGAAGATAATTTCACCAAATAGGATAACGTTTGAATGTTTATAAAGCAGTAAGTCTATGGTAGTTAGTTTATGACGTAAAGCCTATCTTCACTTCCCTAATAAAAGAAAATGTTTGTATGCATGTGATAATTTATGTTTACCAATTGCTTTATTCATTATCATTAATCATGTGTAAATAAACATTCACCATGACCACTAAAAATTCGAGAATCATATGAACATTCATGTGTTTTACAATTGTAAAGTATTACTTCCTATGTTCTTTAATTATTCTCAGTCTTTCTACAATTTAAAATGTTAAACCCAATTCTCCCTTTAATAGGAAGTAAAATATATTTTATTAGAATAACACTTTACTACTTAAATACTTATTAACTTATTGATAAATATCATGTTGAATCATTAAACTAGTTAATGTAAAGTAATTGACTTATACTAAATTATACATAAAGATGAGATAGAATTTGAATGGTTTTATTTCTAATCTTAATCGTTTTCAGTATCATCATATGAATTTCGAAGACTGATTAAGCTTTATCAATGTTAGTAGTATGTTACGTGATTGTTAATTATTGTGTCAACTATATACCTCATTACAATCAAACAGAAAGGCAATATTCAATTATAGTGAAAGTTGTAATTTTTTAAAGCGAGAATGTTCTAACAGGTGAACGTCTGATAAAAAACTGATCTATAAAGCTCAGAGGCATTCTTCCACGAGATGACTGGCGCAGATATAAATAGTTTTCAATGGAGACCGAATATTATATTTATACTGTTATTATATCGTTAGGATTTATGTTAAGGATTAGAAATATTTCATAAAAACATCAGTGAATTCAAAACCCAGAACCCATAACCAGTCAATCTGCATATCACGTTGTACAGTAGGGATTAACTCAGCTATTGTAAACGTCTTGATTGCTAAGTAAAGTTAAACTTTGCAGACATCTACAGAAGTAACAAGCTGTTGTAAGTAGAAGTATGGAATCAATCAATCAATCACTGTTTATTATCTCGGATGCAGTATAGGCTGCCGGCCAGTATTCTCCAACCCCCTCCGTTCTGGGCTTTCCTTTCCAGTTTTTCCCTAATGCTGTTCATTCTTTTTATGTCTGCCTCTAATTACCAAAGCAATGTGTTATTTGATTCCCTTTCTATACATATGGCCTTGAGGATTCCATGTTAGTGATTATCTTGTGACAAAGTTTGAAAGTTTCATTAATGTATGTCCTATTCAAGCTAACCAGAAGTATGGTGGCTACTGGCTGAATTGAGACTAAACATAATTAATCTGCTAACTCTACTTTTATATAACATTGGCATTTCAACTTTATTTCTGCTAAGAAGAGAAGGAACTAGTTACTTTTCATGTAATTATTCTCAATTTCGCTATTTTTGTAAAGTAAGCGGTAACCGGTACTGCTCTTCATTTCCTTCGCTCGAACCTTGTTAATTGTGATTGGTTGTAGTGTCTTTTTAGTATGCTAATTACTCTAATTTCTACAAGGTCGCCTTTGTAACTATATATACAGAGTTGGGTTATAATAGAATCGAATCTTCCTAGTGCTGCGTTCGTGTTTTCTTGATTTTGTCTTGGGGTGAGTAATCAGTTATCGAGTTGTTGGTCACGGTTGCGATTATCAGTTGGCGCAGACAAATTTGCAGACTAGAGTTCGCGGTTAGTTCGTGTATAGCAGTAGGCAGTTTTATCACGATATAACAATTTCAACGAGAATAAATTAAATCTTAAAAGCTGTTTTTTCGGTTGTTGAGTGAAAGTAAAAAGCCTATTAGAAATAATATAGTACCTTAAATGGTCTCTGTCAACAGTATAGCAACAATAATAACAACAACAACAAAATTATGTATGAATTTCTTTGAGAAACTAAATGCATTATCATATCTTTCCAGTCACTACAATCCATAGCGGTCTCAAAGAAATGATGAGAATAAACAAAGTGAAGGTGTCAGTGGCTACGATTTTTAAGTGCATACCAATGACATATATGTAGCGCTTTCCATAACAAAGCGCATCTATTAAGTTATTTCTTAGTATTAGTGTGAGTTGTCAACATGTATACTAACAATAATAGTAATAATAATAATAGTAATAATAATGATAACAATGATAATTACTATTATTATTATTACCATTATTACTATTATCATTATTACTATTATTATTGTTATTACAATTTTAGTTATTAATTAGTAATCAGCCTTAATCTAATTATGTCTATAAGCCTGTGTTTTCCTTACTAATCTTCAGAGTATATGCTATTTTTATTATTGGAGTTATCAGACTATTTTGAATTTTACACTATGATACTTCATGTCTGATGACATCCAGAGTGACCGCGTTTCACAGACTTCGACCGTTACCATTATACTCTTAGTGTAAACACTGACCCTAGATAGGAATGAAATATTTATATTGACTGATGGTTGGGTAGTAATAAATGGAATTAGAAATATCAACAGTTAGGAGCCAACTCAGTGGTCCAATGGTAAAGAGTTCACTGTGGAGCCAGAGTTTCCTGGATTCGACCCCTGATGGGGTCATGGATGCCCACTGCTGAATAGTCCCATACTAGGACGAAACAGGTGTCCAGTGATTCCAGGTGATCAATGGTTGTCTGATTCACATCACTTCATGATATCAGGATTGATAAATAGAACGTTTATTTATTCCTTTATTATACTGATCGAATTCTATTAAGTAAGCCTGCAGTCATGCGTTACTTGCATAGATTCATCAGTGTTATACCATATTGATATTTATCAGTTAATGATGTTTTCTATAAATTTCCCATAACTAATCAAATCTATAATTATCACTGATAGAAAGAGTCGGGAATATTCACCTAAACATTTATTTCAGTTGGCGAAAATCATTAGGTATCTAATTAGCATTTTTACGATCATTAGTCTAAAGTAAATATAAGTAATATGCCAGAATGTAAAGGAATTGATCATTGAATAAAGTCGTAGGTATACCCTACTGTAAAGTCCCATACTAATACTAATCGACTGTCCAGTGATTCCTTCTTTTCATTGATACACAACAGACTGTGATAACCAAAAAATAAATTCCAAGTATTTAAGCATCCATCATGAATTGTGTAATGGTTAGAATGAGAAATGAGAATTAGGAGTTATGTTATATAATAGACTGAATGAACTATTATGAATGATTAAGATGAATATATTGTGTTTAGAAATAGTCATCTAGTCGAGATATACATATACGTGAGATTTATGGTTGGAACCACTATGGTGTACATACATCTAAAGATAAGTCTTAGTAAAAAATTTTCGTGATAACAGAAGGTATGACGTAGTAAGTCCTTACTACAAATTTTCTAAACATGACCTGACAGTTTTTTCTAGTTGCGTAAATGAATTTGTTTATCGTCGTTTCTGTGGCATAACATCAGAAGCAACTAGAAAACAGTGATTTATTTACTTACTATACAAAATATTTTTATCCCCTTTAATATGTCTGCTTTTATCTAGATAAATTATTCAATCAGAAATACTGTATTGTTATTGGCCTAAAACGATTAATGCATCAAGACGACAAGTAGTCTATTCTTAAACTGGATGCTGACATTCCAATTAACGTGTTCACTCATTCTTGTACCGTACTCTAGCCATTCCTAGCATGATTATAGACTATTATTCATTTTCATTGTCTGAGACATAATCGATGTGCTATTTGGGTATGGACTAGTGTGGGGTGGGGTGGCGAGAGTGGCGGAATTGAATAAACTACTACAAGAGTTAGATGTTTTTGTGGATAAAACAGCTCAGTGAAATCGTATGATCCTGATTCATATCTCAGGAAGGTAGAGAATTAGTTCTACTAAAATTATAAATATGACTTATTGACTAGTTCTAACTAGATTGAAATCTAAGTAAAACATACATCAAACCATTTGATATAAAAGCATAGTACATGGTATATTGTTTCGAATGAAATCAGTTATCCATCAGTGAATTGAATGAGAAGATTGGATAAATGCCTAAGAAAAACTAGATGTATATGACAGTGATTCCTTTTATCAAACAGTTATAAATAATTACGTTACATGAAATGAAATTCATTAAATGATCTGAATATCGTAGTCACTTTCATGGTGCATAACAGATTAATCATGTTGCTGATCAGTCAGTTTTATATTATTACAAATGATTCATACTTTCCTACTGTTATACAATGAAATATGCCAACTATGACCCTCATTCGAAACATGACATACATCACCAATCCATTAAAATTAGTTTACTAAAACACCATCAACACCCATCATCAATCAACTATCCTTAAACACATTCAACACAACATTATACCTGTCAATCAACACACATGTATACACACATTTCACATCCACAAACAAATACTCAGTCAATATCCAGTCACCTCTTGAGTGATACATTTTTTGTCGATTATGCAATCGGAGAATTCATTATCTACCTCAGACAAATAACAACATCTTTCATATTGATCACACAATAATCATACTAATCAACCACTGACAACATACATAATCATGTCATGTTAATTAATCAACATGAACAAATAAGGAAATCGATGGTCTTCTCTAACACTATTCCATTACACACACATCATTCATTGTAAATTTACAATTGTTTTTATTACAGATAACTCACACACAAACATTGATTCACTCCATCGGTATTCACATATTGACTGGTGAAACACAGAATGATTAGAATACATTGACAACAAGACACACTACAACACAATACATCACTATACAATACAATAAATACAATACAATACTATTGAACAGTGTAAAACTACTCGATCAACTAACATTCTACTCGAACTAGCTCAATCATATTTCGGTAGAGTCAATATGCCTTAATATGCCTCACAAGATGAAACAACATATCAACAGTGACGCTTGGAATGATCCTCGTCCACTGACATCATCACATTGATGATTTACAGCATAATACAGCTTTATCCATATGTGATGAATCACCACTCAGTAGATTGACAGACAATCACTAATCAATGAAAAATCAAAACAAACTCAGTGTGTTATCATGAAGTAGATGATGATCAGGACGCTCCAACTACAATCAAACAACTACAACTCAAATTCAATACATCATTCACCATTCCATTACATTCCTTCAATATTCATATCATGGAAACAAACCTCAATTCGTACAACTACTTGTCACATACATTCATCACTAACTTCGTACATCGTGTCATTGATAATGTGTCGACACACATCTCATCACAGTGATATTAACATACACTCGATAATCGAATGAAGTTGGATTACATAAGAACGTGCAAAGTGAAGTGAAGATGCAATCAATATCACACCAAACTATTACATCATTGACATTCACATCAACTCACCACACTACACAATTGATCAATCAATCCATCAATCCCTCTCAAACACTTCTACATTTCAATGCATCATTTTATCACAGTCGACGATGTCCCATTTTCATTATGAAATACACAATCATTCCATGCAAAATCGTAATCAATTTCAGTTTATCCCGTCACGTTAATCACTTCATTTTCATCGAATTCTGATGACACACACATACACACAAAACTTGCAAACAAACACAAAATCATCTCTCAAAAATATCCTCGAAGTGGATACTATTCAGAGATGTGAATGTGAATGACAAATTCAAAGGACAATAATCAAACAGTCCAATAACTACATCCATCTTTTCTAACTCATTAAATTGACTAAGTTTTAACTAGGGAAACGATTGGCAATGTAATACAACTTGATGGAGATAAACGACAATTTAATCACTGCACATCATCATTTTCGAACCACTTTGAAGTGACATAGTAGACAGAGAGAGAATGACCGAGACATGATTGATTGTAATCAAGCCAGTTAGGTGAGATATGGTTTGACTCCGAAGAGAATCGAGTGATTTTGACACCATCAAGCAGTCAGTATATTCTACAAACAGATTTAGTGTTTTGCAGGCTGTGATTAGTTATTGAAATGATCGACTAATATTGTGTATTTGATAAATGTATCAATGCGATGCGCTTGTTTTTCGATTGACCATCATCGACCAAGTGCAAACAACATTGAGTTCATATTGAAATTCCGAAAGTAAGGGCGTATGTATTGACTTATGATGCAACAGTTAACGAAAATCAATTCGAATTAGGGTGCCTACTAGCCAGTAAATATATATATATATATATAATCGTTAACGTTACAAACAGGAAGAGTGTCAGGGTGACTACCTGTGCATTACCTCATTATATGAATATGAAAGTTAGGAACTGCAGACAACGCAACTTATTATTAAGTAATAACAACTAATACTGTGTATAACTGTATCGACCAGTTGTTGAAACAGAATGAAATGCCGAAGAAAATTAAACTAAAAAATCTGGTTGGTTTAAATTGGAATTGCAATAGCTGAGGAAGGAGATGGATTAGGAGGTATTAATGAGTTCATCTATGACTCTCAATTAAGTAAATGCAAATATCTAATAAATGTTTCACTCAGCTTAATCGTACAAGTCATGTTAAAATGAAAGAGAGATTGCTAGGATTGTGACTGCCTGACTATTACTCATGTAGTAACACACATATAAATTACTAATAATGAATTACAACGTCCATGTTAGAATCAAATTGAATATAGTCGAAGTCGATTAATAAGCCCTGAGGCATAGGAAGGTCAGTAACGAGTCATATTCCTCAGTAATATCGTCTCACATTATTAGGATGGTTAAACTCGTGTTCGAGATGCATACAGAAGATTATTTTCCACAAAACACTGGTGCGCTTAGACAGCCATTGCTAAATTGTACTGAACATTCGTCAAATGGCATTCCTTAATCACTACTTTCAATCCACTTCATCAATTAAACAGAAATTGTATATATCACAACCATCCACCCCACATAATTGTGTATGCACTTTAAGCGCATCTCCATTCAAAACATATTCATCGTCTTCCACAAACTACACTGAAACCTATTAACATCAATTTACACTATACACATCATTCAATTATTCTCTGTTCTTATCATTTACATTCATTAGTTTCATTGTATAAATCATCATCTCACTCTCTATCACAATCTCCAACACTTAATCAAAATGCAAATATCCATACTTTTCATGTCTTTTATTTATCTTACACCTAATTACAAGAAGTCACCAGTGCTGTTAATGGGCTTAGCGTGGCATAGATTACAACTAGGATAGATGATTCTCAAGTAATCTCATATAAAGCAGATGTTTAGAGTCAATTTACAGATAGATGTTTATAGCTCTTCACCAGGATAGTGAATACAGGTCTTGTGTATGTAGCACACATGGATGTGATTTCTTTCCAGATTTATATAACAATCTATTTCTTTTTTTGATCTGTTCATCAATTATGCAAGTTCATGAACTAACATACTACTTTGTATAGGTTTCAATAATCTTGGCTGACAATCGAATGTATGAATCGGATTGCATCCCATTTTAGGCATGTCAAGTGTTTGTGCCTGGAATGTAATGATTGATTTTCACTTCACCTATTATATTATAAGATTGAATAGTTTATGAATAAATGATGCTTGGTTTGATACTTCATTTTAGTCTCCTTTCACCATGAAATCATTTTAAACAGTGTACTTAAGCTCTTTTAAATATGCTAACCACTAGACTATCAAATTAATTGACACAATATTCAATGATTACATGTTTGTATGTGGTATTTCAATTTCTTTCGAACTATTCAAAAGAACACAACAGCAAATGCAAGTGAAGACAACCAACATAGCAGCAACCTCAGCATCAATAGGCCTGAAGATACATAAGGGAAAAAGCACGATCCTCAAATTCAACACAGAGTGCACCGACCTAATTGAACTTGATGGTGAAACTCTGGAAGAAGTAGATACCTTTACATACCTGGGAAGCATCATCGATGAACAAGGAGGATCCGATGCAGATGTAAGGGCAAGGATCGGCAAAGCAAGAGCAGCATTTCTACAATTGAAAAATATATGAGACTCCAAACAACTGTCTACCAACCTCAAGGTTAGACTCTTCAACTCGAACGTCAAGACAGTTCTTCTGTATGGAGCTGAAACGTGGAGAACTACTGCAAACATCCTCAGGAGAGTACAGGTATTTATCAACAACTGTCTACGTAGAATGTTGAATGTTTGTTGGCCGGAAACCATCAGCAACAGCCTACTATAGAAGAGAACAAACCAACTTCCAGTTGAAGAGAAAATCAGGAAACGACGTTGGAAATGAATAGGACATAAATTGCACAATCATCAGACTAGTATCAAGTAGACAAACACTACTGGAATCCTGTTGACACGAAAAGAGGAGCCAAGAAACCCTCTGTCGAGAACTGGAAGGGACATTTAAAGGATGACAGTACTGGAGCAGCTGGAAAGGATTGGTGAGAAGGTAGAATGGAGGAACTGTAGTGGCCATGCTCCTCCATAACAGGCGTGCGTAAGTTAAGTATGTCAAAAGAACTGATGTAGGTAAGTCATTCTAGATGGATCCATTACAACTTATGATATTCCTTCCAAACGTTTTCCATCACTAATCAAAATACAACCTGTTTCGTTATTTCCTGTTCACTTGTTTTCAGGTTAAGAAAAAAGAAACTGATGTTTGTAATTGTCTTCAGAATCACACATATCACCTGAACTCTTAGATCAACATTTTTGCAGGATAATTCATACTTTATATAAATGAATGAAAGATCGCATATATGTAACATTCCATAAATGTAGATTCAATACTGAAAATGTTTTATATAATTGTAAGTCAAGTCTGTATTACGTAATACAGACATTAGGATTTGGCTTTAGGCTATTTGGTCAATGTTAAAAGAAACTTTCTTGAAAGTTTCAGAGCACTAGGGCTTGCTATTAGATTCGAGATAGCCCTACTTACTATTACACTGGGAGATATCATCAAATAAACTCTCCACTTATTAGTGACATGAGTATTATTATACAGTATTGTCATTAATGGTAATCTAATTCTTTCACTCACGTTATTATATGCTTATTAATCTAAGTGACTAGATATATTGCAATGTACTTTATTTGATATTACGCAGTTATATGTAATCGACAAGTACCCATGGAATAAGTTAAATACAAATAGGCATGCTTACATTGAGATACAGGGAAGGATAGAGGCAAACGAGTGATAGGATATTACTCTTATCTGATGAAAATGAAGACAATCCCACTATTAGACAGACATGAAATTAAAGCAGACAGTAAATATAGAATTGATTTTCATGTCATTTCAAAGTAGCAACCATTAGTATTCACATTTATCATTCCCTTTCGTTACTGGAATTTTTCTGAAAATATATTATAATTAAATACTAAAGGGGTAGTTTAATTTAAATTTGATATCACATTGTGATTCGTTTCAGAGAACTGTTGAAAACAAGGAAGGAATAAACAAGTCTTTCATTCTATTATTAGATTTATAGACAGTATTCACTAACTACATTCGCCTGGGGATCGAGGTCAGGACTCCCTCTCCCCTCCCCCCCTAAGTTTCACGGCAAACGCTTAACACTTAGACCACTGAACCGGTATCTAACAGTCCATATACCTAGATGAAATGGCTCTAAAGTTACTTCTAGTTTTCCAGAGTTAGTCTAACCCAGGTGAATTAGTAATACTTAATTTCAACATGATTATTGAGGGGAATATAATAATGGTGAATTGTCTAATAATGGTACGAATCTACCGCTAAAACTAAGATCAGCATTTGACTCTTGGAGGAGTTCGAAAGATCGTTAAAGTATATGTAACAGCCATCCGAAAAAAAATATAAAAGAGGGAGAAATGTAAAAACGGTGTGGATATGTGCTAAATACTTTAATATATCAACCAGGATTTAGGGATTTAAGATCAGGATAATAGGTAAGGGACATTTCCAGTATGCCCTGGATTAGACTAGCAGAAGTCTTAATATCAGTTATTTAGATGTACGCCCTTCCTGGGACAACAGTTTATGCGGGTGATTGGTGAGGTTATAGACCATTGAAGAGATTAAGGTATGTTCATCAGGTGGTTGTTCATCAGAGAAATTTTCGGACCCAACAACTGGAGTCCATACACAAATTATCGAGAGCTACTGGTTTCGTTTAAGAGAGTTCCTTATAAATATTCAAGAAATAGCATGATTTGAAGCCATTTGAACAACTTCTTATATTGTCAGCAAAGTTTAGTTTGTGAATAGGACACATATTAAGGAAATCACCAAACTGTGTCACAAGACGAGCACTAACATGAAATTCTGAAGGCCAAAGGAACAAAAGGAAAACTCAAAAACACATTGCGTCGGAAATTGGAGACACACATAAAGAGAATGAAGAGCATTTGGAAAGAGCTAGAAAGGAAAGCTCAGGACACAGTTGATTGGAAAATACTGATAGTCGGCCTATGCTCCACATGGGGTAACAAACATTGATTGATTGATTGAAAGTTTAGTTTCCATGAATGTTCTCCTCAAAGCTCTCGAGAACCAGACTGTGTGGATTTCTGCAGCCGTGTCTCCTTTAAAGTCTATGTGCATGAATAATGCTTTCTTCCCTACATTAATAATTTTTCAAGTTTTTTTATTTTGGTTTTATGTTCTTGTTAATGAATCTGGGAGGGAGGGACACTATTCTCCTCAAGTGTTTCGTGAACTTTATTCAATTCCTCACCTATTACTTCCCTAGCACCCGAGGATAAGCAGTGAATTTAATTCCTTTATCTGCTTAGTGGTACCAAACTTTAAGTTAACATACTGGTTTTCTATAAATCGATAGTTTCAGGCGGCTATCTGATCTTTACATTTACAGAACATCAAGAAGATGGAATATAGAGTTGTCCTCCGATTCCATTGAGAACTTGTTTGAATAGTGTTCATTTTTAAATTCTTGTAGAACCTTATCACGAGCACTGTTTCCAATGTATATGATGAAGGATGTCGTTCATATACTCTCTAATTGAAACAAAGTCTATCTATTGTTGATGGAAGAATTTTACTTTTTTAGGTTAGCCATAGAAATGTACACTAGAAAAGAACCAAGAGCTAATTCCATTACAACACCATTAACTTATAGAATTCATCCTTAAATATGAATAACACATTGAATGTACATCGTAACAGTTCTTTCAAGTTGTGTTTGGGCATGCCACTGTTAATCTTTTTATCTTCAATATAATCACACATAGAGCAAATTGCTTTTGCCATGGCAAGTTCATGAGAAGCAAAACGATTTTCAAAAAAATCACTTTTCAGGATACATCAAGGTTGTTTATTGAGTTCACAAAATCAAAGGAATCAGCAATAATGTGTCTATTGATCTGTTCTCTTATTGGCTAAAAGATACCTATCAACCATTTGGTGATTAAATATTGAGAGGATTTATTCATGTTGATTTTTGGAGGAAGGGAAACATATTTCTCCTGCACTTTTGGAAGGCCATATAACCATGTGATTGTTGAACCCGATAGTCTAAAATTTTTGATGGGTTCCACGCTGATTATAGATTCATCCTTCATTTTTGTCAGAATTTTCATCAACGTTTGCTCAGTTTGATCAGTTGTATCTATTCTTATGAAACTTTTGAAGAACTTATTTGTATCTTTCAGTACCAAGAAGTGTTTGTCAAAATAATTCTAACTATCCATGATAAGGATGTCGGTGCGTTTATTAGGACGGAGTACTAGCAAATCTTATTTTTCAAAACGTCATTTAGCTACTCTCTATAATTCCTTTTGTTTTCTTCTTATCTATTCTATTTATTACCAACGACTTATCCTATGTATACCATTAAGGCTACAGAAATCAGTAGTATAGTCATGTTTATTTGGAATGTAAATTGGTTAGCAACGTGAAGGTCCCCAGATCTCTTTTACAGTTTTTTCAAAGTGCTGTTTATTCTTTTCATATCTGCCTCCAATTCCCAAAGCAATGCGGTGTTTGGTCTTTATATTTTTACTTGCATTTGTCCTTGTGTGTGGGATGGAAGAACTAGGTCGAATATCTACATTGTCCAAATTGTCTAATTGCATCCATATTGTCTACTGTATTTCATATCTTCCTTGAGATGTTGCAGTTTTCATAATCCAGCCAACCACTAGCAGAAAGAAAGAGAAGATTGGCCAGAGAAAATAGCCTTGTATGACATCGGTATTCACCTCAAATAAATGAATTTGTGAGTGCAGTTCGTTATAAATATTCCGTATGATACTGGTTATCTTCTCGGATATACCATAGTGTCAAGGAAGGCCACTCAATGTTTGTCTGTCCACACTGTTAAAAGCTTCTCATCGTCAATGAATATGATGTAAATTGATGAATTGCATTCAAATGATTGTTCAAAGCAGATGCGTAGTGTCACGACTTAGTCAGTACACGATCAATGCTTACGGAATCCGGTCTCTTGATCTCGAAATTATTTGTCGATTGGGTGTTTCTTTCGGTTCAACAACACTTCGCTGAAAACTTTTCCTGAAAGTAGTGTGATGCCTCTGTAGTTCTCACGTTTGCTAAGATCTCCTTTCTTTTGTATCTTCATGAGATAACCATATTTCCAGTCTGTTGGTACCTATCCTTCCTTCTAAATCCTCCTGATGAGAGAGAGTGGATCACCTTTGTAGTTGCTTCTGTATCTAAATTCAGTGCATTAGCTGGGATGCTGTCTGAACCTGATGACTTTCCACTTTTGATTTATCGGATGGTCATATTGATTTCTTCGATTGTTGGTGGGTCAATATTTTTAAGAAGATCTGCAGATACTTCTTCGATGGCTGCTGGGTTCAGTGTGGCTAGTCTATTCAAGAGTTCTTCGAGGTGCTCTATCCACCTGTTTCGTTGTTCTTCTTTCCCAGCTACTGCTTTCATATCCTTATTCTTAGCCGATCCTTCTGGTTTACTGTATTTCCCAGCTAGCTTCGTTGTATCGTATAGGTGTCGCATGTTTCCTTCCCTTGCAACTAATTCCGCTGTCGTTGCTAGGTTTTTGACATATTTTCATCTATCAGCTCTAATGCTTCTTTTCACTTGCTCGTTAGCTTCCATGTATTCGGCCTGCCTTTAGCTTTCACTGTTCTTGTCCGACTGTTACTGATTGCTGTCCTTTTGTTCCTCCTTTCTTTGGTATTATCCATAGTAGTAAGAGAGGTTCATTCTTTATGGTGGTGCTCCATGAGACGAAAAACCACTTGATATGTTGAAGTCTTTGTTTACTTAATCCATTTTTTGTTGTTATCCTAGACGGTTTTCTCTTCCTTCAGTAGGTCGTGTAGAGATTAGAACTTATTGTTGAGAGCTATCTTGAAAATGTTTTATTTATCGGCATATCGAAAAAAGACCATATTTTACTTCTGTAATACTATTGCTTCAGTTTTCTGGTGCTTCTTCAGCTTTAGTTTCATTTTAGCCACTACCAAGTGGTGATCTGAAGCCATATCAGCTTCTCTCTTTGTTCTCACGTCTTCCATGGTTCTTCTAAACATTTTATTGATGCAGATGTGATCGATCTGGTTTTCGGTGATGTGATCTGGTAATGCTCATGCAGCTTCATAAGTGCGCTTGTGGTAGGATATAGTGTCACCTACAAGCATTTTGTTAAATGCATATATGTTTTCTAATCTTTTACTGTTTTATTTCCTTTCTCCCAATCCATGTCTTCCCACGACGTCCTCATATCCTGTGTTGTCCATTCCAACGTTGGTGTTTAGGTCCCCCATCAGAATAGTCAGGTCCTTGGCAAAGTATTTCTCGATGATTGGCTGCAGCCCTGCATAGAACTAGATGACATTCATTGTAATCCCTTCTTCTTTGTCTTGAAAGATGCTTTGATAATCCGAGATCCATGGGGTTTCCATGGTATAAGAGCCTTCAATGTCTCTTGGGACAGCATTAATGCAACAAGCATATTTTTCTTCATGACCGGAGTAAAACAGTACTTCCTTTAGGGTTAATCTTTGCTGTCCAGTTTGTAAACAATGTGGTTCACTTATTCCAGTTACCTTCAAGTTGTATCATTTTATTTCTTCAGCTATTTGGATGCCTTTCCCTGTCTTTCACACCATGTGAACATTCCATGCACCTATATTGATAGTTGTTATGGATGTCAGAAGGGCAACAGACTCGTGACTTCCGAAGGAACTTGGCTTTCATCATGAGACATCATAACTCTTCAATGTGAAGATCTTTCAACTCCTAGGGTCGGACGGTTTAAGTGAATGCTTCTAGTTAGCTTTTTTAACAAGATTGTTTAGTGTGATATGGATTTGTTTACCCTATGCTCAACCTTCCTTCTTTATCCGAATTTATGGCGGACAGTAACCTTAGGAGGATTCCAGGAGGAGCTAAAGTCATCTATATCATTTAGATCAATCACCAATTGACTCAAAATAGTGAAATAGATGAAATATATTAACTAATTAAAAAACTAATAAGCAACTAAAATACTGTGAATCAGGTCAGAAGGAAAGGGAATATAAATGAACATGTAAAAGATGACAGAAATATCGAAAACAATCAAGCAAATCGGATGTTAACAGAAAAAGCTGCTAGTCATTTGTAAAGAAAATCTCATAGTTTACTTTTATCAGAAGTGTTCATCGATAAATTCGTCTAGATTAACAATGAAGCTTAATAATTAAACCATTCATCTTAATGAATGTAGCGTAACTATAACCATCCTAATTGCATTTTGTCATGAGTTATCTACCATAAGAAATGATATTTCTAATACATCTAGTATCTGTGTAAATCATTCTCTTGCTGAACAATTTCAGTCTAAAAGAAATAAGAGCTCAGAATGTCGTTTCTAATCACAATCTATTTACATTGAAAGAAAAAAAAACTTACAGAATAGGTTATGTGGAGTCAGTTTCTCTAAGAATAAAGACTTGTGAAAATCGATTCCTAATAATCAACCTTAGAATATTTCAAACAAGTACTAATCATAATATAATGATTCTCCACAATCGAAATTTGATGTTGAATTGACTTTGTCAATGTATAAATCATAAAACCATGTTCATTTATTTAATATAAGAGAAAATTATTGTTATGTAACACGATTGTAGAGCTGTCAGATTATACCTTTATGTCTCCTCTGCCCATCTATATAACTGGGTCTATAGGAACACTTAAAGTGATAAATAAACAAGGAGGCTGAAGCTGAAGTTATTGTTATCCATATCCATAAACGTGACCTATTGTTCCATAGAAAGTTGATATAACCCTTCTTACTACCTTGAGTATTGTTATAGGCTGTAACAAAGTTGGGTTAATATACAGAAATTTGTTAAACGATCTCTTTTATTCATTTTTACTAAAAATGATTATTATTGGGAAGAAAAGGAGATAATTTACAGTCTGCGAATACGTGCAACACTTTCACTTCGTTCGACAGATGAGGAAGCGCGTCATTTTAAAATGTAACTTTCTACTTAAGACTTCATTTAAAACTTTTATCTTCTATGAAACTATTCAGTTTAGAGTGAGCCAAGAAATTGAATGAGAAAAAACACATACACAAAAAGTTATGAAATGAAGCTTTCAATGAAATTTCTACATTAATATCCAGGCATATGTTTAATAAATAATCAAGAGAGTGATCAACCACATGTGTCATTTCAACTCAGTATCGTCAGTGTTCTCCACTTTATAAAGAACAGAGAAATGAATAAGTTTCGATATAAATTAAGGAAGTACTGATATTGAAGTGAGAAATATGCCTGTGAACCGGAATTAAACGTGAATGAGATAAAGATTTGTACAGTACAAGCAAATGAATGCAAATGATAAGAATAACAAATAATGGAATGAAGTGTATGGTGTAAAATAATCATGGTAGGCTTCAATGTAGTTTGTGGAGGACAATAAATGTAATTTGAATGAGAATGCAAGTAAAGAACACGCATAATTATGGATGTGAGTGGTTGCAATCTATAAAATTGTTGTTTAGGTAATGAAGTTGTTTGAAATTGGGAGTGATTGCAGTTATATGGGAATAATATTCTGTATATAATTCAAACAGAGGTCAATCACCTCAACACTGAAAGAAGATATCACTGAGGAATGTAAACATTTTTAACTTCAAACTGACTTTCGTCGTCTGTTGAATTACACAACAATCCATGTACTCTTCCATTCTGAATTTCAATATACACTCAATGTTGTTCACACTTGGTCGGTGATGGTCAACCGAAAAACAAGCGCATCGCATTGACACATTTATCAAATACACAATATTAGTCGATCATTTCAATGACTATTCACAGCCTGCAAAACACTAAATCTGCTTGTAGAATATACTGATCGCTTGATGGTGTCAAACTCACTCGATTCTCTTCGGAGTGAAACCAAATCTCATCTAACTGGCTTGATTACATTCAACCATATCTCGGTCATTCTCTCTCTGTCTACTATGTCACTTTAAAGTGGTTCGGAAATGATGATGTGCAGTGATTAAATTGTCGTTTATCTCCATCAAGTTAAATTACACTGTCAATCATTTCCTTCGTTAAGACTTAATCAATTTAATGAGTTAGAAAAGATGGATGTAGTTATTTGATTGTTTAACTATTGTCCTTTGAACTCGTCATTCACATTCACATCTCTGAATAGTATCCACTTCGAGGACATTTTTGAGTGATGATTTTGTGTTTGTTTGCAAGTGTGTGTGTGTGTCATCAGAAGTCGATGAAAATGAGGTGATTAACGTGACGGCATAAACTGAAACTGATTACGATTTTGCATGGAATGATTGTGTATTTCATAATGAAAATGGGACATCGTCGACTGTGATAAAATGATGCATGGAAATGTGTAAGTGTTTGAGAGAGATTGATGGATTGATTGATTGTGTAGTGTGGTGAGTTGATGTGAATGTCAATGATGTAATAGTTTGGTGTGATATTGATTCCATCTTCACTTCACTTTGCACATTCTAATGTAATCCAACTTCATTCGATTATCGAGTGTATGTTGATATCACTGTGATGAGATGTGTGTCGACACATTATCAATGACACGATGTTCGAAGTTAGTGATGAATGGATGTGACAAGTAGTTGTAGGAATTGAGGATTGTTTCCATGATATGAATATTGGAGGAATGTAATGGAATGGTGAATGATGGATTGAATTTGAGTTGTAGTTGTTTGATTGTAGTTGGGGTGTCTTGACCATCATCTACTTCATGATATCACACTGAGTTTGTTTTGATTTCTTATTGATTAGTGATTGTCTGTCAATCTACTGAGTGGTGATCATCACATATGGATAATGCTATATTATGCTGTAAATCATCAATGTGATGATGTCAGTGGACGAGGATCATTCCAGCGACATGTTGATGTGTTGTTTCATCTTGTGAAGCATATTAAGGCATATTGACTCTAACGAATTATGATTGAGCTAGTTCGAGTAGAATGTTAGTTGATCGAGTAGTTTTACACTGTTCAATAGTATTGTATTGTATTTATTGTATTGTATAGCGATGTATTGTGTTGTAGTGTGTCTTGTTGTCAATGTATTCTGATCATTCTGTGTTTCACCAGTCAATATGTGAATACCGATGGAGTGAATCAATGTTTGTGTGTGAGTTATCTGTAATAAAAACAATTGTAAATTTACAATGAATGATGTGTGTGTAATGGAATAGTGTTAGAGAAGACCATCGATTTCCTTATTTGTTCATGTTGTTTAATTAACATGACATGATTATGTATGTTGTCAGTGGTTGATCAGTATGATCATTGTGTGATCAATATGAAAGATGTTGTTATTTGTCTGAGGTAGATAATGAATTCTCCGATTGCATAATCGACAAAAAATGCATCAGTCAAGAGGTGACTGGATATTGACTGAGTATTTGTTTGTTGATGTGAAATGTGTGTATACATGTGTGTTGATTGACATGTATAATGTTGTGTTGAATGTGTTTAAGGATAGTTGATTGATGATGGATGTTGATGGTGTTTTAGTAAACTAATTTTAATGGATTGGTGATGTATGCCATGTTTCGAATGAGGGTCATAGTTGTCAATGGATTGATGTATTAATGATTGATATTAGTGTTTGTGTTATTGGTTATTGTTGTTCAATTATTTATTTAAGTGACTGTAGTAATTTTGTTTTTATGTCTGATGATTTCTCAATTCTTTCTGTTAGCTTCATTTATACAATGTAATTTTATCATGAGTTCGATGTTCTTTGTGTTTTCCTGTATTTTTTCAGTCGTGAATCGATGTGTGTCATATGTTGCCTTAGTCTTTTTTATATTCTTATTTGTCAGTCGTACGTGGTGAGTGTTTCATCATAGTAATGAGGTAGATGAAACACAGGTCATCGTTGTGAATCGATAATCCTGAGTATATTGTAACACAGAAACTTCATTTCGACTTGGTATCACTTGATCTTCTAATCACATAGTTGTTATTGAATGAATTTACTTTCAATCGTGATCCAATTAGTAATATTTTGTGAGTTATGTCTAGTATAATTTGTGTTGACTTTCTTGAAATGTGTAAACACCACTTATGAGTTGCGTGGTTTAATTGTGGTTGTTTTGTATAGATTAACGTCAAATTTGATTATTTGTATTCACCTTAGTTTGATTTTAGTTGGTTAGCAGTGAATACCAGGGAGAACTGGTTATTTGTTTCATCATATTATGCTACCCACTCTAAAAATTTCTTGCACATATAAGTTGAGTTGAGAATCTGTCCTACTTGGCCAGCCATTGTGCTGTGAATTATTTCCTGCTTCGATCAACTTGTGATATATCACAGCGACTATCCACTGTCGCTGTTGTTAACTATCACATTTCCAAGAATTCTGAGCTTATATACAATTGAATTTGAAATTTTCATGATTACTGAGTTTCAGTAATACTCTTGTTTTAGCGATGTTACGTTACATCATTCTAATTAATTTACTATTACATAGATTGTACAAGATTTCATCTTCGCAGAACATGTTCATGGTTCATTGAACTCATTAGCTTTCTGGATGATATTTTGGCGTCAACAGCAGTAGCTTGTGAATTTTGAGTCTCTAAGTATGTTTCAATACTGGAATCTAATTACCCCCCAACATGTTAATATCAAATGGGATACGACACATATCCTGCATGTTAAACATCATTAAAAGGTACCTACTGATTTATTAAAAAGAATGCATTTCAGTATATCAGGTGACGTATGTTTTAGATGAGGTAGCCATTTGAATGTCTCTCAACTGGCAGCTAAACCAAACAGCAGTTCTTTGGAACATATACTACAAATGTCAAAAGAACATGTGCATACATTTATCTGATGAAAATCTATCATTCTCATCTTTGTCGATACATAACACTGACGTTCATTGAAATAATGACCAATTATCATAAGTATCTAGTTGTTAGTGATGATCAAATTCTATTAAATACATTTCAATATGTCAACATCATATATTCTACATTTCGACATGACATTGCTGATAACGTTCATAAGGATTTTTGACTAGAGATATGAGATACTTAAAGCACTTGATCGTGGTGTATAAATAAATCACTGATTGCTTTGATACATTAATCACTTTAAGCTAATGAAAAAATAGTATTTATGACTAAATTGTTTATCTGAAATGAAGTAATCATATTGAAGGGGATAGAAATCCCTGTTTCGTAATGGTATTTCCTATGTTAACTCACAGAAACTATGATAACTATCAGGTCATTTTTTCAAAGGATTTAAAATGAGGACTCATTACAATCTCTCTTCTTACTTACTCACTTACGCCTGTCACCCCTCTCAGAGGAGCATAGGCCGCTCACCAGTATTCTCCATTCAACTCTGTCCTCACCAATCCTTTCCAGCTGTCTCCAGTTACTGTTCATTCTTTTAGTGTCTGCTTCCAGTTCTCGACACAGGGTGTTCTTTGGCCTTCCTCTTTTCCGTTTTCCAACAGGATTCCAAGTTAATGCCTGTCTCGTGATACAGTCTGATGATTTGTGCAATGTATGTCCTATTCATTTCCAACGTCGTTTCCTGATTTTCTCTCCAGCTGGAAGTTGGTTTGTTCTCTTCCATAGTAGGTTGTTGCTGATGGTTTCCGGCCAACAGACATTTAATATTCTACGTAGACAATTGTTGATAAATACCTGTACTCTCCTGAGGATGTTTGCAGTAGTTCTCCACGTTTCAGCTCCATACAGAAGGACTCTCTTGACGTTCGAATTAAAGAGTCCATCTTCTTACTGTCATGGAAATCTTTACTAAGAGGCAAACATTTATTCAGAGATTAATGCACACCACAATGGTTCCAATCACAAACTATGTACACATATATGTGATTCTCTTTATAAATCTCAATTGATTTACGATATCTATGACCAGAATACAATATAATGAGCCTTCTCTCTCATAAACGATATCAAAGCCTATTCCTAAATAACAGTTCCACTATTCGTATATATACTATTTGCTGTTTCATTTGGACTATAATGTTACTTACAATTTTACATTCTAGATTTCTACTGCGTTTTGTCCAACTATAACTTATGTTTCTTTCAATCTTGTAGTGGTGTAGAACTAAAGTTTATGAATATGATTGAGACTCAAGATCTGAGACAGTATTTATTGTATGAATTAATACTAACAGTAAGATTTAGAAATTCTAGTTCATACATGAATTTCGAGCTTAACCCCACTATATATAGTTAGATATTCCAATAATTCAGTAAAATAGTAAATCATCTTTCAATTTATAGTTGGTTGATTTTGTCATAGATTTATATTTTTAAGGGAACCATTGTAAACCAGGGAGAACTGAACAGCTGTTACGTCCTAGTATGGGACTCCTGAACAGTGAGCACTATAGACTATGATCTAGAGGCTTCAGCCTGGATAATGTTTAACCCACTGCACCAATGAGTCAGCCAAAATCAATGGTAGATATCCTGTTTTCATTAATTTGTTCATTGTTTAAATAATAGATTATAACATCTCTACCAGACAACATACCAGCTTATACACTGAAGTTGCATAGAGAAGTAACTGCAAAGGTGATCCACATTTTCATTAGGAGGATTTGTGAGAAATAACAGGTACCAACAGACTGGAAATATGTAAAGGAATGGAAAAGGAAACCTATAATAGAATTGATTGGTGAATGGTTGACAGCGGCTTATGTTTCACGAAGGATAACAGGTATTAATTTATTGATTGAATATGTATACTATTCATATTTGAGTTACAGTATTCCCCTGTACTGTATCCTACTTTCAATACAGTTTATAACATACTGGCTTACTGTAAAAGAAAACAAATTTAATAAAAATAGAAAAATTGAATGTTTCAATGTAAAATATACTAACAATGTAGGTGATGTAATAGTATTTGACAATCTACTGTTGAAATGAATAGATGGAGCAAAACAAACTACTGATAAATTGTTCACTGCTGCATGTTGATTGTGGTAGGTCTCAATTACTCATATTGAATGAATTAACTTACAAGTTAACAATTTAGTTTCCAATCACTACTTAATCAACAATAAAAAAAACAGTAAAAGAAAATTTTCTGTTTAATAAAAAATGTACTGGAGTAAAAATAGTTTAGAAGGAATTGAAATATTTCAGTTTATATTATTAAATGAATAATGTTGACTACTTTGAGATCTATTTTTTCCTGTCTAGATTGTTTTTTACTTGATGAGGTTACTAACTCCATGCTCAACTCTCCACCTTTAATCAAGCTTAAGACTAGCAATTGCCCTGTGAGGATGGGGAATCTAGGCGGAGTTACATATCTCAATCAATCAATCAATCAATCAATCAATCAATCAATCAATCAATCAATCAATCAATCAATCAAACAATCAATAAAACAATCAATCAATCGATCAATCAGTCAATCAATGAATCAATCAATCACTGCCTGTTATCCCACGTGGAGTATAGGCTGGAGAATACTAGTCAGTGGCCTATGCACCATGTGGATTAACAAGAATTGACTGATTGAGATATGTATATGTTTTTAATAGTAGGAATAAGTTAGAAAGAAATAAAAATGATAAATGAACCAATCTTGTATAATAGAGGTCTAAGCAGGAAGTTGATATTTTCCAGAGAGAGAGAGAGAGAGAGAAACCAGATTTTGTTGTAAAGATTCATTGAACAAGGAATCTTGAAATTATCCGTAGAACTTTAAAGCAAAGATGGTTATTATGTAAAGTTTATACAAAAGTATTTTAATTCAATAAATGTGTCTTCTTAACAAATCACAGTCCTAAAGAAGAATGAATGAATTAACGTTCTATTCAAAGAGGGAGGAGGAGATTTCAGCATAGAACTGAATTAGTGTGCTTCAAATGTGATTATTACCTACTCCACAATAAAAGTACTCGGAGAATCTCAGATAAGAGATTACATGTAGATACCTCCAGTTGCATTTACCACTTAACATTTACATGTTGTAGAACGTGCAGTGGTGGAACGATGAGAGTACCATCATGAGGTGTCTGGAAACATATACTGAAGAATTTGATCCTAGTAGCGAATCGCCTAATAATGCCATAGGAAGGACGCATCATGGGCATGGGTCACTCAGTGAACGTCGATATTGCATTCCGAAAAGTAATTAACCAGAATAACGCCATACTCCTACAAGTCACAAATAAGACAAAATGCACATCCTGGATTTCACTTGCTACTCACAACCCAATTCAAGTCATAATTCTACTCTGTATAGCAGCAGCTGCCATTTATTGGATAAACTCGAAACTATGTACAAAAATGGAATTCGTGGTTCGTCTGTCATTACCATGGTGATTGAATTATTGTCATCTCTATATTTTTTTCGTTCCCTCCTTCTCATTTTTCTTGTTATTGACTTTCGTTTTCAACAGTGTAACAAAAATCGTTGTACTTCGTTTTATTCATTCTGCCTATCACGTTTATGATCATCTTTATTCATCTTTCATGACAGCTCTTACTTTTTCACAATAGAACCCTTAATTTTATAGCTTTACCGGTTAATTATTCTAACTGTTACGAGGTCGTTATTGCGACTATAAATAAAGTGCTGGAACGAAATCAAATCAAATAATCTGAGTGCTGCGTTTGTATATTTTAGATTTGGCTTTTGGACAAATAACCTTGTTGTTAAGTTGTTGGTCACTGGTTGCATGTATCTGTTTTATTCGCGTAGATCAGTTCGAAAGTTAAAGAGTTACGGTTAATGCTTCCGTGTGTAACGTAGACGGCAAAACATATCAAGCTTATTCTTATCATTATCTTACTTACACTGTTCACCGAAATACTGACCTCTTATCAGTTTAGCATTCTAGAGTTGTTTAACACAACTTTCAACTGTTATTGTTATCCCTGTTATCCTGATAGAAGAGTTGGGGTAATTAATATAGGTTCTGATCAATTTGTCTTCTGTTAATATAACAATCAATGCATATATCTCACACTTCATTACGTTATGACCACCCTATCGAACTTATTCAATCCATCTATAAACTGAACTTGTCATCGTAATCGTTATTCCCTGTTGAAACCATAGTGACTATTATGTACGTGTTACATTCAACATGACACTTGTAAAACACGTTACTTATTTAACTGACTCTTAGAAAAAGCGAAATGAGAAAATGAATTTACTTAATCCTTACAGCATCCACCAGTACCCCCATTGTTTACTGTCATATTCATCGAGGGAATAAATCGTATGGAAATCAATTTACAACTTCGATGACTATTAGTCTGAGTTGTTAATGGTAGATGGAAACTATCCGGTTGGAATTTGTACAATCATAATATGTTACAAAATTATTGGGGATGTTAGATCCCAAGAATTCTCTTAGTAAACCTGTTATTTTTGTGATTTATTTATGTTAATTTAAATTTCTCGTTTTCGCGCTAAAAAAATTCTCTTTTCACCTTCAGTTTGTGTTTCCCACTTAGCAAGACGTCAAATCTTATTGGTTCATTGGTTATTTTAGTACGCTATTTGTGACATTCCAAGAACGCTCTCTTTGTTTGTATATATATATATGAATGAGATGGGTGTGTGTTGTAATACGTGTGGTAGGCTGCCTGTGGAATTAAACGCTTCCTGCTGATGTTGAACTTCTTCGTCTACTTAGATGGGCTAGGGAGCCGCGGAATAGCTTAGCTTCCTGTTATTGTATCGCTGGTCTTATGTTTGTTAGCAGGTATTGAGGTGTCACCTTAATTCGCTTAACCTTAGCAACAAAATAATCAGAATTACGCAAATATATCCATTCTTTATCTTCATCTAGATCTTTGGTTTAGCTTTGCTTCACGTATACTATTATATTTTGTCATTTCAAAGCATATTCTTAAACATTTAGTATTTCTTATTATTATTATTACTACAATAACTATCTCGATCTCTTTTCTATTCATTATGTTAACTATATATTCATTTGACTTAATGTAGTATGGTCTCTTTAACAAACGCATGTATATAATGTTAGACTATAATTCAATTATGATGAACTAAAAAAATACATGTCAAGTACACTTTCTTAATCTGCTTTAGGCGCTGTTCACTTCAAAGTGAGTTCATACAAACAAAACATATAACTGATGTTTTCATACGAGCACATTGCTAAGAAGAGAAGAAACTAGTTACTTTTCATGTAATTATCCTCAATTTTGCTATTTTTGTAAAGTAAGCGGTAACCGGTACTGCTCTTCATTTTCTCCACTCGAACCTTGTTAATTGTGATTGGTTGTAGCATCTTTTTAGTATGCTAATTACTCTAATTTCTACAAGGTCTCTTTTATAACTATATATACAGAGTTGGGTTATAATAGAATCGAATCTTCCTAGTGCTACGTTTGTGTCTTGTTGATTTTGTCTTGGAGTGAGTAATCAGTTATCGAGTTGTTGGTCACGGTTGCGATTATCAGTTGGCGCAGACAAGTTTTCCGATTAGAGTTGCGGTTAGTTCGTGTATAGCAGTAGGCGTTATATTGCGATATAACACACATTCCATTAATATCAGGTAATATGATACATGAACAAAGGACATTCATTATTATTATCATTATTATTACATTACTATTATTAATAGTTGCATCGATGCAAATACAATCACATTGGAAACACTCGTATATAAATAATAGTAATAATAATAATAATATGATTAACAATATATATTGATAAATTGAAGCAATACTATTCACATAATCATTAAACATAAACAAACAAACATCAGTATGTTCATTTATCAAAGAAGTTTAAGCATTGAATGTATTCAATGAAAAAGTTCTTCATTCTATAATAATATAAATTAATAAAAGCTTACATAATATTACATTACCGGATAATGTTACACATTCACAAATACAGAAACATACATATGTAATCATGTTTACATGAATAAGTTAATTGTTACTATGAATAGTATTATTTGTAGTAGTAACAGTAGTAATAATAAGTAGTATATTTATGACTAGTTAAAAAAAAATTAAAGTAATACATATTGAACTAAAATGAAATTATTGAAGTTAACATTTTTAGTAGAAGAAAATATAATAGTAATAATAATGTGAGGTAAATAATCATTTAAGATCCTATTAAAGTTAATTAATTAATAAAGCTGATAAATTATGTCAGGTATATATTACTTATTAGTAGTAATCAATGTATTACTTATAATAGTACCAATTGTAAAATTTGCTTATAATAAGTGTAATAGTTGAATACTAAGAGGACACAATAAGGAACTGAATTATTATACCGCCAATTAATATCATTCGACTAAATAATGAAGTGAAGATGCTCAATTCAATTGTGAATATTCATGGTATTAGAAGAAAAAAAAACAAAAAGACGAAAACAAACTAAGAACCTACCAATAATACACAGGATAGAATCAATTAGTTCAATGATAAGACAATGATAATAACCCATTTAGTACGTTTTTTTTTTAATTTAAAAGTAAACAATAATGAGTTGTTTTGGTATCAAAATAAGTAGTATTATTATTAGTAGTATTAGTAGTATGTAAAGTGTAATGAATACATTACTATCTCCATAGAAAACACTTTAAATCTATGCATACAATTGAATTTAATGATATAAAGTAATGTCTATAAGATGTAAAATATTTTTTTATTATTTTGAAAATAGAGAGAATTACTAATTTTCATATGAAAGTACCTATGAATATAAGACGAGAGTGAAGTGAAGAGTATAGAGTAGGGAAAACAATGAAGTAAATAATGTTTATGAATAGTTAAGCATTTCGATTACGTTCATATTCATCACCTTCAATACCTTTACCAGTATAAAAGCAACCAGCTTCAATAGTTGGCAATAATGAATCAATATGTTGTAAATGTTCATAATGTAATTTATATTCATTAATTTGTCTACTTAAATAAAATAATTCAGTAGTACGTGATGTATTTAATTGTTTAAGAATATTTAAACGTTGATTTAATCGAATTTTTACAAGATCATCTTTTAATTTTGCATAACTTGTAGCTGCATCTTCTCCAGTTATTGTTGGTTTACTGATTATACCAGGTTTAGTTGTTTCAGCTGTTGAATGTAACATAAAAGAATACATAATCAATAAGTAGTTGAATGATGTAAAATAACCTACAACATGTATTATTAGTAATTACTTCAATGAATGTCAACTGATGAGAGTAAGCAGAGATGAAAGAGCTATCACTTAAGATATATAGTTAGGAGATTGTATTATATACTAAATATAAGTCAAAGAAACAACTTAGAGAATATGATATCCAGTACAATTGAGCTTATAATGATTTCATGTAGATATATTCCATTGGGCATATTAACTTGAGTAGTTCTTAAAATGAGGGGTTAAAGATAATCAGTAGTCTAATTTTAGTAACATCTTATTCAATCTAGTTATATTGTACTTGTATAACTTTCTTTCAGTAATCATCTAAACAGTTAGACAAGTGGGTTTCAATCAAAGGATCACTTAAAAATGGAATCCCTTCAAACGATTTAACACTATAAGTCAGAGCTGTTTATTCAATTCCCGGTTTTGTTATAGCCCTAATACCATTTCTAATGTGTTTGTTTGTTTATTTTACTTTTATGTGTAGCATTAAGTTGTTGACAATCTCTTTCAACATCTTCATAACTATGTTGATAATTATCTTACATTCTTCTGTTCAGTAAATTATCATTTTGAAATGTTTCTTTAACTTCTAAGGTATGATGTAACTTTCATGTGATACTGTATGATATAATGTCTTATCTAGTACTCATACAAGTGTGTACGGTTTCAACGAATGATACTGCTGAAACAAGAATCTTACTCAGTTAGTTGTCTTTATTCTGAATGTATCGAAGTTTATTGTTATAAATCGTGAAAGCTTATTTACATATATGTCATATTGCGTTCTTTCATCTATAACAGTCCCTAATGTACTGTCACTATGAAGAGATATTAAATTAAGATGATTTTGTGAAGATTAGTATTAAATTTAGTTGATTAACTATTGGCACTGAACAGCCGCCTCGTTCTAGTATGGAACTCTTTGGTAGTGAGCACCATAGGTTCCGCTTCCAAGTAGCTTCAGGTTAGAAAACACCTAACCTTCTGCATCATTGGACCGGCGTCCTAAGAAAATGAATAATCGTCACTCTATATACCACAAATTGATAAAAGTGTTAATTCTATCACTGGATGGTAGCCTAATGGTGTAGAGGGTTAGGTGTTTACCAACCTGAAGCTTCTTGGGAGCTGAACCTATGGTGCGCACTACCAAGGAGTCTAATACTAGGACGATACAGCTGTCCAGTTCTTTCCAGCTTTCATTGATGCTCTACTAAAGTCAATCTGTAACAATTCAATCTACAAAAAAAGACATATTATTCTACTACTCAAAACCGCAATCATATTCTGTAGTATTTCAGAATTTTGGAAATCAGTGCACATAACAGGGAGCCAAGGTAGTTTCATGGAGATAGGTATTACGTTTATTTGTTTGCTTTCGTCACAGATTAATATTAATTGGAAACCAGTGAAACTAGAGAGCACTAGATATCTATTTCTTCCTCGCTATCTTTACAAAGCCGTCTGAAGTTAATTACATTAGTTTACTAGTGCCTAACTTCAAGAAACTCCTGAAGTTCCAGCGAGAAGCCGTGACTGATAAAGTTTAGACTTTTGGCGCTTAAGATAATTACCCCTAATGATAATGTGTGATCATTGTGCTATATCACAAATTAACAAGAGTGAGAATTTTATCTGTGAACACCTGCTGAACAAGTTATGCTGATAATTGAACTTTCTTCACGAGATTTGAAGATGATGAGTTGAATTCCTCTGAGGGAGTGGATGATGGGAATTACGGATGTATGCTACTGAAGAGTTCAATACTATAACACATCAGCTGTTTAATACTCTCATATAATCAGTGGCATCCAACTAACATCAATTCCTGACGACTACAAATAACTAAATCTAACAGAGTAGTTATAAATTACTACCTATGAACTAACTTATATTACAATATGATTTCGACTAGTGAGATCAAAGAAGTTATACATTTTTTTAAATTTTTTTATAATGATGACATTTTCGAATCATTCTAACTGTTTAGAGGCCAACTTCATTCTAGTTAGTTTCTTCGCATATGAATAACGTCTTATCAGATGTTTCCAAAAAAGAAAAAAAGAAATTCAGCGTAAAACAACTAGTCTATTGTGTTAAATAATCTTCCGTGGAATTCTTTTAAATGTCAAACGGTTAATTTTTATTCCTAAAAACATGTAATGAACATAAATATCTTTGTGAAATTTTCATGACGTTTGTCAAGATCATAGAAATATTTTTGTCTGATTTCATTTTATGCCCAAAAGAAAAAAAATAAAAGACAAAGTAGTTTTTGGCATTACAATCAACAAATTCTTGTATACTACTTACTATTCTATACAATTCCTAATGATAAGTTTTTTTATTGAAGTTTCAATAAAAGACTATTTAGTGTTGAAAAGACTATTGAAAGTTGATGGTATGGAATGTAGTAGAATATTGAATGTTATTATGAATATAGTTGTGTAGACAAACATTGAAAATCTTGAAGACAAATGGAAAATGTCTTATTCTATTAGATATAAATTAGTTTCCACTTTATTCATTTTTTTTCTTATTGTATACCTTCTGTTAACTCCACCTGTAGTTCTTCTAGGGTTACTGCAGGTCCCAAGCCCGGGTAAACGAGGTGGATTGGGCATACGGCTAGCATCCCTATCCCGTAAAACACAAACTTGCTAAAAACGTTAACCAGATTAAACAAACTAAACAATTTGAAATCTGCCCTAGGAGTGGAAGGAATGTGTTATGATGCTTCATGATGAAAGCCAAGATTTTTTGGACGTCATGAGGCTGATGGCCCCCAGCTTCTAACAACGAGAGCGAACATTTTTATAGGTATATGGAATGTTCGGACAATGTGGAGGACTGGGAAGACCAATCAGATAGCAGCAGAAATGAAGAGATACAACCTGACAATGCTCGGAATCAACGAAACACTTCTGGTAGTATAAAACATAGCTACGTTAGAATTCATCTTTATATAAAGAAATAGAAAATGTTCTATCATACATACAGAGCTGGCGTAATCAAAAGTCTATGCCATTCAAAAATACATGTCAGTAACTATTATAAAGATATTTCATATCTAATAAGATTTTCAGTTGATTTCATTTTATTTGTATGCACCTCCATGTTTGTAGTGCAGATGAAAAACAAGAGTAAGCAAGTGAAACACCGTACATATTACACTAAACATATGCTACTAAATAAAGCATCCATATTGTAGTACATTCGTGACTCTATCCTTCTCTCCAAGTTATTGTTACCATTTTTCTCAGTTTCAATAGATTATCTTCATCTCAAATATTTGTCACTGACACACATAAATCTGTGATGATTAGCTTTTATTCCCATTACATATCTGTTTTTAGAATAAATATACGAAGAATTGACTGAGTTAGAAATATCAGCTATTGAGAACCAGTTCAATGATTTAATAGTTCAGTTTTTACTGTAAAACTTGAAGATCATGAACTGAGTTCCAAATTAGGATCATGGTTACACAATGCCGAACAGTCTCATTCCTATGATGTAACAGCTGTCGAATACTTCAAAGTTTCCAATGGTTGTCTAGCATTGAACAATCTATATTTTCATATCATTTTATAAATATTTTCATTTTATAGTAACCTTAATTATTTTACCAGTAATCAAAGTTATGTATACTACATACATGAAAAGAAAAAAAAGGTTAAAGTAGACAAATTTAAGCATCAGAATAGCGAAGAAAAGAAGGAATGGATTGATCATATCAGTCTAGTAATTTATTTTGCAATGATTCATTTATCAGGATGCTTCTATAGTGATGAAGATGGTCAATAGAAGTCTTGAACAAATTACAGAAAGCATCAAACAGGCTTAAAATATACAATCTAATCAACATCTTGTAGAGTTTTGAAATGAAACCATTCAATTTATTAATTGTATAGCTATATACACTCAGAATAAATAAATCCCAATGATGATTTCCAGTCAATTTAGAGTCATAAACATTCATGTATATGTAATACTTACTAAGGTTACTTACTTTTCTAGCTTATGATTTATAACTTGGAATATTTTGAATAGTGAAGTAAAGGGAAGTAACTAGTATAAAGATTTTCAAGTATTAATCTAAGCTAAACTACAAGGTACCATAAAGTACAAGGAACATCATTAAAACTGATTTTGGATCATTCTAATAATCGCTTTTCAATAACCGTTTAACAGTAGAAGATAATGGCTTTTTACTATACGCACTTATTGAACCAAGTGGGGTGAGAGGGGGGGGGTGAGGTTGTTTATTTTTCTAACCATTTAAGTGTATTGGTTTAATAATACGCATTAATTTGTAAAAGTAATTTATTTATAATGGAACAAGATCACGGTTCAAGACTACAATTCCTAGATGTTTTACTTAATAGAAGAAATGATTGGTCATTACATAGATTATTTTATAGTGAAAATACATGGAACAGATAGCTAACCAATTTCTACAGTTGGGTTCCAATAATGAAAAAACATATCCTAATCCGTCCCTATACTCACGACACCGTAGAATTTGTTCAGCTGGTTGTATAGATAGGGAACTAATCTTACTTAGATTTATCTTAGAATAGGGATACCCTACATGCTCTTTTGAAAAGAATATAAACGAGAAGTAGCCTTTACAGACGAAACACACAGTCCCAAAGAAAGCATTATATAGACACTTTGGAGTTGAGAGGTATCAAAAGTGATATAGTTAAAAAGTCGTTTGAAGAGGTCGATTCGAAAGGCGCTTTCTGCATCAAATCTTCGTATAACGTTCAGAAGCCTCTTACTAATAAGTCTCCAGCTAAAGGATAAGCCATTACGACTGACCATTTCCATGAGCATTTTCCAGTTTAGATGATCATGTGGTGCTAGATATGTGGGTCATTTATCGGGGTCGTCCCTTTACCGTATCCGACAGTATCTTCAGACTCTGCTGAGCAAAGGACTACGCAGATCATAATTATTACAATTATTCTTATCATTTTATTGTCACAATAAAAGATTGTCTCTATCTCAATTTTCATTTATACATCATCCTAATCTAACTGTAATCATACATTTTGCCACCACCCTACTGATTACACAATTTTAATGTTTTACAAATTCCATTCCCCCCTCTAATTACTAATCGAATAATTAAAAAACATCAAGTGGTCGGATATTTCACATAACAACTAATCCAAATTCATTCAAATTATTCATTCACCTATGATTTAATACACATTTATCCGATTGTATACTATATTGATGAATTCATTGAATTGAGCTCTTTTCGTGAATACTCCCCTCCACCCCTAATCCTCCCCCCACCCTCACCTCTAGTGTTACATCGATATCACAATTTTTCTTATCTGTCACTTGGACCTAAATTACTCAACCCACCGATCACAATGGATGAAGTCGCGCAAACGTATCACCAATTGACTGGATTAGAAATATTAACCGTTAGGAGCCGATTCAGTGGTTCAATGGTAAAGCGTTCGCAGCGGAGTTAGAGGGTCTTGGATTCAATCCCCGATGGGGTCATGGATGCGTACTGCTGAATAGTTCCATACTAGGACGAAACAGCTGTCAGTGCTTCCAGGTGATCAATCATTGTCTGATTCACATCAATTTGTGATATCAAGGATTGACAATTAACTATCTCCACAACCCCCTAATTGTAACTTGAAATATACTTTGCTGAAAAAATATTAAACAATGTATATACAAGTAGTAGTTATAAAAAATAATATCAATTAACCTACTTAATTGTTCTTTGAGTTTTTTCATACGTCTTAATAATTCATTGATATCTTCAACTAGTTTAGTAGCACTACGATGTGATATATCAGCTGTTTCAACAATACGCATAGTTTCATCACTGATTCCTGCTACAGTTTGTGATGCTTGTTGTATTTCAGGTAGAATTTCTAATTCATGTTGAGTTTTTAAATCAGTTAATTTTTCATAGAATTTATCAAGAAGTATTTTATTATTTGCAATCTATAAAAAGAGAAAAAGAAAGTATGAATGAATGAAAAATAAAGAGAAAATGATGGGGGGGGGGGAGGGGGTCAGTGGTTGCTGTAACGGATATTAGATTAGATTCCTTGATTGCATTGTTACCAACGAAATAACTCTACTAAAGATAGTAACTAAAATGGTTATTCTATGATAATCTATTTATAGCCCACAATAAAGATAATTAATTTATAGTCTTTAATATCAATAAACGTTACAAACATACCATTTCTCTTGTTTAACTTTCGGTTCTTTTAATATTCAAGGATACTAGAATCAACAGGAAACTATAAATAAACTCTTGTGAATTGTTAATGTCTATTAACATAAGATCTAAGATAACATTAATGATTTGTTATAACATGTGAATGATTTTAATGAAATTGGATCTTATCAACTGAATGGTGGTAATCATTCTAATGATACTATTTAATAAGGTAACGAAAACATTACAACTGAACCATTAAAAAAATCAATATTTATAAACTTCTAAAGTCAGCACTAAAGATATTCCATTTACTAAAGTTGGATTCATTTTAATCATATAGTCAATCAATCAATGCCTATTACCCCACGTGGTATATAAGCCGCCAAACTGCATTCTCCAAACGAATTTGTCCTTAAATCACCTCTCAACTTCTTTCCAGGTATAGTTCATTCTTCTTATACTCTCCTCCAATTCCCAGCTCACTGTGTTTTACTGATCTTCCTAATTTCTTTTGATCTTGGGAATTGTGTGTTAGCGACTGTATTGTTACGCTATTCAGGTGATTTTCTTAAAGTGTGTCTTATCCACTTCCAATGTATGTTCCTTATTTCTTTCTCACCAGGGAGTTGATTTATTCTCCTCCACAGAAGATTATTGCTGACGGTGTCCGGCTAACAAATCCGAAATAATATCCTACATGAACACTTGTATATATATTTCTGCATCTGTTAAACAATGCTTTTGTAATTCGCCGAGTTTTAGCTCTATACAATAGAATTATTGTGAAGTTTGTATCGAAAAGTCTGATTTTGATCTTGACTAACGTCTGGTTTGAGTTCCCGTATGTTTTCCAGTTGTTGAAATGCCAACTTTGTCGTGCCTCGTCAATCCCTCCATTCACATCTGTATCAAATCAGTTCCTTTGTTTATAAATGATGTTCCTACTGCTCATGTATGTGAAAGTTTCCATATAATCCAGAGCTTCTTCGTCGAGTTAGGTGTAATGGGGGTCGGTGTTCGTTGTTTTGTGTCTAAGGATTTTACTTTTCCTATTGTGTATGTTGAGGCCTACTGGTGGTTGCAGAGTGTACATACCTATAGTTTAGGTATTTTCCAAAATACATTAGCTTTAATGCTTAATTCACTAAAATCATTGTGTATATTCAAAGCTATGTTTACTCTAAACGTTGATTGAATAGGAGACTTTCTGAAATACTGGCAGTGATGTATTTTATTCTTAAGTTATAGGTGTCATTAAAATTCAGTATCATCAATGTTCTTAATTTTATAGGCAACAAAAGGAAGAAGCAGATTTTTAATACTTGCGTAGAAAGCAGTGATAATGATGTATGCTACACACGTAGGACGTGTATTCAATGCCTTGCATCTATGCATTTATCATTTTTAAACGTTTATATTATTTGAGCATATTTGCAGACCAAGCATCATTAACATCCAGCCTAGATGTTGTAGTTATTATTCTTTAACAAAACTGATAAAATCTGTCAAGCTCAATAATAAAACAACTAAGAAACGACAATTGGAATATTATGAAATACTAGAATGAATTTGTATATTCCGATTGATTTGTTATAGACTGAAGCTGGTCAGTCACTGTTGCTATATGTGCATCTTTAGCGGATTGCGTTTATACAGCGATAATTCACAAGTATTACTTAAGTTTTACGAATCGCGCGTCTTAGATCCCACTTGACAGTCACAATTCAACTTAAATAATACTTGTGAATTATCGCTATATTGAGGCAATCCGTTCAGGATGCACATTTAGCAACAGTGACTGACCAGCTTCAGTCTATAACAAATCGATGAGAATATATAATTTCATCCTAATACCGATGCGCCCATTGTACAAGGGTTACTGTCTAGAATCAGTAGTCTAGTGGCGAATACGGTGGCATTTGATATAGAACGGACTAAGTTCGAATCCCAGTGTGTACATCAACATTGGGATGAAGGTACATTTAGCCGATAAATCCCAAATAGAACGAAACTTGCGTTCTAGATTCCACTCGCCAGCCACAATCCAACTTAAATATAAATTATGAAATACTATTTAGAATAAAATATATCTGAGTAGAACTAAATAACAATCAGGAATACGTCATCCGAACTCACATCACAATCTTAATGTGACGTTAGTTTCAATAAAAAATATTTAAAATACTTGATATAACACAGTGAACAAAGTATTATAGTAATTCAGAACAATATTGTACTGACTGATATAATGACTTCATATTTCGTAGAGGTTAATCGGTGGTATGTATATAGTAAGTTTTTGTATCGTTTAAATGTGCCATCAATATTCATGTAAACACACACACACACACTACTCCCAGTACTTTGTACTTTAGATGTCTGAAGCTTAAATATAACGTTGCTGCAGTAATCTTTGTTCTAAACTGAGTCTCATTATTTAATTGCTACAGAACTGTATAATTATACGTCACTAACATTCTTCTCAGCTGAACTCACTACAATGAGTCTATTGGACACTTAGATTAACGCATATGACTAAGTTCTTATAGACATTGCACTTATTGTATGTACTTGTATTAACTGTTAACAACGTATTTATTCCGATTTGTGACTGTTTGTGAGACGTTATTAATTTCATAATGATCAGCGGCGACTACAACATTGTTATGAAGTAGTTAAGTGAATTAGAAGTGAGTGTTACGATAATTGCCGAAGTACTTAAGACAGTCGATTTTGATGAGTTTTTTTTTATTGATTGCCCATAATTAGATGTGAGATAAATTTAAGATATGAAGAATGTGAAGGCTGTGATATTTGCATTTTGATTAAGTACTGGAGAGTATGGCAGAAAGTGAGATAATGATTTGTACGAATAAATGAAAACGATATGAAAAGAGACTAATTTAATGAAACATCTGGAATTATATAGAGCAAACTGATTACAGTAAGCTTCTATTTACTTTGTGAATGATGATGAATGTGTTTTAATTGAATATGTACATAATTTGTTGTTAGAGTGTTTTGTTGTAACCAGTAACTAATGCTATCTGACTAATGTTTCATCCAAACAAGTAGTAGTTATCTACGTGTATCTATGAACTTATGAGAATTGATATTCGACACACATTTGAAATACTAGTTAATCATCTTAAAATGTGAGACGTTCTTAGTGAGGAATATGTGTCACCAGTGACCTCCAGTGTCAAATATCTGATTTACGTACTTCAGTCAGGTCAGAAAATAAATGAAAAGATAATTAAAATAGTGCAATACATTTATTTTCAGTCGAAATAAGAGATTTATAGAATTTGGTATTAAGTTTAGTTGACGGAATTCATCACGGATTGATGTTGGCAAGGTACCCTCAATGAAAGCGTTAATTCCATCGCCGGATGTCGGCCTAATGATACAGAGGATTAGGTTATCTGTAATCCTGAAGCTCCTTGAGAATGAAATCTAGGGTAAGCACTGCTAATGAGTTCCAGGCCAGAACAAAACAGCTATCCAGTGCTCCTTGGTTATCAATGGTATCTTATCAACATTACATTATCGATTAGTTTTAATTGTTATGTAATTACAAAAACATGAATCAACTGATAACTATGCTTACATAGATGTATATTTTCAGACTATTTTTTTAAGTTTCTATGTAAATATTAAGGAAAAAAAAATTAGAATTTTTGTCTGACTTAAATTAACTGCAAGTCTTACAGAGGGTATACATTCATCAGTGAAACTGATGTATTGTAAATATGCAGTGTAGTTAGATAAATACAATTTCATGTTAGACTGCTTTTCTAATTGACCCGCTTATATGACACACAAACACACACACACATAGATTACCATTTGTACCTAAACTCTGTAGAAATTGTGTGCAGCTGTTTGTTAATTTAGTTGGTGTCTCCATCTTTAATTTTAACAATAAGTATTATCAGTAAAATTGAATAATTTTTCGAATTTAGCAAGATACTACTACTATGACTACTATTACCTACTTTCAGCCAATTTATTGTCTATACTGACCGAGTTTTGTACTTACATATGTTCACATATATATAATAATGTAGACTGGACTCAATCTTAGACGAATATATATTACTAACATTGTAATGGCAATAACACTAATTACTTTAAAAAAGTATAAACACGTAATGTCTGATTGAATAATGTCGAAGGTTTCAAATTTAGGTCTGAGATTGTAAGCCAACAGCTTAAGTAGACAATTTATAAAGATTAATATTAATTATTTCAGTTAAATTAGAAGAATTTCGGTTGTTTGTATTCTTCAAAGATTGATGTTAGTTGAGTACGGTTGGGAAATAGGGAGCATTGAATAGCTGCTTTGTTTAAGTACAGGGCTCCTCAACAGTTTCCACCCTCGATTATGCTACGGAATCAAACCCAGGGCATTCAGGTTAGCAGAGTTTTAACCACCTGCTTTATGAGGTTGTGTTCAATGGTAGAATTCCCACTTTCATCAGTTTTGCCTAGGAGACCTTATGTTGATTTTTTATCCAATCAGAAAACATCAGTTACGAACAACTGTTAATAAAATACCAAACATATTATAATATATGGTTGTAAAAACCAAGAATTTGGGCTTCGTTAAGATTGAAATCTGAGATTTAAGGTTAGCGTTACGGTTACAGTTGAGGCATCATTAATTATATTAAGCCCTTTTCTATGGAGATATTTAATAAAAGGTGAAGTATTTATTCATAAACGAAGAAACATTAGACGTAGAATCCTTTTACATCTCCACAACCCCCCAATTGTAACTAAATATCAGCTCACTAGTGACTAGCTCCTTGAGGTAATTTCTGAAGTTCTAGTGTAAAGACGTGATCGGTGAAGTTCAACCATTTCAGGGTGTGAGGCAGTTACCCACCGATGACAATGGATAAGGTCGAGCAAACGTATCACGAATTGACTGAATTAGAAATATCAACCGTTAGGAGCCGACTCAGTTATTCAATGGTGAACCGTTCACCGCGGAACCAGAGGGTCCTGGGTTCGATTCTCAACAGGGTCGTGGATGCGCACTACTGAATAGTTCCATACTAGGACGAAACGGCTGTCCAGTGCTTCCAGATGATCAATAGTTGCCTGATTCAGACCAATTCATGATATCAAGATTGTCAATTAACTATCACCACATCCCCCCAAATTGTAGGTTGAATATTGTTTCACTGATGTTGCGCAGTGATTTGATACAAACAATCAATAGATATAATACAGGTAAAAGCTTGAATCATTTTACAGTATAGCAAAACTTTAACAAAAACCTTGAGTAACAATAAGGTGACATAACTGAATTTTACCTTCCCTTTCAACTCCCCCGTCCTTCCCTCTTATTAACTAATCAGAACTCAGGTTACGTAAATGAATAACATATTAGTAATAATGATAAAAATAGTTTAAAAAGTTTCAAGTTAAATTTCTTTATCACTTATTTAATTTGGATTGTGACTGGCGAGTGGAATCCAGAACGCAAGTTTCGTTCTATTTGGGACTCATCGGCTGAATGTACCTTCATCCCAATGTTGATGTTCACACCGGGATTCGAACTTAGTCCGTTCCATATCAAATGCCACCGCGTTCGCCACTAGACTACTGATTCTAGATAGTAACATTTGTGCAATCGGCGCCTCAATATTAGGATGAAATTGTATATTCCCATTGATTTGTTATAGACTGAAGCTGGTCAGTCACTGTTGCTAAATGTGCATCCTGAGCGGATTGCCTCGATATAGCGAATATTCACAAGTATCATTTAATTTGAATTGTGACTGGCAAGTAAAATCCAGGACGCGAAACGGACTGAGTTCGAATTCCACTGTGAACATCAACATTGGGATGCAGGTACATTCAACCGACGAGTCCCAAATAGGACGAATAGTGCGTCCAGGATTCCACTTGCCAGTCACAATACAAATTAAATGATACTTGTGAATAATCGCTATATCGAGGCAATCCGCTCAAAGTGCACATATAGCAACAGTGACTGACCAGCTTTAGTCTACAACAAATCAATGGGAATATACAAATTCATCCTACTTCTTTATCGAATGTTATAATGTAATGAAGACCTTAAATAAATTCCACAAGTACACTTGGCTATACACTGAATTACGTAATGTACTCTGAATGTATTTACTGTTTCAGGTACATTCTATATCAGAAACAGGCATTCCTTACAATCTAAATTTCCTACTTTGTTAAAATTCCTTATACGATTTAACAATAAATATCCTTATCAATGCTAATTATATTATGAATCAGATATAATTTAGAATAGGCTTGTATTATTCCGTTGATTTGTAATTGACTGAAACTGGTCAGCCTCTGGTGTCATATGTGGACCCAGAGCGGATCGCCTCCATATAGCGGTAGTACACAAATGATATTTAAATTGGATTGTGACTGGCAAGTGGAATGCAGGATGTGCGTTTGGTCCTATTTTGGACTCATCGTTTGGATGTACCTGCACCCCAGTGTTGATGTTTACAGTGGGATTCGAATTCAATCCGCTTCGTGCCAAACGCCACCTTGTTCACCACTAGGCTACTGTGTCCAGACAGTCCTAGTCGATGAGTCCCAAATAGGACAAAAAGCACATCCTGGATACCACTTGGCAGTCGCAATCCAACTTAAATATAACTTATGAATCAGATGTTAACAAATTTCACTTAACTTTTAATACAGTACAAATTTGTAGTCGTAAATCAACCAAAGGTTATCGGTAACGTTTTCAGTATTTACTAAATGTATCTTGTCAAGCTATTTTAGTCATTTTTTCTGTTGATTTAATGTGTGATTGCTACAGATTACAGTGTTATTCACTTTGAAGATTTCATATTAAGCCAAAAATCCCAATATATTTGTGATTCCTATCCAATATATCAGGTTGTTCCACACATTAATTGCAATGGAATTATGAAAGCAAGTTTTATTCTATTATTTGAGAGTCAGTCAATCATGAACAACATAAAGCTTAGTGAATACGTCCGTTAATACAGGTTGCCCGGCTAAATTGGTACAACAGCATTAATGTATTAAGATGAATAACAGAGTGTAATTCAACAAGAAGGATTAAAGAAGTTTATATAAAAGAGTACATGAAGCTACAATGTAGAGGAATGTAGAGAATGAATTCATTTGCACAATTCTAGCCAAATTTTCAGTCATATCTTCGATTAAGGATCTTGGTTGTGGTATGAATTTTAACTAGCTAATCAACATTTACGAAAGCGGTTCTAGCTAACAGTCAATAATTTTATGAACATTATAGTTTGTCATCTCCTTTTATATGACTCAACAACATAAATCATCAGTTTGACTTATTACTATGATCACAGAAGTAAAAGAGATGATACTTTATTCATTATTCCTATGAAATAAATTTAACCTAACTTAATCCGAATAATTGATTTTTGAAAAGTGACCAATCTATCAAGTTTTGGTAAACGTTTGCAGTTTCTTCTTGCTAATATTCAAGACTACTACTAGTAGTAGTAGTCAGTCTCTTTTGTTAAAAAAGTTCATTCTAAGTAGATTATGCTTAACTTGTAACTAAGTGACATATCTAGGCAATCAGTCCACAATGTATACATAATAACTTAAACATTATTTGTAGTCCTGAATACCAATAATAGTCTATTATTAAACCATATAAATGTATAAAAAATAAACTAGATTTTAGATCATAAACAGAATCTAAAAGAAACACATTTCGTCCTATTTGCAACTCGTCAACGAAATACATTTGCATGCGAATATTATTGTTCACAGTGAAATACGAACTCTGTTTTACTTTCAGTATCCTCATGTATAATACAATAGTGTTTGGTACAAATAAATTGATTTTATGTCTCGATATAGATAACAACATATATACACGTAAATCAATATCATTCAATCATATAATGCCTGTTACTCTACGTAGAGCATAGGCTACCGACTAGCATTCTCCAACCAACTCTGTCGTCAAGTCTTCTCCTCAATTCTTTCCAAATGGTGTTCAGTCTGCTATTCATATCTGGCTCCTATTCCCCGCCCAATGTGTTTTTTGGTCTTCCTTTTTTCTGTTGGACTTGAGAATTCTGTTTTAGTGCTTGTGTTGCGACGCAGCTTGATGATTTTTTCAAAGTGTGTTTGATTCACCTATTCATTTTGTAATTTCTCTCTCAACTAAAGGTTGGTCAGTTCTCTTTCACAGAAAGTTGTTGCTGATAGTATTTGGCTAATGGATCCGAAGCAACATCTTGAGCAGACAGTTGTTTATAATTACTTGTATTTTTTGAAGGATACTTTTCGTTATTTTCATTCCAAGTCCCAGCTCCATACAACAAACTTTTCTTCACATTTGTATTCAGAAGTCTGATTTTAGTGTTGGCTGACAAATGGTTTGAATTCCAGATGACAACCAACGTCAAAGTTAAACTATTCAATACAAACATCAAGACACTTCTGTTGTATAGAGCTGAAACTATTTATTGAGAACTACGAAGAGTATCCCATAAAAGACACAAGTAGTATTGTGGTGAATACTACTCATAAAGTCGTCGTTTCGTCGAGCAATTTCTTATATAATGACCAAATACTCTACACTCGAAGCACCGAATGCCCGTCGTCTTGTGGACTAGAACCTGCGCGACCTGCTCCTCCATATCAGCGACCCGCCTCACTACAGATATTATCCAGCTATCTTCAGTATCTGCGGAGGCCGGCAAGTCCCCGCAACAGAGTCCCGAGGGCTATCATCATCACCTTCAGCCCTCGAACTCCAACTAGCTCAGCGATGGTCTTGAAATGTCACAGGAACTCCCCGACATCACTATCTTCGAACGAGTGCTACCAGAGAGCCTTCGTGCTATCCACAGGCAACGACACCATTTGTGAAAAGTCAAGTGGGACAAGCAAATTGCACATGCATTACTTTTAGTCATCAATTTGCACATCATTCACGTTCTCTGATTCGCGTCGTTTGTAGGCTTTTTTTCCTTGGTTGTTCTCAATTTTTCTATGTATTCTAATCATGCTCTGCTTCTTGCCGCCCCAGAACTCGCTTAATACGCTGTTTTCTGAATCTTTCCATTTTCACACGACGTTCCGCTACCTACTACTTATGGACGACTTTATGAGTAGTATTCACCACAATCTTATTGTGCAAAATCAATATAATATGGTTAAATGATTTCAATTTTATACATAAATATAGAAACAATTGATTACACTATTGATAACTTACTCTTTTTTCAATTTCACTAAAACTTTTTTCAATTTCAATTGTTTGATTATATAAAAATTTTGCTGATAAATATTCTTTTTTAGCTTGATCATGTAAATCATTGACATTTGATGCTAAATCAGTTAAACGTCGATGTAGTTCATCTTCCATTTTAAGTACATCTGTTATTTGACTTTTTGTATTGAAGATATGCTCATCAAATCCTTTAAATGATAATGTTTAGAAAAGTAATAAAGATATGCATACAATATTAAGATTATAATGAAAAAAGGAGAGAAAATGAAAAAAAAAGAAAAGAAATGAAATGAAATGTTTGCAATCACTGAATGTAACAACTGATGTAACAGTGAATGATGACTAGGTGTATATGCATCAAACTGATGAATCTTAGAATAGATGCTAAGATTTCACAAATTAAGAAAACACTTCAATACCCGTTAGCGAATATATGACTAGAGATACAATAACAGGTGAGCCAAGCTATTTCATAGCGCTTTAGTTCCTCTCACTAGAGGAAGAAGTTCATTGTCAGCAAGAAGTGCTAATTCTACAGGCAGCCTGATAGACGGAATTATAAACATTTAACTCATGTGTGTATATACAAATTATTTGTATATCCTTAGTGATTATTTATCAAATTGAAATGATCAACATTTTTTAATTAAATGCTGTCAAATGTGCTCGAGGAGTATGATTCACATTGACTCACATAAATCTGATGACAGTCTACAAATCAAGCTTATAATACAGTCAGTACAATTTGAATAAAAGAACAATTGTATTGTTAGAGCTCGTGAAGCCCTAACAATAAAATGAAAGACATGTTTTGGATATTACTTATCAGTGATAAGTTCAACTTTATTTAGTGTTGCAAGAAATGACAACATTATACAGATTCTACTGACTACAAAATATTCACAAAGTGACTGTTCCACTAAGAACATTAGTAGATTACACAAATTCGCCGATATATAATCTATCAAAATATCTAGCCCAGAATACTTAGATCATATGACAAAGAGGCAAAATATAGAATTAATAATGGATTAGATCTTAAAAATATGGTTAAAGACAAACGTTTAGAAGAAGATGAAATGATGGCAAGTTTTAATGTATACTCTTTATTCACTACTGTCCCCATTAATGTTTCATTAGACATTATAAATGAATATTTACTTGTAGACAATGAGTTAAGTCTACATTGTTCATTATACCCTTCTGAAATTATTAAATACTTGAATTTATGCTTAAATTCTACATTGTTTAAGTTTTCAGGAGATCTTTGTAAACAAACAGAAGGTGTAGCGATGGGAATCTCCAGTGTCCTCAATATTTGCTAACTTGTTTATATATTCATCCCATCAATTTACTCCTATTCAATTTACATGATTTGACACGTCGATCTACAGAGATTGTCTAACTCTTTCAGTGAATATAGATCAGAGTAATATTTGTGCAAAAAGTGATTGCAACATGAAACTATACACTCAATACATCTACAACGATTCAATATTAGTTCACTTGTAATGTCTGATGTAATATTTTCATTCATTTTCGTACTAACATGCAACGTCTTAGTAGTTCGTACATGGATTCTTTTATGGAGATATTAAAGGAAGACTAGACAATTAAAGCTCAGTAATATCATCTGTATGGCATTTATCACTGATGAAGATGCACTAGAGTTGAATATATTAATCATTGAACGGACAGGTCCTTTAGTTTAAGAGTTAAGCGCTCTCAATGAATCATGATAGTTGTGTGGTTAATCCACTGTAAGGAAGTGCGCATCGTTTCTGAGGAATTCGATACCAACAACAAACTACTATCTAGTGTCTAGAAATTTCCGGTAGTAGTTTGATTGAGATCAAACCGCTACATGAAGTTTTAAAGTAAAATATGATCAGCTTCATTTTTTTATGTATTTGTGTGAACAGTTCAGTGTGTCAGTAGGATCAATTAGCAATTTAAAAATATAACAAATAGGATTTCTGTTCGAAGTTTACAAAAATGATGTTCTACAAATAGAAAAAAGAAAGGTTCCTATTCACAGTGATCTAATTCAGTGAATGTAGCACAACCAACTCTTAGATATACCAATTCATCAGATCATCTCTATCAAACCAATAATAATCAAACTTACTGAGCATAGAATAGTCATTCATTGCATTAGTTCATCAATTATATTCTTTTTTATACTCAAAGTAAATTAACACTTCATTATACACTTTCACAAGAACTAAATAAATCATCTTGATCACCTATGAAAACAATATTCATCAACAATACTTTTCACTTATTGAAAAGAATCCCAGTCATTAATCAGTACCTAGTTAATATATTCAGGCATCCATCCATCCATCCATCCATCCATCCATCCATCCATCCATCCATCCATCCATCCATCCATCCATCCATCCATCCATCCATCCATCCATCCATCCATCCATCCATCCATCCATCCATCCATCCATCCATCCATCCATCCATCCATCCATCCATCCATCCATCCATCCATCCATCCATCCATCCATCCATCCATCCAGCCAGCCAGCCAGCCAGCCAGCCATCCAGCCAGCCAGTCATTCATTCATTCATTCATTTGAAAACATTATATTCAAGTTGCAGATTTCAAATTATACATGATTGCTTGATGAAATCTTAACAATCTATACACTCACTGAATCCATTATCTAATCTTGAATTTTGTTAAAGTTAAAAAATTAAGTTGATTAGCTTCGTTACAGTTCAATGTTAGTAGAGTACAAATGAAACTCAGAAGACACTATTCCTAGTTTTAAATGATACCATTACAACATCAATCTGTGACGAAATCGATAAGGTAAACTTTATATCACTGTCCTCTAAATTCACCTACATTTATAGATATCGATTATGAGATGCCAAAAAAATTGGTATGAATACTGAGTGTCTTCCTCAAACCCTCAACAACTTTACTTCTCTCTAAAACGTAGCTAAGACGAGCTTATTAAAAAAACTTCCATAGTAACAAAATTCACAAGTTTATGACTTAAATATAATAAGTAGGACTAGTGTCACTGGAATGAAACCCCGTAAAATCACATTTCAATATAGAACGACTGAATGTGACGAGTAAGTGATTATATCTCGTCAACCTACAATGGATTTCACCCAACTTCATAATACTCAATGAATTATCCCAAAGTTGAAAATCATATCAAATTAATTCAACACTTCACAATCTCACATTAAATTGTAGACCGATGATCAGCATTATTACACATTACTACTGACCAATTCATTCACAATTCATACATTCACATATACAACAAAACATAACATTTGATTTCACAGTTATCGAAAATCCGGAACACATCATTCCATGTCGAATTCATTCCGTCTATCATTCGTAAACCAATCAATAATCATGTAACAGTCACTCAATACAAACAACATCATCTACTCCTACATTGTAATCTTCGAAATTGTGATGAATATGAATGAATTGGTGAGATGTCATAGAATGAGTCTAGTTGATTGATTAAGTCATGTGTTTAGTGTAGATGTATGTAATGATGTGCAATCTAGTCGTGTGAATGTCAATAATACTTTCCTGGTCCTCCACACTGGATTGCAAGCTTGAAACTGAATGATTTAATACAATGAGCAATGATGAACCACATCTGGAAGCAAGCAATTTCATGATCGTTTTTATCAATACTAGACACGATCTATACTCTGTACAACCTACACTGCATAACTTACAATTAGATCATTAAGTTATAAGTGACTAAATATTGCATTCACATTTCGAAATGGAATAAGTGGATGTGAAAAGTAAGTAGGTGTAGGAGAACATTTATTGTTGAATAACATTCACTGATTGAGTCTACTTAAAACTTGAAGTTATGTGATACCCTCTTCAGTTGTTTATATATTAAACATACTTTATTCGCTTGTAGACGGATTGGAAGGGGGGCGGCGGTGGAACAAACAGCTTATCAGTCAAAAATTTACAAGTTACATTGATAAATTAATAAAAACCATACAAACATTAGACGTCTATTTCATCTTGACATTCAACTACACAGTTGTAAAGCATAAAGCCTAATAGACTTCATCAATCCTACACTTATAGATAGAGACTAGCAATAAATTGGCTTATCATTCTAACTAATCATAAAATGATAACTCTACTGACTAATTACATTCTTACATGAAATCATATCATATCATAGCTAAAATAGACAAAAAGAATACGTTATCCTACAAACAAACAAAAAATGAACACTCCAGCATGAAATGTTTCATTAAAGTAAAACTTTAAAACAAAAACAAAAAACAATATCACTGAAGATTCATCTCTCTCATTACTCCCTCATTACTACTATTTAGACTACTTAAACTACTAATAAAGTACATTATTTATAGAAAAACAAATAATAAGGAATTATTTAAATGAAATAATAAATCTATGCGTATAAAGTAGTGAAACAATCATGACTACAATAAGAAACAGATAGACAGAAAGAGAAAAACTCATGTTATACACTTGTTCAACATTATTATTATTACTAAATTTATAAAGAATTCCGTTGTAAGTTTATCTTTACATTTACTGGTTGACAGAATTCTCTAGTTTTAATTAGTCATATAACCGACTGATGTCTTTTACAAATCCGACAAAATTACTTCAATGTAAATAGTACAGTGACTAGCTTTGTAGTAGTAGTAGTAGTAGTAGTTGTTGTTGTTGTTTTATTCAATGTTTCTCTTTGTTTCTTTCCTTCTTTTTACTTGCTTTCTATATTAGTTAAGTACTTTTATTTTTGACCATTAATTTTTTTTTATTATATTTCTGTCACAATGACATTTTAGTCAGTGATTTCATTCTACTTGTGTGTGTGAGTGTGTGTGTTTATGTTTTCTTTATTGATCATTGCTAAGGAAAGGAATCTGTTGCTTTGTAGGGTACTTTTGAATTGATCACATATAAATTAATTTATTTAGTTACTATACAAATGTATAATAGTTATCTCTATGTATTAGATTGAATTAATTGTAAACAATTAAATGCCAATATAAAATGCTATAAAGGTTGAACGTTTACGGTTAAGCCTAATGATTGTCTCATAAATGCTTACTGTTATTGTATATGTGTACTGTGAAAAGACTAATTAGGACCAGTAATTGTTTACTCAGTCGTGTCGGATGTGAGGCATTACATGAATGAGGTTACGCAAACGTATCACAAATTGACTGAATTAGAAATATCAACCGTTAGGAGCCAACTTTAGCTGTCCATCGGTAAAGCATCAGCCGCGGAGCCACAGGGTGTTGGGTTCAACCCTCACGAAGTTGTGGATAAGCACCGTTGAAAGGTTCCATGCTAGGAGGCCACACCTACCCAGTGCTTCCAGGTGATTAATGGTTGTCTAATCCAAACCAACTAGGGATATTGGGAGCACTAGTTGCATATTTCGTGAAAATAGAGAATGTCAGAAAAGGTAAATTTAATACATAAACAATTGAAGAGTATCACATAACTTCAAGTTTTAAATAGACTCAGTCAGTGAACGTTATTCAACAATAAATGTTCTCCTACACCTACTTACTTTTCACATCGAGTTATTCCATTTCGAAATGTGGATGCAATATTTAGTCACTTATAACTTAATGATCTAATTGTAAGTTATGCAGTGTAGGTTGTACAGAGTATAGATCGTGTCTAGTATTGATAAAAACGATCATGAAATTGCCTGCTTCCAGATGTGGTTCATCATTGCTCATTGTGTTAAATCAATCAGTTTCAAGCTTGCAATCCAGTGTGGAGGACCAGAAAGTATCATTGACATTCACATGACTAAAGTGCACATCATTACATACATCTACACTGAACACATGACTTAATCAATCAACTAGACTCATTCTATGACATTTCACCATTCATTCATATTCGTCACGAATTCGAAGATTACAATGTAGGAGTAGATGATGTTGTTTGTATTGAGTGACTGTTATATAATTATTGATTGGTTACGAATGATAGACGGGATGAATTCGACATGGAATGAAGTGTTCCGGTTTTTCGATAACTGTGAACTTAAATGTTATGTATTATGTATTTTCTAGTTGGATAGTATCTAGGATCACTTAATATGTTTAAGTTACAAACGAATGAATTAAATTAATACGAAACTTTGAGTTCAGCTTGTTTACTCCTGTGTTTGTGGGAGAAGTGAACATCACAGTCGTCATCGTCAGTAACAAATGCTCGCCATGATTTCATAATGGATCTGACTATTTGAGAACAATTTCGAATGACTACACTTAACCCTTTTAATCATCTTCCGCATATTATTCAAGTATTCGAACTAAAATTTTTAGAACAATCAGCATACGACAAACAACTGTCATTGACTGTATAAATTGATACATCAATCCTTGGTGTTCTGTCTTTAGGTTTATTTTAACCTACTTCGACTTTATTCAGTTTCGCACATTGCATTAATCGGTAGTATGGTAAATATTCAACACATAACCCAAAATATTTACTGCTGGATAGGAGAGGGGAATCACATAGACTTCAGATAATAGATCTACTGTTAGTTACCACTACTTAGCGTTTATAGTAGAAACAAGTCTAAGTTAAAATAGTATTGTGTCACAGTAAACGTCACACTAAGTACATGCTGGTCCCATTTTTAACAAAAGGCATAATTATATAACTTTAATCAAAGGTATATGCACAATTATTTTGTAGTTATTCAGAGATATATGCATATGTATATAAACGTATCTAATAGCATAATGCTTCCCATTATCTCCACTAAAATATGTGCACTCTAAATGGATCGCCTCTACAATACCATTTAATCAAGATTTTTCTAAAGCGAACTGTAGTATTGTTAATAGTGAAATACAGCCATTTTGTTTCGTCCTATCTAGGACTCGTTAGCTACATTCGTGTCCTAAATATTCTTCTGATGAGCACATTGTAAAAGCCTTTATTTAAATATTAAAGTGTCGACAATCTTCTTAGGAGAGACATATAAGAATAGAAACTGGTCTATCTTAGCCCATAATATCAGCAATAGGAAGGTATGTGAATATACATATAAAATGTTTTAGCACCAGAAACGAAAGGTACTATGTTAACTTAACAGTATGAATATCAACATTATGATGCAAATCTGTTAAACTGACGAAAGACGTGTCTTTTGTTTCAATGATTACCACATTTCTACTTAACTAGAATTCTTTTGTATTCATGAAATAACTTACCTTTATAATAAAAACGGATATACACTTTAGACTAGACAAGAATGAGATACTACTTAATACATGCACATATAAGTAAGTTAAAGCTTAATGTCATAAATAAATTAATAATTTTCACGACTATATAACACATGATTTCAGATTAAAAATAGAGAATTAGGTTGAATTAAAATCCCTTCTTTTTATGAAAGTCTCATTTTTCATATATTGAAAACAAATGTAGTGTATTGTATACAGTAAGATGTGACGTAATCGTTGTAATATATATATATATATATATATATATATATATATAATTGTCTCCACAACAACCGCCTTAATTGCAACTAAATATCAGATCACTAGTGACTAGCTCCTTAAGGTAATTTCTAGAGTTCTAGTGTGAAGACGTGACCGGTGAACTTTAATCGTGTCGGGTGTGAGGCAGTTACGCACTGATGACAATGGATAAGGTTGCGCAAATGTATCACTAATTGACTGAATTAGAAATATCAACTGTTAGGAGCCGGCTCAGTGGGCCAATGATAAAGCGTTAACTGCGGAGTCAGAGGGTCCTGGGTTCGATACCCAGCAGGGTCGTGAATGCGCACTGCAGAATAGTTCCATACTAGGACGAAACAGCTGTTCAATGCTTCCAGGTGATCAATGGTTGTCAGATTCACATCAATTCGTGATATCAGCATTGATATATACATAAACGTAAACTAGAATGAGTTGAGGTTTCAGTCATCATAACCTAGAATATGATACATTTGTACATTGGTTCAAAATACGACATCACGTCAGCACATAAAGATGAATTCCATAGTAGTTGAGACACCAATGTACATATTTGTTTTGTCCTGTGTTGTATATGACTGACTAACTAACTGAAAAAAAGTATATATTATCAATGTACTTACAAAATGTTCAACATACACCGAAATAATTAAATCAATGTATAAAGAGGCGTTTGACAGCAAAGACAGGAGATCGTTATGAAAACTTCTTCGACACTACGGTGTACTAGAGAAACTCGTCAACATCATCCGAGATTCTTATGACGGACTACAATGCAAAATCGTGCATGGACAACAGCTGACAGATGCATTCGCAGTAAGAACAGGTGTCAGACAAGGCTGCCTACTCTCACCTTTCCTCTTCCTCCTAGTGGTCGATCGGATCATGAAAACCTCTACATCTGAGGGGAAGCACGGGATTCAATGGACAAGTAGGATGCAACTCGATGATCTGGACTTCGCGGATGATCTAGCTCTTTTAAACCATACACACCAGCAAATACAAGTGAAGGCAACCAGAGTAGCAGCAACCTCAGCATTAATAGGCCTGAACATACATAAAAAAAAGAGCAAGATCCTAAATTCAACACAGAGAGCATCGACCCAATTGAACTTAATGGTGAAACTCTGGAAGAAGTAGATACCTTCACATACCTGGGGAGCATCATCGATGAACAAGGAGGATCCGATGCAGATGTAAAGGCAAGGATCGGCAAAGCCAGGGCAGCATTCCTACAGCTGACAAATATATGGGAGTCCAAACAACTGTCTACCAACCTCAAAGTTAGACTCTTCAATTGTAACGTCAAGACAGTTCTACTCTATGGAGCTGAAACGTAGAGAACTACTGCAAACATCCTCAGGAGAGTACAGGTATTTATCAACAACTGTCTACGTAGAATATTGAATATCTGTTGACTGGAAATCATCAGCAACAGCCTACTTTGGAAGAGAACAAACCAACTTCCAGCTGAAGAGGAAATCAGGAAACGACGTTGGAAATGGATAGGACATACATTGCGCAAATCATCAGACTGCATCACGAGACAAGCATTAACTTGGAATCCTGTTGGACAACGGAAAAGAGGAAGGCCAAAGAACACCCTGCGTTGAGAACTGGAAGCAGACATAAAAAGGATGAACAGTAACTGGAGACAGCTGGAAAGGATTGCTGAGGACGGAGTTGAATGGAAAATAATGGTAAGAGGCCTATGCTCCACTGAGAGGGGTAACAGGCGTAAGTAAGTAAATAATAAAGAAGCGTGTAATCTAATTGTCAAGGTAAGAAATTAAGTAATGACTAGGAGTGAATACATTTGAATCAGTATAATTGATTCACAGTTGTTTTATCCTACATTTTCAAGTACTGATTATAACAGTCGCGTAAGGCATTAATAAATTTGTGCAAACCTGTAAACATAGCACAGGCTTATAATAAGTAATTCAATACAAATTTATAATGCTCTATTATGGTAGCCTCGTATGTATCTTATAATTCATTTCCAACATTCCATATTAAAGAAAGTGATAGTTGGATACACCTAAAATACATTCTAACTATATGAGTATTTAAAAATCGATAAAATTCTAAACAGAAAGTTATCAAGATTATATGATTCTAATGTAAGACACTTTAAATTAGGGGTAGTTGCAAAGTTTGTTCATTAAATACACCATTAGGTTGTAGAATTAATGTGACCTAAAAATAAATTGTGTTATGTAACAAGATCATATACAAGAATAAAAGCATACATTGAATACTATCTGAATATTAGCATTTCTTCAAAATATAACCTTCTATATTAGTTGATTACAATGCAGTGATTGATTCGATGATCATCAAGTCCTTTATAGTGCTAATTCGGTATTCTATGGATCGTGTAGAATCGTGTTGGTAAATAGATTCTTGAAAATTATACTGACCTCTGTATATGTAATTAATCTTCACAAGGATTATTTCACATACATATTTTAGTAATATTCTATTCAAACCTATTAATGATACAATTGTAATATTCACATTTTACCTACTGAGTTACATGTACACTTCACCCTTACAGTGGTCGGTTAAATATAACGTGTGTTTCACATTGTTTGTTCTCTCTCAAGTAACTGGTGTTCGATGTAGGAGTTAATTACTATTTCCTATTATAGTTATTACTGTAGAGTTAGTTTGTTTGATCGTTGTTCGTAGAAATCTATTTGCATTGATTATATCTCACGTAATCTCTAATATACGTTAGTGAAAACAATGGATGCTGCCAATGATCAAAGTTTGGATTATGGTGGTGGTTGAGGTCAAATTTCGTAGTGCTACATGATAAGTTGTTTCAGTGAAAATGTTTCCGAAAAAAAGTATTAAGCTAAAATATAGTATCAATAATTAAAATAAATAGTTTATCGATACACTTAAATGTCAAGTAATGATAAGACAGTATATCAGTAATCTATAAATTAATTATAGAGTAGCGCGAAAGGAATGCTCAAAAACAAATCGACAGAAAGAAAACCAGTAGTACTATCAATCAATCAATGCCTGTTACACCATGTGAAGCAAAGGCCGCCGACCAACATTCTTCAACCAACTTTGTCCTGAGCTTTCCTTTCCAGCCCTTCCCAAGAGCTCTTCAGTCAATTCGTGTCTGTCTTCAATTATCCGACGCAGTGTATTCTTGGGTCCCTATTTTTTCCCTTGGCCTTTAGGACTCCATGTTAATGCTTGTCTTGTAGACACAAGTTTGGTGGTTTCCTCAGTGTGTATCCTATCCATCTCCAGAGTCTTTTCCTAATTTATCCCTCGGCTGAAAGCTGGTTGATTTGTTCTCTGCCATAAAAGCTTGTTGTTGATGGTATCCGGCCAACGGATCCGAAGTATCTAACGCAGACAATTTTTTATAAATACATGTATCTTCTGCATGATGTTTTTCGTAGTTCTCCAAATTTTAGCTCCATCCATCATAACTAACTGTCTTCACATTTGTATTTAAAATGTTGACCTTAATGTTGACTAACAGTTGGCTTGAGTTCCAAATGTTTTCTAGTTGTAGAAATGCTAGTCCTTGCCTAACCAATCCTATGCCTTCACATCTGCATCGGACCCTCTTTGTTTATTGATGATGCTGCCCAAGTATATAAAGATTGTCTACATCTTCCAGAATTTCTCCGTCAAGTGAAATCGGGTTAGTGTTTGTTATTTTGTATCAGAGGATCTTGCTTTTCCTTATTGTGTATGTTGAGGTCTACAGTTAGCTGACGAGGCTGCAGCTACATTGTCCATCTTCATCTGCATTTATTGCTGGGTGTGGGATAGAAGAGCTAGGTTGATCATCTACAAAGCTGCATCCATGTTGTCCACTGTATTCTGAGATTGCCTTGAGATGTTGCGGTCTTCATGATCCAGTCAACTACCAGCAGAAAGAGGAAGAGTGACAGTAAGTAGCCTTGTCTTACACCGGTTTTTCACTTCGAATGAATCCATGAGTTGACCTCCATGCAGGATTTTACAATGTTGTCCATCATAGGAGTTTCGTATGATGTTGACTATCTTATTGGGTATACAATAATGTCGTAGAAGGCTCCATAGTTCTATGTTAAAGGTAAAATCTGAGTTCAATCAGTGACGGTAAAATGTAGTAAACACTTAAAGATCTTCAATAAGACTAATGTATAAACAGTCAAAAGTTAGTATAAAAATGCATTTATTGATAGTTAATGTGAATACCGTTGTGTAAATTAAAAGTTAATAACAATTGAGTTATTGGAATCAACAGGAAGAATTGTACAAGCTTCACTACATTTTATAAACCATGTACACAGTAGCCGGGATATAGTGAGAGTACGTGAGATATAATCAATTCAAATAGATTTCTACGAACAACGATCAAACAAACTAACTCTACAGTAATAACTATAATAGGAAATAGTAATTAACTCCTACATGAACACCAGTTACTTGAGAGAGAACAAACAATGTGGAACACACGTATATTTAACCGACCACTGCAAGGGTAAAGTGTACATGTAACTCAGTAGGTAAAATGTGAATATTACAATTGTATCATTAATAGGTTTGAACAGAATGCTACTAAAATGTGTATGTGGAATAATTCTTGTGAATATTAATTACATATACAGAAGTCAGTGTTATTTTCAAGAATTAATGTACCAAGATGGTTCTACAATCGAATTGCATTAAGGCAACTAGACTTAATAACTTGATATCACTGGTAAAAGTATTCACAAAGATTACACGTACGGCTTTTCTAAGTGAATTAATTCAAACAAAAATTATGGCCAGAGTTTCTTATCTGTTACTTCTAAATCACCTTCCCTATATCTTGTTACAATAGTAATCATTTTCTAAATGTTGGAATTTTTAAAAAGAATTATAAGTCGATGAATAATGCTGTAGCTACTTTAAACAGTAACTTTTATGAAATCTGACAGTAACATCAAACTAATAATATTACTTAGTGATGAGGTTGTGTTCCTTTATAACAAGTGAATCATTAGTGACATTAGAACATTTAAGATATAACCAAACAATTTAATTGAAGCGATTTTTCGCAGTCTATTGGCTTAAGGTTTTAATCAGTGAAATAAATGTTCATCTTGAAGTAAACGTCCTAGTTCAGTTTCTAGAATCTGTTATCAGGTAGTGACTTATTGCCAAATTGGTTTATGGCTTATTATAGTACTCATGAAACTTATTTATTTCCCCCCACCCGCCCTATCATGCATTATGTCATTGAGGACATGTATCAATGAAATGATTCGGTAGATTGTTTTAAAATTACCTGACATAATAATCAATGCAAAATCAAAAAGTTATTTGGTACACAATAACCTTTGAAACTACTAACAATGCTAAATAAGTAGTAAAAGTGTAAACAATAAAAACTGCAGTGATTTTTTTATTTTCATTTAATTGGTCATTTTATAACGTTTTCATTAAGAATGATATATGTTTTTAATGTACTTGAAAGACATGTTTCTTTTCCGTGAATCACATCAGCATTTTGATATACATCATGTAGTCATTAACAGCTAACTTAACTCGGATTAACAGTCAATGACATCTTTGACAGATGCTTCTTTTTTCGAACTATGTCAACGCAAGGATTTTATATCGTGACTAATGGTAATCGGATACGTACTGAGTACATCTTAGAAAGGTAAGTCGATGAAAACGGATAATCTTGCCAATCTATTTTTCATTTTTCGCTAGTACCTTACTTCCAACAATGAACTGTACAAATGTCTATATGAGATAGGTTTTAAACCAGATACTTATGACCACTGACATAGATGACACTTGAATAGCAACTTACTTACCTAGCAACTCTTTCATTAAATTGTATAACCTTTCATTGGTGCGCATTCACGACTTTATCAGGTTCATAACCTAAGTCATTAGAATTTTGTGTCAAGTGCTTAACTTACAGACGATTGAGTTAACATCCAACGCTTCAATGAACTGAACGCAGCTAAAATTATAATTTACCGTCATCTAATTCAACAATGTAAACTTCATGCCTCAAGATTTTGGGTTCAATCCAAGGTGGGTAGTTAAGGCTACAATATGGTCACAGGACATTAAAACAGTAGTAGTAAAAATTGTAGCATCGACAATAAGATGGCAAATCTCAAAGCCAATTGGTGTTAAATGGGAATGATATAAATTAAGTCTGAACAATTGATATAGTGATGTATGAAAGAGAATCAGACACTAAAGACACAAAACCATTGGCGTAATGATATTAAAGTTAAGTTGCTAGGGGAGGAAGTAAAGGTGAACTGATAACTGTTAACTTTTAGAGTCACGAATCTAGTTTCAAGTGCTTGACTATATATTACTTGCATTTATGTAAAACCTCAAGATGTCTACCTGGTAGCTTGTGTCAGTTGAAATGCTGCAACAATGCATTCCCGAAAGCCGTTATTCCTTATAAATGAAGATTCTTAGAAACATGTTTGTTGAGTTTAAGGTAGTCCCTTTCTACTATTCTATTAGTGTAATTATCTTGACAAATTTAAGCAAACAGTTGGCAGTAATATAAGAAGGGATACATGTCGGTCTTAAATTGTTGAAGAGAACATTCACAATATTATTCGGTTTACTTTTAGATTGTGTTCTTGTTAATGTTGTGTTCAGTCTACTCCTTATTGTTAATACAATAACGTCCTCATTTAAATCAAGATGATAAAAAATTGACTTTTTGCTATCCACAGATTCTTTGAACTCCTGGTTTCATCTTTTATTATCGTTTCTCAACAAAGTTTGTTAATTGTTTCCAGGGTAAATTTCACTATTTGTTTGCATAACTATTCTATCTCATAAAATGATTCATTCACGAAAGACTGATAAAATTAAGGTATATTCTATTCCAGACATTTTGTCTATAAGTGGAGAGTTGAATTGAACTATCTTTTATTTCTTTAAAGTAATATCAAGATAGTTAGACTTATTATCTTTTTTCAAGTTACATTTTAAATGATCATAAATGATCATTGTCGACAAATTCAATTAAGAGGTTTGCATGCAATTGATTAAAACATTAAACAAACTTTTGGTTTGAATTGTGATGTCTGAACTAGTATAGGTTTAATTGCGAAGCTTTTATCGTCATTCTGAATGATTTACACTGGAAGATACTCCAGCTCAAACGATCGCGATCAAACTAAAACTAAATTCCAGTGCTACAAATCTTCTCTACTATCACAGAACAAACTTATCATCAATATAACTAGAATAATATGTCACTTGTAAGCAGCATATTTTCAAAATTAACATTAGACTGTCCATTACTACACCATAAGTTTGACTTTATACTATGATATCCTAACTGAAATTGAATATCATTAATGTACAAAAGTATGGCAACATTTAAAATTTATTGTTTAGAGTTCAAATTCACATTATTATAGATTAAATACAGGTTGATGAGAACTAAACGAAACGAAATGCATATTTCTCATCTTATTCAGCATAAACAGTCGTTTATATTGACTTTCACTGAAGATAGCGATATGCATATAATCAACTCACTTTTATTTATTGCTAGTTGGCAATACAAAACCATAAGATAAAATATGATTTAATTAATTCTTATAATGAAAAAGTGATGGATGTCGACCAATTAAACAGATGAAACACAAGTTATTATTGTCATAGTTTATGTATCACTTTAGATATAACAACTTTCTTTCCTTATCACACACATTCATAGATTATCTAAAACAAATTCAGTTAATTAGGATGAATTTTGTATGTTCCTATTGATTTGTTATAGACTGAAGTTGATCAGTCTCTGTAGCAATATGTGCATCCTGAGCAAATTACCTGGATACAGCGATAATTCACAAGTATGATTTAAGTTGGATTGTGACTGGTAAGTGGAATCCATGATGCATGTTTCATCCTATCTATAGGGAATATACAAGTTCATACCAACACTAATACGCCCATCGCACAAGTATGACTGTCTGGACTCAGTAGTTTAGTGGTGAACGAAGGTGGCGTTCGACAGGAAACAAAGTGAGTTCGTATTCCCACTGTGAACATCAACATTGGGATGCAGTTACATTTAGCCGATGAATCCCAAATAGGAAGAAAAGTGCGTCCTGGATTCCACTTGCCAGTCACAATTCAACGTAAATATTCAGTTAATGTTATGTCTTAGTGTTACAATCATATATAAGTAATATTTAATCATTCATTTGTTAGAACATCTTCCTAGTAACCTCCAGAACCTTTGAAGAAGTTGAAAACATCCCATCCAATCAGTGATCCACAGAATTTCCCAGAACGTGTTGTGTTCTGGTTGGGTAATGGATGAAAACTTGTTAGTCTGGATTGGATGGATTAAATTAATGATTTTTTTGCTTTAGCAAACTATAAATATACGAATATTCTGCACATAATTTACTCTCTTAATGGAATAAGATTACTGTATACTTATTTTCTGTCTTTTGAATTACGAATAGTAGATTTCAAGGAGTTCGAGTACTGACGTTGTTCCACGGTTAGTCAAGCTATCAAGCACGAGTCATAACATCATTATATCTGCTTAATAACAAGTATGGTTAAAACAGTATGAAAGATAAAGAGAATACTTAGAATTAAGTAGTATATTTATATTAATCATATAAGTAGAAATTGTGTTTTGCGACTTAGTGTAAGCCAATTCATCAGAAAATAACAAATTGTCAAATTGCATTAATGTTAGGTCGGACAACAATTCAGAACTGTGTTTGAGAACACTATTTCATTTCATTCGATCTGTAATGTAAACATTTTGTTTCTATTATTGTTACGCTCCGTTTGCCCTATCCTCCCGGTTAGCATAATTAATGTTATTATATTGTCTGTTGTTATGGACTACAGTTAATTAGTTGTGTACAAGTTGTTCCTATTCACTACCACTATTTCCCTCGTTCTGTATTCATGTTAATTTTTGATTTGGTTTGCTGTGTGGTCTGATTTTATGTATATATAAAAGAATGCTTGAAATATAGATTACGATTCTGTCTGGCTGACCTATTGGCTCGCATTCTTCTTATTTCGGCTTGGGACTAAGTGGGCACAGGGCAGACGCGCAATAACCAACTAGGCACTAGCGATTGGCACTCGGCCATCCAATCCCCCAATTTCTTACGACATAACAATTAACATGAGTTTAAGTAATACAATCAAACAGATCAACGTTAAACTATTTGGTATGATCAAAGCACAAGTCTAAAGATGTTGAAGTCTTGTCATTATACGTCAAGGTGTTTCACAGTAAAATATATTTGTGCGTTCTTGTAAATTATCAGTGAGTATAAAAAATGTGGTGGATGAGGTAATGAGAATTTCAAGATAATGTGTGTGTTTAAACATGTACAAAATATAACCCATTTAATTATCATTGTTTAGATAGAAAACTCAAGTCGACAGAATAATAAGGCCTTACTTTATATTGAGTTCAGTAGGGGTTCATCGAAATTCACAGTTCAGACATGTTGGGAACCGGACAGTTATCACTAATGAAAATGAATATTTTTTGCCCTATTTTCCATTATTTGCCACTTTTCGGCATATGGAGCAATGGTTTAGGGCATTTACAGTGAGATATGAAGGCTCTAGGTTAGACTCTTGACGAATCGACGGCTGCATACTTCTGAGGAATCGCAAACTAGGAACAAAACAGCTGTCGATTGTTCCCTGTTTTTCAGTGATACCCAACTAACGTCAATCTGTGACGAATACAAACAATCAAATCAAATATTCGTTACAAGACTAACCACAAAGACAAGTCTGGTCATGTAGATATCAAGCCCACACAAAATTGCGTCTACAGACTAAGTTTTGTCGAGAGTGATACTTTTAACATTGAAGAATCTTCTCAAAAAATTTCAACTTAAACCAATAGTGTCGACACCTCCAATCCTTATCTATCAGTCCATCTATCATCACTCTACTATAAATCTATCTATCTATCTACCTATCTAGTCTATGCTATCTAGCTATAGCTAGCGAGCTATCTACTATCTATCTATCTATCTATCGATCGATCTATCGATCTACTATCGATCTACTACTAGCTATCTAGCATCTACTATCTATCTAGCTATCAGCGATCTAGAGCTACTACTATCTAAGAGCTATCTATCTATCTACGAACCTCGATCTTCGATCATCTATTATCACTAGCAAGCTATCTATCTAAACAGCATCTAGCGATCTACTATCAGCTATCTAGCTATCTATAGCTATCTATCTATCTAAGCAGCTATCTATCTATCTATCTATCTATCTATCTATCTATCTATCTATCTATCTATCTATCTATCTATCTATCTATCTATCTATCTATCTATCTATCTATCTATCTATCTATCTATCTATCTATCTCTATCTATCTATCTATCTATCTATCTATCTATCTATCTATCTATCTATCTATCTATCTATCTATCTATCTATCTATCTATCTATCTATCTATCTATCTATCTATCTATCTATCTATCTATCTATCTATCTATCTATCTATCTCTATCTATCTATCTATCTATCACTATCTATCTATCTATCTATCTATCTATCTATCTATCTATCTATCTATCTATCTATCTATCTATCTATCTATCTATCTATCTATATCTATCTATCTATCTATCTATCTATCTATCTATCTATCTATCTATCTATCTATCTATCTATCTATCTATCTATCTATCTATCTATCTATCTATCTATCTATCTATCTATCTATCTATCTATCTATCTCTATCTATCTATCTATCTATCTATCTATCTATCTATCTATCTATCTATCTATCTATCTATCTAACTTATCTATCTATCGATCTATCTCTATCTATCTATCTATCTACTTCTATCTAATCTATCTATCTATCTATCTATCTATCTATCGATCTATCTATCTATCTAAGGTCTATCTTATCTATCTATCTTATCTATCTATCTATCTATCTATCGATCTATCTATCTATCTATCTATCTATCTATCTATCTATCTATCTATCTATCTATCTATCTATCTATCTATCTATCTATCTATCTATCTATCTATCTATCTATCTATCTATCTATCATCGATCTATCTATCTATCTATCTATCTATCATCATCTATCTATTATCTATCTAATCTATCTATCTATCTATCTATCTATCATCTATCTCTATCTAATTATCATCTATCTATACTATCATCATCTATCATCATCTATCTAATCTATCTATCTATCTATCTTGATCTATCTATCTATCTATCTAACTATCTATCTATCTATCTATCTAATTCTATCATCTAGCTATTATCATCTAATCTAATCTACTCTATCTATCTATCATCTATCTATCTTCTCTCTATCTTCTATCTCTATCTATCTATCATCTATCTATCTTCATCTATCTATCTAATCTATCGATCTATCTTCATCTCTATCTATCTATCTATCTACTATCTTATCATCTATCTAATCTATCTATCTATCTATCTATCTATCTATCTATCTATCTATCTATCTATCTATCTATCTATCTTCTATCTATCTATCTATCTATCTATAATATCTATCTATCTATCTATCTATCTATCTATCTATCTATCTATCTATCTATCTATCTATCTATCTATCTATCTATCTATCTATCTATCTATCTATCTATCTATCTATCTATCTATCTATCTATCTATCTATTTATCTATCTATCTGTCTTAGTACCTCTAGTTTTATTTAACACTTTGCATATTCATGCCAATTTACATTAGAAGGAAAAAGAGAAGAGTACACATTCATATTTCTTATGTATGTTCTAAAGAGTTTGAAGCTGAAAACTTACTACAGACCTGATGTAAGTGATATAAGGTAAACATGTTATCAACAATCTACAATTCTTTAAAATAATCAACAAATAAATGAATTCGCTTTCATTACGTTTTGATTGAAACAGAATCACTCTATGTACACCTAAAGTGACATTTCATACATTTGTTCCCTTTTAACAACTTAAAAATAATAGTAACCATGTACTCCTTGAATATTTTGATATGATTACCTTATCAATTACATTCAAATGACAAAGTTCAAACACAATAAAAGAAATGATTTATCAATTAGATTAATGAAATTGTAATGAATTGAAGACTAAGTACTTTTAAAGGTGATCTGAACACGACATTCATAGTGATAATTTCAATATTAAACTGTATAAACTGATACTTCAAGTCGTTGTATTCCAGACGATTTATTATTTACATCATTAAAATTGTGTATAATTTGAAAATAGTCTTGAATTCTAGTGAATAATATAAAAAAACTATAAGTCTTATGTATTTAATGAACACATAGAAAACTATCAAATACATTCAGATTAATGTTAACATCATTCAGTAATGTACTACTTACAATTACTATAATGATATGAATATGAAGTCTTCTTGGTTTTAGGATAAGCAATAACTATATAGTCTATGTACATAAAGTTTAACAAATATTCATGGTATTCAATGATTATTCTTTGTACTTTATTAGTTAAAAATAGTGAATACTGTAATGTATCATCGTGTGTTTCATTAACTTCGTCTTATGTTACATTTCTTTTATCAAACAAATAAATAACCTAATTTTTATGTTTAGGAAGAAAATAGTCGATTTACTACGGTTTCGTGGTGATTAGTATTAAGCCTAATTGTTTGTATCTGTCCTAGTTTGATATCGGTACTAGGTGAAAAAACGTCGATCACTGAACAATTGTCCAATTCTAGCATGGGACTTCCTCAACAGGGCACCTCTTTGGTTCCGCCAGGTAGTCGAATAGAAGACCTTCAGGCTTCATGCCAAAAGCCTAACAATCAGCAATACTAGACCAAACTCTAATGCTGAAATTCTGTATTTAATCAATTTGTGATATATCACAACTATTATCTGCTATTATTGGTGATAACTGTTTCCCTCCCCCTCTCCCCAATATTTCTGAACTCCATCAGTTGTAACTTCTTACTAGGCTTTAGGAACATATTGAAGTTAGTTACTAGTGATCTGATTGGTATAGTTAATTTAAGGTGCATTTTATGAATATTAGTATTTAATTACACCACCATACAATTACACTAGGGATCGAGCTCATAACCACCTAGCATTGCAACAAACTCTTCACCACTAGATCAGTGGACCGGCTGCCAACGGAGATACGACATTAAAATTCAACAATCTTCACAATACTTAATTACAATAATTATCAGCTCATTAGTTACTAGCTTCTCGAGTTAGTTCCTTGAGTACTAGCAAAAAGATGCAACCAGTGAATTTCAGCCATGTCGGGTGTTAGACAGTTACCCAACTACGGGAACGGATTGGGTTGCAAAAATCTATCACGAATAGACTGATTTAGAAACATCGACCGTTGGGAGCCGGGTTAGTGGTCTAATGATAAAGCTTTCACTTCAGAGCCATTTGTGTGAGTCTAATAATAATAACAGAAAGAATTAGAACCAGGTGTAATCAACTGTTTGGTTTAAAGATTGCTTCATATATACAATGATACGAATTAAGTGACAATTAAAAGAGTCGATTGGGTAATGTTCACATTTTCTGTGGAACTATGACTATGAATAATAATGACATGGAGATGTGTGTATAGTAAGAACAAGGATAATTATATTTAGATAAGATACACCTAAGTTATTGAATTACATAAAAGTGAATGCTATATATACATTACACCACTGCAATTATGGAGAAAATAAATTGACTGGATCTTAGGCTGACGAAATCAAAAGAAGAGGTTGGATGTGTTTCTTTAGTGTACAGAGCTCTGTTCCATTGATTCCATATGGCTACTGCATCTGCCGTTTGAATGATCTTGGGTCTAACTAGTCTTGAAAAATAACTGCTTTTACTGGAGAATATAATATCTGATTGAATGATGCTCGCTGCATAACCAGGGGGTTAATCTCAAACTGATAATGCTTTTGACAACAACCATGTTCAACCAGACTGGAAGAGGAACTTTACAAACAATCCAAGATTTATATACAGTAATTCTTCACATCGTAATGATTTATTTATTTGTTTTATAATTATCAATCTTGAACTCATAATTATAGAACATAATAAAAATTTATAAAGAAGAATATTCCACGTTCACAGATCTAGTAAGTAGTCGTAACTGGAGTTTAGATTTGTCAAAAGTAAGACAGTTGTCGTCAATGACAATAGATGATCGTCGTGAAAATGAGACTTTTACCGTTAGATGCTCAACCAATGGTACAGAGAGTTAGACATTCACTAATTTGAACACCCTAAAGAGGAGTCTAGAGTGTACTTTGTTGGTGAGTCTCATACTACGACGACAAATCAGCTATCCAGTGTTATCTAATTTTCACTAGTATCCTACCAACATCATTTTATAAATTAAGGCTTTAATCATTTGACATGTTGTTAAGAGCTATTTAATCAACAATAATAGTTGAATTACTTGACAACCTAATAATTAATCAAAAACTATAAACATTACTCCCTGTTTGTTTTTTTTCTTCTTTATGTTTTCACTTTGAAATCAATAACATTATTAATAATCGTAGTAGAATGAATTTGTATATTTCCATTGATTTGTTATAGACTGAAGCTGGTCAGTCACTGTTGCTATATGTGCATCCTGTGCAGGATTGCCTCGATATAGCGATTATTCAGAATCCCACTGTGAACATCAACATTGGGATGCAGGTACATTCAGCCGATGAGTCCCAAATAAGACGAAACGCGCGTTCTGGATTCCACTTGCCAGTCACAATACAAATTAAATGATTATAATTAATCAATAAATAAATATATTTACCTTCAAGATTACGTAACATTATTCTTGCATTATCAACTGTTAACCAACTTTGATTTATAGCATTTAAGACACGTTGTAATAAATTGTTAATTTCATTAAATTTTATTTCAATTTGTTTTGATTGATTTTGTTGCATTTTCAATGTATTCATTAATTGATTATTAATTTCATTTAATTGATTCATTTGATTATGTAATTCATTTTCAATATTCATTAAACGTTCTTTTAATTGATTCGACTATATTAGCAACAATATAGAAATAATGAAAGTAAAAACAAAAAAAAAAAAGGGAAAGTAGAAACAAAATGTGAAGAATCAAAGAATTCACTTGTTTAAAAATTCCCATGTTCATTAAAAACAAAGACGTTTAAACGAAGAATATTCTTTTCAATTAAGGGGGTTATTGTGGAGATAGTCAGTTTGTCAATGCTGATATCATGACATTGACAAATTAACTATCTCCACAACATTCCCCTTAATTGTAACTAAATATCAGTTTACTAGTAACTAGCTCCTTGAGGTAATTCCTGGAGTTCTAGTGAAAAGACGTGACCGGTGTATTTCAATCGTGTCAGGTGTGAGGCAGTTACCCACTGATGACAATGGATGAGGTTGCGCAAACATATCATGAATTGGCTGAATTACAAATGTCAACCGTTAGGAGCCGGCTCAATGGTCCACTATAATATTCGAATTAATGAATCAATGCCTGTCATCCCTTGAGGAGATTAGGTCACTGACCAGTATTTCCAAAGCAAATCTATCCTCAAGTCTCCTATCCAGTTCGTCCTAAGTACTGTACATTCTTTTCATATCTGCCTCCTATTTCCGTATCAACATATTCTTCGGTCTTCCTCTTTCCTTTGATCTTGAGGATCCCAAGTTAGTGCTTGCCTTATGACACAGTTTGATAATTTCCCTAATATGTGTCTTGTCCAATTCCAACGTATTTTTTTGATTACCTCCTCAGCTGGAAGTTGTTTTGGCTTGTTATCTACCGCAGAAGATTGTTGTTGATGGTATTTGCTGAACAGATTCAAAATAACATTTTATATGGACAGCTGTTTATAAATACTTGTATCTTTTGAAGGATGCTTTTCATAGTCCATACAACAGAATCGTCTTGACGTTTGCATTGAAAATTCTAAGCGTAAGTCTTTTGCAATTGTCAATAGTCTTCATGAAATTAATTACAAATGATTAATAAAGTGATATTAACCTAAAGGTAAATATAGTAATTTTTAACGTTGCAAAGTGTAATTAAGTGAATTAATGAATTGATATATGACAGATTACATAACATCTTTTGTATTATAGATGATTAAATGAATATTCATGAGAAATTACAATAAGAATTCAAAGGAGGTCACCACAATGTTGGCATAAATTTCAAAAGTTTTGGGATGAAAATCAAAAATAATAACAAACATACATCGAAGATACAAATGCATCAATTTCTATTGTAAACATTTCTGGTGCTGTGAAAGATTGTTGAATTTGATTTTATAGCATTACACATTTACTTAGGTTAAATAATCATAGAAACCAAGATGCACAAAACATCTATTGTGTCTTGATATTATGGGGATCAAGTTGGATAAAGCCGTTGTACAAGTTTCTTATGAATACAGAATTTAACATTGTAAAGATGGATGTTGATAACTTCGGTTATCTCTACATTTTAATGAGGTACACTGAATAGTTCCAAAGACATATTCACATATTCACTTGATATCCTAATATTTATTAAATGTGAAAGCTATGAATTTATTTCTTGACAAAACTATCATAATTTGTTTCATCCTTTTATACTGATATAATGATAACATCACCTTAATTATTATATAATTGTGAATCTTGATATCACGAATTAATCTGAATCAGACAACCATTGATCACCTGGAAGCACTAAACAGCCATTTCATCCTGGTATGGGACTCTCCAGCAAGGCGTATCCACGACCACATCGGAGATCGAAACCAGGACCCTCTAGATCTGCTGCAAACGATTTACCATTGGATAACTGAGTCGGCTCCTAACGGTTGATATTTCTTATTCAGTCAATTCGTGATATGTTTGCGCGACCTTATCCATTGTCATCGGTGGGTAACTGCCTCACACCCAAAATGGTTGAACTTCACCAATCACGTCTTCACACTAGAACTCCAGGAATTACCTCAAGGAGCTAGTCACTAGTGAGCTGATATTTAGTTACTATTGGGGAAGAGGGGGTTCGTGCAGATTGATAATTATCAATTTTAATATCACGAATTGATCTGATTCAGACAACCATTGATAGTTTGAATAGTGTGAAGACGTGGCCAGTGGAGTTCAGCCATGTCGGGTGTGGGGCAGTTACCCACTGATAACAATGGATGAGATCGCGCAAACGTATCACGAACAAGTCAACTTCCAGAAGAGGAAGAAATTAGGAAAAGACGCTGGAGGTGAATAGGACACACATCGAGGAAATCATCAAACTGTATCACAAAACAAACACTAACATATAATCCTAGGTTAGTAAAGTTTACCTTCAGTCTTTTATGGAACTTAGGCTCCTCGGTGGGTTTGAAACCGTCTCTAACCAGTTTGGCATTTTTAGACCATTACCACCTGGTTATCTGGACCTTGACTGACCCCTTAAAGTACTGAAATGTATACATTCATACATGGGTTCTCTTAAAGATTGCAAGTACGCCTTGCTGATACGTGTCAAATCGTAAGAAATCTAGGTCCAGGGTTTTTTTTATCAACCACCTTCATATAACATAGTGACATTTATGCCGAGTTACTTAGATTAGTGGTCATGTTACTATAAAGGGCTTGATGAACGTCAACTTAGTAAATGCACAGTGGTCAACTAATGTATACTGGTATGGTGCTATAATGAAATTATTGTGAAAGTCATATGGTAATTTTACTCACAAATTTTAACCACGCACTGATGTTGGCTGGATACCATTGAAAACCAGGTAGCACTGGAAAGCTGTTCCTTCCTAGTGTAGAACTATACTTACTAAGATCAATATGTGACATATTCAATCAAATAAACTTATGGCCAATCTCCACAAACCATCGCAATTCAATATCAATAATTAGCACACTAGTGACTAACTTTAGGATGTTCTTGAAGCTTTAGTGAAAAGTCGAACTATTGGGATTCAGTTTTGTCGGAAGTGAGGCAGATATTATCAATGACAACGGAAAAACCTCGTGATTTATATCACAAATTAATGAGAGTGGTAATCCTAAATTGTTAAGCCTATTTTTAGAATAGACTGGATATCTTATTCATTCACTTCAACCAATCACTGTAAAAGCAAATAAGATTATTCTCCATTAAGATACCATTAGAACTATTAAATACTTCATCTGATGTAATCGTTTACATTTTCTCGCTGTCCTTAGTGCACATCCTAAGTGGATTGTCTCGGTAATGGATATTGCAACAGGTAATAAGTTCGCTTCTTTTAATGAAAACCCTTATACAAGTAATAAGTCACAAGTAAAATGAAATGAACGCTTCTTGAATTTCTGTGTCAAGTAAATTTTAACTTTATTATAAAGGCACAGTTATGTTAGGGCAAAGAATCAGAAATTCACAATCTATCGAGTCTACTCTTCATAATATCAGAATCCATACAATTAAGCTGTATCTAATAAAAATACTAAGTAACTATAATACTTATATTGCTTAAATCATAAACTTTTTGCAGACTCATTAACGACTGTTATATGTATTTCCCTTCCAGAGTAATTACAATCGTATTATGATCTCATTATTCCCAATTTCTGTACACAACTTCCCTAATCCAGTTCTAATTATATTTTACATTTCCTGTTACTAAGTAATCTACTATATGATATATATCAATGTCCATTGTTTTTGATCAATAACTGTCTTAGACTTAACTCGTATTCATTGACGTTTGTTCTCTTTATTCATACCATTCAAGAAAGCTTTGATCATTCAAACATCGTATCAATTAATCATTATTCTAAAGTCTATTAGATCATAGTCATAGTAAAAATTTCATTAGCATTAATTTTGTTTAAAAAATGTTATAATTTTTACCGTTTGTTTAGCTTCATTCCATGTAACAGCTACATTGTCTAATTGACGTAATTGTATCATAATATCCGGTAGATGATCAATGTTTGCATTAGTTAAATAAATTTGATCACGTAATTTTTGCATTAAATCTTTTAATGCTTCAATACGATTACTTAATAGGAGACTGTTTTGTTCAATTTCATCAGATCTATAAACATGATACATTCATGAGTAGAAGAGAGAAAAAACAAGGGAAGTAGTCAAGAACCATTGATTGATTGATTGATTACAATAATGAATTCTCAAAACAGTAACAACAATTACAGTTTTATAAACATTGAAAAAGAGATTCTATGAAGAAAGCCTTCTTCTCAACATTATCATTCACTTACTTGAATTGTACACTTATGTTTAGAGACAATTTTGCATAGAGAGGTAATGCATTATTTTATAATATAACTGAAAATTGTTATAGGATTTTGTGAACAGTGTTGAATTTGAAATTACCAATTGGTTTGAAGTAAATAATAGTGAAAACTAGTAAGCATTATATGTTTGCTTCGTCTTGTATACAGACAGATAGACAGATACAACGCAGAACTTCGTACGTACGTACATCAGTTCAGGTTGCCATAATACATCAGCACTGAGACGCAACTGTCAGTTTAAATCCAAGAGTGATAGCGATAGTAGAAGTATTAGCAGTAATGCAGAAAATTAGGGAGCGAAGATATGATTCGAAAAGTATAATTCAGTGAGATAAATTTGAAAGGAGAAAGATCGAGAATTCGGAAGGTTAGATTTTGAGAGAACACAAAGAGTGGATGCACCTGCGCCATTGCAAACGATTCTGGGCCATGTCGTTCAAGGTCTCTAACCATTAGTGACTTTCGTCCCGCGGACCCCTCGTCTTGTATAGGATTTCTAAACAGTGCTAATCTACGACCTTAGTATGAAATTGGTCTCAGGACTTTCAAGCTTTTCATTCAACGTCTAACCGTTAGACGATTGGGATGGCTTCTATCAGTTGTGTAAATCAATTGCAAAATAACTCATTTAGAAATACCAACTGTTCGACACCGGTTGGCTCAGTAATTTAACTGTTGAGCGTTTACCAGGGAGCCTGAAAGTCTTAGGGTAGATTCTCTCCTGGAGTAGTAGACATGCACTTCTGAAGTGTCTCATACTAGGACGATGTATCTGTCCACTTCCTTCCTAGCTTTCGTTTTCTGTGTGATGCGGTCTAAAAGTCAAGTGATCCTTGAAAAAGCCCGTTGGTTCTTGGTTTAATCCCTGGTTAGAACATCAATATTCAATTCTAAGGAGTCCCATACTTGAATAAAACATCCACCCAATACTTCTTGGTTTTCATTGGTTATCTAACTTAGGTCAGTTTGAGATATTAAATCAAAACCACTATTGTTTCCGATACATAAAATAATGTTTAGTTTTTAATTGCTCAATTAAATTATACAGCATCACTCTGTTTTACAATAAACTAATATATCAATGCTGACATCACAACTTGATGTGAATCCGGCAATCAATGATCACCTGGAATCACTGAACAGCTCTTTGGTCCTAGTATAGGACTATTCAGAAGTACGCATTCACGACCCCATTCGGGATCGAACCCAGGACTTCCTGGCTCCGCGACGAGCGCTTTACCATTGGACCACTAATATGCGAAAAAATGCACTATAAATACTACTGAACAATACCAACAAATGATTTATCGAGATTCATATCATTACTGAATCACCTTTATTTTCGGTTTACCGACTCATTGCATTCCTTTTGTTGTTTTATGAATACAGTCTAATTATGTCTACCTGTACACGTGTGAATGTCTAGATTCGATAGCCTAGTAGTGAACGTGATAGCGTCCGGTACAGAACAAAGTGAGTTCGATTCTCTATGTGAACATCGACATTGGGGTGCAGGTGCACTCAGCTGATGAGTATCAAATAGGACGAAAAGTGCACCCTAGATTCCGCTAGTCAGCCACAATCCTACGCAAACAATAATTTGTGAATGTTTCAAAAATACTTTTAAATAAAAATTAGCAGTCTTTGAAAGCGTTTGTAAATTTTTATAGCCAGTCATGATTACATCATACTTTCATCGTTTATTAAATGTGGAATATTCGTCGTAAGTCAACTACTTTCTTTTTCTCCAAAAGATAAATTATGAAGATTCAATTTAGACTGGTATTTCTTAAGTTCAGCAATAAAAAGATAGACGATAAGTTGTAATTGTAAGTATGTAAGGATACAGGGTTGACAGGCAGAATTAGTTCATTTAAACAAATAAAAAACATGAATGAGAAGTTTGGAGTTGTAATATATACACAAAGATTATTAATGCAATAAGTCCTTAGTTCTAAAACAATAATAATATACAATTAAAGGATCATTTTAAAGATTGTTGAATGTGAATTTCGTGTCACTAATTGTCACAGCCTTTAAAGAACAACTAGCATTGAATAACTGTTTCATCTTAACATGGTACTGTTCAAAGGTAGTGCTCATTTATGCCCTCAATCGGAACTTATGCTAAGACTTTCAGGCCTCACGTTTATTGCTTAACTCTTAGACTACAAAACATAGCATCTAAAAGTTGACACTTCTCACTTCTATCTTAGATGGAACCATGAGTAGGCGTTGATAGAGAAGTTCATACTTAAATGAAACAAATGTCCAGTTTTTTCTGGTTTTCAATAATTGTCTAACCCTGATCAATCCATGATATTAAACTCATATTCTTGTATCCTGGGACAACCGAGTGAGCAATGTTGTCGTTAGGAAACGGGTTCTAGGAAAGGAGGGCAAGTTAATAGATGAGGTATTGAAACTTCATCAGTTGAGGTGGTTGGGACATGCATTATGCACGTCTAACTACCGACTGCCTCGACGAGCTATGTTTTGCGGTGTAGGAATAGGTTGGAAGAAAAATAGAGGCGGCCAAACCAAAACATGGCAGAAATCGATGAAGTCACTGACAAGTGGACTAAGTCATGTTGGTTGATGTAGGCTGCGTGGTTAGGGTCCGCGAGACGAAAGTCACTAATGGTTAGAGACCTTGAACGACATGGCCCAGAATCGTTTGCAATGGCGCAGGTGCATCCACTCTTTGTGTTCTCTCAAAATCTAACCTTCCGAATTCTCGATCTTTCTCCTTTCAAATTTATCTCACTGAATTATACTTTTCGAATCATATCTTCGCTCCCTAATTTTCTGCATTACTGATAATACTTCTACTATCGCTATCACTCTTGGATTTGAACTGACAGTTGCGTCTCAGTGCTGATGTGGTATGGCAACCTGAACTGATGTACGTATGTACGAAGTTCTGCGTTGTATGTCTGTCTGTCATATTCTTATGTTCATTACTTTTATTGCCAATTATAATCTAACCTCTCATCTTTACGATAATAATATTTCCGAATATTTACATTTGTACCGCTAATTACACTTGAAGGTTATTTATTCGATTTCAAGTTAGAATCTAGGTTACACACCGTTAAACAGTTCAATATTAACATAAGACACATGTTCAGTGTTCTATAGATTACAATAATACAACAATCAATCAATGCTTGTTACACTATATGGAGCCCAGGCCACCGACCAGCATTCTCGAAACAACTCTTCCCTGAGCTTTCCTTTCCACTTCTGCACAAGTGCTTTTCATTCTCTTCATGTCCGCCTTCTATTCCTCATCCAATGTGTTATTTGGTCTTCCTCTTTTTCTTTGGCCTACAGAATTCCATGTTAGTACTTATCTTGTGACATAATTTAATGGTTTTCTCAATGTGTGTTCTATCTACCTCCAGCGTCTTTTCCTAACTTTTTCCTTGGCTGAAAGTTAGTTGATTTACTCTCTGTCACAGAAGGTTGTTGTTGATAGTATATAACCAACGGATCCGAAGTATATTACGTAGACAGTCATTTATAAATACTTGTAACATTCAGATGTTACTCTTTGTAGTTCTCCAAGTTTCAGCTCCATCCATCATAACTAACTATCTTTACATTTGTATTGAAAATGTTGACTTTATTGTTAACTGACAGTTGATTTGAATTCCAGATATCTTTCAGTTGTAAGATTATAACAATACCACAAACTGTATCAATTTTAGACCAGTACAACACAAATACATTGATCATCAAACAATCTTTTCAATTCATAACTTAACTTCATTAACTGTTTAAGAGAACATATGAAGTTTACTTTATCTATTGACTTAATCTAATGAAATATTCAACTAACTTCTTGATATTTTTCTGTAATGTATCTTTGGATACTTTAATGAATCCTTTAGATTCAGTTAATTTATTCATTGAATTAGCTAATAATTTGGTAATGTTATTCACTTGTTTTTGTAACTGTTCACTTCTTTCATTTAATCTAAAAGAAAAAAAGAAAAGAATTGAATAGAGAAAACTGAAAGAATAAATAATAAAAGGTAGCAAAAAAGATTTAAGATGAAAATGAACTATTAGTATAATTCATGTTTAAGTTGGATTGTGACTGGCAAGTTGAATTCAAGATGTAAGTTTCATTCTATTTTGTATTCATCAGCTGGATGTACCTGCATCGAAATGTTGATGTTCATAGATGGATTCAAAATCGATTCATTACAAATCAACAAGAAGATACAAGCTTATTCTAAATATTAGTATAATTAATTAAAGTATTCAAGTCATGAATAATAATGTTGATGAAGTATATTGACAAAAAGACAGTGATATGTTCAGGATTTCGACCGATCCCTATGTACTAAAAATAATAATTTTGTTAGGAACCTACATTAGAAACTAAACACAAATATTGCTTGTTTTGTGTCCACAGGTCTACTTTGTGATTGCCAGTCCCCACCCTCCCCACAAGCTGGACTGAAGAACAAAAGATAATTGAGCCAACAGCCAAGAAGATACATTATATTTCATGTATTGATTTATTGATATTTAAAACCAGATCACTCAGCGAACCAGTAAAGAAAATAACATTCATACAAAACAGGGATAATAATGACTGAAAATTAGAGGTGGAAGGGATCAATGTACAAATGCCTAATTAATTGATTATGTTTCCTGAAAAGAGAATGATATAACATTAGTTCATTGGTCTAGTAGGAGGTTAGGGAAGAGAGAAACACATCAATAAGAGAAATTAAACAATCGATTTACATGCACTTAGAACATACGAAACATCAATCTAAAAACAGTTCTGAAAGTTAGTTGTCATTTTGACAGTCATCCGGTTTAAAATATTGTCGAAATTGAAGTCAGTGAATAATTATTTACTCAAACTGTCATTTGATTAAAGATGAGAATATTGGTTCAAGGCGACTCATTCATGTGTGATTAAAATAGACCAGATTAATACTTGAGTGAGCACATATAATTAGATAAACGTTTCTATTGTATAGAGGGGAAGACATGATTCCACCTTGCCTACATGGTTCAGGATTGTTACATAGAATCCTGGAATGTGACTGGTTGACAAATAAAAATGAAAATATATAAAACGAAAAGAAAGATGGTTCAACTTATAGATGTCACTAGTGCCGTTATAGTAAATCTGTTAATTCAAGATCATATTTTCTTGGTTCTAAGCTCATTTTAAAGGAGATAATGTTGCTACTGTTGAACTGACATTTGAATCATCTAGTATTCAGTTCAGCTGCTTTAGTGGACGTTAGTAAAATGATTACCATGAAGTGGTCTAGCTATTGTGGTGGTAGATATATTGATGACTTTGAAAATGTCATTTGATGAAGTCGATAAAATTGTTGAAATGAATGAATGTTTGGTAATAAAACGTAAATAAACGTACACAAGAAGTATTTGTGAATCCAGTGACAGACATACATACCAATAACATTGGGACACTTAGGACAGTGTATGTTCCCATAAAATGGTTTCAGAGGTTGGAAGTTACTCAGACGTATAGATGAATTTCATCATCGTGAATTCTTTGGATTAAAAACAGTAACAACAATTCCAATCAATGCTTTATTTATTTAATTATGTGAAATCTTAATGTACCATTTAAAACATTTGTATCTACAGCCCCAACCACACTCCTGTAACAAAAATACTCTTTGTAGATAAACTATTTAGTCCTACCATTGATATGAAGTGGTTACTAGGTTTAAACGGTAATTGACTCATACACAAACTGTGTACCATCAGTGTGAGTATCTCGTTTGTTCATTCTTTTACTGTACTCCATTTCATACTACGGTGCTCATTACTTAGAAAGTTGTATGAAAGTGAAATTTACAAAATGATTAGTGTAAATTGTAGTTACAGATTACTACAGATTAACATCAGTTAGATTATCAGTAAAATTCACTATCAACTAGATTGTTGTTTCTTTATAGGATTGAAATCTTCACTGCTAGTTGTACATTCACAACACTACTGTCTGAAACTTTTGAATCTCAACGTGAACATCAGTTTAGTTTTGAATTATATTACAAGTTAATACATCTACAAAAAAATATGATATACAATTCAAGAACTTCAGTACATTATCATGTCATAAGTGAATATGATATATAGGTTATGTGAAGAGATAAGAATGACTACTAAATAGTACTGTAAGTAACTAGTAGTTTACCACCAGTGTTACACAAAAGTATACAAGACTGAGAAACTTGAACATGTTTTTGAAATATTTAAGTTGGATTGTGACTGGTAAGTGGAATACAGGACGCGCGTTTCGTCTTATTTGGGACTCGTCGGCTGGATGTACCTGCATATAGAGGCAATCCTCTCAGGATGCACATATGGCAACAGAGGCTGACCAGTTTCAGTCCATTAAAAATCAACGGCAAGATACAAGCCTATTCTGAATGTTTTTGGAATGTTGGAAATATTAAGATACTTTGCAAGAATAACATTATTTTTCAAATATTCATAAAAAAAATTATCGGTAACTATGGTTACTAAGTAATAGTTTATATCACAGTTTATCACAGTAGAATAACCATCTTAGCAAAAATGTTTAAAATCAATACGATTTAGACAGTTGTAATAATCACTTTAACGATGGTAGTACGACAATTTGTAAATTTATAGAACGCAGTAGCGTTTGACACGAAACAGACATAGTCCGAATTTCACTGTGAGCATCAACATTAAGTTGAAGGTACATACAGCCGACAAGTCCCAAATAGTACGAAAAGTGCGTCCTGGATTCCATTTATCAGTCACAATCCAACTTAAATAATACTTATGGATTAACACTATATGTAGACAATCTGCTTAGGATGTACATATAACAACAGTGACTGATCAGGTTCAGTCTATAACAAATCAATGGGAATATACAAATTCATCCTAATATAAATGCGAAATGATTTTATTCCCAACTAATTCAATGAACAGTGAACGTGTTTATTGGAGATAAATTTCATTGTTTATAGAAATCTCAAAAGGTGATTTCACAAGAGATTTCGATTTAAGAAGTTAAATGAATCTTCAACTACTTAGTATGAACACGTCAATGTAAATTAGTAATATCTACATTCAACTGAAAAAATAATTATACAATCTCACAAAATATAACTGTTTTACACAAAATCATCAATGATAACTACACTCCAATAGACATAAATCAGTCAACCAATCAATGAATGCCTGTTAACCCACGTGCGGTATAGGCTGCTGACAAGCATTCTTCAACCGACACTATCCTTAAACCTCATTCTCACTCCTAACCAAGTGCTGTTCATTCTCTTCATGTATGCCTTTTATTCCTCATCCAATGTGTTTTTGGTCTTCCTGTTTTCATTTGACCTTCAGAATTTTAAGTTAGTGCATGTTTTGAGACACACTTTGATGATTTCCTCAATGTGTATCTTATTCCCCTCTAACATACTTTCTTGAATTTTCCCTCAGTTAGAAGTTGATTAGTCTGCACTCTAAGACAGAAGGTTGTTGCTCAGGGTATTTGGCCAACAAAACCGAAGTAACGGTTTGTGCAGACAGTTGTTTATAAATACTTGTATCTTTTGGATGATGCTTTTTGTAGTTCACCGAGTTTCAGCTCCATACAACAGAATTATCTTCATTATTGTATTGAAAATTTTTTACTTTGATATTGACTGGCAGTTGGTTTGAGTTCCAGATGATTTTCAGTTGTAGAAATGCTGCCCTTGCTTTTTCTCTCCAATTCACGCCTTTACATCTGCATCAGATAATATCTCCTTGTATATTGATGACACTGTCCGCTTATGTAAGTCTCCAAATCTTCCCAAGCTTCTCCAATAAGTCAATTGTAATTGGATTGGTGCTCATCGCTTTATGTCTGAGGATCTTGCTTTTCCCTTTGTGTACTTTGAGGTCTACTGGTGAACATAGTCTACTGTTACGCTGTCTGCCTTTATTTGCATTTATTGCTGTGTGTGGAACAAAACAGCTTGGTCGATCACTCTTGATTCGACATTCAGATAGCCACTTTTACTTCTCTGATTGATTGTGGGTCGACATTTCTAAAAAAATTTCTAGATGTTGCATCGATATCTGGTGGGCTCAGTGGGGCTAGTCTATTTAACAGTTCTTCGAAGTGTTCTACTCACTTGTTTCGTTGTTCTTAGGTCTTCAGTGATTGGTTTTCCAACCTTGTTCTTATCTGATAGTTTCGATTTACTGCACTTTTCAGCTAGCTTCTCCGATGTATTGTATAAGTGTCTCATATTTCCTTCCCTTGCAGCTCTTATCACTGTCATTACTAAGCCTTCTGTATATTTCCGTTTATCCGATCTAATGCTTTTCTTCACAATAATCATTTACATAAAAAAATCAATGAAAACAAAAGCTTAAGTGTTCATTACAAAGAGTGGACAACTGGAACGATTCCCATAATCCCAAGTAATAATCATTGAGATTATCACTCGAAACAATTTTCATCATCCACTCAGCTTTACACGATGAATATCTGCAATATTCTCTAATTCTTAAAAATCCACATTACATATTCCAACACTCATTTGTTCATTCATGTCCAAACAAGTAAACTAGTGAAACTACTAGTAAGTTAGAAAAGGGCTTTTACGATGATGAGAAATTATGCCCAATTAGTATGTTTCCAAACGCCTGCCCTGTGACTGATAGTCCCCACTCCAAAGCCGGGGTTAAGGAGACAAAAATAACTAGGCTGGCCACCAAACAGAATCCAACTATATTTTACACAATCCTTCATATATACACAGAAGCTGACCTTCCCAGTCAACTATTTGGAAAATTATCACCTAATACACTATAAGAGTAATAGTGACTGTGAACTGGAGTAACGTATACATAATCAATGAGAAATGATATAGTAATGGTTAAGTATACAAAACAGGACAATAGGGGAACGAGGAACGTAATAATGATAGAAATAAAATGTATACTTTACAGTACAACTAAAACACCTGAAATTGTCTTCTGAAATATAGTTATGACAATTATGTTTACTTCTTTAATCGCCCTAGCATTACAGAAACGTCAACTTCATCACCAACAATCGGACTGTAAGTTTTTAATTTTGCTTCTTTAACGCCGACTCTCTTAGTGAATGTTTTTAATAATTCAACGATAAGTAATTTGACTAATAAACTCAAATATTTAGATGTTGTCGAGATTTTTACATTTTAATTTGGTGTGAGTTGGACAACTAATGAATTCCAAGAAACATTGGAAAGTCTACCGGCCCCCACCGCCTACTTTAACACTTATCAGTAGTGCACATCCAAAACCTCATCAACAAATCTATTCCATGACTATAGGGTTTTACAAAGAACACGTAACTACTGGACTACTAAGGCATCCAGTATCCAATAAATGTTATTTATAACTCATTCAAATACAATCAGTTACACACAATTATAGTCAATATCAAATCAGGAGTGGTTAACTACTGAAAGTAATCTCTGGAGTTGAAGTGAAAAGATGTGATCAGTCGAAATCAATCAGATGGAGTGAAAGGGACGTACAATTGATAACAATTGATAAGCTCGCGCTAATCAGCATCGTTAATTCACTGAGTTACAAATGTCAACTGAGTGACATCTGATGGCTTAGTTGTCTAGTGGTTAAATGCTCAAGGAAAATCTGGTGTTGTCGAGATCCATTCTATGGAGGTGTCATGGTTTCGCACTGCTAGATAATTCTACACTAGAATGAAGGGATTTCAGATTTTAGTGATTGTTCAGATAACATCAACCATGCATATCAATCAGAAATTCGTTTCATTTAACTATAACGGACAACTTCACTTGTCAATCGATTCATCATTCTGTTTAGGATTTCAGCTAATCAAATGTTACTTATTCATTCATCAGAATTTCATGTTAGAAGTTTAGAGGTAGTTGACAGGAGATATTAGATCTAGATATAAGTCTGGTTGGTAATCTTCGGTAAAGCATATTTATAATCTTGGTGATAGTGATGTTTAACAATGTGATGTATGGAGAATGATATTAGGTAAATAATTAGTGGCTGATATAAGTAAATACTAATCGATTTTAGTAAATATTGTTATCACGAATGCTGATTTTAATGGTTCTACTTCACAAAATCACCGTATTTAGAAAGTTATGTCAAACCATGATGTAATAGACTTTGTTTGATAGTAGTGTGGAAGTCAACGATAGTGAGTACTTACAAATTCAATATATAGATCGACATCAATTTCTTTTGACCACGGTTACCACGAGTTCTTTTTAGTTTTGATTGATTGCCTACTTGTGATACATGGGAACCAGTAATACATTTTAGTCTCTTAAACTATACTTACTGTGGTCCTAGGAATCTTTGGTCGATTGATTGAAATTCAATTCACTTAATTAAAATGACCACTGCTGATCACTAACTAGCATTCGACTGAATGCTACTACATATCTCAATTTAGTTGATCATGATCAACATTGAGCCTAGCGCAGGTATGCTTTCGTTCAAGTTGCCATATTACAATTAAAAAAATATCAACAGGATACACGGTAAAGGAGACCAAATTGACTGGTAACAATAAGTAGGACTAAATATTAAAAATTATGGTTTAAGAAGAAACAAAAATTCACTTAGTAACTAAGGATATAAATAGAAGATAACTGTACAATACTGACACTTATAAAAACTTATTAACTAAATAAAAGTTTAAAAGAATCGAGCTTTAATAACCAAACTACATATTACTTAATAGAGTAGACTGTAAATATTGTTAAGTTTTGTAATTTCATATCACTGCTTTACATTAATTAAACACCTAGTGAAAGACAAATGTATAAGAATCCTTAACAGTACACATTCAGAAAACTACCATGCATCAAACTCAAAACCACAAAGTCGTTCAATGTACTCTTTAACTTCAGTCAACAGTCAGTAGTTTTTATTTTTAATCCCAGTCACTTCATAATATCTCCTGATTACTATCTAATGCCTATTATTGATAATTAGAATGTATTTGGATCTACCTGTTGGTTTGTCATGAATTGAAATTGATTAGTCTCTGTTGCCATATGTCTATCTTGAGCTGATTGCCTCGTTATAGGGATAGTTCACAAGATTTTTTGCACACTTGTAGCTTTGTGAATTCAGTAGTCTAGTAGTGAACGCTGTAGCGTATACTAAGAAATAAAGTGAGTTTGAGTACTGGTATGAATATCAACACTGGGATGCAGATACACCCAGCTGACGAGTTACAAATACGAGGATACGTGCGTCCTGAATTCCACTTGCCAGCCAAAATTCAGTTCAAAAAATATTATTATTAATATTTATTTTACAGTCAGAATAATCAAACTTCATTAGATACGAATTCCCACTGGGTCATTTAAAGTTTTCTTAGTGATTTATTCATAATAATAATTCAACATAAAGAAATATGTAGATATTACTGAATTCAGTAGTTTTTCTTTGTTGTATTGTTTGCAAATTATCAGTTTCTTTTTATTTATTTTTAAATTTTTCTTATTCGATCTACTGAATAAATTGTTGATACAAAGGATTGTTGGAATTTTCCACGAAAAAAATTAATAAAAATAAAATACGGGGAGAGGGTCAAAAAATTGCTGGACAGTTTTTTCGTTTTAGTGTGGAGCTCTAATAAGAATTCATGATTGGTGGAGTTCATACATGTTGGGAGTGAGACAGTTATCATCAATGACAATTGATGATCATCGTGTTACATATCACAAATTGATGAAAATGGGAATTCTACCAGTAGATGCCTACTCATTGGTGTAGAGGGTTAGGTGTTAGTCAACCTGAAACCCATGGTGAAGAATTCGAAGTACACATCCCTGAAGAATTCCACATTAAAATGAAACAGTTGTTCAGTGCTCACTGATTTTCAACGTAAATCTTACCAACATTAGTTTGTGTCATATTCAATCAATTAAATATTTCACAAAATTTTTCCTATTAGACTATATTCTTACACATAAGACAGTATTTTATTTTGTTGCTAGGATACATGTAATTAATAGATGGAATTCTTATTTAAATGCCAAAAAAAGAAAGAAAAATAAGTTTCTTTTCTTTAAATTTCTACAAAGTTGACCTTTCAATGAAAGACTTTTAATATACATAGATATCATACTTATGTATCTGGGCATATATAATAATAGAATGTTATCATCTGTTCTTTTGAATATATTAATATAATGATAAATGTCTATTTATTATTTCCTATTATTCCTAGAGAAGTTTTTGTACTTTACAAGCTTGAATAGATTGTATGAACCATAGAGTCAGATAAAGTTGATTTCATGTAACCAAATAGAATTGTATAGTTATTTATTTAAGCATAAAGATCGGTGACAATCGATGAAGGAATATGGATGTATACTTTGGAAGTGACTTGTATTGGAACGAAACAGTTTACAAAACAAACATTCTTTATGTAGTCTACTATTGGAATATGAATAGTTGAATTTCTTATTCTTTGTAATTACATATCAAAGACTAACATGAACAATATAATCATTAGACAGTTGTTGTTTATAAATCTCAATATAAATCGATTTAGAGTGAAATTTGTGATTATTCTGTTGGGTAGAGCCGAAAAAACCCCTTGAAACAAGTTCAGAAAGGCGTTGACACATTTAAAAGATCATTACTGAAGGGGAGAGAAGAGGAGATAAGCCAGGTAATTACCAAATTCTTAACAACTTATAGAATTACACCCAACCCTATTGTCCCAGATGGCAAGTCCCTTGATGAAGCTATGTTTGGAAGACGTGTCCGGACTATATTCGACGCCATGTTGCCACGTAAGTTGAGGGATAGTTACAGTCGAAACGAAACAATCCGGAGTTTAAATGTGGGTGATAAAGTGCTCGGCAAGACATATCTTGGACCAAAACGTTGGGAATCAGGAATCATTAAACAAAGAATAGGGAATGTTTTATACAGAGTGCGTGGAGCGTTCGGAACGCGGATCAGACACATCAATCAGATACGCAGAGACGAAATGATGCTAAACAAAGCAGACAGACAAGAAAGGCTTCCACTGGAGCTGATTGTAGACAGCTTAACGACAAAAACTCCGACGGACACTCATAATCACTGGACACCAAGAAAGTAAAAACGCTATAAGAAACAAGTTGTCAAGCTGCAAGTAAACCCAAAGAAGAAATCTTATTTTTTAAAAGGAGGGAGGTGTTGGGTAGAGCCAAAAAACCCCTTGAAACAAGTTCAGAAAGGTGTAGAAATCAGTAGAAAAAATTGTGTTCAATCAGCACACAGATAGTTTTTACCAGAAAATTCTAGACGATGAGAAGTCACGTGATACATCTCTGATTGGACAGTTATCTTACTACTACTGTGTTTAGTAGGATATAGAAATCTCTAGAAGCCTTAAGGACATTTATGATAATAAAAATACCCTACTCTCTGTACATAATTGAAACCTTGCAGTAAAGTGTTATTTTGCCGTATTTCCTGTCTTCTCTCTCATGTTCACGTTGAAGTGTAGTTTAAGCCTGGGGGTCGAGTCAAAGCTTAGGAGTCAAATCAAGCGGTCCACTTAAACGAGGTAATAATTGACGACAAAGATTTTGCGGTCGAATAAAGAATCTAAACCACGCGTCACAACAATTCATTATTGTTGACTTTCACACTACAATCAAATAAAACTCTACTATATCAAGTTTTGACAATGCTGGCACTGCTTGTCCAGATAATCTTATATAACAGCTGGGATCAATGCATGCGTTAGGTTCTACGTTGCACATGACTAACTGATTAACAACTATGAGTGGAGAACAAAAAGAAATTAAACTAATAACAAGTCATTTTAGAGGCATCTGAATTTATAGACCTACAAGACGTAAAGGTCACTGATCTACTTTTCATAACTATAATATGAAACATGTACATTTTTGTGTGAAAGATCTTCGTAATATGAACAACTAATGATAACAAGGAAACACTAGACAACTGTCTAGTTCTAGTATGAGACTCTTTATCAGCGCGTATCCACGACTATTAATTTATTAACAATGATATTATAACTAAAGTAAATAATATGTAGATGTACTCATGTAGAGCTGTGATGAAATGAAATAAAATACCTGTTTGTTCCCTTTGAGTTTACATAGAGATTATTTTCGTCATTGAAATTATCCAAATACTTGGAAAAATTACTTGACATACAACATACACACACACACACAGGAACATCGGTAAGAATAGAAAAATAAGCAGATTTATAAAAATGTAAACTGCATAGTCATTTATTATGAATGAATCATTGTGATAAATGGTTAAATTATTGTGTACAAGGTGATTAGTAATTTTTGGTTAGCCATTTCTCGATTGTTTATATTAAGCGCTGAAATTAATCGATCTCTGTTGCTGTATGTAGATCTTGTACTAAGTTATAGCTGTTTTCTTTTTTTTGTTTAGTAAATTTTATAGGCACTTGGTAGTGGAAACTTGAACTGGCGTTTTATCTAGACTGACTTACATCCTGGCATTGTTATTTAAGTTGGATTGTGACTGGCAAGTGGAATCCAGGACGCAAATTTTGTCCCGTTTGGGACTCGTCCGTTGGATGTACATGCATCCCAATGTTGATATTCACAGTGGGATTCGAACTCAGTCCGTTTCGTGTCAAATGCCATCTCATTCATCATGAGACTACTGAGTGCCAGACAGTCACACTTGTGCGATCGGCGCATAGATATTAGAATGAAATTGTACATTTCTATTGATTTGTTATAGATTGAAGCTGGTCACTCTCTGTAGCTATATGTGCATCCTGAGCAGATTGTCTTCAATATAGGCGATTATCCTACAAGTATTATTTAAGTTGAATTGTGACTGGCGAAGTAGAATCTAGGAAGTCTAAGTGGGGAACGCAGTGGCATTTGACACGAAGCAGACATAGTCCGAATCCCACTGTGAACATCAACATTAAGTTGAAAGTACATCCAGCCGACAAGTCCCAAATAGTACGAAAAGTGCGTCCTGGATTCCACTTGTCAGTCACAATCCAACTTAAATAATACTTGTGAATTAGTGCTATATGTAGACAATCTGCTTCAAGATGCACATATAACAACAGTGACTGATCAGGTTCAGTTTATAATAAATCAATGGGAATATACAAATTCATCCTAATCCTGGTGTAATTGTTTTAAGCAAACTGCTCAGGATGTGAATACATCAACAGAGATTGATGTTATGTTGTTCTATGTATGATCAACACGAAATTACAAACAATTACACATATCTTCAGTATACATAGAATAAGTTGACCGTTACCTAAGCTCAGTTGTTCAAAGTATAATTAATAAAAGTTTTTTTGTGAAAAAAAAACATACTGAATTCGATTTCGAGTGTGAAAAATACAGATGTAGGCAAATCTAAGGGTGGAATTCTAAATAGGTTCAGATGTGTTTCCTTGATTCTGCTGCCAGGTACATGCCAAATTAAAATTACTTTGATATAGAATTGAAAAAAAATACTTTAGATGATTTATGGCAACATTATGTCGCTAGCATGTCTGTAGTCTTCTAACTATGACTTTAGTACCGTACCTTAAAAAAGGAAACTTCATTTTAAGCCGTTATACTTACAAAGAAACAAGATTGTATATGATAGATAACTTTTGTGCAAGATGGTTTGGAGAGTATTCGGTAAATACATTGGACAAGGGTTTCATGATATTTAACTTTCGTCAACAAGACTTTCTTAGTATTTTTAAAGAAAATTATGCTGACCTAAGGATTTGATTTTAGATCACACAATTTCATAGTCTGCTACCATCATTACAAACCTATTCGGTCAGCGACTAACCCCTGAAAAACAGTGGTGTATACATTAGTTAACAACCGCGGAATAATTATTTGGATGTTTATCGATTCCCTTAAAATTCTGGTTGAATTCTAGCGATTAAATTGTAATATGGTAACTAATTTGAATGACACCATATCACTATCACCCTTCAGACCTATATAGTACCAGTGATGTCGAAGTCAATCATTACAACTCAATCAATGGAATTCGATTAGTACCGCAAACTGCCTAACAAACATCAAATCAGTCACTTCACAGTGATTAACTGAAAGGATTCCATTTAAAGAAATTCGTTTAATTTGTTGATGGTTTTTGTCATAGATCGACTCCGAGTTTAGGTACTTATAGAAACCAGGGAAACGTGGAAGACCTTAAAGACTCTAAGTTCTCTGCCATCAAAGATTATGGGTGCCTACTTCTATGAAGTTCTTTATCAAAGTGTAACTGTTGTATAATATTGTCTTGTTTCAAATTGATACTCCTACTGGTTTCAGTCTGTAAGAACTGTCAACAAGTTATTAAACATCGAGTCCTGCAACAGAATCCTTTATCAACTATGCACAGTTTATTAATCAATAGAAAAAGGCCTGAATTGTGATTATTTCAGCTCACACTTGTCAGAAGTAAGACATTTATCCCCCAATGACAGTAAATGATCGTTGTGTTGTATCACGAATTGAGATAAGTGAGAATTTTACTAATAAAAGCTCTTCTTATAATGTAGATAATTAAGCGTTGTTTGTGGAACCTGCGGGCTCTGGGGTGGACTTCCTGACTGAATCTAAGGTATACACTGTTGCCGAGTCCCTGTACTATAATAAAGCAGCTATCTATTACTTCTATATCGGGGGGTAGGGGGGTTTCCAGTAGGTACCCATTCAACATCAATCTGTGACGAAAGCAAATAAATAATCAATTTATGTTAAAATGTTTATTTTTTCAAAGTTCATCAATTAATTAATTCAAAAGAACTTAAACAAAAATAATCAATTTCACTTACTCTTTAACTAATTCACTAGCTTCATTTGCATATTTTGATAAAATTGGATCAGATTCATATAAACTAATTGTATGTCGTAAATTTTCCAGTACATTTTGTGCTTCATCAGTTAATAATCTTGGCAATGTTTGTGTAATAGACAATTGTAATTGTTCCATATTTTTATCATAACCATCTTCTATACATGTTAACTAGCAATGAAAGTATACAAAAAGAAAAAAAGATCAGATGTTATAATAAGTAAGACATGATTAGTGAGATATTTAGGTTGATAACGTCAGTCAATTGATTGTATTGTAACAAAGTGAAGGAAATTAATATGAACATGAATTGACATTGATTAGATACTATTATAAACCAGACGGTATTAGACAACTATTTCGTCTCAGTATGAGACTCCTCAGGAGTACATACCCTAGATTCTTTAAGGGAATTCGACTCGGAACTTTCAAGTCTAATAGCGAAACGCTCGACTATGATGTATTCAAGGATCAGCATATAGTATGTGATTTGGCTTGATGATCATTCATTTACATTGGTGATAATTGTCTCACTTCCAAAAAGTTTGAACTACACCAGTCAAGTCACTAATGACTAACTTCAGGAATGTTCATAAAGTAAGTCATTAGTGGGATGATTATTACAACTGGATTAAACCAGTTTTATGATTAAAAGTAATCACTTTACTTGTTTGAATTCATTACCGGTTGATGTTGGTAAAGTACGACCGTAAATCCAGGAAATCGAAGGCACACACCGCTAGGAAGTTTCATACTAGGAAGATAGGACTGTCCAGTGCTTCCTGGTTAAAAATGGTTCCCTACCGACATTCTGTGACTAATACGAACAAGTAAACTGAATTACTTATCGCCATAAGACCACCTGAACTTAATGAATATAAATAATGCAATATGACGCTACTTACGAGTTGCAGTGCGTTTGTCATATCATAACTTAACAACGATAATAAGAAAGTGTTGTTTGAAAAGACAGAATAAATACTGAAACTGATCATCTAATAGAAGGTAAATAATGTGCACAATAGTGCCTCTGTGATCAATTCTACCCCATATTACACAAAGTTTTCAACTAATTGATCGTGCTTATAGCACAGAAATCAACCTGATAGATTAAATCTACGAGAAAAATGTACTCCAACAATAAATGAATTCAAATAATTATGCTATTTTGTGTTTTATCTCTTAGCTCTTTTTAAAACTAAATTCACATTAACTATCAATGTATATCAAGATAAGTGATGGTTGGATGTACATAACACATGTCCCAGTCACAGCCGATGAAAGTTAACAACCTCACCAATTGATTTCTTATATTTGTCCAGTTTTCTGTGTCTAATCTGAGGATTACTCAATCAATCTTTCCATAATAAGTAAATAACACTTGAAAAACACTTATGATCATAACTTTACACCATATACAGATGTCCTACTTCCATTGCATATGTAACACAACCATAGATTATTACAGGGGAGAATGCTGAACAGTTGAAGTTTAAATGTTATCAGTTTTTGTTTTTCTTCGAATCATGAAGACATCCTGAAGTCATTGTCATTTGAGTTCTTGATTTCATTAATTTATTTCATTTATGTATTTACCATTATTGATAATCAGTAATCTTCAAATACTTTAATAGTTTCTGATTTGGCATATGGGTTTTTACTGTATTCGATTGAGGATAACTTAAGAATTGTGTAATGAAATTTCATGGGTTAATTACACTTTGATATTAAGAATTGATTCATCAGAAGTACAGGATACAACGTAACTGATTGCGAATATCCTTAAGATTAATCTTATTACTTTACTTGCAGAATATCAGAGAATAATAATGTTAGGTTCCCATTCGCTAAATTATTTCTTATAAGCGGTAAAGTTTTATGAGTTATGATTTTACGGAAGAGTCAGAGTTTGGAGTTTGTTGTTTGCATTCATCACATATCAGTCTCACTTAGCTATTGTTGAGAACCATAGAGCTATAGAAAGATGTTTCTATCTAGTATGGGACTCCACACTAGCAGTGCTCACTCATGACCTAGTCAAGGATTGAACTTTAGTTTTTACTGATACTTAACTGAGATAAATTCGAGACGAATATAAACAACAAATCGAAACAAGAAAACTATTTCAGCTCAAAGATTTTAACTTTTAAAATAATTCAGTAGATAATATAAACCATTGAACGTTATCAGCAATGTCTGTCATTTACTCTCCAATAGTTATTAAATATGATTCTTGTTCAACATATCGTTATGTTTAATGAAAAATATGATTATGAAGTTAGGTTTGAAACCCTGTAGCGGGAATGTTTTATTATAAACTGCTTTCTATAAGTGATAAATAGATCATTATGATTAGGCGTTGTGATATTCGATGTCACAAATTAACCAATCACTGAAACCATAAAGTACTGGATGGCTGTATGAAACTTTATTGGTGGCGTACAACCTTTCTCCTAACGGCTATCGAGCTTAGGATCTTCAGGCTTTGCGCTAAGCATTTAGTTTATATATCACTTAGTGAAGATAAATCGGCTAACAAATTTAATTTCAGTCAATTCGTAACATAATGCGAGACCTCAACCATTGTTCAGTGCCAGAAATAATTAAAAATGTCAACAGCTGGATATCGACCAAGTGGTCTAAGATCAAAGAGTTTGCCACGAAACTTTGAGTTTGAACTTCTTGAGTGGTAAGTTTGCTGATACCCACATATACCTGGAAAAAATAATCAGACTTCTGACTGGTTTGTTTTCGTATATTAATGAAATTAGCTTTCATAAACATATAGTGAGTAAGAAAAATACATACTTGATATGGATTGCCTAACATAATGTTGAGTAGTATGCAAAGTAAGTGGTTAATTGTGGAATTTCATGGTACACATGCACTATAGAGTGTACAGTAATATGTAATGATCATATGTAGCTTGGATATGAATAGTTCTCTTGAAGTTGTAGATTCACGTTGAAACTTTTGTGATTTATAATGTTAAGCTTAGGGCTGATTACAAAACTTGGAAATAAACCTGCATTTCAGCGGAATTCGAACCGACAGCTACACAGTGGATTGACTCTATTTGATCATTAACTTGAAACCAAGAAGCACTAAATCGCTACTTCATCGTATTATGAAATCATTCAACTATACGCACTCATAACCTCACTGTGGATCAAATCCAGCGTTCTAGGAATTTCCTACAGAGAATAACTAATAAGTTAACTAATTTTGAGAGGTAATTCTTGTTAACTGAGACTAGTTGAATCCAGTTATATCAGGTGTCAGATTTATACGCCAATAGTACTCAACGACGTAGAGTAATAAATTACTTCTAATTGAAGCTTAAATTGTAAACAATTGAATACCAAATCAGTACTCGGAACAGATGATCATTCAGTGTGAACCATCGAGTTTTGGGATTCTACTCCTAAAAAGATCACAAAGACGTACTATTGAGAAATCGAATACAATGATGAAAAATGTTGTCAAAAGCTTCGTAATTTTCAATAGTTATTTAACTAGAGTTAACTCATGATGTGGAACTTCAAATTCAACAGTTTTCATGAATCTTATACTTGTCTACTATCCATGTAAGATCATCTTTATTAATGTCATTAGAAACTATTTCATAAATGAAATATCTTATGTATCCTTCTATTCTAATTGATAAATACGAAATTCCTTGAGAAACACTAACTGAATTGGTTTTCTAAATACTCTTATAATTACGTAATCATTTCAATAGTACTCATTAAGATATGCATCAACAACTTAATGTATTCATTGCAATTGCATGATTTAATCTTTATTCAGTACATTTAGTTAATCTATTTAAGTAGTAGTACTTATTAATTTATAGTGTATAGAAGTCATATGCTTTCCTTTCATATACTTCCCATTTTTTTAGTAGTATATTTATTCAAAAGGTTTTTGTAGAAATTCTTCTAAATTGTAAATTATATTTGTTATATACTAACATCATTTATGATGATACTCAAAACCAAGTAGTATTGTACAATCGTTTAGTGTTAGTACTTGACTGTAAAATATGAGAACTATTTGATCCTATCTAAGTTCAAACATATGATCTATATATCTTGCAGAGAACATTCGATGATTGGAAATGTTGGAATGATGTTCAATGGTGTACAGTTCTAACTACAATCGATTTATGGTGTATCAAGAGGATTAACCAATACTCTTGATGAGAACTGTTTTACTTTCAGCATATTCGCTAGTCAAGTATTCCAACTAGAATATCAAGAGTATCTTAAAATCGCCAGCAAGCTAAATAATATTATTCTGGTTCAAGATCTCCAGTATTATTTAGAAAACAAAATTGGATTGCCCCACCAGGCCTAAGGTAGCATCACAACTGAGATCAATCTAAGACTAATGCAACTTACATGTACTTTAAATCATAGTTCAAAATAAACTTCAGAAGTTTTCTGGATATCAAGTCTTTTATCTGACCCTATAGATTTGCATTGTATTTATCTATTTCTTCTGTTGATTTTACAATCATCAAATTATGATTCCATCTGTCTCAGCTTTCTATTAGACTGTAATTTTAGAAAGATTTGTTTTCAAAGGGAATATTTGAGGGGAGTTTGTGGAGCTTAATTTCGATTTTTTTGTTTTGTATTTGTTACAAGCTGATGTCGGTTAGATACCACTGAAAATCAGAAAGTAATGAACATGCACTTCGTTTTAGTATGGGACTACTAAGGAGCAGTGCTTGTCAACGATATAATCGAGGAATGAATTCAACATACTCAGACCTTCTAATAAACGCTTAGGCATCACCAATGAAAGCCAATGTCAAATGTTGGGCTTCACACTTTACTATCAAGTAATAAGAAATTGTGATTAGTCAGTTACAAGCCAAGTAATGCTTGGCAGATATGTGCACTAGATCCAGTTGACATATCACATCAAATCGAAGAGATCAGATTAACATGATTAAAATTAAGGTGGATAATTCTCATAAGGTTGACTGATGAAGGTAAGGCACGCCGGAGAAGGCTTGTCAAGGTGGTGGCTAACATGGATGGGTCACTATATGGCGACAGTTGTACGGCCCTGAACTGTTGCAACTCCACCTCCCTGTTCACACGACTGTTGAACTTCGATACCAACTTGGCTATAACGTCCTCTCACGCCGTCCCACCACTTGGGAGCTTCACATCATCGAACACCGCCATTGCACGCCCTTACAGTAGAGTTCCAAGGACTATCACCTCCAACTTCTGACCGCGAATGCCGACTAGCTGCGCGATGGCTTCGAACTGTTCCGGGATGCCCTGATGCCTCCATCCTCGAATGGCTGTGGCCACGACACCTTCATCTCGTCCAGAGGCAGCGACACCAAATGTTAGACGACCAGTCGGACAAAGCAATCGTTTATGTGGTGATAACACAGCATGTCATAAATATTATATGCATTACTTTTAATCACCAATTTGCATATCTTTCATGTTCCTCGATCCATGTCGGTTGTAGGCAGTGGAGCTGAGTTGCGACGTGATAAAAAGCAAAACATGATTAAAAAACGTAGAAGAATAAAGGACAACCAAGGAAAGCAATCCTACAACCGACACGGATCGAGGAACGCGAAGGATGTGCAATTTGATGATTAAAAGTGATGTGTATAATATTTTATGACGTTCTGCATTTTCACCAAATATACAATTGCTTGTTCAATTGATCTTCTCACAATATCACAACATTGTTCAACAAAAACAAGTAAAACAATATTCTGTACAAAAAGTTAATTAAACTTAAGATCTAGAAAAAGATGATGGGTGAATGAATTCAATTCTTGCAGTAATGACACATGTGCACTAATCAATCATTTATTAGTAGTTGATATCATGTTGTCTAGGCCTTAGTTCTGTTCAAATTCGTTTGCCCAAGTGCCAAAGTTACCATCAGTTGTTCGCTTTAAGAATTGCTGTGAAGTGTTTTGATGTAGTCAGAAAGCATAATAGTTGATATAATAAAAATATGGTTTTTACAACGCTGAATTCACATAGACTAGTATTTACCGTGTAAATTCATAGAATTCAATTGTCACTAAGATCTCTACAAACATGTCACTGGTCACAACTTAATGATCGATCTCATATTTCTTATAAACTTGAGTTCTGCTATATGACGAGGTGAATAATTCTGATCTTTAAAATTATCATCATCATCACCATAGTTGCCATCAGCTTTGTTTACTTTCATTATTATATAATTAATTAGAAACATCTATGCAATCTTATTAAGACATTTATGCATAAATTGCTTAAGTTGGATTATGACTGGAAAGCTGAAATCCGTAGACGCACATCTCATCCTACTTGGGACTCATCAGTTGGAATGTACCTGCATCCCAAGTGTTAATGTTCACACCGGAACTTGAACGCAGTTGGTTTCGTACCTAAAACCACTACGTTCTTGGTAAACTACTGAGTTCAGACAGTGACACTTATCATTGACTGAAACTGGGTAGTCTCAGTTATCAGTCATAATCCAACCTAAACAACACTAGTAATCTATCGCTATATCGTAGCAATCCGATCAGGATGCACATATAGTAACAGAGACTGGTCAATTTCAGTTGATACCAAATCAACTGGAAGGATTCAAATACATGCTAATTATGTATGCCTAAATTTCACAATATACCCACCATATTAAAACAACGAACAAACAACGAGGATAAAAAGTAGAAGAAACTAACTAGTTTCTATGAATAAATCTTTCTTACATTTATTACATAACTTTCTTTTGTGTGGTATTTTGTTAACATTCAGCTGATTACATATTACTAACTGATTTACTTTAATCAAGTAATACATCATTTTAAATCATGTATTTGAAACATTTTACTTCACTTTTATTTATTACAAATTGATATCGATTGAATAGAATTACAAAATTAAAAAAGTCTGGGAAGACCACTGATTTATTGTATTTTATGATTAATTAGTAGTGTGTATCTTTGATTTCATCATGCATACAACCAAGATCTCTAGTACTATTAAAGTATTCAACGTGAAATAGCAAGATTTCTACTTAAATTAATCTTTAATGCAATCTGAAGGTTTTCTAATGCTATTTGTGATAACTGTCTAACTAAATGCTTGCCATTATTAATGTTGTTTAGTTCAGACTATCTAGTTGAAGTCAACATGATAATTGAAATTAATAGTTGCAAACATAGTTCATAACTGATCCCAGTGACATGGATTCATTCACTTGTTGTCTTTTTCTAGAATCTTACACTGAATCATCTTTTTATACTAATATGTTGGGCGTCTAAGAGAGATTGATTATCTTGATGAACTGTTTTTTTTTTAGGTAGACTAGTTCATTTACTTTGATTATATGCAAAGTGAACATTATATTCGTATTATTATTACATTCCCCTTGCCCTATCCTCTCGTTTATCGTATTAACTGTTATTATATCATTTCTCGTTAATGAACTATGGCTAATCATTTGTGTATATGTTGTTCCAGTTCACAGTCACTATTACTGTTGTGATATATTAGTGATTATTTTCTTATTAGGTTGATTGAGTGGTCAGCTTTTATGTATATATAAAGGAATGTTTGAAATATAGTTTGATTCTTATTGAAGTCGGATTATGAACTGGCAAGTGGAATGCAGGATACGCGTTTGTTCATAACAAATCAATGGGAATATACAAGTTCATCCTAATAGTTTAATTCTGTCTGGTGATCAGCTTAGTTGTTTTATCTTGTTCACTCCGGCTTGGGTGAGGGCTGACTATCAATCACAAGGGCAGGTGTGTCGGACGCATACTGATTGGTCATAATCTCTCATCATTATATCAATCTTTTCTGATATCATAACATATACATATTATTGTTTCATTTGTTTTCGTTGATATTAATCATCTTAATTTAGTTTCTTACCTCCGCCTATAGCTCTTTTAGGGTTATTACCGGTCCCAAGCCCGGGTAAAGGAGGAATGGTTGGGCATGGAATTAGCATTCCCATACCGTAAAACACAAGCTTACTTAAAAATACTCTAACCAGACTAAACAATTTGATTTCTTAGATCTAGTGTAACATATCAGCTACAAGCTATTTCACGCATATACCAGGCTGTAAATTGTTTATTTTTCTGATAATTCTGATATAACAAATGTCGGCTATATTCTACTCTCTATATGTCTGAACTCTTTCTCTACTCACTCTCTACTTAAACTTCAATGGTATTCCAAATGAGATCATTCTATGACGATAACAGCCTTCTGAATAAATCAGTTTCATAAAATCACTTTCAGATAAATTTTATATTTACCTACTTTCTAACAACTGAAAGAGCAGTGACAACAAAAATTACATCTATAAACTATCAAAAGCTAAATCGGTAGTCTAAAGATTAGTAATAAAGTACTAGAAGACATAAGTTCAATGCCCCAGTACTAGAAGTATGTTACTTGAACCTCGGCTGTAAAGTTACATACTAATAAGAAACTTAAAAGGACAAATAGAAAGATAATCAGTTACTAATTACTTATCTCTTCATTAAATACAAATAAATATCTGATTACTTACTGGTTTATTGGCCAATTGTTTTAATTCATTATCAATTGTATCGATTTGATTGGCAATATAATCTAATGTTTTCTTAAATTGATTTTGATCAATAATTGAATTATCAGCTGTTTAATAAATAATGAAGAAATTAAAAATCAATAAATAAACTTTAATTGATTGAGTTCATCACAGATTAATGTTGGTAGGGTAACATTGAAAACCAAGGAGAACTGGACAGTTGCTTAGTCCTAGACTAAATTGAGATAGTCTACAATAAGGAATACATTAGTGACTAGCTTCAGAATATCCCAGAAGCACTAGTGAGAAGTTGTAAGACAGTTATCCCTGATGACAATGGATGATCATTACTTTATATGTCAAAAATTGACAGACTTTAGAATTTTACCATTAGATCCTGGCTTATTGATAAAGAGAGTGAATCGTTCACCAACTTAAATCCCATGGAGTGGAAGTGGGAAGTTGTGAGAAAGTTATCACTGATGAGAATGGATGATCATCGCTTTATATATCAAAACTTGATAGACGTGAGAATTCTACCATTAGATCCTGACTTCTTGATAGAGAGAGTTAGTCATTCACCAACCTAAATCCATTTTGAGTGGAATCAGCGGTGAGTACTACTGAGGAGTCCTATACTAATACGTAATAGCTGTCCAGTGATTCCTAATTTCGAATTGTACCCTGCCAACATTAATCAACTAAGCTTAATACTAATCTCAACAAACTATATCAATTCAAATAGATAAAAATTAAATTAGAAAAAACGGATAGAGAAAATAAAAAAAAGAGAAAATTTTCCCATATTCATTACACTTAAAAATAAACAAGGAAAAAGTCAAGAATTCACTTTATCTTCATTTTTTTCCTTTTTTAATTTCATTTTATTACTTTAATGTAATTACAACAGAACTTCTTGAAAATGTAAGTTAAAATCTATTTGATAAACAAATTAATTAATAAGTTAAGTGATTTATATTGAATACTGCAAAGTTACATAACTCTGGTAAAAGAAAGAAACACCATGAAAAAATTTAGAGAAAGAGAAAAAATGTTTTCTTTTCTTTTTTCTCTTTTTTTTGTATTTTATTAAATGTTCAAGTCGATTCTAATTAAATCCATGAAGGAAACAGCCAAGAAACTATGAACTAATCTAAATAAAATGGCTTCATTATAATTTATAATCATCAATTCCATAGTGATTTACTTCTAGTGAAGTTGATACAATCTAAGAGTGAGATATTTATCAGTAATGTGATTCTATGATTGTTAGGCTATATCATATAGTAATTGAAGTAGAAACCCTACTACTGAACCGTAGCTAATCTATTAGTAATGATCGTTTGTAGACAAATGTTTAAGTGCTATATTAAGTCTTTCATATAATCATGACTGTGAGATCCCACTGAAAGGATAAAATAAATATCCAGAGATCCTTACTTTTTAAAATGTAAGCAATATAGTGAATACAAAGCAATCTTTATAAAACTATCTCAATTTTATTTAGTTAGATTAAGTAATAAATGAATGAAGTGGATGATTCTAGTTTAATTGCTAGTTCTTCCAATATATATATATATATATATATATATATATATATCCATACCACATCAGCACAGAGACGCAACTGTCAGTTCAAATCCAAGAGTGATAACGATAATAGGAGTATTAGCAGTAATGCAGAAAATTAGGGAGCGAAGATATGATTCGAAAAGTATAATTCAGTGAGATAAATTTGAAAGGAGAAAGATAGAGAATTCGGAAGGTTAGATTTTGAGAGAACACATAGAGTGGATGCACCTGCGCCATTGCGAACGATTCTGAGCCATGTCGTTCAAGGTCTCTAACCATTGGTGACTTTCGTCTCGCGGACCCCAACCACGCAGCCTACATCTACCAACATGACTTAGTCTGCTTGTCAGTGACTTCATCGATTTCTGCCATGTTTTCGTTTGGCCGCCCCTAGCTTTCTTCCAACCTATTCCTACGCCGCAAAACATAGCTCGTCGAGGCAGTCGGTAGTTAGACATGCGTAACACATGTCCCAACCACCTCAACTGATGAAGTTTCAATACTTCATCTATTGATTTGCCCTCCTTTTATATATATATATATATATATATATATACCCGTTGCACAAGTGTGACTGTCTGGACACAGTAGCTTAGTGGTGAACGCGATGGCGTTTGACACGAAACGGATTGAGCTTGAGTTCCGGTGTGAATATCAACACCGGGATGCAAGTACATCCAGACGTCGAGTTCCAATTAAGTCGAAACTCGCTTCTTGGATTTCGCTCTCTAATCACTATCTAACTTAAACATTACTTCCATCTATGTTTGCAAATTCATATGTACATGTGGTAGCAAGTATATAGAAATGACAAGGAAAAGAGCTGCTACTAAATTCTATAATCATATTCCTTGGAATCAATAGTTTAAGGACAGTATGGCTACCATAATTGTAAAAATAGAAAAACCTTCTGCACAGTGGACAAAATTCAGGCATTTCTGAAGTATTTGGAATTATCGACAGATAGTCAACACCTTTATTACTATTTCTGGAGAAATTTATTTCCATCAAACACTACCTATATGGCCTGTGTGTACAAAGGGATAGTGTAATATGACTTTATTCGTCATGATGGGCTTATGTCAAATTTATTAATCACTTCTTAATTTCAAAAATGTTTTGACAAAAGTTTTAAGACTCTCAGCAGTGCACATGTGCAGATGATTCCACCACGAAGTGAACACAGAACATTCATGTATTTTTAACAGTAAACGCCTAACTGTAAGCATTAATGAGTTGGTTGTCGTTAGGTGAAATTATAATGAATATTACTCATAAAGTCGTCCATAAGTAGTAGGTAGCGAAATGTCGCGTTAAATTGGAAAGAATCAGGAAAAGGCGCGTGAGGCGAGTTGTGGGGTAGCAAGAAGTAAAGCATGATTAGAATACATAAGCAAATCTAGGACAATCAAGGAAAGAGAGCTTACAGTTGATACGGATCATAGAACACAAATGACATGGAAAGTGATGATTTAAAGCAATGTACATAATATTTTATGACATTCTCTGTTTTCACCAAAGTTGCATATTCGACTTAGATATCTCACAATTATTGAAGACTTCGTCGGAGTCATAGTAAGTCGTCTAGAGTGGTGAATGTTAGACAAGTCGATAGTCAGGTAGTGATTACCGATATCATTGGATGATAGTCGTTCTATATCACGACTAAAATAGGAAATCCTATCAATTTTCAGTAGTACTGAATTGTGAGCAATATGACGAATGCAAACAACATTGAGTAATAGGATATTAATGAATTCATATCTATAGTAGTCTGTTGGAGAAATTACTCTAAATAACAGTTATTCATCTCAATATTTCTTATTTCTGAATATTTCAGGAAGGGGGATGGGAGGAATTTCAAGCTAGTGAAATTCTATCAGAGAGTCAAGTATATGATCACAGTTCTCAACTTCAACTAAGTGAATAAGGTTTCTACTGATCAAAATAGTCAGTTCATTCTAGTTTATTTTTTACCTATTATCTGCAATGATTTTGTAAACATCGTAATGACTACTGTAAACTCTTAATGCTAATGAGTTTCGAACCAAAATGAAGCTTCTATTCCGTACTCGTTATAACTATTGAATGAGTTCGAATTATCGGACTGAATGAATGAAATTTCGTACCGTTGGATGAACTTACTACCATGAATTAGTCAACTGATAGGTACTTATGAAACTGGATTACTTACTGATACCCAACTGAATGAATTGACTATTAAAGATATGATTGCTAGTTAGAAGAAAACGTAATTCACAGGATAAGATATAGTACTTGGTGTATGTATGATTAGTAAATGTCAGTTTTGTGAGTTGTTTATTAATGAATTTGAATCAAATAGTAAGGACTTATTTCATAGTGTCTAAGCCGATATCAGTTCATGATAAAAATTAGTCTTCTTTGTTATAATTGATAAGCATTAACTTCCACATCATTTACTTTGCCTAACTAGAATTTAGTCAAAAAAGACCATCTAAAGTTCCTACATCGTGGAGTGAAATTAATTAGAAAACATTACGAAAGAAAATGTATCGAACATTAGTCTAGTCTTATCTAGGTACCGTTAAGAAGATCGAATATAGAACCATTAGATTCTTGAGAAAACCACTTGAAGAAATTATGTGACAGAGGTCTAATGCCTTTTCACTTTTACTGGCTGTTTGATTATAGTCAGTCTGTAATGTGAAGTTTTAAAATTAACAATCTTTACAATACTCAATAATTAAGAAATAGTATTGTCATTACTAGTATTACAGATGTATTGGTTCTAAATATTTTCCTGTCTATTCCTTTATTTGTACTTAGCTCACGAAATGCAGGAATTTACTGTCCTATCTTTCTAAATTTGATATCACGAAATAATCTGAGTTAGACGACCATTGATAAGCATAAAGCATTAAACAGGTCATTTTGTCCTGATAACTAATCCTTCATCGGTGACCATCTACTGCCCTATCAGAGTATTGGGCATAGAACCTTCAGGCTTCGCTGGCTAACACTTAACGATTAGACCAATAAGCTGGCGCTTAATGACTGATATTTGTAAGTCACTCAATTCAGTGTAGTCTCACTCAATACTATCGCATGGTCGAACTCCTTTCTTTCTAACTTTCATTGAACATGATATTCATATATGAGAACAACTAGAGTATAACAAAAGAGAGGAAGATGTTCACATTGAACTAGATGAATAATCGAACATTATAGATACCGAAATGTGTGTTAATAAGAAGTTACATGTTACTAAAGTATAATGTTTGTATTTAATCATTTTATTGAATTTGCTTGTTTTTAAGCGTATTTGTATGTGTGTAACTGCTTAATGCTAATTTTTGTACAAACTAGTAACTAGTTCTTTCATATGTATTTTTGGACTTGACCTATTCATGTCCATCATTTTATCACTTTACATTAACTAGATTCTGTACGAATAGATCATAAACAGTGCCTATTTACAATATTCAATTACATGTATTCATAGCCATTTTTTGCATGTATCTAATTAAACTACTCATAAGTAGGCACAAAATTAATTTTAAAATATTCTTACAACAACTTCAAGTTTTGGTTGTGAAAAATTTCCCACTTTCATTAAATGTAACATACCCAGTGGTCTTGATTATTTCACGGCTTTGAAAGCAGGACAGATGCCTTATGATAAGACAAAATTTCCACTAAAGTCATCGTTTTCAGGAGAATAAAGTAGTGAAAAGTTCCTTCCAGAGTGAGGGCTAGGTTGTAGGAAATTCTTATCGAAAAAAAATGTTCATGGTAGTTAGCAGTTGTCACCAAAATGTGTTTTCTACAACCGAGACAGATGTAGTTTTATCTGAAATCGGTCTTGGGATACTGATTTTAAGAGGTATATAATCGCTACCACTGAGTTATTCTTGCCACTACTAACTTTCTATAGGACCGCTAAAACCATGTCCGATGTAACTTCATAAATCTGATACTCCGAATCAGAAACACAAATATATTTCAAGTGAAAACTTGAAATGAAACCATTTCTAGCACTTAATCACATGTCTATTCAATGGGTTGAGAAGTAACTTAAAGTATTGTGCATAATAAACTTAATGAGCAAAACCAACATTAGATGATATTTTCATGGAATTTTTTAAAAAACTGTTCTTTTATTAAGATTTCCGCAGAGTTGTTTGATATTATTATCAATTAGTTTTCGGTGGTATCTTTCGATTATCTAGAAAGAATAGTAAGCAAAAAATGAATATTTAATTATTTTTTCCTACATGTCATTATGGAGATTGTATTTGTAAGTCAAGAAGGAAGAGAAACATCAATACTGAGATACAGGTACACCTGGCTGATGAATCCTAAACGGGATGAAACGTGTTTTCTGAATTTCGCCTGCCTACCACAATTTGACTCAAACGGAACTAACTTATGTTGAAAATTATGTGTAGAATAATTTTTATTTACAAAATTCAGCAACAAATGTGGTTGGAAAGAGTGTATGTTTTTGCATAACTTAGTTTCTTGAATTATGAAACTGGAGGGAATATTGATTCAAGACTAAAAACTGGCTTCAGAAAATGCTAACCAACCTTAAATATCGTATCACTTTATTAAACAAATTGCTCATTTACACAGTCAATAGTAAAGAAACACTAGTTTCATATTACCTATAACTATGTCTATGAGTTCAAATGTACATGCAATAACGCATATGTTGGGTGATTCATTTATCATTTTCATCTCTGAGCTTATTCCTGGGAAACTGAATTAAAACGCTCAATTTGCTTAAAGTGGTTCTGTTGTTTGTCTTGTCGATAGTTAACACTTCGAAATCATTTACAATTATAAATAAGGAAATGATTTCAAGCTTATCATATTTCACTCGCAAAAGACTACATCGAGATTTATGTAGCCAAAGCATGTCAATGAAAGTCTTTCATTTCTGTGATAACCTCATTTGTTAACATCTAGTTACGTGTTATTTCATTTTGTTTTCATAGTAATAAATGAATCTTCTTTTCTACTGTTTAATCTAATCTTTTAATCATTCAAATTCTATTACTACATTATGCAATCTTTCAACAATCATTTTCTATCATGTTTCTAAGCGTTGCTTAAACGAGGATATTAGTAGTATTTAACTAATTAACATTTAACCATATGAATATTTATAAAATATTTAATACTGATATAAAGTATGCATATATTTTATTTCTATGTTATCAGTTTTAAAGCAGGAATTGATGAGAAACTGTGAACTATATGAATTCATGGTATTCACTGGATAGTGGCTTCTTTTCATTATAATAGTTTAATCCATAGTTAGTTGATGTCGATCATTCAGTTAAGATTTGCACACTTATATTAGTCAAGGATTGTTGACTTGTTAATGCTGATATCACGAATTGATCTGAACCAGACAACCATTGATCACCTGAAAGCACTGGACAGCTGTTTCGTCTTAGTATTGGACTCCTCAGCAGTGTGCATCCACGACCCTGTTGGGGATCTAACCCAGGACCCTCTGGCTTCGCGACGTGGGCTTTACCATTGGGCAGCTGAGCCGGCTCCTAATGGTTGATATTTCTAATTCAGCTAATTCGTGTTACGTTTGCGCGACCTCATCCATTGTCATCAGTGAGTTACTGCCTCACACCCGACACGACTGAACTCCATCGGTCACGTCTTTACACTAGAACTCCAAGAATTACCTCAAGGAGCTAGTCACTAGTGAGCTGATATTTAGTTACAATTAAGGAGGTTTTTGACTAAGTGGAATAGATTAATAACAAAGGTAAATGTCAACTCATTTTTGTGCTCACTTAATTCTATACCTATCTGTGAAAAAGTCAATTTGTTTCTTCTGGTAACTATTACATATGTTCAATTAATGTTATAATGATAAACTAGTTTGTAACTGGGTGTTACAGTGATATTTAAATGTTAGTTTGTCTAACTCAAACCAATTCGTGATACCACATAAACAAAACTAGTTTTTCATTCATCTTATTGTACTAAGAGGGTGGATTGTTTGTGTAGTAATTTGAATGAATGTACGTATATATGTACCAAGCTCTGCGTTGTATGTGACTGATTGATTGGAATATAATGATTCTTAATCAAGATATATCATATAATAAAAATCATATTGTTCCTATCAGTAAGCAACGTCTAGAGAGGATTTATAGGATTCTAGTGAGAAATTGTAACTGATCAAGTGCAACTACGTTTGAGAGGATAAGACAAATGCTACCAATAGAAACTTATGATTATACGTTTATATAGAAAATTGACTAGAGTTGAGAAATCTAATTATTTTGATATAATTAAGGAAGTTTTCGAGCAATCTCATATGACACAACAAATATTATTGTACGACATTGTGTTCGATTTATGCCGACATTACGAGGAAGTGAATAACAAGATAACAGTTGTATTAGTATTAACAGTGAGTGCAAATAGTTAGATATAAAAGAGATGGACTTAATTCAAGATATGGAAATGATAGAATGATAACAAGCTGCTGATAGTGGAGTCAGATATGTAACGCATAAATTTCAACTACTGTATTCATTTTTTGGCTGTTATTTAAGGCCTTCTACAACTCAGTAGAAATGATTACAAAGATCTGTCTACAGAAAACGGCTTTAAATAAGCATTGTAAAGTTTCTTATAGTTGGATCTAATTTAGTAAAAAAAGGAACTTAATCAACTATCTTTATTAAAGGATCAGATCAATACACAGCAACGATAAAATTGATGATGGACAATCCGAACTCTACCATGTTAACCGAAAACGGTTATCTTATTAGGCACAGTGACAACAATTTTAAGTTCAAACTTGAAATCTCTTGCTGTACCGAATTCTCTTTTCGTGGATAAGAAATCTGAAGAAGATATAGCAGAAGAAATTACAGAGAAATCTTGCTTCGGAATCTCTAAGGAAAGCATTCTATGCTGCATAGCTTCTAATTACTTTCATCTTAGGCGACCTATGTTTCGAGGAATGTATTACAAATCAACTTCCACCTAAAGGCGACATCTATGTGTAGCTTGTTATACTAGCAGTACGAAATTGAGTTGTCACTACTTCTGATTCAGTGACATATGAGCCTTCGCTCAATAATAATAAATTATCATTATTTCTTAGATTATTAATTGGATAATCTTAGTATCAAAAAGTAGTTTAGATCCGCAGTCAGTAATCAAATACATGTGGAAGTCTATTAGTCTTTTGATTTTATCTATCTACTGAAATAAATAGGTGACTAGTTTATGACATCACGTCATGGTAACAGAGATCTATAAAATTAGTCTATTTCGAGTGAAGTTTTATGTCTAAGAATAGAAGCTCGTTATGATTCTGTTTCCAATTTATCCGTATGTTCTCCATAAAATGAAAGAAATTCTTAGTGGATATAGTACTATTTAGCTGTATTCTGCAACAAACTGAATGGCTTATGTGATTTTCTTGTTCCTATTTAAATTCTTCTATTTTTAATTGTGATCCCCTTTTCCTGTTTTATTTCATCACAATATTATCTGTCTAATTGTGTGATGAGGTGGATAGGACATACATTGACGAAATCACCAAACTGTGTCACAAGACAAGCATTAATATGGAATCCTGATGGCCACAATATGATAACTATGAATAATTTCATCCAAAACTCTTAGGGTTGTTAAATGCCGAAATGCGCCATCTTCACCTTCAATTTGTGTTTTCCATTTAATAAAACGCTAAACCTTATTGGTTCGTTGTTTATTTTAGTACGCTATTTGTTACACTTTGAAGGATGCCCTCTTTATGGTATATATACGTATGAGTTGAGTGTTTATTATCTCTTTGACAGGCTGCCTGTAAAAATCGACGGTTTTTTTACTGACATTAGACTTTTTCTTCTTGTCAGCTGGCACGAGGTGCGAAGACATAGCTTAGCTTCCTTTTTGTTGTGTCGTGGGTCATACGTTCGTTGTCAGGTATCGGGGTGTTATCTTAAATAGCAAACCCTATTTAAGGAGATCAAGCTGAATTGAGTATATCAATGTAAAAACACATGATTTTAGATTGTGTAAAGTAAAACAATACTTTATCATACCTTCATAATGTAAGATATCTTGGTATAATTTTACTATCGTTTCATTTAATCGTTTAATTTCTTCGAATAACTCCTTATCATCCAATGACGTTGTAGGTGCTACTGTTGTCGCTATTGATGTTGTTGATGATTCTGGTTTAATCGGTCCAAATACTGACTCTAACATTCCCCATAATTTTGCAACTCTAGCTTGAACTAAATTATAACATGCAGGACATGGTAAACAACCAGCTTGTAAATTGTAATGGTTTTCCTAATCAAAAGAAAAACAATGTCGAGTAGTCTACATGTATCTTGTAGTTTTAAAAACCCAAAAATCATTGAAAACATGTAGTTTATCTTGTAAAACAAGCAATATCAGGTTGTTCATTTGAATAACATTTTTTTATAAAGTGAGTAAGTATCAAGAATTACTGTTAGTACTGACTAATCAAATAAATTGAGTTCTATAAGGTTTTAACTGTAACGGAACACATATTGACTTAGATCCTAAAGTGATGGAGATGATCCGTAGATAAAATGCATAATTTTGATTGGAGACAGAATCAACTAGCGACTACTTCAAGCAGTTAAGAAATTTATACAAAATAGTTTTTCAACGTGAATTTAATCAATTGATTGTAAGAACCAGATACAAACAGAATCACTGGGACTAAGCTACAGTGACGTTGTTCAGAGTGACAACGAAGCATCTAGAAATAATGCATCAATTGAAGGCAACCAAACTATTAGCCACTAGAGTGAAATTTTCTAGTTTTCATATTAAAACTATTAACATTATGTAATAAGTTTTGCTTAAAGGAGATAATTATGGTACTTAAAAGCTGTTTTCTTAAAGGACTTCTCATTTCCAGAAGTCTTTTAAACTCATACTCCAATAGAAGGAACAGATGACGAGAAAATTAATTTTTATGGTAAATTTATATTTATAAAACAAGAGTATTCCATAGACTGCTTATGACTTTGTGATTCTAAAATCTTCTAAAGGATATGCAAAGTTGTTAGCAAATTTAGTAATTGAATTAAGATAGTTCTATAGAGATAGAAAATCTTTGATGAAATCGAGGGCATCATTGCGAAGGAGTTTTGACTGAGACAAAACTGAGGTATAATTCACTGTGATTTTCACTGGTATCCAAGTAACATGAATATGTGATGAATCCAAACAATTAAAATTTGTTAATTGTTTAATCAGCATTAGAAAATGTGCTATTTATGTTGAATTCTCTTCAGTGTTTAAGTATTATCGATTACTCAGAATAGATTTAGTTATTGGCTTATGATGAATTTCTCGAGGAATTTTTGACGGTGTTCAACATTTTCTTGATTCCGATTATCAAAATCATCCGAAAGGTATTTTCAAACTACAAAGAAAGGCGTATGACTGAAACACTTGATATTTTCCTAAACCCCCCTATACTTAATAGGAAAGAAGGCCTTTCTATTGATTCAACATAGTCTATTTACACCCCCAATAACTACAATGAAATGTAGCAAATTTCTTATAAATTAAAAACTGATTATCTCCAAAACATTTCCTCACCCCCTTACACTCGACATTCTTCATATACACAGATAATTAATGAATAAAAAACTTTCAGAAGTATCCACAAACATGAATCATTAAGAAATGCCTTAGCCTAGATTAACATGACATCAAACCATTCAGATTGATAATTTGATTGTACTAATTTCATTGATTTTGGTTTGTTCCATTGTAGTATTTAAACTTATGTTAATGTAATTAGTTTTAGCTTATATCTTCCCGTTGATTAGTCATGAATTGAAACTGATCAGTCTCTGTAGTAAAATATGCATCCTGAGGAGATTGCCTAGGTATAAAGATAATTCACAAGTAATGCTTAAGTTGGATTGTGACTGCAGTGAAATCCAGGATGCGTGTTTCGTCCTATTTGGGACTGGTCGGCTGGATCTGCCTGCATCCCAATGTTGATGCCCACACTAGGATTCAAAATCAGTCCGTTTCGTGTCAAACGCCATCTTGTTCACCACTGGGCTACTGTGTCCTGTCCCAACGTGATTACATATACAACCGCTTGCACAAGTATGACTATCTGGACTTCATTTTTTGACTCCCTGGTTATCTGAAGACATAGGTTTTCTCCAGTTTAATATGTTATAGTAAAATGGATCGATACATTTTGATCAGGATAGTGTGGGGGGGGTGAAGAACTTGTTTTATAAAACACTTTAGGTGTTAAGAGTAATTTTACAAGTAAGTGACTAAATTTCGTCAGCACTTGGTAGCAGATTTACCACCATTTTCATTCATAATCGATGGCGGTTAGTTAGGTTTACATCAAAGAATACATAATATTAAACTGAGAAGAACGATCGTTTTCGGGAACTCAAATAACTCCTGGTCTAAATCAGCATTCAATTCACATTACAATTTGATTGTAATCAAATAACTAATCATGTAGTTTATTATAAACAATATAGAACATAGAAATCATTTTTATGAGTTCGCATAAAAATTAATCTCACCTGACACTGATCACAATTTAATCCAACAGCAAAAGGTTTACAAATACATTGACCATTAGTATCACATTGACTATTTTCAGAACCATAAATATGACAATTACATGATTGACAACCGTCTGAAGTAGTCATATTAAAGTATGATGAACGACATTTATCACATTGACGTCCAATAACATTTGAACGACATTCACATTGACCAGTATGATCATCACAAGATTCTTGAAATGAACCCACAGAATTACAATCACATGGTTGACATCCCTAAAAATAAATAAAAGTATTAGAAAGTACAAATATAATCTTTATTGGAATAATAGAAGAATAAATTATGTCAATTTGAAGGTAATTACATGATAATCAAGAATGAAATGATAAAATAATTCAATATGATAATCATTGAGCATATGATATTCAATAGTATTCATTCAGTATAATATTTGCTGGTGAAAGTTATCGGAAACTTCTCCAATTTCGTATGCGTGTATTGTATCTAGGAGTTTTGTCATCCTGAAATTCATTTAATGAAAAGATTCTACATGATATGGTGGATAGTGGTGGTGGTGGTGGAGGGGGGAGGCAGTTAAATTATCAACAGAGACCTCATTTTAAGCGTTCGCAATTATCTGTAACTTCATGCATGAATATGTTAGTATAGCCCAGATGAAATTTGATAAAGAAGACAAAAGTATTGAAAGGTAAGGGGTTTTAATGAGATCACCAATAAAAATTGCACTTTAGTATTTCAAAATTGACTCTGTGAAATAACTATACGTATAGAATGCAACACAGTCTGTAAACATGGAAAACTCTACGAGAAAAGCCATAATTATTTTCTTTTGATATTCTATGGCTTAGTTATGCCACAGATTATCAAAATGTTCCTCACTTCTTCAATTAAGATAGAGTTAAACTTCAAAAATGACTATAAAAATCGATATGGGAACGTTCGAAAATACATGTAATCGACTGACACCCAACTGTTAAAGCACCGGTTTTCCGTATCCATTCTAGTTACTTAAGATGGTACCACTCTTTATTGAAGAATATCTCTTCTTTTACATACTGTTAAAGCCTTGAAATAGACAAGATCTTTAAGACACTTAGGTGATTATCTTACAATCAATTCTATTATGATTCTGTCGCATTTTATTGGCATCGTATAATGATTTTCACTTAACTTACTGTGAAGTGGGGTTATGTAATTCCAGCATTACCTTAAACTTACTTTGTTCTTCACTCTGCCTCCAACTTGTAAAAAATGTCTACATCGTGTTACATGGAGTACTGAAGACTATAAACCGGATCATTTGACATTATTATGGATGTGGCTGTGGACAAATGTCATATAAACAGTTTCAACAAGTTGTTCTATCAGATACGAACATCTGACTTCATTGACTTTTTTTCCGTTTCTATCTTCTGATACGATTGTATGCAAACATATCGTAATTAATGTATTCAATTAAAAGTACAAAAGTTTTGCAATACCGAATCTAAGATATATTGAGTATGAGATAAAAAATATCTTTAGGATATGACATGATAAGGTCATTTGAAATTGTAAAGATTCCTATTTTCCTTCTCCTATCTCCCTACCAAAAAAAAACTTTTTACTTGATTGTTTTTTTACTTTATGCATACGAAAAATTGTGAGGAATTTGTTGAAAGATTATTTAAGTTGGATTGTGACTGGGAAGCGAAATCCAAGACACTCGTCTCGTCAGCTGGATGTACCATGCATCTCACTGTTGATGTTTACATTAAGATTCAACAACAGTGACTGACCAACTTCAGACCATAACAAATCAACCAGAAAACTACAATTTTATCCTAACTGTTGAAAGATTGTTTACTATGAAATTGGTATTGTACTGAACATATAATATTGAATAAAGCTGATTATGATTACTTATTAGGAAATAAAAAAGAACCTACTTGTCCAGTATGAAAACCATAGAATCCATCAAAGCATTTATCACAGTTTAATCCACCAACACCAGGTTTACATGGACATTGACCAGTTTCTGGATTACAAACACCGATACCTTGTGGTCCATAATTAGCTAATGTTCCAATCGGATTACATTGACATGGACTACAACCACGTGCTGGAATTAAATCACTTGAATCAGTTGTATTAATAGGTTTTAAATTACGACGATAACCAGGTAGACATTGTTCACAATGTTTTCCAGTTGTACCAAATAAACATTTTAAACATTCACCAGTTTTTCTATAATGGATAATATTATTTTATTTGTTTACTTAGGAGAGTTAATGCATTGATTCGAAGAAGTGCATATATAACATACTGAATTACAAGATGTATCATTTATAAATCGTCACAGAGAACATATTCACTAAACAAATGGATACTACTGTAAAACAGTTTACGTTTCGGGTTCACCGATATCATACTCATACTGAATTATCAAATCTAACAATTACAAAGAAGATCCTATTCTTTAACATTCAGTTAAATGACAATAGGGCTGCAAAGCTCTTAGAAAAATGTATGTCATAATCATGAAGTAAGATATTCCTACTCAGCTGAAATGCCACCTGTATTCTTCAGTAGGAATCTAATGTGTAATAAGTAAACTGTCACTTTATGCCGATTTCTTATGCTGTTATTTTATTTGTTTCCGTGAAATATCTCAAAGTTATTGCATATAGCATGCTCTTTCCAAACACCTATCTAAACACTAAACAGTATAATGATGTAAAAGTAAATAGAAATTAGTCAATTATTCTGTTATGAAACATCTAATCGGTCTTGATAATCTCTTATTACCAAAATTTTCATTCACAAGGAGGCTATGACAATTTGTCATTGTAGTCTTCGATTTTTATGTACAGTAATCATATGTTTAATTCCTTAATTTGTTACAGTCCTAATAAACTTTAACTTTTCTAATTTTTCAAGTTATTATTCAATAAGTGCTTATATCTATGGACAAGTAGGATGCAACACGATGATCTGGACTTCGCGGATAATCTAGCACTTCTCTCCCATACACACCAGCAAATGCAAGTGAAGACAACCAACGTAGAAGCAACCTCAGCATCAATATGCCTGAACACACATAAGGGAAGAGCAAGATCCTCAAATCCTCAACACTGAGAGCACCGACCTAATTGAACTTGATGGTGAAACTCTGGAAGAAGTAGAGACCTTTACATACCTAGGGAGCATCATCGATGAACAAGGAAGATCCAATGCAGATGTAAGAGCAAGGATCGGCAAAGCAAGGGCAGCATTCCTACAGCTGAAAAATACATGGGACTCCAAACAACTGACTACTAGCCTCAAAGTAAGACTTTTCAATTCGAACGTCAAGACAGTTCTTCTCTTTGGAGCTGAAACGTGAAGAACTACTGCAAACATTCTCAGGAGGGTACAGGTATTTATCAACAACTGTCTACGTAGAATATTAAATGCCTGTTGGCCGGAAACCATCAGCAACAGCCTACTTTGGAAGAGAGCAAACCAACTTCCAGCCGAAAAGGAAATCAGGAAACGACGTTGGAAATGGATAGGATATACACTGCGCAACTCATCAGACTGTATCACGAGACAAGCGCTAACTTGGAATCCTGTTGGAAAACGGAAAAGAGGACGGCTAAAGAACACACTGCGTCGAGAATTGGAAGTAGACATTAAAAGGATGAACAGTAACTGAAGACAGCTGGAAAGGATTGCTCAGAACAGAGTTGAGTGGAGAATATTGGTGAGCGGCCTATGCTCCTCTGAGAGGGGTAACAGGCGTAAGTAAGTAAATGCTTATATCTCCAACATATTCTTCTTGTTCTTCTTCAAGTGCATTGTTTACATCATTCTTCTATATGTTGTTTTCATTTATATTTCTCATTGACTATTACGGAACTTATATGTCATGCATGAGAAGTAAAATCATTTTGATTAATCTTTGATAATTGAAATTAGATTAATGCAAAATCCTTAGTTACTTTATTATACAAATTTTCGAAGATTGTTGACAGTGTTTACGGTGAATATCTCTTTTTTATAGAGAAGATAATTTCATTCAGATTCATTTGACACAATGGAATGGCACTATGGAATGTCTTTTAATTTACTTGAAACAGTATTCGCATTTATATCGTCTGAGAGGAGTAACGAGCGTAAGTAAGTAAGTAAGTAAAAGCGCTGAAACTGTTTGTTTCGATTATTTAATTGAACTTAATAATTTGACTAAAATCTTTCAGTGGCTAACAGTCAACACAATACATAGCAACGAACTTTCTCAAGATGTTTTCCTTTGTAACTAAACATGAGGTAGCAATCCAGAATCATGCTACAATTTGACTGAAAATTTTACCAGTTGTTGATATTACACTACTATGCCTACTTTCTTGACTAGAAACACTAAATTGCAGGTGATTTGCATCTGTAATAACAGCTCATTGACGACTTTATAACACCACTGATTACGAAATAAATTTCCCTCTTCATACCAAATAATAAGTCGTCAAATTTCTGTAAACCAGTTGTTAATATTCTCTACAAAATCTACTTATAAATGTTTTTACCATCTATAACTTAGTTCAAATATACTACTTAATAGGCACTCAAATCTGAATCATATGTAAAGTACCTAACTCATATAGCATCAATTGACAAGCCCCTCGTACAGAAACTGGGGTGCACACTATTGAGGAGTTTTACACTAGAAAGAATCAGCTGTCCAGTGCTCTCTGGCTTTCAGTGATATTCTGTCAGCATCAGTCTGTGACGTATTCAATCATATAGCATCGTTTTGTGGCATCCAACTTTCTGGATATTATCACATTCATTCTAATATTCCGTGATTCTTTAAATATTGACCGTTATAGGAGTAACTTGTTAGCTGAATTACTTAAACTTTACGTGAACCAAATATTTCCATTATACAACATACAAGGATATGATAATCTCATTGGTTCATTTATCAAAGTAGTCAAATAAACAAATAAACAGCAGACCAATGTGATGAATAGAATTAAAAAGGTAAAGAATTTGAAAATCCAGCCCCTCACACCATTTTCCTGAGACAATCTATCAGCCTAACTTTGTTAATGAATACTTATACGAAATCGTTAATACAGAACACAAGAGCCGTTTCAGATAGTTTGAGACAGCAGAAAATACTTAGAAATAATAGACTATTTGAAATTCACTTCAATCTACTTTATAATGACTTTTACTTGCCCTGACGTGAGAAATTTATGACTTTCTACTACGACAGCCGGAGATCGGCTAGGTTCAGAGTAATCAACAATATTCCAGCTATACAATAGAGCATAATCTTATTAAACTTTTAAATATATCCAGAGACTAACAAACAGTTTTGTCAAACTTATTCAAAGCTAAGAATTGCTTGCCTGTTGATGATATACCAAAATGGCTAACAGCCATTTTCACACCATCCCACCATTATGTTTATAAAATCAGTCAATCACAACGGTAATCGGGGCACAACTACGCTCTAGTTTAAGTTGATATATCGCAACAACATTACCAGAAGGAATTAATAAGACAGTAAAAAAAGGAGTTGTATCATCGGTAGTCACACAGACTAAACACTGTGAATAAAGTTCAAGAAGACAATCAAATATGCATATATGGTAGTGGTGGGGGGAATACCGGGAACCAAGACTAGAAGGAAGAAAATGATGAATAATTTTGCATCAACGTAACCGACTCTCAGCCATATCATTCAACCTCTTCAATTATTCAGAGACAGAGTTCAAAGGGCTAGATAAGATTAACCTCAGGAAAATTTTAAATCAGCGGTGAAACATTTATCCTCAAATAAAGAGACAATTTGAAATTGATAAGTACATTTATAGATTGTAATATTATACATTGTAAACACATATTACCTACCCATCACAATTTCCAAATTCTCTTGGATCTATGTTATTTGAGCAATCACATGGTTTACAAGAAATACCTTTCATTGGATCACCATAAAAATTCTCCGCACAACGTTCACATCGAATACCTTGTATCACCCCACACACCCCAGAGAAAAAAGATAATGGTGAAATAATAGTCAGTTTCAAATATTGATACTACTGTTAAAACTAAATTGTAATGGCTTTGTAAAGATTGGCATCGACGTTCACTTGTTTGTATTTGTAACATACTGATGCTAATCAGGTATCACTAAGGCCAGGGAGTACTGGACAAGTTATTCTATACTAATATGGAACTCCTCAGCAATGATACCCTCCGGTTTCATCAAGGAACCGAACATAGGACCTTCAGATATAACGGTGAATGCTTAACACTCTTCACTGCTGGGCTCGTGCTCGATGATAGAATTCCTGGTTCCATTAATTCGTGTTATAGCTCGATGACTATCCTTTATCATTAGTGATGAATGTCTCACTCCTGACAGTGATACCTAACAGAGATTAATCTGTGACTAATACAAATAACTAATGCTAAATGTTGAGTGCAAATAACAATTTATATGTCATTAACAACATTAGATGTATTCATCTTTAACTTGTCAAGGAATTTATATTTTCTAATGAAGATTATAATAAGCTTATATCTTCCCGTTGATTTGTAATGGACTGAAACTGGTCAACCTTTGTTGCCATATGTGCTTTCTGAGAGGATCGCCTCAATAAAGCGATAGTACATAAGTAATATTTAACTTGGATTGTGACTGGGAAGTAGAATTCAGGACGCGCGTTTCCTTCTATTTGGGACCCATCGGCTGGATGTACCTGCATTCCAATGTTGAGTCCCAAATAGGACGAAAAGTGCGACCTGGATTAAACTTTCCAGTCACAATCCAACTTAAATATTCCCTATAATAAAGATGTTTATACACTGTTAAGGGAATTAATTCAGCGCTAATGAATAGATGAAATGAGATGATACAAAGTAATCAAGAAATATTTATCTACGAGACTGAATTATTGTCACATCTCCAACAACACTCCCAAATATTCTGGGAACAGCAACAAGACTACTACCCTTAATAACGGCCTCTCTACAGTACTTATATGCAAACTACCAACATAAAAATAAGAGGAACCGAAATACTATATAAGACTAGAGAATATTACCTTTGTAAATCATTCGGTCAGAATGATGAATTAGAACTCAACTGTTCGGTTTAATTCCTACTCAGATGCAATGCTAATAATTCACTACATAGATCATTAATGTCAAGATGTTAAATGGAACAGTAAAATAACTTGGTATATCACATTTATTTCCATTTAAGAAAGTGTGGAACAATTCTCCAGTGAATAATTACAGGTACTTAATACATATAACATCGGAGAACTGTTGAAAGAACCAAAGATATTCAGAGCATCATAAAGGCAGGTGATCAAAGATACAGGTGAACTCGCCATAATTTTCAGTTTCTCTAGGTGAAAATATGATAGCCCACTTGTTGTTAATATATGTAAATATATGAAAATTTTCTTTTCAAATTAACACATTTCTTTGATTAAATGGTTTTTTGTGATCAGTTCATACTACTTATAAGTAGTTTTGTGTTAGTACTAAAATTATTTGTTGTATGTAAATGTAAAATTTAACGTTGATGAATATTATCCAAGTATGGGACTCCTCATGAGCAATGAGTACCTATAACTCTACCAGCAATACAAAGAAGTGATTTTTATGTCTCACAGTGAGTGTCTAACCGTCAGCACTACTTAACTGGTCTGAATATAGTAATAGGATTTCCACTTCAATCAATTCATGATATAAATAAACACCTCATTTATCTTCACAATTACTATACTTAAGTGGATTCGTTGAAAATATGAACAACGAAATAAGAGAGATATCCACAGAACTTCCTCAACTTAACTACTAGTAAGGTGAATTCAAAATCATATAATTTATATGGTTATTGAATGGAGTATACTAGTATAATTGAAATGAGTTGTAAATAATTTGAGTAATACGTCAGAGATTCCCTTACTGACCATTTTGTATTATGCAACAAAATATTAGCTGAATACATCCATGCACTGGTACTTACTGACTCGTTAAGAAAAAATACACTGAACTGAAAGATAATCAATTCATAATTCTAAGATAATTGAAATGAGTCTGCCATTGAAAGTTCCAAGAATCTGAAAATATTGAAGAATTATCAATTTCTATATAGTTGAAATGATATTCATCTCTTTTATGGTGAAGAATCAATCCCTGCATGTAAACAAAACTAAAACATGAATTGTGGCTATCAATCAAAGATGCTCATTCCATCCAATTTGAAATTCATTCGCTAGATATATCTGAATTTCAGTGATGATAATAACTCTGAGAATGAGCTGAGTCACTGAAAATAGATAGTTTTGGACCAGCAACGACTGATCGACATTTAGACGTTAATATAAATTAAAAAATGAGGCACATGTGTAAAAGGTAATAAATTAAATACACTTGTGTATACATTACCTGATCTATTATCAGGGCAGTCTTTACAAACAACTTTAATCGAACGATCTGGCCAATGAACCTGTTCACATTTTGCCTCTGGAGGGCATGGACATGGTTTACAAGCTTCAGGTGAATTCACTGGAGCAAACGGATCTCCGTAATATCCATCAGTACATCGATCGCAGAACAGACCACCAGTATTGTCTTGACAGTCACATTGACCTAGTGAAAATAGATAGCAATCGAAACAAATGAAAAAGGGTGTTTTACTGGGGATTAAAATAGATGAATATTGGGGAGGGGGAATTCGTGAAAATTCCCTGAAAATGAGTTTAAAAGCGAAAAAAGTGCTTGGTACCTACACTATACAATCAGCAATCTTTCGAAATTATCAGGATATTTCTATAAAATTGATTGTTTGTATATTATATCGTGATTGGAAAACTACTGATGTACTTAACGACTCCAGTATTTTTCCAGAAGCTTCCAGAATATCAAGACTACTCAGAAACTGACAAATATACTCGTAGATTTCTAAAAACTTACATAGAGGTATAAAATCAGTGTTATGTGTACATATATCAACTGTATCGATCTGTATAGCTAAAACCATTAAGACTGACCTATATAAACCTAACCTATGCATCCGAAAGATATATATCACTATGAGTGAGTTACATTATAATTAGTGCTACTTTTTATGGACCGTTACCGAGAATTTTCCTTTTATGTTTTATGAATCCGCTGCAAGATCATTAATTACACATTCAGCTTTCTCAATTGTATAAATATCTCTCGGTTATTATCAATAAGTAAGTAACCGTTTCATTCATTACATTTCATTGAGAAAAACATCAAAATAATAAGTTACATTGACCACACTAAAGCGAATACTGTCCATATATACCCGGTCTGGATTTCGAAAGGTGAATACAAATCACCTACAGGTTCTACACAGGATTATCTTATCAATTCGGGTTGCTTAGTAACCTAAATCACGAGTAATTTTAAGAAAAGAAGTATTTTACAGACAAAACATATAATTTTGTTTTGGAATCAGAAAATGGAAAATATGTTGAAGACAATATTATTAGCTATGGAAAGTTATAAGGGGTTTGTAACAAAAGATTATTAAGTATAAGAGATCAAAGAAAGAAACAAACAAGCATACCTAAAAATGGTTTCAAGGCTATGGAAAGACTAAAAGTTGCACTTGTTATGACTTTTACACTGAATAAGTTCAAAATATGTGCTCCTTTTGAATTCAGTAGTTTGGTTACATGAATGAAACAGAAAAGAGATTCAGGCAGAATAGTATGATCTGATTTGATAAACCAATCATCTGTTGAACTGGTATCAGACTTATAGTCTCTTCTTAAAAAAAGGCTAACATACTAACATGCGCTTTAAAGATAATTTGCTTTGATGATAAAGTTACTTGAAAACATTAGTGTTCACTAAAACATTCTTTATTCATAAAAACTCTTTAAGGATACTAAAACAATCATTGATGAGGTCAAGTGGGGGGGGAGAAGGGTGTAAAGTGTTGTAATGTGCCATACTAGGACTACATATCTGCCTAATGTATTCTGGTTTTTAATGGTACCTAACCGAGACTGAATTAATACAAACAATCAATTAATTACCAAATCCCACATACCACAACTTAAAAATAGTATTATTTGAAAGTATTTGTATTTTCCTGTTGATTTTTTTGTGAACTGAAACTGATCAATCTCTGCTGCTACATACCCATCTTGAGAAGATTGCTTCAATATAGTGGTAGTTCACAAGTATGAATAAAGTTGGAATGTGGCTAAGAAGTGAAACATAGGGTTAAAATTTTATTCTATTTAAGATGTACCTGCATCCAAATGTTCATTTTTGTGCTGAAGCTCAAACTCGGCTCGTTCATAGGTATTGTTATATAGGTGTGGATGTTTGAACTCAATAGCTTAGTGGTGGCTTATGACACAAAATAGACTGAGTGTGAGTTCCTATGTGACAATTCAACATCAGAATGCATATACAAGTAGTAAATATTATCTGTAAACTCCTAATAAATGTGTATGTATTTCAGATTAATATGTTATAATTTATGATATATAACAATGTAGCACACATACAACTTGCATATGTATAAATTTACATGTGTATATAGTCAAATTAACCGGCAAAGAATAAACGTTTGTTTACACGGATTATACAATGTGCCTAAATGAATCTCTGTAGTACATCACGTATGAATAGTATTCAAGCTTAGTACAATAATTGTATAAGCACACATAATCCATTATTATCAAGGTATATGTACTAACTAACATTTATAAGGTAATTATATTAGCCTAATTCATACATTGTACTGGATACAGTTAATATAGACCGGAAGTAATGTTATATATGACCTTAATCATATTAGTCAAATGTGTGTACACCTAAGTACCCTAAACAATCACCTTAGTAAACACAATGATCCTATAACTAGGTTGACGTCAAGTCAAATAAACATTCTATTAATATTATTATAATGATTATTGTTATTATTATTATCATTATAGTGATTACACACTATTACATTTGTCGTCTGACTACTGTCTATATGTATGCATGAATAAATGAACTATTAATCACTAGTCAATTTGTATTACTGTGAGGTCATTAATGATACTACAATTAAATTATTATTGTTTTTCGTTAAAACAACTTATAGGATATGCTTTAAATTGTCAATCATACACTTCATTAAATCTAAAACTACATTACTAAATTGACTTTTGTTAGACAATCATTGAAAATTAAGACGAAATAGGTGACTGTTACTTTCTTGTTGGAAAATGCTAATCAGTAACCACCAACAACCCCATCAGGGTTAGGATCTTAGGATCTTATAATCCCATGACGAAGGTACTCACTTCCCATTGAGATGTCCAACATTGAGACAAAATAGATATTCAGTGCTTCTTGACTTTCATTGGTGCTTAACTGAAATGAACGTGTGACGGATACAATCAACAAATATTCATTTAAATTGAAGTGCTGTGTGGAAATCGGTATTAAGTTTTAATTGATTGAATTCGCAACAGATTGATGTTGACAAGGCACCACTGAGAACAAGGAAACACTAGACAACTGTATCGTTCTAGTACGGGATTCCTTAGCAGTGTGCACCCTAGATTCAGCCCCGGATGATTTTAAGTTGGCAAACGACTAACCCTCGACACCTCTGGGCCAACATTTAATGGCAGAATTCCCACTTCCATCAATTTGTGATATAGAGCAACGAACTATTGATTGTTAATGGTGATAACTATTTTATTTCCGACAGGTCTAAGCTTCACAAGTTACAACTTTTCACTAGAGCATCAGGAACGTCCTGAAGTTAGTCACGACTGAGCTGATTAGTGTAACTGTACTGGTGTGGTTTGTAGGGATTGGTATTAAGTTTTGGTGGATTAAAGTGAGAATACTACCATTGGATGTTAGCCCAGTGGTGCAGATGGTTCGACATGTGCCGACCTGAAGCCCATGGGCGGAATCTAGTGTGAGCACTGCTGAGTAGTTCCATACTAGGACAAAATAGCTATCCAGTACTTCCTGATTCTTCATAGTACCTTGATAACATCAACCTGTGATGAATTCACCTAACTAAAACACTAATTTACTGTATCACGGATTAGAATGTAATCATAGCTACTCTCTCATTTCTAGTTTGAAGATAGGTATAACAGCAATTGATCTATTAACGTTCCAAGTAGAGATTTTTGTATACATTTTAGTTATAGGTAAGCTAACAACACTACGACTTAGTTGCATTAGCCAAAGTAAATGAAAAGGATTTCAACCCAAAATCATACAGATAAGCCACTGATCTAAGGGTTGGGATTGACGTACTTGGTTAATAGTGAAAATAAAGATTTTAAAGGTTCTATCATGTTTGTTGGATCATGAACGTAACAAGTGCGTATCAGTAATAATAAAAGAGGGTCAAGAAAATTTACAGATCGACTAGAGTTGAACATTTACTACTGATTCAGATGCTAAATAATATCAATATCATATGAACTGTTTACAAAGTCAGTTGGAAACATAATTTATATCTTATTCAGCTTATGTTATTTAGTATCCTACATTAAATACTATGGTTTAAATTGTACATTTGGATTGCAAATGAATACGAATTCGAATGAAAACTCATAAGGTCAATCAGTACTGACTTCACTTTACATTGAATGTCACTGCAAGATGTTTAGAAAATGATAACGTTTCGTATCATGAACTGATTTGGTTTAAAAACTAATGAAGTCAAAAGCTTAGAATAGTTGTTTAGTCCTTATATGAAACTACACAGTCGGGTGCATATACGATCTCATATGAAATCAAACCAAAGGTTTTTATGTTTCATAGTGAGCTCTTAACATATAATCAAATGAATTGATATCTAATAGTTTTCAACTCTAACTTCGTTCATTCTGTAATACTAAATCATCATTGATTGCAATTGATGGCATTTATCTGATATCTGAAGTAAAATTAAATTGATTGGTTAAACAATTAAATAGTCAGTATGAACACTTTCATAATATCTATGTAGTTCAATAATATATTTCTTATAAGTCAGTGAATGGAATATATATAAACCAAGCTAACGGGCTTTATACGATGTAGCCTAATTCGATTTAAACACTTACCGCTTTCAGGATCACATCGTGTAGCATGATTATTACATGTACATAAGATACATCGATCAGTAATAGTACCACCGGGTGGATCACGTCGATGTCCATCTGCACAGAATTCACATGATTTGCCAGTATACTGAGGTGGACATGTACAGATTTCTGAACGAGGATCAGTTTGTGGAGTACGCCAACCTAGAGAAAAAAAATTAAATAACTGATTTATTTTAGTTTTATTTGATTCATGTTCTCAAGATGTTCAGCTGTTGATCTTCATACAGATTTAGTATTAACTCATTTCAACTATTCAGGACAATGTACTTAAATCTTCTTGAAGTGAACAAGCATTGAATATCTAGTAAATCTAGCTCTACATATAGGCTGCATTAAAAGATACACGATGAAGTAGTCGGATGAAAAAATTTATCTTTTATATAATTGCCTAATATACTACGATTAACGTACGATAACGTCAAAGTTGATGTAATGAAAGCTCTTCTGAGATGGTCAAAAATCCTCTTATTTAGGATATTTCTAATCGTACCACTCTGATTACAAGCGTTTATGTAAGCTGTTAATAGATTTCCTTCTATAAATATTATCTTACTGATAAGTAGGAATTAAATAATTCACATTATTCAGTGTAGTCGTGTTCTAACAAATAATTGCCTATTGCTCTTAATGAAATGAATCATAGCTATCTACCTAGAGACTTTGAATAATCTTTTTCAAAATTAAACATTATACTTCAAGTGATTAATATTCTCCATTGTAATCAACAAGAATACAAAGGTTGAAACTTTATCACTGTTAACATCAGTTTCTCTGTATATGCCTTATATAGACATAATATTTCTCTTTATTATATTATTCATTAATGCCATGATAATCAATTGATTTGTACATCACAAATAAAAAGTCTGTAAGGAAGTAATGAACTTACCTGATGGACAATATGGACATTGATTTGGATCATCTTCACATAAACATGGTAGATAACCTTCTATTGTACCATTACATCCAATTTGTATATGTTGTCTATCTGTAGAAATTGAATAATTTACATTGTAATTTCTATGAGGTGCTTCAAAAAAATATACTTAGTATTGAAAATCATAACTAATTTATAATACAAAAAAGCCAATGTACTTCACCTCAAATTATAACATTCAATGTCAGCATTGACAGTTGAAAATCAACATTACTAAAATTAGAAATATTGATTCATAAAAGAACAATGGATAAACGTTATCCTACTCATTTCTAGGCTTTAAAGCATAGAGGTTTTATCTCTCATGTGATTTCAAGAACTAATACTATTTCCACATATGGATGGTAAATATATGAAACAGGATAATCTAATCATTTTGGTAGATAATATTTTATTGATTGAATTAAAACTGAGCTAAAGTATAAACAAAGTTTTTAAAATATGTCGAAGCCAATGATAATCCTGAACATAATATTTTATAGATTGTACATTTCGTTGTAGTATGTATTCTTAATGTGTGGTTGAATTCAGTTTGAATGTTGGTAACTTCTTGTGGCATGTTTGTTGAATTTACATTCAGTTCAAATATAACTCTTACAACTTCATCGTTATAGATTTTTATTTATACGCTTATCCTATTGCTTATGGATTTGTATGAGTCAGGGTGATATACGGTAATTTTAGGGATATATAAGAATGATATTATTACTGAACTGAGCTTGATTATAATCCGACATAAGTAAGCAACAATAATTTGATCATAGGTTGTTGGAAAACATAATCTGTTCAATCAATATTAAAATTCTTCATCTATGAACGCCAGCAACATCACCAACGATCGGCGTGTCTAAAAGAGTAATGAATTCATAAAAATTTTCAGATGGAATTTAATAAATTAGTGCATAAAAATGCAAACTAGTTTGGAGGTTTGAGGTGTCTGGATTTCGGTTCAAGGTTACGTACACATAATGTTTAATCTGTATAAGTTCAGGGAGAACAAATGTTCAGTACACTCATCATTCGCTGAGAGATAGATATCTTGCCCACACCATCGTTGACGTAAATTATTTTATCACAAGAAGGCTGAGATTTCATCAGACACCGATCCCCAAAGCTGATCAGACTTCTGAGATAGGTGAAGTCGTGTGTGCACTCAACTAATGCACTCTGTATAGGTGTCGATGCAAAACCATTTTTAAAGTAACACTTTGCATTTAGATGTAGATAAATGCACCTCATGTATGCTTACATTATTGCTGAAAGTGTTCAGAAAACTCTACACATTGTAAGTGTTGTCACCGAATAAGACAATATCGTCTGCATACAAGTCGTAAAGCCTACAAGTAAACTTCCTAAAAGTAAATCGACCCCTCAGGAGTTAGATGAAGAGAGTGAGACTTCTAAAAGAATATCTTAGAAATGACTAAATAAAGAGCGGGATATTGAGTAACTCTGACGAACACCACTTAAGGATGACAATTCTTGTGACAGTTCACTATATGTTCTACCTCGACCAGTGGCGTTCGAGGAGAAATCTTCAGCAGGATTTATTTACTCCTGGAAAACGTCTATTTATAATATATACTGCCATGAAACCCAACTGTCTACTTAGTGAAGGCTGATTTTAAGTCACGGATATTAGTAAGTACGCTTATATTCTAGAATCTGATGGAAGGCGAATACCTGATCAACTCCCATGACTATCTAAATATCAGTCCATCTATCAAATAAAATTGGACTACTATCTTAAAACATATTTGAGGCCAACCTACTGAGTGCTTCTGCTCCTTCTTTCTTCAAGATACTTATAACCTTTTTAACCCCACCAAGATTTAATCTCTGTGTATTAAATTCTCTCTAAAATAGTTTGAGGATGGTCGGTAACTCAAGAGTATCTGTAGGCCAGTTGAAACGTCCCTAAAAGTGTTCATTTTACCGATCTAATTTTATAGACTGAACGTAGATTACAGACTCATTTTATTTCAGAATAATCCCACTAACAGTTGTTTGGTACTGACTATTTCTGTAGCCGTTTCATCGCCTTTCTTTGGTTCTCCAATACTGTTCATAGTTAATGCGCAGACATTTTGCTAATTTGCGTTTTAGTTATAGTCTGTCTGCATCACTCTCAGAACTCGGCGGGATGAGTTTTTGGGCTGCCATGATTTCATTAAAAGTTTTATAAATCTATTATTCCATCCTAATTTTTTTATTACATTTGATGCAGATATTGTCCTTACATTAGGACTGACTTAAAATCATTTCAAGGTATATCGGGATAACTCTGCTATTCATAATCAACTAAGTGCTTATTCAATCCTTCTCTCGAACTAATATCCAAGATATTTTCCTATTGTGACCATTCTGAACCCGCTAAAACGCATGGAAATGTGGGCATGATCAAATCATACCAGAATGAGTGGCAGTCCCCAACTGAGTCTCTACAACGACGGCTGAATTCGGTATGGTTTATATATTTCCATCATTATGGTGATATTGAAAGGTGGTCACCATGTTGCACAATGTTTATCCCTATGTTTGAAGTCTGTTTCTTCTAAAGAAAAAACGATATCGTGAACATAATTGAAGAAGACAGTCACGATTATCCGTTTGTTGGGCTGTGATGCCGAAAAATACCCTGAATGTATTTTAGCTTGATTCAGTCTACGAATCTTTAACACCCCTGCTATGATAACTATGTCTGTAAGTCTAGATTTCCTGATAAAGTTGGAGGATTATTTACAGAATTTATCTTTTGCTTAAGCTTGGAGCACTTGAAGAAAAGACAAAGTGGTCGTATCATTCATAATTATTAGTGTACGATTAAACGGATTTCACACTAACAAATATAGATAGTAACTCACTCCAGAAGTGCTTATTCTGTTCATAAACCTGGTGCTATGCTAGTACTAGTAAGAACATGAGAACTTGAAGTATAGTCCACAGATAAATGATGAGCGATTAGCGCCACTTCACCCTATCGATTAAGTGAACCAAAGTGTTTGACTACACTAGGATTCTTTATGCGTATTTCGAAGACAGTGTATACTTTATCGGTAAGAGGGATTTCGTTAACCGATTTAACGCAGTTTTCACACATCTGAAGCCTCAACATAAAACATATGGTGCAGTTTCAGTATATCTGAGTAAACAATTAGTAAACTCGAGCTGTTAATACAAACGACAAGCGCAAAAATGGTAAGAAAAATATAAAAATTGTAGGCGGAAGCAGAAGAAACAATGGAAGGGGGAAGGAAAAAGAGTTTAATTGCAAGCAAAGTGAATTCTGTCAAAGTTATAGGAAGGACTGATCGAATCTTGGGATGGCTTCTCTTTTTAAAGTACCAGAAAAAGAAGAAGAATCTGAACCATAGGTGGCCTCATGGTCGGCAACGCGCAACATTTCACAAGTAATTTTTTATGCACCCGCCTTGTGCTTGAGAAGGCCTTATCTCCGGAAATACATGGAGTAGAGTGAGGAGTACATCTATTGAGTCTAGCTTTTATAGCTCCTTTCTTCCTATGTGAAACTGCCTCCTCGCGGTCATTCTGGTTGCCTGGGGCAAATACCTTATTATTTTCATACTTCAGTATGGTTGGCGGTAGGACTTCACCTCGTAGACCTTGGGTTTTCCGCTTTTAGTGTTTGTGCCCACAAACCGACCTGCATAGCATGGTAGAACCCCAACGAACGGTTGTTCTAGCCACTATGACCCCTATTAAAAAGTAACGATAGGCAAGCCTGACCACCATATCACAGTAGAGACAACAGTATGTTATCAATACGAATTATTATGCATCTACAATTACGTTATTCTTAAATATTCTGAATACATAGCATTGTAAATCAAATGAGCATTCGTCTAAATATGAACGGGCAGTATGACTACACTTCAGCGTCAAGTATATAAAAGACATTAGAAGTAAATTATACTTGATAAATGTTAATGATTACAATATAAGTGAATGGATTCTGAAGTTGCACCTGGTAAAATGGTTTAATCTTTGAAAATAATATTTTCACTATGAAACTTTTATTGTCAATGCATGATCAATAAATTTGATTATATATATAAACAAATAAACTTATTATTTAAGTTGTATTGTAATTGGTAAGTTGAATCCAGGACGATCATTTTGTCCTGTTTATGACTCATCGGCTGGTTGTACCTTAATCCCAATCTTGGCATTCACAGTGGAATTCAAACTCAGTCTGTCTGGTGCTAAACGCCACCACTTTCGCCACTAGACTAGGACGAAACTCGCATACCAGACTCCACTTACCAGTCCACAATCCAAGTTAAATAATACTTGTAAATAATCGCCTATATCAAGGCGATCCGCTCAAAATGCACATATAGTAACAGAGACTGATCAGTTTCAGTTCACAACAAATTAACAGGAAGATATAAGTTCATCCTAACACAATTAAATTATTGTTTACCTTTTTGTAAACATGCGTAACATGGTTTTTGATTAGCAGGACAATTAATGATAGTTTGATCTGGTTTCACCAAACTTTGTAATTCAATAGATTCACCTAAAAAAGACGGATAAAAAGAGGTGAGAAATAATAATTTAAGTCTGTTGCATAGTTTATACTGGTGACCAACTTATATCAACCTAGGATGAATATAAAATATCATTTAATACGATATACTGTAATCAATCCATTAGCAGAAGGTTTTGATAGAAAGCTAGTACATTTCCTAAGTGAGATTTCAAATTAGTATCACTTTTCCTGCCAAAGTTTGCTCACCATCTCATCAATACATAGAGTATTATAATGCTAAGTTCATAAACATGTGGATAATAACAAAACATGCCAAAATTTATCATTTTAAGGGCTTTTGTGGAAATTGTTTAATGATATGCTTTTTATCATAGGACAACTGTAAATAACCAACTGTTTTAAATCAGAAAGCACATATATTTGTCTCTAAAATAAATGTGAATAGTCAAATATCTATTCAATTATCAGAAGTTTTAGAGCCACCTACAAAACATGTGACTTCTTAGTTAAATCCCATAGGACATCATTTATTTTCACTAGTGTGAAGTCATATAATTTAACGAAACAACTGCGTAATGCTTATTGGCTTTTAAGGGCTTTTTAATTGTAATCAGTCTGTGATGTAGATTACAAGTTTATAACATAATTTATAACCTGCAGAACAACATATAATAGATAGATCATACTTACCAGGTCTACCGGCTATGATACTTATGTGCTCTTCGTCTAATCTACATTCAGATGAATGTAAAGAACATATACATGGTTTGCATCCTAATGGATCGTTTGACATGAGACCATAATGTCCAAGCTTGCATCTAAAAGCAAAAGAAATATTCAAGAATAATACACAATAACTTCAAGCATTGATATGGTGATGGAGAATTAAACCTCAGATGGATAAATTTTTGATTTAGTTACATTCTGTCAGCTGAGTTTAATGACAGTGAAGTATTCAATGTTCTTCTAGACATCATCAGTATAAATTTCAGGCGGTGATATTTAATGATAATGTAAATCCGCCAAAATAAAACAATCTGTAACATAGTGGAAGATTTATAACTAATAAACAATCATTCAGGTTGTATTGAAGACTAGACATACACAATATTAGTTACTACTTGTCAGATAATTAATTCAAATATGTAAATTTTACTGGTGGTCAGTCACGATCTTGTTGACGATGGACAATTTGAAGAATCCCAGATCAAACAAATTTTCCTACCGATTTCTTTTAATCACTGTATCCACATAGTATTTAACTGGCCTATTGAAATCCATAGAATGCTGATAACCTATGATCTCTGAACTTGTTTAATAAGCATTAAATTATAAATTTCTCTTTTATATGTATAAATATACAACATACTTATCACATCGTTTACCAGCAACATTTTCTTTACATATACATTGACCTGTGTGAGCATCACAAGCTGGACGATTTTCATAACTGCCACCTTCATTACAATTACACGGTCTAAAGTAGAAATACAAGGAAAAATATATGATAGAATTGAAATTTAAATGAGAAACCATAAATATGCCTAAAATAACCTTGGGAAAGTAAAGCCAATGTTTAACTAATCAAGAAATAGGCTATAAAATATTAATTAATCCTTAATAGAAAGTGTAATTATAGTTACAATTAAGGGGGGTTATTGTGGAGATAGTTAATTTGTCAATGCTGATATCACGAATTGATATGAACTAGACAACCATTGATCACCTGAAAGCACTGGATAGCTGTTTCGTCCTAGTATGCAACTCCTCAGCAGTGCGCATCCATGACCCGGCTGGGGATTGAACCCAGGACCTTCTGGTTCCGCTACGAGGGCTTTACCATTGAACCACTGAGCTGGCTCCTAATGGTTGATACTTCTAATTCAGTCAATTCGTGATACGTTTGCACGACCTCATCCATTGTCATCGGTGAGTAACTGCCTCACACCCGACACGACTCCACCAGTCACGTCTTTACAGTCGAACTCCAGGAATTACCTCGAGGAGCTAGTCACTAGTGAGCTGATAGTTACATAAAATAAAAATAAAAATAACGTTTATTCATTATGAAGGAAACTTTCAAGGCTTCTTGTAAGTTCTTAAGATTCAAATTAGAAAACAAAAAATTTGTTAATTGAGTGTTGTTGAGACTACTGAATTTAAATTAACTCCAACTAGATAAACATTGAAAACTAGAAATCAAAACCCAGTATAAAACGTCTTAGTACTGATCGAGCTTCATTGGTTACATCTTACTAGTGCTCCAGGAATTTCCTCCTGTAGTTAGTAACTAGTGGGCTGATATTGACTGCAAACTTAGAGTTCAGTTATTTTGGGCATGTGGTAGTTGATCACTAATGACAATAGTTGTCCTCGATCAAAAATATCACATATTGGCGAAAGTTAAATATATCAACCAGTGGATGATAATGGCTCCGTGGTCTAACGGTTCATGTTCACTGCGAAACCTAAAGGTCAGGAGTTTGATTTCCTGGAGGGTGTGTTGGTACTCAGTACTGAGAAGTTCCGTTGTGGGACGAAACACCCATTTACTTCCGATTCTTATTTCCAAGGGTTGTTTAACCCATGTCAATTTGTCACATCAGGAATCTCTTAAGTGTTAAACCTTGGATTTCTCAATATTAAAGAAATAAGATTTTTTGCCCAAATTGCATTACATCATTACAGAAGTGTCAAACTAGTGTTGAAAATCTTTATTTATGCTGTAAAGTATGTTATTCTTCAATTTTTGACAAAGATATATGACATGCTGCCAGTATTCCGAGATAATGTCAACAATGAGTTAAAGAGAATTAATTGATTCTACTTCAGTTGATCCTCATCATCCGCCGATTACAATTCATAATATTTTAAACTGAAAGAATTTTATTTAGTAGAGTTATTTGTAGGTTCTAAGAAAGTATTATCAGGATGTAACAAACTGAAGCGAAAAGTAAAATGAATGAATCTAATGTTGAAGTGTACATGAATGTTACCAAAGAGGTCTGAATTAAGCAATCACTGACCAACAGAAAGAACTGAGAAGATGTGATGTCAAGTATGGGACTTCTAGTAGTTAGCATTTCTAAATCAATCGATTCGTGGTACGTTTGCGCGACCTCATCCATTACCATTGGTCGGGAAACTTGTCTCACGCCTGTCAAACTTCAATCCAGTGTTACCCGCCGATGGTAATGGATGAGGTCGCCCATACGCATAAAGGATTGACTGATTTAGAAATATCAACCACTAGGAGCCTACTTAGTGGTCTTACGGTAAAATGTTCGGCGTGGAACCAGATGGTCTTGGATCCGATCTATGGTAGAGTTGCGGATGATCACTGTCGTAGAGTCCCATGCTGGGACGAAACGGCTGTCTATTGTTGCCTGATTACTCACGGTTGCCTAATTCAAACCAATTCGTGATGTCAAATTAATATTCAACAATATCCACAACACCTGATTATAATAAAAGAGCATTCATATTCACTTTAATGGGTTCTATTTAGAATGGCTTGGTGTGGTGGGTGGGTTCGTACAGAATGAGGGAATTTTCCGATTTTATATCAATAACTGAATTTATCTAGACAAACATCTCGCCCTAGAATGAAACAATCCCACCGCGGGCTGAACACAGGACTATTAAGCTTCACATGAGCGCTTAACATCTAAACTACAGATAGTCTGCATTTTTAATATTATTTTATTCGTAATGTTGTAATACCATTATCAAATGTCACTAAGTCTTGTACCCAACATGGTTACCTATGAGCAATACATGTTGTAATCTCAAATGAGAATGTATTGATTGGATTAAAAATACGTGATCTACAAAGATGGCCTTTATATTCCCTGGTTGGTTGATTTAGAGACCATCAGAAGGAATCAATATTTTTGGATAGTTCCTTTCTCTGAGCTGGTTAGTATAATCACCAGCCTTACTTCTCCGTTCTAGATAAAGTTATCCATTGGAAATTCCTTTTGAAATCAACAGCTATACAATCAAATCATTGGACTAAGAGGATGTTGTATCAGTAAAGATAGTATTCTAAACTAAAAACCCCAAACATCATATATGGGCGTGTAGGTGGTTCAGTAAGTGAAACTTAGTTTTTCCGTACTGTGTTGATTGCAGTGCTAATCTACCGTAACAGCTCTTTACACTGATCTATGAAATTTTCAAAAATTGTGCTGTCCTAAAACATAAAGTTTCTAGGTTATTAGCTAAATGTAGTACAAATTTGATCCGTTAATGGTTAAGGCATTCGGTATTTAACTACAATATTTCAAGTCTGAATTTCAGTCCTATCGACCACAGTCTGTGCAGCTTGTTCAAATCGTTAGTTTTCACACATCAAAGTGGATTATACATCTTTGTCATCATGTGGATTTTTTAAGATACAATTACTATTAGACTTCATTTTCTTTTGCACTGTGATATACTTTTCCTTGACTTCAACATACTAATGATGCTATGTGATATTGTAGAGATAGATGATTTTGAACTCACTATCACAAGTTGGTCTTTACTATACAACAGTTTAAAATCAGGGAGTCCTTAAATGACTGTTTTTTCTTCGTATGGAACTCTTCAGTAGTGAGCACTCATGTCATTACCGTGGATTGAGCTTAATAGCTTTAGGTTTAAGGATGAATTCTTGAACCCTAGACCACTACTGTTAATTTACTTTACAAGATGTAATTGCCATGAAACATCAGTTTTTATTTACTCCCTAGACTGCAGGATACTAAACGTACTACAAATACTATTTTCAGTAATATGTATTACTCAGTTGTTTAGCTGCTGACATAATAGTGAAAAATATATAAAAAGACTGGCAGAAATATGTTTCGTCTTTGTTTTAAATTTCCTTGATAGTTTAATATTCATTATCTCATATTATGTTGAATAGGTAACTCAAAGGTTGCATGGACAGTATTATTTTAAGGTGATACTTAATCGGAACACAATTATAAATCAATAAAAACGATTAAGAAGGTTTTGTAACCCAGGTAAACGCATTTTTGTGGTTTTTGAATTTGGGCAGTTTGGTAACACTGTTAGGCAGCAGGATAAGCCCTTATGTCTGTTTGAATCTTAAATAACCCAAGATTATTAGACACATTCAACTTCCATCAGTAAATTGCATAAAGTAATCTTTATCAAAAGTCATAATGAATTTTCATCTCGTTTATGACTACAAAGCAACAAATTCCTTCTATATCTAGATGTCTTAATGTGTCATGCTTGTGATAGTGTCTGAAGTTATTGGCATTCACTCTCAATGATAGTTAGAATTACCTCAGTGATGAATAAAAATTCCTACAAACCAACTAAACTAAAGTAAAAAAAATATGAGAATGAACAGAATAATCATGGGATACAGGTTTTCTACCAGAAATAATCTCATAGAATATATTATCGGAAAAAAATAGTATCTGGACCCTGAAATGATTTATTCAGAAACAAAAATTAGGTACTCAGAGTTTTACTGGAGAAAGTCTAACATAGACATTTGACCTTCTGTCCCCCACAAAACACATAGCCTGAATCTTACCACTGTAAATCTGAATCACTATAATTTTTATACATCAGTGATTGTCTTACCTTTTCAGATATTAGTAAATGTTTTATTGAAAATAACTGAAAATGTTTGCAGACATAGAATTTAGACCTGTTGGAATGTTTTGATTCATTCTATTTTTTATTTATCAAAATTAATATAAATTTTAATATTTAAATGAATAATACTTTAGCAAAATTCACTCACTGACAACCACCAGAACTAAATCCAAAATGATCGTCTAAACAATGATCACAAGATTTGCCACCAATTCCAGGTTTGCAAACACATTGACCTTGAGAATTGCATTCAGTTTGACCATCAACCGTACCGATTGGATCACATGAACATGGTAAACATGATGTTGGTTGTTTTGGATTAGGATAATAACCCGATTTACATCGTTCACAATTTATACCTTCAGTATTATTGCCACAGTCAATGCATCGGCTACCAGAACCTGTACGACTATATAGCTCTGCATCAAATTCACATAGATGTGCATTTCCATTACAATTGCATGCTACACAAAAAGTTAATGAATGGTATGTGAATTCAATTGTACATTTTACTGTCAGAATTACGATGAATAGGAGAACAATTTTCATGATAAAACAATTAGTATTTGGTAATATTTTAAATAAAAAGTTACTGATAACGTTCCTTAACTAAATGAAAAACCAAACGTCCCAGTTAACTTCTCAGGAGTGAGAGAGTTATCACCAATGACAATGGATGATTGTCGCGATATACATATATATATATCACAAATTGATGGAAGTGAGAATTCTATCATTAGATCCCGACCCAATGGTGGAGATGGTTAGGCATTTAACGTCAACTTGAATCACCTGGTGTGGAGTCTAAAGTTTGCACTGCTGAAGTGTTCCATACTAGAATGAAGCAGCTGTTCAGTGCTCCCTGGTTTTAAATGGTACCCTGCTAACATCAATCTGTGACATTTTAATCAATTAAAAATAAAATTCTACTGAATTATGCATTTGATAAACTGAATGCTTTCCTCTCGTTTATACAAAGACAAACACAAGTTAGCATGCAAGTAATTTGATATATGGTCACTAATACCAACACAGATAAACAACCTTTTAGATGAATTTAAATGAGGAAACACCCGGAATTCTAGATGGATGGGATTAGAAAATGTCTGCAAACTCCCAGCTTCATGAGATCGAAATTGATTGGCAGTTAATATGCTCATTGATAAAGTTCGAGTTTTTCATGCCATACGGAAGTGATCAATCAAATCAATTGATGCATGTTCGTGGAGTATAGACTAGTGACAAACCAACCAATCAAATCAGTCCTCGAATCTCCTCTCCGGTTCTTTCCAAATCCTACTCATTTTTAATGTCTGCCCAGGATTACCGGCGCAATGTAATATTTTATCTTTCTCTTTTCCTTTGACCTTCAAAATTCTAAGTTAAATCTAGTGATTAGCAATTTTCTCATTGTGTATCCTATCCACCTCTCGCGTCTTTTCATAATTTTTTCCTCATTTAGAAGTTGATTGATTGTTCCTCTGCCACGGTCGGTTGTTGTTCAAGGAATTCAACTTATCTTGCATATACACCTATTATTTATACACACATGTATCATATAAATGATGCTTATTGCAAATTTTAACTACCAGATCCGACATTTAGCAGAACTGTACTCTGTTAAACCAACAATGGCTTTGAAGGTTTATATGATTTTTCTGTGATTCTAGATTTAATAAACAATGATGCAGTTAGTTCTAACCTGTAGTAGTACATGTCAAACATTATCAACGAAATAAACTACTCCAACTACGAAATATAATTAACTCAGTAAAAGCAGCTAATCACTTCATATCTATCTACATGAGTACCATTTAGCAGTAAACCTCTACAGGAAATCGTCTCTTGCATTATTACATATAGATATTTATGAAAATATTTCTTGATTACGATGATGATGAAACTTTTAATAGGTGAAACACAAAGAAGTTCAGAAAAAAATAAAACTTAATAAAATCAATTCAACTTATCAACTGAATAGATAAATCATAAGCAACTAATAAGTTAGGATTCATGCTGATAAAAAGGACAGTGAAACAAACAATTAAGAACAACAAACAACCAAATTTCAGGTTATTAGAACAAAGTAACAGTAAACTTCGGAGAAATTCTAATGGCTTACTTTTGTCTGATGCTATCTAGGTAGCGAATGAAAACTTCACAAATGAATTTAGTGAACGTAACTCCATCAAAATCATTACAAAGGGAACACCTCACTCCAATTTCAATTAAACAACGGTTTTCATTACGCACTTATATAATCTTGTGAACACCATATGCATTCAAGGTAAATATACTCATCGTGCTTTTTAAGTGACATCAACCAACTTTAAAGTTTCTAATCTCCAATACAATCAGCTCTTACAGTCAGTGAGGTCTTATATAGTAATGTTTATATATATACCTGTTAAACGTTATGGTCATTTTAATATTGTTTTAGGGTCATTCCTATACTTACACTTACCTATACATGGATTTGGATTTTGTGGAGTAGCTGGTTGCCATGGTCTGTCGTGATAACCTGATTGACATTGTTCACAGTTATCACCAGCTGCATGATGAGCTGGATCACAGACACAAACTAATCGTTCCTTTTGTCCTGGTCCAGAACTTTTTCGACATTCATTACCATGCCCATGACAAAGACATCTAAATAAAGTTTTAAACGAAATATTTATTCGATTTCTATTATTGAATGTAAAAACTGTCGGATTCTAAGTTTTTCCATATAACATTAGGCAAGTAAATAGCATGATACCCTCCATTAGTTTATAACTATGACAAGATGGAGGCTGAACCCAGAGTTTTAAGGCTTTGAGATGAACACTTAGTTTCTGAGCTAGTTAATCGGTTTACAACAGTTGTCTTGTTAAGGTCAGTGTGTGACAAGAGACTTCAAAAAAAATCGACAAAAGTACTTATAGTATATTTAGTATGAAGCAACCAGTGAAATCTACCAAAAAAGTTTTGTATCAACAAAGACTCATCAACAAAAATGTATTGTACGATTATTTTAATGCTAACTTTCTAGTTGCTAGATTGACCATTCAGAATACAGTGCTTTTTCACACTATGGACAATCAGTTAAAATTCTAATCGTAATTAATGCCTGTAATGTTTCTTTCCTAATACCTAAATGAAGATCTAAGCCTACAGATTTTACAAATAAACTGTACACTAAAAAATGTCAGTTAATCGATTGCATACCTCTCAGTATACATTTCATACTTATACAGCGGAAAGTAAATCATCTCAACCGCCTTTTTCATATCACTCAATATATACTGAGATACAAGTTTCTATTTTAGAAATATTTTAACCAATTAATTACATTGCTTTCATAGTGTAAAGTAATTACTGGTATTTATGAACTGAATTCAATCTCTATTGATGTTAAGGGCTTCAAAGTGTAAGCACCAACGTTATTTGTATAATTTACTTTTGTTTGTAGTTTCTAGAAGCAAGAAGAGATTATACTGGCACTCATGCGAATAATTGAAATGAGATAGCTTTGTGGAGATAGACTAGTACTACGTTTAGTTATTTGTGTATGTCACAGATTGATGTTGGTTAGATACCATTCAAAACCAGGGAGCAGTGATAATTGTTTTGTCGTGGTATGGAATTTTTAAGCAATGTGTACTTTTGAATATGCCAGTTGAGCCAATCCAGTGATGCAGATGACTAAGTTTTCGACGTGAGATCCATAGGTAATGTGTTCAATTTCCTGATGGAATCGTGAGTGTTTACTACTAATGAGTCTCATACTAATATGTAACAACTATTCAGTGCTCTCTGGTTCTCACTGATACTCAACCAACATCAATTTATGCAGAGAAACATAATACTACAAGAAATTCAAGAGCTTGTTTTACACTTGACAATATCTTTAGGCAACAGAAGTGACTACATTCAAATAATTGATGTCTTGATTGTTTAGATGGCAAATATTATTTGAAAAGTGCATGATATTTAGGAAGGCGTATCTAAAATTACATAGCTCATACTTTTACCAAGATGTATTTAGAGCTAAGTTGCTAGATGAGGATTTGGTTGATCATTATCTATGCTAACAGTAATATTAAGAAGTTTACGAATTATTATCATGAATTCTAAGTAAACATTATAATTAGATTTTGAAATCACAATATAAACACTCACCTTCCTCCTACAGTCAATTTTTGTATTGCGAAGTAATACGTTAATAGAGTATCTCTTTCAGCTCCACGTTCGTCACCAAATGTATGCATTTTCTTTAATTCTATTAAAATTTGACTAGCTGTACTCCAACGCTTTTGAAAAAAATCATAGGATAAATGAAAATAAAAGTACAAGGTTTATATTTGCCTATTGAACCTAAAAGCATGGCATATATAGTACTTACTTCTATTGTAGGCTCCTTAACTGAATTTGAATACATTATAGCAGTATGGAATAATATACTGTGATTTCTATGGAGGAAACGTAAGTACTTGGTATTATTTAAGTTGGATTGTGACTAACATGTGGAATCCAGGACGTGCATTTCCTTTTATTTGGGACTCGTAGGTGAATGCACCTGCATCCTAATGTTGATGTTCACAGTAGGTATTCGAACTCAGGACAAAACGTGCATCTTAGATTCCACTTGCTAAGTCACAATCCAGTTTAAATTATACTTGTGAACAATCGCTATATCGAGGCAATCCGTTCAGGATGCACATATAGCAACAGTGAGTGACCATATTCAGTCTATAACAAATGAATGGGAATATACGAATTCATCCTATTATTATAGATTAAATCTATATACCCTATAAAGCTTCCAACATTTACAAATATACATATAATATTCAATTAATATATTGTCTTACTTACTTGTAATTCAACATCATTGAAAAATTTATCATAATTTGGACGTCCATTTATTACTGAAAATATTACTTCACCTTCATATAATGGTTGTAATGTTGAATATTCTTCATAACATATTAATTCATCCGGTTTAGTAATTATAGGTATAGGACTATATGCCATACCAAAGTATGTATAACAATTACTTGAAAAATATGCCCATGGTGTCCATTCAGAGTTATCATCATAACGTTTATGTATAACCATAGCATGTGGACGTGGTGATTTAAATTGTAAATAAATGTAATTCACATGAAATTTTGTGCCTAAAATACGTAATGAGTAGTAAGAATCTTTCTTTGAAACATTTTTTACAATTTTATAATTCAATAAAACAATAAATTATATTGTATTCATTAAATGAACAGCATATTCATACATTGAGTATGTTAGAGACAGATTAATCATGCTAATATTTAAGTTGAATTGTGACTGGCAAGTGGGATCCAGGACACGCGTTTCGTTCTATTTAGGACCTATCGGCTGGATGTACTTGCATCGCAATGTTGATGTTTACAGTGGGACTCGAACTTAGTCTGTTTCATGCCAAACGCCACCACGTTCACCACTAGGCTAATATGTCCATACAGCCACACTTGTGCAACGGGTACACAAGTACAAGCTTATTCTAAGATTAACTATGCATTTTAATATATCACTAAAACAATGATTACTATTTCAGTCTGAATTCATTTTGACAAATTGGTTAGACTTAGGCAACTATTGAAAAAAACAGAAAGCAAACGATAACTGTTTCTTACTAGTATAGGACTTTCATAAGTGTACATTCAAGATCTCCACCAAATAATCGAACCCAGAACTATCACACTTTTCAGTAAATACTTAAACTTTAAACCATCGGGCCAGCTTTCCCAGGCAAATATTGATTTTGAGAATCGAATCAGTCAAACATGTTAACTGTTAAAAGCCAGTTTAGTTGTCAACTTGTAAAATGTAAGCTTGATGGTGTTTGGTTTGATTCCTTGGTAAGGATCTTGGATGAGCACTGCTGAATAGTTCCCTACGGGTACGAAACAACTGTCTAATACTTCCTGTTTTTCAACAGTTATCTGATTCACATCAATTAATCATGCATAAATTCAAATTTAGCAGTCTTGACAACAACCAATTTCAACAGTGTTAGTTGTTAAAATGAACGGTAATTTTCTGTCATTACGTAACATTAGTCAATTCAAGTACTAAACAATTAAGGCAGAAAGTATCACGTGACACTGAATTATACAGAACAGTGATTTCATTGAAGCTAGATAGTTAAAATTGGATGAGTACTTTGCATTAAAAAAAATAATAAATTAGATACAATTAAGTAATCAAACAGTGTAAGCATCATAGTCTTACAAGAGGTCAGCTTATGCTTGTAAAGCTTGGTAGTAACACTTTATACTATAAAACTAGGTAATGTGCATACAAATTTCACAGACAGTATGAATTCTTCTCAGGATAACAAGTACACTAAAGTCACTTAAACTACTGATCACATATGAATATGATTACTAGAATATGATCAACACTAACAATTAGAAATACATAACGATGATTACTACCCGGTGATTATTCAATGTATTATTTTTTAAAACTTTTATCGTAATACCACCACTTTTGAAATGATAAGTTTGAAACTGATTGTTATGTACACTTTTACATTGATCTAGTGATAGGTTTGTTTACATGACGCAATGAATAAACGTATAAACAAATGCATTAACATTGACAAAAAATATTCTCATGAAATGTTAATTGGAAACATGTTAATTGTTGTAACAATTAACATATTCCATAATGAATAGTTGATAATAACTAGTTTTTCGTTGGTGAATACGTCGAAAATTGATATTGGCATGGTAACATTAAAAACTAGTGTGCACTGGATAGGTGTTTCGTCTTAGTATGGGACTCCTCATAAGTGAGCATCCTAGATTCCCATTATTGGCTTCAGGTTAGCAAATATCTAACCTTTTGAACTAATTGGCCAACATTCAATAGTAGAATTCTCACTTCTATCGGCTTATGATATATATATGGCGATAATCATTCAGGATTTAATGGTATCCTGCCAATATCAATCTGTGACGTATTCAACGAACTAAAAATAATAATCTTCACAAACCATTTCAATTTAGTAACTAGTTTTATTATAGAAGTAACATAAGTCAATAACTTTTCTGATTAATCTGATATTTTTCGAAACCTGGATTGTAGATAGTAATAAAATCTAGAACACAAATTTCATCCAAACTGCCTCTTGTCAAATGACTGTAGCTGCATCCCTATGTTAGTGATTATACTAACATGCATTACGTAGTATCAACTTCCCAAAAACCATAACGCTTATATGTGCATGAATTCATACCTAATGAATAGGTTACTCATTATTCAGATTCATTAGTAAAGTAGATAACGCGTTATCCATTGCAACTAAGGATACTGGAGTTTATGTTTCAGTGTGATCAACAACAACAACCACAAGACAATCATACATTCAGATAATGATTCACAAATAGGATATTATGCGCATCCTTGATTCCATAACTAAGTCCAAGCTTTACCAAACCTATCCTTAATATCAACACCAAAAGTTTACATATATACTATTTGAAGATTATTTAAGTATAAAATAAGTAATGGGTAGTGAACAATAAACTATCAAAATTAATTGTAGACATTTGTTACTCATAAGTAACCAGTTGAGTCATAATGTAAGTAAAGTCAAACAAATTGTATTACAGATCAAAGTTCTATTAGCAATATAAAAGTACAAAGCTGAGAATTCACTACTCAATATTATCAAGAATGATTGGTGGATGTCGATAAATCTCAAGGATACTCTTTAACATTAGTTCAACATACCTGGTGTTTATCAGAAAACTGATTCGATTCTAGTTGTTTGTTAGAAAAATGAACTACATCAAAATCATTTACATATTTAGTGAACTAATCTAGTGTATTGATGAAATTTTCCCAATTACGTATGTTATTAAATCTCTACAATGATGATGTCTGGATAACATACCTTGGAGGCAATGATTCATTGAAACCCTTCAACTGCAGCCATTTAAAGATAATAAATGAAGTCATCAGTCTATCTGCTAGACATAGCTCATCAAAATTATTGAAGATTAATTACTTATGAAAACCTCTTGTGTATCACAAGTTGCCCTAAAAATGGGATGATGATTTGTTGTTCTAGTGACATTCTTTAAAGTCAAACTACTCGTTACTATTTTGTGTATATTCAGTTATTTAATGATGACCAAATGTTCTATTGTTTTATTGTAGAATAACCGATTATTCCACCACGTTTCTAAGTTGTTTGTTTCAGTCAATAAACTTTCGTACTTTAATAAAGTTTCTTTATTAATTGAACTTACATTAATTAGATATAGGTAGTGTTAGGATTATGAATAACTAAGCAATCGAGTGTAGTATTACTCATACGTTATTACTTAAATCAGTCTTAAAAACGAACAACAAAGCCACGAATGTTGAAAAATACCCATGAATAAAAACAATAGTAGAGATTTACTGTAAGCGTGAATCCCTTCATTAATGTTGTAATCTTTTAAGCTCGATGGATTGACTAAGATATTATTGTTATTTTGGACAACAATGTCAGTGTCTACTTAATGTAGGAGTGAGGTTTCTGACTATTCTACAAGTGCCGTTGCTTTTATTTGTCACAGATTGATCTCAGTTGAGTATCAATATAAACCAACGAGTATCAGTCAGGTGTTTTGACTTCTTTGGTGTCTGTGAGTAATCACAACCCTGCTACTGACCAAATCCTGGAGTTTTAGTTCTACAAGAGGATGTGTAATAACCAGCACTACTTGATCAACATTGAGTGTGGTGATTTCGACTTTCATCAGTTTGTAATATAGCGCTATGATCACTCAATGATAATTATCTCATTCCTAGTAAGTTTAAATTCAAGTCTCTACTTCTGGCTAAAACTAGAGAATTATGTTGACATTAGTCATTAGTGAGTTGTTTATTACCAATGAAATTATATGATTTTATGGGAATTTGCTCTGATTTATTATCTTTATTCATTAAAATAACTTCCATTAGGTTCCACTGAAGACAAAAAACTGTTTTGTCCCTATACTGAAATTCTCAGTAATGTGTACTAATGAACTCATATTATTAATCCTGATATAACGAATTGATTTGAATCAATCAACTATTGATCACCTTGAAGCACTGGACAGCTGTTTCGTCCTAGTTAGGGACTATTACAGCAGTGCCCATCCACGACCCCACTAAGGATATTTCTAATTCAGTCAATTCGTAGTACGTTTGCGCGACTTCATCGATTGTAATCGGTGGGTAACTGCCTTACACCCGACACAATTGAAGTCCACCGTTCACGTCTTCACACTAGAACTCCAGGAATTACGTCGAAGAGCTAGTCACTAGTGAGCTGATATTCAGTTACAATTAGGGGGTTGTGGAACACATCAGTATGAAAGCAAAATACAAAATAAATAGTGATATATACTTTTATTCTTACTGTAAAAGATTAGCTGATGAACTTATCATACGTCAGGTACGTTAAACTTACAAAGAATCCGATTCCAGTAATAAACTATGAAGTAGTCAAATTACTACAAAAGTTAAATCTCAATTATGTTATCTGTCTTTTGCATTTAAAATGGTTTAATTTGTAAATTTTCACTGATGTTTTATAGAGTACATTGATATTAGGTAAAAGTAATTGTTCATCGATGGATTTATTGATAGTCCTAGAAATGTTAACTACTGTCAGTCAACTCAGTGTTTTAGTGATTAAGTTTTCTGTGTAACGTCTGTGTATCCATAGTGAAAGACGTTCATTGATTATTTAGCTGAAATCATTTCTTGATGGTAATAACAAAAGTAAATTTACTACTGATACAGTCAAAATTTAGTTCATTTTGTTAACGAGGAACTTGACCTGAATAGTAATGTAGTTGTTATTTACTTAAAAACATATAGATTTGTTAGCTACTTTCATCCAGTCAGTAGTTTCCATCATTAAATGCTGTCAAATAGTTTCAACAATAAACAGTATTCCAAATTTGAAATTATGGAAATGAAGCATTCATGTGTTTAGAGTAAGCAAATTCAAAATATGATCTTTTGGGTTAAATATCATAACTTAAAATTTAATAGCCAAGCTATAACTCAGTGAATAGATAGAATTCATTGAATATGGACCACACATATTAAACCCATACAAAGAAAGTTATTAGACAGTTACTAATAATAAACAAAGCTTCAATTGTAACGTTGATTTTATACTAAAAGATCTAGAATTTAAACGAATTATTAGTATGTCCGTAAGTTTCAGTATTATTTCTATTGACACACATTTTTGTTGAGAATCAAAATATTCAAATTTGTAATCAACGTCTTAAAATCACACCTTATACGTTTAAGCTCCACTGATCATGACTTCTAACAATGATTCCAGGAATTACCACTAGGTCACTGATGGCTAACTTCTGGAGCTCTAGTAAGAAGACCTGATCAATGGAGTTCAGCCATGTACAGTGTGTAATACTTACTGACAGATGAAACTGGGTAAGGTAGTGCAACTTTGTTATGAATTAACGCAGTCAAAAATACAAACTGCTATATACCGGTTGAGCGGTATAACGGTTAAGCGTTTGTCGTAGAGCCTAACGCTGCTGAACACGATTTTATGGTATGACAGTGGATGAACACTGTTGAAAAGTCTCACACCAGTACGAAACATTAGTCTAGTGATTCGTGTTTTCCAATGGTTATCTAACTCATATTAATTCGTTATGTTAAATTTAGATTGCAGGATATTGTACCAACAATCACTTTTGTATCCCAGAAATAACAATACCACTATCTGGCTTCTTGAACCTCTGAATATATCCTTGAAAATTAATGATTTTCTATTATCTGCAAATTGATTTAAGTTCAGACCTTTATTATTGACACCTAGTTTAAAGTTAATATGAAAAAAGAAATATCCACAACTCCAATGAAAGGATTTAATAGTGATACATTCTCTACTGTCCTAGACAAAATACTCCGATATCAGCTGAACTAACCAACCTAAGATAATTTTAAGACAGTAAAATTATCTTAAAAGTTAATTAGTTAGAAGAAAGTCATTAGAACAGATTAACTCAATCCTTGTAAAATCATTAGAAGATTCTCATTTTAACTTAACATAGTCTTAATTAATATTGTCCCGAATAGTAATGAGAATGTCTATTACAATACCCAATAATCATTAACAATTAGATTGGTAATATGAATTCATATAAATGATTGTTTATACAGTTTTGTTTTGTTATTTTTTTTCAAATCATTTTGTATACATTTTATAGACATACATATGTAGGTTTAAATTTTATTTTATTATATTGAATATTGAAAGTGACTATTGAAACATTGAATCATTTTTAACTGAAGATTTTATTGTCGTTTATTTTAAATTAAATAAAATAACAATTCAATATTCATTCATCTATAATGATGATGATTATTATTATTATTATGATAAACATGTCATAGATGTAATAAATTTTTATATATGAAAAGACTGGTTTCATAGATTTCTATATTTTAAGCATAATAAACATATACATCAATATATATATATATATATATATATATATATATATATCAAGCATATAGATATTAAAGGAAAACAGAGAAGTTCCTGTTTGAATAATTAGAAATGGTAGTAATATAGCTAGTGACTAACTTCTAGAGATAATTTCTAGAGTTCCAGTAAAAAGACGTGACTAGTGAAGTTCACTATGTAGGGTGCGAAGTAGATACCCAGGGATAACAGTGGATGTGATTGAGTGAATATACTGTGAATTGACTAGGTTAGAAATATCAGCCGCTGGGATTTGACCTAGTGGTCTAATGATGAAACGTTCACTCCAGGTTCTAGGTTCGATCTCTAGTGTGAATGTGGATATGTACTACTGAAGAGTCCCATACTGGTACGAAACAGCTTTCTAGTACTTCCTAGTTGTCAATGACTATTTAATTTAGACCGTTTTGTAATATCAAGTTAGTGTGTCTATAGTTACATGAAAACTAATCTTCTTAGGGACGCTGGTTCACAGTAAACCGGCTTATCGCTATCTAATTTTATTCCACTAAAAATTGGGTAGCTGCAGACTAGTGAAATTTGAAATAAATTTCATACTTGTTTGAGAACTCATTCCATTCATGTCAAACATTGCCACATTTATTCACTGAAGTAATGAATCAATAAAGTTCAGTGGACAACGCCAGAGTATCTGACATAGAATGAGTTCAAGTTCGAGTACGAATATAGACAGCATGGTATCACAACTATGTCACACTAATGAGATTCTAACAGTAAGAAACGAATGTCTTGAACTAAACTTAACAATCATACCTCAACCTTATTAGCGCATGCGAATCAGCGCTTCATTGAAGTAGTATATTGTGAATGTATATTTGGCATAAGAGACTAATCAGCTACAATCTTCAGTAGCATCCACGGGTAAACACAAATAAGCATTGCAATTATATCTTTATTCTGTTCTGTTCGTTGACTAACTCACTTATTGTTTCAATATGAACTCCACCAAAATTCAATGGACCATAGTATCCATTTGTAAAGGAACAGGAAATATATTTTTTATTTGAAATCCTGTGTTTTCTCTGAGTTAAACTGTGGCTGGTAAGCAAAATTCAAGAAGCGCGTTTCACCCCATTCGGGACTTGTCACTTGTATATACCCCCATCTCAGTGTTTTCCGTAAATAACCAATAAAATTTTATGATATCAAAGAACGATATGTTTATTGGCAAAGCAACTTTTCGTCTCCTTTGTAGTGCCTAAAATTATGTGTAGCTTCGTAAATGATAAAAGATTTGATTTGTAGTATGTGATTTTCATATATACAGAACATTTACTTCTGATTCGACCCTACTAAAATAATTTTCATGATAGTATTTGATATGAATGTTATCAACATAACTATGCATTATTACTAGCAAACGACTAGTGTAAAATGTTTAAAACTACGTTACAATACTATCACATGACCCATTTGTGTACTTTCATATAAACGGCATGAATTACTACTATTTTAAAAATTTTACATTTATGCAAGTGTACACACTTGATAAAATGCGGTTTTGGCAAACATAGCTTTTAGTTATACCGCGTTCTGTGTGTTGGATGATTTAATTTCAGAGTTTAATTCTGAACGATTTCATCTGTGCGAAACTTTTGATAGAAATGAATTATGAGATTTTCTTCACAAGTGAATATCACCTTGTTGATTAGTTTTTGCTGATACATCTTGTCATTTTTTGCATATTTATTTTGATTCCCTTTTTTCCTGAACTAGTTTATAGTATTTTAGTTGTTTACATTTTTTCTAAGTGGTTAATAAATTGCATCTATTTCAACATGTTTGTTGATTGCAATTGACCTTAATGCCAAACTTCCTAAAAATCCTCCGGTTTATCCCGTTTTTCTTCTGTCTAGGATCTCCGAAGACGTAGTATAGCCAGAGCAATCCTTCTGAGCAACAAATTGTTTCTACCATCTGAAAATAGTTCCACGTATAAATACACTTTTGGAAGACAAGAATAACTGAGCCTAAATCAACCAGTAGCAATAAAACTAGCTATATATATATATATATATCCTAGTGTAAGTTTAATACATTCCGTTTGAAATAAATTTGGAGTCACGTTTATTGTTCGAAGTTTTTCCTGCCCGGTATGTTGCATGTGGCTGTGAACGAACCGATATGACCAACATGTCTAAAAATATTGTCACTTATTAAACAACAAACACATCAACAATGCATATAGGTTGATTCTGTTCATTCACACAATTAGTCTGACTTATGATTCATACAATGTATTTCAGAGGTACTGATGGTTTATATATATTTAGTAGACTAATATGAAGTAACCTGAATAAGTTGTTCAAAAAAAACCCTGATCTTATGAGTTGTCGATAAAAAAGTGCTTTAATCAACCTGTAATAAAAAGTTTTTAGATCGACCTATATTTACACACATATCAAAGAAAAATCGTCCAATTCGACCCCACTCATGTACGTTTATTAGTTTATCTATTTCCGTGGTCGTTGATATTTGATAGTTACAAGCACCAAATCATGGTTAAAAATCACAGGTTTTTCAGGTTTTTTGATAAGGAATGCAAATGTCTTTTAAAGTAGCTGTGCATATTAACGTTTCTAATTATTAACAAATATTTTTTACCCTTGCACAGTAAAAATGTTTTTTGTTAGTTTTGTGAGGTTAAATAAACATTTTTTGATAAAAACGGATTAGTTTGGACAATGGCCTTATTTTAATTGTAGTAAAACACTCACTTTTGAGTTCTTCAAGACAATAAGCTCAAGAATTTTGGTAGACATACTGCAGGATGAATCAGTTTAATATCATGTATTTCTATGGTTATTTTAGAGCGTACACTGCAATAAACAGTTGACAGAGTTATCCGCCAAGATAACACTTTATAAGTATCCAATATCTTAGTAAGAAGATGGAAACATGTTCCGTACTGTTTTTTATAGTTTTATTTATTGCTCGGGATCAACCAGAATTGTTATTACGATTATATCAGTTAGGACGAATAATGAGTCTAAAGTTGTCCCTTAACAATCGACATTATTTTATCAACAAAGTAAACTAAAGTTTTATGGCTTATGCTCTAATCTTTAATTAAATCACACTATAACCAAGTCATGTGTTTCCAATGTTAATTTATATTTGATGATTATTTTATACTGACCAGAAACAGAACCAATCAGTATATTAAACTAAGATACGTAATAATCTGATTAAGCATTTCTGTGATTGCTTTAACGGCTATTAAAACCTAAATATTTACATCTCTTGTTAGTTGAAATCTGTATATTTCAATGACAGCACAAAACATGGTTTAAGTAATTAGCAATTGTTTAACTTTCTAAACCAAATTTTTATCATATATAAGTAAAATGCACTTGTTATTTGATAAAATGATGCAAACTTAAATATTCACTGAAGGAATTAAGTTACCTGTCCAAACGTTTAAGGCATTAAGCAATTTGATGCGTCTTATAACAGTTCACTGATAAGCAGTTAAAACTACCATAAACATGTCAAGTTTAATTTTTAGGTGTTCAGTGTACTCAACCAGTCATTTGCAAAAATAGGAAACATCAAATAAGACTTAAGAGACTGATGAAACTTTAATTTTTATTAGTACATAGCTTTCTTGAAAAGTTTTGCTTCAAATTTGTATTTTTGGCGACCAATTGCCTGTTTTAATATTACTGTTTTAATATCTGGTTGATTCCAGCTGATGCTATTGTTGGCCTAATTGGACACCATTTAAAACAACCATTACACATAAATAACGCTTATTAGCGTTTTGTAAAAGGCCGGTAATAATGAATTCTTCTTAAATGTAGTTTTACTGAACTATACAATACAGGTGATTTAGGAAACACACAAAGATTATCAGGATATCTAAAAGAATGAAAAAATGACTGAACCGAGAAAAATGAGGTGTCACATACTAAAGACGAGTTAGTAAATCTACATAATTGATAACAGCTGCTTACTGACTAGTTTATTAGGATCATGTAGATACCCTATTCAACTAGATGTTTACAAATCAGTTCCTTTTTTGATCTAATATTTGTTTTAATATAGTTCCTATTTCATTTCATTTAATAAGCAAAATAGATGTTTAAAACACTTGTCTACTGAACGTTTAATTAGCGCTTCAATAAATATTAAAAACAGATGTTTAAATACTATTAATTTCACATCTCCTCACAAAACAGTATAGACTAAGAGAAGACTATCTTTGCATTGAAATACTAATCTTAATAGAAAATTTAATCGCAAGCCAGAATAACACTGTTGTAAATTAGCTTCACAAGAAATTTTGCATTAGTTAGCCCAAAATACATCATTACTGAAAACGATTCATAGCTGTATAGCAACCAGAGACAAGGAAAAAATCTACCGAATATATTTTAAAGCAGCTTAAACATTATTCTATGCAGACCGAAAATATCGATTTTACGAAGTTAAAGTCATACGTATGCACTTAAAAAAATTTGACTTTAGTTTACGCAGAACAAAACATTTAAAAATTGTAAACGGGTTATTTATGATACACTGTTTTTAGCACCATTATAAACTGGGGTTTCGAAATTTGCAAAGTGTAGTTCTTGCTAACAAAAAGCCGTACGTTAATCAAAAATGCAAAAAATGATTTCATGGAGTTTTTAAGCCCTTAATTTGCTCATGTTTTCAGTGATTACTATCTTTGTGCAGTTTACTTTATCGGAACCAAATAATTCCAAAATACAGGATCAGTAATCGACTATGTGCGGAAGCATGAACTGTTGTAAGCCTTTTTGAAACAAACGTTGTGAAAACTTTTCATTAGAAATTAGTTTGTAAACGCCTAATAGCCATTATCATATTCCTGTTAATCAAAATCAACTTAAGGCATTAATTAATTCCATCATATATATTTATATATTCACTAAATTTTGCTTTCTTTCGAGGAAAGTATCATATAGAATAACTCACCTAAATCTACCGTTAAATTTACAGATTCTTTGAAATGCAAAAGTTTGTTGTCTGCCATAGTTTCTGACTGCCACCAGTTATTGGGATTTTTGTCTGTCATATACTCCGGTGGGTGACTTTCATCTGGATTACGAGCATCACAATATTGGCACCTTCTAGCCATTCCAGAGTTTGACATATGTATGCAGTATTTTTGTCTCCCCTTTTCTCCACATGTGTTTGTTGCTATTACATTTTTGTCGGCAGCAACGCTTGTAAAAGGTGGATAGCACATCTGTGGTTTACCGTTTGCATCTGAACATTCACTCGAAACCCATCTTGTATCAAAAGGCTCTTGTAAGCTCGTAAATTTTATTGCGATGAGGACAGCGTAACATTTAATTAGTAATAAACGCATGACGATATGAAGGAGCGGTATCTAGTTTCACAAGTCGCATAAGTTTCTAAAAATCTGTAGGTCAAAATAATACATGATGATAGTTAAAACAAGTAACGTATATTAAACAAGATCCTAATATGGGGACTTTAGATTTAAAACATTAATGTGTCTTTAATCATTCATAGTTTTGAATAGGGATGTATAATTCGAAACATTACTCTAAGACTCTGTTTCAACTGAAGTCCGACCTGAATTTCTCCAACGTAGATCACGAGGTGCATGGAGGTAAATAACTCACACACTAAACAGTAAAAATAGCAACATAAATACTGTCTGGACAAAGGTGTGAATTTTTTTTACATATTATGATGTCAGGAATTAACATTGTAACTTGTGCAATACAGCAATTGGTTTGAACGTGGTAGAGATGTATAATATTCTATACTTTATTTTGACAGGTAATAAATATACTTCGGGGTTAAACTGAATCTTCGATGCACATATGAAGGGATGGAACAATGAAAAGCATTCAGAATGTGCTTAATTAGTCCTTAAATTATGGAGTGTCCTACAGGAAGCTCTGATGTATTCAGAACAAATAATCCCACTTCAGTTGGTGTGGCTGCAACATAGTGACTGACTATTTTACAGTGAATCACTACTCCCTAATTTCTTTGGGGATTAGTTCGTTTACGAAGCACTGGGCACTGTGTACTTTGAAAGAACTGTAGAAATAGAATAAGCAGTTAGACTAAACCGATTAGGTCTATGATGCTCAATATTTACTTTTTAATATACACACATGGGTCAATAATACTAAAAATATATTCAACTACCATTTAAATCCCGCTTTATTATCATGGCAACAAATTGAAAGCATACAATACTAGCGGGCTTCCACCAATTCTTTCTTATTGTAAGCCACTTTGAAGTGTAGGTAAGACAACCTGTCTCTAAAGTTGTTGGATGCAGTGATAGTATATAGTTTTCATTCTGAGGATGCAAAAATATCAACTGAGGAATTCATTTTCGATATATAAAAATACTATTCCTGTACCAAAAGTTAGCTGCCCTAACCTCCTCAGTGTTAAACCGTGCATTGTTAAATTTTGGTATCATAGGGTTAAAAGAATCCTGGAATACTGTACCTCTCTGATATCGTGTTTTTAACTATTTGTACCTACCAGTACCTCAGTTTAGATTCTTATCAGGCAAATACTGCAATATTATGCCGTTGTACACATAGTATAATTAAATTCCCTTATTAAAGAACAAGTTACTTGTGCACATAGCTCTCTTAGATTTTCTGGATTAATTCGATAGCTTCAGTCATCGAATTTCGTTCTAGAAATCTCAGTCGGGTATTTAATGAACTGGCTAGGTGATCATATTAGATTAAACATAATGTTTTTTTAATCAGCTGAGCTAGCTCATATGCACGATCGTTTACTTAATTTATTTCCCCTGGCATAATATGTGCAGTGGTGCGACAGCTTGGTGTAAACAAAGTTACATCGCTTGATGAATCCAGTAGCCTGGCAGGCCTAAACACTTGAGGATATGCTTCTTAATTAACAGGAGGCTGCTTAGTGATTAAATTGTATCTAAGATGATAATGATAAAATGGGCTGCGAACACATCAAACAGACAGCATTACGATGAGCTCCATCGTGCGGATTAATAGAGAACGCTCACTCTCTGACATGCGTCTTAGGAAACCCGACTCACAACACTGTGAAAGAGGCCGCGGGACACGAATAATCTGCAAAAAACCACACTACTTGTTGGTTGTATGAACACCCTTCCCCTCGGAGTCTTAAAAAACACCCTCATTTATATGTATTATCGAAGTCGCTTTTTTCTTTCACCGCAGATGACCATAGGGCATTTTCACGAAGACTTTGAAGATTGTAACATTTTAATGCGGTGTATCATTTTTATTTTTAATTAAGTTCTGCTCATACCTCACATTCTAACACTATTTCCGCCGTTTACTAATAACTAAATAGTGTGTTTTAATACTCAAGTGGTACGCAATAGGGCTAAGCACCCTAAACTTGATAGGAACTTACCAAGTGATATGTCTTCTGTTAGTAACTCTCTTCTTGATTCTACGGTGACAAGCCATCTATCATCACTTGTTAGAGCCGTGAACATCATGCAGACATCATGACCGAATTAAAAGAAGTAAAGTTTACTCTCAGCCGAATCAGTAGTATTTTGCCAGACGTAAAATCTATATGTTCTGTCTACTACGTAAAAAAGATGACCTAAACGTTGAAAAACTTAAGCAGGTGAAGACCATTATTAACTTTGTAGCCGACGAAGTTGTAAATAGGCTAAAACCCCATTATAAAACTGTTGTTTATAATGTACCTGATAAATTCCCTCTACGTAAAGCAAAGTCGATCATTTTAAATGCCTGTAATATGTTGCATGTCTCATGCGATTATAAAGGATAGAAGAAAAAAGATTGGCAAACTAGTATAATACTTTTGTTCCACTTCACGTCAACTTTTGATGCTAAGTGTTTTTGTCTACTCCATAGGCAACAATAAGTCTGTTACCGGCCTCAAGAATACAAAGATAGTTGCAGATAAAACGGCTTTGCAACGAAGAATAACTAACACCATTATTTTACAAGACGACGCAATTAAACTTGAACAAAAACATGACTTAAGCTTTCGATCTTATCCAACCATACCACACTCTTCACCGTGTCCTTGTGTCAGCTGTACTCAATCGAATAAATACTGTACACCTTATAGAAAGGTAACCGAACCTAAGAACGGTAAAAGTATCGATTTGGACATGTCAACAATCCAGGCGTTAACAGATAAGCCGCACACTCCTAATGATAATAGTAAATATCGAAATACCAGTAGTGCCCTCTAAGGTTGCTGTAATTCTGAGAATCTCACTCTAGATCGACTAGATAGTGAATAATTATCAGAAGATAGCCAAATATTAATCAGCCAACAAACGACTATGCATAGTGAGCTAGAGAGACTTGACTGCATATCTCAATGCTACCTTAAGGTATCAAGGCACTCCAAAACCCAAGCCCATACAAGTAGGCAGACTCTGCCGATAACATCAAAGCAGAGAAAAAGCAAGGCTTCTCATAAGTTTGAGGTAACCGTACCTATTCACTACAAATACTATTTCACTTGATACCAACCAGAGCTCTTCGAAAATACCTACAAAACCAAGCCGAACAACAAAGCAGCAGAGGCATCCCAAGCAAACTTTTTGCACTTTGCATCAAATACTGGGAAGACGTATTTCGTTGCCAACCGACTCCCTGTGCATTGGAGTACTACCGAAGATAATCACAGTAGATCTAAGTACCATATCTTCATTAAAGCAAGACGTACTTTTAATCCCTCAACAACTCGTCAGAATAAACCTCATGTGCTTAGAAAGTACAGTCCGCATATTCTTAGAATCCCAACCAAATCTAAACAGACTTTATTCAACTAAACAACAAAGATCAGCATAAAAACCGGGTAAGACACGCCTACAAGATACCTATGGATTTTGATCAGCAGGCTTATTACTCCTATACCAATAGCCCCGAACTCACCTTTTGCAGCCCCATGCTAACATTGAGTTGGAACCTTGCATAAACTTCGGTGCATCATAACCATGGGTTGCTTAGCAATGCTTCTATGGAATACAATAACAATGTGCCACTGTATAATTACTGGCTGCCTGCCTACAATCCATTTGTTTTTTTTTTGTATGAACCACTATCCACGCTATTCCTTACCCTAATAGATTCAGATGGAACCTCAACTCATAACTTAGCACATTTCAGAGACAACAAATCTCCTAAATCTACCTTATAATTATCTCGTCAGACCCGCTCCTGTTTAATCCACATTTATTCCACATCATTATATAGATGGTACCCTAACAGGTGACATAGTATCCCCTCCTAAGCCCCTTATATCTAATGTCCCACTGCTACCACTCCTCGATACTCCATCTTATTTTTCCAGTCTAAACAGCGTTCATAAAGATTCTCCACTGGTTCAGTTAACTCGTAACCTTTCTAATTTCATTATTCTTACATAGTTATATCTATTCTATTTAACTCCCGTTCCCTTTACAACAAAATCATTCATTTTAAATCCTTAATGTACTTAATTAACCCATGCTGTGTCCTAGTAACCAAAACTTGGTGTACTCCCGATATTTCAGACCTGACACTTGAAGTTGATAATTACGTCATATGCCGCAAAGATCAAAATTCAAAAAAGAGAAGTGGATGTGTAATACATGTTCGATCCAATTTTTCATCATCGCTTATCTTATCGAGAGGAAGTAAATTTTTAGATGACGCTATGTTTGTCAGCATTAACAACTGTCCCCATCACTAGTTGTTGATAGGTTGCGTTTATAGACCTCCTAATGCTACTCATACCTTTACCCTACAATTAAGTCATTGTTTCGATTTTATTAGGATTGCTGCATGTAGCCAAGTTGATAGGAGGAGACTTCAATATGCTTCAAGTTACTTAGGACGCTTTACATGAACCTCCACACCTTGACTAATTCTTTGAAATATTTGAAAGCAGTGCATGGACTCAGACAGTATGTAAAGCCATACAGAAGTTCAATTTCTGAGACTCAATCTTTCACATAATGCCCTTAACTATACTGAGAGTGTAGCGACTTAAGTTGACAAGCAAAGAGTTGACTTCATAACTTATGTATACACGAAAATAAGAAAGCCTAAGTATTCATTTTTTCCTTATTCTTTATAGGGATTATGTTTCCTATTATTTTATATTGAATGTTGAGAGACATTGTGTGTTTGAATGACTAGATCCCGCTCCATTGTCTCCTGTCCACGATACGAAATAAAGACCTATCACCAAAGATTATTGTTTCTTCCGTTAAGTAGAACGGAACGTACCTAAACGCTAAATAAGTACTAGCTATGAATTTCCTGACAACGATCACAACGTTTGCCAGTTAATTGTCAATGAATGTTCACGTACTAAGAGTGGAACAAACAAACTGATTGATTTTTGAAATACTACGCTCACTTTAACTGGTCTTATGCCGAGAAATCGCTACATGATCTAAATAAGAATATATTTTTTTCTTTTTTTGAGATAATAACTCACTGGACACCTTTTACCATTATGTAAATGTATATCTTGAATGTGATGCACCTTTTAAAGTGATTAAACCACATATTCCAAATAGCGAATACATCCCTGTTAAATTTAAAGACAAACTAAAGAAGTTACGGAAGAGTTTATTCGTTCAGCATGACTTTTCTGTAATTTTTAGTATACATTTAGTATTCATAAATAAAGCAAGCTACAGAAAATCGAGAGAATTAAGAGCCAAAAATTGCATCTAAAATCAACTGACAAGATAGACTATTCAGCAGCCAACATCAGAAGGAAACTTTGAGCCTAGTTCAGTCTCTACAATTCTAAATGTTGAAAATATAATGACTAGTAACCCTATGTAAATCTGTGAAGTGTTCAGTGAATCCTTCGCACATTCTTTTACCAGACAGTCCATGTATAGGAACAATCAACAATTTCAAGCAGCATAAAGTAACTGGGTTGGAGTTTACAATAAATAATGCTAGATGCTACAAGATCACGAAAACCTTCATTTAGTAGTGGAGAGAATGGAATACCGGTTAATTTGACTAAGTATGATGGCTCAGCCTTCTAAATACTGCTTACCGACATATGTAATCTCTCAATAGAAGATGGAGCTTTCTGAAGAGCGTGAAAAACCACATATGTAATTCCTTACTTCAAGAAAGACTATAGGTTCAGTTTTAAAAAGTACCATCCAAATAATCACACATCTGTTTTGTGTAGAGCCACGGGGAAATCATGTATAACTTGTCATCTTGAACACTTTTACTAGATAACAAACAATAAAGGTAACCGAAAACTAATTGTTACCCTATACTTTGGCTTCACTAAGGCATCTGACAAAGTACATCATTCATCTCTCTTACGTAAATTGGGAGACTTCGGATATTACAGACAAATTGCATGACTGGATAGTTTCATTTTCGGAAGACTGCATTCAATTAGTAAAACTAGAACGACATTTCCGACGTTCTCAAAATATCACTAGTGGTGACTTTCTGGATTTAGTCATAAGATCATTATTATTTATTATGTACGTTATTGACATATGCCACTATTCCCAAGAGGGTAAGACCTTTATGTTTGCTGACGACCTGAGAGTTGTTTGTGCTTCCTTACCAATTAAAGGTTAAAATGCTAACAACGCAATATAGAGATATCAATAAACTGAGTTGTGCAATGAATGGTTTCTTCCCCTCAACACACAAAAGTCTGGGTACCTATATTTTGAAGAATGTAACTCTGAGATCAACCTACACCTTAACGAACACGAATTTCGTCAACTAAGTAGTATCTGTAATTTAGGAGCAAGGTATTCAAAAATTTTATCTTTTACCGAGCATGCTTTATCACAGGTCTCTAATGCTCGCAGACTTATTGGTTTTATTCATCGTAACTATCATTTAAATGAATCTAAAGTTATTCTTCATAAAACCTATGTTAGATCTCTGCTTGAGTACTTCCCAATTATATATTGTTGCATACGTTCCTTAGATCGACAGAAAATAGAGAAGGCTCAACGACATCTTACTAAAATACTAACCTCTGGTCGACCATATAATGATAGATACTGTACTTAAAAATTAGACCCTTAATAGGTCAAAAGGATTAAACTTAATGTTACAATACTCCATAAAATCCTTCATAAAGAAATTATAACAGATTGTACTACTTGACATATGCTCGAAAAGGTAAGTATGACATCCGGAACAGAAATTATCTGGTAAGAGAGCACAAAGCCGTTAGTAAATTAAAATTCTCTTTCTTTGTTGCAATCTATCCCAACCTCTGGAACCGGTTACCAGAAAGCAATGTTGCTCCCTGTCACAGTTATATTTGCAATATATCACTACTTAGACAATGACAGTATCTGCGACTCACTTAAAACAACTTATGTAGGATGGGATACATTCATCAATAAACTTTCTGACATTTGGTCTTTTTAATAACATTTCTACAAAAATTACTTGCAGAGTTCTGAATGTTTAAAGAACTTTTTTGACTAATCACCTACAGGCAATGAAATATTACCCTTCTTGGCAGATAGTGCTCTGGAATCTCGTAATGCCTATATATCTCTTAGTGGTGATGCAATATACCTTTTATTTACTTATACTATACTTCCCTGAGCTACTTATCCTACAGTAAATCTAAAATCTCTAGTAGTTATCACTAGTATTAGTCGACGTATTTCAGAATAAAAGAGAGGAATCACGAAAATACTTCATATAATGCGACAAAAATACCTTAGGTCCCTATGCAAACAGATGTACTTGATTGGTTATTTGTATCTTCACAATCCTGCTGCTTATTCATTTTTTCTTTAGTTGTTCAGTTATCGATTGCCGTATCATGTCAAAATTACCACCTAGAATCTACACTGAAAAGGTAGGTGTGTCCTTGAGGTCTATTCATGAAACCTTAATGTGATACTTCCGACCGCCGTCATTCTCCTACGAGATGCTGTTTACACAAGGTCATATTCATACTTGGCGCTACAATGGACTATTTCAAACAACCATCTATTATCAAAACTTCCCTAGGGTCATGTTCATGACACTCCTTACTTGAAGTGACTGCATATGTTAATAAGTGATCTCTACTTATGTATCCCTGAAAACCTAGGATTACGAACTACCTCCCGGGTTGACAGTTTTCATGCTTACATTTAATCTCCTTGCACATGAATCTAGTGTTCTGTAAATGTTATTGTTATTCAAGCATTTATTTTTGTAAAACATTATGGTCTATTGTGCAACAGTTAACTCACCTGTATCATTATGACCATGCCTCTAAACTGGAGTGAATTCTGTACTACATTTCATAATAATAATCTATAATATATAACATGTTTCCCAGCTATCCGTGACACAGCTTCAAGCATATTCTCAGCCTACTCCACAGTATATTCACCTTGTCGGCGTGTACTCTTTTCAGTGGACCTATAAAGCGATATCAGTGAATTATGACGTATGTTTGTACCCCTGACACTGGAGACACCTGCATGACTAGCAGTCATCAATATATATTTTTGTGCCAGGTGAAACGCATTACTTGGTAATTGGGTGTAAACTGGTCACTTTCTGTCAGGTTCTGTAGTAAAATGTAGAATCCTGTAGATTAAAATCTGAATTAAAAACCTACAGAAGTTAAAATACGAGATAAACATACTGTTTTGTTCTAAACACCTCACACGGTCACACTTTTTCCAATCACACATTAGTCAATCTCTAAAACTAGCCTGATACCACCAACTAATGCAATGCTTCTAAGTATCAATTTGGAAAACTTGCTTCAACAGTACTGATACTATTCTATTAATGTCACTTTAGTAATATTACACAGTTCTGCTGACGCTGTTACTGACGCTTCTATTATCTAACACAGTATTAAGTGTAATACCTGCTTCGAAGTAACATTCTCTCTGCCGGAAGCACATTCAAATAGAATTTGTGCAGCTACACCTAGGGAATTTAAAAATGCACTTTATATGCACCCATGTATATCTTACTCTGTTTACTTCCTGCTATCAACTGAAAGCACTGATCTCCACAAAAATTCTTTAATCTCGTATACAGATCTATAAATGCATTATGACCAACCCATTCAAATTACAGAGCATACTCACAAGCGCCAAAATCATGATTTCACTTACACACTGTGATCTTGAAAACTGAAATTTTGAATCCCAACGACTGTTCACTATGGCACAGTTCTGCCGAGTGGCTCTTGCGTTACTTCTACTCAGTAGTTTCAATTTAATAGCACAACTAAATTTTTCCTCATAGTTTCGAAAAAAAACTAAAAGCGAAGTATATTTTGTAACTAACAGCACTCTGTTATCACAGTGACATGGACTTTTAGTGATCGAAATTTGCCGATTCTCCAAAGCAATGTTGAAGTTTTTGTCATTTCAATTTTATAATGTAGAAAACGGCGAAAATTCAAGTTGGTTGCTATGGTCTTTGCATCAGCATTCCTAAATGAATGTATTTTGTTTTTGTATCTTTTTGTGATTTCAATAAGCTCTTCCCATATGTGAAGATGTATTAGTGATTTGGAACTGTCGCAACTTGTCGCTGAAATTTTTGAGAACTAACCGTTTATATACATATATATATGCCACAATTAATAGAAAGTCACAGTTTATTAGTAATGACGGAAAGACTACAGTTATTTATGAACTATGAAGCATCAAATCGTTCTTTCCATAAATATTTCAAACATTTTGCGCCTTAAGATATTATCCTGAATCCAGGGTGATAAATTAATAACCAATTGATTCTTTCACATATTGATTTTTGCTAACCAAAGGGTCTAAATGCTTCACTTGTTGGTGGTTAAAATAAATTTACGACAAAGAAGCATACTTTTATCATTTTAGCAATGTATTTTGATCCCATTCAATCAAACAGGCTTTTAATTCCAAATGAGCTCATTATCTGAATCTTTCATTCCAAGTGTCTTCTGTGATAAGGATAGTACATCCAGTAACCACTAATAATCCTTGCAGTGATTTTTCTAGTGTAGATACAGCTTCTCCTTGAAAGGGCTCACCAATGGAGCTGACATCACCTGTTCAGGTAGCGCGTACCAGTCATTGAGCACTCGATGTAAGAAGTGGATTTTCACCCTAAATTTATTCAATCTTAGTATTCAAACCTTTTTAAAGTGGTCTCCGAGATAATTGCTTATAAAGGAAGCAAAAAGATAAAACATATCGACACCTAAATCATTATTTAAGATACAGAATGTTAATATCGGGTTAACTCGTGTTAATATCTAAGATAAAGGGAAATATTCAGACGTTTCAGACGCTTATCACACGGGCGGTTTAAAAAGCCTGTAACTAGTTTCGTACCTATCATTTAACCTGCTCAGGTGTCTCGAAACCCTTAATAGGATAGGGACTTGCGGTATGGATATAGTATTCAAAATGAGGTCTCACGTACACAGGATATAAAATCCGGAACATGTTATCATCAAGACGTTCGAATGCTCTATGCAGCGGCCACAACACTTTAGAACCTTAAGCTGTTGCTGCATTACAGCATGTAGTGGTTTCAAGCCATAACTTATTATTACTTTTAAGTTCTTAAATTATTCTACTTGTAGAAGTGGAGCATTATTCAAGGTGTATTGGTAGTGGTTACGGCGGCTAATGTGCATTTGTGCACTGTTACCTCAATCAGTCTACAACTTTCAACTTTGAGGTCATCGGGCCAATCTAGCTAAATCAGATGGAAGATCAAGCTGGCCAGTATCGCTACAAAGTGTTTACCAAATCTTAACGTCATCATCAAATAAGAGTGACAATGATTTCTGCTGATACGACAATTCATTAGCATAAATCAGAAATAAGAGAGGATCAAATACAGTACCTAAGTACATACATGCTAAGTATATACCATTATTCAAGTTATAAAATTTTCTGCCTAAGAGACCCAAGCGCACTTAGCATAGGACATTGCGTTGTTATCCATGATTCACAGGTCATTTTCTATTATAACTTCGAATTCCTTATAATCACCGACCCCTCGTAAATGTTTACTTTAGCTGGTTTGCACCTACACTTTAGCCACAATTTTTCTCTGACGACCATCTATTTGTACGAGTAATTCGATTTTTTTTCTCGTTCTATCTTATCAGTATTTTGTGCTTGCTTCACTATACTTTAGTATCACTAACTAATTACAAAGCAGACGACATCGAAAACCCTGTTAAGTACTTAAAAAAGCAGTGTTACTGGATACATATTAATCCTTCTCTCTGTATCACATTTGTTACATCTAGGTAACTAGACGCGTTTATACTTAATGTGTTGTGTTCTCTCTAACTTACATTCAACCCGTAGTGACAAATTTGCCTAGAATTTTACATGGGTTATCACACCTAATCACAAATTTTAAAGCTGATTTTGAGTCCTAACTCATTATTTTAACTAAAGTTTTTAATCTATAAGTAGACAGTTAAAATTAACGTGAGTCCTATTTACAGCTAAGATTCAATCGTTGAACATTGTGCTAAAACTAGTCTGTGTAACATTATAAATAAGGCTAATGTAAATGAATTAGATAACATAATAATCAGAAGTTTAGCAGAACGTAATTGACTTCGTAGTATATATATATGTGGATAATTAGGTTGTAGATGCACTGAGTTTGTAAACAAAAAATTACTTTCAGTTTACATTTTTAGATAGTTCTATATAAAATAATAATTTTAGGTATAATTGTCACAAGTTTGTTTTATGTGTCTGTCATTCCACTCGTTATTGTAAGCAGCAGAATAAATAATTGGAGTGACGGCATAACTGAACTATATTCTAATCACTTTGGTTTGTAAATCAAAACTTTAACACTTGAAGCCAAGCTAAAGATCAAGATAAATTGTCTATGCTCAGTCACTGGTAAATTATAAATACAGCGGTGTACAGTAAATAAGTTTTAGTCTAGTTGATTGTTATATGCATTACTGTTTAGTAAAATGGTTGGGTGTTGAGTTAAGCAATCAAAGTAAGGTATGCAGTTGAGACTAAGGAATGAGTAGCTTGTAGCAGTGACTGATACACCTCAGTAAGTTAACTAGTATTACCGGTTGTACACCTAGTGTTTATAGTTTAGGTGTTGATATTACTTACATTTTTTGCTTGTTTTGATTTTATGTTTGTCTCGTTTACGTTTATTTCAAATGCAATCCTCCTATAGCCATGGTTACCGACTCTTAACATATGCGCTTGTCCTAAGAATTGTAAATGTGTATGAGTCATTATAATATTCGGTGATTTATACACAGTTTAAAATTATATTATTAAGGAATAGAGTTAGATCGTAACCCAGTAGAAGCAAGCAATAACGACTCAAATTCCAAACAGTCAGTCAAATATGTAGCTTAAAATAAATCAAATACTTTTTTTCCAGTAATCACAACACAGATAAAAGTCAGTTGATTCACCTAAAAGCTTATATCAGTGACGCAAAGTTAGACGAATTCAACACATGACCTCTGTATCTTATGACTTAATTTCTAACATTAGCCTGTTAATTTGGAGTTTGTTAGCATGATCTAGTCCGCAGAGAGAATACAAAACTTAGAATAGATGCTCATTGTGACATATTCCAGAAGCTACAAACTCTAGGTGTCATCTTAGATAGTCATTCACAATGGATTAACTATGTTCAATTTCTTAGTTGTACTACATTTTATTATACTACTTTTTACCGTTAAAATTTCCAATTTATATCATCCATAGTGTTACGTAAGATATTAACTTTTATACTGTTACAAACACTGAAACAGTGATAATTACCTGAAGTAATTGTGATAAATTGAGTTAGTTTATGATAAATTCTGTTTCATATTCAAGCGATAAATTTAACTCAACTTAACTTTTGGCACAATTCTTGATTATTCTGATAATTAAACAATTAAAAGTAACTGACAAGTATATTTTCCAAGATGAATCAAGATGATTAGTTCATATTGAACAGTAATAATCAACTAAGATTAGTTTATGGTGTAAAACTATCAAATTCAAATAACCGTTTTTTTGTTGATTAATTTTTTTAAATTTAAATTTAAAAATACTTTGATTTTAAGAATGGAACGCTACATTGATCAATCATTCAAGATTTCATAACTAAATTTTTTTGAAAAAGAGCGGATTATTTGAAACTCTATTTTTGTAAGTAAAATTATCTTAAAGAGAGATTTATTAATAGATAACTATTAGAAGATAAATTATGAGTCCAAGATTTCTTGCAGATATTCATAGACAATTATCGAATAAAATTAAAAGAAACATACAGGTAAGTAAGCAATCTTATAGAAGAAATAGAATACAATTCTATACTATAGAAATTGTGATATGTATCGTCTTAGTGAATATAATGCAGCAGTCAAGATTCAAGCATGGTTTCGTGGTATTCGAATACGATGTTATTTAAAGTAAGTTATGTATATATAAATATATGTTGGTTGGAGAATACTAGTCGGACTGGCCTATTACTCTATGTAGAGTTACAGACATTGATTAATTGAGTGATTGATAAATACTGCTATTCATTTAAAATCAATGCAACGTCAGTTAGTTAGTTTAGATATGATGTAGAAGTAGGCTGAAAGTAAGCTGGGAGAAACCAACACGATTCTTACAATTGTCAATCTATTAAGTGATTGACTGTTAGTCTAATCCATGTTAGTTAGTTTTAGTTTTCATACTAATTGTAACCTTTAACTGTTTATCTCTGATCCAAATCGGAAGTCTTAAAATTTATTTTTAATGTTGTCAAATCATACTGTTTATGCTTAATTTTCTTCAATGCCATTTATATTATTACTTCATTAACTACATTGAAGTTCGTCTTTAGAATTTCATGTAACTGAATTAATGTGTTATAGTAATGGAAGCCGATGAATCTATATGACTGTTAGTAGTAATGTTCAATTGTAAATAGAAGAAAAAATTGTTTACCGTCACGAAAATGAAAACAAAACTAAAAGATTAGTCAATCTCATGTAAAAAGCAAATGACATTCAAGAGAATTTCATGAATAATCCAATATTTGCATATTTCAGTTAATGTATTCACTTCAAGTCTAAGAAAATGTTTTCATCAATTCAGTTTATCAATTTTACTTTTTTGAAAAGACAAGTCGTTATATTCTAATTGAACTATGTCAATGTAAGTTAATTCTTTGTAATGATTTGATCAACTAGTTAGGTAAAGTTGAATCAACAGGTTTATTGCTAAAACTGAATAACCATTAAGTGCATATGTACATATATGTGCATGTTCAAGAATTGACTTCAACAGGACAATATAAACAATCCCTTGGTGTTTACATAAGTGACTACTCATACTTAGATCATATCAAAATATGATATTCAGTATTAGGATGAATTTGTATATTCCCATTGATTTGTTATAGACTGAAGCTGGTCAGTCACTGTTGCTATATGTGCATCCTGAGCGGATTCGCCTCGATATAGCGATTATTCAGAAATATCATTTAATTTGTATTGTAACTGGCAAGTGGAATCCAGAACGCGCGTTTCGTTCTATTTGGGACTCATCGGCTGGATGTACCTGCATCCTAATGCTTCAGTCTATAACAAATCAATGGGAATATGCAAATTCATCCTACTACCTAATTCGCCCATTGCATAAACGTGACTGTCTGGACTCAGTAGTCTAGTGGTGTACGCGGTAGCGTATGATACGAACCGGACTGAGTTCGAATCCTACTGTGAACATCAACAGTGCGATGCAGGTAGATCCAGCCGATGAGCCTCAAATAGGACGAAACGCGCGTCCTGAATTCTACTTGCCAGTCACAATACAAATTAAATGATATTCAGTATGTTCAGTTAAACATTCAACATATAAACCTTCTGATTAAAATCTATGACGTAATCATAGAATCATTATTCCTTCATTAAATTATCAATTGTTATTATTTTCATTTAAGTTTAATTTTTCTAAACTATCAGTCTATTAAAGTAATTCTTGTAGAATTTTTAGGAAATCAGTATTTAGTATTTCACAATCAAATGAATGAATGATGTGAATGCATTGAAATTGAAGTTAAATTAAGTAATAAAGAACTGATTGATACTGATGGAATTCAATTGTCTTATTGAAAATATCCACTGAATATCATATGATTAATGAACATGTAACAGTTCTCATTTTATTAAAACAATTAGTATTGATTTCATAGTGATGAAACATTTTTGTTATCTTTGTATATAAACTTGAATAATTAAACTAAGATTATTTATGTAAACTTACTTACTTACGCCTGTTACGCCACTCGGAGGAGCATAGACCGCTCACCAATATTCTCCATTCAACTCTGTCCTCAGCAATCCTTTCCAGCTGTCTCCAGTTACTGTTCATCCTTTTTATGTCTGCTTCCAGTTCACAACGTAGAGTGTTCTTTGGCCTTCCTCTTTTCCGTTTTCCAACAAGTTTTGCAAAAATAATTGTATGCAACGTAGACACTTCTCAATAATGTACACTGTTTTTTCCGATAGCCAATCAAATGAAAAACCATTAGGTTAGTGAACGCTGAACAGCATACACTAGTGAGTTGAATGTTTAGTTCAGACGCGTCAGGTATGAGATAGTCATCACTGATGACAGTAGATGATCGTCCCGGTATATGATAAACTGATAGATATAAGAATTCTACCACTAAGTGTTTGTTCAATGGTGATGGTTACTAAGTGTTCATAGTGAGGCCTTAAAGACATAGGTTGGATTCCATGACGGAATCAAAAGTGTGTACCACTGAGGAGTTCCATACCAGGAAGAAATAGCCATCCAATGCTTCATAGTTTTCATAAGTACCCAACTAATCTCAGTCTCTGAAAAATACAGACAACTAAACTTAATTCATGTCTTCACAAAACCACTTCAATTCAATATACTAAACAGTCTACATGTCTTAGGATTTAAAACCACTTGGAGTTATAGGCGTGGATACTACTAGACAGTACAAAACTATAACTAAATAGATTTTCATTGATACTCACCTCTTTTTTTAAACCGATATCGTAATATCATGAATATATATCCATTGTAATTTATTACCGTTTTGTTAATGAATGAAAAGTCATTCAGAGTTAGGAATACTTCTATAGTATTCTTAAAATTCACTGATCGTCCAACTTTAGGTCCTTTTAGTCGGACCAATCATGGCATCTTTATAACTTAGTAATTCTGATTATAGTCCCACAATAATTCAGTTATACCTCAGAAGTAGTAGTATTGTTTAGTACTTCTTAATGGTAGAAGTATAAAAAGGTTAGTAAACAGTCTGATTAAAAATATGTCTAGTTGTATATGCAAATACAAGTGTCTTAATATAAATAAACGTATGAGATGAGAACAGAAACATCAATGACATCTAAGAAAAATATAAAGATCAAATCAGAATGGTACACAATAACAATCCAATAAATAAAATGAATAGGCAGGTACACTTAAACACTTAAAGAAAACATGAAAGACATGAATGCTACAACATATTAGAAGTTTATAAAAACACCAAACCTTAAAGTACACATAAATAGAATAATGGCCTAAGTCTACATGAACTGATTATTGAAGATCACCATAGTTTTATAAGAGTCTAACTTTGTTAGTTGCTATTATACATAAATTTGATGTTTTTTTTCTGTTTTCTTCCTTTTTTTTTTTTTAATCATAACTTGTATACTTCTACAGACTTCTTGAAAAATGTACAATTATCATTCAAAAAACATGGCGAGGTTATCTTGGTCGTAAATATTATCGACGGAAATTATCTGAAGTTGTAATAGAATATCGACATAATAAATTTAGTAGAGCTGCAGCTAAAGTAATCTAATTCATACAATGACAACTGTCAATTCTTAATTATAGATTCAAAGTGCATGGAAAGGTTATTTAACACGAAAATATGTTTTCAACTTTTATTCACGTAAAATTTATCTATCTGCATTAGTAGATATAGGAGAATTTGTCATGTAAGTAATATAAGATGTACTTATGAAGTAAAAAAAGATTAGAATACAGTATCGTCAGGAATAAATGAGGTCATGAACCGTTTACTCTCATTTCATGAATATGCTAATCATCGTGTAAATTCATTAACCACATTAATCCAATTAGAAGACAACATCGATGAATGAATAGTTTGTTAGAAAGAAAACAATTGGATTACAGATGACAGACATATTTAACTGAGAAGCTATCTTATTGTTTACATTAACAAATTTAGTCTATTTGTTATATTGCACAACTTCATCTATTATCAGTCAGTCATTCATCAAGTCAGTCAGTCAGTCAGTAAGTCAGCTACAACGTAGAACATGGTACATGCGTACATCACTTCAAGTCACCATGCCTCAATTAGCAAATAGAAATTAAATTGTCAGACTAAATCCCAGAGTAGGCGAAATAATAACAGAGTAAGTACTAATGGTAAGGAATAGAGATCAGAGATACGTTGTTTGACAATATGATTCAGTAAAAAGAAAATTATGATTAGTTCAAAAACCTAAAATTTGGAGGTAGACAAGGAGTGGATGCACTTGCGCTATTGCCAACAATTTTGAGCCATATCACCTAAAGTCTCTTACCATTGGTTTACGGTCATCACGCGGACCCCAACATCGTAATCTGCACCCATATACATGGCTCAGCTCAATAGTCAATGGCTTTATTCACTGGTACCATGTTTTCGTTTGGCCGCTCCTAGCTCTCTTCCAGCCTACTCCCAGACCAGACAGCATTGTTCATCGAGGTAGGTGGTGGTCAGGCATACGTAGCATATGTCCTAACCACGTCAGCTGGTGAAGATTCACTAATTCATACATAGTAGATAAATAAATCACAGTTTTGTTGTAGCATATTCGCTGTTAAGTCACAGAAACGACAATTTGAGTGGGAAACTATTGGGTCACTTATCAAAATATATGATGTAAATAGTCATTGATATATACCTCATTCCATCCCTGTGTCACAAAAATCTTTATTTAAAGGCAAAGATTTATCTACAGATAGATCAATACTACAGTTCTTCCAATCATGAACCATATACTTATCTGGTTTATATTATAAACCTGGTTCTACTACAGGTTTTTAAGACTAGGCATAATATTATTAATTTTAGTTGATTAACATTATGAAAACTTATTACCGGATTACAACATTACGACTATTCGTAAATACTATTTCTTGCATAAACGAGCTTATAACGCTAATTGTAACTTCAATTCCTAGCGTTGCAATGAATTCACTACCATAAATACTAATTCCGGATTTATATTACTTTCAGCATAACGCTCTGCTTAAAATTGCGCCAAATACCAGTGTTAGTACAAATCTATACGATAATTGCTGTTTCCGACTTTAAATTCAAATAGTGTTTCTGAACTTAAGTTCAGCGGTGATATGATTCTGTCAACAACGTACTTAATGGTAGGGCATAACGTAAAGTATAGCAAAACTAATGTCATTCAAAAATATATGTTCCAAGGTAAGGAATTAAAGTTACAATTAAGGTTATAACCACGTTTATACAAGAAATAGTATTTACGAATAGTCGTAATGTTGTAATCCGGTAATAAGTTTTCATAATGTTAATCAACTAAAATTAATAATATTATGCCGAGTCTTAAAAACCTGTAGTAGAACCAGGTTTATAATATAAACCAGATAAGTATATGGTTCCTGATTGGAAGAACTGTGGTATTGATCTATCTGTAGATAAATCTTTGCCTTTAAATAAAGATTTTTGTGACACAGGGATGGAATGAGGTATATATCAATGACTATTTACATCATATATTTTGATAAGTGACCCAATAGTTTCCCACTCAAATTGTCGTTTCTGTGACTTAACAGCGAATATGCTACAACAAAACTGTGATTTATTTATCTACTATGTATGAATTAGTGAATCTTCACCAGCTGACGTGGTTAGGACATATGCTACGTATGCCTGACCACCACCTACCTCGATGAACAATGCTGTCTGGTCTGGGAGTAGGCTGGAAGAGAGCTAGGAGCGGCCAAACGAAAACATGGTACCAGTGAATAAAGCCATTGACTATTGAGCTGAGCCATGTATATGGGTGCAGATTACGATGTTGGGGTCCGCGTGATGACCGTAAACCAATGGTAAGAGACTTTAGGTGATATGGCTCAAAATTGTTGGCAATAGCGCAAGTGCATCCACTCCTTGTCTACCTCCAAATTTTAGGTTTTTGAACTAATCATAATTTTCTTTTTACTGAATCATATTGTCAAACAACGTATCTCTGATCTCTATTCCTTACCATTAGTACTTACTCTGTTATTATTTCGCCTACTCTGGGATTTAGTCTGACAATTTAATTTCTATTTGCTAATTGAGGCATGGTGACTTGAAGTGATGTACGCATGTACCATGTTCTACGTTGTAACTGAATGACTGACTGAATGAATGAATGAATAGATGGATGATAATAGATGAAGTTGTGCAGCATCACTAATAGACTAAATTTAGTGATGTAAACAATAAGAAGGCTCCACAGTTATCTAAGATATTTGCTAACTACTAATCTTAAAGACCCAAGCGCTGTTTTCGTTTCGGAAATCGATGAGTATATACTAGGCTGATATAGCCATTCAATACTTTTTAGTTAACATTAGATGTTTAAATGAAATGAATTCATTATGTGAAGTTTTACAGAATATTTTAAAATCGAAATAGCATCACATTATGCAGAAGCATATTGTGATAATAAATTCATCAGTACGAATAACTAAAGCAAATACGAAAATTTCTCTGAATTCCAAGATAATGGTTAACTTGACAATTAACTCCCGCTTTAGCATAACACACATGTAGGTCAATTTTTCGAAGAATATTTCACTCGAAAAGTACTATTGGAGTTAAGTGAATAAATTGTATCCATCATGTTTTCCTATTATAAATGTTGGGGGGTGGGGGTTATAATAAATTTCGAAGCATTCCTAATTTCATTTTAAAAATACTTGATGCTGTAGTGAGAACTAACCCTCCCTCCAACCCCCCCTTCAGTACTCACAATAAATAAATAGTTATGTAAGCAATAGTTAATTATGCTGGCTATGGATACTATTGTTTGATGGTGACGGGCCAAACATCACTGTCAAACTAAATATACTAAATAATCAACTTACTGATGTCTGATACTTATTTGTCGTTTGAAACTGAATTCTTAGAAATAATTTGGACGGACACTATATGAGACTGGGTTGGATCAAGAACGTCTTCAGTAATTCAAAATATTTCATATTGCAATTGTATGTTATGGAGATTGTTGAAAATATATGCACTATTATTAATCACCCTGAGTTAGACAATAACTGAAAACTAGGAATCAGCACTCAGTAACTGTTTTAGCCTAGTATATTACTTAGAAGTAGGCATCTACTATCATACCAAGGAACCTAGCCCTGAATATTCTAGCTTTGCGGTAAACGCTTAACCAATAGGCCCCTGAACCACTTTTTGATATTAATAACCCCAGTTAATTTACGTTTTACGCAAGAGATTTAATTATTATCAGTAAGTAACTGCCATATATGCGACATACTTCCGCTACATTAACAGATCTAGAACTCCATGATTTAACTACTGATTTTAATCACTAGTGATCTGATAGTGATTATAACTGAGTATTGTTTATAGGTTACTAAACCTCAAGTTTCTGACATCAAACCCATAGTTATGTACACTTCTGAGGATTATAATACTAGGACGAAATAGTTGTCCTGTAGCGGCTTAAATTTGGTTTACCTCAAGTTGATTCGTGATATTGGATTATGATTTACATTTTTTCTCATCATTATACAACAGAAATCAACTATCTGAATATGAAAAAGAAATGAAATATTTAAAGTGTAAAGAAAATGAAGAAAATGAAAGGAAACGAATAATTAATTGGGCAAAATCACATCACTTTCTTGTCTCCACTTATTGTCAACCAGGAATATATCAAAATGCTATTAATCGAGGGTAAGTACAATATTATACTACTTTTAATTTATAAGTAGCATTGTGTTTTCTAAGTTGAATTGAGACAAACGAGTGGAATCCAGCACGCGCGTTTTGTCTTAGTTGGAACTCGTCAGCTAACTCTACCTGAATCCCAACGTTGATGTTCACACTATGATTCGAACCCAGTCCTTTTTGTTTTAAACACCACTGCGTTTATAACTAGACTACTGAGTCCAGACGAAGAGACTCTAGTAAGACGTAACGTACGTCCTGGATTCCGATTGCCAGTCACAATCCAACTTGACCAATACTTGTGGTTTATCTTTATATCGAGACAATCCGCTCAGGATGCACACAAAGCAGCAAAGACTAACCAGCTTCATTTTATAACAAATCAATGGGAAAATACAAATTCATCTTACTTAACATGGTGTTCTTATTGAATTTATTATCACTTTAAACAATCCATTCAAAATTCTACATTCATTTAATTATGATTACTAATATAGTACTGACGATATTGGTTAAGGTTTCACTGGTACCCAACTATATCCATCTGTGACTAATACAAGCACTCAAATAGATTTTCCGTTCGTTTTACTCTGAGTCTTGAAATGTAATATACAATTTTATGCAGTTTGTTCCTTTAAAGAATTTTTGTAAAGGGAGAACAACGAACATTGTACGGTCTCATCACTTTAGTATTGTATGTAACTCAATAACTTATGTTGATTATTTGTTGATTTTTGCTAGCTCCTGTTTTAAATGACCTTTCAAACTTACGACCGATAAATTTTGGATGTATTTAAGCAGTACTCGAAAAATAAAAGTTCCTGATTAGGGTAGCCAAGGCATGAAAAGAGGTTACGAAAATTTCTTATACATACGTAGGTTCCGTTTGAGGAGTTGGGTACCAATGGCTTCTGCTGGATGTAGAAGATTTATACGTAAATCATGCGGTAGCCTAGATACAACTAGATAAATAATTTTAAAAGCTCTCCTTACATCTACTTGATGTTTTGTATCAACCAAATGTAGTTGATCTGTACTCAGTCATGGTGAAGGGATGTTCAAAAATTCAATAATAAACCTGCTACATTGTGATCCTACTGAAACTGGCTCGACAGGAGAAGTTAAATTGATGTATACACATGGATAGATCGGATTTAGCGAGTCTGTCTTTAGTTCCCGTTCTAATGATAGGAAAAATAATTTTCTTCTTCCCCTTTATCCATTCTTAGTGCCTAAAAGAGAGGGTTTTTTTTCAATGAAGTATCAAACTAGTAAATTAATAAAGAATTAAAATAACGCAAATATTAGCTTCTGAAAAAAAGCAACAAAGAAATCTGAGAGAAATCAACTGAAATAGTACCAGAAACAGTAAACTTCAGAGGGGAGGAGGAACGGGACGGTGTGTAAAAGGTAGTTTACAAGAAAAAAGGTGAGGGGGGTGAGGGGAAGGTTAACACCTTCATATCAGCAGTTACCAAAATAAAATGAAACATTAGCATTCTCTACAAGACCCATTTACAATCAATTTTAGTTCTTATATGAAGATATGACCAGTGGAGTTCCACCATTTTGGGTTTGAGGTTGTTACTCACTGATGCCAGTGAATGAAATTTCTCAAATATATCTTGAATTCACTGAGGTTAAGAATAGCAACCAATTAATGCCGGCTGGCCCAGTAGTCTGTTAGCTTGTTTGCCTCAAAACATGATTATATTGGATACAGTTTCATGGTGGTGTAGTAGATGGATACTGCTAAGAAATTTCATACTTAGACAAAACAATTATCTAATGCCTATTCCTGCATTTTACTAGTCTGAATTTGATTTTAAATTTAAAATAACAATAATAGTTTATAACTTTATCAAAGTCTGTGATACGAAATACTATTTTGTGAAAGAACCATACTGAAGTGAGTTCATATTGAATTCATATTGAAAGTGAAGTCTGATTACTCACATGTATGCCCTTGAGTGAAAACGACTTCAATTACTTTAATTTATTGTTGATTATTTAACTTCATATTCCATTTTTATTTACATATATGATATCTCCGATTTCGAAAGTGATTTCTTACCCATTTGAACCTTGAATGAATATTGAAAGTGAAAGGATGCAATCATAGATATTCCTATTGTTACTAATTACTTCACTAAACCTGTTTCAGATAAGCATATTTCACTTCTAGATCTTCTGTATATTCACAAAATTCTTTAAAAAGAACATTGTTTGTTGCTAAGTCTGTTTTCCATAAAAAGTAAGAAATAGTTAAATACATGACTATTTGAATGATGGTACATTATCATTTAAAACCATATTATTTATTAATTCTGATATCACGAACCGTTCTAAATCAGACAACCATTGATCACCTGGAAGCAGGGTACAGCTGTTCCGCCCTAGTATGGGACTCTTCAGCAGTGCGCATCCACGTCCCCGTTGGGTATCGATCTCAGGACCCTACAGCTCCGCGACGATGGCTTTACCATTGGACCACTGAGCCTTTTCCAAATGGTTGATATTTCTAATTTAGTCAATTCGTGATACGTTTGCGCGACCTCATCCATTCCCATCGGTGGGTAACTGCCCCACACCCGACACGGTTGAACTCCACCGGTCACGTCTTCACACTAGAACTCCAGGAATTACCTCAAGGAGCTGGTCACTAGTGAGCTGGTAAAGCGCTCGTCGCGGAGCCATAGGGTCCTGAGTTCGATCCTCAACGGGGTCGTGGATGCGCATTGCTGAAGAGTCCCACAGTAGGACGAAACAGCTGTCCAGTGCTTCCAGGTGATCAATGGTTGTTTGATTCAGAACGATTCGTGATATCAGAATTAACAACTAACTATCTCCACAACCCCGAATTGTAACATATAATTTATGTTAGCGAACATAAAAAACTGAAGATTTTACTGAGCTACTAATATGATGAATAAGAACTAAGCCTAACAATTAAGTCTCAATTCATTGCTGAGTGATTGGCTTATAAATCTGAAATTCTCTAGTGGTTTACAATATCCAATCGTGTTCTTCCATTGTTAGTAAGTAGTATATAAGTAACGTAGTATTATATTCTATGGATAAATCTATTCATCTTATAAGTGATCATAATATGTATATCAGTTCACTAGAACTTTAAATTGATGAAATGATCTCATGATTAACTATCAGTCGGTTATATTGTATCACTAAATTTCATCTATCGATCAATATTCTATTCAATGACTTCAATACTGATATTTCTCGTTCATTACTCACCATCATACTTTATCCATAAATTTATCTTGTTAACACATCATTTCTGGATAAATTTCGTTTCGGGGAAATAATATTCATTACATTTTCTATTATTTAAAAGTGTTTTTATATTTTTTTTGTTGTAAACATCAACATAACAGCACAAATTAGTTGAGTTGAAGAGTCCTAACTAGGACGAAACACACAACATAAATTTCCATTTACTAACCATAATTTAGCTTTAATTATTTACTTTTTTTTCATTCTATTTATAGACTTAGTGATAAAGAAACACTTTTATTATCAGTTCGACAAGAATTAATCAAAGATGAGAAATCAATGAATACGAAGAAGAAGAAAAAGAAGAAGAAAACGAAAACGAATGACATTGAAAACAAAACGAAATCATCAATAGAGCAAAAAAGTGAACTATCTTCATATCAATCTAATAAAGTGATACATGATTTGCCAAAAGTCAAAGGTCCATTTAAGCCTCCAGATGAAGTGAAAAAGTGGATGAATACACCATTGAATTTATCATTACGTGTATCAACTGATTATTTTTCATTAGAAAAAGCTAAACAATCATGGAAATCTGAAGAATGGAATAATAGATTACATGATAATTAGTAAGTTATATTTACATTGTTTTCTAACATTACTGATTAATGCATATCTATTAAAGAAAGAAGTAATGATGTACTCAATGAATTCGATAGATGTATGAAACTGTACAAAATTGTTGTCTTCAACAATCTTCAACAGTCTTCAGCTACTTGATATAAGTAGAATAGAAAAAAAAAAAGAGCGTCTGTAGGGAGTTTCATTTAACATGTGATCTAGTTGTGATGTATATGGTTACACTGTGTTCATTTAATAGTAACCGATATCATATTACTTAGTTTACAATGTTGAATTAACCTTATCAATCTATTAGTAATGTAGTATATAGTTTCATTGGTGTAATATTTATTGTCAGGCATTTGTAAGTTATCTCTGTGTAAACATGATAGTTTAGAACTCATTAAAATGAAATAATGTTTAAGGTTCGGATCATAGTATAGGATGATGTGGTTAACTTAGGTTCCATTATAAGAATTAGTTTAATGGTATCTACTATGAGTTTACGTAACTGATTTAAAATGAATATTTACTTAGTTTAGTTCCTAGTACATAGTAAATAAAGTGGTGTAAATGTTTGACTTAGATACTATCCGATGAAAGTTGCACCATCCAACGATTCATTTAGCTTGATTCACTTTAACCATATCAACCAGTCTTCTTGACTAATAGAAAACTAGTTAGTGGTGAAGTCGTATCTAACATGATTATAATGATAAAAGAGGTTATAAACACAATTGCATACACCACGTTGTTGTGAGTCCCATAATACAGATTAATTATTACGCTATCATCAACTTCGCCTCTTTCTTGCTTTCTTTAAACAACATGGCATTTATTAAGCATTCAAGGTGGAAGAAAATGCATGTGGAGCTACGCCATATGTAACAACTCTGACTGTGTAATTGTCTTCCTGATAATGACCAGTTGCAAAGAGTGGATAAGTAAAGTTATGATTGATAATTACGTATATACAGTAAAATTCCTGAATAGAAAATTTAACCTCTCTACCTAATTTTCATTGATTAATCCTTCAATAATACCCAGTATCATGTTTACCTATTCCATCAGTATGGATCGAATTCTATCAATCAGGTTATAATTCAGGCACTTGTTTATGTCTTTACATAACATGCATGATATATTTAATGTTAAGTGCTGATTGAAGCTAATTATTAGGAAATTCTACTTAAAATAAATTTTATTCTAGTTGTTATATACCAACAAGATTTGCCTAATACCTTGATTGAACGATTACTTCATGTGATATTCTGTTATGACGTGAGAAAATTGGGCTTTGGTTGGCCGAGTGCCAATTACTAGTGCCTAGTCGGTAACTGTGTGTCTGCCCTGTGCCCACTAAGTCCCAAGCCGAAACAAGAAGAATACGAGCCAATAGATCAGCCAGATAGAATCATATTATATTTCAAGCATTCTTTTATATATACATAAATTCAGACCGCACAGCAAACCAATTAGAAAATTAACATGAACACAGAACGAGGGAAATAGTGGTAGTGAATAGGAACAACTTGTACACAACTAATTAACTGTAGTCTATAACAAGAGACAATATATTAACAGCAATTATGCTTAACGGGAGGATAGGGTTAAAGGAACGTAAGAATAATAGAAACAAAGTGTTTACATTACACACAGTTAGAATAAATGAAATAGTGTTCTTGAAACACAGTTCTGAAAGTTTGTTACACTTCTTTGTGGTCCGGCCTAACACCTCCCCTTTTTGAAAAGAAACTGGTATGGTCCAGTGCGTTCACATAATCTGCTTGGTTGTGTACAACTAAAAAGTACTCAGAAAAAAAAGGAACATGACTAATTGCAATTTATGCAAGCAGTCACAATCTACCACCAATCTCCTCCCCCGTGAAAAACTGTGGGGTCTTTGCGTTGTAGCCAGATTAACACTTCCTCCTCTTTTGCATGTGTTGTCATTAAGCCGGTAACGTTGCGATTTCTTGGATGAACTGAGAAGTCAATGACTTTATAACACTTGAAGTGTACTTTGGGAATGGAACCAACTTTCTTCGGCTTAATGTTTCTTCTTGTTGGATGCTGAGACTTCACGGGACAAATAGCCGGTTTTCGCACGCTTCTCGAACTGACCTTCTCGCTCCGACTTGTGGTTATGATGTGCGCATATTTATTAGGACGTGCTTTATGCAATCCTGTGGATAACAGTGAGATTACCGTTGTCTCATCATATTCATACCCGTGTTACATAACTACAGTTGTTGGTTGAGACTTTAGGTTATTTACATTGACTCATCAATAGGCAGTGATCATTGTTATGTTTGTTTAATTCTTCACGTCTAGTGGAATTCCCTAATTAAATCTCCAATGTTATCATTCTAACTATGAAACTGAATGACATTAATTCTATACCTACTTTTTATTTTATATAATAATCTTAAGCATAGGAAAGTAGCTAGTATTATTTACTCTTGAAATTACTTATTTTCTATTTATCTGTATTAGTTTTTACACTGGTCAACCATCATCATTACCACATGAAGGATTATTATGGACGAAATCTGTTTACGGTTCAATACCGTATGGTACAAAACATTTTAGAATGTCAGAAGATGAAAATCATTCAATACAACCAAGATTTCGTAATGTTCTCCCACCGATTGCATTATTTGATAGATTTAATAAAGAGTATATACCAGGTTATGCAACAGGTTGATTGGATTATTTAGTTTGAATAACCTTATTATCATCTTTTTTTCACCATAATTAGTACTTTCTTTCTCTTAATTGTGAAAAGTTAAACTAAGAAGTGTAGTAAAGATGATTTCGTTCTGATGTACAATGGATCATAGAACTTGAATGTTTAAATATTTATTTTTTTGACCACTTCCCTTACGGTTGCTGTTTTCTTGAATCTGTGGTTTGATTTCCTTCTCGTCAGGAAGTATACTAGATGCAACAATTATTACTATACATTACGTTATTATAACAAACAGGGTTGACTGATGAGTGGTAAGATTAAAAGGCGCAGGTCTAAGGTTAGAGACGATAATGAGAGCATGTTAGGGATTCGTTTATTCCCATCTAAATGATAATTATTGCTCTAAGACAGGTATGAGTCGATGCTGAATAAAATAGTTAAAACTGTCGATCACTTTAAAAAATCTTAGAAGTCTTGGCGGTTGATGCTTGACGATATTTCTACACAAATTTAATAGATTCATTTAACTTTCAGTCAACTGACATCATCTATGACGTAGGTAGGAGGTTTGTTTGCCATTCAAAAGAAAATTATGCAGCTAGAATATTTCACTCTGCTTCATTATAAGAATGTGAAATACGGACATTAATAGTAGATAAAATTAGTAGGATATTGATATTTGATTATAGATATGTCCGAAAAATCACTCATCATTGTTGAGACTATGAAGTAAATAATAATGCATTTAGATACAGTTGATTAGATTTTAGATCTTTATCGATTGAAGTGGTTGGGAAATGTAATGTGTTTGCTTAACTACCGCAGACATTTTAGCGCAATAATGACTGGCGCAGAAGTAAATTAAAAGAAAACCATTGGCAACCAAAACATCATTCCATGAAATCTTTGGTCACTGGTCTGAATCAGATCACTTGACTAGAATCCATGCGATTGATGTAACCGATAGCTGGAAACTTTGGGTGATATAGCGCCGCCTACTATGACTTAGGTAACAGTTCAGAATCGTTAGCTCTTAAACGTAAAATGTGACTCAAAGATTAGAGTACGAATCCACATTTCGTATGTTTATAACAATGAACTATACTTGTTTCTAATATAAGTGGTTTGTAATGTTTAAAACATTCTTAGATTAGGGCTTCTGTATTTGATTTTTACATGGTTATAGGATTGATTCGGACACTCTGGTAACGTTGTATGAGTAATCACTCTACTGAAATGAGTAAATGTTATGGGATCAACAAAGAGTAGGATTTCGTAAAGACTTGTTTAAAGTGCATGATTCTAGCTTCACATCTTCTAAATCAATTCGTTCTTGAATAGTTACTGCTTGCAAATGAATGTGAATTAGTATTATACTATATACGCCTATATGTATGCAGATGATATCTACGGTTATCAAAGTTCTACATCTAATTATCAATAGTTGAAGTACAACATTGTTTTGAATAACTAAGCATTTAGGTTGAAAATGATGTTTATAGAAAACAGTAAAAACAAGTGAAAGTTAACTATTTCAAGATCCTTATGGAGTAATTAGAAATAGGAAAATATTCAAGGAAACAATCTCTGTTTCCGATAACTTTATCATCAAGATCTTACAGCTATCAGTTCATGAAACTGTCATTACAATGACCAAAATAAGTCGTGCATGCATGAACATGTTGAAGAAATAATATGATTACACGACGATACATGGTAGAAAGATGAAAGTTTGCATTAATGTACTGCTTAAAAATATTCAAAATTTGTCGATTGGAAACTTGACGGATCATTAGAACATTGTTGCCACGAGATGTTGACCTACATCCGATAATGCAACAGACAGACTGAAAATAAACTTAAAGAGGTTGGTTGAGTGAGAGTATGCAATAATCAGCCTATGTAGTGAGTGATGCGGTCTTGAATCATGGTAGACCAGGTGGTTAAACAACGCTATTTGAATGAGTAGCTTAGGCTTTCTGGATAGCATCGGCTATGTATTGTAGCCATAATCTTGCTGCTTCAGGTAGGTTTGTGCCCAACAAAACACGTATCTTATATTTTGGTCCACTAGATCCAACAGTACTGTGGTGTTGATGAATTACGTTATTCTATTTTCTCTACCATGCCGGTACAAGCTCAATAGTGTATAAGGACAAGCAACTCTGAGGACGACCAACGAAACTAGCTCAACGGATGCAGTTACATTAGCATACGCCAATTGAAGAGGCCATTATCGGTAATTTATTCTCAACTTGTGTAACATTTATTGTTTAACGCTCCTGAAAATTAGGTGCAGTAAAGTTTTTAGTTAACATTTCTTACTTCTAAGAGGAATTATTGAAATAGTTGTGTGAAGGTAAAGGAGATAGTAACTACTTAAATAATCCGTAATTTATTTATCGTACAGTGACCGTATTTTCCTGATATTAAGATCCATTTTTGTAGACATTTAATTATCGACTATCACCAGTGTTACGCAAAGAAAAATAAACGGAATTAGATGATGTCTCTCCCACAGTTGTTTATTTACTTTGATAACCTAATGAAGAATATGTCATACACTTATATCCAATCGACATGAAAAGTATGCTAAGCGCATAGTTCTCTGTCAAAGTTAGTAAGTACGTAGAGATAGGCTTATTGGTTTCTAGTGTCGGTTTAACTATCTTATTCGCTTTAATTGTTTACTTAGCTTAACTGTCATCACATGATTTAAAGCGTAGTATAACTGTTTCATCCTACCCAAAATTACGTGTAAATTACACAGTTTGTTGACCCCATTAGCTTGCCCAACTCTAACCTTAGTGACTAGGGTACTTGATTAATATTAAATTGACTAACTTTTAGCTATGAATTACGTTGTATTGATGATAATTACAACAAGGAGTCAATAAAAGATACAAGCTTACTCTTACATTATTTGTCCCATAATGCCTGTTAAGTGACTCATTTGTTACACCTTAAAAGATATACCTTGTTGACGTCTATTTACTTGGATAGAAAAACTATGTCCAAGATTTACTGCCGATTAATTCAAAACGGTATGAACTTCGAAGTTTCTTGAGTTTCTACGAAATTCTCTGTCAATATCACTTTGTATGATAAGAGTTCTGTCCAGATATTATATCAAACATTTACTTAAATTTAAACATAATACGTGACAAATACAATCCTAATGTTAATATAGTATGGATGTACAACCACTTCCAAGCTAATGAATAACAATGTATCAATCAGGATCAATATAACTACCATTGACTTATTGAGAAAATATTCAAATAGCAAGGTAGCACAGGATTTTACTGATAATCTTGGAATACAGTGGAAAACGTGGATGTAACTAGAGGACTTAGACTTTGTATATGATCTAGCTCTCCTATCTCACACACAGCAGCAATTGCAGATGAAGACAGACAAAGTAGCACCAGCCTCGGTAGCAGTAAGTCTCAACATACACAAGGAGAAAAGCAAGATCGTTAGATATAAAACAACGAACACTAACCAAATTTCACTAGACGGAGGAATTCTAGAAGGTTTAGAAACCTTTACATAATTTTTGGCAGCATCATCGATAAACAAGGAGGGCCTAATGTAGATATGAAGACGCTGCGATTAAGAATGTAGAGTCAGTTTTACTGCATGCCATAACAGTCAATGGGGAATTTATCTTTCAATTACACTAATAAAGAGATCGCATGAAAAAAAATACCAGTTTTTATACAGCAACAAATACTACTACTATCACTGCTTCAGCATTACAATATGGGTTACATCCAATAGTTAATATGTAACTTAAATAGTTTTACAATTTGCTTTTCTCAGAGCAAATCACTTTGCTAAAATCTAAATCACAAAGAATTCTGGGTTGCATATTACATAACATCGAGAACAATCATTCTGGTATTCTACTTTACATAGTATGTGTTTAACTACTACTAGAATACTACTGAAGTTTTATTTTCAGTAATGTCTACATTAGGGATAAACTGAAAGTGGAGTCTATTCAGCATCAGTTTACAGTTCGTATTCTGGGGAGTGGAGTGATTGTGCCTTAGACTACAAAACCAGATTCACTCCACTCTTTGTGGATGTAATGGCTCAAAATAAATATCTTTTCGTATAGTCTGTTTCAATTTAATTTGTAGATCTACTTAATTGTGTACATCGAAACCCAGGAATCTGGAACAGTTTACCGCAAACTAATTTAAAAAGGAAAAAACAGCTTCATCCTTTTTAATTTTGCGACACATGGCTAATTTTCTTTCTTACGATTCTACACTAAAGTTGTTCACACCGACGGTCATCTCTAACACTGATAGAAACATAATAAGAACTATGAACACATGGACACATCTATCCTCATTTCATCAAATTTCTTGCACTTTAAATTAGAATAGGCTTGTATCATTCCGTTGATTTGTAATGGACTGAAACTGGTAAGCCTCTGTTGCCATATGTGCATCCTGAGCGGATTGCCTCTGTAATGCGCGTCCTGGATTCCACTTGCCAGTCGCAATCCAACTTAAATTTCCTGCACGGTAATATAGCTCTCTTGTAATTTGTTGCTAGCTAATTTTGCAAATCATCTCTTTGTAATGCCTGGGTAAACCTTAACATACCCTAATTCACATTTTTGTTATTGTTCTATGCTGTTTGTTGTTGTTAACTTCTGTCTCTTTCTAAATAACAGTTTTTGTAAAACATTTGTAGAATTTCCTTTTACTGTATTGTATACACGTGATATTTTAGTCCGATTGCTAATGAAGTCGACCTATGCAAAAATGCTTGTGATGATGTTTACCAGTCACTTTCTTTGCAGTACCTTCCGTTAACTAACCTCTTTGTATGTATTTACTTATAATACTTATTACTATGCAATAGTTTATACTATACATCACGAGCAATGTTGTCTGTTGTAGGAGTAGGCTGTAAGAAAGCTAGGAGTGGCCAAACGAAAACATGGCATCAATCCATGAAGTCATTGACAATTGGGCTGAGCCATGTTAACAGATGCTGACTACCTGGTTGGGGCCCACGCGATGATCGTAACAAATGGTAAGAGACTTTAGGTGATATGGCTCAAAATCGATTGCAATGGCGCAGGTGCATTCACTCCTTGTCTTCCTCCAAATCCTAATTTTTGAGCTTATTATAATTTTCTCATTACTTAATCACTTTTTATGTCAAATCTCATCTCTGATTTATATGCCTTTTCCATTAGTACTTACTTTGTTACTACCTGCCCTTCTCTGTAATTTGGTCCGACAATTTAATCTCTATCTGTTAATTGAGGCATGGCAACTTGAAGTGATGTACGCATGTACGATGTTCTATGTTGTAACTGACTGATTGCTACATCACAGTTTTCTACTAAGTTCGAATGTATGTGTATGCATTTTCCCTCTATTCGATGGACTATTATTGACACTTTACTTATACCTTCATTATTATTATTGTATTATAATTTGATTAATAACCTAGAATTGATAGTTATTTGACTTACTGAATTTTTGCTTGTTTGTATAGATCCCTTCCCTCTTCGTTTATGCTCATTTTGTACTATTTAGAATTTAGAACAACACTGTGGTTTCAGACATTGTCTTTGTCGGTTATCATTTAATCTAGGTGTCTGTACATTTTTAACATTTAATCGTACAGTATTTACTTCTTATTACGAGTTGAACACGTTACAGTCGCCTACATACATCATGAATTGATGTTTGCCATTGTATACGCATTTATCATAATTCAATAGAATCTGATTTTGTATACAATAAATCATCATTTTAACATTAAACATTAGGGTATCTTGATTATACTGTAGTAAATCTGTTAAATAGTGCTAAGAAGAGGAGAAACTAGTTAATTTTCATGTGATTTTGCTATTTTTTATTTAATTGTAAAGTGAGCGGAAACCGGTACTGCTTTTCATTTCCTCCGCTGGACCTTGCTAACTGTGATTGGTTGTAATGTCATTTTAGTATGCTAATTACTCTGTTTTTCCCAAAGTCGTTTTTGTATCTATATATACAGACTTGAATTGTAATAGAATCGAATCTTCCTGGTGCTGCTTGGTGTTCTTGATTTTGTTTCGGGGGTGAGCAGTCAGTATCGAGTCGTTGGTCACGGTTGCTAGTATCAGTTGGCGCAGATAAGTTTCCGGTTAGAGTTGCGGTTAGTTCCTGCATAGCAGTAGGCGATATTATTTATTTATAATATTCCGACATATCAAATAGATTTAACACCTTCTATGTGAACTTCTATTCTTTTACACTATTCAATGTTATGTACATACATGCTTAGTTCTTATAATGAAATGTATGTAACTATTATATTATCATGTATAGTGTTCATGTATACTGCTAAAGCGTTTATCCTTCGTAGTTTTTAATCATCAATTGAATTATTTAACAAGAGATGTCTTTCCGTTTGATGTACCATTACTGTTTTAACAACTTGACCAGTGTCATAGAAGAAAACGGATGTGTACTTTGTGTTAAATTTCATTATAATAATGAGAATATTGCTACTAACTTAACACCAAAAACTGGCTTGTATTAAAGAACCATTGACAACCAGGAAGCCGTAGACAGCTGTTTCAAAGGATGACATCGTACGAAACATCAGCAATGAACACTCTTAATCTAGCCGTGGCGACCGTTATACTATTACATTTCTGGGATGGTAGAATAGTTTAGTGGTAGTGGTGGTGAGGTTAATATTTTCAATTCAGTTAATTCGCAATATGTTTTGTACGATCTCATCTATCGTCATTAGTGGTAAACTGCATCATATCCTATATGATTAAACCCCATTGGTCACGTCTTCATACTATAAATCTAGAAACTACCTCAAACAGTCAATCACTAGTGAGCTGATTCTAATTGAATGTTATGGATAGTGTTGTTATCTAGTTCCTATTGGTGGTCATCGATTATCTCATTCAGTGATTACCAACTAGTATGTAATAATCGTATGTAATATTTGTACGTAATCAACAATCTTCACAACCTAATCACAATAATATTACTATTACAACGAGTACTACTACTACTACTACTACTACTACTACTACTACTAATAATAATAATAATAATAATAATACTGATACTGTTACTACTACTATTATAACGAGTGCTACTACTTTTAATACAATAACGACTATGCCAACAATCTCTATTGAAGTTGTCATTAACAAAAGTCTATTATACATTTATTAAATGATTTCAGTATAAAAGTAATTAGTTGATCACAGTAATACACATTCACATACATTATCATCTACATAAACAACAACAACAAAAACATTAACATAAAGGGGAATAGAAATAAGTAAAGAAGTATGCATACATAAAAAATATGTCATAATTTATCACAATTAATGCCAAATAATACCAATGTAAGAAAGAATAGAATGTTTCTAGGGATCTTATGTGTTATGTAATTGAATGTAACAAGAATAAAACATATTCAATATCCATAGAATTATCATTGATATAAATCTCTTTTGTATATTACATAATGATTACTATGAGTTGGTTACATCATTCATTTCAGTATTTTGCTTACTTATCATCATTCTATGCATATTGTTGTTATCGTTTGTTTGTTTTTGTTTCTTTCATAAAGATACAATAGTCTTATACAACTTGGCATAGATACAATCAAATACGATTATGTAACTATTATTATTACTTACTTCATATAAAACTGTCTTTCAACAACATTCACATTGTTTAATGTTGCATATCTATTACATAATAAATCCCTGAATAATATAATACACATTACAGTAATCATTATCACTTTCAATTAGTCATCCACCCCTGAATATATTCATGTATATTTACATAGAAACAATAAATTAAATGAAAAATATGTATACAAAAAAAAGTAAAAAAAAATGAAAAAAAATGCATCATTTTACTTTTTTTTTTAAAGTATTTACAATAAAAGAAGAAAAAGAGAAAAAAAAGAAAAAAAAGGTGGAAGAGGGGGGGGGGAATTTTTATAAACAAAAATTAAAATCTTGTCAAAATCTTATTGCTATCATTATCATTATCATTATTATCATTATTGTTATTGTCACTTATAGTATGAATATCATTTTCATATAATCTAGGTACATTTAATGTAGATGAATTAATGTGAATAGGTTTAGGCATAGTGATAATGTTTGTTAATGATGTTCTTCTTGATGTATTCATTCTATTATCATTATCATTAGAACTACTATTATTGTTAACAGTAGTATATGTTGTATTATGATTAGTTGTATAATTATTCATATTAATGTTAAAATATCATAAATATTTTCATTATTATTATTATTATTATTATTATTAGTAGTAGTAGTATATTGTGAATTAGTCATGTTTAATGAATTTTGTAATGAATAATTATATTTATCATTCATTTGTAAATTATGCAATTCATTCATTATTGGATTGGTATATTCATATATTTTCTAGAAACAGTAATGAATAAACATGATAAATAAGAAGATTAGTAGTTGATTGAATATGTCACAGATTGATATTGTCATGGGTACAACTAAAAAACCAGTGAGTAATGGAAAACTATTCCATTCTAGTATGAAACTCCTTAGCAGTGTGAAACTCCAGTCTTCACATCAAGGCTTTCAAGTGAACTCGTAACCCCTTCACACCACTGATAGTATCCCTACTTCCATCAATCTGAAATGCATACTACTGAAGAGTTCCACACGAGAATAAAATAGCAGTCAAGTGTTCCCTAGTTTTTAATGGTACCCTGCCAACATCAATCTGTGATGTATTCAGTGAAATAAGAAATAGTAAAAAAAAGTTAATTTCATGGTAATCATTGATCCGAGTTACATAATCAATCAGATAATCATTAAATACTGAATAGATGTTCTATTTATGTATTCAACTTAACAAAAGTGAGCATCCTTTCTCCTAACCCTATCAACTATCTTAGTCAGTTGTTTAATATTCAATTACCAATATTATGATAAAGTGTATACAAAGAAAAGAAACTTCCTGAAGAAAATACAACTTATAAGTAGGCATGAATTAATATTCATTGTTTAGGACACAAATTCAGAATCTTTAAAAGTGACATAGTTACGAATACTTTATCAAGAAGGATTTTCTGAAGAACCTATCGAATAAACTTTAAGATCTGCCTATTTTAATATCCAATCATAATGACTTCTAAATATAATGTGCTTCCATTTCATTTAGATTTTCTGAAATGTCCATCATTCATTTGATGTAGTTAGAACTATACACATAGAAAAAATGTAAACGATTTCTTTGTTTACCTTCATTATAACAACTAATTCTCTATAACAATCACTTATTCCTTTTCTCCTACTTTACTAACCTATTACTTCCAAGAAATACAATTTCATCAAGACAACAGCAAGAAATTAAAGTAATAGATGATGAAAAGAAATCCATAGGGAATAGTAAAAATAATTATATGATGCCATGGTAACTGATTCTGAGCCATATCAGTCACAGATAAGAATCGAAAACTTTGTGAACTAGTAATGCTTATTCGTTTATCTTCTTTATAGTGTCTCAATGTTTAATGTAACATAGCCTCTTCCATCAATTTGTCATCTTAAACTAATTCTCCGTATGAAATCTTGGCATCATGCATTCAGCCATTCTAGAATATGAGATCTTATCTTTAAAAATGTTTCTGATTTAAAATATGCAACCGATTTATGTCTTCTGTTTCAGAGAGCGATTTTCTGTACAGTGTACTAGCCACATTCATGTTACCAAAAAAAAAGTAATTTATGTAATTCGTAGACCTCTTAAGTAGAATCAGTTTAAATATGATATCTGAATTTGCTATCACTAGTTAACCGGAATTAAATAACTACTGGAAACCATCAAATGACACTAGACAATTATTTTTCTTAGTAAGGAAATCCCCAAATGGTGGTGCGCATCCATAAATTTATTTGAAGATCAAACTCAAGAATTTAAGATTTTGTGTCAAAGGCTTGGTCATTAGAACACTGAGCCAGTAACATCCAACAGTTGATATCTCTAAATTTAGTTAACCATCTACCCATTGACAGTGGTGGTCAACACTCTTACACTCAACATGGCCAAAGCCCTACTGATCATGCCGTGGAAGTTAAAATTATCATCCAGTGGGTATCGGCCAGCTCATTGGTCAGACAGCTAAACGTCCGGCGAAAAGCCTACAATTATAGGGCTTGACGTTTTACTATAGTCACTGGTGAAAAGTTCCGCAATAGGAATAAACAATTATCCAGTACTAGTTCTTGGTTTTCAGTGGTTGTGTCACCAAGAGCGATTCATGATAACAAATTCAAATATATCAGAAATTATTGCTGTGTCTATATGTTTGCTGTAATACAGCTATGAAAATGAATCTACTAGAAATAGGTCGATATATTGAACGACTTTTTGCGTTGAAATGCTTCTGGAGAATACTTTGTTTGTTTTCTGATGGCTTTATATTACGAAATGTTATATCAGGAGTTTCAAGAAGAGTAACTAACCTTCTAAACTGATTTTCTGAAAACTATTTCATTTATGATGAGTATCTGTAAATCGATTATTATTTTATTCCTATTATTGCTATGTTTCCATCATCTTAGCCTAACATTAGACGCATAAACTGTTGTCATACCATGTCATTCAGTAGTTATGATCAATTAATGATGTACCTGTATCCTCAGTCATTTTGTTATTATTGTTTATGTGTTTGGCGTAAATGTCATTCTTCTTATTGGTGTGATGAGTGTTCAGGTTTTATAAACAAATAAATGAATGACTGAAATATGATCTGATTGTCTGGTGGCTGACTTAATTTTCTTGTGATCTTCATTCCGGCTTGGGATAGAAGCTAGTAGTCACTAAGCCTAAGTATGCGTCCAGTGATTGGTATTATCGAGGTCACATAACATTCGATACATTGTGATCAGCACAACTTTTCAAGATATATTCAGAACTATAAATTGTATGCAAAGTTATGAAAACAAGTAGAAATCTATAAGTATGTTTTGTCTTATATGTGACTTGTCAATCGAATGTCTTTCCTCTCCAACCCCCACCCTCCTTTATTATTTCTAGGAAAATTCTAACGCAATCCATTTGTGTCAAATTTCATAGTGTTCATCAATGGGCTACTAAGTTTGGATAGTCACATATTGTGGTGGATACTACTTATAAGTCATCAATAAGTAGTAGGTAGCAGACCGTCAAAGGAAATTGGGAAGAATCAGTAAACAGCAGACGAGACGAGTTGCGAGAGGGCAAGAGGTGAAGCATGATCGAAATACAGAGGACAATCGACAACCACCAAGAGAAGCAGGCTGATAAACGATACAGTCCAGACTACGCGAAGGATGAGCAAATTGATGCTTGAAAGTAATGTATGTAATATTTTATGACGTACACTGTTTTCGCCTAATAAACATTGCTTACCCAATTGTTGTTCTTCACAATATGTGCAATGCTACGTGATAGTGTTTATAACTTTCTATGGATGTGGTTATAAACAGAATAGTATACAGTAATAAGCAAGAGTTTAATCATGTATGATCAGTTGTAATTTGTTGCATAATAATAATAATAATAATAATAATAATAATAATAGTAATAATAACTTTCATAATTAGTTATAATTGAACTCACCTCATCTTTTTCTTCAATATCATCTAATTCATCATATTGTTTTGACATAATTGATATACGTACTGATGTTTTTGTATGACGTTTTATATCATTTTGTTTCTTTCTTAATTCTACACGTAAATTATTCAATCTCCATTCCCAACCTTGATCTTCAATAGTACGTATTATCAAATCTGGTATTAATGCTAATAAAACTAATGTCAATATACTAAACCATGTTAAACCAGCACCATAACCAGTCCACATAATTGTATATGTACCATATAATTGTTTACCAAGTGTTGTTGGAAATATAATTGCATTACATATTAAAAATATTGCTATATTAATTAATATAGTTAAATTCCATATTAATATAACAATCCAATTTAAATAATAACTTATAAGTAATACTTTAATATTAACAATAAGAAATATAATTAATACAATAAAATTACCAAAACATATAATATCACTTAATTTTGATAGACCATTATCATTAGCTTGTCCATGTATAGTTAAAAAATAAGCACCAAAAAATGCAACTAATGCATGCCAACATGCTAAACTAATCCATATTAAAAAGCGTTCTTTGCATAATAAACGATTTCTAGCAATGCTTTTATATAAAATAGGAAATTCTAATAGAATACATTGTGTAATTGGGATTTCAAAGATACCATATACAAAGATTGGCATTGATGTCATAATTAAATTAAATAGAATTAAATAAATTTCTGGAAAAATTGATTGTTTTGAATAAACACAAAAAAAACCATAAAACATTTGTGGTAATGTAAAAATTAAATTTTTATAAAAAAAATATAATACTAATAATGAAACACGTTGATAAAAATTATGTCCATGTATAAGTAAAGCATATTTAATGAAATGAAAACGTCCAAATGCATAATCAGATGCACGTACTGCTTGTCTACCTTCTTTACCGTATATACCAAAACCAATATGGGCTTCTAATATCATAGATACATCATTTGCACCATCACCTATTGCTGCTGTAATTGGTATTGATTTCTTATGACTTTCTTTAATTAAACGTACAACTTCAGCTTTTTGTAATGGTGTTGAACGACAACATAATACAGTATTTGATTCAAGACAACATTGTGTAAGTAATGAACGTATAGGTTCCTAATAATAATGAAAAGAAGATAAATTTTCATTGTTCTGTTGAATAATTAATGAAGAGTAATAAACCTTTTTTTGAAATTATACTTTGGTTATATTTTGATATATTCAACCCCATATCACCAATTGATAGATTTAAACTAATGTTCCAGTCAATTAGTTGTATAGTAAATATAATGTAATCTCGATAACTACTAATCAATGCCCACAAATGTTTGTCCAGTGACTATTAGTCACTAATCTGCCTTCTTTTTCAGGTTCCTCAAGAAACACCCTTCCACGGTGTGGGCAGCCGGGAAATGACAACCGCCCTCATACCCGTAAAAGCACGAGAGTCCAAAGTGGTCAAAATCAAATCATTTCCACACCCCATAATATCTCTCGTATCTCTACAACTAACTTTACTCACATTCCTTCATCTCACTGCACCGCTAATGCAAACGATGCGAGCTCACGAAAAGTTATTCCTGGTCTCTTGAAACCACGTTCTAGACTATATGTTGGAGCTTTTAATGTACGGACATTGAGTCAAATAGGGCAACAGGCTTCCTTAGCTAAGACTTTAGAATCTCACTCAGTCGATGTATGCTGCGTCTCGGAAACGCGCATACAGGATCCTAGTAAAATCATTAACCTGATTTCACCGTATCAAAACAAAGAAGCAGCCCGATTTACTCTTCGTGTATCCGGTAGCCCTGATGCTGCTTCCCGGGGTCTCGCTGGTGTAGGTATAGCATTGAGTCGTAGGGCAGAACTAGCTCTCCTAGACTGGATTCCTGTAGATAGTCGCTTGTGCGCTGCCCGACTGAACGGGACAGTTAGAACTCGGAAAGATAGGGACACTCGTCGTTGCCTCTTTGTCGTATCTGCCTATGCCCCCACTGACTGCAGTTCAGACGAGGTGAAAGATGAGTTTTACAGCAAGCTTATGGACCTCCTCCAAAAAGCTAGGCGCTCTGATATGGTTATAATGGCTGGTGACCTTAGTGCTCAAGTAGGTAGATTAAGTGAAAATGAGAGACACTTGGGTGGATGTTATGTGTCACGGCTCAAAGAACAGATAATGGCGATCGTCTGTTGCAACTATGCTCAGATAACCGCCTGTTTCTAGCGAATACTAACTTTAGGCATAAGGAAAAGCATCTTATGACCTGGCGACCCCCAAAATCGTCTCAACGTTGGACCCAACTAGATCACATCGCCATCAGCCACCGATGGAGGGGTTCGATAGAGGACTGTCGCTCGTTCTGGGGCACATGTTTAGATTCAGACCATGCTCTAGTGCGAGCGCGTATTTGTTTGAGGCTTACTGGACGTAGGAAAGACATTGCAATGAAGCCTCTTAGGGATTTACTTAATGATAATAAAGCTAAGAATATTTTTAAGGAACAACTAGAAAAACAGTTAGGCGACCGTGTAAGCGATTGCCATCCGGAAGCAGGTTGGAATGATATCAAAAATGCTGTGGAAACAGCAATGATATCTGCTAGTAAGGTAAATCATAAGGCTAGGATGAAGCCGTGGATTTCAGTAGCATCCACCGAACTGATGGATGCTCGTAAACTCATCCCACCTGGCTCTGAACATAATAAAGAGCGAAGTGAGCTTAAGCGCAGGCTGATAAAAAGCCTACGCAACGACCGTGAACAGTGGTGGGTGGCGAAAGCAAAAACGATGGAAAAGGCAGCGGCGATAGGCAACAGTAGGCAACTTTTTCGACTTATCAAGGAAACTGGTATTAGGGATCCGAATGTGAGTGAGACTATCTCGGAAAAGTATGGAATTATAATTCATTCTCAGTCCAGGAGATTGGACCGATGGGCAGAACACTTTAGGGATCAGTTCAACTGGCCCCCAGCCACACTTCGGTTGCCCACGATCCCCGGTCATCCTGAATGGCAAATCGACTTAACTCCTCCTAGTCTTTATGAAGTTGAGAAGGCTATAGGAAATCTGAAGCGAGGTAGAGCAGCAGGTCCTGATAGGCTTACCCCTGAAACTTTTAAGGATGGTGGTCCAGTTTTAGCAGCTAGATTGACTGAAATCTTAGGTAGAATCTGGGAACTGGGCGTAATACCATCTGACTGGTCTCAATCCCTGATTGTCTCAATTTATAAGAAAGGACGAAAGTCTTCTTGTGACAATCACAGGGGAATCAGTCTGACAAATATAGTTTCTAAATTGTTAGCCTCGATTATACTTAGACGCCTAACTAGAGCTCGTGAAGAGCAGACTAGAGAAAACCAGGCTGGATTCAGACCTGGACGTGGCTGTATAGACCACATCTTCACACTGCGACAGGTCCTGGAACACAGACACACATTTAGGCGTCCTACAGTAGTTGTCTTCCTGGACCTGAAGGCGGCATTCGACTCTGTTGATCGTGAGGTTCTGTGGCATTGTCTGTCATTGAAAGGTGTACCAAAGAAGTACATTAACCTTATACAAGCTCTCTACTCTAAAACTACAGGTCGAGTGAGAGCTTATGGCTAACTGTCATCGGAATTCCTCACTTCAAGTGGTGTCCGTCAAGGATGTCCACTTTCCCCATTCTTGTTTAATTTTGTCATAGACATGCTCCTAGTTATAACCATGTCCTCGTCTGACTTTTCAGGAGTTGACTTACTACCAGGAGCCTCGCTTACTGACTTAGAGTATGCTGATGACATAGTCCTATTTGGTGAAGACGCTGACAAAATGCAGAGTCTTCTGACTACCCTGAGCAACAATGCAAGCATGTTCGGGATGCGGTTTTCCCCCTCAAAATGCAAAATGTTGCTTCAGCATTGGGTTGCATCGGCACTTGAACTAGTGACAGGGAGTGAAGTAGTCGAGCGTGTCGACCGCTTCACGTATCTGGGGAGTCTCATCAGTGCTGATGGCCTGGTGACTGACGAAATCTCAGCACGGATACAGAAAGCTCGATCGGCTTTTGCCAAGTTGCGTCACTTATGGCGCAGGCGAGATATCCGCTTGCTAACCAAAGGACGAGTGTACCGTGCAGCAGTTCGCTCTGTCCTACTATACGGTAGCGAAACATGGCCGTTAAGAGTAGAGGACATTCGTAGGTTACTGGTCTTCGACCATAGGTGTCTCAGAAGCATTGCTCGAGTATTGTGGGACAACCGAGTGAGCAATGTTGTCGTTAGGAAACGGGTTCTAGGAAAGGATGGCAAATCAATAGATGAGGTATTGAGACTTCATCAGTTGAGGTGGTTGGGACATGCATTACGCATGTCTAACTAATGACTGCCTCGACGAGCTATGTTTTGCGGTGTAGGAATAGGTAGGAAGAAAGCTAGAGGCGGCCTAACCAAAACATGGCAGAAATCGATGAAGTCACTGACAAGTGGACTGAGTCATGTTGGTAGATGTAGGCTGCGTGGTTGAGGTCAGCGAGACGAAAGTCACCAATGGTTAGAGACCTTGAACGACATGGCTCAGAATCGTTTGCAATGGCGCAAGTGCATCCACTCTTTGTGTTCTCTCAAAATCTAACCTTCTGAATTCTCTATCTTTCTCCTTTCAAATTTATCTCACTGAATTATACTTTTCGAATCATATGTTCGCTCCCTAATTTTCTGCATTACTGCTAATACTTCTACTATCGCTATCTATATTCTTGGATTTGAACTGACAGTTGCGTCTCTGTGCTGATGTGGTATGGCAACCTGAACTGATGTACGTACGTACGAAGTTCTACGTTGTATCTGTCTGTCTGTCTATCATTAGTCACTAAGCCGAAATGGAGAATGCAAGATGAATCGACTAACCAAACAGAATCAAAATCATATTATATTTTAGGCATTTCTTTGTATGCAAAATTTTTGGCGACACAGTGAAACAATAGCGAATTTAACAAACCAAAGGAGGTTGTAGTAGTCAATAGAAGTTACTTGCATGCAACTAATTAACTGTAGTTCATAATAACACATAATATACTAACAGTCAATATACTAAACAGGAGGATAGCGAAGCGAGAATGTAACAATGATAGAAATGAAATGTTCACACTACTCACAGTTAAAATAATTAAAATAGTATTCTGAAACACAGTTCTGATAATTCGTTACTCTTCTTTAGTCATCCGATATAACAGCTTTAGAAGACTATGATAATTATGTTTAGTTATGAATATAGTAGACATCTCATTTTTATGATTGTTACCTTCCTCTTATCCTATCCTCCTGTTTATTGTATATACCGTTAGTATATTAACTCTTATTTATGAACTACAGTTAATTGGTTGTGTACAGATTACCCACCTATTGACTGCTACAATCTCCTTTGTTTCGTATTAATGTGAAAATTCCTACTTTGTTGACTAAGTTATGTATATATATATATATATATATATATATATATATATATATATATATATATATATATATAAAGGTATGCTTGAAATACAACACAACTTTGCCTTGTTAATTCATCAAATTCGCGTTCTTGTATTTCGGACTTCCGGCTGAGTAGACACCAAGGCAGACGTGCAGACACTAGGTAGACACTCATTGAAGGGCTAATATTGTAACTTTATGCACACAGGGTCTCATGAATAACTTGATCATATCTATCAATCATAACAATTTTTAGTTGACGTCATAACATTTGTCACACTTTGATGTTAGTAAGGTAACATTGAAAAGCAAAACTAAAACTTAATGCCAATCTTCCCAAACCATTCTAATTGAATTACAATAATCAGCTGTTTAGCGAATAACTTCAGGATCTTCGTAAAGTTTTAATAATACACCTTGATTGCAAGAGTTCAAACTTTTCGTGCGTGAGGCAGTTATTACCATTGATAATGCATGATTGTTGCGCTATATCACAATATAATGGAAGTAGAAATTCAACATATTGACACTGACATAGTGCTACAGAGGGTTAGATGTTTCCGTATAGTGGAATTGGTGATGCGCACACCTGGGAAGTCCTATACTAGAACTAAAGATCTGTCCAGTGGTCCGTGGTTTTCAATGGCATCCTATCAACATCAATCTGTAATGAATTCAATACCAATTTCCACAAACCACCTTGATTCTATTTCTGAATGAGTTGATTAAATTTGTCACATATTAACATCAATTTAGTACCAATAAAAAATAGGGACCACCGGACAGCTATCCCATCTTAGTTTTAGACTCCCCAATAGTTCTCACTGATTGTCACTCTGTATTACAAATTGACGGATGTACGAATTCTACCACTGGACCGGCGTCTAGCCGTAGAAACGAAAAAGCATCCACTGTGTGACCCTAAAGTTCCGGATTCGAATCTCTGTAGAATCAATCGTCACTAATGTTGAGTCCTATTCTAGGATGTAACAGTAATCAACTTGATGACTGAATGAAGAGATGGAAAAAAAAAGTTGACAGTAATTGCAAATCGCATGAATTAACTTTAGTTAGCCAAAGTAATATTATAACACAATGTGATGATGTAATAGAATGAATCACATTTCAAAAATGTATAATAGATATGACATGAAATCAAAATGACTAGTAGAACTAAATTCTAAACGTTAAAATTTCTGGCTTTAATAAACTCTAAAGAATATAACGTTATTTGATGTCTACCCTGACATTCTGTGTTGTTAAGGTGATTGTAGATTCAACTGTTGCAGTTTTTCATTCCTTCAACAAATAATACCATTTACTGAATCTAAGGTAGACTATTACTTAATTTTAACTATGTAGCTGTAAATTTGTCACTGTTAACTTTAGAATCAAAATAGATGAACACTGATTTTTATATCAAACATAGTTTCTCTAGGAGTCTATACCAATGATTAAAAAGCAAATGGATAAACCATTGATAAGAACATATCCTACAGTTAAACTGAATCTCTTGTACGAAAACAATATGTTCTTTCTAACAACTAAAAATTGAATGGAACTAAAGTCACTACAAACTATTTGTATAAATTTACTTTTACCAATTATAGAAGTTAATCTATTAAAACAAAACAAAATAGCCTAACTTAAAATTAACAAATAAGTTCAAAGAGAAGGAAAACATTTAAAAAGATTAGTTTCTGACACTTCGGTGTTATCAAACGTCAGGAACCATTCTGCGTAATATTTTAATGTGATGAATACATAAATAACATTTTATTAAGTCATCACATCCAGTTCTAGTCTTAGATTACATGATTCGCAATTATTATCAGATTGTGTTCAATCTCTTCATTAAGTATTTATCTTATTTCAATCTTATAACTTTTGTTGCTACATCAATGAATATTCTAGGAAATTCATTGGCATTTTGAATGTATTTACCTTCCGTTTAGAAGTATAGGGAAATTTATTGTAATAAGTATGTTCAGCTTCATCTAATAATTGTTGATTATTTATTATAAGCGATTGGTGCAAATAACCTATGGGAACAAGATGAAAAGACTCCTCGATAGGGTCGTGGATGCATACTGCTGGAGTCCAATACTAGGATAAAGCAGCTGTCGAGCTCATTTAGGTGATCATTAGTTGTCAAATTCAGATCACTTAGTGATATCAAAATTGATTGTCAACTAACTCTACAACACCCAATTAAAATCATAAATGTTCTCCTAGAATTTCGCACAAAGACAAATCGCTCAATTTCAGTATATCAGCAGTAGTCAGCAAAAACAACTGTATGAAATTATCTCACTTTGTTGCTATATATAATCATTAGACAAACCATCTATGTTTATTAAAACGTAGTAAATTTGAATGTTCGAGTGGCTTCAAAAGCGAACAAATTGTGAAGGTAACTTTACACTACTTATTAGTAGGCAGAATTATCTATGAATACATTTATTACCACACGTAGAGACGAAAGTGCGTTTTATAAGTGCTCGTCAAGTCCATCATAGTGCTGAACGAATTCTTCCGATCATGTTGTAATGTAGTTAATAGTCTAAGTGATTCTTCTTTACAGGCACTATGAAAAGAACGAAGGTAGTTTTGAGGATAATCGGCAGGAAACACTAAACTCAAGTCTCATGTTACTCGATGCTCGTCAGCAAGGCATACCTACAACCTTTGAGGAAACTTTTGCGCCCCTGAGGATTCAAAACGTAATCACATTACAATATTATCAACAAAAATAAGCAAGCACTATAAAGGACTTTATAAACATCTAATTCATTACTACACAATGATCAATAAACGTACACAGCGCAGTCCTATAGGGAGACGGTCAGTTGCGGCCGGAATATATTAGTGGTAACGGCTGCAGACCGTAAAACTAGGTGAGTCAGTATCCTGTCCACGTGAGAGAATAAGTTTCTTCAAAGATTGCAGGTACACCTTTTAAACGAGTGTTCAATAGAAAGAAACCTAAATCCATGGAATTCAAGTAACTATCCTCAAAACCACCTCCCAGACTAGAACAGTGATGATAGTTTCGTTCACGCTTTAAATTGATCGTTCAAACTAATCCTTTGAAGTAATTTAATACAAATAATTAGCGATACACGTCAATCAACTTGCCAAACATGATAAAAGGTTCTAATCACCTCGTGACCATTACCAAACCTTTGAAATTATCAAAATATATTCTGCCTACTTATAAGTAGTATAAAATTTTATTAAAAATGTATTGTAATTATATGCATTCAGACCTCTTAATTTTCAATGGATTGTCAAATTTTATGGGAATAGTGTAAATTGATTAACTGATGTCAGGCCTACTGTGAATGCTTATAGATATAGTCATATACAGTTATGGATTAGCACAATTATTAACTTTTCACACCATCAAATTCATGTACTTATTTAAGCGTTTGATGCTTTCTAACATCAAACAACAAAAAATATTCATGTATGAAGTAAATACAAGCATGGTTTCACTGATTTCAGGTTAAACTGTATGCGAAACGTAGATCACATAATGTGCTGATTAATCGTGATAGAAAGCGTTTATTAGCTAAGTACATGAGGTAGAAAGGTTTTACGATAAGTTTCCTATTGACTGGCATATTTCAACAAGTCAATTTTACAGGGTTCAAATACTTGATGTAGTATACACTATTCTAGAGAATGTCGTCTTACATGTCATTCAAATCTAGGACTTTTTTTTCGAATTGCCTACGATTATAATGTATATTACAGGCGATGTTAAATCATATTAAATAACTACCATAGCATCACTTGAATGATTGAATTCAATCACAACTGATGATCAAATAAACACTATCATGATTACTGACTATGAGTCACTGAGTAGTCCAACATAACGCCTTTACATTTTATCGATGTTGTTGAACCGTTTATTGATAAATAGCAAACTGACTGCCATTTATAAATTGTTGTTTAGAATGACTATTTTCGTTTCATTTCATCCTTAATATAGTTAATTTTTACAAAATATGGGAACATAATGTGTAATCAGAAGAAACTAAATAAATGTCTCAATAAGTGGTCGTGTTAAATGCATTTCGAATTGTTTTAACCATTCAACAAATAAGTTGAGGATTTGTTAGTGATATTTTGTTGAGTTAGGTCAAGTTAGAGTATATCTATCAGGTTACTTGCTCCTGGACAGAAGAATGTCATGATCACTTAAAGTATCCACTTTCTAAGTGTTTTGCTGCATGAACAAGAATACATGAAAATCAGTTTTCCTATTCTTGGCCTTTTAGTAATCTTTTATTATTATGATTCTACGGAAACAGAATTGCCAATTGTTAATAAGGCTAGTAAATTTAAAGAAAAATGAATACAGATTATCCTAACGAGAGCGTTGGTTACTCGTGACTCCATAACTCCCGTATCCATGTTGTCCTAAAAGTTAACAATACAAATACACCCCTGTTTTAGAGGCTTCTCTTATCTATTGTCCTTTGCTGTTCTCCACATCATTTCAATGTTCATCAAGTGGGTATATATAAGGAATTTTTCAGCTGTCCATTCATGCAATCTGTTCATTACTAAGTTCGTATGAAACAATCAGTAACTACATCAATGTAATTAAAATGTTTAATTGTTATCATTCAAGCATCATCATTTGATTCATTCGGTACCATTCAACTTTATTCTTTCTGTGAGTAATGATAAACTTTGCAAATACTATATACAATGAGAAAGAGGATTTCAGAGGCTATCAAGAAAATATTCTTTGTAACATCCTTGAAAATAGTGCTTTCAAGTTGACTTTGATTTACAAATAACTAAGATGACAAATTTTAACATTTGAACTCTCGTTCCCCCCGTCTACACGATGTATATCCATTAACTCACATGCTTCTATAGTCATTTTATAGTCACTATACTTAACGACGTGCAAGAACATTGCGACACCTAATAGAGGGAAGGTAACGTTGTTGTATTCGAAGTTCTGTTAAATAATATCTCATCATCATCAGTCTTCAATCAAAAATAATTCATCTTATAAAGTCTTTTACATTGTTGAACAGAAACCTCATACAATTAGTATGTTTCGACCTGTGTTGTTTAGTCTTCGACATATATAGGTAGAGAAACCAGAACTATCTGTACAAAAGAAAAACATCTAAATATACCTTTTTACCAACTTCATTGTAAATAAATTTAACCCAAAGTAATTAACTTCGCTGGATCTATTTGTTGGTGTTCGTAACTTAGTAAATGTGTTCCATCCATTAACAAATAAATAGTAAAAAATATCTAGTCGTAAATACATTTAATTGAATTCATTACAGATTGATGTTGACAGAGTACCATTTAAAACCAGTGAGCGTTGGACAGCTGCTTTATCCTAGCATGAGACTCCTCAATGGCACACATCATCAGTTCTGCCTTAGGGGCTTTGGGCTGACGAACGTCTAGCCTTCTGCACTACTGGGTTGACATTTAGTGGTGGAATTCTCACTTCCATCAATTTGTGATATACAGCGCGCTGATTATTCATTGTGATTGGGGATAATTGTTTCACTCCAGAGAAGTCTGAACTCCAGTAGTTACAACTTCTCACTAGAGTTTCAGGAACATTGTAAAGTCATAAACTAGTAAGCTGATTAATGCAATTAAATTGTTTGTATAAAAATACATACCCTCTATTTAAAGTTAATGAATGAGTTAACTTACCACAAGAGCATAATTTAATGACTGACCATCGATAACAACACCAAATTCTGTGTCTGGATTATACACTTTCGATTCCTTGATACGTTCAATTTGACTTTTTAAAAAACTTCCACATTTTACAGTATCAGTGAAGTTAGTAATACGTATTTCTTGCATACCAGGATAAAAATGTCCGGCTGAATAACTGATATTAACAGCTGTCTCTTCTTTATCACCTGTAAGTACCCAGATCTAAAAAAGGAAGAAATATCTTGTTTGAGTGAAATAACACTGACAGTAATAAACAAAAGTCCTAGTAATATACATTACATAATACACTTGTCATTATCCGATACAAATGTCTACTGATCAATGATATCACTAAATTCCGTAAGGAAATACGCCATACTTTTATCTATTCGGTTTCTGTACGAGCTGTTTTATTGCCTACATAATTATTGCGTCCTGTTTGGGATTCCTCAGTAGTGTCCATCGACAACTTCACCTGACAGACAACCTAGTACTGTCGAGCTCCTGAGACATACCCTAATGTTTAGACCACAGACGTGGCATCTTTCGGCTGACACCTGAAGTGATGTCAATTTATTATGTTTCAAAAACTGAACCCCTTGTTTGTTAGCACTAAACTACACTGGTCACTTGAAATGAAAAAAGTAACTCTTAAGGTAAGTTATTAGTAAGTAAACTATTACTGACAGTATACGGACTTATGAATATATTCTTGAATTTTGTAGTCTGATTGACTTGTGTTATATGACCACTGATAGCCAATGCTAAACTATGTCAACCAGCGTCTTCAACGATTGATTGTGGTTATAATGTACTTCTCAACCAGTTAGTATTTGTCAATCAATATCAATCGGACTTACGTCAATGTTGCAAATATTCATTCAGTGTTACACAGATCACTGTGTAGGAGTATGAAGGAAGTCTAAGGAAAAGTTTCAATTAAGAGGAATTTTTAAGTGAAATTTAAGAGATTATTAGTGATCATACAATATGGATATAACATTAAACTAACTTTAATTCCTGCTTCTCGAAGTGCTTTTATAGTCTCAGGAACACCTTCTTGAAGCATATCCTCTATACCAGTACATCCAATCAAAGTAAGCTTATTTTCGATTTGATTATAGGCTGTTACTAATTCTTTTTGACGTCCTTCATTCACTATGCTTCTTGCTTTATCAAGTTGTTCTTTTAATTCAATCCATTTTTCTACAGTGATCAATCGAATACCCATAACTAGAGTACGTAGACCTAAAGTTGCAAATTCAGTTACTTGATTCATAACTTGTTCAGGATCCATTCGTAAATCTGATGCATCTAATCCACAGAAACTATCACCTAAAGGATCACCATATGGAGTAAAGTTATTCGGTGTTTCCACATAATTAATCTAAATGTTTATAAAATAAAAATAAAATATACATTAATTCAGTAAATTATAAAGTAGTTTAAATGACAACAAAATATGACTATAACACTACTGTAGTAGTTCAGTAGATCTTTCTAATAAAAGAAGAAGCAGATTTAATGTAGACAACTTTATAAATATTGATTTCTTAAATAAGTAAAGTGTAAAGATAAAGGTAATCACTTTGAACATGAAACTTTCAACACTATGAAATGAATTACACTGGATATAAAATCATCAACCTATCCGAATCATAGTTAAAAATGATTAAGTAACTATGATATGCAATCATTATCTCGGTAAAACATATCAGTTGCAAATGAATACCTTTTTTTAATAAATAAAATATAATAATTGTCAAATATGCTGAGGAGTCCCATACTAGGACAAAATAGCTGTCTAATATTTCCTAGTTCTAATTGGTATCCTGCCAATATCAACCTATGATGAAATCAATCAACTAAGGCATGAGATGATGTTAACCATCTGTATATACAAAAGAGATAGATATATTTCTGTAGTAAAGATTGTCAGATAAGAAAATGTTTTTTAAAGCTCGTACATCTATGATCGAAAAAGTCGAGGAAGAAATAGTTCAAACTTCTGAATACTATTGATGAATTTGCATTCGATTGGTTTCAACTGTATGTTTGACATAGACTTCCAAGCTATGCAGAATATGTTTTGCTGAAATGTGACAATTGACTTTAGAAGTAAGCTAAAGTTAACTTACTAACCTGTGTCAATCAAGTAGGTTGGAGTAATGATTACTACATAACCAAAGTCAACTTCATTCGGAATAAGCTCTCAGTAGACGTAACCCCTCGTGAACCGATTTCCATAATATTACCTACATGATTATTACCGCTTGTCATCAGGAGAAAAGGTATTATATTATTCAAGAGTAAATAGTTTATATATCTTCCCAAAGCTACTGATGTCTACACTGGGACTCGAACTCAGTTCGTTTCGTGTCAAACACCTCTACATTCATCACCAGGCTGTTGAATCGAGATAGCCATCTATGTGCAACGGGTATGTATATATAATCAGATTGCCTCGATATAGCGAACAAACAATACTTGTAAACTATCGCTATATATAGAGGCAATTCACTAAGGATCTACATATAGCAACAGAGAATGATGAAATTCAGTCCATGACAAATCAACGGGAAGATTCAAACACATTCTAATTATATATCATCGTGATGTTATTTTGGAAATAAAAAAAAAAACGACTTTAATCAAATGATGTTTGTCACTGAATTACAACTGACTGAGAGGTTACAATTACAAATAATTAGTTGCTATGTATTTTAATCGATGTATAATAAACATGTCTTTTTTACTAGAAAATTCCACTACTCTTTTGTAATCTGGTAATAATATGTAAATGTTAGTATCATCATTTTCATCATACTACTGAATAGTAATTTATGCATTTTCCATTTCATTAAATATAATTGTTGTTTTTTGTGTTTCTTTTTTCTATGAAATTACTTCATTGAATGACTGTAATGTATTCAGTAATTAATTCGAATGTGTACAATAACCTGTTCTTTGTAATGAATACACGAATCAATGTGAATAATGACTTAATTGTAACTATAGACACAATTGAAGTGAATTTGATATGCTGGACATCTAAACAAGATTGATTATCTTTGAGAACTGTTTTTCTGTAGACTATTTCATTATTTCTGGTTGTATTCAAGGTGTATATTTTATTTTTATTATTATTTAATTCCTCCTACCCTATCCTTCTATTTGACACATTGACAGTCAACATATCATTTCTTATAAATGAACTATGGTTAGTTAATTGTGTATATGTACTACAGTTCACATTCACTATTACTCTTAATTTGTATTAATATTACTTTCCTAATTAGTTAACTGTGTAGTCTAATTCTATGTATATATATATAAAAGACTGTATGAAATACAATATGATTCTGTTTGGTTGGTTTATCGTCTCGTGTTCTTCTATATCCGGTTTGGGACTGAGTGGGTATTAGACAGATGTTCATTGATCAACTAGGGATCCAATTTACGTTCGATATCCGATTTATTTCTAGATTAAAATAAGCCTAAATGATTGAATTTGTAATAGAATGATATTGGTAGGGTACCATTAAAAACAAAGAAGTACTAAACAGCCATTTCTTCCTGGTTGGGACAACTTAGCAGTATATACTTTAGATTCAACAAAATAAACTTATACCAATCTCCATGAATCATTTCAATTCCGTTAAAATAAATTTTAATGTGAAAACAAAGTGATTGAATTAACGTATAAATGATTGCATTTCATAATCTTTAATTTTGAGATTTGTTTTAGTTATAGTTATTTAAAAAGTAGGCTATCTAAGTATATTACTTTATATTATATATCTACAAGTTACACGGTTAAAGAAAGGTGAAATGAATCAATGGAGTTCAATCTTAGGCTAGTTAACACTTCATTTTAAGATGTGAGTGCATTTCTTAGATCAAGTTACCTTATCGCAGTTACCATAGACAGATCGAATAGTCAGGGCGAATCCTACAGTAGTGGAAGTACAAACAGTATTATTATTTTTGTTATACGGAGGATTAACAGTCGAAGATAAGATTCCAGAAAATAAAATCAGTGAATAAGAAATATGACGAATTTGTAAGTAAAGAATCAAGAAGCGGATTCACCTGTACCGTTACCAAAGATTATGAGCTCTATCATTCGAAGAATTTGACCACCGGTCACGATAATGACAAGGACACGAGTTATGTTGGCTGATTAAAGAAGAGTGATGAATTATCAGGAACTGTGCTTCAGAATACTATTTCAATTATTTTAACAGTGAGTACTGTAAACACTTCATTACTATCATTGTTACGTTCCCCCATCGCTATCCTCCCGTTTAGTATATTTACTGTTGGTATATTGTCTCTTATTTTGAACTACAGTTAATTAGTTGTGTACAAGCTACCAACTGTTTCGCTGTGTGGTCTAATTTTAAGTAAATATATATAAATGAATGCCTGGAATATAATTCTGTCTGGCAAGTTTGTCACTCATGTGTTCTCTTACTTCGACCTGGGATCGAGTGATCATAGGACAGATATACAGTTATCTGCTAGATATCTATTAGGGTTGTTATGCAACACAGTTTTTCTCTTTTCCATAACAACACCCAACAGATAATCTGCACCTACTAATATCACTCAGTCAATTTATTAATGACTTCATACACTGGTGTCACATTTTGGTTTGGCCACCACAACATTTCTCAGTAAACTAGTTCAGTGATCATAAACGGATGTCTCATCTACTCCACATGTGATTCAGAATGTCTAAAGCCAATCAAGCCTTCTGTACAGTATTGAGACTTCATCAGACATTAGGATATCAGGGCTCATGAAACTCTTAAGATCAGTTAAACGGTCAATTACCCCACCCCTATCAGTGATTTCATAGCCGACAAAAGACAATCCTTAAGCAATATTTTGTAGTTAGAGTCGATGGAGGAAGAGAATTTCATTCGGAACATGCTTGTATTGATGCTTAGGACACTTAAGATGATTGCAACTTGTCGGCATCTTCAAACAATAGAACTATGTCACCTGCATATTCTGTGCCAACATGTGTATCTTCATGAAGGTCAACACCTGAGTGGTCAAATAACTCTAAAAGCATGTCAATGACAGAGTTGAAAAAATGGTGAGGAATCGAAAAACAACAAAGAACAACATCATTTTAACAAATCAAATAACTAGTCAATAATACTCCATAAGCTCGGATTTGACCAGTACGGTTCGAGTAGAGAACCTGTATAAGGTGAATGTGCTTCATTGATACACCTTCAATAGAGAGACACTGTTAAATGACTTCACGATCAACAGAATCGAACAGTGCCTTTAGATCAAGAAATATGACTGATGCCAGGCGTCGAAAGTGTGCCTATGTTTTAGAACCTGCTGAATTGTAAATATTTGGTCTGTTCAACCACGTTCGAATCTCGAACCACCCTGATTTTTTCGAATTCGTTCTTTATGAGTATTTGTTAGGCCTTGACGTATTACTGAATGTACTATTTTAGACACTAAATTTGTCAGACTTATTTCTCCGTATTTATCAAACGAGGACATTTACCCTTTTATATAGACTTGGATCATGAGTGATCGGGACCACCAAAATAGAAATACATCCACTTCCTAGACTCTAGATAAGATTTTAGTTGATCTCACTGCTAAAACTGGACCACTACCCTTAAACATTTAAGAAATTTATTCAACAGGTTCTGCCGCTCTCCTTCGCTTCGAATTGTCCATAACCTTTTCAACCTCACTAAGACTTGGGGAGACTGACATCAATTTGCCATGTAAATTGCTTGAGGATAATATATAACTTAGGTATGGCTGAAAGTCAGTTAAATCTTTCCCCACAGTGTTCGACTCATTGGTCCAATCTCCTGGGGGTGATAGTGACCGTAATTAACAGTGAAATTTATAGTTTTCGCTATTCCATTTTCTGATCACTTACAGTAAATACTATATGTTAAACAAGTGGATGTAATTGAAATACATAAGACATATAAGAAGAAATTTCGTAGTTAGTAAAGTAAAATTCCCATTTTGTAAGACAAATAGAACATATTTTCCCATTACTATCTGATACAAAGTAGGGTAATTTAGCAGTAGAGACAACTTAACATAACAACGGGCTGTTTTTCCGTACTTGAGTAGCTGATTTCAGCAACAGGAAATAGTGTGTTTTATGAGAGTCACTGGAAAACTGTCCGTAAAATGTGACAGAATGTAGGCTACTCCACTAATTTTTTTTTTGATTACCAGTATTATCAACTAAGTAAGCACCGTTAACCAAATATCACTTATGCATTTAAGTTATTCTTTGGAATCGGTAGTGACTATGCACAGACTATCAACATTATTAACCACCAGTTTTCATGCTATGACCTATTCAGTTACAGTGGTTATAGTCAAAAACTATCATGTAGGAGTACAAACCATAAAAATGAACAAATATTATCTACCAATTTTTAAAGAACAACATCGTTCAGTCTACATAATGCAATGTTTGTATAAGTTGTGAGATCTAACCTTAGTTAAGTTGGATTCTAACCTGATGCAATCAGATTTCTACCTTCGTATGTTTTGGATTGAAGTTATCAAGTAACAAATAAGTTTCGTTCAAAATACTAAAGTGCACTTATGAAGAGAATTGTTCTTTTTAAATATCGTTTAAATAAATCAATCAAACAATTAACTCCTAGACGATGTACAACTCGGAATAATCTATATCGACAGGTTCATAGGAAACAATGTTGTGTGACCGGTCATTAACTGATCAATTACTTAGAAAAACATCTATGAATATTTCTGTAGAAACAACAAAATTATATTCCAGTCTGTTTTTACTGATGTCATATAATTACCATTAAAGTATTAAAATATTTGACAATTGACTTGTCCTAGTATGAAACACAAGAAAAATATAAATCTAATGAAAGTCAATTTGAATATTAAAATACCATATTCTAGTCTATCTTATTGATGTGGTTCTGTGAAGATAGGTATTAATTGTTAGTTGATTGTATTCGTCACTGATTGATCGAAGTGAAAAATCTACTATTAGATGCAAGCCTAGTAGTTTAAAAGATTTAGCTTTTGTCAACCCTAAAGCTCTAAGTTTGATTTCCTGCGGGGCGAAATCAACAGTGCATACTGCTAAAGAGTTCCGTACTAGAACAAAACAGTTGTTTAGTGCTCCCTAGCTTTCATTATTACCCGAATGACATCAAACTGTGATGAATACAATCGACTAATTGAAAAAAATTAGTTTAATGAAAAGCCAAACGAATGAGAAGGGTGGAACTAAACTTTGTTGGAAAACTTGAGAGAGCCGATGAGAATCAAATTATTTGTCTCAAGGTTGTAAGCTTGGTATAGTTCAAAATGCCTATATTAGATCGGTTAATTGTAATTTTCTATGAGGTTATTATTATTACTAATCTGCGAGATGTCGTGTCACTTCGTACAGAGTTGACTTGTGTTTTTGGACTTAATATGGCACTAGCATCACCCACAGATATGCATGATGGAGTCATCTACCGTTGCAATGGTTGCTGGCAAAAGAAATAAGTAAAAACAGGCATCTTTTTTAGACAGTCTAGACTGATACTTAGGCAAACCTGAATGTTGGTTGCTCTGCGGGTAGTGCAGTTCCCTGTCTTCCTGGCATCGTCACTTGTAAGTGTAAGATACGCATCACCAGTGCGGAGACATCTGCTCAAAAATGATGTTACGTTTAATTTTATTGCCAGGAGGCATTTGAAAAATTGTCGGGAAAGGTAGAACAGCCATTATAAGCAGTAAATAGGTAAATACGTAAGTACTAATTACGTTAATCTCCCTGGTTGGTTCGTGGTATTCAAAACAGAACGTTAAGAAAGGGACATTTTCAGAATGTTATATATCGGGTTTCTAGGACTCTAATACCAATATTTCAGATGTACTTCCTCCTAGGAACTACAATTTAGACAGACGACTGGCGAGTTTAACAGTCACTTCGATGACTAGGATACATTCACCTCGTCGTGGCTCATGAAAGACATATTTTGAACTCAAGTACTGGTGTTGATAGTCACGCCTAAAGGAGTTTCTTATACCTTATTAAGGTCCTAGAAGAAAACAGGATTTAGAGTCACATGGATTAGTTTCCAACCTTCAAAAGTTTATAAATCATGTCGAAACATTGTGTTCCATGTAATTTTTTGTGAAAACTTTTTTTCAAATCTTTTCCCACAATAAATTAGAGGTTCATCTACAACTACATCTCATTAGTTAAAAACTTTCTCATGTTCATCGGTTGTCATTCAAGTTCGTCAGCGAAGTTTTAGTTACACCAACGAGAGATACATGAAATAATTGAAGTAATAGCCTGTTAACTAGTGCATAATTAAAAATTAGGCATCTAATTGTATCAAGTGTGAAAACTACTTACACGACTAAGAAGACTTGTTTCAGCTCCTTTACATAGTATTAATACTGGAGAATTTAATGTTTCAGATGGATCATATTCTTTTGGTACAAACTGTACAACTACTGACATACATTTTCTTGTTGCATCAAATTCAAGAACATCTAATAAACGATATCTAACTGCCTCGCCTTGAATTGTAATTACCTAAAACATAAAAGATAATGATCATAATAATGATATTAAAAAGGGAAAACATTTTGAGAAAGATACTGATTACTTAAAAACGTGATTTAAGTAGTATATTGAGATAGACTAATAACAATGTATTGTCACTGGGTAAATACAGACATTTCTAATACACCCACTGTTTGTTAAATACAGTAATTTAGGTCATTATCTATTCCATTTAATGAATGAGAGTTACCTAATAAAGTGTTTTTTTTTGTTTAAATGCAAGTAAACATTTTAACAGGATGGAGATATTCACTAATCACTGCTATGAATATCATCATTGTAACGCAATTCGACCTGACAGTTGAAACTGACATTCTAATGTGAGAAGTGATTATCTAGTAAATGTAGCAGAAATAGAACTAGATGAATAGTTGCACATATTAACTTTATAAGATTTCATTCAATGATTGATGTACAACTCGGATATTCTTATAATTTGTCATTCTCCGAGTAGGTCATATCGTCGAAATCTAAGTTACGATAACTCCTCGGTTGTATACTGCATAATATCGTAAACAATGACTCTCGTATTCTACATTACATAGTTTGTATTCGATCATTACTAGAATACTGTAGTTTCATTCTTACAAATTTTTGTAATAAAGATTAAGTAAAACTGGAATCTGTCCAGTTTCGCTTTACACTTTACATTCTAAGTAGTGGTTGTGCCTTAGACTACAAAACTAGATCCACTAGATCCTTTAGGGGAGCAAAAGCGGTAATTAAATCTAGTTTTTTTGTAAGTTACATATCTAATTAAATTTTAATTATTCTAGTGCAATTCAGTTTACAGTGTCCACATCAGTGATGATAACCTTCACTAATATAGAAATAACAGGGATTCTAGGCGATGTGTACATTTTATCATCCATAACGTATACTTCATTTTGTTTGATTGATTGAATTTGTCACAGATTGATGTTAGTAGGGTATCACTAAAAACCAGGTAGCACTGGATAAATGTCACGTTTTAGTGTATGACTTCTCAGCACTTCACCATTATCAGTCTGTGATGAATTAAATCAACTAAACTTAATGCCAATCTCCACAAACCATCTCAATTCACCCCTTTTTGTGTTAATATTTTACTCTGTTGATCTTGTTATAAGTTTATTTTATAAATCATTCTTTGTAATGCCTGAATAAGATTTAATACTCCTATATCACTTCATTAACTTCAGAATATTTTTGTTATTGTTTTGTGCCGATTGTTTTCATTATCTTTTGTTCATTTTCAAATGACTACTTATAAAACATGTGTAAAATCTCTTTGTACTACACTGTCTATATATGGTTTTTTGGTTCCATTGTCGACGAAAAATGCTACACCATATAAGAAATCGACTGTTGTAAATCATTTATGACGATGTTTCACAGTCATCCTCTATGTAAACTTCAACTTCTTTTACAATTATGCAGTTGTAGGATTACTTCTGATAGTAATAATTATGAAACTGATATAATAGAATCTCAAATATCTATGTATTTAAAAACGATAAAAATTATCACTCTGTGAACAAATTGCAAATGAAAGGAGTTTATCAGTTAATGATAACAATCAAATAGATGGATTACATAAGAATTGAAGCTAACAATCTGAGTCTATGTTTAATAAATATGTAACATCTATACCCACTCCATAAGTATATATGAACTAATAAACAGCTCACGTGATTATTTGCACTATTCGCTATTAGTTTGCACTTGTTTCATTTCTTTTATGTATTGTTAACGCTCTATGTATTTGAGTAGACTACTATCGTACTTTTTAGTTTTAAACAATTATTCTAATAAAACGTTATTTGATGATAGTCGGCAGAAAACGTTGAATTTAAGTTTAGCGTCATTTGGCACTTATCAGCAAGGCTTATCTGCGATCTCTGTGAAAACTCATGCGCCCTTGGGGATTTAATCCTGGGTCACCCAGTATCACGGTTTGTGACCGTCACAACTGAATTATTCTGTTAGAGATTCTTTCATTAATATTAATATTGTTATTATTATTATATCACTGTTGTCTTAAGAAGCTTTTAGTGTTTTCACCTACTTCCCGCGTTTAATTGTTTATCATATTATGTTAAGATACTCTGTTGTTAGTAACCTTATCACTACTACTGGTACAGCTGTCCTCTTACTATTAATTATACACTTCTCTTAATGCAATTAGTTATGTAATACGTCTATTTAATTGTTATCAATGAGTAACAATTTAAATTAAATAGTTAAATAATTCTCATAGCTGCATGCAAATATTATTGTATATTAGAGCGAACCCAGATGAAAGTCTAATTAACAAAACAGTATTGTTTACCTATATGTGTTCTTCATGTATTCAATCAACACTCTTATCCCTCACAGTATTTAGCAACTTTTAATTTAATATTATTCAACTGAGGCAGTTTTGATAAATGTTTAATTCGGATGTATTCGAATCTTGCAATAAACTTGTGATGGATTAAAATTTATCGATCTCTGTGGTCATAGGTGAATCCTGTGCAGGTTACCTCGACGCAGTGATATTCCACAAGTATTATACGTGTTGGATTGTGTCTGGTACAAGTATGAATGAATAGACTCAGTGGCCTAGTGATGAATGTGATTGCATTTGGTACAAAACAAAATAATTTCGTGTCCCAGGGTAAACATCAACATTGGGATGCAGATACATCTAACAGACGAGTTTCAAATAAAACAAAACACGCTACCTAGATACTGCTTTTCAGTTATAATTCAACTCAAACAGTACATAGATGATTGTTTACTTCATGCATTTCGACCCTAGTAACGCAATACTATTATTTAACTTCACACTATATATAAGTATGTAATCATAGTACAAAGTCATTAGTTCGAAATTTGTAAATCTTTAGTAAATCATACAATGAGTTTATCGTATGATCACTTAGAGAACCTATTTATACTATTTTCTAAAGTACATATCTAAAAATAATGTGGTTTTTATGGGAAATAGAATCTAAGTGAAAAATCTAATTCTTCAGCTGTTTCCTCTATTTATATTTTATTGTTATTTGAATATTAGGATTATTTATTGAAAATTGAGTTCAAGATAACCTTGATCTGGTTGCTTAGCAACGTAAGTACACAATAAAGTTCTTAAAACTACTATTATTATGGTAATCATTTACCTTTTTTGTTTTAAGTGCACAGATTATTGAGAAGGTAATGTGTTGTAAGCTGCATTTGTCGTGCTTTCATTTACAAAGTAATTACCTATTTGGTTAAGTGATTTTAATAATTGTAGACGACTTGGGGATGGATGGGACTCTGGAGTAATGTATATCAGAATTGATCAAAATATCAAAGAGGCATTCATTCATGTTATTTCCTTTAATTTATAGCTTAAAATTATGTTTTAGTACTTTCTTTTAAAGAACTAATTCTTCTGTCTTCTTGTATCATATTCTCTATGTTCAATCCTTTTTATATAACCATTGATGTTACTAATGCTTCTAACACTTTACTATTCATCCTTTCGTGATAATGAGGTTTAGAAACGTCTACTGATGAGTACAAAGACTACGTTGAATGTAACTGACTATGATAATTACATAATTTAATGTTGATTACTTCTTATTATTCAGATATCATACATCAAGATATAAATGATGCTAAAATCGAAAATGATTATGACTGTTTATATTAAACTGTTATTCATAAATCTGATAAACATTTGATGGCTGATTAAAGGGTGAACGTATAATATTTGTATAAAAAAATTTATTAAAAAAAATTGAAATGAATGTTTATCAACTAGTTGATGGAGTTTTACTTTGTTACAGGATGGTTGCTATGACTACTATCAAGCAAAGCTTTCAGGCTCAATTTCCTATGAATTGTAAACTAAAAATGTTGATGAAATTTAAACAACAGCAAAATAACAATCTAGACGGTTTGTGAAGATTATTTAATCCTACAACTAATATTACAAATTAAATATAGTGAAAACAACCCATTAGAAACCAGGTAGCACTTAAGAGTTGTTATGTCTTATACTGGGACATTTCAGTAGTGAACATATAGGATCCACTAAGGATAGGACGCAGACGATTTAGGCTACTCGGTGATAGTTTAAAATCTAATCATTCAAACAGACATCTAATTGTCTGCATTTTGACTTCAATCAATGTGAAATGTCATCCGATTATAACCCATTTATGCTGTTAGGTAACTGCCTCACAATAGTCGCACCTATATCACATTGTTCATGTCTTTCTTTCTTGTTAAATGAAGAAGAGGTAGCTATTTTGTGCGATTACGTTGCAGAAAAGGAATGTTAAACTAGTTTGATTGGTAAATTTAACCTTTAAAGATAGTACTTTAGAGATTACGGAATACACTTACTTCATACAATATTAAAAATATCTGACAAATAGAGTCATTATCATTCCTCAGGAATGTCTTTAATGAAGAGAAATTAAGCCTGCATTTCATTCTGATTCCAATATAACATTTATAATTTACAGTTGAAAAATTGACTATGTAAAAACTTTGCCCTGACATTAAGTTGGAAGATCTCCTGTTAGTTACACCAAAACATATTTCAGTATATTGCATAAATGAACTTGACAAATACGCTTTAAAATGACTTAAAACACTCACAGAATCGAACTCATTGAGTGTTATATAAGAACACACGGATAACAATATTGAAATGGTTATCCTAACTTCATAGCTTTCAGTAGTTATCTAAAAATAGTCAGCATTTGATGTGAAACTACAAAACAAATAACATCTACGGTATCCTATATCTTCTTGAAGTTCAGGGAATTTAAAAAGTGAAACAAGTATCATTAATGTCTATAAATGATGGTCACAAAATGATGTGGATCGACAAAGTGAGAGATGCAAATAATCAGATTCCACTTCAATTATCAAAAGGTTGAATTGTCACGTGAGACTCAAGGTTATTGAATTTAATTCTGTTTCAGATCATGAATATGAACTGGTAAAAAGCCCAATACAAAGAAAAAAAGTGTATAGCGCTTCTTAGCTTTCAAAGGTTGTATAACCAATGTTAATCTATGACATGAAGCTGCTGAAACAACTGAGATCAAAACAGTTAAATATTTAATTCATCTTACCAGTAAACCACTTTCATCGGAACCATGATACACTATGCCCAAATCACGACATGTTTCCACAAAAGCTTTTTCATCAGGAGATGAAGCCTGGAATGAAAAATATATTCAACAAATGTTTTATATTATTAGAAGTAACAAGAAACTTTTAAAACCAAACTTTTTATCTTTTAGGAAATTAACAGATATTTCAGACTATGTATGCAAAAATAAAGCTCAATTTAGGGATCAAAGATTTTGTTTACTGACTTAGTGTAAGATACACTCAACTCCCAACCAATAGGTAACGAGCTCGAAACACACATTTAATCAATTCGTATTGGGATACCCCAGAAGTATCACAACCCTGTACAGAACGCAAATCAAACTCAGCCATAAAGATCTGTAACTAAGCTAATACAATTGTTCTCATGATCTATGAAGAAACGTGATTGCTTTATTCAGTTACATTGATGACATATTATTAATAACCTTTCGTTAAAGGTAGTTGTGTAAACAGAGGTTGTCTAAGATACAACAAATATAAATTACACTCTGAAAATATGCAATCTATATGGAAGATATTACCCAACTACTACACGACTAGAGATCAACTCATTAAGGTAATCGATGGAAATATAAAGACAAATGAACACAATTAAGCTTATGATGATAAACAATCGCAAATATGACTATCATCATAAACTGATTTGTCACTCATGGAATAACTCAAAAATACAAATCTGTAACAAGTAGTTGTTGATTAATTTGTTGTCCAGACCAGCAATATCTGGCAACAAGAACTCAGTAAAGTCAAAAGCAACAATTCGTCTCTCTTATAAATAGATTATAGTTTTGAAGCTTAGGACATATAGTACGTTATGTCGATTGGGTATACTTGTTAAGTTATGGTTCCTGTATAAAGTAATGGCATTATTACCTGTAATAATAATGCAAGATTTTTACAGAATACTGAACAGATAGCAATAAGTTAGGTTTCATTGGCTGATGTATTCACAAGCAGAACAAAAATTATTTAAAAGGCTTCCTTTATTCTACTTATGAGTGCATTAGTAGTAGATAACAGTCCATGTGAAAACAGATTTCAAGATCCTAATGATACTACCAAAAGTACCAATATAAAAAATAACATAAATTTAGTTCAGTTCTCATCAGTTACTAGGCACGACCTGAAATATTAATTTGAAATCAAAGTTATTTACTAGGAATACAACATTTAACTTCAGCATTAAAGTTAACTGTAAGTAAATAAATGTAATATAATGATCATGATGACTGAGATATTCGGAAAAACTTGATATTAATACAAAGCACTTATACTAGGGAAAGAGCAGAAAGGGAATGAAAACTGTACAGTAACATAACTGAGAAGCTGAATATAAGTTAATGTTGATTAAGAATATTGTAATGTAAGAGTAGTGAGTTTATAACTACGATAGTAAAATTAAAAGAATATGAAGATAATGCAATAAAAACAAGTGATTGGATTAAACAATTAAGTGTTTTTAATGTTACTATAACAAAAAAGATCTACTATCGACTATTATTCAATGTATAGACTCAGTTTTAAGTATTGGAATACTGTTTTAAAAGAGCAGAATCAACTTGATTTACAGTTATTTTGAAAGAGTTTAAGGCATCGTTATGGTGATTGGTATATTGAAATGATATAACTGAGGGTCATCAATTATCATAATCAGAGATTCTTTGGATTTATTTTTTCGAAATTGATTGCAAGCCCTTCTTTCTGTGCGACCATTGCAACTTTATTCACAGATACACGTAAACTGAAAAATACAACTGGAGGCAACATGGAGTAAGTAACGATCAGACCATAATTGTACGAATGGGCATACATTTTCGTATACGGCGGTCAGTTTGAGAGCAGGATATATTCTACTTAGTATGGTTTTAATTTGTTGAGCGACTGTTACTTGGAAATTAAAGTTGGGTGGAGAACAATTACCTGTTAACTGGTGGTTCTTCCGCTTTGTCTCTTTTCTCTAATTTTTTCTATTTGTGTGAAAGAATTATGGTGGATACATATTATATTCACAAACCTCGAGACGTCTGTTTTTGATCCTTAGGATATTCACTTACTTATCGTGTTTACTCACAACAGTTATTACTTATTTCTATTACCTTCACTTGAATATAACATCCAGCATCATGATACGACATGCCTATTCACTCTAAACCAACCGACTTATATAAGAGTGCAATCGCTGGTTAGTTTGAGATTCAGATTTTATAATAGCTGAAATTTTTAAGAAACGTGGTTAAAGAAGTTGTTATGAAGGTGAGTGTTGACTGAGATATTTTCATTGATTGATGTTACACTTTAGAATCTAGTATCAACTAAACAAAATCTAGATCAGGAAAATTTTGTCGGTTGTCTTCTGTAGCCTAACTATTACATCATTAATTTATATCACTTACGAGATACGGAATACTAAACGAGTTAAAAACCAAGACAGTGAACAAGACATAAAGGCCGATGTTTCTATGCTCGTATATCTGCCCTTGATATATTGCTAGTCCACAAACTGAATTAATGAGCACTCGCTAATTGAGCCAACCAACCAGATTCACACACATATTTCAAGTGTTTTTATCTATGTACATATAAAACCTGACTGGATATCCAACCCATTAGGAAAATAACATAATACACAGAACAACGGCAACAATGATCAACAACTAAGGTAACATATTCTAAACTAACTTGTTACAGTTCATGAATGAAAAATAATACAGTAACAGTCAAATGAGAGGTTAAGAAGCAGTGATAATGCTAACGATAGTAATAAAACGTTAAGTGTAAATGCAATCAATATCTATGAGATAATCTTTTAGAAAATGGTTTTGACAGTTTAATCATTTATCATGATTTTGTATAATCTAAGCATCTTACGTATTGAGTTATTTTGACCAATGAATGATCGATAAATTTCAATTACTCCTTATGATCTGAAGAACATGACATCATTAATGTACTATATTTTTAATCGAAAAAAAAAAACTGTTAATTTGTCATTAGAATTACTGATTAGTTTCTGATTACATGAATTTAATGCATACACAATTGCACATGATACTGATTATGATTATGCAAACACTGTACAGTTTCAATCGATCATATCCGTATGATCTATATTCGGTTGATTTACATAATATAAATCTACAGTAATTAAGATGAATTTGTATCTTATAATGAACTAAAACTGGTCAATCTCTGTTGCCATATGTACATTCTGAATGAATTGTCTTGATATTAGTAATAAATTACAAGTATTGTTTAAGTTAGATTGTGACTTTATATAGAATGAAACAAGCGTCTTGAATTTCACTTGCCAGTCATAATACAACTTATATAAATTTATAGTATTTAGTGACAGCATTATGAAAAAAAAATGGCGATCAAGAAAAGTTAATCCAACAGCAACGATATGAGATCGAAGTTGATACCATACAGTATTATTTAAATTGGATTATTACTGGCAATTATAATCCACAACGCGCATTTTGTCCTATTTAGGACTCGTCGAGTGGATGTACCTGCATCCCAATGTTAATGTTTACAGTGGGATTCGAACTAAATCCCTTTGCGTGTCAAACGCCACTGCGTTCACCACTAGACTACTAAGTCATGACAGTCACACTTGTGTAATGGGTGCATAGGCCGTAGGATGAACTTGTATATTTCCATTGATTTGTTTTGGACTGAAGCTAGTCAGTCACTGTTGTAATATGTGCATCCCATTGTGAACATCAACACTGGGATGCAAGTACATCCAGCAAACAAGTCCCAAATAGAACGAAACGCGCGTTCTGAATTCAACTTGCTAGTCACAATCCATTTCAAACAATACATGTGAACGATCAGTTTATCGAGACAATCCCGTCAGGACGCACTAATTGTAATAAAGATTGATCATTTTCAGTGCATGACAAATCGATACTATGATCCAAATGCATTCTAATTATATCCACTTCAAATATTTGTTGAGTGAATCTGTCACAGACTGATGTTAGCAGGGCATGATTGGGAACTAGCGAGCACTAGACAGCTGTTTCGTCCTAGTATAAAACTCCTCAGTAGTGCGCACCCCAGGTTCCGCCCAAGGGGCTTCAAATTGGCGAACGCCTAACCCTCTGTGCTATTGGGCCGGCATCTAGTAGTAGAATTTTGTTTTAAATAAAGGCGATATGAAACCAAGTTGCTCAGAAGAGACTTATTAAATAATTTCCTTAATTTACAGAAATTGCTCAATTTATTTAGAAAGGAAAAAATTTAGCATAAACTTTTAAACAGTACAAGGATGAAAAATTGTAGAATCTCGATATTATAGATTAGCCTGAATTTGATAATGATTGAAAATGGGGAAGAATTGAATAGTTGTCTCACTCTCTTATGAGCTCTTAAGGTGCATTCACCTACGCTTCTGTCAAGGATGGGAAGCAGGATTTCACGAGTCATCCATGAAACATGTAGATCTTTCGTTCGATCTCGATTGATGGAATGTTCACTAATTATCAGTCGTATGCATAAATTGGGCAGCTGTACAGTGCTTCCTAGTTTTGAGCTGTCATCTCATTATAATACTCCAAACCGTTGCTGCTACCTTAAAGTAATGGTTAAGTTGTCTGTGATGATGATCCGATCGGGCTATACGGCTTGGAGTAATCTTTTCTTACTGTCCTATCAAGGCGAAAAGATCAGTTGAATAGTGGCGAGACCGGAGGCAACAAACCTGAGATCCGAACGCGAAATTGCATTGTCGACTTTATAGAGGCGTGATGGCAGTGAAGTGGTTCTCTTGGACAACCAGCTCGACGGTAATACTGCCTTCTCACAAAGAAAGGTAGATGTTAAAAAATTAGACGTACAAGTGTACATCACATCTTACCCCTCCCCCACTTCATACACACAACAGTAAAATCTTAACAAGTACTGAACTAACACATTAATAATTACTTGTAAAATTGTAGTATGTTACCAACGCTAAGCAGTTATCCAATCAAGACTAAAATCACACTCCCAGGTCATTGAGACCAACCCTAACAATCTACTTTCCAGGTTAGTCATGGGAAAGAATCATTCTATGGGAAGTGATAAGCACCACATCACTCACTGGGAGTCATCCTTGTCTTTATGATAACCTTCTTTTAATTCAAAATTTTTTATAATACCCATCTACAATATTTTCTCTTTGTTTATATTAATCACCATAATTACTATCATGTATCTAAGACTATTTATTATATCCGACAATGATTATTATTAATAAACAGAAACTCTTCACAACTCATGACATAACTTAATGTCTCTTTGATGTATTTACTACATTACTGTGATTGTTAATAATTTACATTCTGGTAAACAACATAAGTAATACCATTTAATAATTCATTAATTCATTGAAACAACATTATTGTTCATTTAATTTGTTTATTTGGTTTTCGTACGAACATTCTAGTAAACAAATAATGTCCCAGAAATAGACGCAATCATATTAATAGTAGTACTAATAGTAGTAGCAATAATAATAATAATAACAATAATAATAATAATACTAACCATTGTAGTAGTAGTAGTAGTAGTGGTAGTAGTAGTAGTAGTAATAGTAGTAGTAGTTACAATGGTAGCGCTTCACTTATTTGTTATTTTCATATAGAATTGACAAAGAAGATTTAAAGTTTAGATGACATTTTGTTTTTGATGCTACTAAGTTTTATGAGTTAAATAGTTGAATTATGAAGTTTTTGTCATTATCATTATCATAACAATATCAACAATCCTTACATTCATATTGAAGTGAGATTTTTTCGTATAGAGAGAGAATGAAATTATTTTCTATATGAAGCAATGATTCCTTCTGTTTTATTTTAATAATAATCAAGTCAGCTATTACATCTAATGGATTTTGTTATGTCCATTAGATGTAAATTACAGTATGATCAACCATATCAGTTGGTAGTTGAAATTAATATTAACAAAAGTCAGAGTAAAGTGTAGTCAATTAGTTAGTCACAATGTAGAAATTGGTACATGTATACGTCATTTCTAACTGTTAAGTAGATAAAGATGAAATTGTTGGAACAAATCCCAGAGTAGTGAGGTAGAGTTAATAGGGAGGATTAAAGATCAAAGAAAAGATTCACAAAAAATATAATTCCATGGAAAAAATATGATGAATTCACAAAGAGAATTTAGTGGGGAGGGGTAACAAGGAATGGATTTGCCTGTACCAGTGCTAACTATTTCGAGCCATAAATATTCGTAGTCTAACCAGTGGTTACGATTATGACAAGGACATCCGTTCAGATAGTTTGAACTTACTAATACCACTCAGTTCATTTATGAGTGACTTCATACACTGGTGTTATACTTCATCAAACGATTCATCATCTTCACTTAATACTCTATTTCCACTCCACCTATTCCTTACTCAGTTTCTTCAAAAAACACGGGTAATTCATTTAACACATTGATGATCGAATACTAGTAACCTAGGAATATACTTTTCTTCTCATAGCCATGTTACACAAACATGAAGTTAAACTAGTCAAACTGTTATTTAGTTAACTAGTCTAGTGATCAATAAACTTATATCTCGTCAACTCCATTTGTGACACAGGTTGCCTAGAGCCAATCAAGCCTTCTGTACAGTATTGAGAATTCACAAGACACTAGGATATCAGGGCTGATGAAAATTTTAAGATGAGTTAAATGGTCAATTACCCCACCCCTATCTGTGAATTTACAGCCGATAAAAGACAATCCTAAAGCAATATTTTGTAGTTAGAGTCTATGGAGGAAGAAAATTTCATTCGAAACATGTTTGTATTGACGCTTAGGACACTTGAGATGATTGCATCCTGTCGGCATCTTCAAACAGTAGAACTATGTCACCTGCATATTCTGTGCCAACACGTGTATCTCCATGAAGGTCAACACCTGAGTGGTCAAATGACGAGACGCTAACTCTAAAAGCATGTCCATGACAGATTTCAATAAAAATGGAGAGGGAGCGAAAAACAACAAAGAACAACATTATTTTAACTAATCAAATAACTAGTCAATAATGCTTCATAAGCTCTGATTCGACGGGTACGGTTCGAGTAGAGAGCCTGTGTAAGGTTAATGTGTTTCATTGACACACCTTCAACAGAGAGACACTGTTAAATGACCTCACGATCAACAGAATCAAACAGCACCTTCAGATTAAGGAATATGAGTGCTGTCAGGCGTCGAAAGTGTGCCTATGTTCCAGAACCTGCCGAAGTGTAAATATTTGGTTTGTTCAAGGATCTTAAGTTCTAGAACCACTCTAGTCAATAATCAAAGAACTGAAAAATAAGAAGATGATCCGAAATTACTTTCTACTGCATCTATGTTTGACTCTAAAATGTAACTTATTTTTCTTATCGTAGAGTTTAAATATCTGTTGTGAAATTATGAAATACTAAGTTCTTGTTGAAGAAACGATATGTTACACATAAAATCGAAACTATGTCTTAACCAAAATTCATGACATAAATTAACACAAAATTTAAACTAACTCTAAATTGAAACTAGATTCATCCCTAATCTATACTCTAAGATAACTTTAATCTCAAGCCTTAACCAAAAAGTAATGTAAGATTCCAGTATGAAGTATCTGTATATCATTCCTGATATCGATGTTTTTCTTATTAGATTAAGTTGATTATATAAATTCATAAGCTTTATTGGTTCATTTGTACGCTCAGATTGTAAAATCTATGCTAGTTGGACGGACATTTTAAAATATACTGAAGCTAGTTATACTCTTAACTTTTTACTTTCACTCATTCACTCATAAATACTATAGATATTTCATTAACTAATTAAAGAATAGTGACTTATATCGTGTTTATTTAGTCCTCAGTGCTGATCGAGTTTTGTATATTCAGTTGTAATATAGCTGAAAACCAAATTGACTAAGCATCACAACCACTACGTTTAGATAGTCGACGGGAAAACCCTAGCTTTACTTAGGTTTCATGCTAACCGGTGATTGTAATTGTGTACCTGCAAACTTGTAAGATGGGGATAGAGGAAAAGTTAATCAATTTCAAAGTCTGATGCAATGTCATCCATGTAAATCATACGTTTATTCAAGATTGTAAGTACATCTTGTTTAAAAATGCCACCTAACAAAAAATCTAGATCAAACAGGGTATCTTACAGACCACCATAATCCATCATATGAAGAAAGGTTACAAATTAATGTATAATTAAAGCAAAATAACAATCAGTCAGTCAGTAGAATTTAGTACATAAGTACATCAGTTCAAGTTGCCATGCCGCAATTAGCAGATAGAGATTAAATTGTCAGATCAAATCCCGGAATAGTGAAGGTCAAGACAGAGTTAGTATTAATGGAGAGTATGTGTAGTGCTAGATGCTTATAACTTTCATGATTTAAATGAAAGGTATTGCAATACTAAATTGTAAACACCGGTCAAAATGGAACACTGCCGTTAGTGATATATATGCTTATATATGCTGTTGTATCTGGTAATTTAATTAGCACCTAATAAACGAATACGTATTATGCGATCATGTAATGCGACAGTATTCAGAGCACAAAAAATACTTTTCACTCTACTAATATAGACTATTTTAAAGGGTTTAGGGCATTAAATCATTGTACTTACAGTTCTCATATTTCAACCATAAACGTACATAGTCAGTGGATTTCTACCTATACCACGTTGTTAGAATAAGCTGTGAAATATGCAGATATTCGCATTCCCATATCGACAAAGAGATCATTTAAGGTACTTGAGTTCTGCACAGATAAAGTAATGAAACCTAATTTGAATAGGGGAGGGGACTGGATGTACTACTCGATCAAAACAAGATAAAATTACTTTGAAAATAAGCTGTCTGAAATAACCATTTAGGCTACTGCAGCTAACATACAATTGATGTTAAAAATCATATTAAGTATTCGATCATGTAAAATAGATAATCATTATATTAAGTACAAACATTGATTGTTTGTGAAGATCATATCATCTTGTTTGCCTAGATCAAACTACTTATTTAATTCTATTGATCATATTTAGAATGAAGTCATCATTTCAAGTAACTTTACACCACCTGGTTATAATTTCAATTCAAAATGGTTGTATACAGTTGGCAAGAAGCTTGTTTGAAAACATAAACTTCAAGTCTCTGAGCGTTTAAAATACCCTTGTATTATTTTAGTACCAATAATCAATTCTAATCAAAGAGGAAGGCCAAAGAACACCCTGCGTCGAGAACTGGAAGCAGACATAAAAAGGATGAACAGTAACTGGAGACAGATGGAAACGATTGCTCAGGACAGAGTTGAATGGAGAATACTGGTGAGCGGCCTATGCTCCTCTGAGAATGGTAACAGGCGTAAGTAAGTAAGTAATAATCAATTCCGATATAATATAAATGATTGCGCAATTTAAGTTTGGAAATAAAATTTGTCTCAGTTAATAATCAGTAATTTATTGTGAATGAAAGATCAAGTTGTAGTCAAGGCTAGTTGACGATTGTTATTATTGTGGTCATCATTATGGACTTTAGTTAATCAATCCTACAAACGTTATGTATATACACTTATTTTTTTCTTATCTTAAACTGTGTTATTTACGTAACTTGCTATCTGAATTCATTAGCTTAATTGATAACGTTTTGAAAAATGAATCAAAATTTTACTTTGTTCAATTTCCTATTTACAAATGAATGCTACAATAGATTAGTTAAACTCAGTTGATGAGTTTAAAATATAACGAAACGCATTATCTATATTCTACTATTAGTCACATTCAACTGTATTCGATTCTGCGTGTTTTTCTTTTTTTTTTAAAATATTTCTCTTTATTTTATTTCATACAAAACTAAGTGTTTTCCGTTTCTCCTAGGAAACGCCCAATGTAGAGGGGGAAAAATAAAGTAGGAAATTTTTGGACAAGTCGAAAATGTTAATTTTTCATGAAAAACAGATAGAAAAAAAAAGTGTAAACAAACAAATGATTAAACATTAAAGCGATAATTACTGATTTTATCAATAAACAAATAGAGCGTATAATAAAAAATTCTTTTTTCATTTTTCAAAATTTAATTAAATCAATGCAAAAAACTGAAAAACAGTACACAATTTAATAGTTAGATAATTTGAATTTTATATCATAAATTGACCATAGTTACTATTGGGGTGTGATAAGGAGTTGAGGGGGATGCTAGATTCTGAAAAAATCCCTTTAGTATACTTACGAGTTTTGTGATTTTTTCGTGGAAAATTTTAATTACTCGCTTTAGCGCCAAAATACGCCATTTCGGGGTTTTTCATCAAGTGAGAAATTAAATCTAATTGGTCCATTATTTATCTTACTACGTCATTACTGATATTTTCAACGATATTCTTTTTTTTGTATATTTACGCATGAGTTGAGTACTTGTTGTTCGTCTGTAGAGTTACCTGTAGAATTGAATGATTCTTGATGACGTTGAACTTCTTCCTCTAGTTAGCTGAACTGTGGTGTAGAGGAATATCTAGCTCTATCTGTTACTATATTGCTGGGTATAAGTTTGTTAGTTTGTATCCAGGTGTCATTTCGATTTGCAAACCCTAGCATTTACACAACCCATGGAAATCAGTAAGTAGTCGATTAATGTTTTGTTTCAGTAAGTGACCTCATAGTCACAATCCAGTCATCAAACAAAGGACAAAACATTCAAGTTTCTTGGGGAACACATAATCGTTTAAATAACAAACTAACCGGCAGTCAATGATTAATAAATTTGACTTCATTCAATTTGCAATGTATATTCCGAGACTTAAAAGCTTGCGAATGCACACAGGTATCTAGTGGTTCATGATTTTCAGTGATTATCTAGATCAGATAAATTCATCTTACCACAATAAAATCGAATAATCACTAAAACATCCAATTACAGTTAGTAGGTTTATCAAAGACTGAATAGATTTGTATATAGGGGTTACATTTATCGATAGAATAAACAGAGAGATAAAGATCATCTAAATAAATGTATGAGTGTATTCACGTAATAAATTTTAAACAGTCTAGTTGCATACACATACATGTCAAGGCACTTATATATGAAAATGAGAAACTGAAACAAAAGATTGGCAATAAACAGAAACAACAGATAATTGTGAATCACCTAAAAAATTGAAGATGACCTGGATAGATTTAGGACTATAACATATTGATTTTGCACACATAAAAATGGAATGAATCTTTTAATGCCTAGAGCCTTCAAAAACACTCAGAATACGTTTATCATTACTACACAAAGCTTTCAAATCAATTGTAGCATCAAACTTACGTCCAGTCTCACTTATATGTTCTGAAATGAATAAACAAAGTTTTATACTACAACTAGATTTGGAAGTGGTCGGTAAAAAATGTTTTAGTTTTAGATTTTGTGTTATTTGGTTCTCGTCAGAACGTTATCTACGTCTAATGATTCCTGTCAACTGGATTTATTTTAGATGCCATCGAAAAACGCTATTCGCGATATCACATCACTCAGACTAGTGGTCTCATTTTAACTTAATCTATAGAATTCATTTAGCACTGTAAGGGACTAAATAGATATAACATTAGTCAGTAGTCCAGCGGTCAACCAATAAAAAGAAGTTCAAATACTCCCTAACTTTACTGAATCATAAAGCATTACTTGATTTTGTAGTAAACCAGGTATATGTTCCTTCATTTGTTATGTAGAAAGGGCAGTTAATGCGATACCGGTTCAAATGAAATCTGTACTGAAAATCACACAGTTTAAGTGAATACACTTTTATCTACTGAATAAACACAGAAAAATGACTAAACCTTCTAAATAAAACATACCTTGTAAAATTTATTCAGGCTAACATGTTTTAAACAAGTCAAGAACTCATTGAAATACAATGAAAATAAGGATAATAAAGTAAAGATAGTGGGTTACAGTGAAACATCTGAATATAGTTTAATAACCAGAATAAATTGATGGGTTCGTTCACAGGCAAAGCTAATGTTTATCGCAAGGCAACATCATGAGGTACAAGGATGTATTCAATGGTAATCAGCACATATTACTTTATACACTTAAATAATATCAACCTGTTTTCCATGTCGATTAGATGTAAAAGAATGAAACTTCTAATTGTTTCACTCTATTCTATGCTAAGCTATATATGAACAACATTTCAGAATGCGATGGTAAATTTCTCTCGTCATGCTCATTATGTAACTGGCTCTGTATAAACAATTATAATGATAAATATACACTGATTTTGTAAACCTTTGCAGTTTATCTTTATTTCATGACACCAGTATAAATTGAGCAACTAGACAAAGGCATTAATCTGCAAAATTGTATATTTTACTAAGTACATTTTCTAACCGGCGTGTCAAACATACCCTAACTATATCATCTGTTAATTATAATTATATGAATGGAAAATTCCTTCCTTTGGTTAGTGATTTGACTATAGAACTATTTCTATAAAATTTTGATAGAAACTTTGATCGATATCTATTTGTATTTAACAATAGTATGTTTCTTTATAATAGCGTATTCAGAGATCCTTTAATTCCGAACAAAGTTCTGATTCCATACTTCTGAAGATCTCCATAGTACAACGAAACACTACTCTACTGCCTTTTAGTTTTCCAGAGTACTTTGAATGAAATGATTGTGTGACAAATACTACTTATAAATTAGAATAATGTCTACAACTTCGACTAAATTGAAAGTATACGTTTGTTTTTTAGGTATGCATATTAATTTACCACAAGTTACTTGGACTAATAAAGTGAACTGGAAATTATTAAAAACAAATGTTTTACCTAATGATATATCTGGCCTACGAGTATGGTGATTGATCAACGAAAGTGTCGGCAGATAGGTGACGAATCATAATTGAGTGGATAGATAAGTGTGACTTTTATATTTATCTATTCATTTGGTATGTGTGATTTGTCACATGGTATTGTTAAAATATACGCTTGTGCCTAACCTCTCTAGTGTCAGATCATTTTGTCAGATTATCGTGTTCATGTACTAGATTTAGGCAAGGCTGGGAACAACAGTAGACAATTGTATTGTGGTTGGATCGGAATCGATAGAATCGGTCATCTCATCATGAGATATAACAACCTAGATACTTTAATGAATAGTGTCATAAAGCAAGTTTAGAATCAAATGACAACTCATTTTATTTATCAGTTAGACAACATCGGCTTCTATATGTAATCTTACAGGATAGTGGTTACGGAAAAGATCCAGTTTGGTAGATTATTATTGAGTAATTTAAATGCAATATTTGGAAAACAAATGTCAATATTCTATATTTCACCTAACGCTGTAATTCAGCCAATACTCATTTATAGATAAACGACAAATACTAAACTAAGTCTAAGTAATTCTTGGACCCTAATTACAACAGTGAATGAATTAAAAGTATAATTCTATATAATGCGACAGATAAAACAAAATTACACCAAGAAAACTAACGTGTAGCTGTGCAGTTCCAGAAATGAGATTCAATCCTATACATTACAAAAGTTAGTTGGGATTCAATACAACATCCCTAGTTTATGTGATCTGAAGAAGCTATTTGATCAGACAAAATTAAGTAAACAGTTTCACTAACATTTCACATGATTTATTTCCTTATAGTTGTTCTTACCCAATTGATATTTCTTCTTCCCTGATTTACATGTACCTTATTACGTAATTATCATGTTTAGTACTATTATTTTTATCTATATTAGAACACTTGCCATGTTACTGTTAATTTACACTCTTGACATATTACGGCTATCTATGTAATCTTTGTTACTGTTAACAATAGGCACTTAGAAAGATATCCTGATTAGTCTATTAATTTTCATATATGCTTACATTAGTATTATTATATATCAAAATGAAGCTTGATGAAGAACTAATAAGAAAGATATTGTAAGCTAATAGTGTCTTAAGTTGATATGATTTTCCATAGACTGACTTTTATTATTATTTGCATTTGTTACAGATTAGTCTCAATTAAGTACAAGCTATTTCGTCTTAGTATGTAACTCCACAGCAGTAAGCAGCCATAAGAGGATGAAATAATTTACCAATACTCCATGGTTATCAGTGCCTCCCTAATAAAATCAATCATCCATGAATACATTCAACTTATTGTTCAATATGTAGTTAAGTGGTTAATAGTTTTAGTGTTTTAGATGATTGATTTACTTTAAGATCAAATTTATTTCATAATAATCACAGATGAATGATACTGAAAGTCAGAAGGTTTAAGATTGTCATTGACTACTATCAGATTAGATGCATTAACCGATAGTTACTAATCCAATTAATGCATTCAATCCCAATAAGTATAATTATGTACAAGTACAGTTGTTTTAATTAATACTACACTCAATAATTCATGCTGATTATAAATTGACTTTGTTTATGTGGGCAAATAATTTACATAGTGAAAACTTTAAACTTAGAAATGAGTCTAGCATAAATAGGAAGGAACTAAAATCAACAGAAGAGTACTTTTTGTATGTTGTTAATTCGTTCATGCGCATAAAAAGAGTAAATCAAGTATAAATTAGATCAGATAAATAACATACTTATGGCAACTATGAAATAAAATTCAGTTGATTGAATTCATTGCATATTAATATTAGTAGTGTATCCCCTTATGAACATACATAAGGGAAAGAGCAAGATCCTCAAATTCAACACCGAGAGCACGGACCTAATTGAACTTGATGGTGAAACTCTGGAAGAAGTGGATACCTTTACATACCTGGGGAGCATCGTCGATTAACAAGGAGGATCCGATGCAGATGTAAGGGCAAGGATCGGCGAAGCAAGGACAGCATTCCTACAGTTGAAAAATATATGGGACTCCAAACAACTGTCTACCAACCTCAAAGTCACACTCTTCAACTCGAACATCAAGTCAATTCTTCTGTATGGAGCTGAAACGTGGAGAACTACTGCAAACATCCTCAGGAGAGTACAGGTATTTATCAACAACTGTCTACGCAGAATATTGAATGTCTGTTGGTCGGAAACCATCAGCAACAGCCTACTTCGGAAAAGAACAAATCAGCTTCCAGCTGAAAAGGAAATCACGAAACGACGTTGGAAATGGATAGAAAATACACTGCGGAAATCATCAGACTGTATCACGAGACAAGCATTAACTTGGAATCCTGTTGGAAAACGGAAAAGAGGAAGGCCAAAGAACACCCTGCGTCGAGAACTGAAAGCAGACATAAAAAGGATGAACAGTAACTGGAGACAGCTGGAAAGGATTGGTGAGGACAGAGTTGAATGGAGAAGATTGGTGAGCGGCCTATGCTTCTCCGAGAGGGGTAACAGGCGTAAGTAAGTAAGTAAGTAAGTGTACCACTGGGAACAAGCAAAATCTGAACAGCTTTTTCAACTTAGTATCAGGTTCCTCAGCAGTATATATTCCAGATTCCGCTTTAGGACCTACAGGTTGGCTAATGCCTAACCCAACGTACAACCGGTTGGAGTTAAAACTTATCGAGAGTAAAACAGTTATGATTAATGACAATGGATGATCGTTTCGCTATATCACAAATTGATGAAGATAAAGGTTCTATTATTGAATGCTAACCTAATGGTGCACAAGGTTAGACTTTAGCCAACCTAAAGCCCATGGCGCAGGATTCAGAGTGCTCAATGTTTAGGAGTCCCATAATCAGTCGATATAGCTTTCTAGTACTCTATGGTTTGCAACGGTAACGAATACCCTCGACTTAAACCTAACATCAATCTCCACAAACCACTTTAATTCAATTAAAGATTAGATTTATTGGTGATATTGGACAAGTGACTAGTATTGTTCTGGAGCACATTATCAATAAAACCTCTAGGCTTAGCTAATCGTTGATCCGATACATTCTTAATAACTTAGTTGTTATCAGTTAAGACAGTTGTCAGCAAAACATAATATTATGTTTACCAGTTTATGTAAACCTTCTATATCACACACATTCCAAAAACTTCTTTAATATTAGTTATCCAGAAATGTACTTACTTGAATTGTTTGTAATCACAATGTTACAACTACATTATTCAAGATTTTGCTAACTACATGTAGTGTTAAGCAATCTACATTGACTGATTATTAATTGATAACTAAAATATTGTTTCTCTAGTCATCATTAATGATTAGATTCTGTACGTCAGGTTGCAGTGTGTTCACTAGTTCAAGTAACTCCATAGTGCCACTATTATGTCGTGATAACAGATAGTTGTAGATAGTTGATAATTAACTCTAGATTTTAGTTTCGAAACCACATCCTCAACATTAAAACATAATACACGGAATATCAGGTGATTTAGACTAGCGACATTTGTTATTACTCGATAATCAGTCATTGTTTGATGTGATTATATTGTATTGATCTCCTGAATTCATTATGTGAATGTATGTGTATGTGTTAGTTTCTGAATAGAAGGAACTTATGCTTATTTTAAGGGTAGTGGCAGTTATTTTGAAGCATACTAATGCCATGACATGACTAGTATAATTAAGGGGGTTGTTGTCGAGATAGTTAATTTTTCAATGCTGATATCACGAATTGATCTGAACCAGACAACCATTGATCACCTGAAAGCATTAGACAGCTGTTTTGTCGTAGTATGTGACTCATCAGCAATGCGCATCCACGACCCTGTTGGGGATCGAACCCAGGACCCTATGGCTTCTGGAGTTCTAGTGTGAAAACGTGACCGGTGGAGTTCATTCGTGTCAGGTGTGAGACAGTAACTCACCGATGACAATAGATAAGGTAGCGCAAACGTAACAGAAATTGACTGAATTAGAAATATCAACCATTAGGAGGCGGCTCAGTGGTCCGATGGTAAAGCGCTCGTCGCGGAGACATAGGGTCGTGGATGCTCACTGCTGAGGAGTCACATACTAGGACGAAACAGCTGTCCAATGCTTCCAGGTGATCAATGGTTGTCTGGTTCAGATGAAAACTGGTATAGTTTGAACAGTGATTACCAAAACACTTTCATTTTAATATGTCTGATTAACTTTTATATACTTGAATAAGGAGTTAACAATGGATCGAAAAGATTAACATCACTGATTTATTTTATTTCGTCATTATCTTCGATTGACAACTAATTGCATTTTAAAAATCCTAAGTATAAAGTAAGAAATCATTTTAAAGTCAATTTGTTAAGATTGAATAGGCGTTTAACATCATTATACTGACCGACCGTAGCTGCTACCTTGTCGTGGTGGTCGGGCTTGCCTATCGTGATGACCCAACCGAGCTATACTGGCTGGAACATATGTTCCTGTAGGTTCTACCATGCTAGGTAGGTAGATTAGAGAACGATGAGACTAAAAGCAGCTACTCAAGGTCTGAGGGCTAAGTCGTACTGCTGACTGCAAAGGGGTGTGACAGCAGTAAGGTGTTTCCCTCGGACAACCAGCATCTGCAGCGATGCTGCCTTCTCACAATGAAGGAGGGGTTAGAAAAGGTCGACCCTAAAAATGCCACACCTCACCCTACCTCACGGATTTCCGTCTCCGGCGGAATGGGTGCCCACTAAGGGCTTTTAAGTGCGAAGCTAATATTCAAAAACTTTTCATACTGAATGTTAGATTCAAGTGAAATTAATAGAAATGAGTAATAACTGTAGTGCACAACACATACTCAGTAACCGAAAATTCTACAGAAAATTTAGGCCAAAATTCATTTAGTTAAAGATTTCAAATAATTACATATTGGAAAAACTGGATATAAGTTAACGTAATTAAAGATTAGTCACTTAAGGTAAGTTCATTTTGACTAAGATAAGAAATTGAAAGAAATCCAAGGTAATGCATTAGAAATGAATGAAAGAGATGAACATTTAAATACTGAAGTAGGGATTAGTGTTATCATGAAATGAAATGCTTTATATTATTATATTCTTTGAATAGACAAATTTAAATGTCCTACATTTGATTGTTATTACATTGAAGGATTTCAATGATACTGATCTGGTACCTGATAGTTTATAGGTTGTATCCATGTTGATAAAAGTTAGTTGATATTAATTCTATAGGATAGTTATATGCTTGTTTTTATCTAACTGTATAGTAGTATAAAACAGTAAACTTTGTAGATGTGTAATAATATAAACGAAGTGTCAGAAATACACACTTAATTGAATCACTTATTCAGCACTTGCTTATTTTCAATCTTTGTCAATTAGTGATGAAAATTATCAATTACATTAGTAAATTATGAAAGTCTACATGTTTTTGCTAAAATTAGTACATATACTACTTTCTTATAAACTAAGTTTAGTTAGTTGTATTCATCATGTTAACTGGGTGCCACCTGATAAGCAAGGAGCACTAAATAAGGATATTCCATTATTGAACGCCAAATTAATAGTGCAGGCTGTTAAACGTACTCCTTAAGATCTATAAAATATAGGTTTGATTCCATGAAGGAACTAAGGATGTACACTGCTCAGGAGTCATACTAGGACAAAACACTTGTTTAGTGCTTACTGTTTTTCACTGATAGTAAGCCAACATCAATCGGTGACGAATACAAACAGTTATAAATTCATTTTAATACAATAAACAGATGTAACTAAACAATTTGAATGTATTTAAATCTCTGTTTGATGTTGTTGTGGACTGAAGTTAATTAATTGGTTTTGTAATATGGGTATCATGAACAGATTGGCTACACACGGTGATAGTTTACGAGTGTGATTAAAACTGAATTAGTGTTACACGCTGAAACTCAAGCTCTGACTATCTTATCATATTGGATTATGGTGTACATGTATCAATAGAAATTGATCAGTTGTTAACACCATCATTACGAAAAAACAAATATTCTTAACTTATCTATACATACTCGCTACACAGGATGGCTGTCTAGATTTAGTAGCTTAGTGATAAATGTGGTAGGCATCTAACATGAACAGGATGAGTTTGAGTCCCAGTGTGAACAACACATTCAGAATGATGAATCATAAGTGGAACTTGTCAACCACAATTCAACTTCAGTCAAAAAGGTAACTAAATTTTTAATAGAAGGAATAATTAATCAAATAGTTGTTTACTTCTATAATGATCACTACGCAACATCAAAGTGCAGAGTACTCATATGAATTCAAATAAGTTTGACAAGTTTTATTATAAGACAATAAAAAAATATGCCGTCAATTAAAAACATCGGTACGATACATCAAAGAGATATAAATCTGGTCTATTGATAGCAGTCGAAATATAGTTTAATGTGAGTCATTATTATCTATACATCTACTTAGTTTTGGAAGAAAAATAGTTTATAGTTAACTAATCTTAATAATAAAGAATCTTGAAAACTTATAACATTTTAATAAAATGATACCATTGGTTGCAATTGAATGTTGTGAAGATTGCTGAATCTGGTTTGGTGTAGCTAGTTGGTTTAAGTTAGACAACAGTTGAAAACCAGGAAGCACTAAATAGCTGCTTTGGCATCGTGTGGGGCTCTTCAACAGTGCATATCCACAATTTTACCAATTTGATAATTATCAAAGTTCAACCAGGTAGTGTGAAACAATTGTTCACAAATGGTGATAGATTAGGTTGCTCAATCTATTGGGAATTGGATATTGTTCGAAACATTAACGAAAGACGGTTCTATTTTCTACGGGTTACTTGTTCACTTGAAGGTCCTGGGTCATAAGTGCACCCTTCTGCACACACGACTGATTTGCGTTAACTGTTCTATTCAAGCCGATTGAATTTCGATACCATTGGGTAAAAGCATGATTTGCAAGTTATTACCAAACATAACTAACTTGGACCTAACATATAAAACGATATATGTAATGGTACACATACACTGTTTTCATTGGGTGGCATTACATTGACTAGTAATATGTCAAGGAATTTCGAAACAAGATATAATCAGTAGTACATGTAAACGGACCAAAAGTTTCATTTGATAAATTTTACCACTAATCAGTTTTCGCAACAAATATCTGTTTATCATGAGTTCTGTCTAATATTTTATGAGGTCTTATTTAATAGTTTTCACTTCTGTCCTACGATGAATGAATTAGAAACAGTATAATAAGACCAATTTGTCTAGATTAAAATTGGTCCCTGTATTGCCGTTGAATGAGGTTACCAATGCTTTACGATTATGCTGCCGAACTTAGAAAATATGACTTAATTGAAATCATAGCATGATCACTATAACGTAGTTTGTTGGTCGAAGTCAAATGAAGTTCAATGATATAACATCCTAGTTCACATTACATTATGAATCTAAAATTATTACACATTACTTCCTAACGTGATGGCAAAATCGAAATAGACTGTAAACTAAGATAGAATAGTTTAAAGACTACATTTAGAGGGGAGGATATCAGTTCTCTAAAGAGTGAAGATACCAGTTAATGACAAATACCATCCATCACAAAACATGAATGGAATTAAGTTTCCTGTCGATTGTTTTCTATCAACTGACATATAAATGTATGCATATTCTACAGAAGGTGAAGATAAGGTAACAATACCAGATTAACTTTATTTTTGTTTTTACAAACAATGCTTTCTTTTAGATATGAATGCCTAAAAGGCTAGTTGTCTTAGTGATTGATTAAAGAAGTTATCAGTCCTTTAAGAGTTTTCAAAAGTAATCAACTTTTGATAATATTTTATAACCATGGTTGTGAATAACTATCTTTAAACTGTCACCTATCAACAGTAAGCAGTCACTTATGTTCGAGTCTTATTTTTTTAGATAAAATTTGACTAGATGACCTTTAAGTACTATCAAGCACTGATCGATTGTTATGTCACAGTGTTGAACTACTCAGTAGTGTGTACTCACCTCCCAGAAAGAAACCGAACTAAAGACCTTCAGGCTTCTTAGCAGGCACTTAAGATTTAGACGTACTCTGTGGCAGATAGTGATTTTATTTCCAGATCCAGTCAGGTTGTGATGCATATGTCATTGTTGAATATATAATTACCCGTTGAAGACAAAGATGCATTGAAATGTTTTCCACAATAACGAAATGGCTGTTTATTACAACCTAGTTTTCAGTCTATGTCTATCATGGATTTTCTTACATCTGCATTATATAGGAAACTATATAATTCAATAAATTGTAATGTTGTATATGCATTCATTGTCTTTTACAGGTAACCTGTGAAAAACCATTTCTATTTAATTTGATTTACGTAAAGTTTTCTGAGGCTACTTTTATTCAACAACTGAATCAAGGTTCGCAAACTTTCATTGTTATATACAGGGATGCGAACTGATCAATCTCAAGTCACTGCTTCGCTTAATTACAACGCTTAATTAGACGTTTAAGTTTATTTAGGCACGTGGCCGGTATTAGAATCAAAAATAGGAGTGATGTCCTACATACGATTCGTCAGCTAAATATATATCACTTTAATTTTGTTTACAACATGCCAACTGTTCTCATACGTATGGATAATGCTGTTTAAGACCAGTAAATCAGATAGGTGATAATGATGAACTTACTGTTTTAGAAGTCTGATTATAAAGCATTCGTTGCCATTACGGATAGAAACTTCTGGTTATATTTCAAGGGGAAGTGAACACTTAGTTTAGTTCACATGTAAAAGTCACATTCTAATTACCTCATATCAAGCTGTTTGTCTTCACGCATCTATTTATATGCGTGTATTCATTTGTCCTCATTGACTTTGTTTAGCTAACTTCTTCTAAGTAGGGATGTGTAAATGTATCCACTAAGTGATGATTGGTTAAAATGAAATACTTTAAAAAAACTTTCCAAAAATATTATCCGAAATGATTATGAAATCTTAGTAATCGAACCATTCAGTTCAGAGAACCCAACATGATATACACTACTTTTGACCAAAATTTATATTGAATCATTTCACTTAGGTAAATAAAATGGAAATAAAAACTGATAAATAGTATTTCTAAATCTCAACAACAAGAAATCATACTAGTACATCAACATCATTCAAAAATAATTCAGGACACCTGTACTCAATAGATCAATCGAAAATACTCTGAACAACTACCACTCAGTTCAAATTTCAGTAGAAATACCAACATTGAGATCTCGGTACATTCAAAACTAATAAGTTCAAGACAGAATGTATCTATATGTTCCAAATTATACGGATAGATACAAACGCTAATGTATGCATAAACACTTTAAATGCACTATACACTATCATTTTAAATGAATAAAGATTATTCATTAATCTATCATTACTATTTAACACATATGCATAGTTACAAGTTTTAGTAGATAACTATTTATTCAATTGAAAACATGTTAAATATTAAAATGATATGTCATATGCTACTTATATACTGAATTAAGTGTATATATTCTAATTAGTCTAGTCAAATAATAACTTTTTTATTTAATGACATTTTATTGAAGCATCAATTATCATTAAATTTATTCAAGAGTTTATTTATTTGTCATTTTAATTAATGTTGAATAGATATGAATTTAAATTAGAGTTACCAAATAAATGTATCCATTGACAATTGAACTTTGATTTCATTGAATAATAAAAATTAATATTGTCATTATTATTCAATTTATTTATTATAATTGTAATTGTTAAATTTTCTTTTTAAAATTGGAATCTTAATGTGTTTTTATTTTTTGTTTAAATGAACTACTTCATTTTAATACTGACAATTTTCATATACATTATTGATGTATTGAATTAGTTGCTCTTTTTTAATTTGACATTATGAATTTGTCAGAATTAGACTAGCAATGATAGCCAGGAAGCACTAAACTTCTTTTTCGTGCTAGTATGAGATTCTTTAGTAGTGCATATGTACAACTGCATTAGGGATTGAATAAAAGACACACCGGTAGCTTGACAAACGATTTATGAGACCTTCATGAGACCTCATCTATTGCTATCAGTGGGTAACTGGCTCACATTCAATCACGTCTTCTCACTAGAACTCCAAGAACGTGTCACCAATTGACTGAATTAAAATATCAACCGTTGAGAGACGATTCAGTGGCCTAATGGTAAAGCGTTCATCGAGGAGTCAGAAGGTCCTTGGTTCAATCGTTGATGGTGTCATAGATGTGCACTGTCGAAGAGTTCCCTACTAGGACAAAAAAGTTATTCAATGCTTCTTGGTGATCAATGGTTAACATATACGAATATGTGATATCAAATTAACATTGAACAATCTTCACACCTACTTACAAAAGTTTTTCTAATAAAATCTTAAGTGAAAACATTATTGTTATTATGTTATTGGTAAAATTACTATTTCAATTGATTGTGTATATTTTTCATAGATTAATGTCAATTGAATACTGTTGAAAACTGGGGAATACTTGAAGGATGTGTCATCCTTGTGTAAAACTCTTAGATAATTAGCACCCATACAAGATCTTCCTTACGCCTGTTACCCCTCTCGGAGGAGCATAGGCCGCTCACCAGTATTCTCCATTCAACTCTGTCCTCACCAGTCCTTCCCAGCTGTCTCCAGTTACTGTTCATCCTTTTAGTATCTGCTACCGATTCTCAAAGCAGGGTGTTATTTGGCCTTCCTCTTTTCCGTTTTCCAACAGGATTCCAATGTTAGCGCTTGTCTCGTGATACAGTCTGATGATTTGCCGCAATGTATGTCCTATCCATTTCCAACGTCGTTTCCTGATTTCCTCTTCAGCTGGAAGTTGGTTTGTTCTCACCCATAGTAAGCTGGTGCTGATGGTTTCCGGCCAACAGACATTCAATATTCTACGTAGACAGTTGTTGATAAATACTTGTACCCTCCTGAGGATGTTTGCAGTAGTTGTCCACGTTTCAGTTCCATATAGAAGAACTGTACTTGACTGTTCGAGTTGAATGAGTGTGACTTTGAGGTTGGTAGACAGTTGTTTGGAGTCCCATATATTTTTCAGCTGTAGGAATGCTGCCCTTGCTTTGCCGATCCTTGCCCTTACATCTGCATCGGATCCTCCTTGTTCATCGATGATGTCATACAAGATCATTTTATGATAAATAAAATCAAGAGATTAAATATTGAGAAATAATTTCATAAAATCATGTACATTTTTTCCTTTAATTAATTTTCAAAGAACAACTGTTTGTTCAGAATAAGATAATGATTCAGTTTATTAGGTTGGTTTCTCATCAGTTGCTGCATACAACCTACATTAACAATGACTCTAGAAGATGAGAGTTAAAGTTAACAAGATAAAGAAAGATTGATAACTGTTTCTTTTTGGACACTACGTTTGATTCCAAGAGTCTTATAACATTTGCTTCAGCAAATTTTGAAAAGTTTAGAGATTTTTGTATATAGAACACTTTAAAGGATTCTGAAGTATTAATCTGATGTCCTGTGTCCATCAAATATTTGGTATTTGCGATATTAGATGTCAGTGGTATTATTCTTTCTTTAACTTCAGTTTATTTTATTACGTCAATATAATTTTTCTTAAGATCAGATTCACTTTTTCTCTTAAATCACAATTTTATATTGTTAGGTTTAACTTATTAAATTATATCATCATATAACATTTTAAGTTGATTGAAAGCTTAAACAGGAAATGACTGCCTACATGAACTAAAAACCCTGTAATCACATTATTTCATGCACAAGAATCAATTTATTGATTTAAAGAAAAGTAAGAACAAACAATTGAATGGAATAAGATGAATTCATTTTACTTCATAACAACACAGAATAAGTGAACAATATTGTTTTGTTAATTAGATCATCATTAGGCTTTACTCTAATATACAACAATATTTATATGTGAATATTAAACCAATGAAGTTCAATTTATAAGTGAATGATTAAAATGAAACAGGTGAATTACATAAGTAGTCATAATAGATGAAAGGTGTACATTGGTAGTACGATAGTGTATGTACCACTTGTAGTAATAAGAAGTAGATTAATAACAAGAGTATGAATACATATTTCAATATCGAACGAATAGGAGCAATTATAAGTTGGATGTAGATGTAAATAGTGTCAAAGTAAACTTGTTAAAACAATAGTAATCATAATAAAAGTGATCGTTTTAAAATAGGTGTGGAAATTAAGTGGTCAGTTAAATGGCGAATGAAGAAGTGGTATGAAAGGTATGGAGTAAGAATAAACAAACAAGCAAACAGCAAATAATATAAAGAATTGTATACGTTGTTTATTAAGTCCTATAAGGCTAATGTAAGGGATAGGAGTGTTACACACTTCTTTCAGACTAGGTTTGTTAATCCGAATCCCTATGGCTTCGGTTGTGTATAGGAGATGAAACCCAATTCCATCTGAAAACTTTGATGGTATGATCTATAGCACTCTGAACGCTTTAATTCTATCTATTTTATGCCCACTTTCTATTATGTATGACGAAATAGAACTGTGTACAAATTTCACCAGTTCCTTTCCAAACCACGATGGTAGATGCTCGTTAATCTGTTGATTTAATCATTTTAATCATCGACTAATGAAGTTATTTTCATTGATTTAATAATCTTCATATTCATATATAAATATTATTGTATATGAAAGTAAAGCCTAATGATAATTTAATTGACAAAACGATATTGTTCGCTTATATATGTTGTTTCTAATTCATTTCTGTTTAGTTCTCTTCAACTGCTTACTAACCTATGATACTTCATAATCTAAATTATAAAGAGGTTTGGATATATTTACACAGAAAAGAGTTTGGTTGGAGATTGTTGTTCATGTCATTGTATTGCTATGCTAATTTTCATTACTAACTAGTTGAGTTGTAGTCATTAGGATTTTATTCTTTTTTCATCATCATTTTTCATTTCAGGATGTTCTTTCATATATATAACATAATTATAATGTCATATATCTTTATTTACTTGACTATTACCTTCATAATATCTTCAAGTTTCAGCAACCATAAGATGTAAGCAACTGAAAAGAGCATAACGAACTAAAATGAATTCATCATATTCAGCTTCAATGTTTGTCATTGAACTTTCAATTGTTTTGTTTTCATCCACCCATTAGGTGAATAAGAGAATGACTGAGAATCTATGGAAGAATATATTTAATGATAATTAAAATAGTTACTAATAACTTCAACCTCAATCAATCATTGGAAAGATGTATTGAAAAAGGAAAAGATGTAAAGCTAACATGATCTGTTTCAGATTTACAGAACATTCTCTCAGTATTTTAGTAACAACTTTGACCTAGTTTCAATGGATGAATTTATTGTGAACATCTCGATGAGTGTAGTATACTGTACAAGTTCATCAGTAGAATTTAAAAAAAAATGTTTGAACTTAGAAGGGGAAAGGAAATGTGAAATGATTCTCAACAGACCATGTAAACATTATCTTTTCGCTTAAATTTAAGATAGTAGAGGTTAGTAATCTCCAGTCACTGATTGTCAAAATTGTAGTTAATAAGTATTTGTTAACATATTTGCATATTCAGTGAATTACCTGAATGCAAGCGTTAAGTCATGCACTTCAATACAAGATGCATATCTCCTAATAGTTCGGTCTAACTAGCCGTATGTACGTTTATCGTTGTGTTGATATCTACACTGAAACTTGTATGCCCTACGCTTTAAGATTGAAATCCAAAGTTACAAAGTCTCATTCTCAGTATGAATAACGTTATTAAAATGCGGGTACATGTTGCTGATCAGTTTCAAATACAAAAATCATGCATTCACGATTTCACTACCACACACCAAACAAATGTAGTCCTGAAGTTGTGAAATAAAGATCAATTATTGTATACAAGTTCACATAAAAAGGATGGTTATTACTGAGTGACAACTCTGTTTGTAAGTCATAGAACTCATACTAAACGTACATGAGAAATTTAAAATCTAATTACTCAAGAATATCACAATATCATTTTAGACAAAATAGTTTCATTGAATGATCACTAGGTAGTAACTAATCATTGCGTGCTCCACAACCAGACCACTCAGTAGTGCACACTTCGATTTGGCTACGGAATCAGACCCTGAGTTTTCAGGTCTTAGGGATAACGCTTAGTTACCTTCATCACTGGGCTGGATAACAGTGGCAGAATTCCCAAATGATTCAATGAAATCATTTGACAACACACACGATATATGATAAAAATCGTCAAACAAGACATTAATGAGTTCACGAAATATGGATTAATTGTCTAACCCAGATATCTACATGCATATTTATATTCGGCACACTTTGATGAAAATATATCACCATCATTTGTCACCACAGTGATACAAATGCAGCATTTATAATTATCTATAAGATTTCACTAGACTATACATCTAGTATGTGTCACCTATATACATCAGAAGCCATAACACTATATAGGACTAATCAATTTTAGAACAGCACGACTCTTAAATAACTTTACCTTATTCTTACATAAGTTGTTATGAAAACCAATTGATTACGTAATGTCTTTTTCACTAATTTTACATTTCTTTAAGTTACTTAGTGATTATCATGAATTACTTAAAGAACATTGAAAGATATACTGGTAACTGATTCAACACCATGAGTTCATAAAGTTTTATTATATCCCCTTACTTAACTTGAAAAAAGTAAAAACAAAAAGTCATGCTGAAGAGCTTAACAATTCATTTTACTTCGTCCGGCCGTCATCAACTATTTCTTCCAACCAATAATAATATGAAACCAGAAATTTTAACAAACTTATAAAGACAAGTTTAGAAGAAATCTTGGTGGATGGTATATCAGTGTGATGTAATTAACATCCAAATGAAGTTGAAAAGGTTGAATCGAATGTTTTACATATATAAACGTTAAATGGTAAAGAAGATTTGAAAACGTCAATTAACGTAGCAACAAAACTTTATAAAGGAAAGAGATGATGTAATGAAATTACAGTTTAGTTACTAACAGCTTATTGTGCTACGATACATAAACCTATAGCAGTTTAAGTTAACTTAAAATGGGTAAATGCCTACTAAAAATCTTAGAGTATCTATCTTATTTCTTGTGTAACCATGGATCCGCTAAATAGCGCTGTTGAATATTTTCATTCCTTTTAAACGGAGACTATTAGAATAATGTTAGTCAAATCTAAAAGAGTCCCTTCTTTCTACTTAAGCAAATGATTTGATAGATAAACGTGAATTTGTAACAAAAATCGGCGGTAACTTAAAGAGGACATCCGTCGATCATCAATTATTAGTACTTTTTCTATAGATCAAGCGAAGTGAATCATTCTCTTTCTGTTAAATGTTAATGTTAAGTAGGCAAGATTTATTATCTTTCACAATTTTTATGTTAAACTGAATGTGGTTTTTATTCACTTTACTGAAAGGTCTTGATATCCATGTTGTAATTTGTCACATACTATAAAAGTATTTTTAACATTACTGAAATAATGTACTACATCATCCATTGTACGCTTTAAGAATTATGTCTTCAAGACTAACTAGAAAATTATCTACGAACATTAGTGCTAATAGTCATTACCATATTATCAATATAACAATACATTCTACTGTCTAAATGGAACTAAATATCTTTTTGTGTAACTAGTTGTTATTCACTTATAATTTACTATTAACAGATGAATTAGATGAGAGTATGTTAATTGTATTTAAATATTAAACTCTACATTAATGTATAGCCTTGATGAAGAATTAAATGAATGTTTATAATTATAATGTCTTCATTGAGGTTCTTACATTAAAAGCCCTTCATCATTATATATATATATATATATATATATATATATATATATATATATATATATATATATATATATATATATATATATATTGAAATGTCAATGATATCAGTAAGTCATAATCCATTTAATAAAGATAAATTTCACTGAATAACCTGTTTCTTTTTACTTCAACCTACTAACTACAATACTTAATTGACAATTATAAAAAAGTATTTAGTTACTATCATGCAAAATAGAATGAATTCCTAATTATTAGTATGATTATTCATATTGATGCATTGAAATAGATTTTAATCACTAAGTTATTAATAGTAATAATGATAATACGATTGCTGAAAGGGTATTTTGTGATACTGATTTGTTATTTATTTAGTAATTATGATTAGTAATGAATAATAATAATCATTATTATTATTATTATTATTATTACTATTATTACTATGATTATTACTATTAGTGAAGTTAATTGTTTGCTTTAAACTCCATAATGAATAATTACTAGGTATTATTATTACATTATGAATATATGTAAGTACATGTAATCAAAGTATACAAGTAACTAATTGCAAAATTAATCAATACATTGTATCTATTATCAATAAGTAGGTGTATATTATAACAATATCGAATATTATTAATTTCTTTACTAAGAAGATACTTGAAATTAATTCTATACAATAGTTATACTCAATAGTTCTTGTTTAATAGACTGTAAATAAGTTTGATTATTCATTCTTATAAAATAAAAAGAAAATTATGTTCTAATGAGAAACTATTAGATGTCTAAATCTTAATGATTTCAGAATAAAAGTTCATCATTAAGTATGGTGAAATTGAAATGAATGAAATAAAATGTACAATTTGAATCTTCACGTTGAGTAGTCATGAAACGAAGTTGATAAGTCTCGGTTGTCATATATGCATCCTAACCGGCTTACCTCAATACAACGATAGTTCACAAATATAATTTAAGTTTGGACTGTAGATGACAAGTGGAATCCAAGTGGTGTGTTTCGTCCTGTTTGAGACTTGTCAGTTGGATACACATGCATCCAAATGTTGATGTTTACATCGAGACTGAAACTAATCTCATTTCGAGTCAAAGGCTACATATTATACATATGGCAACAAAGATTGATCAATTTTAACTCAGGAAAAACTAACTAGAACATTCAAATACATTCAAACTATGTATGCATATTATTTGCACAGATGTAGCTGGTTGGACTCGGTAGCCTAGTAGTGAACGTGAGGCATTTAGCACGAAACGAAGTAAGTTTGTGTCTAAGAGTAATCATTAACACTGAGATGCAGGCACATCCAGCTGACGAGTCCCAAACAAAATAAGATGCACTTACTGGATTCAGCTTGCCAGCCAGAATTAAACTTAAATCAAAATGTGTAATTGCTGAGAAGAATTTAATCTTCTTACGACTTAACTTCAAAGTGATGGATTAGATCACAAGATTTATTTTATACCAAGTTCTGATTGTCAAACTAATTTTCTCCGTATCAAACAATTTGCCTATTAAGACAGATTAAAGTAAATAAATTCTAAACTCATGTTGTTGTTATTCACATCTATCAGTTTATATGTACACGTGATAGCAATTACATGGAAATAAAAGAAAGTTGCATATTTCCGAGTACAATCCCCAACAAAAGAAACTCAAAGGTTATCATATTTTGATTGTTTATTACCCACATAAAATTGGATATCAATGGTCAGATTCATTACATTCAATCGAATTCGTAACTTTTATAGCACTCAAATTGAATTCATGCATTCAAAGGAAAGCAATTTCTGTTTAGTATTATCTTAACAATTTTAATTATAAGTACTTAATTAATAAACTTTTGGATTCATACATTCAATTATTAAAACTGTTGTATTCATTTCTACACTATTTTTATTTTGTTGTTCTATTTATTTTACATTTGTTATTACGCAATTTTTGACATTAAACACTATGACCTAAAAACTTGTCTCTTCTAGGGTTGTTGTCGGTCCCAAGCCCGACTAAAGGAGGAGGGTTGGGCATAGGGCTAGCACCCCCTATCCCGTAAAACACAAGTTTGCTAAAAAAACGCTAATCAGAATAAACAAACTTGACCATTTGAACTCTGCCCTGGAAGTAAAGGAATCTATATAACGCTTCATGATGAAAGCCGAGATTCTTCGTAAGTCATCAGGCCGATGCCACCCTTTCTAACAACCAGAGCAAACATTTTTGTAGGTACATAGGCACGGGATTCGATGGACAAGTAGGATGCAACTCGATGATCTGGACTTCGCGGATAATCTAGCACTTCAATCCCATACACAACAGCAAATGCAAGTGAAGACAACCAAAGTAGCAGCAACCTGAGCATCAATAGGCCTGAACATACATAAGGGAAAGAGCAAGATCCTCAAATTCAACACAGAGAGCACCAACCCGATTGAACTTGATAGTGAAACTATGGAAGAAGTGGATACCTTTACATACCTGGGAAGCATCATGGATGAACACGGAGGATCCGATGCAGATATAAGGGCAAGGATCGGCAAAGTAAGGGCAGCATTCCTACAGCTGAAAAATATATGGAAGTCCAAACAACTGTCTACCAACCTCAAAGTCACACTCTTCAATTCAAACGTCAAGTCAGTTCTTCTGTATGGAGCTGAAACGTGGAGAACTACTGCAAACATCCTCAGGAGGGTACAGATATTTATCGACAACTGTCTACGCAAAAAATATTAAATGTCTGTTGGCCGAAAACCATTAGCAACAGCTTACTATGGGTGAGAACAAACCAACTTCCAGCTGAAGAGGAAATCATGAAACGACGTTGGAAATGGATAGAACATACATTGCGGAAATCATCTGACTGTATCACGAGACAAGCACTAACTTGGAATCCTGTTGGAAAACGGAAAAGAGGAAGGCCAAAGAACACCCTACCTCGAGAGCCGAAAGCAGACATAAAAAGGATGAACAGTAACTGGAGACACCTGGGAAGGATTGGTGAGGACAGAATTGAATAGAGAATACTGGTGAGCGGCCTATGCTCCTCCGAGAGGGGTAACAGGCGTAAGTAAGTTGTAAGTAAGTAAGTTTTTTTACATTTACATATTTGACAAGTAGTAACTAACAATTAGTTACAAAGTAAACACTGATCCATTTGCTGTACGTTCATAAAACAGAAAAGTTGTATTAAGTGTGCAGATGTAGATTGATCAATGAGTAGTGATGAATTTTGTAAAAACATATTTTTTATAGTTCTACAATGATTATTCTTACTGACTATGTATTATGTGTACCATATTTTAAGATCAAGTTGTTTAAAAGTAGTTGATTTGTAATTTTGTTTTATCTACATTTGATGTTAGTCAGCAATACCTACAGACAAGTTGATGTCTATAAGAACCAAAATCCTATTACTCAACTTTACACTTTGAGATTCTACTAATGAAATATTTGCACTGAGTGATTACTGAACAGTGATAATATTTAAGTTTTTAAAGCTGAATTAAGTGGACTTGAACTGTTATAAGATAATCATTTTCCTCAAGATTACAAGTATACTACACTGATTAATTCCCCTTATCATAAAACTTATATTTATAGTTTTGAACATCCAACCTTAGGTACATGATATCATATTAGCTTGAAAGTAAATATTCGTTGTTACAATGATGAGCAAAAGTAAACATGGGAAGAGAACAAAGTTTTCATTCAATAAATTGATTTACTGATATTTAATTACTCTGATACACGTTGTAAATATTATTGAAATACTGGAACATTAAGCGCAGAATTCATCTGTATTGCTTTGTTACCAAACAATGAAAGTGTTTGTAATCGTCTTCCCAACTTAATAACAAATGCAATTAAATTGAAGCGGTCTATTGAGATTAATATTAAGTTCTAATTGACTGAATTCGCCATAGATTGATGTTGATAGGGTACGCTTCAAAATCAGAGAGCAAAGGACAGCTGTTTCGTTTTAGTATGGAACTCTCAAATAGTACGCATCTCACTATGAATCAAATGCAGCATCATCTGGTTCCTCTATAAACACTTTACCATTAAACCCTTGAAGCGGCTCAGGGTGGATGATGTTTCTAACTTATTCAATTGATGATATATTTCCGTTGCCTTATCAATTGCGATCAAAGAAGTTTATTGCACTTAATATATTTAGTATATATCCAGCAGTTAGAATTCGAATCAGCATTTCATTTTGTTTGGGACTTGTCAACTGTTTATGCCTGCACCTCAATGTTAACAAAGATGTTAAGACTTCTTTTGCTTCAAAAGTGAACATTTAATGCATTGTTATACTAAGTTCGTAAATCTACTAAGTTGTGCAAGATTTACGACATTATTAGTACAGTCAGCATAATTTCCTATTGTTGATTGCTTAAATTTATCCATGATAGATGAATCCTGGAGTGGATTAACATAACATTACACCACACATTTTAGTTCTGAATATCAAAAATATTAAATTACATGCAATTACTATTATTGTTATATCTCCACCTATAACTGTCTGCCAATATCACCTACTCAACTACTACAATTTATTAGTAGTATATCATTATTTAACATCCTTTTAATTATTTTATACAACTATTTCATCATGTATGTAGAAACCCCTTTTTTCTCTCATTTCTTCACACTCTTGTTAATAACCTACATATTAATACATCTTATATTCTAAGCTAACAAATGATGCCTTATGAATTGATTGCCTACTACTTTCTTTACTATTAAAGATACTATTTTCAGTAGTAAGCAAAAATAAGTTACTTCTATCACATGTCAACAAAAAAAAAACATTGACTAAATTATGTATTCATGTAACTAGTTAGTGATTACATGAATTATGTATACATTAAATGAAATAGAAAAGCATAATTATAAACGATAGAATAATAGTGCAGAATAGGCTTGTATCTTCCCGTTGATTTTTGTAATGGACTGAAACTGGTCAGCCTCTGTTGCCATATGTGCATCCTGAGCGGATTGCCTCTATATAGCGGTATTACACAAGTTATATTTAAGTTGGATTGTGACTGGCGAGTGGAATCCAGGACGCGCGTTTCGTCCTATTTGGGACTCATCGGCTGGATGAACCTGCATCCCAATGTTGATATTCACACTGGGATTCGAACTCAGTCCGCTTCGTGTCAAACGCCACCGCGTTCACCACTAGGCTACTGTGTCCAGACAGTCACAATTGTGCAACGGGTACATATGTAATGCAGAATAGGCTTGTATCTTCCCGTTGATTTGTAATGGACTGAAAGTGGTTAGCCTCTGTTGCCATATGTGCATCCTGAGAGGATCCTCAGTCATTTGTCAGTCACAATTCAACTTAGATAGAATAATAGTAATAAGTAATTTATTTATAAAGATAAACAATTTATCATTGAATGAATACATTGAATAGTTGATATGATGAATTTGTTCTAGTGTAATACTTTACAATTTATTAGTTATAATTAAAAAAGAAATTGTTTTCATGATGTCAGAAAAGTAGAATTTGTTATGTTGTTTATGCTATTCTAGAAAACAGATTAGTTACAATGTTTACTTGTTTAACTTTTTTTTTTATTGAAATGTTTCATTAATGACTAATAGATTTTTGAAGTTACATGGAAACAAAAATAAAGTCAAAATATAAAATTATAACTAAATAGATTATGATAAAATATATACTGTTGTTGATTAAAATACTCTCCGCCCTCCCTCCTCGTCTCTTTACTTTATGATACTTTATTCTAATCAGATGGTAATTCTTAATAAGTGAAGTTTAAGTTAATTGAATGTAATACAAGTGTATATGCATTATATGGATTAATTTAAGAATTCTAAACACTGCATTCATAACTTTACAGAGGATCATCTTTGGCTAGTTGATGTTAAACTGTGATGAAAATTGTTTTCAGAATATAATTTTGATAAATCTAGATTCAAGATTTAATTACTATTGTAATGTACTTGAATTATTATTTGAATGCTGATAAACAAAACCTGACAACTAAATCGTTTCATTTTGGATAATTATAATCTCATTTAGACTTTATATTAATTTGATATCATGGATTCGTCTGAATTAGACAACTATTAGTCAGTAGAAAACAATGAACAGCTATTTCATCATAGTATAAGACTCTTTAGTAATTCACACTCACGAGCCCATTAAGAATTGAATAGAGAACTATATGGCTCTGTAGCAAACACCTTACCATTAGACCACTATATCGACTTTTATTAGTTAATACTCGAAAGAAACAGCTGTTTAGTGCTTCCTGTTGATTAATAGTTATTTAAGTCAACTCAACTCCTGATACCAAATTAACATTCAACAATCATCACATCATCCAATTATCACAAACTTTATATCATAATGATAATAATAATAATTATAATCACTGCATCAATGAATAGATCAAAAATGATAATGATTATTCGCCTGAAACAAACAGGTAAATTATTTTTTGATCGAAAAAAGTTAAAATTACAAATCGATAAAAGAAACAAAAGTAATCAATCAATTAGTTAATTAATCAATAATTTTGTAAAATTGATAACGTTTATTATTATTATTATTGATTTTTACTATTTTTGTTTAATAGTTTACTTAAATTTATTTTTCTGTGAAATATTATAGTGATGATCAAGAAGAAATCATAAAATTTCATGTTTAATTGGCAACATCTTGATTAAGTGTATCAATAATCTACATTGAATTGATTATTCCTTCAGGATGTCAGTATCTATTATTTAGTAAAATAGTCTGATATATTTATCATAGAGAAAATTCAGTCAGTGATTGAACTCTTTTTGTATGATTGAGAGATTTATGTTAATTACTTATTGAATAGTGATCCCTTTCATGTTTGATTAAAGAAACTTGATGACTTCAATTTCAAATCTATCCGTTCCCTCTTTAACATTACAGACAGACAGACAGACATATACAACGCAGAACTTCGTACGTACGTACATCAGTTCAGGTTGCCATACCACATCAGCACAGAGACGCAACTGTCAGTTCAAATCCAAGAGTGATAGTGATAGTAGAAGTATTAGCAGTAATGCAGAAGACTGGGAAGCGAAGATATGATTCGAAAAGTATAATTAAGTGAGATAAATTTGAAAGGAGAAAGATAGAGAATTCAGAAGGTTAGATTTTGAGAGAACACAAAGAGTGGATGCACCTGCGCCATTGCGAACGATTCTGAGCCATGTCGTTCAAGGTCTCTAACCATTGGTGACTTTCGTCTCGCTGACCTCAACCACGCAGCCTACATCTACCAACATGACTTAGTCCACTTGTCAGTGACTTTATCGATTTCCGCCATGTTTTGGTTTGGCCGCCTCAAGCTTTCTTCCTACCTATTACTACACCGCAAAACATAGCTCGTCGAAGCAGTCGGTAGTTAGACATGCATAACACATGTCCCAACCACCTCAACTGATGAAGTTTCTAAACCTCATCTATTGATTTGCTATCCTTTCCTAGAACCCGTTTCCTAACGACAGCATTGCTCACTCGGTTGTCCCATGATACACGAGCAATGCTTCGGAGACACCTATGATCGAAGACCAGTAACCTACAATTGTCTTCTACTCTTAACGGCCATGTTTCGCTCCCGTATAGTAGGACAGAGCGAACTGCTGCACGGTACACTCGTCCTTTGGTTAGCAAGCGGATATCTCGCCTGCGCCATAAGTGACGCAACTTGGCAAAAGCCAATCGAGCTTTCTGTATCCGTGCTGAGATTTCGTCAGTCACCAGGCCATCAGCACTGATGAGACTCCCCAGATACGTGAAGCGGTCTACACGCTCGACTACTTCACTCCCTATCACTAGTTCAGGTGCCGATGCAACCCAATCCTGAAGCAACATTTTGCCTTTCGAGGGGGAAAACCGCATCCTGAACATGCTTGCATTGTTGCTCAGGGTAGTCAGAAGACTCTGCGTTTTGTCAGCATCATCACCAAATAGGACTATGTCATCAGCATACTCTAAGTCAGTAAACAAGGCTCCTGGTAGAAAGTCAACTTCTGAAAAGTCAGACGAAGATAAGGTTATATCCAGGAGCATGTCTATGACAAAATTAAACAAGAATGAAGAAAGTGGACATCCCTGACGGACACCACTTGAAGTGAGAAATTCCGATGACAGTTCGCCATAAGCTCTCACTCGACCTTGTAGTTTTAGAGTAGAGAGCTTGTATAAGGTTAATGTACTTCTTTGGTACACCTTTCAATGACAGACACTGCCACAAAACCTCACGATCAACAGAGTCGAATGCCGCCTTTAGGTATGTTTTGTTGAATAGAATAAAATTTAACTAAAGTTTCTTATCAACCATTTCTAACTATCTTATACTTAGTACACTTGATGATTTTTTTCTTACTAATCAGTTTTATTAATTTTGTTTAAACCGAAATTATTTTAATTAGTTAATAGAATATTAAATTGTCCCTATAAAATATTTAAAAATCAAAATATAAACTAATATGCAATAGACTAACACAGTCAAGGAGTACTGGATAATTATTCTATTAAGTAGATCTTCATCAATGTTTACTAAGAACTTAATAATGAATGGAACTTGAAATATTTCAAATTTTGATTGATGAATGATTCAATATTTCTTTTTAATGGTCATAAATGATCAAATGATGAATAAAAAATAAAGTAATTCATTCTAAACAATTGTTGCCAACCCTTGACTTCTCCCCCCCCTCCTACTTAGATACATTATGATATAGTTATTTTACAGTTAGGATTCGATTGTCAGTCAAAAAAAAAAATCTACTTATTCTATGTAACTTACATCAATATTATTAATTTTACTAGTATTTCTTTTCTTGTCATTCAAAAAGTAACTATGTAAAACTATCTAAATGATGTAGCCTATAATAAACTATTACTACTGTTTACTACATAGTTGATTATTCTGACGCCAAATGATTCTTAACTAATAAAAAAATATTTCACTTTAATTAAGTAAACCTAATTCATGTTTAGATTAAATTTATGATTAATTTATTTTCTGTTACATTCAATAAAGACGTGAAAAATATCAAACATATATGATCTTTCTTCAGGAATTCATTCAGTTCTTCGAGTTATTTGAGTAAAATTAAGGAACTATTAATTAGAGTTATTAATTTTTACATAATTAATGGGTCTGAGTTAGACAACCGTTAAAAATCAGGAAGCACTGGAGAGCTGTTTCGTTCTAGCATGAAACACTTTAGCAGTGCACAATCACCACTCCACTAGAGGGTCAAGACTAAAATCTTCAAGCTTCACGACGGACGTTTGGCGTGATCTCATTCATCTCCATTGGTGGGTAAGTGCCTTTCTTAAGTATGCGTGACCGGTGGAGCTTAGCCATGTAGAATGTATGGCAGCTAATTACTGATAGTAATTAATGTGGTCACCCGAAACATAATGTAAATCGACTAAGTTGAAAAAATATCAACTGTTGGAAGCCGGCCGCATCATTAGTCTAATGGCCAAATGTTTGTCGTGAAGCCTGAATATCCTAGGATTAATCTCATAGTGGGGTGGTGAATGAGCACTGTTGAAGCGTTACATACCAGAACGAAACAGCTATCCAGTGCTTTTTAATTTTTAATGTTGTCTAATTTTGATCAATTAATGATGTCAAGCTTAAAAACAAGTGAGCAGCGAAATTTCTAGTGTAACAATAAGAATTCTCTTAGGCAGAATATGTGTATTGCTGACAGCTAACTTAACCGATACATCATTTCTTATCTTGACATTACTGTAAACGAGCAACAATAAACAATAATGAAACATAGAACATAGTCGACTATTATATGAACATGTTTTATAAATTTAAGTAATTACTAATGCCAAGCATATAGTACAGTTTAATTATACAAAGATCTTATGTTCACTAGTGAAACCGTAGAATATGAAGTGTATTTCAGACAGTTAAGTTATTTGCTAATTGATCTATTCAAAGAATGAATAAACTCAAGAAGACTGTTTTAAATGTGTGTAAGAAAGTGTTTGTTCTATATCTATACTAAAAGTTTATAGCCCCTTATTGAAATCATAATTGATTAACTTCAAGTGGCCAAGTTAGATCTTTAATCCGAAAACATAACCATTAAAGTCCAACCACGTCAAGTGGTCATTAAGTTATCCACTTATGAATAATGTTATATAATATATATTAGGAATCAACTAAAATAAGATATATAAACTATTCAATAGTATCTTTGTGGTTTGAAGAACAAGCGTTTGAAGTAAAACCTGGAAGTCTTGGGTAAAATCTTCTGGTACTGGAAACATGGGTACAAAATGTTAAAAAGTGCCCTATATGGATGAAACAGATGTTCAGCTTCTCCCAGTTTTCAACAATGATCAAATTATTTACATTCGAATACAACAATCTTCATATAAATCAATCAACATCACAATTATCAATTGTTATTATGTAAACGATAATAAAATACTATTTTAAGGATGAATAAAGATTGAAGAAGTTATTTTTAGCAATGTGAATTCATGAAAGTACAAAATAAAGTTTCTTTGAAAATGCATAAAACAATTTAACAAGAAGACACATGATACTACATTGTTTCATGTGTAAACTACGTTTGCATTTTAAATTAGTATCTTATGAATAAGTAATGTAAACAGTAGATGATTAATGAAGTTAATCTTTCAGGTTAGATTGTGTTCTTTGAGCTGGGTGGTTTATTTATGGAGTAGAACAAGTTATCAGTAATTTGCAGAGCAAATCTCAGAGCTCCTTACTATCAGAAAATTGCTTTAGAGAAGTCGCTTAGATTTCCCATAACAGATTTACTTATAAATTATCCAGCCAAGATGATGGAATATACCAAAAATCAACTTCAAATATTCATTACCAGACCGAGTCTTTCATAAATAAATGAATTTTTCTGCTTCAAATGACGGATAAACTCATTACTGAGGACCGGAATGAGAAACTATGGAGCTGATGGAGAACATAGCTTTCTAGTTTGGTAGTATCAGATGATTTACACCATTCACCCTATAGAAATTAAGTGCAGTTGATTCCTAGAAAGTTCCTAGAAGACTACTCCTTTTATGGAACTAATTACTATGACAAAACAACCACTCAGTACTTCAGTGTTTCCACTGGTTGTCTAAACATAGTTACTTTGTGATGTAGACGACACAATTCAAACATTTTCACAGACCAGTTAATGGTTTGTTATGTAAAGTATTTTCCGGTCAAAAACTATTCCTTTATAGTAAATCCTCAAACATTATATGCATAATATACAATGAAATATGTCTAATACCATCATTTTAAACTACCTTGTAAATGTAATAAGAACATAAAGTATTTTGTAATTAAGTGATGCAGAGATTGTTGAATTTTAATTGGACATTACGAATCGGTCTAAATCTATATCAGTTCACTGGTGACTAACTTCCCAAGATGATTCCTGGAGTTCTAGTGGGGAGATTTGATCAGTGAATCTCAACCGCGACGAGTATGAGGCAGTTACCTACCAATAATAATGGATGAAGTCGCACAAACGTACTGCTAACTGACTGAATTAAAAATATCTCTTGTTTACAGCCAACTCGGTTGTTTAATCGTAAAGCGTTTGTCTAGGAGCCAGAGGTCCTTCGTTCAAACCTGACAAGGACGTGGATTAACATCACTGAAGAGTCCCACACTAGAACGAAACAGTCGTTCCGTGATTCCTGGTGATCAGTGATTAACTAGTTCAGATCAATCCGTGATATTAAATTAGCAAAGTAAGTGATGTGTCAATAGTTTTATATAACAGTAGGAGCTTAAAAAGAAATCAGTTGGCACATTTTTAACAATGAAGCGAATAAAAGTAACTAATGTTTGTCATAAGTGATTTATAATAAATTGTTCACATTACTTAAAATAGAAGCCTTTTCAGGATGTAAATAAGCAATACTCTTAATGCTTTGCAAATTGCATATTCTTTTTTTAATTCAACAAAGGCATCAATGATTTCAATTATTACAGAAAATTTGATAAGATTGTTGCATCATTAATAAAACTTACAAATTTATGCTAATTTAAACATCTGACAAAGTAATGAAGTGAATTGAGATGGGAACCTAGATTGCACACTGCTGAGAATTCTCATACTATAACAAACAGCTGTCCAGTGCTCCCTGATTTTCAATGATGCCCTAATAACATCAATCTGTGACGAACTGTATCAATTAAAAGGTAGTGAAGTAATTCAAAGATGATAATGTTAAAGTAATCGAGTAGAATTACATAGTATGAGGTGAGTATACAGAATCATAGTGTATTGTTTGCATTAATCGTAATTTGTATTCATCACATAGTGACAACATTAACACTCAATAGACTCAACCAATGTGGAATCACTGTATTCTCTGAGCTAGATGATTGAATTTCAGAGATTTGATTACCTTTCAAGACAGCATCATTATTACTTAGTGAATACAACACGTTTAAAATCTACATCTTCCCTTAAAAAACCATCCCAACAGTAGAAAATAATTCTTAGAATAAGGTTTCATATATTTTTTAGTTCGTAGTGTTTATTAGTGAGATGACAGACAAGAAAGACTGGTTGTCAATGATTGGAGAATGAGTGGCCTACAGTAACTGTGTCATTCATTCAAACATGAAATTTATTCATAATTCGAATGTGTTTGGAGGTAGATCCGGCTGATGAGTCCCTAAATAGGACGAAACGCGCGTCCTAGATTTCGCTTTTCAGTCACAATCAAACTCAAAGAGATTTATTCATGCTATTTTGTATATAAATGTGTTTATTTACAAGTATAAAATGTTCTCTTCTTCTAAATTATCTTGTTGTCTTTGACTTCAATTCATCCTGATGTGAAGGAGTCTCAGTCAATTAGCATTTCCTAAATGGTTATAACTCGATCACAACATATCATTATGTTTTTGTTTATTGATTAATATTGAGTTCTTCTATTCAGGTAGTCTCTAGTCATTCACAGTCATCAAAAATACTAATTATAACGGTTAATGTAGATTCCCGCAGTTTACAAATGGTTTACACTGTATCCCGTTAATATTTCAATTATAACCATATTATTCACTTAATCGACAAACTGATGTCTGTCTTAACAACATCACCAGATGATCGTTCCTCTACATCACAACTTAAGTGAAGTGAGAATCCCTTATCACTGAATACCACCTAGTAAAAGATTCATCAATTCAAACTTGACTTACGAGTTCAACAACTGTATGGTCAACTTCATTAAAAATAAGAGATTCCTTTCGATTCCAAAAGTTATGACCTCTTATTTTTTTTTATTTATTTCACATTTTCTTAGTCTTCTTTCAGTGAGCAATTATCTTTTGTAAGTAGTATATTAATACTGAACTATTTCATATTATTACCTACTGACCAACTGCGTAATTCTTCATTGACACTTGTCAAACACTTTCTAAACAATTTCCAAATGACCCAGTATTCATCTATTTTATTATAAACACATGAAAGCTAAAAGACTAAATATACATATGATTCAACAGTTTCAGTAAATGGACATCACTGATAAGAAAGTTCACTATGTTGGATTGCATTTTAATGAGTTTATTTTCTTTATTCAAAATACGAAGGTGTTACTTAAAAAGAATTCTTAGTTACAATAATCTACTTTCTGAAATCATTAGGCATAATACTATGCATTTATCATATATAATTGATAAACTCTACTTACCTGATATTCATAATCTTGAGTTTTTACTTTTCTTCCACGTTTAGATGCACGAAATGCTGCAGTTGCTGCAATAGCTGCTGATCTACGTTTTAATGCACTACTACCACGACGTGGCGCTTTATCATTATTACTTAATTTATCTAGTTCTGATGTTGAAAATAACTCCATTGGTATACTTCTTTCAACTCGTACTGTGTGACATAAAGAAAGTAGAAGTAATAATGTTTGTACACTGTTTACTATAGGTGATTGACTATTTGATTCAGTGATTGTTTTTAATTGTACAGCTTCAGATATTTCATCTAAATCATCTTGATCACCTTGACTGACTGGAGTTCTAGCATGATCTGAATCAGTGCCATATATACTCGTTGGAGTGTCTGTATAACGAAATAGACCATTTTTTTCAAAATGAAATACACCCATTGATGTAGCTAATCGACGAAATTGCATAGAATTTTCAGTTAATGTACCAGTTTTGTCAGTGAATAGATATTCAACCTGTAAAAGTGCAATTCAAAATTTTGAAAGATTAGTTGGAATACTTTATTTAATATATACAGTACTACTGCAAAATCTGATGAATGTAGTGAGTACTTAGTTGTGTCTGCAGTAAATGTGAAATGTGGCTAGCGTTGAAATCCATAACCTACATGCAACATCCCGGTTGTGTGTATTTTCAGTCAACTATTGTTTTTCAAACAGGGACTTGAACCCAATACAATTAACCACTAGTGTTAACATGTTACGCACTCAGATACTAAGTTTAGACGTATATTAAATCGTTCAATAGAAATGAAGTAATATGTTTAAAAGTTCAAATCTTCCTTCCGTTGATATAATATGCTGCATTTGTCATTATACCAATCCGCCGATACTAAAAATTGGTAAATATTAAGGCAATACATCCACGGAGTACATACACTAACAGAGACTGACTATATTCAGTCCTTCCCTTTCAATAACAGTGAAGATTCAGATTTGTAAGAGATAGCTACTTGTTTGAAGCACAGTGTATACTAATCTATGTAAAATAAATGTTAATAAGAGAGTAAGAAGTGGTTTACTTCAAGGTGTCACTGTCAACTGTTCAACATTTAAATAACTTTATATTTATTGTTTTCTTTTGTCATTGCATATTCTTAAAAGAATGTATGTTTAGAACAAACTAACTGCTTAACATTTTAGTGATTTCTTTTGATAATGTTACAATGATAACAGTGATATCTTGACGACGAAAAGTTTAGTGAAAGCGGTTTGAAAAGGATGGTTGTATTTTAGTTTCATAAATAGACTCATCAATAATCAAAAGAAAATGAACAGTTGTTGTGTTCTATTACAAGACATTACAGCTGTGAACATAGACAGAACCACCAGAGATTGCATTCTAAACCTTCATATTTTTTGGATGTCCTACGATCCTGATTTTCAATCAGTGTCAATTTAAGGTAATACAAACTAGAAATTTAAATCAATCCAACAGCCTTCATTTACTAGAGGACTTTTTCTACAGATTTACATATGTCTAATCGAGTCGCAGCTTATATAATCTGCGTATGTAACTAACCTTCCATATTATAACCTTGTCCAAAAGTAATAGAATGAAGTTATTGGAAAATAAATGTTTGTTAACAATATATGATTTGGAACTGATCCTTATCTGCGGCTTATCAGTAATTATGGTTTCTAAAATTAATGCTCTAGGGTTTTCTGTCTAAACTGTAGCTGCTTAGTGTCGTGAAGTCGTAGCCACGGACTGAAATAGGTACTTTAACAATAAGTGGCATCCGTCAAACGACCAATATTTAATTGAAACCACTATTTCATAAGAGGAGTAGAAATATTAGAATAGTGGACCCTAACACCAGCTTATCTAACAATGCCGCATGAATTTTCATTGTTGTCACTAAGGTCTTGAGAATTAAGGAGTTTACATATTTAAAAAATGCCCACAAAGGTCGTCTGTGATCAATTTTCAGTGGTTTTATGTGGACAGTGTGATCCCTGTCCTACGTCAATAAGATCACTATTTATTGTAACAGGGGTCTTATAAAAAACATATTTTTCCATTATGTAGCAACCGGTATTGTCACTAAACAAATCAAAGTCGTTTTGATAATTATCAAAAAAATGTGTTAGTTTCTTAATTTCGTCGTTTAGTGGATATTTATATGTTGATACAAAAGTACAAGATTCTGATTACTAAACGAAAGGACATTCGTTATTCAGTAAAGTTTGGACTAAGTAGCTTAATAGTGAACGCAGTAGCGTTGGACATGATATGAACTGAGTCCGAGTCCCAGTGTTAACATCAACACTGGGATACAAGTACGTCCAGCTGACGAGTCCCAGATAGAACGAAACGCACGTCGTAGATTTAGATTGCCAGCCACAATCTGAATCAAACAACACGTGGGATTAGTGGCTGTATCGGGGTAATCTTTCCAGGATGAACATATTAAGATAGAGACTGATCAACTCCGGTCCATTATAAGTCAACTAGAAGATTCAAATGCATTCTAATCAAAGTTAAATCTGTTTACGGAAGATCAGCTGACTTTATGACAACCTAGTAAAAGCTAAATATGTTTCCCGATATAAAACAAAGAATGTCTTTATACCATAGAATTCGTCAGAAAGAAGAACTTTTGTTGAGAATAAAAACGAATACAGCTACCAAGAATTCAGTTTTTCATTACTGAAATCTAAATAATCCAACGACATCAAAAGTACTACTTTATAAAGTGAATTACATAGACAAGAATAAGAAGAATTCTAGAAATTCATGAAATGTTCAAGATTTTCTATGTAGAAAAATATCTAAACAACAATAACATTGATTGCTAGCTAAATTTTGTTTATCGATAATGAATAGAAATTCTAATCTAAATAGTTTAGTAATAACTTCATACACTGTTAAACGGTCTGACATGTATTTGAATCCCGTAAGGATTACTAATTTTTTCATAAATGTTGGTTCGGACTGTTGAATAACATTAATTAGTACGATGTCTACATGAAAAATGGTTTCTTGTAAACTACAATCAACTACGTAATATTGATAAGAAAATCTGATCAGATTTATTGAATACATGAAATGATAGTTGTTATTGTTGTCAAGTTTGTTACATAATTGTTTAATTTATTTTAACAAGTATTGATTGCATTTTCCTGATATTGACACTAGTAAATACGTCATAGATAGTCTTTCTATATATCACAAATTGATGAAAGTGGGAATTCTAACATTGGATGCTTGCCGGTTCAGTGGATTAGGCGTTCACCAACCTGAAACTCCTTGGGCAGGATCGGGGGTGTGAACCTGTGAGGAGTTTCATACTAGAACGAAACAGCTGTGTAGTAGTCCCTGGTTTTAAATGATACCCTGTCAGCATATTGTAGTGTTAATCTAGTAAATATGATCTTGTTGTGCTAATCTAGTCTGACAACCTGAATCTATATGCATATGCATCAGGTTCTCTGTTGCTTATAACAGACTGATTTATTAGTAAACTCGATTAATTGAATCATTATCACTAATCATTCTTACTAAACTGAAATACATAAACTACAAGCTACTTCATTTTCAACACAAAACAAATAGCAACTAAAGAAATATTTTCAAATCATTCATACATTTACATTCTCCTAATAGAGAAAACTCATTAGAACAATTCAATCTAAATAAACAATTCATTAGTTACAATAAAACAAAACAACTAAAGAACACATCATTAATAAACTTAACAAAATGTTTTCCTATGACAATTACATGAATTCTAAAGTTATTTTATGTTTTACAATAGATTAAATGAAAAACAAATAAACAAACCTGATAATAAACCATTTGTATTGAAGAAAAATATAGGTTGGTTATTGTTTTATAACGATGCTAATAGATAATGTAAGCTACTATTATTATTATTATTAACTGTTGCTTAGTGATAAATAGAAACCAGTGTTGAATAGAATGACATAAAAGTATAAAGTACGTGAAAACAATTGCATAATACATAATTAACGGTTAGATACATAAAATAATGTAAAACGTAACAATTGGAACGTGGAGAGTGGAGAGGTGGGGGTGAGGGGAGAAGGGAGGATAAAGAAGGAGTTATAAAAGCCTTAACAACAAAATTAAATAAAATGACCTTTGTTCCACTAGATTATTATTATTATTATCTTTAAAATAAAAAGTAATAAAAGTGCATGTATCCTGAGATTAACTTATTTATAAAGTTAAAACATGAATTTAAGTGACAAACTCTTAGTAAAAGACGATGAGGGATAAGTCGGTAATGTACAACAAAGAACTTGGCACATCTGTATGTCATACCCATTATTACAGTGAGATAAATACAAAAATAGAAGTAGTAGTGACTTTATTGGCAAAAGAAAGATCGAACATATGAAATGAATAAAAAAGATATAAAATTATTTCCAATTAGGGATTTAAGAGAAGATAAAGTGAGAATACTCCTGTACCACAGTGACCGGTTCTGGGCTTTGTCATCCAGAGTCTCAAATTATCGGTTACAAAAATCACCCAGACTACAACCATGTAGTCTACATCTACGCGCACAAATTAGAAAATCAGTCACTGACTTCACTGATTGATGTTATACTTTTGTTTAGGATATGTGAACTGATTATATGGAGATCGATCCCTGAAGATGCATGCTAGGAAATTGTGATTTATCTATGATGAAATTAAGCAAAATTCAGGATCGTGGCCAGAATTAACAGATTCTCTTTGAAGTAACTAGTTTAAATTTCAGTATACCATAGGCTATGACTTGATTATTAATTGTATTTTGTGTAAAGGGGACTCATAATGTTTACGTATGTAAAGTATCTGAATGACATGAGAAACAGTCTAGATAGCTTCTAAAGACTACAATATTTTATAATTCGACGTCTATTATCAGAAAGTATATGACCTGTATGAAATGCACCTAAACAGAAACATACATTCAGGTGCATACAAATATCAACTGAAAAACCCTGTCTATGAAATGTGAGAACATAAGAATAATTTTGTATTTCCTGCGTACACATGAAATATCTGTACACTTTATTGAAACTCATATACGTTCTGATACACACTGAAATAATCTACAATTTCTACTCACTTTTTCCAAGATCTCTTTATAAAGAACTAATTTTATTTGTATATTTTATGTCTGAAAATTGAAGGTTACTATATTGAAGCACTACAAATTTTCTAGTCGCAAAATAGAAAACAACAAAATATAATTAAAAAATATTTAAATCTTTGATTTAATTTGTTGTGGACTGGAATTGATCAATCTCTGTTGCCATAAGTGGATCTTTAGTGAATTGCCTCGATTTAGCAATATTTCACAAGTATTGTTTGAAATGGGTTGTGGCTGTCAAGCAGAATCCAGGACACGTGTTAAGTTTTATTTGAGACTTTTGAAATATCACTATGTCGAGGCGTTCTGCTAAAGGTGTACAGATGGCAACAGAGACTGATCAGTTTCAGTCTATGACAAATCAGTGGGTAGATCCAAATACATTCTGATCATATACACATAACCTCTGCCCAAGTGTGGCTGTCTCGACTCAGTAGTCTAGTAATAAATGCAGTGGCGTTTGACATGATACGAACTGAGTTCAAGTCCTTGTGTAAACATCAACACTGGGATGCATTCACATACAGCTGACGAGTTTTAAACAGGACGAAATGCACTTTCTGGATTCCTCTTCCCAGCCCCAATTCATTTCAAACAAATAATAAAATGAATGTAAACAAAGTTAAGTAGTAACAAAGCTAAAATTGTCAATCTTACACTAGTTCATTAACTAACAGAATAGCCTTTGAAATTGTTATGAAAGATGATGTAGTCATTGATGATGTTGTTCAAAACAAAAGTGAAAACGATTGAAATTAAAATATCCAGTTCATAGAACATAATACTATCGGTAATATCTTTACACATGACAGTGACTAACATGGATTTTAATTTTAGAAGGCTCTTATTTAAAACTTATCTTTCTATGAGTTCAAAAACTGTCTTATTGACAATACATAAAGATAACTGACAAGTGTTAGACAACATTAGTTTCACATGTGAAGTTCAGCAGATGTTTATTAGATTGTGATTATTAAACATATTGAAACTAAAGATGTAAATGATTTCAAAAAAAGTTTCAAACCATAAAAAATTCAAGGAAGACTTTAAAGAATTTAATACTATACTACTTTATTTTACATCAGTGTCTTCTTAGTCATTGACGTCAGTAGGTAAAGTATTTGGCTTTTGATGAAAGGTCGAGTGTATTGCACAATAGTCCGCTCTGATATAACATATTGGTGCAAAACATAGACCATGAAAATAGAAGCTGTAGGCTCCAGGTCTTTGATCATAGATGTCCCCATAGTATCATCCGGATATCATGGACCGAGCAAATAAGTAATATTGATACTAAACACAAAGTACTAAGAAAACATAACAAATTAGTCGTAAAGGTTGTAAACTTTCATTGACTGAGATAGTTAGGACATGTATTGCTTATGCCTGACAACTGCCTGCTTCATTGGATCGGTTTGGGCTAGTACAGGAGTAAAATGGAAGAGATGTAGGGGGGAACAATCAAAATATAGCATCAATCAATGAAGTTTTTGACTTTCGGTCTAAGCCATGTTGACAGATGTAGACTACCTGATTGGGGTCAGCGCTGCAGTTACGATCAGTGGTTGAAGACGATGGGTGACATGACTCGAAATCGGTTACCGTGGCGTAAATATATTCACCCTTTATATTCTTCTGGCTCCTAAGTTCTGTTATTCCTTCACATTTTTATTTGTTTCATTCCTTCGTGTTTAATTATACTGTTTTGTCAATCGAATTGTGAATTCGATCTCGTTGTGTTAATGTGGTATGACAATGACAACTTAGACCCAGTGCGTATAGGGCATCGGAGTTCTATGCTGTATATGAATCAATCATGTAAATCTTAATCTGTGAAAAGATAATTTAATTACTCATAAGTGATCAATGTACTTCAATATGGTAAAAAGCCTTCGGATAGTTTAATTATACCCATATTAGTTAATTAAAGGTAATTATTACGAAATTTGAGATATCTTCTATGACTTTGTGGATGTGATCTTACAAAATCCAACCTTATTTAATGTCAGTTTTATGATGTTCAGAGTAACATTAAAAAGACATAATCTACTACTTATGGATGATATTGACTACTATTATAGTGTTTAAGTACATTATGAAGGAATTTTTTACTGTAAACGTGTAATTATCTAGATAAAATGATTATGCATTGAATTCAACTATAAATTATTTAAAATTTGGATGTATAGAACAAAAGTTTCGTCATTATTTGAGACTCTTCAGTGTAATACATTCAATTTCATACATATATATGAACATTTAGTTTGTCAATGAAATCATGAAATCATTGAATGAATGATTTAAAGTCTGATGAATTGTACTTCTAATTCTTATCTAAACTCTTAGAAAAAACAGACTGAATACTTCATTGATGAATCCACTACATAAACTAGAATTCATTCATATGTTTATTTAGCATATTCATAATGTACACTTGTATTCCATAATGTTGTTCTATAGTAATTAATATGGACTATGCTGTATACACAGTTAGGGTATTTGTAAGTTAATGATCTTCATACAATGAATCTTATAAAATGGTCATTATATCTAATTCACTTTCGGGATATTTAATAATGTGTATGTTTAGGTAACTTTGTCTATTTTAATATACATTTGCAGTTATTAAAGTCAAGATTCACATCCATTTACCTCTTAATATGAGAATGTTATTCTATAGATCTACAATTTCTAAATAAAATGTACCTGCAATCTTATAGTAATTGGTTCTGTTTTTTAAGTTTCCTACTCAAATCGTCTAACTTCATTGTTTAAAACAATATGGGAGAGTTTATCTGGTTGCAACTAACCTCATGTAAGACTAAGATATTTACAATGATTGATTATTTAACAGTAATTAATGTCACATATGTCTAGAACAAGGTGTCAAATGAATTCTGTTAAAATCTAAGTCTACTGTTTTCCATCAACTACCTTCGAGTAGTCAACATGAAAACATTGTAAACGAGACATCAAATCACTTAAATATGAGTGAAAATTATGATTGTTTGAGTTAGATTGTGGTTGACAAGCGAAATTCAGACTGTGAGTTTTGTCCTATTTGGGATTTGTCAAATGAATGTTTCTGTATCCCAATGTTGATATTCACACCGGAAAGATCTGAATACATTTTAATTAGAAATATATTAATATTTTCATAGATTAAAATAAAGCAGTGGAATCATGTGCTATTGAAGTATTGAACTCAAGTAATAACAAAATATAAGGCAAATACATCTTTAGGTAATATAGGACATAAATTTTACTTTACCCATAAATTGCTTTTTAGGATACATTAAATTGTTGGTCATTTAATCATTAACAAATGCCTGTACTTTAATTCCCTTAAAAGTTTATAATTTATATCCTACAGATTGAAATGATCTGAATGGGTTTTTTTTCTGGAGAACTACGAAAAGCATCCTTCAAATGCTACAAGTATTTATAAATAGCCGTTTGTGTAAGATACTTCGGATTCGTTGACTAAACACTATCAGCAACAACCTTATGCGGCAGAGAACAAACCAACTTCCAGGTGAGGAAAAAGTTTGAAAAGACTCTGTAAATGAATAGGATATACATTGAGGAAATCACCAAACTACGTCACAAGGTGAGCATCAACTTGGAACCATCAACTCCAAGGGAAAAGTGGAAAATTAATGAGCATATTACTTTAGGAATTAGAGGCAGACATGAAAAGAATGATCAGCACTTGAGAAGAACTGTAAATTGAGATTTGATAGATTTGGAGAGTCCTGGTCGCCGGCCTATGCTTCACGTGGGGTGGCAACGATTGATTGATATTCCATAAATTCAAAATGCTTTTTTAATTTAAATGCACTTATTCCTTTTGATTATTAAGTAGATAGATCCTGACAATAATAAGTAATAACGGTCAAGCTAAAAAGAAGAGTGACAAATGTTTGAATGTTACAGGTTGTACCGTTTGCCTCAAGATTTTCGGTATGCTTTACTAACTAGTACTAAGCTTAATTCAATTAATGTTTCCTATCGGTATAACTTTGGGCATGTGTTATCTATAACATTCAAAAAATATTAACACATCAATCAATCAGTCAATCAACTATTACTGAATCTCGATATATGCATTTACGATCAGTCTTTTTATTTACCTGGAATCTCCCGAGAGTTACTGCCAGTCCTAAACCCGGACAAAGGAAGAGAGTTTGGCATCATCTCAATAAATTCTAAGTGAATTCATTTCATAGTATGCCACGACTTAAAATGTCATTAGACAATACATTGATATCGCAATCATTCATTGATTTTCAATGATTCAATAGTCTGAAGTGCAATTAACTAGCTAAAGATTGTTTGTCTGTTGAAAGATGTGAGAACCTATTAAAATTTAAACAATGACATTCACAATTTAACGTCAAAGTACTTAGTACAACAGTATGCCTAATCTATCCTACACTTATCATTATTGGGTACATTCCCTAAAGTATATAAAAATAGAAAACATAAGAAGATTGCAGGTTTTTTGATTATAAAATGCCTAGGAAAACTGGATTGTTTACGGTGGAATAACCAAGTAGACAATGACAAGTTTAGGCACATAGTATTAGAAAGAGATGGCATACCGGTTATTGTAGTTGTGTATATTGATCAACTGAGATGGTTGAAACATGTATTATATATGCCCATCTACGGTCTACCATGATGTCACGTATTGGCTAGTGTAGGGGTAGCCTTGAAAAAGGATTAGTGAATTATAAACTAAAAAATGACTCTAGTCCAAATTGTTTATTGTTAGTTCAAGCTGTGTCGCTAAGTACAGACTACCCAGTTGGAGTCTGCGCGATAATCGCTATCAGTAACTGTAGACGGCGCAACATCGGTTAAAATCAATTAGTGTGGCTCAATCACATTAACTTTTATCTTCTCCTAGATCTTAAGTTGCATTTTCATCCTTTTTGTTAAACCATATAATAGTATGGATTTTATCAATTTGATTTGATAATACTAATGTGGTATAGTCACTTGGTGTGATGCACATATCTGCTAGGTTTTACGTTAAGCATGACCAACTAACAGAAACACCTATTCATGAGGGATGATAAAACGTTCATAATAAGTAAGGTCGTCTATGCATTCAGTAAAAATTCATTCCCTACTACCAGTTCATGCACTGACTTTAACCACTCCTAGATCAACATTTTACATTTAAAAAGATTAAATTTTATTATCCATTAGTAGATACAATGCATTATTTACATATTAAATGTCTTATATACCACTTTAAAGTCATTAAATGAATAAGCACAATTTTAAGTGGATATTACAGAGATTGTTGAATTTGAATTACATATCACTAACTGACTTCGGTTACATAATCATCGAAAAACAAGAACAGCTGGACATCTATTTCATCATGGTATAAGAATAATTTTCAATACAAATCGACGACATCCTCAAGGAGTTAACTCCATGATCCGAATTATGAATTAATAGAAATTGAAAATATCAACTATCAGATCTATATTAAACAATCTTAGAGTTAAATGTCAACTAGAAACTTCAAAAGGCCTAGACTCGAATTCATGATAAAGTTATGAATTCATATTACCTACCACTAAAAAGTTTCATATTAGATTGAAACCACTTTTTAATTCTTCCTAAGTCTTAGTGATTATTTAACCTTGACCAATTTTATGCTTTAATCCAATAGAATTATATTAAATCAATAATGAATTCTTTTTTTTTCTTTTTTTTAAAAAAAACATTCAATATTTCAATTTTTTTTTACGTTCAAATTGATTTCTATTCAAATCAAAGATGGAATCATCTATGAATTGAATAAATAATCATGATTTTGTTTTTATTCACCTTATCAGTTTAAATTGTTCATAATATTTGACAGAAAATTAATAACATAATTAATCAATAATCAGAATCACAATTCATTTCAGTTGCTAAGCATTTTAATCACTGATCAAGTTAACATCAATTGATCAATGAATGATAGAATGTAACAAACAATTCAATGTTAACATTTAAGTAGAATACAATAATGTTAATTATACAAGTTAATAATAATGATTAATTGTTTATTGATAATTAAAAGGTTTTTGAAATAGAAATGATGGCGAATATTTATACAAAAGAAAGATAACTTATAGTGGGGTTATATTCATTTTACTTATAAATTAAACTGTATACAAACTATATTGAATAAAGTAAAGATACACAGTAGTATTGTGGTGGATTCTACTTATAAGTCATCAATAAGTAGTAGGTAGCAGAGCGTCAAAGGAAATTGGGAAGAATAAGTAAACAGCAGATGAGACGAGTTGCGAGAGGGCAAGAATAAAGCATGATCGAAATACAGAGGACAATCGAGAACAACCAAGAGAAGCAGGCTGATAAACGATACAGTTCAGACAACGCGGAGGATGTGCAAATTAGTGCTTGAAAGTAATGTATGTAATATTTTATGACCTACTCTGTTTTCGCCAAATTGTTGTTCTTCACAGTATAATCACTATATTGAACATTGATAGGAAGTACCTACTACTGATAAGATTTCATTTATAAAAATGTCATATTCAAGTCAATCTAAAGCAGAAAATTAACAAACAAATAGGCATACTCTAAATAAAGGACATTTATGATAATACAAATCTATCTATTATAAGGTCAGCTAAAAATAGATGTAACTTATATGCCCACAAAATGTATATTAACCATAGACAGACAGACAGATACAACACAGAACTTCGTACGTACGTGCATCAGTTCAGGTTGCCATACCACATCAGCACAGAGACGCAACTGTCAGTTCAAATCCAAGAGTGATAACGATAGTAGAAGTATTAGCAGTAATGCAGAAAATTAGGGAGCGAAGATATGATTCGAAAAGTATAATTCAGTGAGATAAATTTGATAGGAGAAAGATAGAGAATTCAGAAGCTTAGATTTTGAGAGAACACAAAGAGTGGATGCACCTGCGCCATTGCGAACGATTCTGAGCCATGTCGTTCAAGGTCTCTAACCATTGGTGACTTTCGTCTCGCGGACCCCAACCACGCAGCCTACATCTACCAACATGACTTAGTCCACTTGTCAGTGACTTCATCGATTTCTGCCATGTTTTAGTTTGGCCGCCCCTAGCTTTCTTCCAACCTATTCCTACGCCGCAAAACATAGCTCGTCGAGGCAGACGGTAGTTAGACATGCGTAACACGTGTCCCAACCACCTCAACTGATGAAGTTTCAATACCTCATCTATTGATTTGCCCTCCTTTCCTAGAACCCGTTTCCTAACGACAGCATTGCTCACTCGGTTGTCACACGATACTCGAGCAATGCTTCGGAGACACCTATGATCGAATACCAGTAACCTACGAATGTCCTCTACTCTTAACGGCCATGTTTCGCTCCCGTATAGTAGGACAGAGCGAACTGCTGCACGGTACACTCGTCCTTTGCTTAGCAAGCGGATATCTTGCCTGCGCCATAAGTGACGCAACTTGGCAAAAGCCAATCGAGCTTTCTGTATCCGTGCTGAGATTTCGTCAGTCACCACGCCATCAGCACTGATGAGACTCCCCAGATACGTGAAGCGATCTACACGCTCGACTACTTCACTCCCTATCACTAGTTCAGGTGCCGATGCAACCCAATCGTGAAGCAACATTTTGCACTTCGAGGGAGAAAACCGCATCTCGAACATGCTTGCATTGTTGCTCAGGGTAGTCAGAAGACTCTGCATTGTGTCAGCGTCTTCACCAAAAAGGACTATGTCATCAGCATACTCTGAGTCAGTAAGCGAGGCTCCTGGTAGAAAGTCAACTTCTGAAAAGTCAGACAAAGACATGGTTATATCTAGGAGCATGTCTATGACAAAATTAAACAAGAATGGGGAAAGTGGACATCCCTGACGGACACCACTTGAAGTGAGGAATTCCGATGACAGTTCGCCATATTAACCATAGTGTACAAGAAAAATTACAAAAATCTATGAGAAGTACTTAATCAAGTAAAGTGGCTGATCTCTGTTTAGTTTGAAGTTGAGGGCAATCAAAATAGTTGCATAAACAATAATAATACAGTTGAAATTAAGTGTCATGAAGATCGTTGAATGTTAATTCTATATTATGAATTTGTTTCAATAACACAACCAATGATCATCAGGAAGTACTAGATATCTGTTTCGTGTTGTATAAAACTCATCAGCAGTGCACATCTTCGACCCTATCAAGGACTGAACCTAAAACCCTCTGGTTCCTCGATGAAACACTTTACCATTAGACTACTGAGTCGACTCCGAATTAACTGATATTTCTAATTCAGTCAATTCGCAATACGTTTTCACAATTACTGATGACATTCAGCTAAAATCCTTGGCTAATGAGACAAGTACTTCTATTCATTAACTTATAATACTTTCTGAAAATATTGTCTATAAAGACTATGAATATTTCACATTCAAACAGTCAAACTAGGAGAATACAACAAAAGTAATCAGTCAAAATCAAAAAGTATATTGGAATGTTGTACGAAACAAACTATGTTGTATATAAACATTGTGCGATATAATACATCCGAACAGAGTGAATCAATCATTTAACATTTCAGTGACAAGAATATACTTAAATTCTTTTACTTAAGAAAAGTTCATTCTTACTGTAGAAAGTAATAACAACTATAGTTTAATTGTTAAACACTTATTCTAAAATATTTCAGTTACAATGATTGTTGTCTATAGAAGTTACTTAGTTTAGTAATGTTCTTTATTAGGAGATAGTTTAACAAGTGTTAATCAATTCATTGAATCATTAAACAATATGTTCTTTATTAATGAAATCTAATGTTAACAGTCATGTAAATATGAATCTGAACATTATCCTGTAAAAGGTCAACAGTTGACATCATTCAATCAACTTCATACTGGAATTAGAAGTAAACTCAGAATCTCATTTTTTTTAAAGTTTTGTTAAAAAGAAGACACTATGGTTCACCACATGTGGTAAACCAACATTAAATAAACAATATGCAAATTTTTTTTAAATAGTTGGGTCCCTATGAATAGAAAGAGAAACGTAATCAGCTTACACTACTCAAAGACTGGATGTATTTGCAGCAATGATATAATTGATGAGGAACTATCTAAACTTCGACAAATGTTAATCAAAAACGGTTATCCAACGAGGTTCATTTATATCAACCCTAAACCTAAACGTCGACTTGAAAAGTATTCAGCAGTATCAGAGAAGTTTCTCTTCATGAATATCGAATTTAGAAGAGATATGGAGGTCGAAATTTAAATAAATCTGATTATAAAATCCTCAAAGAAAACATTCTATGCTGCAAGACTTTATACTGTGTTTACCTGGCGATCAATGATGTGGTAAGGATAAACTACCGCTTTGGGTTACATCCACGTGTATCTATAAATTTACTTTCCCCTGTGGAGTTTGTCATATTAACCGCACAAAGTAAACTCTAACCAGACTCATCGTAAAGCATTACCAAACATGGCTCCACAAAGGTTAATGCAATTTAATTACAAAATCAAAACAAGAACACCTTATTAATTACTGTCACGTTTCTCAACATCGTCTATGTTGTTAAACGATTGAGCTAAAAAGGGATATAAATAAACATTGTGTGCATTACTAAAGCCTTAGTAATCCAGTGGCTTAAACCCGAACTCTGCTTTCAGAAAAACAGCTCGTCCAATCCTTGAATTAACCTTTCCCCTAGTTCTTCAAGCATTTTATTATTATCACAGTGAGTCTGTTATCCTGTTTTTTCTTTAATCAGTTTAATAAACCTGTTTTATATTTTCATAGTCTCTACTACTGTCTTCGGTAAGTATTTGTTCTTCATATCGGTCAAGTGGACAAGTGTCTACCATTCTACCGAATTATTAATTAAATGCACTTTAGTTCAATTCTTCATCATTTAGATTATTACGTAACATGCCTATGATTCTTTCGATACTTGAAATTTCTAACTTATTACGTAATCACTTTCTATGTTTCAATAGATAAATATCGTGTAGAAATAATTATATATATAAACGAATGTACAGTTCTATAGTGAATGACATCTTCGTCATAAAAGAAAATTTCCTTTTGCCGAATAGTTTTTACTTCATTCTCAATGAAAGGAAGTGAGCTTTTTCCATTACTTGATGTAAACTTTTAAGTCGGTTAATGTTTTTCTTCAAATTCATAATTATTAATCAATTGAATATATCATACATTAATGTTGGCAGGTTACCAAGGAGCATTAGACAGCTGTTTCGTTCTTGTGTGAAACTTCTTAGCAATGTGCACCCTCAAAATTTGTCTCAGGAACTTCAGATTAGTGAACACCTAACCCTCTGCACCACTGGGCCAAAAAGCATCCAATCGTTGAGTTCTCACTTTCATCATTTTGTGATATATAGCTTGACGATCATTCATTGTGATTGGTGATAAATATCATACTCCTGACAACTCTCAAATCTACTAGTCACGACTTTGCATTAAATCTTCAAGAATATCCTGAAGTTATTCACTAGTGAGCTGATTATTGTAATTGAAATGAAATGCTCTTTGTACAGATTGACTGAATAGGTCATATGATGATGTTGGTAGTGCTGTTTTCCGATGATACCCTGCCAACACTAATCTGTGACGTATTCAATCAATTCTTAAAAAAAAAATACCAATCTCCACAGAAACAACTATCTCAATTCAATCATAATTATATTACATTATCTACAATTCATAATGATGTAATCATCAAATTATTAAATTGTATCTGTTACAATTATTAATTCATTCTAATTGTAACTATGAGAACAAACAACAAAAAAAAAAGAAAGAAGAAAAGAAAACTAACGAATATTGTCAAGTGTCTATATGCAATAGGCATACAATTGAGCACATATATTTGTACATTGTATTGAAAAATTTATGTTTTTTTTGTTTTGTGAAACATTTAACCTAATTCTAGACAACCTATATAGATATACACTTAATAGATAATACTTTTTTCTTAAAAAATCAAAACAAGATTATCTATAAACAATCATGGTGATAAACCGTATTAAATGTCGCATAGATACAGTTAGGGTTACTTGTTTATCTCTGTCTCTTCCTCTCTCTTTCTCTTTCACACACCACACACACACACATACATACATATACACAACCGTTTATTAAACAAAAAGAAATACAACGACAACATACTGATGAAACATTTATTAATCATAATTCAAAGTTTATCTCATTATATTTTCATCTATTTGGTTTTACTGATTAATTTACAATATGTTCTTTGTATTCATTATAGATAAACTACACTCTAAAAAAAACATCGTTTCAACATAAAATTATTCATGAATTCATCTATTAACTATATTCATGCTTAGAATGTGATAGTTATCACTAAGGATATTGAATGATTTTCATGTTGCATGACAAATTGATTGAAGCAGGAAACTTAACATTCAACGTCAACTTAATCATGTTGGCTGTTCAGTGAATACATCGAGAAATGGTGATCGTTGTTTAGATTGGTGACTAGGGTTGTAGATGTTAACTTCCATTGAAGAGTCATATATTAAGATAAATTACTCCCTGATGCTCAATTAATGAATAAAAACTATGAACTGAAATCACCCCACACACACACACACACTCCCATACACATACTTCAATTTACAACGGTACTTTTCAATCTGTTCATAGGTAATTGATATAACAATAATCAATCGAATAAAATTGAAGTTTGCACGACTATACACAAATATTGATTTCTACACATGATCTAGTTGATATCTGTCAACTGTCTTTCTTTTCTTTATAAAATATCATTACATTGAGTGGAAATTTAGTATATTAGGATTACGTTTACCAATTAAACTAGATGATGTGTATTCCATTCTATCTGGATGTGCTTGCGATCCAATGTTGATGTTTATACTGGTACTCGAACTGAATACCTATTGCTCTAAATATCAATGTATTGTTCATGGATTTCAAATAGCTATTCATTACATGTATGTAGCTTCGTGAAAAAAGAATTGAATCATTATGTTATAAATTAGAATTGAGTTTTGATTAATCTTTGTTGACATATTTGTAAGTTTAGATTGTGGGTCACATTTTGATGAATATCAGTGTCATCTAGTTATCGGTTGTTAAGCCTCAAAGATTCTACGCTTAATGAATAAATAACTAGTTAAGATAATTTAGAAGTTATTTTATATCTAACTCATATGAAACATTTATCATAGTTATCTTAGCTCACATTAGTGTAAGATACTTTGCATAGAATGTAACGTCTTAAGTCAGGATTCACAATGTATGATATAGTACTTATAGCCCACTCTCATTTTAACTAACTCTGAAGGTATCTATATAATTGGTGATAATATTGTAAGATGTTGAAGGGGTACTGATAACTGAGAAATATCTAAAGTAGTTCACACCACTTATTATTCATAGATGAAACTACTGAAAATAGGAACTGTAAACATTCTGATTAAGTGAAAAAGGATAAAATGGCTGAAGGAAGGGTGAAAAAGACAGATGATTTCATTTCATAGATTGAAATTCGTAAATAATTTTCTCACAGATTATCTAATTAGTAATAGGACATCATCAAACAGTAACTCAAGTTTATCCTGTAATCTGATGAGTGAAACAGATTATCCGAGTTTATTTGTTTTATGCAAGGAACAAGAAATTTAGGAAATCGATTACTCAGAGGGAACCACTCTTTATGAAAATATAATTCAATGGAAATACCGTCGGAGATATAATAATTAATAAGATACTAATGGTGATTAATAGGAACTTTTATGCAGCTAAGGTTTGTTAACCATTTTCTAGTCGACCAGTATTGTTTGCCAATACAGTGGATAAATAACTTGAATTTATTACTTCCCTGTGCAAAGAATTCTGTGGAAAATGTTCGACATAAGGCAGCTTAGTCAACGAACAAGTGAAAATCTACAAGAAAGGTTTAATCAAGCAAAGTTAACATGTATCTAGGTTTCATTGTACTTGGTATATAACGCTTATTTACTATTGAAAAATACATTATTCAAAGTTGCACATTACAGTTTTTCGATAGGGTTCAAAACCATTTACTATGCATAACAGAAACTATACAAATTTCAGTCAACAGGCCTATCTTGTGTACTCAGAAAAAAATTCGTGAAGACCCCTCACTGTTGTCTCTGATAACCAAATGAAGATTTAACGAATCATTTTATTAATTCTCCACACCCTTTATCTTGTCTGGTTTTTATTTGCTCTATGCGCATCTCTTTTTTACAACATATATGATTATAATGTTTATTTATATACTTTAAACACTCCCCACGAGTGCGCACCGTCGATTCTACAGGAGATTTGAACCTAGGACCTTCATCTATTTCGGCATCACACTTCACTAGTGAATAACTTTAATATGTTCTTTAAGTTCTAGTGAACGGTCTTGATTGGTAGCATTTTGACTTGCCTGGAGTAAGATAGTTATCAACAGTCACACAAAATCATAAATTGATTGAAGTACTGGTTTTACTGTTGGAAGCAGCTTTAGTGGTGATGTTTGAAAAGCTTTTATCGAGAAACATAATAATTGTGCCTTCGATCCTATTTAGCGGTCAAGAGTTTGCACTACCCAATACTAAAAAAAAACAGTTAACCAGTTAACTAATTTTGATCTACTTCTTAAGTTGGTATGTTCAGTTAAGCTGTTTTTGTTATTCTTATCACTACTGGTGTGGTAGATGCTACTCATAAGGCTGTTCATAAGTAATTGACAGCAGAATGTCGCGTGAAAGTGGAAAGAGTAAACAGCATACGAGGTGGGTAATAGCTTCCTAGGTAGCAAAGCCTGATCACAATAAGTAGGAATTATTATGTTCGAACATTAAGATAGTTATTCAAAGCTAAATTTCCAATGTCTATCAATTTAGTCAATCATCGTGATTATTAAAGCACAATATCTTCAGGTTCAGTCAGAGGCAATGGAGAACTTAGCACATATGAATTCCAGTTACAACAATTAAATCAGCATATCAAAAGAAATACCTGATAAGTAACAGTAATACTAAATGATCATAGTGAGTAGTATGATTTGAGAAGAAAGAATGAATATATGGAACTAAAGATTTAAAATGTATCTAAATCTCAGGATCTAACATAGAACAAGGAGTGGATGTGTCTGCCTCGTTGTGACTGATTCTAAACCATGTCACTTAACATCTTCGACTACTGGTTATAATAATCATATAGACTTCAACCAAGATTAAGACTTTTTCTGTTGAATATGTCAAACTCTATCTATCTAACTTATAGAACGATACATAAATTATCATTCTTTATAATGAATCAAACATGAGATATAAAGTCCCTGTTATTTCGACAATCATCTAATTTATTTTGCTATTGTTACCATATGTGCTTATAAATTTCATCTTTTGTGTGAAGCAAAAGTAGCAAACATTAAAGTAAACAAATTCTATTTATAGAAGGATCATACTAAGGATTCATATGATGTCAAACGATAATACCGGTCTACAAGTTTAATTCACTAGATTGTCGGACTAGGATTGTGGTTGGCGAACGGGAATCCATGAGACGCAGTTTTGTCCTATTTAGGACTCCTCAACACTAGGCTAGTGGTGGGCGCGACTGAGTTTAACACACAAAAGAACTTGTGTTCCGAGTCCCAGCGTAATCATTAACACTAGGATACAGGCACATCCAGCTAACGAGTCTCAAATAAGACGGAACACGCCTCCTGGATTTCGCTTGCTAGTCACAATTCAAATCCACCAATACTTGTGATTAATAGCTATATTGGGGCAATCCGCTCAGGATGTACATATTGCAACAAAGATTGATCAACTTTAGTTCACAATAAATTAGCTGGATGATCCAAATACATTCTTATTATTAATCACTGAGTGTTGATCTAAAGTATGCAATTAAACAAATTGAAAGTCCCTAACTAAAACAAAACAGGTCTTAGATTCACTTTTCAACGCCACCGCAGTTGATTTCAGTGATCCTTCCTTCTTTGAAGGAAGTTGATTTTTTCAGTAAACTTTTTCTGTAAACATTGTAATTCAAGAAATTCTATGAACAGAGACTTAATGCATACTTGACTATCAGCCACGTGTATGTAGCATATCCTCGATGGTCTCGAATTAACTTTCCTTCAGATTAACTGGCTTTCTTGCTACAAATGAGAACCTATTGTTCAAATAACTTTAAATTCTTATCTTCATTAGATTAATTAAGAAACCAATATATTGTAAGCTTTACCGTCTATATTAGTATATGTTCACAGAACATTCTCAAAATAAATATCAACTAAGTCTACTAGTCATCGGCTTTGTGATGCCAACAGTTAGTAATTCACTGATAGTATCATTCATTAGTATAAAGTAAGCGGCATTACCTTTCGTCTGATTGTCATGTAAAATTACTTCAGAAAATTTATTTAATTATCACGTTAAGTATAACTTCTTTTGTGTGAAAGCATTTTTTGATGACTTCGAAGGATTTATTCACCCACCATGTACATATTAATTTATCATGACACTATTCATGCTTAACTTGGTAATCATAATATCTAGTTGTATGGTATGTCACCAAGATACTAAAAAGTATTGATATAAGAGTAATTGACTATTACTTCATTTAATTTACGGTTTAATTGGTTCGCGAAATATTGATTATAGATTGTATTTCATTTTAATGAACGTAAGCAAATCAGAGTTCAATGTGATTCATGATGCAGTACATAAAGACAAGTTGATGCTGACTAAATGATTATTGAAACATATACTGCAATAAAACTTATCTTTTGTTCTATAATAGGGCTTTTTGCCAATTACCACGAAAAATTTCGTCAGATGTTGAATCTAGTTCCTTAAAGGTTCACGATGAGTGGATTAACTGTAGGCTGCCGTGTTAGCGTTTAGCTTAACACATTTCTATAGGTTCAGTTGATTCGTAATATGATGTAAGTAAATTCCCTTCTCTTAACATGGCTTAACTTTACTGTTCAACTCTTATTACCATAATTTCAAAAATTCATTTCCAAAAACCCTATGCATTGACCAATAAATTATTATTTATATATGATATGACAAAAATACACTTGTGTCAGATAACCACTGAAAACCAGAAATCATTAAACAAAATGCCTTGATCTTTGGCGAGATACCTAAGCACTAAACATAAACGACTCTATAAGAGGATCTAGAATAAGACCCCAAAGAATCTCGGATAAAAATTAGCCCTTATGCCACGCAGTTGATATCTACAGCTTGGTAATGCGTGATATGTCACATAACCCCATTGTCTCACTGAGAGGATACAACTATTTTCAAATCAAATAAAAAGGAAAAGTTAGTCTTAAGAACACTTAGATAATTAATATACAGGCAAACATTTTTGCCATCTGATACATGCGAAAGGAAAACTGTCGGTTACAAAATGAACCTAAAAAGATAAAGACAATGAAAGGAAGTAGCAGTCAGGCAATTCTAAAGATAGAGTTAAGTTTCTTTCATGTTGGAAAAAATAAAACGTAAATAAAAACTACCAGCTTATTTTGATCCTATTAATCAAAGTATTGTAATAATTAATCAACTAAATTTTGTAGCGTTTGATTTTGCTTACGTGCAGGTATTGTACATACAAGCCTGAATAATAGTTTAGGTCTTTCTTTGCTGACAGTTTTATGGTTAGCATAGGAATAACAAAAATGAGATTTGAAATCTTAACTAAAACATACTACTCTAGGAATGTCTATGATACATCCATTATTTGTAATCATTAGGAGTACACTTATCACATACTTCATTACTTCAATAGCATGCTTAAATAAAATTCAATTCGTAATAGAATATGAATATGACAATCGATTCAAATTTTCAGACCACAGCATAAGATGGTGAATTGATGGAATAATTGAAGAAGGCATATATAGAAAGATATATGGACTAGTTAATACCTTAACTATAATAAATTTCATCTTGCCAGTTAAAAAAGAGTCGAATAAAACAGTTATTTGACAGAGGTGGAATGTTTTAAATGTGCAGTATGATTAATAAGAAAATTGTCGAAAAGAGGGCTATACACAATGGACACCAAGGGAAATTTTTTTAAATACAGAAAGGAGTATTCTATAAGCTACAAACGTCCGATTGTGGGAAAACAAAGTTTGTCTCATGCATCTTGAGTTTAAAGGAGATTAGATCTCAGAAACCTTTTATGAGAGGATCAAAATGACACAAAGAAAATCCTTTACTATGATCCAACTTGTTTTTTCAACACAATACTAGACCCCCATTAAATCATTCCAAGTCTGATCATTACCATTTAGATGTCATCTATAGCTGAGTTTACGAAGTCATATATGTTTTCGGTAGCAAATATATGTAAAGGGTTAAGAGAAAAGCTTCTACTGAGATTTTGAAAACATTCTTAGGAACCCATGTTTGTTAGTTAGTGCTATTTTTAGACATTTTTGTCAGTGCATATAGTGTGAACATTTTAAAATCATTTAAAGCTATTAGCTTGCAAGAAACATAATTACCATTACGTTTGAGGAAACAATCGATACGAAACGCTTTTGATTTGACTTATGTGTACAAAATAAAAGCAAGATAGGTCTCTTTTGTCTCGTTAAACACAACAATATTCCCAAATTAAGTAAACTGTGATGAGAAGACTTAAAGTTTAATGGATTTATTTCTTCCTCAAGTATTATCATTTTTGAGCTATTTAAGTATGTAGTTGTAGTTTCCTCAATCATTTAAGACAGCGATTTCCTAGCAAACATAGCCAACACAACAGCGTACAATCATTTAAATATATCTCTGATGCAATTTTTAAAAAAAATGTTAACGGTGAGCTAAATAACCACAAGACACAATCTGGTTTTTGAATGTTTACTAACATAGAGAAACCAAACAATCTTAATCTTTCTTAACCCTATATATGAATGTCCCAAAATAAGATTTTATAAGAAAGATAGTCATTTTATCTTTATTTTATAGAGTTTAGTAGACTTTTACTGTGGCAAGATCTGGTAAAGGCACTAGTTATATATTTCAAAATGGGCGAAATTTGCTACTTATTTAAAGTTGAAAATAAGTTCTCCTTCCCAACGTCGAACAATATAACTTTAAAAGTTAAGCATACAATATGTGCTTGGTGGAAAGAAGAATTAATGTGTACAGACTTCATATAATAGTTTAAGCTTTGGTTTCAATATGAGTTATTTTTAAGTCACACGGTTTGATCATCACATTTTATCACAGTATTTGAGTGTACACATAGAGATAGCAAAACGGAACAATAAACTTTTCAAGCACAAAAATGGTATAATTTCAAAGATACTAAGAAAAATCACGTGAAACACAATTTTGAACATATTTCGCACTAATTTATATACAGTTATATGAATGATAGTACAAAAAGACTATAATGAGGGAAACTTAAGACCTATTTGCTCACTTTTTCAAATATTTGACAAACCGGATAAAAACACCCTAATTTTCTATTAACTGCCCGGTGCCAGAAATACAAAGTAATATATTTAGTGGCGATCGAGTGTTCCAGTCTATGCATTTACATAAGTATTTACCATAATTTTTATTGCATGAAATTATATTCAACTAGTGGAATTAAGATACATTAATAATCATTAATAATAATACACTCAGAATATTGCGAATCCTGAGCCACATTTTGTAGCATTATTTATGTAGTTCAAGGAAACTTGCTTAGTTTTAACAGCACGGCATATACAAATAAACTTCCTTTAGACTTCTTGCTGTAGCTGCTTTTTTGGAAGTAAATGCCAGTTTCTCTTAACATAAGAGAGAATTTTTTCTTAGGGCTAAATATCAATAGAAGTGGATAGACTCAAACGTATATGCTTAAATTTTGCGTAGAAATGTTTTTACCAAAACTTATGTGGCATAACATATTATTACCAGTCAGTCCAGACACGCATAAACCAAAATTATACTAAATACTTATATTTTATCAGTGAGCCTATTAACTATCTTGTAATTTCTTTCTTCTAAATGTGATTGTTGAAATATAGTTTCTAAGAGAGCATGTTAACCTAAACACAAACAAAACAGCTGCCTAGTAATTTGACATTAGGTAAGCATTTTCTTAAAATAAATATCGTGATTCTATACTTCATACGAGTTTTTTACAATCTCTTTAACTAATTGTCGTGTGGGATATTTAAGAATTAAATCAGTGATATTCAAACCATTAAACAATAGCAATATCTAAGCGATATAAACGAACCATATTATTAGATCGAAAAAATCGCTTACTTGACCCATTTCTTCAATCAAATCTGATGTGTTAGCTTTTGCCCTTTCATTTATTCTTTCATCATATAAGTTTAAGTCCCATTCAAAAAATAAAGAACCAACAAACTTTTGCATTTCTATTGTCACATATAAGGAGATTGGAATAATGTAGTTGTATAAAACAACAAATCCTAAAATTTCTTGAAAAACACTCCAGACACTTTTTTTTTCAGGTGGAATATACCAAACGTTGGGATGACCAAGGACTAAGCTCAAAATAATGGAGATAATTACGCAGATTATCAGAAATCCCAAAATAAAGAAAAGGTAAAAGTTTACCCTTCCTTCAACCTGTGAAAACTTTGTCTTTTTTCCCTTTGAATTAAGGGCCAGCTTTGTATCACGACCTGTGTAAACGGCGCAACCATATATGTAATCAGTATTACGAAGACATGCACCTCTAAGCAACAAATTTTTAGGCCCAAGTGGATAGTCCTTAGTACGCGAATCATCGACTGAATTTTTCAAGCAGATACGGCCGCTGAATGTATAAAGATCTTCTACTGGTTGTTGACAATATATGTAACCCTTTAGTTCAGAAGCAAGAGATAGTGGTGTATCAAATGTATTTGTATGACCAGATACTTCAAACTTTTTCAAGTTTGTCTCACCATCTAAACTTGCAGTTGTAACAAAACACTCTCCACTAGGTTCACTTGAACTTAACAAAACCATATCACATGGAAATGAAGAATTGTTTCTGCATAAGATTATGTTTCCAACTTCAAGCTCCATTGATTTTACTGTTGTTAAATAACCATTTTCAGTGACTATTTCAATAGGAATATGATTAATCTCTCTATCTGCCTTTAATCTCAAGAAGTCTTCATAGCCTTGCTTGATCATGGTCACTGAAAGCACGAAAAATAATGGAATTATCGACGTTGTGGGAGATACTGGTGAATCTGTAAATAGCTGAATAATAGCTAGACTGATAAAATAGAAATTTGCAATCCTTTGAGCCTGTTCCCCAAGATTTTGAAAAAAAAATCCATACCAAGTGTACTTAGTTGTTGTAACTTTATTTCTTCCATAAAGTTTTCTTAGGGAATATCCTTCAACTGGAAAATACTGTTTAGATATTGGACCCACAGGAATAAATCGTTGAGCTGGTTGGGGAGGCCGTTTAATTCCGAGTTTAATCGCGATAGTCCTTAACTTTCTGAACATAACTCGTGAGCAGAGAAATGTTATTTTCAATAAATAATTCCAACAGTTTAATGTAGAATCTATTATTTGATATTTGAGATAGAGTTGCTCAACACAGCCTTAAAAGCATACCAAAGTGGTCTTTCTATCTAATCTTAAACGTGACTTGTGTTGAATCACGAGCAACAGCTTCATTCGCAAAGCAGTTACTTACAATTTTTGACTTACATTTATATTGCCGCTATAATATTGTCCAAGTAAATGAACCAACGGTTATGTATTATAACACAGAGATATAGTTTTAAGCTCTAGGTAGACGTCATTTTTTCAGGCAACCAATATAACATTACAATTCACTCAAACCAAAACTTAAACATTTTAGATTAATATATCAGAATAATCTAGCATTATGTTGTTTTCACATGGCCTTAAAGTAACATGTATTCAGTCCTTGGCTACCTAACTATATTTTGCAGTAATTGTCATATCTTCTCATATCACTACTGCTCTGTTGTGATTTCAAAGTCTGGAGGTTATATTGCAAGAATAGCGAGACTGTCATTCATCATTACGAACTTTAATTTGATCTATTTTTGAACTCCGTGTAGCGGTAAATAATACCCAAAATAAATAGTTGTAGAGGCTCTCTACATTTATACTGACCATGTTTATTTTAGCGGACACGACTAGTTGAAGGCGTGTGGTCACACATCACCACCAGATCATAACAATGCACTGTGGTAAGTATCTCTCTCTTTAGTTTGCCAGCCTAGACATTTCTATCCCTTTGACACTCTGTTTACGATCAAATATAACTTCTCTTTAATTCTTCACTGCTTTCTGATCTTTTCTCATTTGTAAGAGTGGTTTTGATCGCTAGAAGTTGCTCTCTTCGTACGACAAATTTAACTTGGTCGTATACCGGGGTGCACTTCACCAGTATTAAATGACTGCTCTCAAGGAACTGGTTTTCGGTTGCTGGGACCCTCTTTAAATAACATGGGGCCTAAAGACGAGAAGATTTAGAAATAATAGGAGGGTTGACTTAAAAAAGTTTGTTGAATAATCTATCCTGGTTTTAATTAAACATGGAAATGATTATTCCGTTATGGTCATTCTTGAATGTATGCCTACTTTGATGGGTGGCTCACCTTGCCAGTGGGTCTAAATAACCTTCTCTGTAGTTTCTCCACTTTTCCACCAGCGCAGTTCTAGGAGAGGACATGTAGCGACTTAAGTTGACTAGTTTAGATTTTACTTCATAACTTATGTATACACGAAAATAAGAAAGCTTACGTATTTATTTACTTCCTCATTCTTTATAGGGATTATGTTTCCTATCATCTTGTATTGAATGTTGAGAGATATTGTGTGTTTGGATTACTTGCATCCCGATCCAACTGTCTCCTGCCCACGATACAAAAGAAGGACCTAATACCAAAGATTATTGTTTCTTTTGTTAAATAGAACGGAACGTACCTAAACGCCAAACTGGTGAGCCCTGTATTGAACACAATATTTAACTTTTTATTGTACGTTAAATAAACCTTCTGTTTATTGCAGTAATTGAGATTACCTATATATATATTTCGTATATAGTATTTCACTTTTATCTTTAGTTACTACTATTAGACTAGTCGTTTTTCGTTTTTATTACATTATTATATTATTCATAACATGTAAACTCAATCGCAACCAAAAGCCTAGAGGATATATCATCGGTAGACATCGACACCGTTATGACTACAAAAGTCCGACTTCCGAAATTCGTTCGTAGTGATCCTGAGTTGCTGTTTGTTCAGTTAAAGCATTATTTCACGAGACATAATATAAAATCTGAAGGAGTTCTCTATCAAGACCTATGTTCAGTCGTACCTCCTTCAGTAGCCAAAGAAGTCCGGGGCTTGATTTTGAGTCCACCAACACCACAACTATACACCATCCTAAGACAAGAAATAACCAATCGTTTATCATTATCAGATGGACAAAGAATCCAAAGGCTATTCCTGGGGGAAACGTTAGGTGATAGGTCACCATCATGGTTTTTGCGTCATCTCCAAGCTTTAGTGTGTGACAACACAGTGGGTGAAGCAGTCCTAAAACAATGATGGATACAAGCTCTTTCATGCTACATTCAACACTGTTTGAACGCACAAGATCCTGACACCTCTCTATGTCATTTAGCACGGATCGCAGATTGGATAATGGAAAGAGGTCTCCCAACCGCATCACGTATGATATATCTTACTCAAAAGGCGGAATCAACAAATGATCCAGTCATAGCACAACTGGTTGCGAGTGTTGAAAGTCTCACAGAGGTTGTCAGCAAGATGCGAATGAGTCATAGAGATATGGGCAGGTCACCACAACGACCGAGATCCAAATCACGGAACAGGCCACAAGAGTTCAGACAATCTGAACAATTTTGTTGATATCACTGGAAATTTGGTGCTCAATCGAATAAATGCAGCCAGCCATGCGCCTGGCCTAAACAGACATCGAACAAGCAGGGAAACGAATAACCTCTCCCCAGGTTGTGATAACTGATAAGGGATGCCTAAACAGTCGCTTGTTTTACGTTAGAGATAAAAATTCAGGCATAAAATTTTCAGTGCATACTGGTGCTAGACTTAGTATCTTTCCTCAGAATAAAACCGAGCTGAGTCGAGAAACTTACACTTACACTTCAAGCTGCCAATAAAACCAAAATCGCGACGTTTGGACAGAAAACTTTGAGACTAGATTTAGGGTTTAGAAGACAATTTCCTTGGGTTTTCACTGTAACCGATCTAGATCCGACAATATTAGGGATGGATTTCCTAGAGAGATATGAATTCCTAGTTGACACGACGTTTGACATTAAAAGAAACTTTGAAATATACAAAAGGTACAGAAACTCACATCACACCTCTAAATTTAGTATAAACTCCACCAGTAACAACGGCAAAGTTCCAAGATATACTCGCGGAATATCCAAACCTTAGAAAACCGAATCCTTAACCTTCCAAAAGTAAGTTAAAAGTATGTCATGTAATTAAAATAAAAGTCGCACCTGCTTTCGCTAAACTCAGGAGATTAGCACCTGATAAGCTCAAAATAGGTAATGCGGAATTCGATTACATGCTACAGCTGGGTATAATACGTCCATCTGATAGCCAGTGGACATCTTCTTTGTATACGGTACCAAAGAAAAATAAAGGCGATTGGAGACCGTGCGGGGATTACAGAGCCCTTAACCGTCAAACGGTACCAGACAGGTACCCAATACCACATGTACAAGACTTAACGAATAATTTACAGGATACAAAGGTAATTACTAAAATGGACTTATTCAGGGCATATAACAATATTCCAGTAGCTGAGGAAGATATTCCGAAGACAGCTATCACAACACTTTTTGGACTATTCGAGTTTTTATGTATGCCATTCGGCCTACGGAACGCGGCACAAACATTCCAAAGGTTTATGAATAATCTACTTCGAGATATGCCGTTTGCACAGCGGTACATAAATGACTTACTGATTGCCATCCCGGACTTAAAATCACATGAACAACATGTGAGAGCAGTGTTGGGACGATTAAGCCAAAATGACATGAACATCCTCTTCAGCTGGAAGCTGATTTGTTCTTTTCCAAAGTAGGCTGTTGTTAATGGTTTCCGACCAACAGACATTCAATATTCTACGTAGGCAGTTGTTGATAAATACCTGTACTCTCCTGAGGATGTTTGCAGTAGTTCTCCATGTTTCAGCTCCATACAGAAGAATTGACTTGACGTTGGAGTTGAAGAGTCTAACTTTGAGATTGGTAGACAGTTGTTTGGAGTCCCATACATTTTTCAACTGTAGGAATGCTGCCCTTGCTTTGCCGATCCTTGCCCTTACATCCGCATCGGATCCTCCTTGTTCATCGATGATGCTCCCCAGGTATGTAAAGGTATCCACTTCTTCCAGAGTTTCACCATCAAGTTCAATTAGGTCGGTGCTCTCGGTGTTAAATTTGAGGATCTTGCTCTTTCCCTTATGTATGTTCAGGCCTATCGATGCTGAGGTTGCTGCTACTTTGGTTGTCTTCACTTGCATTTGCTGTTGTGTATGGGATAGAAGTGCTAGATCGTCCGCGAAGTCCAGATCATCAAGTTGCATCCTACTTGTCCATTGAATCCCGTGCTTCTCCTCAGATGTAGAGGTTTTCATGATCCAATCGACCACTAGGAGGAAGAGGAAGGGCGAGAGCAGACAGCCTTGTCTGACACCGGTTCTTACTGAGAATGCATTTGTCAGCTGTCCTCCATGCCCAATTTTGCACTGTAGTCCGTCGTAAGAATTCTGGATGATGTTGACGAGTTTCTGTGGTATACCGTAGTGTCGAAGAAGTTTCCATAATGATCTCCTGTCTACGCTGTCAAACGCCTTCTCATAGTCGATGAAGTTGATGTACAATGACGAGTTCCATTCAATTGATTGTTCAACGATGATGCGTAGTGTTGCAATTTGGTCTGTGCATGACCGATCCTTACGGAAACCAGCCTGTTGATCTCGAAGTTGAGCATCCACTGAGTTTTTCATTCTGTTCAACAACACTCTGTTGAAGACTTTCCCTGGTACTGACAATAGTGTGATCCCTCTGTAGTTCTCGCATTTGCTCAAATCCCCTTTCTTTGGTATCTTGATAAGGTATCCTTCCTTCCAGTTTGCCGGCACCTGTTCTTCCTCCCAGATCCTCTTGAATAAAACGTGGAGCATCCTTGCCGTTATGTCTGTCTGACTTGAGTGCTTCGGCTGGTATATTGTCAGGTCCTGCTGCTTTCCCACTTTTGATCTGTCTGATAGCTATCTTGATTTCTTCCATCGTTGGTGGATTGACATCAATCGGGAGGTCTGTAGATGCTGCTTCGATGTGTGGTGGGTTTGGTGGAGCTGGTCTATTCAAGAGTTCCTCGAAATGTTCTACCCATCTGTCTCTTTGTTCTTGAATCTCGGTGATTAGCTTGCCTCCTTTGTTCCTGACCGGTCGTTCTGGTTTACTATATTTCCCTGCCAGCTTCTTCGTTGTGTCGTATAGCTGTTTCATATTTCCTTCTCTTGCAGCTTTTTCCGCTGTTGTTGCAAGGCCTTCGATATACTTCCGTTTGTCGGCTCGAATACACTTCTTTACTTGTTTATTTGCTTCTGTGTATTCATTTTGTGCCTTGATTTTTTCTGATCTAGTTCAGCTGTTGTTGATTTCTGCCTTCTTGTTCCTCCTTTGTTGAATTTGGCTCAGGGTCTCTGTGGAAATCCATTCCTTATGATGGTAGTTCTTGCAGCCCAGAGCCTCTTGACAAGTTGAAGTTAGTGCCTCTTTGATTCCTTTCCAGTTGTCCTCCATAGTGGTTTCTTCCTCGTTCAGCAGATCTTGTAAGGCTTGGAACCTGTTGTTGAGAATTATTTTGAATTCATTGAGTTTGTCAGTATCCCGAAGAGAGGCTGTATTGAACCGTTTTAATGCTGTTGCTCCAGTTATCCATTGCTTCTTTAGCTTCAGCTTCATTTTGGCAACCACTAGGTGGTGGTCTGAAGCTACATCAGCTCCTCTCCTGGTTCTCACATCTTCCATTGATCTTCTGAATTTTTTATTGATGCATATATGATCGATTTGATTCTCTGTACTATGATCTGGTGAGATCCATGTAGCCTTGTGTATGCGTTTGTGGGGGAATATTGTACCACCTATAACCATTTTGTTGAAAGCGCAAAGATTTGTAAATCTTTCACCATTTTCATTTCTTTCCCCCAGTCCTTGTCGTCCCATGATGTCTTCGTAACCGGTGTTGTCCATTCCGACTTTGGCATTTAGGTCCCCCATCAGGATTGTCAGATCCTTTCCTGGACACTTCGCTATAATTGACTGAAGCCTATCATAAAACTGATCTATGTCCTCGTCGTTGCCGTCGTTGGTGGGTGCATAACACTGGATGATATTCATTGTAATCCCCTTCTTCATTGTCTTAAAGGATGCTTTGATGATCCTGGGTCCATATGGTTCCCATCCTACAAGTGAATTGCGCGCTTTCTTAGACAGCATCAGAGCAACTCCTTGGGTGTGTGGGGCATTTTCCACATACATCAAAGTAAATGTGTTTCCAGTGCAAAATCACTAGAATTCCTTTAGCATGCAGTGGGCCTTGAATGAATTACACCAATCAAACAAGAGGTAGACACTATTAAACTATACCTCATACTAAGCTCTCTAACACAACTTAGAAGTTTCCTAGGTTTAATAAACTTTTATCGCGAATTCATACCCGGTTGTGCACAACTAATGCAACCATTGACAGATTCGCTCAAAGGAAAACCGAAGGAATTCAAGTTTACCTCTGAGGCTGTCGAGGCTATTAACCAGTTAAAGGATAAACTTCCTCAAACAGCTACTTTAACTTATCCAAATTCTCAGAAACCCTTTGCTTTGATGGTAGATGCTTCGGACAAAGCCTTAGGCGGTACTCTTGACCAACTAGTTAAAAACGCCCAGAAACCGATTGCATTCTTCTCAAAGAAACTCGCTCCAGCAGAGACGAGATATTCTACCTTCGTCTGAGAACTCCTCGCAGTCTACCTAACCATCAAGCATTTCCATCACATGCTCGAAGGCAGGGAATTCACAGTTTATATGGATCATAAACTGTAAACCAATGCATTAAAAGAAAAAGCCGATAAATACTCGCCTCGAGAAGTCCGACACCTTGATTACATATCATAGTTCACTAGTAATATACGTCACGTTAAAGGTCAAGACAATCAGGCGGAGGAGGCAATAACTTGACTAGAAATGAATGTAATACAACAGTCAATAGTAAATTTCGAGACCATCAGAGATAGCCAGGAAAAGGATTAGGAATTACAAAACTTAATGTCAGCTAAAAACTCTAGTCTCAAACTAAAACAGCTTCCATCACCTGTGGAAGGTGTTCTGATTTACTGTGACACAACGAAGGCGGTGCCTCGAACTTTGGTTCCTAAAAATATGCGACGATTAACATTTAATAGCTTCCATTCGTTGTCCCACCCTGGGTTGAAATCTTCGACCAAAGTGATCAATGCCAGATACATATGGCCAAATCTCCAGAATGATGTACATAGATGGGTTAGAGAGTGTTCAGCATGTCAACAGTCAAAAGTTAACCGATACACAGATTAACCTATCGAAGTTTTTCCCCAATAGGATGCACGTTTCGCACATGTCCATATCGACTTAGTAGGCCCTTTACCACGTTCAAATGGTTTCACGTATCTATTTACATGTTAAGATAGGTTCACGAGGTTTCCTATAGCCGTACCAATCACGGACATCACAGCCAAACAGTGGTCAAATTGTTCATACAGAACTGGGTGAACATTTTCGGCACACCTATAACAATAACGACGGACAGAGGATTCCAGTTCGAATCTTAACTATTCTATAACTTAGCTAAACTGGTAGGCTCCAACAGAATACGCTGCACTGCATATTGTCCTCAAGCGAATGGGATGGTAGAACAGTTCAATCGTCAACCAAAGGCGGCTCTTACATCTCATTCAAACTCCAGTCAGTGAACAGAATTCCAACCTTTAGTTATATTGGGAATATGAACAGCTGTCTAAACCGACTTACAATGTTCAGCAGCAGAATTAGTCTTTGGGACCACTCTGTGACTACCAGATGAGTTTATTAGCCCTCACACTGACTGTAAAAAACTCGATTTTGGAACTTGTGCAGACCAAATATCGGACCAACTGTCTAAACTTAAGCCAATTAACATTCATGAACAATCACGAGTGACATTTTTGCCTAAAGATCTAAGCACCTGTCCACACATCTGGATAAGATGTTAAAATATAAAAGCACCACTTAGCCCTCCTTTTGAAGGTCCATTTAAGGTTATTTCAACAAAACTTAAAAATTTGTAATTCAGAAACAAGGAAATATCGACTCGGTAAGTATCGATAGGCTAAAACCGGCTTATCTAGATGATGAACCACCATACGTGTTGCTAGATCAATTACCCGACCAAACAACCACGGAATCAGGAAGTGAAAACGTGAAGGCTGTTAAAGTGACGTAAAGCGTTAGATGGGCGCAACCGATTATCCAGGCAGGAATGTCCACAGTTTTATTTTCAGCCTAAAAACTAATCATCTGACTTCTGAGATCTCAAATCTGTAAATATTAAATGTAAAAAAATTAAATAAGAAAAAACAGCAATTTTTTCTATGCCTTATGTCGACAAAACGTTGTCGAAATAGTAATAGTTCTAAGTATTATTCTACACACTTTCCCGCGTACCTTATCTTTTTATATATGAACGATATAGTCAATTTTTTATTTAAAATATATTGTACTTAAGCAATATGTTCCTAAACAATCCGTTGAATACTATAAGCTGCAAATCTATCAATTGTAGTAAGTCCCTAAAGAACGGAGAATCTTCAATTAAGGTGAGTGTTGTGAGCAAGTTTCACATGCGGAACTAATCATTTTTCTAGGTTCCTCACTATTAGTAAACAATATTTACCATAATAAACACAATGAACCCTGACAATAACGATGAATTCCTAAAACAACTCAGGCGAGTTTCACTGTTTATACAAGTTGATTTACTAAACACACCATTATTTAACATGTATGTATTTTTACTTAGACTAATACTAAAACCATTTTCCACTTGAGATATGCATTTTTAATAACTTGATAAGATAACATATTACTACGAAAAAGTGTGTTGTTTTTACGAAACATTTCATATTCCATAGGGATTCGACTATCTTTAGTTCTAATTGTTTTTGTTACAAGATATAAATAGCACTAAGCTAACTACGGTAAGTTATTAAACGTCTATATTATCTCTAGCATCTTTTCAATTGTAGTAACATAACTCATGTTTAAAATTTTAGATTTTGTTGGTATATTTTCCTTATTTTGTTAATATTTTACAAGAACCTACACACTTGTAAGATTATAATAATAATAGTTTATTCTCAGGTAGCATTTTGTACATTAGAATCTACTCATTTATTAGTTGACTTTAGAAGATACAACTTCACTATAACTTGCATTCCTACCATTCATCGAGTGAGTAATCTGCAAAACGTTGATTACATCCGCAACCTACTAAGCATATGCACTCTCATGTTCTCGGTAATTCGTTTTTGTCTCTAAGTATTTGCTATAATTTTTCATCCTAACGGTTACTATCAGTACCCACCGTTACAAATCCAGTCATAAAAAGCGGTTGTCACATGTTCAAGGTCACTTGTTTGATCTGACTCCTGGCAAGTTCAAGCACTTATATATATATTTTTAATTAATTTGATATACATTTTTTTAGTGCATTCGCATGCACAAATATCTACATCATGCTTATTTTCTTCCAGGTTCCGAACCAGTTTGGAAACCGAACACTTACGTAAAAACGAACACTTATCAATTATAATTGTACATTTTATTTTTGTACCTTAGCTTTTTATACACACAGTAGAGCAATTCTTTAGCTGTCATGGAGTTTCAACAATAATTTTTTTGAAGCAGATTCTTTCATTTTGACTTGAGGGCGACTCAAGAGGCAGGTGAGTAAACACCTGATAATAATAATAATAGTTTATTCTCAGGTAGCATTTTGCACATGAGAGCATACCAGTTTACAGGCATGATTAGGATGATATGGATTGTTTGTAATAGGGATTATATAGAGAGTCATTTTTATGGAAATCAGGCTATATGAAGACATTAATTATTATTTATAAAGCCAACTGTAACAAGGTCCAGAGTTTGCAGTGCTAAGGTATTAGAGATGTGTTATGTATCATAGAACACTTCCAGTTAGCAACCGCACGTTTTTCAACTGTGGCGCTGTAATCGCAGAAAATGGCTGTGGGTAAGCAAAATGGATCATAGAGACTATCTAGAAACAAGAAAAGGCTGAGTATTTGATATTAGGTTAAAAGAGCCAATTTATGTGGGTTGGTCTTGAACGGTGAGTTATTGATGTGTTAATTACGCTCCTAGCCAGAGTTTGTATTAAGTTGCTTTAAGAAGACCGATTCCTCACGAGAGCAGATCACAAACTCGGGGAAACAGTGATATAGAAGAATATATGAAATAGAAAGAGAAAAACGAATTTTTAAGTAGTGGGAGCAAAATAACCAGTATTAAACCAGAATTTTCTTTTCATCGCAATTTTTTTAGTCACTATGTAGTGTTTGTAGTTTTAGAGCCTTAATAAGCCATTGCTGGTTGATTCTACGTTAAGTGGTAAGTTATCAACGATTTTGTATAAGTCTATAGATTCTAGGTATGTGGTGATCAGTAGTTGAACCTTAGGATAGAGTTAGTAGTGCGAATATTTTGTGGTAGCTTATTCCAGAGTTTGCTGTAGAGTACGATAAGGAACTTACAGCGTTGTTGTGCTTGGTATTTATTAATAAGTAATGTTGCCTCGTAGTTTCGAAGATCGTATCTAGGCATTCGCTTTCACTGGGGAGAGAAGGCTGAGAATGATATTCCGGTGATAATTTTATAGAAAAATATTAAGTTATGTCGTAGTCGGCGATGACTCAGGGGTTCTAAGGAGAGTGTTTTACATCAAGCCGTGTAGTTCATGTTGCTGTTAGTTTCTAGAATTCAGCGTGTAAAACTTCTTTGTACGCTTCCTATACGTATCCTGTCTATGCTATTCATGCTCGAGAAGATAAATTAACAGTACTCGAGTGTAAGTCTAACACATCTTAAACAAAGTAGGTTTTTCATAGTTAGTCCTGTTGTATGCTGAGGATATTAAGATATGCTAAGCTATAAACAGCTATGAAGACAGCTCAAAATTTCTATTGGATCTACAGACTCTAGTAAAATGGCCTAGTATTTTACAGCTGCCAGTGAATGCCTTCAAGTGCATTATAATGTATATTAGAAATCGAGGTTCAGTTACATACACGACGAATAACGTTGTACTTCTCAGTGTTTGGCCGCATATTGATCTGAAAGTCACCATTAGCAGAGACTAATAAATCACTGCATTTGCCTTACTATTATTGCTAATAACTTTCAAACACTTTAGCTAATGAGTAGAGTCTTTATGTATGTTGATGCTAGGACATTTCTAATCTTGTACACTGAATTTATAAAACCAAAACCTAAATAATGTATACGAGTGGCTGATCCTTCTCTAAGAGGATACCGAGTTGTTGGATATGGTTCAAAGAATCACAACTAAGTTAATCTTAGAAATCTCGTGGCTTTTGTACGATGAAAGGCAGGCTTAACTAAACTTTTCGCTGTTATACAGAAGAACTGGGGACGGCCTAGTAGTAGTCTTCAAGGTATTTAATATTAAATTTGGTGTTAAAATCCTCTAGTTTTCCCTACTTTTCAGGACAGAGAGTTTACGAGGACACTTCAAAAATTTTCAGAAGCTAATAACAAATTATTTACGAGCTGGTTACCGACTGAATGGAACTATCTACCTCAACACGGAGAAGCAATTCTATCGGCCGTTATATTTAAAATAAGTTAGTTTATCTGAGAGACTCTCATCGCATGAACTTTTAGTTGAGTGGAAGGTCAAGAGTACGTGAATGTTACTATTGAAAGAAGGCTGTAATTCGAGAACGTTCCAATGACTCCATCTTCGTTATTCCATTGACTAATATCGACAAAGTACGAACACGATCGATGTATATTAGAAATTAGAACGAAGAGTCGACGGAATATTTATTAGAGTAACGATCATCGAACTTAAGGTTGAGAGTTAAAGATTGTTACCAGTCGAATCAATGTGTTCAATGTACATAAAAATGCAGCAACCGAACAATGTATGAAATCCTGACAACATTTCGATGCATACATACAGAGGATAGTCAAGTTGATATTTGATATTATGGCATGAAAATAAAACATGCAAACATTGTTACTACATTACCCCCCCCCCTTCTAGAATACGAATATAATGTTATTAGTGATATTTGTATTCGATTTCATGTAAAAGTGTGAACTGTAGGGACAGAATTGTATAAATGTAGTCGTTACAACGCGACTGTCATATATGCTGCGAGAAATTACTGTGACAAGAACGAAAGCGTGAGTAAAAGAAGTAAAGTGAATTATTAATAGTGTATAAAGTAATTATGACAATAAACAGAGAGCGAGCCTATGGAAAATAAAATGACAATGCTAATAGTGGAATAGAAACAATACCTATACTCAGTAAACAGCAATAGCACTACAAGTACTGGTTTGTGAATAACTGACAAGCATACGTGCATAACTGTAAAAAAAGTCATACAAAACAATTGAATTAGTCTGAATATGATGAAACATGTACATATAGAGATGAAAATAAGGAATAAGGGAAATTTAGCTACCTGAAGAAAAAAATAAAGTGTACGCAAAAGAAGCATCTGTTTGAATTTGGAACACGTATGAAATTACGTATTTCTCACACATATAACGGTGGAGTATGGGTCAATATAGAGTGCTGGATTATATACGTATTATATGTAATAGAATGAGGAGAGAAATGATTTGGTAAATGACAATATCAAAAAGGTGTTTAGGCAAATGTACATGTCTACCCGATCTTGTAATGCGAGGAACAGCTATATCTGATTTTCATGGCATTTCTGGTCGTTGTGAAAGTTGTGGGGGTTGAACGATATGAATTGGTGATATCACCGTCTAAAATGCTGGCTTAATTCTTTCGATGCTGACAGAGTCTGGCTTCCCATGCTCGTCGATAATAATAACTTCATCTGTTTGCTTTAAGACCTTATAAGGGTCATCATAGGCAGGTTGTAGAGGTTTCTGCGTTCCATTCCATCTGACGTAAACTCGAGTGGCGTTAGATGGGTGCTTTGGTATGTACACCGGTTTTCGCTGTTTCCTGGATAACGACAATTTTAACTTCTCCATGTGCTGTCAAAGACGATGCACGTAGTTGTTTTGATCACTTGGAACTTTAGTAATTGGAGTGATTTCTCCCGGTAATCTCAAAGTAGTTCCATAAACCAACTCTGATGCAGAACAGCCGATGTCTTGCTTTACGGTCGCTAGGATACCTTACATGATAATAGGGAGTTTAGTTGCCCAGTCGATGTTAGTCATGGTTAGCTGTGAGAGCATTATTCTGCTGGCAAGAGAAGCGTTCCACCATACCAGTAGACATCGGATGATAAGCTGTGGTACGTATTCTGTTCACTCCAGGAAGTTCGGTAAGTTGCTGAAATAATGAACTTTTAAACTGAACTCTTTTATCTGTTGTGATGATCGCTGGTATAGCAAAATTAAAGATCTAGCATTCTATCAATGCTTTAGCAATCGTTTCTGCAGAGATCTTCTTCAGCCGAACAGCCACTGGCCAACGAGTAAATCCATCAATACATGTAAAAATATAGTTGAAGCCGTTAGAGGGAGGTAATGGGCCGACTACGTCGATGTGAGTATGCTCAAATCGAGAGTCAGGATGGTGAAAAAGGCCTAATGCTGAGCTTGTTTGTCGTTGAATTTTAAATGATTGACAAGCATTACACGACTGAGTCCATCTGCGTACATCGCGATTCAAGTTTGGCCATATGAAATGTTCCCTAATCATATATGTTGTAGACTTTACTCTTGGGTGAGATATATTATGTATGCTTTCAAAGATGTTACGTCTGAAAAGATGTGGTATGTATGGTTTATATCTGCCTGTTGAAACATCACAAATTATTTTCACATTATCAATCAGTAATTCTTCGAAAACTAAATAAGTTGTACTGGAAGACGTTAGCCAAATTAGTTCGTCATCGCTTTGCTGTAACTGTGATAACCTATTACCATCTATATTAGCAGATTCGAAGGTGATCGCCGATACTGTGGAAAGAGCATCTGTAACCACGTTTCTCATGTCTTTGATATACTGAATGTCGGACGTGAATTGTGAAATAAATTCGAGGTGTCGAATTTCCCGCGGGGTATATCTATCATAATTTGTTCTAAGGGCTCTGTTAACGGTTTGTGATCCGTAAAAATTGTAAGCGTAGAGCCTTCTAACATATATTCGAAATGTTTAATAACAAGATACATGGCTAAAAGTTGACGGCCGAGAGTACTATAACGCGTCAGAGTATCGTTTAACCTTTTGGGGAAAAACGATAAGAATTGCCACTGACCGTTAACTTATTGTTGAAGTACGGCTCCTACTGCTGTGTTTGATGAGTCTGTACTGAGCGCATACAGAGCATTACGGTTCCGTCGTGCTGGTAGCGTTGCAGAACTTAAAATGCCCTTCAACTTTCGAAGGATTTAATAGCCGACTCCGTCATAATGAACAACCTTGAGTGTCCTCTTAATAAATCAGTCAATGGCTGAGCTACCTGTGCACAATGTGGTATAAAACGTCGATAGTGGTTCACTAAGTCAAGAAATTGGTGAAGTTTTTTAAAGGATTCCGGTACAGGATAATTATTAACAGCTTCTATGTTTGCCGGAATGAGTTTAATCCCTTGTGAATACACCACGTATGCCAGAAAGTGAAGTGAGCTTTTGCGATAATCACACTTTTCAGTATTACCGACTACTCTGTAAACGCTTAATATTTGGAAAAGCTGTCGCAGGTACTTCAAGTGTTCATCTGCAGTGGGACTAGCTACTAGTAAATCATTAATATAAGCATACACAAAATGTAATTCGCGAAGCACTGTATCAATGAACTGTTGAAAGGTTTGTGCCACGTTAGTTAGCCCAAAGGGCATACGAAAAGTTTCGTACAGCCTTGAAGGTGTTGTAATCGCCGTCCTGCAGATAAAAACAGGTGCTACTGGAATCTGATAATAGGCTCGAACTAGATCAATCTACGAAAAAAACGTAGTGCCGGACACGCTATTAACGGAATCCTGTATATGGGGAATCGGATATCTATCGGCAATAGTTTGCTTGTTTGAAACACGATAATCGCTGTAAGGTCCCATTTCCCCATTCCTTTTTGAGACCATGTGCAGTGGGGATGACCATGCACTATTCGAAGGACGGATGACACCTAACTGAAGCAGCTTTTCAAACTTTGACTTGGTAATCGATAGGTGATTAGGATCCAACCTCCGTAAGCTAAAGTGGACAGGTGACCCTGTCGTATCTATGCGGTGTACAATATCATGTTTTACCTTCTTATCGTCAGTAACTGGGGAAATCGCCTTATTAGAGACGAATAAGGACAGTATGGCATTTGCTGTACCACTCTAGCGCCTATGTACGTTCCATTCTATTTAACAAAAGAAACCAGAATGTTTGGTAATAGGTCTTCATTTCAGTATCGTGGATAAGAGACAGTTGAGCGGGAACCTAATCATTCAAATACGCAATGCTTCACAACATTCAATAGGAAATATAATCCCCATGAAAAATAAGGAAGTAAATGAATACTTAAGCTTTATTGTTTAAGTGTATAGATAAGTTTTGGAGTCAACTTTTAACTAGTCAACCTAAGTTGCAACTATTAACTTTCTCCTAGAATCGACTGTCATAGAAACGTCGGCTCCATTAACTTAGCAAATAAAATTATCTTAGTTTTGCCACTGTAGCTCAATAGGAGAATTACTAGCCCGTCCAGCACCTGGCATCTAATCAGTGGTAAGCAGTCTATTAGTATTCAACGATACTACAGTGGATTAAATTTACCTTAAGCACTTGTTATCTAATCTTGTAGCGCTCACATTCTCCCACAAATGATGATTAGACACTTGGTGAACTTAACCTGTTAACTGTGACCAGAGCTTGGAAAACGACAGAGGGTACGAAAATAAAGCTAGAGTATCTGAGGAATTACCTCGAGCGGGCTACCCAGCACAATGTTAGTCAGGCAAGATTTTCCCATACTTTGTCTGGCTATCAGGTGTTTACTCACCTTCCTCTTGAGTCGCTCCTCAAGTCAAAATGAAAGAAGAATCTGCTTCAAAAAAATATTGATGAAACTCCATGAAACCTAAAGAATCGCTCCACTGTTTGTATAAAATGTTGAAGTACAAAAATAAAATGTACAAGTTATAATTGATAAGTGTTCGTTTCTACGTAAGTGTTTAGTGACAAGGAAGAAAATTGACTTGGCGTAGATATCTGTGCATGCAAATGCATTAGCAAGAAAAAAGTATATCAATTTAATTAAAAATATATATATAAGTGCTTGGACTTGCCAGGAGTCAGATCAAACAGGAGACCTTGAACATGTGACAATCGCTTTATATGATTGGATTTGTAACGGTGGGTACTGGCAGTACCCGTTAGGACGGAAAATTATATTAGATACTCAGGAAAGAAAATGAAATACCGAGAACATGAGAATGCTTAGGCCTATTAGGTTAAGGGTATAATCAGCGTTTTACAGATCGCTCACTTGATGAGTGGTAGGAATGAAAGTCATAGTGATGTTGTCTCTTCTAAAGTCAACTAATAAATGAATAGATTCTAATCTTACAAGTGTATAACTTCTATTAGTCATAAGTGTCGGTAATAATCGACCGACGTAAGGTATAGTGTAGTGGATTCGAACAGTCGATAAGGTGAACGCAAACCATGTGATTATCTGGGTTAGCATTAGCTTTAACTAAGGTAAGTATTACTCCTAACCCATGTCTATGAAAATGGTATGGACTTTTAATACTTGTTTGTATAGAGCTAACTTTGGGGAAATCACATTATTTAATGATAATTTCGAGTCAGTTTATCCACCCCGTTTGTCAATAGTTTCATTAATTTTATCAATCATATTACGTGCTTGTCAAGTCATGACAATGCATTGTGATGATATCCCGAAACTATTAAGAATAACTAGTCGTAGTACTGATTTACGATAAGCCAGTAAAAAATGAGATGGATTATATATATATAGGTGATTCACGGATAGTAGATGCTTTTAGACGTTAACGAATCCACGCTGCCTGATTATATTACCATTTTTCGGTCCAGAAGTAATCATTTATTGAGGATTAGTTTTAATGTTAGGTTCCGGTGTTTGTTTGACCAATAAGTACATGATAGCTTACTCATTATATCAGTGAAGTACTATAGTACCTAGATGCTACTGACTTTATAATATGAACTATATTAGGCATTTTTTTAAAGTAATTGATATGATCGTCCAATTTATAAGAATAAATATGCCCATCAGTAACTACTAAGATGGGTTAAGTGACAAATTCATGTTGGATCAGAAAAAATATATATAAATTAAAATAGAACAGAGAGAGCACAACGTATGTATCGTGTAGGTTCATATAAATTATAAAAATAATACATCATTACCAAGGTTAATTTAGATAATTTCAAATAAATTGAGCATTGGATAGGTTGTTTATAAAATGTACCAATAAAATTTAAACTTCAGACATGACTAATGCCACTAGAGTTGGAAAGGTGCTAGAGATACTATAAACGTTTAATAATTTATTGTAGTTAGCTTGGTGATATTTATATATTGTAGCGAAAATAATTGAACTAAGGAAAGTCGAATCACTAAGGAATTTGATATGCTTCACCTGGAAACAACACACTTTTTCGTGGTAGTATGTTGTCGTATAAAGTTATTAAAAGTAAAAATCTCAAGGGAAAAAACGGTTTTAGTGTTGGTTTATATAAAGAATATATGGCTAATCTAAGTAACAATACATACATGTTAAATACTTATGTGGTGTGTGTAATAACTCAACTGACAAAACAGTGAAATTTACCTGAGTTGTTTTTGGAATTCATCGTTATTGTCAGGGTTCATTGTGTTTATTATGGTAAATATTGTTTACTAATAGTGAGGAACCTAGAAAAATGATTAGTTCCGCAGGCAAAACTTGCTCACAACACTCACCTTAATTGAAGATTCTCCGTTCTTTAAGCACTTACTACAATTGATAGATTTGCAGCTTATAGTATTCAACGGATTGTTTAGGAACATATTGCTTAAGTACAATATATTTTAAATAAAAAATTGACTATATCGTTCATATATAAAAAGATAAGGTACGCAGGAAAGTGTGTAGAATAATACTTAGAACTATTACTATTTCGACAACGTTTTGTCGACATAAGGCATAGAAAAAATTGCTGTTTTTTCTTATTTAATTTTTTAACATTTAATATTTACAGATTTGAGATCTCAGAAGTCAGGTGATTAGTTTTTAGGCTAAAAATAAAACTGTGGACATCCCTGCCTGGATAATCGGTTGCGCCCATCTAACGCTTTACGTCACTTTAACAGCCTTCACGTTTTCACTTCCTGATTCCGTGGTTGTTTGGTCGGGTAATTGATCTAGCAACACGTATGGTGGTTCATCATCTAGATAAGCCGGTTTTAGCCCATCGATACTTACCGAGTCGATATTTCCTTGTTTCTGAATTACAAATTTTTAAGTTTTCTTGAAATAACCTTAAATGGACCTTCAAAAGGAGGGCTAAGTGGTGCTTTTATATTTTAACATCTTATCCAGATGTGTGAACAGGTGCTTAGATCTTTAGGCAAAAATGTCACTCGTGATTGTTCATGATTGTTAATTGGCTTAAGTTTAGACAGTTGGTCCGATATTTGGTCTTCACAAGTTCCTAAATCGAGTTTTTTACAGTCAGTGTGAGGGCTAATAAACTCATCTGGTAGTCACAGAGTGGTCCCAAAGACTAATTCTGCTGCTGAACATTGTAAGTCGGTTTAGACAGCTGTTCATATTCCCAATATAACTAAAGGTTGGAATTCTGTTCACTGACTGGAGTTTGAATGAGATGTAAGAGCCGCCTTTGGTTGACGATTGAACTGTTCTACCATCCCATTCGCTTGAGGACAATATGCAGTGCAGCGTATTCTGTTGGAGCCTACCAGTTTAGCTAAGTTATAGAATAGTTAAGATTCGAACTGAAATCCTCTGTTCGTCGTTATTGTTATAGGTGTGCCGAAAATATACACCCAGTTCTGTATGAACAATTTGACCACTGTTTTGGCTGTGATGTCCGTGATTGGTATGGCTATAGGAAACCTCGTGAACCTATCTTAACATGTAAATAGATACGTGAAACCATTTGAACGTGGTGAAGGACCTACTAAGTCGATATGGACATGTGCGAAACGTGCATCCTATTGGGGAAAAACTTCGATAGGTTAATTTGTGTATCGGTTAACTTTTGACTGTTGACATGCTGAACACTCTCTAACCCATCTATGTACATTATTCTGGAGATTTGGCCATATGTATCTGGCATTGATCACTTTGGTCGAAGATTTCAACCCAGGGTGGGACAACGAATGGAAGCTATTAAATATTAATCGTCGCATATTTTTAGGAACCAAAGTTCGAGGCACCGCCTTCGTTGTGTCACAGTAAATCAGAACATCTTCCACAGGTGATGGAAGCTGTTTTAGTTTGAGACTAGAGTTTTAAGCTGACATTAAGTTTTGTAATTCTTAATCCTTTTCCTGGCTATCTCTGATGGTCTCGAAATTAACTATTGACTGTTGTATTACATTCATTTCTAGTCAAGTTATTGCCTCCGCCGCCTGATTGTCTTGACCTTTAACGTGACGTATATTACTAGTGAACTATGATATGTAATCAAGGTGTCGGACTTCTCGAGGTGAGTATTTATCGGCTTTTTCTTTTAATGCATTGGTTTACAGTTTATGATCCATATAAACTGTGAATTCCCTGCCTTCGAGCATGTGATGGAAATGCTTGATGGTTAGGTAGACTGCGAGGAGTTCTCAGACGAAGGTAGAATATCTCGTCTTTGCTGGAGCGAGTTTCTTTGAGAAGAATGCAATCGGTTTCTGGGCGTTTTTAACTAGTTGGTCAAGAGTACCGCCTAAGGCTTTGTCCGAAGCATCTACCATCAAAGCAAAGGAGTACTGAGAATTTGGATAAGTTAATGTAGCTGTTTGAGGAAGTTTATCCTTTAACTGGTTAATAGCCTCGACAGCCTCAGAGGTAAACCTGAATTCCTTTGGTTTTCCTTTAAGCGAATCTGTCAATGGTTGCATTAGTTGTGCACAACCGGGTATAAATTCACGATAAAAGTTTACCGAATCAAGAAAACTTTTAGGTCATGTTAGAGGGCTTGGTATAGGGTATAGTGTAATAGCGTCTACCTCTTGTTTGATTGGTGTAATTCGTTCAAGGCCCACTGTATGCCCAAGGAATTTTAGTGTTTTTGCACTGGAAACACATTTACTTTGATGTATGTTCATGTCATTTTGGCTTAATCGTCCCAACACTGCTCTCACATGTTGTTCATGTGATTTTAAGTCCGGGATGGCAATCAGTAAGTCATTTATGTACCGCTGTGCAAACGGCATATCTCGAAGTAGATTATTCATAAACCTTTGAAATGTTTGTGCCGCGTTCCGTAGGCCGAATGGCATACGTAAAAACTTGAATGGTCCAAAAAGTGTTGTGATAGCTGTCTTCGGAATATCTTCCTCAGCTACTGGAATATTGTTATATGCCCTGAATAAGTCCATTTTAGTAATTACCTTTGTATCCTGTAAATTATTCGTTAAGTCTTGTACATGTGGTATTGGGTACCTGTCTGGTACCGTTTGACGGTTAAGGGCTCTGTAATCCCCGCACGGTCTCCAATCGCCTTTATTTTTCTTTGGTACCGTATACAAAGAAGATGTCCACTGACTATCAGATGGACGTATTATACCCAGCTGTAGCATGTAATCGAATTCCGCTTTACCTATTTTGAGCTTATCAGGTGCTAATCTCCTGAGTTTAGCGAAAGCAGGTGAGACTTTCATTTTAATTACATGACATACTTTTAACTTACTTTTGGAAGGTTAAGGATTCGGTTTTCTTAGGTTTGGATATTCCGCGAGTATATCTTGGAACTTTGCCGTTGTTACTGGTGGAGTTTATACTGAATTTAGAGGTGTGATGTGAGTTTCTACACCTTTTGTATATTTCAAAGTTTCTTTTAATATCAAACGTCGTGTCAACTAGGAATTCATATCTCTCTAGGAAATCCATCCCTAATATTGTCAGATCTAGATCGGTTACAGTGAAAACCCAAGGAAATTGTCTTCTAAACCCTAAATCTAGCCTCAAAGTTTTCTGTCCAAACGTCGCGATTTTGGTTTTATTGGCAGCTTGAAGTGTAAGTGTAAGTTTCTCGACCCAGCTCGGTTTTATTCTGAGGAAAGATACTAAGTCTAGCACCAGTATGCGCTAAAAATTTTAAGCCTAAATTTTTATCTCTAACGTAAAACAAGCGACTGTTTAGGCATCCCTTATCAGTTATCCCAACCTGGGGAGAGGTTATACGTTTCCCTGCTTGTTCGATGTCTGTTTAGGCCAGGCGCATGGCTTGCTGCATTTATTCGATTGAGCACCGAATTTCCAGTGATATCAACAAAATTGTTCAGATTGTCTGGACTCTTGTGGCCTGTTCCGTGATTTGGATCTCGGTCGTTGTGGTGACCTGCCCATATCTCTATGACTCATTCGCATCTTGCTGACAACCTCTGTGAGACTTTCAACACTCGCAACCAGTTGTGCTATGACTGGATCATTTGTTGATTCCGCCTTTTGAGTAAGATATATCATACGCGATGCGGTTGGGAGACCTCTTTCCATTATCCAATCTGCGATCCGTGCTAAATGACATAGAGAGGTGTCAGGATCTTGTGCGTTCAAACAGTGTTGAATGTAGCATGAAAGAGCTTGTATCCATCATTGTTTTAGGACTGCTTCACCCACTGTGTTGTCACACACTAAAGCTTGGAGATGATGCAAAAACTATGATGGTGACCTATCACCTAACGTTTCCCCCAGTAATAGCCTTTGGATTCTTTGTCCATCTGATAATGACAGCTTATTTACTTACTTACACATGGTTCCCCTTTCGGAGTAGCATAGGCCACTCACCAGTATTCTCCATTTAACTCTGTCCTGACCAATCCTTTCCAGCTGTCTTCAGTTACCGTTCATCCTTTTAGTGTCTGCTTCCAGCTCTCGACACAGTGTGTTATAATAGTAATAATAATAATAATAGTTTATTCTCAGGTAGCATTTTGTACATGAGTGCATACCAGTTTACAGGCATGATCAGAATGATATAGATTGTTTTTAACAGGGAATATATGGAGAGTCATTTTTATGAAAATCATGCTATATGAAGACATTAATTAATATTTATACAGTCAACTATAACAAGTTCCAGAGTTTGCAGTGCTAAGGAATTAGAGATGTGTTATGTATCACAGAACACTTCCAGCATGCGTTCGCGCGTTTTACGACTGTGGTGCTGTAATCACAGAAAATGGCTGTGGGTAAGCAGAATGGATCATAGAGACTATCCAGAAACTTGAAAACACTGAGTATTTGATATTAGGTTAAAAGAGCCAATTTATGTGGGTTGATCTAGAACGTTGAGTTATTGATGCGTTAATTTCGTTCTTAACCATCGTTGGGAGTAAGTTGCATAAAGAAGACCAATTCCATAGGAGAGCAGATCGCAAACTCGGGTCGACAGTGATATAGAGGAATATATGAAACAGAAAGAATATAAACGAATTTTTAATTAGTGAAAGCAAAATAACCAGTATTAAACCAGAATTTTTTTTCCATCGCTTTTTTTTTTATTTTTTAGTCACTATGTAGTGTTTGTAGTTTTAGAGCCTTAATAAGCCATTGCTGGTTGAATCAACGTTAAGTGGTAAGTCGTCAACGAATTTGTATAAGTCTATAGATTCTAGGTATGTGGTGATCAGTCGTTTGAACCTTCTTTGGCCTTTCTCTTTTCCGTTTTCCAACAGGATTCCAAGTTAGTGCTTGTCTCGTGATACAGTCTGATGATTTCCGCAATGTATGTTCCATCCATTTCCAACGTCGTTTCATGATTTCCTCTTCAGCTGGAGGTTGATTTGTTTTCTTCCAAAGTAGGCTGTTGCTGATGGTTTCCGGCCAACAGACATTCAATATTCTGCGTAGACAGTTGTTGATAAATACCTGTACCCTCCTGAGGATGTTTGAGGTAGTTCTCCACGTTTCAGTTCCATATAGAAAAACTGTCTTTACGTTCGAGTTGAAGAGTGTGACTTTGAGGTTGGTAGATAGTTGTTTGGAGTCCCATATATTTTTCAACTGTAGGAATGCTGCTCTTGCATTGCCGATCCTTGCCCTTACATCTGCATTGGATCTTCCTTGTTCATCGATGATGCTCCCCAGGTATGTAAAGGTATCCACTTCTTCCAGAGTTTCACCATCAAGTTCAATTGGGTTGGTGCTCTCTGTGTTGAATTTGGGGATTTCGCTCTTTCCCTTATGTATGTATGGACATGTAAGAAATCAATACTGATTTTTGGAGCCACGACTTCTGCTATGATAAAATCCCACCTAAAAGCGGTATCTAATCCAAGGTTGAGCTCTAGATGTCGATGCCCATATGTTTTGATCGCTGATGTGTTAGCTGCACGTAAAACAACGTTAGAACTTATTTTTTCCTTTACCGAGTCCGTAGGCGGTGCCACACTAACTTCCGCTTCAGTATGCACCGAAAATAATGCACCCGAATTTTTGTCCGTCGCGTGAAATAAACGGCTGATTGGCAAAGGTTTGCCAGACCACCGGCTATACCGTTTCCCGAGCTCAACTTCATGTAACTGCACGGTAAGGTGCACTGTCTGGCTCTGTCGCCGAATTTGCGATGGTACCAGCCATATCAGCTCTAAGTGGGCAATATTAGCGTTCACCAGTGGATTTACATTTTGCCGTCGCGATGAATCGTGTCGCACTCTCACATAACGTATCTCATTACGTAATGCACCAATCTTTCTTTCCAATAAGTCACACCTGTCCATCATAGGTGGCCTGTCGATAGTTGCTACTGCTTGATAGTAAGCACGTTCATATATGCGGTCTGCCATCGTCGCCAGCTTATTCATGCTGGCGGTACTATCCCCGAAGGCTAGAATCTCCTGTATGCTCGGTGGTAGCTTGCAGAGCCATAGCTGATAAAATAAGCTTTTATCAACATTTCTATCACCCAACATTGTCTGCATATGATGTTTTAGCTGCGACGGGATTTTATCTCCTAACTGCACCTGTCTAAACAGGTGTTCGATAGTTTGGTTATCTGACAATCATATTGCCTTTATTACTGCCTGTTTCAAGTGGTCATAAGGAGCATCATTGGGAGGTGACAGTAGTATTTCACGCACCTGATCTGTTACCTCTCCTGGAAGACTAGTACTAGCACAACAAAACATTCACTTCTGCGATGTTATGTTGTTTTAAGCAAAGTAGTTTTCTAAACATGCAAACCATAACGCCAAGTCAGTAGAATCGAAAGGTTGATATTAGAGATAGGACGGTTGTCAAAATAGGTGGAAACGTCGTAGTTAGAAGACATATTAATGCGTAAAGGTTGTGAACAATGAAAATTATAATGAAAATGTATCGAAAATAATCGGCACGATAGAAAAACAGCACTGATGTGATGCGATGTTACGTTTGGTTAATTAAATAATCGGAACAGACTCACTTTGTCAAGATTGAACAGGTTGAAGGGATGAAATATATATCTACATAAAATGTTTAATGTCCATATATATAATTAGATCCACGAATCCATGCTGATGCAGTCAGTAAATGTAAAATAAATAAATAAATCCAAATATGATGCAGTAGAGGATATGACCGTTTATGATCAAGTTATAGTTAATGTATAAGTTGTAAATAAAGTGATATATATTGTGGTCAAAACAGGTATGATCCAGTAAGTCAGCATACACAGTGAACTGCATCCACAACAGTTGCAATTTTTATTTCGGCTCACCAGTCACTACAGACTAACAAAGGAAAACCAATTTCCCCGTTCTAACAATTCAAAACTAAAACATCAAGGTCGTTGATTTCAGCGTTTGCTTTGATTTTTTCTAGGAATCGTTCATTGTAGGCTTCCTCAGAATTACAGGCGTAGTTTTGTTGTAAATTAAACATGTGTTTAGGCGCAAAATTGTGTGAGCAACAGAAGTCTTTAAGCCTTAAAACCGCCCATTTGGTAGATGATTACTGATTCTCGCACAGAATAGTTGATGAGCGAAACTTACTACGTTAACACTTAGTTGCATCTCCACCTGTCGGCATATATAAGATGTAAATAAATCAACTGAAAGCTTACCATCACTGGGGCGAACACAAACCGTTCGGCTTAATTTATCTGTTGGTAATATCTTTTGAACACCCATTCCTCCCAACGAATTCTCTTCCAGGTTCGAACCTGGGAGATTGATTATAGCCATAGAAGTTGCTTGATTCTTAATGGCATAATTGTGAAACAAACTTTTCATCAAGCAGCAGGTCGTGAGAGTTGACTGTACTTGAATTTCCTCTGAAGGACTGGTTTCCGAGGTAGACATAACATATACCACCAAACTTGAGTGTTTCTCTAACTGATTTTGAGAGGTTTTAATTCATGTGAGCTGATAAAAATGCATCAAAAACCGAATGAAGCATCTTAAAATTGCATCCGATTTTAAGAAAATACTTTAGTAAGGGTTTATTACAACGCCTCTCCCACGCAGATCTTTAATAAAAGTAAAGGTATATCTGTATTTGGATGCACAACACTATACTGCCGGCGCTATGGTGTTGACAAGTTACATGTGGTTCCCACAGTAAGCCTCTTTATTCCAGGGCCGTAAGCATAATATGCTTGTAAGCAACTAGTAAAAACTGTGATTTCTCGGCTTTCCCGTCTTGACCTCAGGTCTCTGATGCTGCTTCATAGGACTTGTCTTACCACTCAATTCTTAGTCAGCAAAATAGACTTGTATTTTTTGTCCCTAGTTATTATTTCTTGATGCATATTTGTAGATACATTCGATGTGTCCATGTAGATTTTCCTCTATAGTTATTACTATTATTACTTTTGGTTTTGTTTCTTTAGGATATAAAAGCCTAAACTTAGTTCCAAGTACCATACTAACTATCATCGCTAATTACTATTCCCATGTGGATTACGTTATACCCCGATTTTACCTTCAAGTCTCCGCCTTATGGAAAATACTTAACCCTAAATATTAGTTCGAAACGATGTTGTTAACAAGAAAATCCTAGTTCTAATTGCACAATTGTAAATCTTATTGCTTATTCTAATTGATTCAATAAATGCTACACTTAAATGTATATCTCAGTCGTATTTCCGAACCTAGTGCTAATCCTTACCTTAAATCCTACATCTAACCGGAAATCCTGATCCTCAGTGATAATCTCATCATTGAATCCTAATCTTAACTCAAGTTCCTGATCTTTGGCCTAAATACTAAACCTATTCATGGTGTTTTTCTGTATGACCACTTAGATCTCGTGTAGTTTTCATGGCTGCTATATTGGTCCTGATTAGTTCAGACATACAATACGTTTACTGATTGTCATAATGAACCACGAATAGTTCCATTCAGCATTTAGAATTAGTGATAATGTATTTCGGGTTACGCGATATAAAGGCGATATATTGTAGGAAGTGTATTGTTGCTATTTCTAAATACTCAGATAACTATTCTGTAGTGCTTAAATATTCGATTTAATCCTTGTGATTCCACCTATTTTGGTTGATAAAGATCATTAAACCGAAACGTATCTATCAATATTTTCGCATCATGAGCGTTTGTTTTCATTAAAAGATTATCCTCAAGGTGTTTGAGTGTTTCTATTTTATCTGTCTCGTTAATTGATAAAAATATGGTCGTCGGTTATATAATAAGTTCATAGTATCAAGTAATTACATAAAAATGATTAAATATAGGCTCTAGCGAATTCCAATTTCCTATCTCTCAATTGTTACTATTTCCCCATATATCTAAATGTATATTGTTTCTCCTTAAGATTCAGATCCTTTCAACTACTGACTACTAAATGTGGAGCAAAAAATTACTTGGCCATCATATTAAATTATATAGCACTCTTTGTATGAATAGCGAAGTGTCAACTATCCCACGTCATCTGGATTGTCTACAAATGTGGAATAAAATTAAAGAAGAGCAATCTAATCTTTACATATCACCAAGTGTTGAGAAAATAAAAGTTACCTATGACGGCATTTTGGGGAACTCAGCTTTAGAGATGACCAAAGGTATATCAACACCTCTAGATTGTGCAAAGCATTTATCTGAAATGTTGGTCAAAGAAAGCGTTATTGCTATGGTAAACAATACACCGTGGGATATGAATCGCCCACTAACATATGATTGCTTACTCGATTTTGTTCAGTTCAAGGTTCGTTTCGATATGTTGAAAATTAACACAGAATACTGTAAGTTCATTTCACTATATCCATCGATCCTAATCAGCTGCATTACAATCGTGAATTTAATCGAATTAAAACATCATTATAAGCAATCATCAGCACTAGTAATCCAAAACAATGAAATTGAAATGACAATGAATATCTACTTTATGTATACACATATAGACGAATGTATATGTGCACAGTCACTTAAAGTTAGGTAGATATTAATTTGAAGGAGGCTAGTATAATTATTCACAGTTATGTAATCTATGAGTTGAAGTGTATGACAACCACAAGGGATTAGAAAAGTTCGCATAAATTATAGAGAATATGTAGGTGAAAATCATGAAAAATTATATGATTAAAAAATAATAAGCCAGGTGTAGATTGTATAACATGATACAAAGAAAAATAATACGAAGGAGAATAACAATGATGATGGGGAGGAGGGGGACAAGTTTTGAAGCTGTAGTTATACATACCATGGTAGTGATAAATTAACAACTCTCTCTTTCTGAAAGTACACATTTATTTTGAGTTTTGATTCCTACTGCTTCATCGAATAATTATGCATTTGCCTATTTTTGTATTAGTTATTTAAAATGGATGATAAACGTTAATAGTATGCTTGATGTTGTCAAGTAAGTGTCTATCTTTTGTGCTGTGCAGGACTGTGACACCTCTTAATCTCAACCTCCTTGGAATATGTTAGGATTGTACGAACCTTCTCTGATAGGTATCGGTGATTCAACTTCTATGAAATCCTAGAAATATAATTCAATTCCATTAGAAATTGTCTACATGGTAGTGGTTACTGGGATTGCTTCAAAAATAAGTATTTAAAACCATAGAATGAACGCATCATGATCGGTACAGTTGGAAAGTAAGCTTACTTCATACACCTGGTCTTCAAATAAGTCAAAAATATGGAATCCATCAATTAAGAGTAACCCTAATATTAAGAAGTATGTGTACTACCACAAAGCTTATTATCATCTACCTAACTTTAAGTGATTGTGCACGCATACATTCGTCTATATGTGTATACACAAAGTAAATATTTATCTTCATCTCAGTTCCATTGTTTTGGACTACTAATGCTGATGATTACTAATAATGATGTTTTCATTCGATTAAATTCACCATTGTAATGTAGCTGGTACGATCAGTTAATATAACTGAGTGAACTCACAGTATTCTGTATCAGTTGTAATCTTTGCTTTATTCAACTATGTTGTTTTATGTAGAGCGTACATTTCCCCAGTCCTCTACATTTTAATCGGCTGTTATGTGTTTACATTATTTACACTAATGTTATTTGCCAGGAGTTGAGACCTAATTCTGTTCAGTAGCTAAAAAGGCTGATTTATTATAGAGTTGTGGAAACTTTGTTTTCAAATATGATCTGGTACTTGCTTCATGTATGTCGATCTACATTACTAAGCTTGCAAACTGAACTACATGGATTCATAAATGGAGTATCCATCTAAATCACTACAGGTACAATTATTCATTTCATCAGCGGTTTTCAATCAACATGAAACAGATTGAGTGCTTCCTGCTAGTTGATAATGAACATGAAGTCATACAGGTTACGCACTTCTACTCATTTACTGAAGCTACCTCTTACTTTGCAGTGTACATATCTCACCACTACACAACTGTTCACTATTATTTTCATTTATATTTATTTAATAGGACTCTCACATTGATCCGACAGCTGCAAACAGTGCATTTTGGCAGTCATGTGCACTACTTTTAGCAGCTACTTTAGAGACAGCTTTTCATTGTAAACATAATGTTCGTGTAATTAGTCTTCCTTCACTCAATCCAAAAAATGGTGGATTTGTATGTGATATTTCATTTAATCCCACTCATCAATCTTTTGTAAATTGGGTTCCATCACCTCAAGAATTATATGCACTAAATGCATACATTCAACGGATGGCAGCAGATGACTTAAGCTTCGAACCATTAGATGTATCAGTTAGCAGTGAACTACTCCAAAGATTATTTGCTGATAACCCGTTAAGATCACAACAAATTACTCAAGTATTTAACAAACACCAGAACAGTGGTGGTGAATTAGAATCATCTCCAAATACAAATGAAATTACAGAAAGGTCTACTCTGCCTGTATATCGAGTAGGAAATTTTGTTGAGGTAATGTTACAAACGTTGTCATAGCATTACACTTGCATAAAACTGATGTTTTTACTGCAGTTAAGTAACAGTTTCTTATGATGTAGGTTTACAACTCTAATTATAGTGTTAAGAATAAAAATATGTGGGTAGTAGCTAGGAGACAATATTAAGAAGTTAATGCAAAATGTCTAGTCATTCTTATTGTAACTTCTTACAATGAGCCAACAACTTAATGTCATATTTCTAGGTGAGCGCAGAACTCCGGGCAAGCAGATTGATTGATTTCTCAATCTTCCAATCGCCAGTTCATACCATTATCTAGGTGTAACTAACCAGTTAGTATCATCAATCCTCATAAGGAAATTAGTTCACAGTTTGGTAGATTAGTCTGCAAATTTGAGTTGCGAATGTTTTGAAAAGTATTCTAGTTGCCTTATTTCTTGATCATTTGTTACATTAAAACAGCTGACTAAACAATGATCATATTCGAAGAATAATGATCGGTGAAGTTATGAGACAGATGTGTTGATTTTATCCATCAAAAAGTAAATTACTGGATACGAGTTTCTTCTATCCAGTACGACCTGAAAACGTAGACTATATGTGCCACGTAGTTATTGAAAACCTCTGAATTTTCAACCATGAGACTCATCCACCAAGTACAGATTTACATACCTGGCCTTGAGGCCCGCTGTTTACGGGAAGATTAGCTATATTACTCAAAAGCCTAAATTGAAGTAGAAGCAGGGTTTTAGTCTGTGACTTAATGGTTAAAAGCCGAACATTTTAACCACTAATTGCCTCCCCCGTTTGTGACGAAGGCAGGACTTGTATCACCATCCAGGCTAAAGTCTTAGATCACTCGGCCAATCCACTCACAATCACTCGTGAGCTTTCACAACATACTTGGTAATCCGTTGAACTATGCTTAGACATATGATTATCTTGATACTTGTTTTTCATTTTGATCGTTGCTAGTGTTTCACTGATGGCCCATTAATCCGATCTACTAATCTTATTGGTAAAATATCCATCAGTTCATTTTACCGAATTGGTCGCCTTCGAGGATCTTCGAGCAACACTGTATATCGTGTTCAAGGTGTAGCCATCCCATCTGCGTTCCTCACGCATTTTACGACATTTCACCGTCTTGTGGAATGGTCTAAGTTACCAAATTCTGGAATTGACGCCGTTCCAGACTATGTGGAGCCTTTTTAATAAAGGTTAAAATTAAATTACTTGTAAAATACACACCCTTTGTAAATGTCATTCTGTTGCGTCTGTGATGTAGGCTTTTTATTTAAACCACTCTTTGTTATGCTTCCTGTGGAGGTTACTTTATCACAAATGTCTCGAGTAGATACTTCTAGTTAATAACAACCGTATTTAGCAGAAAACCACATAACTCTAGTCACCAAAGATACTGACTGTTGGTATGAATAGTGTAAAGAACTGTCGGCTTTGTAGATGATACAGAATACTGGTTGTCCCTCAATTCTCTTGGTAAAACGATTAGACACAAATAGACGTAGGTCACCAACTCTAAATTTCCTTTCAAATTCGGAATACTCCATTTCGTTCCAGCTGGCTTATTCATATATGATACGAATGATTACATATCGCTAGAGGTGTTAGTTTGAGAACAATACAATCCTGTCTGAAAGTGGGCGCTCTTTCCGTCCTAAATCTACTGTTCAAAGAAAATAAATCTATGGAACTGTTAGAGCTAACTTGCTCTCAAGGATGATATTGTTTAGTTTAAACTGCTAAATCGACTGACTCATTTCCATACTTCTTGAAATACTCATAATGACATGCTTTCTTGACATTTCCACTAAGTAATGACTATTTGCATCTATAGTGAAAGTCATTGTACGGAAGAAACCCGAGGCCGTAAAATGGTTGAGGTTTAAAATACACTGCCGTCCCACGCTATTTGAAAGGTGACGTAAGATATTTCTTTTGGACGTCTGCAACGACCGCCTTTTTCAAGCTTTCGAGAAACGTTTCAACACCGCCTCAAATAGTTGTGCGATCTATATATTTTTATTTATGGCTTGTTAAGCAATAAAAACCCAAATAACCTTAATTGTAAGAAAAGCTGAATTTCACGAAGGTTACTGTACAATTTGTCGTTGACAGACCCAGAACTACGGTCGCGTTGAAAACAATCAGACATATTAACGCAGTAAGAAAAACAACAGTAGTATCATGAATATGTTCAAACAACCAGGTCAATGGCAACGTAGCCCACAGGAACAGCATATTCAGTCAGCGTCCATACCTAAGATATAACGATACATAATTAAACAATATTGTTTCCAGAGCTAGATCTTCAAGCTTTACTTAAATACATGGTAATAACTATATACGAATGCGATAAATATTGAACCCACAAAGGTGATTTTGTAGGTCAGTGAGATGGATTACATTACCACAAAAAGAAATTACATATTGACAGTTTGTCGGTGGCTAGTTAGTCAGTCTCAAACGTAGAATTTGGCACATACATCTAAGTTTCCATATCACATCGGCACAAGGACATCACAGTTACAAGGTCAACACCACAATATATTTCGATACGAGGGAAAGAAAACGAGTGAACGAAAAAGATAATAGGACTTAGGATCTAGGACAAAAACAGTGAATAGTTTCGCGCCACTGTGACTAGTGCCGAGCCATATCACATTTTTCAGCGCTGCCGATCAAGATAATCACACCAGCCCCAACTAAGTAGTTTGCATTTAGCAACGTGGCTTAGACTAATAGTAAGCACTTCGTAGACTGGCACTATGTTTTGGTGTGATCGCCCTTACCTTTCCACCATCCTACTACTACACCAGGAAACATCGTGCGACGAAGTAGGCTGGGATCGAGGACAAGCGACACGCATCAACTAACTGAGTCGATCAAAGTCTACAACCCCCTTGACTGGTTGTTTTAGTACTCTAAAATCAATATTCCTTTACTTGTCATTCCATAACATACAAGCCATGCTGCGAAGATTTCTGTGATCGAATGCCTGGAGCTTATGTATATGGTCTGTTCCTATAGCCCATGTTTCGCACGTTGGATGGTAGGTGTACTAGTGCTCACAATAATAATAACAGCACGAATATTATAACGTTAAATGATAAGAATAGTGATAAACATTTCGAGATAGGAAGTAGGTCAGAACTTGGAGGGATATGCCTTCAGTGGTACTGACATCAAGTACAACAGAGATCCCACTAAGCTGTCTAGGAAACTAGTGTCTAGAACGAGTCCTTTTCAGAAAAAAGTACTGACTCCTCATTTCTGAAGGTCGGCCTCAGTGACACATTCTTTCTTCAGTGCTTGCTTCCCGAACTTTCTAATATTTCAAAAAAATGTGACGGGTAAGAAATATCGCTGTTTTTCTATTTCTGAATAAAGCCAGACAACACTTGTAATAGCCAATCTAAACGCTAGCACAGATAAGTCCACGTCCTTAGTTCCCATTAGGTACAAAATCAGATCAGGTAACAGACACCCAGCCTTTTGTCCACAAAACATATATATGGAACCATACGATCAATAACAATCCAAATAGATAACCGGACTACCTGCTAATATTTAATTACCGGTCACAAAATGGAAATCTCAGTAGCATATGTTCTCTTGTGTAATGCTCAGCAGATAGTCTTTGCGAAGACTAAATTTTTAGCACTCATTATTAAATACAACCAGCTTAAATGACCATATTTGTTGATTTAGCTATTTTAGTCACTGAACGTTAAAAATGTAATTGTAAAAACAGTAATCTACTGAGGGTGTAATACGTGTCTTTCATGAAGCAGTATGCGAAAATTCCATAGATCGAAGATGCACAACCAAAGGTGGGCCATCAAATTAACCTTTAGTAATCGGATAGAACCTTGATTTCTGGGTGTAGTTGAAAAACAAGCTTCCATGGTGCTACTTATTGAAACGACATCAACAACATCAAAATAAACATCTACAATCCGTTATTTCACCATAAAAACATCGATGAAAAGAACATTCATTTCTACACTATATTCAACTAACTGAAGAGTTTTACATTACTTCACTAGTTCTGGACCTTTGTACTGCGTCGGTAATGATTTGAAAGTTGTGCATATCCCAAGTGCACCAACCATTGGAAGCATGAATAGTCCGAGATATAGGAATTGCGTCTGAAAAACAATGAGATTGGATGTACTGTTAACTTACTGTTTTAGGCATTCTCTTCGGATTCCGTATTACAATAGGGAAATACGAACGTGAAAATATTAACAACGGGTGAATACCACCTTTCATTCTTTAGGAGCAGTACAAAATTGTAGTTTGGCTGTTATCCGGTCAACAACTGAAAAAACGGGTTGGTCAACACAATTTAGAAAAGAATAAACTCATTAACTCGTATTACCGAGAAAAGGCATGCTTATAAGTGATTACGAAAACAGATAAGATTGCAATATACGTAGACGTATGGGGAATTCTACATGAAATCAGAAAAGTGTTTTCTCAAAGTAACATGTATTTACTACCGAAACCAACAGTCAATCTCAAAAATACTTGAAAGTAAGTGATTTAGGAGTTTGTATACACTCTCAAAATAGACATCTGAAACTCAAAACATTTTAGTAAGTCCGAACTATAACAGTTTAGTCAATAAAATATTTAGTACATATATTATGCAGAGAGTGGATATTAGGCATATGAAGAGAGGTTGAAATTCCGAGTATAATCATACTCAATTGTAGGTATAACAGCTTGAACAAATTTTAGGAATACCATAAGATACTGATGAACAGCTAATTCAGCGCCATTATCCGCTACAGCCTCAATTAACTTTCGCATTACATCAGCTTGTCGACATGGATGGATTGACGGCATCATATGACCGGATAAATGTGGATGCGCTTCAGTCGTGACAGTCTTTTTCGCATGATCTTGACTGAAGTCTTCGTACATCTGAGTTTCTGTCAATGGTTGATGTTGTTCATCATAACCAAACAACCATAGACGTGGTGTTTGATAATATTTGTCATAGGTGATATACAAGTCATAGGTCCGTGTTTGAAGAATTCCATTATTTTCACAATCTATATTTTGGTCTATGCCAAAGTCTGCCATAGCTTGGCTCGTATTTCCATCATTGGCTACTTTTGTTCGGGCTTTAACAGCTGCAGGATCACACTCATCCAGCATGCCACTCTGTAGGAAAGCTTCCATGTCTTCATCTTCTTCATCCTCACAATCAGAAATTATGGTTTCTTCGAGGTTAGATTTTTTGAGCGAATGTGAAACAGAAGGGACAGACATTTCATTCGTTTTTTCAACCTCAGGGTTAAGGTCACCATATTTGGTTGCATAATGATGTGTATCTACCCAACCTCCATCGCCATCCTCCTCCTCCAATACTTTCTCAAACTCTTCGTGATGGTCTGCCATTTGCTTTACTCTTTTGTAGCACGGTACACTTCTAGTAACCAAGTACTGTTTTTCTTTTGGAAGATAGGGACGAGCAGGCTTATCACCGATTGACCACTGCCAAGTTGGACAATGATAAACTAAAAAGTCCCCTGCGGCTACAAACTCTTCTGGAGTGATGACTCCTGTCTCTCGGAATTTAGTAGCTTTTAACACAGGTGTCACATACTCTGCTAGTCCAAGAGCGGTGCGCGTTACGGCTTGCCTAACTGTATCCATAACAACGAATTTGAGTGTCTACCTCAGTTCACAACTTGTTCTGAACACGGACTGAATTCACAACTAGATGAATCCGAGGCTTGTTGAGATGTCATTCACTATATGGTTGGCAGCTATCGGGCCCGAAACAGATGAAAGCAAACTTTGTTAACAGAAGCGAGTAGTCTACAAGGTAAAGAAACGAAACAAAACTAATATGAGCCTGCGCCCGATAAGATCACTTACTTCCAGAGTTTTAAACGGCGCTTTAACAAGTACCACAGATCCCTTAATATCAAAATTCAATTGCCATTTACAGCACACACTAAATATATTTTGACGTTTATAGAGGAGAAGAAGCCTTCACTTACTGGTTATTTGGATTTGCGACAACGAACCATTGAAATCTTCCCATTTTACTAGACAAAAAATGTTCACGTGAATTTGTTTGGTAATATTACTTCATAGTTTACCATGCCATATCACAGTTTGACTTAAGTCAAAAGCATGCAACCCAACGCTATATGGCTGAGCACCCACTGATACATATGAAGAACATGAGATCAATCCCTGATAGGGTTTAGCTAGAGCACTACTAAGGAGTAACATACTCGAAGAAAACGGTTGTCTAATGCTCTCTAGTTTTAATTGTATTCAACAGTAACTGACTATCGACGAGTACAGATAATTAAGTACACAATTTCTTTATAACCTAGTCAAACGAAACCGATTAGGAATGACTAGGCTGAGATTGAATAATGTTTCCTGATTGACTTCAGAAGAGGCACTAGTAAGCGTAATTGGTAGTGGATAACAACTGACGACGATCAATTGTGTATATTTTAAGAAATTTAAAGTGCTATAAGTATATTGTTAATAAATTTATTATCCTTGAAATATTCAATAATTCGGTAGTGATATTTTTTACGTATGGAAAGTAACCAAACTCTGAACTTCTTAAACATGACGTCCTCCTACATTTATATTAACTTTGATTAAGGCATATAACAGATTCTTACTACGATTTCTATCTGTACTTTTTTTATGAACACTATATTGTTTTTATGTGTAGTGTTTATACTTGCAATCAGTTGCTGAGTAACCATTATACACTTCGTTTCATAGTCACGCTGCTTTGAGGTACCCAATATTTTAATGAATATATATTTCCATCTGGAAATTTATTTGTAATAACGATAGCTGAAGAAATTCTTTATATCACTGGAAACAGTAGCGGCCTTCATGAGGTAGAATAAACACTGTGGGGTATGGATATGTAGCGACTTACGTTGACTAGTCAAGAGTTGACTCCAAAACTTATCTATACACTTAAACAATAAAGCTTAAGTATTCATTCACTTCCTTATTTTTCATGGGGATTATATTCCCTATTATCTTGTATTGAATGTTGTGAAGCATTGTGCATTTGAATCACTAGGATCCCGCTCAACTGTCTCCTACCCATGATACTGAAATAAAGACCTATTACCAAACATTCTGGTTTCTTTTGTTAAATAGAATGGGACGTACATAGGCGCTGAAGATACACAGCTTCACAGACACACATTAACTATGTACACAAAATATGTTTCACTAGAAATCCTCTGATAAAGATTAGAACGCAGTTAGCCATGCTTGTAAGTACGTTCTTTTTGAAAACAGATGATTAATTAAACTAGTTGCACACCATAACTACACGAAAAAACACTTCATTCATATTGACACTAGCATGCAAATATTTTGTAGACATTGTTGATTACACTTGAGATTCCAAGGACGACAAGAAACTGGAAGATGGAGAATGCTTTATTGACCATTCGTTTTAGTCGAAATGTTAGATCTTTACCAGCCGCAACAGTCAACGACTCATACTTTCGCTTGTTGTTTGTAGTAACTTAATAACTTTCAAGCCTACGTTGATGGGTGTGACAAAGTTGATAGACGATGGGTTGACTTCAGATACTCCACTTTTTGTCGATCAGTGATGATATTTTTGTGCTACCTTCTGTGTCGTTTGTGTAATACAATGATTTCTATTTTCAAACTTAATACTGTTATGACGTCAAAAAGATTTTTTACGGATGCTCACGATCAATCAATTAATGTGATCTTGTGCTCACAAGACAACAATAACAAACGCAATTAGGTGCCTAATCGGTCCCTTTATGTCTACCTGACGCCCACTCCATGCCACACCAGGATATAATGAACACAAGCCGATGAATCAGCCGGACATATCATGTTATATTTCAAGTATTCCCTTATATATGCATAACATTTGACCATACAATCAGCAGGCTAGTAATCTATTATCAATGAAAACACGGCAGATAGTGATAGTGAATGGAAGTGACGTGTACCGAATTTATGAAATGTAATCCATAAATAAGTGATGATATAATCAGAGTAAATAAGCGAAACGGAAGGGCACGACGGATATAATGAAAATAGAATTAAAATGTTAACTTCACACAGTTAAAGAAATTGAAATAATCTTTGGAAATGTAGTTCTGAAAGTCACTCTTCTTTAATCGCCCAACATAAAAGTACGATCTTTTATAGGTTGTTAAGATATCTAAATCCAGCTGAGAACTTTTTTGGACGCTTGTGTATATGTGTTGAAATTCACACAATCGGTTATTCATTCTAATCGGCACCTATTTCATTTTAGTATTTTGAAGCGTAAGATGAATTGTAAATGACTTCTCAGTAGAAACGGCCTGTTAACAACTAATCCATCGTTCAGACTATTGTTGTGTCAAAGTTCTTCCTTCCTTACTTACTTACGCCTGTTACCCCTCTCGGAGGAGCATAGGCCGCTCACCAGTATTCTCCATTCAACTCTGTCCTGAGCAATCCTTTCCAGATGTCTCCAGTTACTGTTCATCCTTTTAGTGTCTGCTTCCAGTTCTCGACGCAGTGTGTTTTTTGGCCTTCCTCTTTTCCGTTTTCCAACAGAATTTCAAGTTAGCGCTTGTTTCGTGATGCAGTCTGATGATTTGCGCAATGTATGTTCCATCCATTTCCAACATCGTTTCTTGATTTCCTCTTCAGCTGGAAGTTGGTTTGTCCTCTTCCAAAGTAGGCTGTTGCTGATGGTTTCCGGCCAACAGACATTCAATATTCTGCGTAGACTATTGTTTATAAATACATGTACCCTCCTGAGGATGTTTGAAGTAGTTCTCCACGCTTCAGCTCCATACAGAAGAACTGTCTTGACGTCGGAATTGAAGAGTCTGATTTTGAGGTTGGTAGATAGGTGTTTGGACTTCCATATATTTTTCAACTGTAGGAATGCTGCTCTTGCATTGCCAATCCTTGCCCTTACATCTGCATTGGATCTTCCTTGTTCATCGATGATGCTCCCCAGGTATGTAAAGTTATCGACTTCTTCCAGAGTTTCACCATCAAGTTCAACTGGGTTGGTGCTCTCTGTGTTGAATTCGAGGATCTTGCTCTTTCCCTTATGTATGTTCAGGCCTATTGATGCTGAGGTTGCTGCTACGTTGGTTGTCTTCACTTGCATTTGCTGTTGTGTATGGGATAGAAGTGCTAGATCATGCGCAAAGTCCAGATCATCGAGGTGCATCCTAGTTGTCCATTGAATCCCGTGCTTTCTCCCAAACGTAGAGGTTTTCATGATCCAATCAACCATTAGGAGAAAGAGGAAAGGCGATGGCGAAAATCCTTGTTTGACACCGACAAGCTTGCTAATAAAACGCTAACCGGATTAAAGTTCTAAGAGCGTAGTAACTTGCTTTGCAAAAATATTCCCATCCGTTGGTGACTCAGTGACTCAGAAGCATGGCTATAGAAATAATTTTTCACTTTTGTGTTCGCAGTTATGAAACTGACTTAATAACTCCGCCTGGAGCCCCTCTAGGGTTGCTGACGGTCCTAAGTTCGGATAAAGGAAGAGGGTTGAGCATGGGGTTAGCAACACCATCTCGTAGAACATCAACTTTGCTAAAAATCGCTAACCAGTAAAAACCTTTGTAACCACTTTGAACGCGCCCCGGGAATAGGAAGGTTTGTTATGACGTCTTATGGTGAAAGCCTAGTTTTTCGGAAGCCACGAGGCCGATGTCGCTTCTAACAGCCAGAGCAACCATTAATATAGGTGCATGGAATGTGAGCACGATGTGGGAGACAGGGAGAAGCAGGCAAATTGCCGAAGAAATGAAAAGATACAACCTGAAGATACTTGGAATAAATGAAACCCATTGGCTACAAGCTGCACAGCAAAGATTATCTTCAAAAAGTGCTTTTATACTCCGGCCGCGAAGAAAAAAATGCCTTATGCACACAGAGAGAAACTGATGTTTTCCCAAGAATCATGGAAAGCCCTTACAGGATGGAAGCCTCATGGACCTAGGATCATTAAAGCATCATTTAAGACAAAGAAGGATGGGATTGCAATGAATGTCATTCAATGCTATACACCCACCAACGACAGCCACAAAGACGATAAAGATCAATTCTACGCAAAGCTGCAGTCAATCATCGATAAATGCTTAGCCAAGGACCTGACAATTCTGATGAAATACTTCAACGCCAATGTTGGAATGGACAACACCGAATATGAAGACACAATGGGACGACATGGACTGAGAGAAAGGAACGGAAACGTCGATAGGTTTGCAAACCTATGTGCCTTCAACAAAATGATTATAAGTGGCACCGAATTCTCCCATAAACGCATACACAAAACTTCATGGGTTTCACCGGACCACATTACAAAGAACCAAATCGATCACATCCGCATCAATTAGAAGTTAAGAAGGAACATAGAAGATGTGAAAGCAAGGAGAGGACCTGTTATTTTGCGTGAAATTTGTTGGTGGTTGACCGAATGCCAAATTAGGTGTGCCTAGTCGATTAATGCGCGTCTGCCCTATGCCCACTGAGTCCCAAGCCGAAATAAGGAGAACACAAACCAACTAGACAACACTAGTGAACTGCCAGTTTATTCACACAAATACATCGACTTTTATATCAATTGGTTTACAGTGATTATTCATCAAGTTAAATCATTATCATTTATTTAATACAATGAAATACTGTCAAACTGTATTCAGGAGTTGAACTCACATTGAAATTAATTATTGTGATGAAAGTTTACAAATAAAGCTTACAAAAAATCAATACAACATATTTCGTTGAATTAAATCAATCATTGTATCTTTGGGGATTAGGAATCCCCAACAGGAGCTGACATATCTTCAGATCATCACCTGGTGGTGGCTAAAATAAAGCCGAAGCTGAAGAAGAACTGAAAAACTGGAGCAGCAGTATTACAGAAGTTTAACACAGCTCTTCTCTGGGATACTAACAAACGCAACGAATTCAACATGACTCTCAATAATAAGTTCCAAGCACTTCATGATCTACTAGAAGAAGGTGGAACTAATATGGAGGACAACTGAAAAGAGATTAAAGAAACAATGACTTCAAAATGTCAGTAGATTTTGCGTCACATGAAACAACATCTTAAAGAATGGATTTCTGTCGGTACTCTGGACAAGATCCGAGAAAAGAGGAGCAAAACGTTAGCAATTAATAACAACTGGTCAAGAACAGAGAAAGCTAAAGCACAGGCCAAACACACAGAAGTCAACAAGCAAGTAAAGAGGAGCATCAGGTTGGGTAAACGGAAACATATTGAGGACCTTTCAATGACAGCGGAAAAGGCTGCAAGAGAAAGAAACATGAGGCACCTACATGATACAACGAAGAAGCTATCTGGGAAACTCGGTAAAACAGAATAGCCAATCAAGTGCAAGGATGGCAAACCAATTAATGAAGTAAATGAACAACGAAACATGTAGGTAGAACACTTTGAAGCACTGTAAAATAAACCAGCACCACTGAACCCACTAGTCATCAAAGCAGCAGTTACGGATCTTCTCATAAGCACCGACCCACAAACGGTCGACGAAATTAAAATGGCCTTCCGACAGATCAAGGGTAACAAGTCAGCAGGGTCAGACAACATACCAGTTGAGTCACTGAAGACAGATATGGAAGTAACTTCAAAGATACTCCACATTCTCTTCAGAAAAATTTGGGAGGAAGAACAAGTTCCAACAGACTGGAAAGAAGAATACCTTACCAAGATACAAAAAAGGATCTCAGCAACTGAGGAAACTACAGAGGCACCATTCTTCTTTGGATAACAGGAAAAGTCTTCAACAGAATGTCATTGAACCAAATGAAAGACTCAGTCGACACCTAACTTCGTGACCAACAGGCCGGATTTTGTATGGACCAATTGTGTGTTGACTAAATCATAACTCTACGGTTCATTGTTGAGCTTTCGAATGAATGGAATTCACCCCTTTACATTAACTCCCTCAACTACGGAAAAGCATTCGACTGCGTGGATAGGAGAATATTATGGAGCCTTCTTTGACATAATGGCGTACCCGGAAAGATAGTCAACATCATACGAAACTCTTTCGATGAACTACATTCTAAAATTGTGCATGCAGATCAAACCACAAATTCATTCGAAATGGAGACGGGTATTAGACAAGGCTTTCTGCTTTAGCCCTTCATTTTCCTGTTGGTAGTTGACTCAAGGCAATCTTGGAATACAGTGGACAACATCGACGGAACTAGATAACTTAGACTTTGCAGATGAACTAGCTCTCCTATTCCACACATAGCAACAAATGCAGATGTAGACGGAAAAGGTAGCAGCAGCCTCGACAGCAGTAGGCCTAAACATGCACAAGGGTAAAGCAAGATTTTCTGATACAAACAACGAACACTAACCAGATTTCATTTGACGGAGAAATTCTGGAAGATGTAGAATCCTAAACATACTTGGGCAGCACCATTGATAAACAAGGAAAGTCTAATGCAGATGTGAAGGCGTGAATTGGAAAGGCAAGAGCAGCATTCCTGCTATTGAAGGACATCTGGAACTCAAACCAACTGTCAGTCAACATTAAAGTCAACATTTTCAATACATGTGTGAAGACAGTTAGTTATAATGGATGGAGCTGAAACTTGGAGAACTACGAAAAGCATCATTCACAAGATACAAGTATTTATAAACAATTGTCTGCGTAGGATACTTTGGATCCGTTGGCCGGATACCATCAGCAACAATCTCCTATGGCAGGGAACAAATCAACTAACTTCCAGCCAAGGAAGAAATTAGAAAAAGACACTGGTGGTGAATAGGACACACTGAGAAAACCGCCGAATCGTGTTAGAAGACAAGCATTAACATGGAACCCTCAAGGTCAAAGGAAAAAAGGAAGACCTACGAATACACTGCGTTAGGAACTGGAGTCAGACATGAAGAAACTGAAGGGCACTTAAGAGGAGCTGAAAAGGAAAACTCAGAACAGAATTGGTTGGAGAATACTGATCAGTGGCCTATGCTCCACTTAGGGTATCAGGAATTGATTGATTGACTGATTGAAACTGATTTTATGTATTATCCTGAGCATTTAGCAGCTGTGCTTAATTAATGGATAGTCGCTTCTTTAGTGAAAAGCCTATAGCAGTGTAAAAACAGTAGTGTGGAGTGAGATTTGAATGCATGAGAATGAGAAACGTTCTTCTACTGACAGGCATTATGAATAATTCAGCAGAACAAAATAAGCAGTGACAAGTGAAATAACTAGTAACTATGTATCATTTCATGCCAGCAGTTACATATGTAGAGACGTTTACTAACAGGGTCAAATTCTGCTTTTTGGCAGTAACCGTGGTTTGAAGCACTGGAACTGATGGAATGTCTAAATAATAGCAACCTTCACTATTGTCTAGTCAGATAGAGGAGGCCTTTACAATAAATGGCCGTAATAAGGAAAAAAGCAAGTAGTACCACGGCGTTTGTGTGCTGACCGTGCTCATGTTTGTGACTGTGAAGGTATCTAATGTTCAAATCTGAATCCGTTACATTTGTATTGTGTTACTTGAAATAGATTGGAGGTGTATTGTTTTTTGAACGGCTAGTTGCTAAGTACGTCGCCATAAAAAGCTTCATTATTGATACTCTAAAAATACAATGGAAAAACGTAACATAACTCAAAGTTACTCTTTCTACAAATTTCGTACTCGAATGAAAAATCATAAATATCAGAGTTGTTTTGTTTATTATTTATTAGTCTACATAATAATTTACTGACATAATATTTGTGTTTCAGAGGCGGTTTCAAGCTAAAGATCTTCTCTGAAAAGCAAGCCGAACGTTCTATTCTAAACCTAAACGTGATACCGAATTTAAGTGTGGTGTATACGATAATACTTGGTGATATTAAGCAACATTTGATGCCATCTAGTCTAGTAAATTTCATCAGATACCTTCAATTTTAATTTTGTGAACTCCAGAATATCTCGGATATAGCTTATAATGTATTTTTAAGACCCAATAAAAAACTTAAGTAATAATGAGTTGTTAGTTGTTCGCAAAAATTGTTTTTGACCCGGCCTTAAGAGAGAAATAATAAATGTGGTCCCTCCTCAACTACAACAACATTCAAAACTTTTAAACATAGTAAAAGTGGGCGAATAAAAACAATATTTTTGACGCAGTGCTTAAGTTAAGATAAAGGTGCGTTAATATTCCCTGAACCATTTGAGTACTTTAATAATTTCACAGCCTCCAAAATGTGGTTAATGCATTTACTTAGTGGAGCTTAGGGTAGGCCCTTCGGATTTCGGGTTGTATTGACGTAGTCATTGATATAAGATTTTTAAAAGTGAATAATAAATGCTATGCACATGGATTTATTGTCACAGATTCAATCGCTCTTGCATATAATATAAAGAACAATATGTTTGGATCTTTTGCAGAGCTACATCTGCTCCTCTTCTTGCTCAAATGTCTTCATTGGTCCTTCTGAACTTCTTATTGGTGCAGATGTAGTCCATTTGGTTCTCATTATTGTAGTCCAATAAAACCCATGTAGTTCTGTGTATGCGTTTGTAGAAGAATATGGTACCACCTATAATTATTTCGTTGATGGCACATAAATTTGCAAACCTCCCACCGTTTTCGTTCTTTTCTCCTTGTCCACATCATCCCACGACATCCTTATACTCGGTGTTGTCCATTCTAATTTTGGCGTTTGAATCTCCGTCCGGAATGGTTAGGCCCTTCACTGAACATTTATCGATGGTTGACTGCAGCCTTGCAAAGGACTGGTCTTTGTCATCTTCGTGGCTGTCGTTGGTGGCAGCGTAGGTGGATGACATTCATTATGATCCCTTCCTTCTCTGTTTTGAAGGATATTTAGATGATTTTATAACCATGAAGTTCCCATCCTACAGGTGCTTTCCGTGCTTCTTAGGATAGCATTAGTGCTCCTTTTGTGTGTGAGGCATTTTTTTCCTTCGTGACTAGAGTATAATAACAATTCTACTGAGGATAATCTTTGCTGTCCAGCTTCAAATCAATGGATTTCGCTTATTTCAAGTATCTTTAGATTGTATCTTCTCATTTCTTAAGCTATTTGGATACTTCTTCCTGTCTTCCACATTGTGCGAACATTCCATATACCTACATTAATCGTTGTTCTGGTTGTCAGAGGATAGGAGGCACTGGCGCCATGGCATCCGAAGTAACTCTGCCTTCACTATAAAAAAACGTCGCAATTTTTCAAAATGAAGATCTTCTAACTCACTGTGCAGAGTGAAAATGTTTTATCTGGTTAGCATATTTTTAGAAAGGCATTTTTACGGGATGGGGTTACTAACTCCCAACCCTCTTCTTTTTTCCTGGCTTGGGACTGACAGTAACCCTAGGGGAATTCTAGGTGGAGTTGGATCTATGATGCGTTTGTATTTACTGAGTTATCGACTTACCTCTCTACTAAATCACTTCTATTTCAGGTCCCTTTAAACTAGTGGCCTTGTCAATTTTTGTGAATTAAAAAGCACTTCAACATTTCTTAACTTAATCGAGAGGGTATTAATGCTTTAAATCTAAAACAAAGAAGAAAATCAGTGTCAACTGTATGAATTGATATTAAATTCAAACTCGGGTTTTAAATCGTACAATATGCCTTTACATCAACAGTAAACAGTAACAGTAAACCTAAACTGCTTGTGTTTCTGCATTATAATAACAAAAAATGACTTTGTAATATAGTATCTCCAGGTATAATCAATTACCTCTTCAGTCACGCCTTGCCAAAATTATAAAGTCTAGCTTCACATTTGTATTATATTGGCGGATTTTCGAAGAATAACTAACTTTCGGAACTGCATTTTAGTAGTCTATTTTACTTATTTTGAGCACATGTAAATTAATCATTTTATTTCTATTATTATTATACCTCCCTATTATACCTTAACCTCTAATTAGACCCTTGAACTATTATCACATCATTTTCTATTCAGCAATAATAAAAAATTAACTATATACCCATTCCCTCAGTTCTTATTGTCCTTCATTTGTAAATATGTTATTCTTCTTATTGGTCTACTGTATAGTCGGCTTTTGTGCGTATATAAACGAATGAGTGAAATATAATTGAATAGTTGATCTCTAGCCAACTTATCTCATGTTTTTAAGTCCAGCTTGTGAATTGGGAAGCTTAATCTATATGTAGGAGCATAAAACTAATGGCCTTTGTATATATGCTGAGTTATGGAATCCTAAAAAGATTATTGTAACCATATATCATGAGTGGCTGTATCTTACATCATATAAATTTATGTCTAGAATGCAATGTAAAATTTATTTCTCCGTAGAGAACTTTAATTTCAAACCTTCCTCCAAAATACAAACTTTATAACAGTAAATCTATATCTTCATTGGTTAGATATTACATAATCATGAAATTTGACATTCTACAGTTGAATACAAAATCTTCTAGTTTAAAGTAGTATACAAATTAGAATTTGCTCATTTCTATATTAGTCTACAAGTTAATATGAATATCACATTCATAGATTATATTTGTCTACAAATATTTGATTGTATTTCATGTTAATATAATCATATTAATTTCAGTAAACAGATAAATAGAACAAACAAATATGCCATTTCATTGTTTGTTTACTAACTCATTGAAGTTAACTTAAAAGAAGCACTTTTTTTTTTACTTTACTTTGTTTCTTTTTTTCTTCATATCTAAATGCAGATTTTCAGTTTCAGTTGTTTATTGTAGTTAATTGTTAGTTAATTGATTACAAGATTGTGTAATTGTGATATAATAATGTCGGTAGGAGAGAATAAATGGAGAAATGAAACATTCAAAGAGATTGAATTCGATCACAAGTGAAGTGGTGAAGTAAACACTTCTAAAGAGTTTAATACACAGATAAGGCAGTCGTTCAATACTCCCAGGTTTTTTAAAAAGGCTTAATTATGATCAGTTTGTGATGTGGTACCTCAAATTTAGCAGTTTTCACAACATTCATTTATGATACAACACTTAACTTAATTTGTATTTAAATTGATGATTTCTTTCATCCCATGATTTAAGTTGAATTGTGACTGGCTATCAAAAACTAGGACGTGCGTTTCGTTCTATATGAGGCTCATCAGCTAGATGTGCTTACATCCTAGTGTTAATATGTGGCTCTCTGAACCCAGAAGCCTAGTGATGAACGCGGTGGCGTTTGATTTGAAGCGAATTGAGTTTGAGTTCAAGTGTGATGATCAACACTTAAATGCACGTACATCAAGCTGATAAGTCCGAAATAAGACGAAATAAGAGCAGTAGTTCCCACTTTTCAGCATAATTCAACTTAAATTATACTTTTAAAATATCGCTATATCAATACAATCCGCTAAGCAAGCACATTTGGTAACACTGATTGATCGATTTCGGGAAAATACAAACACATTATCTTTTATCCTGTACTTATTCTGATATTTAATGTGATGATTTTAATTGACACATAAGTTTGTCCAACTTAACATTGCATTATAATCACTTTAACACTAATAATTATATTTTGTGATCATTTCTGTATTTATCTGAAACATGGCTATGCCTCGGAATTAACTAACAAACCTTAACTTACAACTGTAGAAGCAAATGTGGATTTATTAGTGATAATATTCTTCGTTTATATAATGTGACGGTTTCTCTTTACTAAAAATTGATTATAGTGAAAAATCCTACCATCGGCAGCTGATCGGTCAAATGGTGCCCTTTCTTATGCATTCTCTGTGAGACATAAAGGTCATTGGTTTCATTTCTAGTGGGGTCGTGAGTATTCTGATTGTGGAGTCGCTTACTAGGATGAGAAATCTATCTAATCTTCACCAGTTTTAATTATAGCTAATTGAGACCATTGTATGACAAAGAGACATATAACCCGTGACTAGGAAGAACTAGATATCTGTTTTGTTTTTATATGGGGATCTTGTTGAAATCAGCATCTAGTTTCGTTGTTTGTATTCGTTACAGACTGATGTAGGTTGGTTACCACTAAAAGTGATCAGCTCACTAGTGACTAATTTCAAGATGTTCACGAAGTTCCATTGCGAAGTCGTGACCGATGGAGCTTTTACATGTCAAGAGTAAGACAGTCATCGCTAATGACATTTAATGATCGTTGTACTACGTCATAAATTTAGAGAAGTAAACATTGTACTATCGTACGCAGGTTCAGTGGTGCAGAGGGTTAAGGGTTGGCCATTAAACTTGAAAATCTTGGTTTCGGTCCACTACTGGAATCAAGGGTGTGCTCTGTTGAGGAGTTTCACATTATGATAAAACAACTCTCCTGTGTTCCCTACCATTCAGTAGCACATAACCTAGGATAGTCTGTACTAAATATAAACAACAATATTAAATATCAATTTCTACTAAACTGTTTTAACGTAACCAATAATAACGAACTTAAAAGCATTCATCCCTAACTTGTATATCAGCGAAACATGAGAATAACTGTTTCAGAGACCACTGAAATATAGCCAATCGAGTATTGTTCATTTATAACCAACATTTTAACACCTAATCTAAATACTTTAAGGCAAACTTGCCTTCTTTTTTGTATTGGTATTCATCTGAGATACACCCAGTTACGGTTTTAATTAGTTCAAATTATAATTCTGCCTTACTTTTTTTCAATTTATCGATCCCACTTCTAGAGTGAAAAAAGAGGATGTCTATAAAAGGAGTAAATGAGCAATTTAGAGAACGTCGAAAAATAGATAAAACATAAATTACATAACATTTAAATATTGTCAATAGATTATGTAATATTACGACCAATATCGACTAACTAGTAAATAACTTATCCAGGTAAATCTCGCAGTTTTAGTCAAAAAACTTGACAAGTGAAATTCAACCATGTGGAGTGTGAGGCAGTTACTTACCGATGACAATGGATAATGTCGAACAAATCTATGCGAGTTGATTGAGTTAGAAATTTCAATCAATGGATACTGATGACTCCGTGGTATAACTATTAAACGTTCACCACAAAATCTGGGGTTCGTATGTTCGGTCTCTGGTGGGGTTGTAGATGAATACTTCAGAGGAGTCCCATATTGAAATAAAACAGCTTTCCAGTAATTCTTGGTGATCAATGGTTGTCAAATTCAGACCAATTCGCGACATTAGTTAATTTCATCACTTGCCACTTAAAATACGAATATGCTCGATATTAAAATTTATTCATATTACTATGAATGGACAGTTTACACGGCAATTGATAGTTAGTAATACATTTTTTCCTAACTATTACGTTGTTTAGTGAGTACACTCAACGTGATAGAGCCGATAATTATTATGAATAATAGACATAAAACTAAGGTATTTTTGACGCAGGTTAGGTAACAGGAAATGTAGTAACTGTTGATTTATCAAATGGTAGTTTACAATGTAAGAGTACAACACAACAATAATTAGCTGTTGCAATATCAATCAATCAATACCTGTTGCCCCCCCCCCGTGGAGCATATGCCGTCATCCAGCATTCCCAAACCAACTCTGTCCAGAGCTTTCCTTTCCAATTTATCCCATATGCCGTTCATTCTCTTCATATCCGTTTCTAATTCCCAACGCAGTGTGTTCGTTGGTCTTCCACTTTTCCTCTGGCCTTTAGGATTCCAAGTTAGTGCTTGTCTTGTAACGTAGATTAATGGTTTCCCCAATTTGTGTCTCATCCACTTCCTGAGTCTTTTCCCTATTTTTTCTTCGGCTGGAAACTGATTTATTCTTTAGCACAGAAGGTTGTTGTTAATAATATCTGGACAACGAATCGGAGGTATGTTACGCAAACAGGTGTTTATAAATACCTGCATCTTTTAAATAACACTTGTCTTGTGACGGATTTTGGTGATTTTTTCAATTTGTGTCCAATCCACCTCTAGCGTCTTTTCCTAATTTCTGCATCACCTGGATGTTTGTTGGTTTGTTCTCTGTACAGAAAGACGTTCCCGATGGTACCTGGACAATCGATCCAAAATAATATTCTGCACAAATATATAAATATTTATATCTTTTGAAAGAAGCTTTGCTTAGTTAACCATGCAACTTTCAGCCCCATACAAGGAAATCACCTCTACAGTTTCGTTGAGAATTCTGACTTAGATGTTGGCTGACAGTTGGTTTCAGTTCCATATATTTTACAATTGTAGAGATGATACCTCCCTTGTCTCGTCGCGTCAATCCATGCCTTGGCATCTGCATCAGATCACATGTCAATGTTAATCAATAGTTCTACGCAGATATGTAAAAGAGTCCACATCTACCAGTATTTCACCATCAAGTGTAAATGGGTTGGTACTCATTATTTTGTATTTGGGGATGTTGCTTTTCCCTTTGTGTATGTTGAGGCCTACTGATGATTGCAGAGGCTACTGCTACACTATCCATCTTCATCTACATTTGTTGTTGTGTGTTGAATAGAAGATCTAGGTTGATCATCAGGAAAGTCGAACTCGTCTAGTTCCATCCATGTTGTCCACAATAGGTAAAGTGCAAATAAATTAGCGTATTCGCCTTAACCATAAAGTTTTTTTTTTTTCATTTTATGCATTTTATTAAAAGAACATATTTTACTCATATATAAACTTCGTGAAGAGAATCACAATAGCATCAAATTCATGTGATTTTAGAAGTAAATGTCTCTTTGAATAAGAACAATTGGATCATTTAATTAGTTAATTAATTTAATAATAATAATAATAATAATAATGGTGGTAATAATAATAATGACAATATTAATAATAATGTTACATTAAGCAATCAAATGATCCTTACTCTGTTTTTTTTTTTCGTTGATCAGGTCAAGATGGAAACAATAAAGATGATATAGATAAAGAAAATAAACAAGATTATTATCATTTAAATAGTTATTTGTTAATGTAATAGTACTTTATCATTAATCTATATTCTATGAACTAGTTATATTCCTTAATCCAGAATAATGGCTATTCAGTAAAGAAAATCTGCTTTTCAACGATTTCATCTACAAATACCATGCAGTCGTGTATTTATAATTAATAAGTGCTTCTATGTCTAGAATACAATAGATAGACATTAAACGAACACGTAATCGGTGACATTCATCACTAAACGTATGATGCAAACGATAGCAAAGCATCAGAAAATGTAGTTGTTACTAAGAAACAGGTTTTATTTTAATTCCAATATTAGTGAAATTATGACTAAGTGATAAAGGAAAGTATTGGGACAGATGCTTGCTACAATCAAACTCCATACCATATTCTACAACCATCCTACCACGAGAACAGGAAATAAAGACAGACTTGTTAAATTTACGTTATCCATTTGTCTATAACAATTTAACTGCTCTTGTGAAACCAGTTACATTTGGCACACGATTCATCAGGTGCATCATGGAATTTCAGAACATCACCTACAAATAACCTACCTAGTGCTCAATTTATTCAAAATTATCAAGTCTAACCTTAGTAATGACTATCACCCAGTAGAGTTTGGTAAATGACAACTACGATAAGTAAACAGTTCTAAACTTGCATACCTAGTTCACACGGAAGTATCAAGTAGATGTAAAAACTCTTTTAAAATAATTTACTGAATCTGTTCTAGTTTTCTGTATGGCTTACTCATACATCTTTCACAAACAGAGGAAGTCTTTGGTATCCGCCTTTCAAACTGGACCTATGTGTGCATAAGAAATTGTGTACAGCCTCATTCCTTACCTCAGTCATCATAATAGGCAATACCTGAATAGTTTGCTAATGATGTATTACTCTCACTTCTTTCATTATTATTATTATTATTATTATCATTATTATTATTATTACTGTTATCATCACAATTCCCATTCTCATGTTCGTATAACAATGACATTTAATTCTTACGTCACATTTTCAGTCATCAGACTCTTTATAATTACTCAGTCGATTCTTACAGTAGATATTAAATAATCAATAATGTACCAATCCATTCAACAATTAATATATTGAAATTGGGTGTCATGGAGATTGTTGAATGTAAATTTGATATCACGAATTGGTATGAATTAGACATCCATTGATCAGCTGTTTCTTTCTAGTATGGGACTCTTAAGCAGTGCGCATCCACGACTCCAATAAGGATCGAAGCCATGACCCTTTACCTTATAACCGAATGCGTTGTCATTAAACCATTAAGTCGGTTCCCAACGGATGATGTTTCTAATTCAATCAATTTGTGACAAGTTTGCACGACCTCATCGATTGCCATCGGTGGGTAACTGCCTCACAAGCGACACGGTTGAACTCTGTTCATTTTATTTCTACACTTTAGAAAACTATCACTCTCTGAGTTGTAACCGTTATGTTGGTTAATCTTAATTATTTTGTAAGCACTTTCGTTCTTGTAACATTTGGTATCTGTAACCTACCACTAACTATTTGGTAATGATTTCATATTAGTTTATACGTATTGATGTAGAGCTTTGATAATAAATTTATTAAAATCAAATATTTCTTTACCTACTTTGTGTTTTTTTTTTTAATGATTAAATAAACATTACATTATTTAAAACAACTCGAAAACATTTTATTTTAGGTATCAAAAAGAAGTGTTACGTAATAGGTTAAAGTGTAATATGAAAGTGTGCAATGATAATAAATAATAGATGTAAGCTAAATGTCAACTTGAAGGAAATCAGGAAAAGTATAAATACTAAATGATATCACTTTCGATATCCTTTACTGTATTAGGGAAATGTACGTTTTACTTAAAACAATGCAGTTCAATATGACACAATAATTGACGGAGGACAGTCTAAATTCATTTCGTTGTCTAAACTGACCCTCATCGGTAACGTTTCCATCGTAAATTTAGTCCAATTAAAGCATCATTATTAGTAACCATAAGTAGTGTTAATCCAATACAATGGAAATGAGATGAATGTGAATATACATACAGACAAATATGTCTATGTATAAAACCATTTTAAGTTACGTAAGCAGACAGACCACACAAATAGACAAATAGACAATCACGATAGATAGATAGATAGATAGATAGATAGATAGTAGATAGATAGATAGATAGATAGATAGATAGATAGATAGATAGATAGATAGATATAGCTAGATAGATAGATAGATAGAGATAGATAGGCTAGATAGATAGCTAGAAGATAGATAGATAGATAGATAGATAGATAGATAAGATAGATCGATAGATAGATAGATAGATAGATTAATAGATAGCTAGATAGATAGTATAGATAGATAGATAGATAGATAGATAGATAGATAGATAGATAGATAGATAGATAGCTAAGATTAGATAGATAGCTAGATAGATAGATAGATCGATCATAGATAGATAGATAGATAGATAGATAGATAGATCGATAGATAGATAGATAGATAGATAGATAGATAGATCGAAGATAGATAGATAAAGATAAGATAGTAGATAGATAGATAGATAGATAGATCGATAGAAGCTAGATAGATAGATAGATAGATAGATAGATAGATAGATAGATAGATAGATAGATAGATAGATAGATAGATAGATAGATAGATAGATAGATAGATAGATAGATAGATAGATAGATAGATAGATAGATAGATAGATAGATAGATAGATAGATAGATAGATAGATAGATAGATAGATAGATAGATAGATAGATAGATAGATAGATAGATAGATAGATAGATAGATAGATAGATAGATAGATAGATAGATAGATAGATAGATAGATAGATAAAGAATTGGAGGAAGTGAGTGTGATTTTTTAGAGTTAAGTAATCTATAAGTTGAAGTGTATAACAACCACAAGGGATTAGAAAAGTTCGCATAAATTATAGAGAATATGTAGGGGAAAATCACATACAATTATAAGATACATTGAAGAGGGTTGTTGTGGAGATAGTTAATCTATCAATCCTGATATCATAAATCGATGTGAATCAGACAACCATTGATCACCTGAAAGCACTGGACAGCTGTTTCGTCTTAGTATAGGACTCTTCAGCAGTGCGCACCCACAACCCTGTCGGGGGATCGAACCCAGGACCCTTTGGCTCCGCGACGAGCGCTTTACCATTGGACCACTGAGTCGGCTCCTAATGGTTGATATTTCGAATTCAGTGAATTTGCGTTACGCTAACTTCTCTATTGTCGTCGGTGGGTAACTGCCTCACAACCGACACGAGTGAACTCCACCGGTCACGTCTTCACACTAGAACTCAAGGAATTACCTCAATGATTGACAAATTATAAGATGACTAAAAAATAATAAGCCAAGTGTAGATTGTATAACATGATACAAAGAAAGATAATACGAAGGAGAATAACAATGATGAAGAGGAGAATGGGGACAAGTTTTGAAGCTGTAGTCATACGTACCATGGTAGTGATAAATTGACAACTCTCTTTGAAAGTACACATTTATTTTGAAAGTTTCGATTTCTACTGCTTCATCGAATAATGATGCATTTGCTTATTTTTGTATTAATTATTTAAAATGAATGATAAATGTTGGTAGTACGATTGATGTTATCAATCAAGTGTCTATCTATTGTGCAGTGCAGGACCTACAAAAATGACGTGAGTATTATTTGGCTAAGAGTCAACTAAGTTAATTAGTAGTAAAATAAAACCAAAACATTGCACCTGATGACGTCTATGATGCAAAGAATATTAACAGATTCATTTCTGTTTTAATAACTCTTAGCGACGGAAATAGGTGAAAATACAAGTATCAAATTGAATATCTGAATACCAAAGAATAGTTATCAGAACATTTAGAGGCAACAACAATACACTTCCTATAATATATCACCTTTATATCGCGTAACCCAAAATACATTATCATTAACTCTAAATGCTGAATGAAACTATTCGTGGTTCATTATGACAATCAGTAAACGTATTATATGTCTGAGCTAATCAGGACCAATATAGCAGCCATGAAAACTGCACGAGATCTTAGTGGTCATACAGGAAAACACCATGGCTAGGTTTAGTATTTAGGACAAAGATCAGGAACTTGAGTTAAAATTAGGATTTAATGATGAGATTATCATTGGGGATCAGAATTTCCGGTTAGATGTAGGATTTAAGGTAAGGATTGGCACTAGGTTCGGAAATAAGATTAGGTGTAGCATTTGTTGGATTAATTAGGACAACCAATATGATCTACAACTGTGCAATTAGAACTAGGATTTTCATGTTAACAATATCGTTTCAAACTAATATTCAGGGTTAAGTATTTTGTTATGGTCAATAACTATGTTTTTATCAAGCGACATGATGAATAAAAATAGAAACCTTCAAATACTTTAACAGAAGTTTTTAAATGAAAGCAAATAGAATGTATAATTCATAGCTTATTGCATACAAGTTTAGAAATGGATCTAAACTTCAACTATACATTTTAATTGACTGAATACATTTGAAATACATCCGTTATATAACCAAGTAACATTTATCGTATAACCAGAGCAGCTTCTAACGATTAAGCCTACAAATACTATTAAGAACAAATCAGAAAGCATTGATGAATGATGAAGAAGGTGTATTCTATCAAGAGTGGAGTGTTAACAAGGTAGCAATTTTTAGGCTGGCTAACTAATAGATGAGTTGCTCATCACATCGACTCGTGTCATGATCTGGTGATGAAACTTGTTCGACAGACTTCAACGCATGGTCAGCATCAATGACGACAGCCTATCCAACTATTCATTTACGGCATTATTTATCACTACGTATTCTATACCTGAAGATACTTGAATGCATTAATATCAACTTATGAATGTTTATTAATGTATATGCTTTATCCATTCAATTTCAATTTGTTTCTTCCCTCCAATTATAGTTTTCTTCATCTTATTTGTTTTTTTTTTTGCTTAAACATTCTTTATTGATTGATCAATCAACACATCTACTGTTTTTTTTTCTTTTATTTTTTTTTAATCAGTACTATTCTCAATCAATCTAAATAGGAAAATATTTGACTAAGTAAATTTTGTTCTCTCCTCAAGGTCACTTCTAATGATTGGTCTACATTATCAGGCATTGAATGTAGGCATTAACCAATCACAATTAAACAAAATAATTAATCAATAAAATATTTCGGTTAAACTCAATGATAATTGAAATTGAGTATTAAGGGAAAGGTATGAACCAAATATTATCACCATTCTTTTATTATCTAATCAGTAACATATTGAAATTGATAAGTGAAAAGTATGTTTTTATTTATTTTATCATTTTATTTTTTGCTTACTTTATATTCTTTGCATAGAAATTAATCTATTCTTCTATTGAAATAGTAGAGTAATCAATTGGGAAATATATATATATATATAAAGAATTTATAGAAAATGAATAATCTTACGGAAGTATTAAAGAAAATTCCAACTCCACAAGTTTCAATGCCACAAATGCCACAAATTAGTAAATTTGGTATAAATAATACAAAAGAAGAGATAGGTAAAGCTCCAATTAATATGACACAGGTTTGTTATATTTTTTATTTGATTTTATTAAAGATAGAGTTTAAGTAATTGATGTTATTATGATAATAGACGTTATCAATTCAGATTATCTTCATAGAAGTTATGCTTTCTTTATCTAACCTCTAAGGAATTGAATTCTTTGAAGGAAACTTTTTGTTTTTGACTTAGAATACACTGACAATATATTCCTATTTAGTGAAGAATCTGAGAGTATGCAGAGTCTCTTGAATACCTTGAGTAACAATTCAAGAATGTTTGGGATGCGTTACTCTTCTAAATGCATGATGTTATTTCAAGTCTGATTATCATCATCCATAAAATTGGTCATAGGGAGTGAACTAACTGAGTGCATAGACCACTTTACTTATATCAGAAGTCTGATCAGCACTGATCGATTGATTTCTGATAAAATTTCAGCTCCGATTCGGAAAGATCGATTGGCATTTGTCGACTTACGCCACTTATGGTGTATACCGGGAATTCACTCTATTTTAACTTACGAATGCGTAAAAGGGAAAATACGCATAAGTTCCAGGTCTTCGACCATAGAAATTATCGACGTATCACCAGTATATTCTAGAATTATTGACTAAGCAATACTAATGTTAGACACAGAGCCGTTAAGATTGTAAACTTTCATCAACTCAGATGGTTAGGATATATGTTACGTATCCTCAACCACCACCCACCTCGTCACACGATGTTGGCTGATACAGGAATAGGGTGCACTAAAATAAGGGCGGCCAAACCAAAATATCCCATAGATCAATGTTGGTCTAAGTCATGATAGTGGATATAGACTTCCTGGTTAAGATCGGAGTGATAATATTGATCAGTGGATGGAGATAATGTGTGACATGGATAAGAATCCATTACGTTCAAGCAAATATATTCATTGTTTTGTTCTTACCAATTTGAAATTCCATTATTCTTTCGTATACACGTTTGCTTCATGATGAATCAGATTATGTTTCTAGCCTAAATTTCATGCTATTTTCACTCATCGGCATGGTGTGTCTGCAATCTTTGTGAGAACTTGTGATCTCCTACGGATTCGACTCTGGGTCGTCTGGTTTCACAATCTGTGACCGTCACTACTGAACTATTTACGTCTCGAACGATCCCCTCTGTTTTAGTTCCAGGGCTTCCTGAAGACTACCCCTAACCGGCTTCTTTCTCTACACAATACCATTAATGTCAAGTTATTTAAACTAGTGTCCACATTACAACTTCGATCGATAAAATTCGATGATTACTATCAAGGACTTGAAGAACATTCAATTGGTATATGTGCAGTTATCAACAAATGTTTCAACTGCTTATTTCTTTTAAAGAATTACAAAACAGTTAACAGATTGTATAAGGGAATCTATAACCCTTCCCCCCCAGTGCAGATCATTCATTACGACGCTCTTGTTATCAAAAGGTCATGAATATGTAAACAATTATCTGATGATTAAGTTCAACAATGTGAATGTACTAGAAACATTTGGCTGCATTGACAACTGATGTTTGTTTTTAAATTTCATGATATCTAAATACGTTCAGCAATATAAAACTCAATAAATATAAAACTTCGACCCCATTTCTGTTATGATCACAAGTACACCTCTGATAAATGGTTCCAACTATCGCAAAATCCAGATTGAAACTTGTTGTCTTATTGACTATTTTCAATCACTTAACGTCAAAGCATCATCCACTTCATGTCGAATTACTAGGTTAGTGATCATATTTCAACTTGATCATCTAAAAGAAAACTGGATAGGTCAATGTAATATTGATATTAGGAATAACACCAAACATAATATAGAACTTCCATAAGAAACAGATTTCAGGTGATCATAATTAAAAATCAGTAAACTTGATCATAATCCATCATATTTATTCTATTTTATACACTTCACTTATTGATTTAATAACATTTCGAAACAAGAAATTCATTTTGACTAGTAAGGTATTTATTGTTTTATAATGTAAATTAGGAGGATATGCAACAATTGATTCATTATATTGGTGAATCAGTTCTCATTCCTGAAGATGGGGCTTTTATCGCTTTATGGATACTTACGCTGTAAGTTTTATAAATGTAATGTAATCATTTTGATATGAAGTACCATCGAAACATTGCAAATGAGTCTTAAAGGTAGTAAACATTCATTGACTCAGATGGTTAGGATGTGTGCTGTGTATATCCAACGATCCCCTACCTCGTCACACGATGTTGGATAAGATAGGAGTGGGATGAAAGCAGGCAGAGGCTACCGAACAGAAATATACCACCAGTCAACAAAGTCTATGGATGTAGGTCTAAGCCATGTTGGTGAATGAAAACTATCTGGTTGGGGTAGGCGTGGCTGGAGGTTCTATGTGGCATGGATAAGAATCAATCACATTCGAGCAAATATAATGATTGCTTGTGTCCTTACCAATCCTAAGTCCAATTATCCTTTTGTATATACATTTTCTTCATTCCTTCATGTTGAATTATATTGCGTTGTTAATATTATAAATGTGATCTTGTCATAATAATATAATACAATGACCTGGAGCCTATGCAAATATGTGTCAAGGTTCTATGCTGTTCATTACTGACTGATTCTTGATGCATATACTAAGTAGTCAAATTGACCAAATAAGTTAAATTGTATGATTGTGTCATTTTGAAAAATTATCTAAAGTTCATTTAATAATGATAATATAAATATTTCGTATACATTTAAAAGTAAATGTATTGTTAGCGGTTTTGCCATTACTACGAACCTAAATAGATTGAATCATAGCATGAACTTACTCTTATTCTTCATTGTAGTTTAATTATGCAGCTTTTATTCATATTTAAGATATCATTATTAATGAACACTTTGTGTAGAAATGAGTATATGTTTAGTTGTTTCACTCAAGTTACATTACGTCATTTTAATGGTTCTGTATTTTACTGATTGTGATTAGTTTGTATTCATCACTGTATTTCTAGTGAAAGTCTTTTTCTGTCAACATCTGACAATAAAATTGGTTAATCTTATCTGTATAAAGGTATGCACAGTAGAGGATAAACAACTGTGTAGTATCTTCTCATTTTTCAGTGTCACCTAACCAACATCAGTCTGTGACAAATATAGTCAGCTAAACTCAATACCTATTTTTATAAACCGACCTCTTTATTAGTTAATAGACTAAATCCATGTCAATACACTCATTGATTTCACCCAAGCTTACACTATTATTGTTATCACCATTATGATGATTACTAATTAATATCGTTTATCGTCATTGTGCCCACTGTTAACATAGTAATTAGTACATTTTTCTGCTATAAAGTAAAAAGAAAACCTATATAGTTGATGCACGAGACCAATTAATAGATATAGTCTAGTGTACACGAAGCCACAATAGTAAACGCCTGCCCGATGTCCACGCGATCCCAGGCCGGAATGGAAGCAACACAAGCTGGTGAATCAATTAGACATAGTAGTATTATATTTCAGACATTCCTTTATATGCACACAATATCAGATTACTCAGTCAACCAATTAGGAAGTTAACATTGATGCAAAACAAGGGAGATAGTGGTAGTGAGTAGAGTTGACATGTTCACAACTAATTAACTGTAGTTCATAATAAGAGATAATATACCAACAGACAGGAGGATAAAAGAAACGTAACAATGATAGAAATGAAACGTTGACATTACCCACAACTAAAATAATTAAAATAGTCTTCTAAAACACAGTTCTGATAGTTTGTTACTCTTCTTCAGTCGTTCAACATAACACTTTCACATTTGACTACATCATAACCACCGTGTCTTACTTGTCTCGTTCATCTATAATTTAGTGTTGTCATGATAATTATTATTCATGTTTAGAACTAAATAATCATCACTTTCATGTTTCATTCATCACAACACTTGTAAAACAATATTTCATATATTTACAAAATATTTTTGCAGTGTGTAGAAAATATTAAAGTACACTAAATGAGACAATGAACTGACTTTACCCCATACAATATTTACTGGTTTTGCTTCGCAAAGATTTCTAAATTATTTGTATTCCATATTTCAAATATTTTTAATGCTTGAATAGTTCTTTTCCCAAACGAATGCAGAGAATCGTATTATTTACAGATACATTTCTAAGTTAACATAACGTAAATGAAAGATTTTCTTGTTGTTATGGAGTATCAATAAACTTTACAATAAATCACTAGCATTAATTTTACAAAACATGAAAATAATTACATGAAATATGTTTTCGTTTTCTTTAAAACCAACACAAAATAATTAGGGATCAAACCTGAAATCACGCTGTGAGTGTTAGATGCCACTAAAATAGATAATTCCATTGACGAATGTATTTAAACGAACCAATGGAACTTGTTACTGTAATCTATGGCAAACAGTTGACTGACCCAAAGTCCTTGAAATAGAAGAGAGAAGAACGATGACGTTAATCAATAGAAGTTGGTGCTGAATAATTCACTAAACAGAAACAACTGATTGTTTACATCAAGTGATAGATAAAAACTTTATAGAAAATATAAAGCTTAATAAAGACTGCACTAAGGGAGTTGTGTACAGAAAACAGGATAATAGGTTCATAATATACTAAAGAATCGGAATATATATGACAACAGTTAATAAGTTTAATGAAAAGCCAGCAATTTAATGAGTACAAATATCATATTTACTGAATGTTAGGTGATTACATATTAGTATTAACGGTACCGATATCAAGAAGTGACAATTCAATCGATCAAGATAATTGATTCTTTTTCCAGTTATAACCAATTCAGGTTTCAAATTATTCTTTTTATTCATTAAAATAAAGTTTCCTTTCACTTGTAAAGTAGGTTATATTAACTTTAAGCGTACCAATCTGTTTTCATTAAATAATAATATATAATGCACCAATTAGAATTAAGAAAACTACCTTTCATTTTTTTTGGCACGAAATTTAAAATAAATAAAATTAATGAAAGCGCTCGAAAGAAGTAAATCAGCTGATCAGCTGTCCTAGAAATAAGCATAAACAGGATTTATTTGAAATAAAAATACCCAGCTTTTTAACGATTTATAATTCATGCAGACTTTCAAGTTCACTAAAAGAACACTAAAATATTATAAAGAAATAACTAGAGGATAACGAGTTATTTACGGAATTTTTTGTTCTTCAGTTACGCCTTTTATACACTACTGATTTAAGTACACGTAATCATTATTTTCTAATAGAATTGTTCAGAATCATAAATAAGTGCCTATTCAAAATATTTTTCAGAATAAACCACAAAAGGAATAAGTTACTTTACATGCCTTTTTCTTCTAGGTAGGAGGTACATTTAGGATTTGAAGTTATTCGGATTTAATTGAAATAACAAGTTCTGTGTATAATGATTATTGCCACACCTAATTATTATAATGCAATATACGAATGACACTAGATTTATACATAAACTATGTACATGCAATTTCATGCATATTGAGATATTTTTGCCCAGACTAAACAAAATACTATCAGAAAGATTGGTAATTCGAATCTATTTACGAATTTTCTTTAAACATGCTTTACATTATGGAGTTGTAACTTCATTGTTTCTCTAATTTAGTCAGTCACTCACAAATTACAATACACGAAAGCTAATAGAATGTAGGTTTCATATAATGTGCTTTTATCAACCGATGACAAATCAGTTTTGAGGTATGCCACTCAATGGCTCAAAATATAAATCCTACGATGACTGAAGGCTTTGAAATTTATCAAAGCTTTTACAATATGTAAATCAGTTGATTGATATCTTTGAAAATCAGTTGAAACAGGTTGTTTTGGGATGAAAATACTAAGTTTTTTGATCCTGATAGTTTTAAAAAGTCCTTAGATCATTAAAATAATATAAAGGGAAAAAGCAAACTAATGGATAACCAGTTATTTGCTGTTTTCTATTTGTTCATTTCCTCCCACTTCTTTTGAACGATTTGATTTTTGTGAAAATGATGCTTATTAGTGCACTAACCTGTTCTTATTAGGTAGATATTTAATAAAAAAATGTTTTACCAGGTAAAATGTTAAAAGATTTCATCTACTTTATATGTTTTATCAGAAATACGATCTGATATTAATATAGTAGAAACGACAGTCAACAAACTATAGTTGTATCGGAAGCATGTCGATGACACATTAAAAATATGTGATAAAGACTCCGACATTTATAATATCTCCAGGTTCTCTAATAATTGCCATCATTCACTAAATTTAAAATAGAACAAGAATACTATTCACAGCCACAACTGCTAGATGTTCGACTCATTAGAAGAAATGATTGACTTATACAGAGGTCAATTTGCAGGGAACCTGTGTGAAACAAACAGCTGACCAACTCTTACAGCTGGGTCCCAGTAATGAAAAAATGCAGCTTAATCCACTCCATAAATTAATCACACCATCGTTCTGAGATCTTAGAAAATGGATACTCTACACGCTCTCGAAATAAATATTCAAGAGAAGCAGTCCCTCACAGAAGAAACACTGTATCAAAGAAAACATGAATGAACCATGAATTTAAGAGAGATACTGCGAGCGACATAGTTAAAGATTATCTAGAGAGAACAAATAAGAAGACGTTTCATCTTGCATATCTTGGTATTGTTGTATATGCAGCAGGGATGACCGATATTATCGATTCTGTTATCTGTAGCGCTATATCCTACAGCTAGCACCCAGCCTTGAATTTATCTATTGCTCAGGCACAATAATCCGATTGGTTTATCGAAGAAGCTAACTAGTCACTCACACGCATTGTATTACAACAACAATAAACCAATAATATACTATATATATATATATATATATATATATATATATATATATATATATATATATATATATAAGGTTCAGCCTTTGACTCATATGTCTGTCACACTATATTAACCAATCACATATCTTCTTCCAGATATATCAGGTATACTGGTCAAGAGCTTCTCACTAATATACCTCTGGCTAAAGAACAATCTACCAGGACTTACTAATTCTATGTGTATCTACCACTTTACTTAATCATATGAAGCTAGGTACGTGACTTGTTTGTTGAGGCCATTCTTCCACTGTATCTGGAAACATTTACCAGAATGGCTAAACACAGGGCAGTGCTGATAAATCATTTATTATAGTCTGCAACATATAGTAGATCCAGGGCATTCAGACTCAGATTCATTATTTGATGCAATCTACCAAACTTTGTCAAACATACCAAGTGACCGACGTCTGAATCTACATTCCAATTTCAGAAGCCCATCCGTAATTTGTAGCCTGAATTGTACACACAGAGCACATCGTGAAATCTCTTTTTTTTACCACGGCTATTGTTTACAGTTCACTTCATCTAATTTATTTATACTTTCCCATTCCTTGATTTCTTATTCCTGTTTTTGGTCTTGCTATATACACTCTTCATTATTATAACCATTATAATAACAAATATCACTATTATTACAATCATTGTTATCATTTTGTTATAAATAGGATGACATCCTCCATCCAAATTTTCTTCATTTTCGTCCATACATCTTAAAACAACTGTAGTCAAATATTTCTACCCCTCCTGCCCGACTTATTTTGCTTAATACAGGGATTTCGTATGATGATTTAAGAATGAAAGTGTCCCATTTACATTAAGGGGGGTAACTGACATAATGATGACATTAATTATTTAATTGGCTGTCATTCTTATTTACTACTGCGATCTGATTAGTTCAATTCAATGAAGCACAATTCGTTTTGATTGATTGATCGAATATTGGGGACAAATTCTGTAATTTCACTTCTATCAAGGCTTATTTTAAGGTAAATGCCAGTAACGTTGGACTGTGACAGGTGAGCGGAATCCAGGCAGCAAGTTTCAGTCCTATTTAAGACTCGTCAGCTGAAAGTACCTGCAATCCAATGATGACTGTCCATACTAGGATTCGAACTCAGTCCGCTTCGTGTCAAACGCCGCCGCATTCACCACTAGGCTACTGAGTCCAAGAAGTCACACTTGTGCAACGAGTATATACGTAATTAGGTTGAGCTTGTACCCAAATAGGACGTAACGCGTATCCTGGATTCCGCTTGTCAGTCACAATCCAACTTAAACATTAATTGTCAATTACCAACATATCGAGGCAATCCGCTTAGGATGCACATAAACCAACAGAGGCTAACCAGTTTCAGTCCATTACAAATCAACGGAAATATGCAACTTAATTCTAATTACATAGTGTATAGCGTTTGTAAAACCATATTTAACCAATTACATTCAACTTTCTTATTAGTATTACAATTGGACGATGCTGCATAAAGGAGAGGGGTAAAGCATGAGAAGATTTTCACCAAGGATGGGGGTTTAGTGGACAGACTACGAATAAATCGTAAAAACTGTCGTTTAAATTAACTCCTTAATCTAATGATAGTCACATTTTCCCTAGCCTACCGTATACACATTTGTGTATTTGTCACAAATGTCTCCCCCCACCGCACGTTCAACCATTAATTAATTAGTTAAAATACTAAGTGATAAAAATTTAACATGACAACCAATCAAATTCTTGCAATTTCTCATTGATCTATAATTTCTCATATAAAATAAAACAGATTGATGATGAAATAATTGAAACGAGATTCCTTAACTGAATAAATTTGTTTCTTCGATTCATACAATAAATAGCAATAATAATAATAATAATAATAATAATAATAATAATAATAATAATAATAATAATAATAATAATAATAATAATAATAATAGTAATAATAATAATATTGAATTTTTATTTGTGTGTTACTAACACATTTAATGAACAAACCCCCTAATGTGTTTAACAAATATTATTTGAAGTTAATTTGATATCACTAATTGATCTGAATTAGGCAACCAATGACTATCAAGAAGTACCGGACAACTGTTTTGTCCTAGTATGGGACTCTTGAACAGTGCACATCCACAACCCCACCAGGGATCAAACTCAGGACCTACTGACTCGTCATTGAAAGTGTTATTGTTGACACGTTTCCATATATTCATAATGGGTGATACATATTTGTAAGGTTCCAGTGAGTAGAAATTGACATGATATGATCACACGTGTATTTCGATTATACTAAATAGTTTGATTTTGATTCGTTCCTTTGTACATTATTTAAAATTGTGTTGACTCAATTCAGTTATTTATTTAGTGCATTGATTTGGTTTGTGGAAACAATTATTAAATTTAGCTGTGTTCGTCACAGAGTTATGTTGATTACTTACTTACTTACTTATGCCTGTTAACCCTCTCGGAGGACCATAGGCCGCTCACCAGTATTCTCCATTCAACTCTGTCTTGAGCATTCCCTTCTATATGTCTCCAGTTACTGTTCATCCTTTTAGTGTCTGCTTCCAGTTCTCGACGCAGAGCGTTCTTTGGCCTTCCTCTTTTCCGTCTTCCAACAGGATTCCAAGTTAGTGCTTGTTTCGTGATACAGTCTGATGATTTCCGCAATGTATGTTCTATCCATTTCCAACGTCGTTTCCTGATTTCCTCTTCAGCTGGAAGGTGGTTTGTTCTCTTCCATAGTAGACTGTTGCTGATGGTTTCCGGCCAACAGACATTCAATATTCTGCGTAGACAGTTGTTGATAAATACCTGTACTCTACTGAGGATGTTTGCAGTAGTTCTCCACGTTTCAGCTTCATATAGAAAAACTGTCTTGACGTTCGAATTGAAGAGTCTAACTTTGAGGTTGGTAGACAGTTGTTTAGAGCCCCATATATTTTTCAGCTGTAGGAATGCTGCCCTAGTTATGTTGATAGGGTGCTATTAAGAACTAAGGAGCACTGGACAGCTTATTTGTCCTAGTATTGGCAGAATCTAGGGTGCACACTGCTCAGGAGTTTCACAATAAAACAGAATAGCTGTCTACTGCTCTTTGATTTTCAACGTTACTCTACTTATTTGTTCTCTGGAGAAGTAGCTTCCAATAATTAGCGAAACGTGAGAAATTAATAAAATATATATCACTTATTATTTTTATAAATAACCTACCCAATGCTCAATCTATTTGAAGTAATCAAATCTAATCATGGTAAAGATACATATGTACATTAGACATGTTTTGTGCTTTTTACTTATAACTTGATTCTTTTCCCTATTCAAGTTACCGTTTACTAACCATAGTACACACATGATAGTATATATAACTCGTCTGCATTAACTCATATCCAAGCAGTTTTAATCCACACACTGACCTGCTCGAAAAATAAATGATGTGACAACTAAGGACTTCAAAATTTGCTTCAAAAAACATAAACAATTGTAGTAGAAATATTTCTATGTAACATCCATGGAAAGTTCAAAAATTATTGGGAAAAATTCGTTTCTGGCATCAGTAAATGTTATTGACAATGTTATAACATGTCTAATGTTGTTTATTCTCTATGTTAATCTCTTAGTATAAGTAGGATTATAAGTTGTGTCTCACACTGTCAATTCTACAACAATCATGCAGTGAGACTACTTTACTGTTATTATTATAATTTGAACTGAGTTGGTGTTTTGGAGATAGATATTAAGTTTAGTTGCCTGTATTCATCGTATATTGTTGTGTACCTCAGAAAGCCACGGAGAACTGGACAGCTATTTCTTCCCAGGATGAGACATTTAGCACTGTGAACCTTCGATCTCACAAGGGAATTAAACCCAGGGTCTTCAGATCTGACAGCGAACCCTTAACTAACTGTACCACTGGACTGGCCAATATTCAGTAATATGATTCCCACTTCTATAAGCTTGTGATATGGCCCAACGATCACTCAATGTCACTGGTGATAACTATGTCACTGCGTCATGTTTGAAATCCACTAGTCACCACTTCTCACTAGAGCTTCAGAAATATCCTGAAGTAAGTCACCAGTGAGTTGATCGTTTGATTAAATCATCTTATACCCAACTAAACAGTATATCTAGAATAGGAAGTTGGTTGTTATTTCCGAAAGCACCCCTCCACTTCACATGATAAACTAATACGATTTTGAAGAGTGTTCAGTTTGCCTAGTAAACTGTTCGCATCTTCAGCTTTCTCACAATTGACTAAAATATCATCAACATACCGCTTATGATGACACATTGTTTTAGGGGAATCCTTAACTAGATTTTCCACATATACTGTATACACATAATCTTATAATGATCCCTAAAGACGGCATAGCTCTGATAAACTTCTTAATCAAAATTTGCCAAATGGACTAATTGTTGGAAACATAGACACCGTGACAATTTAAGTATTTAACTAATGTCAATTTCAATAGTGAATTATTTACAAGAAATTTCTTATACTTATTATTGCATAGAATTGATCACTGGAATAATGAACATGAACGTTTAGTTGTATTAACTGAAAGAAATTTTTACCTGTTAAGATATGATTTTCTACAATGTCGTGTACGTGATAGCCGTCGAATCGGTCTTGGACAATTGATTAGTGTTATAACTGGACCGCTTGTATTTCCAGCAAAATCGTTAATGCCGTAAGTTATTTTCTGCAGTGATATCATTCTATGTTATATGCCTATTATGTACAATTTTACCTGGAGTAAGAATAGAATGAATGAACGTTAGGTACGACTAAACCAACACATAACATTGATTTATGAAAAGATTAACTATTTGTTTGACCAGCGTTGATAGCAACAGAAAGTCCTGTTGGTTCAGCGTGACATCGAAAACACAGTGGGTCAAATGTTTATACTATTTAACGCCCACTAAATATTCAATTCCAGTATTTCGTCGTATAGTATGTAAACATCTGAGGCTTCATTACACTAACTTCAGTAAGTTCATGATATAATGTGACCATTATTCACGGACGAATCTACAGTGAGTAAGAATCTGGAGTTAAGAAAAAAAAAGTAGAAGTTAAACATGGTGAGCATTACAAATAAAACACCATACAGTACCCACCTGATTGATGTTACCAGTGATATTTTCTGAAAAGTAGATAATAAACATCACAGGAACTATATATGAAAAACTTCTTATGTGCCTGGCTTCAAGAAGTTGTCTAATAGACTCAGTGGTCATGCTGGTGCGTAATAAAAAACACCACTAACTCAATTTTATTTTCAAATACTTAAAGTAGAAGTATACCATTTTAGTGTTTATAACCGAGATTAGACAATCACTCTAATGCCTTTAACAGCACTGCTTCACATAGTTAAATATTTGATTTATAGTAATACAGAAGACAAGTAAACTGTCGTTGTTCTACTTTATTTCAAGAAATATTTTTAATCAAACAATGTACATCTTTTTGTCTACACAATTAGTATACGTAGTTCACCTGGTGTTCAAATGAAATGGGGTGATGAAAATGACGTCAAAATTACACAAAAATGGAATCCATTATGTCGTAGTCTCCCATATGCTACATTAACTCACCATCCAGTCTATTCAAAACGTGATCAACTGCCATCAAAACAAGTGAATGTACCAGGTGCTGGTTATGAAGATTTATCTAATCCAGTATCTGTGTATGATGTGAACAATTTTCTTGCAGCTTTGAAAGAAGCATGTTCTGGTATGAATGTTCAGGTAAATTACTTAATTAGATCTGTTCATTTATTTTTTATTAAAACATTTCGATTAACATCTGAACGATTTGTCTCAGTATAACCATTTTGTAAACGGTATTATTATTTAGAATAGATGGATTGTGGCTGGCAATAAGATAAAGAAAGCATATTGTATTAATATGCTACTCGTCATATTGGTATTCTTTCATCTTTACGTGGATATTAATGTGATTTTTCTACCCGTTAGGCTCATATTAATCAAAAGTTCCTGGGTTGAAGTTTCAGTTTAGTCATTATTATTGGGCAACAGGTAAAGTCAACTAATGGTTCTTAAATAAAATGGAAAGAGCTTTCTACATCCTACTGTTAACCACTAAACCACTGGATCTACATAGATAAATGCATAAACTTTCGATCAACTTATAAAAAGTTGTTCAATTTAACTACTTAAGTTTCCAAGAACTGGCAAAAGGAATCCACGGTTTAATTTCAAATTAAGTCACAAGTATTTAGTAGTGAAATTTCCTAAGCATTCATCATACATCTTCATGCCAAACAATTTCAAAATAAATTGATATCAATGTATGGTTGTCAGCTATTACAGGTAGGTAGTTAGCAAGATAGTTAATTGTATGATATCAAAAGTGACACTGGGAATTAGGTCACATTAGACTAATGATCATATTCCAACTTAGAAGAATTCATTTAATCAATACTAATGACGAAGTATTCACGTTGGTAATTATTGCTCATTGTAATTCAGTGTAAATCGACAACAAGACGTTTGTCTCGGAGTTGAAAAATGAATAAACATGAATGATATAGATAAACACTGAGTGACCCCCCTAAAATGACCATAAAAAATTATTGAGAATCAACCAGTGAGAAAAAGTAAATAGTGAATCAATGGTTTATTATAAATGGAGATATATTACACAGGCAGAACTATTTATACTGATTTCTAAGACAACCACCTGATTCTGAATTTTTTAAGTGGGAGGGATGAGGGATCAAAAACGAGATTCATTGATATACATTAGGAACTTCGGTGACGGTAAGTAATGTAACCCCCGTACTAACACAAAACTACCCAAAAGTTTAAATCGCTTAAATATAATAAAACAGTGGGATTACAGCCCAATGTTCGAACGGTTATGATCCTTTTTAATTAGAGACTAAAGTAGATAGTTAGCTATCATATTAGTTGCTACCTAACTTTACGTCAAATATCTCTTTCCAATCATTTCTAATTCTTTTTCTCTCTTCTTTCTTGAGTTTACTAATGGTGAAATTATCATTGAAAGTTATGGAAATCTAGGAAGTGTGGTATTTAATCAAAGTAATTTGGGTTTCGCCAAGCCAAAAACTCCTACAACATGATAGACTATTACACAATTTCATTATAAACTGATCAATAATGTGTTTCTCTTAAACATAACCGTAATAAAATGCAATCAATGCAACTTCATCTTTATCCTCAATACCTTGTTATTGGATAACTACATATTTTTTCTCCATACTCGAACACACATATATACATATATTTACACAGTAATTCCTAAAGATTCAACAAATAAATCCATTCATACTCGTTCCAGTTGTGATTATCTTCAATTATTTGTTAAATTTCTTTAAAAATATTATACTACTTATTACTGAAGTTAGTAGCTAAACGTGAAACCACTTTATGTAGTGCTTGTGTGTGTGTTTGATTTTACTCAAACTAGTGTAAAACAATGTTTTTCAAAGTATGAAGTTTTCAACTTGATTATTTATTGGATTCTTGAATCAGCTACATTGAATTACTTACATCTGACATTTGATTTTCAGAAAAAATAACGTTTCCTTTTGTGTTATTTATATTTTATTCTGTGATTCTGTCTTATTTTTACTGTGATCCATAAATAAACAATATTAATCGGTAAAGTCTTCTTTCCGAATGTATGAATCAAAAAGCCAACTGTCTTTAAAAGGTATCCATCCACTTCTCTAAGATTTATCTTCTAATGTTTTTAACAAGATTAATAAATTATATTGAGAATGTCTCATAAAAATGTCAATTTACAAACATACATTCTGAAATATCTTACACAATTCACTCCATTCTACAAACATGATCGTATTCATACAATGTTAGATACAAAAAGATATACATCTTAGAGAAGTAAGTACAGGAAAAGAGTTACAATTTACGTTAAGAGGAGGGAAAGGGTCGAAAAGGTAGTAGCGCGTATTGCTTTGATAATTGTAAAATAATTGGTCGGTGTGGAGACTGATGAATTTCGATTTTAATATCAAGAATAGATCTGAGTTAGGTAACTAGCGGAAACTCGGAACTGATACTACATAACCATTTTGCTCTAGGATATGACTCATCATCAGTGCACACCCACAATCTCGTTACAGAATTGAGTTTAGGACCTTCAGGATTCGAGGATAATGCTTATCTTACAGACCACTGACTGTATAATTCAGATCAATTCGTGATATAACAATCAAATAATATTGTGTTCCAAAAATTTCGTAGGACACAAACGTCAATGTAATATTAATCGTATTATTATGCTGGAATTGAATACAGACTATACACTTATTTACAAGTGTGCTCAGGTTGTAAAAAGACAAGAGCACATTGTTCTAAAAGACGATTATCGTTGATTACATCAATGAAAACATTCTGATTTCTAAGACTGAGTTACAGCGTATATACAAAAAAAACCTGTGAATTGAATTATACTAGACGATGAAAGTATCTTGTAAAAAAGAAATTATGTTTAATTCAAGCTATCACCTGTATGAAGGATGTATTCCAAACAGAATGCACTATGTTTTATAGTCTAAGAACTGTTAGCTGGGTGATAGAGTGAATAAATATCCCCTAGCCTTGAAAGATATAGGTATTCAGAATTAAGTCGAAAAAAAATCATTTAGGCAGAAATTACTGTGTGAAAAGAACAAATGTTTGCGTATTCTCAACCAGCTTCATTATTGTCACGAGATTTATTCAGTAAAAATCTAATGCGAATAAACTTTCGTAATACAACTTGTAATGATGAAAGTTTTGTTCTTGTCTTGTTAAGATTGTTTCAAAAAAGTAATTTGCTAGATATTCTTGGAAAAACTGTGTCGATAAAATTTATTACTAGGACTGATTTCACAGTTTCCATCAACTTGTGTCGTAATTTTTAATCAAAGTATGTATGTACAAGATAATGTTTAATTTCAAGTTACTCTGTTTCTGAAATAAAGCATATTGCTAACAGCAGCTACATGAGGTTGTGACCGTCTTGTATATGAAGTTGTTAATCACACCGTAACTATTGAGTTACTAACTAGTGGAAGAAGTAGTGGAAAATTGATCGTGAAAGTAAGCAGTTTTCAGAAAACTCGTCCCACTGTAATTACATCTAGTCGATACAAGCGCGACGAAAATACTGTTTATAAGTACACCTTTCTTGGAAAGATCCTGCAGCACTTGGTATTCATTAGCCGGCGAATCAGTGTAAACTTGCATCAATTGGAATACAGTTTAAAGCTTATCAAAACGATACTTCGACCGCAATAAGTGCTGTTGGTAAACGTTTGGAATCTCTACAAATCCTTAATTTAACTGATTATAATACAGTTGAAGATTTTGAAAATGAAGCGAATAGCAAGTATAGTTACCATCAAGGCGATCTTTCTAGAATGTTTGACCTAATGATTATTGCTTTGTGGTATCAAATGTAATGCAAATGTAAATTTAGTGATAGGAAGCTGCAATGCATTGATAAAACAAACGCGTTTGAGAAAGAGTGTAAAACAAACCTCATCTGGAAGAATTTTATCAGATATGGTTTTGGTAGTCACTGTATCCACGAACACAAGGCAGTATGATTAACTGATGTACTATTCTAATCAATGACCATAAATTAATTGATTACCACAGTATTCAATAAACATTAACGAGCAAGAGTACACTAACACAAGGCAATCTTCCTAGTCAATATCAATTACACTTGAAATGTTACATGATACTTGCTTTCATCCCACAGACGTGATAGTAATTCATGTATAATCCTCCAAATTGGAAATGTGATATCAAAGTTGATGCACGTTGTCATGAGGAGTATACATGTCAGATTAGTAGTTTAATACTCTGTCTGTTCATCAGATTTCTCATTGTTTTATTATGATATCATTATACTAATCGTAATACCGAATTCGGATTAGTAATTAATCCAATGCGGAAGATGTAAATGAATAGGAGATCATCATATGACTTCAGTCTTGGAATGAAATTAGGCAATTTTTATTATCAGAATACTCTACAAGAAAGACTTGAAAATTATCAACTTCGATAATATGAATATGTACATATGAAAATCATATTCAAAGAGTACCTGCAGAGTAGAGTCTAAACAATTTACATCATGAGAGAAATCATGAGTAATTGCTTAAGATTGTATGTAAACATTCCTGATTGAATTGCATCAGGCTTAGACTCTACTGTTTACATTGAGATTATTAATGATATTACTTGTGAAATCCTTGTCATCACTAAAGATACTCTGGTCAACTGTATTATTATATTACAAGAATTTTAGAAATTGGCTAATACTGACACACTGATCAATTATTGACTGAATACTGTCAGGGCTAAACATTTAGTTATCATTTGGAACAATACTAATTAGTATGACTATCCAATATACATATCACTTCTATTGAATTGATAGCGGTGAATTGTGATTGAAATTGAAGAATGATAAGAAAGCACTTGAAATGGTGACATTTAGCAACTTGTTTGGAATATTTCTATGGCATTTTTAACATACCAACTTGTTTCATCCATAAACGTCGATAACAATACCTTTTCTGTTCGTATTTAATTAATTAATCAATTAAGTTAACAAGTAAATAAGTTACTAAGTAGTTAGTTAAGTAAGTTAGTTAGTTAGTAAGTAGGTAGGTATGTCGGTATGTATAAACGTAAGTAAGTATATACATCCTTGAAGGAGTATTAGCTATTTACGCGCGTTATACCTCACAGAGGAGCATCGGCTGCTCACCAATATTCTCTATTCAACTCCATCCTCAGAAATTCCTTTCAAACTGTTCCCAGTTGCTGTTCATCCTTTTATTGTTTGCTTATTATTCATGACTCAATGTGTTCTATCTCCTACATATTTTTCGTTTCTCAACAGGATTCTAAGTTAATGCTTGTCTCGTGATGCAGTCTGATAGTTTTCGCAATGTGTGTCCTATCCATTTCCAACGTCGTTCCCTGATTTTGTCTTTGACTGAAAGATGGTTGTTCACTCTCATAGTAGGCTGATGCTGATAAATTCCGAACAACGGACATTCAATATGCTGCTTAGACAGTTGTTAATGAAGACTTGTACACTCCTGAGGATGTTTGAAGTAGTTCTCCACGTTTTACCTCCATAGAGAAGAACTGTCTTGAGTTTCGAATTGAAGAGTGTGACTTTGAAGTTGCTTGACAGTTGTTTTGAGTTGCATATGTAGATCAACTTTAGGAATGCTGCTTGTAGGAGTCTACAATTACCTAATTTTATGAATGCGATATGAAACAAAGTACTCACTCTCATCACGTATTTAATTTCATGACTAACACTCTAGAAGCATACATGATGACAGTCATTTAGATTGGTCATGGTTAGTACTGCTATTAATTATTCAGTGATTTCAACTACCAATATACACTCTTCGTTTAGAAATGAATGTAACATGAGTAAAAGACTTGAATAAACAATGAAATCTTACAGTCTCTATAGGTTTGTGTGTTCTTCTCATTATTGACAATGAGAAAGGGGATTTAATCAGTTCGAATTATCACTGTATTTGTGGAAATTTCATTGCATATGGAACAAGATATATTCACTTCTGACAAAAACAATACTTGTTGTTAATGTAATTCAAAAGTTTCCTATACGAATGAACTGTATGATTGGTATTGTTTGGCAGATAGGTTATTGTTAATGTATTCACACATGAAACTCTTCATTTGGTAGTAGAGAGAATGGAATGCCGGATAATTTGATTCAATATGGTAGGTCAGTCTTCCCAATACTGCTCACTAACATATGTGATCTCTCCATAGAAGATGGATCATGAAAAACCACATATGTAATTCCTCACTTAAAGAAATGCTATAGGTTCAGTATTGAAAACTACCATCCAATCAATCCCACTGTGAACATCAACATTGGGATGCAGGTACATCCAGCCGACGAGTCCCAAATAGGACGAAACGCGCGTCCTGGATTCCACTTGCCAGTCACAATACAAATTAAATGATAATCACACATCTGTTTTATTAGAGCCATGTAGAATGTTACAAAAGAGGAGATCTACACTTACTTGATAAGGTACGGCTTCACGTTTAAAAAATCCTGCATAACTTGCCATCTAGAACACGTTGACTATATAATAAACAATAGAGATGACGAAAAACTAATTGTTACATTACACTTCGAGTTCATTAACGCGTTTGACAAAGTACATCATTCATCTCTCTTACATAAATTGAGAGACTTCGAATATAACAAACAAATCGCATGACGGAATAGCTTTATTTACGAAAGACCGCATTCAATTAGTATAACTAGGCCAACATCTCTCACGTACTCAAAATATCATTCGTTGTGTATTTCTGGATTTAGTTATAGGACCATTATTATTTATTATGTATGTTAATGGCATATGCCACTATTTCCAAGAGGATAAAATCTTTATGTTTTCGGACGACCTCAAAGTTGTCTGTGCAACCTACCCAGATGAAGATCGAAATGTTAACGACACAATACATGGAGATATCAATTAACCGAGCATGCTTTATCACAGAACTCTAAAGCTCGCAGACTTATTGGTTTTATTCATCGTAACTATCATCTTTGCGAATCTAAAGTTATTCTTTATATAACCTGTGTTAGAACTCTAATTGACCATTGCCCAATTATATCTAGTTGCTTGCATTTACTGGATCGATAGAAAATAGAAAAAGTTCAACGACATCTTACTAGGATACTAACTCCTGGTCGACCCTATAATGATAGATACTGTACTTGGTAATTAGACCCTCAATAGGTCTATCTTACCACACTCTATAAAATCATTCATGAAGAAATTATAACAGATTGTACTGCATTGACATATGTTGGAAAAAGTAATTGTGACATGCGGAACAGAAATTCTCTGGTAAGAGTGCAGAATGCCACTAGTTAAATTAAAATCCTCCTTCTTTGATGCATGATATCGCAACCTCTGGAATCAGTTAGTGTAAGGCATACGACAATGTAGCTCCCTGTCACAATTGAGATTCGCAACAAACAACTACTTAGACAATCCCGGTATCCGCAACTTACTTAATACAACATATGTAGAATAGGGTACATTGATCAATGAACTTTCTGGCATTTAGTCTCTTTAATAACACTTCTACAAAATCACTTGCAGAGTTCTGAATTTTATGGGTATCTTCGTCGAAAAATGAACGAAAATATTTACAAAACTTGGGCGCCGAGTGTATGTAAGACACGTGAATAGAATATATTTGTTAATAATCTCAGCGGATGAAATTAATGAAAATTCCAACGTTTCACTCAGCAAACTGGTTCGAGCTTCTTCAGGGAAATAACCAAAATCATGAATTATCGAATATCAATGTAAATAAGAGGTCAAATTTATTACGAATATCCAATTGCATTCAGGGTATGAAGTTGTCATATGAGTCATTGTGAGTGAACTAATATTGGAATTGTGTGGATGAAGGAAGGTGTGTATTTTTGTGTGCAGATCATGTTACAATCATGTGTGTTCATGTACTGTTCTGCGTTTCGTGCACGGAGAGGGATAGACAATCTGAAGATAGGCTTGTTATCGAATCATATTTGGAGGTAATCAATGTAATGATGTTTATAGGACAAAGGAAGGGAGAATATTCGTAAATGGCTACACGTTGAATGTGAATTGGAATAGAGAATTCTAAACAGAATTAATCAATAAATAAACGGAATGCATTGGAAATTGAATTCGTAGAAGATATTAATTCATTTTTTAACCATTAGTTGCCATGGTGCAGCTAACAGTACTCCATCTCGTCGGTTTATATTATTCGGATTAGCCCATATATGTAGGGCTTCAGATGTCAGCCTTTCTTTGTAGGAGTTAAAACCTTTTTGAAGGATTTTAATTTCATCAAAATCGATACTGTTCCCTAATTCTATTGAATGTAGTGCTATTGCCGATTTATTTTCAAGTTTCAGTATATCATTAGAGGATTTTGGAATATGTTTTGAGCAAAGTATATGTTCCTTCATCCTTACATTCAATTGCCGTGATGTTTCTCCTACGTATTTGGCATTGCAATCATTACATTTGATCTCATAGACACAGTTTGTTTGTTCTTTTTTTGGTACTCTGTCCTTGATATTTACAAGTGCAGAGCCCAGTGTATTGTTTGTTGGGAAGAAAACGAGTATGGCATGTTTGTTCAAAATTCTTCTAAACTCTTCAGAAATCCCATTCCTGTAAGGCACAACCACAGTGTCAATCCACTATTTCGGTTGGACCTTCGGCTTGGCTTCCCCATTGCATTTCTCCTTAAGTATCTTTTTTATAAAATTCTTTGGGTATTTGTTCATCATTAGTGTAGACATCACTAGGTTTAATTCAGTTTCTTTGTCTTTATCATTTGTGGCTAGTTGATGGATTTTGTTTATCAGGTTCCCAACAACTGTCACTTTTGTTGATTTTGCATGAGCTAATTTATAGTCCAGGTATTTCCCGGAATACATTGGTTTCCGGGAAATGTTAATCCTAAGATAGTTATCTTGTTTCCTTACGATCAGACAGTCAAGGAAGGAAAATTTATGATGGGCAGTCTCGATTTCCTTAGTGAATTTGATTTTGTTGGAAATACTGTTGACATTTTTAGAAAGTTCATCTAGTGTATTTCGTTTTGTAATAATGAAAGTGTCATCTACGTACCTTAGCCAGAGTTTGGGCGGATAGACACATTTTATGACTGATCACCTAGAAGCAATAAAATGTTACCCTTCTTCACAGATAGTGCTCTGGAATCTCGTAATGCCTACATATTTTATGGTGGTGATGCAGTATACATTTTATTTCCTTATATTATACAACCCTGAGCTCTTTATCCTACAATAGATCTAACTTCCATCATAGATATCTTTAGTATTAGGTGGCGAGTTTCAAAATAAAAAGAGAAATAACGAATACGCTGTATATAATACAACAGATGTACTAAATTGGTTATTTGTGTCCTCACGGTCTGCTGCTTATTCTTTTTCTCTTCAGTTCCCAACTGCTTTGTGACGTTGTAATTACCACCTAGAATCTACGTTGAACAGGGAGGTGTGTCTTTGTGGTCAATTTATGAAACTTTAGTGTGATTCTTCAGATCGCTATCATTCTTCAATGAAATGTTGCTCACACAATATCATGTTCGTAATTAACACCACAATTGACTATTTCAAACAATCATCTATTATCGTAATCATCCTAGTGTCACGTTTATGGCACTGTTTTTTATACTTGAACTCATTGCATATATTAATAAATGTTCTCTACTCATGTTTCCGTGATAGCCTAAGATTACAAAGTACCTTCCAGCTGATGGTTGACGGTTTTCTTATTTACATTTAATCACCTTGCACAAAATTCTGGTGTTCTGCGAATGTAATAGCTATTCAGGCACTTATTTCTGTAATACTTTATGTCTAATTATGTGACAGTTAGCCTTCCTGTATCATAATGACCATGCCTGTAAACTGACGTGAATTATGTACTAAATTTCAAAATGATAGTCAATAATTAATAATTAAATTGTGGTTGACAGTGAGGTTTAGAACGAGTTACAAGAATCAGTGATTATTACAGGTGTGGAGCCACAACGCAATTTGCTCAAACATCCAAGTAATCTTTCTAAATGAACATTTCTACAAATTTTCCTGTTTTAAATTTGCTTTAATAAACTATATTGACCATAACAACGGATCAACCAAACAACTTCCATCACTTATGGTTAGGATGAGATATCCGTCTACCAAGCCATCGCCTTATGTTGATGGCCGATGTTGACTGATCTGGGAGTGTTTCTAATGTAGTTGAAACGGTGTGTTTGTTGAACTAGTTACACTGACTATCGTTGAATGCAGCTTTGACTTAAATGTTCACAAGTTGTGTGCACATCTAGCCAATGTACTGGATGTTGTTCAGTTTCATCTCGATACCTGCTCTGTTATATGTTTAATGTTTAGAAATTGTGGAGTAGATTTTAAGTTAGTTTATAATGTAAATCATATTATCGATGATATGGCAAAGAAGAATGACTGCAGAATATGGTTTCTGCAAATGTGTCAATGTGAGATGTTATAATAAATGAATGGATGATTCTCTCACTTAGCAGGAGTCTTGTTGAATATAGATCAAGCAGTAACATGGTTCACAAATATTTGATACGTCATCTTGGTTTAGGGCATAGTTGTAATGTACGATGAGTGACTTTAGGAGTGCCATTGAAAGTTCTGATGGCCAACTGTCATTTTGACAACGTACAATTCCAAGAATACACGAGACAAAGCAATTTTGAACATATTTCAGACTTCGTTTATCGTTAGTGCAAGCACTACCGTAAAAAAACTGTAGTATTTAGGTAGTAGTTAGACACAAACACATTATTCAGAAGAATCCGAAAATCACTATTATGAAAGTTACGTATTATGTAACACGAAATTCTACGTGACTAAGATGTCTACAGAGCAATCAACCCTATTAATAACTGATTGGAAGATTATTTGAGTTCTATGTGAACCAGTGAGTGGAAATTTAGCAACTTAATAACGTTCGTAGAGATATAAAAAATGAGACGTCTTTCTAAAACACAGCCCATCCGCATTTAGAAGCATCACGTTCCGATATTCGATCCAAGTACTATATGACGATCTTGTTAAGTTCGATAATTTCATTGATGAGTAAATAGGTATGCTCATGAGAACGAAGAGAATGTACAACTTTAACATCATTTGCACTTACAAAAGGCTTACACTAAATGACGTATATTCTGTTATTTTCATTTATATCAATTGTAAAGAACTGTTAGCCCTAAATATCACCTTGTATAATACTCCTTGTAACTGATTTAGCGTTTCATTGATAGGGGTTAATTTTAACAATTTGATATCAATGTCACACAGGCAAGGGATACATAATACCATAATATTAGAGTTTGCATTCAAGTATCCAATAGTTAACCATATCACAAGGTTGAGAATTGTCAATGTAAAACATTGATATCATCTACAAAAGACTGAGTTTGGTGAAGATATAGTTAAAACATTCAAGGTGGATGTATATATATTTATCAATGTGATCTAGTTTCGAGTAAACCATGCTGAGAATTAGAAGCAAGATTTTCATAAGTGGATAATGTGACATGTCGTCACACACTTCATTTCCACTATTCTAGAGATAACTGGTATGATATTTATTTCCGTATGGTTTAGCAATTTGGTCCTGTCTCTTGAATCGAATCATGGAATTATATGTGTGAGATTTTCGTCGATTAGGATAAGTGCCAGTTTCTTTGGAGTGAATAAACAATTTCGGTAGTAGTAACTCGATATTGAGTTCACCAAATTTGAAGTAAATGGAGGTGATGTCATCTACTGCATAACTACCTGAAACCTCAAGTGAATTTGTGGCTTTACTGATATGATAAAAAGTGAAGGAAATGCATTGCATGTAGTCAGTGTCTACGTACATGATGTCTGCTCTAATGTTCTACATGGGTTGATTTCTGTTTAGAAAACTATCCCTGAACAGGATAACCATGATATTGGCGTCACTCATTATCGAGCTGTCAAGTAACATACAAGAAATATCAACAGTAGTTTAAGATGATTTAGGGCACTCATTGAATAAATATTTCACAATTTGTACTTTGGAAGCATGATATAGTACTAATAACTTATCATTATTAGTCTCTTACTTATGAGCTTCTTTTGTTTGTCTGAAAATCACGGTAATTTCCACACAGCTGAGAATTCGTTTGAATTCAAGTCAGTATTTGTGTAAGTGATAATCAGTCATTGACACTGGTGATGACTGTCTCACATCGACGTGTCTGAACTCTATCAGTCAACACTTTTCACTTGAACTTCACGAACAACGGGAAAGTTAGTCAATTGTTAACCGATTATTGTGATTGAATTGAAGTGGTTTGTGGAGATAAGTTATGAGTTTAGTTAATTGTTCAGGTTGATTTGCTCAACTATGAGCTACAGACTGTATAAAAGCTAGTGATATTATTATACATGAGATAAATGTGTAGGTTCGAGACACCTATTTTCTTGTTAATTACTAATAAATAAGATCTACCAAGAGATGTGAAGTTATTGAAATGGTTGATGCATATTAATCATGATGAAATAGTGCAATCGAACGCACCAAACAATTGTGTGAGTGGAGGTGGCTATTGTTGATCATTTGTATGAAATGAAGATATCTTGAATAGTATAAATGCAGGTTTTTCACTTAAACAGTTTAGACAGTATAAATAAACATTTTGTCCTTTCATTTTCGCAATGTCATCGCCCTACCACGTAGGCTACAAGTTTGTTTCCAAATGGGAGTATTTCATGAAAATTGAGCTTGTCAAATCGCAAATGCTAGTCATTATTTTGCATAGTTGAAGGAAATGTCCAATGTTTATGTGATATCGAGAACAGTCATGCGTATCTATTGTGTTATGTGTAGATGCTATATGGGGACGAAAACATGTGTATCTTAATTATTGCATACCACTCTCAGCAACTAACAAATGCCAGCTGAACATCACAGTTGGTAACTTGACTCCTTCGAATAGGTAATCACGATAGTGAGTTTGTGATTTATCTGAAACGTTCATTTGTATAATATGTCACCACTAGCTCCCCACAGCACCTATAAAGACCTAAATTATATACTGATAATTAATACACAGGAGAGTGTGTCACAGGTTAATCACAACATCTTCAATGTTCAACAGATGTGATGGATTCTGCATCTCCAATCATTTTTTCATTCATTTGGTGAATGCATATTGTATATAGGGTTACGGTAATAATCAGAGATTTGACTTGTCATTATCCAAAGTTATTAGTAGATACATCATTGTAGCACAGACTAGTATGTTACACGAATATCGTAAATGACAGAACTCTCAACGAAATCTTTATTGTGAACAACACTGTATAATGTAACACTAACTCACTCACTGAATGAATGAGAAAATATTCGTAAATGTTAAATTCATCACATGCGAAGCGCCGAAACAGTTGTAAAATAAACCTCAGCTCAAAGTATTTTATCAGATATGGTTTTGCTAGTCACTGCATCCACAAACACAAGGCAGTATGATTAACTGATGTACTATTCTAATCAATGACCATAAATTAACTGATTACCACAGTATTCAATAAACATTAACGAGCAAGAGTACACTACCACAAGCCAATCTTCCTAGTCAATATCAATTACACTTGAAATGTTACATGATACTTGCTTTCATCCCACAGACGTGATAGTAATTCATGTATAATCCTCCAAACTGGAAATGTGATACCAAAGTTGATGCACGTTGTCATGAGGAGTATACATGTCAGATTAGTAGTTTAATACTCTGTCTGTTCATCAGATTTCTCATTGTTTTATTATGATATCATTATACTAATCGTAATACCGAATTCGGATTAGTAATTAATCCAAGGTGGAAGATGTAAACGAATAGGAGATCATTATATGACTATAGTTTTGGAATGAAATTAAGCAATTTTTATTATCAGAATAATCTACAAGAAAGACTTGAAAATTATCAACTTCGATAATATGAATATGTACATATGAAAATCATATTCAAAGAGTACCTGCAGAGTAGAGTCTAAACAATTTACATCATGAGAGAAATCATGAGCAATTGCTTAAGATTATATGAAAACATTCCTAATTGAATTGCATCAGGCTTAGTCTCTACTGTTTACATTGAGATTATTAATGATATTACTTGTGAAATCCTTCTCATCACTAAAGATACTCCGGTCAACTGTATTATTATATTACAAGAATTTTAGAAATTGGCTAATACTGACACACTGATCAATTATTGACTGAATACTGTCAGGGCTCAACATTTAGTTATCATTTGGGACAATAATAATTAGTATGACTATCCAATATACATATGACTTCTATTGAATTGATAGCGGTGAATTGTGATTGAAATTGAAGAATGATAAGAAAACACTTGAAATGGTGACATTTAGCAACTTGTTTGGAATATTTCTATGGCATTTTTGACATTTACTAAGTTAGTTCACCCATGAACATTGTCAACAATTCCTTTGCTGTCTTTAAGTAAGTAAGTATGTAGTTAAGTATTTGAGTAATTAAGTATGAAGTTGGTAGGTAGGTTTGTGAGTACATAAGTGAGTATATACATCTCTGAAGGAGTCTTACTTTTTTACGCGCTTTTTCCCTTACAGAGGAGAACTACTTCAAACATACTCAAAAGTTTACAGTTATTCATAAACAACTGCCCACGCAAGATACTGAATGTCCATTGTCCGGAATTTATTAGCAACAGCCTACTATGAGAGTGAACAAACCAACTTCCAGTCGACGAAAAAATTCAGGAAACGACGTCGTAAATGGATAGGGCATATATTGAGGAAAACCATTAGACTGTAGCCACAAGAAAAGTATTAACTTAGAATCCTGTTGAGAAACAAAAAACAATAAGGCCAAAGAACACACTGGGTCGAGAATTATAAGCAGACATTAAAAGAATGAACAGCAACTGGAAACAGATGGAAAGGATTGCTGAGGATAGAGTTGAATGGAAAATACTGCTGGGCGGCCTATGTTTCTCTTTGAGTGATAACAGGCGCATGTAAGTAATTAAAAGTATTCAAAAATCTTATCGTTTACCTAGCAAGCTTAATCACAGGTCTCTCAAGCTCGCAGACTTATTGATTTTATTCATTGTAACTATCATCTGCAGGAATCAATAGTAATAATAATAATAATAATTTATAATTATAATTAAATTGTGGTTGATAGTGAGATTTAGAGCGAGTTTCAAGAATCAGTGATTATTACAGGTGTGGAGCCATAACGCAATTTGCTCAAACATCCAGGTAATCTTTCTAAATGAACATTTCTACAAATGTTTCTGTTTTAAATTTGCTTTAATAAACTATATTGGCCATAACAACCAATCAACCAAATAACTTTCATCACTTATGGTTAGGATGAGATATCCGTCTACCAAGACACTGCTTTATCTTGATTCCTGAATGTTTACTGAAGTAGGAGTAAGATAGAATAGATATATTATTTGGTAACTTAAGCGTGTAAGCAGTCAAGAAAAATTTCAATTAATGGTTAGAACTATGTAAATATGAAGAAACCACCTAGTTCAGTACCTCAAATAACAGCTATTATTGCTTGGTGTCATGGTGTTACATGGTTGAAAATCAGTCACAACAGAGAATGTGTATTTACTACTTATCGTTTTTACACCTTGAGCCCTATACACATCTTTTCATTCCTACTTTGTTAACCTATATCTTGATATTAATCTTGCTTATTTGTTCCCGCGGAACAAACTTCACATCTTGATCTGACGAAAATATGTACCGAGTTTACTGTTTTCAATCACTGACCGATTAATATGATAACGGTCTTCACTTACACGCTTTCAGAAAATTCGTGCAACCTGTAGCATTTTTACTGATCGAGAAATTTATGGATTATCAGTGTAATGATATACATATATTCCTCCTCTTCATTTGAACTTTGGTGAAAACCAAGGGGATAACCGCACTATTCATGAATTATATATATGTATATTCAAACATGAAAACGGACGTCATTGGAGTAAACTGACTGATTGCTGAATATATGCACATCGAAATAAACGGTTAGAAATATAGTCAATCACTGCCTACAAACGTTATATACGTATCATTTAATTTGTTTGTGACTGGCAAGTGTAATCCAGGACGCGCGTTATATACGTATTTTTGACTATTTACGGGTTAAATGATTAAAAAACCTAGATTTTGTTTCAGTATTTACATATCTTGTACCAAGAACTTCTTAGTGTAACCGAATACGTGATACTGAATAGAAAGCGGATTATTGTAATATTATTATCATTAGTGAGGTATTTACTGACGCTTAAAGGAAAATGAACTAAATTCGAGTATAAGTATTAACCCCGATAGTGCTGCTACTTTGACGTGGCGGTCGGAATTGCCCATCGTGATGACTCACTCGGGATATATTGGCTGAAACAATCGTTCCTCAAGGTGTCAGATAGAGCAGCAAGCCTCCCTAGCTAAAACATCAAAATCCGGCACCACTGATCTATGTCGTGTTTTTCGAAACACGCATACTGGATCCTAGCGCGTTCATTAACTTGACCTCACCTAGTCAGAGTGAACAACCTTCGCGATAAACCCTTCGTTTATCTGGCTACTCAACAACAACTCGTGGACTAGCCGGTGTAGGTATTTCGTTAAGTATGAGAGCGGAACAGGCAAAAATCTAGAATGGATTCCTATCGGCAGTCACCTATGTGCCGTTTGACTAAATAGTTCAGTAAGAATTCGGAAAGATGAGGGCACACGCTGTTGTCGTTTCGTTGTTTCTTCCTATGCTCACATTGACTACAGCCTGGATAAAGTGAAGGATGAATTTTATAGAAAACTTGCTGAACTTCTTCATAGGGACAAATACTTAGATTTGGTACTGAAGGATGGTGATTTTAACGCCCGAATAGGTAGCTTGAATCAGTCTTAAAGATATTTTGGTGGATGCTTCAGTGTTAAAGCTCAGAGGACCGATAACAAGGACCGTCTACTACAAGTTTTGTTCCGACAATCATTTATTTTTAGCAAACGCGAAATTTAAGCATAAGGAGCAACACTGTTTTACATGGTGACCTCTTGGTCCTACTCAACGGTTAACTCAAATATACAATATTGCCATTATTCACCGTTGAAAACGCTCCATAGATGTTTGCCGATCTTTCTGGAGTATATGTTCAGATTCTGATCATGCTCTAGTACGAACACACACTTGCTTGAATCTTACTGAGCGAAGGAAAACTATTACGGGAAAACCCGTTAGAATTCAATTCAGAAACTAAATAGCCAAAAATAAATTCCTAGGAACAACTGAAGTATCACTTAGACAATTTTGAATATGCCACCTCAACTAAATACTGCTTGGGAAGATGTTCAAAGGGCTGTGACATCTACAGTGTCGTCTATCGAGGACATAAATCAATATGTCAAGAAAAATCTGTGAGTCTCAATGACTCTTGTTGAATAGGATGGACTCCCGAAAACTTACCCCTTCAGGTTTCGAACATGATGAGAAGCAAAGAGTAATCAGGCAAAAACTGAGAAAAAGTCTACGAAACAACCGTGGGAGGTGATGAGTAACGAAAGCAAACAAAATGGGAAAGGCAGCGGCGTTAGGTAACATTAGACAACTTTTAAAGTCAATAAAATAAACTGGTGTTTAAAAATCAAGCGTTAGTGAAACAATCTCCGAAAAAGATGAAATGCTTATCCGCTCTCAGTCTAGACGTTTAAAACGATGGGCTGAACACTTCAAGGAGCAGTTCAGTTGGCCTTCAGCTTCTCTAGAATATTCCACTATTTTAAGATAACCGGAATAAAAATTCGACTCAGGTCTCTCAACTCTTGCCGAAGTCGAAAAAGCTATAGCCTACCTAAGGAGAGACAAAGCAGCGAGTCCGGATAGATTATCCTTAGAGATCTATAAGGCTGGTGGTCCCACTTTGACGATTAAGCTGACTGATATTTTGATTAAAGTTTGGAAACTCAACATAATTTCATCTGACTGGTGTTGATCGTTAATCGTCCCAATATATAAAAAGGGTGAAAGTCTTTCTGCGATAACCATAGAGGAATTAGTTTGACAAATGTAGTGTCTAAAATACTAGATTCTATAATTATCAGACGTTTATCTACAACTCGTGATCTACAAACGCGAGAAAACCAGGCTGGTTTCATACCTGGTTGCGTTTGTATAGACCGATATTCACCATTCGTTAGGTTTTAGAACACATTCATACTTTTCGGCGCCCAATAATGGTGGTTTATCTTGACTTGAAAGCTGTATTTCACTCTATAGACCGAGAGATTCTATGGCAGTATCTTTCATTGAAAGGCGTACCCCAGAAGTACATAAATCTCATTAAGGCTCTTTACTCAAACAGTATTGGTCGTGTCAGAGCTTATAGCAAGCTGTCATCTGAACTTGTAATCTCAAGTGGTATCTGTCAAGGCTGCCTACTGTCTCCATTTTTATTTAATTTTGTAGTCGATTTACTGTTGGAAATTACACTCTCATCATCTGACTTTTGAGAAATTGATCTCCTACCAGGAGATCCACCTATCAACCTAGAATATGCTGATGACATGGTCCTGTTTGGCGAAGATGCTGATAAGATGCACAATGTTTCAGCAACAATAAGCTCAAATGCAACCGTGTTTGGAATGCGATTCTCCCCCTCAAAATGCAAACTATATCTCTAGAAGTGGTAATCGTCAACTCCTGAGCTAGCGATAGGGAGTGAGGTAGTTGAGCACGTCGACCACTTCACTTATCTTGGAAGTCTGATTAGCCCTAGTGGGATTTTTCTCTGATGAAATCCCAGTAGGAATTCGATAAGCTCGTTTAACTTTGCCAACTTAGTCCACCTATGGCGTAGACGAGATATTCGTCATTTTACGATAGGAAGAGTGTACTGCGCAACAGTTCACTCTGTTTTACTGTATGGGTGTGAGGCGTAGCTATTAAGAGTAGACGGCACTCGAAGTTTATTAGTTTTTTCACCATGAATGTCTTCGGAACAGCTCGCATTAGCTGAGATCACCGAATAAACAATAACGAGGTTAAACGATTGATGTTATTCAAAGGTGGTAAATCAGTCTATGAGGTTGTGAATCTTCATCAACTGAGGTGGTTGGGACATGTGTTGTGTATGCTTAACCACCGTCTGCCTCAACGTGCGATGTTGGATTGATATTGGAGCAGGATGAGAGTTAGAGGCGGTCAAACTAATACATGGCATCAGTTCATGAAGTCAGTGACTGCTGATTTGAGTTGTATCGTTAGCTGCAGACTACTTGGTTAGGGTCATCATAGAATACCGTAACCAGTGGCTAGAAACACTGAGTGATATGGCTTAGAATTAGTCATATTGGTGCAGATGTATTCACTCATTGTGAGCTCTAGATTGTTTTATAACTTTCTTTCCACGCTCCCTGAACCATGTTCTCTATGTTCACACTTATTATTATTATTATTATGCTCACTGAGGTAACTACTACCAATATGATGTTAATAGTGCGATGCCATAGAGGTTTCAGAACTCGAGCCGATGCACACATTTGCTGGGTTTCATGTTGATCATACATAGCATACATAAGTTTGAACATCAATACTGGGATACATGTACATTCAGATTTTACGGTTAGCGTTTTTTTAACGAGGTGGTTTTATATGTGATAAGGCTACAAACCCCATGTCTAATTCTTCCACCTTTGTTCAGGCTTGGAACCGGCAACAACCCAAAGACGATTCCAGGTGGGATACATTTAGACAGCCAGTCTTAAACTTGACGAGGCATTCATGTTGGGTTTTATTGCTAGTCAGTATTACTAAGATATAGGGCAGTAATGCAATAGATTTGTGTGTAGCATATCGAAATTCCATTAGAAAATCATTCTAGGAATGAAAGTTCAAATCAATTTGTCTTACATAAAAAACATTCCAGTAATTACTACTACTACTACTACTAAAATGTCAAAATCCTTTGTAGTTACTTCCTTTCATCCTAGGCACACTAAATTATTCAACGTTCAATTATGACAAATGAAACATTATTTGTCAAACAAACTGTAGGAACTGTGAGAAACACTAATACTGAACAAACTGGACACCATCTTTACCTCAGTACAAATGATCATATTGAATAATGAAAGGATGTCATGATATTACTGATGACAATCCATAAGCACAACTACAAGTACTAATTTCATTGAGAAAAGCTCTAAATCTGGATGGGGAACATTTCATGAATAAATGAAAATTTTCAGATGACATGGCATTCAGATTATCATCAATTAATAAATGCATTGATATATATAAAATCTGTCAACGCATACTGTAGGTGTCAATTTTAAGGATTGTTTGGAATCAACTTTATTAAGCCATCAACACTTAACAACTATGGGTCATATACCACACCATCAGAACATACTGATTAAAGTACTTATTTAATATAACGAAATGACCTGAGTTGGACTACCTCTAAAAACTAGGAGGCACTGGATAGCCATGTGGTTCGTCATTAATGCGCATCCACAACTCTACCAGGACTTTCAGGCTTCGCGATGAAAGTTTAACCGCAGTCAACTGCCAGTTGTTGGTTTTCATTATTTGTTTAAACACAGACGAGCTGGTGAATTCGAATTACCATTCAGCATTCTTCACAAACACAATTAAATTACTTATCCCTTACAATTAGGATACCTAATTCTACTATAACTGCCAAAATTTTATCCATAATAACTATGGTTGTTTCCAGTTTGAAGAACTTACCATGCCTAATATTATTTAACTCAAGGTTTTTCATCATTTTAAAACATCGTCATATATCAGATAATAATTAATAATAGTAACTGATCACTAAGTTAACAAATGAAGAAACAACAAGTTGGTAAAGAACAACATTTTCCCATAAATGAAACTCTCAGAAAAAAAGACATTTGAAGAATCAATATAGTATTATAATAGGCATTAAATGATAGCATTCAGTACAGTAAACTTAATAATAATTCATTATACTTATAACTTTAGTTAATGTAAAATAAATATCGGTATAGTTAACTTCTTTAAGATAATAAATACTACTAAGTAGTAGTAATAATAGTAAATGTGACATCAAGATTCTGCGTATGAGTTTCCTTTTGTGACATTAGGTATTAAAAATAAATAAACGAACATAATTAATTCACCATGATCTTGTTCCATTTGTCATTATTCAACAGCTGATAGAATAGAGTAATGATGATGATTATAGACAACTATATTAATTGATATTCGGTTTTTCATCTGATGATTAGTATAAAAAAAACTATTAAAGAAAGAAAGATAAAAATGTTATGAATAAGATTTGTTAATGATAATTATTACAGAAAAGAAATGATCAGATTCTTAGTTTGAATAAAGTAATAACGAACAAGTGATATAGGATAAATAACATTCATTTTTTTTATCATCAACCGGATTATAATCGTAATTTACACTGAATTTACAACATCATATTAAGTAATAGTTACACTTAGTAAATGAAAACATTGAAGTGCTATCTAATTAACTGCTGCCACACTATCAATAATTCGGAATCTTTTAAGTGAATTCACAGACGAAACACTGAAATCTCATTGGACTTTGCTGAAGCAGTAACACTCGACAAAACAAACTCAAGCTTAATATGCATGTTTTTTTACTTTCAATCATTCATGTTGGAATTCAATATAAACTACGTCTGTAACAAAAGTGGCAAAAACTAGTGAAATAGGAATTAATTTAGAATGTTCTGAGTCATTTGATATCTATTCAAATTCATAACCAGAACGAACAGTATGATTTATAGTTCCATGATATAGCAATCAACTAGCCACAAGTTATTATTTCAAGTATTAAGATTTATATCACAATTCCCTTTAATTATGACTACAAATTAAACACAGATTGATATTATTTGAGTTAGATTGTGGATGACAAACAGAATCCAGGACTTGTGTTTTGTCTAATTTGGGACTCGTCAGCCAAGTCCACCTGCATTTAAATGACAAAATGGCATTGATAAGGAGGTATGAGACAATTAATGCCTTTCAAAAACTTATTTCGAATACAAATACAGAGGTTGTCAATTTAAATTTGAATTGCTTCCCAATATGTGTAATTAATATGACAGAACCGCATATGGAAAATTCGAATGCAAATGAAAATCACTCTCAATACCTAGACTTTTTAACCAAAATGATTACTATTAACTAAACGTGTGTACAAACTTATTCAAACGATTTACAAATCACGAATAGAGACACTAGTTAACTCGTAGGTCAATTTGACTAGGATTACACACTTTACAGCTATCACCAGATGATCAGCTGAATTCATAATACATCTGAAAGGGACAAAATCAAGTAACTTTTAAATCGTTAACTAGAGGATGTCAAAATAGAGCTTAGCCACATATGATATTCTCTTCATAGTATTCACCTATAACACAGGTTTTGGATTCAAAACATACCCGATTTATGGAAATTTCACTCACCTTAACTCACTGAGTTTCCACTAAGTGGTTAATAAGTACTACTTTAGCCAAATTTTGATGCGACATGAAAACTACGCAATATCATCCACAAAAAACTAACTCGGCTGAGATATGAAATTATTTTTAGGCCAGAGACCTGATGATTATTATTTCTTTTCAGTAGCTCAAATAGATTGGTTTAATTTTAAAATTGTCATAATCACAACAAACGACTGAACATCTGGATCACCATATTTTGCTTAGTCTTTCATTGAACTTGCATAAATTCCTTTATTAAGTTTATAAATATAATATGTTTATTGTACTTTGTTCAGTTACCTCATAACAAAGCCACATTTACGTCCACTTAATTGGTAATTAACGATAAATAGGATAAAAGTGACTGTCAACATTAGTTTATAACATAACAATATAATGTTTAAGATGACAGTTTTAGAAAAATTTCTGTAATGTAGTTTTATCTAGTCATTTATAAATGAGTTTGGCTGTACTGAACAAGTTGCAAAGGTTAATAATACAAATCGATATTATTATCTTCACGATCGTATGCCTATCAGTTGAAATATCCGGTCCATATTTCCATAGTAGGATTTTTGAAGTTTCGATAACAATCTACTGAATTTGACTAGTTATTTTATAAAGCATGTTCTTCTGTAGACACCAGATATTGGCCGAGAAATACTGTAGACTATGAAATATGTTGATATTTCTCTGTTCTTTCTTTAAGCTATCCTTAACTGATTCAAAAAAACTGAAATGAAAAAAATACAGTAGCATTTCACTGTTTGTAACTTGTAAAAAAATATCACTTATATTTAAAGTTCGCTGAAAGTTCGATAAAGTTTTCACGGTTTATGAGACAATATCATCAAATATTTCGATGACTGAGTAATATATTTTAGAGAAAACAGTTTTCCATGTAAAAATGGCTATTTTCGATAGTTAATAGTTGAAGTATTTTGTTTACACTATTTTGTCTTAAACAGTTAAAGATAGTGAGAACAATACTTAGTGGTGATGGTCTGGCCTATAAGTCGTAATGACTTAGTCGAGCAATATTGACTGGAATACGTATTTCTTTTTAAGCCATTCAACAACGAGGAAGTCGGCTGGAAATTGGTCACGTTTAAAACGAAAAACCTAGGGCTTTAAGGCTAATGGAGTGTGACAGAAGTAAGATGGTTCACTTAGAAAACTAACGTCTGCAATGATGGAATCTAATAAGTTCCCTAAGAAGAAGTATTACTCCAGAGTGTATCATCCGAGAAGTGACAATCATTCTCATACTTCTAGCAGCTTATGAACTAATTTTTTTCTGATTATTAGTTAGGTAAATTTGTAATCACCAAATAAGTTATGACAGTGACGGCAGATTAGTGTGAATTCATGTATTTCGAAGTTTCTAATCAGACACTGCTTAACACCTAAAGAATTAGTATTAGTTGATAAAAAACCAGGAAGTAATTATACATACATCACATCGTCAACGAAGAGTTTTCGGTAATGAAAATTAGTGAAAAGATTAGTAAGCAGTGTAGGATTATAAGAGATGCCCACTTAGGTGGATATTTATGTGTTGAGCGATACGAATATTCTACAAAAGTATTTATTTACGACGCATGGAAACAGGTCACAGGATTGAAGTTAAATGGATGCACAACACAACTACAGAAGTGAACAGACAAAAAAAATGGAATGAGTAGCGTTCAGAGAGGACGAAGTATTAAGGGGAAAAATGATAATTGAGGTTCTGAACGCAAATTGAAATATTAGTAATAGGGTGCCGTAGGGATTTTTGAGTGTAAATTTGAAGTTACGAATTGCCTTGAGTTAAACAACCATTCAAAACCTAGAAGAACTTGGAAGCTGGTTGATTATATTGTGCGACTCCAAAGGAGTGGGCATTTATGAACCCACAAGGAAATCGAACCCAGGATCTTCAGGCTTTTTGCGAACGCTTAACTATTAGATTAGTGATATTTCAAATTTCAGTTAGTTCACCCAAAATTAAGTGTTGCTTAAATAAGTATAGCAAAAATAAGGTCACGTAGGTGAAAGCTAGATTAACGACAGTATCACTTTGGAAACATAAATCAGGTTTAAGTTTCTGATAGCAATGGATTAGGCAAAACGAAACAAGTTTGAAAAGGCTTTTTTATTGATAATCACTATCAAGTAGTTGACTGATAAACACATTGCTGAAAGCATACTGACCTCTTAGTCGTAGTTTCTATGGGGACACAAATATTAACTGCCCTTTTAGTTCTTTCAATGTACTTTTTTTGACACATATACACGATAGCAAGTAATATTAGATCAATATTTGTCCAATTTTCATTCCTTCAACGAGTAATTTTTTTGATGAAGTGATACAGTTTTTGCAGATATATAAATCAGTGTTTTATGCAGTTCTTAATCTGAAATCTATCTCACCAGTAATTTCATCCCTTCTGAAGACAAGTCGTATAAAAAGAGGTTTTTATTAACCGTAAAATACCTCATTTCTTTTATTCTTCTGTTTCAATATTTACCGACGAATTTTTTCAGATAACCGCTAACGTGAAGATAATTTTCGACACCAGTTAGTTGCTCTTTAATCTTGTTGTCTGATAGTCATTTCCATATCCAATTAAATATCGATTGGATCAAATCTCGAAACTAGTGTAATTCAGTCGAATTCCTCTCCGAGTATCCTTTCAGTAAATTCGATCTTTCTGACAATATTGTTAGCCATGCTTAAAAGATGAAGCAAATTTTAAAGATCATGCTCCAATTCAATATGTGACAAAAATCCTTGTAATTATTGACAGAAACAAATGTGTTATCAACATATTTCATGTACCAAGCTATATTGCTGATTATCATTTTTATTTTTATCTTTTCTAGATTAGCTATGAATATACCCGCTAGGATTAAACCTGACGGCTTGGTGATAAAAGTACTGTTAAGTTAAACTTTTACATCACTGGAGTACATCATTAAGAATTGTTCGAGATCATCTTTCGGTGATAAAAGATCAATGTATTTACAAACAATTTTTCCTGTTTCACTCAAAAGAATTCGCAATGATTATTAATTTATGTTAAGCAAAATGACGAACTTCTTTACAGTGTAGACATTTTTGAGCATTAAAGTTGAGTATAACGTGCACTTCAAACTATGTGTAGCTGTCATCAAGCTAGTTAGTTTTAAGTTACTTGTTAACCGTCAGGAGAGTTTGTGAATCGGACATTATTTTTTCACAAAAACGTCAGTTTGTACACATTCAGTAAGCCATGCACAAAAATCCCTTGTTATTGAAAATATATAGCAAAAACTAATAAACTTACTTTTAAATCAAATTTATTAGCTTATGGTAACATCTTTCATCTTGTCGATTCAAAGGATAATTTTCAAATGTTAGACTGAATAGTATTGGACAAACTCTAGAACTTCTCATTATTTTTCAAGAAATTCATTTGAAAATTGTTACTCCGGTTATTTGAATTACTGATAGTGATTCCTTCAAGATTAGCAATATTTAAGTTACTATTTTTTTCATTACAATTGTAATGCATATAGTTATGCAGGTGTTCATTGTAACCAGTTACAACTGGTGATTTTGTTTTTAGATAATTTCTTTTGAAATGTAAATCATTCTGACAATCCATATTTTCTGTCATATTAACTTTTTCACATTTATTCATGGAATAACACATTTGATTACTAGGTTTTATATTATGACACCAGTTGGATATATTTAAATTTAGTTCATTCTTTTGATTTGCTAAATAAGAAGGTGATTGCTGTTTTACATTAAATTTATCTCTATTTGTTCCACTGTTATGTTGTTGACAATCAATGTTAATATATTGAAAACATCGACAATGACAATGTTTCGTAACTTTTAGATTGCTACTCGAAGGGTTCTTATTAGTGATGTCCAGATGATTTTCTTTTTTTTTCTGTGGAATATTACCATAAGCAGGATTACGAATTGAATAAAGGTTATCATTAGTAATGATTTTAGCAGTATTATGCTTACAAATATGTTGGTTAATTAATGAAAGTTGATTGAAATGTTGTTGTAATCCTTTAGAATCATTACTTTTACAATTGTATACATCTGGACTACGAGTATTACAATGAATCGCGCAATGAAACATATGACAATTACATGAGTTAGTGCCAGAACTTTGCTCACCAGAATTATATCTATAACACAAATGAGATACAAAGTTCATAATTTACTAGCAAATCTTTATACTTTCAAAAATAAAATTAAGTTTATTGTTTAAGTCTTCATATGTTATTCTATGTTAGATACAATTGAGGACATCCATTACTTCCTATTTTGAGGCTTATTAGTGGAATAGGCACCTACAACCCTATCAGAAGTAGAAGCCAGAACACTAAACCACTAGTACCATTGACAAGGCAACTCACTTTGAGACTACCTAAAAGTTCTAATAAGAAATCTCCACTACAGGGATCCTAAAAAACTGAGAATAAGGCTATTGTCACTAATGAAATTGAGTGGTAGTTGTGCTATATCACGAATCTGTTAATGCGAGAAATCTATTATTGGACTTCGACTCAATGAAACTGACAGCCAAATGTTTTCTGTGAAGTATTAAGGTCCTGCGTTCGGTGCCTGGTTGGGTTGTAAGTGCTCACTCTCACTGGAAAATCCTATTTTAGGATAGAATTTTTGTTCTGCGTCGATTTGTTTTTAAAGATACTCAACTGAGATCATTCTTTGACACATACAAAATAGCGAATTATGACCAGTCTCCATTAAACCTTTTCAGCATATCCATTAACTTGTGAAATAAATGTATTCATTGAGATATTTTTTAGAATTTTGTTGAAAGGATTTTCGTATTGTAAAAATTCGCTATCCAACACTTTTCTAAAGATATTTTCATCTGATAAAAATATCAATGACTTCATCCTCTTAAATTGGATTAACGCTTTCACGGTTAGTCAAAACAAAACATTTATGGTATAGGAGTACGAAGAATATTACAGTTAAATTATGACTGGCAAGAAAAATGTATGACGCTCATTTCATATTACCTAAGACTTTTCAGATAAACGACTTAAGCTCCAGTGCTTATGTTCGCATAAGAAGTTGAACTCAGTCCACTCATATCAAACAAATTAGCCTTCTGTACCAAGCTACTGAGTTCAAACAGCCACAGTTATGCAACGGAGAGTCCAGGTATGAACATCAACACTGGGATATAGGTACATTCAACTAAAAAGTCTTAAACAGGACAACGTATGGCGTCCTGAATTATATTTACCAGCTACAACCCAATTTTAACGACACTTGTAAATGAACGCTTTATCAAGACAATTAGCTTATAATGAACTCATCGCAATATATATTGATCTATTTATATCCAAGATACAAACACTTTTACACTATAAAACAACTGCGGTTTATGCAAATGCAGATAAACAATGTATTACCCTTCACTTGATAGAAATTTTCCTGAACCTGATGGCACCAAATGAAGTTTAGCACAACCCGTACAATAACAATTATCACACAAACAGTTAGATTTTCCAGTAGAACAGCTGAAACCTCTCATTACAACAAGTAGTTGTCCGTTATTATTATGATTATTATAAGACGAACAAGAACAAGATTTCAGATGTGAATGACAACTATTCACTTGCTTAACAAACTGTTTATCTTTGTTTACTGGTGATATTGAACAACAATGAACTGGCTGATCATGTTGACAACAATTACGTTCTAATGACTGATTACACATATCAGGAAACACTTGATGCGTACGTTGGTTTTCTAAATTTAGTGAATTATTTTGTTGATATGATTGACAATGATAATGCAGATTTTGATTTTTGTCTTGGTCTACTGTTACTACGTCAGTAAGTTGTTGTTGTTGTGGTGGTGGTAGTGTTAGTGATTGGTGAGGGCAATAAGGTTTTGGTAATTTGATGAGTGAATTTTTACTAGATTTGTTGAAAAGGTACTGCACTGTTTCGTTTTTCACTAATGAATTTGACTTTTCATCCATTCTACGTCGCTTACGACCTGGCCAATTCACCTTTTAAATAAATAATATTTGAAAAAAACAAAGAATAGTGATAACTAAATTTTACGCAAATAATTTGACTTTACTAGTTAACTGCCATGATTACATTCAATCAAAGAATAAAAATATATTCGCCGACACTGACTTTGGTCTAACAAAAGCCAGAAATGTCTGTAGTGAAATTATTATCATCAGTAAGATTGGCTAATCATACCATAATATAATAAGTTGACTAAAGTTGAAAATGTGTATTATTTGATTTCAGTCATGTGATTCTAACGATCTGGTGGAAGGTCTTGAGCTCATTAATCCGGGAAGTGACAAGTGTGCATTATTATATAGTCCTATTTTAAGATAAAACAACTGTTTAGTGCTTCCTAGTTTCTATTAGCACCAAGTTTAAAATACACACAATGTAAATTAGTAGAAAAGACAGCCCAGTAACAAGTCAGTGCTGGCAAAAATTTACTACATAGATAAGAAGGCACAACCCAGCTGATTTACTCAAGTTTAAAACTCTTTAATAATTTCGTAAATATGGTGCATACCTGAAAAATTTTTAAAGGCTAGTTAGCAATGATTTTTGCTACGGAGTGATGCTAACAAGGCAATTGTTGAAACCATGAAGTACTGGAAAATTATTTTCTCATAGTTTGATTTATTAACTATTTTCCAATTTATCTATTACATATATCTGTAACGCTACTAAAATAATGGAACTAGTAGAAGAAAACGATGACTTAGTTGATCCTGGTACTAATTCCATAAAATTCACTGCGTTGACTTTCGAAACAAACATTGAATATAGTAAATCCTTAACTGTTAATCATTGTTTTCTTAATATAGAGTAGTAATAAAAGTCACATTGAAGTTCACAATGGTCAATGATAACACTTAAATACTGTCATATTCATAATTAACAATATTGAAGGCATTATGATTGCTAATATGTAAAATCATACAAGCATTTACGCTAAAAAAAGAATAAACATGATAGGAAAAAGATATTTTCTGTAATCATTATATTCCTACCTCACTTTTACTACAGAAATGGCTTTCTAATTCCGTTGGTTTTTGTGCAGTCGACATTTTATCCCAGAAAATACGCTCTTGAATGCGAGTGTGCCTTTGAAGGAACAATAAAAAATAGAACTACTCGTTATTTATGTATACAATTTATCTATGCAATTTCTTAAACAAATTGACGCAATATAAATTTAAAGAAATTATTTCATTGAGTTCTAATGGTTAAAAATGATAATTCAAAGAAGAAGGACTAGTTTTTGAAAATAGAATATGTAATGATATTACTGATCTAACTCTCCATCATTTTTAATGAACCCGATGAAAAGAAAACCGACCTGAGCTCTTAGGTGAAAATAGAAAATAACCATCTTAAGCGCACCTCCAGATAATTTAAAGTCAATTTTAGCTAATTAGAAAGCAGATTATAAAAGCTCTTGATTCTTCAGAAAAGAAGAGTTGTATTAGAGTTTTGGTTTAGAAAGAAATAATTGTGTTGTGTGCTTCAACCCAAATATAAAATAAAAGGAGGAAGATGCATTCTCGAACAAAGGAAAAAAACATCGTTAACAACTTATACTACTGATGTGTCCGTAAAATAACATTTCTGGCCTCAATCCAAGTCCCAAATTATCCTACCCTAAGACTCTAACAGTAACCTTAATGTTAAATTATACCAAAATATAATTCATCTTCGAATATTCTTACTGTGAGCTCTCTTAGCATCAGGATATTCACTTTTCACATTTCACCTCACATCTAATTTCTGTCATTTACTGTCTAAAATCCAAGGAAAGTTACTTTTCAAAACATTTGTTTATCCTAGGCGAAACGTAAATATTATTCCTTACTTCTCTCTCTGACTATACATTATGACCTTTAGATTCACTTCTAAAGCCTTACTGACACTACAATTTAGTTCTACTAAATGGTATTTTAATTCCCTCCCAGGAAGGTATAATAAATGAACACTACTTTTAATAAAACTCTAATGCAGTGGCCTATTAGCTGATTAATAATAAAACAGGTTGATAGTATTTCAGCCTGTCTAATTATTTTTCTTATGATTCCTTAAAAGTTAAGAAGACTAACCTTATTTTGGGAATTAGAAACTGTTATGACCATTGAAAATTTAGTATTTAATAAATGCCTAACTGTTAAAAATAGCCACACCTATAACTTTCTTTTCATTCTTCACGTCAGCGTTAGTAAATATAACCTGCTCTCCACAATGTTAGACTAACGATATTTCTGTGTTCAACAATTAAACCACGTGATGCGAAAACAAGTTTGCTGACGAATAACAATATTAGCGATCATTTTCACTGTATGTCACAGTTATATGCATTTCACTTAAGTAGCAATCCACTCTTGGAAAGGATGAACAATTCGTAATCTTCCTCGCTTTAAAAGTTATAAAACTTGTGATATGTTTCATCTTAGATGAGACAAGTCAATCTTATAAAAAATCAATACAGCTTCTTTCGTTTAATTATATCAACAATTGTATTTTTGGGGATTGTTATTTACCACTTGGGCAATAGCTCACCTTGAAAGATTGGCTCTTGTTAAAGGTAAAATACCCGGGCCATGTTCATCAATGGATGCATTTGTAAATATTGTGCTACACGGGGCAATACATTTTGAATGATCATCACAACAATTATCAATATCAGTTGATGATTCATATATTCGATTACTATGTGATGAAATAGCTGAAACACTATCATAATTGTCTTCAGTTATATTAGTTGTACCATCTGATGAAGACTTCTCAGTGAATCTTAGTTCCAGAAGGTTAAGTAAAGTTTTATGACCTCGTCTTTGATATAATTTCAAATGGTTTTTCTCATTAGTCTTATCTTGTATTATATAGTATTGTCGATATTTGACGTCTGATTCTTTACAAAGGACTATTTAACTGAGATGTTGAGATATTTTGTGCATTTTCTCTATTCAACAGTTCTGTTTTTGATTTTTCAGGATAATTTGGAAGAATTTATCTTGGATTGCTGCTCTATTGTTCTATAAATTAAAACATTCACAATTAAAACAATCCATTGGGTTGGTATTTAATTACCTTATTAAAAATAAACTATACAATGATTTCATGTGTTAGTTACTACATACAAGCCTTTAAAACGCTGACTGCTTTGTAGTTTAATTGTGAGATAAGTAGGTACTGGGTTCGAGGATGCATGAATAATCCTACTATGTATCAAATCAGGGACTTTAAGGTCTAGTCGCTAATACCTAACTTTTAGAATAAGTTGATTTTATCTTATTCTTCATATGGACAATAATTTCTATATCATTGTTATTCCTTTAACCGTTACATGATTACGCAACTCTTAATAATATTTCTGCACCCCTTATGTTAGGGTTTAGTTTACTGTTTTTTTTAGTAGACTACGTAATGTATTCAGTAACTATGAATACAAATAAATGAATTCTTAGAAGATAGAACCTTTTCCGCTGATCTACTTTTTGTTTAATTAGAGATCTACTTCACCTAATTAAAACATATGTGAAATGCAACTTTACATGAAATCAATAGTGTCTGCCAGGATTGACATGCTCGAAAAGTGAAGTCTATAAAATTAGACTCACAAACACAATTTAAGATGGTGTATTCACTGAAAAAATCAAGGTTTATTCTTGATGTTTGTAAAAGTTATATAATAAATTAAGTTACTCAGAGTATATATATAAGGCTGATTACTAAGTACAAATCTGTATGATTCTTATTATATATTCAACGTTGTCGATCAGTGAAATTTATTACTGTTTTACTAAACTAAATGACTGGATACTTACTGGTAAAAAATACTCCAAATGTTCAAGTTGTGTAGTAAATATTGTCACGTTTCTATAGATGGCATTAAATAGGATTCTATCAGTTAAATTATTGTTTAAATAAAGCTAGAACGACTATATTTGTAAATATAGTTGTTCTAGCTCTATTTAAACTTGTGAATGGGACAAACTACATGAAATTATAGTTTGACCATAAGTCTAAGTGGTTAGACGTGACAGCGACTAAACATTATTATTAGTTAGTGGTTAGAAGTAAAAGGCAGGAGAGTTCGATTGACCTAGGTCTCGAGAAAGATGTAATTCGTTTAAGATTTTTGAATGAATCGCTGGTACCTGCTAGATTGAATTTTTTGTCTCCCAATGTCATACTCATGGGCAGCTCATGCTTTGCATCAGTTTACTCTTTCACTAGTACTCATTGATTATGTCGTCAAAAGAAGTTACACATTACTATACGCTTTAATTGTTTCTCTGTTAAATCGCAGTCAGTAAGCTCGATAATATAACATATATAATGAAATGATTGAAGTGCGTACATCTGAATTCACTTATTTGTCACAAGTGACAGAGAGAAATGTGTATAAATCTGTTATCACATTTTGGTTCAATAGTGTCCTTATGTCAATTTATTGATGGAAGATAGTTCTTACCTAATAATAAGAGATTATTTGTATGACATTTATTTCAGTCATATACCTACAGCTTAATTAAATGAGTAAACTATTTGTAATCCTAAGAGAAATAGTTTGCTTTAATTCTGCGCTGTCAAAGTTTAGGCGTTTTACATTTTATTCTGCAGGTACTCTTTGAATAATGATTTTCATATGTACATATTCATATTATCGAAGTTGATAATTTTTAAATCTTTCTTGTTGAGTATTATGATGATAAAAATTGCTTAATTTCATTCAACGACTAAAGTCATATGATGACCTCCTATTCACTTACATCTTCCGCCTTAGATTAGTTACTAATCCGATTTTGTTATTACGATTAGTATAATGATATCATAATAAAACAATGAGAAATCTGATGAACAGACAGAGTATTAAACTACTAATCTGACATGTATACTCCTCATGACAACGTGCATCAGCTTTGATATCACATTTCCATTTTGGAGGATTATACATGCATTGATATTGCGTTTTTGGGATGAAAACAAATATCAAGTTTCATTTCAAGTGTAAGTGATAATGACGAGATAGATTGCGTAATAGAAAAGTGCTTTTGTTCAGGAAACGGACTAACCGTAATTATGTGCATGAATATACAGTATCACTCAATATCAATGACTGCTTCCACTGAAAGAAATTTGTTGCAATCATAACTTCAATTCCTTCTTATTTCAGTTTCCTTCTAATAACTTTACATCGTAAAAACAATATTATAAATCAATATATAAGCCAAATAAGTATTCATACTATATATCTAAAATGTCTTGAATATATTTTCGATTTGTTATAAATGTGAAGTTATAAAATGAAAATTATGAAGTAATTACAAATCCTCATAATATTTTCTAATTTACAGTTCAAATAAATATAAATGTTGATGGTGGTTTGGGAGTAGCCGACATGGAACCTTGAACCTAATTTCCATGCTGTTCGGCATTAGTCAACAAGGTATCACAGTAGTCTTTAAGAGTTTGGTTATACCTGGCGGATTTCATTTTAAGTTACCCAGTTTCACAGTTTGCCATGTTTACTAAGTCATTCATGTTACAGATCGACTAAGTTCCTAAGTGGCTACAAGTCTAAGCAACTCGAGATTGTTATCCCTATGTTCTGACTACTAATCGAATTGCAAACAAGAACAAATAAAATTTTTAGCCTTATAATGGGCTTGGTAAATTAGAGATCGGCTACAAATAATGAACCATTATTTCTTTTTATGTTTTAGACGTGACAATAGCAAAGACTACCGTCGATATAACGATAGTCACTATGTCCAAACGAATGATGTTCGATTCCCCATTTCACGGTAGTTCTAACCCTCTTTTTCCAATTTTGTAGAATGATTACAAATTATAACCACCCTCATCATATTCTTCATTTGGTAATTTTACTTTTTGCATCTCTTTCCCATGTAATATTTTCATCCACATTACTATTCCGCTTGAAGCTTGAAAACTTTTAAAACAATATTTGGTGAATTTGATACTGTTTCAACAACGTTCAATTTTGCATAGACTTCGTTGTGCGTTATACACAATTTAGGTCGCTAGTATTGATGAAAAGAAAATTGTTTCTTTGCTGGACTGTAATCTGATCAGTAATGTAATGAGCTAAATGCCACTTATTCATTAATCATGTAGATTTATAATACTTTGATGGATACTACTCATAAGGTCGTCTATAGGTAGAAGGTAGCGAAACGTTATGTTAAATTAGAAGGAAACAGTAAACAGAGTATGAAGTGAGTTGCGAGGCAACGTGGAGCAAAGCTTATATAGGATATATGGGAAAAATGAAAACAACCAAGGAAAGCAAGCCTTCGACCTACACGGATGAGAGAATGCGAAGAATGTGAAAATTAATGTAAAAAATATTTTATGACATTTTGTTTATACTAAAAGGACGATTGATTATTCAAATAGTCTTTTCCTTAAACCATCATCAGTGTTTGTTATACAACTTAGCTAACATACTAAAGAAATGTAATTTGAATACAATCACTGTGAACCAAAATGTTTAAATTATTCACAACCTGTTTCTAAATCTATTATATAAAACTTTTTTCATTAAATTACCCTTGAACAATTTGCATAGTAGAAGACTTGAGTACATTGTTTTGTTTTTCTTCAACTGTTTTTTCACATGTTCCTCTGGTGATCATAAAGTCTAAGGATGGATTAAAATGTTCCTTCATTTCATTTGGTCTACTCAGTACTGTTAGTTGGTAAGGTTTGGCACTGAATAAAGAGTTAAAAAACATCGTAGACTGATTGACATTATCTGAAGAAGGTTTCCTAGCCTTAAACTTCTTTTCAACTAATGTTACTGAAATCCAGACATAATTCAAGTTAGAAGATTTCCAACGGCATAAAAATTTATTATTCATCGTTTCAACTTTGTTGCATACGTCTAGATAGATGGAAGAAAGAACAAAAGCACTTTAAATTAAAGGAGAATAGATAAATCTATGGTAGTATTTATAGTTTCCATAATTTTTGTTCATATTGCAAGCGGATTGAAATTACATAATTATTGAAAGCCTGGAGGTACTGAACTGAGTTTTGTTATAGTATGGGATTGAATTATTAGTGACTGATTTATAAACTTTCGTAAACCCACCTGTTTATAAAAGTCTACACACTTTATGCAGCAAATCTGTTGATCATCAATTAGTATTATTATTTGGTAAAAAACGCCATACATGTACTATGGAGGTGTACTACGAATATCAGCAGGTAACAATCATTGTATGGCAAGATGAAGACGGACTAAATTTTAACCGATAAAAACGTATTAGACAGTAACACAACTTATTAATGATTCAATAGTGAATAACGCTATATTTGTCTAGCCCTATATTACTGACTGAATTTTATCTATATAGCTATGGTGAGACCATTGATAAATGCGGTTGAATAAAATACAATCAACACTAAATTACCAGGTATGTATAAAATTAGTTAATATTCAGTGATCAATCAATGCCTACATCGCAATTACACTAGAGGTTAGTCGTGAACTGACGTTAAACGAGCACTCTATTCAAAAAGTATGAAATTCAAATACTATGCTCCCTATGTGAATTGAGCATATGTTAAAAAAAGGACGTTATGTTCACTGAGAATGCATCCCCAATCATCATATCTACATTCAGACGTCAAGTTGGTTTTTTCGAAAGTTTTACAATGGGGAAACAAGCTTTCGCTATAAAAAGTGTGTACATCATACCTTGGAATATTACTCGCTTATCTGCTTCAGTATGGATAACAAAGACATAATATAAACTGAACTTTTACTAGACGATTACTGGAGTGTGACTGTAATATAAATTAAGCAGAAAGATGTAAGTTGTTCTCTCTAGAACGGCTATGAAGACTCCTGAAGTTCTTCTATAAAGTAATTCACGGTTTTATCGGATACAGCAACTTTTTCATGAGCCATCCAGAAATTGTGGCTCAGTAAGTTACGTACCGCCTTACACCTAGCGTACGTGTGCACACCCGAATGTGTTGATGTTTCTGTTTAGTTTATCTAAAATATGAATACATCGATTCCTGCACATTTGACAAGTATGTTATTAACCAGCATATAAGACACATCAAAGAAAAGCATGCAGTACAGTTAACTTTTCGCAACTTAGGTTGACTAATTAAGAGTTGATTTCAAAACGTAAGTGTACGTTAAAACTATAAACTCAAGTATTCATAAACTTCCTTATTCTTCATAGGAATTATATGTCCTATTATCTTGTCTACGGCCAACAATACTGAAATAAAGACGTATTACCTCATACTCCGGTTTCATCTATTAAATATAACGGAACGTATCGATGCGTTAAACTGGTGAGTCTGATTAGCAATATTTCTCAATACTATATTTTTTCTCTAACCCCATCTTCAACCACACCCAGTTTGCTTAAATCTACACATTAGTTACATCTCTATGTGTGTTGCTCCACTGTGTTATTGTTTATCCGATACTCTTGAAAGATGACACCGCTCCTATTTATAACATCGCAACTTAGCTAACGGTTTGTTTAACTTGCTATAGTGAATTCATCCTAGTTTCTACCATTTAATCGACTATACAATCTGTCTCCTCTGCTTCAGTTTCAGTATATTAAAATAAAAGGCTGGATTGCCTCTTTCAGTCCTTGGGATGAGTATCTCGAAAGTGATCCAACATATTTTGAATACACTGAATGATAGAGTTGCCTACGGTGTGTTGAGGTAGAGTGTCCCGCTCGTCGAATATTCTGTGGAAGAGTTGTGTATCACCTGGTAGATAATTTATTATGGGCTTATTGTCATTTCTATAGTGTCCTCGTAAATTCTCCATCCTCGAAGGAGAGAAAAACTAGAGCATGTGAACATCAAATTCAATATTAAGTAACTTGAAGACTACTATCAGGTCGTCTCCAGTCCTTCTATATGTCAGCGAGAATAAGTTTAGCCTAGCCTGCCTCTCATCGTACAAAAGCCATGAGATTTCTAAGGTTAATCTAGTTGTGGTTCTTTGGACCATTTACAATGACTAGGCATCTTTTAGATAAGGCAGTGGCTTGATAGACGGATAACTCACCCTAACCATAAGTGATGGAAGTTGTTTGATTGATCCGTTGTTATGGCCAATATAGTTTAAAAACGCAAATTTAAAACAGAAACATTTGTAGAAATGTTCATTTAGAAAGATTACCTGGATGTTTGAGCAAATTGCGTTGTGGCTACACACCTGTAATAATCACTGATTCTTGAAACTCGTTCTAAACCTCACTGGCAATCACAATTTAATTAATAATTATTGACTATTATTCTGAAATTTAGTACACAATTCACGCCAGTTTACAGGCATGGTCATTATGATACAGGAAGGGTAACTATCACATAATAAAACATAAAGTAATACAGAAATAAGTGCCTGAATAGCAATTACATTTACAGAACACTAGATTCATGTGCAAGGCGATTAAATGTAAGCAAGAAAACCGTCAACCATCAGCTGGAATGTACTTTGTAATCTTAGGCTATCACGGATACATGAGTACAGAACATTTATTAATATATGCAATGAGTTCAAGTAAAAGAGAGTCATAAACGTGACACAAGGAAGATTCATATAATAGATGGTTGCTTGAAATAGTCATTTGTGGTGTTAAGTACGAACATTACCTTGTGTGAACAGCATCTCGTAGGAGAATGATGGAGATCGGAAGTATCACACTAAGCTTTAATGAATAGACCACAAAGACACACTTCCCTTTACAACGTAGATTCTAGGTGGTAATTTTAACACGATGCAGCAGTTGATTTCGGGAAAGATAAATAAAAAATAGCAAGCAGCATGTCGTGAGGACACAAATAACCAATTAAGTACATCTGTTTGCACTAGGACCCAAGGTGTACCTGTTGCATTATATGTAGCATATTTCTTCATCATTATTCTGAAATACGTCGACTAATACTAGAGATAACTGTGATACATTTTAGATTTATTGTAGGATAAAGAGCTCTGGGAAGTATGGCATTGGGATCTAAAAGGTATACTGCATCATCTCTAAGAAATGTATGGGCATTACGAGATTCCAGAGCACTATCTGCCAAGAAGGAAAACATTTTATTGCCTGTAGGTGACTAGTCAGTAAAAATCATAAAACATTCAATACTATGCAAGTTATTTTTGTAGAAGTGTTATTAAAGAAACTAAATGCCAGAAAGTTTATTGATGAATGTACCCCATTCTACAAAGTTCTATTAAATAAGTTGCAGATACCGGCATTGTTTACTAAGTGTCGAGCAAACTATTTGGATAGGCTTGACTGGTCGTGATAGTGAGCTTTTGCATTACTAGTTATTCTTATCCGAAAAGCCGAATTAACAGTAACAACAATTATGACTGTGAGCGCATATTATCCAGTCATCAAAAATACTTGATAATACAACGTTTACAACAAAATTACAATTGCACTGGTCTTGACAAGACACAAACACGTCTGAAACAATAAATTAATAACCAGTAATCTGTGCTTCTGAAGATGCAGTGGCTGCCACTACTTCCCACAAGTGTCATGACCACTTCTACGCTGGAAATGTAAATACCCAACAATGATTGGCAATCCAACCAAACAATATTTTTTATTGTTAATACGCCAAGTTACTTGACACTAGGTGTTGGCTTCCTGCGTTTTGCGACAACATTGGTATACCTTCCTTTTGCCATTCAGGGAGTATTGCTTTGGAAAAAACTGGCAAAAATATTTGATTATCAAGTGAACATAGCAATCTAACGATACAAATGAATTAAAGTTGATTCTGAAACACCAGCAAGGGGTTTAATGCTGAAAAACTGCAGTTGGCAATTCCGGTTTGCAATTGAATCGTGTAAAGGTTTTTAATAGATTGCCACTATCCGAATTTAGGAACGCACATATATTTGAAAGGTATTAGTAGTATTAGGAGATTTAGAACTGAGCCATTAAAAATCCACCGAGTCTTCTCTTATAGCACTCATTAAAATTGACCTAGGCAACTTAAGCTGGTAGGGAATTCTAGAATTTGGATATTTTTAAAAGGAAGTGCGTATGCAGTCAAACGTACTGTATTTCTCCCCACCCCCCAGTTTTCAGGTGATACATTTAAGATTCTTGTCGGAACTATGTATATAGTATCATAAGGGATATAAAAGATAAAAGACATTCATCAATGAGTTGTAATTTAAGTCCAGGTTTATACACCCGATTATTGGGTACATTCATCTCAGTTAGTTAGGTTTTTGTCTAGTTATCTTTCGGTCTCAGTCATTTCATGCTGTCGATTGGACAGACAGAGATCTTGATTTTACGAGATAGTGTTCCACAACTTCCAACATGCAATTTAACTCATGGATAGAGTAACTAAGATCAGAGTAATGAGACGAAAAGGATGCTGTAATAGGAATTAAGTATGTAGCATATAGCGATAAATGAAACGCAGAGTTATTTTGTCAGATGAATCTGTTATTTATTAATATTGACGACTGGGAACAATTAGTGTTGAATTAATACTGATGTGCTAATAACCAGTGGAGTTTAAGAAATGGTGTACAGATAAAGTGCATACTTACAGGACAATTAATTATAAGTTTAAACAAATCAACCAAATAGACACTATCAAGCCTACTGAAAAAAATCACGTGTATTAATGATGTTAATTAGTTTCATATTTAATAAAATTGACATTTTTATATCAATCTGTATACTATATAGTTGTACATCATCTCATGAGATTAAGTCCATCAAATGAAATAATTATGAAGATCATCATCTGATGATAGCATCCAGAACATAAATGAAAGCTTCATAAATAAACCATTTAGCTGTTAGAGTACAACAAACAATGATACGAAATAAACAATAGTGAACACAACTCGTGTCAACGTTTGTAAGAAGTCAAAACTGACCAGAATGCATGGAATAAATTGTCATTTAAATTATTAAACAACTGAGGATACCTTCAATGCTTACAGCATTTTAGGTCGTTTTAAATGTAGTTTTAATTTTCCAAAAAATTACATTTCAAACGCCTATAGCTGTTTCTTGAAGATTTCTGCGAACATATCTAGTGAAGCGTTCCCTGGATATAGGACCAAGTTGCGCTTGTCGTATAACCAAAGATACTTCTATCGAATGGACCCCACTCTTACGAATGAGAAATCAGAAGGCAATAAAGGATGGAAGCGAAATTATATTTGATTGTAAAGAGAGCTTTAATGGGATAGCAACGTCTAGGCTGGCAAACCAGAGAGAGATGCTACCCACGGTGGTTCGAGTCGTGATCTGGTGGTGATGCGTGACCGCGCGCCTTCAACTAGTAGTGTCCGCTAAAACAAACATGGTCAGCATCAATGTCGAGAGCCTATGCAACTATTTATTTTGGGGATTATTTACGGCTACACTAGTATGTTGTAGCCTGATACTGCCGAGAAGAGAAGGAACTAGTTATTTTTCATGTAATTATTCTCATTTATACTATTTTTTATTAATCCTAAAGCAAGCGGTAACCAGTACCGCTCTTCATTTCCTCCGCACGGACCTTGCTAACTGTAATTGGTTGTAGTGTCTTTTAAGTGTGCTAATTACTCTAAATGCTACAAGGTCGCTATTGTAACTATATATACAGAGTTGGAATATAATAGAATTGAATCTTCCTAGTGCTGCGCTCGTGTCTTCCTGATCTTGGCATGGGGTGAGTAATCAGTTGTCGAGTTGTTGGTCACGGTTGCGACTATCAGTTGGCGTTGATAAATTTGCAGATTAGAGTTTCAGTTAGATCGCGTGTAACAGTAGGCGTTTTATCCCAATATAACAGATACACCATAAGAGAAGCCGACTGACTACAGTTGATGTTATGATTACTAATAAGAAACATATGATTTATTTTACCTTACGTGTTCGAATGGCCATTCAAAATATGAATATCGATATATTCATGATCCGATAGAAATTATTCAGGAAGGTTTCAACCGTGATAGTGTGTTCTTTATCTCACCTCACTGATTTGTTATGATCAGAGCGTAATTGTGTAGCTGGATTCGTAACCTCGTTAGGTTCAACAATTATATACATATATAAACTATCAGTAATTTCACCTTTGTCAATAACAATCACTCATACACACACAACAATCACAGCGTACACATATGATCAAGGAGTCCTCAACGAAGATACAGCATATATATATATATATATATATATATATATATATATAATGTAACCCGTAGAATCCAAGGTGACAAAATTGCACAGCGCGCTAAAGTTCAATAATGCATTACAGTCTAATATTTAGCACATATACCAACAGAGAAATATACAATATCAAAATCATTACATTAGGAGAGTAACCATAGCTTCGACACACCTGACGAAAAATATAAAATAATGCAAAATGAAACATAAACTAACATTTTTACTGAAAGTTTTAACCTAATCTTCATCATTCACTTACTAAATAAATGAAAGATGATTGAAAGTGCTAAATACATCATACCTGATGAATATGAGAAACATTGCGGATAACTAAAATTTAATACTTTCATTTGATGATTTCTAGTTATCTAATCTAAACAACACTGTAAATTACTTTACACTTCCTATTTAACAAAATGTATTCAAGACTTTCTTAGTATAAAGTGATTGCTCCTGTAGAGTAGACAAAATATCTGTACTTAATGATGTTTTTCTTAGTTATATTGTTGAATCATCGAATTATTCAATAAGCCATAGATACATCAAAATAGAACCAGTCTATTGATATTAACGGAAAAGATCAATTGAACAAATTGGAAGATACATAAAGATAAAAATGTTATAAAGCCAAATTATTATGATTGGAACTTACGACAAGCTAATTGATACAACCGTGTGTGTACAAAGTTACAGTGACAAACACCAATGAGAGTGCTTAGTTAGTTCTTGTATATCTTCCCAATGCCCACCCAGTCCCAGGTTGGAATAGAAAGAACACAAGACCTCTCAAAAATGCGATCATCAAAAAGAAGTGATTTAATTATTTTAGAATAATCTAAATATTTACCTCTACCTAAATTAAATATTGATAATGTTGCCCAGAAAAATGGTTTATTGTTGAACAATCAGTTGAATGGAATTCACTACTTTACATTAACTTCCTCGACTACGAAAAAGCATTTGACAGCGTGGATAGGAGAATATTATGGAGTCTTCTACGATATTATAGCGAACCCGAAGAGATAGTCAACATCATACAGAATTCTTACGATGGACTACCTTGTATAATTGTGCATGGATGTCAGCTCACAGATTCATTCGAAGTGAAGACCAGTGTTAGACAAGGCTGCTTACTTTTACCATTCGTCTTCCTGCTAGTGTTTGACTGGATTATGAAGACCGCAACATCTCGAGGCAATCTTGGAATACACTGGACAACATGGATGCAACTAGATGACATAGACTTTGCAGATGACCTAGCTGGCTCGCGTCTATCACACACACAGAAACAAATGCAGATGAAGACGGACAAGGTAACAGCAGCCTTGACAGAAGTAGGTCATAACATACACAAAGGGATAAACAAGATCCTCCTATACAAAACAGCAAGCAATAACTCAATTTCACTTGACGGAGAAACTCTGGAAGATTTGGAATCCTTTATATGCTTGGGCGGCATCGTCGACAAATAAGGAGGGTCTGATGTAGATGTGAAGGCGCGGATTGGAAAGGCAAAGCAAGGGCAGCATTATTACAAATGAAGAACATTTGGAACTCAAATCAACTGTCAGTCAACATTAAAGTTAGAATTTTCGATACAAATGTAAAGACAGTTCTGTTGTATGGAGCTGAAATTTGGAAAAATACAAAAAGCATCATTCGAAAGATATAAGCATTTATAAACAATTGTCTGCGTAGGATACCTCCTATTTGTTGGCCGGATACCATCAACAACAACCTCTTATGACAGAGAAGAAATCGACCAAAATCCAGACGAGAAAGTAATTAAGAAAAGACGCTGGATGTGGATAGGGCAGACACTGAAGAAATCATCAAACTGAATCAAAAGACAAGCATTAACATGGAATCCTGAAGGCCAAAGAAAAAGAACTGTCTACCAATCTCAAAGTTAGACTCTTCAACTCGAACGTCAAGTCAGTTCTTCTCTATGGAGCTGAAACGTGGAGAACTACTGCAAACATCATCAGGAGAGTACAGGTATTTATCAACAAGTGTCTACGTAGAATATTGAATGTTTGTTGGCTGGAAACCATCAGCAACAGCCTACTTTGGAAGAGAACAAACCAACTACCAGCTGAAGAGGAAATCAGGAAACGACGTTGGAAATGGATAGGACATAAATTGCGGAAATCATCAGACTGTATCACGCGACAAGCAATAAATTGGAATCCTGTTGGAAAACGGAAAAGAGGAAGGCCAAAGAACACCCTGCATCGAGAACTGAAAGCAGACATAAAAAGGATGAACAGTAACTGGAGACAGCTGGAAAGGATTGTTCAGGACAGAGTTGAATGTAGAATACTGGTGAGCGGCCTATGCTCCTCCGAGAGGGGTAACAGGCGTAAGTAAGGAGTAAGTAAAGAAAAAGAAGAAGACCAAAGAATACATTGCTTCAGGATTCGGAGATAGATATGAAAAGAATGAAGAGCACTTAAAAAGACCTAGAAAGGAAAGCTAAGGACAGAGTTAGTTGGAGAATGCTAGTCAGCGGCCTATGCTCCACATAGGATAGCAGGCATTGATTGATTAGTTAATGATTGTCCAGAACAATATCTAAAGCCATCTAAACAAATCATTCAACCTAATAAATCTAATAATATTTTAATATTACCTACGCATTCAAAAGATACACATGAAAATAACTAAATTATTTAATTGTTTTCTTTTAATATTAAGATAGTACAACTGTTATAACTGAATTATTATTCATTCTTATCATTGAATACATTCAATGTCACCATTTACACAGTAACAAATATATAATGAATATCCAATGTCAATCATTCATACATGATATACATGTATCTATCTTAGATAGTTTTTTTTTTTACATTTTCTGTTTTCACTAATAATTTGTCACAACTATTTATATAATTCATTAGTACTATGATTATCTATCATTAGGAAATAATGAAATAAATATTGCATGGGGAGATAATACATTTGTTCCTTGCCCTCCCTCTCCACTCCACCCCCCTCGACCTTCTACATATACATCTTGCTTCTTCATAGAAATCTATTATGTAACATATTCATTGATTAGATCAGATTTATTTTTCTGTATAACAGTTATGTATACCTGGAAACCACTACATACATACACGCATATATATAGATGTATATCGTAGGGCGATGTAATGATGAGAAGTCTTCATTGAATGACATAACAGTTGGTCAGTTTGAAAACAAAAAAATACCGGTTACGAGGAGATTTTTTAACAAAGTAACTGTTGATAATGTTAATTAAATAATTTTCTGTCTATTTATTGTAATATTTTGTGTTGACATGAAGTATGTAGTTGAATTTGTAAACTTTGCTTATGATATGTCTGAATTTAATATCATAAATTAACGTCGATTAGTTAATGGTTGAAATTGTGAAGTATGATCAGTTCATGATATATTTAAAGGTGATTTCATCCAATGTTATTGGTAGGGAACTACATCATATTCATTATAATCTACTGGTCATATCTCACTAGAACTTTAGAAATTATCGTCTGAAGTTAGTCACTAGTGACTTAAAAAATGGTTATGATTAGGTATTTAGGAGAGCATTGAATACCATGTTACGAATCAACATAAATTAACTACAGTTCGGATTACTATCTGTCGAATGTTGGCTCAGTAGTCAAATGGCTAAACGTTAGTCATAAGAACTGAAGGTCCTAGATTCACTTCTCATATAATAAGGCCATGTATGCGTACTGCCACTATACAGTTCCATAAAAGAATGAAACAGCTATTCATTACTTCATGGTTTTCAGTGGTTGTGTACCTGGGATCATTTTGAAATATGGAATTCAAATTCAACAGTCATATTCACTCTGCGTGTTGTGAAGAGATGGCTTAATCGTTGAGGCGCTTTATTTTCAATAGACAGGTCACATTTGTATATACTTCTGTTTTCGAGTAGTATCACCATCTATATTTAAAGCATGAGTCAAATCTGAGTATATGAATCTACATTTACTAAGTGACATACACATAGATAGAAAAAAATGTGATTATCTGCTAACCCAACATACTGGTTGAGTTTGCTTGTCGTCACGACATTGTTTCGTCATAAGGATTAGAATACTTTTCATTTAGGTTCAAACATTTCAAGTAGATCAGTTGAACAGCCTTAACACGGAAAATAGCAAATTCAATGTTCGAATGTACCGAAATGCCATGACATTAAGGTGCTTCCATCAGATAATCAGCTTATGCAGAAGATGGTTGCGAAATATCAATCTTAAAAACATGTCACACCATTCGATTGTTAAAAAGCCTAAAGCCCACAGAACTAACGAAACAAAAACTACTGCGTAAAATTAATATTACTAATTATTTCATATAAGATAGCCGCTGACAATCGAGAAGTTGCTTCGTCCTATTATTGGACTCTCTGACAGTGTGCAACCATAACCCCTCCAAGAATCGAAATCAGGACCTTCGTGAAGGCTTTGTTGTTTAACCACTGAGCTGGTTCCTAATGGTTGATATTTTCAACTTATCCAATACTATTCACAAAAAAGAGGCAACGGGTAACCAAGCTCTAACATGACACTCTTAGGTTGTCAAGATCACCTCTAATATAGTTTTCTTTTTAGATATGACAAGGATACTTCTATCATAATATGATAAACCAGTAACTAATAACTGATCTCTTTGCATTATTCCCTTAATTGACAATTATTACATAACATAGTGATTTTTACTAGAAATTTCATTTGAAATTCGAACGTTTATTACCTAATTATGTTTTTCTCTTAGTACATTCAACTGTACTCAACTGATTGTCTGGTTCAGATCCATTCGTGATATCAACATTGACATTCAACTGTACATTTTCACTACACTTAAATTCAGTCAACATTGAATTCATATTCATATTTTAAAATCATTCAATTGTAGAACATTTTAGAAAAATTGTCAAAGTTACATACAGATACATTTACAGACACTTACAGAACAGAGCGCATTATACACCTACATACACACTAAATGATAAGCATCTTTAGGCGTATTTCTAATGAAAAATTATTTTCATTGGAAGATATATGAATAGGGAAATTGCCTAAATTTAATTGAATACATAGGAGGTAGGGTGGTTGCGGTGGAGATGAGGATGAGGGCTAGGGGTGATAGTGATAAAGAACAAAGTAGACAAATCTATTGTCATTTCGATGTTAATCAATCATATCTATCTATTATGAATGAAGAAGATCAGTATTAATAATGAGATAAAGTAGAGATGAATACCATTTTGTTCTGTCTATTTTGAAACAGTAAGTTGTACGTTTATAATCACTTTATTAATAATAAATGATTTCTATGTAAGAATAATATTCCATTATTTTAAGTTGTTTATATTTATCATAAATTGATATTGGTTAGTTGCTACTGTAAACTAAGTAGCACTAAACAAATGTTTTGTCCCAGTAAGCATTTCGTCAGAATTGTGGAATTCGCTAACCTACTTCAATTCAATTTCATTATTTATTTACTACTACCCTTCATTATATAATGGTTCTGAGTGAGTTAAACTAGGCTGACATGGGTTGTTTTATGATGATGTTGAAAATGTGTAGTTCAGGAGAAGGGATTTTGATTAGATGTCTTCTCTGAACTGTATGATATCATCGCACTAGAGCTTTCGTTAATAGTCTAGACAATTTCATTGGATCAAACTTCTGATTGAAAGCTTTGCATTCAGATTTCTCAGTTCAGAAGATACAATTTAGTCAGTTCTTGGATTACAAATAAACGATATTCTAATTGTTTTATACTCGAGAGTATGTTTTAACTAAATGATTCTCTCAGAAAGTATTAGTTTTCTAACGGTATAAGCTCTTGACTAACTTAAATATGTAGTTCAATATCGTAGAAACTATTGTTTGTAATTCATAATATAAACATTACAATGAAAACGTAATGCTTTCTTTCATGTATATACGATGTAGATCATCTGTAGACTATAAATACATCTTGCTATATACAACAATTACAGTCTTGAAAATTAACAGTGAGATAACAAGTCACTACAAACTGTGTAAATATTCTTTTGACATAAGTGATGAACTTGTAGAGGCCGTGGTTACCTCACAACATAATGGTCTTTGCACTGTATATTACTTTATTGGTATGTGTGCTAAATATTAGACTATAATGCGTTATTGAACTTTAGAGCGCTGTGCAATTTTGTCACCTTGGATTTTACGGGTTACATTATATATATATATATATATATATATATATATATATATATGCTGTATCTTCGCTGAGGACTTCTTGATCATATGTGTACGCTGTGATTGTTATGTGTGTGTGTATGAGTGATTGTTATTGACAGAGGTGAAATTACTGATAGTTTAAATATCTATATAATTGTTGAACCTAACGAGGTTACAAATCCAGCTACACAATTACGCTCTGATCATAACAAATCAGTGAGGTGAGATAAAGAAAACACTATCACTGTTGAAACCTTTCTGAATAATTTCTGTTGGATCATCAATATATCGATATTCATATTTTGAATGGCCATTCGAAGACGTAAGGTAAAATAAATCAAATACTTCTTATTAGTAATCATAACATTAACTGTAGTCAGTCGGTTTTACTAAAAACTGAGATACAATGCCGATTTAAACATCGACATTGAGATATAGTTACTTTTTGTCAGTAGTTCCTGAATAGAAAGAGATGATCATTTAAGATTTCATTTGTTCTACACATTCCAACTTTAATAAGAAACGTATATTTTCAAATTATGATATTTTCATTTTCATAAGATTCCTCATTCCGTTTTACAACATTTATTCATTACTTTGAATCTATCCGATAATTTAAGAAATTAAGATTTATAGTTTCATTAGAAATTATGGTAACTATGAATGAATACTTATTTACTTACTTAAGCCTGTTACCCCTTTTGGAGGAGCATAGGCTGCTCACCAGTATTCTACATTCAACTCTGTCCTGAGCAATCCTTTCTAGCTGTCTCCAGTTACGGTTCATCCTTTTTATGTCTGCTTCCAGCTCTTGACGTAGTGTGTTCTTTGGCCTTCCACTTTTCCGTTTTCCAACTCCTCCTGTGGCTCTTCTAGGGTTGCTGCCGGTCCCAAGCCCGGGTAAAGGAGGAGTGTTGGGCATAGGGCTAGCACCCTTATCCCGTAAAACACAAAACTTGCAAAAAAGAACGCTAACCAGAATTAACTTAATGAATGAATAGTTCACATGTAATCAAAACCCACACATGTTTTTCTCCATCCATATAAGTACTGAAATAAAAACATAGAAGTTTTGATTGAATTTCATTTGCTTTAAGAAGATTTTCCTGAATGAAAATTTTACAGGAAACGAGTGGAGTGGTTAGACGAGATTTGCAAATTATATGGATGATTCTTTATGGAGTTAGGTTTTCTGAGTCTACATAAAGTAGGCACTGATAATGCCATAAATAATGACAATAGAAGTTTCATAACGAAAGTTAATACATCATGAAGTATCAGTGATAGCCAACAAAAACAAATTACATGATTGTAACGTTTGTATAAAGCAAACATGTGGTTTTATATTCAGGATCACGATTTGATTTTATACGAAGTTGCCATAAAGTATTAAAATGAATAATAATTATACTGAGATTTTCACACGGGGATTAATACTCGGCTCGTTATGTGCCAAACGCCATCGCATTTATCACCAGGCTATTAAATTCAAACAGGGACTGATCAGTTTCAGTTTATCTAAGATCAACGGAAAGATTCAATTATATTCAAATCATATTGAAAGTTGGATAGTTACTCACTACTGAATATGAATGATTTCTCATCATATAACGTAATCAAACTGAAAACAGAAACACGTATCATTAAACTTCAATATCGTGATTTATTGATATCATGAATACTGAAAAATCTAAGTGTTTTTGTACTAATAAAGTAATTCTAGAAACAGGCCAATGAATATAATGGGTTTTCATTGAAGAGTTTGAAAACACTGATTGTAAACCAAAATACTTCTCCAATAATGGCAAGAGTATGTCGATATTTGTAGCGAACCGGTAGAAGTGATCAAAATGTTTATGTATTTGGGTATTTGCATGAGTGTTGGTTGTGTGATAGATAAGATCATTCTAATCATAATCAAAGCTAGATCGGCATATGACAATCTAAACCGTTTATAGTATTGTCGTGGTGAGCCCATCTACAACTGATAGAGTGCTTAGCGCCTCGTTGACAGCAGTTCAGCTTTATGCTTGTGAAACCAGATTTCTCCAAGCTCGAAAATTTTCGAAAACTCTGTATTTAACCATCATCGTTTTCATATGATTATTGACATCTGTTGCAACATCATACTAACAATACTAAGGTTCGGTAGTGTATGTAGAGCACACTGAAAGCAATTCAGTCGATGTCGTCGTCTTCAGAAACCAACTTAAGTCGGCTAGACATGTTTTACGCCTGTTAATGCAGCAGCCTTGTATTGTCCATTATTCACTGACTCTGAGTTGATAAGGCAAAGAGGTAGTCAGTTCATAACACACCAGCGTAAGATGAAATAAAGCCGCAAAGAACTGGCCTATATCAATCCACTACAACTTCCCAATTGAGCCCTTGGTCGCGATATAGCTCAGTTACTTATAAAATTAACATACATGACCCCATGTAGAAACCGTCAGCGATTCTACTGAAATTTTTATAAATGTGAGATAGTATTCGTTTATCTAAGAAAGTCTCTTTCGAATGCACTTCTATCGCAATTGTATCTCCGACTATATAATTCATGTGTTCATTTCACAGAATTTATCCATCTGATTATAATTTCCTTTCCATCGTTTATTTATTCACATTATCAGGTTTGAATTTGTGAGTCACAATAGTTTTACTGCTCATCTTTACCAAACCAAGTGATTAAATAAGTGAACAATATTCTCTGGCAACTTGACAACATTAATATTTGTAACTAAGTCGTTTGTAGCTGATAAGAATCTATATCACCTATTGAAATCATTTTTTTCTACAAATTCTTTTATTCACTTGGACAACTAATTGAACAATTCGCATAACTATAGGCCTTCGTTAATTTAGATTTAAATAAGACTTAAAGTTGGTGTACTTGTTTTTTATTCAGATACTTATTAGTATTGTTACTAGATTGTAAGCTGATGAGGACTATCTACGAAACCAATGGGTTCATATTCTTCTTCTATGATCATTTTAGTTCTCGTTTTATTAAAACTAATAAAGTTGTGGAACTGTACAATAATTATTTAGTTATTTTAATGGGATTGTATTTAATTAGTAGAAGTATATCAACACTTTAAGTGACTACAGTATTATCATCTGTATGCAATCAACGCCTGATTAAGGTTATAACAATAATCTATCATAAGTTACTTGTAGCTGAGAATTTAACAACCACTAAATGATTTGTGTTCTTTTCGCCACATCTTATAAGTTCATGCTAATGATGCTACTAAATAACTCGAATTCAGTTAGATGGAGATGGATTCGAACCCTTAGATCTAGTGAGTTGCAGTTGATAACCTAAACCGCTAAGCTATCGACGCAATATGAGTGATATTCTGAAATCAGTTAAGTTGAAATTAACAAACAGATTCCTAAGTAATTTCGTAAACTACATGATACGCTGATCAGTATTTTTATTAGAGTGGTACGTTAAGCTAGTCACAACCTAACTGTCTTACTTATATTCATTTACTATTAGTCCCAAAAACTTTGCAGGACTACATCACCTACATTAATGTTAATTTGATAAGTAAATTATGGTACTATTCATCACAGTACAGGCCTAAACAGTAAAAAAAGCCCCTCTCCAAGTTAACTCGCTAATACATATTAAACTGTATAAATAAGGACTAAACTTTCAAAGTATGTTCCTTGGAATTGATTTGGCGTTATTTATTCCAGAGTAATTATATTGTAATAATTCTATTTACTTAGTGTATTTGTATAATATTACTATATGTTTACAAGATTGAAACTTAATACAGTGTGTATTCCGAAATTAATGCTGAACTCGTGTCATCTTTCTAACGATTCAAAACAATTCATTAGTGTATATTTACAAGTTTATAGGAGATTCAACTAAGACCATTCAGTTCTGTCAACATAAATGACATTACGGTGTAACTGAGTTAAATCGCAATTTTTCCTATTTTCATTTTCAATTAAAATTTTTATTCACTTTCACCAGTGAGCCACTCTCAGGTTGATTAATTTGATAGGTTATACATTATTACTGAAATTTAGTGTAATATAGAATTTAGTTAGTTACTTTAAAGGCTTTATGTGTATATTACTGGATTCGGTGTCATTTGTAGGTATTCGGTCAGTAACTGATGTAAAGGATCTTTGAACCAAAGGTAAACGGTCTATAGGGTAGGAAAGATTATAATACAACGATGAACAAAGACTCATTAACACCATCTAGAATCACTCATGAACAAAATTTAAATAAGCACTCAAATACGTTGTGTAAGTCTTATATATAGGTAGCCTCAATATATTGCAGTAATCAATTAATTTGGATTGTGACTGGCAAGTGGAATCTCACTGTGAACATCAACATTCGGATGCAGGTACATCCAGCCAATGAGTCCCAAATAGGACGAAACACACTTCCTGGATTCTACTTGCCAGTCACAATCCAAATTAAATGATACTTGTGAATATTTGCTATATCGAGGCAGTCCACTCAAGATGCACATATAGCAATAGAGACTGACCAGCTTCAGTCTATAACAAATCAATGGGAATATACAAATTCATCCTACTACCAATATTGCAGTAATGGTAATAAGTCAATGTACTTAAGATAAACTAATTTATATTGTTAAATGTTTAGTTGTCAACCAATAAATATCATACAACTGTATATTTTGTAGTTAAAACTGGATAATACAGAAGTTAACTATCATACCAATTTCTCTAATAATTCATATTCATCGTTTCGTGTTCCAAAATGTACACGTTGTCGTAATCATGGAGTGATTTCATCATTAAAAGGACATAAAAAACATTGTCGTTGGAAAAATTGTCATTGTACTGCTTGTCTACTTGTTGTAGAACGTCAACGTATTATGGCTGCTCAAGTTGCATTAAGAAGGTAAATCATTTCAATAGTTTATAGTCTTTGCTTTCATAGTGAAATAACTTTTACACATATAATTATATTAAATTATGGAATGCCGGTTAAATATTACTGAGTAAAGTCAGAATAGAATTCTATGATCACTTAAGTTAATGTAAAGAAAAACTCACAAGATAAGTTTAACGAGATGTAGGACCTCCTGTTACAGTAGTTACAAGTCTGTTACTTGTATTTTATACCATTTATTTAGACAAAGAGCATCGCAGAGTAATTAATTACGCTAATTGTAGCTCGAGACTTTGTAGTAATGCACACATCGATGACGGGAAACAGACTTTAACCTATAATTTTCAGATCTCGTCGTGACATTGTTAACTTTAAATGATATATAGAGTAAGACGAGTGTTAATGACAATATTAAATTATTCCTTCACTGTATGAAGTGACTAAACGTGGTATTGAAAATCTTTGAAATTGAAATTTCCAAACTATGATTCAGCTGCTAAATAACAAAATGTTCAATCAAGCACTGAACTACGCCTAGAATCCCCTTAGGGTTGTTGCCGGTTCCAAGGTTAGATAAAAGAGGACGGTTGGGGATCGAGTTAGTAATCCCATCCCATAAGAAGCCTGTTAAAAATGCACTAACCAGAAAAAACCTTTTTAATCATTTTAATTCTATCCTGGGAGTTGGAAGGTCTTCATTTGGAAGAGTTATGACGCCTCATGGTGAAAGCCGAGTTTCTTGAAAAGTCATGAAGCCAGTGCCTTTTCTGAAAATCAGAGTAACATCTGATACAGAAACATGGAATGTTCGCATAATGTGGAAGACAGGGAGATACATGCAAATAGCTGAAGAAATAAAAAGATACAACCTGAAGATACTTGGATTAAGTGAAACTCATTGGTTACAAGCTGGAAAACAGAGACTAACCTCAGGAGAAGTGTTCCTTTACTCCGACCACGAAGAAGAAAACACCTCACATACAAGGAGTAGCACTAATATTGTCACAAGATGCATGGAGGGCTCTTATAATGTGGGGAACTTCATGGACCTAGGATCATCAGATCATTCTTCAAAAAGAAGAAGAAAGGGATTATAATGAATATCATCCAGTGCTATGAACCCATCAACGACAGCCACGAAGATAACAAAGATCAGTTCTATGCGAGGCTGCAGTCAATCATCTAAAAGTTCTCAGACAAGGACCTGACCATTTTGATGGAAGGCTTAAATGCCAAGGTTAGGATAGACAACACCGGATATGAAGACATCAAGTAATGACATGAACTTGGAGAAAAGAACGAAAACGGCGAGAGGTTTACAAGCTGATATGACTTCAACAAAATGATTAAATGGTGAAACCATGTTCTCTCACAAAACTGCATGGGTTTCACCGGACCACAATACCAAGAAGCACGTCTGCATCAATAAGAAGTTGTGAAGGACTAGAGAAGACGTAAGAGCGAGGAGAGGGGCTGACATAGCTTCAGATCATCATCTGGTGGTGGCTAAAATGAAACTGAAGCTGAAGAAGTACTGGACAACTGAAACAGCAGTATTACAAAAGTTTGACACAGCACCACCATAGAGAATGGATTGATTGAAATTAAACACTTAATCATATGATACATACATTGAATCTGACTACGAACCTGAATTCGAGCAGCCAACAATCCATTAACATAATACAAAGAAGTCACATACACGAGTAAAATATTCCACACATAATGAAAGATACATCAGTCAATTCATTCTGTTCAGTCACAAATAATACACAAAGTGACCATCATCACCCACTAACCAGTCACAGCAACTCAGGTCTCGGTGACAAGAATGTGTTCAAGCAATATTCTTACATAAGTGACTTATTTCCTTCTAAATAAAAGTAGCAATGATTGTAATAACATATGGACTTCCTGTGTGGATTCGCTGTGTGCAATCAGTAAGTATTCTTAAGAAAAGGAGATTAGCTGTGGCCCAAATAGGTTAGTATTACTAAAAGTATAACATTGTTTAAGTGGCTTCAAAATCTTACAAACTGCGTCATTATTATGAAGATTGTAAGTACATCTTGTTGACGAGTACCAACTACTATGAAATCAGATCAATCAAAGGTTCATGTAGACTTCCTTCCATTACATGGCATAATAACAAACAAGTGGATAAAATGGGTGAGAATTATATCTTTTGACTTGAACTTCAGAATTCGATCAGAACTAAGAGACCAGAATAAACATGAAAGTGGTCATACACTACTTAATTATCAATCAGTTTAGATAATTTAGTCTCTCTGTAAGTTAGTTGCTGGCAGAATAGTTCAGTGGTAACTGTCACAGATTGTGAAATTGAGTAACACTTGTTCGAATCTATAAAGGATACACCAATTCATTGAACACTAAGAGTATGAATTATTAATTAATTATTATTAATTATAACATACAACCTGGTTCAAGAAGGATTTTTAGTCAACTACCTTCGAACTTGACTTACTGTTGGGAATGTTAGATCCCCTGAATTATCTTAGTAAGCCTATTATTTTTGTGACTCTTTTTGCAAAATTTTGATTTCTCATTTTCGAGCCAAAAGACTCCTTTATTATCTTTAGTTTGTGTTTATCACATAGTAGGACGTTAAATCCTATTGGTTCGTTGTTTACTTTATTAAGCTATTTGTGACATTTACAAGGACGCTCTTTTGTGCACATATACGCATGAGTTAAATGATTGTTATTCGCCTGACAGGCTGCCTGTGGAATTAACGCTTCTTGCTGACGTTGAATCTCTTATAGTTAGCTGGGCTGGGACGCAGAGGTGTAGCATAGCTCTACCTGTTATTGCGTCGTAAGTCTTACTTTCGTTAGCTGGTATCAAGGTGTCATTTTGATTCATAAACCCTAGCACTTACATTCTAACAAATATTTAATGCAATTCTTCATCTATTCATACTACTATCATGTTTCACTCACATTTTTTTAAATTCCGCCAAGATACCAAACATCTCAAGCTTCTCAAAATGTAAATCAAAACCAACAAAATTTATACGATTATCGAATTGAAGATTCACTGTACAAATCCAACATTTCAACACTTCATAATGATGATGAAGATCAAACTTTACCAACATTGAACACTGTTAAATCGTCAATACCTACTTCAACATATTTTGTACCTGGAAACTATTCGAAGTTAAATGATGTTAATTTTACTAATTTTAATTATGAAAATCCTATTGAATCATTCAACAGAATGAATAGAACTTCTTCAATAGGTATGTTTTTATTTCATTTTAGTAACATCATGTGATCAACCGAATTTTATGAACATTTATAATTTGGCTCTGTTATAGAATAGGCACCAACTTGAATGATTTTTTAAATATCCGCGACTTATTATCAATCTAGCCAATCATTGTCGAAAATCAAAAGCCTAATTTAATCCAATCGGAAGATAATTTCATAAAAAGTAATTTTTTTATTTAATAGACACTTAATTTGCAGTGTGACTGGCAAGTGAAATCCAGGACGCGCGTTTCGTTCTATTTGGGACTCATCAGCTGGATGTACCTGCACCCAAATGTTGATGTTCACAGTGGGATTCGAATTCAGTCCGTTTCGTGTCAAATGCCACCGCTTACACCGATGAATCCCAACTAGGACGAAACGCGCGTCCTGGATTCTACTTGCCAGTCACAATCTAAATTAAATGATACTTGTGAATATTTGCTATATCGAGGCAATCCGCTCAAGATGCACATATAGCAACAGAGACTGACCAGCTTCAGTCTATAACAAATCAATGGGAATATACAAATTCATTCTACTTAATAGACACTACTGGAAATGGAACATAGATTTTCTATGATCATTGTAGATATTCAATCTTTCGTATGGTCTTTATCAGCTGTAAGTTAAAGAAATAATAGTGTCTTAAATAGTCCATATAGTTATATTGTATTCATTTGTTAGAACTGATTACAGGAGCACAAACAGTCTTTTTATGCACCTATGAATTGTTTCTAGTCTGTGTATGTGGTTAGTATTATCCTAGAGCTAAGGTTAAGGAAGAAGGTATAGTGATATTTTTGTTAAAGATATTTCATTGATATATATCGTTTAATTAGTATTTGAAACGTTTAGCATAGTAAAGTATATTCAGTTTCACCAAGGTTTTCCCTAATGAGTTCATACTTTTTGAGTTCCTGACATTATAATCATTACAATAATTAATTTGTGAATAGCCTTAGATTTTCTAAATAGTATCAGAATCGCTCAAGCTTATCCCTATATAATATTTTAACCAGAGGTGTAATTTCCTTAGGGAACTATACGTTCTCGATTAGATTCCGTAGATTGTGTCCAAGCAATCTGACTGGAACAAAATTGTGGTGGTGAATTGATTAAATTAGAAATATCAACCGTTGTCAGCCAACTAAATAGTCTAATAGTAAAGCGTTCTCTACGGAACCAGTGTCCTGGGTTGGATCCCTGGTGGTGTCGTGGATGCGCACTTCTACACTAACATGAAACAACTGTCCAGTGAATCCTGGTGATCAATCGTTGTCTAATTCAGACCAATTCTGAATATAAAATTAACACCTAGTTTTAAATTATACATAGGTGGAAATGAAAAGGTCAACATATTCATCAGATTTAATGTTTATCACATTTACTGTACATTATTTTATCAATAACGTTTGGCTTGTCTTCTCCTGTTGTCTTGTCCATTGGTTAGCACAGAACTGATTGTAGTGAACTTGTTGCCTTGTGTGAGATATTTGTTCATAACTATCTCAACAGTCTAGTTGTAGTTTATGATACGTGTTTCACATATGGTAGGATTATCTGTTTGTGTGCTTCAACGTATGATTTTATGTTTGTTAGCTATCTTAAGAGACATCTCTTGAAGAAGTTGAGTGGATTTTCACACTTTTGGAAAACGGTCATTAGGTATTTTTCTTCATTTTTTTCGCATGGGATGGTGTGATTCAGTTTGCTTTCGCCTTTTGGAATAGAGTTTGTACGTAGCTAGTTTAATGAGTTGTTAGATTATTGTTATTGTAATTAAGAATTTAGTCTGTGTAGACTGGTTCCCGGTATACACGAGTTTCTACTTTCCTTGCGTTGGCTCCGGAGATTAGTAAATTCAAGGATGGTAGTTTGTTACTAGACTCCTTACCCAAAGTAAATTCTATGCCTTCAAATATGCTATTGATCAAACTGCGAGTATTTTCCAACTTGTTCTTTTTAATGATAAAGAAGATGTCGTCTACATAACCAATCCAGACTTTTAGTTTGACAATCGGTAACACCGATGTTTTTTTAATTCCTGTATTAATAAATTCATATATTGAGAATCTCGTAAGTGTTACGTACGTTTATTTGTATATTTTATTACTGAAATGAAAGTACGTTGTTAAGCCTATCTCAATGAGTCTCAATCTTGCAAGTAGTTTGCAATCATTACCTAACTATTTCTACACTGTAAAGTATTCAATGCTGATCTTGAATTAAAGTAATGAAGAACACCCTCACCTTCGTACATTTTCTTAATTGATTAGAATATAAACGAAACTTGATTGGTCATTCATAAAAATCTATGTTGAGGATTTTCTATCGCATCAATTAACCAGTAACCAAAGCATGAATTCAAGTCTCCATATCAAGTCAAAGTAAATTAATTGAAAAGGCAGACTGATATGATATAAGGCATAGAAATAACTAGCAATTCACTATCGATGAAACTGAATCTACTAATTTAACAGTTATTATTTAAGTTGAATTGTGACTGGCAAGTGGAATCCAGGACGCGCGTTTCGTCCTATATGGGACTTGTCGGCTGGATGTACCTGCATCTCAATTTTGATGTTCACAGTGGGATTCGAACCCAGTCCGTTTCGTTTCAAACGCCACCGCGTTCACTACTAGACTACTGAGTCCAGACAGTCCTGGATTCCACTTGCCAGTCACAATCCAAATTAAATAATACTTGTGAATATTCGCTGTATTGAGGCAATCCGCTTAGGATGCACATATAGCAACAGAGACTGACCAGCTTCAATCTATAACAAATCAATGAGAATATATAAATTCATCCTAATACTAATTTAAAAGTTATTTCTTAAGTACTTCACTGTGAACATACTTCGGATACAGTAAAATCTATTAGTAAATTTTCGTAAAACTATAGTTAATCTCAAATATGATTTCCATTTATGTGAAGAGGAATAACCGGGTTGAGTAACAATTTAAAAAGAAAATTCCAATAAAGCAGTTGTTTAGTAATAACTACCCAAAAGTATAGTAATGAACTGGTAAAGGAGGTGAGTATATAAAAACAGAAAATATTACAAATCATTCATGGATACAGTAATAAGACAGGTGGATAAATAGATTTTTTTGTTTTAGAAGGTTTGTGAATTATAAATTGGAATACTTTATCACCTTTTAGTTTTGTGATTAGAATGTATTTGAACTTTCCCACTGATTTGTTATGAACTGGAATTAATCAGTCTCTGTTGTCGTATGTACATCCTCAACGGATTGCAGCGTTATAGCTATAGTTCACAAGTAGTGTTTGAATTGGATTCCACTTGCCAGCCATAATCCAACTCAAATAATACTTTAATTTTGTTCTATTATGAGTGAGGATAGTGTACTTGGATTATCCGAAATATCTACTACTGAAGTTTAAGATATCCACGTATATAACCAGTCAGTCAGTTACAACATATAACTTGGTACATGCGTACATCAGTTCAAGTTGCCATGCCTCAATTAGCAGATAGAGACTAAATTGTCGGACCAAATTCCAGAGTACGGGAGGTAGTAACAAAGTAAGTACTAATGGAAAGGTATAGAGATGAGAAATATGATTTGAAACTAAAAAGTGATTCAGTAAAGAGAAAATTATAATAAGCTCAGAAATTAGAATTTGGAGGAACACAAAGAGTGGATGCACCTGAGCCATTGCAATCGATTTTGAGCCATATCACCTAAAGTCTCTAACCATTTGTTATGATCATCGCGTTGGCCCCAACCAGGTAGTCTGCATCTATTAACATGGCTCAGCCCAATTGTCAATGACTTCAACGACAGGTGCGATGTTTTCGTTTGGTCACCCCTAGCTTTCTTCCAGCCTACTCCCACAACAAACAATGTTGCTCATCTAGGTAGACGGTGGTCAGGCATACGTAACACATATCCTAATCACCTCAGCTGGTGGAGATTCACTACTTCATCAATAGACTTACCGTATTTACATAGTACTCTATTCCTAACCCATTAATTGCTTACTCGGTGGTCCCAGCAAACACGAGCAATGTTTCGGAGACATCTATGATCAAATACTAGGAGCTTACGAATATCTTCTATCCTTAATAGCCATGTCTCACATCCATAAAATAAAACGGATCTAAGTGCTGAGCAGTAAACGCATCTTTTCGTCAGTAAACGAATGTCTCTCCTACTCCACAAGTGACGCAAGTTAGCAAAAGCCAATCAGGCCTTATGTATACGAGAATAGAGGAACATTCTTTCTCAGAGATAGTTTCACTTTCAGTCGGGTTTCAGATACCCGTTTCCTTGATAAGTCTCAATAGTTGCCTACTGTTACCTATTGACGCGGCTTTTTCCACCTATTTAGCTTTCGCCACCCACCACTGCTCACGATCATTGCGTAAGCTTTCAAGCAGCTTGTGTTTAAGTTGACTTCGCTTCTCATCATGTTCAGAATCAGACAGGATGTGTTTCTGAGCATCTATCAGTTCAGTAAATGCAGTTAAAATTCACTGAGTTTTCTTAACCTTTTGGCTTAGTTTATTAATAGATATTACTGTTCTTTCAACAGCTTTTTGGATATTATTCCAGGTTAACTCGAGAAGGGTACAGTTTACACAGTTGACTAATTGGTTTTCTAGTTGTTTATGAAATGTATGCTTGACTTTTTCATCATTAGGTTAAACTCTAAGGGGAATCCTTGTCGTGGATCTTCTACGTCTAGGAAGACGCAGACTATTAAGTGCTCGTACTAAAGCATGATCTGAATCTAAACATGTATACCAAAATAAGCGACAGTCTTTTATTGAGCCTCTCCAACAATGGCTGATAGCAATGTGGTCTACTTGAGTCCAGTGTTGAGTTAATTGTGGAGGTCGCCATGTCAACTGATGTCCTTCCTTATGTTTGTGTTTGCTAGAAATAGACGGTTATCTGAACACAGTTGTAGTAACCGGTCGCCACTGTCTGTCCGTTGGGCCTCAACACCGTAGGATCAACCTAGGTGCCTTTCGGTTTCATCTAGTCTACCTACTTGGGCATTAAAATCACCAGCCACTATTACTACATCAGTGCGCTTAGCTTAACGAAGGAGGTCAGAAAGCTTTCCGTAAAATTCACCTTTCACTTCATCTGAGCTGCAGTCATTGGGGGCAAAGGCAGAGACAACGAAGAGACAATGGCGTGTGTCCCTATCTTTACGAGTCCTTACCGTTCCATTTAGACGGACAGCGCACAAGCGACTGTCTATTAGAATCCAGTCCAGTATAGCCTGTTCAGCTTTTGAACTTAGTGCTATACATACGCCAACAAGGCCTCGAGTGGTAGCGGTGGGGTCTTCGGAAACACGAAGAGTGAACCGAGCCGGTTCCTTATTTTCACAAGGTGAGGTCAAGCGAATGACTGTGCTTGGATCCTGTATATGCGTTTCAGAGATGCAGCAGACATCGATGGAGCGGGATTCTAGAGTCACAGCTAAGGAAGACTGTTGTCCTACTTGACATAACGTTCGAACGTTTAAAGCTCCAATATATAACTTAGTGCGCGGTTTCAGGAGACCAGGAATAACGTTTCTTGAACATAGATCATTAACATTAGAGGCGCAAGGTGATAAAATTATGTTAGAAGGACCAGGCATGGTGATAAGAGAGTTATTAAGAGTTGATGGTGGGATTTGACCTCGAACAAGATGATCTCGTGTGCTGTTAGAGGTATGAGGGCAATTTTCACTTCCTGCCCGCCTACACCATGGAAGGATATTACTTCTTGAGGCACTTGAAAGGGAAACTGGGGTAGTATTGATCATAGTGACCTGGAAGCGCGATCACAGGGCCCAAGGGACAACTGCTTGAGACTGATCACACACGGCCTTGTTATGGGGAGTTTCTGAAGTGTTAGCTTCATTCTTTAGAAGGCCTTACTGCCGGAGATGGAAATCCGTAAGATGAGGTGAGGTGTGACACTTTCAGGGTCGACCTTTTCTAACCCCTTCCTTCCATTAAGAAGTCAACATTGCTGCAGATGCTGGTTATCCGAGGGAAACACAGTGATGTCACACCTCACTGCAGTCAGCAGTACGACTTCGCCCTCAGATCTTAGGTTGCTGTCTTTAGTCTTATCGCTTTCCAATATATCTGCTTGGCATGGTAAAACCTAGAAGAACATGCGTTCTAGCCAATATAGCTCAGTTGGGTCATCACGATAGGCAAGCCCGACTACCACATCAAAGAAGCAGCTACGGTCGGGACGTATATAACCAACGATATGTATGAGGAACCATGTTTCCACAGCAGTCAGATAAGTATGTAATACTATAACAATCGAATTTAAAGAACTATTATTCATGAATCCGGGAATCTCAACACTAAGAATAGTATGTGGAAAATGTACTTAATTAAACGTAATGATGTTTACTTTTAATTAACTTTCGGACATCTAAGTACACAGCAAGTAAAATACTATTAGATAATAGGAATCATTATTCAACACTTGGTAAATCAGCCTATTATATTTTCCATTCTGGACATTCGGCAACCCACAAATCAAACTGAAACCAAGAAGTTTACCAAATAAACTGACGAATTAAAATTACAAAATCCTTATTTTACAGCATTTAGAGTACATAGTTTCGTTGTCTGTATTTATAAAATATTGATGTTGGTAGGGTAGTGTTGGAAACGAGAAAGCACTTGACAATTGTTTCGTTCTAGTATGCGACTCATCAGACAGTTAACACTGATGATAACGAGTGATCGTTGCGTTATATCACAAATTGTGTAAGTGCGAATTCCGCCAACGGATGTCGGTTCAGTGGTTCAGAACTTTTGGCGACCAGAAGACCCTAGAGTGGAATCTAGAGTGCTCATTACTGATGAGTTTCATACTAGGGCGAAGTAGCTGTACAGTGCACTCTAGTTCTCTATGGTGCCCTACCGACATTATCCTATGACGAATCTAATCAACCAAAACCCAATACCAATCTCAATAAACCACCCCAACTCGAAAAAGACATATTTTGTAAAATGTTGTGTTTTCAATTTTACCTCTTACTTTAATTCTTACAAGGTACCCAATAAATATGTTGATCAAAATGAGTTGCAGTGAAGTAGCTGCAATTACCTCTGAGGATAATATCCCTCACATTGTATATTTCTATATTGTTATGTATGTTCAACGTGTGAATGAAGACAATATAGGAACAGGCGCCTTTTTTAGTTTCTGGATTCTACTCAATTTAAAATATATCTTAATCTAAATTTTTGTTAATGACTTCTCATTCTACTTATGTTATGTCTCTATTGCATATGTGTATGGAGTCAGAAAATAAATAAGGATTTAGAAGTGTTCTAGATGTATAAATAATCAACTGAACATAGAATAGAATCCTCTACAAAAGTACTAGTGATCCCATTCCCTATCCATCCATAATAATTCCGTTAACATATCTAACGCAGAATATGATATACAATAACTTTTTTTCTGATTACAAAACATACTGTTACTATCATGGTTAGAAATAAATGAGTTTATCTAAGAATTAAAGTTATTTGTGTATAGTAGGATGAATTTGTATATTCCCATTGATTTGTTATAGATTGAAGCTGGTCAGTCACTGTTGCTATATGTACATCCTGAGCGGATTGCCTCGATATAGCGAATATTCACAAGTATCATTTAATTTGGATTGTGACTGGCAAGTGGAATCCAGGAAGCGCGTTTCGTCCTATTTGGAACTCATCGGTGTACGCGGTAGCGTTCGACACGAAACGGACTGAATTCGAATCCCACTGTGAACATCAAAATTGAGATGCAGGTACATCCAGCCGACAAGTCCCATATAGGACGAAACGCGCGTCCTGGATTCCACTTGCCAGTCACAATCCAAATTAAATGTTATTTGTGTATAGTTACCATGACAACAATATCCAATATGACATAATTCTTATTATTAATTATTACCTAGAGAATTCTTCATTAAAGAAAATATATACTAATGACATACTGAAGAAAATGCCTATTTATTCATCTCAATTAAATCATTTCAATATTCAACAAACTGAACGAACGAATTTATTCAGAAGTACAATCAATCCATTACATTCTATGAAACAAGTAAATACTATTCATTTACAATTGTATGATTTGGCAAATTATTGTAATTGTTTTCAAAACATTATAAAACCAAATTATAATAATGAATTGAATATTCTTCTACATGGAAATGATTCACTTTACCAGGTTTGTTATATTCATTTATTATATGACTTCATTCTTTGCTAAGTGTTAAATTAACAGAATATAATGAAGCATGGATTCAACACGTTATCATATTGTATGGATTCGTCATAGATTAATGTTGATTAGGTACAATTGAAAGTTGGAGAGAACTGAACAACTATTTCATTCTAGTATTGAACTCTTGAGCAGGGCCTATACTCGATTTAACTAGGCAATCAAATCCAGATCCATTAGATCTAGTGATGAGCGCCTAGCTATTTACATCACTGGATTAGAGTCTAATAGTAGAATTTCTATTTCCATTAATTCATTATGTAGCATGATGATCGTTCAATGTCATTGGTGATAACTGTTTCACTCCCCACAAGTCTGAATCAATAAGATAAACTCCACTACTAAGTTATCCGATACGATAATCTTTATTGGCTAACACAAAATCCTTGTTTATGAATTCCATTCAGAAGGTGAAAAGAAGTAGCTGTTTGTGTTTCACATTATCCTATTTATTAATCTCATCATGTAAGAATGGAAACAAATTTCAAAAATGTTGTACTCTCTAAGCTGAATGTGACACATTCAATATCTTTCTAGACAACGCTATCAGTATATGTTTTTGAAATATCTGTTGTTGATATTTTCCAAAAAGAAAACACAGATTTCAAAGTTAAATCACTCAGTTTAGAGAACACAACAATTCCTAAGCTCTTCTTCTGAGGTATAAGCCTTCATCATCATTTCAACCTAAAAACAAAGAGTGAGATAATTAGTATGAGGTTTTATACAAAGTTTTATAAATAACAAATATAGTTACTAATTAAAGATGCCTGGAAATTTTCTTTCCATCATCTCAGATTGCAGCAAATTCTTAAAGATAAACTTCGATGCATACACATTACCAGCTACACTTCTGTGAACTCGCATTTAAGTCACGTTTTTCGCTTGTTAATAGTAATACTACCCTGCAGCTAAACTGAATTAGGCACAGTACACTTCGAATCATTGACCCATAGATTGAAAGAGATGTGACTTAACTGTTAAACAACTACTTCTAACTGATGTACTCAGCTACGCCTCGTGTATAGGATTCATAGTCAGAATAACATGAATTCGACACTATCTATCATCTTTTTTTTCCTAATATATATTTCATTAATAGATGAAGCCAGATAAATGGGATAAGCATGCAGAACTCGATGGATTCCATGATTTATCTATTACAGGTATGTCATCTACAAACAATACGTCTGACAATACTTGTTGTGCTACCAATGTGACCACTACCGATACTACCATAAATAATAAACAACTTGCAAGTACTATTTCAAATTGTATTTTATTTGACTATCGACAAACTTCGTTACATTCAACAGCTGACTTATATTCATCGTTTATCAATGATGCATCTGGAAACAGATCAATTTATAAGCCTTTTAATGTATCTACAAGTAATTTATACCTG